>CM060941.1:387839771-392839771 GCA_030765085.1 Allium cepa | reverse complement strand
ATTATCTTTTCATGCCTCTTCTTTGTTAACTCACTGCCTAATTATTTTGGTGTACATGATGCCTCTTGGCTTAAATTTGAGATGCTGAGGCAATGCTACATGTACACGTGTATATGCAGGCTTTTGTGCTCATGTCATGACTTTATTTGTATTACACCTAAATATTTTCACTTGAGTTGAATCCAGCTTTTGGTTGGGTTTGACCTTGTGCTCACTTGTCCGTGCAGTTTTAACAAGTGTATATCGATGTGCACGGCCTTGTGGCATGTACAGCGATACATTGTGCATGTCACAAGTTGTTCGTGTATGATGGATTAAAACAAAAATGATGACGAATAACCCAAATAACCGAGACAGATAACATTTTCAAAACCACACTTTTATTTTACACTGCAAAAATATTTTTTATTCAATTTTACTGCGGTAGTGTTTATATTGCATATAATTCAGATGCTGGATACAAACTGGAATAGAATTGAAGATAAATACGAGTCTTTGAGTGATATGTAGTGAGGTCAACATTGTAAACTGAAATTTGTGATGTAATCGAAATTATAATGTAATTGAAATTGAATTGTAATTCAAATTGTGTATATATAGTGAGAGCTCAAATTTGTACTATTCAAAATTGCAATAAAATATTTGTTTGAATTTAAATTCTGTGTTATTTATTTTATTCAACAAATATCTATTTAATTATGTGAAATATAAAATAGTACAACAACAAATGTATTTAAATGAATATATATATATATATATATATATATATATATATATATGTTTATTATCATCAAAAAAAATCATATACTAGCATATTCATCAATCTTCCCCTTTTGATGATAACAAACATATATTTAAGATTTTGAATTTATTAAATGCATTTGGTCATTGATGAACTCTTTTTGCTCCTTCTATATGAATGCTCCCTCTCTACAACAAAGCTCCCACTTCATATATGTATGAAAATAATAAAAATATGCAAATGTACCAAGATGGGAATATGTAAATAAAAGTTAAAATATTTGACCTTTAACTTTTCTCTCCTCCTTTTGTTATCAGCAAAAGAGTAATAGTATTAGAAAAATAGAGATAAAGTGATAGATATTAATACAAAAATCAATACCCAATTGAGTATAAATATTAAATTTCAATAAAAAGTCAAACAAAAATCATAACTACTCTGTTAAGCGCATATTCCACTTTAGAGTGATAGGGTGATGTCAGCATATAAAATCATATGGTTGTGTCTATTTGTAATATATTTATATCAGGAATCTGAATATCTACTAATCATGTATAACCATTAGGACTTTTTAATGATGAATTTCAAGCATCTTCTAACCACGCATAACCATGAGGGCTTTTAAATGGAATTAGAACAAACTCATCTATTTAATAGTTAATTTTGATATGTGTTCCATATATGCATAACCGTGAGGACTTTTAAATGAGCATGAAAGCACATAAACAAATGTTCCAAGTAATTCACCCATGCATCACCGTGAAGACTTTTAAATGAGAATGAATATTTTGGATGTTTTTCTTATTAAAAAATAAAATAAAGTAAAAAAGAATAATTTTCCGTTTAAAATACCACATTTTGACATACTATATTGGATTTTGATGAGTGATCGTCGTTAGAAATATGATAAAAATAGAGATGGTCATGAAATTTTTACCAACAAAAGTTATTATAAATCTTGTTTAAATTTTTAAAGAAAATTACTAAATATACTGTCTCAAGTCATAATATATGATTAATATCAACACTCATCACTTTTTCAATCATTATTTATTTTTTCAATAATCAATAGTGAGTCAGATTAGTTAATGTAATCATTAAGATCAAATCCAAAAATAATTATAAAATCAAATTTTCTAAAATGACTAATCTGAAATCAAGTCAACAAAAACTGTTTTTTGGAAGGGGTTTATAGACTAATTGAAAATCAGTTGAAATGAAAAATATGCAGATATTTTCTTTGAAAACGTGATGTCTCTACATAAAACACGATCTACTAGTAATTTTTCTATCAACTAGGTTACTAGTGCAATCGGCATCTGAATTTCTCTTTGACTAAAGATTATCATTGGTTGGATATCATAGACCAGACGATGAAGTTGCAACAAATACCTTAAAATCCTTTTTACAGCTTTTAAATGAAATTATTTTGAATTGAAACCGTGCACATAAACAACTAGTGAACATAGTGTCAGATGTAGAAGCAGTAAGATAAACAAATATATCCACGTGTACCTAGAGTAATCATCAGCCAATACAAAACAGCATCTCTTATCACCTAAACTTGCAATATCGTTAGTCCAAACAAATCTATATGAAATAGTTCAGAGACTCTAGAGGTACTTATAGTGTTTTCGGCATAAGAAGATAATTGGCCAATAATTTTGCATAAGTCAGAATCAAAATCAACATTCATTTCCTTATCACATAACTGGCTAATTTAAAACAGATTATGGTGCAGATTTTCAACATTTAATATATCGTTCAAGATAAATGTACCGTTACTTATTTTACCTTTACCGATAATTTTTCGTTCTTGCCCATTGTGATTCTGCCACCTTTGTGCTTAGCTAAGGAACTTTGATTTGATGTATGTTGTGTGCCTGAAACATTCAGAATCTAGATAACATTGTTGTTGTTCATTATCCTGCCACCACATCTACACGAGAAAAGAATTTTATGACCTATTTATTTTTATAGGTCCATGATTGTTAGTGAATAAAGATTTTGAAAAATATATTTGAGTAGATCCAAGACAATTTATATTTGTTCCTTTTGGCACCCAGATTTGTTTGACTTTAAGAGATTTTATATTCGTGCCTTTTGGAATCCAAATTGCTATAGTTTTCATGTGTTTGGTTCTATACCAGCAATTATTGTGATTGTATCTAGTTTTCCACATATCATGCACTTGGAATTGACTTTATTAATTTAACTTCTAACACCTTCAGATTGAGTATATCAAAGTCTTAATAGGATTAACAGTTTGTTTCCCTAATAACATATTTAGTGATTTTTCTTCTTTAGAGAATTTTCCTAAAGTTATAGACAATTGTTGGACTTGTGTTTCGAGAGATTCATTCACATTCAATAATAGAGTGCACTTTTTAATAGAATTTTCTTTTCTAATTTCTCACTTTATTTCAAAATTAGAATTTCATTTTCAAGTGATTTAATTTTAATTTTTGATTTTTTAATTTCTTCTTCGAATGATGGACACTGGTCACACTTAAGACTCTTATTTTGATAGTTTTTAACCAATTGATCAAGCTGTTTATTTAATTCTATCAAACCATCTCTTTGTGATTCAATTTTAACGTATTTATCCCTAAGTCTTTCAAAACAGTCATTTACCTCATGAAAATATAAAAGCAATTCTGAATGAGTAAGTTTTGATACCTCGCTTGACTCGTCATCATCATTGTTACTTATTTCTTCTCGAAGACACGAATTTGCTCTTTCACTCTCATTGCCAGTGCTTTATTATTTTCATCACTTTCATCCCACGTTGCTGCAAAACTTCTCCTTTTCGGTTTCTTTCCTTTGCTGAATTGATTTTGAGGACAATTTAGCTTAATATGACCAGGTTTATTACATTTGTGACAGATAATCTCCTGCTCTTCTGAATCGTCTAGAACTTTGACTATCATATTCTTCAGTTGTTGATTCAGGGCAGGATTTCCATATTTACGGTTCCACCTTTTGAATCTCTTTATTATTAGTGCCAATTCAACTGCTCCATCCTCATCATCATCTTAACTTTCTGTTGTTCTTTTCAGAGCTATTGATTTCTTTGATGTATCACCTCCTTCACGTTCTTCTTTGAATTTGATTTCTAGCTCATAAGTGTGAGATTTTCGATGATTTCTTCGACTCCAATTTTTTCCAGATCCTTTGATTCTTAAATTGCGGTCACTTTTGCTTCAAAATTTCATGAAAGAATTCTTAGGATTTTTCAAACTATATTCAATTATGTGTATGATTTTCCGAGAGCTTTTGATTTGCATATGAGATTAGAAAGTCCTTCATACATCACTTTGGCATTCTCATCCTTGGCCATTATGAAGTTCTCGTATTCGCTACTAAGCATGGCAATGTAAGATTCTTTGACTTGGGAGGTTCCTTCGTGAGCCACTTCACGTGTGTGCCAAATTTTCTATGCAGTTAGACAATGTAAGACACGATTAAATTCAATTTAATCCAATGAACAAATAATAGAATTCATAGCTTTAGCATTAGTTCTCTACAGTTTATTTTCAAGATTTGTCAATTGATTCATCAGTTTTTCAATTTCTTGATTATCTACCACTATAGTTGGTGTCCTATATCATGTCTCAACAATATTCCAAGCATCAATGGTTTCAATATGCATATTCACCACTAAACATGAATGGTCTAACTATGGACTGACCCTCAGCAAAAGCACTATTAAAAGAAGCCATTTGAAAAAAAACCAAATTTTTAAATATAAAACCTAGTTTTTGAAAAATCAATTTTTTATTTAAAAAACGGTTTTTGTTCCTAGCTCCGATACCACTTATAGGATCGATTTCACCCTAGAGGGGGTGAATAGGGTAATACTAATGATAATAAAAATTAATGCAGAAATACATATAATAATTGCAGCACAGGTAATAGCAGAATAATAAAAGCAGAAATTGAACAACACAGATTTATCCAGCTTTGGCAAAACCTTGCCTACGTGCTGCCCCCCAAGATTTCTACTAGAAATTAAGTAGTCAGACGCTTACACACGTAAACTTGCGACACATGCTATCGACTAACCTAACTCTACGCTCAAAACCCTACCACAACTCAGCCACTGAGTTGCGAATTCTCGAACTACACCACCATAGTTTGTAACCTGTCATACGACTAGAATTTTACACGGTAAAAAATAATTACAACTAAAAATAAACAAAATAAAAAACAAAACCCTTTTTAATATATTAAGCCCAATATAATATATAAGTGCTGGCCCAATTTGTGAATAGAAGAAGCGTTCCCCTTTTATTTTTTTCTATGAGCGAAACTTCAACCGATCCTTTCTTTCTACGTTGCTCTTTCTAGGGCTTTGTTCGATTGAAGCTTCGATCCAAAAATTGATCGATTGAACTGTGTTTCTGCTTCGATTTGCTTCATCAATCGATTTTCTCGCTTTGATTAATATGCGGCGACTTCAAGTTGTGTCGAGCTTGAATGCTATGATTTGGTACGTGATTTTCTTGTTCGATTTTGAATTTTTCTCTACTTCGATTCGAGTTATATATTTGTTCGTGAGTTAGCTAGCTCTGGTATTTGATTGAACTCGAATGATTTACCGTCGATGAATTTTTTGAGTTATATAGGGAAAGAAACCCTTAATTTTTGTTCATATATTTTCGTTTTAATTCGTTAATTTATCTACTTGGTCATTTGATTTTTGCTTGAACGTCTGTGATGATTTTGACTTGTTCGTGTTATTGCATATACCTTTGATGAATTCGAATTTTCTCCGTTCTTGGCTCCTACGAATTTGGCACTTGAATTTTTGATAATATTGACTTGACGAAAAAGAAAACACCTCAACCCAATTTCGATTGACAAATTCTTTTTGAAACGCGAACACTGCTTTGTTCAAACTCTTTGACTTATTAACTTTAAACACTTTTCTGTCAACCCGAGTGCTTGCTGGTATGGTGCACTTCAGTTTCTCCATGTGTGTGTGTGTGTATTTGTGTGTGATTTGTGTACCTATGCACTTGAGTGGCTTCGTCATATTTGCTGCATTGTGATTAGCTTCGAGTTCCACTTATAGAGTTTGCATAGGTCTGCATTGATGAGATTGTAGTCTTATTGTCTTCACCTCTGGTTTACTCGAGTTTGGTTTGCATTGTGCTGGTGGTTTAAACTGATGTGATCATTGTTTTTGTATGTTAAAGTCTGTTGTGTGATTATGTTCTGGTCTCATCTGTTGTCATACCGGTTTGTACATTTGTTTGAGTATATTTATAGTGCACTTCCATTTGTACATGTTGACTGTTTGTGGCCTTGTTTTACACACTGGTCTCTGGAGTGCTTGGTTCACCGCTTCTGGTAATTGAAGTTGTACATTAGAGTTTGTTATCCCTACTTTGCATATGTGAGCATGTTGAGTCATTTGTGCATTGGATCAAGTGGTCCGGTTGCCTTTGTCCTTGTATGTTCATGTATGTTTGAAATGTTGAGTTGATGTTTGCACTTCATTTTGACTGCCCTTGAGTCATGTTGTTTTCATTTGCACCTTGTACTCTTCCACTGCTTCATTTTTGAAATGCTTTTAGGTTGACTTTATGTCCACTGCTTCATTACATGATGTACTTCATGTTGTCTGGATTTTCTTGTACCGTTTTCAGACTTCGAGTCGTTGAGCTTCTGTCCATTTTATTGAACATGTTACATGATTGTTGAACTGCTTTTGGTCTTCATGTATATTGATGTCACCTCTGCATATTTTGAATGTGTGTTGATTTGAGCTTGATTTCATGTGGAGCTGCTGTTGTCATGGTCATGTTCACTGCCCTAATCTAGTTGAGTATTATGTTGCATGTTTGCTTCGAGTTACCTGTGCAGTTTGGTTGTTTTTTTGTTGCATTTTCTCTGGTGTGTGTGATTTAGATTTTGTACATTTGGTTGCAACCTTGTGTTTTGCTTAATTGCCTGCATATTGAACTGGTCTGCATTTGCTTATTTGAGCTGTTGTCTGGTTTAATTTGAGTCTTGTTGCAGCTTTGAGTCATGTGTACATTTGTGTCTAGTTGAAGTTGTTTTTGAATTCATGCCTCATTGTTTGCTGGTCGTTATCTTTTCATGCCTTTTTTGGGTTAAGTCACTGTCGAGTTGTTTTGGTGTACATGACGCCTCTTGGTTGAAATTTGAGATGATGAGGCAATGCACATGTGTACATGTACACATGTGTATATGCAGGCTCTTGTGCTCATGTCATGACTTTATTTGTATTACACCTGGATATTTTCACTTGAGTTGAATCTAGCTTTTGGTTGGGTTTGACGTTGTGCTCACCTGTCTCTGCAGTTTTATCAAGCGTGTATCGGTGTGCACGGCCTTGTGGTACGTACAGTGATACATTGTGCACGTCACAAGTTTTTCGTGTATGATAGATTAAAATGAAAATGATGACGAACAACCCAAATAACTAAGGCAAATAACATTTTCAAAACCGCATTTTTATTTTACACTGCAAAAATATATTTTTCAATTTTACTGCATAGTGTTTATTTTATAGATAATTCAGATGCTGAATACAAACTGGAATAGTGGTGAAGATAAATACGAGTTTTTGAGTGATATGTAGTGAGGTCAATATTGTAAATTGAAATTTGTGTCGTAATCGAAATTGTAATGTAATTGAAATTGAATTATAATTGAAACTGCGTATATATAGTGAGAGCTCAAATTTTTATTATTCAAAATTGTAATAAAATATTTGTTTGAATAAAATATTTTTTAAATTCTATGTTATTTATTTTATTCAACAAATATTTATTTAATTGTGAAAAATAAAATAGTATAATAACAAATACATTTAAATGAATATATAAATATATGTTTATTATCATCAAACAAAAATCATATACTAGCATATTCAACGGTGATGGAACAGGAGCAGCTATCATCCAACAAGAATCGGAGCTAGCCCGGACTAAGAGCATACTATGTCATCTCTTGATGGTATGGAATAAGTAGCAAGCTCTGGACAGATGGCTAAGTCACTTACTCATGTACGGAAACAGAGATAGCCCCTAGGCATGCTTTGAGATGATGCTAAACTATGATGCTCTAGTTTGTGAAATCTGCTTTCATTTTGGTTTGGGTATTTGCTTTTCCTGGTTTGATTTTGGAGTTTGGTTTGAACTCTTGGTTTTGTTGGTTTTTTCGTTTAGATTTTGGTTTGGATGCTTGCCTATTGGTTTAATCTGGATCTTGATTTGGATTTTTGGTATGGATTTTTGATTTCCTGGTATAATCTGAATTTCGGATTTTGACTGGATTTTTATTTGGTTTTTGGTAAACGATTGTTGGGTACATATTATGCTTGGCAAGGGGTAAGTCGCTTCGTCTGAACGTGGCGAGATGACTTATTCAAGTCGTCGAGTATGGATTATGCTTGGCAAGAGTCCGGAGAGACCGGAATCCGGCCTAGGACTTACGTCCAATGTTATCTATCAGTTACTGTTTCAAGTAGTTGGATATGGACGATACTCGGCAAGGGTCCGGAGTGACCAGGATTCGGCTTAGAACTTAAGCCACGACATTACTCAACGTTCAGGGACATTGAAGCAGGAATACCAAGGCATTACTTAACACAGGTCGTCGAGTGCAGCTTGCGCTTGGCAAGAATCCGGAGAAGTTATGGATTCAGATATTGGTTATGAACAACCAATGATTTGGCTAAGGACCCGGAGCGGTCCTGGATTTGGATATCAAGCCGGAGAGGTCGTGGATTTGGTTATTGGTCACTGGATATGGATGGATTACGGTTGTCGGGTTCGGATGGGTATGGAATTGGCTAAGGATTTGGTTGCTAGATTCAGAATCGTATATCGACTCAGAGCGGTCGCGGGTTTAGATAAGGATATGGAACTCGGATAAAATGGCTTTGGATGGAATATGGCCTTTGGATGTCAAATTTAAAGCAATTTAAAACATGCCTTCCTACCGCAATGCATGTTTTGGGGGACAAATGTTACCCCGCCTTTTGGTCAAGGTCGGGATACCAACAAATTGACTGGAAATGATGGATATCAGGATTAGAGATCGATTGATAACAAAGCTACGATCGATACCATCAAAATTGAACCGAGCTCCAATCAAGGTGGGATCGATTGGAAATGCTGAACAAGGCTAGGACAGATTACATTTCAAATTTTAGGTCAAACGGAGTTCATATGCTTGAGTTATGGATGGATCAAGGTTCATGGAAACTGGTTCGTATCGATCACATGACAATATGAATATGGAAAGGATGCTTTGCTTCCGATCGATAGCTTTCGTATCGATGCGATGTGCATCGATTTGGTTGGACACGGCAGAAGGAAGGCGGTACGCTTCGTATCGATCAGGGCAGGGATCGATACGAAGGATGAAGCAATAGGCTTATGGACATGGAGCTCGTATCGATACGCATGTATCGATTGGATGGTGAAGTATGTTAAAGCATTTCGTATCGATCAAGGCTGGGATCGATACGAAATATGGAGCAACGGTCATAGGAGTTTGGAAGAGCATTTCGTATCGATCAAGAGTAGGATCGATATGAAAGGCATATGAAGTGGATCGATACAAGGAGCTAATGGCTACATGGGTTTAGGAAAGCACTTCATAGCGATTGATATTGGTTGATACGAAGAGAAGCCATTGAAGCAAGCTGATGGATGTGAAGCAGTGGTTACGAAAGAATGAAACTTGGACCGATACGAACAAAGGCATGGATACGAAATGATGGACATGAGGCTATAGAATATGATGGATACGAAAGAAGCAAGGTCTAGATAAAAGAAGCGGCTGGTGAGCGTAAAAAATGGATCTGCACACGATTATCGCTCCACGTCATCGATCCAGGAATGAACGATACGAAGAGGATCGATGAAAAACTACCGGTACGAAGATGCGGCATACATTGAAAAACTACAACTTGGATCGATCATAACTCAAAATCTACAGGTCCAAATACTATAAAATTTTCACAGGAGCTTCCTTATGCTTCAAGAATGTTCGTGATCGATCTCAACTCGATTGGACCATTTTTGGATCTATAAGAATTGTACATGGATCGATCCAAAATCACACTGGATCGATCATGTGGGCCCATATGCGCAAGAGAAAATGTATTTCAGATTTTGAGGCGGATATTTTCTGATCTACCCCTATAAATAGCAGTTCTATGGTAACTAAAAACTGGCTTTTTCTTCTCGGCTAGGCGAAACTCTGTTATTTTGTTCATTGATATTCAAAGGCTTGTAATTGTAATCTCAGTACAAAAGGAATAAAAGGGTTGATCCAACGTAGACGTAGGTCGGAGATAGCCGAACCACTATAAACTCTTGTGTTCTTTATTTTCTTACTCATTTTACATTTGCTATTTTTTCAATTTAGTCTCTACTTAATTTAGATCTGAGATCTGCGGCTGGATATTAAAGATTTGTAAGCAAATACAAGTGCTTTCACTACTTTCGGGGTTTGTGACCAATTTTGACGCAAACACACACATACGGTGACATAGAAATGAAAGTGTTGCTTTGCTTTGACCCATATGACGTATATAAGGCTAACAACTGGTCTAATGCTTAATACGTTGGGAAAATCCCTCAAGATCGCCTTAGGAACAAAAACACAACCGTGGAAAAATAAATAAGACCGAATTGATGGCGAGGCAACACAAACAACAGATAATCACCAGCTAAAAGCATTCACGGATCAAGCAATAAAATAAAATAATACACGGGATTTATAGTGGTTCCACTACCACGGAGTAGTGTACATCTCATTGGGGTAGAAAATTTTATTACTTTATAAGAGGAGAAATTTTACAAGATTGATAATGGAAAAGAAAAATAAAAAAATATAACTGGAAGATAATTCTACTCGTGCTAATCTCTGTCTTTATATAGAACACTACAAGAAAGGCTTCGATTAGCGACGAAGGGGGGCGACGGCTAGCGACGGCTAAAAAAAGCGGCCGTCCCTAGCCGTCGCAAATCGAAATATACAGGTCCTGGCCGAGAGCTCAGATTTCATTTTCCTCCTTCCCCAAATTTTTCCTCCTTCCCCAACTCCGTCGCCCCCCGTCACCCCAGCCGGCGCCCAGCCCTTCAAAGCCTCCAAATCATCCAAATTTGTGTCGGTATGCTCCTAATCTCTTGTTTGAATGTAAATTTGATGTTTTTAGGTTTAGTTTAAACCCTAATTCAACTATGATTTGTTGTAAAATTTAGATTTGTTGTTAATTTGAGTATTAGTAGTGTTGTTAAATTAGGTATTAGTAGTGTTGTATGTTGATTTGGTAGATTAATTAGTTTATTATCATGAACTTGAATTAAGTACATATTAATTATTTCATCATGATGAAGTTGAATAAATGGTTGATGTAGATAATTAGTGTTGGCGATTAACATGGTTAGTTGTTTTAGGTGAAAAAATAGTGTATATTAATGATTAACTTGGTTATTGATAAATTTACATGAAAGTATTTCATAGTTTATGAAATTGATAAATTACAAATTTAAGTTGTTAAGTAAATTTAAATTGACAAATTTTTATTTAATAATTAGTTTTTTATTGTTTTCTAATTATCTATTCGATAATTAGAATTTGTTGTTTTCTAATTATATTCATTGATAATTGTTTTATTTACCCTGTTGATTGAGCGACGGCTAGCGACGATTAGCGATTGCCATTTTGATAATTTTAGCGATGAATCACGACGGCTAGCGACGGACAAAATACAAAAGGTTGTATATATTGTAAAAGATAAAGTTTGTACAAAAAATTAAAAATGAATATGAGAACATTAAAAATTCTGCAAATATATAATTTATTTGAAAAAAATTAGGAAATGACTTTGAATGAGATAGAATACGAGACTGAATCTGAATCAGAAAACGATGAAGACTGATCGTTATTGATATAATTGTTATGTGATAGTGATTGAAACATTCGATGTAATAGTAAATTTCTGTAATTGTTCTGTGATGATCATTTAGTTAATTTTTATCCATGTTTTGTACTAGTAAATTTTTATAATTGTTCTGTGAAAGTGATTGAAACATGCTATGTAGTAGTGAATTTCTATTATGGTTCTGTGATGATTGTTTACATAATTTTTATCCATGTTTTGTACTAGTAAATTTTTATAATTGTTTCTGTGAAAGTGATTGAAACATGATATGTAGTAGTGAATTTGTATAATTGTTCTGTGATGATATTGTTTTTCTATAGCAGATATGTCTGGCAGGAGACGGAGTGGAGGTGGTGGTGGCACGCCATCCCCATCTCCCGGTGCAGGTGGTAGTGGCACTGCACCGGACTTACGTCCGATTGCAGAAGTTGTTCCTAGAAGTGCTGGGTAAGTATCAATTTTATTTAAAATATAAATTTTAAAATCCACTAAACATGTATATCATAACTTTTGCAGTGGCTTTGAGGTGGAGCCATCAGATTATATTTTACAAGTTTCGAGGAAGGCTTTTCAGAGCCGGATGCATGGTTGTTGGCCTCGCTGGGACGACATCCCCCCTCATGTCAAGAACGCCATACAAGCGGATTTACTTGTAAGTAGTAGTTTGAATTTCAGTTGTAAATTAATATAATCTTTATAACTTAAAATTTACAGGCTGCAGTCCGCGTCGACCCTGATGACTTGGACATTTTTTTAAATCACTGGAACAAACGAATGAGAAAAAATTACAGGGATACACTGTCCAAGGCCAAAAATTCAGGGAAAAATCCAAACTGGATGGGCGAGGGTGTATGGAATGATTTTCTTCAGCTTTGCGACAGTCCGGCAGTAAAAGTAAGTAATATATGTTTGCTTTGTTATTTAAATCCAATATAAATCTCGCAAGATATATACGTGATAATTTATCTTAATTTGTAGGAGCTATCTGCGCGGAACCGGACAAACAGGAATAAAAATCCTGCATTGCACCGTGGTGGCTCCAAATCCATTCAGGAGCATAAGAGAGAGAGAGCTGGTAATTAAATTTATAAACTGTGTTTACATTTTATTACAATATTTTATAATCAGATTAGCAATAATATTTATATATTTTCAGGCCGCGAGATACAACCGCGAGCCCACTATGGCCGAACTGTTCAAGGCCACACATGCCTTGGAGAGGATCGACGAAGAGGGCAATGTTTCGTACGAGTGGACGGATGACAAATCACAATCCGTAATGGTAAATTAATTTACTGTTAATAACAATATTTTGTCTTATTTTATTTTCAAAATTTTGAAATTCGGTTTTTATCGTGTAAAACAATTGTTTGTAATCGCAGAAGAGGTACGAAGCAGAGCGGGCTCGTGTAGCACAGTCCACTGGTCGGGAAGAGCTTACGTTAGAGGAGGAGAACCATATTTGGGATGCTATTATTGACCCGCCTTCTCGGACCAGTCGACGGTATAGCTATGGAAATGTGGAGGTAAATTTTGACATGTACTAATATATAAATTTAATCATGCATATGAATAGTTTAACAATTTTAATAATATTATATATATACTAATATATAAATAATTATGAATTATTTTATAGGCCATGAGAATGCAGAGTGTATACAGGAGGTCGCAGCAAGAGGCGGAGATTGCTCAGTTGAGGGCGACAGTTGAAGAAATAAATGATTGGAGGAAGAGTTTCTTTGAGCAACAGCTGGATGAGCGGATTGCGGCCTATTTGCAACAGCATGGGAGGATGCCTGGAGAGGACGGCAGCGATGGCGAGGAGTAGGTATGTTTGTTTGCTGATAGTTTGGTATATACACATTTTGGTTGGTATGATGTATATATATTTCAGGATATTATGTAAATATATTTTGATGACTTCTAGTTGATGGATTTGGTTGGATATTATGTATATATATGTCGGGATATTATGTAGAAATTTCGGTTTACTATTTACATATTCCGATTATTGGATTTGAAAATGAGATTTGGTTGGATTTTATATTGTTTGAATGTATAGTTATATTATATGATGGATATATGATGATTATACTTGATGACTATAGTGTATAGTGGTTGTTTGGTTCAGATTGGTTGAGATGTATATGGGTTGTGCATGTGCACTGAAAATTTACCCAGTTTTGCGACGGCTAGCGACGGCTAGTGACGGTCAAATTGCACAGATTAGCGACGGCTAGCGACGACCAATTGGTGCAGGTTAGCGACGGCGAGCTACGACTAGCGACGGCTTTTAGACGTTGGAAAAATTTCCACGTGGCACATTTGCAGTCGCTAACCGTCGCTACACTATTGGGCGACGACATATATAGCGACGGCTTTTAGCGTCGGCTAGCGACGGCCGGCGACGGCTAAAAGCCGTCGCTATCTGGTGCCGTTCTTGTAGTGGAATCATTAATTTGGGTTGAAGTAATTGATTTATGGTCATAAATAATGTCTCATTAATTCTCCTATTCATACAGGAAATGTTTATCCATTTGATTTTGTAACTTCGCCCAATTTTTATGCGTCTGATAAGATTCTTTCTTTAATTAGTTAATTAAGTAATTAACTGATTACCTCAATCTTACAGCATAATTCAGATAATTTATTATTCCCTTTAATGTTATAAAAAAGTCAATATATATTTGAGTAATTATGTCAAACATCTTTCAAATCTTCTGCAATTGAAAATATTGTATCACCGAATCTTACATAATATTCTAAACATGTAAGCAAATAGATGGATGATATATGAAGCAAAGAATCCAACATGCAAGCTCATTTTCCTAAGAATCAATTTGCTGACAAACAATATACTATCAGGGGTATTATTTTGAATAACATTCAAAAGATACTAAAAGTAGACCCACACAACAAAAGAGAAGTTAAATGTGCTCATCAGAACACATGAGTTTACTGTGTCGCTAGTATCGAGGTGATCAAATATGAAGGAAGATTAAGTGAACCATATCATGTAAGAATATCCTGTCTCCTAATTAACAAAGAATTAGCATGTGCAGTGGTCTCATCTGTTCCTAATAATGCTACTTAATTTGCTATCATAAAAATTAAGTAATCAACAAGGATAGCCTGATCTTACTGATAACAGATAAAAACAAAGAGCAACGTTGCCTAACGATGGATATGCATATGTTGCTAGGACAAAAGCATAGTTATGCCTTGAGATATATGTTAATCTTCAATAATCTCAGATGATGAAATGATGATATCTATAAGGAGATGATAAAATGATAATATCTATCCATGTCTGCAAAAAAGTTGTAAAACTGACACTTCTAATCATTTACTTGATATTGAATTTATATATTGCAATGCATTCTCTATCTCCGATTTTCTCCTCACATACAGACTTGCTCTGTTTCCTCTTCTTGAAATACTCGCTCAGAAGTGAATCCATAGAAGGAAATTGTAAACACGATAAATATTGCAAAACTGAATACAATGTAATAGTTGATCGACATAGACACCCCACAGCAAGTGACTGGGTATCAAAAGGACCCAATTGATTGAAATAATTCATTTATCTGTAAGAGAAACCTTACACAATCTTGACCCAATTGATTGAAATAATTCATTTATCACGTTTTATTTTCTTTAGTTGTCATCATTTATTTCCTATTTTCTTCTCAACTTCTGGACCTAAATTATGTGTAATTTCTAAGTTTGTTATCATATACTTGAATGAGGGAATTAGGCTGAAGGAAAAAGCTGAGTACACTTTTAGTCTGAAGGACAGAAGTTTTAAAATTTAGCCTGAAGGACAAAAAATGATATATTCATATAGCATTACACATCCATAATGCTATATTCATATAGCATTACACATTTATAATGCTATATACAACACAATTTTATAAGTTTCTGCATACACAAACAAGCAGCTGTGTAATGCTATATGAATATAGCATTATGGATGTGCAATGCTATATGAATATATCATTTTTTGTCCTTCAGACTAAATTTTTAAACTTCTGTCCTTCAGACTAAAAGTGTTCTCACGTTTTTCCTTCAGCCTAATTCCCTGTACTTGAATTATGTTTGACTTATTTGTAACTTGCCACACGAGACTTTGTGGTATTATTTTCACTGGACTTCACATTTTCGAATGTGAAAATTTTCTCAAGTTCCTGTCATTAGCATATGAAAAATCTTTATCTTTTAAATCTTGTAGTAGTAGGCTTGTAGCATTCTCATGTGTATATTTAGGCGATAGGATATGAATACAATTTTTTTAATGAGATTCTTCTTCTTTTTTATATTTTTTTGGGGTGAATTACAAATTATACAAAGATATGTTTGTTTTTGAACTGTTTGGATATTACATAAAATCTGCTAAAAATAGCATTGATCTTTAGTTAGCCATGATATATTTTATAAATAGTAAAAAAAAAAATTGCTAAGGTTATAGTTTCCCACAAAATAACGCACCCTAGAGCGAATAATGCAAAGTGCAGACCTTGGGCTTTTTTTGGCAATTTTCCAATTATTTGTTCCCAAACTATAATAATACATAAATTCAAGCTCATTAAATCAGACATCTTTTATAAGAAAATGAAAACAAGGACATACCGTTGTGGCTTCATCAACAGCTTAACAAGTATGCAGCATTTCAGACATACAATAAAGCTAACAATAAGAATTCTAACTCAAATAAGCAAGTGTGTACACATATGTATATATGTATACCTATGTGTGTGCACGCATATATGAGTGCGCGCGTCCATGTATGTGTACATAATAACTGAGATTTTTCATGTTGACCTTTCAAATTGTTTGGAATCCCTTTTTTTTTTACTTCACCATAAATTATAACATGAACACAAACCATTCATGAAATGACGACTAATTATAAAGGAAGATAGGCGAACCATATCTTATAAGGAATATCGTCTCCAAATTAACAAAAAATTAGCATGTGCAGTGGTCTCAACTTTTCCAAATAGCAATACTTACTTCTCTATCGTAAACAGTTAAGTAATCAACAACGATAGCTTGGTATTGTTAATATCGAATAAAAACAGACAGGAACATTGCCTGACGATTGATATGTTGCTACCACACAAAATATGGTCATGCTTTAAGATATACGCTAATCATTGAAAACCTCAGACAACGATTGATGATGTATCTATTTATATTGCAATTTATCTATAATTTAAGTCTTAATAAAAAAGTAAAACTGAAACTTCTAATCATTTGCTTAATATTGTGTTTTGCATTGCAATGCCTTTGATAATATACTTGCATCGTATTTGTATCCCCTTCACTCAGAGGTAAACTAAAGAAGAAAACTGTAAAAACGATAAATATTTTGGAGTAAAAACAGCATAATAGTTGATAGGAATAGACGCACAACAAGTGATTGTCTATTATTGAAAGTTATGCAAAGAAATTGATTGAGTGATTACAGGAAATCAAGTTAGAACCATGCACAAAAAAAGGGATCGCTATCTTAGAATTTTTTTAAACCCATGGTTGCAATTGTAACACATGCTATAATGTACAGATAGAGTACATACAACATGACTTCTATTCAGGTGAGGTGACCATGCATGTGCTCGTTTGCTTAAATATATATGTTCCAAAGAATAATACATGAATACAACAAGTTCATTAAATCACACTACTTCAATGAAAATAAGGTCGTATCAGTCAGTCATGCTTCATCACAACTTAAGAACTCCACAACCTTTGAGACATATGAGAAAGCTAACCATATTATAAACATCCAACAAATGTGCCTGTGTGCGTGCACACGTGTGTGTAGATAACTGAGATCTCTCAAGGCAGCCTTTCAAATTGCTTGGAAATCTCCTGGTTATTTTTACTTCACCAGAAATCACCACAACACAAACCATTAGTGAAGATGATCAAATATAAAAGAAGATTAAGTGAACCATATCATGTAAGAATATCGTGTCTCCTAATTAACAAATTAATTAACAAAGAAATAGCATGTGCAGTGGTCTCATCTTTTATTAATAGTGATACTTACTTTGCTATCATAAACAATTAAGTAATCGACAATGATATAATGATTTTTTTAGCAACAGATTAAAAATGAACAGGAACATTGCCCGATGATGGATATGTTGCTATGACACAAAGCATAGTCTGTTTTAAGGTTAAATGTTAATCTTTAGAATCTCAGACGGTGAAATTGACAATATCTATTTAAAATGCCAAGTAATTGTGTTCTAAGTCTTCAAAAAAAAAATGTAAAACTGAAATATCTAATCATTTACTTAAATATTGTGTTTTGTATTGCAATGCAATGTCTGTACTCTCTCATTTTCTCCTCACATACATGCTTACACTGTTTCCCCATCTTGAAATACCCACTCCGAAGGTAAATCCTTGGGAGAAAATTGTAAACACAATAAATAGGGCAAATGTGAATACAACATGATAGTTGATTGGGATAGACACCCTACAACAAGTGAGTGGGTATCACAGCAATTACACCCGTTTATTAATAGCAAATGGCAGCCAGTCTGTAAATTAAATTACCAATTGCTAGTTCACCTTAAGTATGCAATCTGGCAATTAACAATACACCAATTGATTAATTTGAGCAATTGCTACACAATAGATATGTATGCCCACTTATTATCTCATATGACGTCTATCGATTGCTTGAGTAATTGAATTGTTAATTACTGACAATCCAATTGATTTATTCTTCAACTGTCAAGTAGGTTTAACCGATTACTCAATCAAAAGTTATGGATGCATTAATAATTCCACTATGGTTTTGGAATCTGAACAATGAATAGGTTTGAATATATTTATTATTTCATCATATACAAAGTTATGTGCTGTACTGCTATTCAAGTGATCGTGCATTTGTTTGCGTGCATAAATGTATCTGTTCCTAAACTATCACACATGAATACAAGTCTATCATTTCAAACTTCTTTAATAAGAAAATGAAAAATAAGGGAAAACAAGGACATACCAGCCAGGCTTCATCAACAGCTTAAAAAGTCTGCAGCATTTCTGACATATGAGAAAGCTAGATATACTAATTGCAACTCAAATAGGTATTTGTTGCTAGCTCATTCAGGAAGGGCGACCACTCAACTTAATAAAAGTTATTCCCTGGGAAACGGCTTATAAGCATATACGGTGCGGAAACAGAAATTGAACCGGTTATGGGCCTAGTGAGCTACCGGACTGCTCTATCCCGTAATGATTGCTAAGATAGCTGGACTACCTAACACAGTGATTAAATGATCTACCTCATAAGACTGATTCTTAGCTCGGAACCCGATCGTATACTGTTAACTTCGCTCAGACAGAACTTCACCAAGGGTACACGAGAACTAAATGAAGAACATGGCCCCCTCGGTAAATAAAGAGTGGCTCACCCCCTAGTCTATATTAAGGCCCCTACGAGGGATTAGGTTAGGCATACTATGATAAAGCTCTGCTTGGGAAGGCTAAATCAATCACGAGGGAGCCATAGCTTCTGTTAAGCCTAAGATTTCGTACCCGTGGAGCGATTTCAAGCTAATCCGCGAATGAAAGAGCTGAACACCTTTCCTATGCCAGCCAAAGCAATTTTGTTGCTGGACTGGCTCCTACTGATTTCGCACCTTCAATAAGTGAGTTTATGGAATCGTAGCTATAATGGGGAACTTCTCTACACTAGTTATTAGCTTATGAGCTGCGCTTGTATTCTTTCTTAGTGGAACTCCCTACTCTAGTTACTAATTGCAACTCAAACAAGTATTTGTGTGTACATACTAATTGCAACTCTAACAAGTACTCGTGTGTACATACATATGTATACACGCATACATATAGGTATACTGAGATCTCTCATGGCGACCTTTCAAATTGCTTGGAAATCCACTGGTTATATTCATTTCACCAAAAATCACCACACGAACACAAACCATTCGTAAAATGGTGAAATCTATTTGTATCTCTAACAATAATCTCTCTACTCGTTATTCTTGAGGCAAATTTCATAAATGAATGGCAGTCTCCACAGACACGTAAATTCTTATTTATTCTAATGGGAACACCACCAGGTAAGCTAATAAGACCAAAAGCAAGCGCTAACCTCTCACTATGATGTTTCAAAAACTCCTCTTTATGCTGTTCCTCCACATCATGAATATCATATCGAGTTTCAGATTTATAACCCAATCCTTCTAATTTAGCATGTACTTCACCAATGTTTGGATGGTTTTTGTCACCCACCGTAAAAACATGAACTTTTCTCTTCACCTCGATCCAACTCTTGCCTTTCTCTTTTTTCACTCCACTATCTTTTAAATGTTTTCTTGCATTCGCGACTTCTTTCCATTTCTTATTGACAGCATAAACATTCGAAAGCAGAACATAATTTCCTGAATTATAGGGTTCTATATCAAATAATTTTTCAGCAGCAATCTTAGCTAATTCATGATCACCATGAGTTCTGCATGAGCTAAGAAGTGAACCCCAAATTGAAGCAGTTGCCTCAAAAGGAATTGTCTTAACCAAATCATAAGCTTCATTTAAAAGTCCAGCTCTACCAAGTATATCAACCATGCAAGAATAATGTATTACATTAGGCCTAACATTGACATCTAGCATCATCAAAGCAAAATAAATACGACCTTTTTCTACTAATCCAGCATGACTACATGCAGATAACACAGAAGCATAAGTGACTTCATTTGGACAAATACCCATTTGTTGCATTTTCTCAAACGTTACCATACTTTCGAGTACACGTGTATGCCTTGAAAATCCAGATAATATAGCATTCCATAACACAATGCTCTTAAACTCAGCTTCAGAAAATACAAAATAGGCTTCCTTTATGTGTCCACATTTTGAATACATATCTATAAGAGCAGATACCGCATACAAATTAGACCCGAAACCTGTTTGAACTAAAATCGAATGCAACTGGGTTCCTTCAGTTGCAGCTGCTATACATGCACATGCACTTAAAACTACAGAAAGCGTATATCGTGTTAGCATCACTTCCAATCTTTTTGCTCTTCTAAACAAGAGGAGAGCTTCTTCATGAAAATCATTTTGTACATATCCATTAATCATTGAACTCCATGTCACTAAGGATTTGTCATTCATTTCATCAAACAAAATACAAGCTAAATCAATCATACCACATCTGGAATAAGCATCAAGAATTGCTGTACTTACATACACATTAGAACATACACCGATCGTTATAGATAAAGAATGCAGCTGCTTAGTCTCTGAAATTGCAAATTTTAATGCACATGCATGGAGTGCACTAGATATACTGAACTCATTTGCTTTTACATTTTCTCTATGCATTGACACAAAAAGATTTAAAGACTTCTGTTCTTCTCCATTTTGAATATATCCGGAAATCATCGTGTTATATGAAACCAAACTTCTTTCAAACATATTATCAAACAAATAGCGCGCGTCATTAATATATCCGCATTTAGCATAGAAGTTAATGAGAAGATTACAAGTAAGAATACAATTGGAAAGATTGGATCGGAGAGCTAACCCATGACAGATTTTCCCTGTTTTAAAAGATTTTTCGTTTGAAGAAGATTGAAGAAGATGATGTAGGTTGGACACGTTTATACCATAATTATCATCAAATAATATAGTGCAAGAGCTGACAAATTTTGCATGAAAATTGAACTTGGCTGAGCTTAAGAATGAAATTTTCGTTCTAGGAAAAATGATCATAGAAAAGAATAAAGCAACTGCATTTATATATTCAAAATGTTAACGAGTAAAATAAAAGAAAATTATCCTATGCAAAATGCTTCGTCCAAACGAAAATTATACTTTGACTCAGTGGGCCTCAAAGCGTGACTTGGGTTGAAGCAAAAAAACCCATTTATAACACAAAATTGGGCCGTTATTTCGAGTTATAAAATATGGGGCTTTCTAGATCAAATCCCTCTTTGCGGCGTAGTTGGGGGAAAAGTACATTGTATTTCCTAAATTAGATCCATATTTCCTGAAACGAGAAAAAATAAAATGCAAACTAGTTATCACATTTCTAAAAGTTCTTGTGTTTCCTAACTTGTGTTTTTCTAAAAGTTCTTCAAAAATTAAAAAATCGAATTAATTTTATTGAACTTTCGTAAAAAATCGAAAGAGTGTAAATCGGTTTTCATTTTTATCAGAAAAATGCAAATTGCCTTAACTTTTCTAATTTTAAGAAATAAAGTTTTAATTTTCGTATTTATTGCTATATTGACTTTTCTAAAAACAACATTAAAAACAGAAAACTGTAACTATTTCACTAATAAAATATTAAAATTTAACTATTTCACTAATAAAATATTAAAATTTGTGAGATAGAAACTCATGTTATATCTGATAATTGATTTGGAAATTCAATTTTCATGTATCACCCTGTTGGTTTACTGTATTCAATATATGAGATAGAAATCCCACATTACAGCTTCTAAGAACTGTAAATTCATTTTTCATATACGTCTTTATAAAGTTATGAGGTCGTGTTTGGTTAAGTATTTTTTTTCTCTTACGATTGTACCGAAAAATATGACCATCTTCTTCTTTCGCGTCTAACTCAGCCATTATCCTTCACTTTTGTTGTAACGTATATAATTTGTTTGTTGCGATTGACATTTAGATTTTTTTTTTTCTGCCCACCAAACTAAAGACTAACTTAAACAAATTTTTTCCACTCTTTCTAACACTAAGTACTATCATGTTCACGTGAACAGGCATCGAAAATTAACAAAACGTTTATTTCTCTCTTTCTATCAAAACGAACATTGCCATCAAAGGAAAAACAAAAAAAGTCAAGTCGAGCAAACATTCATTCTTCAATTTTTTTGCGAAACCCTAGATTTTCAAATTCACGGTTGAATTCGTCGCGGTTAACTGATTTGTTGAATAATAAAAAACTATAAACCACGTATCTGTGCTTGATATAGACTTTCACCCGTGAAAAAAAAAACTAAAATCTTTGTAATTATCACAATTAAGATTATTCACTAAATCTTCACATTCCATCATCTATATTAGGCACAAAGAGATAGTTTTTTTGGTTTAGAGTTTGGAAATTTTGAGGAACATGTAAGATTTGTTGAGAAAAGATGGAAGGTACATCTGTATACGAGTGAGTGAAAGAATAGAATATAATGACTATAAGTAGATAAAATTATTGATGTCTAATAAAATTATAATGCCGTCCGAAAAAAAATACCAGGATGCTAATAGTAGCACAGTGTGATTTTACATTTTCTTTTCTCTTTCTCATGCTAGCTTTTTGGAAATGAAAAACAATAAACTCAAATTTTAAACCGAATATATACTTAGTTTAAGATGCAAACAAAGTAACTACCAACTTTTATTATTATTGTTATGGAGACCTTATTATTATTATTATGGAGATGCAATGTCATCCGCAACTTATTTAGTATTTACACATAGTTTCTCTAATGCAAATATAAAGTTTGCTATATATAATACAGTGTGTTGCTAAGAGCATTCAATTTTCCTCTTTTTAATATCGTAGAAAAAAAATGACAAATGCAATAAAATTTGTGTTCTTCATAATAGCAAAGTCATTTAAAACGGCAATCAACCACCGCGTAAAGTCGTTTCGCATGGGGAGCAATAGCCGACCAACAACATTTTCCACAGCCATCAATCACCAAAATACTATTGTTCTGTAACAACCCTATATTTTTGCATATAATTTAAATTTGACTTTATTTTTATTTTGAAATTATTTTTAACTTGTTTTATTTCAAACATTTCATTTTTAAATATAAATTTTGATTATTATATGAATTATAATTTCAAACTGGTATAAATTGAATATTTTCCTGAAAAATGGATTTGTGGTCAAAATTGGTCAAACTTTGACTTTTAAATTTTAAATTTAAATATTTGAATTCTTAAATTTTATCTTTTATTTTGAAAATAGATTTAATATCATGAATACTGCTTTTCATTTCGTTGAAATTTGATTTAAATTGTAAAAGTTATACTGTTTTCAATATTGTGTATATTGAGTTATTTAACAATATTCTTTGTTTTAATTTATAAAAAAATGACATTTTTATTTGATATATCTTATTCTAATTTGTGTATTTATGTTATATTACATATATTTTGACTTTTAAATATTTTTAAAGTGATAATAAATTTTTTCCAACGCTTATTGAATTTATTTTCTATTTTAAAGCCTAGTTTCTATTTTCTTTCCTATTTTCTTCATTTAAATTTTATTTAATAAAAAATTATTTATTTATTTTGTGAAGACATGTTTATTTTGTGTTCTTATCTTTATTTTTAGATATTTTCCAAGTCCATATAATTTTTTCAAAATTTATTCTGTTTATTTTCAAATTTGCTTGACTAGTTTGCATTTTTTAAGCTATTTTCTTATTTTTACCTTATATAATTATTATTTATTTATTTATATTTTATATTTTGTTACATTTTCGAAATTTTTACTGAAATTATTATTACTCTCAGTAATTTAACTTATATAAATAAATTAAAGGTAATTTGAAAAGGTTTTGACTTTTGGTTTCCAATAACCTTTTATCTTATAACCTTTCATATTTGTAACTTAACTTTTCATCAATTAGCCATAATTATCCTTTTCTTTCAGCCGACCATCCCATTCATCATTCACGTAAACATTTTGTTTCTCATTCCTGAAAAATATTCGGGCATTGCTCTTTGAGAAATTTTGGGTAAATTTTTTCCTTTCTTTGTTTACTTTTATTCTTCTTTGATTTAGATTTGCACTTGTTCCCTTCTCTCATAGGTTCGGCCGCCTCCACCACCTGCCCTGCCGCCTCCACCACCACCTGAGAACGCCACCATCCCTACCTCCTCTCTGGCCAAAACCCCAAAGCCGAGCCCTTGTTGATGATCCTCCACCAAAATTTCCAACCTAAACTCCATCAATACTTGCATAGCCAACCTCTACCTTGCATCCACCACCTTCCACACCCCATGGCCACCACTAACACCACCTCCACCACCTCCAGCACCACCTGGACTCTCGGCCACATCATCCCCTTGGACCCCACAGTGCAGGCCGTGCCCATACTAGCCTTGGTCGAGCCATGTTTTGACTTGAATCCATGTTATATTGCCTTGTAGTGTTAGCTTCATGCATACTTATGTTAGCACCATTTTCCCTAGGCTAGGCCGACCCATATGAGTCCACTACCAGATCCAAACACAAGCTTTAGTCATGTATTTTAATCCATAGCCGAGCCTAGGATAGTTGAAGACAAGTGCAAATACTTTGGAGATGTTTTGTACATTTAATTCTCACATTGTTTATCGTATTTGAATTTGAAATCTTATGTATATTATATTGTTTTGTTTGACTTGTATTCAAGGGAATTGATACTTTGTCTCTTCCACTCAACTTTGTGTCGTGTTATCGTGCTTGTTTAGATCTCATCTGTGCATTCGTCGTTGTGTCTCCAGCTCAAACCGGTGAGTTATTCTCACCAGACAATATGTACATACATAACTAGTAAATTGAACCCTTTTGAATCTGTAAAATACATTATCATGTTACACCTACTATATTATGATTATACGATGTTCACCCATGATTAAACACCTGTTATAACATCTGTTACTGTTATATTATGCTATTCTGTTATTTTATCAGTTTATCACACTGCAAGTTCCCTTTAAATTAGAATCACTATGGGTTGAAATCATACATACCCGAACAGACTTTAGAAGAAGAGAAAATCGTTATGGGATGAAATGATAGGCCTGAGCGATTTTCAATTTAATTCATTTACTTGGGACTGCGGGTTTGAAATGATAAAACCCGGATTTTCTTTGTAAATTACGGGTTGAAATGATATATTACCCGTATCACTTTACCTAGCGTAGAAAATTATGTACAGGCCCGTAGTTAAAATATGTTTTTCTAAAAAATTTAAAATATTTTAGAAACGTAATTATTATAATATTTTGATTTAAAAATAATTTTTGTAAAGTATTATTGATTTTCTGGAAATTTATAAGTTAAATAAATTATGGAAAAGTTAAAAAATCTGAATGTAAGTTATTTTGGAAATTTTGATTTAATTATAATTGGAAATTAAATTAAATATGAAATTATGATAAATTTATGATAATTTAAATTTAAAATGAATTTAAAGTGATTTTATAATATATTAATGATTTTAGAATAAAGTTAAAATGTGAAATGAATGATTATTTAAGTTGAAATTTTGAAATATAACCAAAATGGGAATTTGTGAATTTGGCTTAAAAGTGAATTTTAAGTTAAGTTAATAAAAATGGAATTAAGTTATATTTGAAATTTTAAACTTAAGTGTTAAGTTGAAATTTAATGTAATGAATTTAAATTTGAATGTTGGAATTTAATAAGTGAATTATTAATAAATATTGATTTTTGAAAGGAAATTTAATTTTATAAAATCATGAATTTGAGGAAAATTAAATGATGATTATAAATGTGAAAATGTATGATTTTATAAGTTAAAAATGATTTAAATAAAAATATAAGTGTTTGTGAACTTCTATTGAATGTTTGAAGTTAATTAACAGCATTTTTAAATGCTGTCTTTTGTTAAATTGAATTGTTTTGAATATAACTTTCTGCAGCATTTTCCAAATGCTGCGAAAGTTGAATTTTCATTGTTTTAATAAATTTAAGTGAATAAATGAACATTGAAAGTTTAAATTTTTGGAATTTAATAATTTAATTATTAAATGTAACAGCTTCATTTTTATGATTTAAAATGAAGTAATCTGTTTTGAAATATAAACTATTTTGAAATGTGTGTTGAAATGGTATTTTAAATAAAATGAATGTGGTTTTGAAAGATATGATATTTTGATACTAAAATGATTTGAAATGAAGTTTTGAAAGATATGATATTTTGATATTAAAATGATTGATATTAAAATGATTTGAAAATGAAGTTTTGAAAGATATGATATTTCGATATTAAATTGATTGATATTAAAATGATTTGAAAATGAAGTTTTGAAAAATATGATATTTTGATATTTAAATGATTTGAAAATGAAGTTTTGAAAGATATAATATTTTGATATTTAAATGATTTGAAAATAAAGTTTTGAAAGATATGATATTTTGATATTAAAATGATTTGAAAATGAGGTTTTGAAAGATACGATATTTATGTATTGAAAATGATTTGAAAGGAAGTTTTGAAAGGATATGGTAATTTAATATATTGAAATTGTTAGAAATGACTTGATATTTATTTTGATAAATATTTGAATTTGAAATATATGGTATGTTCACATATTGAAATAGTTTGGAAATGATTTAATCTTTATTTTGATAAAGATTTGGATTGAAATGATATCTATATTTTAAGTATAAAATATCATTTTAAAGTTATAACTACGGGTTATAATAACGATTGGTTGGCAAAGAGACCGAGATCGGATATGGGCATACTCTTTGTCGATACCGAAAACCACTTTGACTAACCGTCTACGCGGTGGTGATCCCAGAATGAAGTAGGATGGCGGCGTTCTTGAGGTATGTTACGTGGACCCAACTCCCGTGAGTTGGCTTAAGGTGGCTAAAACAAGAGCGATCTCGGGCCAAAAGGGGTAGCTCCTCTGGTCGAACGCATTTCTTCGATACCATACCATTACTTGTGATTGTTTGGGCGCCCCTTCGATTTTGGGAATGTGTTCCGAGGTGGGCGTATGTGGCTGCTGCGTTACCACCAGCCCGTGTGCGTAATTGGTATATCTACACTGGCATTGCCTTGTGTGCCGTGTCACCTACCATATCGAGCCTTTACTACGAGTTTCGTACCTATGCAGTATCTTCTCGTAGTCTCCCGATCAGGAGATATGCAGGTACTGTATAGACTATTGGCATTATTTGTGTTAAGGGGAATATTGGGTCACTCCTTAACTCTATTTAAAAGTAAGTTTATTTTACTATTAGACATTATTATAATAGTGCAATATTACTACATAGTAAATAGTTTGACGGATCCTTCGAGGATGGGTGGTCCTAAGCATCCTTTAAGTTACTTGTACTTTTACTACAGTTCACATGAGTTGGTTTACATTGTATAAGTATGTATGTCTTGATTTGAGTGTTTGTATTTTTATTTATGCTCGGGTCAGCCCGAGTATTCACAGATTTGGATTTCCACTTCCTGGAGATTGGAATCGCTGGAGATTATCTGCTTGTCTTGTTTATCTATTTCCCAATTATCCTGTTGATTCCAGTATTGTATTCAGCTTGTACTTGGTTACCATACTTAGACTTCTGTTGTAATCTGTTGTATCTTATGTAACTCTGATATATTACATAGTAGCCTTATGAACTACTATTTCTTTTACTTCCGCTGCATTATTAAATACTCTATGTCTGTGATCTGTGATTTTATTTACTGTATATTCTAAGATTTGCCAAATTTTATTTACAATGCGGTATTTTGAGCAATTCAAGTCCGACATGTGTAGATGCGAATGGTTGAAAATACCTGGTTATTACATGTTCGGTGGTTGATTGTCATGAAAAATGATGTTGGTCGGTGGTTGTTCACCTTGCAAAAAAGAGTCGAAAGTGATGCATTTGGTAGCCACGTAAAAATAATCTGATATTAGAAATAGTATAGTGTAAAACTTTATGTTATTTTAGCAATGGTATTAGAAAGAGAAAAATAAGATGCCCTTAGCAGTACACATGTACATCAAAAGAAGAATTCCTTTCCCTTGTTTTAATACTTTTATACGTTTATGCAAACAATAACATATTAAATACAAAAATATAAGCACCATAGAAGTAGATATTGGCACAGATGAACTATTACCACCTTCCCTTTCCTTTTCTTCTTTATATATTATAGTAATTAAGTGTTTGTTAATTAATTAGTGGTAATTTTCCACTTAATACACTTAAGATATAACAATAATTCCGAAAGGATAACTAGGTATGTTAATGCACATTTCACTCCACTAATTAAAATTTTATATTATATGATACATATTAACAAGCTCTAGAATAGATACTGATTGCCATTCCTACTCTAGATAGGTTGATGTGGTATTAGTTTAACGTTTTCCCTTCTTGTCTTTACATAACCAATTAATTTAGTATGGTAACCTTAGATATGCATGATCTTAAAGAAAATATTACTGCTAGTGGGATGGTTTTGTTGGAGTAAATGCATCCAATTGCAAACTTGATTTGCGCCAATGATATGATATGAACATTTAGAGAAAATCTTGGATTTGTACATTATCAACAACTTAATGAAATTATGTATGTATGTATGTATGTATGAATGATCAATTTATTTGGGTCAAATCCTATTGTACATATCACATTGCAAATGTATGTTCATTAATCTTGTAAAACCATTACCAAAAAAGTAATTGTTTGAACCAAAAACGACACAAAAACGTAGAAATTTAAATAGAGAACAACAAGTGAAGAATTAAATGAAAAATGAGTAGAAAGTGCACATAACAATTTATAATGGTTTGACAAATCAAGGCTTACGTCCATTTTATGATTTTATTTCTTATATTCTGACACGGAGGCAGAAGTTATTACGGGTCGGTACAACTCTGGCTGTAATTACGAGAAATAAGAATAAGAAGTACTAGAGCCAAAAGATCTTGAAAAATAAGCCTTAACCTCATATTTATAGAGGTAGGGAGCCTAAAATCTCACACAAAAGATCTCCACCTCGTTTTCCACACCTTAAATTATTTCTCCATCAAAGCAGGATGCTACCTCATCAACTTATATGTATCAGTATGACTCCTAAGGCTTGGGTCGGCAAGACTCCGTAAGATTGCCAATCTGGTCACCTTGAAATCTTCGCTCTAGCTCGCTTTGTGGTTAGCTTTGTAATTTCATAGTTGTTTGTACCAACGTTAGCTTGTTTCGAAGTCAAATGATGGAGTCATGGAAGATCAGAGTTGCTGGCTCAAGAGTTCATGAAGATCGATAGAGATTAAAGTAGATCAACAAAACAACACTTGAAGTAAGCTTTTAGCATCAAATAGAACATGTAGGCAGAAGATGAGTTATCATGGAGGTGAAAACAGGGATCGGTACCGGCCTATGTAGTGGGGTAAACACCAACCCACCACTTCAATGGGTTCTGGGTCCTTGTGCTTTGGGTTGGCTTTTTTGGCCTTTTGGCTCTGTTTGTGTTTGGTATTTGGACTCCTGGGCTATCTCTCTAGGCTTTCTACCTTGATAACTGAAAGTTTGACTCGTCCACTTTGCCGGAATATTGCCCGGTCAAAAGGCTGAATAAGACTTACCCCTAAAGTACATCTCATTTCAAACGTGATGTGCTTTGAATAGAAACAAGTAAAGATTGCTGCGAAGGACTCTAATCTATGCTTTGAATGATCGTCATCCTTCATGTAAATCTTTTGCGAAAAGTTACATCCAAGATCATTCATTGCGATGCTTTACCAGCACCCGTATTATAAATTCGAAATGCATTCTCTTGATCTACCTTTCCAAGTTTGGCGGTGTTAAAATGACTCCTTCCATGGATTACTCAGGTTTGAGCTTGATTTCCATTGACTCTAGTCTTTTAGGGTTTCGGATACATACACACATATGGATATGTGCATGTTCTTAAGTTGGGAAGAATGCAAACACATAGTCCATCACATGATTGTGCATAGACATTTATCCCATATCCTTCTTATTTTAAAAGAGTTAAAACTTTGTACCGACCTAAGTCTCTTAGGTCGGTAAGACCCTAGACTTAGGAAAATTCCCAAGTGCATTGCCTAAAGATACAGGTTAGCAGGGTTATTAAACCCATCCTTTCCACTTCATCTCCTCACTTTATCTTTGTCGACCCAAGACATTCAGCTCCCTTTTGAAATTTCTTACTTGCAAATTCAGCCTTCCAACATCACCATTCATCAACAACCGCTATCTCCACCTCTAAAACCCTCAACGATGACATCCAATTGATACCCGAATCACCGCCTTACCATAGTTCGAAGCTCACCGACCCAAGCCTTAAATCCTTATCGAATTTTCTCCCTTCGATTTTCATATTCAAGTTGGTGTTGGACTTGGAAGAGGACATAGATAGGGTCACCGTCGATGGTCGTAGGAGAAGTCACCATTATTGGCCATGGTTGGGAGTTGGAGTCAAGAAGGAGGAGAAGATGGAAGTTCCCCTTGGAGTTAGGTCTGTACGACTCCTACACTTGGAGAATTTCAGAAACTCTAAATCCACAAGAGATTGGTGGATTGGCATTGAACTTCTTCCTCTTGGTTTCAAAGTATTTCCAAACCAAGACCTATAATGTGAAACTCGTCAGGACGATCAACGACGACGGTCATTTCGAGTGACTTCAGAATTTAAAAATGAACTGTTAAGCAATATTGAAAACTTGACTTGCATGACACTGCACTAGATTCCACTTTAGCACGGAGCGTACAACTTGTAATCAATCTAATGTTGATTATATGTTGAGGTTTTTCATAAAAATGAATTAGAGACGTTCTAAACGTCTTATCGCTTAAGCCAAAGGTACACATCCACTTCCAAATATGTTGAATCCAATGCCGAGTCGAGTTCAAAAATGACTCCACATGCATAGCAAACTCTGATAGAGCGTGCACATCGACCAGAAAATCCATAGGTGGGACGGAAAGTTTTTGAGAATTCAACAGAGCGGGCAGATGTGCCAAAAGTAGATCCCGCACTCAATACCCTTGAGGATGCCGTGATTTTAAATGATCCTGTTGATTCTGTTGCCTTCAGAATCGACGAAGGATCCCATCAGAGAATATGCAACAAGCATGGAATTTCATTCAATGATGTCTTAGTCCCATCTCGCAGTCAAAGAGCTCACAATCCTCTATAGAGTTATATTGCTTGCAATAGAGATATGTGCTTGGCGGGATGCGTCCCACCATTCAATCAGTTCATCCATCGAGTTTTGAATTTCATGATGCTAGCTCCAACATAGTAGCATCTGAATAGTTATGCTTTCCTTCTCGGCACATACCTTGTCTTCACTGAACATTTACACCGAACGACCAACGATAAGGAAATTCGATACATATACAACTTTAAGAACCGAAAAGAAAGTTCATCTTTAATATACTTAGAACCAATCATGGGTTGTTGAGTTTTCTTTGGCATATGAAACAAGTTGAGCTATTTCAAAAATGAGTGATTCTATGTCTGTTGTGCGTCTGAATTCACACATAGATGGCTAGCTGGACGTAAGTCTCATTCTATGCACATTTTATAAATTTTCCTTATAACCTGCAGACTTTACTCATATCTTGTTTTTCTATCCAGATGTTTCGATGAGACCAAACAGCATGGAACTTTCTGACGTCGTTAATGTTCTTATGGCCGTTACGGTAGAAGATTGAGATATCAGAACCCTTCTATCAAACGAAAGCCTTCTTTCCCATGTTTTGTTGGAAGTGGGCCACAGTACCGATATAGTCTAAGTGATTGTCGGTGATGATAACGTGAAAATAACAATGATGATCACGACAACTTTCCTAAAGAAGGCAATATTGATCCAAATGTGCCTCCAGTCCCAAGTCTCGGGGCTGGAGTTGAAAAAATATTGAGTAAGCACAAGAACATGCCGAGGAAGTCGAGATAGTGGGTGAAAGTGGTGAGGTTGGCCAAGGTAACATTGACGAGGGCCATGAGTCTCAAGCTGAGCGGTCCAAAGACGGTCAATAGTCTGCTCCGAGAAAGAGGCTAGTAGTGAAAATTTCCAAGGTACAGACTTATACGCAACCTCTGCCTATCACAACTGTAGAGAAGATGCCTTTTATTCCATCAGCAGGGACATTTGCTAGATTAAGGCCAATTCCTACCGAGTTTGGCTCCTTTGATGTCGGTAACATTAATCTTAAGGGCATCGACTCAGCTATTTTCTTTGATAAGGAGGGGGACAATAGGACACTTATACATATATGCACTTCACGCCACTGCACAACACTTGACTTACCTCATTACTCGTTGCGTCTAACTTATTCTCGTTTTATTTGCAGAATCCATGGAAGAAAGAAAATATATACTCCAATCTATGGAGGATAATACAAATTGATGGTGGAAACGCCATCCAAGTGCTTACCATTAAGGCATCGGCTAGGATTTACCAGCCAAAGATCCGAACGTGATAGAGGTAGTTGTGATAGAGATAACTAGGACAGAGATGGCAATAGCAGAGATTATTCGTCACGTGACTCCAACTCCAAGTATCGCCTCAGTCAAGGTCTCCTCCTCCAAAGGACTTGGATAAGCATTTGGATCATCGTGATGACATTCCACCAGGTAGTGTATCTCATGCTCCACCTCCAGCTTCTGTCCCTGCTCAACTGTTTACCTCAACCCATCGTAGTCGATCTACTGACCATGGGTACCAAAAGAGTGGTTCTGAGACTTCTCATCACAAACCTGGCAAAGAAACCGCTGATGCTATGATCATCTCTATGGAGCAACAACTTACTGCTTACGCTCGAATGGCTGAGTTGAAGGAATAATTCCCAAATATCTACTTTGATGGACTCAAGTTCATGCCCAACTTAAAGTGAATTCCATCTAAATTCCAAGAGATAACCATTTCTTGCATGACTAATGTTCATAATCAATATAATGAATGGTCATGAATAGCTGAAAGATTCTCAAAGGTCTTGCGGGAAAGGCAGGTCGAAATCAAAAATTAGAAACTCATCGAGGCCGACAATAAAAGGATCATAGCTCGTCTTAATGTCAAGGTTGAAAAACTGAGGAAATATTAATCATAAACTGAGAAGAAGGCCAAGGAGTCCATCAATGCGCTCGAAGATGAGAGGACCAAACATCAGGATGAGACAGAGAAAGTGTTCCATCGGAACCATGATCTGGTATGAGAGAGAGATGCCATAAACAGAAGCGTGGCTGAGTTGAAGACCAAGCTTGATCACGAAACAAAGGAAAAGGAGTAGGCTCTCCAATAAGCTTAGGAGTACTACGACGTGCTACTCAACACTAAGCAAAAGAGGAACAAGGCAGTCGAACGTGCTAAGGATGTAGACGTGCTTGTCAAGATTGGAGGTTCGAATCGGGCTTATCGATACTGCGCCAATGTTCTTAAGTTTTGAAACCTAGAATGGCTTGGTGATGATTATCCCAGGGTTCTTAGCCTGGCTTGGGAATAGATTATCTCGAAGGAGAAATCATTCTTGAAAGGTGGCAAGGTGGACCTTGCTCAGTTGGAGGAGGAGGTATTGATAGATGACGAGCCCAGTGTGGTGAGAAAGGGTGAGCTCATTCTTCATCCGGAGCAAGCTACCATTATACAGAAAGACTTGGGCTAAAGCATAGGATCGACACCAAACGACTACACTACTAGCCAGACACATGGGTCCCAAGTTGCTTCAGATCCATCCTTTGATCCTGGGTATGATCCAGAGAATCATTAGATGCATTAGCCAACTATCCTTTCTCCTATCATGGAGGGAAATATTGGTGGCGCTCCATTCCATACATAACCCCAAATAGAAGAAGGTATCTCATCGACTTCCCCTGTATTTCAGAGGGTTGGTGCGTCGCTGATTGATGTCACTAATCTATTTTTTATAAGCGTTTACAATGGAACCGGTAACTGCTACCACTTCAACAATGATTCCAAGCACCCTGGTTGAAGAAAATCCTATCGATGAGGGGACTAGTGGAACTTAGGGTGCTCATACTGATGATGATGCTGTGATAACTAGAGTGTCCAAGCCCCTTTCGGGTTCCACCATGAGCGATCTTGAACAGGAGCTTGGCCTTTACAAGGAGGTCAAGTTAGAGAAGGTTGAGAAACAAATCCTCCTTGCTACAGTGCTTAAGCAGGAGAAGTTAGAGGTCATCCCTCCTCCTTTATCCATTGCCTTGCCAAGGCAGACTATCTTTGCACTGGTTCATATTCCTCTGCCTGGTAGTTCTCAAAGCACACGTATGGGATCTTTGCAAAGTACTCTAGCTTTCCTTCTCTGCTTGGGAGTGCTCAATGAGTGTTTGCTGGATCATCATAGAGCACTCCTTCCAAGGCCAAAGGAAGTGGGGAAGCATAAGGAAACAGTAAGAAGGATCCAGTGAACCATCTTCTATGGAGAAGAAGGAAAGGAAAGAGAGAAAGAAGAGGATTAAGAAATATCATCCAAAGGCTAGTCGGTAGACTTCCAGAACTTTGATCCATTGCAAGACTTGTCGCAAAGGCTAGTCGGTAAGAACTTTGATCGGATAAGCTTGAAAGTATGGCTGAAGCTTCCTTGAGCTAATAATAGGCAGTGTGTAAGCTTTTGTAGCTTGGGTAATTTCTTTATACTCTTGTCAACCGCTTACTAACGTAATAGACGGCCGTTAGATGCGAGCTTTGTCATGTACGAGCGTGGCACCCAAAGCACACACCAATACACACACACACGCATACACATACACATGTCTTCATCATCCACTGGCTTCATGTGGATAGGGGGTCTCTCTAAGTGATCAACCAGATCCTTGAATGCGTCTGCACACTCCTGTGGCCAAGTGAAAGTTCTTTTCCCTTTGCACTTTCACCCTTCTTAATCACATCAAAGAAAGGGATGCATTTATCGGTGGCTCTAGAGATGAATCGACTTAAGGCAGCAATCTTGCCATTTAAACTCAGAACTTCCTTAACTGTATTTGGGGCTTCCATGTCCCTTATTAGCTTTATCTTCTGTGGATTGGCTTTAATTCCATGGGAATTCACAATAAAGCCTAAGAACATCCCTGGCATGACGCCAAAAGAGCCTTTCAAAGGGTTGAGTTTCATCCTGTATTTTCAGAAAACATCGTACATTTTTGCTGGATTGTCAATTTTTTTTTTCCAAACACCATAACTTCACGAGTGTGTCATCCACATAGACCTCCATTGAACGTCCAATCTGATCTTTGAACATCGTATTTACCGATCTTTGGTAGGTTGCTCTAATGTTTTTTAACCCAAACGGCATGACCATATAGTAATACAGTCCTAGGTCTGTAACAAAGATGGTATGTTCTTGGTTTGGGACATGCATTGGAATATGGTTGTATCTAGAGTAGGAATCAATGAATGAAAGCAATTCATGTTCGGCTGTCGAATCTACCAAATGATCAATCCTTGGAAGTGGGAAGATTTCCTTCGAGCATGCCGTTTTCAAGTCAGAATAATCGATGCATTCCTCCATTTCTCATTAGCGTTCTTCACTAAGACTGGATTGGATGCCCATTCTAGGTACAAAGCATCACGGATGAAGCCATTGTCCTTCAGCTTCTCCACTTCTTCTTCAAGTGCAGCAGATCCCTTCGGACCTAGGGTGCGGTGCTTTCGTCTCACAGGAATGCATTTGGGATTTATGTTAAATGCATGGCATGTTATCTCTGGAGAGATTCCACACATATCAGAGTGCGTCTAAGAGAACATATCCATGTTTTCCCCAAAAAAACAATCAAGTCCTTCATCATCCTAACAGCTAGCTGCGATCCGACTCTCAAGATCCGTGTTACGTCATCCCAACTAACCGGGATATTAATTGTTAGCTCAACTAGTGCCATTCTTCCATATAGTGGCTCTTTTCATGGGTCTATGTCCTTATAGAACAGACTATGCTGCCAGAGCCAGGGCTAAGGTATTGGTTGCTATGCATCCAATCATCAATGTAGAGAGTCCCCTTAACACCTTTTCTTTCTCTTTTCGCCTCTCTTAGCTCGACAATGTAGCATTCGCAGCCAGACACCTGATCTCCTTGGACAATCCCTACGCCATTTTCTATAGGAAACTTAATTTTCAAGCACCAAATAGCTATTGCCACTCTGAATTCAGCCAGGGTCGATCAACCAAAATGCATTATAAGTCCACTAAATATCCAACATCAAAAAAGGCACAACCCGCACTTGCTTGTGGTTTCCCTCACCAAGTACCACCAGTAATTGTACATATTCAATCGGCTCAGTAGCCGTCCCGTTGAACACCTACATTCAAGATTTACAAGGTTTCAAATCCTTCGCCTCCAAGAGCATTTGATCATAAATTTTTTTGAATGTAATGTTACCGAACTCCCACAGTCTACCAGCACCTTCTGTACTATCACAGGACCAGTTGTGGCTGTAACCATGAGTGAGTCAGTTGGTGGAGCCTCCACTCCGTCAGCATCTTTGTTTCGAAAACAATGTGACTAGTCATCATTTTGCACTGTTTTGCCATAGTTCCATCCTCAACTTCAAGGCATCTCTCACCCATAACAAGCTTTATAGCACCAACATATATGTCCATTTCGGCTAAACTTTTACCAGTTAGGTATGGCCTGTCGATGATTGTGTTTATCACCAAACATTTTCTCAGTCGCCCAGGCTCCTTACCACTAGAACTAGCTTGCCTCCGTTATGATGTCAAACCAGGGAGGTTAGAATTTCCATACCCGCCATCCTACGGGGCTCTCACAAATTGCTGTAATTTTTTCTTTTGAATCATCTCCTCAATCATATCGGGCAAATTCCTGCATTCATTGTTAGTATGACCATATGTCTCACGAAAACTGTAGAACTTACCAAATCTCTTCTCCTTCTCAGTTGACTCTTTCGAAGCCCTCTTCATGTACTATTCAATGCCTTAAGTTGCCAGATAGATATTCTACATCGAGTTATTCGGTTTGGTATAGTCATCGTACTTAAAATAGTATGATTTATGTTGTCCTACTTTCTCTTCTTAGCCCCATCACCATTCTGAACATTCACATCTATATTTCCAAAACTTCCACCAGATTGCTTTACAGCGACATTGCTATGAAATAATCCAGCTGAACCTCTAACCTCAGCTCTTCGTGGAAGTTTGTGTGCTTCTTCTAAGCATAAGTACTCATTGGCCTTCCAATAGAAAGCATCCATCGTTGGTGGGGTTTTTCTTTCCAACCATTCCCTAAAATCTATATCAGGATGAATCTCCCTGATTAGCCCCATCAGCATTATGTCATCCTTGGGATCCGTATCCGTCATAGCTATGTGGAACCGATTCAAGAAATCCTTCAGTGACTCTTTATCAGCTTGGAAGAGGTTTGACAAAGACATGACATGTTTTGGACATGAATTATGTAAATGGAATTGTTCTATAAACTCCTTCAACAACTTAACGAAAGACGATATGGACCTCGATGGAAGTTGAGTGAACCACATCGTTGCTACTCCTAAGAAAATTGGAAAACAAAGGCATTTCATTTCATGGCATTGCAAGCTCTGGTAGAATCAATATGCCACTCATATCTCATCAAATGATGCTCAAGATCCGTTGTTCCATCATACAATGGTGTGGTTGGCATTGCAAATTTTCGAGGATATCTCTTGTGCAGGATGTTTTCAGTAAATGGATTCTAACTAGAAGAGGTACACCACTCATCGTTGCTTCGGAAGCGAATTTTACTTATAAGTCTATTGACTATATCTTCTAAGTACTCTGTTTCCAAGTGGTATGACTGGATGGTGGTAATTGGATTCTGCCCCAATTGTTTGGCCTAGCGAATGCTCTCGGGGAGGTTCTCAATACCTAAGCTCTTTAGAATTCGAGAGATCCATTCATTTAGCAGTTTCCCCTGTTTGATTCCTGTGAGTTATTTCCTCAGCAGTAGCAGGATTCTCTAGATTTTGATCATCAACAGTGCCTCTAGAAGTCAAACCCGCACCGCCTTCAAGATGGCAAGCTCTAGGCCTACTATTCAATGGGTTGATACTGACCCATGCTCTTGGGTCGGTACCAATTCACAAATTTATACCTGGTGTTTGTCCTCTTCCTTGGTAAGATGTTCTAGGAGCATTTTGAGTCTTCTTTTACTTCCTCTCCCTCCGTCTCTGCTTGGATGATGAGAACTTTCAGACTCTGAGTTGGAATCTCTCATGCTTCTTCCATGACTGTTCTGAGTTAACTCATTCAACAAGCTTAAGCTTTGCTACGTCGTTTGATTCATCTGATTCTGACTAGCTAATAATCTTTTTTCATTCTGCTTCATTATCCATCCATCTCCATTCTGGTTACGGCTTCACTTGGAGACTGGATCTCAAGCTGAGTTGGTTCGATAGCTCCATCTCTTTGCTAAGGATTCTGATCCTTAACTTCAGTAGTAGCTTTAAAATTGGTAGAATGGTCTCTTCTTGATGAGGCCATTGTAAATAGTGTTTCTTAGATTATTGAAAATTTGAATAGTATAAAATAAGGTAGAAAATTGGATCTATCTCTTTGAATTGAGAAACCCAATAGTAGATGATGGATCCAAGTAGCTTGAGAATATAGGCTCTTAGTGGAAGCACCAAAATGTTTGAACCAAAAAATGGTACAAACGCCAAGAAGTTAAAGTAAAGAATAAAAATTGAAGAATTAAATGAAAAACAAGTAGAAAAGAGCACATAACAATTTATAGTGGTTTAGCAAATCAAGGCCTACATCCACTTTATGATTTATTACTCATATTTTGATTTGGAGGCATGTAGAAAAGAGCACATAACAATTTATAGTGGTTCGGCAAATCAAGGCCTATGTCCACTTTATGATTTAATTGTTCATATTCCGATTTGGATGCAAAAGTTCTTAGGGTCGGTACAACTTCAATTGTAATTACAAGAAATAAGAATAAGAAGTACCGGAGCCAAAAGATCCTAAAAAATGAGTCATGCTATTCTATTTATAGAGGTAGAGAGCCTAAAATCTTGATAAAAGATCTCCACATCGTTTTCTATGCTAGACCATTTCTCCACCAAAGTAGGACGCCACCTCATTAACTTATATAGGTCAGTATGACTCTAAGGGCTTAGGTCGGTACGACTCCATAAAAATTCCAATAATGTCATCTTGAACTCTTCGTTTGGCTCGCCTTGTGGTTAGCTTCATGATTCCATGGTTATTTTCACCAATATTAGCTTGTTTCAGAGTCCAAATGACGGAGTCGTGGAAGAACAAAGTTACCGACTCAAGAGTTCATGGAGATCAATAGAGAATTACATTGAATTAACAAAACAATGCTCGAATTTGGCTTTTAGCATCGAATAGGACATATAGGCAGAAGATGAGTGATCATGGAGGTGAATGCAGGGATCTATACCAGCCTATGTAGTGGGGTCATTACCGACTCACCATTTTGGTGGATTCTTGGTCCTTGTGCTTTAGATTGGCTTTGCTTTGGCCTTCTAACTTTGTTCGTATTTGGTTTCTGGACTCCTGGGCTACTCCAAGTTCGACTCATTTAATTTGACTGAATATTGTCTATTCAAAAAGTTGGATAACAGTAATATTTTACTATGTTGAAGATCCTTATATGCATATAAAAATGTTTCTAAGTGGATGTTGCAAAAGAAAAAATTGTCCTGGAAGTGATTCGTTTAGTTGACAAATTTAACATAAAATTCAGCACTAAAGTATTTTTTTATTACAATCAACTTGAGAAGTAACCTTAAGTTGGATTTCTTTCAAATATTTTGAATTTTGAATTTTCAAAATCAATTACGCAGAACATATCTCTATATCATGTGTATATCAACACGATTGCATTTATACACCATATAAAGAAAAGGATGAAAACTACATATCATATCTATAAACAACTCTCTAGATGCACAAATTAGATGACACGTGATTATCTAGATTTTCTTAAAAACATTGTTACAAATTTATAGTACATAATTCCAGTTACTAAGAAAATCAATATTTCCAATTACATGTTAGGGTTGTCTCGCTGCTTGCATGTGGCAAATAGGAAATGCGATTTGAAATTGAAATGGCCTCATATCTTAAATAATTTGAAGGAGTGGTGTAGAAACTTGGCATCCACAAATATGTACTTTACTTTCAGTAAATAAAGCATTGTTTCCTAAAAAACTATGACATTTATTGGATTTGTTCCAGTATTAGACAAGTTATAAATATAATGATATTTAAGTTTCGTATATCATTTCAAATCGAACAGTTAACAAAATTTTGGTAGCACTTCATTTTTATCTTCGTGTACGATCTTTTGTGTAAGATATAGAGAATAAGGGAAGTGTTGCTGAAATTTTATTAACCATTTAATTTGAAGCAATTTACAAAACGTAAATATTATTGCATTTACAGTAAGAAATAGAATGGCTTGCTATTTGAAAAAGTGTAGGAATCCCTCGGATAACTTTGAAATTATTTGTAAAATTCCTTGTTATAAAATTATTTGTAAAATTCATTATTATTGGCACGGTATTAATATTAAAAATTAATAAAAATATGGTATTGATAATAAAAATAACATTGAGTAGTATTATTAACTAAAATTAATAATGTATGGCAATAAAGAACTTGGAGACGTGATAACTCAGTAAGAGAGAATCTGTTCTTCTGGAAAATAATTAATAAAGCTCTCTTCATAAAAGATAAGCTTTTTGAAAGAGGTAATGCGACTGGTATTACTTGTGTCTTTTGTGGTATGCCTGAAACTGTTATGCACTTGTATTTCAGTTGTAATCTGATTCACAAGCTATGGTGTTCTACAATGGCGAGAGCTGGTCGGACTGATGTTGCCATTGATAACGTAATGGAATGGGAGAAGCTTCAAGTGCTCACTGCTACAAAAACAGTCAAAGCAAGAAAGCTTCTCTATATTGTTAAAAACTTTGTTCAGTTGATTTAGCTTCAGTGAAACATACATATTTTTAATCCTATTAGAGCTAAAATGATCAATGGCCTGAAGCGTTCATTAAACATGAGATCAGGAACGGTCTTTGCACCTGCCCATTTGCAATTGAGCTACGGATTTATGGTGGTCTATAACGGTCGTCGGTATTTCTTTTCTCAATTGCCCTCCTTTGTTTGGTTTTCTATGTTGTTTTTGTTTTCTGTGTCTTTTTATTTTCTTTTTTTTTTGTCTAACCATGTTCTCCTCTTATCTTTGAGCTAACATGTTAGCTTATAGTTCCCTTTGTTCGTACTTCTTTGGTGATTCAACAATATGGTAGAGTCCATTCAACCCGACGGCTATGCCAAATAAATAAATAAATAATGTATGCCATTAATAAAAAAGGTAACAATATTTTGCATGGTATTACTAATATAATAATAATAATAATATATGGTGTTATCTATAATAATTAATAAAAATATTGTTTTAATAGTGAAAAATAACAATGAATAATGTTATTAATTAAAATTAGTAATGTAGCATATTAATAAAAAATAACAGTATTTCAAATGGTATTGATAAAATAATAATATTATATTTTACTATTTATAAAAAAAGTAGTAATAATATGGTTTTGATAATGGAAAAGAACAATGTATGATATTTAGAAAAAACATACTTTCGTAGGCTTGGGATGTAGGGAGGCCTGCCTCAACCCTACCATATTTTTAGCCGGGTCCTCATAGCGGCACTTTTCGATCCCGAGGACTTTATAACTTTCAATGGGACTATTGCATGTCTCCATGAATAATAGGCTGCTAAAGTGTAGATGCCAGCGCTTGAACCCTCTCTCTCCACTAGGGAGCAGGGAACCCCTGCCAACTCCACTATGGCTGTGGACATAATAAAAACAATAATATATGGTACCAATGAAAAAAGTATTGCCTTATTGATAACAACAACAACAACAATATATGATATTAGTAATAAAGATGAATAATATATTTTTATTATTACTAAAGAAAATTTAGTTATTATTAGTAAAAACTAATGATATATGATATTACTAATAAAAATTAATAATATATGGTTTTATTGCATAGATGATAGTAATATAGAATATTATTAACAATGTTTGGTTTTATTAAAAAAGAATGATATAATACTGTGTAAAATACTATTTTTTTTGTTTACCTGCACTGTAAAAGATGGATCATTTGAAAGTTCAAAGCTGGATGTACAACCATACAGAAAAAAGTGGAACTACACCACTATACTTTTGAAATGGCATGGAAGCATTCATCAAAGTGGCAACTCTTAATAAATATGAAAGAAATCTAATGTCCGTATTTGAGATGTCATTGCTTGAAGCTTCTAAAATATTATATTGTAATATTACATTTGCATAACTTTGGTTTTATGCCAAATTATAAATTATGAAGATATCATGGAGAAGATCATGTTGTACAAGACGAGACCGTAAATATAGATGTAGATTGTGACGAACACATTGAAGAAAATAGAATGATTGAAATGGTTCATGCTGTTGCTGGCCCAAGTATACAGACATATGAACCATATTTGAAGGAAAAACTTCACTTGGAACCAAAAATAATTTTTTGACTTGTTAGAAGTATCAAAAGGACCACTGTATAAAGGTTGCATAATGACATGCTTTCCAACAGCATCTTGGTTAATCTCCACTTTGGTTTGTTGTATGAAAAAATTAAAGTGTGTTTAGGTGGATGCACGATTTGTTGGAAGAAAGATCAAAATCTAATGTTGTGTAATTTCTATAGAGAATTAAGATATAAGTCAACAAAAAGCACTATTAAAAATGTACCTTTTATCCAAAAGAATTATTTCCCTAATGCACCTAGATTTCAAATGTTATTTGCATTTGGTGCTACTACAAAACATGTGTAATGGCATAGTGAACGACATCGAAATAATGGTGACTTATGACGTCCTTCAGATGGTGAAACCTGGAAATATTTTGATAACATATATCTTGGTTTTGCTAAAGAATCATGTAATGTAGAACTTGTCTTGTATATGGATGGTTTTATATCATTTACTATATTCGGTAAACTTTATTCGACCTGGCAGTTATTCTAACACCTTATAATTTGCCTCCATGGATGTGTATGAAGAATCCATACATATTTTTAACTGTAATTGTTCTTAGACCTAAAAATTATAAAAACTATATAGATGTGCACCTGTATCCTTTAGTTAATGAGTTGGTAAAAATATGCACAGAGGGCGTTCTAAAATATGACATTTTAAATTAAATGAACACTAGACTATTTGCTTCTTTATTGTGGATAATAAATAATTTTTATACGTACGAGATGCTTTCTAGATGGAGTACTGGAAGTGAATTCCCTTATCCTAAATGCATGGATTTGACGGATTCATTTTGACTTAAAAATGGTGGCAAACAATGTTTCCTGGGTTCGACATCGTTATGTTTTGCATATAAACAATTGTTTTTTTTTGGAAAAAGGTACTTAATAAATAAACAGATAAAATCATATACTTCCATGATATGTCTCATTAAAACCTTATAACCCCCCTATCCTAAATGGATGCGATGTAAGGAAAAAGAGTACATATAAATTCCGTATATTAACATTACAACGATCCGAAATCTACGCCAAGCTGTCAAATAGACGGAGGAGTAAACACGGTATATGACACACTCAAAACCATCCGTACGAGCTGCTTGCACCAAAAAAACAAAAAAACAAATACCAATACAACACCGAACCAAGGGGAGACTAGTACAACAAAACAAAATAAAAAAGGAAATGAACGTCTTGACTTCACATGCACATCAGCTAGAAGAGAGAGAAGATTCAATCCCCAAAAAGCACAGATCTAAGATCACAATCTTCAGATAAAAGGTAGGAGATGAAAAGGACGTCTACCAGAAATTGCAGTCACTAGTTACTATTATTAATCATTACTCAGCTAGAGATCAAGGAGGTCGAGAACGATCTTGGAGATCGGTCGCCATATTGAGCTTCATTAAGATAAGTTTCTCTTCCATGCTTAAATTATGAGCTTGAATTCTCTGTTGAATAAGATGTTTGCTGTCAAGAAGTATTTGTTTAGTTCTCAGTTTGAACGGTTGTTCGATTCCATTAAATATATAATTATTTCGTTCACACCATATGTTCCAGATGATAGAAGTACAAATGATGCTATAAATACATGTATTAGATGAATTAAATTTATCCTGAGCTTGTTTAATAGAAACCAGAAAGCAATTGAGGTCATAGTTGGAACCTATCTTAATGTTAAGCTTGGGCATGATGTCATCCAGTATATTCTTCGAATATGAGCATTGGAAAAAAAGATGATCTTTGTCCTCGTTGTTATTAGCACATAACACACAATTTTGATCTATATTAGGGGACCATTTACTAATTCTGGCTTTGGTTTGTAATTTATCTCTAATGGCCAGTAGCGAACACGTAGACATTTTAGGAGCGCATCCTTTGTTCTATATAAATTTAGTCCAGTCCAGCTCGTTATGTTTGTTTCTAAAAATATTCCAAGCAGATTTCGAAGAAAATTGACCTTGTTTGTTAGGAATCCACCACCAAAAATAATGTTTCATATGATGATGAATGAGGGCTAATCTAACATCTGAGTGAGATTGCATGGGAATAAAACTAAGGCTACGTTTCCAATTATTATTAGAGATGAGCATCGAAACTTTTTTGTGACAACGACCCAAAATTTTCATGCTGTTCCAGCCATATTTATCAATTAAAGAGGATCCTTGTAACCATAGATCAAACCATAAATCAGTATTAACTCCATCCATAATTTTCTTGTCTATATATCCCTTGCACCATTGTCTAGCACGTAAACAATTATTTTAGAGTTGATAAGATAATTTTTAGACGAAAGATCCACCTACCAATATGGGTGGCAAACAAGTGTATGATCTCATGTAAGATTATGCCAAATACACGAGCTAGGAAAAGAGTCAAAATTTGCTTGTAAGGTAGAGTATCACAATTGGTGCAAACAAAGTATATTTTGGGAGTTACCATATTGGAAAATCTGAAACTTCAACACAATACAGATGTAATGCATAATGAGAAAATGTGTTTGAGAAACTTTAAACATGATAATGAACATGAAAGAAAAAATAAAAGATGATTTGAAGTCAAAGAAAGATATCGCGTCATATTGTTTTCCTCTCGAGCTTAAAATGATAGCGAATAACCAATTTCCTACGTCTTACTTGTTACTTGTTGGAAAATAAGCATTGTAAAAAACTGTTGGAGTGGAATAAAAATTTGAATTTTCTAGAAGCAATTTATTATAACATGAAATGATGTATTGCTTTGAAGGGTCTTCAGTTTTCGGATATTAAGATTCACGACTGTCATGTATTTTAGGAACTCTGTTCATACTAGAATTTAAGGAGTTACTGCAATCGAAGGCGTGGTGCCTATAACCGAGATTAGTTTTATTCTACAAAGAATTATGCTTACCCACACTTATAGAATTCATTTGGAGAAACTGGATATAGATATATCTAATTACCGTGCAAGTTGGAGAAAATATTTACCCCAAGAGTTTTCAATTGCATGGAACATCTACCAACTGAAGCTTTAATGCAACGACTAGTGTAGTATGAATGGATATATCCTTTTGAGAGGTACATATAATAAAAGAATAATTGATATCCAGTGGACTTTATAACTTTTTTTCACATGTTCATATGAAGGTCTATGTGTCACCTTGTGTAACAAAAAGCACGCATTGAAAGTTCACTCTATCAAACAAACAATATCAAAGAAGCATCCACATTTTTCCATTAATATTTCGAAGACACATTAAGCTAAATTCTAACAGTGATTCTCATAATGATGATGTAATGGATGATTTAACTTACATTAATATTTTTATTTTTCAACAATGGAGGTGCCCGTCTAGCAAATGGAAAGATGGAAGTTTTCAAACACTTAAAGAGCAATCGCTAGAACAATGGTGCTTCTCAATTGTGAAAAGTTATCATATCTTATGAGGTATGTAAAATATATATTTCATTTATTATCAATTGTGATATATATAGTAACTAAATTTATCTTAACAATAGCAATTTTTTAACAATTAGTTAGTTTGAGCAACAAAGTCCAAGAGTTTGGCCCGGTAAAGGATTTAAGGCTTAGTTTCAAAAATATGTAAGCTTGATCATTAAATAAATATAATTTAAACTAACATTTAGTATGTATGTTAAAGTATGTTAATTTAATTCCATAGGTTTATGATAATGGAATCATTGGTATTTGTTATAATAATCTTACATTTTGTGTATTGATGAAATATAGAAAAAACCTAATCATATACGTAAAGGTCTTTATATTTTCATACAGTGGAGTTTGGTGTCAATAAAACAATTTACAATAGTGGGTTTGTGCCAAATGCGATGAACAGGATGATGATTTACAAGATTATTATGGCGTGCTATAAGATATAATCTAGCTCACTTATTTTCTATTACCGGAGCTTAGATCTTTTTTACTTAAATGTGAGTTGTTTGATACTTCTCCTAATGTAGGAGTACGCCGTATACATAAAGATTAACTCCTAGTTGAGGTAAACAACAATATGTGATATAAAGGCCACACTACATTTTTGTTAGCAATTCAAGAAACACAAGTTTATTATATTCCTTGTCTTGGTATGAAAAACAACAAGGCATACTGGTGGAATGTAATTAAAATAAAACCAAGATGATCATCCAATGGAAACATAATCATAAACTGACGATCCTGAATTTCCGACCCAGTTTAAAATTTTAAATCCATCATTTTAATATAAAATTTTGTAATTTATAAACTATCTCAATTTACGCCCAAACTTTATTTATGAGATACGTCTAGTTAGATATGAACATAGAAAAAGTTTCGTTGCAAAATATTACAGTAAATTTCGTTTGCGTTTCACTGTATATCAGTTCATATAAAACTGCGTAAAATTTATCTTTCAAATCCAAATATTTTTACACAGTTATGTTGTAAAAATTATTCTGATCAAGATGATGTAATTCGTTTCGTCAAAAACTGTCATCGCCTGTTCCGTTTAAATTGTTTTGTAAATCGTACAATTTAAGCGGCGTAAATTCGAGTTTTTATAAAACCATTGTGTCGCAATAATCTGTGTACCGTTGGAAGCGTATAGTCGCACTGATCAAAACGATATATTTATTCGTGCTAATCGGAGTCCGACGGGAATCGTCGCGTAAATTTAATCGTTCCGGATGGACCGGTTAAACTACAATCAGCCCTAAGAAATTCACAGCTGAACCATTTAAATTTGAAAAAAGAGAGTTTTAACTGGTGGGTGAATTAAAGTATGTGGTTGGTAGCTAAATTAATTGCGTGGGAAGTTGTGAGAGAATTGGGAAAATAAGAAAACGCATCGTTTTACAAAAAGCAATTACTGTTCGTACTTATTGGCTAAAATATAAAAATTATTCACTGTTTCATTCGCATTCCACTGTTTCTACTTTCAAAATTCACGAGTTTCAGGCAACGCCTCCTCCATCCTTCTCTTCTTCCTTTCTTATTTTCATTTTTTCTTCTTATTTTTCTTTCTGCAAAAAAAACAAACATGTTTGGCCGAAATCAAAAGCACACCCTCACTCATTTACCCTCTCCATTCACCACCGACGCCACTACACCTCACGTACAAAACTTCCTTACACCTGAAACGCCACCTCCATTCGCCTCCAGTTACCGAAGCCATCACCTGAGATGAACTCACTCCAAATTCAAACCCTAACCACCGTGCACCACCTGCTGCACTGTCAACACCATCTAAACCGAGACAACCTAGTGCCAGCCGAGCCATGTACCCCTGTTCATGCCGTGAATGTTGGTGAAACGCATGCATATATATAGGCTGCATATGTTTATAGAAGCAGTTCCATGTGTTCTAAAAAAACAACAAAAGAAAGAAAGTATCGTTGAAGGGGGAGAGAAGGTGATGAAGCTGTGTGCGTGCATATGTCAAGAAGTCTCGGCTGTGTTTTTTTTAAAAAAATAAAGCAAAAGAAAGAATGCGTGGGTCGTGTGCATGAATATGGGTGCAGTGTGTTTCGTGTGTGCGTGCTATGTTTTGTTGTGCACGTGTTTTATAAAATAAAAATGGGTAAGTCGCGTGCGTGATGTGGATCACAGCAACTAGAAGGAGGGGGTGGATGATGGAGCTGTGATGCGTATGAAGTGTGCACGGTGGGGGGTGACAGCAAAGTGAAATGGGCACGTGTGATTGGGGAAGTCACGGCTGTTATTGAAAAAAAAAACAAAAGTGGATGCATGAGTAGGCATGCAGTAGGGAGGTAGGTGATTGTTGAAGTAAGATAGAGGTTGGAACTATTACAGAAAAAATAAAAAGAAAAAGAAAAATGAACGTGTGCGTGTATGTGTTTGGTGATGCGTGCGTGTGCAGCATGCTCGAGAGATGAGTAACCGTGAAAAAAAAAAAAAGAATGAAACTGAGATTTTCAAATAGCTTTTAGATATTGCAGAAGAGTATTTACGCAAATATCTATTTGGCTGCCAAAAATAGTTACCAATTTTTCTTCGTTTGTCGTGTGCAGAAGCAACCGATTGAGCTTCTTTTTGCGGCAAGATCGATCTCTCAGCTTTCTCTTTTTCTCTGTTACCGGTAAGTGCATCTATAATTTATAAATTATATATGAACGTTCATTAAATTAATATCGTCTTTCTTTTGTCGATATCTACAGTGTCCGGTTGTTCGTGTTGTACCGACTTCATTCGTGCTTCTTCTTGCTTTGGGTCAATTTCTTTATCCACGAAAGGTGAATTAATTTTCACGACTATATTCTTATACAAGTTTTGGCTAATGAATGTTTGCTATGTGATTGGATGCTATTTGTTATTGTTAAATTAAATTGAATTGATATAGGATAGTTAAACTGATTTATATGTTGAATTGAATTGGTTAAATATGACCCCTTTTTAATTGTTAGGTTAATTGGTTAAATATGACCACTTTTTAATTGTTAGGTTAATTGACGCGTAGGAATTGATAAATTACACTTTGAACCTTTGAACGTATATTGGATTGAAATTGAACGACAAGAGAAAACCGTAATGTAATAACCTTTAATCTACATGAAATGATAGTGTAGATTCTAAAAATAATTATATTAATTTGCATAAATAACAAATTTAAATTAATACGATTATTTTGGGATTATTTAAATAAATTGTTGAATTATTATGTATGGATGCTATTGCTTGTTTATTTACTTTGACCCCATCCCAATTATCACACTGCAAGTTCCCTTTGCCATGTTTTGATTTTTGAATCGTAACAGAATCGGGTTGAAATGATAAATACCCAAATAACTTGACCTAGGATAGAAAAGGAAATTAAACCCGATAGGTCAATGTTTTGATTTAAAAAAAAGATTTTATTTGAAGAATAATAAAGTTTTGAAATAAAATTTGAATTCAAATGTGAATGAAAGGAAATGTGAATATTGAAATTTAACCAAATATTAACGTGGTAATTAACAAAAGAACATTGTTTAAAATTTAATTGATTAATAATTAAGTTTTAAATAAATTAACTATTAATTTGAATTATTACTAATTAATTTGAAATTATTAATAATTAAGTTTTGAAACTGGTAATAATTAATTTTGAATTATTATTAATTAATTTGAAATTATTAATAATTAAATTTTGAAACTAGTAATAATTAATTTGGAATTATTATTAATTAATTTGAAATTATTAATAATTAAGTTTTTGAAACTAGTAATAATTAATTTGGTTTTATTATTAATTAATTTGGAATTATAAATAATTAAATTTTGAAATTATTAATAATTAAGTTTTGGAATTATTAATAATTAAGTTTTGGAATTATTAATAATTAGTTTTGAAATTATTAATAATTAAGTTTAAAATTTATTAATAATTAAGTTCGGAATAATTAATGAATGAGTTTTGAAATGATTAAAATTTAAGAAATTGAAACGATTGATAAATTGATGAGATTGAATTATTTAATAATTGATTTAAATTGAATTCTTTATTAAGTAAATGGAAACTCTTGAATAAGTAAACTAAGTTTCTCATTTGTTGAGTTTAAAAGTGTAACTAAGGTAATAAGTAAATGAAATTAGATTTCTTTTACCAGAAATAAAATGCGTTTATCGAAACAAATGAAAGACTTGAAATTTAGAGTATTGGATTTGACAAATTTAATTGAATTTAAATTTGTAAGCTTTGATATAATGAAGTTAAACTTAAGTGATTAATTTAATGAATTGAAAATTTAATTGAAGTTGTTTTAACGATAAATTAGTTAACGAGTATTGAATGAAATCGATAAATGAGTTTAAATCGATTTGAACGTTAAATTAAGTTTAAATGATTATGGAATGGAACTTATATTCAAATTCAAGTGTGTATTTGAATTATTTAAATTTAACTTTTGAAATTGAATTATAGAATTCTGAATGAAATTAGGAAGTTAGGAAACGTAAATTTTGGAAATTGCTTTGAAAAGATAAATAAAATGTTGAATTATGAATTCTAATTGAATTTGAATTTGAATTGGTTTTGAAATATATTAAACGACCAATTGGTAAATTAATTATGAAGGTTATTAAAGGAACCAGAATCGGTTAGGGACATACTCACTGTCTAAACCGAAAACCATTTTAATAACTATACGCGGAGTATGATCCAGAATGAAGTGGTTGGATTGACGAACGCGATGACTGAAGAAAGAGAACGATAATGGATAGCCTTGACACTTGTGTCAAATTGGAAATGACTAAAACAGGAGCCGTGCCAGGCCAAATGGGGTTAGCTACCTCGAGCGAACACACTTCTTCGTAAACTACTCATTACTTGTTATTGATTGGTGCGCACCCTTGAATTTGGAGTGTTGTTTCGCGGTGTTGCGATCGTTGCGGCAATGCGTTCTCACTAGTCCGGATCAGGCAAACGGTAGTTTCACTACCTTGGGTATTGTCTCATGTGCATTGTCATACTTGTATTCCCATATACGCGACCACAACGTTTGTTTTGTATGATACCTATGGAGTACTCCCTAATATCCCACTAGTTTTGCGATGGAGTTTACAGTGCTGTATAGTCTATAATGCTATATGAAATGTGTTAAGGGGGACAATGGTAACGCCTTAACACTATTTTTATATTTTACTTTACTGTTAGACATTATCTATGTATCGTACATTATTATGTATAAATAGTTTAACGGATCCTGAAAGATGTTATTCCATTCATCTTTGAGTTATTGTTATTGAATTTGAACCACATTATCTGTATAAAAATATATGTCCTGATTCGAGTGTTTGTTTATGCTTATGCTCGGATCAGACTGAGGATTGCGGTTGTTGTTCTACTTGGAGCTAAAGACCGAAGACTATCACTATCTTATCTTATCAGTATTGTTCTTTCTATTTGGACCATTGGACTTCTATGTTGTTCTATTTCTTTTTATTTGAGACATTGTTGTATTTATGGGTAGCTTCATGAACTACTCTTCCGCTGCTCTATTCTGTATTGTTATATTTCTGTGATTCTGTGATGATTCTCATATTTATATATATACACACACTCCATTAATGATTCGTGTTTGTATTATTTAAGTTGACATGTATGGAATATCGTCAATTTAAATGGTACAAATATATGGTTTGTTACAGTTGGTATCAAAGCTTTGGTTCCCGAAAACCTTAGCCTGTGGAGTTTAAAGCTCATTAGAGATAGGGTAAACATACCCTAGAATGAGGAGATTCATTTCAGAATCCATATCCTTTGATTCCATTCTTCTTATTGAATTCATTCGATTGGATTTCTTTGAGTTCCAAAAATCTCTATCTTTGATTCTAAAATCACTTTTGGTATTCCAGGATGGCTACCAGAAGAAATGCTAGAGGCAGGGGTAGGGGAAACGCTCCCGAACCACGTGCCCCAGCTCCCGCAGTCAAATTCTCCACTCTTAGCAAGGAATACACTCAGCTTGGCGGAGTCAAATTCACTGGCTCCGAGAGTATCATCGAAGCACAGAAATGGCTAAAGAGTTTGGAGAGGATCTTTACTGGCTTGGAGATCACATACGCTCAGAAGCGTAAGTTGGTCGCTTGGCAGCAGGATGCTGCACAGGATTGATGGGATTCAGTCACTTCTCGTACTGATGAGGAAACCATCACTTGGGCCCAGTTTAGGTAGTAATCTATCTACAATTTCATCTAAACAAAATTTCTTTTATCTCGTCAAATTTTGACTCGTTTTCATGTCACTTGTAAATAGGGATTCCTTTATGGCTCAGTGGATGCCAGCTGCTGGGAAGGTCCAACTCTATCGGTCTTTTATGGATCTCAAGCAAGGCAACATGACATTCACTGAGTATGAAAGGAAATTCAACGAACTATCTAAGTTCGGACCCGGTTTGATCGACACACCTCTGCTTAAGAATGAGAAGTTCATACATGGCGCACGCCCTGAGTATTACGAGCTCCTTACCGCTCATGTCCATGGAACTTTCACTGAGTTGATGGATTTTTCTCTTCGATATGAGGGAAAGCCAAAGGGAACATTAGTCACTAAGGCTCTAGTTACACAGCCATCCTCTAGTCAGACTGGGAAGGGGAAGCCAAATTTTGAGCAGCAGAAGAAGAACTGCAGAAGAAATCCGGGCTTGGCTACTCTCAGAAGAAGCCCATAGACATCTCATCTATCACCTGCTTTAACTGCAACCAGAAAGGTCACTATGCCAGTAGTTGCCCATCCCCAAAGGGTGCAGCTATTCCGCCACCGGCTCAGATGGCCAAGAGAGAGGTCTGTCACATCTGCTTACAGCCAGGACACTTTAAGAAAGACTGCCCAACACAAAAGAAAGGTACCCCATCTGGAGTTTTTGCTATTTCCACACATGCCTCGGAAGTTCCAGATAATCAAGGTACTTTACAGAGTACTTTTATGTTGCATTCTTCGCCTGTTAGAGTTCTATTTGACACCGGAGCAACACATAGTTTCATATCTATTGATTTATGTAACAAACTTGGATTGGAACATATTGTTGCATCTACCTTCTTATGTGTATCTAATCCTATTGGAGGGCCCGCTAACCTCAAAAGGGTTTGCAAATATGTCACACTTATGTATGGCATGCATCGTTTTACTTGGGATTTCTTTGTACAAGGATTCGAAGCATTCGATATCCTATTAGGTATTGGTTGGCTACGAAAGTTCGAAGCCGTTATCTCATGCAAAGTTCGAGCCATCTCTCTTATCGACGACAAGAGCTTACCTTTAGTTATTAAAGGCAAATCGCCTCAAGAATGTGCTGGGAGTTACTTTTTTCTGATATGTTTGGAGAAGTCAATTCTCTACCACCTCCATGGGAAATCGAATTCCGCATTGATCTTATCCCTGGTGCATGACCAGTAGTCCTCCCTCCCAGGAGAATGGATCCTAAAGAAAAGGCAGAGTTGAATGTTCAAATTGAAGATTTATTTTCTAAAGGCTTGATTCGGCGCGGTCATTCAGAATGGGGTGCTTCAGTTGTATTTGTCACAAAATCTGATGGTTCTCTCAGAATGTGTATTGACTATAGAGAGCTAAACAAGCTCACACACAAGAACAGGTATCCAATGCCCCGCATCAACGATCTATTCGATCGGCTTTATGGAGCTAAAGTCTTCTCCCAACTCGATTTGGCTACCAGATTTCACCGACTCAGAATCGCTGAGGATAGCATTCCTAAAACAACATTCTGCACTGAAAATGGATTCTATGAATGGCTAGTTATGCCGTTCGGCCTCACTAATGCCCCAGCTTATTTCATCGACTTGATGAATAGAGTTTTCCGGGATGTTCTTAACAAGTTCGTTCTTGTTTTCATCGATGATATTCTCGTCTTCTCCAAAGATGAGAAGGAGAATAGGTCACATTTAGCTTTTGTTCTTGAAACTCTTCGCAGACATCAGCTTAAAGCCAAATTTTCGAAATGCCACTTTTGGAGAGAGGAAGTTCGTTTTCTTGGCCATATTGTTTCGGAGAATGGGATTTCGGTTGATCCAGCTAAGATCGCTGTAATCAATGTAAGTTATACCATTACTTGTCAATTCTATTTAAACAACTTATCAATATCTAAATTCGAATCCCTTGAATTTGTAGGATTGGGAGACTCCCAATACTCCTACAAATATCCGCAGTTTCTTGGGCTTGGCTGGCTATTATCGCAGATTTATAGAAAACTTTGCTCATATTGCTGCCCCACTCACCGCACTGACCAGAAAGAATGTGAAATTTATTTGGAGTGAAAAGTGCGAAGCAGCTTTCAATGAGATGAAGCGAAGATTGACATCTGCCCCGGTTCTTACAGTCATTGACGGTAGTGAAGGATTGATCGTTTATACTGATGCCTGCTGTGATGGATTATGAGCTGTTTTAATGCAGAAAGGCAAGGTTATTGCCTATGCGGGTCGTCAGTTAAAGACCATGAAGCAAATTACGCAACTCACGATTTAGAGCTTCTTGCAGTGGTATTTGCGCTTAAGCTATGCAGGCACTATCTATTGGGAACCAAATTCGAGTTATTCACTGATCATAAGTCGTTGAGATATATTTTCTTGCAAAAGTATTTGAATCAGAGACAAGTCCGATGGCTCGAATTCTTAGCTGCATATGATCTTGATACAAATTACACTCCAGGGAAAGCAAACGCCGTAGCCGATGCTTTGAGCAGAAATCAAGCAATGGCATGTTGTAATCTTGTTGAAGGAATGTTATTCTAGCTTTCCGTCTCCCCAGCTCTTATGGATCGCATTATAGCCAAGCAATACGAGGACACTTTGCTTTATCGCATCAAAGAAATAGTTCTCGGAAGAGTTGGAAATGCTGATAATAAATTGGGTGCACACGTTGATAGTAATGGAGTGTTGAAAATTGATAATCGCATTTGTGTTCCTAATGTTGATGGTTTAAGACAGGAAGTGTTGAGAGAAAACCATAAATCTTCTCTTTCATTTCATCCCGGTGTTACTAAAATGTACCAGAATATGAAGAAGTTATATTGGTGGAGTAGAATGAAGCGCGATATTTCTACCTATGTTAGCAGATGCACAACTTGTCAACAAGTTAAAGCCGACCATAGAAAGACAGCAGGTTTGCTTCAACCACTAGAGATTCCAGGTTGGAAGTAGGAGCAGATTTCTATGGACTTTATTGATGGGCTGCCAAGGACTAGAAAGGGTAACGAAAGCATTTGGATGATTGTCGATAGACTGACGAAATCCGCTCACTTTATTCCAGTCAAGTCCACTCGTACAGCTTCGAGTTTGGCAGAGATATATGAGAGAAGTTGTTAAACTTCATGGTGTACCATCCAGTATAGTATGCGATCGAGATCCTATTTTCACCAGTAAATTCTAGAAAGCATTTCAGGGTACTTTGGACACCAAACTGAATCTGAGCACAGCTTATCATCCTCAGACAGATGGCCAAACTGAGAGGGTGAATCAGATTTTGGAAGATCTTCTCCGAGCTTGTATTATTGACTTCGGTGGATCCTGGGAAGACCATCTTCATTTGGTTGAATTTACTTATAATAATAGTTACCAGGTAAAGAAATTTAATTTCAAATTTGAATAAGTATATTTGAATTAATAATCTTTAATAAATCAGACAAGCATTGGTATGACACCGTTCGAAGCCTTATATGGACGACCGTGCAAATCGCCAGCCTGTTGGATCGAGTCGGGTGATCGATTAGTGGTTGGTCCAGAAATAATTATGGAAGCTTCTGAAAAAGTCGAAGAAATCAGGAAGAAAATAAAGACGGCATATGATAGACAGAAGAGCTATGCTGACAGAAGGAGAAGAGATCTCGAATTCAGCGTAGGAGACAAAGTATTTCGGAAAGTGTCGCCTTCGAAGAATATTGTTCGGTTTGGAAGGAAAGGGAAGCTAGCTCCCAGATTTGTTGGTCCGTTTGAGATTACGGAAAGATTCGAAACATTGGCCTATAGAGTTGCATTACCAGAGAAGTTCGCCGGTGTACACAACGTGTTTCACGTCTCACATCTTCGCAAATTTGTGCACGATCCATCTATGACTATTCCCACTGCTCAGTTGGAAGAGATAGTTATTGCGCCTGATTTGACTATTGAGTGGAAACCGCTTCGGATAGTCGATCGTGAGACGGAGCAACTTAGAAGGAAGTCGGTAAATCTCGTCAAAGTCCAATGGAGTGCAGATGAGCGAGATTGCACATGGGAAATAGAGGATAATATTCGGGATTCAAACCTCGAATTACTAATTTCAGGTATAATTCAATTTTCTTAAAATCTATCTTGATCTTTCTGCTTACTTCATTCATACTTCACTCGTCTCGTTCCTTTTCGAGGACGAAAAGTTTTGAGTGGGGGAGATTGTAACGACCCTGAATTTCCGACCCAGTTTAAAATTTTAAATCCATCGTTTTAATATAAAATTTCGAAATTTGTAAACAATCTCAATTTACGTCCAAACTTTATTTATGAGATACGTCTAGTTAGATATGAACATAGAAAAAGTTTCATTGCAAAATATTCCAGTAAATTTCGTTCGCGTTTTACCGTATATCAGTTCATATAAAGCTGCGTTAAATTTATCTTTCAAATCCAAATATTTTTACACAGTTATGTTGTAAAAATTATTCTGATCAAGATGATGTAATTCGTTTCGTCAAAAACTGTCATCGCCTGTTCCATTTAAATTGTTTTGTAAATCGTACAATTTAAGCGGCGTAAATTCGAGTTTTTATAAAACCATCGTGTCGCAATAATCTGTGTACCGTTGGAAGCGCATAGTCACACTGATCAAAATGGTATATTTATTCGTGCTAATCGGAGTCTGATGGGAATCGTCGCGTAAATTTAACCGTTCCGGACAGACCGGTTAAACTACAATCAACCCTAAGAAATTCACAGCCAAACCATTTAAATTTGAAAATAAAGAGTTTTAACTGGTGGGTGAATTAAAGTGTGTGGTTGGTAGCTAACTTAATTGCATGGGAAGTTGTGGGAGAATTGGAAAAAAAAGAAAACGCATCGTTTTACAAAAAGCAATTACTGTTCGTACCTATTGGATAAAATATAAAAATTATTCACTATTTCATTCGCATTCCACTGTTTCTACTTTCGAAATTCATGAGTTTCGGGTAACGCCTCCTCCATCCTTCTCTTCTTCCTTTCTTATTTTCATTTTTTCTTCTCATTTTTCTTTCTGCAAAAAAAAACAAACAAGTTTAGCCGAAACCAAAAGCACGCCCTCACTCATTTTTCCCTCTCCATTCACCACCGACGCCACTACACCTCACGCGCAAAACCTTCTTACACCTGAAACGCCACCTCCATTTGCCTCCAGTTACCGAAGCCATCACCTGAGAAGAACCCACTCCAAATTCAAACCCTAACCACTATGCACCACCCTGCTGCACTGTCAACACCATCTAAACCGAGACACCCTAGTGCCAGCCGAGCCATGTACCCATGTTCATGCCGTGAATGTTGGTGAAACGCATGCATATATATAGGCTGTATATGTTTATGGAAGCAGTTCTATGTGTTCTAAAAAAAACAAAAGAAAGAAAGTATCGTTGAAGGGGAGAGGGGGTGATGAAGCTGTGTGCGTGCATACGTCAGGAAGTCTACGCTGTGTTTTTTAAAAAAAAAAGCAAAAGAAAGAATGCGTGGGTCATGTGCATGAATATGGATGCAGTGTGTTTCGTTTGTGCGTGTTGTGTTTTACAAAAAAAAATGGGTAAGTCGGGTGCGTGATGGGGATCACAGCAAGTAGAAGGAAGGGGTGGATGATGGAGGTGTGATGCGTGTGAAGTGTGCACGGTGGGGGCGACAACAAAGTGAAATGGTTTGCATGTGTGATTGGGGAAGTTACGGCTGTTATTGAAAGAAAAAAAAACAAAAGTCGATGCGTGAGTAGGCATGCAGTAGGGAGGTAGATGATTGTTGAAGTAAGATGGAGGTTGGAACTGTTACAGAAAAAATAAAAATAAAAAGAAAAATGAACGTGTGCGTGTATGTCTTTGGTGATGCGTGCGTGTACAACATGCTCGAGGGATGAGTAACCGTGAAAAAAGAAGAAGAATGAAACTGAGATTTTCAAATAGATTTTAGATATTGCAGAAGAGTATTTATGCAAATATCTATTTGGTTGCCAAAAATAGTAACCAACTTTTCTTCGTTTGTTGTGTGCAGAAGCAACCGATTGAGCTTCTTTTTGCGGCAGCATCGATCTCTCAGCTTTCTCTTTTTCTCTGTTACCAGTAAGCGCGTCTATAATTTATAAATTATATATGAACGTTCATTGAATTAATATCGTCTTTCTTTTGTCGATATTTACAGTGTCCAGTTGTTCGTGTTGTACCGACTTCATTCGTGCTTCTTCTTGCTTTGGGTCAATTTCTTTATCCACGAAAGGTGAATTGATTTTCACGACTATATTCTTATACAAGTTTTGGCTGATGAAAGTTTGCTATGTGATTGGATGCTATTTGTTATTTTTAAGTTAACTTGAACTGATATAGGATATTTAAACTGATTTATATGTTGATTTGAATTGGTTAAATATGACCCCTTTTAATTGTTAGGTTAATTGAGGCGATTACACTTTGAACCTTTGAACGTATATTAGATTGAAATTGAACGACAAGTGAAAACCGTAATGTAATAATCTTTAATCTACATGAAAAGATAGTGTAGATTCTAGAAATAATTATATTAATTTGCATAAATAACAAATGTAAATTAATACGATTATTTCGGGATTATTTAAATAAATTGTTGAATTGTTATGTATGGATGCTATTTCTTGTTTATTTACTTTGACCCCATCCCAATTATCACACTGCAAGTTCTCTTTGCTATGTTTTGATTTTTGAATTGTAATGGAATCGGGTTGAAATGATAAATACCCAAATAACTTGACCTAGGATAGAAAAGGAAATTAAACCCAATTGGTCAATGTTATGATTTAAAAAAAATAAAGATTTTATTTGAAGAATAATAAAGTTTTGAAATAAAATTTGAATTCAAATGTGAATGAAAGGAAATGTGAATATTGAAATTTAACCAAATATTAATGTGGTAATTAACAAAAGAACATTGTTTAAAATTTAATTGATTAATAATTAATTTTTGAATAAATTAACAATTAATTTGGAATTATTATTAATTAATTTGAAATTATTAATAATTAAGTTTTGAAACTAGTAATAATTAATTTGGAATTATTATTAATTAATTTGAAATTATTAATAATTAAGTTTTTGAAACTAGTAATAATTAATTTGGAATTATTATTAATTAATTTGGAATTATAAATAATTAAATTTTGAAATTATTACTAATTAATTTTTGGAATTATTAATAATTAAGTTTTGAAATTGTTAATAATTAGTTTTGGAATTATTAATAATTAAGTTTTAAAAATTATTAATAATTAAGTTTGGAATAATTAATGAATGAGTTTTGAAATGATTAAAATTTAAAAAATTGAAACGATTGATAAATTGATGAGATTGAATTATTTAATAATTGATTTAAATTGAATTCTTTATTAAGTGAATGGAACCTCTTGAATAAGTAAACTAAGTTTCTTATTTATCGAGTTTGAAAGTGTAACTAAGGTAATAAGTAAATCAAATTAGGTTTCTTTTACTAGAAATAAAATGCGTTTATCGAAACAAATGAAAGACTTGAAATTTAAAGTATTGGATTTGAAAATTTTAATTGAAATTAAATTGGTAAGCTTTGATATAATGAAGTTAAACTTAAGTGATTAATTTGATGAATTGGAAATTTAATTATAGTTGTTTTAATGATAACTTAATTAACGAGTATTGAATGAAATCGATAAATGAGTTTAAATCGATTTGAACGTTAAATTAAGTTTAAATGATTATGGAATGGAACTTATATACAAATTTAAGTGTATATTTGAATTGTTTAAATTTAACTTTTGAAATCGAATTATAGAATTCTGAATGAAATTAGGAAGTTAGGAAACGTAAATTTTGGAAATTGCTTTGAAAAGACAAATAAAATGTTGAATTACGAATTCTAATTGAAATTGAATTTGAATTGGTTTTGAAATATATTAAACGACCAATCGGTAAATTAATTACGAATGTTATTAAAGGAATCGGAATTGGTTAGGGACATACTCACTGTCTAAACTGAAAACCACTTTAATAACTATACGCGAAGTATGATCCAGAATGAAGTGGTTGGATTGACGAACGCGATGACTGAAGAAAGAGAACGATAATGGATAGCCTTGACACTTGTGTCAAATTGGAAATGACTAAAACAGGAGCCATGCCGGGCCAAATGGGGTTAGCTACCTCGAGTGAACACACTTCTTCGTAAACTACTCAGTACTTGTTATTGATTGGTGCGCACCCTTGAATTTGGAGTGTTGTTTCGCGGTGTTGTCATCGTTGCGGCGATGCGTTCTCACCAGTTCGGATCAAGCAAATGGTAGTTTCACTACCTTGGGTATTGCCTCATGTGCCTTGTCATACTTGTATTCCCATATACGCGACTACTATGATTTTGTTTTGTATTATACCTATGGAGTACTCCCTGATATCCCACTAGTTTACGGTGGAGTTTACAGTGCTGTATAGTCTATAATGCTATATAAAATGTGTTAAGGGGGACAATGGTAACGCCTTAACACTAATTTTATATTTTACTTTACTGTTAGACATTACCTATGTATCGTACACTATTATGTATAAATAGTTTAATGGATCCTAAAAGATGTTATTCTATTCATCTTTGAGTTATTGTTATTGAATTTGAACCATATTATTTGTATAAATATATATGTCCTAATTCGAGTGTTTGTTTATGCTTATGCTCGGATCGGACTGAGGATTTCAGTTGCTGTTCTACTTGGAGCTGAAGACCGAAGACTATCACTATCTTATCTTTTCAGTATTGTTCTTTCTATCTGGACTATTAGACTTCTATGTTGTTCTATTTCTTTTTATTTGAGACATTGTTGTATTTATGGGTAGCTTCATGAACTACTCTTATGACTATGTTGTATTTCCGCTGCACTATTCTGTGTTATTATATTTATGTGATTCTGTGATGATTCTCATTTATATATATACTCCATTAATGATTCGTGTTTGTATTATTTAAGTTGACATGTATGGAATATCGTCAATTTAAATGGTACTAATATACGAGTTGCTACATAAACGACCATCAACCATACAAAAATGATCTGGATGCCAACAAACTATTTCGAAACATAGAAGATACCGATAATATAGGAACACTTAACAAAGTATTTGATGGAGTTGAATTAGATAACGATGTAAAGTTTGATGCATATAATGTCATAGTTGTTATTTATGATGATGATGATGTCATAGTTAATTAGCAGATGCGTGAAGATGATGATTTATAATGATATGTAAGTTTGAAATATTTATTACTAATTAATTATGAATAACCATTCAACCTAAGCTAACAATAAAAGACAAGTTTGAGTAGAGTTATCATTTTGTAAATTTTGATATTTCCATTGCAATCAGAATGTTGGAAAAATGAACTTTGATATATCTTTTGTTGCAATTTAGACACGTTTGTCGACATGAGTATTTTAGGCCATTATTACTTTAGACCCAAAATACTCATATATTTGCTATAAATATATGCATACCCTTACCCTAGCCACCATCTAATTATTTTTCCTCTCTAATCCCAAAATCTCTTAATCACATTTTAATGGCAGACAGTGTAACGACCCATAAATTTTGATAATTAAATTGGTTAATTTAATAAGATTTTTGTAACTAAATTTAAAAAGAAATAAAAACTTTAAGATTTATAGTGAAGTGAATATTAAGAATGTAATGTAGCAATGGTTATTAAAACTAATTATTGACAATTGAAGTGAAATCACAATAATGAAATGGTGTAAGTTGTTGCACTTGGTTATAAAATTTGAATATAAGTAAATAAGGGTAAGTGTTGTATAAATAAATGAATTAGTATGATTAATGGTAATTGGATGAATTCAGTATTATGTAAGTAATTATAATAATGAGTTGAATATAAAATAAACTTAAGTGTAAAATAAAGGTTACGATAACAATTACTATAAGTTACTTATTTAATTTGTCAATGAAACTAATTGAGAATCATTTACATTTAAATATAAGTAAATGTTCATTAATGTGAGTTGGGACGGTAATTGTAAAGTGTGAATGTAATAAAATGAATGGAAAAGTATATTTTATTCATAAGATAAAATAAAAGAATGAAACTAAGTTGAATAAATTGATTGAGGTTTTAATTATAATTAATGTATATATTTGATAAATTTAATAATTGAAAATAATAGATAATACAAAGGAAAGTTGGAAATTCGAATATATTAATGAAATGTGAAACAAGTGCTAATTATATTATAGAGTAATAATGGACCAAGTATAAAGATGGGATTTAAATCAAATCAATTTATTAGAATTAATTATAATTGATTGGAATACAATCTATAATAAATGGATTATGGTAGGTAAATGGAATTAAATACTAGGTTAATTGAAATTAGGATGAAATGGAAAATTTTAATGTATTAGGATATAAACCAAATATTAATATTACCTTTAAGGTGATAAGTTGATAATTGATTTTAGAATAAGATTTAAATCAAATAAATTTACTTATTGGGAATTTAAGTTTATAATTACTGGATTAATTGAAATTGAAATTAAATGCTGTAAATTGTGAAATGTCTAATAAATAAGTTAATAAGAGAATTTGTTTTAAAGGATTTTAAATTATTAAGTAATCCAAAGTGATAGAAATTGGAAATAATGATAATTGAATTGAAAAGTGATTTAATTTGACTTAATACCAATTTATTAAACTAACTAGAAAACATGCATTTTGGCCATCGATTCGGATTTCGGCAAAACTAGTTTCATCGGATCCGTAACAGTGAATTATTGTAGGATTTTAAGTTTCGTAGCGATCGGACTTGTCCTTTGATCGTACGGGCTCGAAACGCCTAGAAATCAATGAAATTAAAATCAATTGAAATCAATTTAAAATAAGAAAATTTTAAAGTAACTTCTTCGTACAATGGAATTAGGACCGGAAACCTGTTCCATTGAGTTTAAAATTATCAAAAACATCTATTTTGGGTTGACCCAATTACGTTCCGGAGTCAGAACGGGCTTTTCGGGCCATTTATCGTTCAACGGTCCAAATCAATCGTATCTGTTCCTCTGTTTCTCAGCTCTACCTATATATATCCGACTATAAACCCCAGCAACCTTTCTATTTCTCATTTCTGTACGTACAAAAATTTCTATTGCTCCTCTTTCTTAATGGCAGACAACCCAAAATTTCACAATCCAATTTTCAAATTCAAATTCAAATCAAGATTTCAAACTCCTCAATACATATCGAATTATATATCTTTTGAAGCTCTCGACAAGTACAAGCCCATCTCACAGTCTGTTTTTCGACTTGGATCATGTTTTAATTAGAATTGTTCGAAATAGTTTCGACCGTTCTGTAACATTCTCGAATTTTTTCCAAGTTTAATTTGACAATTAATTTAAATTTTGGAATTAAATTATGAAATTATTGGTAAAATAATATGAAATTTCCAGAACAAATAAAAATATTTACTTTAAATAGAATTTTGGATTGGAATTCAAAAATCAGTATTTATTTATTTGAATTTGATTTGAATACTCTAAGTCTTGAGATGAATAAAATTGTTTTCTAATTTTAATATATGATATATTGGAAAGTTATATTTTTAAATTAATATAGTAAGAGTTGTTTAAAACTAAATTTCATATTATTTAATATACATATCGCTTGAAAGTCAATAAGGATTAAATTAAGAAGTTTACATACCTTCTTTTAAATTTGTTTGAACTAAATTGTAAATATAATATGATGTTAAACAAGGTTAAACAAAAGATTTAAAATGCTTTTGTCTTATATACTTGAAAATGAATATAGTTGATAAATAAATACAAAGCTTTGGCAAGAATGTATATTTTGAAGGTATAAAATGTTAATATATTGAAATTTAATTGGACTTAAAGAAAATTTTATATTTGAAACAAAAGTCTAATTTGAGGATATGTATATATGTGAATATAAAGCAGTTTATAAAATGATAGGGTTAAAACAAATTTGAAGAAAGGATTTAAACATTGAAAAAACACAATAGCTCAAAATTTGAATAGGATTTGATAAAAGGATTTAATAAACATTTAAAAAAAAAGTTACATGTGATAAAATCAAATTTGTGTGTATATATAATAATAATAATAATAATAATAATAATAATTAATACAAAAATACAAATGTAAAAAGAATACATTTTGAATTAACATTTGTAAACTTGAGAATTCATACATTAACAAGTGTAGGCAAGAGGAGATAGGTAATGAACAAGTGTTCATTTAATTTACAAGTAATTTAACAAGTGGCATTTATGTTTTAATTTGAATTAAATAAAAAAAATTCTCAAATCTGAAACATTCAAAACAATTCAAAAAGAAAATCTCAAACAAGACTATCTTAAAACCAAAATCTGAAAAGAAAATTCAAAAGAAAATTCAAAAGAAATCAAAACCAAGTTCAAGTGTTCAAAAGTGCAACCTGAAAACTCAAAAGCCAGCAAAACGAAATCCAGATTCAACTCAACAATGCAAAGGTTCAAGTTCAGTTTTAATGTAAGACAAAGAATCAAAAAGTTCAAAGCAAACAATCAACCTAGAAATGAAGATTCGAACCGGAGTTCCCTGATCAGAGCAAATGCAAATTTTAATTCTCAAGATGCAAATCAAAGATAAAATCAAGTCCTGACCAAAAATTTGAATTTCCTGTCCTCTGTTCACGTGACCAGGTGAGTAAACTAAACAACCTCTTGTTTTAAACTTAGTACATGTGATGATTTATGAAATTATGATGTGATAATCTATTTGCATGAGATGAAACTAGACCTGCATGTTGAAATAAGGTGATAAGTATGTATGTCTGTTTATCTATGTTCACTCTGTTTTTACAGAGTTTATATTTAGAATCAAAAATTTAAATCTCCTCATCTGGTCCCTTATAGGATGTAGTATTCAAACAAATTGTTTTTGTTTAAAAATAAACTAAGTTTTAAAATTTTGTTTAAGTAAAATAAGTCAGTATATTTCTGGAAAATAAGATAAAGGTAGTAAGAACTTTTAAAGCATGTAGCATCACAATTTCTTGGTTAACTTATATAATTGAAATCATCATCTAAAATCATGAATTTTAAGAGTTAAATCCAGATTTTTAGATGGGAAACGAGTGAGATTTTGGTGGTTGAACGGTTTTTGAGTTTTGGAATATTTCTGGTGGTCTAAGGACTGAGGGAGATCGGAACTGATACTGGAGATGGTGAAGGGGTTGATGAGATGGGGAAAAGCGTCTGGTAGTTTTTTTTTCTACCGAGGCGGCGTCACGACATTGATTTAGGGTTTTAAACCTAGTTTTGGTAGAGGTTGGAATCTTGGTCGCGGTATCATCTCTGGAGATCGAGCTTGGTCAGAGTGGGTGGAATTGATGCGTGTGGTGGTGTGGTAGTTTGGGATGGAAGGATGTGGTTGATAGTGGCATAGATCATCGGCGTCAGGGGAATTACTGGATGTGGATGCGTTGCAGTGGGATTCTCATATAGCTAAATTTTGATTTTTAGGAGGGACTGTCGAACTGGGTAGTTGATAGGGTTGGGATGGTCGATGATGACCTGCTGGGGGTAGCGACGATGGTCGGAGGGAGGTCGATCATCTGTGCATGTGCACATATATCAGTTCGTGTCTGGTTGGGTTGATTGCTAACTTTGATCAGGGAAGAAGAAAGAGGGGTCGGGTTGATCAAGTTTTGGCTCGGGTTTATGTACGACATCTTGGGCTTTAGGCTCGAAGTGTTTTTATTGCTTTTACTGCAGTTAACAGGGTTTTGAAATTAAATTCTACTGAACTAACAAGTTTTTTTTTTTGAAAATTAAGGAAGAAGATGACGAAACCGAAGTCTAGACACGTGCTATTCTCGGGTAGGAAGCAGTTTTTAGTTTAAAAAAATAAATAAATAAATAAATAAATAAATCGAGTTTCCAAATTTTAAATTTAAATTAAGTTTTAAACCTTTTCCAAATTTAATAATAATTGGTTATACTAGTTTTGGAATTGTATGATTAATTAAGGAAATGTTTTCAATTATGGATTAACTTAAATATTTTTATTTAATCCATGTGTTAAATAATAATTGGTTTTAAAGGTATATTAAATAAACTTGAATGTAATTAAGTAATTAATGTGTTATTTTAATTTGAAACTCGATTACTTAATTAAGGGTTAATTAAGTATAAATTAAGGGTTAATTAAGTATAAATTAATGGTTAATTAAGTATAAATTAAGGGTTCATTAAGTATAAATTAAGGGTTAATTAAATTAATGTAATTGATTTAATTAATCAAAGAATAATTGAATAATTAAAGGTTACTTTATTTAATGATAAAAAGGTCAATTAATTTATTATTAATGGTTAATTAATAAGTGATTAAAAGATAATTAATCAAAATGGTTTGTAATTAATTAATGATTAATTAACCAGGATTAGAAATTTATTCATAAGTAATTAATCTGATTTAAATAAATCAGATAATTAATTGATCTAACTCATGGATGTTAGGATTCTATGGAGTGCTTTGAATTGATTGATATCCCTGATTTGTGATAATGCGTGATATGAATTATTATTTTTTGTGAACTGTGATGTAATTTATTCTGTGATGAAATTAATTATCTGTAATGTAATTTATTATCTTTGATATATATCTGTGATCTGTGAATGAAAGATAAGCGTTTAGTTTATACCGCTTATTAAATATATTGCTGTATTTAAATCTGTGCTGATTAATGATGTGGCACTTTTATTGTGTAAAACCCCTGGACCACACTATACACACACAAATATGAATTTCACGAAGAAATCAGTTAAGTCACAGATATTGGAATTTAATATTTTGAAATGGTTTTAAAGTTTGAATTTTTAAATCCAAATGGTGGTTTTGGATATGGATTAGGTTTAAAGTGAAAGACTTTTGGAAAGCGATTTCAAAGATAGAAGTTATTTTTTTTGGTGAATAACTTGATTTAGTTTTGAAATTTGAATTCAATATTTGAAATTGAATTCAACGATTTGGAAGTTTTGGCTTAAGAAGATTATACAAGTTATAAAGGTGGTTATATGTGTTTTTAACCATTTAAAAAAAATATTGGTTTGGGAATTTGAATTTAAACCCAAGTTTATTCTTGAATGGCTTTAACTTAGGTAAATGTAATCAGTTTTTCCCAAATCGAAAACTTTTTTTTTTTCAATTAATAATAGCTTTCATACAAGGAAATGGGTTTTCAATTTATGTTGAAAAATTTCAAATCGAATGGAAATAGTTTTGAAAGCTGTTAGCTAACCTTTGTGAAAAATAGTCAAACCTTGATTTGAATTAAAGAGAATTTAAATGGTGTATCTTTTATATAAAAGATTTGGAATGGAATTGTTTTGTGGAAATGATTTTGAAAGCTGTGAAATGAGTCTTTGATTTAAACACCGGATGAGTTAATCCAACTTGAAATGGAATTGTTTTGAAAGACTATGAATGAATCTTTGTTAAAGGTTGGTGATCCTTGTTTTAAATCGAAAGGGGTTTTAAAGATAAATCTTTTGTTTAAAAGATTTAAGTATGGAAATTGTTTAAGCCATTGAAGGTTTTTAAAATGAATCTTTTGTTTAAAAGATTTGTAAATGGTAATTTATTTTAACCATTTGAATGAATTTTTTTGGATAATAAGTTGTGACTTAACTGAGATCCCATATCCATATGTTTTTAAAAATTGCGCTCATTATTCGGTTTAGCCGGGAAAGGACCTTGTATCATATAACCCATTTCGAATAATGATACGACGATATGGATAGCATTTGAAGACCGATGGTGAAGACCGGATACCTTCGAAAGCGAAAAGATGACCTGTCGAATGTCTCTGCACCGAATGGCCCCGGTATAGAGATTTGAGCACCCACTGTGATGGGGAGTCCGGACGTGATTAGAAATTATCTGGATTGCAAGGGCTTCTTTGGAAGTGCCTTCGGTTCTGTTCGAACCCGGAACAGACTTGTATGAATGTGTGTCTGACGTTACACTTTGAGATGTAAAACTGGTTTCTATCAAACACATTTCTGTTTGGTGTTGGAGATTTATTCTCTTATCTTAACACCTTTCTCTAAGATGTACGAGCTCAGAGGTTATGTAGTTGATGGTTACTAGTGATACATTTCCAATTTGGTAATGTGGGATACAAAGTGCTACTGATCATTTGTTGATCGAAGCATGGCTTTTGTGAAAAAGCGTAGCTTTGTGGACAAGACCTTATCGAGCCTCTCAAACCGGAATTGGTCGAAACAGGAAAGATGCAGCAAGGTTTCAGGGGTAGCGCCCCTAGGGTATAACCATTCCTTTTGGAAAAGGGTGGTATCATGGTATGGAGCCCAGATACTTACTGATGTGGACACTGTATATTTATTACTATGTGTTGTTGTTGGTGTAGAGGGCCCTCGGATAAAGGTCCCAAAGGACCGGGGGTGGCATATCTTAGGTTTTATTCCCCGGGAAGGGGGTAGCCGGCCTTGTGTTAGCTGAGAGCCGGGTAGGTTCTCGGGGCGTCCTTCCAGAGGCGTTTCCATGTGGCCCAGGAAGTTCCTTAGCCTAAACATTCGTTGGAAATCCAATCACCAATACGCGCCTTGTACGGTTTTAGTTGTAGGACCTGCCGTCTAACATGGTAGCTATAGTAGGCATACTATAATGGTACGTATGCTAGCTAAGATTAATATTATACTTTTGAAATATTTTCCACTATGCATTAATAATAATATCAAATGGTTTGCACGTATCAAGCATGTTTGACTATCATAAGGAGAAATCTCCCCCATGTGTGCAATTGCATTGTGTGTGTGCCGGGAGGCCTTATGGCAGTTTTATTTTCCAAAAAGCATTGCGGATTTCAAATTTAAATTCTTTTGTTTGTTTTAAAAGATAAACTGTTTTCATTTGCTCATACCAGTCCCATGACTGACCCAGAGTTTATTGTTCCTTTCCTAAACTCTGGGTGCCCACTAATTTCCATATGGGCAGTCTAGAGTTGGGTTTTTCAGATATAGATATCGATTCGGTAGCTTTCAACTTTCTCTTTGGATATTGGAGTCTTTGGATTCGTGGACGAGACTTGCTTATCTTTGTGCAACGTAATGGTGGTTCTCGCTAGTGGTTTGGAGTTTTGGCTTTGGAACATTGGATTGGTGTTGCAGTATGATATTGGAGTTATCTCTTCTGCTATTCGTTTTCCGCTGTTGTTTATTGTCTCTGAAATTCTTTTATCATATTGATATCATTGTTGTATCATTGGAGTTGTATATGTCATTCATTTCTTTTTCTTCCGCTGTGTTGTTGTACTTAATTGTGTTATAAGCTCCGATGAATCAGATTCGACGTTTGGATCTACGACATTTGAATATGAATATCGTATTCGGTGCCGATTTTCGAAGGTCGAGTCAGGGTTGCGACACTTTCATTGAATTCGGTGTGATTCAACGGTGGATTCACGTCTTTGGGTCGATCGGAGGTGATAGTCGCGTAGAGGGAGGTAAGTCATGTTCATCCATGCGGTTCATCTATGCCATAGGTCACTGGGGAGTCGCCGTGGTTTTCCATGGTTCATGCGGCAACGCTGGGGGTTTGGAGGGCCGTTCACGGCCACGCGTGGGGGCCAAGAGGCGCCTAGGGCAAGGCGTTCGCGTGTCTTGGCCAGATCAGGGTAGAAACGTCTGTGGCAACGACATTTTCGCGTAAGGAGTGGCGACTGTAGGATTTGCTTTGGTCGCATGCGTATCGTGTACAGGGATGAGTTATAGAAGAAGGCGCTGACGTGTCTGAAATGTGTGTGGTGAGTTTTGGTTTTGTTTTATATAAATTAAATTTTGAGTCGCTCTAATTAACATAACTCTTGCATATGAGGTCCGTTTCACGTGCGGTTTTCTCCGCTAGGTTCGTATTGGAATTCCGAACATTTTGACGCTAGTTTGGACGAAATCTAAAACCGTTTGAATTTTGGTTTAAATTCAATTTAAATTCAAAAGGTGAGTGTTTTAACCCACTCACAACTTCTAAAATTTCTTATGTTTGTTAAATTGATTTATAATGCGATTAGAAATTTATTTATGACTGTTTGGCATATTTTGAATCATCATCTCAGTTTATTTGAATTTATTTGGATAAAATAGTTATTTAATTTATTATTGAATATAAACTGCCAGTTAGTACCTGTTATTTATTATTTGTTCTATATTGATGTTATTGACTGAATTGGATGATGATTGTGATAAATGTTTGATGATTGATATTGGATGAATGGATGTTGTATTTTATACTGCTATAAACTGCAGGCTGTTATGGATTTTTATTTCATTTGGATTGCAGTTTGAAATGATAAATAACTGTATTTATATTTTAAATTACGGATTGAAATGATAAATATCCATATCACTTGACCATAGGATAAAAAAATTATATACAGACACCGTGACATATATATAAAAATATTTTGAAATGATATCTATGGTTTTGTAAAGAAATATATGATTTTAGATAAATATTGATTTTAGATATTATATAAATGTTCTTTTATCCTTGATTTTAAGCTATGTATAATTTGTTTTAACATAGAATAAGCTTAATAATAAGTTTGATTTTTATTGAAGATAGTATGGTTAAGTATTAAAATTATATTTTAATATAGAGTTTATAATGATTTAAATAAAATTAAGGTTGGAAGATAAGTTTGAGATTTATTTGAAACTGAATTTATTTAAGAATTAAACATAAATAAACTTGATTTGAAATTTATTAAATTTGAAATTTTAGAAGGTATGATTTTTATAACTTGATTTTGGTTTAAGGTGAATTCAATGAATATTTCAAGTATAAATAAATTAAAGGAAATATTTAGTTGTTTGTAGTATGAGTTTTATTTAAATGATAATGGATTTATTATGTAAAATATTTCAAAACTAAATAATAGAAAATTGAATTATTGAATCGTAATTACCAAACTTAGTTTTGGAATTGTTGAATACTTAAAGTTTGAAATATACTGAATTTTAAATGGTTTATTCTGTGGATCAAATCTGTTTTGAAATCGATAAAATTTTGGATTAGTTTATTTGGAGACTGAATCGTATTGAAATTTATTATTTGGGATTTGGTTAAATTTAAAATTTAGAAATTTGAGTTGTTTTGGAATTTATTTGTGAAATTTAAGAAGCTAGTTTATTATATAGAGTATTTTAATATTTAAACCATTTAAGTGGTGGAAGTTATGTTTCAAAGTTATTATTTTCAAAGTATTATGATTTGAAAATGTTATATTTCAAGTGTTTTGATTTCGAAGTGTTATAACGTTGAAAGTGCTATGATTTTTGAAAAGGATGTATTTGAATAAAAATGATATTATATTGATTTGGGTTTTAATAAAAATGATATCATATTGGTTTGGTTTTTGAAATGAAAATGATATCGTATTTATATGGTTTTGAAATGGATACTATATTCTGGTTTTGAAGTATAAATTATTTTGAAATGACCGCAGTGTTATAATAACGTTTGGTTGTTAAAGATACCGGAATCGGAAGTTGTCATACTCTCTGCCAACTCTGAAAACCACTTTAACAACCGTATACGCGGTGGAGATTCCAAAATGAAGTAGGATGGCGGCGACGTTCTATTAAGGTATGTATGTGGACCCGACTCCCGTGAGTTGGCATAATGTGGCTAAAACAGGAGCGATTCTCAGGCCAGTGAGGTAGCTCCTCTTATCGAACACACTCCTTCGATAACATTCTATTACTTTGTGATTGATTGGGCATCTTTGATTTTTAGGGGTGTGGCTCGAGGTGGGCGGTAGCTAGGAGCTACGCGTCACCACCATCCCGGATGCGTAATTGGTATATCTACCTTGGCATTGCCTCCTTGTGCCGTGTCACCTACCCTAGTGCGCCTTATACGAGTTTGATTTGTGTCATACGACTCGTACCTATGGAATATCCTCTGGTAGGTTCTCGATCAGGAGGCATTATAGTACTGTATAGACTATTGGCACTATTACATGTTAAGGGCTATATGGATAACACCTTAACGCTTTTTTAAAGTAAGTTTTCTTTTTTACTTTTAGACATTATTATAATAGCGTATATTACTACATAGTAGATAGTTTAATGGATCCTTAGGAGATGTGAATCCCGAGCATCTCTTAAGTTACTTGTTGCGACTTTTCTATTGATTAGAAAAGCACAAATTTTAATAAATTCTGCAAGCGCACAGGCGTGTAGTATGCAGGTCGAACACAGGGAATTGTATTTTAAAACAATTAAAATCCATAGTTAAATCTTAGGCGTGTTAAACAAATTCGACGGTGAATTTTGAACAGAAAATAAAAACAATAATATACTCCAAATCGTTTTCGAAACTAATCGAAATTGCAACCAAAATATAGAATTGTTAAAAAATCAGAACAGAAGAAATTGCGGAAAAGAAGATAACGGAGCAAACAACTGAAATAATTATTAACTAACTGAAAAGAGTGCAGAAAATAACTAAGAACAAGAATAAATAAATTGCTAAATCTAATCAACAATCCTAAGTATTCTATTCGAAAATAAAAACAGTGCTGAATTTAAATCTAAACTTGAAGAAAAGTGATGAGGTAAGAGATGATTTCAAGGTGTTGTACAATGCTGTATATATAGGCTTTCAACCCCTAAAATCAGTCCATCTTTTTAGCAATAGGACCGGTTCTATTATTAGTATTTGCCAAGATAATTGTACTGACTGGGTCCATTCCTTGAATTGGTGAAGAGTCAAGTTGCCACGTCATTGCTTGAAATACTTTTATATGTGAATTGGTCCAAATTCATACGTAAGCTACTTTTGAATGTGTCCCATTTTGCTTCATATCATGGCTATGTATTATGCTACTTTTTAGGAGGAACCGGTCCTTTGCTTGAATTGGTGAAAGAGAACATATATACGTCCACATCATTGCTTGAATTGGTCCATATTGCTTTGATTTATTTCAATGCTCAAAATGTTGCACTCTTTGCTGCGTGATTTTTGAACCAATGGACGGCATAACCGATTAATTTCAACGTTGCACTTCGGAATCAATAATCTGCAAAACCACAACAAAATACCCGTATAATACCGCTTTATTAAAATAAAAATATATGAAATAAACGGTTTAAATTGCAGAGAAATACGTTCATCAAATACCCCCACACTAGAACTTTATTCATCCTCGAATAAGCAAGAAAATAAAACTAACTAAATCCTTTTTCGTAGGAAACATGATTGCATTGAGCGTATGCAACAAGCCGTTAAACCTCTAGGTGTCCCTAGTAGGACGAGTGGTGTCTCGTGAGGGTTTTCAGCGGATACTACCCACAAAATCCAAATGCAGTATGTGATGATTCTAATGTACTACATGAATGCAAAATTCTACACAAATGGAGACTCGATTTACTTCAAAATAGTTGCAACAAAATAATGTATATCAGTTTTAGTCAACTTCTTCAAATTTTTGGTTCCTCACTAATCACAAATTTCAATGTAACTCAAGTTTTCATACATTAGATTCTAGTTTGGCCAGTTGTTTCGGTCGATAACATAGTGCAGCCATGAAATAAATTCTTCACTGTTGATCACAGTTTTTTTTAAAATGGTATTTTTCATTTCCATTTGTATAACAAGCCAAATCAACAAAGTCAAGTAGTGTTTGGGTTTCAAAGCTTAGTCTCTCTTTACTAGTTTTTTTTTTCTTCTTTTTTTTTACACCTATCCTTTGGACCAAGGTATACCACCCATGCACTGCCTCGCGGGCTTACGTGAGAGTTGGGACAGAGCTTGGAGGATTGTGCAAACCGACGCTGACTATGTCAGAAAAGGTCGGTAATCCTTAGGTGATTATTTATTTAATTATTTATACACCTAACTCAGAATGCTGAGGCCAGATATACCATCCATGCACTGCCTTGCGGGCTTACGTGAGAAGAGTATAGAGCGTGGCGAGTGCACACACTTTCACAAGTGTGCACACCTATCGACTGTAGGTGTTTCTTATTAGTTTTTTTTTTAAGAAGAGCTAAAGAGTGTTATGCAAATCAACTTAGCACCACTTAACTTTAATGATTTGAGATGTCAACGCATGTACTTTAAATCTGCCATTTTTTTTAAACAAAGACTACAGTTTAGAAAAGATTTCATAACCATCACCTATGAATCCCCCTATATACTAACCTCACTATTATCGCTTGTAATTCAACTTTTCATTATATTTTACATTTGAAATTAGTGATTCACAAAAATCTTCATCAATTGACTTCAACTGCTTACTTACTTCGTCTTGACTAATTAAAAATAAATCGAAGTCCTAAAAATATTGGGAAATGAAAAAAAAATTGAAAAGAAATTTGAAAACAAATAATGAGATGATTTTTTAAAAAAAAATGATGCTACACTATGAAATATGAACAAACAGAATGAGATATGCGTCCCCCCCACACTGGAATGAGACAGTGTCCCAACTGTCAAATAGAATGCAAATGCAAAATAGAAGAAAAAAACTAAAAAAATACAACCTGGTATGTGCAAGATAGTGAGCGACTCATGCCGAATAGCTAGGTTCGTGAAGATCCACGAACTCATCGTCCTCGTGCTGTTCAAACTCTAGAAATGGCTTCAAGCGTTGTCCATTGACCTTTGAAATGGAACCGTCCCTAGGATTTTCAATTTCAACTACGCCATAAGGGTATACTGTTTTCACAATATATGGACCTGTCCAACGGGATCTCAGTTTTCCCGGAAACAAATGAAGTCTGGAATTATATAAGAGAACTTTCTGACATACTTCGAATGTCTTACGAAGTATGGATTTATCATGATAGAATTTGGTTTTCTCTTTATAAATCTTTGCATTTTCGTATGCTTCATTTCTTAGTTCTTCTAATTCTGACAATTGTAATTTATGATGCGATCCGGCGTTTTCTATGTCAAAATTAAGGTATTTGATTGCCCAAAGTGCGCGGTGCTCGAGCTCAACGGGTAAATGGCATGCTTTTCCAATGACTAATCGGTATGGTGACATTCCTAGATTGGTTTTATAAGCTGTGCGAAATGCCCAAAGGGCGTCTATCAATTTAGATGACCAATATTTTCTGTTGGAGTTAACCGTCTTTTCAAGAATTTGTTTAATTTGTCTATTGGAAATCTCGACTTGACCGTTGGTCTGTGGATGATATGGAGTAGATAGTTTATGAGTGATAGAATATTTCTTAAGAAGAGATTCAAAAGCACGATTACAAAAATGAGAACCGTTATCACTTATAATGGCTCGAGGTGTGCCAAAACGGGAAAATATGTTTTCTTTCAAAAATTTGACAACAACTTTATTGTCATTCGTTTTGGTAGGAATGGCCTCAACCCATTTAGACACGTAATCTACTGCAAGTAGGATGTAGAGATTTCCAAAAGAATTAGGAAAAGGACCCATGAAATCGATGCCCCAAACATCAAAAATTTCGATGACAAGGATTGGATTTAGGGGCATCATGTCACGTTTGGAAATACGACCTGTTTGTTGACATCTAGCGCATTTGGAGCAAAATTCGTGGGCATCACGAAAAAGAGAAGGCCAATAAAAACCGCACTGTAACACCTTGACAGCAGTTTTCTTTGCTCCAAAATGTCCTCCACATGCTTGATTATGTGAAAAAGAGAGGATGCTATGGAATTCATGTTCTGGGACACATCTGCGAATGATTTGATCGGTGCAATATTTGAAAAGATAAGGATCGTCCCAGTAAAAGTTTCGAACGTTGGAGAGAAATTTTTGTTTATCTTGTTTTGACCAATGGGAAGGAGTTTCATTTGTGACAAGATAATTTACAATGTCCGCGTACCATGGTGCACTAGAGAGTGAAAGAATTTGTTCATCGGGAAAATGATCGTTGATTTGAGAGTTATCATAGTTTTCATGCACTATACGAGAAAGATGGTCAGCTACGACATTTTCAGAACCCTTTTTATCTCGTATTTCTAGGTCAAACTCTTGAAGAAGGAGAATCCAACGGATTAAGCGGGGTTTGGTATCCTTTTTCGTGAGTAAATACCGCAAGGCGGCATGATCGGTGTAAACTATGACCTTAGAACCTATGAGATATGATCTAAACTTATCGAGGGAAAAGATAACTGCTAAAAACTCTTTTTCTGTGGTTGAGTAATTCAATTGAGATTCATTAAGAGTTTTGCTAGCATAATAGATGACTCGAGGAAGTTTATCGATTCGTTGACCTAAGATGGCTCCAATGGCATAATCAGAAGCGTAGCACATTAATTCGAAAGGCAAAGTCCAATTTGGAGGTTGGATGATAGGTGCAGTGGTCAAGATCGATTTGAGGGTTTCAAAAGACGTTTCACATTCATTGGAAAATTCAAATTTAACGTCTTTATCCAGAAGATTCGAAAGAGGTTTTGAAATTTTTGAAAAATCTTTAATGAACCTCCTATAGAATCCTGCATGGCCGAGAAATGAGCGAATGTCCTTTACGGACCGTGGAGGAGGAAAGCCCACAATAAGATCAACTTTAGATTTGTCAACTTCTAGGCCATTTTTAGAGACAACATGACCTAAGACTATTCCTCGCTTAACCATAAAATGACATTTTTCCCAATTAAGAACAAGAGATTTCTCCTTACATCGCTTTAAGACACGTTCTAAACGAAGGAGACATTGATCAAAAGAAGACCCATAGATTGAAAAATCGTCCATGAATATTTCTAAGAAATCTTCCACCATATCAGAAAATATACTCATCATACATCGTTGAAAGTTAGCGGGAGCATTACAAAGACCGAAGGGCATGCGACGATAAGCGAAAGTTCCGAAGGGACATATAAACGTTGTTTTGTGTCGGTCCTCTAACGCAATGGGAATTTGATTATAGCCGGAGTAACCATCAAGAAAACAATAGTATTCATGACCGGCTAAGCGTTCGAGCATTTGATCAATGAAGGGAAGGGGAAAATGATCTTTTCTTGTTGCTGCATTGAGTTTTCGATAGTCGACGCAAACGCGCCATTTTGTTTTGACCTTTGTCGGAACAAGTTCGTTATTCTCATTTGTTGTCACAGTGATTCCAGACTTCTTTGGTACAACTTGTACCGGACTTACCCAAGTACTGTCAGAGATAGGGTAGATAATGTTATTGTCTAAACATTTGATAATTTCTTCCTTTACCACTTCTCTCATATTAGGGTTTAATCGCCTTTGAGCTTCGCGAGTGGGTTTAGCCTCGTCGACTAAATGTATTCGATGTTCAATAATTGATGGACTAATTCCCTTAATGTCAGCGATTACCCATCCTATTGCCTCTTTATTTTCCCTTAAAATTTTCAAAAGTTGTTCTTCTTGGTCCTTAATGAGATCGGATGCCAAGATTACAGGGAATTTTTCCGAAGAATCTAAGTATGCGTACTTAAGGTCGTTTGGAAGAGGTTTGAGGTCTAATTTAAGGCGTACTTCTTTTGAGGCTTCAGTAGACATCAACTGATTGAATTCTAGTGAATTATGAAAAGAGCATAGCATATCATTTAATTCATAAATGTATTCATCTTCATTTAAATTGGAATTAAAATGATCTAGGCACATGTTAAGAGACTCCGTAATATCACTAAAATCATTTTCTACAATTGTTTGGATCATGTCAACTTCTTCTGTTTCAAAATCCCTTGGTTGTCTGTTAAGATTGAAGATATTTAGTTCAATGGTTAGGTGCCCAAAGGAAAGTCGGAGTTGACCATTCCTACAGTTTATGATAGCATTTGATGTTGCTAAAAACGGATGACCTAATATCAAAGGAATCTGACTATTGGGATTTGAGACAGGTGCAGTCTCTAGGACTATGAAATCGACTGGGAAATAGAATTGCTCGATTTGTATCAAAACATCTTCAACGTGCCCAATGGTTTTTTGACAGATCGATCAGCTAGTTGAATTGTGATGTTTGTAGGTTTTAATTCCCCTAGTCCAAGTTGACAGTACACAGTATAAGGCAAAAGATTCACACTCGCTCCAAGATCGAGTAAGGCATGACTAATGTGAGTGTTACCGATTTTACAACCGATCGTAGGACAACCGGGGTCCTTATACTTGATTGGGGAGGGATTTGAAAGAACAGAGCTAGTGTTTGTAGTTAGAAATGCAGTCTTAGGAACGTTAGTGGCACGTTTTTGAGTACATAGCTCTTTCAGACATTTGGCATATTGAGGAATTTGCTCGATGGTATCAAGAAGTGGAATATTGACTCGAACTTGTTTGAAGATTTCAAGAATTTGGTCAAAATTAGCAGGCTTCTTCTTTTTGTTGAGTCTATGGGGAAATGGAGCAATGGGTTTATAGACTCGTTCAGAAGTTTTTTCATTCGAAGAAGAAGGTGTTATATTAGAGGGTGAAGATAAGGGAGCTGGAATGTTGGGGTTGCCAACATCAGAAGGTGAAGAGTGGTCGGGATTGCCAACCTTAGATGAAGAATTAGAATCGTTTTGATTGACAACCGTGGTTGTCGACTGAGTTTCAGAATTTGGAACTTGGGAAGATTTAAGAAGGATGTCGGGGTTGCCGACATGGTTGTCCACCTTCTTTCCAGACCTTAATGTGGTGACAGCATTAACCGGATTTACATCTTCGTTCTCACAAAGATTTACTCCTCGAGAGTTATACTTTGGGTTCACTTCGGTTTGACTAGGTAATTTACCTTTCTCATTGATTTTCATGAGATCCTTCATCATTATCAACATTTGTTCATTTTGTTTGGTGATTTGCTCAATTCTTGCATCTTGGTTGGTGATTTGTTCATTTTGTTTAGAGAGTTGTTTTTCCAATCGAGCAATTTCTTGTGAAGGCTGAGAAGGTTGGGTTGATGGATTGAAATTAGGATGCCTGTATGGTTGATTCGAAGGTTTGGTTTGAGGAGCGGGTTGAGAATTTTGAGAATTAGAGGTTGGGGCTCAATAATTCGGATTTGGTATCATTGGATACATATGTGATGGATTAGCCACGTTGTTAGGATTTGACCATGAAAAATTGGGATGATGCTTCCAGTTAGGATTGTATGTGGATGAATAAGGACTATTTTGAGCTATAGAATTGATTTGGTCTTGTGTGTAGTAATGGGGTAGTCCTTCTCCTTCTTGAGGAGTTTGGGTATCTATAGGAAGATGTGATGGGTCAATGGCATGTACTCCTCTATTTGGAGCATGAATTGGAGCACGAATTGGAACACGAATTGTTTCCCATTGCATATCCTTTTTCGAATACTCTTCTAAAAATTCCCAAGCTTCCTCGTCTGTTTTTGCCATGAATTCTCCTCCGCACATTGATTCGAGTTGGGATCTTGTTTGATAGTTAAACCCTTCATAAACGATTTGGCACAAAACGTGTTTAGGGATTGCATGATGTGGGCAACTATATAACAATTGATTGAACCTTTCAAAATATTTTGAAAAAGTTTCTCCTTCATTCTGAGAGAATTGGTTGATTTCAGTTCAAATTTTAAGAGTTTTGTGGAAAGGAAAAAACTTTTTCAAAAATATAGTAACGAAATTGTCCCAACTCTTAATTGAATTTTTAGGAAGAGAATTAAGCCATCTCTTCGCACTTTCTAGAAGTGCGAATGGAATAAGTCTTAGCTTGATGGATTTATTAGAAAGTTGTTGCATTTTAGTTGTAGAAGCATATAACTCAAATTCACTAAGAAATTCATATGCATTTTCAGACCCAGTGAATTTTGGTACCCCTTGGATAAAAGAATGTTTTAGCTCAAAATTATTTCCTTCGGCAGGTGGAAATGAAATAACCGAAGGTTGAACAGTCCGTGTTGGATAGCATCGGTCTCTAAGGGATAATGGTCGGTTCTCATGAAATTCATTATTTCTAACATGTGATTTAGGTGATAATTTCGGTGAACTGTGTTGTGAACCGTGTTGTGAACCGTGATTGCTCATATTTGTTTGATTTGAAATTTCCGTTGATTTGTTTAATGAAATATTTTGGCTTTCTAAACGGTTAAAATTATTTCTTGCCCAAACACGCATAAACAAATCAAGGTGTAACAGGAAAAAGTAAATTAAATCAGTTTTCAGTTGGGCACCTGTAGAGTTGAAAATTACTTACAGAGGTGTATGATAGCCCGTCCAATGCAGCTGAGTAGCGCTAGCGGATCAAACTCCAAAGTTTGCGGTTGCTATGCTGTTGCTACATGTCAGATATCTAAGAGATGATAAGCTTAGAAAAAATTAAACTACAACTGTGTATATATAAATGAAACGTGACTGAAATAAACAAAATGGAATGTAACTTGATGAAATAATGCAATGAAGTATGCTTTGATTACCTTGGATAAGTGAAAAACTATGTATGAATGAAATAAGGAAACATGAAAAATGTGTACTGCAGTGATCACTGAAAAATGTGTGAGTAAAATAGAACTAACGTGTCATGTGGTGAAAATTAGTGCAAAGTGCATGAACGTGGGAGCAAAGTGAAAACACTGTGACGTGCAAACAATCTGCGGGAGTTATAAAATAATTGAACAAAAACTTATGTGTGAATAAACTTACGTGCAAATATTTGAACAAAATAAAAATTTATTCGTGAACTAAATAAAAGATGGTTACGTGATTACGTGAGTATGAGAATGAAAATGTGAACAAAGAGCTGATTTAATGCAACTGAATTAATGTAAGCAACAAACTAATGCAAGTATGAAAACTAAGCTACTGCATGCAACTTGAAACAGTAAAATGGTTACGTGAACCAAACTAAGCTACTGCAGTGAACCAAAATGGTTATGTGAAAACAATGGTTATGTAAAAACAGGCTACTGCATGCAAACTAACAGGAAAATGCGTAAGTAAAATGCGACGAATGCAACATGATGAAAAATGCAAGCAAATGTGTAAGTTTGAAAATGAAGCAATGTTAGTCACAAACCAAAGCAATGCGAAAAATGCAGGAGTGAGAGAATTTGAATGATTAGAAACCGAAAGTGTGGCTATGTGAAACGTGATTTTTGAAAAACGAGAAAAAAAAGTAATTTTTTTTACGTGGAAACATGTAGCAGTAGTAAGTTGACACACAAAAATGAAAGGAGAAGTTCACGTATATGTGACAGCTAGTAATGCTTAAAATGAGATTATATGTGATAGCATACACATGAACGTGAGAAACAAAATTTAAACTAACGTAAGCTGGGTATGTGAACAGAAACCAACTAAATGAGATTTAACTCACATGCAAAATGTAACGGAAAAAGCAAATGCAGCGAACGAACAATTCCAAAAAAATAAAAATAAATAAATTAACACGAATAGACTTAAAAACGAAAAATCAAAAATCTCAAAATAGCAACTCCCCGGCAACGGCGCCAAAAACTTGTTGCGACTTTTCTATTGATTAGAAAAGCACAAATTTTAATAAATTCTGCAAGCGCACAGGCGTGTAGTATGCAGGTCGAACACAGGGAATTGTATTTTAAAACAATTAAAATCCATAGTTAAATCTTAGGCGTGTTAAACGAATTCGACGGTGAATTTTGAACAGAAAATAAAAACAATAATATACTCCGAATCGTTTTCGAAACTAATCGAAATTGCAACCAAAATATAGAATTGTTAAAAAATCAGAACAGAAATTGAAATTGCGGAAAAGAAGATAACGGAGCAAACAACTGAAATAATTATTAACTAACTGAAAAGAGTGCATAAAATAACTAAGAACAAGAATAAATAAATTGCTAAATCTAATCAACAATCCTATGTATTCTGTTCGAAAATAAAAACAGTGCTGAATTTAAATCTAAACTTGAAGAAAAGTGATGAGGTAAGAGATGATTTCAAGGTGTTGTATAATGCTGTATATATAGGCTTTCAACCCCTAAAATCAGTCCATCTTTTTAGCAATAGGACCGGTTCTATTCTTAGTATTTGCCAAGATAGTTGTACTGACTGGGTCCATTCCTTGAATTGGTGAAGAGTCAAGTTGCCACGTCATTGCTTGAAATACTTTTATATGTGAATTGGTCCAAATTCATACGTAAGCTACTTTTGAATGTGTCCCATTTTGCTTCATATCATGGCTATGTATTATGCTACTTTTTAGGAGGAACCGGTCCTTTGCTTGAATGTGAAAGAGAACATATATACGTCCACATCATTGCTTGAATTGGTCCATATTGCTTTGATTTATTTCAATGCTCAAAATGTTGCACTCTTTGCTGCGTGATTTTTGAACCAATGGACGGCATAACCGATTAATTTCAACGTTGCACTTTGGAATCAATAATCTGCAAAACCACAACAAAATACCCGTATAATACCGCTTTATTAAAATAAAAATATATGAAATAAACGGTTTAAATTGCAGAGAAATACGTTCATCATTACTATACTCACGTTAGACACTGGATAGGAGATGTCAAATCCCGTAAACATCTCTGACGCTGTTTCACTCATATTATTTACTGTTGATTTAACTTACATAAGATCTTTTAGTTCTGAATCGAGTGTTTTGTCTTTTCAATTTGCTCAGGTCAGCCTGAGAATTTTAGGGTTTGAAGACCTTGCTTTTAGAGGATGAAGACGAAGACTGTATTACTATTATTTACTATATTGTTCCGCTGCATTGTTATTTATTATTCTTTGGTATGTGTAAATCTGATTCTGTGTTGTATAAGTATAATCAAATGTTTTATAAAACAGATTCATGAACTGTTATTTGATTATTATATTTTGTCATTCCGCTGCAAGATTCTGTTTTGTTTTTTCTTTCTCTGCTCTTTCTTATTCACTCCAATAACAATCCGTCCTTTTGTATGGTTTGAGTCTAACGTGTGTGGTTTATCGTCGATTTAAAGCGTATAAAAAGGCGGGATGTTACAAACAGTTTTCTCAAACCATGAATTGTTTTAAGATTAAGAGTGTCCAAAACCCATCCAATTATGTATCAAAGTAAACGTCTCGAATAGGTGAAGGGATTGCAAATTTTGCATTTCTAAAATGACGTCTCAGGTGAATGGAAAATGGAGAAAATGTTCACAATTTTCCATTGTGTTTAACAGTGAGATTTTGCCGACAAGAGGTGGCGTTAGCACTATTAGGATGGCATCGTAGTTAAGAACACATCTATATGGTTGGATTGGTGAAATGGTGTTGGAATATGGATATATGGGTGAGTTAGGGTTTTGCCTAAAACTCATTTTGGCGGCCGCATCATTAACTTCGAGGGAGGGGGTATGGTGACGTGGTGGTTTTTGAGGCATTGGAGGTCGAAGGAACTCAGGTGTGTTGTCAGCGACGCTCAGTTGGCCAATGTCGAGTTAGGGAGGCTGTGTTCAGACAAGGTCGTGATCGATGGAGGCGGCAGGAGAAGGAAGTGAATTTTTAGTTAAAACCTTGAAATTTTTTTATTTATAAATCAAAACCTAAATACTCTAATCACCATATCATTTGCATGGTGAGATTTTTGACATTCAACCATATGGTTTTCTTGATTCTGCAGTTGTTTTTGAAGTGCCTTGATGGAGTTCAATGGTTGTGAGTATTTATATTTTAAGATATTTAATAGGCAATCGTCGATATGCATACACACAGCCATTAAGATATGTTATGCCATTTTTTGACGATTGTTTGATTATTACAATGTTTTGATATAACATATGTTAAGCCATGATTATTATCCATTAAGTACTGTATTATTGAATGATGAATGTTTTATAATAATTATTCATGGATATATGTGGAAAAATAATTAATTAATCAAGAATAAATAAAATTGTGCAATTATAGAGTAATTAAAATTATTTATGAATTTTGTGTGATATTTGTAGATAATCACAATTAGCAGCTTGTATTGACAATAACGTGTAAATTGTAAAAAGGTCCCTATTTATGATTTTTGGAAAATTCATAAATAATAACAAAAATAATTTTTAAAGTGAATTTGGTGAGTTTATTATAATTTATAGAGTAAAAAAAAAAAAATTAAATCATAATATGATTTATTAAAGATTTTATTATTTTTGTGTAAATAAAATTAGAACTGTTTTTATTGGATTTATGGGGAAAACGATATAATAATAATTCTTTAAATTAATAATGCTGAGCAATATTTTGGGAATAATAATGACATAATAATAATAAAGGGGTATTTATTTTAAAGTATTATAGGTTAAAATATTACCATTTTGGAGTTAAATACTATTAAAGTGATTTCTAAGATATAATGCAGGATATTATTATTAGTTAAGTGGTTGTGAAGAATAATAAAATGATTTAAATAAACTTACATGAGGTAATAATATTATTGTTTTTGAAAGTAATTAGACGCTACTCACTATTTTTGACCGAATAACGATGTTTTAAGATATTTAAAGTAATAATTTGATAATAAAGGGATTTTTGAAGTATATCATCGTTTTGAGAAATACTATTGTTTTGCATTAATAGAAATAAAAAAGTTTGTAATAAAAACAATAGGATGATTTTATACTCAAATGGTAGTAATATGTGTGACTGCACCATTTTGGACTTTTATAGCATATGTGTTAATTTTTGATTGGAATTATCATATTTTTTTTGTGTTGAGATGGAATAACATTAAGATGAATTATGCAATGCTTTACCGTTGTTACTACATGGAAGTTGTTACATAATGACAGTCGGACCAAGCTCCTTATCTCCAGCACGTGGAGTACGTATATGAGCTGAAACATACTTTATTATAACAAAAGAAATTCCCAATGTTACATGTGTATCAACCCATATTATGCACCACTTCTCCAAATTATTTAGCAATGTAGGACTGTTCCAATTCCAAATGGTCGTTCCTGCTTGTAACATGTCAGACAACCCTAATAATCTCCCCTTTGATTCGCATCCCCTTGGAGTGCTTTTGAGAGCATTATTTGTTTGCGTCGCCCGGTTTGCAACCTTCGGCCGTAATACCGTTTGTTATGTATTGGTGGTTGGACCAAGCTCCTCATCTTCAGCTCGTGGCATACGCATATGAATTGGCACACACTTTATTATCACATAAGGAATCTCTAATGTTACATGCCTACCAACCTATATTTATACATCACTTCTCCAAGTTATTTAGCAAGATGAGACTATTTCAATTCCAAACAGTCATTCCTCCTTATAACATGCGAGACAACCCTAATAGAAGTTATGTAGTTTATCATGGTTTTTAGTCTGTTGATGTTTGCGTTATTAATATATATAGTAGTTAGTACACGTTTGATGCGTTTGAGGTTGTGTTACTAATATGGAGTGGTAGCACACATTTAGAGGATTTATCCTTGCAGTTATGCTATCGATGTTGTGTTGCTAATGATGAGTAATTAGTACACATATGACTACATTGTTGATTTATTCGATGTTTGGGGTCGACATTGAGCATCGTTACGTTTGTAAGATGTTTACTCATGTTAATGGTTGTGCATTTCTATTATCATTGTTACCCTTGTATTTATGATAATTGATAGTGGTGGTATAATAGAATGTGATGTTTTCTTCTTATAGTGGTTTCATGGATGCTAGTATTATGCAGTGTTATGTACTAATAAGTATTCGATGTTGAAGAAAATCATGAAATAGAACTAAGTGGGCCTGATCTTAAAAGGGTACATAGGCTATCTTTTTCAACGTAATAACCATCAGATCCCTTGAGTTGGGCTAGGGTGCATAGAGTTAGGCACAATCCAAAACTATTTGATCACCTTTTCATTTTTCTTTATTTGTCCATGCATCTGTAAAGCTGTGTGTGAAACCAAACGAAGGAAAAGAGTCCCGGTTGTAAGCTACATCTACAGGTTATTTATTTCTTGTCTTTCTCATGTATAATGGTTGTATTGTTTGTAAATTTACTACCATTGATATATGGGTAGGTATTGATGTTTTACCTATTGTATTGGGCATTTTATGTTAATTCATTTGTTAAGCTAGTATATATTATTATTTAGTTCTTTCATGAGGTTATTCCCCGTTTGTTTATATTTTTAGGTTTTGACTTACATATCTAATGACCCAATATTTTTATTTTTGAAGTTAGTCTACATGCGTATTTTAATGATGTTTTTCACTAATTTTAGACGTTAGGAATAGTGGAGCATCACAATTGGTACCAGAGCTTAGGTTTAGCTATTATTTGAGCTTTGTATTAGTTTAACTCCTTTAGAGTAGACTAGTTACATGTTAAATTGGGTTAAAGGTAGGATGAAAGAGCGTACTTATTGATATCTATATGTACTGTGTGTATTTATACATATATGGGACGTCTATGTAACACCATACCCCACCATAAGATGATAAATTTTTTATAACAAGAGTGATACTTAATTTAAATAAGGCATTCATTTTGGTGTCTTGAAAGATTGAATCTAAGATATATATAGAACCACAATTAAGAGACCTTGCCAATTGAGCTAGTGGTTCTTGACACCCTAAGACGATGTTTACTTATGAAAACCTTTAAATGGTAAATAATTCGGTATGAATGGGTTAGTTTGAACAATTATACGAGGGAATGATGGTTGTAACTCAAGTAATACACATAATGTTAAATTGTACAATTAATATCTAACCTTAATAAATGACCCTATTATTTAATTTAGCAGAGTTTTAAATAAACAATATTTCACCAAAGGTCTACCTAAAATAAATATAAATATAAAATTTTGGATTCAAAGGTATTTTATTAAAAAGGAAATGTAGGATTTTGCATTTAAAGCGATTTATTGAAAATTTTACATAGGTAAAACTGAAGTATTTAATTTGATTAATAAGATATTTTTTTAGTATGACGATATTTCTATTGAAAGGACGATTAAGATAAAAGAACTTATTCAAAATAATTTTAAATTTAATTTGGAGTAATTTGAAAAATATTGGGTGAAAATACTTTGAACTATTTTTTTTAGTTTGAAACCATTCTTTGAAAAAATATACTATGAAAGGTAATTTTAGAGAAGTATTGTGATTTGAAATTTTTTTATTAAAAGTATTTTATCGTGAAATATTTTAATCGAAATTCATATTTAAAAAGAGAAACGCTTTTCTTTGAAGAATATGTGTAGCATCCCTTAATTTTATCACTTTGGTTTGTGAATATTGAATAAATTTTAAATATTCAATTAATGGCTTTTAATAATCAAATAACCCTCTTCTAATTCATATCTAATGATAGTAAACTTGTTTTGAAATTTTATTTACAAAAATAAATACTTTGATGAAAAATGGAAAACGTGACCAAAAATAGTTTTTCGAATTTTCCACTGTTCATCAAACAAAAGTTGTTGAAACGTAGTTGCACACACATATTTGTACATTTAACAAATAAGACTTGGTTAGCACTTAAAATATAATTAGTAAATTAATTTAATAAAGTAAGGAAGAATTTTCTTTCTTATTTTATGTGATAATCACGGTAGCACACAAATGAAAGGTGATTTGCTGTCAAGTACACATGCACATGAGAAGGTGTACATGGAAGAAGGCATTTTGAAGAGGTAATTTAGTCAGTTGGTAAAGGGGTATGGAAGGTCTTTTAACACTTGTTTTAATTCTATAAATACATACATTTTCTCACATTAAGGTTGTTGATTCACTTGAAAAACCACTCTCTTCCTCTACTTTACTCTTTCAAAAGCTCTTAAATTCTAATAAAATCTCAACCAAACTCAATCACACTTTAGTATGATCCTAAGAACACTACTACAATGCCACTTAGCAAGTTAAAGATCGAAGAAGAGGAGCACGTAACCGCCCTCCGAGGCACGACCATGAGCAAAATAGGAAGAAAGTGAGGGGTAGGTGCAAGCAAAGGCAAGGAAAGGTGGAAGCTTTGGCTTTGGGGTGATGGTAGGAGGAAGTAGTGGCTTCTAGCATAGGTTTGGTCGTAAATAAAAGTGGGATCTCTCACTTTGATGCCACTTTTTAAATGAATTATATCTTGTAAAAATAATTGCTTTATTTGGGTGTATATAATTGTGTATTTCTTATATGTTGTGTTTGGAATTTATTCCGGATTGGTAGCGGAGCCATATGTAACTTTGACTTGCAAGGGACTTTGCTGTGCATTTAAGTGTATAAACTCAAATAGCATATAAGGACTAGACAAGGGACTTGCAACAAATATGGAAATCAAAGTGTCTTCGTAGCAAATAGGTCTCTATGGAAGTACTTCGAAGAATAGAAATGTTATAGAGGGATCCAAATGGATTCCTCGCCCATTGATTTATATTTTATTTATATATATGTATATGAAGTGATTGTATGCTATGGTTTGAAAATGGTGAATATAACTTGAAAAGTTGATTTTTTTAGGAATAGAAACATTTGTAGCACTTGATGATGTACTAGGGTAATCGTTAAGCCCCATTTCGAATTTAAAAGGTTATTCTTATGGATTTTAAAATGACTTCGAACTTATGAATATTTTGAAGTAAATGTTTTCTATGCTTATAATAGTATAAAAATATAGAAAGAAATGGAGTTTAAAATGTTACTTGATTTTCAAAACAAAGTTTTAAAAGTTACGGTCCATATAGCGATAGTCGCTATGGATGTACTTTAGAAAGATACGAATTTTGTAAAGTATAAAATGTTGTTCCCTTTAGATAAACTATAAAATATTTTCATAAGTGTTTTATAAGGATTACACACACACACACATATATATATATATGTATTATGAAAGGAGTTTGAAGTTTTAACATATTTTTAAATATTTAAATAAGTGGTTTATTTATAGAAAATCCGTTTACTTTTTCAAAGTCGAATTCTTTGTAAAAATGATAGTTTTTAATTTTGTTTTGGATGGAAGTTTAAACTTTGTTTTAAAAGAGGTTTGAAATTTATATAAGCAATTTAAAGGATTATTTCATATAATAAACCGAGTGGTACTTTTATAAAAAGGGAAATTCTTTATTTCCAAAATCAAACTTTCTTTTGAAAGTAATGATATTTAAGAGATGTTTTTAATAAGAAGTTTAAACTTTAGTTTTAAATGATTTTGGAGGATGGAGAAGGCAAGTCTGGAATTATAACCTTTGTGTTTGATTAAATGGTTTACAGAAATAGAAGGATGTTAAGGACTATAATATTCTAGTTATAGTAAAATATTTTGGAAAGTGGAAAGCGAAGTTTGGTCTATAACACATTGTTTTAAATAAATAATTACACGGAATTTTATGAAGTATTATACTTGACATTAAATTTCCTGGTAGGTAAACTTCTATCTATCCAAAAAGATAAGAATGTCATCGAGTCAAGGTTTGAGAGGTAATAATACCCCAACTAGGACAACTTTATTTTTATCCAAAGGCTAGTTTAAGTTTGAAGTTAAAGATTGATATTAAGTATATAAAATATTATTTCCATGTATGAATTTAGTTATTTATCGAAATTAAGTAGTTCTATACTTGACATTACAAGCCGATGAATAGATGATACTCTATTTGTGAGATCCAAAACCAGAGTGTTTTAACTAAGGCATGCCCAAGAGCAACCAATGCCCTGAATTACCCGGTTTCGTTTTTGGGCGAGGGATTGAGTAAGTCAAAATATCAAAAACGTGACAAGTATAGGAGATTCAATATCTTTAAATGATCTAAATAATTTATGGTGGCACAAAAAGTACTCTTTTCATACTTAAAACCAAATTCCAAGAAGGGAAACTCGTCTCTATTTATGAGAGTTTAAGAATGTAGGTCGAGGCAAGGATAATACACTAATTTTTCCGACCACATTTTTAATCGAGGGATAGTACAAATTTGAAATTGAAAATTGGCAGTAAGTATATTTTTCCTAATTTCTATATAATCCATTTACTTACACCAACGAAAAAGTGGTTTTGGTTTATAGTAAACAATGTTCTTAGGTAACATTTGTTTTTGATCCATTTAAGTATGCTTTTGAAATATGAAATCTTTCTTAAGATTTTGTGAATATACTTGTACCCTTAAGATATTATATATATATATATATATGTATATATATGAATTCATTTTTTAAGTATTGAAAATGTAGTGTTTGTGAATATACTTATACTGATGAAATAAGTATATGATATTTTTTCAAGTTTTTACAAAGTGGTTTTAATTAATGAAATGATTAATTAAAGAGACTTAGTGGTTGTTTTTGTGCTTAATCATGCTCTATTTCTATATGAAATTAAATCTCTGATTTAGTTATTTGCTTATTTGATAGTTAATAACCGACTATCAAATCTTGGCCAATCTTGAAACTATCGATTGTTGGTTTAGAGAGACTGAGATCGAATAAGCACTTATTATCCATAAATCATTTAGAATAAGCATAAGCGTTTGAATTGGGGACATCTTAAAGATAATGGAAATTGAAGACAAAGTTCTTTAAAGTGTAATGACTACTCGCTACTAATTTTGAGCGTGGTTCCAAAAAGAGATGTATTAGAAGTAGTGCCTTCGGTTTATTCATATCCTATACAACTTTTATGGATGAATGTTGGCACTGCATTGTTGCTTGGAGGGTAATGTTAGCATTCCACGTAGGATTTGCAGAAAGGGTAAAACATAGCCCTAAGCCTCACACCCGATAATGACTAAAACTGGGGATATGCTTCAAGGTTATGTGGTTCGCTACCATTAGGATATGGTCACCACCTGTATTTAGATTGAAATTTAAGAATTATGTATGCTAGGTCATCGGAATGGTTTGTCAAGTTGACAACTAGGGTGATGGCATATTTGGTACTATCCAGGAAGGTGTAGTTCGTTCCTGATTTATAGGGAGGCAGCTAAGGTTCTTGGTACATTTTTCTAGAGGTGCACTGTAGCAGGTGGTATCCAAGTAGCCTTGTAATTGATGGAATCCATTTTCCAATACATTCCTTATAAACTTAGCTGTATACTAAATATTTTGTTAAATATAATTAATATAACCATTCCGTCTATGACTAAATATTTATTTTACACCCTAGACATTATTACAATATCATAAGATTACTTATAAAATGATAGTTATCGTAAGGAAAAAACCTTACGTGTTTATTTGAGATGTGTTCTTACGAGATACCATTACTTTTGTAACGACCGTCTTTTTTACCCTTGGAAGTCGACACTTGATACATCCACAGTATTCAAATGCTGGGCATCCAAGTACTGGAAAGGTAGATTGTTATGGAAAAAGAAAAAACTAGAAAAATAGAATCTCACAATAGAATGATAACATATAATATAATAAAGATAGTAAAAACTATCTTTCTAAAATTCATGGTATATCAGAGTTAAAACAAACCTCATCAGCCTGGACAGTTATAACTTTTTGACCTTACAATTGCTGACGGGTATATATAATAATATAGTGGAAAATAAAAATACTACAACAGGAGATCATATGGCTCTGCTCTATGAGCTCCATGTCCCACTGATGACAATGTAAAGAAAACTTGATCTGACCTGAGCTTTATAACAAAATAACACCTAGATCAGTTAGGAAAGCTAGCACGAGAAAACTTAAGAAATATGGTGAATATATAATAATTTTGTGAGACCATGCTGCTAAACATGGAATGAGTTTTACCTCACAAGAACAACAATCCAAACAAGAGAGTATGGAAACAAAGTAGAACAAAACCAAGCTTGAAAGAATGACATAAACTAGATCAACATCAGACATAAAGAATGGACACAAATAACTAATCATCGAGAAGTCATTTGAGTCAAATAAGGAAAGGGAAATTTTCCAACAAAGACAAGGACTATAACACCCCATAAGTTTAGCATTAGTTACTTAGTTAGTTAGGTAATTAGGCTCCAAAAATATAATTTGTGTAAATGATATAATTTGACCATGTAGCTTGCACCATTGCGTTTGTGATGAAATTCTGAGCAACTTTCATATTTGTAGTTTTTCGATCGGAGTTCAAACGAAGAAGTTACAAATGATAAATGAATTTGAAATGAAAATAATTAGATTAGAAATTAACGTTTATATAATAAATACAGAGACCCACCGATTTGCTCCTTTTACTAGGCAAGTTAACCAGTAGTGGTTGACCCCTTTAAATGGAGCGGTTGACCGATCGAGCCATTGCGGCTATGGTAAGCCTTGGTCAAATGGCCTAAATTTTGTATATTTTAATCTAACAACTATCGTTGATTCTAGAACCTATAAATTCAGTCCTAAAACTCTCTTCTCTTCTTATATTTTTCTAAAAGCAGCAATGAAGCTCCATCTTTTTTCTACTCCACTAGTTTCTAAATTACAAAATATATTATTTATGTTCATATATATACAAAATGGAGAAGAATATAAATCAAATAAGAGAAGAAGACGAGCAAATCAGGAGTACGTGATAATAAGGTTATATATATATATATATCAATATTTGTATTTTATATTTTTTTCCCTTCAACCACAAATTTCTTCTCCAATCTATAATTCTAATATATGTATATGTCCTTTTTATTCATATTTCTTGGAATAAGAAGAAAATGGAGTTGAATCAAATGTTTTAGATCATTTCCGGAAATTTAGCACGCTTTTAGCAGGTGAATGGGAAGCTTATGACTCCGAATTTATTCCATTGGCTTATGCTTGATTTTTACATTTAAATTAATAATATTTATGAATTGTAGGCTCAAATCAGCGTAGAAAACCATTGCCTGCTTATTCTTATTTTAGATCTGATAGGAATTATTGCTACCCCCTAATCTAGAAATCAGTCCCAAAAGTTATAAATATGAATACTGATTAGATATGAAATTTATTCCAGATCTAAAATTGAGTTGTAGATTTTTAACAAGATTTTGATTATTACCCTAATAATGTTCAACTGGGAATTTCTATGGTTTAATTTATGGGAAGAATGTCCGTTCGATTTTTATAAATTTGTTTGCATTTCTAAATTGCATAAAAAATGCAGCGTTTGATTTAACAAGAAATATATGCAAATAAAAAGGAAGATATATGTAAATTATAGATGTGTTCTTTGTAGTTTATACAGTCTAATATAATAAAAAGAAAAGAATGATTCTTTTTAATTTCAAACGTGGCAAATCATTCCTTTTATTGTTGATCTTTTATTTTAAACTAATTTATGAAAATTATAATAGAGAATCTTCCTAAGAAATATAATTTCAGCAAATTAAATATGAAAAGAATATTCTAGTTGAAGATAGGTGACTAGAATATTTTTGGTACAGGTAGGTATTTATATGCACTAATAACTTTGATGATTTATTACATTTGACACTCGCTTAGGATACTAGTGATGCATAGAAATTCATAGATTTGCGGATAGGATTTAGGAAGGAAAACGAGGAAAGGTTGTAACTCCAATTAATGGGCAATAAATGCGGAATGAATTTTGGGGTTAAAAATAATTGATAGGGTAAATGGATGATAGGACTAATAAATATGGAAGATTAGATTAATAACTATGAAATGGTTAGAAAGAGATAAATAGTTGGAGATTAGAAATTATATAAATGTCTTAGGAAATATCCTTAGGATGATAATCTTTTATCATGGATAAGTTGACATTTATGGAGAAATAGATAAAAAGGGATTTATGGGAAGTTGAATATTTAAGGTAAATTATATAGCGTTAAATAAATAGATGGGTGTTAATAAGCTAATTCCTATATCCAATTTAGGATGATAAAGCTTAGGATAATATGGCTTAAGTTAGTAAATCTTAGAATAACTAATTGGACCAAGTAGGTTGGGATGCGAGGTTAGTTGAGTTACACAACAAAAGTATGTCCTTTACTTTAGGTCTACCAATTGTTGTGTACACTTCCTACCAATGTGAGATATCTTTAACCATATGACCCGTAGAATAATTGGGCTAAGAAGATTAGGATGCGAGATCAGTAAAGTGACACAATGGAAGTCCGCCCTTCACTCAGAGGCTATCAGCAGTTATGTACACTTATTACTAATGTTGGACATCACTAATCATAGGACCCATAAGAAACAGTTATATAAATCATAAGATCTTCTTAAGGATTAGAGGTATTTAATGATTGTTTGAGGTTCTTCCTCTTTCCTAATTAAAAAATATTAAATGATCCAAAGTATCGATTTGGAGCTGCAGTGGATATCTCAAAAAGGGTCCGCTTAGGGTTTGAGGTACTAAGTGACTGATCTAGGGTCTGCCTCTTTCCTATAAAGAAGTATTAAGTGTCCTAGTGAGATTCCAAGAAACGTTAACTAGATCATCCTAACGAGGAGTCCGCCTTGGGGTTAGGTATTAAATGACAAAGGCCTACCTGAAAATATAGGAATTAAATGGTCAAGGGGCAGCCTAGTTCTTATTAATGAGGTACTAAGTGGCTTGGGTATCGTCTTTCACATGGCTAAGAATTTAATGATGATAGATGCATTAGTAGTATGGCTATTTTGTATTATATAGCCATAAATAGCAGTCAAAAGTCTTTGTAGTAGGACCAATAGACCAATGATATGATGCTAAGAACCTGCTTTATATTTGGAAGTATTAAATGGCTAATAAACTTATTTCAGTATTCTGTGCCTTAGAAAGGGTAGGTAGGTGAATCGTTCTAGGTAGGAATATCGTGTGTGCAATATTAGGTTAAATCGGTTAACCTTAAAATTGTAGACATAACAATTAAATGTAAACCAATCGGTATGAATTTATGTTATGGACACTGTAGATTTTCCAGTCACCAGAATGGTGTTTTGACCCCCTCCTCATTACAACCAATAAGATGGATTTAGAAGAACAAATCACTGGAGCTGGACGTGATTCATTGTTGAAGAAGTCTTCTTTTGTCTCATGCACGATGTTGATGTGGCGATCAGATATTCAAGGAATACAATTAATTCCAAGGTTGTAGCCATAGTTAATATTTATATCCTATTACTGTTTCCACTGTGAGTTTAGATTTTATCTATCTCTGATAATGTTCATGCTTATATGCAAGTACCAAATCCAACGAGTTGTGCTTTGATGGACATGGGTTTGATTCTTGTCGAAATTTAGGCTCATGTTTTTCTGAGAGCAGCAGCGAACTCTACCATTTTCTCTTCTCTACTATTTTCTAAATTATAAAATATAATATTTATGTTTGTATAAATATAAATTATAGAAGAATAGAAATCAAATAAGAGAAGAACAAGAGCGAATCAACACTACACGATAACGAGGTTACATACATACATACATACATGCATACGTACATACATACATATGTGTATGTATGTATGTGTGTGTATCTTTAACCCCAAATCGCTTTTCGGATACGTAAATCTAATATATGTATATACCCTTTTTATACATATTTCTCGAAATAAGAAGGAAATGGAGTTGAATCAGAGGCTTTACTTCAAATCTGAAGATTTGGAATGCTTTTAAAAGGTGAGTGGAAAATTTATATGTCATTATGACTTTCATCTAGTCCGTTGGCACACGTTTGATTTTTGTGACTATATCAATAATATCTATGAATTGTAGGCTCAAATTAGCATAGAAAACTATTACCTATATATTTTTGTTTTAGATCTTATAGGAACTATTGCTACACCCTGATTTGGAAATAAATCCTATAAGTTATAGATATGAAATTGATTAGATATGAAATTTATCCCAGATCTGAAATTAGGATGCATATTATTAGTATGATTTTGATTATTATTCTAAATATGTTGAATTAGGAATTTCCACAGTTTAATTTATGGGAAGAATGTCCGTTTGATTTTTATAAAAAAAATTATGTTTTCAAATTGTGTAGAAAATGCCACTTTAGATTTTGCAAGGAATATATAGAAATAAAAAGGAAGAAATGTTTAAAGTACAGATGTATTATTCATAGTTTACACTGTCTATTCCAATAAGAAGAAAATAATCATTCCTTATAATTTCAAAATAGGAAAATCTTTACTTTTATTTTTGATCTATTACCTATTTTATTATATATATATATGTATGTATGTATGATTTGCCGATAATTAAACAACGTTTTAAGCTAATTTATGGAAATCATAACAGAAAATCTTCCCAAGAAATGTAATTTCAGTAAATTAGATATGGAAAGAATATTCTAGTTGAAGATTGGTGACTAGAATATATTTGGTAAAAGCAGGTGTTTATACATGCTAATAAATGTGATGATTTTTTACACTTAACGCTCGCTTAGGATATTAGTTATACGTAGAAGTAATGTTGATTTCCAGATAGGAATTAGGAAGGAAAGTGTGGAAATGTTGTAGCTTCAATTAATGAGTAATAAATGTGGAATGAATTTGGGAGTTACCAACAATTGATAGGGTAATTAGATTAATGAAACTGATCAATATGTAAGATTAGATTAATAACTATGGAATGGTTAGAAAGAGTTTACTAATTGGAAATTTGTAAATATATAAATGTCTTAGGAAATGTCCTTAGGATGATAATCTTTTATCATAGACAATTTCACATTTATGGATAAATTAATAAAATGGGGATTTTATGGGAAGTTGAATATTTAAAGTAAATTATATATCCTTGAATAAGTAGAAGGAGGTTAGTAAGCTAAGTCCAATATCTAACGTAGGGTGATAAAGCTTTGTTACAATTAAGCTTAGAATAATGAGGCATAAGTTAGTAAAGCCTAGAATAGTTAGTTGGACTTAGTAGGTCGAGATGCGAGGTCAATAGAGTTACATAATAGAAGTCCACCCATCATTTTGAGGCTACCAACAGTTGTGTATACTTCTTACTGATGCGAGACATATATAACCATAAGAGCTATAGAATAGTTGGGCTTTGAAGATTGGAATGCGAGGTCAGTATAGTAGCACAATGAAAGTCTACCCTTCACTTAGAGGCTACCAGCAGTTGTGTATATTTATTATTAACGTTGGATATCATCAATTATAGGACCTGTAGGAAACAGTTATATAAACCATAGGATGTGCTTAGGGGTTTGAGGTATTAAGTGGTTGTTTGAGAGCCCACCTCCGTCCTAATTAAAAAGTATTAAATGGTCTGAAGTAACAATTAGCAGTGGTAGTGGATATCTCAGGAAGGGTCCGCTTTGGGTTTGAGGTATTAAGTGACCGGTCTAGGGTCTGCCTCTCTTCCATAAAGAAGTACTTAGTGTCCCAATGAGATTCCAAACACTATTAGCTAGATATTATTAGTGAGCAGTCTGCCTAGAGGTTAGGTATTAAATGACAAAGGCCTACCTAGAATATAGGTATTAAATGGTCAGGGGTTTTCTTAGTTCTTATTAATGAGGTATTAAGTGACTTGGGTACTGTCTCTCACATGGCTAAGACTTTAATGACAATACATGCATTAGTGGTATGGACATTATGTATTATAAAGCCACAAATAGTGGCTAAAGGTCTCTATAGCTAGGACCAATAGAACAACGATGATGATGCTAGGAGCCTGCTTCATATTTGGAGGTATTAAGTGGCTAATAGACTTATGTCAGTATTCTGTACCATAGGAAGGGTAGGTAGGTGAATCATGCTAGGTATGAATATCATGTGTGCAATGTTAGGTTAAGTTGGCTAACCTTAAAATAGTAGACATAACAATTAAATGGAAACCAATCGTTATGAATTTATGTTATAGACACTTTATAGATTTTCCAGTTAGTAGAACGTTGTTCTAACCCCTCCTAATTACAACCCACTTGATAGATTTAAAGGAACAGGTCACTGGAGCTATAGGTGATTGATTGTTGGAGAAATCTTCTTTTCTTTCATGGTCGATGCTGATATGGCAATCTGATATCCAAGAAATACCATTAATTCCAAGGTAGTAGCCACAGTCAGTATTTATATCATATAACTGTTTCTGCTATGAGTTTTGATTTTATCAGTTATTGATAACACTCATCCTTATTTACATGTACCAAGTCCAATGATCTATGCTTTGATGGACTTGGACTTCAATTCTTGTTGAAACTTAGGCCTATTAAATTGCCAGTTGTTACAAGGAGGATGCACCCCTTTACCAAAAGTATACCTCTAGAAAATATACTTGAGAATTACAATGGCTTTCGAAAAATGTACAAGCTGGACCCCGTCAACCTTACCGAGAATCCGAATATTTCACATTTTTGCACCCATACAACTGAATCCGTTTTAAAATAGATGTGAAGAAGGAGTAACCTCATATAGCTTGATGTCCACTCGCACTTTAGTTTTAGTCATTTCCGGTAAAGGAATCAATGCTCAAATGAGCAACAAATCGTCTTAAATTGACAAAACACAAAATTATAGGGGAATCGATAGTAAATAAATAAACTATTGGGAATAATCAAAATGTTCATATATAAAAATGAAATATATTAAAACATTTGACCCACACTTGTGCTTGATTTATCACATCAAAAATATTCGTAAAACACTTTAAAATCATTCTTTAAAAATATTCTTTTTAAGGAGCTAATTATATTTCTATGTGTATTAAAAATAAGGTAAAAATAAATATCATTAAAACATTGTCACTGTATACCAAAACAACATACACTTAGCTTTGCTTTTAAACATTCCTTTTAAAGATTTCTTATTTATAAACTATCATTTATAACTTTAAAACAACATTAATTATCCTAAAATATAATTAATCAAATTTATAAAACATTACTTATCCTGAAAGATAATTAATCAAATTCATAATCATTTTATAAATTTAATTCAACATTAACTACCTCGAAGGAAAATAAATCAAATTTATATTTTTTATAAATGTAAACAAAATTAATTATCTAGAAAGATAATTAATCAAATTTATAGCCGTTTTATAAATTTAAAATAGCATCGATTATCCTAAAAGATAAAATCTTTTTATAAATTTAAAACATCATTAATTATCTCGAAAGATAATTAATCAAATTTATAACCTTTTTATAAACTTAAAACAATATTGATTATCCCAAAGATAATCGATCAAGTTTATATTCTTTTTACAAATTTAAAACAACATTAATTATCCCAAGAGTTAACTAAACAAATTTATAATCTTTTTTATAAATCTAGAACAACATTAATTATGCTAAAGGATAATTAATCGAATTTATAACTCCTTTTATAAATTTTAAATAATACTTTTCTGTTAGGGTCTCTCTACAAAAGTCCCTTGTAAATCAGTATTGGCGAGAAATCCCTTGGGTTTCTTTACAGAAATACCCAATAAATCACACATATTTATGTGTAATTCGAAGTCTTTTATAACGACCTATTCGCTATGTACACTTGAATTTCCTTTTGTTTTGGTTCCGTACAACATAATGGTTACTTATGTCATCCGCTTTTAAACGGTAATTAAATCCAAACAAGCAATCAAACAACAATATATAAACTATAATCTAAGCATTCAACAATAATCTATTGCATCACATGGATCATGTAGTTTATTTAGAGATGAGTATACTCACTAAAATCCTAGTTGATGCTTTCATGTTCCAATTCAATTTTAGCTAAAACTTCTACAAGCTCCAAATACAACGAATACATCTCTAATGCATATATAATATCGATATGATTCTAACGCAAAAGATCGCATCTAAATCCAACCTCGTATGAGTAAGATATTGAATTTAACACGAATTGAGATTAATTGAAATAATTAATTAACTTAACTAGTCATTCAAACATTAATTACCCTTCTTAACTCTTTCTTCCCCACTTATATCATGTACATGACATGCACACCTGATACCCAAACATGCAACTTCCCTTCCTCTTATCTCCATGCACATATAACGATTTAGCGAATGGTCAGCGCCCATGCATCGCTCTTTGCAAGAGCCATACCCTGGCTACCACCTTGAGAAGCTTGCCATCAAGAATTAAAAAGTGACCAAAATCCTACGCTGACTGTTCAAAAATGTCGCTTTCATCCCTGATGAACCAAGCTCCACCAAATCTCCACCACTTATGCTCCTTCAAGCGACAAGCGCGATGCAACCAATGATGAAGCCTATCTATGCCTAAATCACCAAAGAGATGAAACCTAGGCATGCTATCCACTATTGAATGACCCAAATCGATGCTGCACATCACCTATTTATTGGAAGATCTCACCAATACGGACTAAAAAATCGAACCATAAATTTTCATTGAGTAGATTGCTTGATTTTGAATTTGGAATATTGCCTTCCTTCTTGCATTTAACTGGGAATGGAAGCAAAGAGTGCGAGGATGGAAATAACAAGAATAGTGGAAAAGTCTTAGCTTTGGTTTGATTTATTTACAAATTTCCAATATGTAACTATATAGGATTTCGTTCACGTACCGTGAAGAACAAACAAATAGATGATCACGTATAAAAATGCGATTCGATCTCAAAAAATAATAAAATACACTGGTTAAATTATTTTGCACCATCGTTTGTCTAGATAAACATCAGAGGAAAATCTAAATATTTTCCAAATAAAAAATTATTGAAAAAATTCCTTGGTGCGAATTGGAATTCAAATGCTCGTCCAGAGGGATATGTTCCCAAATTCTCTCATCGATGATGGGGATAGGTTGGACATGATGATAGGGGACTACCATTAAAAGATAATGATAGGTCTACATATATGATCAAGTGAGCTATGCGTGGAGGATTGGTGAACACGGATCTGGAGGATGTAAATATAAGTCTATTCTAATATTAGGAATGCTAGGAATCTACCAGAATTCAAACACCAACATTGGAAGTTTATGATGAAAACTCGGATCCTACTATGCATTTGATGAGGTATATGTATCACATGGAAGTACTGGGGCATCGAAGGAAGTCTTGGCACGATGCTCCCCTTGTGCTTAACGGATGTAGTTAAGCTATGGTTCAGACAGTTGGAAATTCGTTCTATTAGCACATGGACGGAATTAGTCGAAAGATTTATGAATCAGTTTTGGGTTTACATTACAAGACCCAAGAATGTGATGACACTGGCATTAGTAAAGTAGTGGGAAGGAGAATCACTAAATAATTTCTTAACCAGGTTGAATGTGGCGGTTGTTTTGGTGGATCGATAGGATCCATCGATGGTTTTGATGGCAGCAGTGTCAGGAATTGCAGATAATTCAAATTATAAGATATCGCTAATACGGGATCCACCATTGGATCTCGAGGAATTCTACCATGAAGCAGAAAAGTTTCTACGACAAGAAGATGCTAAAGCTGATAATGAGGGAGTGGAAATTAATATGATAAGGGGTGGAGAACCGCCCAATAAATTCTCAGGAAAGGACAAGGGTAAATGGAACATGGACAATAGCTTCGATGGATCGAAGCAACAGAGGGGAGAACCCAAATCCTCTTCTTACTTGAAATTGAATGAAACCGTATAATGTATATATCTTGATACTTGAGGAAGCCTTCTATATCGAAGGCCGGTAAGGAGGAAACCATCCGAATGCGAACATATATCAGGAAAGCACTTCCTATTCCATGAGATGGATGGGCACAAAACGAAGAGCTGCAGGCATATGGAGGATATCATTAAGGAACACGTAAGGAATGATCAGTTACAAAAATACATAAGGAGTCGGATAGTGGCGGTGGAATAGGAGCAGCCATCGTCCATCTCGAATGAAAATGGCACCATATCGAGGCATCATCATCAACTTGTCATCAATTTATTGGTATGGCATGGAATAGGTAACAAACTCTGCAATAGGACGACTAAGTCACTTACACATGTACATAATCGAGAACGATCCCTAGACATGCTCTGAGATGATGATAAACCGTAGTGCTTTGTGAAATTTGTTTTTCCTTATTGCTTGCTTCGAGCTCTTGTTTTGCTAATTTTATATGAATGCTAGTTTATTGGTTATACGGACTCTTATTTTATATTTGGCAAATGGACTTAGGAATGCTTAATTTTGGATTTTTGATCCTTAAATAACCATATAAATTTGAAAAGTATTCCTTTATATATAGAAAATATATAATCCCAGGTAAAATATTTCATTTACCAATTTTCAAAAATCAATAATGCGTTCATTTGCCCTGTTCAAGTATTTTGAAATCCCTATTGTCACCATGGCATCTCACGTCTCAGTCGAAATTCAAATTCAAACTTAGAAGACCAATTAACATGATACTTTTTATAGAAAAAACAAATATACCCTCGTGTGTATCTGTATTCATTCAAACACGTTCTCGGGTGTCACTTACCTTATCTCTAATGAGTTCACCCCACCATAATGTTATCGCTTAACTTCAACTCTAATACCAAATGTTACAACCCGCCTTTTCGATTCTCAAAAGTCGGTACAAAATACATCCATGGTATTTATATGCCGAGCATCCAAGGGCCGAAATGGCAGACTGTTAGGGAAAAAAGAAAAAGAATTGGTAAAATAGAATCTCACAATGGAACGTTAAGATGTAATATAATAAAGGCAGTAAAACCATCTCTCCAAAATACATGGTATATCAGAGTTAAAAAAAATCTCATCAGCCTAAATAGTTATAACTTCCTGACCTTAAAATTGTTGATGGGTATGTATAATAACACAATGGAAAATAAAAATACTATAGAAGGCGAACATCTGGCTCTATTCTACGAGCACCATGTCCCACTAACGATAATGTAAGAAAAATTCGATCTAACCTGAGCATTATAACAAAATAACACCCGAATCAGTCTGGCAAAGCAACGTAAGATAATTCAAATAATATGGTGAACATATAATAATTCTATAAGACCAGCCACTAGAATGGTTTTACCTTACAAGAACAACAATCCAAACAAGAAACAATGGAAACAAATTAGAACAGCACCCAAACTTGAAAGAATGGGAATGAACAGGATCAAAATCCAAATTTAAAGAATGGATATAAGTAACTAAACATCGAGAAGAGCTTCAAGCACTTCTTGATGATATTAAGAAAAAAAATTCAAAGATTTGAATCAAATAAGAAAAATAAAATTCTTCAACAATGACTAGAATGATGCAGCCCTATAGAAAGTATGCCACTAGAAAATATACTTGAGAACTCGATGGCTCTCGGAAAATGTACAAGTCGGGCCTTGCTAACCCTACCGAGAATCCGAATATTTCACATTTTCGCTCGTATACAACCAAATCCAATCTAGAGTAGACGTGAAGATACCTTAATGGAAGAAACCCCACATAGCTTGACGTCCACTCACGTTTTGGTTTTAGTAATTTTCGACAAAGGATATCGACGCTTAAATGAGCAACAAATCATCTTACATTGACAAAACACAAAATAATAGCGGAATAGGTAGTCAATAAATCAACTATCAGGAATAATCAAAATGATCATATATGTAAATTAAATCCCTTAAAATATTTGATTCACACTTGTGCTTGATTTGTCACATCACGAATAATTTCAAAACATCTTAAAACATTCTTTAACTTATTCCTTTTAAAGCGCTAATTATATTTCTAAGTGTATACAAAAGAAGGGTCAAAAACAAATGTCATCAAAACATTGTTCATTGTAAACCCAAAACAAAATAAACCTAGCTTTATTTTTAAACATTCCTTTTAAAACATTTTCTTCTTTGTAAACTATCATTTATAACTTTAAAAAAAACATTAATTATCCCAAAAGATAATTAATCAAATTTGTAAAACATTAATTATCCTGAAAGAAAATTATTTAAATTCATAATTTTTTATAAATTTAAAATTACATTTAATCGAATTCATAACCATGTTATAAATTAAAACAATAGTAATTATCTCGAAGAAAAATAAATCAAATTTATAATATTTTTATAAATTTAAAACAACATTATTTATCCCAAAGGAAAATAAATCAAATTTATAATCTATTTATAAATTATAAACAACAATAGTTATCCCCAAAGATAATAAATCAAATTTATAACCTTTTATAAATTTAAAACAACATTCATTGTCCAAAAAAATATTAAATCAAATTTATAATCTTTTTATAAATTTAAAATGAAATTAATTATTTTGAAAGATAGTTAATCAAATTTATAAACTTTTATGAATTTAAACAACATTATTTATGACAGGAAATAATTAATCAAGTTTATAGTCTTTTTATAAATTTACAACAACATCCCCAAAGAAAATTGCCAAATTTATAGTCGTTTCGTAAATTTAAAACAACATTAGAAGGATAATTAATCAAATTTATAACTCCTTTTATAAACTTTAAACAACACTTACCCTTTATTTCAAAATTCATGAAAATAATTGAAAATATAGTTTAAATAATTTTCAAAGGATAAAAAACGCAACCAAACATTTATTTCATAAAATTACAAGCACAAATTTGACGCAGACCTAGGTTTAAGGGCATGATATTTCATAAGTGATGGTAGAGCGATAATCGCTAAAACGACACTTGCACAAATCAAATAGTATGTCATAAACATTTCAACCAAACATCAATATAAGTAGCATAAAAATATAAATAAATCAATATTAGCGAGAAACCCCTTAGGATCTCTCTAGAAAATTCCTTGTAAATCACACATATGCATATTTAAGTTCGGTACAATCTATTCACTATATATACTTTGAGTTCTCTTACTTTTGTTCCCTACTACACAATGGTTAGTTATGCCATCATCTTCCAAGTCAGAACCAAATCCAAACAAATAACCGGACAATAATATATAAACTATCATCTAAGCATTTGATAATAATTTATAACATCATAGATATCATATAGTTTGTTTAGAGGTTAGTAAACTCACCAAAATTCCAATTGACGCTTCTGCGTTGCAGTTTGATTATTTTAGCTTAAAATGCTACTAGCTCCAAATTAAACAAATCCAACTCCAATGTGTAAATAATATTGATACGAATCTAATGCAAAAGACCGCATCCAAATTCGACCTCGTATGAGTGACGTATTGAATTTAACACGAGTTGAGATTAATTGAAATAATTAATTAACTTAATTATTCATTTAAATGTTATTTACACTTCTTAACTCTTTCTTACCCAATTATATCCTATACATGATATACACACCTGATACCTAAATATGCAGCTTCCCTTCTTATTTTCTATATGCGTACTCAACGATTCAATGAACGGTTAGCGCTTACGCGTCGCTCTTTGCAAGAGTCGCACCCGATCACCACCTTGTGAAGCTCGCCCCCGAGAATCAAAAAGCGACCGAAACCCTACATTGATTGTTCAAAAATGTCGCCCTTTCCCCTGATGAACCGAGCTCCACCAAATCGCCACTACTCATGTTCCTTCACGTGACAAGCACGATGCAACTAACGATAAAGCCTATCTTTGCCTAGATCAACAATGTGTGTATGTATCGATATTTTTTATTACATGACCAAAATGATAATAACAAATTATACTTTTAGGGTTACTAAACATACGAAACAAATAAAATGAAAACATTTAAAAAGAATTATGTCTAAACAATCTCACATGTATAAATCTTGCATAATTTAAATCAAGACTGAAATGAATAATTGATTATTTAAATATATGTATACACTTATAATTAAGCATTTACATATACGTATACTTATAAATAAACATTAAATATGCAATGACAAACATAAATCTACAAAAAATTAAGCAACAAATTTTGTTACACGTAAATATTTTACTTTGAATTTCACTTATAAACAACACATATAACAATTTTACATTCTGTCCAATTAACTTGAAATAAAAATATATTACATATTTCTACATGGATCAAGGGTGAGCATGTATAAATATGAGAAATAAAATAAGATTAGTATCACTTCACGTGTAGCCCATAATGACACCTCGATTTGACAATTGGCTCCTAAATTACTTAAATCGCCACTAGATGTTGTAATGACCGAATGAACCGCCTTTCATTTATTTTGTGTGATATTATTTTTGGGTAAAATTTCGGCTAGAGGGAATGGATGAAGGATATTTGAAAATTGACAAGTGAAGAATTTGCTTTTAAATTGACACAAGTAAGTTATATATTTACAAGTGAATGTATACAAGTGAAGAATTTGCTTTTAAATTGACACAAGTAAGTTATATATAAGTTTTTGGTTATTATCGAGAAATTTTAGTTTTTTTACGCATTAAAACTTACAACAAAAATTTGGTTATCATCATAATTAGACTCTAGTTTGGCTATTTGTTTCGGTTGATAACATAGTACAACTATGAAATTAATCCTTTAATTAATTATCAAAGTTATGCAAAGTGGCATTTTTATTTCTTTTGAATAATAACTCAAATCATTTAAGTGAAGATAGTGCTTGGGTTTCAATTGCTTGGTATCTCTATTTTGAAAAATATTAACATTATTGTTGTTTACACACCTAACTCTGATATATTGAAGCCAGATATACCGATCATGCACCGTCTTTCGGGCTTACATGAGAAGAGTACAGAGCATGGTGAGTGTATACACTTGCATATGAACACATGACTCTAGGTGTTTATTATTATTATTATTTTAATTTTATTTACATACTCTGAACTTAGATATACTAAGGCCAGATATACCGATTATGCACTATCTTTCGGGCTTAGGCGAAAGGGGGTATAGAGCGTGGTGAGCATACAAACTTACGTGTGAATACACGGCTCCGGATATTTCTTATTATTATGAAATTTTTTTAAGGAAAGAGAGAGTTATGCAAAATCATCTTAGAAACACTTAACTTAGAAGATCAAAAATGTTATCGCGTTTACTTTAAATCAACCACTCTTTTATACGAAGGTTACAATTAGGATATACTTCATAATTATCACATATGAACCTTCCTATATATTAGTTATACCATAGTTACTTGTAATCAAACTTTTTTTGTGTGGAGATAAGTAAATTTTTTAAAGTTTCAAGTTAATAACCAAAAATGTAAACTTATTCTATCATGTTTCTTCAAAAGTAAATCAATATGCTAAAAAAAATTGTTTTGGTTTTTTTTTCTTTTTTCTAAAAAGAAAATGCAAAAAATAAACCATGTAAACTCAAAATAAACATGAGACTCCCCCCACACTTGATTTTGACTGTGTCTCATAATCAATGCATGATATAATGAGTGTAATAGAGAAAAATATGTATATATTTATAAGCAAGGGTTAAAATTTCTTATTAGATGTAGTGTGTCTCAAGAAGAGTCATGAGCTCCTCCTCTCGGTCACTTGCCAACTCCAAGTAAGGTTTTAAACAATGACCATTAAGTTTAAAAATCGATCCATCCCTAGGGTTTTTATTTCTATGGCACCATGAGGAAATACAGTATGTACCACATATGATCATGTTCACCTTGATTTAATTTCCCATGAAACAAATGAAGTCAAGAGTCATACAAAGAACTATTTGATTTAGCGAAAATATTTTTCTAAGGGTTGACTTGTTATGAAAAACATTTTATTCTTTCTTTGTAATTTTTTCATTTTCGTACATATTCTTCCTAATTTCCTCTAAATCGTTGAGTTGCAATTTTTTTATTTTCGCCGGCTTTTTCAAGGTCAAAATTTATGTTCTTAATCGATTACAGTGCTTTATGTTCAAGTTCAACAGGTAAATGGCATGCTTTACCAAATATTAACCTAAAAGGAGACATCCCTTGATTAGTTTCATACACAGTTTAATAAGCCCAAAGCACATTTGTTAATTTTTATGCCCAATTTTTTCGATTTTCATTTACAATTTTCTCCAAAATTTGTTTGATTTGTTGATTTGAACTTCAACTTGACCATAAGTTTGAGGATGATAAGGGATGGATAACTTGTGGGTTATTGAGTTTTCTTCATTAGAGTTTCAAATGATCGATTACAGAAATAGGTTCCATTATCGCTTATTATTGTGCAGGTGTTACAAACCTTGAAAATATGTTTTCTTATATGAATTTCACAACAACTTTTTGGTCATTTGTTTTACATGGAGCTTTAACCCATTTAGAGACGTAATCAACATCAAGAAGAACGTATATATTTTCTAAAGTATTGGGAAACGGTCCTATAAAGTCAATACCCCGAACATCAAATATTTCAATCGTAAGATTGGGGTTCAAAGACATAATGCTTCGTCGAAAGATTTCTCCTAACATTTACAGTGGTCACAAGTATTACAGTATTCAAATGCATCTTTGAAAAGCATAGGCCAATAAAAACCACATTGAAGCACCTTTTCTGATGTTTTCTTAGGACCGATGTGACCATCACAAGCTTAATCATGACAAAATGAAAGGACATTCTTAATTTCGCAATTTAGGATGCAATGTCGAATGATTTGGTCGAATAATAATTAAACAAGTATGGATCGTCCTAATAGAAAATTTTACATAGGAAAGATATTTGTATTTATCTTGTTTCGACTAAAATGATGGAGTTTCCTTAGTGACTAAATAGTTCACTATATCGACATACTATGGATTGATGAAAATAGAAAGGAGTTGTTCATTAGGAAAGTTCTCGTTGATCGATAAAGATGATGGTGTATTTAGAAGATGCTGCAGATGATCAACAATGATATTGTCTGATCCTTTTTTGTATTCGATCGTAAGGTCAAATTATTGAAGTAAAACGATCCAACGGATTAAATGAGACTTAGCATCCTTTTGAGCTAAAAGGTACCTAAGAGCGGAGTGGTTGTCATAAACCGTAACGTATGAGCCAATCAAATACGGTCGGAACTTTTCAAGTGCAAAAAATGCCACTAGAAGCTCTTTTTCAGTGGTCGTATAATTGAGTTGAGCATTGTTTAGTCATACTAGCACAGTTGAAGACATGAAGAATTTTGTTGATGCATTGTCCTAAGATAAAACCAACCGTGAAGTTAGAGATGTCATACATTATTTCAAAAGGAAGATGCTAGTTGGGTGAGCAAAGATGGTAGCGGAAATGAGTTCATTTTTGAGACGTTTGAGAGCAGAAACACGGTCAAAATTAAAGTCAAATAGGACGTATTTTCCAAGAAGAGTCATCAAGGTCAAGCAATTTTTTAAAAATCTTTCACAAAGCGTCGATAAAAACCAATGTGTCCTAGAAACGAACGAATGTACTCGAAAGATTTGAGAATGGATAGATTTGCAATTATGTTAACTTTTGCTTTATCTACCTCAATGCCTTTGTTTTGAAATGACATGCCCAAGGACAATGCCATGTTTGACCATAAAATGGCATTTTTTCCAATTTAACATTAAGTGTTTGTCCTTACATTGATTCAAAACTTACCTTGAGAAGGTGTAAGCACCCAAAAAAAGAATTTCCAAAGATGGAAAAATAATCCATAACTACTTCTAAAAAGCGGTCGATTATGTTAGAAAAGATGCTGACCATGCATCTTTGGAAAGGAGCAGGAGTATTGCAAAGTCCAAATGGCATACGTCGATATGTAAAAGTGCCAAAGGGACACGCGAAAGTCATTTTCTCTTGATCTTCAGGAGTGATCAGAATTTGGTTATAACCGGAATAACCATCAAGAAAGCAATAGAATTCATGGCCGGCCAAATGTTCAAGCATTTTGTAACGACCCTAATTTTTGGTAACATTATTTAAGGTATGTAATTAGTCAAATTAACTAAAATAATGTAATGATTAGGGGATTGAGGTTTGTTATTAAATGGGTAGCCATGCCATGTTAACATATTAACTTAGGGGGCGTTTGAACTTAAAATAAGGGAAGGAAATACGTGAGCATAAAATAGGAAAGGACACATCCTTATACCCTAAACCTTTACACACATTCACTTCATACATTCACTTCATACATTCATTTTATACAACAAAAGACCTTGAGGTCGGCCACCACTAAAGGAAAAACAAGAGGAAGATAAGAAATTAAAGTAAGGAAGATTAAGCAATCAAATTCATTCTCTAATCTCAATTCTTTAATCAAAAAGCTAAGCAAATAATGACTACATCCCAAGTTTTTAATGGTTTTCAGTTTTTAATATGAAATTCGAATTATTTGCAAATGTTTTGCCATATTTTCGATGATGAAAGGTATATATACATGTTGCTGATGATTTGTGCCAATTCACATAGATTTTAAGATATGTTTTGATATGAAAACCTAATTATATGACATCCAATTGCCTTGCAAAATTAGATTTAGATTAGAAATGATAATTTAGGGATGGGTTTCAATTTTCATATTTTTCATAATTTATGTGGATTTTACACGAATTTTCTAGTGAAGAAAATGCTATTTTGGGTTTAAAATTAATTACGGCCAAATTATATTGGCATAGGCTTGAAATTTATATATGTTGGAAAACATACTAAAAATGATTTACAAGAATTTTTGTAGAATTTTCCTAAGTGTTTTAATGGATATATAAAATTATTTAAGGTATGGACTTAAATATTTTGGATATTTATAAAAAGAAGAAGGGGTATTTTGTAAATAATTCAAATTGTTATTTCTGAAAATCGACAGTACTTTTAGAAAAGAAAATTTACAACCAATCATAATTTGACAAACAAGGCAGGTTAGGTACAAAAAATTAATTTAAAAAGTCAAATCAACATTCTTTTTCCTTTTTCAATGTTTTGGCAACAGGCTTCCGACTCCTTACTTTTGCGTCCGACTCCATCGAAACCAATGCACATGGTATCAAATACCCGGTACATAGTGAATTGGATATAAGCGGAAAGGCACTGGGTCAAAGCCAAAGGTTCCGAGGGGATTGAAGCATGCTTTCGACTTGGTTGGCTTTCGGTTGAGTCAAATGTTTCAAAGGAGTGTTCCAAATGGGTTGCACCCATTATTAAGTAAATTCTTTCGAATGTGGTCGAAACCCCTAGCTGCCACTTTTCTACCATTTGATGTCAATGGTTTCAGAAGGTACACTTTGTTTAAAACGTCGTCACTTCTCCAATGCTTTCGAAGGGATGGTTTCGTTATCGTCACTTCTTTACTTAGGAATGCTTTCGAAAGGGATGCTTTAGACTTAAATTTTTGATGGCTCTTTTTGCTCTATAAAAGGTAGAACCCAAATGGTTTTGAAAGATATAGTTTCAATGGTTTCGAAAGGTGTTTCCACATGTTATAAATTGAACCCAAATGCTTTCGAAAGGCTTGATGTTTCGAAAGGTTTCAAAAAGAAAGGTTTCTAAGGGGTGGTTCCCCAATGGTTTCGAAAGGTCTAAAAGGAAAGGTTTTCCAATGGTTTCAAAAGGCAATGTTTAAATGTTTTAAAGACAAGATGTCTAAGGTTTTAAAGCTTTCGAAGGAGATGTTTTTTTAATGCTTTCGAAAGGATAAATATGAATGGTTTCGAATGGTATGATTTCAAAAGTTATGTTTTGACCTTCGGCCTAAGATTTTACTTGTATCGAAAAGGGCTATTTCCAATGGTTTCGAGATAATTTCAAAGGTTTCGAAAGAGGTACTTTAGAAAGTTTAAAAATTTTCATCAACAAGATTTTGTGTAAAGAATATGTAACATGGAAATATGATTTGATTAAAGCAAAGTATATATAACTAATTACCTTGTTTAAAGTATGATTTAAAGGTTTAAATCAATTTGAAAGAAAAGGTCTTCAAGGAAAACTTTATGGGTGGATAACCCTAAGTAACATGACTCAGATATTAGAATAACAATTGAGACTGGTATGGGGTCGTGCCTTATACTTTAGCTAGTAGCCCCTAGCTAAAGCAGGTGCAAAATTCTAGTGTGTAGGGCTTTATCCTAGGAAAGACTAAAATTATGTTACACATAGAAAGGAATCCAAAAAAGAAAGACGACTATTGGTGAGCATAAAAAACCAGTAGGATCAGTTAGACCTAGAAAAGTAAGTAAGGACAGACTGTCCAGAAGAGGAGTATCTAACAGAAGTTAGATATTTATAATTTTCTGGTAGGCCCGAGTCAGCTAAGGGCTAGTAGTTAGCAAAACAAAACTACAGTGTATGGACAGATAGTCCATTTAGTACTGGTATATTCATATGCATGATATTTCTTCACATGTCTAACCGGTTTTGGTTGCGGGATTATAATTTGGAAAAGATATGTTTTAAAAGGATATCAGTAAGGGGAAACCCGTTACGTTGAGCGATGTGGTCTCACTTAATATCAAATAACCGAGATATGCAGTATTATTCACACCAGGCTTTATGTTTTACTTGAAGTTTATGTTTTCCTCTTAAACTCTTGGGTTCTTCAAAATGATTTGAGTAGGCTAAGGGTTAAAGTTTACAGGTTTTAGTAGGTTGGTGAATAAAGCTTTTGGTGATAAGCAGGTGGCTGACGGATAACTAATTAGGAGTTGCTATTTTATTTTGGATTGATTCCACTGTGTTTTATATATGGTACTCTGGTCAACCAAGAGGGCATCATCATATCTCACTCTTGGCGTATTTATGTAATAACTATATTTTATTTGAACCTATGAAAGCATTGGATTATGTAATTTGAATATGGAACATGTTTTGGAAATGTAATCAAAAAGATTTTTTGAAATCTTTGGTTTTGTTTCATATTCAGGTGCTTCTGATATTATGGATACCATTACCATTACTGTATTTGGTCATCGAAAGTTAATACTAGATGACTGCAGCATCTGTAGCGCTTAGCTTCAGACCTCCAGATAGGGGATGCTACAACTAGGTATCAGAGCATATTTTATGAAAACTTTAACTAAAAATGATTTTTGAAAAAAAAACACAATCCTTAGGAATTAGACACAAGATTGGGGTAAGGGATAACGCTATATTAACGTACTTGTATTTGCTATATATAAGTATGTGCTTTATCTCTAGTCTCCTATCTTTATTAGTTATATTTCTGTATCTCACGAATATTCGTACGCAGATATGAATTCTCAAAGAGTTAATGTTGGAGGAGGAAGCACCACTACAGATGGAAATGCCATACCTAATACTAGGAGGAACCAAGGTCAGGCACGAGCTGGAAATATTGGTGCCAACGTCCCGTAAGTTGACATAGGAGCCATGTATCGGTTTTTCGTGAATATGATGCAACCGGGGGTCACTGTTGGATTAGTTGGAGGAGGAGTCCAGGAAGCTCCAGTAGTCAACAATTATGCTGCTTTGAGTATGGACTATGCTAGGTTGGGAGGAAAACCATTCATTGGGACAGAAGATGCAATAGAAAAGGAAAACCGGTTGCTGCATTGTTAGAAGATTTTTGCATACTTAGGGCTCAGTGATGAGGAAAAAAGAAGGCTCGCTTCGAGACAACTTCAAGGAGCAGTTTTATCCTGGTGGAATGGTGTGACGGTTGGAGTGGATGAAGGAACGACGATACATGCTGAGTTTAAGAGGAGGTTCGAGGAGAGATTCATGTCTGTGATAACGAAGTCTATCTTGATCAGAAAGTTTGCTGAGTTAGAGTAGGGAGATATGACTTTGTTAAAGTATGCTACAAGGTTTGACGAGTTGGCAAGATATGGTTATGCTACTATGGACACCTATATTAAGAGAAACAAGAAGTTTATTATAGGGTTGAAACCTGAATTGGCTAGGGCTACATTACCTCATATCAGAGATCCTTGTGATGTTGTAGTAGAGATGGCTCTAAAACACAAGGAAATGATTGCTTTTGTGGAGAAGAATAAGGCTAAGAAGGTCCAGGTAAGGCAGAGTTAGAATAGGAAGTTCTTTCCTAAGAAAGGAGTCTAGAAGAGTGGAGTCGTGAAGAAGGGAAAGTCAAAAGTTTTCTATTTTAAGTGCAACAAGAAAGGGCACTTTGTGAATGAGTGTCGTTCTGGAGAGGAAAAAAGGGAGACCGGGAAGAAGAATATCATATGCTTCAATTGCGATCAAATAGGTTATTACAAGAGCTAATGCAAGGAGCCCGCGAAGCCAGCTACCTCGAGAACCACAGTATGAGTAAAAAGGGAAAGCAGTGTTGGGAGGTATGCTTATTATTCTTGGTAGCATCGCATTCTTTCATATCTTCTTGTTCGACAAAGAAGCTTAACCTATAACCCTCATACCTAGTTACTTCCTTAAGGGTTGCAAATCCGATAGGAGGGTGTGCAACACTTGGGATGAGATGTGACCACCTAAAGTTTGACTTATTAGGCCATACTTTTGTTTGCAGTTTGCATGTGTTTGTTTTCGTAGGGTCTTAAATTATTTTGGGTATGGATTGGTTAAGCAAGTAGGATGCTAGGATATTTCTCTATGATGGGAAAATATTGCCTAGACACCCAGATTGTAGGGAGCGAATTGTATATACATAGAAAATCCTAGCTATGAGGTGAATGCTTTGTTGTGTGTTGTGGAGATAGAAGACGAGATGAATTGAGTTTTTGTGGTTAGAGAATTTCTGGATATTTTTGAACCTCTGGTAGGATTGCCACCAAAATGGGCCATTGAGTTTGGATAGATTTGGTACCTGGAGCAAAACCAGTGAGTAGATCGCCAAACAGGATAACATCTACCGAAAGGAGAGAGCTGAAGGGGCAGTTGGTGCATTTGAAAGGCAAGAGCCTTATTAGACCTAGTAGCTCACCATGGGGAGCAGCCGCAGTGTTTGCTAAGAAGCCGGACAGATTGCTAAGATTATGTATTGATTATCGTAAGTCGAATGAGAAAACGATAAAGAACCGATATTCGTTGCCTAGTATTGACGATTTGTTTGATCGGTCGGGTGGAGCCAAGATATTTTCGCAATTGGATTTAGCATCAAGTTTCCATCAGATTAGAGTGGAAGAGGATAATATTCCTTTGACAACGTTTAGGACCAGATATGGATCGTAGGAATGGTTAGTGATGTCGTTCGGTCTAACTAATGCATCAGCTTTCTTTGTAGATTTGATGACTCAGATTTTCCGAGAGCACCTGGATAGGTTCGTATTGGTTTTCATAGATGATATTTTGGTGTACTCTAAAGACGAAAGAGAGCATGAAGTTCATATTAGAGTAGCGCATGAAATGCTAAGGCAGCATCAGCTGAAAACAAAGTTCTCGAAGTGTCATTTTTGAAAGAAGGAAGTGTAGTTTCTTGGCTATGTAGTTTGGGAGAAAGGGTTATCAGTGGATCCAGTTAAGATTGAGGCCATGAATAGTTAAAAGAGACCAGAAATTATGACTGAGATAAGAAATTTTCTAGAACTGGCTGGTTACTATCGGAGGTTTATTAAGGATTTTTCATCGATAGCGGCACCAATGATCAAGCTAACATGAGAGGATGTAAAGTTTGTTTAAACCAATAAGTGTAAGGAGGCATTCTAGAAGCTGAAAGACTTATTGACTAATGCACTTATGTCCAGAGGGGAATCGGGATTTTGTGGTGTACACGGATGCATGTGGAACTGGATTAGTAGCTATGTTAATGTAAAGAGGTAAAGTGATAGCCTATGCTTCTAGACTCCACTGGATTAGTAGCTATGTTAATGTAGAGAGGTAAAGTGATAGCATATGCTTCTAGACAGCTTAGACCGCATGAGGTTAGATATCCGACCCATGATTTGGAATTAGCTATAGTTATCTTTGCTTTGAAGGTGTGGAGACATTACCTTTTGGAAGAGAGATTCGACTTGTTTACGGATCGTAATTCGTTGAAGTACTTGTTCTCTCAGAAGGAGCTGAACATGAGACAACAGAGTTGGTTAGAATTTATTGCTGCATATGATTTTGGAATTGAATATATACCAGGAAAAGGAAACAAGGTTACAGATGCACTTAGCAGAAAACATCAGAATATGGTGTTAGCGATGATAGCTTAGTGGAAAGATTTGTAAGGGTTAGCAACTTGCAGAGTATAGTGGAGAACCAAGAGTAGTTCAAGTACAAAAACTTCTTTGCTATTATGTTTGGAAGTTTGACCGGTTATGAATGAGAAGGTTGCTTCTAAAAAGCTAGAGGATCCAGTATTGGCAAAATATATCAGAAAGTTGGGAGATGGAACTGAGAGCGATAACTTAAAGAATTTTAGTCTTGACTTGAATGGGCCGTTTAGAAAGAAAGAAAGATTGTGTGTTCCAAATGTGGAAGACATTAGGAAGGAAGTTTTAAAGAAATGCCATCATTTGGAGCTCGCTATTCATCCGGGAGGAACTAAGATATATTGGAATATGAAGAAAAGTTTCTTCTGTGAAGGTATGAAAAGGGATGTAGGCTTATGGGTGAACCAGTGTCTGTAATGCCAATAGGTAAAAGCCGAACATCAGAAGCCAAGTGGGTTGCTTCAGCCTTTGGACATTCCAGTGTGGAGGTGGAATTCTATTTCTATGGATTCCATTAAAGGGTTGCCAAGGTATAATAGAGGAAATGAAAGCATATGGGTCACTGTGGACAGGTTGACCAAGAGTGTCCATTTCATTCCAATTAAGTCAACCAGAACGGCACCTGTATTAGCAAAGTTGTTTATAAAGAATATAATTAGACCACATGGAATTCCTATCAGTATAGTGAGTGATAGACATTCTCCATTCATTAGCTAATTCTGAAAGTGTTTACAGGATAGCTTAGGTACCAAGCTCAAGATGAGTACCGCTTACCATCCATAGACTAATGGAAAAACAGAGAGAGTTAACAAAATCTTGGAGGTTTTGTTACGAACTTGTGTGTTAGATTTGGGAGGATCATGGGAAGACCACCTACATTTACTCGAGTTTTCATATAGCAAGTTATCAGGCTAGTATAGGGATGGCACCATTTGAAGCTTTGTATGGAAGGCCATGCGAATCTCCAGTTTATTGGTTAAAGATCGGAGATAGGTTGGTTCTTGGTCCGGATTTGGTTAGAGAAGCTGCAGAAAAGGTTGAGTTGATTCGAGCTAGGATGAAAGAATCTCAATCTAGGCAGAAGAGTTATGCAGATAGAAGATCGAAAGACTTAATGTTTTCTGTTGGGGAGTATGTTTTTGTTAAGGTATCCCCGATGAAGGGTGTGATTCGATTTGCGAGATTAGGAAAGTTAGCACCAAGATTCATTAGACCATTTCCTATTGTTGAGAGGAACGGGTTACTCGCATATAAGTAGAGTTACCAAGCAGGTTCGGCAGAAGTCCATGTTGTGTTCCATGCTTCTCATATAAGGAGGTGCATTCTAGATCTGGAGACTACTATAGCACCGACTATGTTAGATGACTTAGTCGTAGAGCCGAATTTGACTGTAGTTAGAAAGCTGGCTCGCATTGTTGCTAAAGATGAGAAGAGGCTCAGGAACAAGACAGTCGAATTAGTTAAAGTCCAGTAGAGTGAGAATGAGAGAGATTATACTTGTGAGACCGAGAATAGGATGAGAGATGCTTATCCTGATTTGTTTGATGGTATGTTTTACCTCTTTGATTTATTTGTTTTTATGTACCTCATCATAATTTCGAGGACGAAATTCTTTAAGGAGAGGAGTACACAACGACCATAATTTTTGGTAACATTATTTAAGGTATTTAATTAGTTAAATTAAATAAAATAATGTAACCGTTAGGGGATTGAGATTTTTTATTAAAAAAGGTAGTCATGCGATGTTAATAAATGAACTTAGGGGGGATTTGAACTTAAAATAAGAGAGGGAGATAGGAAAGGACACATCCTTATACCCTAAACCCTTACACTCATTCACTTCACACATTCATTTTCTACGGAAAAAACCCTTGTGGTCGGCCACCATTAAAGGAAAAATAAGAAGAAGATAAAGAAATTAAAGGAAGGAAGATTAAGCAATCAAATTCATTCTCAAATCTCAACTTCTTAATCAAAAAGCTAAGGTGAATAATGACCACATCTCAGGTTTTTAACGGCTTTCGGTTTTTAGTATGAAATCCATATAATTTTCAAATGTTTTGCCATGTTTTGGATGATAAATTTTATATGTATATGTTATTGATGATTTATGCTAATTCACATAGATTTTGTGATATGTTTTGATATTAAAACCCTGTTATATTACATCCAGTTACCTAGCTAATTTAGATTTAGATTAGAAATAATAACTAAGAAATGGGTCTCAATTTCGTAATTTTTTGAATTTATGCGAATTTTATATGAATTTTCTAGTGAAGAAAATGCTATTTTGGGTTTAAAATTAATTACGGCGAAATTATATTAGCTTAAGGTCTGAAATTTATATATGTTGGAAAACATAATTAAAATGATTTACAATAATTTTTGTAGAATTTTCCTAAGTGTTTTAGTGGATGTATAAAAATTATTTATGGTATGCGACTTAAATATCTTATATATTTATAAAAAGGAGAAGGGTATTTTGTAAATAATTCAAATTGTTATTTCTGAAAATCGTTAGCACATTTAGAAAAGAAAATTTGCAACAATCATAATTTGAGAAACATGGTAGTTAGATACAAGGAATTAATCTAAAAAGTTAAATCGACATGCTTTTTCCTGTTTCAATGCTTTCGGCACGAGGCTTTCGACTTCTTACCTCTGCCTCCGACTCTATCGAAACCAATGCACATGGTATCAGATACCTGGTACGTAATGAATTGGATATAAGCGAAAAGGCGCTGGATCGAAGCCAAAGGTTCTGAGGGGATCAAAGCATGCTTTGTTTTAAATTGCAAATGCGCCTGCTTTTGCTTTCAAAGGAAGTACTTTCGACTTGGTTGGCTTTACGATGAGGCAAACATTTCAAAGGAAAGGTTTCGAATGGGTTCTGCCTTTTGTTTTAAGTAAATGCTTTTGAATAGGGTTGAAACACCTAGCTGTCACTTTTCTACCTTTCAATATCAATCGTTTTAAAAGGTACATTTTATTTAAAACCCAGCCGCTTCTCCAGTGCTTTCGAAGGGAAGGTTTCGATACCATCACTACTTTACTTAGGAATGCTTTCGAAAGGGATGCTTTCGACTTAAATGCTTTAATGACCATTTTTGCTCTATAAAAGGTAGAATCCAAATGGTTTCAAAAGATATAGTTTTAATGTTTTTGAAAGGTTTTTCCACATGTTATAACTTGAACCCAAATACTTTCGAAAGGCATGATGTTTTAATGCTTTCGAAAGGTTTTAAAGAAAGGTTTCTAACGGGTGGTTCCCCTATGGTTTCGAAAGATCTAAAAGGAAAGGTTTTCCAATGGTTTCGAAAGGCAATGTTTAGGTGTTTTAAAGATAGAATGCCTAAGGTTTTAAAGCTTTCGAAGGAGATGTTTTCCAATGCTTTCGGAAGGATAAATATGAATGGTTTTGAAAGGTATGTTTTGGCCTTCAGCCTAAGGTTTTACCTGTATCAAAAAGGGATATTTCCAATGGTTTCGAAAGGGATACTTTCAAAGTTTTCAAAAGTGGTACTTTCAAAAGTTTAAATGTTTTCATCAACAAGGTTTGTGTAAAGAATATGTAACATGGAAAGATGATTTGATTAAAGCAAAGAGTATATATAAATAATTTCCTTGTTTAAAGAATGATTTAAAGGTTTAAATCAATTTGAAAGAAAAGGTTTTCAAGGAAAATTTTATATGTAGATAACCCAAGGTAAAATGACTCAGATATTAGAATACCAGATGGAACTGATATGGGGGTCGCTCCCCATACTTTAGCAAGTAGCCCTTAGCTAAATTATGTGATAACCTAGATTTTGGAACAACTAATGATTAGATAATTAACTGATTTTTAAACTATTGAGATACAAATTTTATTTGTCTTTAACAAATAAAATTTGATAATATATATAAGTGGATTGGAAACTGTAATAATAATAAAAATTTAAAATGATGACTCCTATAATAAATAATTAAATATTTAAATGGATATGAGTAAACTCTATAATGATTGTAAATCTTAAGTATATACACATACAAATCCAGTGTGAAAGTATAATCATTTAAATGGACAAAATTTACCTTTTCACAAACTAATAAATTACGTGTTGTTTTTGTGTGTGTGTGTGTGTGTGTGTGTGTGCCTTGGGAAGTTGAATATTTAGAAGTTTGAAAGTGAGGATATATATAACATTAACATTTACATAAGATATTTATAACATATATATGTATATCTATTGTGATTAGAAATTTTGTTTGAATTCAATATAAAATTTTTGTTTTCAAAATACTTAAGATCAATAATTATTAAATTTAGAAAAGGTATGATAGTTTAAATAGGATTTAAATAAAAGATTAAAATATTTTTCTTTTATACTTGAAATAAAACATATTCATATAAAGACATAATTTTTTTAAAAACAATAAGAGTTAAACATTTGCAGGCGAATAACTCATGAATTAACATTTATAACTAAGATTTTATGCATGGTTAACAAGTGGCATTAGTGCCTTCTAATGAAAATATATGGATTTAATGTTTAAAGAATTAGGTTGGAAATTCATTTCCACTTTCTCAGATCCATTTTCTTTCTACATCTCTCATTTTTTTCGATACCAAAAACCAGAGAAATTAAAATTGAAAAACAAAGCAAAAACTATCCCAAGAACAATAACCAATTCAAGTCAAAATAGTTTCAAAGTTTCAGATTCTTAACCAAAGCAACAACCTTTCAACTATTACAAATCTGAAGCAAATTCATATCAGTTCCTTTTAAAAGAAAACAATAATCGAGAATGAAAGCAAAGAAGGATCAAAGAGCTAGCAACAACTCAGCAGAGATGTAGTTCGAAAGTTGTGCCTCTGTTTCCAAAATCTGTAAGTAAACCTTGTTTTTATCTATTTAGAAATTATGAGGCATGCAGTAATTCTTGGAAAAAAATATCATAGGTATTTTCATGTTTATTTATATGAATTGCAAGTAGATATATATGATTTTCAGGGTGTGTATGTCAGTATACAAAATAAATACTCTGTCTGGTTATCCTGGTTTCTAAATTTGATTAAAGTTTAAATATATTTCCCCTGATTCATTTTAAACATTGATGTATAAACCAATTTTGTTTGTTATAACATGGTGTAAATTTTAAAATATTATTTCCAAGCAAATTCTGAAACAGGTTGTAAAACAGAAGAAGAAGATCTATACATTTTATCAATGTTTCGATCGAAAAAATTGAATGATTCAAATATACATTCTGGTTTGTTATCGAAATTGATGATTTTTAAAGTTAAAATCATAATTTTTAGAGCTGTAAATCATGAGTTATTGCAAGCTGATCAGTTTTGGGTAAAATGTCGATTGTCGACGATCTGAAGGAAAGTGGTTCTCGTGGTTGATGTGGGTTGAACTTCAGGGGATGGCGAAGATTGGAAAAATAGAGGGTGGATTTCTTAGTCGCCATAGTGGTGCGGCGAAGCCATACTGGGGTTTAGGTTATGGTATGGATGTAGATGTTTGCTGGACGATTGTGAGCTTGTGACAGCATCAAGATGGACCGGTCGTGGAGGAAAAGGCATGGGAAGGTTGCGATGAAGTTTTGCTAAGGTTTCGTGATCACCGATGATCGGTGGTGGTGGTGTGGGCGATTTTGGGTGATCGATTTTTGTCTCTGGTTACACTCATATTGCTCGATTTTGACCTGGCTACTGTTACGATGATCCGAGGGTCGATATCGTATGTATGAGTTGTCGTTGACTGGCGAAGGATGGTGGCAAGGGTCGGAGGTGCTCTGACCATCGGTGTAGGTGCACGGTGTCATTGGTGTATCTGAAGTGCTAGGTGCTATTTGTTTAGGAAATGAAGAATGGATGGTCTCAGGTTTTTAATCGAGAAAGGGAGTAATGGCTCGAGTAATGCTCAGATGTGTTCGCATGGATAAGATGATTAGCAGGTTTTAAAGTTTGTTTAACATACAAAGTAAAGAAAATGTTGTTTGGGTTAGACTTGGGAAAATAGTGATTTGCTCGGATAATGTAGAGTTTGCTCTCGGGTTGTTAAAATTGACACCAGGTTTTCAAAAGTTTTTTAATAACCAATTTTAAATAAAAAGCATAATCAAGATAGAGGTTTTATAAAAACAAGATTTAAATTAAAATGAAGCTAGTTAAATTATTACATGATAATGTTTTAAACCATTTGATTTAAGGAAGTTATAACTTGTTTAACCAAATTTTGATAAGTTAATGTTATGTTAAAATTGAAATTTCATGATTTAATTAAGTAAGTTTAGTCAATGTGAGGTGGAAGCCCAAAATGAGTAATTAATCAACTTATTGAGATAATTAATTAATGGGTTAATTAAATTGTGTAATCAATTTTAAAGATTGATTTATTAAATATGGTAAATTATTTAGGTAATTAAAAGATTATGAATTTATTTGAAAGTAGAGTTACTTAATGTAATTAACTAATGATAATTACTCAAAAATTTAAGTATAATTGCTTAATATCATTAATTAAGGCGGGTAATTAATGGGTAATAACCAAATACGATTTATTTAATAATAATTAATTAATGAAGTAATTAAGTATTAATTACTCGTTGTAATTAGTTAAAGGATTTATTAATTAATCAAGAGGTTAATTAATTAATGTAAGTAATTAAGAATAATTAATTACTGAATGTGGTTAATCAAGGTTGATTAATGAATGTGGTAAATTAATTAAAGTCTAATTTCCAAATGTAATTAGAGAGGATAATTAAGGGATGATTAATTAATGGTTTGTAATTAATTATTGTTAAGTAAGCAAGATTAAAAGTGATTAAAATAGTTAATTTGATTTAATTAGGAATGGGTGACTAATAAATCTTGCTTATGAACGATTGGTTGATATTTCTGATATGAAATGTTTGTGATATGATATGTTAGTTTTGAATAGTGATTATGTGGTTATCTGTCAATGATGAATTGCTGTGTAAAAAGTGACATCTTGTATTTAAAATTGAATTGTATTTCACTTGAATAATTTGGGTTAAGATAGTACTGAATTCGAAGAGACCGGAGACGGGTATTAGTAAATACCCGAAACGACTTCGATTCTTTATAAATTGATATGTGGAATCAATAGGCTGAAATGGAATGATTTAAGTGAATTGGACCATTTAATCTAAGTTTTGGTACTTAGAAGTTGATGTGTGATGTAAGAGATGTTTATAACAACTTGTGAAGTTGTAAATTGATACAAGTTACCCCGGGTTTATGTAAGTTGTATGCTTTTGTGTTCCATGTTAAATGGGTTACTCACGCTGCTTTCTAGACTGTCCCGGGTGTTACTTTGATGTAATTCTTGGGTCAGACCGAGTATTACAGATTTTCAGGTAAGGCCGTTTTGGAGCTCAGAAGGTGAGCTACATGGCAGGAACGTATGGAGTGTATTCCGCTGTCATTTATGGTAGTATATCTGCGACAAGTTATTTTAGTTGTCCTATGTTTGTGTTAATCTGTAACTCTGATGTATTAAAATGTAACTGACTGATTCAGCTTTCTTCGTGTAAAGAATATTATTTGATATTATATTTTATCCGCTGCAATGTGAGATGTTGGTGTTTCTGTTTCTTCTTTTCTTCTCTCTCTTTCCTTCTTTTCCTAACTATCTAGAGTTTTTGGGATCAAAAATTCCAGGTCGTTACATTTGGTATCAAAGCATAAGGTTAAGCGAGAACATTGACTCTGGTGGGAATACTCATTAAGGATAGGGTCAATGATACCCCAAGACGAGTTGAGTGTGTGTATATATATATATAAGAGAGCGTACTTGTTATTTTCTTATATAAAGGCTTTAAAATGGTTTCAAAAGTAAATGAATCTTATATAAGTTCATTAAGCAATATATTTTCTATTATATTAAGGAAATTGGTTGTTATATTAATTAAATTAAAAGTAATAATAAGAATTAAGTGCTAACAGAAATACAACCAAATTTAAATTGAATAAAGACAAGTTTGAAATGGATTCAAACTGAAATTAAAATCTTGAATTTGGAGAAGAGTTTCAGAATCAGATAATAATGAATTGGTTTCCTTGGTTATTATCATAAACGACTGTTGTGTTTGATAATAAAATGTGTATTAATGAGTAACCAAAATGATATTTTAGGAAAGTAAAACATTTAGGCAATTATGACTTATAAATTGGAATTGAAGATGATCTGAATTGTGAAGTTTTAAATCTGGATCTAGAATTTGAAAATTGTTTGAAAGTGATAAAGAAATAATAAATAATATTATTTAATTTATTTGAATAAAAGGGTCATATTTCAAACAAGAGTTGTTTGAAAATTTAAAGGAATTTGTTTTGAATTTAAACTAGGGTGGTTTAAAATTTGAAGTATAACTTGATGTATAAAGGAAATTAATATACATATATGTGGATATACATAATATCAAAGATGATTTGAGATAAACTCTAAATGTTGAGTTTTAAATTTTTATTTGGAATGAGATGTGAAAACCCGAAGGGATATAAGTTTTGAAATTATAAGGGGGAAAGAATTTGGAAATTTGAAGCGGGAATTCAAAATTGAGTAGGGTTAACTGGATTAAGTAAATGAATTAACTTTGGGAAAGTTAAATAAGTTAATAAGCAATTTGAATTATAAACTGAATTTCAAAGATTTAGTTGTTTAAATAGGATTTGAATTATTGTTTGAACTTTGAAATAAGTTAAAAATGGAATTTGGACTCAGAATTAAATGGTTTAAAGATATGAGTTGATTTGATTTAAAGGATTAAATCAACATTTAAAAATTTAACGTGAAGTTATATAATTCGGGATGGTTTAAATTTGAAATTTGAATTGAATTAGTTCAAATTGAATTTGATTTGAATTAATTGGAATTGAGTCAATTTAAATGGAAGTGGAAATTTAAATTGAATTTATTGGAAATGGAGGTTGGAATTGAACAGTTTTACTCTGGGCTATTTTCAAAATAAATTGTTTTAGTACAAATCTATTTTTATCAAGATATTTATTATATATATACAACCTTTCTTATTAAACACAAAACTATCTTATACTTATTTGATAACTACTTTTGGAATTATTTAACTATTTTACAACTGTTTTATAAACTAATTACTATTTTTCAACTACTTTATAACTAATTATTATTTTACAACTATTTTACAATTATCTAACTATTTTATAACTATTTGACTATTTTCCCACTATTTTACAATTACTTAACTATTTTACAACTAATAATTTTTTTTCATCTACCTTTAGCTTTTCAAATTATTTTCTAATTTTAAGATGGTCAGAGTGCAAACTGTTTATGATTAATTACCAATTGAGATAAGGATTAAAGTGATAATCTAAATGGAAGTGAAACAATTGTGAATAAGGGGATAGAAATTAAAGTGAATGTGAATAGAACAGGAGATTGGTTTGGCTAATAATCAATAAAGATAAATACGTAGGATGTACGTATATTATTTTATTCGCATAGTGATTTGATCCAGATTCGAGCATAAAATTTCGAGATAGTACATCGATCCGAGTTGGGATTTTTCACTCGATTTTCGACGGCAAACCTATATATGGATTGCTGATTGGTTCTGGATATTCCCTATCATAGTTAGGCTATGCAAGGAGAATGACGTTTTCTGATCAAGAAACCAGATCTGTGTCCGCACTAGGAAGTCTGGTGGACAATACTAGTTCGGAATTGAAATTGTGTGATCGAGTGAGCGATCAGATTAATATAGTGTACGGATGATATGTGTACACCGTATGGGTTTGAGTGAAATTTATATTGGGAATTTATGGATAAGAAATGACTTTTGAAATGAAAAGTATATTTTTTGAAATATGAAATGAAGTAAATTAAAAATCGGATATTTCTATGATTAAAGGTTCACTTTATGAAGATAAGTAATATGTAAGTGATTTTATAGAGTAATCAAATTTGAATATTTGATTTGGAATAAACAAAGTTATATATCTTTGTTATATAAGACAAATCTCCCCTTGTTGAATCTATTGCTGGAAGGAAAGGATTTTTGAAAATATTTGGAGTATAAAAGGGGTTTTATACAAGTATGAAATGATCCAAAGATTTTTCAAGGATATATATATATAAAGGATCTTATGAGAATGATTTTGGAAAAAGGTTTGGAACCTTTGAATTTGGAAAGGCTTTTGATTTTTGGGTAAAATCAATATTGGATTTGGAAAGCCTAACTAGAGAATTATCGATTTTGAGATAATCGATTTTCAGAAAGGAGATTTATTTGGGATTCATACTAGGTGTATGATTTGAAAAATACTCTATGTGTATAGTATAAAGTGTTTTGAAAATGGCTCTGGAGAAAAAGGCGCTCCCTTGAAATGAACTTCTCAGGAGTGCCACATGGTGGTACTGCCTTGAACCCTAAGGGGGGTTCTAAAGTTGATCCTGTGAGGAGTCCGGACAAACTAATTCCTGAGGATTATGTGTAGTGTGTAGAGAAAGTCGAGGGCGCTGATGCCTACAGAGGCATTTGGGTTATGCTATGGCGACAGTTTAACTCGATGTCACTACGATCTACTGCAGACCACAGCAAAAGTCGTGTGTGCCACTAAGAGCCAACAGTCTACGTTTGATTTTATATCGGTAGACTGCAACCCATGGTGACATAGCGGAAGTCGTATGTGCTGCTGAGAGCCAACAGTCTACCTTTGATTTTACATCGGTAGACTGTGACTATGTGGGAGTGGAGAAGTTTTATTTCTTTTGGCAGCGGAATTCGAGGGCGTTGAGGCCTACAGTTATATGGGTTTTTGCTGTGACAGCAATGTAAATCCGCTTGTAGCTGCGATCTATAGCGGGTTCTATGGCGTAATTGAGGGGCGCGGAGTGCCTACAGTTATCTGTGGATTTTGCCGGGAAGGCAACGTAACCATCGGGTTAACTGCGGCCATGGATGGGGGTGATGATTTCTAGAGCATTCTCACCAAAGAAGTTTCCTCGATTTCAAAAAATGTTTTTATATTTTCAGTAAAATTATTTTTCAAGTATTTTCACTTGGTGTTGGAAATGGGTCTGCTAAGTACTTATAGATTTTCAGTCTTACGTCTGATCAACGTATGACAAATTTCTGTAAGAACAAGGATGGACTTGTTAAGACATCAAGTTATAAAGGTATGTCTGTAAAAACTATATTGGAAATATTATACAGATTTTAAAGTATTTTAAAAATGATCATGAAAAATTTATCTAATTTTAAGCATTTTAATAATTCTGGCTTCGTTCCTTTTCGAGGACGAAAAGATTCAAAAGGGGAAGGAATGTGATAACCTGGATTTTGGAACAGCTGATAATTGGATAATTAATTGATTTTTAAACTATTGAGATACAAATTTTATTTGTATTTAACAAATAAAATTTGATAATATATATAAGTGGATTGGAAACTATAATAATAGTTAAATTTTAAAATGATGACTCTTATAATAAATAACTAAATATATAAATGGATACGAATAAACTCTATAATGATTGTAAATCTTAAGTATATACATATACAAATCCTGTGTGAAAGTATAATCATTTAAATGGACAAAATTTATCTTTTCAAAAAATAATAAATTACGTGTTGTTTTTGTATTGATATATATGTATGTATGTATGCATATGTATATTTGCCTTAGGAAGTTGAATATTTGGAAGTTTGAAAGTGAGGATATATATAACATTAACATTTACATAAGATATTTATAACATATATATCTATATCTATTGTGATTAGAATTTTTGTTTGAATTCAATATAAAAATTTTGTTTCAAAATACTTAAGATCAATAATTATTAAATTTAAAAAAGGTATGATTGTTTAAATAGTATTTAAATAAAAGATTAAAATATTTTTCTTTTATACTTGAAATAAAACATATACATATAAGGACATAATTTTTTAAAAAAAAAAATAAGAGTTAAACATTTGTAAGGGAATAACTCATGAATGAACATTTATAACTAAGATTTTATGCATGGTTAACAAGTGGCATTAGTGCCTTCTAATGAAAATATATGGATTTAATGTTTAAAGAATTAGGCTGCAAATTCATTCCCACTTTCTCAGATTCATTTTCTTTCTTCATCTCTCATTTTTTTCAATACCAAAAACCAGAGAACTTAAAATCAAAAAACAAAGCAAAAACTATCTCAAGAACAATAACCAGTTCAAGTCAAAACAGTTTCAAAGTTTCAGATTCTTAACCAAAGCAACATATTTTCAACTATTACAAATCTGAAGCAAATTCATATCAGTTTCTTTTAAAAGAAAACAATAATCGAGAATGAAAGCAAAGAAGGATCAAAGAGCTAGCAACAGATGTAGTTCGAAAGTTGTGCCTCTGTTTCCAAAATCTGTGAGTAAACCCAGTTTTTATCTGTTTAGAAATTATGAGGCATGCAGTAGTTCTTGGAACAAAATATGATAGATATTTGCATGTTTATTTATATGAATTGCAAGTAGATATATATGATTTTCAGGGTGTGCATGTCAGTATACATAATAAATACTCTGTCTGGTTATCCTGGTTTCTAAATTTGATCAAAGTTTAAATATATTTTTCCCCTGATTCATTTTAAACATTGATGTATAAACCAATTTTGTTTGTTATAACATGGTGTAAATTTAAAAAAATTATTTCCAATTAAATTCTGAAACTGGTTGTAAAACAGAAGAAGAAGATCAGTAGATATAATTTTATCAAAGTTTCAATCGAAAAAATTGAATGATTCAAATATACATTCTGGCTTGTTATCGAAATTGATGATTTTTAGTGTTAAAATCTTAATTTTTAGAGTTGTAAATCGTGAGTTATTGCAAGTTGATCAGTTTTGGGTAAAATGTCGATTGTCGGCGATTTGAAGGAAAGTGGTTCTCGTGATTGATGTAGGATTAACTTCAGGGGATGGCGAAGACTGGAAAAATCGGGGGTAGATTTCTTAGTCGCCGTAGTGGCACGGCGAGGCCATACTACGGTTTAGGTTATGGTACGGACGTAGATGTTTGCTCGACGATTGCGAGCTTGTGACGGCATCGAGATGGATCGGTCATGGAGGAAAAGGCAGGGGAAGGTTGTGAAGAAGTTTTGCTAAGGTTTCGTGATCATCGATGATCTGTGGTGGTGGTGTGGGCGATTTTGGGTGATCGATTTTTGTCTTTGGTTTTACTCATAGTGCTCGATTTTGATCTGGCGACTGTTACGATGATCCGAGGGTCGATATCGTATGCATGAGTTGTCGTTGACTGGCGATGCATGGTGGCAAGGGTAGGAAATGCTTTGACCATCGGTGTAGGTGCACAGTGTCACTGGTGTATCTGAAGTGCTGGGTGCTGTATATTTAGAAAATGAAGAATGGATGGTCTTGGGATTTTACTCGAGAAAAAGGAGCGATGGCTCGAGTAATGCTCAGGTGTGTTCGCATGGATAAGATGATTAGCAGGTTTTAAAGTTTTTTTAACATACAAAGTAAAGAAAATGTTGTTCGGGTTAGACTCGAGAAAAATAGTGATTTGCTCGGGTAATGTAGAGTTTGGCCTCGGGTTGTTGAAATTGACACCAGGTTTTCAAAAGTTTTTTAATAACTAGTTTTTAATAAAAAGCATAATTAAGATAAAGGTTTTATAAAAAAAAGTTTTAAATATAAATGAAGCTAGTTAAATTATTACATGATAATGTTTTAAACCATTTGATTTAAGGAAGTTACAACTTGTTTAACCAAATTTTGATAAGTTAATGTTATGTTAAAATTGAAATTTCATGATTTAATTAAGTAAGTTCAGTCAATGTGAGGTGGAAGCCCAAAATGAGTAATTAATCAACTTATTGAGATAACTAATTAATGGGTCAATTAAATTATATAATCAATTTTAAAGATTGATTTATTAAATGTGGTAAATTATTTAGGTAATTAAAAGATGATGAATTTATTTAAAAGTAGAATTACTTAATGTAATTAATTAATGATAATTACCTAAAAATTTAAGTATAATTGCTTAATGTCATTAATTAAGGCGGGTAATTAATGGGTAATAAGTAAATGCGATTTATTTAATAATAAATACTTAATGATATAATTAAGAATTAATTACTCAGTGTAATTAATAAGAGGTTAATTAATTAATGTAAGTAATTAAGAATAATTAATTACTGAATGTGATTAATCAATGTGGTAAATTAATTAAAATCCAATTTCTGAATGTAATTAGAGAGGATAATTAAGGGATGATTAATTAATGGTTTGTAATTAATTATTGTTAAGTAAGCAAGATTAAAAGTGATTAAAGTAATTAATTTGATTTAATTAGGAATGGGTGACTAATAAATCTTGCTTATGAATGATTGGTTGATATTTCTGATATGAAATGTTTGTGATATGATATGTTTGTTTTGAACAGTGATTATGTGGTTATTTGTCAATGATGAATTGCTGTGTAAAAAGTGAAATCTTGTATTTAAAATTGAATTGTATTTCACTTGAATAATTTGGGTTAAGATTGTATTTAATTCGAAGAGACCGGTGTCGGGTATTAGTAAATACCCGAAACCACTTTGATTCTTTATAAATTGATATGTGGAATCAATAGGCTGAAATGGAATAATTTAAGTGAATTGGACTATTTAATCTAAGTTTTGGTACTTAGAAGTTGATGTGTGATGTAAGTGATGTCTATAACGACTTGTGAAGTTATAAATTGATACAAGTTACCCTGGGTTTATATAAATTGTATGCTTTTGTATTCCATGTTAGATGGGTTACTCACGCTGGTTTCCAGCCCGACTCGGGTGTTACTTTGATGTAATGCTCGGGTCAGACCGAGTATTACAGATTTTCAGGTAAGGACATTTTGTAGCTTAGGAGGCGAGCCGGATGGCAGGAACGAATGAAGTGTATTTCGCTGTGATATATTGTAGTATATCTGGGACAAGTTATTTTAATTGTCCTATGTTTATGTAAATGTTGTAACTCTGACGTATTAAAATGTAATTGACTGATTCAGCTTTCTTTGTGTAAAGAATATTATTTGATATCATATTTTACCCGTTGCGAATGTGAGGTGTTGGTGTTTCTATTTCTTCTTTTCTTCTATCTTTTTCCATCTTTTCCTAACTATCTGGAGTTTTTAGGATCAAAAATTCTGGATCATTACAAAATAGGTCCAAAATTTCAGTGTGTAGGGCTTTATCACAGGCAAGACTAAAATTCTGTTACACATAAAAAGGAATCTAAGAAGGAATGACACATTATTAGCGATCCAGCAAAACCATTAGGATCAGTTAGACCTGGAGAAGTGAGTAAGGCCAGACTGTCTAGAAGAGGAGTACCTAATAGAAGTTAGATTTTTATATTTTTCTGGTAGGCCCGAGTCAGACAAGGGTTAGTAGTTAGCCAAACAAAACTACAGTGTATGGACAGATAGTCCATTGGATAACTAATATGTTCGTGTTTATGATATTGCTTTATAGGTTTAACTAGTTTTGGTTGCACAATTATAATTTGCAAAAGATATGTTTTAAAAGGATATTAGTGAGGGGAAACTCGTTCTGCTAAGCGGTGTGGTCTCACTTAATATCATATAACCGAGATATATAGTATTATTCACACAATGCTTTATGTCTGACTTGAAGTTTATGTTTTCCCGCTAAACTCTTAAGTGCTCAAAATTGATTTGAGTAGGCTGTGGGTTGAGGTTTACAAGTTTTAGTAGATTGGCGAATAAAGCTTCTGGTGACGAGCAGGTGGCCGATGGATAGATAATTAGGAGTTGTTATTTTATTTTGAATTGATTTCGCCGTGTTGTATATATAGTACTCTGGTCAACCAAAGGGGCATCATCATATGTCGCTCTTGGTATATTTATGTAATAACTATATTTTATCTGAACCTGGGAAAGCAATAGGATTATGTAATTTGAATATGGAACATGTTTTGGAAATGTGATCAAAAATATTTATTGAAATATGTTATTTTTTTCATATTCGTGTGCTTTTGATATTATGGATACCGTTAACATTACTGTATTTGGTCAACGAAAGTTAATATTATGGACGACTGCAGCAATGCTTAGCTTCGGGCCTCCAGATAGGGGATGTTACACATTTGGTCGATGAAAGGAAGAGGGAAGTGATCTTTATGTGTTGAGCATTTAATTTTTAATAATCAATGCAAACACGAGTTCGTTACAGTCGTTCGTGATAATGGTAAGTCCTGACTGTTTAGGCAAGACATGAAGTGGGATAACCCATGAACTATCAGAAATGAGGTATATGATTCCGTTATAAAGAACTTTGATAATTTCATCGCGAAGTGCATCTTTCATTTTGGGGTTAAGCCTCCGTAGCGTGTCATGAATAGGCCTGGCTTTATCAACAAAGTAGATGCGATATTAAACAAGAGCGGGACTAATACCCTTAATATTGGTAATTGACCATCCAATTGCATCTTTGTTTTTCGACAGAACTGAAAGAAAGGGAGGTTTCTTGATCAAGAGAAATATTTCAAGAGATTATGAAAGGAAATGTTTTGTTATCACCTAGTATGCATACTTAAGATGATCAGGAAGAGGTTTGAGTTCCAACCTAAGAGGTTGATCAGTCAAAGAATTCGGTTGAAGGTCCGACTCAGCCATGAGGGGCACAAACAAAAGCGCATTTTAAATCTCGTTAGGCTCGTCTTGAAACAGTTGTTCATATTCGGTCTTGCGTTCGTTGTTAAGGTCAACTATTTCTTTGTTAAAATTTTCTTGAATGGTGATAACTTCCAATTTTTGGTCAAGTGGTTCGTTCGATTACTTTTCGACATTGAAGGTGTTAAGATCCAAAGTCATGTTACTAAAAGAAATTTCCATCGAACCATTTCGACAATTGATTAGAGCATTCAAAGTGGCTAAGAAAGGTCGTCCTAGAATAAGTAGAATTTTACTCATTGAATTATTCACAGATTGTGTCTCTAGTACGATGAAATCGACGGGGAATATGAATTGATCGATTTTTATGAGTATATCCTCGATTTCTCTCATGGGTTTCTTTATCGAACGATCGACAAGTTGAAGTGTTACTTTTGTTGGTTTTAGTTCATCCAAGCCAAGTTGCTGGTAAACTGAATAAGGAATCAAATTGGCACTCTCACCCATGTCTAATAAGCATTTATTAATCGTTTTATCTCCTATCGTGCACGAGATCATTGGACACCAAGATCTTTGTATTTTACAGGAATTGATTAAGACAAGACTTCACTAAGACCGCCAGCTAAGAAAACTTTCTTGGGAACATGAGTGCATCATTTTGGAGTATGCAAGTCCTGTAGGAACTTAGTATATAAGTTGGGAATTGTTGAATGATATCAAGGAAAGGGATGTTCACTTTGACTTGTTTGAAAATTCCAACATCTTTTCCATTTGACCAGAATATTTCTTAGGTCAAAATCAATGTGGAAATGGAAGTCGATACTCAATAGGTCAGTCTACTTGAGTAGAAGAAGAATTTGGATTGGAATTTGATTTGATATTTGATTTGATATTTGATTCGATGTTTTGTTCAGAATCGCTTATCGTTTTCAAAGTGTCAAGAGGAGTTTTTGATAAATCATTTGGATTGACGACTTGGTCATTAATTAGTTTACCGAAACACAAAGTTGTGATAGCATTCGTTTGGATCACATTGCTATCTTGAACGACATGAGCTTGATTAAATTCGTGCTTTGATTTCTAGGGTTCGAAACTGGCTGACTTGGGAACTTGCCTCGTTCACGTTCACTCATGGAAGAGGCTAATTGACTCATTTGTATTTCAAGCTTGGTAATTGATGGACTCGTACCTTGCATGTACAAGGTTAATAAATTTTGCAAATTGCTATTTGATTAGAGGTTTTGAGTGGTCACTTTAGCCACATTTTCAAGACTTTTCTCAAGTGAAGTCGTTCGTTTATCATCTTCGGGAGCGAAAGATTCTTGCAGTTGATTTTGAGATGGAGGCGCAAATTTTTATTGAAAGTCGTTGGGCTGAACAGGAGGATTTGAAGCATTGTTGGAAATTCTTAAAAACTGGGTAGAAAAAATTCTTGTTAGAGTTATTTTGGTTATATGGATAGCTGGGATGATTTCTCCAATCGGGATTGTATGTTGGAGAAAATTGGTCATTCTTAACCTTGTTAAAAGCATTGAGTTGTTCTAATGAATGAGGACGCTAATCGGCGATGTGATTTGGATTATTACATTTACAACATAATAGTTGGGAAGCTTGATTCGTTTGATTGGATGAGAATATATTGTCGAATTTTTTGATCATTGCATCGATTTTAGCTTCCAAAGCCAATGATGATCATATCGAGTGCACGCTCGATCATGAATAAATGGATTTCTCGTTAGAACATTCCTATTGGGATAATTTTTTGGCCAAGTTCTCAAGGAATTTCCTAGCGTCGTCGTGATGTTGGACGAGAAAATTGCCTTGGCACATCGATTCAAGCGCGGTTCGTGAACTATTGTTAAGTCCATCATATAAGATTTGGCAAAGAGTCCATTTTTCAAAATTATGGTGTAGATATTTTATCAAAATCTCTTTAAAAGTATTTTCCAAAAAGGTTCACCTTTGAATTTATGAAAATTCGTAATTTTGTTTCGGATTTTGTTTGTTTTTTTCCAAGAGGTAGAACTTTTTTAAGAAAACTTTAATGAATTTGTCCCAAGTTTTGATCGAGTTTGAAGGTAAGCTGTATAACCATTTTTCAGCATAATCGATAAGGATGAATGAGTTGTCGTGTCCAAAATTGCCATAGTTAGGGAGCGTGGCAATATGATTTGAATGAATTTCGAAGTTATTACCCGTTGGGGCAGGTAATGTGTTACAAGAAGGAATATAAATTCGGTCAGGAAAGATTCCATCCATGAGAGTTCAGGGAAAGCGTTTTCATTAGTCATCGTAGGAGGTTCGTTCGTTCGGGTTAAGCGATTCGTCCCTATGTCACGAGTCCAGGCACTCATGCTCAAGTGAAAAGATCAAGGAGAGAAAGACGAGAAAATCAAGGTTTAGAGAATGAAATGAAGTGAAAATTCTTTTCTTTTCTTTTTTTTGAAAAGAAAAATATTTTTCGAAAAGAAATTATTTTCAAAAAGAGATATTTAGTTTGTTTTCTTGGATTTTAAAATTTTTGTTTCTTTTTTAATTTTTTTTGAAAAGATTTATTCTTTTAGATTTTTGGTTTAAAAAAAAATTAATTAAGCGAAATGCTTGTTTTTGGATTTTTGATTTTGTTTGATTTTTTTGTTGTTCAAAGGAAAATATTTGTTCTGTTTTTCTAGGATTTTTGTTTAAAAACCAATTTAAGGAAAATGTCATTTTTTTTTACTTTTGAATTTTTTTATATATGCACGAACTACGCGACTAAATGAATGCAAGGACTCAACCATAAATTTTCTGTCCTTAGTAGCTCCTAACCCAAAACCGTATAATCAAACATTGACTTAATTCAACAAAATAGTTCTCAGCCACGTAAAAGACATAAGTTATCAGTGCACCACGAATCACCATAGCAATGCAGCCGAAGGTTTAAGTACCTTCAAAGAAACAACGACTATAATATTTACAAATCACCGTAATATTTGTAAGTGATTATTGCTCTGTTGTAGCCTAGACACCACGAAATAAATTGTTAAAAGAAATCAACTTGTCAAGATACAATTTTGCCCTAGATGAGCTCGTGACTCCCTAAAGTCAAACATCTAACTATTATTATTAGTCAAATTTTAAGATGATATGAAATTTATGGGACAAGGAAGGAGTAATGAAATCCTACACCTTATGCGAAGTTGGTTATACCCTTAGAAAAAAAAAGGTGAATGAATGTAAAACAGAAATTAAACGGTATTAACAATACGACTATAAATGAAAATTTTACTTTACTTTTTGTATGTAAATGCAAGCAAAAAACAATGCAAGAGAAATAAAAACAGGAGATTAGAATACGACACAAAAGCGTGTAGAATTGTCAGCAAATTTTTTCTAAAGTAACGATTTTTTTTAAGCAAGTAGAGCAGCACAATTATATGGCAAGCAGTTCTTTTTTGCAGCTTGAAAAGTTGAAAATGAATATATTTTCTTATATATAAGGATTTAATGAAAACTAACGCAAAAATTTTATCGCTCACCCGAACAAAAGCAAAAGCAATTTTTATATTTTTGAAATTAAGAGTATTACAGGATAAAGAATTTACATTAAAAATAAATTATTAAATTTTCCCAACAAAAAGCTTAATTACTCACGCAACCCTTCTAATACCCGATCCTCTTCTCTGTTAAAAACATAACAAAAACAAACGCCAATTAATATAACCAAAAAAAAAAGATAGAAACACAAATAGAAAATCGTGTATGAACAGTATGAAGATCGTTTCAGGTGGTCGCGAGTTTGAGGAAGGCGATTTGAGTTGGTTCAAGGGTTCGCTACTCGTGTGATGGTGTGTCGGGTGGCGGATTTGGTGTCGATTTAGGGTTGCGGTGATTGGTGAGTTTCAAGTGTTTGAATATTCAAAGTTGTTGGAGCTGTTTGGTTAAGTTTTACTATTTCAATGTTTTGTTAATAATTCCTTTTGTATAGGAACTAGCTGCCTATTATATAGGAATTAGCTGTTCATTTGAACTTTTCTTTAGCACATATCAGCACGTTTTGAGAACGTGACAGTTTGTTTTCATTTCATCTTGTAAGGCTTATATAAAGCCATCATTTGCTTCAGGTTAATAATAGAAAGTAGTTCATCAATACTGTGACTTACCAGTTTAGTTTTTAAGTTCTACAATTCTGGTATCAGAGCCTTATCATAAGGCCTGATTGTGAGTGAGTTGAAGAAGAAGAAACAGTGAGTGAGGAAAGAAACTGCAGATTTCTTTCAAGCAGAGTGTTAAGTAGAATGGCGGAAAGCAGTAATGGCAAGTATGTGCAGCCTGCAATCCCAAAGTTTGATGGCCACTTTGAACATTGGGCGAAGCTAATGGAGAATTTTCTACGTTCCAAAGAATACTGGAGTCTTGTAGAGAATGGGATGTTGACAGTAGCAGATGGAGCTGTGCCTACAGAGGCACAACTCAAGCTAATCGGGGAGCAGAGGTTGAAGGACTTGAAGATAAAGAATTATCTTTATCAAGCTATTGATCGTGACATCTTGGAGACAATCCTCAATGACGACACCTCCAAACAGATTTGGGATTCGATGAGGCAGAAATTCCAAGGTTCAACAAGAGTTAAGAGAGCACAACTGCAGGCGTTGCGAAGAGACTTTGAGGTTCTCAAGATGAAGGAAGGCGAGAGTGTCAATTCCTTTTTTGCTCGTACTTTAGCCATAGCCAAAAATATGAAAGCTTGTGGTGAGAATATGCGTGAAAACACCATTACTGAGAAGATATTAAGGTCCATGGTTTCCAAATTTGACTATGTAGTATGCTCGATTGAGGAATCAAACTCAAACAACTTGGACACGATGACAATCGATGAGTTGCAGAGCAGTCTTCTCGTTCATGAACAACGAATGAGAGGCCATGGAGAAGAAGAGCAGGTGTTGAAGGTTAGCCATGATGCAAGATTTGGAAACCGAGGAAGGGGTCGTGGAGCAGCTCGAGGACGAGGCAGAGGCAGACCCTTGAACAAAGCTATCATTGAGTGCTTAACTGCCACCAACTAGGCCACTTTCAATATGAATGCCCTCGATGGGAGAAAGCTGCAAACTATGCTGAGGTCAATGAAGATGAGGAGATGCTTTTAATGGCTTGTGAGGCATTTAACAACTCAAAAGGAGAGGAAGCTTGGTTTCTTGATTCAGGATGCAGTAATCATATGTGTGGAAACAAGCAGCTATTCTCCGATCTTGATGAAGAATTCAGACATACAGTTAAGCTTGGAGATAACTCAAGAATGGATGTGATGGGCAAAGGTGATATTCGGTTGCAAATCAACGGCACAACTTTAGTTGTCACCAATGTTTTCTACATACCTAATTTGAAGAATAATTTGTTGAGCGTTGGACAATTGCAAGAGAAGGGATTGGCCATATTAATTCATAATGGAGAATGCAAACTATATCATCCAAAGTTTGGGTTAATCATGCAGACAAGAATGACCACAAACAGAATGTTCATACTGCTTGCTAGCGTGGTGATGGAAACATCGTCGTGCCTGCAAACAATCACTGAAAAAGATTCACAATTGTGGCATCAAAGATTTGGGCACTTGAACTATAAAAGTTTGAGAACATTACAATACAAAAAGATGGTGAAAGGACTACCTCTAGTCAAAAGCTCAAACAAGGCTTGCACTATATGTCTGGAGGGAAAGCAACACAGAGAAGTATTTCCAAAAAGAAGTCATTGGCGAGCTTCAGCAAGATTGCAGCTTGTGCATGCCGATATCTGTGGCCCTATCAATCCCATCTCCAATAGTCACAAAAGGTATCTTATAAGCTTTATAGATGATTATAGTAGAAAAATCTGGTTATACTTTCTTACTGAGAAATCCCAGGCATTTACTGTTTTTAAGAGCTACAAGAACCTAGTTGAAAAGGAAGTTGGTGCATCTATTTGTTGTTTAAGAACTGATAGGGGAGGGGAATTCACCTCTCATGAATTTAATGATTTTTGTAGGGTAAGTGGTATAAGAAGGCAACTTACGGCAGCCTACAGTCCCCAACAGAATGGGTGGCTGAGCGTAAGAACCGAACTTTAATGAACATGGTTCGGAGTATGCTTAGTGAGAGACAAGTACCGAAGACTTTTTGGCCAGAAGCTGCAAAATGGACAGCTCATGTTCTCAATAGAAGTCCGACTTCGGCTGTACAAGACAAGACACCTGAAGAAATGTGGACAGGAATCAAGCCAAATATGGAATACTTTCGAGTTTTTGGTTGTTTGGCTCATGTTCATGTACCGGATCAGAAAAGAGTAAAGCTAGATAATAAGAGCTTCAAATGTGTGTTGCTTGGGGTGAGCGATGAATCTAAAGCTTATCGACTATTTGATCCGGTTGCCAAAAAGATTGTAATTAGTAGAGACGTGGTGTTTGAAGAAGATAAAAGTTGGAACTGGGGGAGGAGCATTAAAGAAGAAAGACTTGATACCGTGTCTTTGGAAAGTGAAGCAGAAGTTGAAAACAATGGAGATGCAGAAGCCGAAGAAAGTGTAAACAGGAATGAAGAAGCAGTCATCACGTCTGATGAGTCACAAAATGAACCTGCCTCAAAGTTAGTTGAGAGAAGAACTCGTAGACCACCTGTATGGATGCGCGACTACGAAAGCGGAGAAGGTTTAGAGTTGCATAACTTCGTCATGTTCACGGCTAATGAAGATCCAAGTTCTTTTGAAGAGGCTGTTGGTAGTGCAAAATGGAGAAATGCAATGGACTCCGAAATAGAAGCAATTGAGAAAAACAAGACCTGGGAGCTCACCACATTACCTGCGGGGGCCAAGAAAATTGGAGTGAAATGGGTGTTTAGAACAAAGCTAAATGAAACTGGGGCTGTTGACAAATGCAAGGCTCGGTTAGTTGCAAAGGGCTATGCTCAGCAGCAAGGAATTGATTATACAGAGGTCTTTGCTCCCGTGGCAAGGTGGGATACCATTAGATTGGTGATAGCTCTAGCAGCTCAGAAAGGCTGGAGTGTGTATCAACTTGATGTCAAAAGTGCCTTCTTGCATGGTGAATTGAATGAGTCCGTTTATGTTGAACAACCACAAGGATATGAACGAAAGGGAGAGGAACACAAGGTTTATAGGCTAAAAAAGGCATTATATGGCTTGAAGCAGGCACCACGAGCATGGTACAATAGAATAGAAGCATACTTTGTCAAGGAGGGATTTGAGAAATGCAGTTACGAACATACTTTGTTCGTCAAGTCAGGGCATGGAGGTAAACTATTAATTGTGTGCCTTTATATTGATGATTTAATCTTCACCGGAAATGATTCAAGCTTATTTGAAAGTTTTAAGAACTCCATGAAGCATGAGTTTGACATGACAGACTTAGGTAAGATGAGATATTTTCTTGGTGTTGAGGTCTTGCAAACTTTCCAGGGAATTTATCTAAGCCAAAAGAAATACACATGTGAGTTGCTCGAGAAATTTGGCTTGGAGAATTGTAATCCAGTGAAGAACCCTATAGTTTCTGGTTTTCGATTGACAAAAGACGACAAAGGAGTAAGAGCTGATGTTACAGAGTACAAGCAATTGATTGGGAGCCTAATGTACATAACTGTAACCAGGCCAGATCTAATGTTTGTGGTGTGTCTTTTGAGCAGGTATATGTCTTGTCCTACTACTGTACATATGCAAGCTGCAAAGCGCGTGCTGAGGTATCTGAAGGGAACTATGAATTTAGGAATTGTCTATAAAAGAGGAGAAGTTGGGGAACTGTTGTGTTACACTGACAGTGATTATGCTGGCGATATTGATGATAGAAAAAGTACATCCGGTTCTGTATTCTTGCTAAGCGGTGGTGCAGTGTCTTGGGCCTCAAAGAAGCTGCCAGTGGTGACTTTATCCACCACCGAGGCTGAGTTTGTAGCAGCAGCTTCCTGTGCCTATCAAAGTGTGTGGATTCGAAGGGTATTAGAGAAGATTGGACTGTCTCAAAGTAGCTGCACTGCTATAAGGTGTGATAATAGCTCGACTATCAAATTATCAAAAAATCCAGTCATGCATGGTCGCAGCAAACATATAGATGTAAGGTTTCATTTTCTGCATGATCTTGCAAAGGAGAAGGTTGTTAATCTGATTCACTGTGGTACAAATGATCAGATAGCTGATATCATGACCAAAGCTTTAAAACTGGAGACATTTCTGAAGCTACGAAGTTTGCTTGGAATTTGTGAAGTGCCGAGTTTAAACTGAATGTGACTGCATACAGTTTAGGGGAGGATTTGTTGGAGCTGTTTGGTTAAGTGTTACTATTTCAATGTTTTGTTAATAATTCCTTTTGTATAGGAACTAGCTGCCTATTATATAGGAATTAGCTGTTCATTTGAACTTTTCTTTAGCACATGTCAGCACGTCTTGAGAACGTGACAGTTTGTTTTCATTTCATCTTGTAAGGCTTATATAAAGCCATCATTTGCTTCAGGTTAATAATAGAAAGTAGTTCATCAATACTGTGACTTACCAGTTTAGTTTTTAAGTTCTACAAAAGTTTGGTGTTTGATTTTAAGGTCGATTTGGATTTGGAGTTGGGTTGAATCAGAGGCAGCGAAGTGGTTGGTGAGATGGTGGAGGCTGGTTGCTAGGTCATGGGCTGTTGTTGCAGGCAGTGGGTTCGCTGGTTAGTAGTAGTGATTGATTGTAGGTGTATTGTTCAGTAAGGAGGAATGCAGTGAACTACTGGTTATTTGTGAAGATGATGGCAGGTTGCAGCAGTGATGGTTTGTGTGGTTGAACGGAGATGAAGCTGAGGGTTCTTGTTATAGTTTTGTGAAGATGGTTGATGAAGTCTGTGGAGAAGCAAGTTTGAGTGGGTAGTGCTGGGTATTTGTAGTGTTGTTTGAGGTGGTTGGAAAGGCTGGATAGGAGGAGTTGTAGTGAGTGTTTGTATGGAGTGTAGGTTGATGGCCATGGTTTGTGAAGTGGATTGTCGAAATGGTAGTTGGGTGGTCACTGATCTGGTTTGGGTGTTGTTGCTGTTTTGGTATTGGAAGGATGCAGGGGTTGGTGATGAAGGAGGTGAAGTGATTGAAGTGGTAGAGGTGATGGTTTGTTGTTGTGATATGGTGATTTGTAAGTGTGACAATGGAGGATTTTTATTTGGTTGTGGGAAGATGGGAGAGGATGGAAGTAGTAGGTGGTAAGGCATTTGTTTGGGTTTGGTTGTATGGGTTTTGATGTGGTGGCAGGATAGTGGAAGAGGGAGGACATTTGTATGGGTTTGGTTGTGAGTTGAGGCTGAAGTGGGGTAGTTTTGTGATGCCAGTGGGGTTGTTGAAGTTGCAGTGAAGTTGTTGATTTTCTTGGTTAGGGGTTACGATTCGCGGTGATTGGTGATAACTGTAGGGAGAAGTTGTTTGTTGTTGAATGAGGTAGAGTGTGCTAGTGGGATATTTGGTCATGATGGAAGTTTTCTAGTCTGTTTTGAATGAGGAATTGCAAAGAATAATGAAGTGTTGATGGTTTTTGGCAGAGGGTTTTATGAGACTATTGAGTAGGCAGTGTGGTTTTAGGTAGTGATGAGGAAGTGGACGTAGTGGTGGGGGAGATGCATTCACACAGTTTTTTTTGGTAATGTTTGCAGCAAAGGCTTGTAAATGGAATGTAATAAAAGTACAATCAAAGAACTGTAACATATTGTAATGAAGAGACTAATATTTGAATGACAACGGATTCTAATGCATAGAGAAATGATATTCAAAATGAAATTGGGAAGTGGCAATGCAAATTAAAAACAAGTGAAAAACAGAAGAACACAAATGCACATAATGAGATGAAAGCACAGTGAACGAAATAGCACAGTGAACGAAATGCAATGTGATTTTCTTTTTGTTTTTTTTATTTTAGAAACACAAAATAAAACACAAAAAATGTAAAAAATGCAATTCAAAGAGTAAAATTAAAATTAAACTGCTTCCTCCGGTAACGACGTCAAAAACTTATTTGGAACAGCATTTCTATCGATTAGAAAACCATCAAATTTAATCATTATAAAACCACGAGAGTACGGTGTACAATCGTAGTATGTATGCAGACACGCATCGATCCATGGAGAAAGCAAAAACTCTAAGATTACTCAATTGAATAAGCCCAAAGTTGGAAGAAGATTGTTAACTAAAAATTATCTAAAAATGAAACTAAAATTAGAGTGATACGAGAATAAAACTACGAGATGAAGGAGCAATTTAGAGGTAAATGCACTTCCAATCATTCATATAAATCAACATAAAATATAATCTATGATCTCTCATTTAAATTAATGTAGAAATGGTTGATGTGATTATTATAGACATATTATATTTGTGCTATTAATTAGCATAACTTAAACCATTAAACTCTAGTGCACCATTCAAGCCCACTCATAAAATATTATTAAAATCACCATGAAATTAACATATTTTAAGCATGATTTGTTTACTATGAGCTAGTAACGTAGATCATCAAATTTTGATTCTAGTTTGACTTTCATTGTCAAAATCATATTTGTTAGATGATGATGTAACTTGTATTTATATTTGATTAAGCATAACATATTTCTGATTAACAACATAGGTTATTATATTCACTAATAAACATACATCAACATCTAAATTTCCATTAAGCATAAAATAAGAGATTATAAATGAAACCATTCTATCTTGATTCAATATGATTCATGAGAGCTTCATTACCCCTAAATTGAAGGTGTTTAACTTCTCCTAATTGAACTCATGTCAACGTAAAATGGTTTAAACATAAAAAGAAAGGATAATGAGAGGTACTAAAAGAAAAGAGAACTAACTACTCGCATAAAATAAATCTAAACTAATTGAATTAATTAAAAGAGAGCATAAACTAAAAATAAAAGAAAGCATGAAATGAAAGTGCATGAAAGTAAAAAATAAGGCTGAAACTCCATTAAAGAGATATTTTATTTAACATTGATTTTGTGCTACAAATTTGCATTAAGAGAATTAAGAGCCTCATTACATGAAACATAAGGGTTATTTATACATGCCTAAAACCCATTCCTATTTTTGAGCGAATACCAAAAATGCCCCTAAATTTGTGTAGCTTTCAAGTAATCATTAGAAATTAATTAAACCCTTGTAATTATGGTCCATTAGTTAGTGGGCATGTAGTGTCCCCCATTTGCATGAATTCTTTTATTCTGTCTTTGGCTTTGAACATTTGTGCATGCATATACCCGTGAAAGCTCCATCCAATTTGCACTCAATTTCTACAAATAAAAATGCAAACGTGTAAATACATTTTCTCAAAATTAATTCATAAACAAAATTACCATTTGCTCCCAAATGAAGATGAATGAATGATGATTTGAAACCAATTTAGATTTTCGTTTAAACATGTAAAAATATGCTAATATGCCTTTTATTTTAACAAAAGAAGATTAAATATGGAAGTATAAATATACATTTTTACATGCACATTAGGTTTCCTCTCACTATTCCAAATTTATCATTATAATATGTAATGTGATTATATCAAACCTTGATCAAACACAAATCTGTTTCAACATAAGGATGAGATTCCCTTCACAACATTACAAACTAATTTTATAGCTGGTGCATTTTTATATTTTCCACTTATTTAATTTCACATTTTTATCATGAACATATAATTAGGTTGCCACGAACAACATATGCTTTCCTTCTTATATTTGTTATCATGAATAAACCTTTAGGTAGCATATAGGACTCATACCCTCGTTCTCATATAATGTCATGAATAGACTCTTGGATGCAACAAAAGACTTATGCCATTTTTCCTATATATTGTCGTGAACGTACATAAGTTCTCCACTAAATTCTTCCATCAACATTACCATATTTAAGGTCATGACCAGACATATGGTAGCCACAAAGGCCTTCCATCACGTTACCAAATATAATATCATGAAAAGAAATTTGGTAGCCACAAAGGCCGACTGTTATGTTACTATAATGTCGTGAATAGACATTTGGTAACCACAAAAGCCTTCTCTCTTAATGAAATTCTCAGTCACCACTTAGAGAAGATGGATTCCCATGTGTTACAATAATTCATTTATTTACTTAGACTTGCTTGGCACCTTTGGCTATCACAAATTTTCAGTGCATAGCTTTCACAAGTTAAAGGCAATGCGAGTTGGTAAGTTTTATAGCTACCTCAACTTGACATCAAATTATAGCAAGTTTATATGTTTTGTAGCTGTCTTAAGTTGATAATTTGAGCTATTTCTTGGTGAGAATTAGCTATCGCACATTGACGATTTAAGCCATTCTCATTGATAATTTGTACTATTTTCTGTTGAGAAATATCTATCGCAAGTTGATAATTTAAGCTATTCCGTATTGAAATGGAAATTTCATAACTAATTGTTGAGCCATTACAAGTTGATATTTTGGGCCTTTTCATATCGACTTTATTAGAACCTCTGTTTCTAGTTTTGAAGTGACAACTATACATTTTGATATATATTATACAAGTTGATTATTTCAGGGAAACCAAACTGTGAAGAATAAGGCGAACGACTATAGCTGATGATCAGACTACGTTAACTACAACTAACGAGCTCGATGAATGAAGACCATATTTCAAATAGTCGTTGTATGTGAGTCCAGAAGATACTTTTACAACATCATTTGATGACACACACATAAAAATTGTTATTAAATTGATTTAAAAAATTGTTTTCGAACTTAGATTCGAACTTGGATTATGGAACACTAATTTGCATATCTTACCAATTAAACTACAAGTGTTTTTGCTAACAGAAGTCAAACGTCTAGTAACATTAGTCAGACGTCTGACTTAGCGCTCAAATGCCTAGTAGCCTCTTTTAGACTTTTGAATCGTAATTTTTTTTAATATTCTACTTTATGGAAAATGTTTAGACGTCTAAGTCAAAAATTCTAATCTCTATCCTTATACAAATCAAATTTTTATAATAGAAGTCAGATATCTAAATCATAGGGCCAAACGTTTAAAATAGGCCAAAAATGAACATATTCTTTTATGAAATATGTTCATATTTCTGACCCCAATATCCAAATATCTGACCTTGTACTAAAATGTTCTTAAAATAGAGAGTCAAATGTCCGAACTTTTAGTTCAGATGTTTGTGATAATCAAATGGCCATATTTTTGAAAGGAAAAAAAACATTCTGAAAAGGAGCATCTATTGCTGAAAGGATTCGAACTCTTGAATAATCATTATCCTTCAAAAGATCATTTCACTGCTATAAATAGAGACTAAATTCATTCATTGAAAAAATTAATTGTTGCTTTCTATTTCACAATTTATCTATTGCTCTCTTAAAATAAAAAGCAGTCAAAAAGCATCTCTATTTCCAATATTACTACACGTTCAATTCAATATAATCAAAGAATATTATAGGAAGCATGTACTTAAAAGAGACTTGTCCATGTTGTCAAGAACACATCAAAGTCAAAGTCGGAATTTATTCTGTTTTAATGAAGTCCTGTTGGTGATTTTCAGGGTGTTGAAGTCCTGTTTGGTCACTCAGGTGATCTTTTAGAAACATGTTCCTCTGGTTGAAGTGAGAATGTTCTAGTGAAATTGCAGAATGAGTCTAGGACTAGACATAAAACATGAAGTCTGGACCAGTGTAAAAAATCACCGGTGCAATTTTTATTTTCCACCTTCTTTTAGCTTGCTTATGTTATTTGTTACATTTTACCATATTATAGATCATTCTACGTTCCCCATATTAGTCACATCATGTAGCGACTATTAGATATGGAAATTTCATAATTAATTCCTAATCCATTGCAAATTGATATTTTAGGCCATTTCTTATTAATATTGCATTTTCGTAATTAAATGAAAACCATTGCAAATTGATATTTTGAGCTATTTCATATCGGTGTGGAATTTTCATAATTAATTGGAAAGCCATCGCAATTTGATATTTTAAGCCATTTCATGTTGATATGACATTTTCATAATCAATTGAGAAGCCATCATGAGTTGATATTTTAAGCCATTTCATATTGATGTGTAATTTTCATGATTAATTGAAAAGCCATCGTAAGTTTATATTATGGGCCATTTCATGTTGATATGGAATTTTTATAATTAATTTAAAAGCCATGGAAATTTGATATTTTGAGTCGTTTCTTGTTAATATGGTATTTTTTTAATTGATTGAAAAGCCATAACAAACTGATATTTGTGCCATTTCATGTTGATATGGCATTTTCATAATTATTTGAAAATCCATTACAAGTTGATATTTTGAGCCGTTCCACATTGATATGGAATTTTCATAATAAATTGAAAGGCCTTTGCAAGTTGATATTTTGAGCCATTTCACGTTGATATGGCATTTTCATAATTAGTTGAAAAGCCATCCCAAGTTGAAAATTTGAGCCATTTCATATTGGTATGGCATTTTCCTAATTAATTGAAAGTTGTTTCATGTTTATAACTTTTTCCATCGCAAGTTAATATGGCATTTCCATAATAATTTGGAAGCTTTTCATGTTGATAACTTGAGTCATCACAAGTTGATATGACATTTCTGTAATTAATTTGAACGTTGTTTTCTGTTGATAATCTGAGCCAACGAAAGTTAATATGGAATTTTCATAATTAATTAGAAAGTTGTTTCCTGTTAATAATTTGAGCTATTTTCTGTTGATAAATAACTATCATACATTGATTAATTAAGCCATTTCCTATTGATTTGGCCATTTCATAATTAATTGTCGAGCCATTGCAGTTTGATATTTTAGACCATTTCATGTTGATATAACAATTTCATAATCAATTGATAAGCCATTGCAAGTTGATATTTTGGACCATTTCACATTGATATGACATTTTCATAATTAATCGAAAAGAGATTGCAAGTTGATATTTTGAGCCATTTCATGTTGATATGAGGTTTTTGTAATTAATTGAAATGCCATCGCATGTTGATATTTTGAGCCATTTTATGTTGATATATCATTTTTGTAATTAATTGAAAATCCATTGCAAGTTGATATTTTGAGCCATTTCATATTGACATGGAATTTCATAATTAATTGAAAAGCCATCGCAAGTTGATATTTTGAGCCATTTCATGTCGATGCGGCATTTTCGTAATTAATTGAAAGTTTTTTTCTGTTAAAGACTTGAGCCCATTTCATAATTAATTTGAAAGCTATTTCCTATAGATAATTTAAGCACTCGAAAGTAGATATGGCATTTTCGTAATTAATTAGAAAGCGGTTTCTTATTGATTGAGCCGTCACAAGTTAATATGGCATTTTTAAAATTAATTCGAAAGCTGTTTCCTGTTGATAATTTGATCCATCACAGGTTAGTACGGCATTTTCGTAATTAATTTGAAAGCTGCTCCTATTGAAAATTTAAGCCAATGTAAGTTTATATGACATTTTTATAATTAATTTGAAAGCTGTTTATTTCCATTCAAAGGATCTAATTTTTACCTAACTCAAACTATCATTGGTTACTTAGGTTTATGCAGTTTTCCTTTTAGAAATTATCAATTACCTTCTTAATTAATTAATTACTCATGTTGATATGGCATTTCCGTAATTAATTGAAAAGCCATTGCAAGTTGATATTTTAAGCCATTTCATGTTGGTATGGCATTTTTCATAATTAATTGAAAGCCTTTTCCTGTTGATAACTCGAGCCATCACAAGTTGTATGGCATTTTCATAACTAATTTGAAAGTTGTTTCCTATTGATAATTTAAGCACTCGCAAGTTAATAAAGCATTTTCGCAATTAATTATGTAGCGGTTCTTATTGATTATTTGAGCAACTACAAGTTGATATGACAATTTTTGTAGTCAATTAGAAAGTTGCTACCTATTGATAATTTGAGCCATCACAAGTTGATAAGGCATTTTCATGATTAATTTGAGAGTTGATTCATGTTGATAACTTTCCTCATGGAAAAATCAAAATTCATAATCATCATATTTTTCCTCATATAAAATTTAAAATAATAATTTTAATTACTTAATTTATGAATTAGGCATTTTTTTTTTCAAATTTGAAAATCCATATATATGTCAAATAATTTCAAAAAATCATGAAATTAAAAACCCACCTTCACATTGTCATACACATCATATAAAAATTTAAGTGATTAGAGATGGTTTGGTTCACATTTTCCCTTAAACACCTCATAAATTATCATCTTTAAATTATCAAACATGAATAAATATATTTTTATCTTCCTAAAATAGATAATTAACATTCGAAACATCACAAATACATGCAATCTAAATCCCCATAGGTTTAGAATGTTTTAGAGAAATAATTATTCCCCTAGATTAAGAAAACCTTGTTTAATCTTCTTTTTTTCCCATAAAGTTGAAAGCTTGATCTTCTATCTTTTGATATTCTCTTCTCTCTTACAAAAATGCAGGCCAACCTATGCTTGTTTCCTTTCTTTTACTTTTATGGAGTAATGAGAGAATGATTGAGGAGTTGGAATTTAGGGAATTCGTAATTTAGACTTTGGGCTAAAACCTCATTTTAGCCCAATCTTAATAAATCCCTTGCTCTTTTTCCTTCATCCATTCACTCTTCCTTAAATTCTCTTTATTTTCTCTTATTATTTGATTAAAAAATCATTTATTTGTTTAATTTCGTATATTACGGCACTCTAAAATATAGGGTGTTACAGTAAAGTTCTCAACTTTAATATCGCCTCCAGCTGAATTATAATTTGTGTGATTATATTTTCATTGTTTTCATTATGGCGGTATTCAAGGTGATGTACTTAATATTTTGGTTTAATCAACTACCACCGCTCGTTTGGAACATTTCCAACTCAAGCTCCTTAATTAAGGTTAAACATAAATCTAATATTAACACACTATATTTGATATCACTTACGAAGTTCGAGTTCAAATACTCGTTCATAAAGAGTTTGTTATTTGCATAAACAATTCTCTAGTATTTCATAAACACTTGAGAATACTCTAAACTACAATTTAGCGATCTTAATTCAGGTTTGATACTAGCTCAATGTTCCAATTACATAAGAAAATTGTGATAAAGTAGATAACATAACATATATGGTAATACATATCGTCGATGCATAAGGAATCCATCTCATATGCTACATATTAAACATAATAATATGTGTTTGTGTATATTGTTTGATACATTTCCAACACCCTTAATTATAGTATTAGAAATATTTTAGCAACTTATGATATTATTTCTTATGGACACACGCTTCCTTTGCATATTAACTAATAATTAAACTATTTGATTTCTCTATCAAAATATTTGTTCAATTCAGATGCTTGTTGAATGATACTATAGCATTGATTATTTGATCATTGCTCTCACTAATGTCATGACATTCTGTTTATCATATAGAAATAGTCCATTCTAAATCATTATTCGAAAATTATGTTTCATCAAAGTTGTACAAACTTAAAGTCATATTAGGCGATAATTTTGCTAGTAGAATCTGTGTTAACTTAAGCATGTCGATTAATTAATAAGTTACGTCAAATGGTTATTCTCATTAATGTTTCTTATTTTATTCCAATTACATCGGTATTCCTTTCAATGACATACCTATGGGTGATGGATTATATAACTTCAGGCATAACTTTTAAGATCTTATTTTGATTCACTTCCAAAAGAACATTTTAAGGGTTTAGTTTCATATTATACTTCTAAAGGACTTCAAACAATTTGGCTAAGTCAGAGACATGGCTATTAGACTGTTTTGATTTTACTAGTATATCATCAATGTAAACTTCCATGTTTTGACCTATTTGCTTGTGAAAATATGGTTGACCATTCTTTAGTAGGTTTCCTTAGTGTTTTTTAAATCGAAGGACGTTACTTTATAGCAAAACAGTCCCATATTTATAACGAAGCTCGTATGTTCTTCATCTGATTTGAACATAAGGACTTAGCTTTAGTTGGAATAGACATCCATGAACGGAAGTAATTGATGTCCGCTGGTGGCATTAACTAACTGATCTATTCTTGGCAATGGAAAGCAATCCTTTGGACAAGTTTAGTTAAGTCTGAAAAGTATATTCTAGTCCTTCACCTGCCATTAGGTTTCTTTATTACTATCGGATTGGAGATTCATTTGGATATTGAATATCTCTCATGAAATTGTTTCTTTTTTCCACTTCCTTTTAAAATGCAGTATATCAAACCTCGTCAAGTAGTCATCTCTTTTTCCTTATGGTGGGGTACTTAGGATTTATATTCAGACATTGACATATGATTGAAGGGTATATTCCAGCCATATCATCATGGGACCATGAAAACACATATAAACTGTTTTGAAGGAGTGATATTAGTTCCTCTTAAACTAATGGATGAAGGTAACTTCCAATCTTAACAGTTTTGGTTTGGTCTTTTGAATCAATATAGATTTCTTTAAGGGTTTTTATTGATGTAGCATTTTTGGTTCGGGTTCTCGAATCTAACTCGAGTTTGATATTTTCTTCCTATGGAACTTCTTGTACTATGTAAGCGTACTTCCTCTTTGACCAAAAGTTTTACTTCTTTGTCCTAGCTGTATTTTATTAAATTTCTTCTGGTAGCATAATACCCAAAATATTTTTACTATTTTCATACCTTGTTAGGATTCTAAAGAACTTTCGGCTATATCTCATAACCTTGAAATTAGTGCAATAAACATATGTTTTGGAATTTTCTTTTCTTGGAAGGAATAGAAACTTATTTTGGTTTAACATCATTCTCATATGTTGAATTCTTCCTTTATTAATCATACTCAAATTAGCATAGTATAGTTGCCTTAAGACCCACTGTCTCCTTTTATGTACCCTTCACCATTTTTTGTGGGTAATTTCAACAATGTATGTTTAGTTGAGACATATCCATTAATGGAGTCTAGGGCTGGCCTTCCAAAGATGACATCGCATACTAAAGGTATTGTTTGCACCAAAATAGGGCACAACACTCATCGAATGTAATTAAAGAGATTAGAATGCAGAAATTATAGGGATAATAAGGCTAATCTAACAATCACACCAATAAAAACAAGCCCAAATAGAAAAAGACAAGCATTTATAGTGGTTCGGCATTATAGCCTATGTCCACTTTGAAGAGATTGTTGTTTATTCATGATTCTCAACTAAATTACAATGATATAATATCTAGTACTTGAGCTATAATGGAGTTTCAGCAGAGTGACGGCGTAGTGGCTTTCCAAAGTCCCTTTTTTGAATGCATATGGCTACTATTTATAGGCGTAGGCTAAAAATATCTCACCTAGATCTCGAAGGACTTTTTCTATCACGTGGGTGGTCCCATGGGATCGAGTTCAGGTGGTTTCGACTCGATCTAGGAGCGATACGAATGGAATTTGTATCGATCAAGAATTGACCCTTTTTGGCTGAATTTTATCTGGTACATTCTTGACGTTATAGGCAAGCTCCTGTGAAAATTTGGTGGCACTTTGGACTTGTAGATCTCGAGTTCTGATCGATGAAAGTTTGGATTTGTATGACATTGTCATCTCCGTATCGATACTATTTTGCATCGGTCCTATATGGCTCTGTCTGTATCGATGCTTGCATGCCACTTTGTATCGATGGTTGGAGCCCGCCTTCATATCGATGCTTCATGCCGCCTTCTTCACATCGATCGGTGGTTGTTACTGTTCGTATCGATGATGAGAGATCGATACGAGATGGATGGAAGGAGAGCGATGCAAAATGGATATTGGTTGATGAATATGAAGTATTGTTAACATGATGGATACGAAGCAACTTCATTTTGATGGATATGAAGGAAGTTAGTGGGCGATGGATATGAACTGAATCTCTCTTGGGGAATGGATACAAAATTGGATGGATATGAATAGAGTTGGATTTCTCAACCTTGATTGATCAATATCTTCAGCATACGAACTCCGACTGACTTGAAATTTGGAACGTTGGCTTTCATAGCTTTGGTGGTCCTGTCATATCAATTGTAGCTCGATCCGGACTCGAACAAAATTTACCGGTATCCATAGAAGACCTATGTAGTAACGATCTCCAGGACGAACTATTCTTGGTTTCTAGTCAAGTTCTTGATGTCACGGCCTTCCAAAAGGCTGTTTAACATTTTTCCCCCAAAGTATGTCTTGTCCGAACATGATGTGCTTTGAAAAGATGTATCCTTCATTCTTAAAAAGTTCTATCCGATTCATTAAGTAGTTGCTATCTTTTCACCAAAAAATTTAATCTTTGATTGATCTTTAGTGATGTGGATGTCAAATTATTGATTGTCAATGATCATGCAGTGTTTTTTTGTAACTGAGGGTTGAGCGCTAGAGATTTTTTGTTCATCATTCTGATCATCACCATGTGAGCGTTCAATTCCTGCTAACTTCGAAAATTGAATGTTAGTTTGGTATGCCATGCACATATGTTAACCTGACTCATGTTCATGTTTGCACATTTGCGGGTCATTATAAAGTTATTTAGTTTTTGTTGGATTGCGTTTCATATCAATCCTCTCTTGGATCGATGTGAACTTTGAGTTTTAACAACGTTCGATGGTTGTTTTAAGCCCTTCCTTTGTATCGACCCTTTCCTGGATCGATCTAAGATGTTGGAATGTATGCTTCATAACGATGGATATGTAACATTAGGTCTCGGATTGATGGATAAAAGATTAATGCTTTGTATCAATGGAGTTGAACGATCTAGACATAATCATGCAGTGATGCTTCACAGAGGATATGCCATTTCTCATTCCTTTATTCAAGAAGAATCCCCAATTGTGGATAATCTTTGATAGGAGTCATCCATGACTCCTTTTCTAGATCCATCACTAAGATCTAGTTGATCTTCATATTTCAACGCTTGGAATAATAAGTATTTCGACTGGGACAAAGTCTTTTTTTCGTGCATCCCCAAAACTGGCTGGCTTGGCCAGTGACTTTGCTTTTTCATTTTGTTCTCTGAGGATGTTTATAATGGTGTAGTTCTTGAAGTCAGCTAGTAGCTTTTGGATCCAGCTAAGGTAAGGACCAAGACGTTGCTCCCTAGTCCGGTAATCCCTCTGCCTTAGCATACCACTAATCAGAAATCACATAAGATATGTAAAGTTTCCACTCCTAGTTTTCTTGTAAGTTTGAGCGTGGTGACCGAGGCTTCATACTTAGCTTCGTTGTTTGTTGCTGTGAAGTTGAGTTTCAGGGTGCAGCAGATCGATCGTCTCTCGGGAGTATGTAACGCAATTTCGATGCTAGAAAACTAATTATTAAAGGTTCCATATGTGTATATTCCCCATCAGTTGGACAGTTCTCCACTGCTCTTTGTATAGTCTTCTAAAGCAGTGATTTTAGATTTGAAGTATGCTAATTATTTGGCCAAGGATAGCTCTTCGAAGGAGATAGGAGTTATCAAATTGGCTTAACTCAATACTCCATTTGAGTAACTTTTCAAACATCTATTGTTGCTGTTGGACCTATCGTAACGACAGGTTGATATAGACGTTAATGGGGTAAGCTTGTCATAGCTTGCTTTCATCATATACTGATCTTTGGATTTGTTTCTCTTCATATAGCAATGTTATGCTTATGGCATGTGTTGACACAGCCTAATTGATGTATAAATATTCATGATCCAATAGCATGAATAAAATTCTCTAAGCGATCTATTGGAGCTAGAACTACGTCGACGTAGTTGATAGCCTATTCAAAAGTTCTCTTCCCTCTCTTGGTTAGGTCGAAGAAGAGAATACACTTGTAGATGGCCCTAGAGTTGAATCAGCTTAGGAAGGTAATCTTCCGACTTAGCTCTATACTTGCTTGGTTTCCTCGGTACATGGATGACTCTAATCTTCGAAAACTTTTTGACATTAGCCTCAATTTCACGAGGACGGAATCCAAAAATTATTCTTACACAATGCCGAAAGAGCATTTCGAAGGATCAAATTTCATTCTGCAGCTATTGTAGAGCACTGGATAACTTTTCCAAATCATTGATGTGGTCGTTTGATGGTCGTGATCTCACGAGCATATTAACCACATATACTTTCATCGATGAGAATCGTCCTGTGGTAAGTAGCATAAGTGTTCCCAAGTTTGAATCCAAGGATTGCAGCATAGTACTATAGGCCCGAGTGAGTAATGAAACAGCCGTATTTCTGGCCCGGGACATGCTTCAGTATCCGATTGTATCTGGAGTTTGCGTCCATGGATGAGAGTAATTCATATGTGATGGTTGAGTCCATTAGTTGGTTGATCATTGGAAGTGGAAAGCTATGCTTTGCCATGCCTCATGCAAATTTAAGTAGTCGGCGTACGTCCACCACTCTCCATTTGTTTATGTCATAAGTAAAGGATTGGATACTCATTGGGTAGAGGACATCGTGGATAAACCTATTGGTTTTGAATAGATTCGCCTCCTCTTTAAGTGCAGTAGATCTTTCTAGATCCACGTCGCTTTGTTTTTATTCACCGAGACATTTAATGCAGGGTTCTCAATGGTTGATAAGAGTCCATACACACACACACACACACACACACACACACACACACACACACACACACACACACACACGAGATCGAGTCCAAGCAAACACATCAAGATTCACATGAAGTAAAACAGTTAACTCTTTTATCATCATTGCGTTGAGTTGTCACCTAATATTTAGTATTCGTGATGGATTGTAAGCACTTCATGTGCTTGTTTCCAATGGTTAATGATTAGCCTACTAAGCATGTTGAATCAAAGGCTTAGTAGAGTTTAGCCCTGTATTGCGTGCTGCTGCATAGCTGGCTCCAGCTATGAGTTTGAATCTACATGTGTTTTCGAGCAATGCGTTTTCCATTCAATGTACTCGCTATCCATTGCTCGTCGGAAGGGTCAGAATGATGATCAGTTGCCCAAAAGTCCGGGATTCGATCTGATGATCTATCTCCAAGCATCCTTTCGGTCGTAACTTCAAGTTGTTATAAACACTAGGCACGAGATATAAGATTGAGCAGTCTTATCTAGCTCTTGGACGATCAAACTCGTGCCTCCAATCTTGGGTTGATGTATGTATTTTGCAAATGATCGAGCCTTGCTTCTGCTTTGTTTATATTGTGGTCCAACTATAAGAGCCAGAGTTGTTTGATGAACAATCAAATTATGTCATCTTATTTCTCTCGCGTGCCACCAAGTCTAGGGAATATCTCATTAAGTGGAAAGGTATATAATGTCCGCTTCAATTTTGCATTCTATCCCGTTAAACCGTGGGATGGAGTTAACTGATGGAAGGCTGAGTCTTGCCTTATCCTGAATTTTGTCCTAGTTCTTTCCTCTAGGCTGAATACTTCGTTGCCTTGCCGACATTCAAACATAAGCTAAGTTCTGTATGATCAATGACATTCACTTTGCTGCTTATGCTGCCATATTCATGGCAGAAACTGAAGAGTGAATCGTTCAGTCAGATCCAATGCAGGATTGATGCTTTGGCCTTATCGAATCCAGGACAAGAATCGGTGTGCGAACTTTTAGGTTGCACTTGTTTTGAATTGCACTTTTAGTCGGATCAAGGTAAGAGTCAATGAATGAATGGTCACCTTGCATTCATTTGGGGTCGACGATTAACCACGTCCATTTCGATTTACATTATCTCGTCCGATCTAGGGATAAAGTCAGCTCAAATGCAGTTAGGTCATGCTCTTCCTGGCGGATTGAAGGAAGATGATAGAGGATGAATGGTTAAGTCACAGTTATTCGTGGTTCTATCCATGCTTCGGTGGTCGAAGGTGTTCGATGAATGCTTGAGTCACATTGATTTGTAGTCGAAGAGGATCAATATTGACCGTCGATTCAGTGACACGATGTAGAATGCTTAGACCTCATTGCCTATCGATCCATTAGTATGATATGAAAGGCACAGATCGATATTGCCCGTCAATCCGACAGTATGATATAATTGGTTGCCCGTAACTTCGGGCGTTATTCTGATTGGTTGGCATTAAGACCACCTTGTATTCATTGCCTTAAGTTGTAAAGGATGTTAAGGTGGCGATGTAGCGTGTCACATTTATCTTCTTTCTGTGATTTATTCTTCTACCCCCTATCTTAGGTTGGCAGAGTTAGTTTGTGGACGGTCGTATTGCATCTATAGTGAGTTTATACTCCTCCCGTCGACTTTAGATCGGAGTTGGTGAATGAATAGTCGAATCACATTTGTTCATTTGTCTATGCTCATAATCGCACTCCCGGGATCAAATTCAGCTGAAGGGCCATTCATCACATCTATTTGATGTTTATACACATGTCCACACCCTGGGGACTAAGAATTTTTTTAATAGAGAAAATGGTCGGACTGCATTTCCCTCGGTTAATTCCTCTGCCCCTAGTCAAGGAAAAAGTTGAAATGTGGTCGATCGCATTACAACAACTTTAATTTGATGCTTCTCCCACTGAACTATAGGAAAAAATTGATTGGCGGATGGTTGGGTCACTCCGTCCATGTTGCACGCACAACCTGTTGGATCATAGGCGAGAATTAGTGGATGAATGGTCATGTCACGTTCATTTGCAGCAGGATGGGTAGTCACATCCATTTTAGAATAGGTCGTTCAGCTAGGTCCGTTTTGCGAATCTACGTCTCCCTGTCGAATCAAGGAAGAAATTTTGTCTTATAGGGTTAGAGTGTATCCCTATAAAATTATGTTATGGGTCCCGTGCCAGGGAGAAGAGTTGATGTACGGACGGTCGTGTCATTCCCTCTTAGTGCTAAATGGTCGGATCACATCCGATTTTTTGTGATAAGTATGCCCCCATGTCAGGGGAAGAGTTGGAAAGCAGATGGTCAAACCACATTCTCTTTTTGTACTACAGAACTTGTTGAGGAATCAGAGTTGATAGAAGGGGAGTCGAATCGCATCCCTTCTAGTATTGATTTAAAGTAGTTATTGGAACAATACGAAGTGTTTCCGAGGACAGCTAGATTGATACGAAGTGAAATTGAGTATCGATACAAATTGGACGCAGTTGGATCGATACGAAGTGTATTTGAGTATTGATGCAAATTGGATGCAGCTGGATCGATAGAAAGTTGATCGATATGAATGTTGATCGATACAAATGTTGATCAATATGAAAGTCGATCGATATCAAAGTTGATCGATACAAAATTAGATTGATACGGAAGTTCATCGATACGAAAAGTGATCGATATGAAAGTTGATCGTTACGAAATTCGATCGATACGAAAACTCATCGATACGAAGTTTGATCAATAGGAATATTATCATGTTTTCTAGATGCGAAAACATGTATATGAAAATCTTTATATTTTCTAGATAAGAAAAAATGGATACGAAAATCTTCATATTTTCATGGATACGAAAATGTGGATATGAAAATCTTCATATTTTCTGGATAAGAAAATATAAATACGAAAATCTTCAAATTTTCTAGATATGAAAATATGGATACGAAAATCATCATATTTTCATAGATACGAAAATCTTCATATTTTCTGGATACGAAAATATGGATACAAAAATCATCATATTTTCATGGATACGAAAATATGGATACGAAAATCTTAATGAATGTAGTTCCTCTTAGATCTGGAGCAATCTGAATAGAATAGAACGAACCACTTGACGATGGCTCTAGATCTCCTCCTTAGAATTTTGCAATCCAACGATGGCATTAGATCCACAGAGCAGGAGAAAAGCTGGGCTATCTCAGTGAAAGCACCAAAGGGTTTGCCTAAAAATTGGACACAACACTCATCGGATGTAATTGAAGAGATTAGAATGCAGAAATTATAGGGAAAGTAAGGCTAATCTTACAATCACACCAAAATAAAAGCATGCACAAATGGAAGAAGACAAGCATTTATAGTGGTTCGGCATTACAGCCTATGTCCAATTTGAAGGGATTGCTGTTTATTCATGATTCTCAACTTAATTACAATGATATAATAGCTAGTACTCGAGTTACAATGGAGTTTCATCACAGTGACAGCGTAGAGGCTTCCCAAAAGCCCCTTTTCTTGATGCATATGGCTGCTATTTATGGGCGTATGCTAAAAATATCTCGCCCAGATCTCGTAAGACTTCTTCTCTCACATAAGTGGGCCCACGGAATCGAGTTTAGGTAGTTTTGAATCGATCTGGGAGAGACACGAATGGAATTCATATCGATCAATAATTGATCCTTTTTGGTTGAAATTTATCTAGTATATTCTTGACGTTGTAGGCAAGCTCCTATGAAAATTTGGTGGCTTTGGGCTTGCAGATCTCGAGTTATGAACGATGCAAGTTTGGTTTTGTATGACATTGTCATCTCCATATCGATATTATTTCGCATCTGTCCTGCATGGCTCTATTCATACCGATGCTTGCATGCTACTTCGTATCGATGGTTGGAGAACGCCTTCGTATCGATGCTTCATGTTGCCTTCTTCGTATCGGTCTGTGGTTGTTACTGTTCGTATCGATGGTGGGAGATCGATACGAAATGGATGGAGGGAGACCGATATGAAATGGATATTGGTTGATGAATATGAAGTGTTGTTAACATGATGGATATGAAGTAGCTTCATTTTGATGGATACGAAGGAAGTTAGTGGATGATGGATACGAACTGAATCTCTCTTAGGGAATGGATACAAAATTGGATGGATACGAATAGAGTTGGATTTCTCAACCTTGATCAATCAATATCTTAAGCATACGAACTCCGATTGACTTGAAATTTGGAATGTTGGCTTTCATAGCTTTGTTGGTCTTGTCATATCAATTGTAGCTCGATCCGGATTCGAACAAAATTTACCGGTATTCATAATAGACCTGTGTATTAACGATCTCCAGGATGAACTACTCTTGGTTTCTAGTCAAGTTCTTGGTGTCACGGCCTTGAAAAAAGGTGGTATAACAGGTACATTCATGATGAAAAACCTTGTTTCAAAAATCTTAAAGCATGAGCCAAAGCCAACTTTTACCATGAGATTGCACTTCTCGAAAGGAATGGCTGCTTCATTATTAAGGCCATAAATAGGCGCTTGGCTCAGCTTGAGTACACTTTTGAGTTGATCCATCTTATCAAATTTATGTTTAAAGATGATATTCACAGCCACTCCATTATCTACCATGTTCTTAGATACTTCAGAAAGACCAATTTGAGAAGTGATCACAAGGGGATCATTGTGAGGACGAAAGACAGTTTTCTTATCAATATCCTTAGAAATGGCCGACGTTTAGGCTTCCTCATTTTCTCATATTTTCCTAATTCAAACACGGTTCCTTTAGCTCCTTAGTCTTCATTGATATAAATTTTCCAGCTACTGTTGTTGGACCTAGCTACATGTGTTCTTCCTCAGATTAATCAATAAAATTTCTAGGTGTCAACAATGATCTAAACACTTGTCCTTTTTATTGCACTGCTTTGGATTTAACCAAGGGTGTTCCTTCTACACACTCTTGGTTCTCAAAAGTTCATTGAGCTTTTCGGTTCTTATAAGTTTATTGATAAAATTCTTAAGACACATGCAGTCTTCCGTATATTGGCTATTTTCTCGAAGATAAGAATAATATTTACCTCCGTGGTTGGAGTATGGTTCATCTGTGACGACCCACAAAACTGTACCCTCTAAATCGACAATAGTCCACACATGTACGATCCAAAAAGCAAAGACTGACGGAAAGTCAAGAGAAAGAAAAGAAGAGAGAAAAAGAGAAGAGAAGAAAGAGAGAAGATAGAACCAAACAGAACAATACAGAATCTCACATCGCAGCGGATAATATATAATATCATATCAACGATCTTTACAAAGCAGAAACTATAGATATATACACATCAATCAGAGTTCAACAATCAATCAATAGTTATCAGCCTGAACAGTTATAATAACCTGTCCTTCCAATTGCCGATAATATACAACAACAAACAAAGCACAATAGATAATCAAAACAAGTACGTGTATACGAAAATGAAGATCTCCAGCTTTCCTGCTGAAGCTCTAAAAGCACCAAATCTGAACCTGTAAATATACTCGGCCTGACCCGAGAATTGAAAGGGAAGAATGCCCGGACAGTCTGGTAAACCAGCGTGAGAAACACACTCAACCGAATTTATTAAATTACCAAACTTTTCCTTAGTTTTCAAAACAAGAGCATCTCGTAAGACAAGTCCACGCATAAACACGGACATGTTTTTACCTTATGATAACTAAAACATTTCATATCAAATGTCATGTTATATTATAGTAGTGTCTACTATATACAAATAATATTATTCATAGTCGAAATTGTTACATTGATTAAATTCCAGCATATAGCCCAATTGGGTAATACAACCAAAATGGCAGGGACGTAGTGGAGTTTGGATTTTCACACAAATGACCAAGTAAAAGGACTGCCTTCCGGCAGTACATCTCTAGAAGAATGTATCGAGAAACCATCACAAATTTCTCTACCAACACAAGACCGGCCCACCTCTATAACTAGATGGTACCGAATATGTCATCCTCCGGTCATTACCGACCTTTACCGAGGGTCCTCTAGCATACAAACCACAATAATTAGATATACGACGTCATAGCGTGCAAAGATATATCTAGAAGAGGATGATCATATCCTACTTGGGAATGACCCACTTAGCCTTGCTGCAATTAATCATGTTTTGGTCATTTCCGGTTGATGAGGCTAGAGGTAACGATTACCTTTTACAATCACATATCACATCACTTAGAATGCCACACGGCCATTTCCGTTGACTACTAATTGCCTTCCACAAAAATACAACCCTTCAGCTCATACGTCTCAAGTAGGGTGTTAAGCTAAGAGAAGTTACCTTCTTCGCCACCACTGATATACGTTTATAAAAACCAATGTACGTAATTTTTAGAAATGCAATGTCAGACAAACATCCATACAAGTTGTCTAGGGACATGACAAACCGAAGGTACTTTCCTACCACATCCTGTCGGAAAATCCCTAAGATTAGTAGCGAATAGTCCTTGCATTGGATATTTCATAATGAAGAGACCACTGCTACTGGATGTATATTGGGATTTTAACCCCAAACGATCAACAAGCAGTCCCCCACTATGAAAATCCGGAATATCAATATCATCATAAGCAACCTGCGCAGTCGTCGCATATAAGTTGGTCCGAAGTGGTTTTTCAGATAAATCTGATCCCAGTCTCTTCGCACCAACAACGCAAAAGCGTTTCTCAATTTCACACAGAAACTAAGTCTCATAGACTTATCACGTCTCCAACTTTCAACCTGCTATCCTTTGGGACAAGAAGGAAGCTCGATAGATTGGAGTAATACTCTGCACTATACATATCAACATCCTCAACACAAATGATAATCAAGACTACACAGAAGGCTACATACTACGTGTACGACTAAATAGTTCCCACATCAAGTCGAGCAACTAAAATTTAGCCAAGTCTGATAGTCGGTTATTTAACTATCAAAGCAAACAAACAAATATTCAGCACTATAACAATCACTAGGCCCTTTTAATTAATCTTTTATTAATTAATTCGCTTGTCAAGTATTCACTTCAAATTATCTTTAAAAAGATATATCTTCAAAACATTTCACTTCATATTGGAAAACATTTCCAAATACTTATTTAAAAATAAGTAATTCACAATCTATTTATTTTCAACAATTAGAAAATATCTCATATACCTAAATCAGAATTAAGTATATATTTTATTCTTTGAAGAAAAGATTCTCTTTAAACACATTTATTAGGGTTAAAACGAATGTTGCGTAAAACATCTTTACGACAACCCAAAATCACTAGTATAGGGATTCAAAAATAAGATAGATATATAAATCCCAATACTATAAGAAAAACATTTCTTTTCAAAAGTCATTTACTATAACAATAGTGTTATAGTCCATCATTTCCTTATTTCTCGAAAACATCTACTCAACAATGAATGTTGAAATCTATGTATTCGATATTTAACACATTTTAAAAATCTTTAAATCATTTAAATTCAATTTAAATACCACTTCCCAAACGTTTATTTAATTTTAAAAGATTATCCACTGTCCAAAATCGTGAATATAAATCGTTTACCAAATTTAATATTATTTCAACATTTAATTTAAAGGATAACTCACTGTCAAAAATCGTGGACATATTTCTTTTACCAAATTCATCGCTATTATAAATTTAATTAAAGGATTATCCACTGTCCATAATTCCTTTAATATACTTCTATATTTAACTTATCAAATTCAATCAATTTCGGATTTATAAAACAATGTTTATAAACTCCATTTATATTTTATAAAAACTTCAACTTATAAATCTCTTTATTAACCAATTCTACATATATCTCATTTACAACCAAAATCCAATTTATAAGTTAATTTCTTGTAAATCTCTTTATTTACAAAATTCATTCACCTTTATAACTTCGCAATTCGTAAATCTTATTCGCTTGTAAAATCCATTTATAAATTCATTTTAACATTTATAAAACTCGTTTTATAATTCCGTTACTTCGATTTATAAAAATATCACCTTTATACATCTTATATATAAACCTTTTATAATAAATTCAAAAATCACCATTTAAGCTATTTTATAAAATATCAACTTCATATTTCCAAAAAAATCACATTTCAATTATATTTCTCAAATATCATAATTTTTATAACATAAAAATTACAATATTTATTTATTCAAAATAAATTTATTTACTTAACACTTCAAAATTTAACAAAAAGTCTATTTTCAAAATCACTTGAAAATCATTTTAAATTAGGAAATCATCACTTCATCATTTTTAAATTCCAAAAATAGGCCCAATGCTGCAATAACACTAAATAAATCAATCACGGCATCCAAACATCATACATCATATGATAACAGCATATATCACAATATCTGTAAATAAATCAATACTGGTGAGGAATCCAGTTGGATCCATCCAACCTGTCATCTGCAACAAATATACATATTAGAATATGTGTACAATGTCCGCTTCAACGCAAACGCACGTACAAATGGTCATTCGCTCATACACGGAAACGTATAGGGTCATCTGCTCCACTAGGCAGGTATATATCCAAATACCAATCAATATATCATATATCATCCAAACAATCATCAATCATCATATAATAAATTATTTCTCACTTATATAAAAATATCAGTAAGTCAGAAAGAATGAGTTGTACTCACATTGCGTCTAATAGCAGTTGCAGTGTTTTATTCCGAATAAAATTAAATAGTTTAATTTTACCCAAAATTCACACTAGCTCCAAACCAGCTCCATCGCGTAGTGTTCGTCAATACGGACCGAATGCAATTCATTTCGTGCGAAACGGACTTCGTATGAAAAGGTTACGCAATTTGGAAGTTAATACGAATTTATATAAATTAATTTCAATTTCTATTTTCAAATTTTTATGCCCTAGCTTCATCCAGGCCATTCATTTAGCTTGATGGAATCGTGGCCACCCTTTCTTTCTTCTACCATGCATGAAACCTCCTGGTTTGAGAACCCATCGGCCGCCAAACGTTCGTGAATTTTCGAGCCTCCATACGACGACGAGCCATCGATCAAGCTCCGCCGTTCGAATGCCCTAGCTCCACTCTACCAGCGCCGTGAAGGACATTCAACTCGGTCATCTATTCGCACTGAAAAAACGTGCGTGAATGCCGACACTTCATCGACCTGCTGTGCCTCACAGATTACGATCATAGCTGTATGGATCGAATGATCACGTGAAGCTCTATAATGTTCTAGTTGGAAGCTTTTGCTATAAGTGGATGGATCTAGAGATTTTAAGGGAGAAAGTATGGAGAATTTTCGGCCATTGGAGATGAAAATGGAGGCTTACCCTAGTTGCTGTTAGGGTTTTGCAAAAATGAATAAAAGTTGGCCTTTTAAGAAAATGTTGCGACACTATTCATCCGATTTTTTTCCAAACTCGAAACGAGACGTGCCGCCTGGCGTTTATAATGTTTTACCCCATTCCAAACGCAATGGAATATATCGGGAGCCAATTCGATCGTATTTGAAAGATAGGTTTTCAAATCTACTTGTTTAAATTTAAAATCTACTTAAACATATTTCTATGCGTTTTAGCTTGCCCTGGACAAACCGTAAATCCGATTGGCACAGAATTTGAAATATTAAAATAATTTAACATTACGGATCCGACGAAACTAGTTTCATTGAAATCCGAGACTGTTTGAAAAATGACCATTTGTACTCGTCAATTAAATATTAAAATATTCAATTTCTAGAATTTAACTTTTAATTCGATTTTAAAAGTTCTCTAATATCATTCTAATTCAACAAGAACTTATTACAACTTTATAAATCATTTTCATTCACATTTAATTCAAATATCAATTATTCCTGCAATTTCAAAAATTAAATTAATAATTTAATTATCCAATTAAATCTAGATATTCAAAATATTATTTATTCGACTTATAAAATTTACTTGTGCATATTTAAAATCAATTAAATATATGAATTTCAAATGACAGAAATTCTAGGTCGTTACATTCTCCCCTACTTAAAAGAATTTCGTCCTTGAAATTACAAAGTAAGAAAAAGTTAAAAAATCCAATAACTTTTCATAACAATTCATTCAAATTAGAATTACCAAATCTATTTAACCTTTTACGTTTTCCAAAATCCATTTGTTAAACTTCTTAAAAAAAATTCTAAGTTTTAAATCCATAATATAGTTATCTTTTCAAAAGCACTAATATCGTTTAACTTTTCAACTAAATATCAATGACTTTTGTTATCAAAAAAATTTCAAAATCTCAAAAAATTTCTAACGCCTCAAATTTCAAAAAAAATTCGCCATAGTCACCTTTTGCGCTGTTCGATCCGGAAAAAAAATAACAATATATATATCACAAATATACATCTCATCATCGAGGATGAGGCATCCCGAAGGGAAAAAAGTGTAAAAGTACGATATGTAATCTGAGATATGTACCTTATAATTATTACCGAGCATATACGGCTAATATAGCGTTAAAGCGAGCTCCAAATGCGAAGCAAGCGCAATACACATCTACTAAATACTCTACAAACAGTGAGAAACATGTATATATAAAAATATTACCAACATGCAACATATACCAATACAACAACTATATATGCCAGTATAGCAAATGCAACAAAAGCAATAAATCCAACCATCAAACAACTATCATCCAACAACTCCATACCCAAATCAATACACTTTCACTTCTCATTAATATTTATTGGATTGATTTTCAATTTAATCACATTTGATTCATTAACATTAGATTTCCTAACATTCATTTATTCAATTAGTTTACATTTACTAATTCATATTCAAGTTAGTTCACTTTCAAATCAAATCAATTCTATTTAAATTCACTTAACTTCCAATTTGGATTCAATTATTTAGCTTTCAATTTCATTAATTCAACTTCATATGGATTTTCTATATAATCAATTAACATCCATTTAACAACCAATGCACATCAACATTTACCAAATTAATTTACTTTACATTCATTCAATTTGGTTCAACACTTTTAATTTCAAATTGGCTTAACATTCAATTCTTGACAACAACATTTTTTTAATCCATGTTTATTCCCTAATTCACCTTTACAATTAAAGTTGAATTTCATAATATAACTCAAGTTCATATTCATTTAATTCACTTTATTAATTTACTTCGATACCAAAATCAACTTCATTAATATTTACTTTCACTATACAACTTAAGTTCACTACTAATTTTAATTCAAATTCTATTTTTTTAACTTTTCTTAAGTCAAATTTCACATTACTTATTCAAAATCAGACTTTGTTTTGCTTAACAAACTTGTTTAACCATTTTAACAATTGGTTTTACATACATTTTCTCAATTTATAAGTTATACTACTTATTTATTCAAACTTCTAGAAACATTTACCTACGTATACTTCCATTCACCTTTTTATAATTTCAAATCATGGTTATATAATCACTTTACACTTAGGTTTAATTTCCATTTCAATAATTTATCTAATCCAATTCTAATTATTTAACCTTCCTTTAGTTAAATTTCAAATCATATATTAATTATGCTAACTCAAATATATTTCAACTTTACCAAGTTAAATTTCTTATTATTTCACATAATAAGCCCAAAACTCAGTTTGCTTACATCTATCAATTACAACATGGATTTTAAATTCAAATTTGTTTATCATAACAAAACTTCAATTTTTCAATTTACTTTTGGTAGCAAATCCATCACATAGAAACTTGAAAATGATACTGATGATGGTGTAGTCATCACCCTTATTATTTTCCAGCAACGGTAGTGAATTTAGTGCTTTATATTATTTTATTTTTTCTTTTGTTTATAAATCACATTTATAAATCTTTACTTATATAATTTTACTATTTTACTTTACTTAAAGATTCATTTCAAACTTATTTATCTTATCTAGAGTTATAACAATATAACATCTTTTTACTTTGAAAATCAACTTCCAAAATAAACGGAATTCAAATTTCACAAATTCTTAGTTAAATCCATTTTTATTTATAACTCATATTTATAAATATGCTCATTTAGTTTCATTTCGTATATATAAGATTATTTCACAATTGTATATCATATTAATTATAATTCCATACTTATAATTTATTTGCTTGCATAATTTATTCTTTTACAATTGTTGCTTTTATTTAGATTATTCAAACATATTTTATTAACTTATATACATTTACATTTTCAAACAACCAAACAATCAATTTATATTCACTTTAATAATTCTGAAAAATTATTCATATATAAAATATAATCTAGGTAAAATAATTTCATTTACCCAGTTTAAAATGATATTATGTCGACTTGCCTTGTTTAAGTGTTTGGAAATCCATATAGATAACATGGCGTCCCACATACCGACCAGAATTCACAACAGCTCAACGGATAAGCAAACACAATATAAGACATTTTATATTCACTAACAGATACGCGCTCATATATGTAATATACTCAAACTCAATCTAGGATGCTGTATCTATATTGAGTACACATCAAAGCTTAGGAATATACAAAATCTAAGCTCTGATACCAGTTGTGACGACCCTCAAATCCGTACCCTCTGAATCGACAATAATCCACACATGTACGATCCAAAAAGCAAAGACTGACGGAAAGTCAAGAGAAAGAAAAGAAGAGAGAAGAAGAGAAGAGAAGAAAGAGAGAAGATAGAACCAAACAGAACAATACAGAATCTCACATCACAGCGGATAATATACAATATCATATCAATGATCTTTACAAAACAGAAACTGTATATACACACACATCAATCAGAGTTCAACAATCAATCAATAGTTATCAGCCTGAATAGTTATAATAACCTGTCCTCCCAATTGCCGATAATATACAACAACAAACAAAGCACAATGGATAACCAAAACAAGTACGTGTATACAAAAATGAAGATCTCCAGCTCTCCTGCTGAATCTCCAAAAGCACCAAATCTAAACCTGTAAATATACTCGGTCTGACCCGAGCATTGAAAGGGAAGAACGCCCGGATCAGTCTGGTAAACCAGCGTGAGAAACACACTCAACTAAATTTATTAAATTACCAAACTTTTCCTTAGTTTTCAAAACAAGAGTATCTCGTAAGACAAGTCCACACATAAACACGGACATGTTTTTACCTTACGATAACTAAAACATTTCATATCAAATGTCATGTTATATTATAGTAGTGTCTACTATATACAAATAATATTAATCATACTTGAAATTGTTACATTAATTAAATTCCAGCATATAGCCCAATTGGGTAATACAATCAAAATGGCAGGGACGTAGTGGAGTTTGGATTTCCATACAAATGACCGGGTGAAGGGACTACCTTCCGGCAGTACATCTCTAGAAGAATGTACCGAGAAACCATCACAAAGTTTCTCTACCAACACAAGACCAGCCCACCTCTATAACTAGATGGTACCGAATATGTCATCCTCCGGCCGTTACCGACCTTTACCGAGGGCCCTCTATCATACGAACCACAATAATCAGATACACGACGTCATAGTGTGCAAAGATATATCTAGAAGAGGATGATCATATCCTACTTGGGAATGACCTACTTAGCGTTGCTACATGTAACCCTGTTTTGGTCATATCCGGATGATGAGCCTAGAGGTAACGATTACCATTTACAATCACATATCACATCACTTAGAATGCTACACGGCAATTTCCGTTGACTACTAATTGCCTTCCACAAAAATACAACCCTTAAGCTCACACGTCTCAAGGAGGGTGTTAAGCTAAGAGAAGTTGCCTTTTCCGCCACCACTAATATACGTTTGTAAAAACGAATGTACATAATCTTTAAAAGTGCAATGTCAGACAAACATCCATACAAGTTGCCCAGGAACAAGACAAACCGAAGGTACTTTCCTACCACATCCTATCGGGAAATCCCTAGGATTAGTAGCGAATAGTCCTTGCATTGAATATTTCATAATGAAGAGACCACTGCTACTAGATGTATATTGGGATTTTAACCCAAAACGATCAATAAGCAGTCCCCCACTATGAAAATCCGGAATATCAATATCATCATAAGCAACCCGCACAATCGTCACATATACGTTGGTCCAAAGTGGTTTTCGGATAAATCTGATCCCAGTCTCTTCGCACCAACAACGCAAAAGCGTTTCTCAATTTCACACAGGAACTAAGTCTCATAGACTTATCACGTCTTTAATTTTCAACCTGATATTCTTCGGACCAAGAAGGAAGCTCGATTGATTGGAGTAATACTCTGCACTATACAAATCAACATCCTTAACAGAAATGATAATCAAGACTACACAAAAGGCTACGTACTAAGTGTACGACTAAATAGTTCCACATTAAGTCGAGGAACTAAAATTTGGCCAAGTCTGATAGTCGGTTATTTAACTATCAAGGCAAACAAACAAATATTTAGCATTATACAATCACTAGGCCCTTTTAATTAATCTTTTATTAGTTAATTTACTTGCCAAATATTCAATAGGCCAAGTCTTACGCGGTTCAATGCAGATGTAGCATCGGTGGATCGACCGGATCCATCCAAGGTCTTGATGGCAGCTGTATCGGGCATAGCTGACGGCACAGAATTCAAGAATTCGCTAACAAGAGATCCTCCTATTGATCTAGGGGAATTTTATCATGAGGCCGAAGGATTTTTACGATTAGAGGATGCGAATGCCGAAAGAGAGGAAGGAGAAGGAATCGACGTTTATGCAATCAAAGGTGGAAATCCTCCCGAGAAAGGTGCAGAAACTAGCAAAGGGAAACGAAAGGCTGAGGATAGCAACAATAGATCAACACGACCACGAAAAGAACCAAGATTCACCTCATATATAGAGCTAAACGAAACTTTGGAACGGATCTACCAGAATACCGGGGGGCAGGTTCCTTATCCAAAGCCGATGAGGAGAGATCCGACTAACAACGAGAGAAGGTCAGACAAATATTTTTCATTCCATGAGTTAAATGGTCACAGCACAGACGACTGCAGACTCTTGAAAGATGAAGTCGAGGGGCATATCCGAAACGGTTTGCTGTCGCAATATGTGAGAAGGAGGGCCACAACGGTGGAACAAGAACGACCACCGCCTGCACCAACTGAAGACGGCTCGGGATCGAGGCGTCCGCTTATTATCAATTGATTGAGATAATGATGGATGAGTGGCAAACTCCACACTAATGCGATTAAGTTGTTTACGCATGTACAGGACAACGAACGATACTCAGGCATGCTCTGATACAACTTTAAATCATATCGATGTAGGTGTTTGCGCTCTGACGTCGCTGTTTTGCTTTTGTTTTTTACTTCTTATGTTTGGATTTGATTTTGTTGGACATTTATGTTGAAAATCTCGGTTGAATGGATATTTAGTTTTGATAATTCTAAAACGGCTAAGCTGCTTACACATGTACGGGGTCGCGAACGGTCCTTAGGCATGCTCTGAGATAGCGACAAACCGCCTTGAAAAACGATCCAGAAACCCACTCGAACGTGAAATCTGGTATCGATAACACTAAGTCCCCCTCGGGCACACTCATTCGCCACGAACGGCACCCGATCGCGAACGGTCACAATTCGCCGTGAACGACACCCGACCTCGAACGGTCACAATTGGCCACGAACGGCACCCGACCTCGAACGGTCACAATTCGCTACGAACGACATCCGACCTCGAACGGTCACAATTCGCCACGAACGGCACCCGACCTCGAACGGTCATAATTCGCCTCGAACGACACTCGATCGCGAACAATCACAAATCGCCTCAAACGGCACCCCGGCCGTGAACGGTCACCACTCGCCGTGAACGGCATCCGACCGTGAACGGTCGCGTATCACCTCAAATGACACACGATCCCTAATGATCGTCGTTTGTGGTCAGATAAGACTATCAATTTCTTTGCAGGTCATCTACAGGATATGAACATCCATCGTACGACATTACAAAACACACCTTCCTACCGCAAGGCATGTTTTGGGGGGCAAGTGTTATCCCGCCTTTAAGCAAGGCCGTGATACAAAAAGATTAACCGAAAACCAAAGACAATTCGTCACGAAGATGGATTATATGCAGGTTCGCTATGGATATCGATGAATTTTGTCCGGGTATGGATCAGGCTACAACTGACAAGACACGACAAGCGAAGTCATGGAAACCAGCATTCCAAATTTCAGGTCAATCCGAGTTTGTATGTTCAAGTTATGATCGATGCAATTTGGAGGAAACGACCTTGGTTTCGTATCCATCAATAAGCTATGATTTCGTGTCCATACAGTTCGTATCCATCGCTGAGCCATATTTCGAATCGATCAGATTCGTACCCCTCCGCGTGTCCTCATTCGTATCGATTAGTTTCGCATCTATCCTCAAGCAACTATTTCATATCGATCAACTCCACATCCATCAACCAGTAACGCTCTTCGTATCGGTTCGCCTAATGTCTAGTTCGTACTCGTGAAGGAGGTGTTTATTCGAATCCATCAGGTAGCTTAAGTTCGTATCCATCACAAATCCACCATCGATACGAGCTAATCCTTTAATTCGATTTGAAATAAACATACCGCGAATCGATACGAGGTGCACATGGTTGATTGATTCAAACTGTGTAACGACACTTGATACAAACGAGGCGAAACTCATGGATACGACACGGTCAACTCGGAGCAAAACGAGGATCGGTGCGAGGAGAGCGTGCCTCGTCGCCGCATGGTCACGTGCATTATCGATTCGAAGTGGGTCGATTCGAAGCCATGGATTCGAACGAAACAGTACTCTGAGGAAATTCATTTTGTATCGATCATAACTCGAGATCCACCAGTCGAAATGCCGTGAAATTTTCACAGGAGCTTACGTACAAGCTAAAGAATGTTCCTGCCAAGTTTTAGACCGATAGGACCATTCCTTGATCGATACGAAATCGGTTCGTATCGATCATAGATCGAGTCGAAACTTGGTTGGATCGATCGCGTGGGCCCACTCACGTGCCAGAAGAAGTCTCCTGAAGTTTGAGCTGATATCAGCCTCCTACACCTATAAATAGCCCCTTGAAGCCTACAGAAAAAAGATCTTTCAATCCTGAAGCGTCCAGACTTTGCCGGATTCCATTTCACACTTCACTATTACTGTTGTACTCGAATTTCATAGCTATTATCTACTGTAATCTGCTGTAATTCACTGAAACCACCAAGTGAATATCAATAAAGTCATCAAGTTCAAAGCGGACGTAGGCCAGATCGCCGAACCACTATAAATTCTGTGTTGTTTACTGCTTTCTTTTGAATTTTCTGAGTGATCTCCATACTTGTTATGCATCTGAGATCTGTGATTGTGAATTATCAACTATCGGGTGTTTATGACCAATTTTGGCGCAAACGTATATAAATCCCAATACTGTACGAAAACATTTACTTTCGAAAATCATTTACTATACGAATAGTGTTATAGTCCATCATTTCCTTATTTCTTGAAAACATCTATTTCAACAATGAATGTTGAAATCTATGTATTCGATATTTAACACATTTTAAAACATCTTTAAATCATTTAAATTCAATTTAAATACCACTTCCCAAAACGTTTATTTAATTTAAAAGATTATTCACTATCCAAAATCGTGAATATTAATCATTTACCAAATTTAATATTATTTCAACATTTAATTTAAAGGATAAATCACTGTCAAAAATTGTGGACATATTTCCTTTACCGAATTCATCACTATTGCAAATTTAATTAAAGGATTATCCACTGTCCAAAATCGCGGATATAGTTCCTTTAATATACTTCTATATTTAACTTATCAAATTCAATCAATTTCGAATTTATAAAACAATGTTTATAAACTCCATTTATATTTTATAAAAACTTCAATTTATAAATCTCTTTATTAACCAATTCTACATATATCTCATTTACCGTCAAAATCCAATTTATAAGTTAATTTCTTATAAATCTCTTTATTTACAAAAGTCATTCACCTTTATAACTTCGCAATTCGTAAATCTTATTTACTTATAAAATCCATTTATAAATTCATTTTAACATTTATAAAACTCGTTTTATAATTCCATACTTCGATTTATAAAAATATCACCTTTATACATCTGATATATAAACCTTTTATAATAAATTCAAAAATCACCATTTAAACTATTCTATAAAATATCAACTTCATATTTCCAAAAAATCATATTTCAATTATATTTCTCAAATATCATAATTTTTATAACATAAAAATTATAATATTTATTTATTAAAAATAAATTTATTTACTTAACACTTCAAAATATAACAAAACGCCCATTTTCAAAATCACTTGAAAATCTTTTTAAATTAGGAAATCATCACTTTAACATTTTTAAATTCCAAAAATAGGCCCAATGTTGCAACAGCACTAAATACCTCAATCACGGCATCCAAACATCATATATAATATGATAACAGCATATATCACAATATCTGTAAATAAATCAATACTGATGAGGAATCCAGTTGGATCCCTCCAACCTGTCATCTGCAACAAATATACATATTAGAATATGTGTACAATGTCCGCTTCAAGGTAGACGCGCGTACAAAGGGCCATCCGCTCATACACGAGAACGTATAGGGTCGTCTGCTCCACTAGGCAAGTATATATCCAAATACCAATCAATATATCATATATCATCCAAACAATCATCAATCATCATGTAATAAATTATTTCTCACTTATATAAAAATATCAATGAGTCAGAAAGAGTGAGTTTTAGTCACATTGCGTCTAATAGCAGTTGCAGTGTTTTATTCGGAATAAAATTAAACAGTTTAATGTTACCCAAAATTCACACTAGCTCCAATCAGCTCCAAACTAGCTCCATCATGTAGTGTTCATCAATATGGACCCAACGCAATTCATTTCGTACGAAACGGACCTCGTATGAAAAAGTTACACAATTTAGAAGTTAATACGAATTTATATAAATTAATTTCAATTTCTATTTTCAAATTTTATACCCTAGCTTCATCCAGGCCGTTCATTCATCTTGATAGAATGGTGGCCACCCTTTCTTTCTTCTCCCACGCATGAAACCTCCAGGTTTGAGAACCCATCGGCGGCCAAACGTTCATGAATTTTCGAGCCTCCATACGACGACGAGCCATCGATCAAGCTCCGCCGTTCGAACGCCCTAACTCCACTCTACCAATGCCGTGAAGGACGTTCAACTTGGTCATCTGTTCGCACTGAAAAATGTGCACGAACATCGGCAGTTCATCGGCCTGCTGCGCCTCGATCGACTCGCCGATTACAATCACAACCGTATGGATCGAAAGATCTCGTGAAGCTCTATAATGTTCTAGTTGGAAGATTTTGTTACAAGTGGATGGATCTAGAGATTTTGAGGGAGAAAATGTTGAGCATTTTCAGCCATTGGAGTTGAAAATAGTAGCTTGCCCTAGTTGCTATTAGGGTTTTGCAAAAATGAATAAAAGTTGGCCTTTTATAGAAAATGTTGCGACACTATTCATTTATTTTTTCCGAACTCGAAACAAGACGTGTCGCCTGGCGTTTATAATGTTTTACCCCAATTCTGAACGCAATCAAATATATATCGGGAGCCAATTCGATTGTAGTTGAAAGATAGGTTTTCGAATCTACTTATTTAAATTTAAAATTTACTTAAACAGATTTCTACGCGTTTTTAGCTTGCCTCAAACAAACCGTAAACCGATTGACACGGAATTTGAAATCTTACAATAATTTAATATTACGGATCCGATGAAACTAGTTTCGTCGAAATCCGAGACTGTTTGAAAAATGGCCATTTTTACCCGTCAATTAAATATTAAAATGTTCAATTTCTTGAATTTAACTTTTAGTCGATTTTAAAAGTTCTCTAACATCATTCTAATTCAACTAGAATTTATTTCAACTTTATAAATCATTTTCATTCGCATTTAATTCAAATATCAATTATTTCTGCAATTTCAAAAACTAAATTAACAATTTAATTATCCAATTAAATCTAGATATTCGAAATATTATTTATTCGACTTATAAAATTTACTTGTGCATATTTAAAATCAATTAAATATACGAATTTCAAATGACAGAAATTCTGGGTCGTTGCATCATCTGTCTTTTTTCATGCTGATATGGTATTCTTTCTTATGTTACTGTATATTTAGGCATATGAGTGGGTCAATGTAAAGTCTCCACAGCTTGGCACTCTCGTCTTTGTTTCTTTGTCGGGACGATCTTTTAGCTTTCATCCATCCATTCTCGACTCTTACTTAAGTCTCTTTTTAATTCCTCGATTAATGTCTCTCTTTGAGCACTATAAAATAACTCATTTAAGAATGTGCATATTTTTGTATTAAGTCTTTCCAAACTAGGTATTCCTCCATAACCCAAAAGTGATGGCTAAGGACTTTGCCTTATCTGACATGCCTTTGAATTTGGCAGCAGTGTCATTACACATTCGAATAATCCTTTAAGGATCCTTTTCCCTCGTCGGATGCTAGTAAGCCAACTCTCTTGGCCTATGTGTATCTTAAAGTAATAACTAAGTCATAATTTTTTTAGTAAACTAATTCCAACAATAGATCGAGTTGAGGGGGTAATTCTGAAACCACTTCGGCGCCTATCAAATAAAAATAACCACTAAGAATCTACACTTAATCATCCAAGGGCTGAATGTCCTGCATTTGAATTTATACAAAGCACTATGGTCTTCAGGGTTCATAGACTGATTATAAGACAATTTCAGATTATAAATCCATCTGGTAATAGGGTTGTCATAATTTCTCTAGAAAAGGGTTGAAATTTCTTGACTTTTGGTTCATGTAAGAACCAGACTTGGGTCAGTCTAAGATATTTTAGGTTCAGAGACATAATAGGTTGATGTTGTATTTTGGGTGCATCTCTTGGGAGGTATAGTAGTCATAATAGGAACTATGTATATGTATATTAATGTAATTTTGGGTTGCCTCATGTACGGTTGATGATGACACATGTACTTTAGGGCGTATGCGTACTTCATATGCTGACATGTACCTATGTCTATAGTTGGACTTTGACTGTCATTTTGTAGCCCTATTATTAGCTATGTATATTTTGCTTGTGTACTTTCTATTGTGATATTAGGATTTGACTTGTATATAATTCACTCATATACCGTTCTATTCAGGTTATGTCCACATGTTTATTTCCTTATACAAGAATGTATACATAAGTCTATGTTTTTCGTTGATGATGAGAAATATATCAGTGTTAGCCCATAAGAATATTCACATAGGATCACCATCTATAATCCCATTATTCGAATTATCAGACAATGTTATTTCATAATGTACTTAGTAGTTAGATATAGAGGATTGGAGAGGGTAGTTACATTTTCGGTATTAAAGCCTAGTTTAGAACAAAATGTAGTATGTATACCAGATTTGGCCGTTGTTAGGACTTAGGCTTCTTGTGTCTCCTTAGAGGTTGGTAATATCCAATATACATGGGATAGTATGAATGTAAAAATTATTATGGAGATAATTATTTGGGTGCATATTTGTTATTTTCCTACTATATGACATCTCCACTCCTATATATTTCTAACTTTTATCTTACTATTATTGGATTGATTTTTAGTCAAGGTCCAATGCCCTAAATTTCTAGAAGTAAGTTTCAAAAGCAGCATTGTATAAATAAGATTCAACTAAAGGTAGAATGCCTAGGCCAAAAGCAGTAGAAAATTAAAGTGCCTGATGTAAAGACACGAAGTTTTATAGTGGTTTAGGAGTTTGTCCTTTTGTTCCTTTGTCCATTGTAGAGAAGGTTCTTTAATATTTGGTCATATTATCCCATAATAGCTTTACAAAGTTAGATTGAAACTATCCCATTAGTGATCTTTATTAAAAAGGTAAAGTCTTAGAAAGTTAAAATGATTGTGAAATTATCACGATAATATGAGTTTATACTTCTCGGATTCCAATCCTCATTATAAGGACCTGTGCTTTGTATTTGTAAGCAGCTGTAGCTCTAGCTTTGGCATAGAGCTTTTCTCTTAGACTGCTGACTTAGCCCATTTGTATGGCAAAGATATAAGCACGTGTTATCATTTGGTTACATGTAGATTGAAATAAATTAATGATGCGGCATATTTATATATAGATTAGGGTGTCATAATCTATATATTTTTGATGAGCTTCATGATATCTAAGCCATTGATGTAGATTGAGGCCATTTTATCCCTTGATCTTAATATTGTATTGAGGTGCATTAGTCCTTGATTAGAGATGGCTTTGACTTTGCATGTTGAAATGGATGCTTTTGGGTTCTACTCAGGGTTATGGCTGCCGAGGGCTATTTCTTTAGACAGTGACTTTTAGAAGGCCTCTATTCATGATATGAAGGCAGTATGTATCCCTGAAATTATTGCATGCCTTGGTTCTTTTAGTCTTTCTATATGAAATAGATGTTGTACTTATGCTTTTGGTTGAAGGTCAGCTTGGAGACCGTTGTCTTTTGTACGACTAACACATGTAGTCTTAGTTTATATGGGCTTGTTCTTTGTATCCTAGTATATTGTTTGATATTTATCCTTGGAATTTTTTCAATGCTTGGTATGAGAGCTTATCCTTTGGATTGAAATACCAAAAGAGCTCTATGAAGCTATATGAATAATATGCATCGATATTTGATACTTATGGAAAGCTGAATATAGAGTAGAGTTTTAGAGCTTAAATAAAGGGCTGTAATCTTAATGAATACCTTGGAATAATCCTTTTGGGTTTCAGATTTTATAGTTTCAAGTTAATATAACATAGTAAAAATTATGATATAAGAACTATGATTTCTAGTATAATGAGTATGGCCGAAGGTCGGGGTATTAGAGGAGAGACAAGCCAATCAAATGATGGTGGTAGTGGTGGTGTACTTTAGACCTTTGAGCAGCTATGGAGTTGGTATAGAATATTCAAGCCAAAGGTTCTCTCGTAGCACCAAGGATAGATTTTGCAAGGATGTGGAATGATTACACAGACTTAGGTTGGAAAGCCTTTAAGAGTATCGAAGGAGTGATTGGAGTGCAAGTAGGGTTAAAGACATACAAGAGGATATTTACTTTTGTAGGTGTGAAAGATTAGCAGAGTGTCTAGATTACCTTTAGTCAACTACATGGTAAGGCTCTTGATTAGGATGAATTATTGATTGCAGAGACTAATAAGGCAGAGTTTACTTGGGCCTAGTTTAGAAGGAGGTTTGAGCAAAAATCCTACCTGAGGCTAAGAGGGCACTGATGTCTAGGCTGTTTATCAAGCTTAAACATGGCAAGATGTTAGCTCAGGGGTATGTTAGACCATTTCAGGCATTATCTAAGAATTGCACTGATCTAGTCAACACGTTATATAAGAAGAACCAAAAGTTTGTTCATGAACAACGTACGTAAGAAGGTACACCTTATCTAGCTTATATCCACATTCGAGGAGATTGTGGATACAACTACGAGATTAGAAGAAATTGAGACGAGGGTATTGATGAGACTTCTAAGATGAGGTAGAATATGGTCCAAAAGAGAAAGTTCCTGTTCTTAAAGAAGGAACAAAGCTTTATAAAGAAGTAAGGTGATAGAAAGAGTATGGACTTTAGTAGGCCCGGTATGGTGCAAATTGTAAGTTATTCTCGTAGTACGAAAGGTCATTACTCAAGAGAACATAGAAAAATACCATAGCCATCTTCACAGAAGCAATGACGCTATTTTAAGGAGTATAGATATATTAGTTATTCTTACCCAGAGCTTGAGAAGAAGAGAAAAGTGGCAAAGATGAATGTAATAGAATCTATAGGAGGTTTTGTTCAAGGAAGAGGAAAGTAACAATTATGATGGACAGTATGATTCTATTTAGAGGTATTCACATAGGATTTCATTTTCATATGGAAGCATCACTGTAACAACCCGCCTTTTTGGACAGTTTAAACCATCGATCAAATACACATGTCGATTTCAAACCATTAAAAGGGCAGATAGTTATTGGGGTAATTGAGAAAAGAAAAGGAAGGGAAATAAAGGAAATGAGACAACCAGAATCTCACAGCGGAAGGCTAAAGTATAATAATAAAATAACAGTTCATGAAGCTGTTAATTAAATGAATACATTTGAAATGAATACATTTGATTATTATTATACAACATTTATCAGAGTTACATACACAACAAATATCATACAACAATGCAGCGGAATGGAATGAATATAATAGTAGTAGATAATATACCAAATCTTCGTCTCCGTCCTCCAAGGAAATGATCTTCAACCTAAACTGAAAACTCAGGACTGACCCGAGCATAATGAAAAGACAAAACACTCGAGTCAGGACTAAAATATCCTTATGAAAGTTAAATCAATCGTAAATAAATATGAGTGTAACGGCGTCAGAGATGTTTACGGGGTTTGACATCTCATATCCAGTGTCAACGTGCGTGCAATAACTCAAGAGATGTTACGGGATTTTCCATCTCTCAAGGATCCGTGAAACTATCTACTATGTAGTAATATACGCTAAGTAGATAATGCCTATTAGTAATATAAAGTATCAAAATAGCGTTAAGGCGTTACCATAATCCCCCTTAACACATTTTTATATTCCCAAAAGCATATACAAGACCGTAGTTTCCCCAAAACCGGAAGTCACCAGAGGGCAATCCATATACTCAAGGTACAAATCAAAAACGTAGTGGTCGCGAATAGGATAATCAGTATGACAAGGTACATGAGGCAATACCAACTAGGATACTAGTAGTTGCGTGATCCGGTCTAATGTTGGGCATAGCCAGCAGCTACCCCAACACCGCGAGACAACACTCCCAAATCAAGGGGTGCACCCAAATCGCATCACAAATGTAATAGAAATGGTATCGAAGAAGTGTGTTGCTAGAGGTGGCGAACCTCAATGGCCCGGCGCGGCTCCTGTTTTAGTCATGTCAGGGGTCATCCAATATCGTTCTCTTTCTTCAGTCAACGCGTTCACCAAACCATCCACTTCATTCTGGATCAACACTCCGCGTATAATAGTTATTAAAGTGGTTTTCGGTATCGACAGAGAGTATGTCCATATCCGATCCCGGTCTCTTTAATAACTACGTATTATTACACCGTTGGCTCTTTTATATTTCAAATTGATTCATGATTGATAACAAAATATCATATTCGCTTTAAAATCAAATAATTTCAAAATCATCATATATTCCAAATTAATTTAAATCTAAATTTCAAATAAATTTTCAATTCCAAACTCAAACTTGAAATATCATTTCATATCAATTTTCTTAGAAATATTCAGAGTTCGATTAAAAGTCCAATCTTTCAAAACAAATCAACTTTCAAAAATTTACACCGTATTTCAATTTTCAATTTAAATCTAAACTTCGATTTTATTTAATAATTTCGTTTACCAAGTTTAAATTCTAACATTTCGAGCTCCAATTCAAAATAATTCAATTTCCATAAATTGGATTTTATTCTTAAAATCAATTCATTTAAATAATTTCAAAACAACTTTTAAAATCATTTAATTTAACCAACTCGGTGTCCGTATATAATTTTCTAACCTATGGCCAAGTGATTAGTTATTATAATTAAATGTCAGGGATGAATATATCATTTAAATCAATCACAGTGTCATATGTATGCATAGCATGATATATATAAACAAATAAACATCCAAACATTTAAATATCAACCAATAACATCCATCGAAATACATCATCCAATAGGCAATACAATTCACGGCAATTTCATATTTATCAATGTCAGGTAATTTAATCGCAATTCAATTTTAATTTTAATTTAACTGTCAATTTATTTTTTTATTTTTATTTTTAACGGTGAATTCAAATGACAATCAATATGATAATTAAATTTTATCAAACAACAACAAATAAAAATCATAACTATGCATAATGTCAAATTTAACTAGCATAAAGATATTCAGTACGTTGTGAGCGTTATAAAACACTCACCTTGATTTTTCGATTTTAAATCAAATCGAACGACTTTCGATTTAACTCAAAATTTTCTCTAGCTCCAATTGATTCCAATCCAGTTCCATTGCGTAGTCCTCGTCGATACGATTCCAACGCAAAAAGTTTCGTCGAATTCCAACCTCGTATGACAAAGTTATGATGGTTTAAAGTTAACACGAAATTTTATGTAAATTAATTTCAGCTTAATTAAATTTTTAAAACCCACCCCATCATCACCGTTGATTTCCTGCATAGCAGATCTGAGCCGCACTCCCTCATCTCCTCACGTACGCGTATCATCTTCTTCCCGGTGTTGGAACGCGCAACACAACCCATAGCCGCCATCTTCATCGATTTTTCACGACCAAACCGAGCAACTTGAAGACGATCAGGTTACACCACTTCGAAGCCACCGCCTTACTCCATCTTCACCCCAAATAGCTCCAAGCTCGGGCTCATCCTCTGCCTCGAATTGCGTGAAAAACGCAGCCCCTTCTTGCTCGATTTCCCGTTGATCCGTGGCTCCGTTTTCGATCATCTCCGTATGGATTTGAAGCTTTCATCGTGCTCTACAACTTTGTAGTTGAGAGTTTTTGCTAATTGTTGATGGATTGAGAGGAAAATGAGGAAGAAGTTTCGAATTTCGTGGCCATTGATTCAGGAAATGGCGGCTAGGGCTGAAGTCAATTAGGGTTTCTGGATTAAAATAATAATAAAACTGCCTCGGTTTGCGTGCGTATTTATATAGGTAGGTCCAAAATCATCCGAACTCCAATCGAGACGTGCCGCCAGGCGTTTATAAGGTTTTACCCCCATTCCGGACGCAATGGAACTAGTTTCAAGGCTTAATTCGATCATATGTGAGAGTTACGGAAATAAACGATCAATTTTAAATTAAACCGATTAAACGATTTTCTATGCGTTTTGGCTTGCCCCGGACAAACGGTAAATCCGTTTGACTTGAAATTTGAAACATTACAATAATATCACATTACGGATCCAATGAAACTAGTTTCGTTGAAATCCGAGACCGTTTGAAAAATGACTATTTTTAACTCGCCAAATTAATATTAAACAATTTCAACGCGTTTCGAGCTGCCACGGTCAAACGACAACTCCGATTGCTACGAAAATTGAAATTCGATAATAACTAACTATTACGGATCCAATAGAACTAGTTTCGTCCAATTCTGAGACTGTTCAAAAATTGGCTATTTTTCGGGCGATAATTAAATATTAAAATATTCAATTTTCACAAATAAATTTTAAATTCAGTTTTAAAAGTTCTATAACATCACTATAACTCCAATATGATAAAATAAAATTTTACAAATCATTTTTAATCATATTAAACCCGTTATTTTATTTATCCAATAAATTCCAAATATTTAATTTAGACAATTTCGCTTATCCAATAATTCATTATCTTTTGAAATATTGAAATTGAATTTATAAGATTCAACTTTTAAAACCATTTCAAAATTTAGAACACTATTTTCATTTTACAGTTATTCAATTATTCAATAAGTTTTAAATATTTAATTTAAACAATTACGTGTTCAATATTCAATATTTGATTTCAAATAGATTTTACTTATCAATCAATTACTCTATCATACCCAATGAATTCAACATTTAATATCCTATTCAACTATTGATTGCAAAGTCATTCACTAAGTAGCTTTTTTTTTCATTACTTGGATAATTATTGCAATTCATTCCAGTTATTATTATTCCAAATGAATTACAAATTTTTTTCTAACATTAAATCACGAAATCTTATTAAATTAGCTAATTTAATTATCGAAAATTTACGGGTCGTTACACTCTCCCCCACTCAAAACTTTTCGTCCTCGAAAAGGAAAAGAAGGGAAAAGAAAGGAAAAGAAACTAAGTATAGAATTCAACATTAGATATATTTTATTCAAAGTTACCAACTTATAAAACAATGAAATTCCATTTATAAAGTCATAACTACGCTTCCACTAACTTACTCCGAACGGCTTCCTAACTTTAAAAGTTAGTAATCAAAACAAGTTATAAAAAAAAATTAAAACTTGAAAAAATTTCTAACACCCGGACTTTACGGAAAATTTCGGCAGAGTCTCCTTTGCGCGGCTCGATCGGAAAAATATAATAGCATATATATCATAAATATACATCTCATCTCAATGATGAGGCATCCCATATGTGGGGAAACAACATATAAATATCACCAATATCATGTAAAACCGTAAGCGTACCTTTTATTTAGCATTTATTAGCATTTTACTTACATTATGCGTTTAGCGTAGAAGCGAACTCCACAACGAAGCGCAACCCCTTTGCTACCTACTACAATGCTCAATAACTAAGTTAGAACCATGCATATAAAGATAGATCGCTATACTTAGCCTACACAACATATATATAACATATTTAGCTTCAAAACTGAGATTTCAATTTCTGGACAGCAAACAAATCTTAGCTTTAGGTCACCTAAACTGTAAATTTGACAATAGAATCTAAACAAAAGTTGTTGCATTCATTTCAGGTTTTCCGGAATGTCCAAAATCATCGAATTTGGATCATCCGTTCAAAAGTTATGGCCGTTTTACTTAGGGGAAACGCTTCAGCCTGGGCAGTGTTGCGCAGGTCTGTGACGTTCACTCGTGGTTTCGACCTTCTAAACGGTGTCAAAACACAAAACACTTAAAACAAAAGTTTTAGCTTATGTTCTTAGCTTTCCATAAAGTACAAGATCATCAAAATCCGATAAACCAGTAAAAAGATATGTCAAAAATACTAAGGGTGTATACTACAGATTTTACTTATTTTTACACAGGACAGCGAGTAACATTCAAGTTTTTAACCTAGTAGACGAAGGAATTTTCTCAAGTTATCTAAACAAAATTTGTGCTATAGTTTTTGAGCTTTTCGAAAAGTCCAAGATCGTCGAATTCCGTTCAGCCATTTAAACGTTATGGTTGTTTTCGTTTCTGCATATATTGGACAAATTTGGATTTTCCCAAAATTTTGCTTTTATTATTTCAAAGTGCAAACCATCAAAATTTCAAATTTTCTAAAAAAAAACAATCATAAACACAAAGTCATTTATTTTCTTATTCATCCATGCAATAGGTTTACATTCAATTTGTTTCCGATTTATTCAAGTTTGTTTCATTCACATTTTAAATTCAAGTCAATTTGCTTCAATTTAAATTGAATTCAATTATATTTAATTTCACTTTGCTTCAAATTTGAATTTAATTATTTTACAATTTTATTCCGTTTATTCAATTCCATTAACACTAATGAATTCTACTTAATCAATTATCATCCATCTAACAACCAATGCATATCAAACATTAACATCCATCCAAAATCTACACTAAATCAATTATACATTTCCAAGTCAACTTTAATTTCATACACTTCCAAGCTTATAAACATTTAGTTATATTCAAATTTAATCAGTTTCCATTTACCAAATCTATATTTCATAAATTTTAAATTTTATTCATTCACTTATATATATCATTCATTTTACCGCTTAAATTTCTTTTATATTTACAACTATCAATTAGATCTTCACATTTTATTATTCACTCTCACACTGGTATATTATTTCTCTACTTATCCTTATTAGCATTTTAAACCTTTTAAGTATTTGGTAAGTTATAGTTATGCAAATAGAATGTAGTTAAACAACATACAACTTCTTTCCATTTAAAGTTGAATTTTCAATTTATTAATTCTTAAGCCATTACTTAAATTGCCCTATAATTTTTTTTCACATTTACATTCACATATAGTATTTCCATTTTATATTAACAAAATTGTGAATCACCTTTAAATGTTAATTTAAATTCCAATTATTTACTAACAATTTTATTTATATTTGCAAACCATTGATTAAATGCATATTCCATTATTCAAACCTATACTTGTATATTATCCAATTAACAATTCATATAACATTTTTGAACTTCTTAAATATTTTGGTAAGTTATATCTATGCTATAGAATGAATTTCAATACTACGCGAGTTTTACAGTTTCACTTTTATTTTAAGTTCATAATTTCCTAATTCTAAGGATTTCTACTTCAATTGATATTTTCACTTAACTCTTAGGTTCATTTCTCATTTCATAATTCAGGAGTTCCTTAATGATTCAAGTCTAAATTCATTTCAATCATTTAAAAAAAATCATTAATTTTTAAAGGACTTAAGAATTCCAATCCCGGTTTCATTTCAAATCAAGTTTTGAAATAATATATACTTATATAATTTATATATCAAATCATACTATAGAGAATACAAAATAAAATAAATTTGAATCAAAACAAGGTTTAGACAAGCTATTAAGTGGTCTCCCCCACTCAGACTCTCGAAAATAAACGCCGATGATGCATGCACTCATCACCGAAATCATTTTCTAACGTCAAGAGTAGGGAATATAACACTTATCATAAAAAAAATCCTTCGAAAACAATTTCAACTCAATTATACTATCATATAATACTCATATTATGTTTTTCAAATTCTTGTAAGTCAATTTCAAACACCGAAATTTAAATTCCCAAATCTAAGTTAAAATTCATTTATATTCATTATCAATTGTGTCTACAAGATTTCATTTTCCTAAATCCATTGTTATTTAACCAATTGTTGTAAATATTGACTGATCAAACAATAACGATAATAATCTAATATTATCATCTCCTAACAATCAATTCAATCAAAATGAATAAATATTCAAATAATTCTTTATATAAAAATATATTCCAAAACGATATTGTGTTGGTTTGTCCTATTCGAGTGTTTAGAAATTCCTATCGACGCCTTGGCGTCCCAAGTATCGACCAGAATTCATAAATACTCAACGGAACAAATTAACACAATATAAAACCATTTTATATCAAATAACAAGTACGCACTCTCATATACACTCAACTCATTCATATAGTTTACCTCTATTTCAATGAGTTATTCCCCACTAGAGCCAAGGTTTATCGCTAAACCAAAGCTCTGATACCAACTGTAACAACCCGCCTTTTTGGACAGTTTAAACCGACGATCAAATACACATGTCGATTTCAAACCATTAAAAGGGAAGATAGTTATTGGGGTAATTGAGAAAAGAAAAGGAAGGGAAATAAAGGAAATGAGACAACCAGAATCTCACAGCGGAAGGCTAAAGTATAATAATAAAATAACAGTTCATGAAGCTGTTAATTAAATGAATACATTTGAAATGAATACATTTGATTATTATTATACAACATTTATCAGAGTTACATACACAACAAATATCATACAACAATGCAGCGGAATGGAATGAATATAATAGTAGTAGATAATATACCAAATCTTCGTCTCCGTCCTCCAAGGAAATGATCTTCAACCTAAACTGAAAACTCAGGACTGACCTGAGCGTAATGAAAAGACAAAACACTCGAGTCAGGACTAAAATATCCTTATGAAAGTTAAATCAATCGTAAATAAATATGAGTGTAACGGCGTCAGAGATGTTTACGGGGTTTGACATCTCATATCCAGTGTCAACGTGCGTGCAATAACTCAAGAGATGTTACGGGATTTTCCATCTCTCAAGGATCCGTGAAACTATCTACTATGTAGTAATATACGCTAAGTAGATAATGCCTATTAGTAATATAAAGTATCAAAATAGCGTTAAGGCGTTACCATAATCCCCCTTAACACATTTTTATATTCCCAAAAGCATATACAAGACCGTAGTTTCCCCAAAACCGGAAGTCACCAGAGGGCAATCCATATACTCAAGGTACAAATCAAAAACGTAGTGGTCGCGAATAGGATAATCAGTATGACAAGGTACATGAGGCAATACCAACTAGGATACTAGTAGTTGCGTGATCCGGTCTAATGTTGGGCATAGCCAGCAGCTACCCCAACACCGCGAGACAACACTCCCAAATCAAGGGGTGCACCCAAATCGCATCACAAACGTAATAGAAATGGTATCGAAGAAGTGTGTCCGCTAGAGGTGGCGAACCTCAATGGCCCGGCGCGGCTCCTGTTTTAGTCATGTCAGGGGTCATCCAATATCGTTCTCTTTCTTCAGTCAACGCGTTCACCAAACCATCCACTTCATTCTGGATCAACACTCCGCGTATAATAGTTATTAAAGTGGTTTTCGGTATCGACAGAGAGTATGTCCATATCCGATCCCGGTCTCTTTAATAACTACGTATTATTACACCGTTGGCTCTTTTATATTTCAAATTGATTCATGATTGATAACAAAATATCATATTCGCTTTAAAATCAAATCATTTCAAAATCATCATATATTCCAAATTAATTTAAATCTAAATTTCAAATAAATTTTCAATTCCAAACTCAAACTTGAAATATCATTTCATATCAATTTTCTTAGAAATATTCAGAGTTCGATTAAAAGTCCAATCTTTCAAAACAAATCAACTTTCAAAAATTTACACCGTATTTCAATTTTCAATTTAAATCTAAACTTCAATTTTATTTAATAATTTCGTTTACCAAGTTTAAATTCTAACATTTCGAGCTCCAATTCAAAATAATTCAATTTCCATAAATTGGATTTTATTCTTAAAATCAATTCATTTAAATAATTTCAAAACAACTTTTAAAATCATTTAATTTAACCAACTCGGTGTCCGTATATAATTTTCTAACCTATGGCCAAGTGATTAGTTATTATAATTAAATGTCAGGGATGAATATATCATTTAAATCAATCACAGTGTCATATGTATGCATAGCATGATATATATAAACAAATAAACATCCAAACATTTAAATATCAACCAATAACATCCATCGAAATACATCATCCAATAGGCAATACAATTCACGGCAATTTCATATTTATCAATGTCAGGTAATTTAATCGCAATTCAATTTTAATTTTAATTTAACTGTCAATTTTTTTTTATTTTTTTTAACGGTGAATTCAAATGACAATCAATATGATAATTAAATTTTATCAAACAACAACAAATAAAAATCATAACTATGCATAATGTCAAATTTAACTAGCATAAAGATATTCAGTACGTTGTGAGCGTTATAAAACACTCACCTTGATTTTTCGATTTTAAATCAAATCGAACGACGTTCGATTTAACTCAAAATTTTCTCTAGCTCCAATTGATTCCAATCCAGTTCCATTGCGTAGTCCTCGTCGATACGATTCCAACGCAAAAAGTTTCGTCGAATTCCAACCTCGTATGACAAAGTTATGATGGTTTAAAGTTAACACGAAATTTTATGTAAATTAATTTCAGCTTAATTAAATTTTTAAAACCCACCCCATCATCACCGTTGATTTCCTGCATAGCAGATCTGAGCCGCACTCCCTCATCTCCTCACGTACGCGTATCATCTTCTTCCCGGTGTTGGAACGCGCAACACAACCCATAGCCGCCATCTTCATCGATTTTTCACGACCAAACCGAGCAACTTGAAGACGATCATGTTACACCACTTCGAAGCCACCGCCTTACTCCATCTTCACCCCAAATAGCTCCAAGCTCGGCCTCATCCTCTGCCTCGAATTGCGTGAAAAACGCAGCCCCTTCTTGCTCGATTTCCCGTTGATCCGTGGCTCCGTTTTCGATCATCTCCGTATGGATTTGAAGCTTTCATCGTGCTCTACAACTTTGTAGTTGAGAGTTTTTGCTAATTGTTGATGGATTGAGAGGAAAATGAGGAAGAAGTTTCAAATTTCGTGGCCATTGATTCAGGAAATGGCGGCTAGGGCTGAAGTCAATTAGGGTTTCTGGATTAAAATAATAATAAAACTGCCTCGGTTTGCGTGCGTATTTATATAGGTAGGTCCAAAATCATCCGAACACCAATCGAGACGTGCCGCCAGGCGTTTATAAGGTTTTACCCCCATTCCGGACGCAATGGAACTAGTTTCAAGGCTTAATTCGATCATATGTGAGAGTTACGGAAATAAACGATCAATTTTAAATTAAACCGATTAAACGATTTTCTATGCGTTTTGGCTTTCCCCGGACAAACGGTAAATCCGTTTGACTTGAAATTTGAAACATTACAATAATATCACATTACGGATCCAATGAAACTAGTTTCGTTGAAATCCGAGACCGTTTGAAAAATGACTATTTTTAACTCGCCAAATTAATATTAAACAATTTCAACGCGTTTCGAGCTGCCACGGTCAAACGACAACTCCGATTGCTACGAAAATTGAAATCCGATAATAACTAACTATTACGGATCCAATAGAACTAGTTTCGTCCAATTCTGAGACTGTTCAAAAATTGGCTATTTTTCGGGCGATAATTAAATATTAAAATATTCAATTTTCACAAATAAATTTTAAATTCAGTTTTAAAAGTTCTATAACATCACTATAACTCCAATATGATAAAATAAAATTTTACAAATCATTTTTAATCATATTAAACCCGTTATTTTATTTATCCAATAAATTCCAAATATTTAATTTAGACAATTTCGCTTATCCAATAATTCATTATCTTTTGAAATATTGAAATTGAACTTATAAGATTCAACTTTTAAAACCATTTCAAAATTTAGAACACTATTTTCATTTTACAGTTATTCAATTATTCAATAAGTTTTAAATATTTAATTTAAACAATTACGTGTTCAATATTCAATATTTGATTTCAAATAGATTTTACTTATCAATCAATTACTCTATCATACCCAATGAATTCAACATTTAATATCCTATTCAACTATTGATTGCAAAGTCATTCACTAAGTAGCTTTTTTTCCATTACTTGGATAATTATTGCAATTCATTCCAGTTATTATTATTCCAAATGAATTACAAATTTTTTTCTAACATTAAATCACGAAATCTTATTAAATTAGCTAATTTAATTATCGAAAATTTACGGGTCGTTATAATCACGCTCATTCTTACCAAAGAAACTAGTTGATCGATTTGATTTGAATGTGGTATGCTTAGTTACATCTCTAAGAATTGCAAATCCTGTTGAGGGATATGCAACTCTTGGGATGCTAGGAAAGGATAAGGAACTTTACTTTTGAGGGTATTGTTTATTCAAAAGAGATTCAAATTCCTTTATTACTATAAAAGTATGTACAAAGGCTCACCAATAACATACACCCCAACACATAATAAAACAACACAACATACACACAACCCCTTATCCCAATTACAAGCCCAACCTTTTGATGTTACCCTCCTTTTCAACATAGCCGACTTGAAAGACGACAGATAACTCAACTCAATCACTTTCCTCTCTTAAACTACTTTTTTCATTAATTCCAATAATACTTCATCCTTACCGAGGAAAAAGGTAGAAATTAACTAGCCACCATCTTCAATTCTTTATTTCCATCCTCCATACATCTGTCAATCCTCACCTACAAAATAATATACATTACTGTAATCAAATCGAGATCAGGAAGTTCTTTATATCTCAAATCTACAAAATATTAGATATAAGAAACAAATCACCCCACGAACTTCCTATGAAAATAGATCTAATCATAAAGTACAGATCAGTGCAATTAAGTGTTTCGATGACATTATGTGTTTGAAACCTTTCAATTCGTCTTATGCATGATAACTGTTACCCAATTCTCTTATCGAGAATTTTTAAGAAGGCAGATTGCTATAGACCAAGTCATTGCAACTAAATTTTAATTGTGTGCATGTTGTACCTATAAGAAAATCTTGAGAACAAAATGTAAACTAAAATAATTTTCAAAAGCATACCTGAGAGCATATCTTCGAAGGATTTCGGGCTCAAATGATCAATGTGAAAATCAATTTGGCAATGGTTAGGTAAGCTAACTAAAATTCCCATGTTGCTCTAGTTTCTTTATGTATTACACTATTGCAATGCCTATGTTCGGGTTTTTGAGATCTAATAAATACTAGCTATGTGATGAATTTACAAATTTATGCCTCAAATACGACTGTACTATTGAATAACTTGTTGATTCTATCACGCCGAATTAACTAGTGAATGTTGGGACTGTAACTCTTATTAGATTATTTCTAAAGTTTTTCATTGAAATTAAGCGTTATACTCATGATTTCATTCATTAACGAAAGTGCATCGATATGGTTGGCTGGTCATTTTAATTTGATTTAAACAAATTCAATATGTAGGAAAAAAAATTTACACTAAAATAACAAGTGCTCCATATCCTCATCATATTTGTTACATAAAACGTATTTGGGATCCACATTTATATATCTGTGGATGAGTTTAGTTTTGGTTGGAAAGTAATCATTGAGGACTCAAAATAAACAAATGGCCATCATTGGTGTGTGTGTTCTCCCATACAAAATGTGCCCATTGTTTAAACTTATGCACGACGCTAATCTCTTGCCAAATGCTTCTAAATTTGTATTAGCCATTTTTGCAACACGACAAATACTAATAATCCTAGTTATTGTAAATGTTAACTTGAGTTTATTCAAAATTTGACTCAAAGAACTAAACCTGCAACTTCGTCATTCTTCATTCTACAAAAAATGCCCTACAAATAATCTTTCAGTTTTAGTTTTAAAGACAGTTTCATAGCCCAATATATTGAAAATCCTACCTCCCATCAGCTACGGATCAAACCAAAAAGAGGTATTCATGCCTTCTACCATGCTTTCCTAAAGGAATTTGATTGCATCTTGTCTATAGGATAAAATTCTGAACACCTAAAGACATTCCTTGGTTCCATCTCTAGAAGCTTTTACCTTTTATATTCTTAATTTGCAACCTCTAGGCCCAAATAACTTTTTTGGGTTTACTGTCTTCCCGATAAGCTTAATGCCCATGAATCTATTTATTTCCTCAAGATCATTCAAACCCATTCCACATTTTCCATTTTGTTTGCATATTACTTTCCATTGAACGATACAAGATTACCCTTTCCATAAAAAATTCAAATACATACGCTTGACAGTGTTTAAAATGGAAATCGGTAGTTTAAAATATTGCAACCAAAATTGTACAATATGATAAATAGTAGACTTAATGAGTTCAATTTTGCCAGCTAATCTAAGGAGTTTATCTTCTAACCTATTTATCCTTTACTTTACTTTTTGGTCAAATCGAAGCAGTCCATATCCTAAATGTTCGAAATCATAAGCGAAATACCAAGGTACATCATAGGCAACTCTGCTTTTTAAAGTTTAGTCTCAAAAGTATCTTAGTTTCCACTTCTTCTAACACATCACCCCAAAGTAAATGCTTGACTTATCACTGCTCGGTTGAAGTCCTGAGCATTCATACAACTCTTGAAAAACTTTATTCAAGGCCTCTACAGATTGAATATCCGCTTGGGTAAAAAACAAACATCATTAATGTAAATCAAATGAGTGCTTTTTTTTCATGCAATGGAATAGGATTCGGTAGTTTCTTCTTGACCTTATCCTCTATTTGTATAGAAAAAGATTCCATAACTATAATAAAGAGTAATGGAGAAAGCATGCTACCTGCCTAAGATCATTCAAACTACCAAAGAAACCATTTGGGCTACCTTATCCTATAATAGAGAAAGTAGGAGTCTCAATTAACTAAATTCAACCACCTCTATGGGAAATTCATACATCTCATCATATGAACTACAAAGGATCTGTTGTAAGCCTTGCAAATATCTAACTTTATGCATAGGCCTATATTCCCAATCCTATATCAATTCATGAGCATATAGAATTCTATCTCAACACTTATCTTTGATGACACATATTGGTTATGAGACATCAGCAAATCCATAAAAACACTCATTCGATTACAAAGAACTTACTTCAACATGCGATGCGTCTAAACTCCTTAATACACAAAGTTTTTTTGAATTTTAGGATCAATGAAGGAATGTATATTTCCATTCTTTTGAAATCCCACCATCGTTGAAAATGTCATTCATCATTCTACTAAATAGATCTTTCAAATTGGACCAAAAATCTTATAAAATTTTGAATTAAATCCATCTAGCCCCGAAGATGAATTATCACTTATCCTAAAAAAAGCTTCCTTGAATTCATATCCATCAGTTGTATAAGGAAATCACATACAGAGTCTATTATAATGTTTTTAAGCATTACTAGCAAAAATGTACAAGCAAGTTGTTAATTAAATAAAATTGGATAATACTATACCGCTTTTTCCACGATGTTTGCTTGTTGATTAGATACTTAAGTGCTCATATCAATGCACTAATCTAGAATTCCCTGGTTCTGGTGTGTTCCAACCACTATAAATAAGAACCTAGTCCTCCCATTGTTATTCACAAATTATTTTGGGAAGCCAACGAAGCTTTGTCAATTCATCTCTTTTAAGATTTAGAAAAACTTATTTATGGTTTCAAAAAGAAATCCTATACATTTATTTTTGTTTATTGTTTTTTTCCAAACCTATTCTCTTTCAAACCTCTATCCTCTAAATCTAACATATATAGAAATCCCTTGTTGTATATATCAGAAAGAAGAGATCTGAAAGGGATTAATAAAGGCTTGTCAAATCCAAAAGGAGGCAAAGCTGAGGACGTACATTGAGTGGAAATCTTATTTTTCTATTTTAGTAATTAAATAGTGTAGTTTGGATTTGACATATGCCTTGGCAATTTTGATTTATGAAAACATCACTAAAAATCTCCAATATTCCCTCAAAGCGAAATGTCAATTCTTAGGTTGGAATCATAATTGTTTTGTATTGGAATAATGGTGTCTGTGTGGATTTTGCAATTTAGTATTTTACATTCTATACCACGCCTTGTTCTTTTTCTTCAGATCTGATTAAGGGATTTAATTAAGAAATAGTGTGTAATGTACGAATTCTTATTCGTACTTTACGCCATTTATTTCTACAAATTGAATAGAATCTCCTTTGTTTAATTTCATGTAAAAGAAGTCGAATAGAGTGTAAAATTAACTCTATTGTAAACTTCTATTATTAATTTGTTATGTTATTTTAATATAAATAATTTAGATTTGGATTCAATATACAAGTCTATTGATTTGATTTTGGAATATTGAATTCATGGTATATATGTTATTATGAAAATGAGACTTGTATAGTTTTGGAAGACTTGACATTTGAACATTAGTTTAGAGAATAATTTCCTCAGGCATAGAAACTATATGTGCGTATTTATATATATAAACTAGCGCAAATAACATACGATCATGACATATTAATTACGAAATTAATTAGGGTAATTATTATCATTGAATCTCCCTTGGAAAGAAATTGATTATTATGGCAAATTAAGAAGGAATTCTTATTAGGTCTAAAATAATGAATGGCGGTGAAATGTGTGATAATATATTTTGAAAGTGTTATGAATTATGACTAAATTAGAAGGATGTGTGTTCAGTCCAAAGTATACAGATTTCTGCCCAGCTAACCTGGCTACCAATAGTATGAATTTGGAGTTAATGTGAGACATCACTTATGATAAGTAACTAAAAATGACATGAGATTAGTCCTAATTTTGTAAAGTAAATCTGTCCAGCTAATCTAGCTACTAGTTCCTAAGAATAGTCAGACTAATGTGAGATGTCTCCATAGGGTACGGGTCATAGTATGGAGGACCTGCTTCGGGGATTTAAGGTATTAAGTGGTTATTTGTGGGACTGTCTCTTTTCCATGTATGAAGTATTAAATGGTTGGGATTAGGTTTAGGTACAGTAGAGGATATCTTGAAAAGGTCCGCTTCAATGGAAAGTATTAAGTGTCTGAAGAGATTTCCATGCAATGTTAGCTAGATAAGCACATATGAAGAGTCCATCTTGGGAGCAGGTATTAAATGATGGAGGCCTACCTCAATTGAGGTATTAAATGGTCAGAGTCTGCCTATTTTACATTAAAAAGGTATTGAGTGGCTAGGTTTCTATCTTTCATGTTAGTAGACATTAATAGTGATGGTTATGGCTTATTAGTTATGGAACTGGATATGCCATAGTGCTATAATTGGAAAGATTTTGAATATAGCTTAAATGCATAAAGCATATCCTTATTTAAATTATTCTACCTAAGTACTAATATAGAGATGCTTGAGAATTCTATTAACTAGACATTGTTGTTCTGACTCCTTCCTCGTTACAACACAGGTTAGAGAAGGAGATGTTAATTTTGATGGAGATGACGACGAGAGGAGCTTGTAGCAGTAGTTCATTTATCTATTTATGTTATTTTGTGATGTACCCATTTAAAGATGATAAAGTATTTAATCATAATGAAGCGTCATGTGACGGTTATTATTGACATTGTGTTATGATTTTATGACATTTGTGATTTTAAATAAAATTGGTCCTATTTATGTTATTATATTTTATCCTTCTGCCATGAGCTCTGAATGAATAGATAAATAGCTCCGAATTGTTCTTTTTAGCAAACAAAAACTAGTTTGGAATGTGTCTAAGTTTCGATCAGCACTTTCTGGATCAGAATTTAGGTCTGTTTCAGGGCAGGTTGTAGTATCAATGGATTGATAGTTGTGATTAAGCACCCATGAAACTAAAGGAATTACTATCCAATACATTAGTATTGATTGTTTACGGAAACAAACAAGAATCAATAGTATATACCGATGCATGCTGCTCTAGATTGAGTAATGTTTTTATGTAGAGAGAGTAGTTATTTATGCTTCCTGGAAATCGAGGCCTAATGAGATGCTTGTTCATGTAGAAGGAGTTAAATATGTTATGGAAGAGATAGCTAGAATTATTAACTACATATGATTTTGATATTTCGTACACAGTAGGGAAGGGAATCTTCGATGGATGCACTTAGTTGAAAACATCAAGCAGTGGTTTCTATAATGATGGATGAGAGGAATGATCTTGAGTTTTTATCTTTATGTGATATTTGAGGGAGAAATATAGTTCTTAAAGATTCTAGCTAGTCTAGAAGCCAGACATACTCTGATTGATAAGGTTTCTAGTTGCCAAATAGAGGATCAAGCTACTAGATCTCGATCTCATTTACCAATTAGAGTAGGGAGTCAGAGCCGAATGAGATAATAGAATTTGAGTTGGATGCTCAAGGTTTTCTACGAAGGAAGGGCAAATTATATGTACCCGATATTTGTGATGAAGACGATGTATAAGAGCCATTGTTCCCACTATCTTATACACCTAAGTAGTAGAAAAATGTACAAGGACATGAAGTGACTTTATTTCGAAAAGGATTAAAGTGAGACATTGGTAAATATGTGAAGAGTTGTATCACCTATCAGTTTACAAAAGCTAAGCATCAGAAGCCAAATGGTTTTCTTCAACGATTGAATATTCAGCAACAGTTGATATACTATGAAGATCTAGTAATAATCATGTATAATGCTTTGAGTTTGTTGAAATCTCGATTTTGATTATGACAAACTATATAAAATATTCTGTGAATACTAACCATCTTTGCAGGAGATTTGTTGCAGATTCCTTTTCAGATGTTTAAAGCTGAGTATGGTGTGTCTAGAGTCTGTACTTTACTTAGAAATTTGTTTAAAACTTTATTAAAACGATATATGTATATATATGCACACACATGCATAAAGTTCTGAATGCAGACTTCTGAATTCATTCATTCAGACGTCTGAATGCTGAAATCTGAATATTGTTTCACAATATTCAGCGTCTAAATGAAAATTTCAAACGTCTGAATCTAGTTAAAATTTGCCTAAAAGCTTGCTGTTTGCGTTATAATCTAATTCAGAAGTCTGAATTTTTTTATTCAGACGTCTGAATATCTCCAACTGCTATTTTCTTGAAAAGACACTTCTCTTTACCGAAGAGAAACGCTTTCAAAAATCAATGGTTGCACCTTTTCTTTTCAATGTAACTTTTCATCTATAGTTGCAACTCTTTATATACTATAAATAGATTACAGAATTCAACAAACAATTCATCGAATTTACTTTTATCTTTCTTGAATTCTCATCTATTCTCAAGCTTTCAAATTGCACCCAAATTGCTTACATACTTTGATCATTAATCACTTTATCTTCCACAAATTCTCAAAGCACATCACACCATATATCATAAAGGAGAAGATTATAGGAAGATTGTACTTAATTGACATATCAGTGTTATTTAGGAACACACTACAGTTAGATACATTTGTTATTCGTAAAGAAGTCCTGTTCGGTTGCTCAGGTACTTGAAATCCTATTAGGTTGTTTAGGCGGTTGAAGTCCTATTCGGTTGCTCAGGCGGTGTAAACCTATTCCTCCAGTTTAAGTGAGGATTGTGTTAGTGAAATTCCAGAAGGAGTCTGTGACTGGACGTAGGATGGTGCTCCGAACCAGTATAAAAACCTTTGGTGTCATTTACTTTACTGCATTTACTGTTTATTTACTTATTCTGCACAAGTAGTTTATCCATATTACTTGATCCTATAACATATCTTCTTTTCATTTACTGTTTCTTTTTATTTATCAATGTTCAAAATGAAACATTTTGAGCCAAAAACTTTTAAATAAGAAATATTTGGTTTTCGACCATTAAGAAGTTCATAGGGAGTATTCTTAGTTAATGGTTGAATAGAAACACGATTCAAAACATAACAAGCTGTTGCAACTGCTTTAGCCAAGAAATATTTTGGTAACGTACTTCCATGTAACAAAGTCCTTGCACATTCTTGTAAGGTTCTATTTTTACGTTCAACAACTCCATTTTGCTGTGAAGTTCTAGGAAACGAAAAATTATGGAATATTCCCTTCTTCTTACAAAAATGTTCAAAGGCTTCATTTTCGAATTCACCTCCATGATCACTCCTAATGTTTTTGACTTTCAATCCTTTAAAATTTTGAATTCTTTTGACGAAAGTTTTGAAATTATCAAAAGTATCACTTTTATTTTTCATAAAAATAGTCCTAGTATATCTAGAAAAATCATCAACAATTACAAGCATATATCTACTGTGATCGATGGATCGTACTTTTGTTGGTCCAAATAAGTCCATATGTAGTAATTCAAGTGGTTATAAAGTTGAAATAACCTTTTTAGATTTAAAAAATGACTAAGTTAATTTTCCTAATTGACATGCATTACAAATATGATCAATTTTAAAATTCTTTTTGGTAGACCTTTTACTAAATCATTTTTAGAAAGCTTATTTATAGCATTGAAGTTATGTGACAGAATCGTTTATGCCATAACCAATGATCATTTACTTTGGCTATTAAACACATATCTAAATTATGGTTTATTTTCATATTCAGAACATAGATATTTCTGTCTCTATTTCCTTCAAAGATAAGATTTTGATCAAAAATACTACATTTATTTTCATAAAATGGGATTTTGAATCCTTTGTCACATAACTGGCCGATACTAAGCAAATTATGATTTAATTTTTGACTAGTAAAACATTTGAAATAAGAGGTAAATTTGAAATACTGTTGTTTCTCACATCGCCTTTTCCGATGATATAACCTTTGGAGCTGTCTCTAAATGTGATGGAGCCTCCATTTGAGTAAGTAATATTTGATAGCATATCTTTGTCTTCTGTCATATGTTTTGAACAACCACTGTAGAGCATCCATTTTCCTCTTTTCTTGAGTGGGACCTACAAAAAATATGAGATAACATTGTACCCACCTTTTTAATTGGGTCCTAAGAGTAAAATCTTAGGAAACCAAACCCAAGAGGGTTCAGTATCCCATTTGAATATTTATTCTTTATTTTTATGAACAGTTTCCAAAAAGGTGTTAATATATTTCTTCCTAATCAAACTGTTGTTTGTTTTAGGAACCCAGGCTTTTATGTTTTTCGGGTAAGTATTCCTTTTTGACTGTTTTGCAGTAGGATTAATATTTCTCCTAATTTTCTTTTTAGGCGGAGCTTTTGTTTTCTTCACATATCCTAATCCTTTCCTAATTGAAACAGATTGAGAGCTATCAATAATTTAGATAAATTTTCTCTTCCTTTATTAAAGTTTGAAACATTTTTGGTGATGCTATCTAACTTAGTTTTGAAACTAGTATTATCTAATTCTATCAATTTTACTTTTGTTTTTAATTCGTGATTTTCAGAAACAAGAGCGTCATTCTTTTCTTTTTGAGTTTTAATTTATTGAATCAAAAGTGTGAGTTGAGAATTAATAATAGATAATGATTCTTGTAATTTTTCAAGTTATTCCTCTAGTATATTCTCCTCATCTTTAAGCATATCTCTTTCAAATTCTACTTTGTTCTGATGTTCACAAGTTTCCTTATATTTTCTTTTGAGTTTTTTTGAGAGTGTCAACTAGTTCTGAATTTATCTCTATCACATCATCAAAGGTAAAATTACTAAACTCATTTTCAGTAGCCATGAAGCAAATAGTAGCTTGCTCATTTTCGCTATCACTGTTGCTATCTGATGAAGAAGTATCTGAATCATCCCATGTCACAGAGAATGCTTTCTTTTTCTTATCTTTTATGCCCTTAATTTTTTAACCCACTATATATTACTTTTTCACTTCATTCCCAATAATTTTCAGAACCCTAGCCCCCATTTTCAACTCTTTCAAAGCTTTTTACCTTTCCTCTAACTCTCTAATGGAACCAAGATCAAAATGTACTAGAGAATCAACCTACGGACCATCTGAAGATCAAATTTAGCAATGACTATGGAACGATGTTGCCATTTCTCGGTATAATTCTATGAAGAATTCTAACATCTTCGAAGGAGCATTCATGAAATTCCCAGATTTTGCAGCTTATCGTGTTCGAGAGTTGGCGGAACAATTCCACTTCGATAGCTTAATTGGGTATACTCCTAACAATGTCAAGATTAATCATCTCATGATTAATCTTTTTCTTGCAAACTTAAATTTGGATCATCATAATCCCCAAAACCGTCAAGAATGCGTTTGGTCAATAGTTTATGGCATAAGAATCTTCTTACCTTTATAAAGACCAGGTCATATTTTAAATTGTTCTTATCAAGGAATTGATATTAATGAGATTGAAGTTGATATGGATCATCGAGATAAAGTTTCACATCGTTTCTTGTCCGATCAACAATACTTGGCATCAATTTTCAAAACCAAGTTTTTTTTTATCTTTATTGACATTCAAATTCACATCATATTACTTCAATAGTTCATTGTCAATATTTATACTTGCATTTTTAGTTCTAATCCATTCATTTACAACCAAGGTGCAACGACCCAATTTTTCGACGCCCGAAAGTCAACATCAATACGTCCATTGTATCGAATGTCGAACAGTCGAATGCCAGAAAACCGAACCGTTAGGGTTAAAGAATGAAGAGATAGAAGAAGAATAGGAAATAATAAATAGAATCTCACATTTCGCAGCAGAACAATATACAATAGATAAATAATCTTTAAAACGAAGAATTATGTCAGTTATTACATTACATCACATTACATTATCAGAGTTTACAACAACAAATAGCGGAAAAGAAATATTACATATATAAGTGATACGCCTCGCCATCCAGCTCCAACTCCTGATTTCCATAGCAACTTCTTGACTTTGCTCCTGAATAACTGCTAACTTGACTCTAGGCTGCCCGTGTGGAAAATTATGGGAACCCAGAGTTTAGAAAGGGAACAATAAACTCCAGGTCAGTCATGGGACTAGTGTGAGATCTTAAAAACAGCTATTTTCATAAAGAAAATAAAAGAAATTCGCTATGTTTTTTGGAAAATGAAACTACCATAAGGCCTCCTGCCATACACACAATGCAAACACAGAATTGGAGGAGATTTCTCCTTATGATAGTCAAACATGCTTAATACGCAATTTTTTTTGATATTATTATTATTATTAGTGCATAGTGCAGAAAACATTTCGAAAGTATAATATTAATCTTAACTAGCATAGCTACCATTATATTATGCCAGCTATAACTACCACCTGAGGTGGGAGGTTATACAATTGCAATCGTAAAGGGCTCGTATTGTTTCTTTGGATTTCCAACAAATGGTCAGGCTAAGGAACTTCCTACTGCCACGTGGGAACACCTCTGGAGGGACGTCCCGAGAACCTACCCGGATCTCTGCCAACACCAGGCCGGGTTACATCTGTAACTAGGTAACTACTACTCGAGTATGCCATCCCCCGGTCCTTTGGGACCTTTATCCGAGGATCCTCTACACCAACAACCACAAAGAAAAGTATTTGCAGTAACCACAAAGGTTAAATATCAAGGCTCCATACCTGACACCACCCTTTTCCAAAAGGAAATGACATACCCTAAAGGGCGCGACCCTCGTAACATTGCCGCATCTTTCCTGTTTTGACCATTTCCGGGGTGTGAGGTCCGATGAGGTCTCGTCCACAAAGCTAAAATTTCACAAAGTCATGTTTTGATCAACAAATGATTAGCAGCACTTCGTATGCCACATTACCAAATTGGGAATGTATCACTAGTAACCATCAACTACATAACCTTTGAGCTCGTATGTCTTAGAGAAGGGTGTTAAGCTAAGAGAATAAATTCTCCGCCACCAACAGAAATGTATTTGATAGAAACCAGCTTTACATCTCAAAGTGTAATGTCAGACACATATTCATACAAGTCCATCCCGGGATCGAATGGAACCGAAGGCACTCCAAAGAAGCCCTTGCAAATCCGGATATTCACAAATCATGTCGGGAATCCCCATCACAAAGGTGATAAAAATCTCTATACCGGAGAAATTCGGTGCAGAGACATTCGAAAGGTAATCCTTTCGCTTTCGAAAATACCCGGTCTTCAACACCATCTTCAAGTGCAATCCCTATTCATCGTATCATTATTCAGAATGGGTTTTATGACACAAAGTCCTCTCCTGGCTAATCTGAATAACGAGCGCTTATTTTTAAAAATAAGTGTTCATTTAGATTTCAAACATTTCACAACAATTTCCACTTTGATCTAATAAAAGATCCATTACAATCACAAAGGTTCGATGTGGTTTTCGAATATCCATTTGGAATTTGAACCCCGGTCGCATTGAAATTCAAATGTCATTTAAAGGCCAATACTGATAGCCGGTTATTGACTATCAATCAACATTCACAACAAACACCAAGATTTAAATAATTTTCCCCCAATTATTTATTTCCAAAATATCTTCGCAAGATATATTTTTAACACTTCATCAATTTCAAAATCAAATTTCAAATCAATTCTCGATCCTTTGAAACAAGTTTCAAATCTTTTCCACACTTTAAAAATAAACCAATGTTCATTTTAAAACAAAGTTCCCGTTCCCTTGTAAATTTCCATTGTGAATTTACATTTCCAATTATCAACTGGTATACGATTTTTAAATTGATTTCCAAATATTCATTTTCAGTCACTTAATTGATTTCCAAATTATTTTCAAACACCGAATCAATTTACCTTCAAACACCAAATCAATTTCCATATTGATTTCCCAAAATTTAATTTATAAATTTATTTCCTTTAAAATAAATTTCTTTATATTTCCTTTAAAATAAATTCCTTTATCTCTTTCAAACTATTAAAATCCAAATTTTAATAAATCCTTAACTATTAAGCAATACATCTCAAAACCCATTTATTAAAATCTTTTCCCCTATTTTGGAATTAATTCGATCGGATTTTTAAAACAAACTTTAATACTTTAATCGTAATGGTCTAGGCTTTTCTATTTTAATTTCCAAATATCCAATTATATTTATTTCTGGTATCCTACGATACCAAAAATATATTCGGCTAAACTATAGCCTTCAACGATTTTTACCACAAATATAATCACACAGAGATTATAAATAAATCAACACACAACATATGAAACAAATTCAAATGTTTGAGAAATCCAGTTGGATCCGTCCAACCTGTTTCCTTGCATCTACAGATGTTAGCACAATAATTAAATACCCATTCCACTTCGAGGTGGAATATCGCGGTATATGGGATTTATAAAAAATATCATCCGCTATTATGCGGCGCATAGGGTCTCATTCAAGTCAACTGATAACAACTATCATTCAAGCACACAATCAACAATTTTAAATCTAACTATTTAAAATTAAGTCAGAAAAATCTGATTGACTGGGAAGATCTCACCTTTAATTTGCAATCCATTCCAACTCATTTCCAGCTTGTTTTCTCGATTTATAGACCTTGTATAAATATTGGATGATTTTATTAATACTCGAACAAATCGAACAATTAACCCCATTTAAAAATTTACTTAACTAATCTGTTCGAGTTGAAATTAACTTTTGAAAATAAATTTCTAAGTCAAGACAATTTCAAAAATCCTAGCTTTAAAATTTCAACTTCAGTAATTATCAAATCTATTTGCACGTATATTTCTATATCCTTTTCTACTATATGCACATGCATCATATTAAACAAAAATTATTTTGTATCTACTTTAAATTAAAATCCTATCTGTAAATTTCCGTGATTACAAATATGGATATATATATACATGTTCATAAGTATATTATACTTTTAAAATTTTAATTTAAAACAGAAATTACAATACCTTACCGACGTTTGCGAAATCTAGGCCCAGACCCGAATCCCTAGCCCTAAACGAAAACCTTTGACCACGATCAGCAAATCGATCGCCTCCATGCACGCGCGCCCCTTCGGCCTTCACTGCCGTCGCCAGCACACGTGACTTTCCTCCTGTTTGAATTCACGACATCGAGCTCGAGATTGCTGCCACCATTGATTGACTCGCGATGCGTGCGCCACCGATAGAACGAGATGACTTCGTTCCCCCATCTCGCGACTCAAAAGCGCCTTGTAATTGAACTCGCATTATTCGATTCGACTTCGACAAAAATTTAGGGCCGGCTTGAGGAACGAAAACAGAAGCGACCATTGGTTTGATTTTTGAATCATTTTGAACGATAGAAGAAAAGGAAGCTCGGTTGAATTAGAAAGAGGAGACAGGGATTTGCGATTTTTTTTTCAAATCGATATGAAAATTTGGATCAGCCATGGATTTGGCTTTCTCGAACGAACGATTTTGATTTTTTTTGAAAGAGTACGCGGCCTTTATTATTATCTCCTCTGAAGATCTGCTGCGAAAATGGGAGACATGGTTTGATATTAGCGTACTTAAATTAATAAGCAACAGTGTTTCGAATGGAAAAGAAAAAGGCTGATGCGATATAATTTCAACTACAGCTGACTAGTATAAATATTCAATTTAAATTCAAATTCAAACCGTTCGATAAATGCAACTTAAAAACTTGACCTCCTATTGAGGCGTGCCGCTAGACGTTTATAATGTTATACACCTATTCCGAACACAATGGAAAAGGTTCTGAATTCAAATTCGATCGTATGGAGAAGATAGCTTTTTGAACCAGTTAAAATATTGAATTTTCAATTAAATTTCAGCGCATTTGCTTATCGTACGATCACACGACAACTCTGAATGCAATGAAAATTGAAATCCGATAACAATACGATATTATGGATCCAATGGAACTGGTTTCATCGAATTCCGAGACTGTGCCTCGGAAGGCTATTTTTTTAAATATCGATTTAAACGATATAAATTCAAAACTGAACAAAACATTTCCAAATTCAATTCTGAAGCTTCCATTATCTTCAGTATCCTCAATATAAATTTTCTAAGCCTTTGAAAATATTTTTAATCAGCTTAAAACTGAAGATTCAAATTTGTACCCAACTTCGATAAATTAAATTTAATAATTTAATTTCTATATTCATATTTATATTCGAAATTCAAGTTAAACTAACCTCCAAATATTTAAAATCGATTAAATATTTTATTTTCAAATGTTCAAAAATTTTGGGTCGTCACATCCTTCCCCTCTTAAAAGAATTTCGTCCCGAAATTACCAGTTAGGAAGAATGATCCTCAACCCGTTTAATATTTTCCGAACCAAACAGTTTTATCAACTTTTTAAAACAAATCTTTTTATCGAAGATCCATTATCATTTCAACTAGCTTTCCAACTTTAATTATAAGTTCCAAACAACATTGTTTTCTTTAACAATTCAAATTTAAATCTAAATTCAAAATTTAAACTTTCAAAATTTTCCTAACACCCTAAATTTTCGAAAAATTTCGCCATCGTCTCCTTTGCGCGGCTATCTCGGTACGACTACAAAATGGCACCACAGGCCCTTAGATTTCAAAAGAAAACAAATCGCCAAGTGGCTAGATAAGAAAATCACAAAATTTCATACTGAAATTTAAATACATGCCTTTTTGTCGAGCAATTCAATTTTATCTTCAAAAATCAAATCCCAATTCCATTTCCCTGTAACACACCTGTATATCCTGATATCCATAATGTCCAATTTCAACATTCAAAAATCATTTTTTTTGCACATTCCTTTACAAAATTTCAATATATACTTCTTATACCATTTTTAGTTTACTATTGAAGTTATATATTCTTTTTCATTCAATCTTGCATTTTCAATTTCATTTGAATTCAATTTACATTTTCAATTTTTTTTGGATTCAATTTGTCTTCTGAATATTGAATTTTATCAATTATCTTTCATTCACAACTGCATAAATTAGTTTCATTTACTAATTTACTTCAATTTCAAATTTGAAATCGTTTATTGCTAACAAAAAATTTTAAAAAAAATTTCTAACTCCCAAAATGTTCGGAAAATTTTGGCAGAGTCTCCTTTGTACGGATGAGTTTTTGCAATTTGACAAAAGATATGAATATATATACATTGAACCACCCGGTCAGAAAAACAAAAACAGTTCATATTTCCTATTTTTATTGAGTAGGTGTACCTTATTTAGCATTTTTAAGCAAGCGGCTTATTTAATTAGCATTTTGCGCAATCAAATCCAGCCCAACGACTTCCCTGAACCTGCACTTACTCAATTTAAACACGTAAGTAGCATATATAGGAAATTCATTTACATTTCACTTATTTTGATAATAAAGACATAGTTTTAATAAGCAATGCACTCAAAATAATTCTCATAAGCAATTTATAAGGTTTCAATACAAATTTAATTACTTACAACCACATTCCATACCATTTCTATTCAATTCAAGCGATTTACCATTCACTTCCTTTCATTCAATTCATTTTTTAAACGAAACGAACTCATATCTTTTTCAATTGATTCAAGAACCAATTTTATTGGCTTTCATTAACTCATAGAATTTTATGCAATATCTTTTGCGTCAAACGACAACCATTTCTATGCAAATTCGACGATATTCACTAAATATAATATCCAATCTAGATTATAACTAAGTTAAATTAATACCAACTCAATTTACTATTGATTCTATTTCATTTCCAATTGATTCCGTTCAATTCATTTTGCATTCCATATTCACATTCAATTTGATGAATTAATATACAAAAATCTTTGCTTAGCATCCATTTTATAAACCTCATTTATGTATATACAACAAACCAAGTGTGCATTCACTATGCAATTATAGCTTACAAAACAACTATACTTGGCATCAATTTTCAAAACCAAGTTTTTTTAATATCTTTATTGACATTCAAATTCACATCATATTAATTCAATAATTCATTGTCAATATTCATACTTGCATTTTTAGTTATAATCTATTCATTTGTATTTCATGTCAATATTTAAAATCTACCTTCTTAAGGCCACAAGCTAGACTCGTTCACCGTGCACTTATTCGCTCTTTACAACCAAGGATGGGGAGTTATGAAAAAGTTTATAAAGAAAATTTTCAAGCTCTTTATTCTATCTACTACAATCAACGATTGAATTGGGAAAAAATTATTTTGGATGAATTTCAAGACATCACAATCCAGAGAAAACATAGAACCATTCATTATGGTGCTTGTATTATGCGCATCCTCCTCAATGTCGGTGTACCAATGCTCGACTCCAGTTTAACAACTACTAGTGAGTTAGACGCTAAAAATTTAGAATTGATTAGCCTTCCACCACGGCCTCCTCCTCAACAAATCATCTCCTTCCATCAATGGCCTCAAAATGTTCAACAAGGTGTTCCTCAACCTCGAGACACTAGTATTGCTTCTTCTTCCCGTACTCAACATGAAGAAGAAGAGGAGGACGATGAAACCATTCAAAAAATTAGTCCGGACACTTCTTCAAGAAAAACCATTATCTCTCTCTCACGAAATCAATCAAAGATTCATTAGGACATTAAGGCACTTGAGAAGAAGACGGAAAGAAAATTCAACCCAATCAAAGGCTTTGTCAATAAAATATGGGATCGAATTTCTTGTTCTTCTTCATCCACTCAAGCTTACAACCCATCTCCATTTCAGTGGTCTTCCTCAAGCTCGAGTTCTAATCATGAGGATCCGTTTGTTTCTAGTCAATTTTAATTATCTATGTCTATTTTTAAATTATGTTTGATTTGACTATGTTTTAACTTTGTTTGTCAAGTTGTATGAGAAATTTCTTAACTATTATTCCTATTGTTCCTTCATGTATTAAAAACTCTACTTGCTTTAATGACTTAATGCGTCTATTAATATCTTTGCTCTTTATTTTGCCGATGACAAAAGGGGAAAATCTAAAAATTGTGCATATTGACAGAGGGAGTAACAACATTACAAATATTTTTTATTTACTATATAGTTGTCATCATCAAAAGGGGGGAGAATGTTGAAATCTCGATTTTGATTATGACAAACTATATAAAATATTCTGTGACTACTAACCATCTTCGCAGGAGATTTGTTGCAGATGCCTTTTCAAATGTTTAAAGCTGAATATGGTGTGTTTAGAGTCTGTACTTTACTTAGAAATTTGTTAAAATATCTCATGAAATGATATATGTATATATATGCGCATACATGCACACACATGCATAAAGGTCTGAATTTAGACGTCTGAATTCATTCAGTCAGACGTCTGAATGCTGAAACTTGAATATTGTTTCACAATATTCTGACGTCTGAATGAAAATTTCAGACATATGAATTTAGTCAAAATTTGCTTAAAAGCTTGCTGTTTGCGTTTCAATCTAATTTAGAAGTCTGAATTTTTTTATTCAGACATCTGAATATCTCCAACTGCTATTTTCTTGAAAAGACACTTCTCTTCACAGAAGAGAAACGCTTTCGAAAATCAATGGTTGCACCTTTTCTTTTCAATGTAACTTTTCATCTATAGTTTCAACTCTTTATATACTATAAATAGGTTATAGAATTCAACAAACAATTCATCAAATTTACTTCTATCTTTCTTGAATTCTCATCTGTTCTCAAGCTTTCAAATTGCACTCAAATTCCTTACATATTTTGATCATTAATCACTTTATCTTCCATAAATTCTCAAAGTACATCTCACCATATATAATAAAGGAGAAGATATAGAAAGATTGTACTTAATTGACTTATCAGCGTTATTTAAGAACACACTACAGTCATATAAATTTGTTATTTGTAAAGAAGCCCTGTTAGGTTGCTTAGGAAGTTGAAGTCCTATTCGGTTGCTTAGGCGGTTGAAGTCTAGTTCGGTTGATCAAACGGTGAAAACTTATTCCTTCGGGTTAAGTGAGGATTGTGTTAGTGAAATTCTAAAAGGAGTCTGGGACTGGACGTAGAACGGTGTTCCGAACCAGTATAAAAACCTCTGGTGTCATTTACTTTACTGCATTTACTGTTTATTTACTTATTCGCACAAGTAGTTTATCCATATTACTCGATCCTATAATATAGCTTCTTTTCAGAGTTTGTTCTTAGGTATCGATGGATTTTGCTCAAGGCTTGCTAAAGTCTAAGAAAGGCTATGATTGCATTTGGTTGATTGTGGATCGTTTGACTAAATCTTTCCATTCCATATGAGTGAAGTAAAATAGAACGACACCTTATTTAGTTAAGCCATATATGAGGTTGTGGTGCTATATGGAATGCCAAGTGCTACAATTTGTGATAGAGATCCATTATTTACAACCATATTTTAGAAGAGTTTAGAAGCAACATTGGGGACTAAGTTTGATATTAGCACTTTATATCGACCGTAGTCCAATGGGAAAACAGAGCAAGTAAATAGGATACTTGAAGATTTACTATGCTCCTTCGTTCTTCATTTGGGTGGTTTTGAGGAATATTACTTATATTTGGTGGACTCTCCATATAACAGCTGCTTTTAATCAAATATTTGCATGGCTCCATTTTAAGCCTTATATGATATGTAATGTCATTCCCCTACATATTGGATAGATATATGAGATGATTATGTATTAGGTCCATATTCCATTAGAGAAGCTTCTGAGAAATTTGAGATAATTAGGAAGAAAATAAAGGAAGCCAAGGACCATCCAAAGCCATATTTTGACCAAACGAACAAAGATGTCGATTTGGAAGTTGGTAACTATGTATTCATGAAGGGGTTCCTTCTAAAGGGAGTCATGAGTTCGGTAAGATGGGTAAGCCATCATCTCGATTTATTGGACCATATTTGATTAATAATTAGAAAGGTATTTAATAGGGTTGCACTCCCCAATAACTTTTTTGGGTGCGCACAACACCTTTCATATGTCATAACTAAGGAAGTGCATAGGTGATTTAGAAATTGTCATCAAGCCAAAGTAAGTGGAAGAGTTAGATATTTCTTTCAACATAGCTTATATGCAATGCCCTATTCGCATTACAGCTCGAAGGTGAAGGATGGAGAAAATTTGTCTTATTGGTCAAAGTGCAATAGTTGAAAAACAAAAGGATTGTTATGTAAGACCAAAAACATATGCAACTAATGTATCCTAAGTAACTTAACTTGCACATGAATTAGATTTTTTTTTAAATTTTGTTAGCATATTTTTGTTTAAATGTTCTAGTAGTAATTATGGTTAATAGTTGAGTATGAAATCTTATAGAATTATGTAAGTAGTTATTGCGAGGACGCTATTTTCATGACGGGGAGCCTAATCGGTAGTAAATGAACTATTAATCAAGGGTTTAAATGGGAAAAATTATAATAATATAACTTGTTTTGATTTAGGAATTAATTTTGGGAGAAAGGTCTATTTAAATAATTTAAAAGAGAATTTTGTGATAAATAAATTTATTTCATTTTGGAAAATTAGAAAGAGTTTGTATGAGTTATTGTTAACAGATTTATTACGAAGAAAAAAGTTAAATTATATAACAAGTTCTTGTGATAAACTTAAAAATTCTAAGTGTATCAAGATATTTTTAAAATACCGGAACTAGTCATATTTGATGGTTTATGGGAAAAATATGGATGCATAATATTGATTAAAATGTTTATTCTTTACATATAAATTCAAATGAAGTTTATCTTTCTTTAAAAAGGAATTATAATTTTTGTGTATGGAAGATACGATAAATGGAATATGTTGGTATATATGAATTTTCGATGGAAATCTATTTTTTCTTTATACTTTAATTCTAAGGTTTTCAAGTAATAAAATGGTGTAAATAAATGAAAAGGAAGAATTATTAGGCCCTAAAAGAGAATTTGGCCCAACTCTCTAATGTGTTATTCTCCTATTCCTTCACCTAAGTGTTTATGGTACATTCATTATGTACTTAGAAGAAAAAAAAGAGAAACATAACTTTTCCTTCTCTCTTACTCTAAGCTAGAAGGAAAAAAATCGAAATAAATACAAAAAATAGGAAAAATTACAAATCAATTGTAAGTAATCCTTACTATCTTTAAGTTCTTAGGTATTTTTAGTGGTTTACAGTTTTTGCATCAGGTCAACAAAGGGAAAAGAGGGATCCAGGCTGAAAGGAAAAGGTGGAGGTGAAAATAATTTTTTGCAAAAGGATTAATGCGAGTACTGCTAGCCAATCTGACGACTATAGTCTGAAATCTCCTTCATGTTGTTTGTTTTGCTAGTTTGGTATGAATTTGTGCTTTTATAGTTTTTCTTGTTGAATTGTTAATGTTGTGAAATAATGTTTACTGTAACTAAATTGTAATAACTCGTATTTATAATGACTAGATATGTAAATAATTAATTTAAATATTGAATCGTTAATTAATGGAGGGTCCAAAATCTGATTTTTCACATACGATCGAATTAAGCCTTAAGATACTTTCGTTGAGTGAGGATCGACGTTGCGAATCAAAGAGTATAAATATCACTATATATGGAGTCATGATATTTTTACGATTTGCATATTTCATATGTATTTCATAAGAATACATGTATTGTCGAGTTCAGTAGGATTTCGACTGACAGCTTATGATTTCGGGATGAGGACTTCATTATGTGACATACGATTGAGGAATTTTTGAAATCGAGTGATCTGATGGACAAAACAACCTCGAAATATGTGAAATTATCATCCTACAGCGCTATCTCGGATAACGATGAAATTTGTATCATCGGAACCAAAAAAATGAGGTGATGTACGCTGATGAGTTTTGTTGCAATCCGATGTGATGTGTGATCGTACGAGCTCGAAACATATGGCACATAATATTAATATATAAAACACCCACATACACACAACAATTTATCCCTTTGTTCACTTCTTCACTTCTCATCCTTCATTAAATCGCGGAAAAGTCTTCCACTCCTTCATGAAATTTAATCGAGAGCTGTAGGCCGTGAAAATCGACGAGATCAGATCCTTTGAGATCATGGTAAGGAGAGCTTCAAATCTATATAGGATTTGATGGGTGCGACTGTATCTGTGATGGTAGACATTTTGATGGCCGATGCTAAGGTTTAGGTTCGGTAAGGATAAAGGGGAGATAGACTATATGGAGAGTGTCATTGCACTTCCCTAGACAGCACGCACTTGTCAGCATCTTCGAACGGAGCTCCAATGGCCTATAGGAAGTCATGACCAGACGTGGTCGATGTGGGGTTTTGAGTGTCACTTTCTGATAGTGGACGCCGGAGGCTTCACATAAAGAGCCATGTAGTGTGACGCATAGGCATCGGTCGATTGTTGAATCATCGTGCGTAGGTGGAGATAGGAGGAGAGAAGGTTTGCATGTGTACTGGTGCATCTGTGTGCGTGTATAGCAAGAATGCATACATAGGGAAGAAGATGGGACCAAGGTAAGGGATTAATTAAGTTAATTAGTTTATTAATTATTTTAGTTAATCCCATTTCTTATAAAATTCGTATATCTTGCATACGAGGTCCAATCAAGACATGAACTTCACCGTTCTAGCATAGTGAGATTATCTACCGCATGGTATAGGCTTGGACTAGATTTGGACAATTGAGAATTTACGGTTCAGTTGAGTAGAATTATAACCTTGACTTTATATTTCAGTATAAATCCCAGTATGCACACATACACATACATATACTGAAAAATATTACTTAGTGTAGGTAGAAATATATAGAGAGTATTCTCTAGTTTAATTAGATTGGTTTGAGTAGATATTCAGGAAGATTGATTAAAATCTCATATATGTAAATACTATGTCCTATTCATATTGAATAGAGATAGATTGATTTGATATTAATTCATAACATGGTTATGAATAATTAAACTCCAAATTTTAGTTATGTAAGTGATAGAAATGTCATTATATATTTTATCATAGAAATTTAGGATAAATGATTAAAATCTCGTACATATAAAAATTCTGTTCTATTCGTATTGAATAGAGTTAGATGGAGTCGATATTAATTTAAAGGTATATAAATGATAGAAATATATATATATATATATAATAACTAATTAGAAGTTAAAAATATGACCTTTAGAATAAGCTGTAAGGCTTCATAAAGCTTAATCAATACTTATAAATAATTTTTGAAGTAAGGAGATGATTTTTATAAGTGAATGAGCTATTTATAAATATTGTTTATATGAGGGAAACTTTTTATAAAAAAAGAGATATTTTAAATAATATAAGATTTTATAAAATAATATAAAGTAATATTTTATAAAATAATATGAAGGAAATATTTTATAAAAGACTACAAGATTTTCCTAAATAATACAAAGAATATATTTTATAAAATAGCTACATGGTTTTATAAAATATTTATGAAAGAAATACTTAATTTTAAATAAAGAAAGTAATTATTACAAAGGCTTAAATGGATTTCTAAGCAAAAAGTGTCTTTATGCGATTTTATAAAATGGTGTAAAAAGGTATTAAACTTTTATTAAAGTGATTTTGGTAAAAGAAAATAAGATACGAATAAGCAATCAAAATTCCTTATTTAAATATATGTGTTTTTATCAATGATGTTGGTCTTATATTAGTGACCATGCCTATTATTGATCTCATATTGGTGATCACACATCGTATTGGCCATATATTAGCGGCAATGCATATTATCAGCCTTTCAATAGTGACCATACATATAGATAGATGATGACTTTGTATTAGTCTTCATTTCTAATAGGTGTATTTGATTAATCGATATCATATTTGATTTATAAACATGTCTGTATGACATCGGTGTTTTCTATGGCCTCGATAGCGTGTTACTCGAGACACGACCGTCGTTTTTTGATAGAGGCGTTCACAAGTTATGTAAGAAATCCATGATGATCATCTACGAGTAGGCTATTTTTTACCAAATCTTGATATAGAGGGTACAGTGTGTTCACATAGGATGACAATCATCTACAAGTGGACTAGCTGCCACCAAAGCTCGATTAGAGGGTACGGTGTGGTTCACGTAGGATGACGATCATCTACGACTAGATGTCAACAAAGCTCGATGTAGAGGGTATGGTGTGGTTCATATAGGACGACAATCATCTATGAGTGGATTAGATGTTAAGAAAGCTCGATGTTGAGGGTACAATGTGGTTCATATAGGTTTTAAGTAAATAAAGCAGGTCATATATAACAAAAGCTTGCTTTAGAGGGTACGGTGAAATCTACATGAGACCCATCATTGAGGACATAGCTCAGGATCTAAGGCACATTTGAGTACTGACTCTATTTATTTCGAACCCTCAAAGGGAATCATAGGATCATGATAGATTTCCATAGTTGACTCCAACGACCAGTAATAACGAGCATTGATTTGTATTTCTTAATTATCGTTCACTGTTATGCTTTCGTATTATTAGTTGGATGTTGTTATTGCTGCTACATTTACTATCATTATGTACTTTATGATAGACTTATATTATGATCCACCTACTTTTAGATTTTGGCTTAAATTTAGGGTGCTTTTGGCACAGGTCCTTGATAGGTTTCAAAATTCACATAAACCCCAGTGGAAAAAAGTATGTAAATTAGGTCCTTATTTTTCGAAAATCATAAAAAACATATAAAAAACAAAACAAAACCTTCCAAATTTAAAAAAAAATTCAATTAATATTTATCTTCGTATTTATGTCAAAAAAATAAAAAAGGATGAAAGGGGAAAAAATGACACACAGTATGTTTCAGGAATACTTGTAGACATGTATGCAATTTTAGAGAATAATTGAGTTTGCAGATATGTCTGCAATTTTAAAGAATAAGGGCAGATATTTACGTAAATATCCTGATTGTTAAATCAAAGTTCTGTTATTCAGTGAATAATTTCATGTGTTTGCAAATATACGGAAAAATTACAGACATGTCTGCAATTATATAGATTTTTATTCAACGTTGTTATTCGATGAATAATTGCGTACATGTATGCAATTATAGGGAATAATTGCATACATATAGCAATTATTCAGATGTCTATCGAATGCTATTATTCAGTGAATAATTGCAGACATATATGCAATTATATGGAATAATTGCAGATATGTCTGCAATTTCTTTTTTTCTTTCAGAAACCTAGTTATAATATTTACAATTTTTTAAAATTTTTTAAGCACTGCCGCAAAAAAATACGAAAAATACATGCTGCTATGGTAAAATAATTATAGGGATCCACTTTGCAACTTTTTTTAAGGAGGATGTCGTTTGAATTAACTTTGGTTTTGGATGTGTGGCTAATGTTCACTTAAATTTATCATAGTATGCTATTACGTTTCATTAACATTATATTAGTTGTGCTGACTCGTTGATTAAAGGAGAAGTGTAGGTTATAGCATGATTTTCTATCTTTTGCATATGTTTACTTTACTTATTTATGGACAGTCTTGACTTCCCTTGAGCCATGATTGTGGAGAGGACCGACTGTGCCATAGTAGTTCTTGATTATTTGTATACAGTTTTAATATACAACATTTTTATATAGTTCCCCTCACACTAGGCTTTATGTCTGACACCCGTTTTGTCTTTGTCTATTTATGTCATGACAATTCTCCGGTACTCAATTTAGTAGTTTAGGAGTCAGGTGTTTTAAGCATACTAGGGAGGCAATGTCGATACTTCATATATACTTGATATAGTAGTAGTACATGACATATACATATTATATGAGACTTGATGTATTCTAACTTTTATTATTGATATTCATTTATCAACTATTTCCGCTAATGCGGTCTCTTATATATATATATGTGTGTGTGTGTGTGTGTGTGTGTGTGTGTGTGTATTATCCTATTATGTTCACGTATTTTTAGTATTTTATGAGTCAACAATCCATTGTGTGATTCTGTTGTTATGCCTTTGTATAATGTTTGTTTTAAATTTTCTTTCCCGACAATCTAAATTTTGTGATAGTTTGAAATCAAACGTTGTCATTAGGTGCTGATTTTTGGGTATTACGAAGGGCGGGTTGTTACACTTGGTACAAGAGCCTAGGTTCAACACTTAGGGCCAAGTATGTGGGTTTGGGCTAAACCAACTGGTAGAGGGAGATACGTTTAGAACGCATGCTTGTGTTTTTTATTATATTGTACTGCATACACTACTTGTGCCGTGGACTCTTCATTCCGACAATCATTATGAGTTCACGGTAAGAGCAATTATAGATAGGTAATAGGGGATGCTTGATTTGTTTAGAGACTATTTAACTATCGCACAGGATGTTCAGTCACCCAGGAACATTCTTATAGCCATGGTATGTGGTGAAGGTGGTGTACCCATTGAGGCACCAGTATTTCTTGCTCCACTAGCTTTAAACATTCAGAAGTTATGTTGGGAGTCCCATAGCCTTGGTGGGAGGACATATTCGAGTCTTGAGACTATTGTGGAGACATAGCTTTGGACATGTATTTGTGATAAGGCTTTCACTAATATGATTTATGGGAGGTTCTCTTAAGAGGGACGCTTTGGCTTAGTGGGTATAACTTAGAGGGGGTTGACGAGCAAGCCATGCCTTGGATTGATTCTGGACATTGCCTTGAGCCTCGATTTGTTTCTAAGATCAGGAAAGGTGAGTGATTTGAGCATTACATTCATTAGTGGCAGGGTAGCTTGTTGATGAAGGAGTATACTCTCTAACTTGATCTTTTGATCGAATTCAAGGTTGAGACGGTTATTGCTCTATTAAAGAAGGCAATGGGTTTTCCTTGGGCCATAAAGCATCAATTGAGGATTCATTTCTTAGTCTTGTCCCTATTTGGGTGCCACTCAGGAATGTCTTGTTGGGGTGCTTTTGTGAGAGCACCAGCAAGGTACAACTAGACATGGCAAAAGAGGAAAACAAACTGAAGCTCCAACCGAAGTGCAAAGACAAGGATAGAAGGAAGATCGAGCTTATGCGAAGAAGAAAGCCGACCTAGTGTGTCGCTCCCATGGCTTTTAAAGGAATTTTGCTAAGTGAGGTCATCCAGCTTAAGCGAAGTGTAAGTACTTTAATTACGATTTGCTCAATCAGTTGAAGAAGAATTTTCCTATGTTTTACGGTGGTGGGAAAGTGATGATGTCTTATACCTTATGGGCATTACTGGGTCCTGGCAAGCCTACTACTTAGGAAAAGCAGAAGGAGCTTATGTAATGACATATGCTCTATCTTTGGGGGTACTCCCTTATGTTTTTTTCAATACTTGAGTGGTATATATTTCTATTGCTAGTTACTCAGTAGATAGGCTAAACTTGACACCTTTCATAGTAAGTGAATTCTTTCGTAAAGGTAAAACTTATATGAGTAACCTTAGTTGCAAAAATAAGGTGAAGCGACTGAGAGTACTGCCACTCGAACTTGATGAACTTTCAGGTAGAGTGCAGTTTATCGATGAAGTGTAGCTTGGATTTGTATCCAAGTAGAGTTTGGTGGATGCCCAGTAGTGAGAAAAAAAAAGCGAATGGCTTGTAGGTGTTTTCTTAGAAGTATTTTATGTAAAATGTGTTTTCTTTTGTTAGTAAACCTAAGGTGATGGGAGTAATCCCATGTCCTGAAAGGAATATGTTCCAAAAGTTTGATCCATCCACTTACGAGTTCCTAATCACTAGTTTGAGCATAGGGTTTCTAGGTGATTTGTACTAGTTAGGAAAGAGTTTTCACTCGATTCTTAAAGGCGACCACTTGAGTTGGATTCTTGAATTGACTTGGGGATTTTCGAAGCTCGAGTCTAGTCAAGTGAGGAAGTTTCACCAGTCTGACCAATTATCCGAATCAGAGTTCGCATTAGAGGAGTCAGGTGGCCAACTCTAGTTTAATAAAGAAATCTTGGAGTGAACAAAAGATTAGATCAGGTGTCATATATTATTTTAGATGATCTTAATTCATTGTAAAATTATTTATAATATAGTATGGTTTTGAATGCTTGCGATAGCTCGAGGAAGGATTTCTCAACTAGTTTTGTGTCAATTCTAATAATCTTCTATATAGCGATAGGATACTTGCCTAGGAGAGCATCGTGGTACACTAAGTATATTACCCTTATCAACATCTTATGACTGAGATGAGTTTGAACCTGTGCAAAACTAGGCATTTATAGATCTTAGTTAAATGTTGATTTAATTTGAAGAATTTTCTCTCTTTGGAGGTTGAGCTCTGTTAGGAAAGGGAAGAAAGATTTGTTTAAGAGTTTTGAGACTCGATGATCCTACATATCATGTATGTTTTCCTCTTTATAGCGGGAGGTGTAATAATCTTTTGTGTATCACATTCATGACTGCAGTTATACCCCTTAATTATTTTGTCTGTCTTGGATGACGAGTAGACTGTTGGAGTTTATAATTTTCCATGCATGTTTTGACCATTGTTGGTCACTGTGCATGTCAGTGTAGACACATTAGTTTATTTCACTGCTTTGCATGCTTGTTATTATTCATTGTTGTTTGCTATTATTTGATTATTATTTATCATTTCTTATTATTATTTGATCGTTGTTTGTTATTATGTGCTATTGCTTGCTATTAATGTTTGTTGATTAACTTGAATTTTCTTGATTCATTATTGTTACTTATTTGTATAAATAGTGGTCAGTATGCTAGTTAATTTATTGGTTGATGTTGCTCATTGTTGATTGCTTATTGTCTCTTTTCATTTCCTATAGTTGTAGTTGTTTGATTGTTGATCGCTATTGATCGTTATTGCTAGTTAATGCTTTCTCTGTATGCTTGTAGCATGATATTAGATTATTATTGTTGGTTGCTACTTGTTATGTGTTTGATTTCTTATTCTTAATTAATTATTTTTACTAAAGTATGTTCGGGGAGAGAGATAGTGATAGCTATCTAAAATAGATCGTGCCATCCAAGGCCATTGTTGAGGTCGAGATGGGTCTATACAAGTCTATCGTATTTTGATGTGACTCTAAATCGAAAGTATATTTAGATATTGACTTATCTGAGCTTACCTTCCAATTAATAATCATGTATGATTGCGGTGGTATCAGTTATTAGGCTTGGTTGTACATGTTTTAATATCATATTATTGGATAGTCTTGCTTATTGCGTAGATTATTATAGCATGTTTATTTGAAATGTTTGTTGCATGAGAAATGCTAGTTACACTATTCGATATAGAAAATTTATTTAAGGCGATTGCTATATATGATTTAGCATGCTTAAATTCAATATAATATTGCGATTGTGTTTAATCCTCTTTGTTGAGTATATTTTTAGGTACATGGAAGTAATTGTCTGCTATTTGGATGCTTATTTTATTTTATTTTATTCATATCTGAAATGGTATGCTCTTGATATGAAAGAGGTGTGTTAGATTTGCTGTTTAGACTTGGGTATATATGCTTATACGTCCTCATAATTGAGATGCCTCAGATATAAGGTGTATATATATTTATGTTGTTTTGATATATTTGTTCACAGCTAGAAGCGTAAAGGAGGTGCTGTTGAATTTTTCCAAAATAAGAGGGACTTTAAAATCCTAAGGGTTAGGATTTGTATTCTATACCTTGAGAATTTTGCTCTGACGGGTTGCATTCTCATACTCATATAAATTTCAAGGACGAAATTATTTTAAGGAGGGGAGAATGTGGCAACTCGCATTTATAACGACTGAATATTTAAATAATTAATCTAAATATTGAATCATTAATGAATTGAAGGGCCAAAATCTAATTTTTCGCATACAATCGAATTAGAACTCTAGACTACTTCCATTGAGTCGGGAAGGACATTGCAAATTAAAATGAGTATAAATATCGCTATAGTTGGAGTCATAGTATTTTTATGATATGCGTATTGTTATACGTATTTTATAAGAATATGTGCATAGTCAGGTCTAGTCGGATCTCGACTAATGGCTGTGTTTTTGGATGAGGACTTCATTATGAGATGTACGTCGAGGAATTTTTGAAATCGGGAGGTTCGATGGCTAAAATGACCTCGAAATGCAAGAAATTATCATATCGGGGTCCTGTTTTGGATAGCGATAAAATTTATACCATCGAGACCGAAAAATGAAGGGATGTGCACCGATGAGTTTCGTTGCAATCTGATGGCCATGTGATTGTACGTGCTCAAAACGTGTGAGGATTTATTTGAGAAATAAAATAATATATATTTTTAATATATAAAACACCTCCACACACAATATTTTCTCCCTCTCTTCACTTCTTCACTACTCCTCCTTCAATAACTCATGTAAAAAGCCTCCTCTTCTTCATGAAATTTAATCGAGAGATATAGGCCATGAAAATCGATGAGATCAAATCCATTGGGATTGTGGTAATGAGGGTTTTAAATCTATATAAAATTTAATAGGTGCGAATGTGTTCATGACGGTCGATATTTTGATGGCCGATGCTAAGGTTTTGGTACGTCAAAGATTAAGGGGGAGAAAGGCAAGAACGTCATTGCACTTACCAAGGCATACACATTTGTTAATATTCTCAAATGGAGCTCCAATGGGCTATAGGGAGTTACGAATTGACGTGGTCGAGGTGGGGGAATTGAGTGTCGCTTTCTGATAGCGGAGGCCAGATGCTTCAATTAGGTGACCTTCATGAAGAGCTCGAGCAGTGTGATGCGTAGGCGCTGGCCGATTCTCCAAATCATCATGTGTAGGTACAGATGGAGGAGAGAGGCTGTGCATGTGTATGGGTGTAGTGCATGTAAAGAAGGAATGCACAATTGGGGAAGAAGATGGAATTAAAATAAAGGATTAATTAAGTTAATTAGTTTATTAATTATTTTAGTTAACCCAGTTTCTTATAAAATTCGTATATCATGCATACGAGGTCTAATCGAGATGCGATCTTTGCCATTGCACTCATAGCGAGATTATCTATGACATGGTATATGCTTGGACTGGATTTGAACCATTGAGAATTACAGTTCAAGCGAGTGGAATATAACTTTGACTTTATATTTCAAAATAAATCCCCATAAAGACATACATACATATACATATTGAATTTTTTTACCTAGTAGAGGTAGAAATTTATAGAGGTGTGTTTCCCAATTTGATGTGATTGGTTGTAGTAGATATTATTGATAATTGTTTAAAATTCCATATATATATATATATACATAATGTGTCCTATTCTTATTGAATAGAGATATATGAAGTTGATATTAATTCTTAACTTGGTTAAAATTAATTAAACTCCAAATTGTAGTTGTGTTGATAGAAATATCACTATATATTTTACTTTAGATATTTGGAATAATTGATTAAAATCCTATATATATAGATTTTATTCTATTCGTATTGAATAGAGTTATATTTGATGTTGATTTAAAGTTGCATTAGTGATATATATATATATATATATATATATATATATATGTATGTATATTACTAATTAGAAGTTAATACGACCTTTAGATTAAACTGTAAGGCTTATTGAAGCTTATTTAGAAATTATAAATATTATTTAAAGCAAAGAGATGATTTTTAAAAGTGCATGATCTATCTATAAATATTGTTTATTTGAGGGAATTTTTTTATAAATTAAAGAGATATTTTATAAAATTGTTCGAGATTTTATAAAGTAGTATAAAGAGATATTTTATAAAATATAAGAGATTTTATAAAATAGTATGAAGGAGATATTTTATAAAAGACATGAAACTTAGTTAGTTTTCAGTCAAAAATTATGGCCGTTAGTGGCAACCTTACCTCTACCACATTCCTTTCTTCAGACTTATCAACTCCATCATCTTCTTAGGCCGTTGATAGTTCCTATGTACCAATGCATTTTAATGTTTCTTATAATGGATCTCTTTTTTCTCCTCCTTCTAAAGTCATCAATGCTGGAATCCATTCGTGGTCTGAGTATCTTGTTAGATTTTTTTCTAGGTGGTAATTTCAAGTATATGGCTTTTAAAGCTCATCTTAAGAGACATTGAAAACTAAAAAGGTCATATGAAATGTTGTCTGAAAAGGAAAAAATATTTATTTCAAGTTTTCATGCATAGAAGATAAGATAAAAGTGCTGATAATGGATCCTACTTTCATTAGGGGACAAATGTTCATTGTTTCAGCTTGGAACCCTAGCTTTGGCTCTGCTTAATCTAAAATCAAATATGTTCCTATCTGGGTTCACTTGTACAAAATACTACCTATGGAGTGGACATTAATTGGTATCAACTGGATGGCTTGCCACATTGGTAAATTAATCAGCTATGATGAAAATACTAAGAAGATGAAACGCTTTGAATATGCCAAATGTCTAATTGAAGTTTCCCTTGAGAAAGAGTTGCTTGAATATGTCTTTATTAGTAATGCTGATAATGTTTTTGACAAAGTTAAAACATAATATTCTTGGTGTCCATTAATCTATACTCACTACAAAATCTTTAATCACGGTACTAACGAGTGTACTATAATGCTTGATGATAATAAAGGAAAAACAAAACAGTCGATGGTGTGGGAAAGAATGGAGATACTTATAATTTATTCGACAGTGGAGGGAAAGGAGATGATACAAAAAGCAATGAAGATGTAGCACAAAGAAAAGATGTGTTTGTGATGATTAAAAGGAAACATAAAAGGCAGACATTGAAATGGCAAAGGGTAAGACAAATTACCAGTAACTCTATCTAATGCCTTATACCTCTACTGATCCTATTTCTAGTTTAGCAGCAAGTATTGACACAATTAATTCTTTTGAAGACACAGTTTTGGATGTGGATGGTACTACTAGTTTAGTGAATGATGTCTTTGGTGCGGTAGAAAAAGTAATAGAGAATGATGATTTAATTGATGATTGTTTGAACGATGTATCAGTGGAGAAAGCTTCTGTTTGAATATGAATTGCCTAGAAACTTCTACAATCCCTAATCGGCCCTATACATCCGCTGCCTCACTCCGCAATCAATTTGTTGTCCAATCAAATATTGAAGAGAGGGTATTTTGTGATGCTGACTTGACAATATCCAATAATCCACTTTTTATTCATCAACCTTTAACCATAAATGCTTCAATCTCCACTGCTTAATCTCCCATCACTACCTTGGTTCTTTTTTCTTCTAAAGAAATTCATTCACACATGCACACTGACACTCTCTTATCCCCTGCGCAAACTAATCCTCCATCCTCCTCTTTAATTCAATTCTAAAGCCCATTCTCCTCAACTAAGCTACCAATCAAGATATTTCTGTTGGCATTCCTTATGATGCGAATCAATCTGCAAATCTATTAATCCGTTCCTTCTCATGACAATAAAAGGATACCTAGAAGTAGGGCTGTCAATTTCCAACATGACCCGAAACACAACCCGAAACCCGCATGGAAATTAGCGGTTTAACCCGACATGTTTAAAAGGGCTGGTTATTTTTGGGTCAACACGTTAGAACCGGTTTAATAAACGGGTGGGCTTAGGGTTGACCCGTAAACCCAAATTTGACCATACTAACCCATTTATAAGCTAGGTATCGTTGCACAATTCTCATTTTAGCTTGCACAAGAATGATATTGTTGTTATTCACTTATTCCTACACATTTGCACTTAATAACTTCCTACGTTTTCATGCACATTCCCATATTTTCATGTCCATTCGCACGTAACAACTTCCCAAATTTTCATACCCATCTTTGCTTGTAATAAAAGAATGACAACAATACCCTTTTTGCTCTAAAATTCTCGTCTTATCTTGCAAAAGAAGGGTATTGTTGTCATTCACTTGTTTATACACATTCGCATTTAACAACTTCCCACATTTTCATGCCCATTTCCATTTCTTTATACAAATATTATTTTGAACAGGTTACACGAGTCAACCCGAAACCCACCAGATATATAATCAGGTCAACCGGACCGACCCGTTTAAAAACAACCCGCACCCGAGTTAACCCGACTCGAACCTAACCCAACCCGACCCATTGACAGGCCTACCTGGAATGCCAAAGAAAATACCACAATCCTTAAACTATTTTAATCTTGATAAAGGCATAACTTACAGCTCAAACCAAATTAATCTTATCCAACATGATAATCCAAAATCTCTATCCTCTAGAGAGTAGACAAAATCTACATCAAAATCCCAATTGATTTAATGATTGATAAGGTTGGGTATTTGTCACAATCAATTTTCCCTGCCCTTCGTATTGGCAATAAACCACACATGCCCAACTCAAATTGCACGAAAAGATGGAACATTAAGGGTAATAAAGAAAAATAGACAGAACAGAATCTCACACAAAAGGAATAACATATAATATTGAAAAAATCTTTATAGCTGAAAACTTTTAAATACATATATCAGAGTTTAACCTAAATTCAACTTGGACATTTATACACATCTATCTTTGGAATTGCTAACAAACATCAAACTAAAACAAACAAACCACAGCGGATAATAGAATATGTCCATATGTAGATGAATATCTCTAGCGCTCCTTTGGAAACTCCAATCATTTTCGACTAAACCTAAAACTACTCGGATCTGACCCAAGTATTGAAAATACCCGGATCAGGCTTGATAAATCAACATGAGAAAAACTCAATAACAAATGACAATATCATATATCAGCCTTTGAATAAAATCCTTTGAAAAGAAAGAGTTTCTTATAAGACCATGCCCCCACATAAACATGGACGGGTTTTAATCTTATGATAACTTAAACACTTTTATAACAAAACATTTGATATTATTTCTAATAATATCTCTTTGAAAACATTTACAAATAAACTTATTAATCTTAGCAGAAATTGTTACCATTATTAGATTCCAGCATACTAGGTTCTACAAACAAAACCATAGGTTCTTATTGGTGAATGGATTTCCATACAAATGACCAGATAAAGGGACTGCCTTCCTATGGGTACACCTCTAGATGGCTGTCCCGAGGCACAAAACATCTGCCCTCTACAACACAAGATCGGCCTACCACTTTAACTAGATAGTACCGAATATGTCAACCCCCGATCGTTACCGACCTTTAATCGAGCGCTCCTTTTCCATACACTATATTAATTTACGTCCCGAACGTCACAGCTGGAAGAAATATATCTAAAAGAGAATGATCATACCCTAATTGGAATAACCCACTTAGCCTTGCTGCATCTAACCCTGTTTCAGTCATTTTTAGTTGATGAGGTTCGAGGCTACGATTACCTTTTCACATAACACACCTTCTTTCACTTTGAATTCCACATCGACATTCTACATTCACATGACTGATTTCTACAAACATATAACTTCCTGAGCTCGTAAGTCTCGGGAAAGAGTGTTAAGCTAAGAGAAGGTGTCTTCTCCGCCACCAACTGATATACATTTATAGAGACCACTCATTATGATTTAGAATGCAAGGTCAGACAGTCATCCATATAAGTTTGTTCCAGGACTGAATAAAACTGAAGGAACTTTCCTCGGCCATTACTAGGCGAGAAGCCATTGTGGTTTTGAGGTTTTTCATAACAAAGAGACCACGGGTACAATATAGTGAATCGGGAGTTTATCCCCAATCAATAAACAAGTAGTCCTATGTTATTATTCATCTCAATATCTATGTCGTCAAATGTCTTCATTCTTCAAACACGTAAACTAGTTCGAAGTTGTTTTCAAAATAGGAATCACCCAAATTCGACCTCGGTTCCTTCGAAATAAAGTTATCGATAAAAAGTAAATATGAGTATATTGGATTTATTAAGTCTTTTTTCACTTTAGTTATTTTTGGATAATTTCGAAATTTGTTCCATTTATCTTATAAAAATTCAAAGTAATTCATTCTTTTTCTTTGGATAATATCCCAATCTTCTTTTATTTTAGAAAACTTAATATAATATTTTTAGAGAATCCGAGCTTTCTTTTTGATCTGTTCCACCCCTTTCCTAAGAAAAGAAAATAGAGGTGTTGTAAGTTTAGGGCATTGGTTGCTCCATCCCTAACCTTAGTTAAACACCTTGTTTTATCTTCCTTGATCTCATAGGCAAGACAAATGTACTAGTCGTTTCCACATACTTAGTTATCAACTTTATTTTGGAATTGACTATAAAAAAATCTAAATTTTATTTTAAACGCTTAATTTTCCCTTTTAAAAACATTCACAATAGATTAGGAAAAATTGTTACATTTAAACATATATTCAAAACGTTATTGAATTCGCAACATGAAAGTGCTGCGTAAAGCACTATATAAGCTTATTTAATTTAAACAATTTTAAATATTTGAAAATTAATATTTTCCATTCCAAATCTCTCTTAAACTATTTAAATAGATTTATAAAATTTATTTCATATTTTTCCATAATTAAAAATGTCCATTTAAAATGATTTTGTTTTATGGTCACTTAACTGTATTAGTGCGATTTTTCTAGAAAATTGATTTGAACATAATTCAAAATCTACTTAACGAAATTTTGATTTTCTTTCTTCATTTGGAAGATATGGATATAATAATCCATAATTTTCTTATCTCGAAGAATTCCAAGCTATATTCCACTCTATACACTCAATTGAACTTTTCGACGTGAAATCGCGAACTACCGTTCCGCGACGAGTCCAACTATAACTTATTTTTCAATATTTGAAATAATCTATTCAAATTGAATTTTATCACTTATAAAATCATTACAAATAATTTTAAATCAATTTTTTCACATTTTAAAGTATTTTAAAATGTATTTTCACTACTACCATATTATAATATTATTATATTACTGCTATTTTAATATTAAATTCTAAATTCCAATTTCAATTCAATTTCAATTCTAATTTCAAACTAAACTTAATTAAAATTAGATTTCAAATCTAATTTCCATTCTAATTTAAATTTCAACCTTAATTTCAAATTCAATTTTCAAAATCATTTTCAATTTCAATTTCACTGTTCATCTCAATTTCAATTTCAATTTCACTATCCTTTTTAATTCCGTTTCACTTGAAATTTCAAATTCTCTTTTATTTCTACTTTAATTTCAATCCTAATTGAAAAGAGACTTATTCTTCCAAAATATATTATATCGCCCAAATTGGGTTTTTTTAACAAAGAGATAACTTAATCAAAAATGATAGAAATTTGATGTCCCAATTAACATCACAACCATACAAACAATCATATGACATTAACATACTCAATACAGGTATAGTACATTAAATGTCCTTATTATGGATTATCCAAAATTCAAATAATTATTCAAACGTCCATATCATAAAACGGTGATTATCTATCATAGAAAATCAATTCAAAAATCAATACAAATTATATAGCAGCGAGAATTTTCTCGCCTTCATATCCACTCCATTAATCTTTTACGTGAGATACGCGTCTTTCGAGGTGCTATTTCCAAACATCTCAAATTCGCCGTTTTCCTTTTTTTTTTCCTTTTCTTTTTTTTTCTTTTCTTTTTTTATTATGGCCATGGGCTTGAATGGATGGTACGACCTACGGTGGAGTATGTGTGGCTTTGGGTAGGCGGGTAGGTGGGGTAGGCGTATGTTTTGAGGAGGGTAGGTGTTCTAGGGCTCGGGTATGACGGGTATTGGGCTCGTGTATTCGGAGAGGAGGGTGGGTGCGTGGCTTTTGGAGTGTGTATGGCTCGGGTAGGTGGAATGGAAGGGGCGTGTGTGGGTATTAGGCTCGGTCGTGAGTTGTGGGAGGCGTGTAAGCTTGGGTAGAGGGGTTTAGGTGGAGGGTATGGCCAAGAAAAGACGGGTGGAGCTCGGGTTATGTTGATTTTAAGGTGGGGAAGAAAAATGAAGGGAGAGAGAAGGAGTTTGTAGAATGAAAATGAAGTGAAAAATGAAGGGATTTGAGCTTGTATTTATAAGTGGAGAATTGAGTGGTAGATGACATTAATACCCTTATTTACTTTTGGACTTTGACTAGCTTTGATTTGAGTTGCATTTAATGTGTGGAATGATGGTTATGAAAGAGTGTGTTAAGAGATAAAGAGGTGTCATCTTCTTATGGTTTGTAAATATATAATATATAATTTAGCTCCTTTCCTATGCATATACAAAAATCTCATTAATGAGATAAGATATAAGTAATGATGTTATTCAGAAAGATTTTGAATAAAATAAGTCAAATCACACCTTTTTACATTTTTTATATATTTATTTAAATTTACCTAATATAAAAATTTTGTATTTTAGTGATAAATGTAAAGTGTTCTAAAGTTTTCAAAGCTATTATTATTTGTTATAAAGTGACCACATTTATCCCACTTGCGACAACTTGTTACGATTGAAAACAGCGTTTTTGTTGACAAATTTTATAGTCAAAATTTGACGTTTTTGTTAAGCTATATATTGATGTAAACCAAACTTAAAAGTGAATTTTTTACTTCTTTAAAATAAATTAAAACATATATAGTTATGTTTTAAAATCATATTTAAATAATATCAAAATCTCTATTTTACATTAAATGTAAAACTGACAAAATGCGATAAAATTTGGATATTTTTATAAAACTATTATAAATACATTTTTAAATCTTTTAATAGACTTTTATTATCTTTATTAGATGTTTATAATAAGATTTATATTTACAAATAAATATTTAAACCTATTTATTTAAGCATTTATTTATTTTTAACAAAACTTAACTTTTGCTGATTTGTTCTAAAATTCAAATTTATACTTTTTGAAGTTATTAAATATAAGAATAAATAATTTCTAAATTATTATCTACTATATATAACTTATTTATTTAAGTTTTAAACATTTTTTAGATTTAGAACAAACTAAATCTCTCATTTTCGAAGTAGTAAAATTAGGGGTCGTTACATTCTCCCCTACTTAAAAGCATTTCGTCCTCGAAATGAATCAACGACACAAAACTATAAAGGTCAACAATTTATGAAAAAGAAATACTACTAAATACCGATCATGAAACACAATCATTGATCCTAGTCCCAACCTGAGTGCGTACTGCACACTTGAGGTAAATACATAGTCACAAGTCAACTATCTATATCAGTCAACCAAAATATCATACTAAAGGACTAAATCTCATATCTTAGTGTGTACTACGTGCTTAAGATAATAATAACTGCTACAACAGAAACCCAAAATATCCCTAAGTACGAAACACTGCTCATCGGATGAACCCTCTGATGGTGCCTCTAGGTCGCTCTCTACTGGTTGCTCTACTTCCTTTCTATCCTTCAGTGGCTCCTCATCGTCTATCATCTTTGGAGCTAAGTCTCAACAAAGCGGCTGCCACTACGGGCCCCTTGGAATCCATGGAATATGCTCCTCCATATCAGTATCCTCTAAACCGAAATCCTTGGCTATCTCTGGAACGTTAGATCCTACCTCCTAAGTAGGAGTATCCATCTCCTAAATGATCTGCTCATCACTCTCAAAATCATCATCCTAATATAACCATGCGTCGTAAATCCTCGAGTCTTCTGTCTCCATTGCCACGGGTTCCTCTATCAACGGCTCGATCTCCTCCGATCCTTCCATGGGCTTCTCTATAGGCTCTTCTTCCTTAGGCTGCTCATCATCACTCAATGGATCCAACATCCAATCATCTGCCTCATCATCGGCTTCTGCCCCTACATCAATATATGCGCCGACGGACAACAGATCTTCCTCATCTGAAATTACTATCAAATCCTCATCCTTTGAGATATATATCGGATGGTCAAATGATCCCGATACTATTCCCGAGGGTTCTTCTACTTGCATATCCTCCTCATCACTCGAAATTGATGTATCCAAAACATCTAAGTCTTCTATTTAGACAAGGGTTCCCTAAATCTCTGTCTAATTGCTAGTCTTTCTGCCTTGGTTACTTTCTACAACTTATAAAAGAACTTAAAATCGGTTATTATTTCCGATCAAAGATTCTATATCAGCATTATTATTTCATCTCATTTTTATTAAGTGCCTCTCACTAAATTATTGTTATTTTTATTTTCATTTTTTTTAAATGGATTAAATCTTAGCTTTTCTAATAATTTCTAACAGAATTTGGTATTGACAAAGGAGCAAAATGATAGTCTATATATATTGATTCCTAAAATACATCCATACTAAATGACTTCTATGAAGTACACTCAAAAGGTTTTACAAAAGTCATGTGATTAAAATACTTAGATGGTGCTTATTAATACATGCTTAACTAACTTATGCTACCACAATCCCTTTTCCTTTTTCTTTAACAATAAGTGGACGAGCAAGGGTAACAAAAGGCCTAGGCTGTTCTGCCATCTTAAGCATTGGACAGTCTCTGGCGATATGTCTTATAATATGGCAGAAATAACAAATCTTTGGGCCAGCTTTCTTAAAGGTCCTGGTTTTTACTCCTGATCTACATTCTTATGCAAGGTGACCTCTTTGTCTACATTTGAAACAACAAACTTCGTTCTCCTTATGCCTTTTCTTCTTGGCTGGTACTTCAGTAGTTGGCTGTGGAATAGCATCTTCGAACTTTAGGGTATTGTTTATCATCTCTCTAAATGACCCATGGATGAAGCTTACCATGCCATGCTAGAGCTTATCACACTTGTTTAAACAATCCTTAACTTCCATTATCTTTTCTGATCCTAAAAACTTTCTTTGACATAGGATCTCAAATTCCCGACAAAGTGAAGCGAAGTTTAGTTGGTTTGGTCCTTCCTGAAAAGATATTGTTTTTATACACATTATCATCAAATACCATATAGTCAAATTGTGAAACTTATTTCACAATGTATTTGTTCTTAGCCCTATTCAAATTAACCCATTCTATACTTATCAAATCGCTATTACTTCTTAAGGCTAAATGTCTGGGGATATATCATTAATGTTCTAAATTATGGCTTTCAACTGATAGATTCTATATAGAATATCTTATAGTCAAATCGTGCAATTCTAATCACAAGATATTCATATTTTAATTTTACTAAGAAAAATTACAAACAATCCTCCATTTCTAACCCAGAAATAATAATATCCCTTTTAATATTTAAAATATAAACCTAAGGTAAAAAAAATTCATTTACCAACCTTTTTTAAAACAACCATTTTTATAAAATTAACAAATACGCGCTCATAAATATAATACTTTCATAACTCATTCTAGGGTGTTACTGACCCTATCCCTAATGAGTTACTCGTCCTAGGATTTTACTAACCTATCTCTGATGAGACTTACCCAACCAAAGCCAATGTTCTTTCTTAACCTTCAATTCTGATACCAAATGTCATGATCCATTTTCTCATACCCTTTGAATTGACAATAAACCACACATGTCCAACTCAAATTGCACGAAAAGACGGAATATAAAGGGTAATAAAGAAAAATAGACAGAACAGAATCTCACACGAAAGGAATAACATATAATATTAAACAAATATCTTTACAGCGGAAAACTTTTAAATACATATATTAGAGTCTAATCTAAATTCATCTTGGACAGTTATAAACATATGTCCTTATAATTGCTGACAGACATCAAACTAAGACAAACAAACCACAGCGGATTATAGAATATGTTCATACGTAGATGAATATCTCCAGCTCTCCTCTAAAAACTCCAACCTTCTTCAGATAAACCTGAAACTACTTCGATCTGACCCAAGTATTGAAATACCCAAACCATGCTTGACAGACCAGTATGACAAAAACTTAATAAAAAATGACAGTGTCATATATCAGCCTTTGAATAAAATCTTTGAAAAGAAAGAGTATCTCATAATACCACGCCTACACATAAACATGGACGGGTTTTTACCTTATAATAACTTAAACACTTTTATATCAAAATATTTGATATTATTTCTAATGACATCTCTTTGAAAACATTTGCAAATAAACTTATTAATATTAGCCAAAATTGTTACCATTATTAAACTTCAGCATACAAGGTTCTGCAAACAAAACCGTAGGTTCTTATTGGAGAATGGATTTTCATACAAATGACCAGATGAAGGGACTACCTTCCGATGGGTACACCTCTAGATGGATGTCCCGAGGCACAGAATATAAGCCCTCTACTAACACAAGACTTGTCTACTTGTGTAACTAGATAGTACCGAATATGTCATCCCCCGGTCATTACCAACCTTTAACCAAGCGCTTGTTTTCCATACACCATATAATTAAACATCCCAAACGTCATAACAGGAATAAATATATCTAGAAGGGAATGTCCATATCCTAATTGGGAATGACCCACTTAGCCTTGCTGCATTTAACTATATTTCGGGCATTTTCGGTTGATGAGGCTCGAGGCTATGATTATCTTTCCACATAACATATCTTCTTTCACTTTGAATGCCACATTGCCATTCCATATTCACACGACTAATTTATACAAACATATAACTTTCTGAGCTCGTAAGTCTCGAGAAAGGGTGTTAAGCTAAGAGACGGCGTCTTTTCCTCCACCGATTGATATACATTTATAGAGACCATTCATTGTGATTTAGAGTGCAAGGTCAGATAGCCGTCCATACAAGTTTGCTCTGGGACTGGACGAAACCGAAGGAACATTCCTCGACCATTACTAGGTGAGATGCCCTTGTGATTTTGAGGTTTTTTATAACAAAGAAGCCACTGCTACAATATAGTGAGTCGAGAGTTTATCCTCAATTAATCAACAAGTAGTCCCTTGTTATTATCCGTCTCAATATCTCCGTCTTCAAATATCTTCGTCCTTCGAAAACTTAAACTCGTTCGAAGTGGTTTTTGGATAGGAATCACCCAAATCCAACCCAGGTTCCTTCGAAATCCAATTATCGATAAAAAATGAATATGTGTATACATGATTTATTAAGTCTGTTTTTACTTTAATTCTTTTTGGATGATTTTGAAATCTCTTCCTTTTATCTTAGAAAAATTCTAAGTAATTCATTCTTTTGCTTTGGATAATATCTTAATCTTCTTTTATTTTTGAAAACTTAATATAATCTTTTTAGAGCATCCGGGCTTTCCCTTCGATCTGTTCCACCCTTCGCCTAAGAAGAGAAAATAAAGGCCAGGTAAGTTCAACACACTGGTTGCTCCATCCCTAATCTAGTTAAATACATTGTTTTATCTTCCTAGATCTCAGAGACGTGACAAATGTACTAGTCGTTACCGCATACTTAGTTATCAACTTTATTTTAGAATTAACTATAAAAATTCCAAAGTATATTTTAAACACTTAATTTTCCCTTTTAAAAACATTCACAATATATTCTAGGAAAAATTGTTACATTAAACTCGTATTCAAAAAGTTAAAGCATAAAAGTGTTGCGGAAAGCGCTATATAAGCTTATTTGATTTAAACAACTTTTGATATTTGAAAATTAATATTTTACATTCTAAATCTCTTTTAGACTATTTAAATAGATTTATCAAATTTTTGTCGTATTTTTCCATAAATAAAAACTCCCATTTAAAATGATTTTGTTTTATGGTCACTTAACTGCATTAACGCGATTTTTCTAGAAAATTGATTTGGACATAATTCAAAATCTACTCAAAGAAATTTTGATTTTCTTTCTTTATTTCGAAGATATGGATATAACAATCCGGAATTTTCTTATCTCGAAAAATTCCAAGATATATTCCACTCAATCGAACTTTTCGGTGCGAAATCGCGAACCACCGTTGCGCGACGCATCTAATTTTAACTTATTTTTCAATATTTGGAATAATCCATCCAAATTGAATTTTATCACTTATCAAATCATTGTAAATCATTTTAAATCAATATTTCCATATTTTAAAGTATTTTAAAATGTATTTTCACTATTACCATATTATAGTATTATTATATTCCTATTATTTTAATATTAAATTTTAAATTCCAGTTTCAATTCAATTTCAATTCTAACTTCAGATTAAACTCAATTAAAACTTAGATTTTAAATCTAATTTCCATTCTAATTTAAACTTCAACCATAATTTTCAAATTCGATTTTCAAAATCAATTTCAATTTCAATTTCACTTTTCATCTCAATTTCAATTTCACAATCCATTTTTATCCCGTTTCACTTCAAATTTCAAATTCTTTTTTGCTTCTACTTTAATTTCAATTTTAATTGAAAAAAGACTTATTTTTCCAAAGTATATCATATCATCAAAATTGGATCTTTTTTAACAAAGAGACCACTTAATCAAAAATGACAGAAATTTGATGTCCAAATTAACATCACAACCATATAAATAATTATATGGCTACAACATATTCAATACGGGTATAGTACGATAATGTCATAACATTACTATGGATTATCCAATATTCAAACAATTATTCAAACATCCATATCATAAAACAGTGATTATCTATCATGGCAAATCATTCAGAAATCAATATAAATTATATAGCGCTGATAATTTTCTTAGCTTCATATCCACTCCGTCAGATACACGTCTTTCGAGCTAACGTGCTATTTCCAAATGTCTCAAATTTGCCGCTTTCCTTTCTTTCTCATTTTTTTTCTTTTGTTTTTTTAGTGTGGCCGTGAGCTTGAATGGAGGGTACAACCTAGGGTGGAGTGTATGTGGCTTTGGGTAGGTGGGTAGGTGGGTTATGCGTATGTTTTAAGGTGGGAAGGTGGTCTAAGGCTCGGGTATGGTAGGTATTGGGCTCGTGTATATGGAGAAGAGGGTGGGTGCATGGCTTTTGGAGTGTGAATGGCTTGGGTAGATGGAAAGGAAGGGGTGTGCATGGTAGTGGGATCATCGGTAGGTTGTAGGAGGCATGTAGGCATGGGTAGAGGAGCTTAGGTGGGGGATATGGCCAAGTAAAGGTGGGTGGAGCTTGGGTTAGGGTGATGTTGAGGAGGAGGAAGAAAAATAGAAGGAGAGAGAAGGAGCTTGTAGTTTGTAGAATGAATAATGAAGTGAAAAATGTAGGGATTTAAGTTTGTATTTATAAGTGGAGAATTGAGTGGTAAAGGACATTAATAGCCTTGTTTACTTTTGAACTTTTATTAGCCTTAATTTGAGTTGCATTTAATTTGTGGAATGATGGTTATGAAAGAGTGTGTTAAGAGATAAAGAGGTGTCATCTTCTTGTTGTTTGTACATATTTAAACATATAATTTAGCTCCTTTCCTATGCATATACATAACATCTCATTAATGAGATAAGATATAAGTAATGATGTTGTTTAAAAAGATTTAAAATAAAGTAAAATTAGTCAAATCATACCTTTTTACTTTTTTTTATATATTTATTTGAACTTTCCTAATATAAATATTTTTTCTTTTAGAACTAAATGTAAAGTGTTTTAAAGTTTGTAAAGTTGTTATTATACGTTATAAAGTGACCACATTTATCCAACATCGCGACAACTTGTTACGATTGAAAACGGTGTTTATGCTGACAAATTTTACAGTCAAAATTTGACGTTTTTGTTAAGCTATATATTGATGTAAAGAAAACTTAAAAATGAACTTTTTTTAAAACAAATTAAAACACATATATTCATATTTTAATATCATACTTAAATAATATCAAAAACTTTTTTTTACAATGATGGTAAAACTGACAACATGCGACAAAATTTGGATATTTTTGTAAAACGATTATAAATATACATTTAAATCTTTTAATATACTTTTATTATCTTTATTAGATGTTTTTAATAAGATTTATCTTTTCAAATAAATATTTAAACCTATTTATTTAAGAATTTATTTATTTTTAACAAAACTTAAGTTTTGCTGATTTGTTCTAAAATTCAAATTTATACCATTTTAAATATTAATTATAAGAATAAATAATTTCTCTATTATTATCTGTTATATATAACTTATTTGTTTAAGTTTTAAACCTTATTAAATTTAAACAAATGAAATCTCTCATTTTTGAAGTAGCGAAATTACGGATCGTTATAGTATTGGAGTATTAGGGGTGCTCATATGATTGAGAAACATATTAAGCTCAAGAACTTGATTCATTCTCACAATTTAAAACTTTTTATTATCTTTGAAACAAAGATCAATCATGAATTATCCTACAATCTAGCTAACTTCATTGATCGATCCTGGTTTGTCCTTCATAACCTCTCCCAAGCTCCTTGTCGTAGACTTCTACTCCTCTAGAACCCTAAATATTCTTTATGTCCCGTCTTCTTGTACATAAGCAGTTCCACACTCTAATCTCTCGCATTCACTCTTCCCAATCTTTTTAAGTGACTAGTAATTATACTGAAAATAACAAAGACCAAAGGAAATCCATGCTTGATCTCATTCCATCTCTATCTCCTAACTCTCCTTGGCCTTGCTTTGGGATTGGAACCGCATGGAGTTCTCTTGTGAAATATTTGGTAGTTTCCCTCTTACTCTCCATGACACTTGACCCTTTAACAATTGCATTCACACGTCTAATCTTCTCTCTGTTAACTCTTATAGCCGCTTTTATACATGGAATAATTCTAGTAGATTAGGCATAAAGAAAGTTTTACAGACTTGATAGAGCTTACTTTAGTCGCTAATTCCTCTCAACCTGGCCTAACCTACTTGCTCATTTTCCTTCTCCTTCCCTCTCTGATCACTCTCCCCTAATCCTTGACTGGGGTATGTTGCCATTAAAAGTCCATCCTCCTTTTCATTTTTTAACAACTGGACTGACCATCCAGATTTTTTAGGCTTAGTTTATTCATGCCGGAACACTAACCATTATGGAAATCCAACGTTTATTCTGCATCAAAATTTAAAAAGTTCGAAAGCTGCTCTTAAGGCCATAGCTCATAGCAACTATGGGGATGGTGTTTCTCAATCAACTTTCATCAGGAATAACCTACATGCTACCCAATCTAATCTTACTTCACAAAAAATGCAACCATTACTCTTAAGGAACTTAATCATAGGAAATCTCTTAAAAATGCCATACAGAATGAAAGAGAAATGGCTAAATAGAAAAATAAAGATCAATGGGAAATGTTTGGAGATAAAAATACATATACCTTTCACAAATCTCTCAAAATTAAACAGAGAAGAAGCAATATTTCAAGTATTAATGACATCCACAACTTGTGCAGTACTCCTAATGATATTAAAAATACTTTTCTGGAATATAATCAAAGCATTTAGCCAACCAACATCCCATTATCCCTTTCTTTTCCTCTCTATACCACTACGTATTTCCAATGATATCTGATACTTCTAGGATTAACCTTTTTTCTAAAGTCACCCCCCATGAAATAAAAAAAAAATCTTTTCCATGAACTCTTTCAATTCTCCCGGCCCCGATGGGTTAAATGCCTACTTCTTTAAAGTTTCTTGGGACACTAATGATGTTATAAGAGCTACCAGGAATTTTTCAAACGTAATAGAATGCTTTCTGGTATTAATGCCACTAAGCTTGCTTTGGTTCCTAAAGTTCTAGTGCCTTCAGATGTATCTCAATGCAGACCAACAGCATGCTTAATGTTATATAAAAATGTATTTTAAGATTATGGCTGCTACAATGAAACCTGACCTGGCCCCTATCATTTTTTCTAACCAAACAACTTCTAACCCATCTAGGTCTATTATTGATAATACTCTTCTATGCTAAGAATTGATGAGAGGTTACAGAAGGAAAAATGTCTCCTTCAGATGCCTTATGAAGCTTGATATACAAAAAGCCTATGATGTAATGCAATGGAGTGCTATAATTAGCATCCATCACGTCATGAATTTTCTTTTCCTTTTTAGGATGGATTTATACTAGGACATCTACAGTCACCTACTCATTATCTATAAATAGTGGTATATTTGGATATTTCAGGGGTACTCAAGGCATTAGATAAGGAGATCCCATATCTCCATACATCTTTATTTCCATAATGGAACTCTTAACACGCATGATCAATAAGTTGTGATTCAAAAAGAATTAGACTTACATCCCATGTGCAAGTCTTTTAGAATATCTTATTTAATGTTTACCAATGATCTCATTTTATTCACCAAGCCAAATTCTAAGTTAGTAAGCAATGTCCTAATTACTGTGGATAACTTTTTCAATTTTAATGAGTTAGCTATAAATAAAAATAATTCCAAGTTTCTCTCTACTAGGTTTCTGATTCTATTACCAATGATTTTTGAGATTGTCATCTCTTGCTAGCTTACCTATTAATGACAATTACCTTGGAGCTCTTCTCCTTTCCACCAGAATCTCCACTAGCCAATGCCCACGAATTTATGATAAGATTATTCATAGGTTAGCTTGTTGGCCTAGTTCAAAATTATCTATTGCTAATAAGTTAGTTATGATCAAGTCCATAACTACCTTAATCTGTCTATATTTTGCCAGAATATTCATTCTCCTATTCAAACTAATAAACTTGATTAATGCAGCTCTGAACCATTTTTTATGGCATGGTAACCTCACTCATCGAAGTTAATCTGTATTTCTTTTAAGAAAATTATTCGTCCTTATGATCAAAGAGGTCTTGGTATTATGAACATTAAGCTTTAGGATAAGGCCGCCTATTCAACTTTAATTGACAAACTGCTCAATGTTAAACGAAAATTATGGGTCGATCGGACCAACGCCAATTTACTAAGGAACTTTTGTTTTTGGACCATGGCTATCCCTCTTGATTGCAGTTGGATTAGGAGGTGCTTACTTAAGTTTTCTCCCTCTTTTCTCCCTCTTTTCTAGTGCTCCCATACAAATAAAAACCATATTTCTTTCTGGCATGGCCTTTGGCCTGCTAAAGGAAAATTTCTATCCATCTTATTGGATTCAAACTTGAGGTACCTTACTGTTATTCCTACATCAGCAAAAGTGTCCTCCTATTTCCATAACAATCATGTTTTATTACCTTATTCTATTTCCTCTCTGATTGGATATACATGGGCTGGGATAGAGAACACTGCATATCCTTCAACTTTGAGCATGCCATGTGGTGTGATAAGGCACATTCTATTGCTAATGTGTACAAAGCCATCTGTGGCTTCTCCCCTGGGATATCCTTTCCTTCGGGCTTGAGAAATTGGAACTCCAGCTCTATCCCTAAGGAGAACTTCCTCCCATGGAAAGTTAGTAACAATGTCATCCATACCCAAGACAATTTGCTTTTAAGGGGTTGAATAAATAGTTCTTCATGTATTTTATGTAACGCTGCCCTCGAAAGGGAATCATAGGATCATGATACATGTCCATAATTGAATCCACCAATAAGTAATAATGAGCATTGATTTGTATTTCTTAGTTCTCATTCATTGTTATGTTGTGTGTATTATTAGTTAGCTGTTGTTTTTGTTGTTGCTATATTTGCTATCATTATGTATTTCATGATAGACATATACTATGATCACCCAAATTTCGAACGTTGGGTTACATTTACCGTAATATGTTGTTACATTTCAATTACATTATATTAGTTGCGCTGACTCGTTGATTACAGGAGAAGAGATGGTTATGGTATGGTTTTTCAATCTTTTGGATAGGTTTACTTTACTTATTTACGAACAGTCCATATTACCCTTGAGCCAAAACTGTGGAGAGGACCTGCTATGCCTTAGCAGTTCCTATATATTTGTATATAATTTTAATATACAACATTTTTAGATGGTTCCCCTCACACCAGACTTTATGTCTGACCCATGTTTTGTTTTTTTTTGTTTATGTCTTAACAACTCTTGGGTACTCGATTGAGTAGTTTGGAAGTCAGGTGTTTTGGAGATATGATTTTTGGATAGCAGGAGCATTCTAGGAAGACGATGTCAATACTTCATATTTACACTTGACATTATAGCTGTACATGATAGATATGTATTTATATTTAATACTTGATGTACTCTGACTTTTAATATTGATATTCATTTATCAATTATTTTCGCTAGTGTAGTCTCTTATATATATATGTGTGTGTGTGTGTGTCTATATTATATTTGTGTGTGTGTAAAATTTATGATAACAAAATGATAATTAATAAGGCTCCAAAAATGGAATATGACCTAATAATGGAATCTGGCCATGAAACTTGCACCATTGCTTTCGTGGAAGTTTTCTAAGCAACTTTCATATTTAGAGTTTCACGATTGAAGTTCAAATGAAGAGAGTTACAAGGGTTTAAATATTTTGAAGCGAAAATAATTAGAAAACAAAAATAACAATAAATATAATTATTAACCAGAATAAAAATTCATATTCCTTTGGATTAAAAAGGAGAAGGAGTTGAATCAAAGGATTAGATTCGGATTTAGGAGCTTTGGAAAGATTCAAAAGGTAAGTGGGAAATCACGTAACTTTTTTATAACATTGGAATTTATTTCATTGGATTTTTATTTAATTATTATGCCTAAATAAAGCTCAGAGGGTTGTAGGCCCAAATTTAACGCATAAAATATTGCTTACATGTTCTGCAATTTAGGAAAATTGAATAATAATACTATTTGCATCCGGATCTGGAAATCAGTCCCAAGTTCTCAAAAGTTGAATATAAGTAATGATATCGAATTTATTCCAGATCTAAAATTGGGTTGTAATGTCGTTTGTATAATTTTGATTTGCCCTATTTCTATTGGAACATGAATTTCTGTATTTTAGTTTATAGAGAATATTATCCATTTAACCTCCATAAATTTATCTAATTTCCTAATTACATAGAAGAAGTGAAGCGTTTGATTTGATAAGGATATACATAAAAAATGGAAAAAGATGTGTAAACTATGGATTTTCTTTCCATGGTTTACACTATTTATTTCAATAAAAAGGAAATGAATAATTCCTTGTAATTTCAAACAAAGAAAATCTCTCATTTTAAGTTAGTTTATGGAAAGTTATAATGAGGAACCTTTTTAGAAGGATAATTCTAACGGATTTAAATATGGAAAGGAATATTCTAGTCAGGGAATAGTAACTAGAAACATAAAATAAAAATATAAACATGCTCAGTCGCACTAAACATTTAAATTAAAAACATAATTAATACAGCATAATACACGTTCATATTTGCAGTAGATGTAATTAGAACATTAGAATAAATCGCGCAATTAAGGAATAAAGATGGAAAGACTGTAACTCCAAATTAATAGATAATAAATATGCAATGAATATAGAGTTACAAGAATTTAAATAGTTATAAATGAAATAATACGACCGATGAATGAGATTATTAGGGTAACTACGAAGAGATAAGGAAGGAATAATAAATAAAAATTGAATATGTGAACAAATTCCTTAAGGAAATATCTGGTTAAGATAATAATCATTTACTAAGGACAAAATGACAGTTATAGAAGTAGCAAATAAACATGTTAGATAGTAATCAATTAAATAATTTAAGGTAGTATAATTGTCAGTACGGTAAATTATGTGTTAGTCCGTGAGATGATGGTTTTGATGACAACAACCTTAGAATAGGATTATAAAATATAAATACTAACATTATAGTTTAGAAATATATGTATATGCAGGATTTAACCATGCTGGTACCAAGAATGAAGACTGTATAGTATAGAGATTCAAGATATCAAGAGTGAAGACTCATGAGTATCAAGAATATCAAGATTATCAAGAGTTCAAGATTTCAAGAATAAGTAATTTTAAATAGGAATTTTTTGTTAAAACTCCTAGAAAAGCACTAGCATCTTAAAATCCAATTTATTCGTGGAATGGAATCCACCTCGAGCCCGTTAAAGGGATGGAACCCTGAGTAGGATGAAACCAGCGAAAAATCTAGTGGAACATTGTTTTGTATCCGCTAATTTTTATTCAAAATGATTTTACAAAATTATATCTTGTTTTCAAAATGTTTTCAAAACCTCTCTTTTAAAAGAATCAAAAACATCTATCCTGATTTCAAATACTTTTAGCCTCAAAATAATCTTTAATTTCAAAATCAAACTATTATTAGTTTTAAAACTATCTTTAATAATAATATATTTAACTTTCCACATTTATACTTAGATTTAAATATAAAATTATATATATATATATATATATTATTCTCTATATTTACTAGTGTATTTTAACTATAGTCAAGTATATATATAAAGTTTAAAATAGTTTTTAATATAAGATAAAAGTTATTTTCAAAGGAAAAAAACCACCAAAAATTCCTTTGGGATGTCGACATGCTCAATATACCCATGTCGACATAGTGTCAGTTAATTTCAAAATTTAAATTTTAAAAGAAGTGTCTATTCGTCATATCTCTTCACAAATGGACATGGCTGTTATTCTTCTATAAATAGGGGCTGTTTTCAACGAATTTTTAATCATATTTTCTGGTTTTCATTTCCTTCTTCTTCCACATTTCTTTATACATATTCCTACCATTACTCTGTCGAAATCAACATTGAATCTAACTAGATTATCTCTGCTTTGATTCTATATCACTATCTCAACAAGATCCTCAGTGCTATTCAGAGTTATAGGCTTCTTTGTAATCATTTCTATGAGAAAAGGTGTGATTGTAGCCTTGGAAATAAATCAAGCGAGAAAATGTGTGATTGTAGCCTAGGAAATCAATTGGGTGAACTTGTTGCCCATGAAATCAAGTATCTCTGTCCAGAGGATTGTGAATCTGGAGGGTGTACCTAGTAGCCTTGAAATCGAGCGTGTAGTTGTACAATTGCTTTTGAAAGGAAATCCGTACTTTTGTGCGGGACTGGATGTAGGGTAACTCTGAACCAGTATAAAATCCGACGTGTTCTTTCCTTTACTGCTTTTACTTTATTTCTGCATCTGTGTTTGATTCTGTGATCATATCTGTGTCTGAATATTACATACATTTGTGGTCAAATTAATAAAAACTCAAAAAAAAAATTCCTTAAAACATTATTCACCCCCCTCTAGTATTTATCCTAGCCTTAAGATCCGTAAGCATTTCTCACATTTGGTATTAGAGCAAGGTTTTCAAAAGTTTCATAACTTGAATTTTGAAAAATTTTCAAAATGGCTACCAACACTGGTACTATTACTAACACTAGTATCTCTGTCACTAGTTCATTTATAGAAGGTCAGTCTACTGTTAGACCATCACTTTTTAATGGCAGTAACTATGCATATTGGGCATGTAGGATGAAAATATATTTACAATCTGTAGGATTAGACACTTGGAATATTACACAAACTAAATATTCTGAACCCACAACTAATTTTGCACGATGGACCGCTGAGCAAAAGACTGTTGCACAAAATAATTCTAAGAAATGAATATTCTATTTTGTTCACTTGATAGAAATGAATTTAATAGAGTGTCAGTTTGTAGGTCTGCATATGAAATCTGAAAAACTTTGCAAGTTACTCACGAAGGAACAAGCAAAGTTAAACAGACCAAAATTTTCATGCTCACAAATCAGTTTCAATTATTTAAAATGAATTCTAATGAGCCTATTTCAGATATGTATAGTAGATTTCAGGATATTGTGCATTCTCTAATATCCTTGAGAAAGAAATTTTCAAAAGAAGATCAAGCCAGAATTTTTTTAAATTCTCTTACTCTAGAATGGGATCAAAAGACACTTGCGCGAAGAGGCAAATGACATCAGTACCTTAAAGATAGAAGAATTAATTGAAAATCTAACGTCATTTGCAGTCCAAATGATCGAGAGAAGAGAAAGCAAAGCATTTGGAAAGAAATCAATGGCATTTAATGCATTGACTGATGGACCAGACTCAAACAACGATAATGATGAAGAGATAGCCTTTATAACCAGGAATTTTTAGAAATTTCGGAAATACAGAAAGATGAATAATCTCAAGAGAAACAACTATAAGAACTTTGAAAATCAGAATGTAGTGCCAAACAATGTCAAATGTTTCAACTGTGATGGACCAGGCCATATCAAAAGAGACTGTCCGTTTCCAGAGAGGCAAAATCCTCCTATAAACAATGATTTAGTAAAGAAACGAAAGCGTGCATTTACTGCTACTCTAGATGACTCAGACTCGTCCTGAAGTGATGATGATCAGAAGACATATAATTCAAATTTGTGTTTCACGGCAGTTCACAACTCCGACGAATTCAAAGAAACGGACTCAGAAAAAGGTACACATTTACAATAAATTAGTTGAAATTGCATGCTTAGAATTAGATGCTTGATTGCTTGATTGATTGATTTTGAATTGGCGTGTTATTTGAATTTTACAATTTTTTTTACTATTATTTTACTATTATTTTATTATTATTTTCATAATTATTTTTATTAGTATAATAATATATTATAATTCTAATAATATTCCAGATATGTATATAGACATTAATAATAATAATATATATATTAGAGTACTTAGGAAGAATAAATCATAAAAATTCACAAGCACATGTCGAGTGGTCCCTACCATGATGTCAACATGGGTACAGAATTTGAAATTCAAAATTTGAATTCAAATGGTTGAATTTTCCTCCACCTTTTCACTTCATTCAATTCTCTGAAAAGGCATCTTTTGACCAGAGAACATGTTCTTTGAGAATCTATTTATTCACTATCTTTTATCACATCTTTTCACTCTCATTTTCAAATTCAAACTCTCTCTTCAAAACTTCAAGCTTTCTACTCTAATGGCTTCTTCAAGCAACCCCTCCACTATGAGAATTCCCAGAAAGCTAAAAGAGCAACTCTTCAATGATCCGGAGGCTATAAAAGCTACATCAATTATGCTAACTATGCAAAAGTCCATCCTGGAAAGTTTTCTATATTTCAAGTTTCTCTTCTTATGAAATTGATTCTCTTTTTGCAAACAATCAAATTCTTAGTCTTTTTGATGCTTCTCAAAATGATTTTGTTTGTTATCCAAATCTTGTTAAAATTTTCTATACAAATTTAAACCGTGGATTTTATATTAGAAATGATGATGAAATTTGGAGTAGTGTCAAAGGCACTAGAATTATTTTGAATTGTGATCTTTTGGGTACCATTCTCAATTGCAAGAGTACGGGAATGGATCTTTCTAATTTTAAAATCGATGAAAATGATCGTGAGATATTTCATCACATTTCCGAAGGAAATGATAATTTTGAATTCAAAAATCGAAACTTTCGACTAAAAGCTAGAATTGTCAATCTTCTTTTACAACATACTTTGACCCCAAGATTCGGAAATTTTAACAATCCTACTTAAAAAGTTTACAAAGCACTTTTTTCTATTTTTGAAAATTATGATATTAATTGGACGCAAATTATTTTGGTTGAACTTCGTCTCAAAAATCTTGAAATGGGTGAGAATACTTTGTATCATGGAATTTATCTCACTCGGATTTTTAACTATTTTGGAGCGGATTTCAAAGGAGAAGAATTTGTTTCTAGAAAAGTTTTCAATAATTCAAACATTTTGCTTACGAAAATTCCATTTGTTTTTCAACCTTATGAGACTCTTGCCGAAAAGGAAGAGCGTTTGGCTCATGAGGAGATGGAAGAAGAGGAAGAGGAGGATGAAGAAGAAGGGGATGAAATGGAAATTGAAGAAGAAGAAGGTGAAACTTCTTTGCGACTATCCTCCTAATCTATCCAATAAAACCCTTCTTAAAAACCAAAAGACCATTGTTGAGAATCAACGGATTCTTAAACGATCCGTTAGTAAGAAGTTGGACAAAATTTCATCCAAGATGGACAAGTTTATTTCCAAAGTCAGCAAGAAGCTTGGATTATCTTCATCGTCATCATCCTCTAACTAGTTCTACATTTTCGTATCTCATTGTATTTGTTTATTTTGATTTGAATGTTCGTGTAGTTCTTTGTGTTTAATCGTTGTATCGTGTTATCATAAAATGAAATTGAATTCCTTTTCTGTTATCTAGTTTATCTTATCTCCAGAATAAATATTAGTATATATTATATATGTATATATATATTATATACACACAATTATTCACAAAATCAAAATAAGCCATCAAAATACACTACACCATGTCGACATCCCCCTATGGCCATGTCGACATATACTAGTCAGAAATGACATTCGTTTTGAATTTGAAATTTGAATAACTACCTTATGTCTATTCATTCCAAACGAATTTCTACACCTATAAATACCTATTTCTTCCAGAATTCATCACTCAATATTATTTCTTATCCACTTTGTCTCTCATTCTTCTCACAAACTCGAATATGGCCAATCCAATTCATAATTTATCCGAGAATCTTGAAGAAACTCTTAATTCTTTCAATAATGTTCTTTCGTTCATTCTTCGTAACCAGCGACACTTAGAATTGAGTCAACTGCATATGATTAAAGAGAAAGAAAGGCATTTCGATGCAATACGATGGATGATTTCCTCCCTGCACAAGGATGATAACGAAGCACATCCTCCACTCTCTCTCGCTAATGATAATGAAAATTGGGATGCCATTAAAGCAGACCCCATATTTGGAGAAAAAGGATGGGTGGAAGTTCCGCGTAATGTTTGATTTGATTTGGTTTGTTTGATTTGATTTGATTTGGATTGATATTTGGTGTGAAAAACATGTATAAATATGCATTAATATTTATACGATCTTTAATTAATTATCATGTCTATTAGTATAATTATCTCTTAATCTATCTATTATATACTCCATTTGTATAGTTTATTAATGCAGGTATTTTAGTCTGAGAATGAGGGGGAGTTATATAGTTTGGAGTTAGTTTTTGTTGACGACAAAGAGGGAGAAGTATAAAATAGGATAGTTAGGCATAGATTAAGGGGAAGTTATTTGGATAGAAGTAATATTTTATAAACAAAGGTTGTCATCATCAAAAAGGGGGAGATTGTTAGTCCGTGAGATGATGGTTTTGATGACAATAACCTTAGAATAGGATTATAAAATATAAACACTAACATTATAGTTTAAAAACATATGTATATGCAGGATTTAACCATGCAGGTACCAAGAATGAAGACTGTACAGTATAGAGATTCAAGATATCAAGAATGAAGACTCATGAGTATCAAGAATATCAAGATTACCAAGAGTTCAAGATTTCAAGAATAAGTAATTTTAACTAGGAATTTTTTGTTGAAATTCCTAGAAAAGCACTAGCATCTTAAAATCCAATTTATTCATAGAATGAAATCCACTTCGAGCCCGTTAAAAGGATGAAACCCTGAATAGTATGGAACCTACGAAAAATCTAGTGGAATATTGTTTTGTATCCGCTAATTTTTATTCAAAATGATTTTACGAAATTATATCTTGTTTTCAAAATATTTTCAAAACCTTCCTTTTAAAAGAATCAAAAACATCTATCCAGATTTCAAATACTTTTAGCCTCAAAATAATCTTTAATTTCAAAATCAAATTATTATTAGTTTTAAAACTATCTTTAATAATAATATATTTAACTTTTAATATTTATACTTAGATTTAAATAAAAAGTTTTATATATATTATTCTCTATATTTACTTGTGTATTTTAAATATAGTCAAGTATATTTATACTTAGATTTAAATAAAAAGTTTTATATATATTATTCTCTATATTTACTTGTGTATTTTAAATATAGTCAAGTATATTTATAAAGTTTAAAATAGTTTTAATATAAGATAAAAGTTATTTTCAAAGAAAAACAAACCACCGAAATTTCCTTTAGGATGTTGACTTGCTCAATATACCCATGTCGACATAGTGTGAGTTAATTTAAAATTTAAAATTTTAAAAGAAGAGTCTATTCGTCACATCTCTTCATGAATGGACATGGCTGTTGTTCTTCTATAATAGGGGCTATTTTCAACGAATTTTTAATCATATTTTCTGGTTTTCATTTCTCTTTTCTTCCACATTTCTTTATAAATATTCCTACCATTACTCTGCCGAAATCAACATTGAATCTAACTAGATTATCTCTGTTTTGATTCTCTATCACTGTCTCAACAAGATCCCCAGTGCTATTCAGAGTTATAGGCTTCTTTGTAATCATTTCTATGAGAAAAGGTGTGATTGTAGCATTGGAAATCAATCAAGCGAGAAAAGGTGTGATTGTAGCCTGGAAAATCAATTGGGTGAACTTGTTGCCCGTGAAATCAAGTATCTCTACCCAAAAGATTGTGAATCTGGAGTGTGTACCTCATAGCATTGAAATCGAGGGTGTAATTGTACAATTGCTTTTGAAAGGAAATGCGTACTTGTGTGCGGGACTGGATGTAGAGTAACTCCGAACCAGTATAAAATCCGGTGTGTTCTTTCCTTTACTGCTTTTACTTTATTTCTACATCTGTGTTTGATTCTGCAATCATATATGTGTCTGAATATTGCATACATTTGTGTTAAAACTAATAAAAACTCAACAAGATTTAATAATTCCTTAAAACACTATTCACCCCCCCTCTAGTGTTTATTCTAGCCTTAAGATCCATAATCCGCATTTCTCACATTATGTAGCCTTAAATATACTAATAAAAGTTATTGGGATTTAGTAGGTTGGGATGTGAGGACAATAGAGTTACACAATAGAAGTCTACCCTTCACTCAAAGGCTACCAGCAATTGTGTACACTTAGTACTGATTTGGGACATCACCAACCATTAGATCCACGGGAAAGGGAAATACGTGCCGATAAGAAGAGGAAAAATATTCTAGTGGTTTGCCTCGTATTTGAAGTATTAAATGGCCAAATGTCATTTAGGAAATGGAATTAGCTTCATATCCAATAAGACGTAGTAAGTAACCAAAGGAGATATTTCCTTGACTTGCTTAAGTTAGTCTAAATAGGGATGCCAGCTGTGGAGGGACGATGGGCTATTTCAGTAGTTGGTATCGGTATTTAGTAGTAGGCCTGACATATATGCTTTAATGCCCAGCGATTCGAAGCGAGCGGTAGTAAGACTCACGTTATGCCTTGATAGATTTCGCTTCGTACTATTGTAGTATCCATATGGGATACACATGGACCTCTTGGTAGAAAGTCAGTTGAAAAATTAGTTTAGTGGAGGTGGGATAGTTAACTCTTAGATGAGTCTTAGGTTGCAAAAGTAGTACGCCAATTAAATTATATATTAAATTGTAAAGCCGTACATAAGAGTCATTGATCTCTGTAGCTAGAACCAATAGACTAGCCTTGACGATGCGAAAGGCCCGCTTCATGATTAAGAAGTATTAAGTGGCTAGGGTTTAGGGTAGGGAAATGTTAATTATATATGTGAACATAGGCATATATATAGTATACCTTGTAGAAGGTTAGGGTATATATATCGTACGCGCATATATAAAATTAAATGGATTAGCCGTAAATAATGGACATAATATTTAGATGGAAACCAAACAGTGTAAATTCATGTTATAGATAAAGTATGTGATTTTCCAGTCACAAGAACATTATTCTAAACCCCTCCACATTACAACCCACATGATAGATTTAAAGAACATGTCTATTCATGCTTGATACTGACGAGGTGGTTGGATGTCAAGGGAACACCGTTGATTCCGAGGTAGTAGCCTCAGTTAGAATTTATATCCTTTTATATTTTCCATTTCACTTTGAGTTTAGACTGATCGATCTTCGATATACTTATGTTTATTACCGGTTATAAAAACCAATGATCTGTACCATAATGGACTTGGATTTCGATTTTTTCAAAAGTCGAGCACATTTAGGTGCGGGTCATTACATTTGGTAACAGAACCAAGGTTAGTCGATCATAAGGATTAGGATATTCTGAGAGAATATATTTGCAATTTTCTACCTACCTATATATATATTATGACATATATATTATGCCAAACTTTAAAAATTCTGATTATAGAATAGTTGCGACCATATTCTGAAAGGGTGGGCAAGGCGACTGTGAGTAAGGAAATTTTTTATATACTTAAAATTTATGACCTACCCCCCAATTAACTCATGAAGTGTTGGCTACATGTAAGGCGTTGTCTAGAAGAGCATGAGCATGACCTATGGATGGATCCTAAAGGCTAAATGGTGTTTGACTTGATTCTTGAAACATAGCTACCGTATGCTTGTGAATTTTGATGGATTGGCATTGAAGATGCATATTTTATACTACAAGTGGAAATAAGAGTCTATATGTCAAAATATCCGAAAGCAACTTTACGTAGAGAATGTTCATAATCACTATAAGTCAACGAGCTGGATTTTATTAAAGAGGAGTAAACTCTATTTCTGAGTCCGACCCCAAGCGAGAAAATTTGATAAAATATTTAAAAATGCTTTGAAATATTTGAATAAGTGTTTAAAGGATTTTTCCAAAGAGGCTATTTAGAAATTGTTATTTTGAAAAGTAAGAGAGTTTTTAAATTTTTAATTTTATATTAAAAGGGTTATTTGAAAACGATATAAGTTTTAAATTCTTGAATATATGGTAAAACTAAAAGTTTGATTTTTGTTTAAAAAGGTTTTTGGGTGGAAAGCATTTTCTCGTTTTGAAAATAAATTGAAATAAGCATATATATAGCTCGTTGATTCATCCTATTTACAAAAATTGACAGTTTTTAAATAAGGGGTAGATAAAAAGAAATGACATTTAATTTAGTTGGGGTATGTAGTTAGGAAGTGGAGGAATACCCACCAGTAAATAGGAGGAGTATTCCTATGTAAAATAATATGGTGAAAAATAGTTGGAATATTTTTGGTTTTTCGAAGTTGTTGATGGCAGAAGTAGTATAAGTTAGGAATACTGCAAATAATTGAGGAAAGTTTGAAGAGCTAGATGGTAGGCTAGGGCATCGTCATGAAGAGGACAAGAATTTTTTAGGATAGATCAAATTGTGTCGGATCGTAGAAGATGGCGTGAAACGATTATTGTTATTATTATTATTAATTAACCTGGCCTGAATGGGGTCTAGGTTCAACCTGCACCCAATACACGGCAACTAATCGACCACTAGGTTCACTAACCACATCAACCAGTTACACTAGATTGGTCGATCAGTTATCGGGTTTAAAGTACAACCCGAACCTCGAAAGCAACATATAGTCGCGTTCAGGTTCAACTGCCCTCATTTCATCATCCCACTCCTCTCTCTCGAACCCAAACCCTTCACTTCCCTCTCCAAATCATGCGCTGTCGCTTCTCCTTCCTCCCCTACAACCAATGCCACTCTCCTTTTCCTGTAGCAAATCCTCCTCAGCAGTAGTTGAGCTTCCCCTCCCAAAGCACCAAATGAACGCATCAAGTCTAGCTCGTCCATCTCCACAGATCTGAAACCAATCTCCCATCCCCGACCCTTACTAAATCCATGGCACCTCGTCGAACCTCTAGCTCTTCCTCATGCCATTCGGGTCTTACCCCTTAAGAGATTGTTTGGTTCGACTGGAGCAACCAGAAAATCTCTACTTACTTGGCTTTAGCAAATTTCATCTTTCTCCAAGAACCACAAGTGAAACTTGGAGATTTCATCGCCCTTGGTCTCGGGAATTTTCTCACAACATTAGAATTAGCATTGATCCTTCATCGTAGCATTTTTGAACGAGAGTCTGTTTTTGGATTTAATTCCGCTTTAGAGCTATAAAAAAGCCTCCTTATAAATATTGTTCATGGAAATTTTAAAAGAAAATCCAAGGCAATGAGGAAATTTTCGATGTACAAAGGGATTTGTGGCTAATAGAGTGGTAAGAATATAAAATTTCCGGCTAAATTCCTTTTCCAGTATAGGAGTGAATGTCTGGAATTAAAATTCAATGCGTTAGATTTTGAATGGTAGGAATTAGATGAAAAATTTGTTGAACCATGCTTCTATTCGTAGGAGTATGAAAATTATTGTATGAATTTTTTTGCAAACCTGCGTACATATAGAACTGCTAGTATATATCGGTTGTTTGCATCATATTTTCAACAATGTTTCAAATAAGAATGCATTTATATAGAAGGGCCCAATTTAGAATCATTCTACATACATGTTTCCTATTTTGTGATACACCATGCAATGGTAAACGTTTGGCTGTAAAATTGATTCTACACTAATTGGTTGAATAGTTTAGGATGGTTGCACGCAATACCCTATGATTTAATCATTGGAGTAACTTCGGGGACAAAAATCTTTTAAGGAGGGAAGCATGCAACACCTTGGAAAATTTATATTAGTAATTTAATAATTAACAAGGCTCCAAAATTAGAATTTGAGTAAACGATGAATTTTGACCACGAAACTTACACCATGGTTTTCGAAGCGGTTTTTATATTTGGAGCTTTATGATCAGAATTCAAACAAAGAAGTTACGACCGTTTAAAGATTTTAGAACAAAAATAATTAAAAGAATAAAATAGCAACAAATATAATTATTAACCAAGACCCTTCGGTCAACCCTTCACCATGGGCCGATCGGTTGCTCATAGAGGTAGGGTCAACTGGTCGAACCACAACGGCTAGGGCTTGAACCTTCGCCAATGGCCCAAATTAATAATTGTAATCTAACGACGACTAATTTGGGCACCTATAAATATATGTCTAACCCCTTACTTCTCTTCACATATTTTTCGATTCAAGCAGCAAAACTCTGCCATTTTTGGTTCTCCACTTTCCTCAAAATAATCTGTATTTAAACAAATTGAAGAAGAGTAGAAAATAAAGAGAAGAAAAGAAAAAGCGAAACACCATTTCACAATAAAAAGTTAAATTTCAATATTATAAATCTATATTCCCATTTATCCAAAAACACTTGTTAGATCTGTAATTCTAATAGTGTATATAATTACACAAATTCTTTGGATTAAAAATGAGATGGAGTTGAATCAAAAGATTGGATTCAAATTTACAAGATTTGAAAAGCTACAAAAGGTGTATAGGAAATTATGTAATTTGTTTATTATATTGGAATTTATTTCATTGTATTTTAATTTAATTATTATGCCTAAATAATGATCTAAGGGTTGTAGGCTTAAATTTAACACCTAAAACATTGGCTACCTATTCTGCAATTTACGAAAATTAAATAGAAATATTATTTACACCCTGATATGGAAACAAGTCCCTAGGTTATTCATGTTAAATATGGATAAAGATGTAGAATTTATTCTAGATCTATAACTGGGTTGTAAAGATGTTAGTATAATTAGATTTGCCCTAATTTTATTGGAACGTGAATATCCATATTTAATTTGTTGGAAATATTATCCATTTGACTTTCATAAATTTATCTAATTTCCTAATTACATAGAAGAAGTGTAGCGTTGATTTGATAAGGAATATACATAAGAAGAGGAAAGAGCTGTGTAAAGGATGGATTTTCTTTCCATAGTTTACACTATCTGTTTCAATAAAATGGAAATAAATAATTCATTGTAATTTCAAACGAAGAAAATCTTTCATTTTAAGTTAATTTATCGAAAGTTATAATGTGAAACTTTTTAGAAGGACAATTCTAATGGATTAAAATATGGAGAGGAATATTCTAGTTACGGATTAATAGCTAGAAACATTAAAATAAAATATAAACATACTTAATCGTGCTAAAAATTTAAATTAAAAACAAAATTAATACATCGTAATACACGTTAGTATTTGTTGTAGATGTAATTAGCACGTTAGAATAAATCACGCAATAAATAATGGGATTAAGGAATAAAGAAGGAAAGATTGTAACTCCAAAATAAAAAGGAAATAAATGTGCATGAATAGGTAGTTAAAAGAAATTAAATTGGTTATAATTGGAATAATAGGACTGATCAATAAGATTACTAGGGTAATTATGGAGAGATAATGAAGTAATAACAAGGAAAAACTGAATAAGTAAATAATTATCTTTAGAGAATGTCCGGTTAAGATAATAATCATTTATTACGAACAAAATGACATTTATAGGAATACTAAATAAACATGTTAGGCATTAATTAAATATTTTAAGGCAGTATAATTGTCAGTTGGTAAATATAGCCTTAAATATACTAACAAAGGTTAGTGGGCTTAACCAAATAATTATACTTAGGGTAGTTAATTTGATTTAGTAGGTTGGGATGCGAGGATAATAGAGTTGCATAATAGAAGTCTACCCTTTGCTTAGAGGCTAACATCAATTATGTTAATTTACTACTGATGTGGGACATCACCAACAACGGGACCCATGGGAAAGGGATATACGTCGCAGATAAGAAGGGAAAAATTATTCCTAAGGTTTGCCTCGGATTTGAAATATTAAATAGCCAGTACCTTTAAAGAAACGGGGCATGCTTCATATCCGAAAAGTGGTAGTAAGTAACTAAAAGAGATGTGTCCATGACTTACTTAGGTTATTCTAAATAAGAATGTCAGTTGTGGACATTTGACGGGCTATGTTAGTAGTTGGTACCAGTATTCAGTAATAGATCTAGCATATAGGCTTTGACGCCCATCAATCCCTAACGAGCGATAATGCGATTTAGGTTATGCCTTGACTGATTTTGCTTCCTCCTGTCATGGAATTCATATGAGATACCCATATACCTCATTGTAGAAAGTTAGTTGATTTTTTTTAGCGAAGGTCGGCTAGTTAACCCTTAGATGAGTCTTTGAATTGCGGTAGTAGTACGTCAATTAAATTACATATTATATTGTAAAGTCGTATATAGGAGACATCGGTCCTTGTAGTTAGATACGATTGACTAGCGTTGATAATGTGAAAGGCCCACCTTATGATTAAGAAGTATTAAGTGGCTAGGATTCTGGGTAGAGAAATTTTAGAATGTATACATGAACATAGGCATGTATATAGTATACATTAGAGAAGGTTAGGGTACATATATTGTACATGCATATGTAAAATTAAACGGATTAATCATAAATATCAAACATAACATTTAGATGGACACCAAGTGGTGTAAATTTATGTTATAGATAAATTATGCAATTTTCCAGTCACCAGAATATTGTTCTAACCCCTCCTCATTACAACCTATAGGAAAGATTTAGAGGAACATGTCATTGAAGCAAGACAGAATAGTCGGTGGAGAAGTTTTCTTACACATGCTCGATACTTATGAGGCAGTTGGATATCCAATGGACACCGTTGATTCTAAGGTAGCAGCCACAGTCAGTATTATATCATATTATATTTTCCATGTGCTGTGAGTTCGGATCGATTGATCACTAATATACTTTTTTATTACAGGTTACCAAAACCAAGGATCTGTGCCCAAAGGGACTTGAGTTTTTATTTTGTCAAAATTCGGGCATACTAGAGTGAGGGTTGTTACATATATATTGTTATCTTGTTCCATTTATGTATATTCAGTATATTATATGTTATCATTCCGTTGTGAGATTCCATCGATATGCCCTTGTATAATGTTTTTTTTAAATTTTCTTTTTCGATAACCTGTATTTTATGTTATTCAAAATTCAGACGTCATCATTATGTGCTGATTCAGGATGTTACGAATTATACATAAATTTATCATGAAACGTAAAGGAAATTCGGTAAAATTCATTATCGATCATCTTATTATTAATGTTGCATGATATGAAGGTGGAGTTGAACTGGAAATATTGTTGGAAATTACCAAAGGAGTTCAAAGGGAATACAAGTTCCTAGAGGATATCCTCTAGCAATAACTGGTTGACATGTTATAGGGCGACCGATCAATGATTAAGAGCAACACGGAGCTGTTTTCCCTAAGCCTAAGTGTTTTTAATTATATATAGTAAAATTATATAAATAAGAAATGTTTTATTCTAACTACATCAAAATTTCTATGATTTTGATTAAAAAAAGAAATGCGAATAGTGCATAATTTTAAAATTTAAAAGGACAGTACTGTGCAAAATATTAAGTATAAAGGAAGTGTTTTCAAATTAAATTGTTTGTTACATAAAATTTTAATATACTTTGCTTAATTTTTTTTTGAAAAAGGAGTTAAAAATGGGTCAAAAAAATTTCCTTAAGTGTTTTGATTGTTTTATGGAATTTAATAAGATTTTTAAATTAGAATTTTGTAAAAAAAACTTCTTTAGGGAGAGCGATGAGTTTTAGTAAATTTAAAAACTTGATTATTTTATTCAGTGAATGATAATTTTGAATAAAGAAAGTCAAATGTTCGAGATATACGGAAGCTGATAGAAGTCGCAAAAGTGATATTAGGAAACCTAGTTTTATTCCATGATATTTGTGTGCTTGCATGTTGATTAATTAATCACCTACGAAGATGATAGAAGTCGCAGTTTGAAAAATCGATGGAAACGGACCATTGGAAGGCCGTAGCACTGCTTTGAACACGTTTCAGGCAGTACAACGAGTGGACCAGTCCACTTGGAATGGTGCATCGGGCATGGTAGCACTGCTTTGAACACGTTTCAGGCAGTACAACGAGTGGACCAGTCCACTTGGAATGGTGCATCGGGCATGGCTTGGAATGTGGTCCAGGCCATATTAGGTGACTTCTTTGATAGCCCGTTCGACTCTTGCTTTGCCCGATGTATTCTTGTCCTCTTATGTTGTGTGCTAGTACTTTGGTTGTGATGATTTGGATGCATATTATGAAGCTTGAAATTAATGAATTGAAGAATTCATTTCGATGATTTAATTCCATAGAGATGCTACTATGGATATACGAAGTTACACATGACATTGCACATAAGTTTATTGCACTACTTCATTTAATGTTTTCAAAAGAAATGTTTTCTAATCCAAACGTTTTCTAAATTATTTTAAGTATGAATATTTTCTACAAAAGAATGTCTTGAATATATATATATAAGTTATTTAATGTAACGATCCTGACTCGACCTTCGAAAATCAGCACCGAATACGACACTCGTATTCAAATGCCGCAGATCCAAACGTCGAACTTGGTTCGCCGGAGCTTATAACACATTAAGTACAACACAGCGGAAGAAATGAAATAATACATTTGATATACAACATTTGATACAATATCTGATATAACTGAATACAATAGAATGATACAGTAGATATCAATACTATCGGAGATACAAGAAATAGCAGCGGAAAGATAGTGTCTTCAATGCCAAACTCCAAAGACTCCATCTTCAATCCAAAGCTAGCTCAAACCCTCATCAAGTTGCACCAAGCTAAGCAAGGTCAGTCGTCGACGCTGAAGTGTAGAAAATACGATCCACAAATCTAAAAGACTTTGAAGGCTAACGAATCAATTCCTACTATTCGACTATCTGAAAAACCCAACTCTAGACTGCCCGTGTGGAAAATCGTGGGCACCCAGAGTTTAGGAATGGAGCAATAAACTCTAGGTCAGTTGTGGGACTGGTGTGAGCAATCAAAAAACAGTTTTTATCTTTAAAACAAACAACATAATTTATAATTGAAAATCTACAATGCTTTTTGGAAAATTAAACTACCATAAGGCCTCCTGCCACACACATAATGCAAACACAGAATTGGTGGAGATTTCTCCTTACGGTAGTCAAATATGCTTGATACGCAAAAAGTCATTTGATATTATTACTAGTGCATAGTGGAAAACATTTCGAAAGTATAATATTAATCCTAACCAGCATAGACATTCCGAACTATGCCTACTATAGCTACCATCCAAACGGTGGGGCGCCACCATAAGTAGATGGCAGGTAATACAACTAAAACCGTACAAGGTGCGTATTTGATGAATGGATTTCCAACAAATGGTCAGGCTAAGGAACTTCTTATTGCCACATGGGAACACCTCTGGCGGGACGCCTCGAGAACCAACCCGGCTCTCTGCTGCCACAAGGCTGGCTACCCCCTTCCCGAGGAATAAAACATAAGATATGCAACCCCCGGTCCTTTGGGAACTTTAACCGGGGATCCTCTACACCAACAACATCACACAATAATAAATATACTACAGTGCCCACATTAGTAAGTATCTGGGCTCCATACCATGATACCACCCTTTTCCAGAAGGAATGGTCATACCCTAGGGGAGCTACCCCTGAAACCTTGCCGCATCTTTCCTGTTTCGACCATTACCAGGTTGTGAGGCTCGATGAGGTCTCTTCCACAAAGCTACGCTTTTTCACAAAGCCATGCTTTGATAAACAAATGATTAGCAGCACTTCGTATGCCACATTACCAAATTGGGAATGTATTACTGGTAACCATCGACTACATAACCTCTGAGCTCGTACGTCTCAGAGAAGGGTGTTAAGCTAAGAGAATAAATCTCCACCACCAAACAGAAACGTATTTGATAGAAACCGGTTTTATATCTCAAAGTGTAATGTCAGACATACATCTACACAAGTCTGTTCTGAGTTTGAACAGAACCGAAGGTACTTCCGAAGAAGCCCTTGCAAATCCGGGTATTCACGATCCCGATCGGACTTTCCATCACTTAGGGAATCTCTATACCGGCGCGACTCAGTGCAGAGACAATCGACGAGTTATCCTTTCGTTCTCGAAAATACCCGGTCTTCACCACCGGTCTTCAAATGCTATCCATATCGTCGTATCACTATTCGAAATGGGATATATGACACAAGGTCCTCTCCCGGATAAACCGAATAATGAGCGCAATATTTAAAAACATATGGATAATGGGATTTCAGTTAAGTCACAACTTAGTATCCAAAACTCTTCGTTAAATGGTTTAAAACAAATTACCATTTCAAATCTTTTTTGAATAAAAAGATTCATTTCACAAAGTTCACCAATTTCCCACAAAGGTTCATTTACGGCTTTTCAAAACAATTTCATTTCAAATCGGATTAACTTATCCAAACTTTAAATTAAAGATTTAATTCACAACTCTTCAAACCATTTTCAATCCAAATCTTTTATATGGAAGATATACCATTTAAACTTTCTTCGATTCCAAAATAAGGTTTAATAATCTTTCACATAAGTTAAAGCTGATTACATTTACGTAAGTTAAAGCCATTCAAGTATAAAACTTGGGTTTAAATTTAAGTTCCCAAAACAATGCTTTTTAAATCGTTTAAAAACCCATATACACACCTTTATAACTTGTATAATCTTTTTAAACCATAGTTTCCAAATTATTGAATTCAACCTCAAATATTGAATTCAAATTTAAATCAAATTACTTAAATTTCAAACTTTATTAAGTTATTCAAAATAACTTTTTTTATATTTTGAAACTCGTTTTCAAAAGCTTTCAATTCCAATTCCAAAACTATTTGGATTCAAAAATTCAATCTTTAAAGTCATTAAAATCTGTGACTTGACCAGTTTCCTCGTGCAATCCATATTTGTGTGTGTATAGTGTGGCCCAAGGGTTTCACACAATAGTGCAACAACATCAATCATCATGGATTCAATAACAATATCGATAAGCGGTATATCCTATAACGCTTATCTATATACATAGATTCGCAGATAAAGTAAATTTATCAATCACAAAGATTCATCATTACGATTCGATGTGGGTTTTGGATAACCAACTGGAATCCGACTCCCTGTCGCATCGAATTCCAAATGCCGTTCTACGAACCAAAAGGGTATTTACACCGAAACATAACACAAATATCACAGATCAATACACAGCAACTCACATCACAAAATATCACAAAGCATCACATATGAGGAATATCAACCATCCAAACATCCAATCGAATCCAAACATCCATAAGAAAAAAAATAAATTAAATTATCTGATTTCAATTAAATCATATTAATTACTTATGAATAATTTTTTTTTAATCTTGGTTAATTAATATTAATTAATTACAAATCAATTTGATTAATTACTCCTTAATCATTTATTAATTAAATTTTAATTTATAATTAGTCCTTTGATTAATTATCGTTAATTAATTACAAAAAATAATTAATTCTTAATCAATAATCACTTTCATTAATTAATGAACCTTTAATTAATTATATTAATTAATTGCATTAATTAATTAACCATTAATTAATTATTATTTAATTAATTCCAACAAGTAATTATCCCTAATAAATTTCATTAATTAATTAACCTTTTAATTAATTACCTAAATCATGTAATTAATTAACCTTAATCAATCTTTAAATAAATCTTTTATTAATCTTTAATTAAACCTCTAATTAAGTAACTTTTTCTTTGAATAATTAATCTTTAATTACTTTTATTAATAAGACCTCAAATATTTAAGATAAATCATTTATCTCGACTATCACTTAATTACATCATCAAATTTAAATTTGAAGGCACTTAGGGTAATTTAATTGATTAACTTAATATGATTATTCAAAACTAAAACAAGTTTTAAAATCTTTTAAATTTAGATTTGGGTTTTGTTTTGAAAATTTTGTTAATATCTTCCTTTTGGAAATTTAATTTATATATCTTTGTTTTAATTTGTTTTTAAAACTAAATCCTTTCATAATTTTTAAAACTTGTTTTAAATCATCAAACACGGGAAACTCGAGCCAAAACCGTTAAAAACTCGAGCCTGCTCCCTATTTACTTCGAGTTTCCACCCAGAATTACCCGTATGCCTTAAAATCCTTCAAACTTAAATTTTCTTAAGTACTTAACCCTACGCACCAATGAATCTACCCGAGTAAGAACCCAAGCCAGCACGCATTTACCCCAAAGATTACTTCGGGTTCATATCTTCCTTCCCCAATTCTTCCCACTGACACTCATTACACGTTGTGCACGTGTACGCCTCGGGTCGCTGCTTCTGATCATCACTCTGTCCATCTACGAGTCATCAACGATACCACAAGCTAACCCAAACACTCAGAGACCTGAATCGAACTCGAGAATGAAATCGAGTAACCTAACCCAAAAACTGGAAACCATCCCCATCTGAAAAACCACCAGGTGCCGACGATCTACGCCACCGTCAACTACGCCATTCCACCCAGGGCTTCGTCTTCAACCCACGCCGAGTCTCGCCCAGGTCCGACCGAACACGAAGCTTCCTCGTCAACGAATTTAATTCGAAACTGACCGTAACTAAAACCCACTCTTAAACCCTAAATTACTGTCGCACCGTCGCCGTCGCCATTTATAAATTCATTATATATTTTTCCTACAATCTACCACACTTTCTCTTCCTTTACATTGAAACTCGACGCTTAATTTCACTTTGATCATTTGGAATTGACGATCAAAGCAATTTTGTTCAACCTCCATAAGCTCGAGATTTCCTAGCTTAAAAATCATGAATTCTTACTTAAAAATCATGTTTTATGGAAACGAACCCGATCATGAATTCAAAACTCGAGTTTTTATCAATTAAATTTTGCAAAAAATTTGAATGTTGCTGTGTTTTATAATTCCCCAATAAACCCCTTTTTTCTTTACTACCTAAAAATGTTTTAAAATTTTGATCTTATCAATCCAAACTAGTTTCATTCGAACATCAAAGTATATAGATAGTTATAGGCTGAGATGTTGAGCTTTTAATTTTTTTTTTCTTTTTTTCTTTTTTTCTGAACTCTGTAACTAAGAACATATATGAATGTATCTGTTCACATTCAACATTATATGTATACACAACATATCTGCACCTATTCAACCATCATTCACCACATCATTTCAGATTCAAACACACATACAAACCAGATTTACTTGTACAGGTTGAAGACTTAATCATATGCCAAGAGATTGAAATTTTAAAAATGGGTGGTTGCTCACAAGTATTTTCAAAACTAAAGTCTTAATTTTCTTAACAATATTTCCTTAAACAGCTTAGACTAAGAGGTAACAGAGAAAAATGATTTTGGGTTTTGAATTTGTCCTGCATCTGGGAACAAGAACAGGGAAGGCTTACAGATACATATACACACCACATATGAACTGAGGTTCATGCAAGCACATATAAACAAAAAAATTCACAACAAAATTCATAGATTCATCACATGCAGCAAAAAAAAACAAAGAAAGTTTGATAGGGGTGATGTTTTGCTCACCTGGAGTTGAAGTGGAGAAGAACAGAGCAGAAATTTTGAAAACTGGGTATTTTGAATCTTCTTGTTCCAACTTGTATTTGCCTTGAAACTTTGCTTGTTTGATCTATTGATGTTGAGACTGATCGTAGGTTTGAAGATGTTAGCTGACTAGGTTTTGTTTTCAAGTTGAATCTGCATTTTAATTTCCAGGTTGAAGATGATTTCTTTTTTTTTTTCTATTCCACGTTGAAAGCTTTGATCTCAGGATTTCCTTTCCCAGTTTTGAGTTGTTTTAGATGATCTTCAAGTTGAAGTTGCTTGAAATGAATTTTGATTGTTGTTTTGAAATTTAAACCTGAATGCTTTGATCCAGGTTGAAGGCATTGAATTGCTAGCCTCAAGTTTCCAGAATTGATCTAGCTCCCCTTTTTCTGTTTTGAATTTTTTTTTCTTTTTTGCTTTCCATATTGAAGCTTGCTTGATTTTTTTTGAATCTGTTTTGATTCAACTTTGAATCTGGTTTTGATTTTTATAATTCCAGTTTTGTTTTCATCAGGCCCGAGCAAATTTTTTGAGAAAGATAAAAGTAACCTGACTTGACTTCTCTTCGTTTGCATGTTTCCAAAGATCAAATCCAAAAAAATACATTTTCTTGCCACTTGTAAGTTAAGATATGAATTTTCTTACACTTATCTAAATTAAATAAATTTATGTTTTTGGCCCTTACTTTATTTTTAATTTGTATACATGTTTCTATGTTTTAACTTTTGTTTAAATTAAATACTTATGTTTATCTTTTAAACACTTTAAAATAGTATTTAAACATAACCTTATATTATATTTATTTTCAAGTATAAAAGAAAAGTAATTAAAAAAAAAATTGGCAAGGCCAGCCGGTTTTATCGTGGACCGTCCACTTTTATTACGAACGTAATAAAAATTTTGAGTACAGGAGTAAGGTAGAAGCTCCTTAACTACTATAATGAAAAGATAAATACAGCACAGGAGTGTGACAGCATGTCACAACTACTAAAAATAACGTAAAAGACTAGTTCTCCTCGAAGAGGAAGAATCACCAACGTCATCATCAACCTGGGAGGAAACCAAAGGGACATTACCAAGTAGACCAATATAGGGGCGAAACAAGACTGCCAGAGAAGGATCATAAATCAGAGCATCAGAAGAGTACATAAAAGATCGATCCCAGGTAGAATCAGCCAGCAGGACAGAATTTAAGTCAGCATACAAACCATCCAAGACAAGGACCAAGGAATCACTAGATGGTCGATAATATAAGCATCGAAGGTCCGTAAGATCACCGGAGACAAATCTGAAATAAGAATTATCCAACGGGTTAAAACGCATATCGGAATGGCGTTCAACCCAACAACGTTCAGACTCAGCCCAAACAACAGGCAAAAGAGGTAGAGCAAGATCCGGAACAACAATGGGTTCCGCAGATACATCAGCAGGGACAATGGATGCAGAAGGGGATGCAGGCCGTGTAGGGGAAAGCAGCGGACTAGGGTCAGAAACTGAAACTACAGGAGGAGGAGCAACCGGAGATTTGGGAACCCATTTCCTGAGCGGAGGCCGAGGCAGAGGGATCTTGGGAGCAGCAGCGGAAATAGCAGAATGCGAGTAGGAGGAAACTAAGTGGCCAAAGGAGTGACATGAAGTACAAATGTCAGGGGCCCATCCATAGCGAACACGGACTTCCACCACATGGCCAATAGCAAGCTGAACTGGAATAGAGAATGGGAGTGGCTTATAGGGAGAGATCATAATCAGAGCCTTAGCGTAGACCAGCTTTTCACGCGCAACGGTATTAGAGTCAAAACACTTCAATTTACCAACGTTGCAAGCAAGCCAATTCAAACCAAGCAGAGGTTGAAGAGCAGAAGGAATCTGAGAAAAGTAAACCCATACGGGGACAGAAAGAACTTGTTCACAGGCTCTAGCAACAGTTGGAGACCAGGGAGTTATAATAAATGGTTTTCCATCAAAAAAGGATGGCTCAGCCTCAAGAACACGTCTGCGTTCCTTAGAGGAGGAGAACAACAGAAAGTACATGGAGTCAGCATACTTAACACGAAGGTCACCGCGCAGCCGCCAGGCCCTACGACAAACAGCAGACGGATCAAGAAGGCGATGGTTTGGATCCAAAAAGAAACCAACTAAATGTTCTGACCAATATTCCAATCCAGATTGCATAACATTCGGAGGAGGAATCACCACTCCATTTTCCTCAACAATATCAAACTCAACTGGGACATAAACACCCGCGTTACGGGGCAGAGATGTAAAAAGAGAAGTCCAAGGTTTGGGACCAGATGGGGAAGGGGCAGCCGGACGACAAGCCTCAACACCAATTGAGGCAGCAAGAGGACCAGCAGGGGAAGAGACCGCATGCAAAGCACCACCAATACTCAGTTCACTGAGAATAGGAACAATGTTCTCAACAGCAAAAGGTCGAACAACTGATGTGCATCGTTCACAACACAACTTATCAGCAGACGCATGTCGTAGCCCACAATCCAACTCTGCAAAATCATCACCAATTGCAACTGGAACAACACCATAGTCAATACCATTGGCAACGTTATCAACCGCGACAACATATTCATGCACAGGCGCAAGACCACTACTGACAACACCAACAGGAGATTCCATAAGTTCACGTTGCGAGCTAGGGCTTACATCCGAAACAGGGGTGGAGATCTTGGCAGCAGGGAGAGGGGGAAAATCAAAGACAAAGAACACGGGAGGCATCGAACACAAAGGCAAAGACTGCTTGAAAATCCTACCAGATCTAGTAGAGGAGGGCGTAGAGGAAGGAGCATCGGGGTGGGTTGGAAGAAGAGGAAGATGGCTGGGCATATGGAAGAAACGATGGGAGAAAGTGGATGGAAGAAACGGTCGCAAATCAACTAACGAGAAGGCAGGTCGCAAATTAAACAGCCGGTCGCCATTAAACGTTGGCTTCTTGAAATTTACATTACACATGTTAAGTAATTTAAAATTTTAATTTATGAAAACATGCTTTATGCTTTTAGCTTTTTATTAATTTATTTACAAGTTATTTACATACACTTGTATTTATTTTATTTTGTACAACGTTTAAAATCCATTAAATTCAAATAGCTTTATATTATTTCCTATTTATATTTCTTTTTATAACTATTTATACGACCTTAAGAAAATATTTCTTATTCATCTAACATGTTTTTATTTATTTATTTATATATTGATTTTTAAATATATTCACTTAAATTTATATTTAAATCCCTAGTTAGTTTTATATTTACAAATTTTACTTTTCTTATATATATATATATATATATATATTAACCATGTTTATTTATGTTTTGCACAAGTATAAAATTTCAAATCTTGTACTTATTACTTTTATATACTTATATACAACTATATTTATTTTCAAAATGTTTATAATTGAATTCCAATCCAAAATACTACTTTATAACACATATTTTTAATTTATTTTGGAATTTTCATATTTATTCCAAATAAATCCAATTTGTTTTAAATATATTCATTTTAGTATTTTCAAATCAATAATATTCATTGTCAATATATTTATTAAATTCCAAAATTTAATTTCCCAATTATAATTCATTTGTATAACTAATGAACATATATCTTATTAAATTTGATGAATTCAATATTATTTTTTATATTTCCAATGCCAATAAATTCTAAATAAATTCACAATTAAATCCAGAATTAAATTCAATCACCAATTTTCCCAAAATTTAATCCTAAATATTAAATCAATTATCAAATTATTTTTAGCTAAAATTCAGGCATGTTACAAATTCCCCTCTTAAGAAAATTTCGTCCCCGAAATTTGCCAGGGAGACAACAAAGAATGGATAGATACACGGAGGTAGAGAATCGACTCAAAAATCAAGTCGATTATCTATTCTGTATTTGGCTCACCAAATCAGAATATGAATAATAGATACGAGAACAAACTCACTCAATACTATACAAGATACTCGGGTCACCAAATCTACGAAATATACCTAGGCATTGGTTAGTTCGAAGGGATAACAAACCACACGTAGAATATATCTAAACCCAAAAGAACGAACAAATGGATTCAATTCAAGTCGAAATATCCTAAAGTATATATATTTGTCCCTCTTCGGACTTTGATATTCACAAGAAATTACAATAGAATTTCAAATTTGGTTATAATCGAAATCGTTTTATCGATATAATTTATTTAACTTTATATTTTAGTTAACCAATTTATTTCAATTTAAATTTCAATTTCACTAAAGTTAAAAACGAAGGCGAAGAGAATACGAAATAGAGACTTATCTACACGATTCGTAGGACCACCATCACATCGAAGCTTCTTCCTCAAGCTGCCATGAAGCAATCAAAGAATTGGAAAGACGAATCAAAGGAGTTTGATAAGAAAGTTGTTTCCACTGTCGCAAGGTATTGACCATTTGTACTGGTATTTCCCTGTCCCCTATCTCATCTTCTTCTTGCACTCATACTTACTATCAGTGGATAGTAAGAGAATTTACTGAGGCATTCGAACGGATATCTTAGGGATTACTCATTGTAACGACCCGGAATTTTCGATCCTGAAAACTCTAGATAGTTATGAAAAGAAGAAAACAGAAACACCAAAACACAGATTTCTCACATTCGCAGTGGATCAAAATATAATATTAAATAAATAGCAGTTACACAAAGGAAAACTATACTGGTCAAATTACACTTTAATATATCAGAGTTACAATAATTACACAACACCGAGCAGTTTAATTCAACATGCCCCAGATAAGCTACAAATAAACACAGCGGAAAACTCTACATACGTTCCTTCCATCCAGCTCGCCTTTGAGCTCCAAAACGTCCTTACCTGAAAATCTGTAATAATCGGCCTGACCCGAGCATTACATCAAAGTAACACCCGGGTCAGGCTGGAAACCAGCGTGAGTAAACCCAAGAAACACCAAGCATACAACTAATTTAAAATCGGGGTAACTCGTACCAATTTACAAATTCACAATCTGTTATCGACATCACTAATTTCACACATTAATTTTCCAAGTACCAAAACTTAGATTAAAGGATCCAATTCACTTAAATAATTTCAATCCAGCCAATTTATTTCACATATCAATCTATAAGAATCATTGTAGATTACAAAACTCGAAGTGGATTCGGGTATTTACTCATACCCGACCCCAGTTTCTTCGAATTCAATACCATTTAACCCAAGTTATTCAAGCGATTAAATTCAAATACTGGATGTCACTTTTACACGACAATAATACAGATAAACATCACCTATTTATCATTGATATAACCAAAATCATATCAATAGAATGTCACAGCATATCACCCATTAGATATCATTCAATTTAGATATTCAACAAACAATCATCCCTAAGCCAGCATTACCAATTCATATCAGAAATAATCATCTAATTCTGCTTAATCAACCATTAATTAATTATAATTATTTAATTATTTTAACACTCCTTTTACCTTATAAAATCAACCAATTAATCTCTAATCATAGAATAATGATTCTTTAAACATCAATTAATAACCCTCAATTGTTAATTAATCCCCTTTAATTCAAAGTAATCAATCCTTAATTACATAAAAATCAATAAATTAACCTCTAGTTAACCTCTAACTAACCATCAACTATTGATTAATACCCTTAATTATTACTCAATATCTCTTAATACAAATTAATTAATCCATAATTAATCTTATAATTAATTGATTAATTATTAATTAACAAATTAGTTATATCTTAATTATTTATTAACCAACTTTAACCGTTAATTAACTTCTCTTTAATTACTTTATTTATTTTTAATTAATCTTATAATTTCCCAAGAACTTAATTAAATTCAAATTAACATTAGACCTTGCTACCAATTTCCACTCTCGCTTGGGACCTTGTTAAAACTTACTTGGTACATATTCACTAATTTACTTCAGCTGGTCACCCCTTTCCTTTAGTTAAATCTGGTCCTTAATTTGTTTTCAAAACAAAACCTGTTAACTTAACTTTGATAATATCCAATCCCTACCTTAAACCATGACTAACACGAGCTTACAGTGGAAAATCCCGAGCCTCAACTCGAGCTATACCTCATCTCTTCCCGATGCCTTACCACAAGCCATCAACGGATACACGCGATAACGCGTACACGTGTACGCCGACGTCGAACCACTGCGACCACTTCCGATCATCCCCACAACCCACATTTGGCCACCACACCCATCCTATCCACCAGAATTCCCGAATTCAACCCCAATCAAAATCTCGAACTCGCGAACCCAATTCAAAAATGAATGAACCACTGTAAACACCTCGTCCTTGCTATTCCACCCACCATCGACCACCATTCTTCACCCAATCCAGCGCCACGACCCCCTCTGTACTTTACTCCAAGACTGGTTTAACTCGACACTGTCGCGACGCCGCAATAAGCTCGAACTTGACCCCGTTCATAATAACATCTGAAACCCTAAATCTCTTTTGTCACACCACCATGGCGTTAGAGGAGATGAACCACCATTTTTCCCACGTCACTCGAGAACCCAGCCTCCTCCAGTCAAATTTGCGAAGTCCAATAACACACCGTTCGTCGGCAATAGACGAAAACTAATATTTTGGTCAACTCAAAAATTCCCTACAACCTCAAGTCTAAAAATCCTAATTCCTATTTCTAAAATCATCAAACTGTAATACAACTCCGTTTAGATAATCATAACATGGAAATTTAGTGGACAAAATTTTGACACAAATTGCTTATTACTGTAAAAATTTATTTCTGAGAAATCTCCTTATCATTTTTACTCAAATCAAATTTTAAAGATGATTTTGTACATATACAATCATTTTTCATTTTGAAAGCAAGGTCTAAAAATCATTAAATTGGATGGTTTTTTTTTAATTTTAAATCAGATTCTTCAATCCTGTAATGGTTAAAAACAGAGAGATGCTTAAGCTATCCAGACATATTCACTGATACAAACACACCTTTATAAATATGAAATTATTTCTAACATCAAGTATAATAGAATTCAAATCATACTTCAAGTATTCTCCTCATGCAAATGCAAGCAATTTCAGTTTTGAGGAGTACTCACTTGCAATACTTAGAACAGAGAAACAGCTTGAGATCTGAAACTGGAATTCCTTTTGATTATTGAAACAGGTGTTTGATTTGATATGCTTGTCTATGCTTTCAGGTTTAATCTTTCCAGGCTTAAATGTTTTTGCTTGCTTCAGATTTTTGTTCTTCAATCATGTTAAACACTTCAAAAAAAACTGTTGTTTAATTTTTGATTTCAGTTTTTATTTTCTTTTTATTTTAAAGATGAAGGAAAAAAAAATGAGCAGCCTATTTCTTTTTCTTAATTCATTTTTGAACATAAAATTAATTTTGAAAAAGGACAAGTATGCCACTTGTAAATGTAAATTCTCCTTTGACTTACAAATGTACAAACATCCTATTATTATTACAAGTGTATTTTTCATGTTATAAGGGTCTTACAAATGTTAAATAAAAGGTTTTATGTTTAATTCCTTATTTATAAATTCCTTATGTTTATAAATTTTGGGTTTTATGTATTTAAATTATATATAAACTATACTTAGCACATGTGTAATTAAGAAAGAAGAATATTAACTCTTTGATAAATTCTTGTTTTAAATTTTATATTTCAATTGTTACACTTGTATGTTTTTATGTTAAATGATTTACTGTTGTTAAATTTGGATGTTAACATCTTAACACTTGCCTTTATTTAAAATGTTTTATAAAGCTTTGATATTTATTTTACTATTTAAATCAAACTATATTTAAGATATACTTCTTTTAGATTTTCAAATTCGAATTCAAATTTAAGTCCAATCAAATTTAAGAATCAATTCAAATAATTATGATAATCTCCTTTATAAATTATTTATATTTGAAAAATTATTAAAACAATAACCATAATGGGTTGTTTTAAATATAGAATTTTTTTAAATAAAATTATGAATTACAAGTTGAATTTGGGTTTATTTAAAATATATGAATTATATTATTTTCTTCAAAAAGTTCCAGTTTATAATAATATTTCTTATTAAAATCTATTTATATTTATATATATAAGTAATCATTATTATTTGTTTTGAAATAAATAACACTTTTACCAATTTGAAATAATTTATAAAAGAGATTATTATAGTTGTCTAGGATATCACGGATATCCTTTATTATTATTTTCAAATCCATTTACACATCCCGATATCTTTTATTGACAGAATTTTATCTGTTTAACATATAAATTAATATTTTAATAATTCTAATCCTATTAATTACCAATTACCAGATACTCGAAAATCCAGGTTAACACTCTCATTCTAGGGTATACTTCACCCTATCTCTAATGAGCTACTTAATGTGTTATACTCTTGAGCTAAAATTTTAACCCTCAGCTCTGATACCACTGTGAAGGTCTAGGCTTTCAAATATCGACAGCGGCCAATCTCGATTGGTAGGCATTTCAACCATCCCAGCCCCGCCGTGGCATACAATGGTACCCTTTCCTTGCTTTTACGGCCAGCCTTTCGACTGTCACGCATTACGGCTAACCAACCCCTTAAAGGGGACATGTGGGGGTAAGAGTCTCCTGCTCGCCACCAAACAAAAAGCGAGAACCACCCATCACGTTTCACCTAGATAAGAAAGACTGGTGTGAGCAAATAAAAAACAGTTTTAATGTTTAAAACAAACAATAGATTTTATAATTTGAAATCCGCAATGCTTTTTGGAAAATGAAACTACCATAAGGCCTCCCACCACACACACAATGCAAACGCAGAATTGGAGGAGATTTCTCCTTATGATAGTCAAATATGCTTGATACGCAAAAAGTCATTTGATATTATTACTAGTTCATAGTGGAAAACATTTCGAAAGTATAATATTAATCCTAGCCAGCATAGACATTCCAAACTATGCCTACTATAGCTACCATCCAAAAAGTGGGGCGCCACCATAAGTAGATGGCAGGTAATACAACTAAAACCGTACAAGGTGTGTATTAGATGAATGGATTTCCAACAAATAGTCAGGCTAAGGAACTTCCTATTGTCACATGGGAACGCCTCTGGCGGGACGCCTCGAGAACCTACCCGGCTCTCTGCTGACACAAGGCCGGCTACCCCCTTCCCGGGGAATAAAACCTAAGATATGCCACCCCCGGTCCTTTGGGACCTTTAACCGAGGATCCTCTACACCAACAACATCACACGGTAATAAATATACTACAGTGCCCATATGAGTAAGTATCTGGGCTCCATACCATGATAGCACCCTTTTCCAGAAGGAATGGTCATACCCTAGGGGAGCTACCCTCGAAACCTTGCCGCATCTTTCCTGTTTCGACCATTACCGGGTTGTGAGGCTCGATGAGTTCTCTTCCACAAAGCTATGCTTTTTCACAAAGCCATGCTTTGATAAACAAATGATCAGCAGCACTTTGTATGCCACATTACCAAATTGGGAATGTATTACTAGTAACCATCAACTACATAACCTCTGAGCTCGTACGTCTTAGAGAAGGGTGTTAAGCTAAGCGAATAAATCTCCCCCACTAAACAGAAATGTATTTAATAGAAACCGGTTTTACATCTCAAAGTGTAATGTCAGACACACATCCATACAAGTCTGTTCTGGGTTTGAACAGAACCGATGGCACTTCCGAAGAAGCCCTTGCAAATCCGGGTATTCACAATCCCGATCGGACTTCCCATCACTTAGGGAATCTCTATACCGGCGCGACTCAGTGCAGAGACAATCGACGAGTTATCCTTTTGTTCTCGAAAATACCCGGTCTTCACCACCGGTCTTCAAATGCTATCCATGTCGTCGTATCACTATTCGAAATGGGATATATGATACAAGGTCCTCTCCCGGCTAAACCGAATAATGAGCGCAATATTTAAAAACATATGGATAATGGGATTTCAGTTAAGTCACAAACTAATATCCAAAACTCTTCGTTAAATGGTTTAAAACAAATTATCATTTCAAATCTTTTTTAAATAAAAAGATTCATTTCACAAAGTTCACCAATTTCCCACAAAGGTTAATTTATGGCTTTTCAAAACAATTTCATTTCAAATTGGATTAACTTATCCAATCTTTAAATTAAAGATTTAATTCACAACTCTTCAAACCATTTTCAATCCAAATCTTTTATATGGAAGATATACCATTTAAAACTTTCTTCAATTCCAAAATAAGGTTTAATAATCTTTCACATAAGTTAAAGCTGATTACATTTACGTAAGTTAAAGCCATTCAAGTATAAAACTTGGGTTTAAATTTAAGTTCCCAAAACAATGTTTTTTAAATGGTTTAGAAACCCATATACACACCTTTATAACTTGTATAATCTTTTTAAACCATAGTTTCCAAATTATTGAATTCAACCTCAAATATTGAATTCAAATTACATAAATTTCAAACTTTATTAAGTTATTCAAAATAACTTTTTTTATATTTTGAAACTCGTTTTCAAAAGCTTTCAATTCCAATTCCAAAACTATTTGGATTCAAAAATTCAATCTTTAAAGTCATTAAAATCTGTGACTTGACCAGTTTCCTCGTGCAATCCATATCTGTGTGTGTATAGTGTTGCCCAAGGGTTTCACACAATAGTGCAACAACATCAATCATCATGGATTCAATAACAATATCGATAAGCGGTATATCCTATAACGCTTATCTATATACATAGATTCACAGATAAAGTAAATTTATCAATCACAAAGATTCATCATCACGATTCGATGTGGGTTCGGATAACCAACTGGAATCTGACTCCCTATCGCATCGAATTCCAAATGTCGTTCTACGGACCAATGGGTATTTACACAGAAACATATCACAGATCAATACACAGCAACTCACATCACAAAATATCACAAAGCATCACATATGAGGAATATCAACCATCCAAACATCCAATAGAATCCATACATCCATAGGAAAAAAATAAATTAAATTTTTTGATTTCAATTAAATCAGATTAATTACTTATGAATAATTTTTTTAATCTTGGTTAATTAATATTAATTAATTACAAATCAATATGATTAGTTACTCCTTAATCATTCATTAATTAAATTTTAATTTATAATTAATCCTTTGATTAATCATCTTTAATTAATTACAAAAAATTAATTAATTCTTAATTAATAATGATTTTCATTAATTAATTAACCTTTAATTAATTAACCTTTAATTAATTATCTTAATTAATTACATTGATCAATTAACCATTAATTAATTACCATTTAATTAATTCCAATAAGTAATTATCCCTAATAAATTTTATTAATTAATTAACATTTTAATTAATTACCTAAATCATGTAATTAATTAACCTTAATCAATCTTTAAATAAATCTTTGATTAATCTTTAATTAAACCTCTAATTAAGTAATTTTTTCCTTTGAATAATTAATCTTTAATTACTTTTATTAATAAGACCTCAAATATTTAAGATAAATCATTTATCTCGACTATCACTTAATTACATCATCAAATTTAAATTTGAAGGCACTTAGGGTCATTTAAATGATTAAATTAATATGATTATTCAAAACTAAAACAAGTTTTAAAATCATTTAAATTTAGATTTGGGATTTGTTTTGAAAATTTTGTTTATACCTTCCTTTTGGAAATTTAATTTATATATCTTTGTTTTAGTTTGTTTTTATAACTAAATCCTTTCATAATTTTTAAAACATGCTTTAAATCATCAAACTCAGGAAACCCGAGCCAAAACCGTTAAAAACTCGAGCCTGCTCCCTATTTACTTTGATTTTCCACCCAGAATTACCCATATGCCTTAAAATCCTTTAAACATAAATTTTCTTAAGTACTTAACCCTGCGCACCAATGAATCTACCCGAGTAAGAACCCAAGCCAGCACGCGATTACCCCGAAGATTACTTCGGGTTCATATCTTCCTTCACCAATTCTTCCGACTGACACTCATTACACGCTGTGCACGTGTACACCTTGGCTCGCCGCTTCTGATCATCACTCTAGCCATTTGCGAGTCATCAACGATACCACGAGCTAACCCAAACGCTCAGAGACCTAAATCGAACTCGAGAATGAAATCGAGTAACCTAACCCAAAAACAGGAAACCACCCCCATGTGAAAAACCACCACGTGCCGACGATCTACGCCACCGTCAACTACGCCATTACACCCAAGGCTTCGTCTTCAACCCACGCCGAGTCTCCCCTAGGTGCGATCGAACACGAAGCTTCCTCGTCAACGAATTTAATTCGAAACTGACCGTAACTAAAACCCACTCTTAAACTCTAAATTACTGCCGCACCGTCGCCATCACCATTTATAAATTCAGTTTATATTTTTCCTACAATCTACCGCACTTTCTCTTCCGTTACATTCAAACTCGACGCTTAATTTCACTTTGATCATTTGGAATTGACGATCAAAGCAATTTTGTTCAACCTCCATAAGCTCGAGATTTCCTAGCTTAAAAATCATGAATTCTCACTTAAAAATCATGTTTTATGGAAACGAACCCGATCATGAATTCAAAACTCGAGTTTTTATCAATTAAATTTTGCACAAAATTTGAATGTTGCTATGTTTTATAATTCCCCGGTAAACCCCTTTTTTCTTTACTACCTAAAAATGTTTTAAAATTTTGATCTTATCAATCCAAACTAGTTTCATTCAAACATCAAAGTATATAGATAGTTATAGGCTGAGATGTTGAGCTTTTAATTTTTTTTTTTGTTTCTTTCTTTTTTTTCTGAACTCTGTAACTAAGAAAAGATATGAATGTATCTATTCACATTCAACATTATATGTATACACAAAATATCTGCACCTATTCAGCCATCATTCACCACATCATTTCAGATTCAAACACACATACAAACCAGATTTACTTGTACAGGTTGAAGACTTGCTCATATGCCAAGAGATTTAAATTTTAATAATGGGTGGTTGCTCACAAGTATTTTCAAAACTAAAGTCTTAATTTTCTTAACAATATTTCCTTAAACAGCTTAAACTAAGAGGTAACAGAGTAAAATGGTTTTGGGTTTTGAATTTGTCCTGCATCTGGGAACAAGAACAGGGAAGGCTTACAGACACATATACACATCACATATGAACTGAGGTTCATGCAAGCACATATAAACAAAAAATTTCACAACAAAATTCGCAGATTCATTACATGCAGCAAAACAAAACAAAGACAGTTTGATAGGGGTGATGTTTTGCTCACTTGGAGTTGAAGTGGAGAAGAATAGAGCAGAAATTTTGAAAACTGGGTATTTTGAATCTTCTTGTTCCAGCTTGTATTTGCCTTGAAATTTTGCTTGTTTGATCTATTGATGTTGAGACTGATCTCAGGCTTGAAGTTGTTAGCTGACTAGGTTTTGTTTTCAAGTTGAATCTGCATTTTAATTTCCAGGTTGAAGATGATTTTTTTTCTGTTCTAGGTTGAAAGCTTTGATCTTAGGATTTCCTTTCCCAGTTTTGAGCTGCTTTAGATGATCTTCAGGTTGAAGTTGCTTGAATTGAATTTTGATTGTTGTTTTGAAATTTAAACCTGAATGCTTTGATCCAGGTTGAAGGCATTGAATTGCTAGCCTCAGATTTCCAGAATTGATCTAGCTCCCCTTTTTTTTGTTTTTAATTTTTTTTCCTTTTTTGCTTTCCAGATTGAAGCTTGCTTGATTTTTTTTGAATCTGTTTTGATTCAACTTTGAATCTGGTTTTGATTTTTATAATTCCAATTTTGTTTTCATCAGGTCTGAGCAAATTTTTTGAGAAAGATAAAAGTAACCTGACTGACTTCTCTTCTTTTGCATGTTTCCAAAGATCAAATCCAAAAGAATAGATTTTCTTGCCACTTGTAAGTTAAGATATGAATTCTCTTACACTTGTCTAAATTCAAATAAATTTATGTTTTCAGCCCTTACTTTATTTTTAATTTGTAAACATGTTTCTATGTTTTAACTTTTGTTTAAATTAAATACTTATGTTTATCATTTAAACACTTTAAAATAGTATTTAAACATACCTTATATTATATTTATCTTCAAGTATAAAAGAAAAGTAATTTAAAATTTTAATTTATGAAAACATGCTTTATGCTTTTAGCCTTTTATTAATTTGTTTACAAGTTATTTACATACACTTGTATTTATTTTATTTTTTACAACTTTTAAAATCCATTAAATTCAAATAGCTTTATATTATTTCCTATTTATATTTATTTTTATAACTATTTACACGACCTTAAGAAAATAATTCTTATTCATCTAACATGTTTTATTTATTTATATATATATATATTGATTTTTAAATACATTCAATCAAATTTATATTTAAATCCCTAGTTAGTTTTATATTTACAAATTTTACTTTTCTTATATATATATATATATATATATATATTAATTTATGTTTATTTATGTTTTGCATAAGTATAAAATTTCAAATCTTGTACTTATTACTTTTATATACTTATGTACAACTATATTTATTTTCAAAATGTTTATAATTGAATTCCAATCCAAAATACTATTTTGTAACACATATTTTTAATTTATTCTAGAATTTTCATATTTATTCTAAATAAATCCAATTTGTTTTAAATATATTCGTTTTACTATTTTCAAATCAACAATATTCATTGTCAATATATTTATTAAATTTCAAAATTTAATTTCCCAATTATAATTCGTTTGTATAACTAATGAACATATATCTAATTAAATTTGATGAATTCAATTTTATTTTTTATATTTCCATTGCCAATAAATTCTAAATAAATTCACAATTAAATCCAAAATTAAATTTGATCACCAATTTTCCTAAAATTTAATCCTAAATATCAAATCAATTATCAAATTATTTTTAGCTAAAATTCAAGAATGTTACATTTAATTATAATAACAATGGCTTTAAATGGGTTTAGAAAGATGATTTTAAAAGAGTGTTCATAAATACCTATGTATAAATTTATAAATGCTTTCTAATATATATGTATATATTCTAGTTTATAAAAAGTATAGTGTCAAGAAGGATTTCGAAGTAAATTTTTTTCGTAGAATTGCACGATGTTGATCGGATGAGGAATCGATTTAAACTTACTAATAAAACGAATGGTGTGAAATGCTCATGTTTGTTTTACTGATTAATTCTTAGACTTGTTTGAGTGAACATTTATTTTGCACAAGTGGGATTTATAACTTAGTGAATAGTTAATTCTAAGTGGTTATGGGACACTACGCGATACTTATCTAGTTACTATTGGAAGTAGATTACGCTTATCGAATGTAGTTTACTAACTTGTAGAAAATATTTGAGTAAACTCGGGGGGTTATGTGACATGCGGTCGTTACTTGAATGATTAATTATAGAAAGTATATAACATTTATTTCATCGACTTTTAGACATGTCTGTGGGTAGGCCGCTTTTTGCAGGTTTTCAAGATCCATATTTGGTGTTACTCATTTACTAATGAACTATTACTTGCATTGTGCTTGTATTTGTATTAACATGTAATGCACTTGTCTCATAGGCTAGCTATTGATGACGAAGAGAGATGTACTTGTATTTGGTGTTGACTTGCGATGCGTTTGTCTTGTAGTCGACTAGCGCTGTGCTTATTTTACGTATGATGTGCACGTCGATCATAATAAATTAGTGAAGTGCTTATTTATTAGGTGCGAAGTGCATGACGATGACTATTGATTTGGGAAGTGCTTGTCTTTTTCTTGCATTAATTAGTGTGCAGGACTATGCTCTTAATAATAGTTGCTATCACTTTGATGTTGTGTTTGGATTAGTATAACTTAACCTTAAATCATGAAGTTCATATGAAGCATTAAGTAGATTAGGGAAGTACAATCTACGATATTTTATCCTTGACATTTATTTAGTCTACTATTATTATGGACTAAACTTTTGTGATAATTAGAGATAGTCTGACCCGGGTATCATTTTAATGCTCGATTCAAACCGAGACTTGATAGGTAGTGGGGACTTTTGACTTTGGACTTGGGCTAGCATGGGTAGAAGTTTATGCTAGTTATCTATATACACCCTTAGTTCATTTTGAAATGTTGTCTTTTGTGTGTGTGTGTGTGTGTGTGTGTGTGTGTGTGTGTATGTATGCATGTGTATAAATATATATGTGTGTATCCTTTTGAGATATAGACTCATTTTGTACATGGTGATGTACTTTAGTCCTTATGTTATGTGATATGTCTTCCATTATATTTATCAATGCGATCTATGATTCTATGTCTATGATGTTTGATATTGTTCTGATTCATAATAAGCCACTGTATTATTGTTTTATGCCTGGATCGTACACGTTGAATTCCTCCTCTGAAGAAAGGACAAATTTATAGATTTAATATATTCAATACTAACTCAAAGCAATATTATGGATGGTCACTCCTAAGTAGCCTTATTCTCCACATTAGCAGACGATATTACTTATTGATATCCTTCGTTAATGATGGCATAAAGGTGGGGTGTTAAAGTTAGTATCAGAGCAAGGTTCATAATAATATTGAAGATGAGAAACATGAATCTTGGTCTAGACAGACTTAGAGTCCCGTCACTTTGGTGTGTCGGGTAGATTTTACCTCTTTGTCGTAGCAGAATATATAGTAGTAAGGGACATTATGGGAATGTATTTGTATTATTTCTTTTTTACGAATTATGTGGTTATATCTCATGTGTAGGAGAAGTGGGATATGGCTGATGGTAGGAATACTCGTTCTGACTCAGGGTCGTCCAGTATTCCTAGATAGGAGGGAGTATTCTTGACTTTTGAGTAGGTTTTCGAGTTTGTTCGAGCAGTTCAAACTTCTAGTGCAACACCTACCCATCCTCTTGTTTGCAGTTTAGCTTTCGCCTACATGTGCGATGATTTTGTTCACCTTGGTGGGAAATAGTTTATGAGCACCGAAGGAGTTATAGGAGTTCAAGCTTAGTCAAAGACATGCGAGCGGATCTTTACTCGCATGGTATGACTTGATAGTGGCAAAGATAGATTAGGTTGAGTTGATTTGGAAGGAGTTCAGAGCCCGTTTTAAGTTGAAGTTCATGCTTGAAGTAGAGAAGGCAACTTTAGCTCATAGATTCATTAACTTGAAGCAAGGCAACTCCTCAGTTTTAGAGTATGTGACTACATTTGAGTCCTTGTCCAAGTATAGATTGGAGCTTATCCGCACCCCACTACATAAGAATCAGAAGTTTGTTTACGCATTGAGGAAGCATCTGAGAAGGGAACTTTTGAATCAACTTGAAGTTTCATTCGAGAAGCTTATGAATTCTACACTTAGACTTGAGGAGATGGAGAAGGAGAGTAGCGATAAAGACCCCCGTCCAAAGAAGGAAGTCAGCCATAAGAGGAAGGCACCACAAGACAAGCAGAAGCCTGGAGTTTCAAATAAAGAGGCGAAGAATCAAGATTCCAATCACATCAACCAAAGGCACGCTTTAGGCGAGTGTTTCAATTGTGGAGCCAAGGATCATTTCGTCAAGAACTACCCAAAGCCCAAGAATTGTTGGTACTGTACAAAGGAAAGCCATTTAGTTTTTGCTTTTCCCGTTGCTTCTAAGAAAGCGATTGGAGATCCTAGTTAGAGTTAGGTAGCTTCTTTCTCATCCTTTTGTATTCTTAGGATTTCTTTCTTTAGTTTAGGATCCTATCTTTGGGTTTGATCAACGTGGATGCTTATTGTTTTCCCATGTCGATCAAGCCTTTATTTTTATCTCTTTGGATATTGGATGTTAATTCCTTTCCTTATAATTTAGTAGTAAGTATGATTGTAATGATTGTATGGTGGAAAAATTAGTAGATAATCTTGCTTTATAAATAATTAGCTGTTTTAGGTGATGAATACATGTTTTGGATTGTTAAATGAATTGGATAATGATTAAAATGTAGGTTTAATATAATTTAAGATGAGGTTAAAAATTAACTTTTTTGGAAATTATTTTGTAAATGTAATTAAAAAGATTGGGAATTTATTTAGTGTCGAATTATCCATTGAGTGATTAAGAATCTTGGTCGATGCGGGTACACACAGATCGATAGAGATTACCTAAATACTTAAAAGAGATTTTGAGTCATGGTTAAAATTTAAATTTATTTTATATTTTGTAGTACAAATTATTTTAATAAGACAATATTGTTTAAGAAGGATGTCTATCTACGTTTCATATTTTTAGAGAAGCACTTGTGTTAATTAAAAGGAGGTTAAAGGATAATTTTAAAACATATATATTAATGCTTGTGGCATGCATTAGAAACATAGATAAATTACATGGAGAAGAAAATTAAAATGAATTTGTTTATTTAGAGTAGCGTATTTCATATGAAGCATTTGTTAAATCAATAACTTATTTAATTTTTCTATTGAGAAGTTAGTGGTGAAAATTTAATTTTCATAAACTTTGGCTTTCCGGAAAGATAAGTTAGGAAAAAATATGCAACTTAGTTTAAGAATTTTATTAAGAAGATTCGTGGTTTTGAATTTATATTTGGGATAAATTGGAAAGTTTCAAGTAAATCGCTATTAAGATTATTTAAAAAGTTTTGAAGTAAAAATGCCATATTATTTGATTGGAAAATCCATTTGTGTTGAATTTTTTGGTATAGAAAGAAAATTCCATAAGAAAGAACATTTATTTTGATCACTTTTCCTAATTTTTTAATTTTCTAGGTTAAAATCATGTTTTAAACAGAGCCATAAATTCTGCTCTATCAAATTTTCTGAATTTTCTGAGTTATAAGCTGAACTTGTTTCAATCATAAGTTTTAAATTGTTAATTCGATTGTAGTAAACTTGTGCTTTCTGGAAAACTATAGCTGTAAGGAGAACTTTTGCTGTATAAGTTTTGTCAGATTATGCTTTCCATTATTTGTTAAAACATTGATTTTTCAAAGGACCTGGAAAATAGGTGAATTTTCAATTAGTTAAAATATTGAAGTTGCAAATAATAGTGAGCATGTATGTTATTTTCTTAAATTAATAATGAAAAATAGATTTAAATTATATTTTTCAACTTTATTTTGGATTAGTTATAACAATTTCGAATTGGGTTTGGAATAATTGCATGATTGCTTGTGTATTTGAATGATTTTGTATGATATGTGATGATTTAGCGTTAAATTTTAGTAGAAAGGCATCACTAAATATCAGATAAGTTATAGACTTTCTTGAATTTGGAAATAGCAGGGATGCAATTTCTTTAAAGGGGAAGTCTGTAACAACCTTGAAATTTTGATGTTTAATTTAAAAATAAAATAATGATTTAAATTTTAAATTTACATAAAAAGTGTGATTTTGTTAAATAATAAACAAATTCTTTAGAATGCGAATTCAAAAGTTTTATTATATTGGTGGATTATTATATGAAGTGTATATTTTTGGAATTTAATAAAGAAATCAATGTTATACGAAAATTAGAGAAATAATTTTGTATCTTTTATTTTTAATAAAAGCTAAATTAAAATTTATGAGCTTCTTTTTTAAAATAAAAAAGTTTATAATTTAAACATTATGCAAGAGGCATGTTTCTAATTTCTTTAAATTATGGTTTAAATACTTAGTATTTGATTCATGAAGCATTGTAGTGTTGGAATAAGAAGAATAAATAATTTTAATTCAAGTATGGGTTGTAAATTAATTAGTCTTTAGCCCAAAAACCATTAGCCTTGTTGAGATTAGAAGCATTTATAAAATACTGATTGCTGCACATTTCTTTCTTTCTCGCTTTATTCGGTAAGAAACCAAACACTTTATTCTTTCTCTTTTCTAAACCTAGAATCCTAGTTCTCCCAATTCCACCTAGTTTCACATGCAAATTTTATCACTTAGGAAGCAAATTATTTCAGGTAAGAAGTTTAAAACCCTATTCTCTATCAATTAGTAATCTTCAATTTCAGTGTCAATTAATGATTATTGGTTTCATTTGCTGTTTTGGTGAAATAATTCTAGGGTTTTGGTTGAATCAGAATGCTACTATTTAATTGCTATCAAACTGAGTTTATAACTCATAATTACCTCTATTCAGAATTCATTTACTGTTTTAATTGTTTGGTAAATTGTTGAATGAATTAAACTCAATTTTGATTGTGATATTGTATGTTCGGTTTCCTTATCCTTTGTTAGTTAAAAATCCTAGATTTTTAATCCCTTATAGCTTCAGTTCCATGACGTTTATGTGCTTGCATATTGCTTAATTCTCCATCTTGGAAGCCGATAGAAGTTGTAGTTCGAAAAACCGATATAAATGGACCACTAGGGAGGCCATAGCAGTGCCTAGAACACATTTTGGGCAGCGCAATCAGTGGACTGGTGCACTTGGATAGGTGCAATGGTCGTGGCGTGGAATGTGTTCCATGCCATGCTATGTGACTTCCCTAATAGCCCGTTTGACTCCCGCTTTGCCCATTGTATTCTTATCATCTTGTATTGTATGCTAGTACCTTATTTTTGATGACTAGGATGCATATTATAAAGCTTTAAATTAATGAATTGATGAATTCATTTCAATGATTTAGTTCATAGAAATGGTACTATGCTATATGAACTTACATAAGACACTGCGAACAAGTTTATTGCACTATATCGACTAGTTTTCAAAAAAAATGTTTTATAATCCAAACGTTTTCTAAATTATTTTAAGTATGAATATTTTCTACAAAAGAATGTTTGCAATATATATATATATATATATAAGATATTTAATTATAATACCAATGACTTTAAATGGGTTTAGAATGATGGTTTTAGAAGTGTATTTATAATTACCGATGTATAAATTAATAAATGCTTTCTAATATATATGTATATATTATAGCTTATAAAAAGGATAGTTTTAAGAAGGATTGTAAAGCAAATTGTTTTCGTTGAATTGCACGATGTTTATCGGATAAGTAATCGATTTAAATGTTTTAATAAAACGAGTGGTATGAAATGCTCACGTCTTTTTTACCGATCAATTCTTGGACTTGTTCGAACGAACATTTATTTTGCACGGGTAGGATTTATAATCACTCGGTAAATAATTAAGTAACTCTAAGAGGTTATGAGACATTGCGCGATACTTATCTAGTTAATAATTGAAAGTAGATTACACTTACTGAGTGGAGTTTACTAACTTGTAGTAAATATTTGAGTAAACCTAAGTGGTTATAGGACATGCGGCCGTTAATTGAATGATTGCTTATAGGAAGTATATAACAATTATTTCGTCGAGTTTTAGACTCGTTTGTGGGTAGGTCGGTATACGTGGATTTTGTGGGTTTTCATGACCCACATCAAGCATTACTCATTTACTAATGAGTTATTACTTTCGATGTGCTTGTATTTGTATTGACACGTGATGCACTTGTCTATTAGGGTAGCTATTGATGACGGTGTGAGATGTACTTGTATTTGGTATTGACTTTCAATGCGCTTATCTTGTAGTCGACTGGCAAAGTGCTTATTTTACATGCGATGTGCATGTTGTTGATAATAAATTAGTGAAGTGCATATTTATTAGGTGCGAAGTGCACGATGATGATTATTGATTTGGAAAGTGCTTGTCATTTGCTTGCATTCATGATTGCGTAGGACTATGCTCTTAATAATAGTTGTTATCACTTTGATGTTATGTTTTGAATTGTATAGCTTAACCTCAAATCATGAAGTTCATATGAAGTGTTAAGTAGATTAGGAAAGTACAATCTATGATATTTTATCCTTGATGTTTAAGTAGTCTATTATTATTATTGAGTAATATTTTTGCGAATAGCAATAGTTTGAGCCAGGTGTTGTTTTAATGCTTGGGTCAGACTGAGACTTGACAGGTAGTAGGGACTTTTGGCTTTGGACTTGGGTTAGCTTGGGTAAAAGTTTATGCTGGTTATCTATATATGCCCTTAGTTCATTTTGAGATATTATCTTATGTGTGTATATATATATATATATATATGTATGTATCCTATTGAGATGTCGACTCAATTTGTACTTGGTGATGTACTTTAGTCCTTTTGAATGTTATGTAATATGTCTTCTATTATATTTATCAATGCGATCTATGATTCTATGTCTATAATATTTCATATTGTTCTGAATCATAATATGCCACTGTATTGTTGTTTTGCACTTGGATCATTTACGCTGAATTCCTCCTAAAAGAATAAATTTATGGATTCAACGTATTCGATACTCACACAATGCAATATTATGGATGGTCGCTCCTAAACGACCTTATTTTGCACATTAGCAGATAATGCTACTTATTAATATCCTTTGTTAACGAGGGCATAAAGATGGGGAATTACATTTCATTTCAAAGATAATATTTTATATTTGTTTCATATTCCCAAATGTTGCTCAGGTTCAGATAAAATATAATTATCACAAAATCCTCCAAGAGCAACATATGTAGATGCCCCTTTGGTTGATAAGAGTTTACTACTGGACAGTTATAACATTTATCTTTACATACACTTCAATAAGGTAACTTCAACCCAACGGATTTATAATATATAAAGACAGACTCTTAAACAGCAAGCTTTGCCTTCTACACATCCCTTTAAGCTTCATTCATCAAAACCTACTTAGTCTGAAAAACCCTTATGCCCCACTTACTCAAATGAATTTTGAGCATTCGAAATTTTAAGGGGAAACTATAAACTTCGAGTCGGACAAAAAATTAGTGTAAATAATATTATCCCATCTTGATTTACAGATATCTAATGAGACCACGTCGCCAAGCGTAATGGATTTTCCCCACGCTAATATCTCTTTTAAAATATATCTTTTGCAAAATAACTCCTTCAACCACAGTGGTTAAAATAGACAATAAAATAATAATATGCATGCATGCAACATGGGAAATCATGACCAATCCATCAAAATCAATGGACTATCCATCCCAAAAGCATAGTTTTCTCAGGGTAACTGCAAACCTATGGCCAACTCGGGCCTACTTGATATATTAAATTCTCTAACATGCTATTAGAAGACAATTGGTTGGTCTGTCCGTAACTTTCTATTCCTAGGGTGACTTTGATCCTAATGGTTTTGCGGGATCACTAATAACCTATCTCATAATTATATATTCCTTTTTATGCATAAATCTACTTTTAGTCTTACCCATGACAAAGCCCTACGCACGAGAATTTTGGATTTATATCAGCTAGAGGATAACAATTTAAGTATAGGGTGCTACCCAACACCAGTCCCATATGGTTTTCTAATCTTTGATTCAATTCATCCTTTCACGATCTATCCAAAAGTGATAAGAGTAATAATTCTATTAACCTAAAAAATGGATCAACATCCTGATTAGAGTTTGAAAGCACCATCCCTATTCTAACAGAGCAATATCGCAGATCAAAAACATAAGAAAAGAACATTAAAAGAAAGAAGACAGAGAATTTTTATAGTGGTTTGGCTGTTAATGAAGCCTATGTCCACTTTATAAATTTTCTTATAGACTGACTGCTGTTACAAGAGATGCTTGATTACAAGGTTTGATTATCTTTAGCTAGATTGAATCCTCAAAGTTGGAATCCAGTGGAGAATCACAGTGAATTCCTTTGTAGATTGTTATGAGGGAGGTAGAGAGTGTAGAATAATTCCAGCAGAGCTTTAGGAACCAGCCTGGAGAAGATCCTCTTTGTGTTGCAGGTGGTATGATATTTATAGAGGTCAGAAGGCTTCTTGGCCAGGCCTGTCTTCATCAGCTTGTAGGTAGGCTATAGGCGACCTAGAATATTATTCGGGTTTTTTAACTCAGTAGGATCCAACAGAATACAGAACAACCCTATCACATCAAAATGGCTTAGAACTTAACCAGAAAGGCTAAGGCAGCGAGTTGACAAGAGCCAAATCATATTACTAAAGCAACGAACAAGTTCAACTAAACCAAGAAGCTAGCGTTAGTTTAGTCTAGTCAGCAATCAAAGCACAATCAACCAGAAGATCATCATTAAGATGGAGTAACGTGCAACGATACTGCGCAAACAACTATGATAAAAGACTATGGAAACATCCCCAATTCCAAACTCCAGAAAAATCCTAAGTGCTTTGATCATCACCAACCCATACTTTGGCTCAAACCATCAAACAAACTAGATATGAAACACTATCAAAAAGCGGCAAGACTTGGCTTGCAAAATGAACCAAGTCTATGAGTCGCCAACGACCCATGGGCCATAGGTCGCCAGTGACCTATGGTTTTGGCTCATTTTGCGAGCCGAAGCCCTCCTAGGTCGCCTGTTGCCTACCCATAAGCTGATGAAGACAGGCCTGGCCCAGAAGCCTTCCGACCTCTATAAATACCATCCCACCTACAACAAAAAAAGGTGTTCTCCGGACTGGTTGCTGAAGCTCTATAGGAAATGTTCTTTACTCTTTACCTCCCTCACAACAATCTATAAAGGAATTCACTATGATTTTCCAGTGGATTCCAACTCTAGGGATTCAATCTAGCTAAAGATAATCAAAGCCTTGTAATCAAATATCTCTTATAACAGAAATCAGTCTATAAGAAAAACTATAAAGTGGACGTAGGCTTCATTAACAATCGAACCACTATAAAAATTCTCCTTCTTCTTTCTGTTATTGTTCTTTTCTTATATATGTGATATGTGATATTGCTCTATCAGAACAGGGCTAGTGCTTTCAAACTCAAATCAGGGTGTTGATCCATTTTTTGGGTTAGCATTTTGGTGCTTTCACCGAGTGCCTTAAACGAGATCTTAAAAATTGAAGTTTGAATCCGAGGTTCAAAGAAAATGAAGATGCTTAACACCAGATCTAAAACTGGGGCAAGTCAACCAAAGCTTGGGGTCAGCCAGGAAGTGTCCTCAAGTTCTCATCAACCCAGCTATGTGATTAGAGTGAAGATGGAAAGGATGATGAAAGAGATGTAGGATGGACACTAAGCTAGACAATAGGAGATGATGGACGGATTTTCCCAGAGGATGGAGCAGCAAGGGATGGCTAGATCTGTAGAGAATAGGAATCAAACTCCAAGGAACAATGTAGGGATTGCCAAATTTGGATTGAAGCAAGGTGGAGCCTTGCCCCACGCCTAAAGTAACCGACACATGGGGGCAGCGTTGGAATCAACATGAAAATCAATGCCTCCAAAACGACTGTTGAAACACCAGGGATTGGTGGCACAGGAGCTGATTCAAATACTAGGATGCGGCCGACAGAAGGATATGCACCAGAACTTCCTCGAAGGAATGGAGGAACGAATGAATCTAGAGTTGTAAATCAGAACATAGATATGTTGTCGGAAGAGTCCTGGGATACCCCCAACGGGGCAGGGGGAAAAGTATTGCTTTAAGACAGAGACCTTTATTGGACGGTGAGAATAGAATTGCTGAATTGGTACGGAGATTCATCAAAGGAGCCCCCCCGACCAAGGTCTGGAAGATTTGAATAGAAATCCATTTACTGCTAATATCTAGAACATGATAAATCCTCCAAATTTCAAGCTTATGACATTGGAAATATACGACGGGAAGACAGACCTAACAATTCGTATGATGCAATGCATCCCACATATAGAGGTGTTGGGTGCTTCTGGGGAAGTAATAGGGTGATGCTTCCCCTTATACGAAACAGATTTAGTTGCAATATGGTTCGGACAATTGGAAAATGGGTCCATAAGGATGTGGACCAATTTAGTGAGCAGATTCTTAAGATAGTTCAGGGTTCATGTCTTACAACCAAGGAATGTACTTACACTCTCAAATGTGAAACGAAGACCTGGAGTGTCCTTGAGAAGTTATTTAACAATATTCAATGTGGCGGCAGCTGCGGTGGACAAACCGAACCCATCATTTATCTTAATGGAAGTAGTATCTAGAGTCTCGAATAAGACTGTTTTCAAAGCCGTGTTGAAAAGGGACCCACCGATGGATCTTGTAGAATTCTATTACGAAGCTGAGAGGTACTTACATCAGGAAGACGCCAAACCCAAGGATGAGGATGTGGATGCTCAATGTCGTCAAAGGCGGGGGACCGTCTGGAGCTGGAAGTGGAAAACACAAAGGGAAGAGGAAAGCCGATAACAACATCAAAGACCCAAAACAACAGAGAAACGAGCCAAGATTCTTCTCATACACCAACCTGACTAAAACCCCAGAGAGAATATACCTAAGTATGAGGGGGCATAACCTCCATCGAAGGCCGCCCATGAGGGACCCCACTGAACGACAGAAAAGATCTTAAAAGTTTTACATCTTCCATGAGTTGAATGGGCATGAGACGAACGAGTGTCGAGTGAAAGGAGTTCGACTTGGAGCGGATCCCCATTCATCATCCCTTCTATCTTTATTTTCATCCATTAATCGCTTGACCATGTCCACAATATATGCCTCAGACGTCTGACAGTGTGTGGGTTGGTTGTCTGCGACTACATCAAATGTTTGATTTTGCAAACGATCTTGGTAAGTAGGCAGAAGCTTAGTGTAACAATCCCTAATGCAGCTCAAGCTAGAAAAGAAGGGATAAGTTGTACACGACTTATGGAAGAGAAGTTAAGCCGTCCACGACCTAAGAATGAAGGCTTGGATTGTTTCCGGGTTAAGGAAGGTCGGCAACGACCTAACAAGACACATGGGAAGGCAACACGATCTAAGCAAGCATTGGTGTTAGGTCGTGTACTGGTACTAGGTCGCAACGACCTAAGGAATCACGAGAAGAGGAGATAGGACGGCCACGACCTAAGGAAGGTTCATCGGGTTTAGGTCGATCACGACTCAAGGGAAAGGGAATAGGTCGGCTACGACCTAAGGAAAATGGAGTAAGTCATCTACGACCTAACAAATATACAGGAGAAAGGAGTTACCGACCCAAGTTAAGTCGCATATGACCTAACGAGCTCCGACCTAATGAAATACGACCTAGTGATTTACGAGTTAACAGACTTGTCTTAGGTCGGGTACGACCCAGTGATGGAGGACGAGCTAATTGTGCCGAGTTACGACCTAAGATAGGTCGCTCCGATATTTCAATGAAGACAGTCTCGAGCTACGACCTAAGTTAGGTCGCGTGAACGACCTACGACCTAAGTTAGGTCGGGGAAAACTTTTGGTCGCCAATTGTTTGTGAGTCGCTGTGTGTTGCATATAAGTTGAGTCGTATACTTGTTAAGTCGTGTGTTGTGTTTATTAGTTAGGTCGGTCTGTGTTAGGTCGGGCTATTTTAGGTCGCTGACGGCCTATGGTAAGTCGGCCGTGAATACTGTGTTGTAAATCTTGGGTCGCGGGTTTGTTGGGTCGTGAACGACCTAGGTGTTGTACAGTTTGTGATGTGAGATGTAAGCCTATAAATAGGCAGGTGGTATCATTTGTAATGGTGGTTGATTGTTGAATAAAATTTCTTTGATTGCTTTGTGCTTTCTTCAAATTGGTAGTTGAGTGTAATCTCCTATCTCCACCTACGTCATTCGAGTGCGCTCGAATCAACGTTTGTTGAAGCCGATTCGCGGAATCAAGTGCGCTTGATCAACGTCGAAGAATCGTAGATCTTTGTTTCTCGGTATCGTGCGCGATCAACGAGACGAAGATAGCTAGAATCCGGCATCTTTGGATCAACGGATTTGGGCATTGCAGTATTTTCAACTCACCGATTGCTACTTACATCGATTCATATCGTTTCGTTATTATCCGCTGCGTCAGTTTGGTATCAGAGCTAGACTTAGTCAATCATAGCTAAGCCGAGACTTGGAACCAATTTTTGAAGTTGAAGTTTGAAGTTGTTGTTCATCGTGTTCATCTTGAAGTTGCAACGAGTTTGAAGATTTTGATCCATTTCATTTTGGATCTAGAATTGGAGAAGTGTTTGAATTTGAAGTACATTAAGTTGAAGTGGAGGCCGTGACTTGTTTGTCTTGTGTTGAAGCTTTGTTGAAGAATTTTGAAGTATTTGTTGAAGTGTTTGTGAAGAGTTTCCAATCATACCGCCAAGGAGAGCTAATCGTCATCAAAATGTTGAAGCATTGTATAGAAGAGAAGAAGCCGAGCTTATGAAACAACGCATTAATGAGAAATTTGATGAAGGCATTGGAAAGTTAGAGAAGTTGATGAATGATTTGAATCAAACTCAAAGGAGGAGATCACCAAACTCGAACCATGGAGGAAACCGAGTTTCGCCATCGGTTACAGAAGCGAGGAGGGTATCACCGCACTCTTTTAGAGATAGAAGAGAAACATCAATTTCATCAAGGAGAGACCAGCATGACTATGGACATGAAGAGAGAAGAAGTCAACGTGAATTTGACAATGAGGCATATAGAGATGAAGAGAGACATAGTAGAAGAGACATGCGTGATCAAAGGGATGATAATAGTCGAGATCGATGTAGGCGTACTTTTGATTTTGATGAAGAGGTTGATAGAGCTAGCATTCATTATCGAGATCGAGACCAAGTTCGAAATCCATATCGAGATGTGGATGAAGATCGTCGATGGGAATCGGGTATGAAGATGGAAATTCCAGAGTTTAAAGGAGGAATGGTAGCCGAAGAATTTCTTGATTGGTTGTCAAATGTTGAAGAGATCTTTGATTTCAAGGAGGTTCCTGAGCATAGAAGAGTGAAGTTGGTTGCTACTAGGTTGAGGGGGGAGCTTTGGCGTGGTGGCAGCAAACTAAACTTACGAGAGAGAGAATGGGAAAGTCAAAGATTGAATCATGGGAGAAGATGAAGAAGTTGATGAGAGCTACATTTTTACCTTACAACTATCAATCACTTATGTACCAGAGGTTGTAGAATCTGAGGCAAGGGACGAAGTCTGTTAGTGATTATGCTGATGAATTTTACCAACTCATTGCCAGAAATGATATTATGGAGACGGAAGAGCAGCTAACTGCTAGATTCGTTGGAGGATTGAGAATGCAGATCCAGGATATGGTTAATATGTTTGATCCTAGGTCAGTGGCAGAGGCACATCAGAAAGCGATGGCTTGGGAGAAGCAAGGAAGGCGTGGAGGTGGTGTGTTTACTAATTCCAATAATCAAGCGAAGGGTGTTAGTGGAAGTTCTAATGTTCCTAAACCTGTTACAAAACCAGTGGTGAAGGAGGCTGAGAAGGCGAAGGTTAGCAGTGGTTTCAAATGTTATAATTGTCAGGAGTTGGGTCACAAAAGCAATGAATGTCCGAAGCCGAAGAAGAGAGCAATGGTTGCTGAGATTGAGGATGATGGTGAGGAGGCAGAATGTTCAAATACACCTTATGTTGAGGAGGAGGAAGAATTGTCTAGAGATGAAGGTTGTAATCTTATGATGAGGAGGTCATGTCTTACACCAAAGCAAGAAGAGGATTCTAGTTGGTTGAGAAGCAATATTTTTCAGTCGACACGCACTATTCTAGGCAAAGTTTGCAAGTTCGTTATTGATGCTGGAAGCTGTGACAATATTATTTCTATAGAAGCAGTAAGGAAGTTGAACTTGAAAACTGAGAAGCATCCTAAACCGTACAAGCTAGCATGGTTAAGGAAGGGTGGTGAAGTGAAGGTGTGTCGAAGGGCTTGTGTGAATTTTTCTATTGGGAAGAAGTACAAAGATGAAATTTGGTGTGACGTTGTAGACATGGATGTGTGTCATCTGTTGTTGGGCAGACCATGGCAGTTTGATAGAGCAGTACAACATGATGGTCGTGCTAATAGTTACAGTTTCATGTTCGAAGGTACTAAGATTATTTTAGTTCCTAAGAAGCAACAACGGAAGGAAAGCAAGCTGGAGGAGATTGAAGAGATGAAAACTTTATTATCTTTGAAAGAGTTTGTTAAAGAAGTTGCAGAGGAGCCTGAAGTCTTTTTGTTGATTGGGCGAGAGTGTAACGAAGAGGTTGAAATTCCAGAAGAAGCGAAGCCAGTTTTGAAAGAATTTGAAGACGTATTTCTAGAAGAGTTGCCTAAGGAGTTACCGCCACCGAGAGACATTCAACATTAAATTGATTTTGTTTCGGGAGCAGTTTTACCACATCGACCACATTACCGAATGAGTCCGAAGGAACATGAGGAGTTACGAAGGCAAGTGGAAGAGTTGTTAGAACAGGGACGTGTTTAGGAAAGCTTGAGTCCTTGTGCAGTACCAGCATTGTTGGTGCCGAAGAAGGATGGAACATGGAGAATGTGTACCGATAGTAGAGCTTTGAAAAAGATTACTGTTCGCTACAGATTTCCTATGCCGAGGTTAGATGACTTGCTAGATCAGTTGAGTGGGGCTACTATCTTTTCGAAGATTGATTTGAAGAGTGGTTATCATCAGATTCGAATTAGACCGGGAGACGAATGGAAGACCGCATTCAAGACGAGGGAAGGTTTATATGAATGGCTGGTTATGCCATTTGGTTTATCAAATGCACCAAGTACATTTATGAGGGTGATGAATCAAATTTTCAGACCGTACGTTGGGAAGTTTGTTGTAGTTTACTTTGATGATATTCTGATTTATAGTGCGAGCACAGAGGAGCATGTAGAGCATTTGAGAAAGGTGTTAATTATTCTTCGTGAGGAACAATTTTATGTAGCTACGAAGAAATGTGTGTTCATGACTCGAAGTGTGTTATTTTTAGGATATGTTGTATCTGAGAAGGGAATCCAGGTGGACCAGAGTAAAGTTGAAGCTATTAGAAATTGCCACAACCGAGAACTATCACTGAAGTTAGAAGTTTTCATGGATTGGTATCATTCTACCGAAGATTCATTCCACACTTCAGTAGCGTGATGGCACCAGTTACCGATTGTATGAAGGGGAAACAGTTTTCTTGGTCGGAGGAAGCAGGAGTTGCTTTTGAACGAATCAAAGAACTTTTGACGACAGCACCAATTCTTGTATTACCAGATTTTCAGTTGTTGTTTGAACTACATACTGATGCATCAAAGGTTGGGATTGGAGGAGTGTTGAGTCAGAGTGGAAGACCTATTGCATATTTCAGTGAGAAGTTGTCAGGGGCAAAGATGAGATACAGTACATACGATGTTGAGTTTTATGCTGTTGTGCAAGCTGTTAAACATTGGAGACACTATCTATTTCAGAAAGAGTTTGTTCTTTACACTGATCATGAGGCGTTGAAGCATTTGCAAGGACAGGACAAGGTTTCTGCGAGACATGCATCATGGATTGCTTATCTGCAGCAGTTTACTTTTGTCGTGAAACATAAATCTAGGGTAACAAATCGTGTAGCTGATGCTTTGAGTAGGAGGAGTCATTTGTTGACTACAATGAAAGTTGAGGTGATAGGGTTTGAATTATTGCCAGAATTGATTGACGAAGATCCTTACTTTATGAAATTTGTTGAGAACGCTAAGGATGGGAGTACTGATGAATTTGTGTTAGTAGATGGTTTTCTATTTAAAGGAAATCGTTCATGTGTACCGGACAGCAGTTTGAGAATGAAGATTATCAAGGAGTTGCACGAGGAAGGACATGTGGGCCGTGATCGTACCTTGCAGTTAATCTCTCAATTCTACTATTGGCCATCGATGAGAAAGGAAGTTGAAAGGTTTGTTCAGAGATGTCATGTTTGTCAAGTTTCGAAAGGGACAGCGACAAATGCAGGATTATATATGCCGTTACCAGTACCTAGCAAACCATGGGTTGATATCAGCATGGATTTTGTTTTGGGTTTGCCTAGAACTCAAAGGGGAAATGATTCTATATTTGTTGTGGTGGATAGATTTTCGAAAATGGCACATTTTATTGCTTGTAAGAAGACGGCGGATGCTGTTCGTGTTGCTCAGTTGTTCTTTAAAGAAATCTATCGTTTACATGGGTTGCCAGAGTCTATTGTTTCGGACAGGGATACCAGATTTTTGAGTCACTTTTGGCTAAGTTTGTGGAAGATGGTGGGAACAAAGCTGAAATTTAGTAGTGCTTATCATCCGCAAACAGATGGACAGACAGAAGTTGTTAACAGATCGTTGGGAAATTTGTTACGATGTTTGGTGAAAGATAATCTGAAGAGTTGGGACATGAAGTTATGCCAAGCAGAGTTTGCTCATAATCATGCAGTGAATCGTAGTACAGGTTTCAGTCCGTTTCAGATTGTATATTCAAATTTACCCAGGGGACCATTGGATTTGGCAGTAGTACCACAACCAAAGGGGACAGTTAAACGAGCTGCTGATTTTGTTGATGAATTAACTGAATGTCATAGAATCGTTCAGGAACGATTGAAGAGAGCAAATGAGAAATATAAGCAGACTGCAGACTTGAAGCGACGAAATGTTGAATTTAACGAAGGTGATATTGTGTATGCTGTGTTAACGAAGGATTGTTTTCCAGTGGGCACTTATAACAAATTGAAAGCCAGAAAGATTGGTCCTGTGGAAGTTGTGAAACGGATTAACGACAATGCTTATAGGTTGAAGCTACCGGAGGATGTATACACTTCTGACGTGTTCAGTGTTAAGAATCTTGTACCATATTATGGGGACGAGCAATCCGATGTGGAAGAATTTACAAATTCGAGGACGAATTTTTCTCAACCAGGGGAGGATGATGCAGCTCAAGCTAGAAAAGAAGGGATAAGTTGTACATGACTTATGGAAGAGAAGTTAAGCCGTCCACGACCTAAGAATGAAGGCTTGGATTGTTTCCGGGTTAAGGAAGGTCGGCAACGACCTAACAAGACACATGGGAAGGCAACACGATCTAAGCAAGCATTGGTGTTGGGTCGTGTACTGGTACTAGGTCGGCAACGACCTAAGGAATCACGAGAAGAGGAGATAGGACGGCCATGACCTAAGGAAGGTTCATCGGGTTTAGGTCGGTCACGACTCAAGGGAAAGGGAATAGGTCGGCTACGACCTAAGGAAAATGGAGTAAGTCATCTACGACCTAACAAATATACAGGAGAAAGGAGTTACCGACCCAAGTTAAGTCGCATACGACCTAACGAGCTCCGACCTAATGAAATACGACCTAGTGATTTACGAGTTAACATACTTGTCTTAGGTCGAGTACGACCTAGTGATGAAGGACGAGCTAATTGTGCCGAGTTACGACCTAAGATACGTTGCTCCGATATTTCAATGAAGACAGTCTCGAGCTATGACCTAAGTTAGGTCGCGTGAACGACCTACGACCTAAGTTAGGTCGGGGAAAACTTTAGGTCGCCAATTGTTTGCGAGTCGCTGTATGTTGCATATAAGTTGAGTCGTATACTTGTTAAGTCGTGTGTTGTGTTGTGTTTTGTTTGTTAGTTAGGTCGGTCTGTGTTAGGTCGGGCTATTTTAGGTCGCTGACGACCTATGGTAAGTCGGCCGTGAATACTGTGTTGTAAATCTTGGGTCGCGGGTTTGTTGGGTCGTGAACGACCTAGGTGTTGTACAGTTTGTGATGTGAGATGTAAGCCTATAAATAGGCAGGTGGTATCATTTGTAATGGAGGTTGATTGTTGAATAAAATTTCTTTGATTGCTTTGTGCTTTCTTCAAATTGGTAGTTGAGTGTAATCTCCTATCTCCACCTACGTCATTCGAGTGCGCTCGCATCAACGTTTGTTGAAGCCGATTCGCGGAATCAAGTGCGCTTGATCAACGTCGAAGAATCGTAGATCTTTGTTTCTCGGTATTGTGCGCGATCAACGAGACGAAGATAGCTAGAATCCGACATCTTTGGATCAACGGATTTGGGCATTGCAGTATTTTCAACTCACCGATTGCTACTTACATCGATTCATATCGTTTCGTTATTATCCGCTGTGTCAATCCCGGATTTTTAATAAGTTTAAATTGATAATAATTTAATTTTTGAATAAAAAAATTGTGAAATTAATTGGTAAATTGATTTGAGTTTCTCCAAATTCGAATAAAAATATGTGTTTTATAAGCTGATTTAGAATAGAATTTTTGGTATATCTGAATACCTCAAATTTAAATAAGACATACGTTCATTTAGTTATACAAATGAATTATAATTGAGAATTTAATTGAGAAATGTATTTGAATTGAATTTGAATTGGGATTTATAAATAATGTAAAGATATTTGAATTTAATCTTATGAAATGTATTTTTAAAGTTGTGTAAATATAATGAATGAATACAAAGCAATAAGACTTGAAGGAAAAAATATATATGGATTAGCTTGCAAAAGAAGATGTATATTCAAGTATGTACTCATGAAAATAAAGACAACAACAATTAATGCAAGGTATCTTTAGCACACATGTATATCATATCAGCCACCAAAGTAAGTAGAAAATCTGCATAGTCAAATGAACAAAAGAAAATATCTCTGACCATTGTACAAAAATATAATCACACCTGATTATACAAGATAGGATCATCCTGTAACTCATTTTATATATATCAACTTCATCTCAGTTTCGTTCATTTAAAGCTGAGAAAATCTGAAGTAAATACTATTTCAAACTTAAACAAAGATTCAACCTAAACAATACAACTTCATTAAAACCAGAGATCAAGAGTAAGGTTCTCAGCTAGAAAATTCGAGTCCGTGTCAAAGAGGAAGAAGCTCTGTTTATTTCTTAATCAATGTAAGTAACATTTTTTTAAGAACTGGATTAGTTGCAAGTAAATATCTGGAAAAATGTGTATATTGTGGTTTCCTATGTATGTATGTTGATGTTTAAATATATGCATGTCTATATAAATTGAGTTACCTCTGTTCTTGTTTCTTTCAGACCAGATTTGCAAACAAATTCTCATCCTTTGATTTAATAACCGATAGAAGTAAAAATATAAACAAAGGTTGTTTGTTTGATTATAAGCTAAGTTTTGAAATTTTATTAGAGTTAAAACAACATGTAAATACCTCTGGAAATCAAGACATCTGAGTAACACCTTAAATTAGTCAAAATACAACCATTTTAATTTACGAATTCAGGTGTGTCAACTGAATTCTTGTACTCAAACATGATTTTCAAAGTTAAAATCATAATTTTTAGATTAAGGAATGAAGAGCAGTTTGGGTTTGTTTGAATCGTGTACTTTTGGTCGTCACGGTTGGTCTCGTTGATCGGAGAGGTCGAGCTTCCTCCTGGAGGTGGAGGAGCGATCAGTGTTGATGGAAAAATTACCTGATGTTCGTGTATTTCAGTGTGGAGGTGGGGATTGTAGTTTGAAGTTGGGTAACCTATTTTTTGTCGAGGGTTGATGTTTTGTTTCGTTCGACATCGACAGTTGATCGAGTGCGATGAGGTTTTGAGTTATAGTAGAGGAAGCATCGACAAGTAGATTGCCGGAGTTTGAGGCTTTCTGGTGGTCGGGGTTGCAAGGATGGAGGTGTTCCAGGTTTGGAGGAGTTTCAGCTGCTTTTGTTTCCAGGTTTCATTTTTGTGCTCGATTCGATTTCGAGAGGATGGCGATCGGGAAATGGTGTGTGGGTGGTCATCGACTTGCTCGACGATGTGATGACTGACCTTGTTTATCTTTATGAAACGTAATGGGGGTTCTCGCTTTTTGTTTGGTGGCGAGCAGGAGACTCTTACCCCTACACGTCCTCTGCGAGGGGTTGGTTAGCCGTAAGGCGTGACAGTCGAAAGGCTGGCCGTAAAAGCAAGGGCAGGGTACCAGTGTCTGCCACGGCGGGGCTGAGAAGTCTCCTCCAAGTTTGTGCTTGCATTGTGTGTGTGGCTGGAGGTCTTATGGTAGTTTCATTTTCCAAAAAAATCGTTGCAGTTTTCAATGTTTTAAAATCATTTTGTTGTTTGTTTTAAAAGATAAACCGTTTTTGTTTGCTCACACCAGTCTCATGACTGACTTGGAGTTTATTGTTCCTTTCCTAAACTCTGAGTGCCCATACTTTTCCACACGGGAAGTCTAGAGTTGGGTTTTTCAGATAGTCGAATAGTAGGAACTGATTTGATAGCCTTCGAAGCCTTTGGATTTGTGGATTGCATTTTCTACACTTCAGCTTTCACGGCTGAGGTTGCTTAGCTTTGTGCGACTCGATGAAGGTTCGAGCTAGCTTTGGACTGAATATGGAGTCTTTGGAGTTTGGCATTGAAGACATTATCCTTCCGCTGCTATTTCTTGTATCTCTGATAGTATTGATATCTATTGTATCATTCTATTGTATCATCATTGTATCATCATTGTATCAGATATTGTATCAAATGTTGTATATGATATTATTCATTTTCTTCCACTGTGTTGTACTTAATGTGTTATAAGCTTCGGCACGAGTCAAATTTCAACATTCTAATCTGTGGCATTCGAGTACAAGTTAAGTATGGGTGTCGATTTTCGAACATTGAAATTTGGAACGTGACATTTTGGTATCAGAGATGAAGGTTAAAACTTTAGCTCAGGAGTATAATACATTAGGTAACTCATTAGAGATAGGGTGAAGTATACCCTAGAATGAGTAATCTCTAGGATATCCGTTCGAATGCCTCAGTAAATTCTCTTACTATCCACTGATAGTAAGTATGAGTGTAGGAAGAGGACGAGATAGGGGACAAGGAAGTACCACTGCGAATGGTACATACCCTGCGACAACGGAAACAATCTTTCTCTATCAGTCTCCTTTGATTCGATTTCAATTCTTTGATTGGCTTTGTGGCAGCTCGAGGGGGAAGCTTTGGTGTGATGGTGGCCCTACGAATCGTGTAGATAAGTTTCTATTTCGTATTCTCTTTGTTAAATTTCTATCATTTTTTCGTTTTTAACTTAAACTAATTTGAAATTCTGTTTGAAATAAATTGGTAAATAAAATATGAAGTTAAATAAATTGTATCGATAAAATGATTTCGATTAAACCAATTTTGAAATTCTATTGTAATTTCTTGTGTAGATCGAAGTCCGAAGAGGGACAAGTTGATGTATACTTTGAGATATTCCGACTTGAATTTGGAATCCATACCTAGTGTTTGAGAATTGTGGTAGATCGAATCCATTTGTCTATTCTTCTGTTGGGTCCAGATATATTCTACGAATGGTTAGTTATCCCTTCGAACCAACCAATGCCCCTGCATACTTTGTAGATCCGGATAACCCGAATATATTGTGAAGTGTTAAATAGATTCATTCTTGTATCTATTGTTGATATTCTGATTTGGTAAGTCAAGTGCAGAATAGATATTCAGTTTGATTTGATGAAACATTCTTCATCTATTCTTTTGTTGTCTCCCTAATTTTAAATTTCGAGGACGAAATTTATTAAGGGGGGAATCTGTAACGATCCTGGATTTTTACTTAGTTTAAAATTTAATTTTTGAATAAAAAATTGTGAAATTAATTGGTAAATTGATTTGAGTTTCTCCAAATTCGAATAAAAATATGTGTCTTATAAGTTGATTTAGAATAGAATTTTGGGTATATCTGAATACCTCAAATTTAAATAAGATACATGTTCATTTAGTTATACAAATGAATTATAATTGAGAAATTAATTGAGAAATGTATTTGAATTGAATTTGAATTGGATTTATAAATAATGTAAAGATATTTGAATTTAATCTTATGAAATGGATTTTTAAATTTGTGTAAATATAATGAATGGATACAAAGCAATAAGACTTGAAGGAAAATATATATATGGATTAGCTTGCAAAAGAAGATGTATATTCAAGTATGTACTCATGAAAATAAAGACAACAACAATTAATGCAAGGTATCTTTAGCACACAATGTATATCATATCAGCCACCAAAGTAAGTAGAAAATCTGCATAGTCAAATGAACAAAAGAAAATATCTCTGACCATTGTACAAAAATATAATCACACCTGATTATACAAGATAAGATCATCCTGTAACTCATTTTATATATATCAACTTCATCTCAGTTTCGTTCATTTAAAGCTGAGCAAATCTGAAGTAAATACTATTTCAAACTTAGACAAAGATTCAACCTAAACAATACAACTTCATTAAAACCAGAGATCAAGAGTAAGGTTCTCAACTAGAAAATTCGAGTTCGTGTCAAAGAGGAAGAAGCTCTGTTTATTTCTTAATCAATGTAAGTAACATTTTTTTAAGAACTGGATTAGTTGTAAGTAAATATCTGGAAAAATGTGTATATTGTGGTTTCCTATGTATGTATGTTGATGTTTAAATATATGCATGTCTGTATAAATTGAGTTACCTCTGTTCTTGTTTCTTCCAGACCAGATTTGCAAACAAATTCTTATCCTTTGATTTAATAACTGATAGAAGTAAAAATATAAACAAAGGTTGTTTGTTTGATTATAAGCTAAGTTTTGAAAATTTATTAGAGTTAAAACAACTTGCAAATACCTCTGGAAATCAAGACATCTGAGTAACACCTTAAATTAGTCAAAATACAAACATTTTAATTTACGAATTCAGATGTGTCAACTGAATTCTTGTACTCAAACATGATTTTTAAAGTTAAAATCATAAGTTTTAGATTAAGGAATGAAGAGCAGTTTGGGTTTGTTTGAATTGTGTATTTTTGGTCGTCACGGTTGGTCTCGTTGATCGGAGAGGTCGAGCTTCCTCCTAGAGGTGGAGGAGCGATCAGTGTTGATGGGAAAATTACCAGATGTTCGTGTATTTCAGTGTGGAGGTGGGGATTGTAGTTTGAAGTCGGGTAACCTAGTTTTGGTAGAGGGTTGATGTTTTGTTTCGTTCGACATCGACAGTTGATCGAGCGTGATGGAGTTTGGGGTGATGGTAGAGGAAGTGTCGACAAGTAGATGACCGGAGTTTAAGGCTTTCTAGTGGTCGGGGTTGCGAGGATGGCGGCGTTCCACGTTTGGAGGAGTTTCAGCTGCTTTTGTTTTCAGGTTTCGTTTTTGTGCTCGATTCGATTTCGAGAGGATGGCGACGTTTTGGCGATCGGGAAATGGTGCGTGCGTGGTCGTCGACTTGCTCGACGATGTGATGACGACCGGAGATGCTCGGCGGTGCCGTACAAGTGCATGGAGCATTGGCGTCTGGTGATCTGATTTGTGCAGTTTTGGGTGTATCAGGGTTGTACTCGAGATTTTTCTCGAGCAACTCGAGTGATTCACTTGAAGTTTTTGGGTGTTGGACTCGAAGCTGGGAGTGGTCATAGCTTGGGTCGAATGTTTGTCCAGGTTTTAAAACAAAGCCTATTCTGTTTTGAAAAGTTTTAATTAAATTCAAGTTTTAAACTAAGTTTATAAATCAAAGATTAATTATAAACTCCAGTTCAGTTTGGAAAACTTAGTTTAGGAATAAATAAAGTTTTTAAAATTCAGACTTGTTTAATAACTTTAAAGTGTTGCAATGATTAAAAGAACTTGAATTTAAAATGTATTTTGAATTGTAAAGAAAGCATTTAAACAAAGTCAAATTAAATTTGAAATCTGGATCTTAAATCTAAATTTGAATTCTAGATTTTGAAATTAAATAAAGTTATATAATTTTAAATGTTTAAATAAGTTTAAATGTAAAAGTATTCTTTTAATATGTGAATTTAAAAAGTATTTTGATTTAAACTCTTCAAATTTCTTTTATAATGAAATTATTACTTAAACATGGGAATTTAAGGGTTTTTAAAATTACTTTTTAACTTTATATAAGATAAATTGGTATACATTTTAAAACTCGAAATTAAATGAAATTTAAGCAGTAAATTTGAAATAAATGTTTTCAAACATATTTGTGAGTGATAAAGGAAATCATTAATAAGAATAAACTTTCTTTAAAGTTAATGAAACTTATTGATTTGTAATTCATAAATCATTGAGTCAATTAAAATGGTTTATTAATGTGATTAATTTTAACAATTAATTAGATTAATTAATTAATGATAATCATTTAGGAAATCGTGTAAGTGTAATTACTTTATGAAAGTAATTAAGAAATTAATTGCTCATTGTAATTAATTGAGTTTAATTTGATTAATTTAAGTTAATTTTCAAATATTGTGTACTGGATTGATATTTCCGATATGTGATTGTGATGCTATGCAATGTGAATTGCTTTGTGCTGAACTGTGATTTGTGATTTGTTTCTATGTGTATGCGAAAACCCTTTTTGCCCGTAAAACGGCATTTAAATTTCGATGCGACAGGGAGTCGGATTCCAGTTGGTTACCAGAAACCCACATCGAATCGTAATGGTGAATCTTTGTGATTGATAAATTTACTTTATTTGCGAATGATGATAAGCGTTATGGATTATACCGCTTATCGAGATTGATATGATTGAATATGTGATGATTGATGATGTTGCACTATTGTGTAAAACCCCTGGACTACACCATACACAAACAAATATGGATTGCTTGAGGAAATCGACTAAGTCACAGATTTTTAACAATTTTAAAGATTGAATTCTTGAATCCAAAATAGTTTTGGAATTGGAATTGAAAGCTTTTGAAAATGAGTTTCAAAAATAATAATTATTTTAAATAACTTAATAAAACTTGAAATTTAAATAATTTGATTTAAATTTGAATTCAATATTTTAAATTGAATTCAATGATTTGGAAATTATGGCTTAAAAAGATTGTACAAGTTATAAAGGTGTTTATATGGGTTTTAAACCATTTAAAAAGTATGGTTTTGGAAATTTAAATTTAAAACCAAGTCTTATACTTGAATGGCTTTAACTCGTGTAAATTGCAATCAGTTTTTTCCAAAACGAGAACTATTTGTTTCAAATAATAATAGCTTTCATAAAAAGAGAGGATTTCCAATTTGTATCGAAAGATTTCAAGTTTGAAATGAAATTGTAAATAGTTTAGAAAAAAACTATGAATTAACCTTTGTGAAGATGATTAAACCTTGTTTCGAAATCGAAAAGGATTTTAAATGGTGTATCTTTCATATAAAAGATTTGAATTGGAAATGGTTTAAAAGCTATGAATTAAATCTTTAATTTAAAGACTGGATGAGTAAATCCAATTTGAAATGGAAATTGTTTTGAAATTCGTGAATGGATCTTTGTGAAACTGGGTGAACTTTGTGAAATGAATCTTTTATTTGAAAGATTTAAAATGGTTATTTGTTTAAACCATTTGAGAGAAAAGTTTGGATAATAAGTTTTGACTTAACTGAAATCCCATTATCCATATGTTTTTAAATATTACGCACATTATTCGGTTTAGCCGGAAGAGGACCTTTGTGTCATATAACCCATTTCGAATAATGATACGTCGATATGGATAGCATTTGAAGACCGGTGGTGAAGACCGGGTATTTTCGAGAATGAAACGATAACCCGTCGATTGTCTCTGCATTGAATCGCGTCGGTATAGAGATTTCCTAAGTGATGGGAAGTCCGATCGGGATTGTGAATACCCGGATTGCAAGGGCTTCTTTGGAAGTGCCTTCGGTTCTGTTCGAACCTGGAATAGACTTGTATGGATGTGTGTCTGACATTACACTTTAAGATGTAAAGATGGTTTCTATCAAATACATTTCTGTTGTTGGCGGAGATTTATTCTCTTAGCTTAACACCCTTCTCTGAGACGTACGAGCTCAGAGGTTATGTAGTTGATGGTTACTAGTGATACATTCCCAATTTGGTAATGTGGCATGCTAAGTGCTGCTGTGTGTTGATGATCATTTGTTGATCATTTGTGATCGAAGCATGGCTTTGTGAAAAACGTAGCTTTGTGGACGTGACTTCGTCGGGCCTCACAACCCGGTAATGGTCGAAACAGGAATCGTGGCAGCAAGGTTATTTGAGGGTAGCTCCCCCTGAGGGTATGACCATTTCCTTCTGGATAAAAATTGATATCATGGTATGGAGCCCAGATATTTACTTATGTTGATTTTTGAAAGTGGTATCATAGTATGGAGCCCAGATACTTCACTGGGTGGTTGTTGGATTGAGGGCCCTCGGATAAAGGTCAGTAACGACCGGGGGATGGCATACTCGTGTCAGTTGTTACCTAGTTACAGAGTTTACCCGGCCTTGTGTAGCAGAGATTCGGTTAGGTTCTCGGGGACGTCCCTCCAGAGGCATTCCATTTTATGTGGGAAGTTCCTTTGCCTGACCATTTGTTGGAAATCCAAACAAAATAATACGAACCCAGTACGGTTTTAGTTGTAAAATCTGCCATTTAAAATGGTAGCTATAGTAGGCATAGTATAATGGTACCTATGCTAGCTAAGATTAATATTATATTTTCGAAAGATTTTCTGCACTATGCACTAATAATAATATCAAATGGTTTTCGCGTATCAAGCATTTTTGACTGTCATAAGGAGAAATCTCCTCCAAGTTTGCGCTTGCATTGTGTATGTGGCGGGAGGCCTTATGGTAGTTTCATTTTCCAAAAAAAGCATTGCGGTTTTCAATGTTTTAAAATCATTTTGTTGTTTGTTTTAAAAGTAAACCGTTTTTGTTTGCTCACACCAGTCCCATGACTTACATGGAGTTTATTGTTCCTTTCCTAAACTATGGGTGCCCACAATTTTCCACACGGGCAGTCTAGAGTTGGGTTTTTCAGATAGTCGAATAGTAGGAACTGATTCGATAGCCTTCGAAGCCTTTGGATTTGTGGATCGCATTTGCTACACTTCAGCTTTCACGACTGATGTTGCTTAGCTTTGTGCGACTCGATGAAGGTTCGAGCTAGCTTTGGATTGAAGATGGAGTCTTTGGAGTTTGGCATTGAAGACATTATCTTTCCACTGCTATTTCTTATATCTCTGATAGTATTGAGTCTATTGTATTATTCTATTGTACCATCATTGTATCAGATATTGTATCAAATGTTGTATATGATATTATTCATTTTCTTCCGCTGTGTTGTACTTAATGTGTTATAAGCACCGGCACGAGTCAAATTTCAACATTTTAATCTGTGGCATTCGAGTACAAGTGAAGTATGGGTGTCGATTTTTGAACATTGAAATTTGGAACGTGACACCTAGGCTCTCTTGTCTTCGAAAGAACCACTCCCTCAGGCTTCCGTTGGTTTGTGGTTTGTCTGGTAGTGGCAGTTTTGATCCCTCTGACGTCATTGAATGCATTGTTATTTCCTTCCAACTTATTCTTCAAGCCGCTCAGCATCTTTCGAGTCAGAGAGATTCGTAGCTATATCCTCCCATGGGGTTTTCGCTCCTAGACTCAAGTTTGTAGCGGGTTGCCTTACAGTTGTGGAGTGTTTGCGTTTCCTTCTATTTTAATTCCTAAGATTCCACTTATCATTCCTTTCTACTGTTGTTTTCCATTTCTCCTGTTTAGGCCAGAGACAGAAGAATATTCTTATTCCATAGTAATCATGGGATATGTCATGGTTCTTGGAGTGGCATGTGACTATAAGGTCAATAGAGCATTTAGTTTTGTCCATAAGAACTCTTTGGCTATTTTCATCTTCTGATTAATTTCGTCAACCAATCTATTTAATTCATCTCTCATGATAACTTCATGCTGAATAAAAAATCCTGAAATATGATCTTCAGAGTTAGCTCCTAATTGTAGATTGTTGGGGTTGTTGACTTCAATTTGCTAATTTTCTTCTTTCCAACAGTGGTAGCTCCTATGGATCTTCCAAAGGTAGTTCTCCTTCTTCCAGGTGCTATTGATTCTCAACAGCAGATCTTCCGAACAGAGATTGAGGATCTTACTTCTGAACCTGTCTAATCCAAAGTAGCTAGCTAGATCTAAGCCTAGATTTAGTTTTCTTGGTGAAAGCACCAAAATGTTAAACCAAAAAATGGATCAATACCTTGGAGTAAGTGTGAAAGCACCAGCCCTGTTTATCATGGCAAATAAAGTAGAACAAACAATAGAAAATTTCAGGAAAAGTAAAGAGGCAAGAGATTTTTATAGTGGTTCAGCTGTTAATGAAGCCTACGTCCACTTTATAACTTTCTATTATTGACTAAATGCTATTAAAAGTTGAATCTGATTACAATTTGATTGGATTTTGTAAGTTAGATCAAATCACCAGTGCTAGAATTCACTAGAGTATCATAGTGAACTCTTTAGATGACTATCGTGTGGGAGGAGAAAAATAAAGAATAGTTTATTCAGAGTTTCGCCAGCCAGCCCAAAAGATCCTCTTTATGTTATAGATGGGTGAGTATTTATAGGGATTGGAGAGCTATTGGACTAGGCCGCATTGCCAAAAGCTTGCATTTGAATACGAAAGTGCCTAGGAAATTTCGTGGCGAGCCAAGCTAATACGATGGATCGCCAACGATCCATAGGGCATGGAGCTTCAATTGTACCATGTTCCATGCTTTTATAGGTTCCTTTCGTGCAATTTCATGACAAGATGCTTTATTTTGATGATGATTCATGTATAGGTTGCATTAAACTATTACTGGAATTAGAGGAATGCCCACTTCTCAATCTAACTTGCTTGGAAAATCGTGAAACTTAGCATGCGTCCCTAGGAAAGATAATGCTTCATGATGGAAAAAGGATGGATGACCCATGAGCAATATTTATGGATAGCTAGCGATCCATGGGTGATGGATCACTAGCAATCCATACGCTTAGGTTGTTTCTTGCTTTTTTCTCTCGAGTCCCTCTTAGTTCCTTCTTTCGATCCTTCTAGTTGATTCTTGAGTCATTTTGACTTAATGCAGATGTTCTATCTTCCATTGAAGTCTATTAGGTTAGAAACCCGGATAACAGTTTGTTTCATTAAGTAATAATATCGATAAGTAAATGTACACCCAAACACTTGTCGCATTATATTTATATTATTATTTAAATCTTTATTCTCACAAACAATCCTTTAAATAATTATTTATTATCTTCTAGGGTGTTACAGAGCTCATAGAATATTATGAAACTACCAGATATAGAAACAAATCTTTACCATTTGCAGGACTTAGTAGGCTTGGTAGGTTTTCTAAATAATCTCTCAACTCCTATAAAGCCCTTTGACATTCTTCGATCCATTCAAATGTTCGATGCTTCTTAATTCCTCAAAGAAAGGAATATTATCCATCGATCTAAAAATGTACCGGTTTAAAGCTATGACCTTTCCTTTTAGGCTCATCACATCTTTTCTTGTTTTATGATCTTTCATATCTCATATTTCTTTTATTTGTTCAGGATTAGTATCTATTCCTTGTGCATTTACCATGTATCCAAAAAATTCCCCGAATGTATACCAACAGAACACCTTTGAGGAGCTAACTACATATTATATTTTTGCAGTATTCCATTTCATCTAGATCTTTAATATGATCAAACTCATTAGTATCTATTACTCGTGAACTTAGATGTATCTTAAAATTTTCCTCGAATGTATTCCAAAAGAACACTATCGAGGAGTTGACTTTATATTATACTTTTGCAATACTCTATTTCATCTAGACTTTGACAATATCAAACTCATTAGTATCTATTCCTTGAGACTATTTGGATTTCTCCAATAAATCATCCGCATATACTTCCATATTCTTCCTGATCTAGCTTCTAAACATAACATGATCAGCCTTTGGTATGTGGCACCTACATTCTTATCTTTGAAAGGTGTAACTTTGTCGATGTATGTTCTCTAATTACTTGAGAAGCCAACATGTTCCTCATTAGGTTTAAACAAGGGATTCTAATCACATCCATAGTATGCATCTATGAAAAATATAAGTTTATGTCCATGTGTTTCATCAACCAACCGATCAATTCTTAGAAGTGGATAATAATCTTTTGAGCATGTCTTATTTAAATATGTGTAATCTATGCACATTCTCCATTTTCCATATGCTTTTTTAATCAGAACTGGATTGGCCAACCATTTTTTGATAAATATTTCTTGAATTATCCTATTATCTAATAGCATTTTACTTCTTATGCAAATGAACAAAACCCAGCTAATTGTCTTTACTTTTGTCTCGTTGGAGTAAAGTTTGGATCTATATTCAAGTCATGATACATTATTGTAGGGTCAATTCCCACCATGTTAGAATGGGGCCAAGCAAAGACATCTTGACGTAAGCACATGGTCAATTTTTTCCTCAAATCCCTAGCTAATGCTTTCCTAGTTTTCACTATCTTGGTCAGATCTTGTAGATGAATATGAACTTTTGCTAAGTCATCGATTAACTTAACTTTTCTTTTATTATCCTGAGCATCAATTGCATTGGCCACTCCTACAAAGTCTATGTATCCTTGGTCATTCTTTTAGTTTTAGATTCCATTGGAGAATCTCCTCTTTCTAGCTAATTTTCTTTCTTTATTGAGAAATATAATAAGAGAATGTGCCTCTTTTCATCACTAATTAAAAAATTTCACTCTTTATTATATTTATAGTTAAATGCAATGAGAGCAAAGGGTTCAAGTTATTTGCCTTGATTTTAACAAGATTCTGATTTTCTTCAATAATCTACTGATGATAATTCTCGTAGAATATACATACCCTCAAACAAAATAAGCCCACTAATAAACCCATACCAATACCCAACTCCCTTGTAACCCAACTTATATCTCATAAAATATCTGCCTCAATGCATCTCAACCCCAATTACATTAATCAACTAGTGCGAACCCGTGCTTCGCATACAGACCACACTCAACCTCTTATCATCATAACATGTTTAAATGATTTATATGGTTCATTGATTAAGAAATAGTGATCTTTTTTTATCAATTTTCAAATAAATTTGCATTTTGTCTAAACTTGTGTATAAATCTCTGAAAACAGTCATGCAGATAATACTAGTGCTCGATAAACAATTGCAAAATATCGAGCAAAAATGATTTCAAAGATAAAATTTGCACACAATACATGTATAAATTATACATATATAAATTTATTATGTGCATCAGCTGTATCTCCATGCATCAGCTGTATTATATGTGACTTCATTTATGTGATACTTTTATCAATCATTTCCTTTAATACTTGATGTTGTTGATTCCATTTGCTGCTCCGGTAATAACTATTTATAAGAGCAGTGCAGATAAAAACATTTGGTTTACACTTGACTATTGATCCAAAATGCCAAATGCAACGTTGACATGATTCATGAGAATGCAAGTGTTGATGATGATCTCATAACTGACTATGTCTAGGAACACATTATGCAGCATCATATTATTGTCGAATGATAAGATTAGAGGATAAAGAGATTTATTTCTGTTTTGAACGATTTTTGTGAAAAATATGCTAAATCTAAAGCATACATATTTTATGTCTGAAGTATTGGAACTAATAACCATTATTCAATAATATTTATTTTAATGTGAAGAATATCATTGTATTTCTTTTACAGTCAAAGCAAATTCAATATAATAAGAAGCATATAATTGTATTTAATGCTTTTGAGCTTTTTGGTTCCATTTCTAATTCCATCTAACATTGTTGTTGTATTTTGGTAATGTTGGATTTCATTAGACTTGACTACAATTTTTGAAAGTACAATCAGAGGCTGGAAACTTTCAAAACAATCAACGACATAGATTAGTTAAAAGAATTAAAGTCAAACAGATTTAATAACTTCAATAATATGAACAATTCGAAAAACTATGATTTTAAAAAATTTATTTTTAGCTATCAACAATGGATATCATTGGAAAACATATTAAATTTGAGATTTAATAGTAAAATCGATTTTTAAATCCAATTAGCGTAGAAAAAGTTATCACATTTCAAAGTTTGGAATAGAAAGAAATAAAAAAACGTGACTGTTCATTTTCCAAAATATGAAGGAGGCTTGTGTGGTCTTGAAATCTAACTCAATAATAATATTATAGCATAGATCACCCAACTTTTCAAACTTATCTCGAGTTTTCTAGGATAATGGCTGTAGTCATTATCCCCAAAAAAATTCACTGAAGAAAGATATACATTTCCAAAAAAAATTAGAAAAATCTCTTCGCATCCTCTCTTATACTGGAAAACTAAGTTTTGTCTCTATGAATACAACAATGGTGTGGATATGGTGTTAAATCTTTATGTTTTTCCAGATCTGAAATAATAATGGCTAGCATCTATTGATCTGGTCAAACAGATAAGTGATTTGCTTTCTCTTTCGATAGTTGGTTTTGTATAGAGTTCCATCTTCGTAGTTGAGTTAAACTGAATATTCGCAGGTTGAGAAGGTGAAACCCGCAATAGATTCAAAGCACATCAGAAGGGTGACATGTCATATAATTAAAATGAATACACCATATAGCTATGCTTGGTGAAATACTAACACCCCATTCCATACATATTGCTTTATCCATATTATTGCTATAATGTGTGCTTGGATTTACATATTTTGATTAAGGTGAATTGTGCGATTTGTTTGCAAATTTGATGTTCTTGTTTAAAAATGTTCCTGAACACTCCAAATAAACCAAACAATATCCAACAAAAAAATTTTAGCGTTGTCATTGCTTCCTCTTTTATCTATAAATTTATGCATAAACGAAGTGACGTCGGAATCAATAGTGATCGTTTCTACATGCATCGCCCGCCATAAAAGATTTTCTTAACACCATTTCCAAATAGAGAAAAAATGGAACATTTAAAGTATAAATGTAAGATATCTTCATCATGTTCATTGCACAAACTTAGTATGAGGGCATTATCCATCATTACAAACATAGTTTCAAAAGTTTTCACTGCAAGAGGCATTCCAACTTCAACATAAAACTTTACCTGTCCTACTAGAGTTGATCCTTCATTGTTGAGCCGAAAGATTGGTTTGGGACTTCATTCATGGTTTGAGAGAGGAATTTCCATATCATCAAAAGAATTCGTAATGATTATATTTACTACACTTCCAATACACTAATATTTTCAATACTAGAAATACCCAATTTGTGCAATGATCATTAGCGGATCATTATGCAGGTGTTGTACTCCCCTTAGCTGTTTAGTGGTCACCATCTTGTTTGGAAACCAATTTCTGCAAACATTGCTAGCGGCTCGGGCCTAATTGTGCAAACTATCTCCTTGGCCTCTTGAATATACAAGCTCATTTTCTTGTTCCAACAATGTAATGTTGTAAAACCCTTGGTTCTTGTTGTACATGCCCGACCAGGCCACTCGATAGTGTACTTGGAAAGCCCTTAGTTCCTTTCGTAATTGTGCGGTAGACGCAATCATTCGAATATCTAAAAGAGTTAAAGAGAATGGTCCAAGCAAGTTTTTGGTCCCTCCACTCGCGCCCGGATGAAGCAACAAGTAGTAAGAAAGAGTACAGTTGGTCCAACATGCAGAAATCAACTTAAAGACATTATACCACTCAGTCGTGTCTAGATAAGGCAATTGTTAAAAGAAAGAGAGGTCTAATTTCGTACAAATAATGTTAGATAACACAAAATTTTGAGGGAAAACTAAATAATCAAATGAATTATCGGGTATTTTTTATAAGAAGCCACAAAGTGCTTTCATATTTCAAAAGAAGTCATAGAGAGCTTTCATAATTCAAAGATTGTTTTTTACCTAAAGAAGCCATAAAGAGCTTTCATATTTCAAAAAAATATTCAGAAGAAGCCAATGAGACATATCATATTTATAAGAATTTTTCGAAAGAAGCTGAAAAGATTATTCATATCTAAAAGTTTTTTCACAAAAGAGCTACGAGAAAGATCCCATGCTTTAAAAGGACTTTTTCGTAATGTGATAAAAAGCTTTCATATTTTATAATAATAAAATGATTTTTCAAACAAAATTATAAAGTTCAAAGAGTCTTTAAGATAGATCATTTTACAATCAAAAGACCGAACATATAAAAAATTTAAATGGGAACAAATTATATTAAAGACTAACAATAGCTTACATGATTTAAAAAGTATGTAGACATGTTCTTATTATCCAAAATAGTCAAAAAGTTTCAACTTTTGATAATTGAAAAAATCTCATAGTATTTCCATATCCATGCTAATAATTTCAAACTGCAAATGCAATTTCAATATAGTTGTTTATTTCGAAAATTTTATAAAGAATTCGTATCTAAGGAAAATCTATTTTGAAATTAGATTTTTTTTTAGGATTTGCAATATTTGTCAGAAGGTTTTGCAAATCACTATTTTGGCCGAAGGAAACCATACATAAAGCAATGATACAAAATATTCCAACTTTACAGCTTTATAGGAAAGAAAACTCTATTACATAATCAATTTCAAAGGTCTTGTTGAATGATTCTCAAAGGAAGGCATGGGTTATAGAAAGAGAGATAATCGAGGAGTTAACATTTGATAATCCTAAAGAGAGTATAAAGAGCTTCCTTGAGCTAAAGCATAATACAAACTTTTTTGAAGGCGGGTGGGAATGTTATACTAGATTTCATTATGAGAAATAGAAAAGGAATTAGAACTTAAACTCAAGAGGAAGAGATGATTTGATTAAATAAATGGCTATGTGAAATATAAAGGCAAAGCTATCCTAAATATGAATACAAAGCTATCGGAAATATGAAGGAAAATCTATCGAAAATGTTAAGAAAATTGAAAGTAAAACTACTGGAAATATGAAGGCAAAATAGTAACAACCCATTGTTAAGAAGCAACTATTTGGTATAATGATGAAGATTAAATCAATGAGAAGGATTTTAAATAATTAAATGTGGGTAAACTAAGGTAGTCTGGAAATTAAATGGTGAATTTTTTATAAAGTGAGAAAATATTTTATTTGGGTTTTTTAATGAAGTGATTAAATCACTTTTATAAAGTCAAATACTAAAATATAGGAGTTTAAAAATTTATTTGTGAAAGAGATGAATTTTTATTTCAATTATATTAGGAATTTATTTGTAAATGGACTAAAAATGTAATTAAGTGTTAACTGATTAAACCAAGGGAAATTATAGAATGTAAATTTGTATATATATTCAATGTTGTTTAAATATTAATAGAAGGCAAATATTATTTTTATTTGGGTTTTTAAGTGGGTAAATATATGCACACAATTGATGCAAAATGAAAAGGGGGAAACAAATTAGTGTGTTGCCCAAATAAGGCCCAACAGCCAAACCAAATTCATGAGGCAGCTTAATGCATTGAGGACCGTAGAATCTTCCTCCACACTTTTAAATATCTCGTCCTGTAACTCCTTTTGAGCATCCTATAACACATTTTCAAATTCCCAACGATAAATTAAAAACCTAGCTTCACTTCATAAAAATTAAAATAAAATGAAATAAAATACCATAAATTTCTAATTTATAATATAAGCTTCTCAACAAGATTCTAAACCACTAGGACCTAGCAAGTTCATGTTTTGATTTGCTTGGATCTACGATTTGGTGATTAACAGTTAGAGAAGAAGGAGTTGAAGCGTCAAGTGAAGACTTTGGTTCCTATTAGTTTCAAGCGAGTGGATCTTCACTTACATATCTATGTCAAAATGTAATGTGTGATGTTGAATGTTGTGGTGTGCTAGTATATTGGTATAGCAATCATCCTGAATTCATTGTGCTCGCTATTATCTACTTAACCCATTCACTATCAATTTACCACTTCTATCTATACATTATGATCTTATGTTGCTTGCTATATGAAATTAGATGTTAAATTATTGTTGTAATGTGTGCACAAAGTGCGATTGTTTGGAGAAGAGAATAGGTGAAGAATTAACGACCAATGGTGGAAAAAAATTGGAGCTTCATGCTATTCTAGATTGTGGAATAACACTAAGTGGTATGGATACTCAAGAGGCTATTTATTTGATTGCCTCTCGATTGTGATCGTTACTCATTACTATTCTAAAAGACATGGGTAGTTATGTGCCATTGTGATTTGTTATGTGCCTTGTGCTATATAGTAAGTACATCTATTAGCTATGTTCTTATTAGTGTTGTTTGATGCTTATCAGGTAGACTAACGTCCATCCTAGTTGGCTAATTGCGAGGTCGCTCCTTAGATCTATGGCATAACGATTGTATGTGTTGTGTGCTTATACATAGTTGTGTGCTAGTGATGATGTGCGCAAATATGCCCATATGCCACACCAACTAAGAAGTTATTGCCAGTGGGCAGTAGGCCCATAACCATGCAAAACATAGGCTTGTATTATGCTATGACGTGTAGATGGACAAGTGTCACGATAATCAGGAGTAACTTAACATTGTGTAGTTGTATTGTGTGCTATGGTGTAAAATCCTAGAGTAGTGTTATGTGCATGTCAATTTGCCATTTGGAATTTGTGATTGAGATACATGGACATAAGATACTATATTTCTTTTATGACGACTGCCTATACCATCGACACCCATTATACATAAGATGGTGTGCTAGTGACACGCCTGACCAATGTGGAATGATCTTCAAGGTTTTAAAATGAAATAAGCATCACAAAATCTATCTTATATCTTGCAGTTCATGGAATAAAATATAATACATATCACAGATATAAAACAGGAGAGACGGTAATAACTATGTGATCCAAATATCAAAGAATAGATTCACAAAGTTATACACTAGTAATAGTGATTGTACAATGGAAATAAACTCAAATAACTGTCTCATAATAATAAGCAAGCACTACCATGGCTCCACGGTGTTACACGGAGGAATAAGCATAGAAATCATATACAATATGAGATAGCCCAATCCAGCTTGTCCTCTGCACAGCTACCACGTCGCACCTAGACCTGCTCTCTAGTTTACTTATTTAATAGTACCCAAGATAATAAGAATTAAAGCATAAAACCTCGATGCAGACAATAGTCTGGTGCGAGTAATAAATGAATCTTAAATACTAAAAAAATCGATAAAGTAAGGAACAAGGGTATACAAACCATACCCGACCTGCCTCTACAACTTAAGAGATAGCACATAGCAACATAATATGCTACTCTATGAATACAATAAGGGTACCCTACAGACTAAGTGTGATGGCGGGTGTCCAGGTATCGCTATCTCCAATACCTATCTCCAATGACATCCCTGGAGTGATAGTGTAATGGCCCGCAAATCCATACCCCTTTGAATCGACACTATTCTCCATCAATCAACTCAAGATGAATGGAAATACAAACCATTAGGGTTAAAGAAGAAGAGGTAGAAGGAGAAAATAGAAAACAACATCAGAATCTAACCATTGCAGTGGAATAAAATATAATAGATAATAAACGATCTTTACATAAAACCAAATCTGTTTTACATCATCAGAGTATACATAACACACAACTGGACAGTAATCATAACATGTCCTCACAATCTGAATACACAGCGGAATATTTAACACAAATACGGAAGTACGTATTGCCATCCAGCTCGTCTCTTGAGCTCCTTAGCATCCTTTCCTGTAATCTATAATACTCGGTCTGACCCGAGCATTATAGTTAAATAAAACCCGAGTCAGTCTGGAATACCAGCGTGAGATAACCATACTCAAATTGATTATTAAAGTTTCAAAATTCTTTTGAAAACAAAAGCATCTCGTAAGACCATGCCACAAATAAACATGTCGGGTTTTTACCTTACGATAGCCAAAACACTTTTTATCAAATCCATCTGATATTATAATAGTGTCTATAGAAAGTAAAATAGAATTGTAACAGCCCGCAAATCCGTACCCCTTGAGTTCACCCTATTCTACAACAATCAACTCAAGTTGTACAGAAATACGAACCATTTGGGTTAAAGAAGAAGAGGTAGAAGAAGAAAATAGAAAACAACATCAGAATCTAACCATCGCAGCGGAATAAAATATAATAGACAATGAATAATTTTGCTTTGAAAAATCAAATATCTCTGTTTACATATTACATCATCAGAGTACATCAATCACAACTCAACATCAATAACATATAACTAGATACACAGCTACTCAACACATCGGAATATATATATAAACAAGTACGAGAATACGTATCGACATCCAGCTCGTTTCCTGAGCTCCACAGCATCATATCCTGTATTCTATAATACTCGGTCTGACCCGAGTATTACAGTTAAATAACACCCAAGTCAGTCTGGAATACCAGCGTAAGAAAATCACACTCAATTGATTATTAAAGTTTCAAAAATCCTTTGAAAACAAAAGCATCTCGTAAGACCACGCCACAAATAAACATGTCGGGTTTTTACCTTACGATAGCTAAAACACTTTTTATAGAAATCCTCTGATATTATAATAGGGTCTATATACAAATACTTATAAAATAGCCGAAATTGTTACATGATTAAATTCCAGCTACTAGCCACAGGGTGGGTAATACAAACAATACTCATACAAGGCTCGTAGGGAGAATGGATTTCCAACCAATGACTAGGCACTGGGGTACCACCCGTCACAGTACGGGGCCTAGATCACCTACCGAGGAGTACGCCCGCTCCCCTGCAACACAAGGCCGAGACTACCACTTACTGGATAATCCTGAGTGAGATCACCCCGCGGTTGGGATCTGCGACCGCCCACTAAGCCGAAATAAAAAGGGACATCTAGACTGGAATGACCTCACCCTGCTTGGGTGCTACCCACCTAGCCTTGCTGCATAACCCCTGATTTTCAGTCATTCCCATTTGATGAGGCTTGAGGCTAAGCGTTACCTTTTCAGAACATATCCCTTAGAATGCCCATCGTCCACCTGACAATGTTTCGTAAGCATTCATCCATACAAGTCCGTCCCGGGTTCGAACGGAACCGGAGGCACTATTCCTACTACATCCATTTTGGAAATATCCTTAGGATTAGTAGCGACTAGCCCTTGTACTTCACTGCTCCATCTTCGAATTCAAAATCGTTTTTCCACGAAACGTACAAACCGGATCGAAGTGGTTTTCGAGAAATAAATCTCGATTCCGGTCTCTTCGAGACGATCAACGCATTTTTGTCCAATATTGATAGTCGGTGATTTAACTATCAATTAATATTCACCAACAACCATCAGCCAATAAATAATTTTCCAAATTATTTATTTATCTCAAAACATCTTCACAAGATACAATTTCACTTTTCAAACTCCTTGAAAACAGTTTTCAAAACTATCTGCCTTTCTCAGAATAAATTCCATGTATTTCAATTTCCACTGGAATCACCTAGCACAAAAGTTTAGATTTTTAAAATAATTCTAAATTACTTTATTGTAAAATATGTTTAACGTTTAATTTTGAAAATTTTACTTTAGTACTTAATTTAAAATAATACTTTAGAAATAATTAAAATACGTTTACCTTATAACCATACAATAGATTTTCTTCTTTAAACAAGATTCCAAATCGTCCTTTAAATAATTTTTACGATAATAGGTGAAACAAAACACCTACTCTGAAAATATACTTTAAAATATTTAAGTTAAAACTACTTCGATAATTGGCTAACAATACATACTATATGAATAGTTAAAAATAAGGTTACCTTAGAAAATATAAATTAGGTTCTCACTCTTTTAAAACAAAACTTTTAATTGCCATTTTAAATAATTATTACGATAATAGATTTGAACATATTTACTTTTAGAATTTAAAAGATTAAAATAATAAATTTTCTAAACATGCTTTTCAAAACAACATTAAAGCTTTTACTTATATTTAAAAATTAACTTTGAATGTACTTGGCTATCCAGAGAAATATACTTCACTTCACAATCTTCTTTAAATTTCAATATCAAACACTTGAATCAATTTCCACATTGATTTCCAATTTACTCCCTTTCTTATTTCAAAATCTATTAACTTCAGATTTTATTTCTTAATTATGATATAAAATATTTTAACTGAGAATACCAATTTTTGATTTCCCAAACTACTTCTTCATCCCTTTAAATAAATTGAAACTTGAATTATTAAAATAATTCTTTATTTCTTTAATTTATATAACTTAAGTTTACAATTCACTAAACTCGGTTTATTCAAAATTCCTTCCATACTCGAAGTTATTTATTATTATTATTTTCATATTACTTCTATTTCTTTTCAATTCAATTCTTAATTTTATTCAAATTTCCTATAATTATTTTACTTACAAATCCATTTCTTGTATTTTCTTTCAAAAATCCAAATTGTATATTTTTTTGGAAATTCATTATACCCACTTATATCCAATCAAACCACAGCATTCAATATTTCAACATAATTCATCATAGAATATCAAATCATCTCAACAGGGGAATTAAATAGTTTAAATAAATGTTGAGGGATCTAGTTGGATCCCTCCAACCTGTTTTCACTACATCCACAGTCGTTAGCACAACATATATAATATCTTCACTATAAAATGTGAGAAATCAATCATTCAAGGTGTAGTATATGCTACTATATAACACAACAATCTATTCAACTATTCAAACAATTATTTAAATTTAATCATTTAAATTTTAAACTTAACTGAGTGAGATTAACTCACCTTATTCCGTTTGCAACCCATTCCCAAATCCGGCTTGCTTCCTTCTCAATTTTTGACCTTGTATAAATATTATGATTTATAAATACTTGAATTAACCAAACAATTAATTTTTCTTAAATAAATTTAATTAACCTAAAATTTTATTCAAACTAATTTTTCTTTTAATAAATAAATTTTACGTTCCAAAAATAAATTAAAAAGAATTAATCTCCCAAATATTATTTAAAATAACCTAGTAAATAAAATGTTTAAATGTATATTATTTCTTTCCCTAATCTTGTGGTCATTGATATATATAACTATCAATTAATTACTGTTTAATAAATTCCTTTAACATTAAAAATCAATTTTTCTTTCCTCACATCTTATTTATACAAAAATAAATTTTCTGTTCAAATTTACTTACACATATAGATTAAAACAAAATTTTCTTTGCGAATATAATCTAAATTTTCAATCTTTATGAAATTTAAAAAAAAAACAACAGCTATACTATAATAGATATTATATTTATTTATTTTTTTTAAACTTCTGAATTACCTTATCCTTAATTTAAATTCATTTAAATTAAGCTATAAAAATTTTACCTTACTGCCGAACTGAACAATCTCCAAACTCTGGTGCTCGAGTACGAGCCTTCGACCATCTCACTATCGAAGTCGATGATGGCAGCCAAACAAGCTCGTGACCACCCCTTCAATGCCGAACTACTCATCATGTCGACCATCCCTTGCTCGGCCTCCTTCAACATCTCGACCCCGCTGTTGCCCCAGGTCGTCGCGAAAACCCCCTAACCACCGCTCAAGGCTCCACCGCCGCTACTTCTTCCCTCGACTCTGGCCACCCTCGTGCGCGCAAACCCATCCTCCTTCTGGCCTCGCGACACCCACGCGAGTGAACTCGAACAAATCAAACACGACTGCTCTCTCGCTGATTTAGGGATTTTGATTTACAGAGGAAGACTCGATTGAATCAATTTGAAAAAAGGGGGTAATGTCGATTTTGAGATTGAGGGGAATTTGCGTCTGTAGATTTTTTTTTTGTTCTATAAATCTTTGTCTCGGCTGGAAAGAAATAGGAGGACGTGATATGAAAAGGTGGTGGCGTATAAAGAAAGCTTTGCATGAAGAAAATATCTAGCTATAGTGATTGGAAATAAAACTAATGTGACAAGATTTGACTAGTCAACAATGTATATTATATTGAGTTTCCGATAAAAATTCAGTGCGTTTATATGTCGTATGTTCACACAACAACTCCAATCGCTCCGAAATTTGAAATCCGATAATAATACAATATTACGGATCCAATGAAACTGGTTTCGCCGAATTCCGAGATATGCCTCGGAAGGTTATTTTTAAATTCAATTTAAACTATAAAATTTTAAAACTGAACAATTCAGTGTTAGATTCAATTTTAACACTTCTATTATATTCAATGTTATCAATATAAATTTTATAATCCTTCAAATTATTATTATTATTTTAACAGGCTTAAAATCTCAGATTTCATATTTTATTCAATTCAAATTATTTAATTCAATAATTTAATTATCAAATAAATTGTGATATTCGTAATTCAAGTTAAAATTACTCTATTGAATATTTAAAATCAATTAAATATTCCAATTTTAAATGCTCAAAAATTCCAGTCGTCACATTCCTCCCCTCTTAAAAGAATTTCGTCCCCGAAATTATTAGTTAGGAAGAATGGTACAATACCCGTTTATTTTTCCTCAAAACCAAACAATCCAACATCTAACCAACTATCTTTCTATAAAAGACCCATTATCATTCTTATTAACTTCTCAACTCTCCCAAAGTTTCAAACTATACTATTCGTTTAACCATTCAAGTTTTAATTTAAAACCATATTTTGAATTATCAATTTTTTTTTTCTTAAAATTTTCTAACTCCCTAAATTTTCGAAAAATTTCGCCAGCGTCTCCTTTGCGCGGCTAACTCGGTACAACTACAAAATGGCTCTACGGCCTCCCAAATCCAAAAAGAAAACAAAAGGCCAAGTGGCTCAATCCAATCCCAAAAGAAAACAAAAGGCCAAGTGGCTATATCCAAAAACCCAATCAAATTTCATACCAAAATTTAAATACATACCTTTTTGTCGGGCAATTCGAATTTATCTTTTGAACTCAAAACCAATTCTCTTTTCCCTTTATATTACCTGCATATCCTGCTCAGTACTAATATCTAATCACAATATCTCAAAACATTTTATCGAATTTTTTAACAGAATGTCAATATCTATTCATTCGAATATTAACTTAGAATATGTTTGTAATATCAATTTCCAATTAAGAAATTTACCATTCCTTACTTAAGTTTAGTATAAGCATTCTATATGCTTCTTTGTTTGTTTCCCCTTTACCACTTTAGTTAATATCTATTTCTATTCAAATTGATTCTTTTATTCCATATGAATTCAATTTATCTTCCACTCTGAATATTTGAATTATATTTTCTATATATAACTAACTCATATCGTTATTTTAAATTGGTTTCATTTACTAGTTTATTTTAGTTTCCGATTTAAATTCATTTTGTCGATAACAAAATTTTCCAAAATTTTTAAAAAATTTCTAACTCCCAAAATTTCCAGAAAATTTTGGCAGAGTCTCCTTTGTACGGAGGAGCTTTTGCAATTTGACAAAAGCGATAAATATATATACATCGACCCACACGGTCGGAAAAAACAAAAACAAAAACAGTTCATATTTCCTATTTTTATTGCGTAGGCGTGCCTTATTTAGCATTTTTAAGCAAGCAGCTTATTTATTTAGCAGTTAGCGCAATCAAATCCAGCCACACGGCTTCCAGGTACCTGTACTTACTCAATTTAAACATGTAAGTGCCAAATATATGCAGTTTAACAATATTTCACTTAGTTGCAATGGTTAAACACATGAATTCTAAAAGAAATTCACACAAAACATTTTTCCGTAAGCAACTTATATAGTTTCCATGCTGATTCAACTATTTCAATTAATTCATAAACCATTTTCATTCAATTTGAATGGTTTAAAACTCAATCGCTTACATTTAATTTATTCTTAAGCAAACTGAACTCCTATTTAATTCAATTGCTCTCAAAATCAATTTATTTTACTCCTTTCAATTCATAGCATCTTAATTACTTCCATTTACATCAAATGGCAATTTATTCTATGCAATTTGACGAGATCTATGTGAATAAATAAGTCTTTATGTTTTATAACCAATTTAATTGGATTTTAACTCAATTTATACTCAATTCTATTCCATTTTTAAATTTATTCACAATCCATATATTCTCATTTTCATTGCATTTTAAATTCGAATCCATTCACTTGCATTTCATTTTAAACAGGTTCCATTAAAACCATTTGATCTAGCTCGACACATTCCATTTCAATTTTATTCACAATCCATTCACTTACAATCCATTCCAAAATTGTTTATTCCGAACTATTTTATTTAGCTCGAAGACAATCCAAGCTATTTCATTCAACAACCATTTCTCAACTTATTTAAACCATACCTCACTTGATTCTTATTTATCCCATCCACTTATTTATTCCATATAATTAGATTATCCACTCAATCCATTTTGAATTTACATTTTCTTAAATATTATCTATAATTCACCGAATTCTATTTCGATTCAAATTTATTTTCACATGATTTAAATTCAGTTCAATACCATTAAACTTGGTTTTAAGTTGAATTCAATTCAATTCTCCCCCTTATATTCAGCTTAAGACAATTTATTTTGATTTATTCAAATTTTATACTTAAGCTCATTTTCATTTCACAAATAAATATTTATTCTTTTTTATTTAACTTGCTTCTATCTCAATTAAATCTCATTTTAAATCTACAATTTCCTTTGATTAGTTATTATAAAATTTAACTTTCATACTCAACTCATTCAATTGATTACATGGCCATCTCCAATTTATTTCCACTTATTTGGATTTTATTTGCACATTCAAACCATTACTATTCTAATCCATTTACATTTTTATTCGATACATTTCAATTATATTTAATTTGTTAACAGTTCAAGTCAATTTTTATTTATAACTCAAGTTCCGATTCTACTATCCATTCTCAATTTACCACCCAATTTATTAACAACAATTCAACTTCATTCTCAAATACTTTCACTTCATCAACAATTTAAGTCGAATTTAATTTATAACTTGAGTTTATTTCCAAACTTCATCATAAACTCACTGTCCAATTTCATTAACTAATTTATTATCAGATTAGTTTCTTCCCTACTTATAGTTCAATACTTGATTTTAATTCCAAATACCACTTCATTTTATTTTCTTAGTTCAATTTTATTATATAATTCAAGTTTGGATTTTCTTTCCATTTTCCAATTCATCAAAATATTGATTTTGGGCTTTGTATTCCATTTCAAATTTTATAAGTCACAACTTACTATTTTATACAATCACATTCATTCCAGGCTTGAATGTATTCATCTTTTATTTTTAATTCGAGTTTTACACTTACTTATATTCCAAGCATATTTTATTCTATGGATTTTTAGTTCTGATTCTTTTATAAGTTATTCTAATTTATTTACTCCAATCCAATCCTTAACCAATTTATTTTCCAGCTTAATTTTATTTTAAACTCAGATTTATTTAATCTCAATTCAATTTCAACTTAATTCGAAAACAACCGGATATTATTTTAGCCTATTCAATCAATTTCAATCCAGTTAAATTTTATTTTTAACTTTTCCCTTTTAAATTTAAATTTCCGACATTCAAAGCCTATATTTTCCTTCCTGATTTAAAAATCACCTCAATTCATAAGCTTGCAACCTATCTCATCAGGATTTTCAAACACCCGGTTATTGGTTTCAAAACATTTTCAAATCTTCAACATCTCTAATCACATTTCTAAAAGTTTAATCCAATCCTAGTTTTATCCCAACAAATTTCCTTTGAAATTTTCAAAATCAACTAGCTTTTCTGAACAAATCAGTTTTTTGCAGCAATCCGTCACTTAAAAACTCGAAAATGAACATCGATGATGCTGCAGTCATCACCGAAGTTATTTACAAGCTACTTAAGTGAATTCAATGCTATATCTCTTTCCAAAATTTATTTGAAACAATTTCCTTTCAGAAATACCCCAAAAACAACAATGCTACTATTTATCTTCAAAATACTTCCAAAATCTCCGGGGTTTTAAAGTTTCAAATTCTATTTTAATTCAAATTTTAACTATAATGCATTTGTATAGTTTATACTTATACAAATTCTCATTTAATTATATTTCAATTTATAATTTACATTTATAATTCATATTTATAAATTTCATTTCATAATTGAATTTATCTCCTTAATCTTTGATTGTATTTATAATTTCTAGTTAAATTTCCACTCAAAAATGATAATAATTTAAATATCATCATTCCTAACATCCAAGCAACCATATATTAGCTAAAATAGTTTAAAAACTATTTTTTTATATTAAAAAATATATTTTTAGGTAAAATTATTTCATTCACCCATATTTAAAACAATACCGTGTCGATTGTTTTATTCAAGTGTTTAGAAACCCCTTCGATACAGTTGTCCAGACTGTGCCGACGAAGGTTCATATGCCACTCATTAAACCAATCAACACAATATTAAAACAATTAATATTCACTAACAAATACGCGCTCATATCTATTAATACGCTCAAACTCATTAAAAGTACTATGGACTCTATTTTAAATGAGTAATTCCCACCAGAGCCAGGTTACCACCAACATATGCTCTGATACCAACTGTAACAGCCCGCAAATCCGTACCCCTTGAGTTCACCCTATTCTACAACAATCAACTCAAGTTGTACAGAAATACGAACCATTTGGGTTAAAGAAGAAGAGGTAGAAGAAGAAAATAGAAAACAACATCAGAATCTAACCATCGTAGCGGAATAAAATATAATAGGTAATAAATAATTTTACATTGAAAAATCAAATATCTCTGTTTACATATTACATCATCAGAGTACATCAATCACAACTCAACATCAATAACATATAACTGGATATACAGCTACTCAACACAGCGGAATATATATAAACAAGTACGAGAATACGTATCGACATCCAGCTCGTTTCCTGAGCTCCACAGCATCATATCCTGTATTCTATAATACTCGGTCTGACCCGAGTATTACAGTTAAATAACACCCGAGTCAGTCTGGAATAACAGCATGAGAAAATCACACTCAATTGATTATTAAAGTTTCAAAAATCCTTTGAAAACAAAAGCATCTCGTAAGACCACGCCACAAATAAACATGTTGGGTTTTTACCTTACGATAGCTAAAACACTTTTTATAGAAATCCTCTAATATTATAATAGGGTCTATATACAAATATTTATAAAATAGCCGAAATTGTTACATGATTAAATTCCAGCTACTAGCCACAAAGTGGGTAATACAAACAAAACTCGTACAAGGCTCGTAGGAAGAATGGATTTCCAACCAATGACTAGGCACTGGGGTACCACCTGTCACGGTACGGGGCCTAGATCACCGTACCGAGGAGTACGCCCGCTCCCCTGCAATACAAGGCCGGGACTACCCTTACTGGATAATCTCGAGTGAGATCACCCCGCGGTTCGGATCAGCAACCGCCCACTAAGCCGAAATAAAAAGGGACATCTAGACTGGAATGACCTCACCCTGCTTGGGTCCTACCCACCTAGCCTTGCTGCATAACCCCTGATTTTCAGTCATTCCCATTTGATGAGGCTTGAGGCTAAGCGTTACCTTTTCAGAACATATCCCTTAGAATGCCCATCGTCCACCTGACGATGTTTCGTAAGCATTCATCCATACAAGTCCGTCCCGGGTTCGAACGAAACCGAAGGCATTATTCCTACTACATCCATTTTGGAAATATCCTCAGGATTAGTAGCGACTAGCCCTTGTACTTCACTGCTCCATCTTCGAATCCAAAATCGTTTTTCCACGAAACGTACAAACCGGATCGATGTGGTTTTCGAGAAATAAATCTCGATCCCGGTCTCTTCGAAACGATCAACGCATTTTTCTCCAATATTGATAGTCGGTGATTTAACTATCAATTAATATTCACCAACAACCATCAGCCAATAAATAATTTTCCAAATTATTTATTTATCTCAAAACATCTTCACAAGATACAATTTCAATTTTCAAACTCCTTGAAAACAGTTTTCAAAACTATCTGCCTTTCAAAGAATAAATTCCAAGTATTTCAATTTCCACTGGAATCACCAAGCACAAAAGTTTAGATTTTTAAAATAATTCTAAATTACTTTATTGTAAAATATGTTTAACATTTAATTTTGAAAATTTTACTTTAGTACTTAATTTAAAATAATACTTTAGAAATAATTAAAATACGTTTACCTTATAACCATACATTAGATTTTCTTCTTTAAACAAGATTCCAAATCGTCCTTTAAATAATTTTTACGATAATAGGTTTAAAAAAACACCTACTCTGAAAATATACTTTAAAATATTTAAGTTAAGACTACTTCGATAATTGGCTAACAATACATACTATATGAATAGTTAAAAATAAGGTTACCTTAGAAAATATAAATTAGATTCTCACTCTTTTAAAACAAAACTCTTAATTACCATTTTAAATAATTACTACGATAATAGATTTGAAAATATTTACTTTTAGAATTTAAAAGATTAAAATAATAAATGTTCTAAACAACATTAAAGCTTTTACTTATATATAAAAATTAATTTTGAACGTACTTGGCTATCCAGAGGAATATACTTCTCTTCACAATCTTCTTTAAATTTCAATTTCAAACACTTGAATCAATTTCCACATTGATTTCCAATTTACTCCCTTTCTTATTTCAAAATCTATTAACTTCAGATTTTATTTCTTAATTATGATATAAAATATTTTAACTGAGAATACCAATTTTTGATTTCCCAAACTACTTCTTAATCCCTTAAAATAAATTTAAACTTGAATTATTAAAATAATTCTTTTTTCCTTTAATTTATATAACTTAAGTTTACAATTCACTAAACTCGGTTTATTCAAAATTCCTTCCATACTCGAAGTTATTTATTATTATTATTTTCATATTACTTCTATTTCTTTTCAATTCAATTCTTAATTTTATTCAAATTTCCTATAATTATTTTACTTACAAATCCATTTCTTGTATTTTCTTTGAAAAATACAAATTGTATATTTTTTTGGAAATTCATTATACCCACTTATATCCAATCAAACCATAGCATTCAATATTTCAACATAATTCATCATAGAATATCAAATCATCTCAACAGGAGAATTAAATAGTTTAAATAAATGTTGAGGGATCCAGTTAGATCCCTCCAACATGTTTTCCCTGCATCCATAGACGTTAGCACAACATATATAATATCTTCACTATAAAATGTGAGAAATCATTCATTTCATGGTGTAGTATATGCTACTATATAACACAACAATCAATTCAACTATTCAAACAATTATTTAAATTTAATCATTTAAATTTTAAACATAACTGAGTGAGATTAATTCACCATATTCCGTTTGCAACCTATTCCCAAATCCGGCTTGCTTCCATCGCAATTTTTGACCTTGTATAAATATTATGATTTATAAATACTTGAATTAACCGAACAATTAATTTTTCTTAAATAAATTTAATTAACCCAAAATTTTATTCAAACTAATTTTTCTTTTAATAAATAAATTTTACGTTCCAAAAATAAATTAAAAAGAATTAATCTCCCGAATATTATTTAAAATAACCTAGTAAATAAATTGTTTAAATGTATATTATTTCTTTCCCTAATCTTGTAGTCATTGATATATATAACTATCAATTAATTACCGTTTAATAAATTCCTTTAACATTAAAAATCCATTTTTCTTTCCTCACATCTTATTTATACAAAAATAAATTTTCTGTTCAAATTTACTTACACATATAGATTAAAACAAAATTTTCTCTGCAAATATAATCTAAATTTTCAATCTTTATGAAATTTAAAAAAAAAAACAACAGCCATACTATGATAGATATTATATTTTTTTTAAACTTCTGAATTACCTTATCCTTAATTTAAATTCATTTAAATTAAGCTATAAAAATTTTACCTTACTGCCGAACTGAACAATCCCCAAACTCTGGTGCTCGAGTACGAGCCTTCGACCATCTCACTGTCGAAGTCGATGATGGCGGCCAAACAAGCTCGTGACCACCCCTTCAATGCCGAACTACTCATCACGTCGACCATCCCTCGCTCGGCCTCCTTCAACATCTCGACCCCGCTGTTGCCCCAGGTCGTCGCGAAAACACCCCTAACCACCGCGCAAGGCTCCACCGCCGCTACTTCTTCCCTCGACTCTGGCCACCCTCATGCGCGCGAACCCATCGTCCTTCTGGCCTCGCGACACCCACGCGAGTGAACTCGAACAAAGTAAATGCGATCGCTCTCTCGCTGATTTAGGGATTTTGATTTATAGAGGAAGGCTCGATTGAATCAATTTGAAAAAAGGGGGTAATGTCGATTTTGAGATTGAGGGGAATTTGCGTCTGCAGGTTTTTTTATATAAATCTTTGTCTCGGTTGGAAAGAAATAGGAGGACATGATATGAAAAGGTGGTGGCGTATAAAGAAAGCTTTCCGTGAAGAAAATATCTAGCTATAGTGATTGGAAATAAAACTGATGTGACAAGATTTGACTAGTCAACAATGTACATTATATTGAGTTTCCGATAAAAATTCAGTGCATTTATATGTCGTATGTTCACACAACAAATCCAATCGCTCCGAAATTTGAAATCCGATAATAATACAATTTTACGGATCCAATGAAACTGGTTTCGCCGAATTCCAAGACTGTGCCTTGGAAGGTTATTTTTAAATTCAATTTAAACTATAAAATTTTAAAACTGAACAATTCTGTGTTAGATTCAATTTTAACACTTCTATTATATTCAATGTTATCAATATAAATTTATAAGCCTTCAAATTATTATTTATTTATTTATTTAACAGGCTTAAAATTTCAGATTTCATATTTTATTCAATTCAAATTATTTAATTCAACAATTTAATTATCAAATAAATTGTGATATTCGTAATTCAAGTTAAAATTAATCTATTGAATATTTAAAATCAATTAAATATTCCAATTTTAAACGCTCAAAAATTCCGGGTCGTCACAAGAATCTAGCTGAAATTCTTGCATCTCACGTTTCATCAAAAGTTGGGCACAATCAAAACCGTAAAGGCGCGTAGGTAGAATGGATTTCCAACTAATGACTAGGAACTAGGGTACCAACTATCATAGTACCTGGTCTAGATCAGCGTACCGAGGATCTACCCTAAATCCCCTACAACACAAGACCGGGACTACCCCATACTGGATAATCCCGAGTAAGAGCACCCTGCGGTTGGGATCAACAACCGCCACACAGCCGAAATAAAAAGGGACATCTAGACAGGGATGACCTTACCCTAATGGGTGCTACCAACTTAGCCTTGCTGCATATCCCCTGATTTTCAGTCATTCCCGGTTGATGAGGCTCGAGGCTAAGCGTTACCTTTTTAGAACACATCTCTTAGAATGCCCACCATCCACCTGACGATGTTCCGAAAGCATTCATCCATACAAGTCCGTTCCGGGTTCGAAAGGAACCGAAGGCACTACTCCTACTACATCCATTTTGGAATCACCTCAGGATTAGTAGCGACTAGCCCTTGCACTTCACTACTCCATCTTCGAATCCAAACTCTAGTTTTCCATACGAAAACGTTCAAACCAGATCGAAGTGGTTTTCAGGAAATAAATCCTAATCCCGGTCTCTTCGAAACGATCAGTACATTTGCCAATACTGATAGTCGGCTATTTAACTATCAATTAACATTCACAAACAATCATCAAACATAAATAATTTCACCAAATTATTTATTAATCTCAAAATATCTTCACAAGGTATATTTCCACTTTCAACCCTTTGAAAACAGTTTTCAAACCACACTCTTCTCATGGAATGAATTCCCAAATATTTATTTCCACCAAAAACACCAAGTACAATACTTTAGGTTTTTAAAATAATTTAGAACACTTATTATAAAATATACTTTAACATTTAAATTGAAAACTACTTCAATATTTTATTAAAAATATATACTTTAGGAATATTTAAAATGAGGTTACTTTATAAAATATAAAACTAGATTTTCTCCTTTATAACAAAATACCAAGTCACCTTTAAATAATTACTACGATAGGAGATTTGAAAACTACTTACTTTAGAATTTAAACATTTAGAAAAAAATAAATTTTCTAAAACATGATTTTTAAAACAACATTAAAACTTTTAGCTTATATTTAAAAATTTGCTTTGAAAACGTACTTTGCTATCTAGGAAATACGCTTCTCTTTCGCAGCTTTTAAAAATAAATCACTATTTATTTTTAAACAAATTTACCCATTCCTTTAATAAATTCCCACCGTGAATTTATTCTACCAAATGTCCACTGGTATGTTGCTTTATTTTTATAAACCAAGTTTATAAATTTCATAGACTCAACTTCCTTTTAAAATTCCGATTCCAAACACTTAGATCAATTTCCAAATTGATTCCCAATTTATTCCATTTTGAAATAATTTCTTTTCTTCTCAATTTATTTCAAAATCCATTAACTTCAGATTTTGTTCCTTAATTATGATTTAAAATCTTTTGAACCGAAAATACCAATTTCAGATTTCTCAAATTCCTTCTTCATCCTTTTAAATAAATTCAAACCTTGAATTGTTTAAAATAAATTCTTCATTCCTGTACATAATATCACTTAAGTTTTTAAAAAAAAATCACTTATTCAAAAAATATCTCATTCCTCCATACTTGGAATTTTATTTATTAGAATTCAAAAAAAAAATCCACTTTTATTCTTTTCCATTTCATTCTTTAATTTATTCAAATTTCTATAATTATTTACTTTAAATTCTCTCTTTTATTTTCTTCTAAAAATCCAAATCTACACAATTTGATAACTCAATATATCCAAATATATTCAATCAAACCATAGCATCCAACTTGAATTTCCAACATAATCTGTCATAGATTATCACATAAACCATATCACAGAGTATTGAACAATCTAAATAAATTAGAGGAATCCAGTTGGACCCCTCCAACCTGTTTCCCTGCATCCACAGATGTTAGCACAATATAAAATACCAATTCCACTTCGAGGTGGAATATTGCGGTATATGGGTTCATATAATGTCATCCGCTATTATGCGGCGCATAGGGTCTCATCCGCTATATAATGCGGGAATCCATCACTCCAATATACACTATATACTACTATATATAGTATAGCACATCAAATCAATTCAATCATTCAACCAATTATTTAAATTTAACCATTTAAATTTAAATTAAACCCAGATGAGTGAGATTAACTCGCCTTTGATTTTATTTGCAATCCACTTCCATCTCGACCATAAATATTTATACAATTTATTAATATTTGAAACAGTCAAATAGTTAATTACCATTAAATTAATTAACTAATAATTTATTTTAACAAAATTTCTTTTTGTAAATTATTTTCTAGTGACCAAATAATTAGATAAGTTTAATTTCCATAATATATTATTATTTTGAAAACAAACCAGTAGATGCAAATAGGTCTATCTGTATATTTATTCACTTTTGAACAATATGCATAAAATAAATTTATAGATTTCAAAAATCAAATTTTATATAAACCTCCCATTTAAAAATTTCTATATCTCCAGATCTTAATTATATACATTTCTGATTTATCTAGAGACATATATATATATATATACATTAGATTCTAAAATAGAATCCCTATATTACCCAAATCTTGTATATATATATATTTATATTAACTTTTCTCTTGAACAAGTATATAAAAGAAATTTTAAATTGAGAAAACAGATCGCAGCTATACCTTAATTCCTTGGAACGAACTCGTCGAACGATCCCCGACTTCCAGTTAAACATGCGTTGACCTTCCCACCTAGAGTCGACCGCACTTTCGAAAACATCTTCAAGAAGCTAAACCCCACCTAGGTCCACCTTCGCTGAAAGCTAATCGTGCGATGCCAGAGAAGTCATCCCTATCTCAACGTTGAATGCTGCACTTCCATCAGGGCATCCACGATAAAGCCCTAGCTCGAACTCGAGTGCCCCAAAAATCGCGACACCCTAAGAAATCGCGAGATTCCCCTGAGACCTAAACGAGCTCGACTTGCTTCAATTTGGGTTGGGTTTCGATTCATTTAGTCAGAAATATTTTTAGGAAGTGGGAAATTTCGCTTCTCGTATTCCACTTGTTCTGCCTTTTTTTATTTGAACTAAGATCTTGTATTTTGTTTGAAGATAAACAAGGCTCGGCATTTCTATTCACTATTTTATTTTTTCGAACTAAGATGCTCGGCTGTTTGAGAAAACAGAGAAATGTCGCGTGTTTTAAGGTAGGAATGGGGGAAAAGATCTGATGCTGAACAGAAGGTGGCTTGCGAAAGAAGGCTGCAGTGCCTTGAAAAAAGAAAAGGCTGCAAAAAAAAGTTTGATGTGACTAAAATTTCAACTGATAGTGATTAGTATTTAAAATTATATATATTATTAAATTCAAATTGTTTTGATTTACACAGTCTAAAATTTTCGAACTCCTAACGAGGTGTGCCGCCAGTCTTTTATAATGTTATACCCATATTCCGAACGCGATGGAAAAGGTTTCGAGTCATAATTCAATCGTATGGAGAAGATAGCTTTTTGAACCTAGTTATTATATTAAATTTTGATTTAATTTTCAACGCGTTTACTTATCGTACGGCAAAACGATCACTCCAAACACTGTGAAAATTGAAATCCGATAATAATATAATATTGTGGATTCAATGGAATTGGTTTCGTCGAATTCCGAGATTGTGCCTCGGAAGGCTATTTCTAAACGTCAATTTAAATGATATATTTTCAAAACTTAACAAAACATTCCCAAATTCAATTTCAACACTTTTACTATCTTCGGTACTATCGATCTAAATTTTACAACCCCTTAAATTATTTTTAACAGCCTTAAAACTCCAGATTCAACATTTGACCCAATTTCCAGTAATTAAATCCAATAAATAAATTTCCAAATAATGGTGATATTTGAAATTTAAGTTACAAACTAACTTTTAAATATTAAAATTAATTAAATATCCCAATTTAAAATGTCCAAAATTCCAAGTCGTCGCATTCCTCCCCCCTTAAAAGAATTTCGACCCCGAAATTACTAAGGCAGAAGAATGTCCCAAACCCACTAACTTACTAAAACCCATTTAGTGAAAATCCCATATTCACTTTTCCAATCCTTTAGTTCCAACTAAACAATTAGTTACAATCTCCATTTTCAAAATCCCTTATTTCAATTCCAATACGAAATCGTTTTGTTGCTAATGAAAAATTTTCAAAATTTTTCTAACTCCCAAAATTTTCGAATTTTTTTGGCAGCGTCTCATTTGCACGCAGTACCTTTTGCAATTTGAAAAGAGATAGAAATATATATACCTCGACCCACATGGTTGGAAAAACAAAAACAGTTCATATTTCCTATTTTTATTGCGTAGGTGTACCTTTATTTAGCATTTTTAAGCAAGCGGCTTATTATTTAAGCATTTAGCGCGACCAAAATCCTGCCAAACGGCCTTCAGGTACCTGTACTTACTCAATTTAAACACATAAGCACTATATATAAGAAGTTTATAGCATTTCGCTTATATTTAAATAGCTAAAACATGGATTCTATAACAATGCATGTTGTATACTTTCATAAGCACATATGTAAGGTTTCGACACTTATTTCAATTGCTTTCAGTCAACTCTCAACCCATACTATTCAATTTAAGTGATTTACAACTCACTTGCTTGCATACGATTCACTTTTAAACCAAACAAACTTGTATTCATTTCAATTGATTCAAAAATCAATTTTATTTACTTCTATTAATTCATAGAATTTTATTTAATCTCATTTTCGTCAAACGACAATTATTTCTATGCAAAATCAGCGATATTTATGTGAATAAACAATTACTTAAGCTTATAATCATTTTAAATTGATTCCAATACAATTTATATTAAATTTTATTCCATTCTAACTTATTTACAAACCATTCACTTGCATTTCATTCATTCCCGCGTTGGTTTCATTTAACCCATTCCATTAAGCTTGACAACATTCCATGCTAATATTAATAATCATTTCCCAAATTAATTTAACCCAAGCTTTTATTTAATGGTCTACCCTTCTTACTCGAAGTCGAGCTTCTCATTATTCTTAACTTAAGTTAATTTACTTCAACTTATTCCAACTTCAAACTTAAGTTCACTTCTATTTAATTTGATTCTCATCTAATCAAATTCCATTTAATTCAGTTAGCCCATCCATTTTTTTAATTCACCTTCTCAATTTATCAAAATAATATCCAAGCACATACTTAACTCATTTATACTCAAATTGGATTTTATTTGTAACTCAAATCATTTCTATTATAATCCAATTCTATTTTATTTTTACAACATCTCCACTTATTTTAACTCATCATCAATCCAAGTCGAGTTCTATTTATAATTCGAGTTTATTTCCAAACTTCAGTATTAACTTACAATCCATTTTATTTAACCGAGTTAAATTTTATTAACATACTCTATCAAATAATTTATTTAGCTAATTAGCTTACTTCCAACTTTTAAATCAATATTCGATTTTATTACAAAAATCACTTTATTAAATTTTGCTGAGTTCAAATATTTTTTTTTCACAATTCCAGTTTGGATTTTCTTTCATTTTCCAAAATTCCAACACTTTTATTTCGGCTTATTTATTCCCTTTTTACATTTTTATAAGCTACTCACTTATTAATATTCATACTTCTCCATCCATTTACAGTTAATCACATTTTTACGTTACTTTTATGTAACGACCCAGAATTTCTACCATTTGAAATTCGAATATTTAATTAATTTTAAATATTAATAAGTGAAATTTATAAGTCGAATAATTTATTTTTCGAATATTGGATTTAATTTGGATAATTAAATCGATAATTTAATATTTGAAATTCCAGAAATAATTGAAAATCGGGTTTAATGTGATTATAAATGATTTGTAAAATTTTATCTTATCATATTGAAGTTAGAATAACATTATAGAACTTTCAAAATTGAATTAAAAGTTAATTTGTGGAAATTGAATATTTTAATATTTAATTGACGAGTTAAAATAGCCATTTTTCAAACAGTCTCAGCTTTCGACGAAACCAGTTTCATCGAATCCGTAATGTTATATTATTGTAAGATTTAAAATTTCGTGTCAATCGGATTTACCGTTTGCCCGGGGCAAGCCAAAACGCATAGAAATTTGGTTTAATCGATTTAATTTAAATTTGATCGTTTATTGCCGTAACTCGCACAGATGATCGAATTAGCTTCTGAAACATATTCTATTGTGTCCGTAACGCGGGGTAAACCCTAGAAATGCCAGTGACCGCGCGAGATTTGGAGTTCGGAAAATTTCGAGTGAAAAGTAATTTGGAAATTTTCTATAAAAGGACCCCTTATTCAGAAATTTGCCAAAACCCAAATTCCTTCAACCCTAGCCGCCAGAAAATTTTAATGGACGATACTTTCTGTTCTTCCATTAATCTCTCTTGATCCAAACACTTCTAGCCTTCGATTCCTAAATGAAAGTTGTAGAGAGTGAGAAGACCTTCAGATCCATACGGTGATGATGATCATCAGAGCACCATGGAGGCCAAAAGATGGCCGCGTTCGTGCTTAAGTTCGCACGTTTTTCTGAGCTATAGGAAGAATCGAGCTTGGCCGCGACTTGAGTGATGGTGAAGGAGATAGCAGGCTTCGCAATGGTGGTTGTGGATCAACTTGAAAACGCTCGTGTTCGTCGCGTGAATTTGGGGAAGTCGGCGGCTATTGGGTTCATGGGTGTGTGTTTTAACTGAGGGAGGAGAGGGTGCGTTCTACGGCCACGATTTCAACTCCTGGAATGCACGACCGAGATTAAATCTAGGGTTAGAAATGAAAATAAAGTGTAAATTAATTTATATCAAAATTGTTTAAATCTTTAAAACGTTGTAACTTGTTCATACGAGGTCGAAAAATGACGAAACAAGTTGCGTTGGAATCATATGGGCGAGCACTACGCAATGGAGCTGGATTGGAATCGTTTGGTGCTAGTGAAAATTTCGGGTAAAATTAAACGCACGTTTAATTTTATTCGAAATAAAACGCTACAACTGTTATCGAAAACCCAAGGTGAGAACTTCTCACTCAATCGAATTATTTCGATTTAAATTTTAAATAGTTAGATTTAAAATTGCTTGATTTTGTGATTGGATGATAATTTGTTATCTATTGTGTTAAATAGACATTATACGCCGTATATTAAGCGGAGGTTATTTATTAAAAACATATACTGCGATAATTCCAATTTGTATGGAATTGGTATTATATATGTACTTGGAGTTGATTTCCCGCATTATATAGCGGATGAGACCCTGTTGCGCCGCATAATAGCGAATAGTATTTTATAAATCCCATATACCGTGATATTTCGTCTTGAAGCGAAATTGGTATTGTGCTAACATCTTTGGATGTAGGGAAACAGGTTGGAGGGAGCCAACTGGATTCCTCAAATGATTGAATTGGTTTCAATGTTGTGTGTTGATCTATTTATTGATCTATTTATAATCTGCGTGATTACCTTTGTGATTGAAATAGTTAAAGGCTAAATTTTAGCCGAATATATTTTTGGTATCATTAGATGCCGAAAATAAATAAAATTTGATTTTTGAAAATTTAAGTTGAGAATTCATAATAAAATTTAATTTTGAAATTGATTCATTTTAAATAAATAAACGTTGAAATGTTTATGTTATAAAATTATGATTTTTTTGAAATATAACCGAAATGTGATTTTTGACATAAGTAGTTGATTTATTTCTAAAAATGGTTTAAATTGGGATTTTTGAATTATTATAAATAGTTTATATAAAAGATTTATAAAATTGGTATTTATAAATTAAATTATTGGAATTATAAAACGAGTTTTTATAAGTATTAAAATGAAATAAAAATGGATTTCATAAGTGAATGAAATTTATAGATTTATAAATTGTGAAGTTATAAAATGAATAGATTTTATAACATAAAAGATTTATAAGTAATTAACTTATAAATTGGATTTTTGCGTGTAAATGGAATATGGATGGAATTTGTTAATAAAGTAATTTTATAAGTGAAGTTGTTATAAAATATAAATGGAATTTATAAACGTTCCTTTATAAATCCGAAATTGACTTATTTTAATAAGTTTGATTATTATAGCTTATTAAAGGATATATATTCACGATTTTGGGAAAGTGAATAATCTTTTAAATAAAATATGTAGAAATGATAAATTTGGTAAATGAAGTATATTCACGATTTTAGACGGTAAATAATATATTAAAGAAATACTTTGGAAGAGTGATATTTTAAATAGAATTAAAATGATTCAAAAACGTTTTAAAATGTGTTAAGTATCGAAATCATAGATTTCAACATTTATTGTTGAAATAGACGTTTTCGAGGAATAGAAGAAAATGGTGGACTATAACACTGTTGTTATAGTAAATGATTTCTGAAAAGAAAAGTTTTGTGTAGTATTGGGATTTATATATCTATCTTAATTTCGAATCCCTATACTAGTAATTTTGGGTTGTCGTAACGATGTTTTACGTAACATTCGTTTTGACCCAAATAAATATGTTTAAGTGAACGTTTTCCTAAAAGAATAAAATATATACTTAATTTAGATTTAAGTATATTGAATATTTTCAAAATGTTGAAAATAAATAGATTGGTGAATTACTTATTACTAATTAAGTATGGAAATGTTTTTCTAATATGAAGTGAATGTTTGAGATGTTATCTTTTAAGGATAAATTAAAAATGAATATTAGAAATCGATTTAAAAATCGTATATTCATAGATATTTTGGAAATGGAAATTCAATATGGAATTTATAAAAGAAAGGGAAATTTGTTTAAAAATAAACATTGATTTATTTTTGAAGTGTGGAAATTAATTTACGGATTTGGAACGTAAATTTAATAAATTGGTAAGGATTTATTTAATTGGTTTAAATGAACCATTTTGAAATGAAAGTTGTAAGGGTGTAAATTGATTTGAAATTGGTTTTCAAATGGTTGAAGTGTGGAAGATATATATCTTATAAAGATATTTTTGAAAATAAATAATTTGGGGAATTATTAGAAATCGGCCGATGTTGTGAATATTGATTGATAGTAAAATAACCGACTATCAATATTGACCTTTATATAGGTATTTGTTGAGAACTGGTCGAAATTGAATGCTACACTTATTTTTAAATTATTGCGCTCGTTATTCAGATTACCCATTCCGAATAGTGATACGACATAATGGATAGCATTGAAGACCGGTAGTGAAGACCGGGTATTTGTGAAAACGATAGGATAACCCATCGATTGTCTCTGCACCGTCAGCTACGGTATTGAGATTTTCTTTGTGATGGAAAATTCGATCGGGATTGTGAATACCCGGATTGCAAGGGCTTCTTTTGAAGTGCCTTAGGTTCTGTTCGAACCCGGAACAGACTTGTATGGTTACGTGTCTGACATTACGTTTTGAGATATAAAGCAGATTTCTTTCAAATATATTTCCGTTGGTGGCGGAGAATTTATTCTCTTAGCTTAACACGCTTAGAGGTTATGTAGTTGAAGGTTATCAGTGACATATTCCCAATTTGGTAATGTGCCATGCTGAGTGTTGCTGTGTGATGATTATTTATTGATCATTTGTTGATCAAAGCGTGGCTTTGTGAAAAAGAGTAGCTTTGTGGACGAGACTTCGTCAGACCTCACTCCCCGGAAATGGTCAAAAAAGGAATATGCGGTAAGGTTATGAGGGTCGCGCCCTTTAGGGTATGTCATTTCCTTCTGGAAAGGGTGGTATCATGGTATGGAGCCCAGATACTTACTCATGTTGACACACTATATTTATTACTGTGTGATGTTGGTTATTGAGCGCTCGGATAAAGGCCCAAAGGGACCAGGGTATGGCATATTCGGGTAATAGTTACCTAGTTAAAATGGTAACCCGACCTTGTGTTGGCAGAGATCTAACCGTAACGTTAGGTTCTCGGGTCGTCCCGCCAGAGGCGGTCCCATTGACAGTAGGAAGTTCCTTAGCCTGACCATTTGTTGAAAATCCGAATAAAACAATACGCACCTTGTACGGTTTTAGTTGTAGAACCTGCCATTCACTTATGGTGGCGCCCCACTGTTTGGATGGTAGGTATAGTACGCATAGTCCGGTATGTCTATGCTGGCTAAGATTTATATTCTATTTTCGAAAGGCTTTCATCACTATGCACTAATAATAATATCAAAAATGATTTGTTTTGCGTAGTAAGCATCTTTGACTATCATAAGGAGAATTCTCCTCCAATTCTGCGTTTGCATTGTGTGTGCGCGGGGAGGCCTTATGGTAGTTTCATTTTTCAAAAGCATTGCGGATATTTTTCACTTCTATTGTTGTTGTTGTTTTAAAAGTTTAATAACTGTTTTAAGTTCTCACACCAGCCCCATGACTGACCTGGAGTTTATTGTTCTCTTTCTAAACTCTGGGTGCCCAAAATTTTCCACACGGGCAGTCTAGAGTCAGGTTATCAGGTCATTCCAGATTCAGGAGTGCTATGGAGCTCAAGTGGCTAGCTGGATGGCGAGACGTATTACTTGTATATGATATTATATTTCCGCTGTAAATTCACTTGTAAGGACATGTTGTAAATTGTCCATTGTCCAGTTGTGTTGTATATTATTGTTGTATACTCTGATGATAATGTAATGTAATAACTGCGATAGTTCTTTGTTTTAAAGATTATTCATTTATCTATTATATGTTGTTCCGCTATAATATATGAGATTCTGATATTGTTTCCGTCCTATCTATTTCTTACTTCTTCCATCTTTTTCTTCTACCTCTTCCTTTTAACCCTCATGGTTCGGTTTTTCGGCATTCGATTACTCGGAAGTTGATACAGTGGACGTATTGATGTCGATTTTCGGAAGTCGAAGAATCGGGTCCTGACATTGTGGTATCAGAGCATTTGGTTAAGAGACGACCTTGGCTCTGTTGGGTGTTACTCATTAGAGATAGAGTCAGTAGTACTTTAGAATGAGTGTGAGTGTAATAATAGATATGAGAGCGTATTTGTTAGTGAAAATAAGATTGTTTTATGTTGTGATGATTGGTTTGTTGAGTGGTATATGGATTCTGGTCGGTATAGTCTGTACAACTCTATCGATAGGGATCTCTAAACACTTGTTCAGAACAATTCGGCACGATATCATTTTAAATTGGGTAAATGAAATAATTTTATCTCGATTATATTTTTTATATAAAGGAAATAACTTTTCAGAAATTATTAAAGTATATGTAAAATTGAATTGTTTGATTGTTGAAAATGTAAGAGAATATATAAGTGAATCAAAGTTGTTTGAATAAGTTAAATAAAAACAACAATTGTGAAAGAATAAAGTATATAAAAGCAACAAATGTATAACTATAGAATTATAATAAAAATGATTTACAATTGTAAAATGATCTTATATATATAAATAGTGAAATTATATGAGAATTATTTTTATAAATGTGATTTATAAATAAAAGAAAATTTTAAAAATAATTTAAAGCATTGGATTCACTATTGTTACTGGGAAATAAAAAGGGTGATGACTGCAGCATCATAAGTATCATTTTCGAGTTTCTATGTGATGGATTTGCTACCATAATAAATTGAAAATTGAAGTTTTGTTCTGATAAACAAATTTGAAATTGAAAATCCAAGTTGAAATTGATAAATATAAGTTATCAAGTTTTGAACTTGTAATATGAAATAAAGATTTAACTTTGGTAAAGTTGAAATGAATTTGAGTTAGTATGATAAAATATATGATGAGAAATTTAACTAAAGAGAGTTAAATAAATTAAATCAGATTTGGAAGTTTAAATAAGTAAGTTGTATAACTTATAAACTGAGAAGATGTAAGTAAAACCAATTATTAAAATGGTTAAACAACTTTGTTAAGCAAAACGAGGTTTGAATTTGAATAAGGGATGAGAATTGACTTTGGTAAAAGTTAAATAGAATTTACTTTGGAGTTGAAATTTTAACTGGATTTAATTGGATTTGTAAGTGGAAATTTAAGTTAAGCTAAACAAAAGATGAATTGGAATAGAATATAACTTAAGTAATGTTGAATGAAATTGATTTTGGTATCGAAGTAAAATAATGAAGTGAATTAAATGAATGTGAACTTGAGTTATATAAATGAAATTCAACTTTATTTGTAAAAATGAATTAGCAATTGAATTAATAAATGGATTGAATGTTAATCAATTGAATGTAAATAAGTTGATATGAAATAATGAATGTAAGTGTTAATTCATTAAAAGCTAATGTTATTGGAAGTTGAATAATTGAATGAAAATCAATTTATATACACCAATTGGAATTAAAAGTGTTGAACCAAATTGAATGTAAATTTAATAATTTGGTTATGTTGAATATACATTGGTTGTTATTTGATTTTTAGTTGATTGTATATAAATTCATTAAGCGTTAATGAAATTAAATTAGTGAAATTGAAAGCTATGAAATTGAATTCAAATTGGAAGAAAATGAATTGGAATAGAATTGAATTTGATTTGGAAGTGAACTAAAATGAATGTAAATTAGTGAATGTATACTAATTGGAAATGAATAAATGAATATTTGTAAAGTCCAATGTTAACAAATCAAATGTGATTAAAATGAAAAAAAACCAATTCATTGAATATTAATGAGAAATGAAAGAATATTGATTTGGTTATTGATTTGTTGGATGTTAATTGGATGATAGTTGTTTGATGGTTGCATTTTTTGTTTTGTTGCATTTGCTATATTGACATATGTAGTTGTTATGTTGTTATATGTTGTATATTGATATTATTTTCATATATACATGTTCTCGTTTGTTTGATTGAGTGTATAGTAGGTGCGGATGGCTTATGCTTCGCATTTGGAGCTCGCTTTCGCGCTACATTAGCCGTATATGCTCGCTAATAAAATATAAGGTACATATCTCGGATTACATATCGTACTTTTACACTTTTTTCCCTGCGGGATGCCTCATCACTGATGATATGTATATTTGTGATATATATACAGTCATTTTTTTCTCGGATCGAGCCGCGGAAAGGAGACTCTGGCGAAATTTTTCGAAAATTTAAGGCGTTAGAATATTTTTGAGAAATTGGAAATTTTTTGAAAACTAAGTTTGGATTTGGAAACTTAGTAAAGATTTTGTAAGAAGTTTAACTATGAATTTTGGAAAAGTTAAACACTTAAGAGATTTGAAAAATCCAATTTGAATGGTTTGTTTTGAAAGGTTAATGGATTCTGTAACCTTTTCTTACTTGGTAATTTCGAGGACGAAATTCTTTTAAGGGGGGAAGTTTGTAACGACCCAGAATTTCTACCATTTGAAATTCGAATATTTAATTCATTTTAAATATTAATAAGTGAAATTTATAAGTCGAATAATTTATTTTTCGAATATTGGATTTAATTTGGATAATTAAATCGATAATTTAATATTTGAAATTCCAGAAATAATTGAAAATCGGGTTTAATGTGATTATAAATGATTTGTAAAATTTTATCTTATCATATTGAAGTTAGAATAACATTATAGAACTTTTAAAATTGAATTAAAAGTTAATTTGTGGAAATTGATATTTTAATATTTAATTGACGAGTTAAAATAGCCATTTTTCAAACAGTCTCGGATTTCGACGAAACTAGTTTCATCGGATCCTTAATATTATATTATTGTAAGATTTCAAATTTCGTGTTAATCGGATTTACCGTTTGTCCGGAGCAAGCCAAAACGCATAGAAATTTGGTTTAATCGATTTAATTTAAATTTGATCGTTTATTGCCGCAACTCGCACAGATTATCGAATTAGCTTCCGAAACATATTCCATTGTGTCCGGAACGCGGAGTAAACCCTAGAAACGCCAGTCACCGTGCGAGATTTGGAGTTTGGAAAATTTCGAGTGAATAGTAATTTGGAAATTTTCTATAAAAAGACCCCTTATTCAGACATTTGCCAAAACCCTAATTCCTTCAACCCTAGCCGCTAGAAAATTTTAATGGCCGATACTTTATGTTCTTCTTCCATTAATCTCTCTCGATTCAAACACTTCTAGCCTTCGATTCCTAAATGAAAGTTGTAGAGAGTGAGAAGACCTTCAGATCCATACGGTGATGATGATCATCAGAGCACCGTGGAGGCCAAAAGATGGCCGCGTTCGTGCTTGAGTTCGTGCTTTTTTTGAGCTAAAGGAAGAACTGAGCTTGGCCGCGACTTGAGTGATGGTGAAGGAGATAGCAGGCTTCGCAATGGTGGTTGTGGATCAACTTGAAAACGCTCGTGTTCGTCGCGTGAATTTGGGGAAGTCGACGGCTAATGGGTTCATGGGGGCGTGTTTTAACTGAGGGAGGAGAGGGTGCATTCTACGGCCACGATTTCATCTCCTGGAATTCACGGCCGAGATTAAATCTAGGGTTAGAAATGAATGCTACACTTATTTTTAAATTATTGCGCTCGTTATTCGGATTACCCATTCCGAATAGTGATACGACGTAATGGATAGCATTGAAGACCGGTGGTGAAGACCGGGTATTTGTGAAAACGATAGGATGACCTATCGATTGTCTCTGCACCGTTAGCTACGGTATGGAGATTTCCTTTGTGATGGGAAATTCGATCGGGATTGTGAATACCCGGATTGCAAGGGCTTCTTTTGAAGTGCCTTCGGTTCTGTTCGAATCCGGAACAGACTTGTATGGTTACGTGTCTGACATTACATTTTGAGATATAAAGAAGATTTCTTTCAAATATATTTTCGTTGGTGGCGGAGAATTTATTCTCTTAGCTTAACACCCTTAGAGGTTATGTAGTTGAAGGTTATCAGCGATATATTCCCAATTTGGTAATGTGGCATGCTGAATGTTGTTGTGTGATGATTATTTATTGATCATTTGTTGATCAAAGCGTGGCTTTGTGAAAAAGCGTAGCTTTGTGGACGAGACTTCGTCAGACCTCACTCCTCGGAAATGGTCAAAACAGGAATATGCGGCAAGGTTATGAGGGTCGCGCCCTTTAGGGTATGTCATTTCCTTCTGGAAAGGGTGGTTTCATGGTATGGAGCCCAGATACTTACTCATGTTGACACACTATATTTATTACTGTGTGATGTTGGTTAACGAGCGCTCGGATAAAGGTCCAAAGGGACCGGGGGTGGCATATTCGGGTAGTAGTTACCTAGTTACAAAGGTAACCCGACCTTGTGTTGGCAGAGATCTAAGCGTAACGTTGGGTTCTCGGGACGTCCCGTCAGAGGCGGTCCCATTGACAGTAGGAAGTTCCTTAGCCTGACCATTTGTTGAAAATCCAAATAAAACAATACGCACCTTGTATGGTTTTAGTCGTAGAACTTGCCATTCACTTATGGTAGCGCCCCACTGTTTGGATGGTAGCTATAGTAGACATAGTTCGGAATGTCTATGCTGGCTAAGATTTATATTCTATTTTCGAAAGGTTTTCATCACTATGCACTAATAATAATATCAAAAATGATTTGTTTTGCATAGTAAGCATCTTTGACTATCATAAGGAGAAATCTACTCCAATTCTGCGTTTGCATTGTGTGTGCGCTGGGAGGCCTGATGGTAGTTTCATTTTCCAAAAGCATTGCGGATATTTTTCACTTCTATTGTTGTTGTTGTTTTAAAAGTTAAATAACTGTTTTAAGTTCTCACACTAGTCGCATGACTGACCTGGAGTTTATTTTTCTCTTCCTAAACTCTGGGTGCCCAAAATTTTCCACACGGGCAGTCTAGAGTCAGGTTATCAGGTCATTCCGGATTCAGGAGTGCTATGGAGCTCAAGTGGCGAGCTGGATGGCGAGACGTATTACCTTTATATGATATTATTTTTCCGCTGTAAATTCACTTGTAAGGACATGTTGTAAATTGTCCATTGTCCAGTTGTGTTGTATATTGTTGTTGTATACTCTAATGATAATGTAATGTAATAACTGAGATAGTTCTTTGTTTTAAAGATTATTCATTTATCTATTATATGTTGTTTCGCTGCGATATATGAGATTCTGATATTGTTTCTCTCCTATTTTTTTATTACTTCTTCTATCTTTTTCTTCTACCTCTTCTTTTTAACCCTCATGGTTCGGTTTTCTGGCATTCTATTGTTCGGCAGTTGATACAGTGGACGTAGTGATGTCGATTTTCGGAAGTCGAAAAATCGGGTCTTGACATTTTAACTAGGGATTATATTTTTATTTCAATGCTTTTCAATTCTTTTATAAGCTTCCAAAGCTTACTTATCCCAATTCAATACTTACTTAGTTTACGCTTATTTATTTAAATAAGAATTTTAGTCCATTCAATATTATTTATAACTCAACTGAATTTATTTAAGTTCAATTTTATTCCAACCTAACTCCGGTTAAATCTAGCTACATACCATTCTTTTGAATGTTGTTAAGCAAGGACTTAATTTCATTTAATACCATCCCACACAATTCACCTTAATTTCATTCCAATTCCTTTCAACTTACTTCAAATCCAATTCATTATTATTATCTTTGCTTACGTTAATTTCATTCTAATTAAATTTATTTCTCAATCCAAATTTAATTTTTATTTTCCCATTCCAATCACATTCAAGATTTACTAATTATTTCTTCCAATCATCCATTAAATTTTCCACAATTTAATTTTTTTTCCAAATTAAATTTATTTAACCTTTTCACTTTAAATTTTAATTCCAACAATCAAAGCTCATATTTTCCTCCCTTATTTAAAAATCATCTCAACTTTACAAGTTTATAACTTACCTCATCATGATTTCCAATTCAAATAAGGATTCAGGATTTCAAACACCCGGCTTTTGGTTCAAATCATTTTACAACCACCATTATCACAAAATCACATTTCTTATAATTTTAAACCAATCCGGGTTTTTATCCCCAACAAATTTCCTTTGAAATTTCAAAAACAAACTAGTTCTTCTGAACAAATCAATTTGGCAGCAATCCGTCACTTAAAAACTCGAAAATGAACATCGATGATGCTGCAGTCATCACCGAAATTATTTTTCAGTGACTGAAGTGAGTTCAATGCTATATCCTTTCCCAAAATTTATTTGAAACAATTTCCCTTTAAAATAATAATGCTATTATTTTCTTCAAAACACTTCGAAAAACACTTCCAAAATCTCCGGGGTTTTAAATTTTCAAATTTTGACTTAAATCAAATTTTAATTATAATTCATTTGTATAATTTATGCTCATACAAATTCCCATTTGATTATCCAAGTCATTCCAATTTTTATTATATTATTTGTTTAAAATATTATTATCCAAACATCCAAGTTATATAACAATTTAAGGAAATATTTCTTTTGTATCAAAATATATTTTGGGTAAAATTATTTCATTCACCCACATTTAAAACAATACTGTGTCAATTTATCGTGTCAGGTATTTATAAACTCTTCTCGAATAGCGGCCAACTTACTCAATCAGAATTCATATTTCAATCAACCAATAAGTCAACACAATATTAAAACAATTTATATTCACTAACAAATACACGATCATATCTATTAATACACTTAAACTCATTCTAGAGTACTACTGACTCTATTTTCAATGAGTAATCCCCACCAGAGCCAAGGTTCTCGCTTAACCTTCAGCTCTGATACCAAATGTAATGGCCCGCAAATCCATGCCCCTTCGAATCGACACTATTCTCCATCAATCAACTCAAGACGAACGAAAATACGAACCATTAGGGTTATAGAAGAAGAGGTAGAAGGAGAAAATAGAAAAAAACATCAGAATCTAACCATCGCGGTGGAATAAAATATAATAGATAATAAATGATCTTTACACAAAAACAAATCTCTTTATACATTACATCATCAGAGTATACATAACACATAACTGGACAGTAAGCATAACCTGTCCTCACAATCTAAATACACAGCGGAATATGTAACACAAATACGGAAGTACGTATTGCCATCCAGCTCGTCTCTTGAGCTCCTTAGCATCCTTTCCTGTAATATATAATACTCGGTCTGACCCGAGCATTATAGTTAAATAACACCCGAGTCAGTCTGGAATACCAGCGCGAGAAAACCACACTCAAATTTATTATTAAAGTTTCAAAATTCTTTTGAAAACAAAAGCATCTCGTAAGACCATGCCACAAATAAACATGTCGGGTTTTTACCTTACGATAGCCAAAACACTTTTTATCAAATCCGTCTGATATTATAATAGTGTCTATAGAAAGTAAAATAGAATGTAGCTGAAATGCTTGCATCTCATGTTTCAGCAAAAGTTGGGAACAATCAAACCCGTAAAAGCGCGTAGGGAGAATGGATTTCCAACTAATGACTAGGCACTGGGGTACCACCAATCACAGTACCTGGTCTAGATCAGCGTACCGAGGATCCACCTTAAATCCGCTGCAACACAAGACCGGGACTACCGCTTACTGGATAATACCGAGTAAGATCACCCCACGGTTGGGATCAGCAACCGCCACATAGCCGAAATAAAAAGGGACATCTAGACAGGGATGAACTTACCCTAATGGGCGCTACCTACTTAGCCTTACTGCATATCCCCTGATTTTCTTTCATTCCCGGTTGATGAGGCTCGAGGCTAAGCATTACCTTTCTAGAACACATCTCTTAGAATGCCCACAGTCCACCTGACGATGTTTCGAAAGCATTCATCCATACAAGTCTGTTCCGGGTTCGAACGGAACCGAAGGCATTACTCCTACTACATTCATTTTGGAATCACCTCAGGATTAGTAGCGACTAGCCCTTGCACTTCACTGCTCCACCTTCGAATCCAAACTCTGGTTTTCCACACGAAAACGTTCAAACCGGATCGAAGTGGTTTTCAGGAAATAAATCCCGATCCCGGTCTCTTCGAAACGATCAGCGCATTGGCCAATATTGATAGTCAGTTATTTAACTATCAATTAACATTCACAAACAACCATCAAACATAAATAATTTCACCAAATTATTTATTAATCTCAAAATATCTTCACAAGATATATTTCCACTTTCAACCCTTTGAAAACAGTTTTCAAATCACACTCTTCTCATGGAATGAATTCCCAAATATTTATTTCCACTGAAAACAACAAGTACAATACTTTAGGTTTTTAAAATAATTTACAACGGTTATTATAAAATATATTTTAACATTTAAATTGAAAACTACTTCAATACTTTATTAAAAATATATACTTTAGGAATATTTAAAATGAAGTTACTTTATAAAATATAAAACTAAATTTACTCCTTTAAAACAAAATACCAAGTCACCTTTAAATAATTACTACGATAGCAGATTTGAAAAATACTTACTTTAGAATTTAAACATTTAGAAAAAAATAAATTTTCTAAAACATGATTTTTAAAACAACATTAAAACTTTTAACTTATATTTAAAAAATTACTTTGAAAACGTACTTTGCTATCAAGTGAAATATGCTTCTCTTTCACAGCTTTTAAAAATAAACCGCTATTTATTTTTAAACAAATTTACCCATTCCTTTAATAAATTCCCACCGTGAATTTATTCTTTCAAATATCCACTGATATATTGCTTTACTTTTATAAACCAAGTTTATAAGTTTCATAGACTCCACTTCCTTTTAAAATTCCGATTCCAAACACTTAGATCAATTTCCAAATTGATTCCCAATTTACTCCATTTTGAAATAAATTTCTGTTCTTCTCAATTTATTTCAAAATCCATTAACTTTAGATTTTGTTCCTTAATTATGATTTGAAATCTTTTTAACTAAAAACACCAATTTCAGATTTCCCAAATTCCTTCTTTATTCTTTAAAATAAATTCAAACCTTGTATTGTTTAAAATAAATTCTTTATTCCTTTATATAATATCACTTATGTTTTTAAGAAAATCACTTATTCAAAAAAATCTCAGTCCTCCATACTTGGAATTTTATTTATTAGAATTCAAAAAATGAAAAATCAACTTTTATTCTTTTCCGATTCATTCTTTAATTTATTCAAATTTCTATAATTATTTACTAAAAATTCTCTCTTTTATTTTCTTCCAAAAATCCAAATCTATACAATTTGATAACTCAATATATCCAAATATATTCAGTCAAAGCATAGCATCCAACATTTGAATTTCCAACATAATCTATCATAGATTATCACATAAACCATATCACAGAGTATTAAACAATCTATATAAATTTAAGGAATCCAGTTGGATCCCTCCAACCTGTTTTCCTGCATCCACAGATGTTAACACAATATAAAATACCAATTCCACTTCGAGATGGAATATCGCGGTATATGGGTTCATATAATATCATCCGCTATTATGCGGCGCATAGGGTCTCATCCGCTACATAATACGGGAATCCATCACTTCAATATATACTATATACTACTATATATAATATAGCACATCAAATCAATTCAATCATTCAACCAATTATTTAAATTTAATCATTAAAATTTAAATTAAACCCAGATGAGTGAGATTAACTCACCTTTGATTTTATTTGCAATCCACTTCCATCTCAATCATAAATATTTATACAATTTATTAATATTTGAAACAGTCAAATAGTTAATTACCATTAAATTAATTAACTAATAATTTATTTTAACAAATTTTCTTTTTGTAAATTATTTTCTATTGACCAAATAATTAGACAAGTTTAATTTCCATAATATATTATTATTTTTAAAACAAACCAGTAGATGCAAATAGGTCTATCTGTATATTATTCACTTTTGAACAATATGCATAAAAATAAATTTATAGATTTCAAAAATCAAATTTTATATAAACCTCCCATTTAAAAATTTCTATATCTCCAGATCTTAATTATATACATTTCTGATTTATCTAGGGACATATATATATATACATTAGATTCTAAAATAAATCCCTATATTACCCAAATCTTGTATACATACATACATATATATATATATATATATATATATATATATATTAACTTTTCTCTTGAACAAGTACATAAAAGAAATTTCAAATTGAGAAAACAGATCGCAGCTATACCTTACTTCCTCGGAACGAACTCGTCGAACGATCCCCGACTTCTAGTAAACCATGCATTGGCCTTCCCACCTAGAGTCGATGGCACTTTCGAAAACATCTTCAAGAAGCTAAACCCCAACTAGGTCCACCTTCGCTGAAAGCTAATCGCGCGATGCCAGAGAAGTCGTCCCCATCTCAACGTTGAATGTTGCGCTTCCATCAGGGCATCCACGACAAAGCCCTAGGTCGAACTCGAGTGCCCCAAAAATCACGACACCCAAAGAAATCACGAGATTCCCTGAGAACTAAACGAGCTCGACTTGCTTGAATTTGGGTTGGGTTTCGATTCATTTAGTTAGAAATATTTTTAGGAAGAGGGAAATTTCTATTCTCGTATTCCACTTGTTCTGCCTTTTTTTATTTGATCTAAGATCTTGTATTTTGTTTGAAGATAAACAAGGCTCGGCATTTCTATTCACTGTTTTATTTTTTCAAACTAAGATGCTCGGCTGTTTGAGAAAACAGAGGAATGTCGCGTGTTTTAAGGTGGGAATGAGGGGACAAGATCTGATGTTGAACAGAAAGTGGCTTGCAAAAGAAGGCTACAGTGCCTTGAAAAAAGAAAAAGCTGCAGAAAAAAAGTTTGATATGAATAAAATTTCAACTGATAGAGATTAGTATTTAAAATTATATATATTATTAAATTCAAATTGTCTCGATTTACACAGTCTAAAATTTTCGAACTCCTAACGAGGCGTGCCGTCAGGCGTTTATAATGTTATACCCATATTTCGAACGCGATGGAAAAGGTTTCGAGTCCTAGTTCAATCGTATGGAGAATATAGCTTTTTGAACCTAGTTATTATATTAAATTTCGATTTAATTTTCAGCGCGTTTACTTATCGTACGGCCAAACGATCCCTCCAAACACTGTGAAAATTGAAATCCAATAATAATATAATATTACGGATCCAATGGAACTGGTATCGTCGAATTCCGAGACTATGTCTCGGAAGGTTATTTTTAAACGCCAATTTAAACGATATATTTTCAAAACTTAACAAACATTTCAAAATTCAATTTCAACACTTTTACTGTCTTCAGTACTATCGATATAAATTTTACAAACCCTTAAATTATTTTTAACAAGCTTAAAACTCCAAATTCAACATTTGACCCAATTTCCAATAATTAAATTTTCAAATAATGGTAATTTGACGATACGAATTTTTCGCGCTCGAAAATCGACATCCATACTTCATATCGTATTCGAATGCCGTAGATTCGACCGTTCAAACCCGATTCGTCGGAGCTTATAACAACATTAAGTAAATAACACAGCGGAATAAAAGAATAATACATTGATATACAGCTTTGATACAATATTTGATACAACAGATGATCCAATAGATATCAATATACATCAGAGATATGATACAATAAAATAGAAGCGGAAAAGAAAAATAGATAACATCTAGCAGCGGAACAATATAACTCTAAGATAGTCTTCAAAAGAGAACTCCAGCAGCAGCAGCTCGTTTCAACATCACGATACGCAAAGACAAGCAAGTCTCATCCACATCCAAAGACTGAACTAGCTCCAGATAATTCACTAAACCTAGCTATCTGAAAAACCCAACTCTAGACTGCTCGTGTAGAAAAATTTTAAGCATCCAGAGTTTAGGAAAGAAATAATAAACTCCGGATCAGTCGTGGGACTGGTGTGAGCACCAAAAACATTTTATCTTTTAAAACTATCAACAAAAGATTTTAAAATCAATTCGCAATGCTTTTGGAAATGAAACTACCATAAGACCTCCCGCCACACACACAATGCAAACGCAGAATTGGAGGAGATTTCTTCTTATGATAGTCAAGCATGCTTGATACGCAATTTCCTTGATATTATTACTATAAGTGCAAAGTGCAGAAAAAAATTTCGAAAGTAGAATATAAATCTTAGCCAGCATAGGCATTCCGCACTTATGCCTACTATAGCTACCATGTTCAATAGCAGGTTACCGCCACATTCCATGGCAGGTTATACAACTAAAACCGTACATGATTCGTATTGTTTCTTTGGATTTCCAACAAATGGTCAGGCCAAGGAACTTCCCATTACCACATGAGAACGCCTCTGGAAGGACGTTCCCGAGAACCTAACCGGATCTCTGCCAACACAAGGCCGGGTTACCCCTAACTGGGTAACTACTGACACGAGTATGCCATCTCCCGGTTGTAACCAACCTTTAACCGGGGCCCCAGCAACAAATCACAAAGTACTATATATATATATATATATCTGCGATATCAACATAAGTTAAGTATCTGTGCTACATACCATGATACCACTTCTATCCAGAAGGAAATGCACATACCCTAAAAGGTGCTACCCCCAATAACCTTGCCGCATCTTTCCTGTTTCGACCATTTCGGGGTGTGAGGTCCGACGAAGTCTCATCCACAAAGCCACGCTTTGGTACGAAGCCATGCTTTGGGTCAACAAATGATCAAAGTAATGATCACAAAGATAAATGATCAAACAAATGATCATATCACAAATGATCAAACAATGATCATTTCACAGCAACACTCAGCATGTCACATTACCAAATTGGGAATATATCGCTGATAACCATCAACTACATAACCTCTGAGCTCGTACGTCTCAGAGAAGGGTGTTAATGCTAAGAGAATAAATTCTCCGCCACCAACAGAAATGTATTTGAAAGAAATCTGCTTTATATCTCAAAATGTAATGTCAGACATACGATCCATACAAGTCTGTTCTGGGTTCGAACAGAACCGATGGCACTTCCAAAGAAGTCCTTGCAATCCGAGCATTCACAATCCCGATCGGACTTCCCATCACTTTGGGAGTCTCTATACCGGCGTGACTCGGTGTAGATACAATCGATAGGTCATCCTAATGAAAGCTTTTATTATCTCCTAATGAAAGCTTTTATTAGGTCATCCTAATGAATGCCATCACTTCCTAATGAAAGCTTTTATTATCTCCCTTCCTATATGAAAGCTTTTATTATTTAAAAAAAACAATACTTTCATTTCAGAAAGATCCAATTTTATTTACACGAGTTAAAGCCTTTGAATTTAAATTCAAATTCCCAAACCAAATACCTTTAAAACAGTTTAACCCATATAAACTGGTATAACATCTTTAGTCCCTAGTTTCCAGATCATGGAATTCAATTTCAAATACTGAATTCAAATTTAAATCAAAAGTATTTAAATTCCAGAACTCGATCATGTCATTCAAAATAATTTCATCTTTGAAATCCCATTTCAAAAGCTTTTCACTTTAAACCCAATCCATTTTCAAAACATTTGAATTTAAATATTCAACTTTTAAAATCATTTCAAAATCTGTGACTTAATCGATTTCCTCGTGAAATCCATATTGGTGTGTGTATGAGTGTGGTCCAGGGATTTAACACAATAGTGCAACATCATTCAATCATCACAGATTAAAATACAGAAATATAGTTGATAAGCGATATAAACATAACGCTTATCGCTCATTCACAGATTCACAGATAATATACAAATGTAAATAAATGAATAATTATACACGGATCCATCTACATAACAAAATATCACAGATCAGATAGGGCAGTAAATTCAAGGCATCTCATATAATACAATCATTTATAAGTAAGGTCAAGCATTCAATACACATTTATAAGTAGGATTAATTAATCGTTTAATCCTAACTGATTCAATTTATTCCCAAGTAAATTTAATACTTATAAATTAATTATCAAATTCTAAGTAATTAATTACAAATCATTTTATATAAATTTATTTATCAAGCAGATTAATAAGTAAAGTTACTCTTAATTCATCACATTAATTTGATTAACCTTTAAATAAATTAATTACTTTAATAATTTAATTATTCTCAAATTAATTATCAAATCAATTTATCACATTATCCTTAAATTTATGATTGCTTAATCACTTCATACATCAACTTTAATCATTGATTAATATTTTATTAAAAAATCCTTAATTCACAAATTTATTATCCTTAATAAATAAATCTTTAAACCTTAATTAATTAATTTAAACCTTTAATTACTTTGTTTATTGATTATTTATTCTTATTAAAATTACTTAAGTTAACTATTGATTTATTAAAGTTTTATACCTCATCATTATTTTTCAAAACATACTTCTTAACAATTTGAATTTAAATTTAAATTCAATTAATACTTTTAAAATCATTTGACAATTTGAATTTTTATTTCTAGACTAAACTTAAAACTGGAATTATATCAAACTTAGGTTTCAAAAATTTCTACTTTGAAAAAAAAACAGTTTGAAAATTTAAACTAGCAACAGGTTTTGAAACCTGTCCCCAAACATCTACTCGAGCCTCCCCCTAGTTTACTTCGAGTAAACGCGAGTCCCCCCCTCCCTCCCCCGAGAAAACCACGATCTGCTTCGAGTCTCCACTACGCAAATTCGAACCCACCCAAAAACACAGCCTCACCATAAATTTCCCCACCGTGCACGTGCACATCATCGTTCGCCACTTCCGGTCGCCACCCATGCTTCGAGCAAGTCGAAAGTCATCCCTAGCGCCGCTTCCAACCACCCAACTCCGGCCAGTTCATCTCAAACGCGAATTCGAGTGAAATTCGAAACCTGGAACTCGAAACCAACCTCCAACCCAAACCTGTCAACGCCAACTGCTCGACGCTCCGACCACCATTCGCCACAAAACTCCGGCCGCAGTTTCACCTACGACCCATCCACCATCCCACCAAACCGCGTCGAACTCGATGCATCCAATAGGTTGAACGAATCCAAAAACAAAACTACAGCAAAACTAGGTTTAAAATTTTCAAAGCTCCGCCGCCGTCGCCACCGTGGTCGTTGCCACCTCCAGACATTTTTCCTACCACGACCGTAGGCTCGACCACCCCCACCAGCAACCCCGACACCTCCAGTGCCTATTACCGCCGGCAATCGATGAAAATACCCAATGCAAACATCTTCAAACTGCTCTCAAACCAATTTCTTAAAAATCATCAAACAAGATTTAAAAATCATGTCTTCCATTTAGGATTCAAGTTATATACTTGAATCAATGATTCACGAGGTTCGAAAATCCTAGAATTTAAAGTCTTTACTGTAAAAATTTGATTTTTCATTCTATATTCATTTGTACTTCATGAAACTATTTTTAGATTATAGCTCATTCTTAAATACGACTAATTTGTTCTAAAACCAAAGCCTAATATTGATTAGACAAAAAGAAGTTGAATTTTCTTTGTTGTTCTGCACTCTGAGATTAAACAGAGAAGTTATAATTTTTTTTCTATTGCCTGCATACATCAAGCTTCAGAAATTTGCAAACCCATATCTCAAAACAATATTGATCACAGCAATAATATTCAACTATATCATACTTTAAATTTTTAAAGGTGGAGTTACTCACCTTCCAGATCATGTTGACTCCAGGAGTTGAAGTTGAAATCTGGTTTATCTGAAGCTTTTCTTTGCTTCTAAACTGTCAAGCTTTGATTGCTTGGAAAATATTTTAAGTGTGAAGCTTGTTTATGTTAAGTGAAATTGTTTTGGTTTTTTTTTCTTTCACTCAGTTTTATTTTACTTAGGATGAACTGAATGCAGAATTTGATAAAAAAGAAAAAAGACAGTGCATGTTGATATATATAAAGGAATGTACAATAAGGTGATAAAACATTGTTTTGCTAGTACAATGCTAAGCATGCTGTAGTGATCTTGTAATATGTTTGAGGTGTATTAGAGGTATGGCTGCAGTGATGTCTTCTTTTATTTGATTGTGCTGAGAAAAGATATGGTGGTGGCTATGCATATTTGTTTTGGCGGGAGGATATACTTTGTGTGCTTAGAGATAATATTATGTACTTGCTTGTTTTCATATTTGTTTACATCTTTATTTCATATTTAAATGTTGTTTCTTTTCTTTTCTTATGGCTTAATAACATGAATAAATTTCTATTTTATTATGTTTATTTCTTTTATTTTATCTGTGTTCATACTTATTGCCTACAAATATTTTATTACTTTGTATATTCTAGATAATGTGTTGTTTTAAATTTAGCAAATTTGTTTATTTTATTTTAAAGACTTCATTTTGAATTTTCAAATCAATTTATCAATAAATTTCACCATTTTAAATCAAGTTAAAAATAATTTCATCTTTAAATCATTTAGTTAAAACAATAACTCAAACTCAATGTATGTAGATATATACATATATATTCATATTATAGTAAATCCATTTACTTGAAATTTAAATCCAAATTACATATGCACAATATTTAAATTCATATGATTTAATTTTTTTTCTTATTTGAATTCAGGGAAACTCGAATCAATTTACTAATAAATTTTATAGATTTTAAATTCAAAAATTAATTTAATTATTAATTTAAATTTAGTAAAATTTCGGGACCGTTACAGACTTCCCCCCTTAAAAGAATTTCGTCCTCGAAATTACACCGTTCGTTTCACGAATTATACACACACACAGATTAGACTAATGCCAATTCAACTATACTAGTAAACACATGAATTCTTTCGGGTAATTCATAATATATCTTATATTAAATGCTAATCCTAATATTAGTACACAAGTTATAGTCATACATAACCCTACTAAAATCCAACCTTCACTACAATTCTAATTCCAAAACACGTACATAAACATACCCTAACCAAAAGAAGTCAATCCAACCAATTGCAGATCCTCACTGTCAGAGCTTTCTCTCTCAGGCCCTGACAGTTCTATAACTTCAACCTCATCGTCTGTCTCAAAAGCTTCCTCTGGGTCAGACTCTACCGAAATAAAACCTCCACCATCTAGCTCCTCGTTCTCTATGGCATCATTATCCTCTATAGCATTATTTAAATCCCAATAAATTGCTTCATCACCTTCGGACTCTACCTCAATTTCAGGTTCTTCTTCCACCTCAAACTCTTCCTCAAATTCTTCTTCGAACTCTTCTTTAAATTCTTCTTCAAATTCTTCTTCAAATTCTTCTTCATTCCCGGACTCCTCCTTGGGTTCTTCAAATTGAGGTTGTGGCTGCACCACAGGTTCTTCTGGCACCTCCTCACATCCTGATGGTTCACCCAAATCATCTCGAATCCTACTAGATGAACCAAAATCGCCAACCTTCTGGCCTTTCCACCTCGGCTGATGCTATTTGTTCTCTACAATTAAAATCAAAATCTAAATATTAAGATCCTAATGGTTTTAGAATTTTATAGGTTGAGAAGTACAACAAAGTTTATATTTCAGATTTTATTCTACCCAAGAAGTCATAACAGAAATCCAAAATTTGGTTTTAAACAAAATCGTTTTATCGATACAATTCAATTTATCCTTATATTTCATTAACCAATTTAACTCAATTTAAATTTCAAATTTATTCAAAATTTCTAATTTATTTAAAATTTCAAATTCATTAAAGTTTAAATCAAAAACTGAAAAGAAATCGATGAAATATGAAGTAAAAATTTTCCTACAACGATTCATAGGGCCATCATCACACCGAATCTTGTTCTTGAAATTGTCACTAAGCAATCAAAAGAATTTAGAAACGAATCAAAGAAAATTTGATAGAGAAAGAATGTTTCCACTGTTCTAGTGTATTAACCATTTATAGTTGTATTTCCCTATCCCCTATCTCGTTTTCCTCTTGCACTCATACTCACTATCAGTGGATAGTAAGAGAATTTACTGAGGCATTCAAACGGATATCTTAGGGATATACTCATTCTAGGGTTTACTTCACCCTATCTCTAATGAGCTACTTAATGTGTTATACTCCTGAGCTAAAGTTTTACCTTAGCTCTGATACCACTTGCAACGAACGGGATTTTTCACTCTCGAAAATCGACATCCATATTTCATATCGTATTCGAATGCCGTAGATTCGACCGTTCAAACCGGATTCGCCGGAGCTTATAACAACATTAAGTAAATAACACAGCGGAATAAAAGAATAATACATTGATATACAGCTTTGATACAATATCTGATACAACAGATGATCCAATAGACATCAATATACATCAGAGATATGATACAATAAAATAGCAGCGGAAAAGAAAAATAGATACCATCTAGAAGCGGAACAATATAAATCTAAGATAGTCTTCAAAAGAGAACTCCAGCAGCAGCAGCTCGTTTCAACATCACGATACGCAAAGACAAGCAAGTCTCATCCACATCCAAAGACTGAACCAGCTCCAGATAATTCATTGAACCTAGCTATCTGAAAAACCCAACTCTAGACTGCTCGTGTAGAAAATTTTTGAGCATCCAGAGTTTAGGAAAGAAATAATAAACTCCGGATCAGTCGTGGGACTGGTGTGAGCAACAAAAACAGTTTATCTTTTAAAACTATTAACAAAAAATTTTAAAATCAATTCGCAATGCTTTTGGAAATGAAACTACCATAAGACCTCCCGCCACACACACAATGCAAACGCAGAATTGGAGGAGATTTCTTCTTATGATAGTCAAACATGCTTGATACACAATTTCCTTGATATTATTATTATAAATGCAAAGTGCAGAAAAACGTTTCGAAAGTAGAATATAAATCTTAGCCAGCATAGGCATTCCGCACTTATGCCTACTATAGCTACCATGTTCAATAGTAGGTTACCGCCACATTCCATGGTAGGTTATACAACTAAAACCGTACATGATTCGTATGTTTCTTTGGATTTCCAACAAATGGTCAAGCCAAGGAACTTCCCATTGCCACATGAGAACGCCTCTGGAAGGACGTTCCCGAGAACCTAACCGGATCTCTGCCAACACAAGGCCGGGTTACCCCTAACTGGGTAACTACTGACACGAGTATGCCATCTCCCGGTTGTAACCAACCTTTAACCGGGGCCCCAGCAACAAATCACAAAGTAATATATATATATATATATATATACACATACATATACATATATATATATATACATACATATACATATATATATATATATATATCTGCGATATCAACATAAGTTAAGTATCTGGGCTCCATACCATGATACCACTTCTATCCAGAAGGAAATGCACATACCCTAAGAGGTGTGTTACCCCCAATAACCTTGCCGCATCTTTCATGTTTCGACCAATTCGGGGTGTGAGGTCCGACGAAGTCTCGTCCACAAAGCCACGCTTTGGTACAAAGCCATGCTTTGGGTCAACAAATGATCAAAGTAATGATCACAAAGATAAATGATCAAACAAATGATCATATCACAAATGATCAAACAATGATCATTTCACAGCAACACTCAGCATGTCACATTACCAAATTGGGAATATATCGCTGATAACCATCAACTACATAACCTCTGAGCTCGTACGTCTCAGAGAAGGGTGTTAATGCTAAGAGAATAAATTCTCCGCCACCAACAGAAATGTATTTGAAAGAAATCTGCTTTATATCTCAAAATGTAATGTCAGACATACGATCCATACAAGTCTGTTCTGGGTTCGAACAGAACCGATGGCACTTCCAAAGAAGTCCTTGCAATCCGAGCATTCACAATCCCGATCGGACTTCCCATCACTTTGGGAGTCTCTATACCGGCGTGACTCGGTGTAGATACAATCGATAGGTCATCTTATCGCTTTCGCAAATACCCGGTCTTCATCACCGGTCTCCAAATGCTATCCATAACGTCGAATCACATATTCGGAATGGGTTATACGACACAAAGGTCCTTTCCCGGCTAAACCGAATAGTGAGCGCAATATTTAAAACATATGGATATGGGATTACAATTAAGTCACGACTTAATGATTCAACTTTCTTTCAAATGGTTTAAACCAATTACCATTTCAAATCTTTTAAACAAAAGATTTACCTCATAAAGTTCACCTAGCTTCACAAAGATTCATTCCCAGATTTCAAAACAATTTCATCTTAATTGGATCAATTCATTTAAATCTTTAAATCAAGATTTATCTTATAGTTTTCAAACAGTTCCCATGACTTGGGAAATCATTTCATTTTTAACTTGAAATCCTTTTTAACGCAATTTGGAAGTTCACTTCCTAATGAAATCTTTTATTATCTCGCTTCCTACATGAAAGCTTTTATTATTTAAAAAAAAACAATAGTTTCATTTCAGAAAGATCTAATTTTATTTACACGAGTTAAAGCCTTTGAATTTGAATTCAAATTCCCAAACCAAATACCTTTAAAATAGTTTAACCCATATAAACTGGTATAACATCTTTAGTCCCTCGTTTCCAGATCATAGAATTCAATTTTAAATATTGAATTCAAATTTAAATCGAAAGTATTTAAATTCCAGAACTCAATCAAGTCATTCAAAATAAATTTCATCTTTGAAATCCCATTTCAAAAGCTTTTCACTTTAACCCCAATCCATTTTCAAAACATTTGAATTTAAATATTCAACTTTTAAAATCATTTCAAAATCTGTGACTTAATCGATTTCCTCGTGAAATCCATATTGATGTGTGTATGAGTGTGGTCCAGGGGTTTAACACAATAGTGCAACATCATTCAATCATCACAGATTAAAATACAGAAATATAGTTGATAAGTGATATAAGCATAACGCTTATCGCTCATTCACAAATTCACAGATAAGATACAAATGTAAATAAATGAATAATTATACACGGCTCCATCTATAGAACAAAATATCACAGATCGGATAGGGCAGTAAATTCAAAGCATCTCATATAATACAATCATTTATAAGTAAGGTCAAGCATTCAATACACATTTATAAGTAGGATTAATTAATCGTTTAATCCTAATTGATTCAATTTATTCCCAAGTAAATTTAATACTTATAAATTAATTATCAAATTCTAAGTAATTAATTACAAATCATTTGATATAAATTTATTTATCAAACAGATTAATAAGTAAAGTTACTCTTAATTCATCACATTAATTTGATTAACCTTTGAATAAATTAATTATTTTAATAATTTAATTATTCTCAAATTAATTATCAAATCAATTTATCACATTGTCCTTAAATTTATTATTGCTTAATCACTTGATACATCAACTTTAATCATTGATTAATATTTTATTAAAAAAATCCTTAATTCACAAATTTATTATTCCTTAATAAATAAATCTTTAAACCTTAATTGATTAATTTAAACCTTTAATTACTTTGTTTATTGATTATTTATTCTTATTAAAATTACCTAAATTAACTATTGATTTATTAAAGTTTTATACCTCATCATTATTTTTCAAAACATACTTCTTAACAATTTGAATTTAAATTTAAATTCAATTAATACTTTTAAAATCATTTGACAATTTGAATTTTTATTTCTAGACTAAACTTAAAACTGGAATTATATCAAACTTAGGTTTCAAAAATTTCTACTTTGAAAAAAAAAACAGTTTGAAAATTTAAACTAGCAACAGGTTTTGAAACCTATCCCCAAACATCTACTCGAGCCTCCCCCTAGTTTACTTCGAGTAAACGCGAGTCCCCCCCCCCCCCCCCCCCGAGAAAACCACGATCTGCTTCGAGTCTCCACTACGCAAATTCGAACCCACCCAAAAACACAGCCTCACCATAAATTTCCCCACCGTGCACGTGCACATCATCGTTCGCCACTTCCGGTCGTCACCCATGCTTCGAGCAAGTCGAAAGTCATCCCCAGCGCCGCTTCCAACCACCCAACTCCAGCCAGTTCAACTCAAACTCGAATTCGAGTGAAATTCGAAACCTGGAACTCGAAACCAACCTCCAACCCAATCCTGTCAACGCCGACTGCTCGACGCTCCGACCACCGTTCGCCACCAAACTCCGGCCGCAGCTTCACCTACGACCCATCCACCATCTCTCCAAACCGCGTTAAACTCGATGCATCCAATAGGGTGAACGAATCCAAAAACAAAACTACAGCAAAACTAGGTTTAAAATTTTCAAAGCTCCGCCGCCGTGCCGCCTCCAGACATTTTTCCTACCACGACCGTAGGCTCGACCACCCCCACCAGCAACCCCGACACCTCCAGTGCCTATTACCGCCGGCAATCGATGAAAATACCCAATGCAAACATCTTCAAACTGCTCTCAAACCAATTGCTTAAAAATCATTAAACAAGATTTAAAAATCATGTCTTCCATTTAGGATTCAAGTTATATACTTGAATCAATGATTCACGAGGTTCGAAAATCCCAGAATTTAAAGTCTTTACCGTAAAAATTTGATTTTTCATTCTATTTCATTTGTACTTCATGAAACTATTTTTAGATTATAACTCATTCTTAAATACGACTAATTTGTTCTAAAACCAAAGCCTAATATTGATTAGAAAAAAATAAGTTGAATTTTCTTTGTTGTTCTGCACTCTGAGATTAAACAAAGAAGTTATAATTTTTTTTCTAATGCCTGCATACATCAAGCTTCAGAAATTTGCAAACCCATATCTCAAAACAATATTGATCACAGCAATAATATTAAACTATATCATACTTTAAATTTTTAAAGGTGGAGTTACTCACCTTCCAGATCATGTTGACTCCGGGAGTTGAAGTTGAAATCTGGTTTGTCTGAAGCTTTTCTTTGCTTCTAAGCTGTCAAGCTTTGATTGCTTGGAAAATGTTTTAAGTGTGAAGCTTGTTTATGTTAAGTGAAATTGTTTTGGTTTTTTTTTCTTTCACTTAGTTTTATTTTACTTAGGATGAACTGAATGCAGAATTTGATAAAAAAGAAAAAAGACAGTGCATGTTGATATATATAAAAGAATGTACAATAAGGTGATAAAACATTGTTTTGCTAGTACAATGCTAAGCATGCTGTAGTGATCTTGTAATATGTTTGAGGTGTATTAGAGGTATGGCTGCAGTGATGTCTTCTTTTATTTGATTGTGCTGAGATAATATGGTGGTGGCTATGCAGATTTGTTTTGGCTGGGAGGATATACTTTGTGTGCTTAGAGATAATATTATGTACTTGCTTGTTTTCATATTTTTTTACAGATTTATTTCATATTTAAATGTTGTTTCTTTTCTTTTCTTATGGCTTAATAACATAAATAAATTTCTATTTTATTATGTTTATTTCTTTTATTTTATCTGTGTTCATACTTATTGCCTACAAATATTTTATTACTTTGTATATTCTAGATAATGTGTTGTTTTAAATTTAGAAAATTTGTTTATTTTATTTTAAAGACTTCATTTTGAATTTTCAAATCAATTTATCAATAAATTTCACCATTTTAAATCAAGTTAAAAATAATTTCATCTTTAAACCATTTAGTTAAAACAATAACTCAAACTCAATGTATGTACATATATACATATATATTCATATTATAGTAAATCCATTTACTTGAAATTTAAATCCAAATCACATATGTACAATATTTAAATTCATATGATTTAATTTATTTATTTCTTATTTGAATTCAGGGAAACTCGAATCAATTTACTACTAAATTTTATAGATTTTAAATTCAAAAATTAATTTAATTATCAATTTAAATTTAGTAAAAATTCGGGATCGTTACTAGTGATATTTGAAATTTAAGTTACAAACTAACTTTTAAATATTAAAATTAATTAAATATCCCAATTTAAAATGTCCAAAATTCCGGGTCGTCACATTCCTCGCCCCTTAAAAGAATTTCATTCCCGAAATTACTAAGGCAGAAGAATGTCCCAAACCCACAAACTTACTAAAACCCATTTAGTGAAATCCCATATTCACTTTTCCAATCCTTTAATTCCAACTAAAGAATTGCAATTTGACAAGAGATATAAATATATATACATCGACCCACACGGTCGGAAAAACAACTGCAGTTCATATTTCCTATTTTTATTGTGTAGGCGTACCTTTATTTAGCATTTTTAAGCAAGCGGCTTATTATTTAAGCATTTAGCGCGACCAAAATCCTGCCAAACGACCTTCAGGTACCTGTACTTACTCAATTTAAACATATAAGCACTAAATATAAGAAGTTTATAGCATTTCACTTATATTTAAATAGCTAAAACATGGATTCTATAACAATGCATGTTGTATACTTTCATAAGCACATATGTTAGGTTTCGACACTTATTTCAATTGCTTTCAATCAACTCTCAACCCATACTATTCAATTTAAGTGATTTACAACTCACTTGCTTTCATACGATTCATTTTTAAACCAAACGAACTTATATTCATTTCAATTGATTCAAAAATCAATTTTATTTACTTATATTAATTCATAGAATTTTATTTAATCTCATTTTAATCAAACGACAAATATTTCTATGCAAAGTCGGCGATATTTATATGAATAAACAATTACTTAAGCTTATAATCATTTTAAATTGATTCCAATACAATTTATATTAAATTTTATTCCATTCTAACTTATTTACAAACCATTCGCTTGCATTTCATTCATTCCCGCGTTGGTTTCATTTAAACCCATTCCATTAAGCTTGACAACATTCCATGCTAATATTAATAACCATTTCCCAAATTAATTTAACCCAAGCTTTTATTTAATGGTCTACCCTTCCTACTCGAAGTCGAGCTTCTCATTATTCTTAACTTAAGTTAATTTACTTCAACTTATTCCAACTTCAAACTTAAGTTCACTTCTATTTAATTTGATTCTCATCTAATAAAATTCCATTTAATTCCGTTAGCCCATCCATTTTATTTTAATTCACCTTCTCAATTTATCAAAATAATATCCAAGTACATACTCATCTATACTCGAATTGGATTTTATTTGTAACTCAAATCATTTCTATTATAATCCAATTCTAATTTATTTTTACAACATCTCCACTTATTTTAATTCATTATCAATCCAAGTCGAATTCTATTTATAATTCGAGTTTATTTCCAAACTTTATTATTAAGTTACAATACATTTTATTTAACCTAGTTAAATTTTATTAACATACTCTATCAAATAATTTATTTAGCTAATTAGCTTTCTTCCAACTTTTAAACCAATATTTGATTTTATTACAAAAATCACTTCATTAAATTTTCCTGAGTTCATTTTTTTTTTCTTCATAATTCCAGGCTGGATTTTCTTTCATTTTCAAAATTCCAACACTTTAATTTCGGCTTATTTATTCCCTTTTTACATTTTTTTAAGCTACTCCATTATTAGTATTCATACTTCTCCATCCATTTACAGTCAATCACATTTTCACTTTACTTTTAACTAAGGATTATATTTTTATTTCAATGCTTTTTAATTCTTTTATAAGCTTCCAAAGCTTACTTATCCCAATTCAATACTTACGTAGTTTACGCTTATTTATTTAAGTAAGAATTTTACTCCGTTCAATATTATCTATAACTCAACTGAATTTATTTAAACTCAATTTTATTCCAACCTAACTCTAGTTAAATCTGGCTACATACCATTCTTTTGAATTTTGTTAAGCAAGGACTTAATTTCATTTAATACCATCCCACACAATTCACCTTAATTTCATTCCAATTCCTTTCAACTTACTTCAAATCCAATTCATTATTATTAACTTTGCTTAAGTTAATTTAATTCTAATTAAATTTATTTCTCAATCCAAAATTAATTTTTATTTTTCCATTCCAATCACATTCAAGATTTACTAATTAATTCTTCCAATCATTCATTAAATTTTCTACAATTTAATTTTTCCAAATTAAATTTATTTAACATTTTCACTTTAAATTTAAATTCCAACATTGAAAGTTCATATTTTCCTCCCTTATTTAAAAATCATCTCAACTTTACAAGTTTATAACTTACCTCACCAGGATTTACAATTCAAATAAGGATTCAGGATTTCAAACACCCGGCATTTAGTTCAAATCATTTTACAACCACCATTATCCCAAAATCACATTTCTCAAATTTTTAAACCAATCCTGGTTTTTATCCCCAACAAATTTCCTTTGAAATTTCAAAAAAAAAAACAAGTTCTTCTGAACAAATCAATTTGGCAGCAATCCGTCACTTAGAAACTCGAAAATGAACATCGATGATGCTGCAGTCATCACCGAAATTATTTTCCAGTGACTGAAGTGAGCTCAATGTTATATCCTTTACCAAAATTTATTTGAAACTATTTCCTTTTAAAATAATAATGCTATTATTTGTCTTTAAAGCACTTCGAAAAACACTTCCAAAATCTTCGGGGTTTTAAATTTTCAAATTTTGACTTAAATCAAATTTTAATTACAATTCATTTGTATAATTTATGCTCATACAAATTCCCATTTGATTATCCAAGTCATTCCAATTTTTATAATCTTATTTGTTTAAAATATTATTATCCAATCATCCAAGTTATATAAAAATTTAAGGAAATATTTCTTTTATATCAAAATATATTTTAGGTAAAATTATTTCATTCACCCACATTTAAAACAATACTGTGTCAATTTATCGTGTCAGGTGTTTATAAACTCTTCTCAAATAGGGGCCAACTTACTCGATCAGAATTCATATTTCAGTCAACCAATAAGTCAACACAATATTAAAACAATTTATATTCACTAACAAATATGCGCTCATATCTATTAATACACTCAAACTCATTCTAGAGTACTACCGACTCTATTTTCAATGAGTAATCCCCACCAGAGCCAAGGTTCTCGCTTAACCTTCAGCATTGAGACCAAATGTAATGGCTCGCAAATCCGTACCCCTTTGAATCGACACTATTCTCCATCAATCAACTCAAGATGAACGGAAATACGAACCATTAGGGTTAAAGAAGAAGAGATAGAAGGAGAAAATAGAAAACAACATCAGAATCTTACCATCGCAGCGGAATAAAATATAATAGATAATAAATGATCTTTACACAAAAACAAATCTCTTTATACATTACATCATCAGAGTATACATAACACACAAGTGGACAGTAATCATAACCTGTCCTCACAATCTGAATACACAGTGGAATATTTAACACAAATACGGAAGTACGTATTGCCATCCAGCTCGTCTCCTGAGCTCCTTAGCATCCTTTCCTGTAATCTATAATACCGGGTCTGAACCGAGCATTATAGTTAAATAACACCGCACTCAGTCTGGAATACCAACGTGAGAAAACCACACTCAAATTGATTATCAAAGTTTCAAAATTCTTTTGAAAACAAAAGCATCTCGTAAGACCACGCCACAAAAATACATGTCGGGTTTTTACCTTACGATAGCCAAAACACTTTTTTATCAAATATGTTTGATATTATAATAGTGTCTATAGAAAGTAAAATAGAATCTAGCTGAAATGCTTGCATCTCACGTTTCAGCAGTAGTTGGGCACAATCAAAACCGTAAAGGCGCGTAGGGAGAATGGATTTCCAACAAATGACTAGGAACTAAGATACCACCTATTACAGTACCTGGTCTAGATCAGCGTACTGAGGATCCACCCTAAATCCCCTATAACACAAGACCGGGACTACTCCTTACTGGATAATCCCAAGTAAGATCACCCCACGGTTGGGATCAGCAACCGCCACACAGCCGAAATAAAAATGGACATCTAGACAGCGATGACCTTACCCTAATGGGTGCTACCCACTTAGCCTTACTGCATATCCCTTGATTGTCAGTCATTCTCGATTGGTGAGGGTCGAGGCTAAGCGTTACCTTTTTAGAACACATCTCTTAGAATGCCCACCGTCCACCTGACGATGTTCCGAAAGCATTCATCCATACAAGTCCGTTCCGGGTTCGAACGGAACTGAAGGCACTACTCCTACTACATCCACTTTGGAATCACCTCAGGATTAGTAGCGACTAGCCCTTGCACTTCACTGCTCCACCTTTGAATCCAAACTCTGTTTTTCCATACGAAAACGTTCAAACCGGATCGAAGTGGTTTTCAAGAAATAAATCCTAATCTCGGTCTCTTCGAAACGATCAGCACATTGGCCAATATTGATAGTCGGTTATTTAACTATCAATTAACATTCACAAACAACCATCAAACATAAATAATTTCACCAAATTATTTATTAATCTCAAAATATCTTCACAAGATATATTTCCACTTTCAACCCTTTGAAAACAGTTTTCAAACCACACTCTTCTCATGGAATGAATTCCCAAATATTTATTTCCACTGAAAACACCAAGTACAATACTTTAGGTTTTTAAAATAATTTAGAACACTTATTATAAATTATACTTTAACATTTAAATTGAAAACTACTTCAATACTTTATTAAAAATATATACTTTAGGAATATTTAAAATGAAGTTACTTTATAAAATATAAAACTAGATTTTCTCCTTTAAAACAAAATACCAAGTCACCTTTAAATAATTACTACGATAGTAGATTTGAAAAATACTTACTTTAGAATTTAAACATTTAGAAAAAAATTAAATTTTCTAAAACATGCTTTTTAAAACAACATTAAAACTTTTAACTTATATTTAAAAATTTGCTTTGAAAACGTACTTGGCTATCTAGGGAAATACGCTTCTCTTTCATAGCTTTTAAAAATAAACCACTATTTACTTTTAAACAAATTTACTCATTCCTTTAATAAATTCCCACCGTGAATTTATTCTTCCAATTATCCACTGATATATTGTTTTACTTTTATAAACCAAGTTTATAAGTTTCATAGCTCAACTTTCTTTTAAAATTCCGATTCCAAACACTTAGATCAATTTCCAAATTGATTCCCAATTTACTTCGTTTTGAAATAAATTTCTTTTCTTCTCAATTTATTTCAAAATTCATTAACTTCAGATTTTGTTCCTTAATTATGATTTAAAATTTTTCTAACTTAAAACACTAATTTCAGATTTCCCAAATTCCTTCTTTATCCTTTTAACTAAATTCAAATCTTGAATTGTTTAAAATAAATTCTTCATTCCTTTACATAATATCACTTAAGTTTTTAAGAAAATCACTTATTCAAAAAAAAATCTCATTCCTCCATACTTGGAATTTTATTTATTAGAATTCAAAAAAAAAAATCAACTTTTATTCTTTTCTAATTCATTCTTTAATTTATTCAAATTTCTATAATTATTTACTTAAAATTCTCTCATTTATTTTCTTCCAAAAATCCAAATCTATACAATTTGATAACTCGATATATCCAAATATATTCAATCAAAGCATAGCATCCAACATTTGAATTTCCAACATAATATATCATAGATTATCACATAAACCATATGACAGAGTATTAAACAATCTAAATAAATTTGAGGAATCTAGTTGGATCCCTCCAACATGTTTCCCTGCATCCACAGATGTTAGAACAATACAAAATACCAATTCCACTTCGAGGTGGAATATCACGGTATATGGGTTCATATAATATCATCCGCTATTATGCGGCGCATAGCGTATCATCCGCTATATAATGCGGGAATCCATCACTCCAATATATACTATATACTACTATATATAATATAGCACATCAAATCAATTCAGTCATTCAACCAATTATTTAAATTTAACCATTTAAATTTATATTAAACCCAGATGAGTGAGATTTACTCATCTTTGATTTTATTTGCAATCCACTTCCATCTCGACCATTATCTCCCAATGTTGGACCTTAAATAAATATTTATACAATTTATTAATATTTGAACAGTCAAATAGTTAATTACCATTAAATTAATTAACTAATAATTTATTTAAATAAATTTTCTTTTTGTAAATTATTTTCTAGTGACCAAATAATTAGATAAGTTTAATTTCCATAATATATTATTATTTTAAAAACAAACCAGTAGATGCAAATATTTCTATCTGTATATTTATTCACTTTTGAACAATATGCATAAAAATAAATTTATAGATTTCAAAAATCAAATTTTATATAAACCTCCCATTTAAAATTTTTTATATCTCCGGATCTTAATTATATATGTTTCTGATTTATCTAGAGACATATACATATACATTAGATTCCAAAATAAAATCCCTATATTACCGAAGTCTTGTGTGTATATACATATATTTATATTAACTTTTCTCTTGAACAAGTATATAAAAGAAATTTTAAATTGAGAAAACAGATCGCAGCTATACCTTACTTCCTCGGAACGAACTCGTCGAACGATCCCCGACTTCCAGTTAACCATGCGTCGGCCTTCCCAGCTAGAGTCGACCGCACTTTAGAAAACATCTTCGAGAAGCTAAACCCCACCTAGGTCCACCTTCGCTGAAAGCTAATCGCGCGATGCCAGAGAAGTCATCCCTATCTCAACATTGAATGCGCGCTACCATCAGGGCATCGACGACAAAGCTCTAGCTCGAACTCGAGTGTCCCAAAAATCGCGACAACCTAAGAAATCGAGAGATTCTTCTGAGACCTAAACGAGCTCGACTTGCTTGAATTTGGGTTGGGTTTCGATTCATTTAGTTAGATATATTTTTAGGAAGAGGGAAATTTTGATTGTCGTATTCCACATGTTCTGCCTTTTCTTATTTAAACTAAGATCTTGTATTTTGTTTGAAGATAAACATGGCTCGGCATTTCTATTCACTGTTTTATTTTTTCAAACTAAGATGCTCGGCTGTTTGAGAAAACAGAGGAATGTCGCGTGTTTTAAAGTGGGAATGGGGGGACAAGATCTGATGTTGAACAGAAGGTGGCTTGCAAAAGAAGGCTACAATGCCTTGAAAAAAGAAAAAGCTACAGAAAAAAAGTTTGATGTGAATAAAATTTCAACTGATAGTGATTAGTATTTAAAATTATATATATTATTAAATTCAAATTGTCTCCATTTACACAGTCTAAAATTTTCGAACTCCTAACGAGGTATGCCGCCAGGCGTTTATAATGTTATACCCATATTCCGAACACGATGGAAAAAGTTTCGAGTCCTAATTCAATCGTATGGAGAAGATAGCTTTTTGAACCCAGTTATTATATTAAATTTCGATTTAATTTTTAGCGCGTTTACTTATCATACGGCCAAACGATCACTCCAAACATTGCAAAAATTGAAATTCGACAATAATATTATATTACGGATCCAATGGAACTGGTTTCGTCGAATTCCGAGACTGTGCCTCGGAAGACTATTTTTAAACGTCAATTTAAACGATATATTTTCAAAACTTAACAAAACATTCCCAAATTCAATTTCAACACTTTTACTATCTTCAGTACTATTGATATAAATTTTACAAACCCTTAAATTATTTTTAGCAAGCTTAAAACTCTAGATTCAACATTTGACCCAATTTTCAATAATTAAATCCAATAATTAAATTTCCAAATAATGGTGATATTTGAAACTTAACTTACAAACTAACTTTTAAATATTAAAATTAATTAAATATCCTAATTTAAAATGTCCAAAATTCTGGGTCGTCACAGATAGACTATGGAAGAACAATTAACAACCATAGCATCCATCAAACAATCCTCACTGTCATTCAATATGCTATGGATATATGATAACTAGTATGACCTTTCTACAATCAGGGACTAATGGAAATCCTAATTTTTAGTGTCCTCTCTTTAGCCTGAAGTTGATATTAGACCGCTTCAACCGATCCAGGGTACATAGATCCATTCAACTGATCTAGGTAGCCTTTCAATGTACCCATGAGCATCCTTACAATACCCCTACTTTGAGTATATCAGAAAACACATCGAGTATCAACGATCCGTTAGCATGCGAATCCGAGCCATTTCCTTGATTTATTCAATTTCCATTATCCTTAATGAACCATTCTATATTCCTCCATTCCACAATAGAACCATTGAACTATCCTATCCACAGGTCACCTTTCCTAGAACCTGCTGTTTTATGGATAACCATTCTCATGACTTTGTTCAACATCGAGTCGTCATCATCAGAACCTAACTCCTTTCATAATTGAGTTGTCATCGAAGTCAAGTAATTATCATCATGCCACTATATGCCATCAAACCCTAAGCAAACAAACAAAGGCCTTCAGCACAATCTACAGAGCCTCTACTTCCCCTCCAAGAAGTTTCCCTCTCATCCCATCAATAGAAATAACTCGACATGCATACAAATAAGTCGGACTTATTTGCTTAACCAATTTTTGGTTAAGTCTTAAGTGTTCTTCCTTGCTTCTAGTACTTCCTTCCCCATGTGCTTGGGACCTCGACTTATTCATCATAACAACTCAACCCCATGCCAAAGCCTTCATCTTTGAATTCTAGAAACAAGCTGGTAGAACCTCCAACACTTGGCCAAACATCTATATCTCATGATGATCGACCTTTATTAACCATGCTCTAGAGATTGCCCAAAATCGTCGAATTGTTTGAGTAATACAAACAACTCGATACCGACACGAATAAATCGGTACCGAATTGTTTGCTTAGCGATTTTTTCGATGGAACTTGAACTCCAAACTCTTTCCATGCTCCAGAGCCTGTGCAACACCCCTAATTTTTGATAACATTGTTCATGGGATTTAATTAGATAAATTAAATATAATAATGTAAATATAAGAGATAAGGAGATTGAGACTTGAATTAATTAAATAAGGGTCGTGCCTAATGAACTAACAAATGGCCTTAAGAATGGTTTTGGTTAATTAAGTTACATAAGGGTATATTAGAAAATTGCCATCCAAAACTTGCACCCTTATATATATATATATATATATATATATATATATATATATATATATATATATATTCCTCTCATTTCTTTCCATTCACGTCATTTTAAAATGCAAACCAAAATATAGAGGAACGACCGGCTATTGTGGAAGAAGAAGAAACTCAAATTAAAGCTAGAGAATCAAGCTTAAGGGAAATCAATTTAGATCAAATCTACTTATTTAGATCAAGGTGAAAAATGATTCCATCTCCACTTTGTTTTAAATCACATATTATCGGATTTAAGGGATAAATTCATTTTTATGATATATTGGATGATGATATGCTTGATTCATGATATATTTGATTTAAACAAGGTTGTTCAAAAGGGTTTTTGCATGGTTTTCGGTCAAAACCGAGATTTAATGTTGATTAAATGCCATGGGAAAATTTTATGTTATGAGAAACATGATTTTGGAGATGGGTATCAATTTTGATAATTTTTCAAGCAATGAAAAGATTATTATGAATTTTCAAAGCAAAATAGGGTTAGTTAGGTTTATAATTTATTTTGGAAAATACATTGAGAATTTGGGTCTAAAATTTTGATATGTTAGATAACATGATTAAAGTGAATTTTTATAATTTTTCGAGATTTTTCCAAAGTGATCTGCTATGCAAAATAAATTATTTTAAAAAGGGACTTCCTTTCAAAAATTGGAAGGACTTAATTGATTAACTTAACTATGATTTAGATTTGGATTAGCGACAGTTATTTTTAAAAAAGAATTTGAAAACGTCAACCAATCTGGTGTTGACATGTGGCATGTTATTTAGAGAAAAGTTTACTGAAACAAGAATTAAAGCTGGTTTGCTCAGAAAAGCGGTTTCGTGTACTTAGGAAAGTGCCTTTTGACATAGTAGCTTCCACCTTCATCTTTGTCGAAAACCAACTATGCCAAAACCAATACATAAGGCATCACCATGATGGTACGTAGTGGATTGGAGATAGGTGGAAGGTAGGGTGTCAAATGCATAGCTTCCGAAGGGATTGAAACCTTGGTTTGTTTTTGAAAGATAAGCGCATGCCTTTGTTTTGCTTTAAGCCTTCGATAGATACAAAGTGTTTGGTTTTGAAAGAGTCTTTAAAAAAAAGGTTTCGAAAGGGTTTCCATTAACTTAAAGTTTTCTTTCAACTGGGTTCTTTGATGATTTGAAAGAAGGAGTTCCGACGAAGTCGAAACCCTGCTGTCCTTTTATAACCTCCCAATTAAATTGAAGATATCAATGCCGTCGAAAGGTGTTTTGTTTTATAAGTCCAAGCCTCTTCCTATAGCTTTTGAAAGGGGTTAGGGGTTTCGAAGGTGATGTTTTCGGAAGGGGTTTCGACGCAAACCTTCCAATGTTTTACCCAGATGTTTTATGCTTTCGAAAGAGATGGTACAGATGCTATCAAGTTTTCCCCAAGATGTGATAAAGGATGGTTGCAAACAGATGCTTTCGACTATATTAACTTTGACCCAAATAATATTTTAAGATAAACCCAATGCTTTCAAAAGGGGTACTTTCAATGATTTCAGAAGGGTTACTGCCAACAGTGTCGAAAGGGGTACTTTCAACTGGTTTCAAAGCTAAGCTTCTAAAGGTTAAATATTAATACTTTAATGTATTCTAAAGGTTTCGAAAGGTAGAATTTTGAGTATTATAAGGCAGGAGCCTAATGTTTTTAAGAACTTTCGAAGGAGGTCATCCTATGAAGTCGCAAGCTAGGTTTTGAAGGTATTGAAAGGTTTTATAACCCAAACTCTATTTTTTTAAAGAAAAAACCAAAGGCGATATTAAAGGAGTTTTTATAATGGTTTTAAGAAGAAGCCATCTTTGATAAATTAAACCCAAAAGAGTGGTAATGCTTTGTTGTTATGTTGCTTCTTCTATATTAATATATTCACTTTATAATGAACCCATAACTGTATTTTGGGGATAAAAAGTAGGAGAACCAGTTAGGTCAACCCAGTAGTGAATATAAATTGAATAAACTCCTGAATGAGTAGAATTGCATCCAGGAGGGCAGGAAGACCAGAATATAGGGTTCTAAAATATAAAGGAAAGATATTGGTAGGGGCCAATAAGTTTACAGTAAGCCTATAAAAACTGTAAGATATTAGCAGAGGCCAATAGGTTCGTAGTCAACCCATGAAATCTATGTATAAAAGAGGATGTCAAATAGACAGGTTCATGGTAAACCCATGGAAACTGTGTAAAGGAAGATGTCAGATAGATAGGTCCATAGTAAACCCATGAAAACTATATGTAAAGGAAGATGTCAGATAGTTAGGTTCATAGTAAGCCAATGAAAACTATGATTGGATACCGGCAGGGCCGGTACGTTTGTAGTTAGCCTATGAAAACTATGTTCGGATGAAATATTGACAGTTGTTAATAGGTTCCTTGTCGACCCATGAAAACTAGGGTAAGAAGAAAGGATATTATGGTTACCAATAGGTTCTTAGTCAACCCATGAAAACTAGGATAAAAGTAAAATATTGGAGTTAACAAAAGGTTCATGGTGATCCCATGAAAAAAATGTAATTGGACAGGGAGTTCTTAAATGTTTAACCAGTTATTAGTCAGCCCATGAAAAATAATATGTTAACAGTAATCCTAGAAACTATAGTTGAGACAAATAGTCTAAAATGAATGGGGATGGGTAATCCAGAATTGATTCATTTGTTTTTGCATATCATCAAATTATAAGGTTTTGAATTGTTTTAACCATTGTGGATGCAGGAGCCTAGTATACGGTTTTATAAAGATTTTGAGATACTAATGAGAGAAACTCGTTCCGTTAATTGGCGTGGTCTCACTAGATGTCCAAATGATTTGAGATAGTTGATTATTATTCATATCAGGCTTTAAGTTTGACTCGAAGTTTATGTTTTCCCCTTAAATTCTCGAGTACTCGATTGATTTTTGAGTAGTTTGAGAGTTGAGGTTTTCGGGTACCTCTTAAGACGAACAAGCTTTCGAAGACGTGCATGAGGCATGATAGCTATTTAGAGTTCTCTTTTCTTTTGATTCCGCTGTATTGTTTGTAGTGGCAAAGTTGTTATATTGCCTATATATACTCTAATCGTCCCGGGGGCATCTTCATATGTCGCTCTAGGTGTATGTTGTAATGAATATATTTTAACTGAACGTGATTTCAAGTTTGGAATTATGTAAATTGGAATTTTTTTGGAATGAAATGTGATTTGGTTTGAAGTTTAATTTTTTTCCATATACATGTGTTTCTATGTAACAATGAATCTAACACCGCCGTATTTGGTCGTCGAGGATTAATAACTATGGATGACTGCAGCATCATAGCCGTTAGTTTTGGGCCTCCAAGTAGAGGGATGTTACAGCTTGTCTTCCAAGTTTCATCCAATTTCAACCATCTTTGCCTTCAATTCATCCAATTTGACAACCAATTTCCTATGTATCTAAAACACTAGCAAACAACATCAAAGCACAACATACAAACATGAAATAACATAAGTAAACATTCACCCACACATGCAATACATAAGAATGTAGTAACCAAGTAAATCTCAATCTAGATCTAAATTTTATATTAGCATATGCATATGAATACAAAGGATTGGAAAACCATTTACAAATCTTTTTAAACCTTTAAAATTCATTCTTAGACATATATAGAAGTGTGGTTAAGGTAAGAAAACGTTTTAAGGTCAAAATCATATAGAAACATCATTGTTAATTATAAAAACATGCATAGTAGAGTGAGGTCAAAAACAAATCACCAAATACCCTAAGTACCAATCTTTCCCCTTAGATCTGAAGTAGAGAGCAAAGGTGAAGGATTCAAATCAGCAAAAATGATAATCTCTAGCTTCTATATACTAACTGCCCCTCTAATCAATGATTTGGCCAAGATTAATAAAGAAAAGATGTGATTTTTGATGAAACTGGGATTAAAGGAGGCTTAGAACTATTTTGAAAAATTATGAAAGTGGCCTGGATCAGTTTCTATAACCTTCCCTTAGCACATATTTTGATGTGGGTTACTGGTCCTAAGCACGTGCTTGGTTAATTACACAATAAAACTGGCCAGCAGCTGCCAAACTTAAAATAACTTTAACTTTCAAATGATAAGTCTGTTTTCCTATTATGGCCACTCTACGGGATGAGAAATCGTCATCCTAAAGAAATCGAAGTAGTTCTAGTTCGACACTTTTTAAAAGTTATAGTCCAAACAAGACTTTTAGGGTTAAAATGGTCATAATGAAATTATGTAAAAATCGTAAATGTGGAAATATTCTTAAGAGTCTCTTTCCAAACTTTCAGAGTCATACGATCTCACATTAATAAAGTAATAATATTTTACGATCCTTCGATATGTAAACACGAGTCGTTGCATTTTTTACACCTCACTCGATTAATTATATCGAGGTGAGAGACCTTTGGTTATAAGCCATGTTGTGCACATATCTATAGTTGATTCTGTAATGTGACATTCAATGTGTATTACTTGCTGTGAGCTCACATACATATAATCAAACCTATTATGTACTCGTCTATACACGATGTTGCTGGATTATTCACATTATAGTTGACCCTCTACTAAGATACTATTTAATATAATGTGGTGTTTGCTTTATATTAATATGGGTAATAATGTTGGTGCATGATATGAGGCGCCCTTTTATAATTGCGATGAGCACTTTGAGTTTACATGATATACCATGGTAGTTATTATCACATACTGATATTTACATTTTAGACATAATTTGTTCCATGTATTATTTTTATAATACTCGAATCGGTCTGAGATATTTCATGCCTAGAGATGAAGCAGACATCTAAGCACATTTGGACACCTTTTGGGAGGCTAGTTACAGTAGGATTATCATTCCTTTGTGCATTTTTATAACCTCATTATATATGATGATATATGATGTATTTATTAGACTATGTTATATATGTTATGTAGACAACGACATTAGACCTGTAGTATGTAGACCTACCGTGACTAATGTGCTGGTGATGTATTACATTTTATTGCTGCATTGATGACTTTGTATACTCTATTATTTATTATGTGATGTGTATTGTTCCATCCTAATAATCACACATATTTCTTGTTTTCTGTCGATACCGAGTACATAGACATAATTTGATTATTTGAGACATGTATCAGTGTTAGCCCATGCGAATAATCATGTGTGATGGTCTAATATCACATTATTCTCTGTAATATCAACGATATTACTCAATAACACTATTTGGTAGTATGGGTATAGAGGTTAGTCATTACAAACTATCAGAGATATAAAGGCAAAGCTATCGAAAATATAAAGGCGAAGCTATTAAAAGTATAAAGACAAAGCTATCAGAAATGTGAAGGCAAAGCTATAGGAAATATGAAGACAACGCTATCAAAAATATAGAAGTTAGAGTTGTCAAAAATATGAAACAAAAGATATCGAAAGTATGAATGGAAGTGTTATCAGAAAAGAGATCGAAAGTATGAATGGAAGTGTTATCGCTTAACCGGGCTCTGATACCAAATGTAACGTCCCGGAATTTTTGATCCTGAAAATTCCAGAGAGTTAAGCAAAAGAAGAAAAGAGGTGGAAGAAGAAGAAGAAACAGAAACACCGAAACGCAGAATCTCACATTCGCAGCGGACCAAAATATAGTATCAAATAAAATAACAGTTATACAAAGGAAAACCGTATCAGTTAATTTACATTAATACGTCAGAGTTACGACATTTCACAATCACTGGAAAGTTAAAATTACTTGTCCCAGATAAACAATAATATCTCTTAGCGGAATACTTTATACGTCCCTGCCTTCCAGCTTGCCATCTGATTTTCAGAACATTCTTACCTCGAAATCTGTAATACTCGGTCTGACCCGAGCATTACATCAAAGTAACACCTGAGTCTGGATGGAAACCAGTGTGAGTAAACCCATGTAACATGAAATACTAATTCATAAAACTTATTTAAAACCCTGGATAACTCGTACTTCACTACGAGTTCTTAACTTGGTATAGTCAACACTTATTTCACACATCAATATCTATGTACATCTACATAGTTTAAATGGTCCAATTACTTAAATCATTTATTCCAGCTTATTGATTTCACGTATCAAATCTATAAGGTATTTATAGAAGATTACAAATTGAAGTAGTTTCTGGTATTTGCTAATACTGACCCCGGTCTCTTCGCATCCAATGTCATCTAAAACCAAGTTATTCAAGTGAATACAATTCAGTTTTAAATACATGATGTCACTTTTACACAATAATTCATTATCGATAGATTACCACATTATTCACTATTCAACCCAAACATATCATGTCACAAAATATTCACATAGATAGATAATTCACATTATCACAAATAGATAATCCACATTATCATAATTTAACCAAACCATCTCATATCACAAAGCAACCCATATCACTTATTAGAGATATCACAAAATTCAAGGCATTCAATACCATTCAATCATTCATAAGCAAGATTAATTAGTCACACCATTTCTAATTGATTTAAATAGATTAAATTAATTACTTTAATCACTTTTAATCCTGCTTACTTAATATTAATTAATTATAAACCATTAATTAATCATCCCATGATTATCCTCATTAAGTAATTAGCATTTAAATTAATTACACAAATTAATTAGCCTTCACCCATTCACATTAATTACATATATTATTAATTAATTACTCAAATATTGCATTGATTAATTATCCTTTAATTAATCACACTTATAAATTAACTAACCCTAATCAATATCCTTAATTAATCAATCCTTTGATTAATTACACTAAGTAATTAATCCTAAATTACTTCCCTTAAGTAATTAACCTTTAATTACTTTCGTCAAGTAAGTATCCTATTGGTTAATTATCCTCAATTAATTAACCTTGATCATTAATTAAGTTAACTTTTAATTGCTAATTAAATTAATTAACCCTCAACAGAATTAATCCTTTCATTACCTTCATTAAGTAATTATCATTTATAAGTAATTTCCCATTTAATTTATTACATCCAGTAATTACCCATTGATTATTTACACTATGTAATTACACTTATTAATTACATTAAGTAATTGTACTTAATCAATCATCAAGTGATTATCTTAAATTAATTAAACTAGTCAACTAACTGAAATTAATCGCATTAATTTAATTAATTACATTGAGTAATTAATTCCTTTAATTATTTCCATTAATTAATTATTCTTTAATTAATTACCTTTAATTACTTAAATTAATTAACCCTTAATTAAACAAGTAATTAACTATCCTTAATTAATTTTTATTATCTTATAATTAAATTCAATTAATCATTTTTCACCTAATTATAAGTTAATGACCCTTAAATTAATTATACTCATTAACCATTCTTTAAATACTTCCCTTAAGTAATTACACTTTAATTTTTAACATAAATTAATTTACCATTATTAGTTACATTAAGAAATTAACTTTTAGATGACGAGGCATTTGGCTACCTTAAGAGAGTCATAGTTACTCCCACCGTTTACCCGAGCTTGGTTGAATTTCTTCACTTTGACATTCAGAGCACTGGGCAGAAATCACATTGCGTAAGCATCCGCAAGGACCATCGCAATGCTTTGTTTTAATTAAACAGTCGGATTCCCCTTGTCCGTACCAGTTCTGAGTCGGTTGTTCGATGCAAGTGGCTAGAAACTCCCGCAAGGGAGTGCCATTCCTAACCCGTCTCCCAATCGGCACGCGTCGTCCCGCTATCGCCACGGAAGTAGCTTTAGCAGTCCGCCAACAGCCAATGGGTTCGCGTTAGGACCCCCAAGCCCAACCCTCAGAGCCAATCCTTTTCCCGAAGTTACAGATCCATTTTGCCGACTTCCCTTGCCTACATTTTTCCATTGGCCAGAGGTTGTTCACCTTGAAGACCTGATGTGGTTATGAGTACGACCAAGCGTGGGTAGCACTCGGTCCTCTGGATTTTCATGGACCGCCGGGGGCGCAATGGACACCGCTCGACGTGTAGTGCTCTTCCAACCGCTTGACCCTACCGCCGGCTGAGCCATTTCCAGGTTGGGCAGGCTGTTAAGCAGAAAAGATAACTCTCCCCAAGTCCCCCGCAGCGTCTCCAGACTCCCTAACGTTGTCGTCCGCCGCCACGTCCTGGCTCGGGAATTTTGACCCGATTCCCTTTCGGAGCTCGCGCATCAATGCGCTCTTTTACGGGTTTCCCCCATCCCTTAGGATCGGCTGACCCATGTGCAAGTGCCGTTCACATGGAACCTTTCCCCTCTTAGGCCTTCAAAGTTCCTATTTGAATATTTGCTACTATAGAACAAAGTTCCTGGAGGTTGTGGGTTCGAGTCCCACAGCTGAAATATGTTTCCCTTAAGGCCTTGAGTGGTCTATCCTCAACAAAACCGAAAATGGTAGAGGATTAATGCTCTTGGCTGGGCTGCCTAAAAAGGGGGTCAGTGTGGCGGACAACTGTATCCCCTAGCTCTACTTTCCGGAGTAGGGTTTTTCTTAAGTAATTGACTTTTAATTAATTTCACTAATTAATTATCTTTAATTAATCACAAGCTTAATTAAAGATAAATTCTTATCCTCATAAATAACTAAATTACATTATCTAACTTCATTACATTATAACCACTTAGGAATTTAATTACAAGATTAATCTAATATATAACTTCTTTAAACAAAACAAATCTAAACCATTTAACATAAATTTTAACTTTGAAATTTGTTCCAAAACTTATTTAATAAATTGTTTTGTAAACTTGGTTATATCCCTTGAAACCACGATCATTTAACTTGGAAACTTGTTTTCGTTTGGTTTCTAAAATCTTTATTTCTTTTTCTTTAAGTTTGAAACTTTGCATTTCCTTTGCTTTTAAAGAAAATTGTACATACTTACTATCAACCAAAGCCTGGTTAGTCATCGAACAAACCCGAGCCAATTACACGAAAACCCAAGCAACACACACGTTCTCTCTTCCCTCGCGACACCCCCGTAATCCACTCGGGATCGATCCGAACGAAAACCCAAACCTCCCCGAGCAAAAACTCTTCCTTCCCAAAGCCATAACCCCTATAGACACCACCGTGCACAAGTGTACGTGCACACCCAATCAGAACGCCTCCGACCTCTACCGTGATCCTCGAAAAGTCAACAACATCTACCCCCAATCCTCCCGGCCCACCAGATCAGACTATCTCGTTGAAATTGAGAAACGAGCCAGTCGAACAAAATCTGGAACCACGAGAACGATAAAAGATTATCGCCGCCGTCGACCTCGCGCACCAGAGTTCTTATCCTTCCGACCACAGCTACATCTCGTCCCCACGTGACGTTCCCCACTATTGCGATCGCCTCAGAAGATCCAACGGCGATGCATGACCTCGCGAAATAACACTGACCAATTCTGGCATTCAAAACCTTGTTCAATGCCGACCAGGCGCCACAGCCATCTAAAAATCACCAGGCCGTTTTTCCTATGACCGTCGTCTTTCCAACTTCCTCTGACAACAAGCCCGACCTCAATCACTTCGTCGATCGACGACAATCGACGATAGTACCAAATCCGTTCATCTCATAATATCACGATGAATTTAAACTTAAAAATTTTGATTATACCATTAAAAATCATCAATTCCAAATTCGAATTCGACCACATAATCAAATTCGAGTTTTTACATCCTTGATTTCTGACTTAAAATGATTTATCACTGTAAATATTCATTTTTGTCATAATTACTTCAGATATACACTCGAAGTTATTTTTCAAATTGCTATTACATTCATCTACACATTTTTCCTTCAAATGTCATACCTAATATTGACTAAAAAAAATTTGATTTTTGAAACTTGGTTCAGACTGTTATCATTCAAATAGAGACTCTCCTGTTTATAAACAAACATGCTTATACATACATAGATATATATATATATATATACATATTTAATCATATTAAACCATCATACTCACACTCATTATACTTTACTTCAACAATTCATTGCATGCATTGAGACTTAAAACAGTTTGAAACCTTAAAAATAAACTGTTTACTCACCTTAAAAAAATAGAGACCTGGAATCTGGAAAGGAAATTTGAAACTGGAAAATGCTTTATGGTCTGAAGCTTTTATTTAGTTGTTGAAATGATCTTTTTTAAAATCTGAGATGGTCTTGTTGTATACATATTTTCTTCTTTTAGGCTTGAAGTTGTTTCATATTTTGAATTGTAGAGAGATAATTATTTACTGGTTTGAGTTTTTGTTACTGACCTTGTCTTCTCAGGTTTTTGGGTACTTTTATATTATGAAAGAAAAAAAATGGAAAGAATAGAAATTTATGTATACATATGTAGCTTTTCCTTTTCATTTTATTCATTAATTCTAAAAATAAAAAGAATAAATGACACTTGTTACATTGCATGATACTTACCTTACATTTTTCTATTCATGATATAATTCCTATTACACTTGTAATTTTGCATAAATTTATATAATATTTTTTTTTCATTTTCATATTATATTTATATTCTTATGTTTAATACTTTTACACATATACAACTTGTACGTCTATTTAAAGAAGGTTTTAATCTTTGTTAAATCCTATTTAAACTTAAGCTATTAACTAAATTTTATCATTAATGGTTTATGTTTATATATATATATATATATATATGTTATAAATTTATATTTATACTTCTCTTTTTTTTTACTTATACAAACTTTAAGAAAATAATTTTGATACTCATTTATACATTAATAAATTATCACATCCTCAAGATATTATTTGGAATTTCTAAATCCAAGTTTCATTAATAAACCATAAGTGTATGTATGAAAATAGAATAGCTATCGTATGATAAGTTTTGCATATGTCTATTTATAAAAGATGAATTCTGCTAAAATGAATAATTATAAAGAATATCATTAAACAAATATAATCAAATTTCAATAATTATATCAGGAGATTATCAAACGAATATTTATTCAGATATTTATAGTTCAGCATTTATTATAGTTCTAATTCATCTATATACATATCTAGATATATATTTATAATCAGGTTTATTTGTTCAATTAATAAATCAGTGTTTTAATAAATTTAATCTTGTTAATTACAGATTAACGGCTGTCTAAAATCCGGGTTATCACATTCCTTCCCCTTTTGAATCTTTTCGTTCTCGAAAAAAAATAAAGCCAGAATTTATTAAAATGCTTAATATCAAAAAAAATTACTCTTTGATCTTTAAAACACTTTAAAATCTATATAATATTACCAAAATAGTTTTATAAAAATACTTTTATAACTCGATGTTTCCACAAGTCCATCTTCGTTATCATAGAAATTCGTTCATACGTTGATTGGGCGTAGGACTGACAATCTATAAGTACTTAGCAGACCCGTTTTCAACACCCAGTGAAAATACTTAGAAAATAATTTATTGAAAATATAGAAAACATTTATGTAAATAGAGATATCATCTTTGCTGAGAATGCTCAGGAAATCATCACCGCCATCCATGGTCGCAGTTAACTCGATGGTTGCCATCCCAGCAAAATCCATAGATAACTATAGGCACTCCGCGCCCCTCGATTACGCTATGGAACCCGCTACAAATCGCAGCTACATCTGGGGTTACGTTGCTATCATAGCAAAAACCCATATAACTATAGGCATCAGCGCCCTCGAATTCCGTTGCCCAAAAAAATGAAAATTCTCCACTCCACTTGACTATAGATCGCAGTCTACAGATGTTGCGTTTCCTTCCCGGCAAAATCAAGCATAGACCATTGACACTCACCTCCACACGATTTCCGCTATGGTCCACAGTAGATCGCAGCGACATCGAGTTATATTGTCGTCACAGCATAACCCAAATGTCCCTGTAGGCATCAGTGCCCTCGACTTTCTACCCAATAATCCTCAGGAACTTCAGTTTGTCTAGACTTCCTCACATGATCCACTTTAGAGCCTCCCTCTTTTGAAGCTCAAGGCAGTACCAACTTATGGTACTTCTGAGAAGTTCATTTCAAGGGAGCGACATTTTCTCCAGAGCCATTTTCAAAACACTTTATACTATACACATATAATATCTTCCAAATCATACACCTAGTATGAATCCCATATAAATCTCCTTTTCTCAAAATCGATTATCCCAAAATCGATAATTCTCAACTAGGCTTTCAGAATTTCCAAAATTGTTTTTCTCCAAAAATCAAAAGCCTTTCCAACATCCATAGGTTCCAAAAACATTTTCTCCGAAATCATTCTCATAAGATCCTTTATATATATATATATATATATATATATATATATATATATATATGTATGTATGTATATATATGTATGTATGTATATATATATATATATACCCTTGAAAAATCTTTGGATCATTTCATACTTGTATAAAGCCCCTTTTATACTTCAAATACTTTCAAAAACCTTTTCTTCTGGCTATAGATTCAACAAGGGGAGTTTTATCATATATAACAAAGATACATAACTTTGTTTATTCCAAATCAAATATTCAAATTTGATTTCTCATTACTTTTCTTCATAAAGTGAACCTTAAATCATAGAAATTTCCTATTTTCATTTTACTTCATCATATATTTCACAAAATATACTTTTCATTTCAAAAATATTTTACAATTCTTATCCACAAATTTTCAATATCAATTTCATTCAAACCTGTACGATGTACTCATATCATCCGTATGCAATATCAATCTGATCGCTCACTCGATCACTTAATTTCTCTTCTGAACTAGTACCGTCCACCCGACTTCCTAGTGCGGACTAAGATCTGGTTTCTTGATCAGAAACCGTCATTCTCCTTGCATAGCCATAACTATGATAGAGAATATCCAGAACCAATCAAAAACCATATCCAGGTTTGCCGTCGATAATCGAGTGAAAAATCCCAACATGGATCGATATATTACCTTGAAATTCTATGCTCAAATCTGGATCAAATCATTATGCGAATAGAATAATATACGTCACCCTACGTATTTATCTCTATTGATTATTACCCAAATCAATCTCCTTTCCTATTCACATTCACTTTAATTTCTATCCACTTATTCACAATTGTTTCAATTCCATTTGGATTATCACTTTAATCCATATCTCAATTGGTAATTAATCATAAACAGTTTGCACTCCGACCAGTTTAAATTTAGAAAATAGCTTATGTGATGACCCGGAATTTTGGGCAATGTCAATTTAATAATCTATACTTAAAATTAATTTGATTTGATGAATTTTGTTAATAAAATTTGACTTTATTTAATAATCCAATTAAATAGATATTTAATTGGTGAATTTTAACTTTTTAAAAACTAATAAAATATTTTCTATGTATAATGTGTGTGTATATATATTTATATATATTGTAAGTAGATAAGTTTTGATTTGAAGTTTAATAAACAAATAAAATCTTGTTTTTAAATTCTAATATACATTTTGATAATTTGAAAATTATTTAATATATAACTTTTCAAAGCTATTTATAAATAACAATATGGTTTTAAATATTTAAGGTAAATATTAATTTGTTTAAATTATATCTTAGTTTAAGTATAAATTAATAAAAGGTTTATTTTATTTTCTTTTAAATATAGCTTAATAAATATAATTTGAAATTTTATTTAGAAGTTTAAAATACAATTAACATATGAGATTTTATTTCATTTAAGTAAGATAAGTAATAAGAAATTTATAATCTCTTTCATAAATTATTTAAATTGATAAATATGTTATTTTCAAATAATATTAATAAATGTATAAATATAGATAGGTTTTAAAAGACAACATTATTGTTATTTTCAAATTAAATATGTTGATATAAATTAGCTTTAAATTGGATTTTTTTCAATTTATGATTGGATTTGAATTTGAATTAATTTTGAATTCAAAAGAATAAACATTTTTAAATTATTTGGATAAGATTTCATTTTTATATTATTTGTTTTATTTCATTTTCTTTAAAAAGAAATGCACATATACATTTACATATGAAAATAATTTATATGTATATAAGTATTTAACAAATAAAGAAAAAGGGTTTTATTTACTTTTAAATTAAATAAAAATAAGTAAAAATATGTATATAACAAGTGTTAATGTCTTAAGTAACTATTGAGACAAATGTGAACTAATAATCTACCATATTTGACAAATGTAGTAATATAGGACAAGTGTTCTTTTAATTTTTGATTTTCTTTTAATTTTTAAATAAATCATTTTAACTTATATAAACACATACTTCATTCCCTCATTCTTCTTTTCTAATCTTCATTTTCAAAAGCTAAGAAAAGAATTTCAGCTGAACCAAAATTGAAAACAAATCAGTAAACAAACTCCTCAAAACCAAAAATCATGTTCAAATTTGATTTTCAATTCTCAAACTCCTCACAAAAACCAGAATTTCAATTCAAGCATGCAAACCCATCTTAAATCAAAGCCTAAAAACATCTTCATAATGCAATCTGTAATCCACTTTCAAATTGAAGATCAGATCAAAAACCTGTGATCATTTTGCAAATTTTCAAATGCAAATCTGTGAAGCATCCTCAAAATCAAATCTCGTCAAGCCTGCATTTTTAAATCTGTTCAAACATGCATTTTCTTCCATCTATCTAAAAGCCATCTCTGCATGCAAGTCTAAACAACAGCAACTCAAGTTTTATATCAAATTCAAAAAAAGCATTCAAGTTGAAGTTTTAAAAGCAAAGGCACTCTGGTTTAAAATCAAAACAAAAGCTTTTCAAAAATCCGGTGCTCTGATCATCACTGTTTCCAGGTGAGTAACATCACAATTTTAAAAGTTTAAGTATATGTTTATGTTGCATGTTCATCTCTGAAAACAAGTATGTTTGTGAAAATATTTTAAATCTCTGTGTGTATATATATGAATGTTTGGTGTGCATTGCTGTGTGACTGTGTTTCCTCTGATTCTAGTTCCAGGTCCAAATTCTAATAAAAAATTCTCTTGCTCTTGTTCAAATCTTTGTTAAGACTTATGACTTGATCAAAGTATGTTTAATTTGTCATAGATTTTAGTTTAAAAATTTGTTTAAGTTAAAAAAATTTGTATTTCCTCTGGAAATAAATAATCAACAGTGTAAACTTAAAATAAGTAAAAATTCAATTTAATTGTTTCATAGATTCGGGTATATGAATCAAATGCTTAAGCTAAAACTTGATTTTTGAAACAAAAATTACGATTTTTAGTAATGGGCATTTCTGGTTTAACCAGAAATTGGAATTTGATGAAATTCTGATTAACTCGATAGTCTGAGGGGTCATAATTCTTTCTGGAGGAAGAGGAGTGGTCAGTGATTTAGGAAAAAATGGTGGAGGTGGTGGAAGATCACCGTGGTGATGGTGGTTGTTCGATTTGATCTGTAAACCTAGTTTTGGGTAGTGCAATAGTTTTTGATCGGCATTGTTCCTCTAGATGATCGAGTGCTACGTTATTTTAGGAGATGATAGTTTGGTCGTTGACGAGGGTTTGGACGAAGTTTCAAAGCCTCCTGTGGTCAGAGATGAGTTGGCGAGGAGTTTTCAGGTTTTGGATGGTGGTTCCAGTTTGGGTTTGAATGACATGAATCTGATTTCAAGGGGAAATCAACGGTTCTGGTGATCGAGATAAGTTGTGATGGTGATCGATGACTTGTTTAAGTCATCATGGTTGATCGGAGATGGGTGGATGGCTGGTGCATGTGCACTGTACACATTTTCTGGCGATGTTGATTTTTGGGTTTGAGCAGAGTTTGTACTCAAGATTTTACTCGAGTAATTTGAGTGGTTGGCCCGAAGTAGGAGGGGTGTGGACTCAAAGCAAGTTAGGTTCACCTCGGGTCATTTTGATTTGTTACAGGTTTCTTTAAAAACCTGACTGTTTTAAAATTTTAAACCAGTTTTAAAATTTGAAACAGGATTTTTAAACAAAGTTGAAATCAGAATTTAAAGTAGGAATTCAAAATAACTTTTGAATCCTAGTTTGAAATAAATAAAGTTTTATAAAATTTAAATATTTAAACAACTTTAAGGTGTGAAGTATATATTTAAAATGTTTTGAATTTAATTAAATTTGGTTTAAAAACTCATATAAATTTCTTTAGATGATAACTGTTCTTTAACATTTGATTTTAAAAAGGTTTTAACTTGGTTTAATTTGTTAAAGTTAAATTTGTAATTATTTCAAATCTTTAATTTGAAATGGGATTTAAAAGTGAAGATGAAAATTAAAAGTAAAATGTTTTCAAATGTGTTTGTGAATGATAATAAAATCATTTATAAGAAAATGTTTTCATTTTAAAAATAATAAAGATTTAATGATTTGTGATTCATTTAATTATTAAGGTAAATTAATATGGATAATTAATTAATTTATTAAATGGTTAAGGATTTGAATTAATTAATTAAGGTTGAAGTTAATTAATTAAGATTAATTAATTTGAAAATAAGATCATTAATTAGATAAGTTAAGCTTTTAATTAATGATTAGAAATTAATTTATCAAGTAATTAAGAATTAATTAAGTTACAGTTAACACTTAATTAATTGAATAATTGGTGATTAATTAAATGGTTATTAGAGATTAATTAATTTGTAATTAATTTAAGTTAATTACTCGAGAAAAGTAATTAAAGAATTATTGATAAGTTAATGAAGGCCATTAACTTAAGATTATTTAATAATTAATTAATGTGATTAATTTTGATAATTAATTGGACTAATTCATTTAGATAATCATTTATGGAATTTGGTTAAGTATGATTACTTTATGAAAGTAATTAAAGGTATTAATTACTCAAGGTAATTAATTAAATAAATTTGATTAGTTTAAGTTAATTAATTAGGTTTAATTAATTTAGAATAATCATTGGATGGGTTGATAAGTAATTACTTAGTGTAATTAATGAAGAATAATTACTTAGAGAGGTAATTAAGATAGGTAATTTACTGGAGGTAATTAATTGAAGTATGAAAGAGTTTTGGGATTAATTGCTTTGTGTAATTAATATGAAGGATAATTACTTAGTGAAAGTAATTAATAATTAATTACTTAGTGTAATTAATTTAAGAATTGATAAATTAAGCCATTTGAAAATAATTAAGTGATGTAATTAAATAAGGGTGATTAATTGCTAATGAGATTAATCAAGGGTGATTAATAATTATGGTTTAATTAAATGACTAATTACTTAATGTAATTAATTTAAATAGAATAAATAATTAAAGAAGTAATTATGGATCATTAATTTATATAATTAATGATGTAATTACGGATTAATTAATTAAAATTAATTAATCTATGATAAGTGATTAAAGTAATCAATTAATGTAATTAATTAAGGATTAATGTAATTAATTATAGTTAATTAATTAATGAAGTAATTAAAGGTTAATTACTGTATTTGGTTAAGGATAATTAATTTGTGAAATTAATTAAAGGATAATTACTTGAATGTAATTAAAGGATAATTAATTAAGGGTGATTAATTAAGGGGATTAATTAGAGGTTAATTAATCAATTGATTTGTAATTAATTAACAGTTATAAGCAGGATTTATAGAATGAAGTGATTAATTTAATTTACTTTAAATTAATTAAAGATGAAATAATTAATTTAATTCATTTTAAATTAATTATAAATGGTGTGATTATTAATCCTTGTTTATATATGGATGATATAGATTTCCTTGAACGGTTTGAATCTCAGATATGAGATAAATAATGCTGCGTGATATGGATGCTTTGGTTGCATTGTGATGATAATATGAATTATCTATTTGTGATGATAATGTAGATTATCTATTTGTGATGATAATATTGATTATCTGTTTACGATGATAATGTTGATTATCTATTGTGATCATGTGAATTATCTATCTGTGTGTGTATATATATATATATATAATTAAATTGAATTGTTTTAAACTTAAAACAACTTGGACCTAAAAGATACGTTTTGGATTCGATGAGACCAGGATCGGGTTTCCATATTTGGATATCCGAAAACCACATCGATCCAAATTAACGTTAGGTCGTGAATCTCAAGTGAAGATGTCAGAGTGCAAGGGTTATTGTCGTTAACTCTGAGGGTGATTCCAAGATAAGCGTAATGAGATAATGCCTTCGGTTTCGTTCGAAACCGGAACGAACTTGTATGGATTGAATGCTTTCAGAACATCGTCAGGTGGACGATGAGCATTCTAAGAGATGTGTTCTCTAAATGTAATCGTAGCCTCAAGCCTCATCAACCGGGAATGGCTAAAATAGGGGAGGTGCGGCAAGGCTAAGTGGGTCATGCCCAAGTAGGACGAGATTTTCCCCTTTCTAGAAGTCCCTTTTATATTCGGCTATGTGGGGTAGTTGATCCGCGACAACTGTCGGGGTTGTCTTGTTCGGGGTTGTCTTGTTCGGGACTGTCCAGTAAGGGATGGTTCCAGCCTTGTGTTGCAGGGAATTTAAGGTGGATCCTTGGTACGTTGATCTAGGCCACGTACTGTGACGGGCGGTACCCCTATAGCCCTGCCATTGTATGGAATCCAAAATCCAATAAGTGCCATCGGTTTTGATTGTATTACCCACTTTTGTGGCTAGTAGCTGGAACTTAATGAACGTAATAATTTCGGCTATTTCTTATTTACTTGAAAGCCTAGACCTATTATAATATCACCGGATTTTCTATCAAATGTTTTGGTTAGCGTAAGGTAAAAACTTTTCCATGTTTATGTGTGGGAAGTCTTACGCGATACCTTTCTTTTCAAAGTTTTTCAAAAGTTAAGCAACTTTAACCTGTTGCTCACACCAGACCCATGTCTAACCCGGAGTTTATCTTCTGTTTTCTTAAACTCTTGGGTACTCAAATTTTTCACGAGTAGCCAAGGCATTCAGGTTGGCTTTGACAAAATTGTGGAGGAGCAATGGAGCAGGAGGCTTCAACGTTGTAGATATGTATAGTATTCCGCTGTGTTTGGTATCTCTGTGTTTTCTCTGAGATGTTGAGTTGTAATAACTAGGCAGGTGTTTATAATTGTCTAATATGCGATGTATAATCTGTGTAACTATGATAATGGTTGAATACTATGTAATACTTATGTTATTAATATAATTTATTCATTCCGCTGTTGAGATTATGATATTGTTCTTCTTTCTTCTCTATCTTTTCTCTTTCTATCCCTTTCTTTCTTAACTCATGATGCGTCTTTCTGGATAGTGGAAGACGACAGTTGGTATCAGAGCGCTAGGTTGAGTGAATACCTAGGCTTTGGAGTGTTTTCTTTCTTGAGAGAGTGTATTTGTAATTTTGATATATATTTATATATATTTGTTTCTACCTATTTGTTGGGTTACCTGTTCGGGTTTTCCAATATAAGTTATAAAGGTAGATAAGGTAATGGTGTGTGTAACCCGACTACAAATGGTTGGAGTTTGAATGTTTGAGGTTGGAAGTGTATTTGTCGAGACTGTAGACCTAATACCGTCTCGGGTGAGCATTGCACTGATGAAGGATTTCACCAATCTCTGAAGGGAACCTTTTAAAGGGTTCGAAGTTCATTTTTGAAGTGTAGTTGGGATGAGTAGAGTTTGGATCTGTCGGCTGGGCAGAAGCGAGTGATTGTATCTTGTTACCTCAGGAAGTAGTAGCTACGTAATGAGATGCAGTGACTATGGATGTTTTTGAAGATGTTTCTTTAGAACAAGTTTAAGGTGGTGTGTCTGCTTCGATGATGTGGTTGAGTTCGGCTGGTTGTTTGTGTTTGGCTTTGAGGCCTGAGTTTCTCGAAGAGCTTATGGATTAGGAAGTCTTTGGGCATCTGTGTCAGCCGTGCAGCTCGAAGTATTCTTTATGCAAGCAAGAAGGTCTGCTGGTTAGCAGTTTTCTGAGGTGAAATTTAGAAGGAGCAGAATGGATCCATTTCTTCAATGGATGGGCTCGATAAGCGTAAGCTATTCTGATTGGTAAAGAGAGAGCAGTTTCTTTGAATTAGGCTGGGTTTATCGCAAAAGTGGTCTGCGATAGTTTGAGTGTTCTCTAGGATTATCAGGGTTTTTTCCAGATGTCTTCAGAGAAGTCAGAGGTTTGTCTGCATCTGGAGATTGAGTTTTCTTGTCGACTGGATTCCAAGAGTGAAGCCGGTAGTTCAGCTTAGTAAAAGGATGGTTCCTTGAGATAGAGTTTGGTGAAGCAGCTCTGGATTGGTGGAATTTCCGAGTTTTCTTTTATGAATCCGTTGAACCATATTTCTGGAATGTGTTTTCCAGTCTGTGCTCGTGTTCTTCATCAGCATTTTCATCTATTTCAGATCAGAGTTGTGCAGCGGAAGTAGTTTGGGAGTGCATCTGTTTTGTCTTTTCCGGATAGGAGAAGTAAGTTCAGTCTTCTGTTGTTTGTGGAGTAGAATTGTGTTCTTGGTTGATGGTTGATATTGAGAGGATCATTTTGATGGGTTGTTTCTGGTCTAGTTTGTTTCTAGAGACATCAGCAAGGGTTAAGCTGATCAGTTTGGATGTTGGAAGCCCAGGATTGTCAGAAGATTTTAAGGATAAGAGACGAAGGAATTTGGATTTCGGAATCGGAGATTTGGTTTTGGATAAGATTTCTCCAATCCAAGGAGCTATAAGTTTTGGTAAGTCTGAGAAGCTAGCTCCGAGGTGCTTTGGTAGGATAAGTGCTTTGGTTTTCAAAATTTGGATTGCCAGTTTGGATAACCGGGATTCGATGTGTTTCACGTATCTCTGAGGGAGTACGTCTATCTCTGATTGTGGAACCAGCAGTTCAGGAGGTTTGGTAGTTGAGTCAGACTTGTCTGTGGTTTGATATCCTGTTTAGTTTTGTAGATCTAGATGGGTAGGAGCTCTGTAGCTTCGTAGTTTTGATTGTTTGGATTTTGTATAGCGAGTATTCCGGTATTTATACTTGGGAAACTCGAGGAAATTTTATCCAAAATTTTGTCTGGATAGTTAGATTTGTTTGATTTGATGAATTGGTTGCTATGGTTGTTAGCATATGATTGATATATGCTTGTGTTTTTAAATTAAATCTTTGATGAGATTATTAAATTACCTTTGCTTTTAAATTTTGGGGACGAAATTCTTTTAAGGGGGGAGGAATGTGATGACTCGGAATTTTGGGCAATGTCAATTTAATAATATGTATTTAAAATTAAATTGACTTGATAAATTTTGTTAATAAAATTTGACTTGATTTAATAATCCAATTAAATAGATATTTAATTGGTGAATTTTAACTTTTTAAAAACTAATAAAATATTTTCTATCTATAATGTGTGTGTGTGTGTGTGTGTCTATATATATATATATTGTAAATAGATAAGTTTTGATTTGAAGTTTAATAAACAAATAAAATCTTGTTTTTAAATTCTAATATACATTTTGATAATTTGGAAATTATTTAATATATAACTTTTCAAAGCTATTTAATAAATAACTATATGGTTTCAAATACTTAAGGTAAATATTAATTTGTTCAAATTATATCTTAGTTTAAGTATAAATTAATAAAAGGTTAATTTTATTTTCTTTTAAATATAGCTTAATAAATATAATTTGAAATTTTATATAGAAGTTTAAAATACAATTAACATATGAGATTTATTTCATTTAAGTAAGATAAGTAATAAATAATTTATAATCTCTTTTATAAATTATTTAAATTGATAAATATGTTATTTTCAAATAACATTAATAAGTGTACAAATATAGATGGGTTTTAAAAGACAATATTATTATTATTTTTAAATTAAATATGTTGATATAAATTAGCTTTAAATTGGATTTTTAAATTTATGATTGGATTTGAATTTGAATTAATTTTGAATTCAAAAGAATAAACATTTTTAAATTATTTGGATAAGCTTTCATTTTTATATATTTTGTTTTATTTCATTTTCTTTAAAAAAAATGCACATATACATTTACATATGAAAATAATTTATATATATATATATATAAGTATTTAACAAATAAAGAAAATGGGTTTTATTTACTTTTAAATTAAATAAAATAAGTAAAAATATGTATATAACAAGTGTTAATATCTTAAGTAACTATTGAGACAAATGTGAACTAATAATCTACCCTATTTGACAAATGTAGTAATATAGGACAAGTGTCCTTTTAATTTTTGATTTTATTTTAATTTTTAAATAAATCATTTTAACTTATATAAACACATACTTCATTCCCTCATTCTTCTTTTTTAATCTTCATTTTCAAAAGCAAAGAAAAGAATTTCAGCTGAACCAAAATTGAAAACAAATCAGTAACCAAACTCCTCAAAACCAAAAATCATGTTCAAATTTGATTTTCAATTCTCAAACTCCTCACAAAAACCAGAATTTCAATTCAAGCATGCAAACCCTTCTTAAATCAAAAGCCTGAAAACATCTTCATAATGCAATTTGTAATCCACATTCAAATTGAAGATCAGATCAAAAACCTGTGATTATTTTGCAAATTTTCAAATGCAAATCTGTGAAGCATCCTCAAAATCAAATCCGGTCAAGCCTGCATCTTTAAGTCTGTTCAAACATGCATTTTCTTCCATCTGTCTAAAAGCCATCTCTGCATGCAAGTCTAAACAACAGCAACTCAAGTTTTATATCAAATTCAAAAGAAAGCATTCAAGTTGAAGTTTTAAAAGCAAAGGCACTCTGGTTTTAAAATCAAAACAAAAGCCTTTCAAAAATCTGGTGCTCTGATCATCATTGTTTCTAGGTGAGTAACATCACAATTTTAAAAGTTTAAGTATATGTTTATGTTCCATGTTCATCTCTGAAAACAAGTATGTTTGTGAAAATATTTTAAATCTTTGTGTGTGTATATATGAATGTTTGGTGTGCATTGCTGTGTGACTGTGTTTCCTCTAATTCTAGTTCCAGGTCCAAATTCTAATAAAAAATTCTCTTTCTCTTGTTCAAATCTTTGGTAAGACTTAAGACTTTAACAAAGTATGTTTAATTTGTCATAGATTTTAGTTTAAAATTTTGTTTAAGTTAAAGAAAATTGTATTTCCTCTGGAAATAAATAATCAATAGTGTAAACTTAAAATAAGTAAAAATTCAATTTAATTGTTTCATAGATTCAGGTATATGAATCAAATGCTAAAGCTAAAACTTGATTTTTGAAAAATTATGATTTTTAGTAATGGGATTTAAGAGCATTTCTGGTTTAACCAGAAATTGGAATTTCATGAAATTCTGATGAACTCGATAGTCTGAGGGGTCGTAATTCTTTCTGGAGGAAGAGGAGTGGTCAGTGATTTAGGGAAAAATGGTAGAGGTGGTGGAAGACCACCGTGGTGATGGTGGTTGTTTGATTTGATTTGATTTGTAAACCTTGTTTTGGGTAGTGCAGCAGTTTTTGATCGGCATTGTTCCTCTAGATGATCGAGTGCTACGTTATTTCAGGAGATGATAGTTTGGTCATTGACGAGCGTTTGGACGAAGTTTCAAAGCCTCTGGTGGCCGGAGATGAGTTAACGAGGAGTTTTCAGGTTTTGGATGGTGGTTCCAGTTTGGGTTTGAATGACCTGAATCTGATTTCAAGGGGAAATCAACGGTTCTGGTGATCGAGATAAGTTGTGATGGTGATCGATGACTTATTTAAGTCATCATGGTTGATCGGAGATGGGTGGATGGCCGGTGCATGTGCACTTTGCACATTTTCTGGCGATGTTGATTTTTGGGTTTGAGTAGAGTTTGTACTCGAGATTTTACTCGAGTAATTTGAGTGGTTGGCCCGAAGTATAAGGGGTGTGGACTCGAAGCAAGTTAGGTTGGCCTCGGGTCATTTTGATTTGTTACAGGTTTCTTTAAAAACCTAACTGTTTTAAAATTTTAAACTGGTTTTAAAATTTGAAAAAGGATTTTTAAACAAAGTTGAAATCAGAATTTAAAGTAGGAATTCAAAATAACTTTTGAATCCTAGTTTGAAATAAATAAAGTTTTATAAAATTTAAATATTTAAACAACTTTAAGTTGTAAAGTATATATTTAAAATGTTTTAAATTTAATTAAATTTGGTTTAAAAACTCTTATAAATTTCTTTATGTGATAAATGTTCTTTAACATTTGATTTTTAAAAAGGTTTTAACATGGTTTAATTTGTTAAAGTTAAATTTGTAGTTATTTCAAATCTTTAGTTTGAAATGGGATTTAAAAGTGAAGATGAAAATTAAAAGTAAAATGTTTTCAAATGTGTTTGTGAATGATAATAAAATCATTTATAAGAAAATGTTTTCATTTTAAAAATAATAAAGATTTAAGGATTTGTCTTTCATTTAATTATTAAGGTAAATTAATATGGATAATTAATTGATTTATTTATCAAATGGTTATGGATTTGAATTAGTTAATTAAGGTTGAAGTTAATTAATTAAGATTAATTAATTTGAAAATAAGATCATTAATTAGATAAGTTAAGCTTTTAATTAATGATTAGAAATTAATTTATCAAGTAATTAAGAATTAATTAAGTTACAGTTAACACTTAATTAATTAAATAATTGGTGATTAATTAAATGGTTATTAGAAATTAATTAATTTGTAATTAATTTAAGTTAATTACTTGAGAAAAGTAATTAAAGAAATGTTGATAAGTTAATGAAGGTCATTAACTTGAGATTATTTAATAATTAATTAATGTGATTAATTTTGCTAATTAATTGGATTAATTAATTTAGATAATCATTTATGGAATTTGGTTAAGTATGACTAATTTTAATATCCTGGAATTTTTGACAATATCAATTTAATAATCTGTATTAAAATTAAATTGATATTGATATTTTTGTTAATAATAATTCAAATAGATTTAAAAATCTTCTTTAATAAATATTTAATTGGTTATTTTATCTTTTAAAAACAATAAATTGGTTTCTACTTATAATATAAATATATAGTCTATATTGTAAGTAGATTAGCATTGTTTTAAATTTAATAAATAAAGCATATTTTCTAATTCTAATGTTTTTGTTAATTTGGAAATTTGTTTTTATTTATTATATAAGCTTTTCAAAGTTATTAAATAAATAATCTTGGTTCAAATTTAATAAATGAATCTTGTTTTCAAATTCTAATATATATATTAATAATTTGGAGATTTTGATTTAATTTAATATTAAGTTTTCAAAGCTATTTAATAAATAAGTATATGATTTTAAATTGTTAAGAAAAATGGTTAAATGTTTAAAATAATTTTGGCTTGAGTTTTAAATTTAAATGAATTAACAAAAAGGTTTGTTTGATTTCTTTTTAAAATATAGCTTAATAAAATCAGTAATTTATTAATTAAGAAATAATTTCTTTTATAATTATTTCAATTTGATAATGAGTCATTTCTAAAAACAGTATTAATAATGTATTGTTTTACAATTGGATTTTGAATAAAAATAGCATTTGTTATTTCAATTTTAATTTGTATATATAATTTGATTTTTATATGCATAAGCTTTATTTATAAGCATAATTTGTTTTTAGTTTTTTTATAAATTTATATACATATTAAATACTAATTAACAAATTAAATTAGGCATAACTATTTTATTAACATTTAAACAAAAATACAAATTACTTTAAAAAGACATGTGTTGATTTTTTCAGAGCATCATTTAACAAATGTTAAATGACAAACACCCTAAATTGACAAATGTTGAAATTTATACAAGTGTCATTTTTAAAATTGTATTTTCTTTTATTTTTATTAAATCATACCTTTATCTTATAAAAAGGCCTCTTCTCTTCAAATTCTTTTTCTTTTTCAAATTCAACGTTAAGAAATTCAAAAGCTTGAACTATACACAAATCTGAAAACATGGAAACCATTTTCAGATTCAAGATCAAGCAGACATCACTTTCCTGCAAATCAAAAATCAGTAAACATCTTCATATCAAAATCAAAATCCCTGAAATCATTTCATCATTTCCCTAAAAACAACTCTTTAAACCAAAAACCACTTCCCTGCAAATTCTAAAACCTGTTCTCACAAAAATTCAACTCCTCATAACAAAAAGCATCTGCACATCTTCAAATCATTTACCCGTAGATCAAAGCCTGCATGCAACTGCATTTCTTCCTCTGGAAATCAAACCTGCATTTCATTTCAACCTGAAATCAATTCTTGCAAGATCATGTCTGCATTTTTTTTTAAAACCTAAAGTCAAACAAGAACTCAAGCCTCCATGCATGTAGTTTTGGTCAGGAAGCATAAACATTCCAGTTTCAACAGCATGCAACTCAATTTTTAAAAGATCAAGCTTTTCAAAATATAGATTGCTCTGTTCTTCTGTAATCAGGTGAGTAACTATTTTTAAACTTAAAGATTAATCTGGTTGTTTGATTTATGCTTTAAATAAGTTGTAATTGGTGTGTGTATATGTTGAAAATTCCTGTGTATTTGTGATGTGTGATACTTGTATGATTTTGAAATATCTGTAGGACATCTCTGTTCAAGATTTCAAGCCCAGTTTTTCAATTTAAATCATTTTCCCCTTGATCCATTGACTTTTAAGACTTAGGATATAAATAAATATTGTTTGTCTGATTATAAGCTAAATTTTAAAATTTTATTTAACTTAAATTAAAACTATAATTGCTCTGGAAATAAGATTTAAACAGGAAACTCAAATCACTGTAAAATCCAAACATGTTAATTTTGCAATTCAGGTATATAAATCAAATCCTTAAACTAAGATATGATTTTTTAAAACTAGAATTAAAGTTTTTAGGTTTGGGTTGAAGGTACAGTATTGAAATGAACTGGAATGGGATTATTTGTATATTCTGGTGATCTTTGTATTGTGGAGGCTTGGGGTTCTTCCAGGTGATGGAGGAGGGTTAGGAGTTGCTGGGAAAAATAGAGGATGGTGATGAAATTCATCAGAGAGGTTGCGGCAGTGAAAATTCTTTTGGAACCCTAGTTAAACTGGGTTAAGATGATCGATCAATCTCGTCTTCTACAATGGTTCGAGTGATTCAAGTTTTTGGGAGATGGAAGCTTAGACGTATATAAGTTCATGACCGGAGTAGTTGTACATCTGATAGTCGGAGGATTAACAGCGAAGCATTTCTAGGTTTGGGTTGTTGTTGTTCCAGTGTTCCCAGGTTTGGGATTTAGTACTCGAATATGAATTCGAGGTTAAGTATACAATCTGATGATCGCATTTGGGTGTTGGAGTGTTTTTGGATGTAGGACGATCATCTCTGATGATCGGAGGTGACTGGCGGCGACGTGCATGTGCAGAGCCCTGTTTTCTGATGAAGTTTGGTGATGATGGTTTTTGCTCGAGTAGATTTTGTGAGTTGCTCGAAGCAGTAGGGTGATTTACTCGGGGAAGATGGGTTGTAGAATCGAAGTAAGTTTGTGGTGTCTCGGGTTGTTCGGTGTTTTCAGGTTTTACAGAAAACCTGTAATATCAGTTTTAAATTTTTAAAACCTGAAGCTTTTAGATGTAAAGAAAAGTTTAAACTAAGTTTTAAATTCAAGTTTAAAATTTTAGAATCCAAGTTTAAATTTAAAATCTCAGTTTCAAATGATAAAAAAAGTAATAAAGTTTTAAAACTTGAACTATTAACTACTGTAAAATAGTTAGTAGTTTGAAAATTTTAAAACTGAAGTGTTAAAATATGAGCAAGTTTAAAGTGAGGTTTAAATCTGGAAATCAAAAATTAAATATGAACTTCAGTTTTTGAAATTAAAAGAATTTTTTAAATTTGAAAGATTTAAATAAAGTGTAAATTTAAATTATTGAATTTTGAAATGAATTTAGTTTCAAACTCTTATGAATTTCTTTTATTATTAGACAAGCACTTGTTTGCCTTGTAATTTTAAAAAAAAAGTTTTAAATTGTTTAAACTTTGTTAAGTTTAAATTATATTCATTTTAAATCTTGTATTTGAAATGAAATTTAAAAGTAAGTCCAAAAGTAATTTGTTTCAAATAAATTTGTTAATGACAATTTAAACATAATTAAGGAATGTTTTATCTTAAAATTTAATTAAGATTAATTTTTTGAAATTAATTTAATTAATGAGGCAATTAAGAAAAAACTAGTTAATTTATTTAATTAATTGATTTGGGATAAATTAATTGATTAGGGGTTAATTAATTTGTAATTAAGATCATTAATTAGATTATTAACTAATGATTAAAGATTTATTAATTAAGTAATTAAGTTATAATCATGGTTAATTAATTAAATAATTAAGGATTAATTAAGTTACAGTTTGCACTTAATTAATTAAATAATTAGGGATTAATTAATGAATAATTGAAGATAAATTAAATTGTAATTAACAAGGGTTATTCTAAGTTAATTACTTAATGAAGTAATTAAAGAATGGTTAATGAAGGTCATTTACTAGGATTATTTAATAATTAATTAATGTGGTTAATTTTAATAATTAATTAGATTAATTAATTCAATGATAATCAATTGTAAATGGTTTAAGTGTAATTACTTAATGAAAGTAATTAAGGAACTAATTACTTAATGTAATTGAATTTAATGGGATTAGTTTGAATTAATTAAGTTTAAATAATTTTAAACACTTGATGTTTTGATGATAATTACTTAATGTAATTAGTGGATTGGAAATTACTTAGTGAAGTAATTGATTGATAATTGCAGGATGTAATTAATGGAAGATGTTTAATAATGTAAGTAATTTGGATTAAATTACTTAGTAATTAATCAAGGGGTTAATTAAGAAATTAATTAAGGAATAATTAATTTAGTTAATAAAGTAATTAAGTTAGTTAATTACCGAATATGGTTAATCAAGAGGGATTAATAATTATGGGTTAATTACTTAAGGTAATTAATTTAAGAAGATAATTAATTAAATATAATTAAGGATCATTAATTAATACAATTAATGATGTAATTAAAGTTGATTTATTATGATTAATTAATCAATGACAAGTGATTAAAGGTAATTAATTAATTAATTAAGGATTAATGTAATTAATTATAGTTAATTAATTAATTGAAGTAATTAAAGGTTAATTACTGTTTTTGGCTAAGAATAATTAATTTGTGAAATTAATTAAGGATATTTACTTGAATGTAATTAAAGGATAATTAATCAAGGGTGATTAATTAAGGTGATTAATTTGAATGATTAATTAATTGATTGCAATTAATTAAATGGTTAAGTAAGCGAGATTTATATTGATGAAGTAATTAATTTTAAATTAATTAAAGATGAAGTAATTAACTTAATTCACTTTAAATTAATTAGAGATGGAGGTAGTTAATTTAATTCATTTTAAATTAATTATAGTATGATGAAGTAAATCTTTGCTTGTGTATGAATGGATGATATTGATTGCCTTGAATGGTTGTGATCTCAGAAATGAGATAGGTGATGTTGTGTGGTATGAATGCTTAGGTTGCATTGTGATATGGATTATCTATTTTGATGATAGTATGGATTATCTATTTATAATGATAATGTGGATTACCTGTTTATTATGATAATGTTGATTATCAATTGTGCTTTGTGAATTATCTATTTGTGTGTATATAGATAATTGAATTGTTTTAAACTTCAAAACAACTTGGACCTAAAAGATGGCGTATTGGATTTCGATGAGACCGCGATTGGGTTTCCATATTTGGATATCCGAAAACCACATCGATCCAAATTAACGATAGGTCATGAATCTCAAGTGAATATGAAGATTCTGAGTGCATGGGTTATCGTCGTTAACTCTGAGGGTGATTCCAAAATGAGTGTAATGAGATAATGCCTTCGGTTTTGTTCGAACCCGGAACGAACTTGTATGGATTGAATGCTTTCAGAACATCGTCAGGTGGACGATGAGCATTCTAAATGATGTGTTCTATAAAGGTAATCGTAGCCTCAAGCCTCATCAACCGGGAATGGCTAAAACAGGGGAAGTGCAGCAAGGCTAAGTGGGTCATGCCCATGTAGGATGAGATTTTCCCCTGTCTAGAGGTCCCTTTTTATTTCGGCTGTGTGGACGGTTGTGAGCTCCTACTGTCGGGGTTGTCTTGTTCGGAACTGTTAAGTAAGGAATGGTTCTGGCCTTGTGTTGCAGGGGATTAGGAGTGATCCTCGGTATGGTGATCTAGGCCACGTACTGTGACGGGCGGTACCCCGGTAGCCCTGCCATTGTATGGAATCCAAAATCCAATAAGTGCCGTACGTATTAGCTGTGCCCAACTATGTTGGAACGTGAGATGTATGCATTCCAGCTATTTCTGTATTTTACTTGAAAACCCTGGACACTATTATAATATCACTGGATTTCCTATCAAATGTTTTGGTTAACTTAAGGTAAAAACTTTTCCATGTTTATGTATGGGAAGTCTTACGTGATACCTTTCGTTTCAAAAAGGTTTTTAAAGTTACGAAACCTTAACCTGTTACTCACACCAGACCCATGTCTGACCCGGAGTTTATCTTCTATTTTTCTTAAACTCTTGGGTACTCAAATTTTTACGAGTAGCCAAGGGATTCAGGTTGGCTTTGACGAATTGTGGAGGAGCAATGCAGCAGGAGGCTTTTGCGTTGTAGATATATAGTTTCCGATGTGTGTTCTCTGTGTTGGTATCTCTTTATTGAGTTGTATTGAGTTATATAACTAGACAGGTGTTTATAACTGTCTAGTATGTGTTGTAAAATCTGTGTAACTCTGATAATGGTTGTAAACTATGTAATATTTATGCTATTAATATAATTTATTCGTTCCGCTGTTTAGATTCTGATGTTGTTTCTTCTTACTCTTCTTTATTTTCTCTTTTCTATCCCTTTCTTTCTTCAAGATGATGAGATTTTCTGTGGCGAGAAAGTCGGGTCGTCTCACTTGGTATCAGAGCATTAGGTTGAGTGAATACCTAGGCTCTGGAGTGGTGTCTTTCTTGAGAGAGCATACTTGTAATTTTTATATATTACTATATATATATTTATTTCTACCTATAAGTTGGGTTACCTGTTCGGGTTTACCAATATAAGTTATAAAGGTAGATGGGGTAGTGGTGTGTGTAACACGACTATCATTGGTTGGAGTTTGAATGTTTGAGGTTGGAAGTGTATTTGTCGAGACTGTAGACCCAATACCGTCTCGAGTAAGCTTTGTAGTGATGAAGGATTTCATCGATCTTTGAAGGAAACCTGTTAAGGTTCGGAGTCTATTTTTGAAGTTGGATGAGTAGAGTTTGGATCTGTCGGTTGAGCAGAAGCGAGTGATGGTATCTTGATACCTCAGGAAGTAGTAGTTGCGTGATGAGATGCAGTGACAATGGATGTTTCCGAAGAAGTTTTCTTTAGAACAAGTGTAAGGAAGTGAGTCTGCTTCGGTGTGTGGCTGTGTTCAGCATGGTGTTTCTTTTTGATTTGAGATTCGAGTTTCTCGAAGAGCTTTGGATTAAGAATTCTTTGACATCTGTGTCAGCAGTGTAGCTTGGAGTGTTCTCTGTGTCGGCAGGAAGTCTTCTGGCTTAGCAGTTTTTCTGGAAGTGGAGTTAAGAAGCAGCAGAGTAGATCGTTTTCTTCGATGGATTGGCTAGTTAAGTGTAAGCTGTTCTGTTTGGTAAAGGGAGAACAGTTTTCTTTGGATTTGGTTTGGGTGATCGCAAAAGTGACTTGCGATAGTTGGTGTTCTCTTGGGTTGCCAGAGTTTTTACAGATGTCTTCAGGAAGACAGAAGTTTATCTGCATCTGGAGAGTGAGTTTCCTTATCGTCTAGGATTCCAGGAGTGCTACCGGTGGTTCAGCTTAATAGAAGGATGGTTCTTAGAGATTGAGTTGGTGTAGCAGCTCAGGTTTTGGAGCAACTTCTGAGTTTTCATATGGATCTGATGAACCATATTGCTGGGATGTGTTGTCCAGTTTGTGCTCGTGTTCTTCTTTAGCATTTTTATCTACTTCGGATCAGAGTTATGCAGCGGAAGCAGTTTGGAAGTGCATCTGCTTTTCTTTTCCGGATAGGAGAAGTTGTTGTCTTTTGATATTTGACGAGTAGAGTTTGAGTTCTTGGTTTTTGGTTGATCTTGAGGAGAACATTTTGTTAAGTTGATTGGGTTTGTTTGTTTCTAGAGGCATCAGCGAAGGTTGAGCTGATCAAGAAGGGTGTAGGCAGCCAGGGATCGTCTGGAGAGTTTTGTGCATTAGAGACGAAGGAATTTGGATTTCGGGGTCGGAGATTTGATTTTGGATAAGTTTTCTCCGATCAAAAAGGGAGCTATAAGATTGGGTAAGTCTGAGAAGCTAGCTCTGAAATGTTTTGGATCTTTTCTGTATTCTTGTGAGAATAAGTGATTGATCTACAGGATTGAATTTCCAGTTTGGATAACTGGGATTCGATGAGTTTCACGTATCTCTGAGGGAGTACGTGTATGATCTATCTCTGGTTGTGGAACCAGCAGTTCTGGAGTTTTGGTTGTTGAATCAGACTCGTCTGTAGTCTGATATCTTGTCTAGTGTTGTAGATATAGATGAATATGAGCTTTGTAGCTTCATAGTTTTGATTGTTTGGATTTTGTAGAGCGAGTATTCCGGTATTTACACTTGGGGAAACTCGAGGAAATTTTATCCAGAATTTTGCCTGGATAGTTAGATTTGTTTGATTGGATGAATTGGTTATTTTGGGTGTTAGCATATGTTTGATGTTTGCTTGTGTTTTAAAATTAAATCTTTAATGAGATTATTAAATTACCTTTGTTTTAAAATTTCGGGGACAAAATTCTTTTAAGGGGGGAGGATTGTAATATCCCGGAATTTTTGACAATATCAATTTAATAATCTGTATTAAAATTAAATTGATATTGATATTTTTGTTAATAATAATTCAAATAGATTTAAAAATCTTCTTTAATAAATATTTAATTGGTTATTTTATCTTTTAAAAATAATAAATTGGTTTCTATTTATAATATAAATATATAGTTTGTATTGTAAATAGATTAGCATTCTTTTAAATTTAATAAATAAAGCATATTTTCTAATTCTAATATTTTTAGTAATTTGGAAATTTGTTTTTATTTATTATATAAGCTTTTCAAAGTTATTAAATAAATAATCTTGGTTCAAATTTAATAAATGAATCTTGTTTTCAAATTATAATATATATATATATTAATAATTTAGAGATTTTGATTTAATTTATATTAAGTTTTCAAAGCTATTTAATAAATAAGTTTATGATTTTAAATTGTTAAGAAAAATGTTTAAATTTTTAAAATAATTTTGGCTTGAGTTTTAAATTTAAATGAATTTACAAAAAAGTTTGTTTGTTTTCTTTTTAAAATATAGCTTAATAAAATCGGTAATTTATTAATTAAGAAATAATTTCTTTTATAATTATTTCAATTTGATAATGAGCCATTTCTAAAAACAATATTAATAATGTATTGTTTTACAATTGGATTTTGAATAAAAATAGCATTTGTTATTTCAATTTTAATTTATATATATAATTTGATTTTTATATGCATAAGCTTTATTTATAAGCATAATTTGTTTTTAGTTCTTTTATAAATTTATATACATATTAAATACTAATTAACAAATTAAATTAGGCATAACTATTTTATTAACATTTAAATTAAAATACAAATTACTTTACAAAGACATGTGTTGATTTTTTTTAAAGCATCATTTAACAAATGTTAAATGACAAACACCCTAAATTGACAAATGTTGAAATTTATACAAGTGTCATTTATAAAATTGTATTTTCTTTTATTTTTATTAAATCATACCTTTATCTTATAAAAAGGCCTCTTCTCTTCAATTTCTTTTTCTTTTCAAATTCAAAGTTAAGAAATTCAAAAGCTTGAACTATACACAAATATGAAAACATGGAAACCATTTTCAGATTCAAGAGCAAGCAGACATCACTTTCCTGCAAATCAAAAATCAGTAAACATCTTCATATCGAAATCAAAATCCTTGAAATCATTTCATCATTTCCCTGAAAACAACTCTTTAAACCAAAAATCACTTCCCTGTAAATTCTTAAACCTGCTCTCATTAAAATTCAACTCCTCATAACAAAAAGCATATGCACATCTTCAAATCATTTACCCGTAGATCAAAGCCTGCATGGAACTGCATTTCTTCCTCTGGAAATCAAACCTGCATTTCATTTCAACCTGAAATCAATTCTTGCAAGATCATGTCTACATTTTTTTTAAAACCTGAAGTCAAACAATAACTCAAGCCTGCATGCATGTAGTTTTGGTCAAGAAGCATAAGCATTCCAGTTTCAACAGCATGCAACTCAATTTTTAAAAGATCAAGCTTTTCAAAATATAGAGTGCTATGTTCTTCTGTAATCAGGTGAGTAACTATTTTTAAACTTAAATATTAATCTGGTTGTTTGATTTATGCTTTAAATAAGTTGTAATTGGTATATATATGTTGAAAATTCCTGTGTATATGTGATGTGTGATACTTGTATGATTTTGAAATATCTGTAGAACATCTCTGTTCTAGATTTCAAGCCCAGTTTTTCAATTTAAATCATTTTCCCCTTGATCGATTGATTTTTAAGACTTCGGATCTAAATAAATATTGTTTGTTTGATTATAAGCTAAATTTTAAAAATTTATTTAACTTAAATTAAAACTATAATTGCTCTGGAAATAAGATTTAAACAGGAAACTCAAATCACTTTAAAATCCAAACATGTTAATTTTGCAATTCAGGTATATAAATCAAATCCTTAAACTAAGATATGATTTTTTAAAACTAGAATTAAAGTTTTTAGGTTTGGGTTGAAGGTACAGTATTGAGATGAACTGGAATGGGATTATTTGTAAATTATGGTGATCTTTGTATCGTGGAGGCTCGGGGTTCTTCCAGGTGATGGACGAGGGTTAGGAGTTGTTGGGAAAAATAGAGGATGGTGATGAAATTCATCAGAGACGTTGCGGTAGTGAAAATTCTTTTGGAACCCTAGTTAAACTGGGTTAAGATGATCGATCAATCTCGTCTTCTATAATGGTTCGAGTGATTCAACTTTTTGGGAGATGGAAGCTTAGACGTATATAAGTTCATGGCCGGAGTTGTTGTACATCTGATGGTCGGAGGATTAACAGCGAAGCGTTTCCAGGTTTGGGTTGTTGTTGTTCTAGTGTTCCCAGGTTTGGGATTTAGTACTCGAATTTGAATTCGAGGTTAAGTGTACGATCTGATGATCGCATTTGGGTGTTGGAGTGTTTTTGGATGTAGGACGATCATCTCTGATGATCGGAGGTGACTGGGGGCGACGTGCATGTGCACGGCCCTGTTTTCTGATGAAATTTGGTGATGATGATTTTTGCTCGAGTAGATTTTATGAGTTGCTCGAAGCAGTAGGGTGATTTACTCGGGGAAGATGGGTTGTAGACTCGAAGTAAGTTTGTGGTGTCTCGGGTTGTTCGGTGTTTTCAGGTTTTACAGAAAACCTGTAATATCAGTTATAAATTTTTAAAACCTGAAGCTTTTAGATGTAAAGAAAAGTTTAAACTAAGTTTTAAATTCAAGTTTAAAATTTTAGAATCCAAGTTTAAATTTAAAATCTCTGTTTTAAATGATAAAAAAAGTAATAAAGTTTTAAAACTTGAATTATTAACTACTGTAAAATAGTTAGTAGTTTGAAAATTTTAAAACTGAAGTGTTAAAATATGAGCAAGTTTAAAGTGAGGTTTAAATCTGGAAATTAAAAATTAAATATGAACTTCAGTTTTTGAAATTAAAAGAAGTTTTTAAATTTGAAAGATTTAAATATAGTGTAAATTTAAATTATTGAATTTTGAAATGAATTTAGTTTCAAACTCTTATGAATTTCTTTTATTATTAGACAAGCACTTGTTTGCCTTGTAATTTAAAAAAAAGTTTAAATTGTTTAAACTTTGTTAAGTTTAAATTATATTCATTTTAAATCTTGTATTTGAAATGAAATTTAAAAGTAAGTCCAAAAGTAATTTGTTTCAAATAAATTTGTTAATGATAATTTAAACATAATTAAGGAATGTTTTATCTTAAAATTTAATTAAGATTAATGTTTTGAAATTAATTTAATTAATGAGGCAATTAAGGAATAACTAGTTAATTTATTTAATTAATTGATTTGGGATAAATTAATTGATTAGGGGTTAATCAATTTGTAATTAAGATCATTAATTAGATTATTAACTGATGATTAAAGATTTATTAATTAAGTAATTAAGTTATAATCATGGTTAATTAATTAAATGATTAAGGATTAATTAAGTTATAGTTTGCACTTAATTAATTAAATAATTAGGGATTAATTAATGAATAATTATAGATAAATTAAATTGTAATTAACAAGGGTTAATCTAAGTTAATTACTTAATGAAGTAATTAAAGAATGGTTAATGAAGGTCATCAACTAGGATTATTTAATAATTAATTAATGTGGTTAATTTTAATAATTAATTAGATTAATTAATTTAATGATAATCAATTGTAAATGGTTTAAGTGTAATTACTTAATGAAAGTAATTAAGGAATTAATTACTTAATGTAATTGAAATTAATAGGATTAGTTTGAATTAATTAATTAAGTTTAAATAATTTTAAACACTTGATGTTTTGATGATAATTACTTAATGTAATTAATGGATTGGAAATTACTTAGTGAAGTAATTGATTGATAATTACAGGATGTAATTAATGGAAGATGTTTAATAATATAAGTAATTTGGATTAAATTACTTAGTAATTAATCAAGGGGTTAATTAAGAAATTAATTAAGGAATAATTAATTTAGTTAATAAAGTAATTAAGTTAGTTAATTACTGAATATGGTTAATCAAGAGGGATTAATAATTATGGGTTAATTACTTAAGGTAATTAATTTAAGAGGATAATTAATTAAATATAATTAAGGATCATTAATTAATACAATTAATGATGTAGTTAAACTTGATTAATTATGATTAATTAATCAATGATAAGTGATTAAAGGTATATAATTTATTAATTAAGGATTAATGTAATTAATTATAGTTAATTAATTAATTGAAGTAATTAAAGGTTAATTACTGTTTCGTTAAGAGTAATTAATTTGTGAAATTAATTAAGGATATTTACTTGAATGTAATTAAAGGATAATTAATCAAGGGTGATTAATTAAGGTGATTAATTTGAATGATTAATTAATTGATTATAATTAATTAAATGGTTAAGTAAGCGAGATTTATATTGATGAAGTAATTAATTTTAAATTAATTAAAGATGAAGTAATTAATTTAATTCACTTTAAATTAATTAGAGATTTCATTTTAAATTAATTATAGTATGATGAAATAAATCTTTGCTTATGTATGAATGGATGATATTGATTGCCTTGAATGGTTATGATCTCAGAAATGAGATAGGTGGTGTTGTGTGGTATGAATGCTTTGGTTGCATTGTGATATGGATTATCTATTTTGATGATAGTATGGATTATCTGTTTATAATGATAATGTGGATTACCTGTTTATTATGATAATGAGGATTATCAATTGTGATTTGTGAGTTATCTATCGTGTGTATATAGATAATTGAATTGTTTTAAACTTCAGAACAACTTGGATCTAAAAGATGGTGTTTTGGATTTCGATGAGACCGGGATCGGGTTTCCATATTTGGATATCCGGAAACCACATCGATCCATATTAACGATAGGTCGATAATCTCAAGTGAAGATGAAGGTTCAGAGTGCAAGGGTTATCGTCGTTAACTCTAAGGGTGATTCCAAAATGAGTGTAAGGAGATAATGCCTTCGATTTCGTTCGAACCCGGAACGAACTTGCACGGATTGAATGCTTTCAGAACATCGTTAGGTGGAAGATGAGCATTCTAAGTGATGTGTTCTATAAAGGTAATCACAACCTCAAGCCTCATCAACCGGGAATGGCTAAAACAGGGGAGGTGCAGCAAGGCTAAGTGGGTCATGCCCATGTAGGACGAGATTTTCCCCTGTCTAGAGGTCCCTTTTTATTTCGGCTGTGTGGATGGTTGTGAGCTCCAACTGTCGGGGTTGTATTATTCGGAACTGTTCAGTAAGGAATGGTTCCGGCCTTATGTTGCAGGGGATTGGGAGTGATCCTCGGTACGTTGATCTAGGCCACGTACTGTGACGAGCGGTACCCCGGTAGCCCTGCCATTGTATGGAATCCAAAATCCAATAAGTGTCGTACGTATTAGATGTGCCCAACTATGTTGGAACGTGAGATGTAAGCATTCCAGCTATTTCTGTATTTTACTTGAAAACCCTAGACACTATTATAATATCACTGGATTTCCTATCAAATGTTTTGGTTAGCGTAAGGTAAAAAAAATTCCATGTTTATGTGTGGGAAGTCTTACGTGATACCTTTCGTTTCAAAAAGGTTTTTAAAGTTAAGCAACCTTAACCTGTTACTCACACCAGACCCATGTCTGACCCGGAGTTTATCTTCTATTTTTCTTAAACTCTTGGGTACTCAAATTTTTACGAGTAGCCATGGGATTCAGGTTGGCTTTGACGAATTGTGGAGGAGCAATGGAGCACGAGGCTTCTGCATTGTAGATATATAGTTTCCGATGTGTTTTCTCTGTGTTGGTATCTCTTTGTTGAGTTGTATAACTACACAGGTGTTTATAACTGTCTAGTATGTGTTGTAAAATCTGTGTAACTCTGATAATGGTTGTAAACTATGTAATATTTATGCTATTAATATAACTTATTCGTTCCGCTGTTGAGATTCTGATGTTGTTTCTCCTTTCTCTTATTTCTTTTCTCTTTTCTATCCCTTTCTTTCTTCAAGATGATGCGATTTTCTGTGGTGAGAAAGTCGGGTCGTCTCATATGATTACTTTATGAAAGTAATTAAAGGTATTAATTACTCAAGGAAATTAATTAAATAAATTCGATTAGTTTAAGTTAATTAATTAGGTTTAATTAATTTAGAATAATCATTGGATGGGTTGATAAGTAATTACTTAATGTAATTAATGAAGAATAATTACTTAGAGAAGTAACTAAGATAGGTAATTTATTGGAGGTAATTAATTGAAGTATGGAAGAGTTTTGGGATTAATTGCTTTGTGTAATTAATACGAAGGATAATTACTTAGCGAAAGTAATTAATAATTAATTACTTAGTGTAATTAATTTTAAAATTGATAGATTAAGTCATTTGAAAATAATTAAGTGATGTAATTAAGTAAGGGTAATTAATTACTAATGAGATTAATCAAGGGTGATTAATAATTATGGTTTAATTAAATGACTAATTACTTAATGTAATTAATTTAAATAGAAGAAGTAATTAAACAAGTAATTATGGATCATTAATTTATATAATTAATGATGTAATTAAGGATTAATTAATTAAGATTAATTAATCTATGATAAGTGATTAAAGTAATTAATTAATGTAATTAATTAAGGATTAATGTAATTAATTATATTTAATTAATTAATGAAGTAATTAAAGGTTAATTACTGTATTTGGTTGAGGATAATTAATTTGTGAAATTAATTAAAGGATAATTACTTGAATGTAATTAAAGGATAATTAATCAAGGGTGATTAATTAAGAGGATTAATTAGAGGTTAAATAATTGATTGATTTGTAATTAATGAATGGTTATATAAGCAGGGTTTATAGAATGAAGTAATTAATTTAATTTACTTTAAATTAATTAAGGATGAAATAATAAATTTAATTCATTTTAAATTAATTATAAATGGTGTGATTATTAATCCTTGTTTATATATGGATGATATAGATTTCCTTGAATGGTTTGAATCTCAGATATGAGATAAATAATGATGTGTGATATGGATGCTTTGGTTGCATTGTGATGATAATATGAATTATCTGTTTGTGATGATAATGTAGATTATCTATTTGTGATGATAATATAGATTATCTGTTTATGATGATAATGTTGATTATCTATTATGATCATGTGAATTATCTATTTGTGTATATATAGATAATTAAATTGAATTGTTTTAACTTAAAAAAATTTGGACCTAAAAGCTACGTTTTGGATTCGATGAGACCGGGATCGGGTTTCCATATTTGGATATCCGAAAACCACATCGATCCAAATTAACGATAGGTCGCGAATCTCAAATGAAGAAGAAGATTCAGAGTGCAAGGGTTATCGTTGTTATCCCAACTTTTGGCAAAGCTGAGATACCCAAAAATTAGCTGAAAATCAATGATTACTATTCTTGAATATCAACTGTGCATTGCAGGATAGCCATGGATATCGATGAATTTTGTCCAAGTCCAGATCGGGCCGCAATTGACAAGACATGACGAGCAAAGCTGTAGAAGCCAGCTTTCAAATCTCAAGTCAATCCGAGCTCGTATGTGCAAGACATGATCGATTCAATCTAAGGAAAGGCCTCAGTTTCTTATCCATCCTTACGCTCCAATTCGAACCGATCTCGTTCGTATCGATCGCGTTCGAATCCATCGTGATGCCTCAGTTCGACTCGATCACGTTCGAATCCATCGGCTTCCCCTGCTTCGTATCCATCACAGAAGTCCCCCAACGAAACCATCTAGGCAGAGCATTTCGTAACCATCGATTGTCATTGGTTCGTATCCATTGGTGCAACTACTGTTCGAATCCATAAGCATGGCCTCACTTCGAATCCATTGTCCTCGTATCGATCAGAGGCACAAGTCCCTCGCATCCATCTGTCTCGAGTTCATCAGGTGGCTTCGTATCCATTGGAAAGTTTCACTTCGCATCCATCAGAAGTCTTTGTTCGAATCCATGAACAATTACTTGTTCGTATCCACCAAGTCAACTAGCTTGGATAACGTGTCATTCCACGATACGAAGTAGGCGAGATCTAAGGAATCAAAGCGTTCAACTCGGAGAGAAGACCGGAACGATTCGAAGGACGCGCGCCACCTCATCACAGAACCACGTGAGCTAATGGAGTCGAAGGCATCGATTCGAAGCCATGGATTCGAACCAGACAGCCACATGAAGAACATTGTTTCGAATCCACGATAACTCGAGATCTGCTGATCCAAATGCCATGAAATTTTCACAGAAGCTTCCATACAAGGTAAAGATTGTTCCTGTCAAGTTTTAGGTCGATTGGGTCATTTTTTGATGGATACGAAGTCACTTCATATCGATCTTAGATCGAGTCGAAACTTGGTGGGGCCGGTCGCGTGGGCCCACTCACGTGTCAGAAGAAGTCTCCCGAAGTTTGAGCGAGATCCGAGCCTCCTATGCCTATAAATAGAGCCCCAGAGCCTACAGAAAAAGGACTTTTTGGCCAGTGAACGTCGAGACTCTGCCGGATTCGATTCTACTTCCTTCCATCACTGTTATAGGTGAAATTCAATCATTGTAACTGCTGCAATCACTTGTAAACAGCAAAGAACATCAATAAAAGTTAAAACTTTGAAGTGGACGTAGGCCGGAGATAGCCGAACCACTATAAATCTTGCGTTTCCAGTTGTTATCTTTGTATTATTGTGATTGCTATTGCTTGGATCTGAGACTTGTGCTTGAATATTGTTGATTTATATTCATTGTTTGGTGCTTTCACGATACTTGGGGTTTGTGACCAATTTTGGCGCAAACACTTGGGTGCTTTCACTGAGAAAACCAGCACCCGCTACATCGGATCGAAGTTAGAATTTGAAAAGCTTGAAGATTTCAGACTTAGAGAAAATGACTAGACAAAACAGTAGAAGGCAGAGGGCTGAAAGAAGCCAACAAGGGGGAAGCCAGAAGGCATCCTCTGGAGCAGGAGAAGGACAAGCTTCCGTCTACATCACTAGAGATGAGATGGAGGCTATGGCTAATTCGTTACGCGAAAGCATGATGAAGAGTCACCAAGAGATGATGCAGAGTTTCCTTGAGAAAATAAGAACAGCGAACGTGCAGAACCTTGGGCCAATTACAGCGGCTGCAAGTACGGGACAAGGAGTCAGGATTGCGGAGGCCAATGAAGGACAGGTTCAAGACCGTAGTGCAGGACCTGAAGGCAATCAACAAGGACTTGGGGGCAGACCCTCAGGATCAGATACTGGAAGACCCATAGATGAAGCTCAGCAAGCTGGAGTCCATGCTACTGTTACTGAGCCACATGAAGAGTATGTACCGGAGTTCCCTTCAAGACTTGGAGGGCAGGATAGAAACACGACAAGGAGGCAACCCTCGGATGGAGATGAAAGAATGATTGGTCTAGTGCAACGAATCATGAGAGGAGGATTATCGAGTGGAGGATTGCAAGAAGTCAGTCGGAGTCCGTTCACTCCGAATATCAGGAATGTAAGGAATCCTCCGAAGTTCAAACTGCCTACGCTCGATCCTTATGACGGGAGGTCAGACCCAACGATGCATATTACCAGATACATCAGGCACATGGAAGTGTTGGGGGCACCCGAGGAAGTGATGGCTCGATGCTTCCCTCTATACTTGTCAGATTTAGCTGCGCTTTGGTTCAGACAATTGGAGACTGGATCAATCGGGACATGGGGCGAGCTTGTAGATTGCTTCATGAGACAGTTTAGGGTCCATGTGACGCGACCCAAGAGTGTGATGACTCTAGCTTCAATCAAGCAAAAGACCGGAGAGTCCATAAAAGATTTCTTATTGCGGTTCAACGCAACGGTGGCTTCTGTGGATCGCCCGGATCCATCGATGATTTTGATGGCGGCGGTAGCAGGAGTGGGGGAAGGCACCGAATTCAAAGATACTTTGGCGAGAGATCCCCCACAAGATCTTGGAGAATTTTATCATGAAGCTGAAAGATTCATTCGGCTGGAAGAGTCATGAGCCGAAAGGAAAGAAATAAATGCTGTACAGGGCGAAGGAACCGCCAGGGAACAGTCCGGAGCGGAAAAAGGAAAGAGAAAGCAGGATGATGGACGTGATGGTCTTGAGAAACGGAAGAAATTCCGAGAGCCTAGATTCAGACAGTACACGGATCTGACGGCAAGTCTAGAAAGGATTTACACTGAAACTCGGGGGCAACTCCCCTATCGAAAACCACCCAGGAGAGATCCCACTGAGCGGGAGCGCAGAACTGGAAAATACTGCCTATTCCATGAGCTGGATGGGCACACTACAGACGAATGCCGCCACCTAAAGGATGAGGTGGAAGAACATGCCAGGAGTGGTAGATTGCCACAATATGTCAGAGAACGGACAACAGTGGTAAGGCCTGAACAACTACCGCCTCCACCTAACAGGAACGATCCTGGATCGGGATCATGACTCGTCATCCACTGATTAAAGATGGCAGGGGCTAAGTCCAGGATTTGGACTTCGGTCAAATAATTTCATTAGATTTATTTTCAAAATAAACGGTTACTCCACTTACTCATGTACGGGAACCGGAGAGATCCCTAGGCATGCTCTGAGATGGAGATGGACCGATATGCCCGGAGAGGCAATGTTTACCTTTTTCCTGATGTTTGAGATTGAACATCTAGGACCTGAATTTAATAAATAAATTAGAATTTCTTGAAATAAACCTTTGACCGGAGAGTTAAAGGATGAATATTGAATACCGATATGAAAATGATCGCTTTATGACCCTACCCGGAGAGGCGGGGTCCGAAGTGCAAGAAGTGAGTTGCTTCGCCGGAGAGCGACAAGATCGACTCACTTAACATCATTTCCCATTCACCGGAGAGTGATTAGATCGGGATACGATAAGGGCCCGGAGAGGCTATGATCGGCCCACGATTTAGGCCATGACATCGCTTAATGTTCAGATACACTGAACCGGAGTGCAAGAAGTGAGTTGCTTCGCCGGAGAGCGACAGGATCGACTCACTTAACGCTGCCTCCCCTTCACCGGAGAGTGACAGGATGGGATCCAGCAAGAGCCCGAAGAGGCTATGATCGGTTTAGAACAACCAATACATCGCTATATGCCCTAGTTGGGGCCGGAGTGCAAGGGATAGAAGGAAACGCCGGAGTGCAATGGGATCTTTCTATTCAATCGCCAAGTCTAGAATGGGCTTGGCAGGGGTCCGGAGTGACCAATGACAGTCCGGAGAGACTGTAAAAATTCATTCTTAATTTCCACTGAAAGAAATTGATAACGATTTGGCTCTGAACAGCCACGAACTTGATTGAAAATGCTATAAGCTCTGAACAAAACATGAACTCACTACGTTCAGTTTAAGAACGATCAAAACATGCCTTTTACCAAAAGGCATGTTTTGGGGGGCAAAATGTTATCCCAACTTTTGGCAAAGCTGAGATACCCAAAAATTAGCTGAAAATCAATGATTACTATTCTTGAATATCAACTGTGCATTGCAGGATAAACATGGATATCGATGAATTTTGTCCGAGTCCAGATCGGGCCGCAATTGACAAGACATGACGAGCAAAGCTGTAGAAGCCAGCGTTTCAAATCTCAAGTCAATCTGAGCTCGTATGTGCAAGACATGATCGATTCAATCTAAGGAAAGGCCTCAGTTTCTTATCCATCCTTACGCTCCAATTCGAACCGATCTCGTTCGTATCGATCGCGTTCGAATCCATCGTGATGCCTCAGTTCGACTCGATCACGTTCGAATCCATCGGCTTCCCCTGCTTCGTATCCATCACAGAAGTCCCCCAACGAAACCATCTAGGTAGAGCATTTCGTAACCATCGATTGTCATTGGTTCGTATCCATTGGTGCAACTACTATTCGAATCCATAAGCATGGCCTCACTTCGAATCCATTGTCCTCGTATCGATCAGAGGCACAAGTCCCTCGCATCCATCTGTCTCGAGTTTATCAGGTGGCTTCGTATCCATTGGAAAGTTTCACTTCGCATCCATCAGAAGTCTTTGTTCGAATCCATGAACAATTACTTGTTCGTATCCACCAAGTCAACTAGCTTGGATAACGTGTCATTCCACGATACGAAGTAGGCGAGATCTAAGGAATCAAAGCGTTCAACTCGGAGAGAAGACCGAAACGATTCGAAGGACGCGCGCCACCTCATCACAGAACCACATGAGCTGATGGAGTCGAAGGCATCGATTCGAAGCCATGGATTCGAACCAGACAGCCACAAGAAGAATGTAACGACCCAGAATTTTAAAAAATTTAATTTGAAAATATTTAATTAATTTTAAATATTTGAATGATGGTTTGACTTGGATTTCAAATTATCAGAATAAATTTGACGATTAAATTTTAGAATTTAATCTATTGAAAGTTGAATAAAAATTTGAATCTTCAATTTTAAGCTGGTTAAAAATATTTCAAAGGTTTGTAAAATTCATATTGATAATATTGAAGATTATAGGAGCTTCAGAATTGAAATTGAAAGTGAATTGTTCAGTTTTGAAATTAAATCGTTTGAATCGATATTTAAAATAGCCGTTCGAGGTACAGTCTCGGAATTCGACGAGACCAGTTCCATTGAGTCCGGAATATTGAATTATTGTCGGGTTTCAAATTTCGCATTTTTCGGAGTTGATACGTGATTACACGGCGAGTAAACGCGTTGAAATTAAATTCGATTTAAACTTGAATTTAAAATTTAATTAGTCAAACTTCATCACGTTCTCCCTAAACTCACGCCGAGTATCACGTAGAAAATCACGATGAAGATCGTGTAAAACCATGCCTCTTCACGATTTTAATTACCATCTTCCCTCTTCAGTTCAAAAATCATTCGAACGAAAATAAAATTATTAATGGCCGAAGACCTTCACATCTCTCTCTCTCCCTTAATTCCTCAGTTCGACTCAGAGTAAATAAAAAAAAAGCTTCGTTCAAAAAAAATGGCCGTAGCCTGAATCGAAGTCGCGAGGCACACGCGCGCGCGTAGGCCAGGGTATCGCGATGCAGTGGAGGCGCGACAGCGCGATGATAGGGGGTCGCGTGCTCGAGTTGAAGGCGGCGGCGTCATCACTGATTTGGGGGCTAAATCGAGCAGAGGCGGAGAACCAGGGGGGAAACTCGCGATGATTGGCGCGGCATCATGGGATCTCGGCATATGGAAGCAAGCGAGGCCATGTCGCGAGGTTGAATGGTGCGACGGCAATGTCATGGAGCTCGAGGCGCGCGGCAGAGGGGTTTCGATCGAGGCAAGGCTAGGGCACGGCAACACTCACGCGTGCGTAGGCCGTGGTAGGTGGAGCGGCGACGAGCAGTGAGGTTCTTGGCACGCGCAAATCGAGGCGATGGATTCTCGAGCGATGGCGATTGAATTTGGGGTTCGAGTTCGAAGCTAGATTCGACAGTAAGGTATAATTATCATTTTCGTTTAATTTGAATAAAAAAAAATATATATCTGTATTTGAAAATAAAAAAAAAATATGCAGTGAAAAAAAAAATAGGAAAAGATTTTTTTTTTACAGTAGATTAAATTACGGTTATGCTCAGTTTTTTTTTAGGAATAGATTTATAAAAGGAAATGATTTAAAAAAAAAATTAAGCATTAGTTAAAAAAATAAATAAATCATTTGTTTAGAACTAAATCGATAGTTATTTAAATTATGAATTTAAATCATTAAACGAAAAATTAATTGTTAGATTTGTTCAAATTTAAAATCGTTAAACAATTTAATCCATTAAAAAGAAATTGTTTGGAAGCCAAAAACAATCTATTTAAAAAGGGAATTTAATTTTAAAAATTGTAACCTTTAGTTAAACAAATTTAATTAAAGAAAATCAGTTTGAATTTTTAATTTTTAGTTTAAAATAAAAATCATTAACTTGAGATTGAAATAATTAGTTGGATAAATTCAATTTAAGGGTAAGTTAATTAAATTTATTTAAGAAGAAAATTTAGTTTTAAAATTAAATTGTAGATTGAATAGAATTATTTTAAAAGGAAAATTAGTTAAAATAAATTATTTAAGAAGAATCTGGTTTGAAATAAAGATCATTTGTTAAGCAAATCAATTAAATGAAAATAAATTAGTTATTCGATCTGTTCGAATATTAATAAATTGTGTATAATATTTATACAAGGTATAAATGAAGAAAACAAGTTGAATTGGAAGTGGATTGCAAACGGGAATAAAGGTGAGAACTTCTCACTCAAAAGGAGTTTTGTTGTTTATTTAAATTTTAAATAGTTAGATTTAAAATTGTTTGACTGTGTTTATTGAATGATTGAATGATGATTGATATATATATTGGATGTGAATAGACCCTATACGCCGTTAGTAAGCGGAGATTATTTATTACACACATATACCGCGATATTCCACCTCGAAGTGGGATTGGTATTATATTATATATAGCAATATATATATATATTGGCATATGTATATATTGCAGTTGATTGAGTTCCGCATTGTATAGCGGATGAGACCCTATGTGCCGTTAGTAAGCGGATAATATTTTATAAAATCCCATATACCGCGATATTCCGTCTTGAAACGGAATTGGTATTGTGCTAATGTCTATGGATGCAGGGAAACAGGTTGGAGGGATCCAACTGGATTCCTCACAAATATTTATTTGATTTTAGATATTGTGATGTTTGATTGATTATCATATTGATATATGATGTTTGAAAGTCGTGATTGACTATTTGATTTGTTGCATCATCGGATCCAATTTTGAAGTTTAAAAATAACGATTTTGATTTCTAAAGTGATTTTTGGAAATATACGTTTATAAAATATTTTTGGAATTGATTCATCTTAAATAAATAAACGTTATAATTTTAATATTATAAAAATTATGATTTTTGAGAAATACAGTTAAAAGTTGATTTTTGAAAATATGGGATTAGTGATTTTATAAAATAGTTTGAACTGGGATTTCTGAATTTATTATAAGAAGTTAAAAAATAGGATTTATAAAATTTTTATTTTATAAATCAGAATGATGAAATTATAAAAGAGTTTAAAGATGTTTAAAGTAGTAATATAAATTGTTTTATATTAAAAAGATTTATAAATTGATATTTATAAATAAAAAAAATATTGGAATTATAAAACGAGCTTTTATAAGTGTTAGAATGAATTGTGAATGAATTTTCACAAATGAATGAAATTTATAGAATTATAACGGTGAAGTTATAAATGGAATTTTATAAACAGTAGGTTTATAAAATTTGTAAAGCTATTTAAAAGAATGGAATTTGGATAAATAAATGAATCTTATAAGTTATAAGATTTATAATTATGAAGTTTAAAGGAACGATTTTGTAAACAAATAAATTATAAGCATTTAACTTATAATATGGACTTTCGGTATATAATTGAGTTATAAATCGAATAAGTTAATAACGGAAATTTATAAGAGGAAGCAGTTATAGAATAAATAGAAATGGAATTTTATAAACATTGTTTTATAAATTCGCAACGACTTATTTTGATAAGTGAATTGTTATAATCTATTAATGGAGTTATATTCACGTTTTAGACAGTGAATAATCTTTTAAAATAAAATGAATAGAAGTGATGAAATTTATTAACAAGGTATACTCACGTTTTTGAATAGTGAATAATAAGTTAAAGAAATTATTTTGGATGTGATGTTTGAAATAGAATTAAATCGATCTAAAGATGTTTTAAAAGGTGTTGAGATTCAAAACCATAGATTTCAACATTCATTGTTGAAATAGACGTTTTCGAGAAATAGAAGGAAATAGTAGATTATAACACTGTTGTTATAATAGATGATTTCCGAAAGGAAATGTTTTGTATGGTATTGGGATTATATATCTATTTTAATTTCGAATCCCTATACTAGTGATTTTGGGTTGTCGTAACGATGTTTTATGCAACATTCGTTTTGGCCCAAATAAATATGGTTAAGTGAATGATTTCCTTAAAGAATGAAATATATACTTAATTTCGATTAGAGTATATTAAATATTTTCTAAGTGTAGAAAATAAAGGCTTGTGAATTACTTACAAATAAATAAGTGTGGAAATGTTTTTTTAATATTAAGTGAATATTTTGAATTTATCTTTTTGAAGATAAAATGAGAATGAATATTAGAAATCGAATGGAAAACGTATATTCATGAATATTTTTGGAAATATAAATTCAATATGGAATTTATAAATGGAATTTATAAATGGAATTTGGAAAATGAGTTTAAAAATAAATATTGATTTATTTTTAAAGAATGGAGAACGTATATCTTATAAAGATATTTTTGGGAAATAAATAATTTGGAAAATTATTTGGAATCTGGTGATGTTGTGCATATCTATTGATAGTTCAATAACCGACTATCAATATTTACCTTTAAATAGGTATTTGTTGTGATTTGCTTGAAATTGAATGCCACACTTATTTTTTTAAAAATAAGCGCTCACTATTCGGGTTAACCGGGAAAGGACCTTGGGGTCGTATAACCCATTCCGAATATGTGATACGTCGTTATGAATTGCATTCGAAGATCGGTGTTGAAGACCGGATATTTTTGAAAACGAAAGGGTTTCTTGTTGATTGTCTCTGCACTGGCTGATCCCCGGTATTGAGATCTCCATATGTGATGGGAAATTCGGGCGTGATTAGAGATTATTCGGATTGCAAGGACTTCTTTGTAAGTGCCTTCGGTTCTGTTCGAGCCCGGAACAGACTTGTATGGATTGTGTGTCTGACATTACAAATTGAGATATAAAGCCGATTTCTTTCAAATATATTTCTGTTGGTGGCGGAGAATTTATTCTCTTAGCTTAACACCCTTCTTTGAGACGTACGAGCTCAAAGGTTATATAGTTGAAGTTATCAGCGATATATTCCCAATTTGGTAATGTGACATGCTGAGTGTAGCTGTAAATGATCATTGTGTTGATTATTTATGATAGGATCATTTATTTGATCGTCTATCTTGGTGATCATTTCTATGATCATTTGTTGACCCAAAGCATGGCTTTTGTATAAAGTATGTTTTTGTGGACGAGACTTCGTCGAGCCTCACACCCCGGAATGGTCAAAACAGGAAAGAAGCAGCAAGGTTATGAGGGGTAGCGCCCTTTAGGATATGTGCATTTCCTTCTGGAAAAGGGTGGTATCATGGTATGGAGCCCAGATACTTACTCATGTTGAAAACACTTTATGATTGTGTGAATTGATTGCGAGCGCTCGGTGAAAGGTCCCAAAGGACCGGGGGATGGCATATTCGGTCAGTTGTTACTCAGTTAGGGGTAACCCGGCCTTGTGTTGGTAGAGATCCGGTTTGGTTCTCGGGGATGTCCATCCAGAGGCATTCTCATGTGGCAATGGGAAGTTCCTTGGCCTGATCATTCGTTGGAAATCCAAAGAAACAATACGAGACTTGTACGGTTTTAGTTGTAGAACCTGCCATTTAAAATGCTAGCTATAGTAAGCATAATATAATGGTACCTATGCTGGCTAAGATTTATATTCTACTTTCGAAATATTTTCTACACTATGCACTAGTAATAATATCAAAATTGATTTGATTTTAATGCGTATCAAGCATCTTTGACTAACATAAGAAGAAATCTTCCCCAAGTCTGCGTTTGCATTGTGTGTGTGGCGGGAGGTCTTATGGTAGTCTCATTTTTAAAAGCATTGCGAATTGAATTAAAAAATATTCCTCTATTTTTATTTTAAAGATAAATAAACTGTTTTTGAGTTCCCACACCAGTCACATGACTGACTCGGAGTTTATTGTTTTCCTTCCTAAACTCTGGGTGCCCACAAATTTTCACACGGGCAGTCAAGAGTAAGGTTTATCAGGATATTCTGGAATTCAGAAGTTGCAGGAGGCAAGCTGGATGGCATGGCATATTATTAGTATATAGTATTCTTTTTCCGCTGCATTGTATGATGTTGTACACTCTGATGATATGATGTAATGAAATGTAATGTAATAACTGATATAATTCTTTGTTTAAAGATTATTCATTTATCTATTATATGTTGTTCCGCTGTGAATTGTGAGATTCTGTTATTGTTCTGTTGTTCTCTGTTCCGTTCTATTTTCTATTTTTTCTCTCTTCTACCTCTTTCTTCCTCTTTTCTCTTTCTTAAAACCCTAAGGGTTCTGTATTATCTATTTTCTTTTCTCTCTATTTTCTATCTCTTCTCTCTTCTTCTACTTCTTTTCTTTTTCTTAAAACCCCTAACATTTCGGTTTTTCGGCAACGAAAAATCACGTACGTTACATTTGGTATCAGAGCATATGGTTAAGCGACAACCATGGTTCTGTTGGGTATTACTCATTAGAGATAGAGTCAGTAGTACTCTAGAATGAGTTTGAGTGTAATAATAGATATGAGCGCGTATTTGTTAGTGAATATAAAATTGTTTTGAATCGGGTGAATAAGGTAATTTTGCCCAAAACTATTTTGTATAGAAAGGAAATGATTTTCTATGAATTATTATAGTATATGGTTGCATGATTGTTAGGAAGTGATAATATTAAATTATTATCATTAGTATATGGAATTAAATAATAAGAAATAAAATGGATTGAATTCAAGTGAACTAACTTGATCAATTATTAATTCTTGGACTAATGAATTGGAATTTGAATTGGTTAAATTAAAGTTTAATCCTGAGCTAAATTTGAAGATAAATATGAATTTGTATATAAATTCAAGTATGTAAAAGAAATAAATTGAAATTTCCTTTGTTAGTAATTAAGTAAATTCGAGATGAATTGAATATGGAAATTGAAGTTAAAATGAATTAGTGGATGAAACAAATTTCAAGTGGTAATATGAATTAGTAAATGAAAGTTAATTGTTAGAATTCAATATTAGAATTGAGAATTGAATTCGAATGGAATTGAAATTGTGAATTGAATTGAAATGTTAAAATTGAATGAAAATGAATATGTAACTTCAATAGTGAAGTAAAAATGTATAAGAAGTATATGTTGAAAATTTTGTAATAGAATTAGCAAAATGGTTTGTATGTTGGAATTATATATTATGCATAGCAGGATATACAGGTGTATAAAGGAATTGAGATTTTGATTTCAAAGTTAAAAATTAAATGGCTCGACAAAAAGGTACGTATTTGAATTTCAGTATGAAATTTGATGATTTTCTTCTCCAGCCACTTGGTTTTCTCTTTTCTTTTTGATTCTGAGGGGCCGTGGTGCCATTTTGTAGTCGTACCGAGCTAGCCGCGCAAAGGAGACGCTGGCGAAATTTTTCAAAAATTTAGGGTGTTAGAAAAATTTTGAGAAAAATTTGAAAGTTTGAAATTTGAATTTGAATTTGAATTTGAATTGTTGGAAGAACAATGTTGGTTAAAACCTATAATTGAAGTTGGAAAGTTAGTTGAAATGATAGTGAATCTCTAGTGAAAAGATCTAGGCTAGTAAGTTGATAAAACTATTTGGATTGTGAAAAATGATAATCAGGATAGGGGCATTCTTCTTAACTTGTAATTTCGGGACGAAATTCTTTTAAGGGGGGAAATTGTAACGACCCAGAATTTTAAACAATTTAGTTTGAAAATATTTAATTAATTTTAAATATTTGAATGATGGTTTGACTTGGATTTCAAATTATCAGAATAAATTTGACGATTAAATTTTAGAATTTAATCTATTGAAAGTTGAATAAAAATTTGAATCTTCAATTTTAAGCTGGTTAAAAATATTTCAAAGGTTTGTAAAATTCATATTGATAATATTGAAGATTATAGGAGCTTCAGAATTGAAATTGAAAGTGAATTGTTCAGTTTTGAAATTAAATCGTTTGAATCGATATTTAAAATAGCCGTCCGAGGCACAGTCTCGAAATTCGACGAGACCAGTTCCATTGAGTCCGGAATATTGAATTATTGCCGGATTTCAAATTTCGTATTTTTCGGAGTTGATATGTGATTACACGGAGAGTAAACGCGTTGAAATTAAATTCGATTTAAACTTGAATTTAAAATTTAATTAGTCAAACTTCATCACGTTCTCCCTAAACTCACACCGAGTATCACGTAGAAAATCACGATGAAGATCGTGTAAAACCATGCCTCTTCACGATTTTAAATACCATCTTCCCTCTTCAGTTCAAAAATCATTCGAACGAAAATAAAATTATTAATGGCCGAAGACCTTCGCATCTCTCTCTCTCCCTTAATTCCTCAGTTCGACTCAGAGTAAATAAAAAAAAAAGCTTCGTTCAAAAAAAATGGCCGTAGCCTGAATCGAAGTCGCGAGGCACACGCGCGCGCGTAGGCCAGGGTATCGCGATGCAGTGGAGGCGCGACAGCGCGATGATAGGGGGTCGCGTGCTCGAGTTGAAGGCAGCGGCGTCATCACTGATTTGGGGGCTAAATCGAGCAGAGGCGGAGAACCAGGGGGGAAACTCGCGATGATTGGCGCGGCATCGTGGGATCTCGGCATATGGAAGCAAGCGAGGCCATGTCGCGAGGTTGAATGGTGCGACAGCAATGTCGTGGAGCTCGAGGCGCGCGGCAGAGGGGTTTCGATCGAGGCAAGGCTAGGGCACGGCAACACTCACGCGTGCGTAGGCCGTGGTAGGTGGAGCGGCGACGAGCAGTGAGGTTCTTGGCACGCGCAAATCGAGGCGATGGATTCTCGAGCGATGGCGATTGAATTTGGGGTTCGAGTTCGAAGCTAGATTCGACAGTAAGGTATAATTATCATTTTCGTTTAATTTGAATAAAAAAATATATATGTGTATTTGAAAAAAAAACAATATATGCAGTGAAAAAAAAAATAGGAAAAGATTTTTTTTTTACAGTAGATTAAATTACGGTTATGCTCAGTTTTTTTTTAGGAATAGATTTATAAAAGGAAATGATTTAAAAAAAAAATTTAAGCATTAGTTAAAAAAATAAATAAATCATTTGTTTAGAACTAAATCGATAGTTATTTAAATTATGAATTTAAATCATTAAACGAAAAATTAATTGTTAGATTTGTTCAAATTTAAAATCGTTAAACAATTTAATCCATTAAAAAGAAATTGTTTGGAAGCCAAAAACAATCTATTTAAAAAGGGAATTTAATTTTAAAAATTGTAACCTTTAGTTAAACAAATTTAATTAAAGAAAATCAGTTTGAATTTTTAATTTTTAGTTTAAAATAAAAATCATTAACTTGAGATTGAAATAATTAGTTGGATAAATTCAATTTAAGGGTAAGTTAATTAAATTTATTTAAGAAGAAAATTTAGTTTTAAAATTAAATTGTAGATTGAATGAATTATTTTAAAAGGAAAATTAGTTAAAATAAATTATTTAAGAAGAATTTGGTTTGAAATAAAGATCATTTGTTAAGCAAATCAATTAAATGAAAATAAATTAGTTATTCGATCTGTTCGAATATTAATAAATTGTGTATAATATTTATACAAGGTATAAATGAAGAAAACAAGTTGAATTGGAAGTGGATTGCAAACGGGAATAAAGGTGAGAACTTCTCACTCAAAAGGAATTTTGTTGTTTATTTAAATTTTAAATAGTTAGATTTAAAATTGTTTGACTGTGTTGATTGAATGATTGAATGATGATTGATATATATATATTGGATGTGAATAGACCCTATACGCCGTTAGTAAGCGGAGGTTATTTATTACACACATATACCGCGATATTCCACCTCGAAGTGGGATTGGTATTATATTATATATAGCAATATATATATATATATATATATATATATATATATTGGCATATGTATATATTGCAGTTGATTGATTTCCCGCATTGTATAGCGGATGAGACCCTATGCGCCGTTAGTAAGCGGATAATATTTTATAAAATCCCATATACCGCGATATTCCGTCTTGAAACGGAATTGGTATTGTGCTAATGTCTGTGGATGCAGGGAAACAGGTTGGAGGGATCCAACTGGATTCCTCACAAATATTTATTTGATTTTAGATATTGTGATGTTTGATTGATTGTCATATTGATATATGATGTTTGAAAGTCGTGATTGACTATTTGATGTGTTGCATCATCGGATCCAATTTTGAAGTTTAAAAATAACGATTTTGATTTCTAAAGTGATTTTTGGAAATATACGTTTATAAAATATTTTTGGAATTGATTCATCTTAAATAAATAAACGTTATAATTTAATATTATAAAAATTATGATTTTTGAGAAATACAGTTAAAAGTTGATTTTTGAAAATATGGGATTAGTGATTTTATAAAATAGTTTGAACTGGGATTTCTGAATTTATTATAAGAAGTTTAAAAATAGGATTTATAAAATTTTTATTTTATAAATCAGAATGATGAAATTATAAAAGAGTTTAAAGATGTTTAAAGTAGTAATATAAATTGTTTTATATTAAAAAGATTTATAAATTGATATTTATAAATAAAAAAATATTGGAATTATAAAACGAGCTTTTATAAGTGTTAGAATGAATTGTGAATGAATTTTCATAAATGAATGAAATTTATAGAATTATAACGGTGAAGTTATAAATGGAATTTTATAAACAGTAGGTTTATAAAATTTGTAAAGCTATTTAAAAGAATGAAATTTGGATAAATAAATGAATCTTATAAGTTATAAGATTTATAATTATGAAGTTTAAAGGAACGATTTTGTAAACAAATAAATTATAAGCATTTAACTTATAATATGGACTTTCGGTATATAATTGAGTTATAAATCGAATAAGTTAATAAAGGAAATTTATAAGAGGAAGCAGTTATAGAATAAATAGAAATGGAATTTTATAAACATTGTTTTATAAATTCGCAACGACTTATTTTGATAAGTGAATTGTTATAATTTATTAATGGAGTTATATTCACGTTTTAGACAGTGAATAATCTTTTAAAATAAAATGAATAGAAGTGATGAAATTTATTAACAAGGTATACTCACGTTTTTGAATAGTGAATAATAAGTTAAAGAAATTATTTTGGATGTGATGTTTGAAATAGAATTAAATCGATCTAAAGATGTTTTAAAAGGTGTTGAGATTCGAAACCATAGATTTCAACATTCATTGTTGAAATAGACGTTTTCGAGAAATAGAAGGAAATAGTAGATTATAACACTGTTGTTATAATAGATGATTTCCGAAAGGAAATGTTTTGTATGGTATTGGGATTTATATAACTATTTTAATTTCGAATCCCTATACTAGTGATTTTGGGTTGTCGTAACGATGTTTTATGCAACATTCGTTTTGGCCCAAATAAATATGGTTAAGTGAATGATTTCCTTAAAGAATGAAATATATACTTAATTTCGATTAGAGTATATTAAATATTTTCTAAGTGTAGAAAATAAAGGCTTGTGAATTACTTACAAATAAATAAGTATGGAAATGTTTTTTTAATATTAAGTGAATATTTTGAATTTATCTTTTTGAAGATAAATGAGGATGAATATTAGAAATCGAATGGAAAACGTATATTCATGAATATTTTTGGAAATATAAATTCAATATGGAATTTATAAATGGAATTTGGAAAATGAGTTTAAAAATAAATATTGATTTATTTTTAAAGAATGGAGAATGTATATCTTATAAAGATATTTTTGGGAAATAAATAATTTGGAAAATTATTTGGAATCTGGTGATGTTGTGCATATCTATTGATAGTTCAATAACCGACTATCAATATTTACCTTTAAATAGGTATTTGTTGTGATTTGCTTGAAATTGAATGCCACGCTTATTTTTTAAAAAATAAGCGCTCACTATTCGGGTTAACCGGGAAAGGACCTTGGGGTCGTATAACCCATTCCGAATATGTGATACGTTGTTATGAATTGCATTCGAAGATCGGTGTTGAAGACCGGATATTTTCGAAAACGAAAGGGTTTCTTGTTGATTGTCTCTGCAGTGGCTGATCCCCGGTATTGAGATCTCCATATGTGATGGGAAATTCGGGTGTGATTAGAGATTATTCGGATTGCAAGGACTTCTTTGTAAGTGCCTTCGGTTCTGTTCGAGCCCGGAACAGACTTGTATGGATTGTTTGTCTGACATTACAAATTGAGATATAAAGCCGATTTCTTTCAAATATATTTCTGTTGGTGGCGGAGAATTTATTCTCTTAGCTTAACACCCTTCTCTGAGACGTACGAGCTCAGAGGTTATATAGTTGAAGTTATCAGCGATATATTCCCAATTTGGTAATGTGACATGCTGAGTGTAGCTGTAAATGATCATTGTGTTGATTATTTATGATAGGATCATTTATTTGATCGTCTATCTTGGTGATCATTTCTATGATCATTTGTTGACCCAAAGCATGGCTTTTGTATAAAGTATGTTTTTGTGGACGAGACTTCGTCGAGCCTCACACCCCGGAATGGTCAAAACAGGAAAGAAGCAGCAAGGTTATGAGGGGTAGCGCCCTTTAGGATATGTGCATTTCCTTCTGGAAAAGGGTGGTATCATGGTATGGAGCCCAGATACTTACTCATGTTGAAAACACTTTATGATTGTGTGAATTGATTGCGAGCGCTCGGTGAAAGGTCCCAAGGACCGGGGGATGGCATATTCGGTCAGTTGTTACTCAGTTAGGGGTAACCCGGCCTTGTGTTGGTAGAGATCCGGTTTGGTTCTCGGGGATGTCCATCCAGAGGCATTCTCATGTGGCAATGGGAAGTTCCTTGGCCTGATCATTCGTTGGAAATCCAAAGAAACAATACGAGACTTGTACGGTTTTAGTTGTAGAACCTGCCATTTAAAATGCTAGCTATAGTAAGCATAATATAATGGTACCTATGCTGGCTAAGATTTATATTCTACTTTCGAAATATTTTCTACACTATGCACTAGTAATAATATCAAAATTGATTTGATTTTAATGCGTATCAAGCATCTTTGACTAACATAAGAAGAAATCTTCCCCAAGTCTGCGTTTGCATTGTGTGTGTGGCGGGAGGTCTTATGGTAGTCTCATTTTTAAAAGCATTGCGAATTGAATTTAAAAATATTCCTCTATTTTTATTTTAAAGATAAATAAACTGTTTTTGAGTTCCCACACCAGTCACATGACTGACTCGGAGTTTATTGTTTTCCTTCCTAAACTCTGGGTGCCCACAAATTTTCACACGGGCAGTCAAGAGTAAGGTTTATCAGGATATTCTAGAATTCAGAAGTTGTAGGAGGCAAGCTGGATGGCATGGCGTATTATTAGTATATAGTATTCTTTTTCCGCTGCATTGTATGATGTTGTACACTATGATGATATGATGTAATGAAATGTAATGTAATAACTGATATAATTCTTTGTTTAAAGATTATTCATTTATCTATTATATGTTGTTCCGCTGCGAATTGTGGGATTCTGTTATTGTTCTGTTGTTCTCTGTTCCGTTCTATTTTCTATCTTTTCTCTCTTCTACCTCTTTCTTCCTCTTTTCTCTTTCTTAAAACCCTAAGGGTTCTGTATTATCTATTTTCTTTTCTCTCTATTTTCTCTCTTCTACCTCTTTCGTTTTCTTTTCTTTTTCTTAAACCCATAACTATTCGGTTTTTCGGCAATGAAAAATCGTCAAACGTTACAAAGAACATCGTTTCGAATCCACGATAACTCAAGATCTACTGATCCAAATGCCATGAAATTTTCAAAGAAGCTTCATACAAGGTAAAGATTGTTCCTGTCAAGTTTTAGCTCGATTGGGTCATTTTTTGATGGATACGAAGTCACTTTGTATCGATCTCAGATCGAGTCGAAACTTGGTGGGGCCGGTCGCATGGGCCCACTCACGTGCCAGAAGAAGTCTCCCGAAGTTTGAGCGAGATCTGAGCCTCCTACGCCTATAAATAGAGCCCCAGAGCCTATAAAAAAAGGACTTTTTGGCCATTGAACGTCCAGACTCTGCCGGATTCGATTCTACTTCCTTCCATCACTGTTATAGATGAAATTCAATCATTGTAACTGCTGCAATCATTTGTTACCAGCAAAGAATATCAATAAAAGTTAAAACTTTAAAGTGGACGTAGGCCGGAGATAGCCGAACCACTATAAATCCTGCGTTTCCAGTTGTTATCTTTGTATTATTGTGATTGCTATTACTTGGATCTGAGACTTGTGCTTGAATATTGTTGATTTATATTCATTGTTTGGTGCTTTCACGATACTTGGGGTTTGTGACCGATTTTGGCGCAAACAATCGTCGTTAACTCTGAGGGTGATTCCAAAATGAGTGTAACGAGATAATGCCTTCGGTTTCGTTCGAACCCGGAACGAACATGTATGGATTGAATGCTTTCAGAACATCGTCAGGTGGAGGATGCGCATTCTAAGAGATGTGTTCTCTAAAGGTAATCGTAGCCTTAGGCCTCATCAACCGGGAATGGCTAAAACAGGGAAGATGCAGCAAGGCTAAGTGGATCATGCCCAAGTAGGACGAGATTTTCCCCTGTCTAGAAGTCCCTTTTATATTTGGCTGTATGGGGTAGTTGATTCGCGACAACTTCCGGGGTTGTCTTTTTTCGAGACTGTCCAGTAAGGGATGGTTCCGGCCTTGTGTTGCAGGGGATTTAGGGTGGATCCTCGGTACGTTGATCTAGGCCACGTACTGTGACGGGAGGTACCCCAGTAGCCTTGCCATTGTATGGAATCCAAAATCCAATAAGTGCCATCGGTTTTGATTGTATTACCCACTTTTGTGGCTAGTAGCTGGAATTTAATGAATGTAACAATTTCGGCTATTTCTTATTTACTTAAAAACCATAGACCTATTATAATATCACCGGATTTCCTATCAAATGTTTTGGTTAACGTAAGGTAAAAACTTTCCCACGTTTATGTGTGGGAAGTCTTACGTGATACCTTTCTTTTCAAAGGTTTTTTAAAAGTTAAGCAACTTTAACCTGCTACTCACACCAGACCCATGTCTGACCCGGAGTTTATCTTTTGTTTTCTTAAACTCTTGGGTACTCAAATTTTTTATGAGTAGCCAAGGGATTCAGGTTAGCTTTGACAAAATTGTGGAGGAGCAATGGAGCATGAGGCTTCAGCGTTGTAGATATGTATAGTATTCTGCTGTGTTCGGTATCTCTGTGTTTTCTCTGAGATGTTGAGTTGTAATAACTAGGAAGGTGTTTATAACTGTCTAGTATGTGATGTATAATCTGTGTAACTCTGATAAGGGTTGAATACTATGTAATACTTATGTTATTAATATAATTTATTCATTCCGCTGTTGAGATTCTGATATTGTTCTTCTTTCTTCTCTATCATTTCTCTTTCTATCCCTTTCTTTCTTAATTCATGATGCATCTTTCTGGATAGTGGAAGACGGGTCGTGACAGCTTATAAAGTTAATAATAGATATGTAGTTGAAAAATAGTTATTTGTTTGTAAAATAGCTGCAAAATAGTTAAGAAATTGTAAAATAGTTATAAGACAGTTTGGCTTTTAAAAAAAGAAAGGTTGTATAGTAAGTAGCTCGGAAAATTAGGTTTATATTAAAATAATTTATTTTAAAAATAGCCCAGAGCCAAACTGTTCAACTTCCCAATCTCCATTTTCATCAATTCCATTTAAATTTCCACTTTCTTTTGAATTGATTAAATTCCAATTCACTTTGAATTAATTTCAATTTATTTCCCAAATTCAAATCAATTCCCATTTGAATTTTAAACCTATTCAACTTTAATCATAATTCCAAATTAAATCAAATTCAATTTGAACTAATTATATTCAAATTTCAACTTAAGACCATCTCGAATTATATAAATTTGAGTTAAATTTTAAATGTTGATTTAATCAAACTAACCTTTACTTAACTCATTTCAAGGTTCAAGTAAGAGTTCAAAACCATTTTATCTTCAAAATTGTATGTATTACCCAAATTTATCTTCCAACTTTGAAACCGATTCTTAAACAAATTTAATTTACAAGTTCAATTTTTAACATTCAAATCTTAAGTTCAAAGGGACCCCATACCCTTAATTTCAAATTAAAGTTTAATTTCCCTTTTATCTCAATAATGGATATATTACAACACTCTATTTCTTCATTCATTTAAATAAATCCAATTCACAGTTTAAAGATTATTAATAACAATATGATAATATTATCCAAATTATTTTAAAACATCCATCCATTTCCAATTTCCAGATCTCAAACCCATTTTGAGATCACACAAACTCCCAATTCAAATCTACCATTTAACTTCCCAAGTTAAATCTCAATTTCATTTTGAAATTTTCAATTCAGGTTGTCTGTTCTAAACTTATTTAATTTCCCCAAAATTAAATTTACTTCAATTTAATCTAGACAACTTTACCCAATTTGAATTCCTATTTCAAATTTTAAACTTCAAACTAATAATCTTCCCACAAAAACTTACTTCACTTTAGGTTTCACATCGCATTATTCAAAACGAATTCCTTTAAAATTTTCCAAACATTTCTTATTTTAAAATAAGATCACATTCAAATAGTCTAAATAATATCATTTCCTTTAACATTTTGAAAACAATTTCAAATGTTCCTAGACTTAGGATTCAAAACTTCACAATTTAAAACCCACTTCAATTTATAAGTTATAATTATCTAAAAGTTTTCTTCACTAAAACTTTTCATTTTGCTTTATCAATGTTTACTAGAAACAACATCCCATTATTAAACACAATAATCATTCCATATTCTGGTTTGAAACCAACTATAATCCATCCTATTTTTATAGATCATTTTATTCAATTTCCATTTTGATACACACACACACACACACACATATATCACTTAATTCTTATTCAATTACAATATTTAACAACTAATTATTTCTTTATATATAAAATATAAGCTTTTTAAAAAATCATTCATTAAAACCATTTTTAAAACCTTTATATAAGAAAATAACAAGTACGCTTTCATATATATATATATATATATATATATATATATATATAGACACACTCTCAACTCATTCTAGGGTACCACTGACCCTATCCTTAACGAGTAAACCCAACAGAGCTAAAGTTCTCGCTTAACTTGGCTCTGATACCAAACATAACGATCCGAAATTTTCGATCCCGAAAATTCCAGATAGTTAGGGAAAAGAAGAAAAGAGACAGAAGAAGAAGGAGAAACAGAAACACTGAAACACAGAATCTCACATTCGTAATGGATCAAAATATAATATCAAATAAAATAACAGTTATACAAAGAATAACTGTATCAGTTAATTTACACTAATACATCAGAGTTACAACATTTCACAATCACCGGACAGTTAAAATAACTTGTCCCAGATAAACAATAATATCCCTTAGCGGAATACTCTATATGTACCTTCCATCCAGCTTGCCATCTGAGTTTCAGAACGTCCTTACCTGGAAATCTGTAATACTCGGTCTGACCCAAGCATTACATCAAAGTAACACCCGGGTAAGGTTGGAAACCAGCGTGAGTAAACCCATCTAACATGAAATACTAATTCATAAAACTTATTAAAACCCGGGTAACTCGTACTTCACTACGAGTTCTCAACTTGGTATAGTCAACACTTATTTCACACATCAATGTCTATGTACTTCTACATAGTTTAAATGGTCCAACTAATTAAACCATTCCATTCCAGCTTATTGATTTCACATATCAAATCTATAAGATATTTATAGAAGATTAAAAATCGAAGTGGTTTCGGGTATTTGCTAATACCCGACCCCGGTCTCTTCGAATCCAATGTCATCTAAACCCAAGTTATTCAAGTGAATACAATTCAGTTTTAAATACAGGATGTCACTTCTACATAGTAATTCATTATCGATAGATTGCCACATTATTCACTGTTCAACCCAAACATATCATATCACAAAATATTCACATAGATAGATAATTCACATTATCACAAATAGATAATCCACATTATCATAATTTAACCAAACCATCTCATATCACAAAGCAACCCATATCACTTATTAGAGATATCACAAAATCCAAGGCATTCAATGCTATTCAATCATTCATAAGCAAGATTAATTAGTCACACCATTTCTAATTAATTTAAATAGATTAAATTAATTACTTTTATCACTTTTAATCCTGCTTACTTAACATTAATTAATTATAAACCATTAATTAATCATCCCTTAGTTATCCTCATTAAGTAATTAGCATTTAAATTAATTAGCCTTCACCCATTCACATTAATTACATTTATCATTAATTAATTGCTCAAATTAATTATCCTATAATCACTTACATTGATTAATTATCCTTTAATTAATCACACTTATAAATTAACTAACCCCTAATCAATTTCCTTAATTAATCAATCCATTAATTAATTACACTAAGTAATTAATCCTAAATTACTTCCCTTAAGTAATTAACCTTTAATTACTTTCATCAAGTAATTATCCTGTTGGTTAATTAATTTAACCTTTAATTTCTAATTAAATTAATTAACCCTCAACAAAATTAATTCTTTAATTTCCTTTATTAAGTAACTACCATTTATAAGTAATTTCCCTTTAATTTATTACATCCAGTAATTACCCATTAATTACTTACACCAAGTAATTACTCTTATTAATTACATTAAGTAATTATACTTAATCAATCATCAAGTGATTATCTTAAATTAATCAAACCAGTTAATTAACTGAAATTAATCACATTAATTTAATTAATTACATTAAGTAATTAATTCCTTTAATTATTTCCATCAATTAATTATTCTTTAATTAATTACCTTTAATTACTTAAATTAATTAACCCTTAATTAAACAAGTAATTAACTATCCTTAATTAATTTTAGTTATCTTATAATTAAATTCAATTAATAAATTTTCTCTTAATTATAAGTTAATGACCGTTAAATTGATTATACCCATTAACCATTCTTTAAATACTTCCCTTAAGTAATTACACTTTGATTTTTAACATAAATTAACTTACCATTATTAATTACATTAAGTAATTAGCTATTAATTAATTTCACTAATTAATTATATTTAATTAATTACAACCTTAATTAAAGATAAATTCTTATCCTCGTAAATAACTTAATTACATTATTCAACTTCATTACATTTTAATCACTTAGGAATTTAACTACAAGATTAATATAATATATAATTTCTTTAAACAAAACAATTTTAAACCATTTAACATAAATTTTAACTTTGAAATTTGTTCCAAAACTAATTTAATAAAATGTTCTGTAAACATGGTTATATCCCTTGAAACCACAATCTTTTAACTTGGAAACTTATTTTTGTTTGGTTTTTAAATCTTTATTTCTTTTTCTTTAAGTTTGAAACTTTGCGTTTCCTTTGCTTTTAAAGAAAATTGTACATACTTACTATCAACCAAAGCTTGGTCAGTTATCGAACAAACCCGAGCCAATTTCACGAAAATCCGAGCAACACACACATTCTCTCTTATCTCGCGACACCCCCGTAATCCACTCGAGATTGATCCGAACGAAAACCCAAACCTCCCCGAGCAAAAACTCTTCCTTCTTGAAGCCACAACCCCTACAAACACCACCGTGCACAAGTGCACGTGCACATCCAATCAGAATGCCTCCAACCTCTGCCGTGATCGTCGACAAGTCAACGACTTCTACCCCATTTCTCCCGGCCTACTAGATTAGACTATCTCGTTGAAATCGAGAAACGAGCTGGTCGAACAAAATCTGAAACCACCTAAACGATCAAAAACTATCGCCGCCGTCGACCTCGCCCAACGGAGTTCCCATACTTCCGACTACGGCTACAACTCATCCCCATGCGACGTTCCCCACCATTGCGATCACCTCAGAAGATCCAACGGCGATGCACGGCCTCGCGAAATAACACTGACCAATTCTGGCATTCGAACCATAGTTCGACGCCGACCAGGCGCCACAGCCATCTAAAAATTACCAGGCCATTTTTCCTATGACCACCGTCCTTCCAGCTTCCTCTGACAATAAGCCCGACCTCAATCACTACGTCGATCGACGACAATCGACGATAGTACCAAATCCGTTCATCTCATAATATCACGATGAATTTAAACTTAAATTTTTTGATTATACCATTAAAAATCATCAATTCCAAATTCGAATTCGACTCCATAATCAAACTCGAGTTTTTACATCCTTGATTTCTGACTTAAAATGATTTATCACTGTAAATATTCATTTTAGTCATAATTACTTCAGATATATACTCGAAGTTATTTTCAAATTGCTGTTACATTCATCTATACATTTTTCCTTCAAATGTCATAGCCTAATATTGATTAAAAAAAATTGATTTTTGAAACTTAGTTCAGACTGTTATCATTCAAACAGAGACTCTCCTATTTATAAACAGACATGCTTATACTTATATATATATACATTTAATCATATTCAACCATCATACTCACACTCATCATACTTTACTTCAACAATTCATTGCATGCATTGAGATTTAAACGAGTTTGAAACCTTAAAAATAAACTATTTAGTCACCTTGAAAAAACAGATGCCTGGAATCTGGAAGGAAATTTGAAACTGGAAATTGCTTTATGGTCTGAAGCTTTGATTTAGTTGTTGAAATGATCTTGTTTAAAATCTGAGATGGTGTTGTTGTATACATATTTTCTTCTTTCAGGCTTGAATTTGTTTCATATTTTGAATTGTGGAGAGATAATTGTTTACTGGTTTGAGTTTTTGTTACTGACCTTGTCTTCTCAGGTTTTTGGGTACTTTTATATTATGAAAGAAAAAATGGAAAGAATAGAAATTTATGTATACATATGTAGCTTTTCCTTTTCATTTTATTCACTAATTCTAAAAATAAAAAGAATAAATGACACTCGTTACATTGTATGATACTTACCTTACATTTGTCTATGCATGATATTATTCCTTTTACACTTGTAATTTTGCATAAATTTATATAATAATTTTTTTTCCATTTTCATGTTATATTTATATTCTTATGTTTAATACTTTTACACATATACAACTTGTACATGTATTTAAAGAAGGTACTAATTTTTGTTAAATCCTATTTAAACTTAAGCTATTAACTAAATTTTATCATTAGTGTTTTATGTTTTTATATATATGTTATAAATTTATATTTATACTTCTCTTTTTTTACTTATATAACCTTTAAGAAAATAATTTTGATGCTCCTTTATACATTCATAAATTATCACATCCTCAAGATGTTATTTTGAATTTCTAAATCCAAGTTTTCATTTATAAACCATAAGTGTATGTATGAAAATAGAATAGCTATAATATGTAAGTTTTGCATATATCTATTTATAAAAGATGAATTCTGCTAAAATGAATTATTATAAAAGAAGATCATGAACAAATATCATCAAATTTCAATAATTATTTCAGGAGATTATCAAATGAATATTTATCCAGATATTTATAATTCAGCATTTATTATAGTTCTAATTCATCTATATACATATCCAGCTATATATATTTATTATCAGGTTTGTTTGTTCAATTAATAAATCAGTGTTTTAATAAATTTAATCCTATCAATTACAAATTAACAGCTGTCGAAAAATCTGGGTTATCACACCTACTATCGGAAACATGAACTTAGAGCAATCGAAGGTGCAAGATTGATGATATTGGAAACATGGTCTAATATTTATTACTATACCAAAAATCCCAATAGCAAAAAACGTCGATTATCTTCCTAAAGCCGAAAGAGGCGGCCCATTAACAAGTTTGAAGCCCAAAGCATCAATTCAAGGTGGTAAGAGTCTACGGTCGAGACAGCCAACGAGATGATGCATAGCCTGGATACAAAAGGCCATTAGGGTAGAAAGAAAGCCATTAATCTATGTCCCTTAATTAGCTACACTAGATGTTTATAACAAGCTCAGATCATAGCCGCTGAATAAAAATCTTCAGCAATCCAAACAGTAAACCTTCCATCAATGGCATTGCAGCATATCTGCTATACAAAGGCGGCAACCTAAGGCATAGAAGGCTTCTGGTATGAAAAAGAACAGATATAAAAGCATAGTGTATTTTCCTATATTAGAGTTTTATTCAAAAATCATTAATGCGAAAATGCCTAGATTGAATGTAATAAGCCTCTTAGCTATATAAGAGTGATTAAATAAGGAAAGGACAGTGGACGTAGGCACTTTCGGCCCAAACCATTATAAAAGTCTCAATGTTATTTACTTTCAGTATTTACCTTCTTCTCGTTTATCGTCATGACTCCATAGTTCAACATTCCATAACTCCAACTTGATTACATCACATCTTAGTAATCTCATAATCGGGGCCTATAAATCAACCAGCTTTCGGAGCTCTACCTTCGGATCTTAAGGTGATGGGGTAGATGAAATTCTGCCCTAACATTTTTGGCACTAGAAGAAAGGCCCAACCTCCATCATTTGTCCCCTTTCAAAAGTCTAGTGACACCATCCCTCCAACCATGATTAACTTTGAGAACGAGGAACTCCTCAACCCTCACATCCAGCTTATTAAAGAAGACAATGATGAGCATCTCGTCACTCTCATCTCGAAAAAAGACCGAACCAGGAGCATGATCCCATCCGTGAACTTCAAGCTCTCCAGATCAGATAACTTTCGGAGTATCTTCGACGACCCTCCAAGAGTTTGCTCAACTCTAAGGGATGGTCAAGGCTATGGCAAACAAAATCAAGCACTTAATTCTTGTAGTAATGACTATTTCCTTGCTAAAAGAGCCCTCCAGTTACCTCTACTCTTGATCTCGAATGAGTCAAACGAGACCCAGTCCTTACTCAACTCAATCGAAGCCTATCTTGGATCTTTCTAGAAACATGTGGAGAGCCCATTATCCAAACTATCCCCCATCCATTAAAGAAGATTCGAAAGAAAGAAACTACTATGTTTAGCATCAAACGAATGGGCATGAAATAGACGAGTGTCGAAGACTTTCTCAGGCTGTAGAAAGCTTCATACAGAAATGGAGATTGACCGAGTTTATTAAATAGTTACTTAAATATCTCATCTTTATAAATGTCTAACTTTGTTTCTATGTTTCGGGAGAAATTCTTATAGACCCATTTGACCAAATATATACACGCCCCCTTCTAAAGATAAAGGATGCTATATGAATCTTTATATTTGAAGAAATCTCTTCTTTTACCGAAAATGCTCTTTTTGGGTTTAGCTCTTTCCTCCCTTGGTATGTATAATCCAGTTTCGTTGCCTATGAAATTCTATCTAGTATGTCTCTCTTTTAGATATTTTCAATTGTCGTGTTTGCATTTAGAGTTCAAAGGCCAAAACCCTTCTATTGATCTGACAAGATCAATAAAGAGTTTCACTTTTTCCTTAAAGATGTTAATTTTCTGAATAATTCACTTTCTAAAACTTAAATTAAATAGATTTTCTACTAAGCAATGAGACCTACTAACTACTCAATTTCAAAAGTCTTTTACAAAGTAATTTGAAACCACCCTTATTTCTCTTTTACTAAGTTACAATTTGCTTTCTGTATAACCAATAACTTAGAATGATTTAAGTGGTCGACACCAGCCAAAAGTGGATGTAGATGACGACATCCATCAAAATTGGTTGTAAATGGCCTATGCCCACCAAAAGTGGCTATAGATTTGGACCCAACGATAAATTGGATGAGCTCGCCATAAGCGCAACCATATAGTGATGTGCTACAAAGTGGAAAGCCATATCATTAGGGTTTAAAAAGATGTCAAAAAATAGAATGCATGTTGATAGTGAGTCATGGTCAAATGGAATCATGCACTGGGCAATCCCCGGCTAGATTAGAATATTGTGTAGGTACCCAGCAATAGTGCTGCATGGTCAAATAGTACCATGCGGTGGGTAGATTTTCGGTTAGATTAGAATATTGGGTAGATTTCCAATAATAGCGAACCATGTTCAAGTAGTACCATGTAGTGAGCCATGCTCAAGTATTACCACGCGTTGGATAGATTTTCGGTTAGATTAGAATATTGGGTAGATTCCCAATGATAGTGATCCATGGACGAGAAGTGCCTTGCATCAAGTAAATTCCTAGTTAGATTAGAGTGTTGGGTAAATTTCCAATGATAGTGAGCCATGGACGAGAAGTTCCATGCATCAGGTAGATTCCTAGTTAGATTAGAGTGTTGGGTAGATTGTCAATGATAGTGAGCCACGGACGAGAAGTGTAATGCATTAGATAGATCCCTAGTTAGATGAGAATATTGGGTAGGTTCTTAATAATAGTGAGGCACGATCAAGAAGAATCATTCATAAGATTAAAATCGGGTAGAATTCCTAACAAGGTTAGAGTTTTAGGAGGAGAGTTCCTAAAAAATAAGCATTGGATAAGGATCCTAATCCAAGCCGTAAGGATGGCATCAAGCAAGTAAGAATAGACATCAAAAACCCCAATAATGCAAGACATCAAGGGCAAGAAAAACCCCAAGATGGAATTAAATAGGACAAGCAAAATGGCTCGAGTTGAAAGAACTAGTCGATTAAAAAGACAAATGGGGACCTCAATGTTATAGATAGATTATCCAAATGATTATTGGTACATTTGGAACACAATATACAAAAGAAAAGAAGAATGCGCAGCATCTCATAAGCCTTCATACACATTCCTAATCCTAGTTTCGGCTTCCTTCATGGCCTCTTCTTAGCGAGATTTGAAATGCTCCTTCATCTTGTAGTATGTCTTAGATATCCATTCCTTCTTAAATTTCCTGAATGAAATTCTTTAACCATCCCTGGTACAAACAAGAATGTTTGATGCATTAGGCACCAGGGCTAAGGAAGAACTTCTTTCAGGTCAGGAAATCTGGGAACGAGACCCGAAAGAGAAAATTGTAGTCCTATGAGAAAAAGGGACTACAACCTTCTACCCCTGCCTCTTCCTCGAGCTGAAGTGACTGCAACCTTAATTTTGTTGGTACGCTTACTATTAGTTTTGAGTTATCATAGCTTGATTGTCGAAAGCTCTCGGTGAGCTCCATCTAACTGTTGTCTAAGAGTAGTCGCCGACTCCATAACCCCGTTCCGAAGCCTTACCAATAATCGGCACTGCCTCTGGGATGGAAGACTTCTTTTTGGATACTTCCTCAAGAGTTTGTTTCAAAGATTCGTTATCTTTCAAAACAGCATCGATGTTAGCATCGAGATCAGGACTATATTTCGCCAATTTGACTATCTTATCATCAAGACTCCATTGCATGAAGGTAAGTTCTCTATCTAGCCTTAAGCAGTTGGGGCTTAATTGCAAGTCATCATAAGAACAGTTCCATTTCATTCCATAGAGAATTACTACAGACAATAAGTAGAAAAAAGGGAGTACAGAATTCATGGTCCCCTGTGGTAGGCAAATTTCTCCTTAGTAGCTAAAATGATCTTAAGGCCTCTACTTCTAGTATCAACAAGGGACCCCAAAGGTTTGGCTATATTGTAAAAAGTGATGTCCTTCCCTAAACCACCCTTCGGTATAGAGAGTTTCGGTGGAGAAGAGTCCACTAGGGGCAATCTAAGGTTGGCTTTTGGAATACATTAGGAAACATATTCAGAAACACGTTCACTTTGAGGAGTCTTTCCTTCGGTAATAGTTAAGGGAGGTAGGGTTACACTTTGGTAACTAGGAAGAGCCTCTGAAGTTATAGTTAGGTTTGGATGATATAATTTTCTGAGGAAATATAACCTTTTGTTCTTCAACTGTGAGTCTCCTAGATGTAGTTTAGAGAGTAGAGCAAACTCTTGAAAGACCTTGTCTCCAGCATCTAAAGCGAGCTTTAATTTATCCGTAAGAGCTAAGATTTGGTTGGTTAACCCTGTACCTCTAAGCCTAAGGGACTTAATTTTAATGCACAGGACCGGTCATGTGTCCCGTGTACCTCCTCGATCATATTGGGCAAGTTTAAGTTTCTTAGTCAACCAGATTTTAATCGAGTTTTAAGGGTGCATATAGTTGCAAACAACCTCGAATTTCTTGTTTAGCACCTCTTCCATAACACTTCATAGCGAGTGGTGAAATTTGACTTTCTCTATTTAAACATAGTTAAGGGAAAAGTACTTCAAAATAGGTACAATGAAGACAGTAAAAGAATAAGTCGACACCAAATAAAAGTACCACCAAATTTAATAATTACCACAAAGTCAAAAAGAAAGTGTATCAGAGTTATTACAAACCAAAAATTTAAACATCATCAGTAAGAGAGTTTTGAAATTCAGAATCATGGCATACCTCTCCTTTACCCTCATCGTCCTTTGAGTGACTAACGCCTATCGAAGCTAGCGCGTTCTCGTACTTTTGGGAAAAGCTCTCTTCAATCCATTTTCCATTGGGATTGAATCCCATAAAGAGAGCCACGCTTTTATCCTGGTTGTAATCATATGCAATTTAAAGGATTCTAAAGGCTTCAGCAGTAGCTGCCTTCTTAGCCTCTTCATTGGTAACCAAGCCCGAGACCCCTTTCTTGTCTTCCATTAACTCTTCTTTGATCTTTTGATGCTTAGACTTCCAATCTTTTAAAGCCTTCTCTAGTTCTGTAATTGTGGTTTCGGAAGCTTCCAGCTCCAAAAGCTTCTTCTCTTGCTCATCTCGGGCCTCCTTCTCGGCCTTCTCCTTATATTCAGCAAGCTATTTTCCAATAGGCTCGACCTTCTCTTTATCTTCGATCAATTGTCTCCTAACACCATCAGCCTTCTCCAACTTTCTCTTCAACTTCTGAAACTGTAACGATCCAATATTTTCAACCATTCGCATCCGCACATGTCGGACTTGAGTTGCTCAAAATACCGAATTGTAAAATAAATTTGACAAAACACAGCATAAACAGTAAATAAATAAATCACAGATCACGGACACAGAGTAATAAATGTAGCGGAAGCAAAAATATAGTAGTTCATGAAGCTACTATATAAATACATCAGAGTTATACATGATACAACATATGTTTAATATGATAAACAAGCATAAGCTGAATGCATCACCAGAATCAACTGAATAACTGGAATGAACAGAATACTGAAATTGAAATAGATGGCTGGATCTTCAAGCAAGGCTCCAGCTCCAAAGGTGAGTCTCTAATGTTGTATCACTCAGTCTGACCCGAGCGTAAAGCAAAATACAAAACACTCGAGTCAGGACATACATACTTATACAATGTAAACCAACTCATGTGAACTGTAATATAAGGTACAAGTAACTTAAAGGATGCTTGGGACCGCCCATCCTCTAAGGATCCGTTAAACTATTTACTATGTAGTAATATTTCGCTATTACAATAATGTCTATAGTAAAATAAACTTACTTTTTTCATAGCATTAAGGGGTTACCCATATAGCCCTTAACATGTAATAGTCCCAGTAGTCCATCCAATATCATAGTCCCTCCTGATCGGGAAGCCACCAGAGGATACCACACGGGCTACGGGAGAAAACCAAACTCGTACAAGGCGCGATAGGGTAGGTGACACGGCACAACTAGGCAATGCCAGGGTAGATATACCAATTACGCTTCCGGGTTGGAGGTAATGCGTAGCGCGCAGCTACCGCCCACCTCGAGCCACACCCCCAAATAAAAATCAAAAGTCGCCACCGAATCAATCCAAAAGTCAAAGTATAATATCGAACGGATGTGTCCGATCAAAGGTGCTACCTCATTAACCCGTCGATCGCTCCTGTTTTAGCCACCTTATGCCAACTCACGGGAGTCGGGTCCACGTTCATACCTCAAAGGACGTCGCCACCATTCTACTTCATTCTGGAATCTCCACCGCGTACACGGTTGTTAAAGTGGTTTCCAGAGTTGGCAGAGAGTATGACAACTTTCGATCCCGGTCTCTTTAACAACCAAACGTTATTATAACCCATGGATATTTATTTCAAAATCATTTATACTTTCAAACCAAACTAGCATATCCATTTCAAAATCATATCATTTCTTTCAAAATAGTATATACTTTCAAAAAAATATCATACTCATTTCAAAACCATATCACAATCGTATCATTTCCATTTCAAAACTAATTCAATAATATATCATTTAAATAAAACCCAAATTTCCAAATCACTGAATATTTCCTCCAATTTACTAAACTCGAAATATTCCTTTAAATTATCATAGCATTTTGGAAATGTAACCTTAAGGAATCATAGCATTTTTGGAATGTAATACTTTCCACTTTTATATAATCAAAGTATTTATATACTTAAAAAATTTAACATGGTCATTTTCTCATAGCCTTATAGTTAAATAAACTTTGTTACTGTAATATCCAATTTAGAGCTGAAATATTTATGTTAAGTTAAAAGTACCTTATTAACTTACATTATAATTACAACAAAGAAACATTATTATTTTAATCATTTAAAATATGCCATTTACATTAATTAAAACTTACAAATCAAATGTACATCATCAACTTACATTTTATTATTACAGTAAGGAACATTTATTATTTTAATCAATTTAAAATACACCATTACATTAATTAAAACTTACATGTCAAATGTACGTTTTAACTTACATTTATTACAATAAAGAGCATTTATCATTTTAATCAATATTACACTAATTAAAACTTACATTATCGAATGTACGTTTTAATTTACATTTCTATTACAGTAAAGAGCATTTATCATTTAATCAATATTACACTAATTAAAACTCACATTATCAAATGTACGTTTTAATTTATATTTTTATTACAGTAAAGAGCATTTATTATTTTAATCAATATTACACTAATTAAAACTTACATTATCAAATGTACATTTTAATTTACATTTCTATTACAGTAAAGAGCATTTATCATTTAATCAATATTACATTAATTAAAACTTTACATGTTTCTTTCATTAATTAAAACTTTACATGTTTCTTGCATTAATTAAAAACTTTACACGTTTCTTTCATTAATTAAAACTTTACATGTTTCTTGCATTAATTAAAAACTTTACACGTTTCTTTCATTAATTAGGACTTTACAGATTTCTTTCATAAATTAAAACTTTACATGTTTCTTGCGTTAACTAAAAACTTTACACGTTTCTTTCATTAATTAGGACTTTACACATTTCTTTCATAAATTAAAACTTTACACGTTTCTTTCATAAATTAAAACTTTACATGTTTCTTGCATTAATTAAAACTTTACATGTTTCTTGCATTAGTTAAAAACTTTACACGTTTCTCTCATTAATTAGGACTTTACACATATCTTTCATAAATTAAAAATTTACATGTTTCTTGCATTAACTAAAAACTTTACACGTTTCTTTCATTAATTAAGACTTACACATTTCTTTCATAAATTAAATCTTTACACGTTTCTTTCATAAATTAAAACTTTACACTTTAAACCAATTATATCTTATAACATTTTAACTTATAAAACTGATATCTCTTTATATTTCAAATCTTTAAATCAAATTTTAAGTTAAAATTCCATATATTCCAAAATTTCAAAATACTTAATAAATTTTTAGTAAAATATTACTTTAAAAATATTAACCATGGGCCTGTATAATATTTTCTAACCTAGGTCAAGTGATACGGATATGTATCATTTCAATCCGTAATTTAAAAAGAAAAATCCAGGTTCTATCATTTCAAACCCGCAATCCCAAGAAAAATAAATACGACAAAAATCAATAAAAAATCACTCGAGCCTATCATTTCATCCCATAGTGATATTCCTTATCCTAAAGTCCGTTCGGGTATTTACCATTGCAACCCATAGTGATAGGGAACATGCAGTGGTAATTAACAGAAATAAAATAACAGTATACATATAATATCATAACAAATGATGTAACAAATATATAAACGGCATTTATCATCATGTAATCACAACACATGCATGTATGAATGACATATCAATGTCTACAGATTCACTTGTCATTTTTTTCATAAAAATATAAGTACATATGTCTAGAGTGATAAAAACTCACCTTTTAAAAGCTAGAATTGACAAATTCAGAATAAAAATCCAAACCCCGCAAAGCACGAAAAAGCACGACAAAGCACAATGCAAACTTGAGTGGATGAAAAGTCAGATCCAAATCTTGTATGCAAACAAATATTACATACATAAGAATATGATTCAATACAAAACAATAGATGTTAAAACATTGGAAAAATAAATGAATCAAAGTGACATAACTTGCCTTAATCAATCAATGGCTTGGCTACATCACATATGGATTCAACCATCATCTTATATTGCTTGGTCATGATGGTTAGAGGTGTGCTAGAGGACAAAGGCTGAGTATAAGCATGAAGAACAAAGAAGAAACAAAAAAGAGAAAAAGAAAGAAGAGGAAGAGAAGCCATGGATCTAGAGCTTGAATATAATTTTCTTTCACGCAAATGATAATGAGAAGTTTTGGGAAGTTTTTATGTGTGATAGGCAAGAGAAATTCATGACTAGATTAAAGGAATGAATGGCTAAGGTAAGTAATAAAGAGGCTATGCAATAAAAGACAAGATTTTGAATGGTTTGAAAAATAAAATGGCAACAAATACTTGATGTATTTAATAAAAAAAATTCTTTCTTTCAAGAGATGAAATGAGAAATGGAATAAAATGGATATGTTTGAGGAGTTTTGTACGTGAATGATAAAAGGAAATACACGGCTATATAAGAAAAAAAACAGCTAAGGAATTATGAATACTAGGGAAACGAAAAGGCATAAGTTAAGGAGGAAACAGCTAAGGAGTTATGAATACTAGGGAAACGGAAAGGCATAAGTTAAGGAGGAAGAAACGTATAATATATTTTATTTTTAAATACAAATAAAAAAAATGAGAGATGGGAAATATTTTTTTGTACGTGAATTTTCAACTTGATATGCAAGGCTGTGATTAGAGTAATTCATGGCTAGGAATGAGGAGGAAACGGCTAGAAAATAATAAAGGCCATGCAAATGAAAAAGGCAAGAGTTTAAATAATGAAACGTATGCCTCTTAAATTTCTCCAAGCCATTTATTTGCATACATTTCTTTCTAGAAATGGACTGTGAAGTAAATGTGTACGTGAATTATGAAGTGGAGTGGATGGCAAGAAAATAATTGAATGACTAAAGAGGAGTAAATGATAGAAAAACAAAAGGGCTAGGAAATAAAAGGCAAGAAATAAGGAGAAAGAAACACACACACACACACACACACACACACACACATATATATATATACATTATTCTTAAATGCAATTGAAAAGAGTTGTACGTGATTAATAAGAGCAATTCACGGCTATGAATGGTGAATGGCTAGGGTAAGTAATAAAGAGGGTAGGTAAATAAGAAGGCAAGCATTAAAGAAATGGAACGCATGTCTCCTTGATTTCTTCCAAGCCTTTTATGAAAAGATATACACACAAGTAAAATCCAATACGTAAAGTTTAGATAAACAAAATAGAAAAATAAAATAATAACATAGAAAATAATAATATAGAAATGAACATAGAAAAATAGAAATTGAAATACAGAAAATAATTGCGTGTAAAACGCTGTAATTTATCTAATTTAAAAAGTATAACTCAGAATTTAACGAAACGAAAAGCAGAACATATATCATAAATAGATTCTGCTTCAAAGAAAATGATTAAAATTTAAAAATTCAAATTTTTTAAAAATCTAAATTGAAAATTCAAATTTTGACCAAAATATAAAATTTTCAAAAATCGTTTATTTATTGCATTTGGAAAATAAATTACAAACAAATTCCAAACTTACATTGGAAAAATTCTAAAAATTCACTTTTAAATGATTTAAAAATCATAATTTCAAATAAAAATTTAATTAAAAATATTCATAAAATTATGGGTTATTACAGAAACCCTCGGTTTGGAAATGAGTAGTTAGCCAAAAACCTGAAGAATGAAAGTTACTACGGAAACTAAAGAGATAAACATTTCATACAAAAGAAGAAAAACCTTTAACCTACGATGATCCTCCATCCTCATACTCATTGTTTTCCCGCCTTTTGGCAAGGCCGTGACACCAAGGAATTGGCTAGAAACCAAGGACAGTTCGTCCCGAAGATCGATTATACACAGGTTCACTATGGATGTCCTTAAATTTTGTCTGAGTCCAAATCAAGCTAGAATTGATATGACATGACAAGCAAAGCTATGAAAGACAACGTTCCAAATTTCAAGTCAATCCGAGTTCGTATGCTCAAGATATGGTCAATGCAAGCAAAAGAACGCATTACTTCGCATCCATCAAAAAGCATCACTTCGTATCCTTCAACTGAAGAGCCATGTTCGAATCCATCGAGCTTCGGTGGTTCTTATCCATCAAGTGACCTTGATTCATACCCATCAAGTAATTGTTCCTTCATATCCATCATGAAACCGCTGTTCATATCCATCAAGGCCAAACAAAGCCGCTATCTATTCGTATCCATCACATCATCAGTCGTTCGTATCCATCAAGTTGGAGAGACTTCGATCGATACGAACAAGAGCACACAATCGATATAGACAGTTCAACTTAGATCGATATGAACAGAGCTGCGACACTCGATACGAACAAGGCAATACAACTATCGATATGAACAAGGCAGTGCGACCGATCGATACGAATAGAATGGTTAGGATCGATACGAACAAGGCGAAAACCTTGGAATGACTCGGTCAAATGGGCATCGAATGTGGATCGATCCAAGAATTTATCGCCACGTCAACATGTAGACATGTTCTCAGATCGATACGAATAGAATGATATGTAGCAATCGATACGAACTAAACAGCGTTCGGGAAGCCCAAACTTGCATCGATCATAACTCACAATCCACAAGTCCACATGCTTTGAAATTTTCAAAGGAGCTTACATACAACTTAAGGAATGTCCATGCCAAGTTTAGACTCGATTGGATCAAATCTTGATCGATATGAAATTCATTCGTATCGATCACAGATCGAGTCGAAATCGCGTGGGATCGATCGCGTGGACCCACGCATGTGCCAGAAGAAGTCTTCCGGGATCTAAGTGAGATATTTTCAGTCCACGCCTATAAGTAGCACTCTAGAGCCTAAGAAAGAGGATCTTTTGACTCTTTGACATCCAGACTCTGCTGAAACCGTTTTTTCACTTCAAGGCTGCTGTTGTACTTGAAATTCATCACTGTAATCTGTTGTAATCAGTTGTAATCAGCAAGTGAATATCAATAAAATCATTAATTTCATAGTGGACGTATGCTATGCGCCGAACCACTCTAAAACCCTATGTTTCATCATGTTTTTCTCATCTATTTTTAAAGTGTTTGTTAGATAATCGTCTTTTTACATTTCTATTCTTCATTTTTATCTCTTCGAATACTTCCGAAGAGTGTTATGCCCAATTTTGGTACAAACACTTTAGTGCTTCTATTGAGAAAACACAGTTTTTCTCATGCTTTTTGGATCTACTATCGATACCGGATTGCACAAATCTGAGAAGAAGATCCAGATCTCAAGTTAAGAGTTCCTCCATCCTATTTAGATTTGCATCAGATCTAGGAAAGAACTTCATCATCCATCATGGTTAGTACAAAGACCGCCTCTACAACTGCAGATCAAGGAGGACGGGATAGACAGAATCCTGTACAGATGCCTCCATGCAATCAGAATGCTGCCAGACCATCAGATCCGTCAGGCCCTGTTACTAGGGAAAAATTCTAGATGCTTATGCAAGAGTTGACTCACAGCCGTCAACAACTCACTCAACAACTCCGCGACAATGCATAATTGACTAATCTGCTAAACCGCCAAAGGCATAGGAGATCCAGGAGGGATCATGCCTCCTACTCATCCACAAAGAGTTCAGCCTCATCCGACTTCAATCATAGATCTACACTCCCACGACTGAAGCTACACTCAAGCTACCGGACATCAACCTTCGGTGAAAATTGGACAACCCTGAGTTGGCCCGTCAACCAGCCACCAACTGGACACTCCTCTCGGAGAGGTATTGTTCCCCATTACACCACAGACAACTGCGCTACCACCGCTTCTCTTGAACCAGGAGTTAATACCCAGAACTAGTCAGATCCGAACCATCGTCAACATGGACATACTCCCGAACCTTATTCCGGAGAACTTCGAGCCAAGGAGGCGAGATACGGACCGTCGACCGCGACCGGTCCAACCTCGCATTGTGGAACCCGACCATACCTTGGCTCAATGTGCATAGAATGTACTGACGCTAGACATCCCCATAATGATCTGTCAGATGATTCGAGAGAGTCGAGGCCTCACAAATGACAACTGGGGAATCTCTCGGAGTCATACTCCCTGTACCGATGAAATACACTATGCTGAACCACCTCGGCGATTCAGGATGCTGACTTTACCAGTCTACGAAGGAAGTTCTTATCCCAACCAACACATCCTAAAGTATGAGTGGTCGATGAGTGCTGCACGGGCTGACGATGCAGTTAAATGTCGGAGCTTCCTGATCTCTCTAGGGGGCATAGCTACTATGTGGTTCACTCGTTTGCCACCCCGATCTATTTCTTGTTTTGACCAACTATCAACCAAATTTGTTGAGCAGTTTCGGATGCATGTCACAAAGCCGAAGGATGTTAATACTCATTCTAGTGTAACTCAAGCTCCTGGAGAGACACTTCGACGTTATTTAGAAAGATTCCATGTTGCGTGTGCTGAGATCAGCAACCCTAACGATAACTCCATTCTCATGGCATTGACTAAGGGGATTGACCCCGATTCTGAATTCGACAACTGGTTGGCCAGAAAACCACCTGCGTCATTGGACCGTTTCTATTCCAAAGCAGCCCAATTCTTGAGAAAGGAGCATGCGAAACAGTCTAGGAAGAAGGATGACGCAGGGCCGAGCGTGGAAGGAATCCAAAGCAATGTTGTAGTTAAACAGTCCGAGGAGAGCCTCGAGAAAGTGCAATTGAATATCCAAAATAAACAGACTCAACAAAAAGGCAATGAGAATCAAAATAGAAAGTAGGATCAGAATCGTGGTCCACGGCGTAGAGCTCCTATGTTCGATAATTATACTCCTCTGAATACGTCGTTGGAGAATGTATATCTACAAACATGCAATACTATCCAGTAAAAGAAGGTTGCTCCGAAGCCATCATCGGAGAGGTAGATCCAAACAAGGAAATTTTATAGGTTTCACGAGAGTTATGGCCACAATACAAATGAATGTCGTCATTTACAAGATCTCATTGAAAAGTTGATTAGAAAGAGGAAGTTGGAACAGTTTGTGTGGACGCTGCAGTCTAGAGGTGTGGGCCCATCGAATCAGAGTAATGTACCGAATCAGGTAAGACAGCAGGAACCCGCTCGCACCGGTGGGAGGCTAGTGATAAATACAGTAAGTGGTGGTCCTCATCCGATAGACTGAAGCTGGAGGGAAATGGAGTCGTATGCCAGCTCTATTAGGCATGCAGACTTCGAATGTTGTAGTAGTTGTGATGATGGGGCTTCGGCCAAACTACAGAAGACGACGACTGACGACATCGTGTTCCCAAATAGAGACACCGACAAGGTAGAAGCCCCCACTATTGATCCATTTGTCAAATCAGCTCAAGTAGATCCTGCTTGGATGAAGAGGATCTTGGTCGATAGTGGAAGTTCTGTTAATTTCTTGTTCATGCGATCTTTTGACCAAATGAAGATGGAAGCCAAAGATTTGAAGCCTTGCCTGTCTCGAATCCATGGCTTCAATAGGAGCGCAACTATACCCATTGGAGTGGTGGATCTACCAACGGAGTTGGGAGTTGGAGAACGTCGAAGAATCCGGATATTGCAGTTTGTAGTGTTGGACATAAACTCCCCTTACAATGCTTTCTTGGGTCGACCGACCCTTACTGAATTCAGGGCGGCCATTGCCCCATGGTGTTTGACTCTAAAGTTTGCCACTAATCGTCGAGTTGGAGTCGTTCAAGGAGAACAGTCTGTTGGACGAGCCCGTTATGTTGCTGAGCTGCGTGGGGCACAGCGAAGGGAGAAAGTAAAGGCGTAGAGGAATCTCTCTGCGTCCGTTTTGCTGATAATTGACAATTGGTGTCTAGGCCCAGGCCCGGGCACCCCAACAAATTCCAAAGGGATCTTGACCCGAGAGATACTCAAAGTGAAGATGAAACTAAAGACAGTCAAGCTTCCCCGACCGAACTGACAATCAATGTCCCGATCGACGATGATGTTGATTCAAAGATGATAAAGATTGGATCTTAGTTAAGCCAACAGACACAGAAAGAATTGGTTGAATTTCTCCAGTAGAACCTCGACGTATTCGCCTGGACGCATTATGAAATGTGTGGGATCTCGCCGGATATCGCGAGCCAAACTTTGAATATTGACCTGCGGTATATCCCGGTCAAATAAAAAAGGCGTGGTATGGATCCAGAGAGATCTGCCGCCCCTAAAGAAGAGGTCGATAAGTTAAAATCGAATGAGTTTATTCGAGATGCCTTAGACCCGGAGTGGGTACCCAATCCCGTACTTGTCCGAAAGCCAAATGGGAAATGGAGAACGTGTGTTGACTACTTAGACTTGAACAAAGCTTGCCCAAAAGACAGTTTTCCACTTCCCCGAATTGATCAGCTCGTAGATTCAACGGCTGGGCACGAATTATTATCTTTTATGGATGCATACTCCAGTTACAACCAAATACCCATGCACTTACCCAACTAAGAACATACCAGCTTTGTAACGGATCTGGGAATCAACTGCTGCAAAGTCATGCCCTTCAGACTCAAGAACGCCGGGGCAACATACCAACGACTAGTCAATCGAATGTTCGCTAACCAGATCGGAAAGACCATGGAAGTATATGTAGATGACATGCTGATGAAGTCACGAATCTCTATTGATCATATTAAAGACTTTGAATCGATGTTTAATATCCTTCGAGAATACAAGATGAAGCTCAACCCATTGAAATGTCACTTTGGGGTCGCATCCGGAAAATTCCTTGGGTTTATCATCAACGCTCGAGGAATCGAAGCAAATCCTGAAAAGATCTGGGCGATCAGAAATCTTGAGACTGTAAGAACTATAAAGAAAGTCCAGAGCCTCAACGGGAAAGTAGCAGCATTGAGCAGCTTCATTTCAAAGTCCACCGACAAATGCATTCCTTTTTCTGATTTGATTTGAAAAGGGAAATGGAATTTTGAATGGACCACATAATGTGAGGGCGCATTCCGAGTACTAATTCGGCACCTCTCCACGCCGCCTATTTTGTCAAAGCCTATCGATCACGAGCAATTGTACCTTTACTTGGCAGTATCAGAAAACACAATCAGCGTTGCCTTAGCTCGGGAGGAAGACCAAGTACAAAAACCGGTCTACTATATTAGTAAACGACTAACCGAAGGTGAGAGAAATTATTCGAAGCTAGAGAAGTTGGCTTATTGTCTCGTTATTTCCTCAACGAAGCTCCGTCCCTATTTCCAAGCTCATCCTATCACAGTTTATACCGATCAGCCATTATTATAGGTCCTTACGTGGCTTGAGACGCCTGATAGGTTACTCAAATGGAATATTGAACTGAGCTAGTTTGATATTACTTACACTCCGAGGAGAACTATTCAAGGACAAGTCCTAGCGGATTTCATAGCCGAATTTACCATCCTAGAGGACTAGCCCGAATCCAGTGAATCTTCCGAGTATATCTGGAAGCTGCATACTAATGGTGCATCAAACGACTGGTGCTCGAGTGCTAGAGTTGTACTTGAAACCCCCGAAGGTCGATCCATATGTTATGCTCTAAAGTTTGATTTTCGTGCGGCCAATAATGAAGCTGAATATGAAATCTTGCTTGCCGGATTGAAACTCGCCTGAGATTTGAGAATCATTGCTGTGGAAATTTATTATGATTCACAATTAGTAGTGTGTCAAGTTCAGGGTGAATATCAGGCAAAACATCGGAGATTGGTTGCTTATCTAGCTCAAGTCCAGGAGATAATTAATCAGTTTGATTATTATGCCATCTTCTACATACCCCATGAGCGCAACCAAAAGGCTGATTCATTAACAAAGTTAGCAAGTATGGGTGAAGCAGAACAAATGGGACTCATTCCTATGGAAACGTTATTTTCACCAAGCATTGATCAGATGGAGACAGACGGGATATTTGAATCACGAGTCGTGGATGACTCCATTTCGAAATTACCTCGAGCATGGAACGCTACCTAAGCGCAGGAGTAAGAAGAGACGGATTCTTCGAAAAGCTGCGCGGTTCACTATTCAGAATGGAGTCATGTATAGAAGAGGTTACTCCATTCCTCTACTCCGGTGTATCGCCCACGATGAAATTAAGCAAGTGTTACATGATGTACAAGAAGGAGAATGTGGCGATCACACCGGGGGGGCAAGCTCTCGTTAAGAAAGTACTCCGGTATGGATATTATTGGTCGATTGTAAACTGCGATGTAGTAGATTACGTCAGGAAATGTGATAAATGTCAAAAGCATGTTCGAATTCCTAGAGCCCCACCTACTGTGATAACCCAAACGGTCATTCCATGGCCGTTTGCAGTATAGGGCATCGATATCATTGGCTCTCTACCTCTGACCAAAGGTGGTGCGAAGTACGTCATCATCGTAGTTGATTACCTTACCAAGTGGGCCGAAGCTGAACCTCTTGCCACAATCACGACGAAAAAAGTGATCAACTTTGTATTTCGCAACATTATCTGCCGATTTGGTCTCCCATATACCATCATCACTGATAACGAACCCAGTTCGACAGTGTTGAATTCAAGGATTTCTGCCAACGATTTCACATTCAAAAGAAATTATCTGCAGTTGTACACCCTCAAGCGAATAGTTAGGTTGAAGCTGTTAATAGATTATCAAGTCTTTTCTAAAGAAACGACTGGAAAAGGCCGGGGGCAGTGGTTTAGTGAACTTCCTATGGCTTTATGGGCTTACCGAACAAGCCATAAGTCCACGATCATGCACACTCCATTCTCTCTTTCCTACGATTCAGAAGCTGTTATTCCAGTCAAGATGGAAGTACCTTCTCATCGTGTGACTTATTATGATCCAAAAACAAATGCTATAATACTTGCTGAATCCTTGGATTTGTTGGATGAGAAGCGTGAAGAGGCTGATTTGAGGGCAGCCGCATACCGATGTCGAGTCGTCCGATTGTATAATGCCAAGGTTCGACCCCGAACCTTTGAACTCGGCGATCTCGACCTCAAAAGAATCTACCCGGTTCCTTCGCACATAAAACTAACTTGGGAAGGACCGCATGTGATTGAACGAAAGCTCGCAGATGGCACATTTAAGTTATCGATCGTTGACGGTCTTACTCTGCCAAGAGCCTGGAACAGCGAGAGTCTCTGTCGCTACTACACATGATAGGCTTTATTTATTTAATCCATTTTTTATCTGCAACTTGTTTCTACATTTCGAAATTTGAATTTGTAATAAGACAACTGACTTTGTCGTATTTTTTATTTCAGCAATAAAATGTCATCTCTTCGAGCCAGAGTTGTGGTTTATTGAATGTATCATACAACCGTCACGATGCACGAAGAGCTAAGTTTCATCATACGATGAGATTTATTCAAATAGGGAGTGACTGTGATACGACCGGCCACTCACTAAGTGAAACCCGAGCTCGGGGGCAAGCCATCACACTGAAGCCAAAGAAGGATTGACACACGACAATCCTTTAACTAACGACTTCGACCATGTCCTAACCAAGTTCAAGGAGGATGGACCCGTCCATCTAACGACCTCACTTGTTAATTTGAGATGGATGTGAATCGATCATCCACGATCCTGGTAAATCCCTCGTTATTGGAGTGCGAACGAAATCCTAAAAGGCTAAATAGATGTGACTAACCATTTATTGGCCAACTCCAAATTCCTAGAGTGTGAATTGTGTTAATACTCTAGTTATTGATTTTGATGATAACAACTACATAAATATTACTACTAACGTATCTTCGAGTTATGCAGTCATATCAGGTATATTATGGAAACATTTACAAAGATAAACAAGAATACAGCGGAAGCAAATGAATTATAGAAGAAGGTTAATCAGAGCAATTGAAGAACAAAACCCAATTAGAGAAGAACGCTGAAGGATAAAGGTGTTTGAACTGATGAGGAGTTGGTTGAACCTTAGAATATCTTGTTAAATATCTCATGGCAATTATACTTGAAGATCCATCAACCATTGACCTCAACCGAATCACAAAAATCCACAAATATAAGGTAATTTGAAATGCTGAAAATTTGCAACACTTATTAGTGTTGCTGTTCATTTTGCAACATTCCCATGTCGACATACTAGGTAAGGGGATGTCAACATACTAGCAGTTTTTCAGAATTTCAAATTTTAAACGAAGAGACATTTCCGTCCATCTCTTCACCAAAAGACACGTCTCTTCAACTACTATATAAAGGCCTCTGAAAACGAATTTTGACATCAAGAATTCTTATTTATCTTACTCGTTCTTCTCCAAACATTTGCAAAAGAAATCCATTGCATACTCTTTCGATCTCCTTGCAAATCGATACCGTTTCACTCCAATTCTTCACTGATTTGCAAACCACACAATATCATAGAGTTGTACTAGAATTCACATCATTCTCTCTATGATTTCATCCTATTCGTCAAAGAATTCAAAGATATATTGCCATTGGAGGTATATAGGATCATTGTACCGAATCTGCAAGAATCTGTATTGAAGATACAACCATGTGCCATAGTTTTTTGTTGGTGATAAAGAGAAGGTGTTCTTATAGCCTGTAAAATCAAGAAGGTGTGTCTTGTAGCCCGTGAAACCAATATTGCAAAAGTGTTCTTACCACCCGTAGAAAGCAAGCGATTATAGTGGAATTCTGCACGATAGAGTGCAGGACTGGATGAAGGATTGGTTAATCCGAACCAGTATAAAAATCCAGGTGTTATTTATGTTACTTCATTTTACTTTATTACTTACTTATTCTCTAATTACTTCTTTATGTTTGCAATTTGAGTAAATACAGTTTTATATTCATAAGTAAGTAGTTAATACACAATTCACCACTTCTAGTGTCTGAATAGCCTTAAGATCCAACATTGTGTTATAGTCACCCCAGTTTCTAACATTTGGTATCAGAGCATTGGTTTTCAAAAATTCATAACTTGGTTTTGAAAAGTAAAAATGGCTAATGACACTAGTAACATATTTTTTAACACTTTTGTAGAAGGGCAATCTACCACTAGACCCCCTCTATTTGATGGCAATAGTTATGCTTATTGGGCTTGTAGAATGAAATGTTATTTGCAGTCTAATGGTTTGGATATTTGGAACATTACCCAAATAGAGTATATAGAGCCTCAAACTGAATATTCAAAATGGACACTAGACCAAAAGACACAAGCACTTAATAACTCTAAGACCATGAACATTTTATTTTGCTCCTTAGATAGAAATGAATTTAATCGAGTGTCTACGTGTAATTCTGCATATGAAATTTGGAGAACTCTGTAAGTCATACATGAAGGCACCAATAAAGTAAAACAAACAAAGATATCTATGCTAACTAACCAATTTCAACTCTTTCAAATGAAACTAAATGAGTCTATTTCTGAAATGTATTCTAGATTTCAAGATATAGCACATGTCTTAATATCATTAGGAAAGAAAATTATTGAAGAAGACCAAGTCAGAAAGATCCTGAATTCACTTTCTAGTGAATGGGATCAGAAGACTTTGACAATTGAAGAAGCCAATGATATTACTATTATGAAATTAGAAGATTTAATTGGTAACCTAATGTCCTATGAAGTAAAGTTGCAGATTAGAAAAGAGAACCAGGCAAATGAGAAGAAATCACTAGTACTCAATGCTATGATCGACAAAGATGAACCAGATGATGATGCTATTGATGATGATATAGAATTTATGACAAAGAAATTCAAGAAATTCTTGAAGTATTGGATAACAATGAACTTCGAAAAACTAACAACAATAATTCTAGAAATGGAAATGTTGTTAAGTGTTTCGAATGTGATAAACCCGAACATTTGAAAAGAGACTGTCCCAAACTGAAGAAATAAAAGTCAAACACTTTCAATAAGGAGAGAAAACAGGCATTAAATGCAAAATGGGATGATTCAGATACATCATCAAGTGATAGTGATTCAGAAACAGAAAATGCCAACATGTGCTTTATGGCAAAGGATGACCAGGTATGGAATTTTAATAAAGAAATTACTAATGTTTTGAATGATATGAATCAGGGATATAAAATACTTAGGAAAGAGTACAACAATAGTTTGGCAGAGATAGATAGATTAAAAATATTTAATGAAAGCTTAACTGAAGAAAAACAATGTCTAAAAGATGAAATTGAAAGACTTAATGGGTATAACGATGAAAAAGATTTGACACTTGGAAGTTTTGAAAAACTAAAAAGTGAAAATGAATCCTTAAAATCAGAAATTCTTTCAATGAAGTCACAGATCGCTGATCTGAATGACAAAATAACATCTCTAGACAATGTTATTCTTAACCGTGATAAGGATTTTGACAAAATGAAAACTGATATTGATAAATTTAACAAAGGAAAGGATAATCTAGAAAAATTATTATCTACATCTAAACACACTAGGAATAAATATGGACTTGGATACACCCCTAAGGCTAAATCGAAAAATAGTATTCAAAATACTAAGTTTGTTAAGGCTACCAGTTCAAAACAAAACCTAGGAAATTAAAGTTAAAACGTTCAAATAGATTCATTAATTTATGGGTTCAAAAAAGTTTGGATGATACCGAAAAAGAAAAATATATTGATAATTTTATTAATAAGGTTCATTCATCTAATGATTATATTTTAAGAGGACATTCAAACTCTTTATGGGTTTGGCATCCCAAAACTTAACCCCATGGACCCCAAAATAAAAAGGGTACCGGTGTGCATATTTTATAATTGTTTTAGGTACCAAACAATGTATATCAGATAGCAGATGCTCAAAGCATATGTCAAGAAATCTATTGGACATTGGATAAATATGAAAAGGATTTGTTATTGGCATCACCAAAGTCGGTAACTCTAAAACTCATCTTATTATCAGATAAGTTTATTTCATGTTTTGAAATGATTTGGTTTCCCCTCATGTGTTTTATTTATAAGCATTTATCTCTATATACAAACTCTACATATTGTCTAGCAATGATTTAAGTGACTCTTTTTCGCCCTTTTTGTTGATGACAAAGATGAAGAAAAGGTATAAATATACTAGGAAAAATGATAGGGGGAGTGCATAGAGTTAGGGAGAGTCAAATATAAAAATATTATATTTTATCTCTCAAATATTTACATGGTTGTCAACATCAAAAAGGGAAAGATTATTAATACCCTACGTATTGATTTTGATGACAACAACCACTTAAATATTACTACTAATGTATCTTCGAGTTATGCAGTCATATCAGGTATATTATGGAAACATTTACAGAGATGAACAAGAATACAGTGGAAGAAAATGAATTATAGAAGAAGGTTAATCAGAGCAATTGAAGAACGAACCCCAATTAAAGAAGAATGCTGAAGGATAAAGGTGTTTGAAGTGATGAGGAGTTGGTTGAACCTTAGAATATCTTGTTAAAGATCTCATGACAATTATACTTGAAGATCATCAACCATTGACCTCAACTGAATCACAAAAATCCACAAATATAAGGTAATTTGAAATGCTGAAAATTTGCAACATTTATTAGTGTTGTTGTTCATTTTGCAACAAACCAATTCGACATACTAGGTAGGGGATGTCGACATACTAGCAGTTTTTCAGAATTTCAAATTTTAAATGAAGAGACATTTCCCTCCATCTCTTCGCCAAAAGACACGTCTCTTCAACCATTATATAAAGGCCTCTGAAAATGAATTTTGACATCAAGAATTCTTATTTTCTCTTACTCCTTCTTGTCTAAACATTTTCAAAAGAAATCCATTGCATACTCTTTCAATCTCCTTGCAAATCGATACCGTTTCACTCCAATTCTTCACTGATTTGCAAACCACACAATATCAGAGAGTTGTACTAGAATTCACATCATTTTCTCTCTAATTTCATCCTATTACTCAAAGAATTCAAAGATATATTGCCATTGGAGGTCTATAGAATCATTGTACCGAATCTGCAAGAATATGTATTGAAGATACAACCACTTGCCATAGTTTGTTGTTGGTGATAAAGAGAAGGTGTTCTTATAGCCTGTAAAATCAAGATGGTGTGTCTTGTAGCCCGTGAAACCAAGATTGTAAAGGTGTTCTTTCCACCCGTGGAAAGCAAGTGATTATAGTGGAATTCTGCACGATAGAGTGCAGGACTGGATGTAAGATTGGTTAATCTGAACCAGTATAAAAATCCGGGTGTTATTTACGTTACTGCATTTTACTTTATTACTTATTCTCTGATTACTTCTTTCTGTTTGCAATTTGAGTAAATACAGTTTTATATTCATAAGTAAGTAGTTAATACACAATTCACCACTTCTAGTGTCTGAATAGCCTTAAGATCCAACATTGTGTTATAGTCATCCCAGTTTCTAACAAATTGGAGTATAAACATCAACTCTAAGTTCCCAGAGTGCGAACTGGAGTATAAACACTAACTCCGAATTCTCAGAGTGCGAGTCGGAGTATAAACATCGACTCCAAATTCTCAGAGTGTGAGTTGAAGTATAAACATCAACCAACTTCAAGTTCCCAGAGTGCGAAATGGAGTACAAACGTCGACTATCTCCGGATTCCTAGAGTGCGAACCAAATTATCGACCGCAAATAACTCTGAGTCCCAAGAGTGTGGTCAGAGTATAAACATAACTCGGGTGTGAATGACCACTCGTGAACTAACTTAAGTCCCCGAAGTGTGGACACCTACTTAAAATTTGAACAGGCGTGATTGACCGCCGACGTATAAATGCAACTCCCCGGATTGCGGATATGATCATTAATAAGTGAGCGATTGTGATTCGACCACCCGACTCTCACTTGTTTCAGCATCGATTCAACGATATTAAGCTCTATGAAATGAAGGCGAAATGCAGTCGCTGGCCGATCTTTACAACACATCCTCGAAACTGGGGGAAGAACTTAAGTGTCAACCATTGACTAAAGCAGTGCAACATCAAAATTCAACTTAATCTCCGGTTATGGCTCATGACCGTGATTTCAGGACTTGAAAAATAAACACAAACTTGACTCGGAAGCTGAAACTTCACAAGTGTACTGAATTGGAATTCAAATACTGGAACACTTAAGAAAACAAACAATAATTGAGTTGAAGCCAAAATAGAAATTTCATTTCAAATATCTATGCAAGAAATTCATATACAAGTTATTTCCAAAATTCTTGCTAGCAGGGGCCGAACCCGCATCTATACACGACCTGAAAAGGCTAAAAGATTCCTATCTAATCAGAAACGAGCCGAGGAGGAGGAGCATCTATTCTCTTTTCTTCTTTGGTTTCCCCTTCGGTGTGGATCCGCTGGAGCCGCCAGTAATTTTCTTCTTCGAGCCTTTACCTTTCGAAGGCTGGTCTCCGGTAGGTGGCATTATATCTACCACCTCTTAGCTCAAATGAATAGGAATACTTCCTACAGGCGGAGTCGGAAGGGTTGGATCCACTACAAGAGGCGGGATAGATGTGCTGGTCTCGTTAACTATACCACCGGGTGATATCATTTTCAGCAGAGCTGGGCCAGGTGCCGCCATTCCACCTCCAAAACTACTGCCACGAGCCGCTGCCTTCATTTCAGCGTCGATTTCGACCAATATCTCTTCTTCACGAATTGCTTGAGCCTCGCTGGAGGCATTGGTGGTCGACATTGAAGAGCCAGTAGCAGGTGCGCTTCCACCCATAACAAATGGTAGGTCCGCAAAAGGGTCACTGTGATGACTGAGAAGTTCCTCCGTCATCTGTTCGTCGAAAGAGACTATGCACCCCTGCGTTCCATCAATCAGTGCAGTTGTTGTTGTAGTGGTCGCCTTAGTAATGATGACCTCCTACGCTTGATGCAATTCTTGAGCTGCAAGAGGCACAATCGGTGTAACTCCAGTCACTGGATAGAGAAAAAGAAATACTGTTAGTAAACGCTTCAAATCAAGCTCCTTATTTTGAACACGTATGAGGAATATTCAGAATACCTTATTCAGTTTGGCTCGTGGACGGCTGAACAGCTTCAGAAGTGTGCTCTCTAGCCAGAGATAACTACGGCTGATCCAGATTGTAAGAATGGATGGATTGGGGATCAACCGCGGGTGTAGATTCAGGTTGGGTTGGCACAGGAATCTCAATACTTGCACCGTGATGCTCTACACCCGAACCTTATCTAACCTTTGAGTGTTGGATGCCAAGCCTCTCCTTTTCATGTGAAATCTTCGACTTGTGGAGAATCTTTCTTTCATCTTCATTCAGCATACAATTCTCAATCTCAAACTCGTCAATTGATTCACCCTGATGCACCGCCTTCTCCTCCTCAACCAGTCGGCTCCAGGCATTGTGAAGATGTACCAGATAATTTTCAAGCCAGGCTAGATTCCTGTGCTTCAGCACATCAGCATTATAAGTGATGAGGAAATCTACGAGATCAGCATCTAGCTTGGACTCCGCCGTTCGGACCCTCTCCTCGACCTCCGTCTCCACCACACGGACTTTAGCCGTTGCCGCATCCCGTTCACCCCGGAGCACTACGGCCTGCTCACATGCCTCCTGGGCTTCGCAATTTGCATCATCCCTTTCCTTAATAATTTTGGAGAATTTGGCTTTAAGCTCGTTAAGTTTTTTGAGAGTCGCATCCCGTTAGACAGTGACAGTGGTGTTTCGATGCCCCATCTCTCCACCAGGGCAAAGTGTGTCTGCCTCATCCTCTCCATGGCCAAGTTCGCCTCGTCGGCCTTTTGAGCGGCCTCTATTTTTGACTTTCGGGAGGATTTTGCTTCATCATTAAGCACTTGGATGATTTGATCCTTCTGAGCAAGCTCGTTTTCTAATTTCTCTATGGTGATCCCCCGCTCAAAAGCCAGCTTCGATGCTTTCTCTACGGCTTTCGACCACTCCTTATACCGAGTGCAGATGTCATGAATATAATCGTGCATCGTGTTCTCCACCTCCGCTGGAATTCTCTTTTAAGTGCGGAGGGAAGATGTAGCCATCAAAGCAAATATTCGAAAATCCTTCTTCGGTTGTGTGATTCTAATAGCCCCTTCTCCGATGGGCTCATTAATAGCCTGTTCAGTGACAACGGGAGTTTCGGCCTCGTGTCTGCGACGATGTGATTTAGGCCTTGAGGCTTGGGAAGATGGTTTATGGCGGGGAGGCTCTGTAGTTTGTTTTCCGTAACTGGATGGGTGTGTAGGGATTCTAGGAGGTGGAGAACGGGATCATTGTCTATAGTCCCTGTCCTTATCCCTGTCATATCTTTCCTGGCTGGAGTATCCATGATCATAATCCCTCTCTGCCTCTCTCCTAAGTGACTCGTACTATGTAAAAGATTGACGAGTTGAGCGAAGACTCCCCAACATCAACCCACGTCCAGACATTGTACCTACAAAGTAAGAGAAAGGAAGTTAGTAGTCTCTTGAAGTAAAAAGGTTGCAATCGGAAATCGTGTAGTGCCGTGAAGTGTGTATGTATGTGCAACCGCCCGATCAACCAGAAATGTCGGCCACACTTGTGGGAAGAGACTCACTTAAGTTTAAGGCACTCTGAAGCTCCTCCAATCTGGCATCGTGTTGGAATGACACATAATCCGGAATTGGGATATCAGCAAGCCCTTCGAAAAAGTTCTCCACTTGCGCGGGAGGAGCCTATGAAATTCAAATACCAGAAACAGAGAGAGACACGATCACAAATTTCCATCTCCGAGGCTTAGAACGCTTATGGGCCGCAGCCTTGCCTTTTCTTCTTCCCTCAGAATCTTGAAAGGTGTTGGAAGGCCTGACAATGGGTTCATCATCGGTGGGTGTATCTTCAACATCACCTTCTTCAGCTATTACAACCTTGGGCTTCCTATGCTTCACCCGTCTCGTCGGGATTGCCCTCAATGTTCCTTCGAGCCTTATTCTCTGATTTCGCTCGATCAGCCAAACAATCTTCAAATTTCGGTCTGTTCACACCGGCTGTATTTCCTTCATTTCATTCAGCACTTCTTGAAGAACACGAACTATCTCTCTGAAGTGTACGCCCTCGGGTCATGGAACTACAGCTATAAAGAAAAAGAGATATTAGTTTTGATACCAGCTATGGTTATCTAGTTAACTACTTGAAAAGATCGCAGTATTTACGTCTGACTAACCATCGGCTGGAAAATCTCGAAGGGCATCGGACATAAAACCACTCCGTTTCAAAGAAACTCAGACTGGTCTAGGATCATGTTACCAGTTGACAATTCTTGACCGATTCCAAGAACGTAAAAGAAGGGCTACCTCCCTGACTCTTGACATTAAATAAGTATCTAATCTCAATCGGGATCGGTGGTCGGAAAAGATGCTTCATAAACACGATGAACAGGCTGTTCAACAGACGTATCCATTGGGGTGTAACTAAGAGGGACCGATTTCGAAGAAAAACAGCACTTCTTTAATGTATTGGTTAAGCGGAGGAAGTGTTCCTACTGTACATGCATGGTAATTGAAAGCTGCAAACCCCTCCGGTGGGGCATGCGGTCTGTCACTCGGCCCCGACAATAACACGTCGTCCAACGACAAACCATGCCTTAGGAATATCCATCCCAACATGTCTTCGGAGGAGTTTGACAGAACAGAATCTTGTGGGTTACCGATAAAAGTAGCATATGGTAGCTCATTCGGAGCTGGATCTATAACTTCGGCCGCGATGACCGATATCTCTATTGTTAAGGGAAGTGAACTCTGAATTTCCTGCTGTTGAGAGCTTGTAGATTCCATAGCTAATCAACTTATTAAAAATAATCATTAGACGATAATAAGCCCATGTGTTTCCCAGTGTGAAGTACGTGAATGTGTTGTGCAGTGCAATGCTACAAATTACTTGAGAAACTTTACAGAGTATAAGAAAAAATGCAAACGATGAGACTTCAAAATTCAACTAGAGTGACCATCATCGCTGGCCATTATAACTGTGCCATCCAGACTTTAGAGATCGACTCGAGTTAAAGTTCGGTGAAATTTTGTTAAATTACGGTTCCATCGACGAGCTTCGAAAGACTGTCAAATATGCAGTGAAGAAAAGTTAAGTCTAGATATGCAGGGAAGAAGCTTGTCGAAGTCAGGTGTTCAAACGTACGAGGGTTTTCAAATTCATCAAGGTTCAACTCATAATCGATCACCAAAGTTCAAATTCGTGTCGATCATAACTTTGGACCGAATGATTTGTTTGCATCGATACACTTGTATCGATATTCCATTCTATATCGGTCTGAGGCTTTCATTTCATATCGATAGGAAATGTGTTGGCTTCGTATTGATCAAGCCACGTTGACTTCTCATTGATCAGGATGCGAAGAAGTTCGTATTGGTCAGAAGCTGCCAGCTTCGTATCAATTCCAACCTATGCAATTCGCATTGATTGCCTGTCATAGGTTTCGTATCCACTGGAAGCTATTCAATTTCGTATCAATCAATTCTGATCGATACAAACCACTATCACTCCAAGATCGACACGAAGTTCGCCATCTTATCGATCGTGACTCGCTAACACCAATCTACTGTCCAGACTCCATACGAAGCCAAGCCCTCTTTTCTCTTCCACCGATGCGAAGTTAGAGCTATTGATTCCTTCTCTCTTCTTCTTCCCCAAACAAAAACATCCCTGACCTCCCTCGACCTCTATAAGACCATATCTTCTACACAACGTTTGGCCACGAATTTGAATGGAGTGACACGAGAATTCGATTCTCGTCATACTAAGATTAAATTTGTTCGATGAGTTACCTAATTTAGGGAGTTCGTTCGAAGGGATTGGTGTTTGGTTCGATTAGAAAGCGAGTATCTTTTTCTGAGTTTCTGGAACGATACGAAGACAAGAATAAAAGCAGAAAACAAGTGAGATTTTTCTAAGTCTAGAAAGTATTTATATGGGTTCGACCCAAGGGGAGTGACGGTTCATATAACCGATGCGAAGCGATCTACTCGTATCCATTCATCATTGACTTGAAGCAATCATAATTCATACCCATCATCATAGAGCTCATATGAGCTCATATCTATCGATACAAAACACTTGTTCATATCCACTATTTTCGACTCCATTCAGATGCATCGACAAGAACTGCACTGTTCGTATCCATCAACATGCAACCCACGAAGACTCGTATCAATCGATACGAATAGTACCCAAAGAACCAGCTGCTCTATTCGCATCCCTCATAAGTCCATCGATGCAAAATCACAACTTCATACCCACTGCAATGGAGTTCACCGAAACTCGTATCCATCGATGAGAAATGTTTATTTCGTATCCACAATGTGAATTACGTCGATACAAGAGCAATCTTTCAACCTTTTATATCGATCCAGGAGAGCATCGATACGAAGGGATATCCCAAAACAACCACTGAGCGTTATTACAACTCGAATTTCACATCGATTCAGGAGAGGACCGATATGGAATTCGGTACCAGAAAACTGACTACGACTTGTGAGCATGCGAACATTAACAAGAGTCAGGTTAACATATATGCATGTATGTCGAACTAATTTTCAATTTTCAAAATTCGCAGGTCGAATGCCCACCTGATGAACAATTACAACAACGAACAACTGATCACAATCATACAACACTCACTTACAACAGTATACGGGACAACAATAGACTGCCACACTTCATGGTTCATGCTAGTCAATCAAAGGTTATATCTTTAGATGAAAAGACAACAATTGGTCAACAAGTCAGATAGAATTGTTCAGAAATGAAGATTGCATCTTTCTAAAGCACGTCATATTCACACAAGACGTACTTTGGGGGGCAAGTGTTATCCCGCCTTTTGGCAAGGCCGTGACACCAAGGAATTGGTTAGAAACCGAGGACAGTTCGTCCCGAAGATTGATTATACACAGGTTCACTATGGATGTCGGTAAATTTTGTCCGAGTCCAGATCAAGCTACAATTGATATGACATGACAAGAAAAGCTATGAAAGCCAACGTTCCAAATTTCAAGTCAATCCGAGTTTGTATGCTCAAGATATGGTCAATGCAAGCCAAAGAACGCATCACTTCACATCTATCAAAAAGCATCACTTCATATCCATCAACTGAAGAGCCTTGTTCGAATCCATCAAGCTTCAGTAGTTCGTATCCATCAGGTGACCTTGGTTCGTACCTATCAAGTAATCGTTACTTCGTATCCATCGTGAAACCGCTATTCGTATCCATCAAGGCCTAACAAAGTCGTTATCTATTTGTATCCATCACATCATCAGCCGTTCGTATCCATCAAATTGGAGCGACTTCGATCGATACGAACAAGACCACACAATGGATACAGATAGTTCAACTTAGATCGATACGAACAGAGCCACGACACTCGATATGAACAAGGCAACACAACTGATCGATACGAACAAGGCAGTGCAACAGATCGATACGAACAGAACGGTTAGGAACGATACGAACAAGGCGAAAACCTTTGAATGACTCGGTCAAATGGGCATCGAAAGTGGATCGATCCAAGAATTTAGCGCCACGTCAACATGCAGAAAATTGCTCGGATCGATATGAGTAGAACGATACGAAGGGATGGATACGAACTAAGCAGCGTACGAGAAGCCCAAACTTGCATTGATCAATAACTTGCAATCCACAAGTCCAAATGCTATGAAATTTTCATAGGAGCTTATGTACAACCTAAGGAATGTTCATGCCAAGTTTCGACTCGATTGGATCAAATCTGATCGATACCAAATTCGTTCACGCCGATCATAGATCGAGTCGAAATCGCGTAGGATCGATCGCGTGGGCCCATGCATGTGCCAGAAGAAGTATTTTGAGATTTGAGCGAGATATTTTCAGTCTACGCCTATAAATAGCACACCAAAACCTGCAGAAAGAGGATCTTTTGGCTCTTTGACGTCCAAACTCTACCGAAACCGTTTTTGCACTTCAAGGCTACTGTTGTACTCGAAATTCATCACTATAATCCGCTCTAATTAGTTGTAATTAGCAAGTGAATATCAATAAAATCATTAACTTCATAGTGGACGTAGGCCATACGCTGAACCACTCTAAAACCCTATGTTTCTGCGTGTTTTCCTCGTCTGTTTTTGAAGTGTTTATTAGATAATCCTCTTTTTACATTTCTATTCTTTCTTTTAATCTCTTCAAATACTTCCAAAGTGTGTTGTGTCCGATTTTGGTACAAACACTCATCATCCTCCTAAAACTGCTAATGTCATCGGCTAACTCCACTCGAGAATTCCCCACAACCTTAGGTAAATGATCATCGATGGCAGAACGGGTTACCTCAATCAACTCGTCCATCTGATCCCTTAGGAAGGAATTTAAAACACAGGTGTTTAAGGGAGTATGGCTTTATAAGAAAGGATGCTCTTCTTACGTTTCTTAGTTGCGGATGGATCTTCTAGAGCTGGTTTTGGTCGAGAAGAAGTGGAAGAGATGACTTGTTCAATAGCAACCCACCTATTTCGAATATATCATCAGAAGCCACTGCCACATAGAAAGAGGAAAAAGGTCAATTAAGTGAGTTTAAATTTCATAAAAGTTATATGTTAGAACACATGCTATAAGATATTTAAATCCGTACCCTCGAGAGCAACATCTCAGCTTTCGGTCTCGGTGTTTTTGGAGTCGGTAGGTTCTTCAGGATTACACAAATTAATCAAACCTAAGGTCATGGTTTCAGTTGAAGGGGGATCGTATCCATGAAATCAAACTGAAGGCGGTAATAACCCACAATGCTTGAGATTAGGATCGGTAAGGACATGTTCTAATCTTTCCCCTTTCGGAATTTTCACTACCTCCTCATACTTAGTGTCGAAAAAATCCATAAGGGTTGGAGCCTTATCCCTCCCAATTTTAGCTAAGAGTTAAAAAAGGATATTGGGGAAACGATGTGATCAAAGTTTAGAAGAAAGAGCATTTCAGAAAAGAAAAGTTGGAAAACTTACAAGTCTCCGATAATCAGTAACGATTCGAGGATCATCTGTCTTCACATATAACCAGTGGGTAGTTTTCACTTTACTAAGAAGTTTAATTAAAGGCAACTTCTTCCAGAATCAAAGAAAATACATGGGAACTAACGACTTACTAGTGACCTATGCAAGTTGTATAGGTAATGAACCTCGGAAGTGGTCATGTTTTGGTACCCTCTCTTTCGATATAAAAATGCTAAAGCAAATAAAGTGTTATACGAGACCTCCCCAAGTTGAGTTGGATTAAGCCCATAAAATTCCAGAATGTTGACAAACATAGGGATAAAAGGAAGCGATGTTATGTATGCTAAATGTTCCAATGTCCAAGTGAAGAACCCTTAAGGGGGTTCACTCCAGCCCTCATCTAGGCTAAGAGCCCTAAACTCAACCCCTTTAATCCCGTAGCTATCGATCCAATTCTCTAACTCCTAATCATTTATCGGTTTATCCATCAAAGAGTGTGGAGAATATTAATGTTAAGCCAACTATTCGGTAAGAACTCCGAAATTGTACTGGAAAATTTTAAGCTTTTATGGTTTACAAAAGGAATCAGGCCTAAAATTGGATCCTAGAGCCCAAGTTCAAAACTCAAAATTCTAAATTCTCTCAAAAACCTAAATTGTCAATAAGGAAATTATTGACCTGAGTTAATGAAAAATTTGGTCTAGGGACAAAATCGTAATCTATAGGATAATGGGAATCATGGATGAACCAATTGATCAATATCCCAATTCAAAATCAATCATCAGTATCACAATGGTGATCGAAATCGAATTTATTGTAAGTTCAGAAAGAGGTAAATGATCACAGATAATGATAATGGTAAAAGATACTGATAAAATCATAGGAAAGATCAAAGACTTACTGTTTCAGTCGAAGATTTGTAGTAATCTATGGAGGTTTCCAAGCTTTAATGCTAGAGGCAACTATTAGCAATAAGAGTAAGAAAGAAGGAAAGAGGAAGGTTCATTTAAATCATAGAACCAACAGGGGATATTATCTAGTTAATGAGATCCTAACCATAGAATAAATGTGGTAATATTAGGATACAAATCATCATGGGATAAAGAAAAAGGAGGCATTTTTTCGGAGAAACCAAAAGAATCATGACATTTGTCATAAGCATTAAATGCAGAATCAGGATCCATCCTTTTAGAATCGAACCTCGGCCTCTTTGCTTCACAGATCTTGCAAAAAAAGAATCTCCTCGGCCTTACTATCTAGTTTAACCTCTGCCTTTTAGCACTGAATTAATTTTGCTTACCACTTAGCCTAGATGGCTTCAAGTGACTAGCATAGTTTCAAACATTTCGACTTTACGGTCTCAAATCAGATTTTCCCTTTCAACACCGAACTAATTTCGCTTGCCACTTAGCGTAGATGGTTTCAAGTGGCAAGCATAGTTTCAAACATTTTTACCTATGGTCTCAACTTAGATTTTTTTTCTTTTGGCACCAAAATAGTTTCGCTTACTACATAGCCTATATGGTTTCAAGTAGCAAGTACATTTTTCCAAAATTTTGACCTTACAATCTCGATTTAGATTTTGCCTCTCGATGCCCAAAGATTCGCTTAGCCTAGATGGCTTCAAGTGACAAGCATAGTTTCAAACATTACGACCTCACGGTCCCAAATAGATTTTGTCTTTGGGCACCGAAGTAATTTCGCTTACAAATGAGTCTAGATGGCTTCAAGTGACAAGCATAGCTTCTAATATTTTGACATCATGGTCCTAAATCAGATTTTTCCTTTCTCGTCGAAATAATTTCGCTTACCACATAGCTTAAAATGGCTTTAAGTGGCAAGCATAGTTTTAAACGTTTTAACCTCATGGTCTCAAATTAGATTTTGCCTTTCGGCACCAACATAGTTTCGCTTACTACTTGGCGTAGATGGTTTCATGTAGCAAGTATAGTTTTTCAAAGGTTTTGACCTTACGGTCCCTATTTAGATTTCACCTCTTGACACCCAGATAATTTCACTTATCACTTAGCTTAGATGACTTCAGTGACAATCATAGTTTCAAATATTTGGGCCTCATGGTCCCAAATCAGATTTTGCCTTCCGGCGCCAAAGTAATTTCGCTTACCGCTTAGCCTAGATGGCTTCAAGTGACAAGCAGAGTTTCAAACATTTTGACCTCACGGTCCCAAATCAAAATTTGCCTTTCGACACCAAAGTATCGCTTAGCGCTTAGCCTAGATGGCTTCAAGTGGAAAAATTAGTTTCAAACGTTTTAACCTCACGGATTCGAATTAGATTTTGTTTTTCGACACCAAAACAGTTTCGCTTACTACTTAGCCTAGATTGTTTCAAGTAGCAAGTACAGTTTTTCAAAAGTTTTGACCTTACGGTCCCGATTTAGATTTTACCTCTCGATACCCAAACAATTTCACTTATCACTTAATCAAGATGGCCTCAAGTGACCAACATAGTTTCAAACATTTTGCCCTTACGGTCCTAAATCAGATTTTATATTCCGACACCAAAGTAATTTCGCTTACTACTTAGCCTAGATGACACAAGTGATAAGCTCGTTTCAAACATTTTGACCTCACGATCCCAAGTCAGGTTTGTCTTTCAGCACCGAGGTAATTTCGCTTACTACTTAGCCTAGATGGTTTCAAGTGATGAGCATAGTTTCAAACATTTTGACCTCACGGTCCCAAATCCGATTTGCTTTTCAGCACCGATGTCGCTTACAGCTTAGCCTAGAGGGCTTCAGGTAGCAAGCATGGTTTCAAACGTTTTAACCTCATGGTCTCAAGCTAAAATTTGCCTTTCGGCACCAAAACAGGTTCGTTTACTACTTATCCTAAATGGTTTTAAGTAACAAGTATAGTTTTTTAAAAGTTTTGACGTTGCGTTCCCAATCTAGATTTCTCCTCTTAGCCCCAAGCAATTTCACTTATCACCTAGCCTACATAGCTTCAAGTTACAGATATGATTTTGAAGTTTTTGACCTCATGGTACAAATTAAAATTTTCACCTTTTGGTTTTCAAAACCATTAATTACTCATCACTGGACCCAAGCAACTAGATTAGTTCCTGTCCCTGGGCAGCAAACCAAATTCGATCTTGAACGAGATAACTGTGCCCGAAAGATAATCAAAGAAAATGAACTGGACTCGCTCACTTCAAAATTCACTCCATATTTCATATATGAAGTAAACTTTAAATGGCATGGTTATACCAAAAATTCCTAATAGCAAAAAAACGATGATTATCTTCCTAAAGCCGAAAGAGGCAGCCAATTAACTGGTTCGAAACCCGAAGAATCAATTCAAGGTGGCAAGAATCTACGATCAAGACGGCTAATGAGATGATGCACGGCTCAGATACTAAAGGCTATTTAGACAGAAAGCAATCATTAATCTGCATCTCTTAATAGCGCCACTAGATGTTAATAACAAGCTCAGATCATAGCCGCTCAATAAACAACTTCAGCAATCCAAACAAAAAACCTTTCATCAATGGCGTTGCAGCATATCAGCTATACATAGGCGGCAACCCAAGGCATAGAGGGCTTATGGTATGAAAAAGAACTGACATAAAATCATTGTGTACTTTCATATATTAGAGCTCTATTCAAAATTCATTAATGGCGGAAATGCCTAGATTCAATGTAATAAACTCTCGGCTATATAAGAGTAACTAAATAAGAAAATGATAGTGGAAGTAAGGACTTTCGATCCAAACCACTATAAAAATCTCAGTGTTATTTACTTTTAGTATTTATTTTCTTCTCGTTTATCATCATGTTCCCATAGTTCAACATTCTTAACTCTGGCTTATTACATCACATCTCGATAATCTCATAATCGGCACTTATAACCCAACCAGCTTTCAGAGTTTTACTTTCGGATCTTGGGGTGTTGGTGATAACGAAATGTTTCCCTAACATCCATAAAAAGCATGGTCTTATAGCTATCGAAAACTTTATTTTGTAGCAATCAGAAACATTGTTTGAGCGTTATCAAAAATACGATAGTATGCTATTTGAAAGACGTATCTTTTAGCTATCAAAAGATATTATCTTAAGCCATCGAAAAAATATGGATTTCTATTATTAGAAATACGATCACTAACTATCAAAAATACATATATTATCACTTCACAAGCTCATTAGTTAACATCGATTATACAGGTGGAATCCACAAATCTTTTTGCAACTTCTTAGAAGAAACCATTTTCGAAAAGACACATGTCATTATCAAAACATGTTATATCATCGTCAAAACAATAAATCTCCTATGTCTTATTACCATATTGCTAAAGATCCAAAAAAAAAAATTAGTTTGAGTGGTTAGCTTCAAGATGCATGTCAAGCAATTCAACGATCAAAGAACTACCATAAATAGAGAGAACAACCCCATATAAGAAAGAGTATCTTCTTGATCTATGTTTCTCTCTCAAAATCATTTCAAATCAGCTTGTAAATATTAAAAAACAGGAATTGTTTAACAATAGCAGATTATGGCAAATTATAATTTTCCCAATGCAATTAAGAACATGGCTTTCTAATATTTGCATTTATGTACTTATTTTCTTCTTGATGTCCTCTAGCTTGAACTCTATCTACTTACTTGAAGTGTGTGGTTGAAATTTTGATCACACATTCTTCTAATCAAATCGTACAAACCAATCTTTTTAATTATTTTGTGTAATGATATGATTCCTTGTACCTTATCCCTTGTGACTTCCATAGCACTACATATTTAAATGTTTTTTATATTTTAATGTGTACCATCGTCAACTTGTCAATTTGTTGGTCCTCGATTGATAATTGTGCCATGTTTCCGTGAAGGCAAACAGGTTAATTCGTCACCCCATCGTTTGTAGCTTCTTTGTATAAGTTCGGATTTGGATAGAACTTGAATCATCGTACTTGTATGATCACAAGGAATATTTTAACATACTTGATTATTTCTTTGATCTGATATTTGATGCTCTTGTCCAGACGGTTAGTTGAGCAAAATGAAAATTCATCTTTAAATTGTGGTATTTTCCTCAAGGTAACTTGGATTTGAATGTGATTTCAACCGGCGTTCATCATTTGTCATTGTAGATATTTTATCACAGATTCCAGTTTATTTCTAAACTACCGAAAATCTACTAGTACTATTTGAGAATTCGTTTGTATCTATGATTATTTAATTATTATCTTTCCCCAATCTAATTTTTGTTCCCATCTCTTGTATGTTCTATCTTTCTTATAACTATTCTCATGGTGTTAGAAATTACCCAATGTTAAAATAGTTCCGTTCCTTGAAAGTTAACTAATGCACTGATTAAAGTATGACGTCTGAATGGAAAGATGTTAGAAAATCTTTATAATAGATAAACTTGATCTCAACCCGTGAGGAAAAAAAAATTACTCAAACTGACGTACATAAATCATATGGCGATTTAAACTGATATTTTTAAGAAAGTGCAAGTAATTCTGAAACTGAGCTACTTTTTAAAGGAACACTTGAAGCGAATAGAAATGCTCCATGCAGATGATCTGCATAAATAGGCAGAAGGCTAATAATGAACAAAAGTCAATGGATACAATAATTGAAAGTGGAAGCAAGTCAAGCAAAGGCACCAATACAATCGTACGTGCTTTTGCTAGTTGTAATCAGTCGAGCCTTAATAACTAAATTACTCCCAAGGGCACCAATAGGAACTCCACTACTCATCTGAAGTGGGCAAATTCCTTTCTTTTTATCCATTTACATTATCGGATATATTATATATCACGACAACACATATCTTATGTCCCCACGTACCTATTCATATATGATCATGTACATGCTCATGCACAATAAAAACATGTCTTTACGCGTAGACGTGCAAGAACATTATGTCCTAATCGTACATATTAGAGAAGGTATAGTCATAGCAGGCAGTACAACTTGATTACGAATAGTCAAGTGAAAGAAAAGTTGATAGGTTTTCTATTTAAGATATGATCTTGTCTTCTTTTCCTTCGTCGAAAAGCTCGCAAAAGCTCGCTAAAAAGGGGAAAATAGAAGAAGCTATTTAGAGGTCCATGAAGTCGGTTAAGCAGTCGTTTTAAATATCAATTAATTAACTATTAAAGATTGGGTTTGACTGTTTCGGTTCACCAGTTTTTTATTGCTATTTTTGCAAATGGATGAGCAAGTATGCACCAAAACACTAATCCACAACCAAGTGATTGAAGTGATGATATTATTAATCCAGACCATGAAACTTCAATGGTGTGTGAAACACGTATAAGAAAAGAGTGTATGTGGCCACCAATACACACATGTCCAACATGTATGTGTCTTCATTTTGCTCACGAAATTATTATTGTCTACTATCATGCCACCAGTCTCCACGTTATCAATATCTTGCTGCTTTTACGCCTATTGTTTCCTCCGGCGTCTTTCACGTTACAATTCATTTTGCTTCATATGCACATTATCAATATCACTATTCTTGCACTTAACCTTATCTTTCTTCCTTATCCTGTCCAATGTTTCTGCGCAAAAACGTGAAAAATGTCTATAAGATCCGTTTAGAGAAGCCGTAGCATTAATGGTAGGATTCGTTTAATGTTTGCTATCCTCGGAACAAAGGGTAAAATCTACTTATTTAACATTTTGTGTAGCTTTCAAAAAGTTATTTTGTTAAAAGTAAAAAATAAAAACTTTCCAACAAAAGGTTGAAACCTTTTAACATTAATATGTTTTGACATGTAATTATCTACTGCATAAGCAAGATTCCATTTCCACCATTTGACCACCTCCAATCAAAATTACCGTTTCGTTGCCTGACACTATCACATTAAGTTATACTGTTAGCATTATATAATATATTTTAAAGATTAAAAAAAAAAATATTAAACAACAAAAAAGAGTTAATATATCCCATATATTTATAAATAATCACCTGAAAAAGATCGTTCAACTACCCAAACAATTTACACTAAGGCTACAACTCAGCTGAATATAAAAAAAGAGTTACTTGATTACAAGCTGTATGAAAAGAAATTCTTTCTTTTCTTCGAATAAAATCTAAATCCAAATTTCCAATCTTCCAATCGGCACTTTTGCCCTTCAGAAATCAGAATGTCCCCTCCACCTCCCTACACTTAACTCTTTACCCCTTCTACAATATATTTTTCTAACTGTAAAATATTAAGACGAAATTAAAAAAGTTTATGTAGCTTCTTTTCTTTCTGCATCGTAGGTAGCATGCACGCTGTACAGCGCGTAAACTAACACAGCAAGCACAGTGAAGATAACAAATCTGATATAAGAAGCAGCATCCATGGACCCTAACAAAAAGACATTCAAGAAGATGGAGACAGCAGGAATCCAGGGCATGAGAGGGACGCCCCAGAACTCGGGCTTCCTTGCCTGGGGCACTAAGCGCTGATAACAGTAAATGACAATGACAGCGGTCAGTGCAGATGCGGTAAGTAGGGCGGCCTTCGCTTTGCCCAGGGCAAGGAAGTGCCATATGAGGGTGAATGTTACTGATACCAGGGAGAAGCAGAGGAGGAAGGCGACAGTAGGTGCCCTATCGGTGGACCCTACGGATACGTAGCGGCGGTAGATGCAGGCATTGGCTACCATGTAGAAGACAAACAGGGTTCCGATTGAGACTAGGTTTAATAGGATGTCTAAGTCCGTGAATAAGGCTATTGTTGCCGTCAATATGCCTGGATGATTTAATAAAGAAGGGTCAATATCGCGGAAAAAAGAAAAAAAAAAAAGAACAAGACTTCTCATCAGTAATTTTGATTCTTGCAACTCTCTTTACCCGAGCACAGAAAAGATATATGTGCTAAATTACTATATAATTTTCTGATTTTTCGTATAAAAAAATTCATTATAAAAAGCTAAGGCTTATTACTAGTGGTAAACAGTACTGATAAAAATGTGTACAAGAATACATTCATTTTCCTCGTCCTTTTACTTTTTGGCCTTAGGATGGGGAATATTTCCTAGACAAGAAATATTTAACTTTTGTTTATTTTTTGTCATTTAAGTCATTTTCACTTTAGACCTGAATCATTGAATTTAAATTTAATTATTGACTAAATTTGTAGATTTTTTCTACCAGAGGAGGTGATACAATTGCTTGTATTACCAACAGTTCATGATTGATGTGTTGTATTATACTGAAAATAGAATACATAATAATGCACCGGATTTATTTATAAAAAAAAAATGCTCGGCAAATTGGACATTGTCCTTAAAACTTCTAAAAGAGCATATCATATAAGGTTTACACTTCCAAATTTTTACAAGTGAATTTAACAGATGGGATCTATCATTGCAATTGCCTCAGAGTGTTCTCAAAGCACGAGAAAGGTAGATCGGTCAATGATACCCAAAACTCCAACCACATCCAAATCCAACAATAAAAAATATTCAAAATATAAATAGAATGTGGTCAAAATATAAATAGAATGCGGATGAGAATATAACGGTATTAGCATCTGAAAATTATCCATATGACAATGTCAAGATAATAGTTTATATTTTGTAAATTTAATACATAGGCGGACTAATATTTAAAATTTTGTTGAGGTAATAATTTTTATTATGAATATATAAACAATATTCGTCGTTCAAAACTATTTTTATTGTCATAGTATTTATTTTTTATACTTTTATAAGCACCAACATTGATATAGTTTTATACTATATCAATTGTTAACGTAGATATACTATATCAATTATAAGCACCAACATTGATATACTATATCAAAAAACCTACTTATCTTTAGATTTATTAATTGTTAACGTAGAATAATTTCTGTAGTTCGTCTGCTACCTCTAAATACGAACATAAAAAATGTTATCAGATACGGATGCATACGATGTTATCCATATATATCCAACCATTGACAAGCCTAGCGAATTTTATATACACTTCATTATCTTTTATTTAGAGGGAAATGTACATGTTGTTTGCGTGAAAAATGGCCGCAAACACCCAAAGTCGTATGAGTTGGTTGATTTTATGTTGTTCTTAGTGATTTGGGTGATTTATGCAAATGTATGAAAAGCAGGGACTAAATTGTAAAAGACACACAGATTTATAGTGGTTCGGCAAGAACATGCCTACGTCCACTTTATATGTTATTCTCCTTTTTTCCTTCAGATTACAAGTACAAAGCTTTGATTACAAGTATCTAAAGTTGTTTGAGAGTTCCTTCCAGGCTTGAGCTCTCAAACTTGTCCCCCATTGTTGTACCCCTGCCCCTCTATTTATAGAGTGAGGCTGGGGGAAGGGGTCTTGGATGTTTATAGCTGCTAGCGGGCTTGGGCCGAAGCAATCTGGACTGGCAACTTTCTGGTTCGGCGAAGCTTTGGTTCGGCAATTAGTGGGAGAGAGGTTGATTCGGTGGTAGGGAGAGAGGTTGACTCGGCTATAGGTTGTGTGGGGTGTCGTTTGATCCGGTGGTGGGTTGGACCGGCAGTAGTATTTGGAGCTAGTTCGGTGGTGGCATGGTTCGGTGGCTTGTGGAGAGGCACTGGTTCGGGGGGTGTTTGGTCTGGTGATGGAGGAGGCAAGCTTTGGTTCGGTATTGAGGTGGAGAGGCTTGGTTCGGCATTGGCTTGGAGTGGGTGTGGTCCGGCAATGCTTGGACCGGCATTACATGGGAAATACCGAATGAACTGAGTAGGATGCCGGATGAACAGCGCCGAATGAGATTGCCGAATGAGACTTTAGACCTTTGATTCCGAGTGGACTCTCGCATTGTTTCACCAAATGAACTTTTATATTTGAACCTTGAGTGAAATCCCCGACTCATGTACGCTTGCTTGCTTCTTCTTGGTTCCGGTCGTGGTGGAAATGCATACAATCTTGATATTCCAGTTCTGTCCAAAAATTGGGATAACACTTTGCCCCCCAAAATATGCCTTGCGGTAGGAAGGCGTGTTTTGTAATGCCATGAGCTGGATGTTCATATCCTGTTGACAACCTGTAAAGAGCTTGATATTTTATATAGCCCCAAATGACGACCGTTCGGGATCGAGCTATTTGGGATGAAGCGCGGCCGTTCATGGTCAAGCGCTTAACTTCAAATGACGACCGTTCGTGATCAAGTCATTTGCGGTGAAGTGCGACCGTGCGCGGTCAAGCGCATAAATCCGTGCGCCGATCGTTCGGGATCGAGTCATCTGCAATGAAATGTGACCGTTCAAGGTCAAGCGCTTTACTTCAAATGACGACCGTTCGGATCGAGTCATTCGAGGTAAAGTGCGACAGTGCGCGGTCGAGTCTGTAAGTCCACGCGTCGATCGCTCGAGACCGAGCCTTTTGTGATGAAATGTGACCGTTCAAGGTCAAGCGCCTAACTTCAAATGACGATCGTTCGTGATCAAGTCATTCGAGGTAAGGTGCGACAGTGTGCGGTCAAGTGGTGGTCCTCAAATGACGACCGTTCGCGATCAAGCCATTTGAGGTAAGGTGTAGCAGTCAGTGATCAGGTGGCGGACCTCAAATGACGACCGTTCGCGATCGAGCCATTTGAGGTAAGGTGAGCTGTGCCGTTCGAGGCGAGTTGTGCCGTTCGAGGCGAGTTGTGATCGTTCGCGATCGGGTGCCGTTCGAGGCGAATTGTGACTGTTCGAAGTCGGGTGCCGTTCGAGGCGAATTGTGACTGTTCGAAGTCGGGTGCCGTTCGAGGCGAATTGTGACTGTTCGAAGTCGGGTGCCGTTCGAGGCGAATGAGTGTGCCCGGGGGGGACTTAATATTATCAGTGTTGGAGTTATTGTTTGGGGAGGTTTTTTCGAATCAAAGACTTCGGCAGTTCGTTGCCATGCAATAGGTGGTGCTCGTGGACCGTTCGCGATCCAACGGGCATACAAGTAAATAACTTTTCCATGGAATTGTAAATGTTAAAGCAATAGTACCTTACAGCAGAAATGTCCAAACAGGAAGAATTCAAATGTTCAAATCGAAACAAAAGCAAAGCAAGGATGTCAAAGTGTAAGTTCCCACCCCGAAGCAGTCAATGATCATTCAGAGCATGCCTGGAGATCGTTCGCGACCTCGTACATGTGTAAATGATTTAATTGCTTTAGTGGAAGCTTACGACTTGTTCATCGTTATTTTAATCAAGCAATCAATGGATAATCAAATGGTGCCCTGATCCAGGGTCACCTCTAGCTGATGTAGAGGGTGGTCGCTCTGGCTCCACCGCTGGAGTTCGCCTCCTCACATACTGAAGGAGCATACCGTTCCGGATAAGCCCTTCCACCTCGTCCTTCAAATGCCTACAATCATTAGTGTTATGACCATTCAATTCATGAAATACACAAAACTTATCTGATTTTCTTTCGTCAGAGGTTGGATCCCTTCGCATTGGTCTACGATACGGAACCTGCCCCTTGGTATTCTGATAAATCCGTTCCAAACTCTCATTCAACTCTGAATAGGTGGTGAATCGTGGCTCTCTTCGTAGCCACTTTGTCCTGTCATCATTATCCTCAGCCTTTCTTTTTCCTTTGCTAGTCTCCGCACCCTTTCCAGGTGGGTTTCCGCTCTTGATTGTGTAAACGTCATCTTCTTCCTCTCTTTCTGCACTAGCATCTTCCAAACGCAGAAACTTTTCAGCCTCGTGATAGAATTCTCCCAGATTCATAGGCGGGTCCTTGGTTAATGAATTCTTGAACTCTGTGTTACCAGCTATTCCAGATACAGCTGCCATCATGACCATAGCTGGATCTGGTCGATCCACTGATGCTGCTGCCGCATTAAATCGCGTTAGGAAGCTCCTCAAAGTCTCTCCAGTTTTCTGTTTCAAGGTTGCCAAAGTCATCACATTCTTGGGTCTCGCAATATGAACCCTGAATTGCCTCATGAATCTCTCAGTTAAATCTGCCCATGTTCCTATGGAGCCGCTCTCCAGTTGTCTAAACCATAACGCTGCAATGTCCGTCAAATACAGTGGAAAGCATCGGGCCATAACCTCCTCTGATGCCCCCAGCACTTCCATATGTCTCATATACTTCGTTAGATGGACCGTGGGGTCCGTTTTCCCGTTGTACATGTCCAATGATGGTAGCTTGAATTCTGGTGGGTTCCTAGCCATCCTGATCGCGGAAGAAAAAGGACTCCTGTTTACATCTTCCAAGTCTCTGTTTACTAAACCGCCTCTCATAGCTCTTCTAACCATCTCTGCTAATCTGTCGTTGTCTCCAAGCTGTAGCTCTCGTTCACTGTCTTCGACCTGCCCCCCAAGTCCACGGGAGTTTCCATGTGTATGCCTCCTTGGCTGAACGTTCATTCCTCTATTGCTACCAGGTGGCTCGGATGCCCCCATCTCACTTCCCGGGGTCGGATCAACATGCTCTGCGTGAGTGCCCCCTAGCTCTGGTGCTGCACCAGATGGTCCTGCTCCGTTCTGAATTCCAGCCGCTCCTTGGATCTGTGCTCCAATTTGCCCAATTTGTTGAAGTAAGTTCTGGATCATCTCTTCTTGCCTTCTCATCATGACCTCCATCTCATCCCTAGTGATGAAGATCGACGCTTGATTCCCTCTTGAGGAAGCCTCTTGACTTCCTTGGTGTTCGCTTCTCTCTGGCCTTTGCCTTTTACTTGTTTGTCTCGTCATAACTCTTAGATCTGAACTCTTAGATTTTCAAATTCAACTTCTGTCCGTGTAGCGGAAGCTGGTTCCTCTCAGTGAAAGCACCAAAATGTTTGCGTGAAAAATGGCCGCAAACACCCAAAGTCGTATGAGTTGGTTGATTTTATGTTGTTCTTAGTGATTTGGGTGATTTATGCAAATGTATGAAAAGCAGGGACTAAATTGTAAAAGACACACAGATTTATAGTGGTTCGGCAAGAACATGCCTACGTCCACTTTATATGTTATTCTCCTTTTTTCCTTCAGATTACAAGTACAAAGCTTTGATTACAAGTATCTAAAGTTGTTTGAGAGTTCCTTCCAGGCTTGAGCTCTCAAACTTGTCCCCCATTGTTGTACCCCTGCCCCTCTATTTATAGAGTGAGGCTGGGGGAAGGGGTCTTGGATGTTTATAGCTGCTAGCGGGCTTGGGCCGAAGCAATCTGGACTGGCAACTTTCTGGTTCGGCGAAGCTTTGGTTCGGCAATTAGTGGGAGAGAGGTTGATTCGGTGGTAGGGAGAGAGGTTGACTCGGCTATAGGTTGTGTGGGGTGTCGTTTGATCCGGTGGTGGGTTGGACCGGCAGTAGTATTTGGAGCTAGTTCGGTGGTGGCATGGTTCGGTGGCTTGTGGAGAGGCACTGGTTCGGGGGGTGTTTGGTCTGGTGATGGAGGAGGCAAGCTTTGGTTCGGTATTGAGGTGGAGAGGCTTGGTTCGGCATTGGCTTGGAGTGGGTGTGGTCCGGCAATGCTTGGACCGGCATTACATGGGAAATACCGAATGAACTGAGTAGGATGCCGGATGAACAGCGCCGAATGAGATTGCCGAATGAGACTTTAGACCTTTGATTCCGAGTGGACTCTCGCATTGTTTCACCAAATGAACTTTTATATTTGAACCTTGAGTGAAATCCCCGACTCATGTACGCTTGCTTGCTTCTTCTTGGTTCCGGTCGTGGTGGAAATGCATACAATCTTGATATTCCAGTTCTGTCCAAAAATTGGGATAACACATGTACTAAGAACTGAAAAAAAATATGTACTATTTACTATTTAATGTTCTCATTCTTAATAGTAAAAAGTTTATAATTAAGCAAATAGTAGGGGAGAAAAAGTGTACCGGCATGAATTCGTCTTCCTCCTTGTTTACTTTTCGGCCAAAAGGATGAAAATACTTTCTTGGCCATTAAATATTAACTTTAATTATTTCTGTCATGTCTGTCTTTTTTTACTTTAGACCTGGTTCATTACTTTGCAAAACCTTTAGCTGGAATTTTAGTAAATTTCATTTTCAGATATACTAAGCAGAATAACAAAAAACAAGGATGGCTTTCATATCACGACCTCCACACCAAACATTTAACAGACACGAAAACAAAAGTACAAAAGGACATGCATTTGATTTGGCAATTGCACACAGAACACACACAAACAAATAAAAAAAGGTGGGCCAAAAGAATCAAGGGTGGCGTAAGCTAGCACAAAATAGACAGTTATAGGAGAGGTCACAATAAAGAAAAAAATGATAAGCTTACCAAGAAACACGGAAGCATTGACAGGTGTGGATGTCTTAGAATTGATTTGGGCGAACCAACCCGGAACCACGTTGGACCGCCCGATCACGCATAGGTAGCGGGCTTGGCCCAACATCGCCACTAGCAATGATGTCAAAATTCCAAAACTTGCACCAACACCAATTACCTTAGAAACCCAGCTTAATGATCCTTTGAATGCAGCCGAAAATGGCGAATCTACATCGATCTGAATTGAGGAAAAAATTACGTTAATATGTTAGGACTGAACTCAGTTAATCAGAAAATTGTTTGTGCGTGTATAGCTTAAAGATTTTTATAAGAAGATGTATCCTTAATGTGTTGTTTTTTTACTTTTCACTGCATCAGAAATACTTTCACTATTTTTATACAAATCACAGAGAGAGAAATGTTTATGCATAGATAACACACATTTTGATCGTTTATACACATGGGAGAGTAGCCGCCAAATTGCTGCAAATCAATTATAAAATGGTGGTGGGGATTTTGAAGATTTAGTATGACCTACCGACAGTCTATTTGGCTTCTGTTTTTCTACACTACCACCCTATATTATCTATCATTTACAAGACACTACACAATTTATCTCATTCTGTTTATCTATTTTTTAAAAACTTATTGTCTCCCAGTCAACTTTGAAGGTGATTCTGAATATATCAGACATGTAAGGTCAGAGAAAAAAAGGTTAAAATAAACACTAGTTGTACGACTGTAAAAGACCAAAGGATTCTTATCTGGACTATAGTTGAAATGCTTGGATAGAAACAAATTGTATTTTCTAGCATATAAATATTTTTCAATTAAGTTAAGACAAAACAATTGTATTATCCATGGTGAAGTATTGAAAATTTGGTTCCTTTTGAGTTAATGTTTAAACTTATGAATATCGTATGGTTCAGAATATGAAAGGCCTATAAACTCTACCTAAGTATCCAACACATCAACTATCAGAACCTTCACTTTAAAAGAAGAACAAATCACGGAAAGATAATATCAACCAACTAATTTCTGCAAAGCCAAATATGCACATATATATGGTGTCTAAGATTGAATTCCAAACGCATAGTAACTTGAGATAGTGCTATGATCAAACTAAAGGAGCATAATACCTACCATTAGAAGGATTAATATCAAGATTTGATCACTAAAGGCATCTCCAGTAATTCACTGAATATTCAAAAAATAAATCTTCAGTCGTCGAATTAAGATGGCAAATTTAGTTGAACGTTCAGAATTGGATTCAGAATTCTAAACTGAACTTGGACGGACGCCCAAGCCCTGACGTCCATTTTATGGACGCTAGGCTTCTGGCGCCCAAGCACCCAATTGTGGGTGGCATCAGACTCTCATTTTATGGGAGCCTGGCATCAGGCTCCCATAAAATGGAAGCCTGACATCGGACGTAAATGAGCGTATGATGTCAAGCGCCCATTTATCAGGCGCCCATTAAATGGACGTCTGACCCCTGAAGTTCCCAGCCTCATTCAGGGATGAATATTCAAAACTTTGAATATTCAGTCCGGAATGGACTGGAGATGCCCTAATAGTTTAACTTTTCTAGAAGTTATGGGAAAATAAATACAATCAATACTCTATTCTACAATCATACATGATGAAGAACAATAAATAAATAGATAGATAATATTACCGCATCATAAGGTACCAACATCGACATCGAAGCGGCCATTAAGCAATAAAGAACGCTAACAATCACAACAGAGCCCGAAACACCAATAGGAATATCACGGGTTGGGTTTTTAACCTCCTCCGCCATAGTTGAAACCGCATCATACCCGATATAACTTAAGTAAACTCTAGCTGCACCATAAAACACACCAGAGGCTCCCATTGGAAAGAATCCGCTTGCATGAGTAGGCTCTGCTGCATGGGTGAAGTTTCTGACATCACCGCACCAAAATCCCATTACTATTATGAAGAGAATGAATGCTAAGTGAAGGACTGTCAGTAGCATGTTCAGCAGCGAGCTCTCCTTTGTACTGGAAAAAAATAAAAAGAAAGCAATGACATAAATCAACAAAAATGGAAACAAGTGTCAGAAAAGGCTAAAAATTTTGACTCATTGGACAAAACTTCCCCACTAGCCTCTAAATTCCGCATAACACAGTAACTTTATCAAAACTGTCACTTGTAAAAATAAGACAGATGAAAAATAAAAAAGAGACAGATTCCACTATATTTAAATCATGCATAGCTAATAAAGCAATTCGTATGCAAATGGAATTGTATTTTAGTGGCTCTTTTAGTGCCAGCGTCATGATCGGATATTTCTTCATCCGTCCAAAATGAATATATTTTCATGGCAAACATTTATTTATAACAAAAAGAATTCCTTGTTGTTATAAGCTACCAATCCTATATATATGCTGACCTATTTTAGAATATCTTGCGATGTGGGACTAATCATAATTCAATTTACGCACCAACTCTAATACAATGCGAGTCATACCTAACAGCTTCAATATAAACTATTTGGTTAGTCAACCAAATATAGAATTCAAATGTAAATTTGCACCAATCTAGCTATAAATTAATGCAAATGAAAAATAAGGTGAACTAATGAAGTAACAAACAAACACAGCAGCTGCCAACACAAAGCACGTATTTCAAAATAAAAGATATAAGCCGCGGTATGCAATTAGGAAGAAGATATACCTGTAGCAAATGATGAAAGTAATAGCAAGAATAACAGCAACAGCAAGAAGATCAATCTGATTAAAGCCATTAGGTAAAGAACGGACAGTGATCCGCCACTTTGTTGAAGTGTCCACCCCAATAGCCGTTCCCAAATACGAAGTGAAACCTCTTGCTACGGCGGCGTTGGAGAAGACGTAGTCCATTATAAGATTCGCTCCCGTTATAAACGCCGCGAATTCGCCTGATTAAATTTTCAAAAAAGTACAATGATAAAAAATTAAGTTGCTCAGTGTGGGCAATGCATTAGAAAAAGCCCCAAATTTGGAACTATGTGCCCATAAAGCATTTAATTTTGAGTTATCCATTCATTTGCCTTTTCACATCGTTAGATATATTCAAAATCTTCTGTATAGAAAATCTTAACCATATACATTAGTTCGAATTAAAGCTAAAACTATTGCGAAAGGATAAATATTATAATTAAGATTCAATTTAACCCACCAAATGTAACTCTGAGGTAACTGAAGGCGCCGCCGGCAACGGGCATATCGACGGCGAACTCCGTGTAGCAAAACGCCGACAATAGAGCGCAAAATCCGGCAATGGCGTAGGAAACGACTACGGCAGGACCGGCATCGTTCTTTGCGGCGGCGCCGCTAGCAATGAAGACGCCAGCGCCGACCATGCCACCAAGTCCGAGGCCGATCAGGTCGATCCACGTCAGCGTGCGGGCCATGTCAGGGCCTGACCGAGCTCTGACGCGGCTCATTTCTTCGTACGTTGTCGTGACCGATCCAAAACGTCGAGCTAGTCGGCCTGGAGTTCGGGCCAGCGCATAAAAATAAGATGATGGCGAGGAAAAGGAGCTTGGCTCTTCCATTCTTAGTAAGAGCGAGTTAAGAAAATGAAATATGTTGTTCACTTGAAATTTTATTTTTTATTTTTGGGTTTTGGAGAAAGCAAGGAGAAAATAGGAAATTATTTATAGGGAGATGGAGAGAAAAAGGGCTAAACGGGCAGTAACTTTGAATGAAAAAGTAGCTGAATTCCCCCACTTTGAATTTATTATTATAAACAAATAACAATACGTTATAAAGAAATAATAGCAGAAGCAATTAGATAAAGAAGCAGAAGAAATATTATTAATTCTTCAGAGATTAGTTATCCAATTACATTACATAAGCTTCTTTATATATAGGTCTTGGAGCATGAGATAGAACATATCTCATGATGTGGGACTAAATAGAAAAACACAATAGCATATTCACTTATATATTTACATATATTATAACACTCCCCCTTGAATATGCGTCTTCGAAATCTTGAATGCTCATATGGTTGCTAGAAATTATTTCTTTTAAAACGTCCACGACAATTGCTCCCTCTCATTATTATCTTGCTTTCATACATCCATTCAGTCGTTATAAATATTGTCTGTTGCCTTATTAAAAACCTCTGTTAGGAAAAACCCAATGGGAAAAAACCTTGAACGAGGAAAAGAGTGCAATTTGTAAAATCATATTAAAAATAATATTCTTTCTAAAGGGTTTGATACTTGGGGATCAAAACAATGTCTCGTCAAAACCTTACCAAGAAAAACCCAATGGAAAAAATCTTAGTGAAGGAAAAAGAGTACAATGACATATTTTATTTTCTTATTTCTTCAAATGAAGTTTGATACTTCTGGATCAAACTAATGCCTCGTTAAAACCTTACTAAGAAAAACCCTATGGGAAAAATCTTAGTGAAGGAAAAAGAGTACAATATAGTATGAGATATTTCAATAATTAACAGAATCAAATAGAGTTTGATACTTCTGGATCAATATAATACTTCATTTAAAACCTTACAAAAGAAAAACCCGATGGGAAAAGCCTTAGTCAAGGATAAAAATACAATTTAACTTAAATAACATATTTGAGATGTTATTTCTTGAAAAGACGTTTGATTCTTCTAGATCTAGACAATGCCTCGTTAAAACCTTAGTACGAAAAACCCAGTGGGAAAAATCTTAAATAAGGAAAAAGAGTACATTATAACTTATTTCAAATGTTATTAGGGAGTTGATACTTCTGGATCAAGATAATGCCTCATTAAAACCTTATTAATAAAAACCAGTGGGAAAAATCTTAGTTAAGGAAAAAAAGTGCATTATAAAATACTTATGAATGCTCCCCCTGATTTTAAATTTTCCTCTGAATTCATATTCGTCTTTCGATAAATCAAATTGGTTATAGATACTTCTGGATCCATAAATATGTATCTCATTAATAATACAATTTATTAATATTTTCTTTCGATGCAATCAAATTTTCTAAGATTGTTTCTTCCAAATATGGTTTGCATTTTATGCATTTTGTATGCGACTTTTATGAAAAACACTTCATGTGCTTTCATTTGTGTCCTTCAAATTAGTTTTGCGCATTGCAACTATACATCTTTCATGAATATTAAAAATTTCATTACAACATTACTAGAAAGCAGGAAGTAATCTACTCATTTTGAAGTATATCAAGATTTTCATTACAACAATACTTAAAAGAAATTTGTAGTCTACACTTCATGTCTTTTGCATTCTTTATAACTATAAAAGTTATATATATTCTTCAGAAATTTATATACTTTAACAAGTATTTGCATATCGCAACTATCACTTCAATGAATATTAAGAGTTTCATTACAACGATACTTAACAATAGGAAGTAATCTACTCATCATGAATTATATCAAGATTTTCATTACAACAATACTTAGAAGTAGGTTGAAATCTACTCTCTTTGTTCTTTGCATTCTTTATAACAATGAAAGTTATTTATATTCTTCAGGAATTTGTATACGTTCATTATTTAATATGATTTAAACCATATTTATACCTTCAGGGCATATTAAGCATTTCAAGTACTTTCGCTACTTTGCGGACTACATGTCCATATTTCTCTATTGGTAAAGGATTCATGATGGCCAGTCATGTTTTCCCTTAATCCAGAATCTTTAATCCATTTATAAACATAAGCGCTTTATCATTTATAAATTTACCATCGATGATTATTTCTTGTCAGTTCTAGACATGATTTATTGAGATCTCTTAAATTATCATGTTTTAGGTACCTAACCCACTTCTAGGGTTATTTGAGAATCATGTCATGGATCTTTTTCAGAGCATCCTTAGGTGTTTCTTCAAGAACACTCACCTCATTTATTTGACATCTTTATTACTTACTCCAAAAATATTCGAACTGACTTCTGTACCACATTTCAGATGTGATTTACACCTTTTGATCCTTTAGGGATTCAAATTTATATTGGAGAAAGTGTAATAGGGATATTATTGATAATTTATCCAAGTTACTCAATATTTTGCATCATTATATATTTTAACAAATATTTAACACTGATGATCAAAATGAACTTGTATATCTTTATCCTCCCCCTCAATGTTGACAAACATTGTCACATTAAATAATAATCTTCTTTGGATTCTCATTTTGATCCATTATGATATTGCTACTAGCAAACACATCACACAAATTAATTATAGGAGGATAATTCTTTTATCAGTTGGTAAAATGCATTCAATTGATATTGCTTATTAGAGTTTGTTCTCAGCCATTGATCTATTCAATTGGAGGAATTTACTTATTGCGTAAATCATTTGAATACATACATGACTTCAGGTCATTCACCATTTATGTTGATTGAATTTTAAATCACTGAATGATATCTATGCATAATCTATAAGATGAGCTCATAACAATCTTCAGGTTGTTAGTTCAATATCTGCATATATGGATATATACGTGCGTCCACGTATTATATATTGAGTTAGTGATTTTAGAACAAACTATTACATGGATCCAACTAATAAAATTTTATTTATAGATCAATGTCAATGTAAATCCTTCATGACTGCATGATAATGTTCAAAACATCTGGTTTGGAACCATATTGAACTTCTGGTTCAATTTACACAACTTCAAGTTGTTAAGTTTTATTCCTTGATAATATCTCAAACATACCTTTGAATATTAATTATGATCACTTATTAGAGAATAATACATAGTTATAATTATATATAAACGTCACTTCTAGAGAGTTCAATTAAAGAGATATATTTACAACATAAATAAGAGTATCTTCTGGACCCTTGAAATATTATAAAAAATATATTATATTGGTTACACATACAGGTTTGTTGAAGACCGTATTTATATAGCTTTAGTGAAAATTATGATACGACATATAGTTTATCTCTTCGGGAGAATATCTAAAGATATTTCCTCAACAATAGTTATGCATACAACATTTAATTCATAGTAAGTTTTGAAAAGTAATAGATCACATATCACTATTTACTCTTAAATTTGTCTGATGGAGCTACGGGTCCATAATAATAGGAAATTGATTTTTGTAAATATATTTTGTATCAATTTCTACTTGTATAGTATCAAAACTATAAAAAAATTATATGAGAGAATCTCACTAGAACTACTACACATGCACAATAATGTCGCTGGGAAAGCATATGTTTGACTACAATAACCAAAAGAACCACTGTTAATTCTACTATTAGAAACACAATGGATGACACTTGAAAATTATAGTATATATCATGTATTGCAGAACTTTAGCTAATTAAATTCTCATATAATAATGCAATGCAACATAAATATGTTTTTTTTTATCACTCGGTGTAAATGTGAATCCTTAAAGATTAGATGGTAGTTTCCAAAACATCTGGTTTGAAAAGATTACAGTTCGTATTTATTTATTTTTAGAGGGAAGGGTCCAATATTCATATTCGTATATGGTGTAATGAATTAATTAATATAACTAATGTATTGTTCAATAAAATCATTAACTAAACAGTAGGAGTAGATCGTGTTATTATGCTACGTAATTTGCATTCTAATAACTCATGTGAAGTACACATATGATGCAAGTATAATGAACCACCTTTAATACTTTCATTATGAACGATTCTATGGTCCACTAACAACCTCTTATAAATTTTTTTTGGTTTTTGTAAGAAAAAGACGAAGACATGTACAGAACCATGATTTACTACGAATTAGACGACAGAAAGGAAGGTAGTCTAAATAATAATAAAACTAAGGTTAATCAAAATTTAACTTAACAAATATGGTTAAATTAAATGGTAAATAGTTTTATACTTACGTTTTATTTTTATTAATCCTTAAAAGATAGATTTATCCTTTTAAAATTATCTCAAAACCATGTAACAACCCATTTTTATCAGTAGACCAGGCCTATGGTAAAATTCTAGTTTAGCATCAACAAAGAATAAACATGCACTTTATACTTTCTAAATATTCATATAAAGAATTATTAAAGGAAATAAATATTTATCAATCTGAAACAAAAAAATAACACAGCATAAACCTAATACATTATGAAAAACTACACTACTTATTTAGAGCCACTACCAGAAAATTGAGTAGCAGCATCATTTGATGGAGAAGTTCTCCAATTTCACGTTACTTTTGAATCGGTGGATAATTTAAAGGAATGATTTCTTGCTCTTTTACTATAAGACAATTTTACTTGAATAGAATAAACTATAAAACATTATGGTTCTTACGGAATGAAATGTGCATGTATGAGTTTTATCATTTCTAGATTTTTCGATATATGTTGTTTCACAAAACTATTGCTTGGTTTTTATGGAATATTATCATAATTATATTATCATAAATTTGGTAAAAAAAAAGTGTAATATAGAATCCATAAACAAAAACTACCAAAATTTTATTTTACCAATGGATCTATGCAGCATGAATAACGTAGAGACAGCACGGGTAAGCAACCTAGGGGACTTGTTAAAAAAATGTATATACCAAAATTCCTTTCCTTTGGCAATTTAGAAAACCAAAAGTGGGTAGTAACAAAAAGTAACCGAAGGCCATGATTTTTACCTGAGAGGAATTGTTGGATCCGGTGAGGTATTTTGCCATTTATAATCAGCCAAAATTTTGCATCGATTGTAGGCATGTTAATAGCTGGGCTGAAGGGTTGAATCATTTGCAGCTCCATATTTCAAAGAGCACAGCCAAATATCAAAATATGAAGATGCCAGAATTGCTAGTGGAAAATTAGACTGAAGTTATGTAACTCTGCCTGCGGCTTTCCAGAACGATGCCGCCGCCATCGATCCTGCTCTTTCCGGGCTCTCCAGGAAGATATAAAACTTTTTTTTTAATGAAAACTATCAATCCCGCATTAGATCGTGTTGATAACGTATTATAAACAAATAACAATACGTTATAAAGAAATAAGAGCAGAAGCAATTAGATAAAGAAGCAGAAGAAATATTATTAATTCTTCAGAGATTAGTTATCCAATTACATTACATAGGCTCCTTTATATATAGGTCTTGGAGCATGAGATGGAACATATCTCATGATGTGGGACTAAATAGAAAAACACAATAGCATATTCACTTATATATTTACATATATTATAACATTTATTTAATTTTTATTTCCTCCTAAATTAAACTTTTATATGATAAACGCACTGTAAGTAAAAAGGAAAATTGCGCTGGGCATATCCACTGTATTGGCAGAAATACATTTAACTTAGGATTGCACAGTACACGAACCTCAAACAAAAAGAAGTGTACTAATTAAAATTGGGTTTTGTCAATCATGCCCAAGGATGATTTTTATGTCATAAAAGACAAAAATATTAATTTCAAATATTAATTTTATTCTTATTTATGTCATAAAAGACATAATATTAATTTCAAATATTCATTTTATTCTTATATATAAAAATAGTTAAATTTCGAGAAAGTAGGATTAAACAATTTAATTAATATCAATGTGTGCCCTTATGACATATGATAACATTTTCCATTAACATTTTATAGCATCGAGTTCATCCATTTTAGTATTAAGACAAATTTGTGCTAAGCGGATGGAGTTCAACACATTATTTTTTAGCATGTTACTATTTACACATCAAATCTATACTTACGCTGCTTACAAAATGTCTAAAATTAAATAGGAAAAGCTAGTACAAAAACCCAATTCGACCGGCAAAATCGAGTGAAAAAATAGTCATTCAATCATGCAAAACTGAGTGAAAAAATCGTTGCCCGGTTATGCAAATCCGAATGAAAAATAATGATCTGATTATGCAAAACCTAAAGATGCGTATGAATAATAGTGATCAGTCGTGGTTGGGTTGTCGAAGGAAATAGACAAGCGTAGTCTGTTGTGTTCTCGGTAATTGTTAAAGGGTCGGAGAGGTGAGTTATAAAGTGAATGAGGTTTGCAGGAAGGGTTAAAATCATGGAGGTGAATTCGCATTCTAAGAATAAATGCGTGGAATCTTCTTCTTGATGGCTACACATGAAGAACATACCAGAAATGGGGACATTCTTCCTTTTCAAGCATTTCATTGTTGATGTGGTTAGCCAAATTGTTGACTATGATGTTTATGATTAATCGAAATCTTACCAAAAGTTTATTTTGCAAATCTCTGTTTTATATATTGCTGGCTGTAGTATCCATTGTGGTATATAATAATATTGTCTTTCATATATAAATTTTTCAACGACCATTGTTAAAGGCAAGGATGGAGCTTCTTAGAACTTCTAAAATGGTTAATTGGTCGGTTTTGACCAGTATATTTTGCGTTCATGTAACTTCAATCCAATGTACGTACTTTCACAAATTTACACATGTTTCTTATCCCTTATACCGTAATGGTTGACGTACGCACGATCCACTATGTATCACATTAAAAAAACTGCATGTTTGTACTCGTCTAGCTGTGAACTTTGTCAACTTATGCAAAACACAATTAATTCATCAAAAATCTACCACTCGATGCTATAGCTTGGATAGTTTATAATGTTTACCTTAAAAACTCTATCACATTGCAAATCTAATACTTAGAAAATGGTGCATCAAAGGCAGAAAATAATTTTGAATAAATTTTCAATAGTAAGTAGTTATGAAATGGAACACATTTTCAGATTTCTCACTTTTACAAGAATCGCTAAGAAAGTAGGAAGCAAACAATCACCTACTACCAGTAGGACAACTTTATTGCTAATATGTTTCTAAATTTAAAATTTCATAATTTGTTTTTCGGTATTGACTTCATGTACTAACAACTTACACATTAAAATATAGAGAGCGTTCAAAGTACCACTAATTAAAATAGTCCAACTGCGAGCACGTATTATGATTTGACTGATATAGTTGGAAATGAATGAATGATGCATTCTAAGTTTAGTCTCAATATCGCGGATGATAATTGAACAATGAAATAAATAATTCTTAAACCATACTTCCACTTCGAAGATGTAAAGCAACTTGCCAATAATGTAAAAAAGTAGAGAATGCAATATTGCTATGAGTGCATAGAGAACTCATTTTATTTAGGCATATAGAATAATTTAAGGAATTAGGTGTGAGTAGTTGAGTGGAGTAACTGATTGAGTGAGATGGTAAATGGATGAGAGGTGTTAATTTGGTACGTGTGGATAGTAACAATTTTTTCTTATGTATATAGTATTTGGCTTTTAAATTAAGTAAAAAACATTCATTTACAATTTGTCATTTCATTATCATGGGCATAAAGTTAGCTCCACTATGTTTTTTCCTAATTGTGACTTTAAACGATGAATATTAACATGAAATACCAAATATGTTGTCAATTGATGATTAAAACAAATAGTCCTGCATTCACATCGAGTTTCAACTATAAAGACGATAAAATTTTTGGTTTGTCTTCAAATTTTACGTGGATGGAAGTCAAAATCATACCTTTTTTTTCCAGCCATATTATATTTAAATTCATTAAGCTCAATAAGCTATAAATTTAGTATTAAAAATAAGAAAATCCATCTTATTTATCCATTGAACTATTCTCATGGCTAGTTTCCACAGTAATTCAGAAAAAAATTGTTCCTTCATAAAATATTACTACTATGCATTAACACCATCATGATAAATAAAAATGAACACGGTAAAAACAAAACCTCAATTTTAACAACTAAAATCATAACGTAATTGTTAGAAATAAAGATAATGAATTATGTTTACGACATACTAAAATAGTACCAAATAAATGATTAGATTTTGTGAAAATGAATTGCACGAATAAATCTCTCTTACTCGAACTTTTAGCTAGGCATTATTCCAAGTATTTGATTTGTTTATTTGTTTATTTTTAAGAATAAGAGTATACTTCTTCGCCTTCCTTCTCATCCACCAGATCTGGCCGTCTATTCAGAGTCATGCCGACTCCGCAGTTGCGACCTTTGCCTCTTCTCCACTCTGTCATCGAATTTCCTCCCTTGCCCGTCTCCGATCCTACTCCGCTTGACCCTGCACTTGCCCCAATTCTTCCCCTGTGGTTTCGAACTGTGTGCCTGCTGCTGAGTCACTTTCTGTGGTAGGTGCTGCCCCTTCGATTGCTTACGGAATGGTGCCCCTATCTCTTGATTCACGCCGAGAAGTGTCGGGTTTACCTGTAAATTCGAATAGTATTTAGGTATTTCTTATTCAGAGGTAAATGCGATTGTCTCGAGTGATGACGATGTCTCTGATGTCATTGGTATGAAGGATGGTCGGGTTGGACGTGTTTTGCAGAATGCTGGTGCTGATACATCTTGCGTTAATTGTCGCTCTAGTGTGCTTGTGTAAATGCCTGTGTTAAGAGTGTTCCCCATCTCAGTTCTGGTTGTACGAGTTGTGCTACAAAAGTTGGTTTGTCCCATGATCTAGTGCACCTTGCATCTTCAACTGCCCCTTCCATTGCTGGTTCCAAATCCTGGTCATCTCTTTTCTCTTCTCTGCCCCGTAACGCGGGTGTGTATAAGTCGATTGAGTTTGATATTGTTGAAGAGAATGGAGTGATGATCCCTCCTCCTAATGTGATGCAAGCCGGTTTGGACTTTTGGGCTGATTATTTGGTTGGTTTCTTCTTGGATCCTAAACACCGCCTGCTAGATGCGTCTTCTGTTTGTCGTAGGACCTGAAAGCTTCGTGGTGGTTTACGTGTTAAGCTGGTTGACTCCATGTACTTCCTTAAGTTTTCCTCCCTTGAGGAACGCCGTCTTGTTCTTGGGGCCAAGCCTTCTTTTTTTTATGGGCAACCCTTTATTATTACTCCTTGGTCCCCAACTTTGGCTAGTGCACGCAAGCAGGTTCTTTCTATCCCCGTTTGGGTTTATTTCGCAAATCCCCTCTGCTCTTCAACCTTTTGTTGGTTTGAACCGGCTAGCTTGTAACGTAGGAAAATTGAAATGTTTTGATTCAAATACTGTTGCGCGTGAAAAAGTGGTGTATGCTAAGGCTTTGATTGAGATCTCCCCTGATAAGCCTCTCTCTTCATCTATTCCTATTCAGCTAGCTGTTGGGCATGTAGCGGAGGTCCGTGTTCGCTATGGTTGGGTTTTAGATATTTGTTCCTCCTGTCACTCTTTTGGCCACCTGGCTATTGCCTACTCGCAAAGTAGTTGTTTTTTAGATTCATTTTGTAGTTGTGGTATGTCTATCACACTCCAGTGCTGTATTTTTCCTTTTTCTTAGTAGTTAAGGTGCTTTTACCTTACTCCTGTATTTCAAGTTTTTATTACGTTCGTAATAAAAGTGGACGGTCCACTATAAAACCGGCTGGCCTTGCCAAAAAAAGAATAAGAGTATATATTATTCAAGCAGAACACTCATCTTGATATCTCAGGATTCAAACTCATGACCTCTAGAATTATAGTTTAAAGCATCATTGTATTTGCTACTTGAGCTAGCGGTCCTTGTCTTCAAGTATTTGATTTAATCCTAACCTTCACAATTAAAAAAAATCGAGCTTATGAAACAAAACAACTATGTAGAAGAATTGCACTGATTTCACATCCTTTAAGACGATATAATTAATATGCAAAATTAATTAGATTACACATATTACTTGCAATTTGTTCACGTATATTCTATTACATATAAAAGAGAATATAAGTCCACCACTTTTCTTTCCTCTCATTAATTTTCCGCTCATATCCTTTGTTTGTAGACCTTCCACCTAACATTCTACATTTTGGTCATTCGAAAAAAAATATAGTTGCGAAATTAACAACACTTTTAGGAAACAAATGAACTACATTTAATTGAAATATTCCTTTCATGTTATCAGGCTACGATACCTCTTCGAAACAATAATATGTTTCTTCTCTAAAACCTCTACAGGAATACAAGTCCTTCTCCATCTGTAAACCCTAGCTCAAAAAAATTAATTTCACAGAATAATTATGGCCATTAATGGCGGTGAATCTCTATATACATGGAAACAACAACCGCTCATCGTCTTCATTTATATATGAATATTGCTCCGTTATTTGTCCTTTTACATACTTCTCCTCTCTTACCCCACTGATTTCTATAGTTTTTAATCCTTCGAGTCTATTATTTTTTATTTGCAAACCAGTTACCAAATTAATTGCTCGTTGTTTTCGATTTTCATATTTCTTCATGGACTACTTAACATGTTGTGGCTTTCATTTTTCAGCATCTATGTTTCAGGTATCGTTATCCTAACCCGGTATACTTATGATTATTCTGTTATCGATGCTCTAGGATTTGTTAATAATTTGGTCTGGTTTAGGATTTATAGTCCTTATTTGGTGATTTTGATTTGGGTTTGTTTCAATAGGTTGAGTTGATAGTTTTCGATTTGCAAAAGTGTTACTGATTTAATTTTTTATTAAATTCAATTTCCATATTCCCCAAAGTATTACTTCAACTGCTGCGGTGGTCATTTTTCAGCCTCTACATCAGGTATCATTATCCTAATCTGATATATCTTCTGAATAGAATATTATCAATGCTTTAGGATTTGGTGCTCATTTGTTGGTTCACCATTTTGAGCCCTTCATTGTTGATTTTTCAGAATGTATGAACTATTATCCATTTGCGTCGATCATTTCCATACGAGGACATGATATATTTGAAATCTACCTTTTCTGACTAATGTATATCACTGTAGGCTCAGTCACTTCTCCTCAAATGATGGTTCACTAACCAATTGTATTAGAATGATGTTTATTTTAACACCACCCTTATGACGTATTTAGTGCTTCATCACGGAACTTCTCAGTGCATAGTGCCATCAAATTGTCATTTCCACCTTAAAACTGTCATTCCCAATGCACGTTATCTTGAATTTCAATTAATTTTTTATGTTAATTATGGTTTACAGTGATGTTATTTTCTTTGATTTTCTTATTCTTTAATTTTGATAGTATTGTGTGGCTGATGTTCTGATTTCATTAAGTTGTTTAGATTTATGTACTTTTTCATTCAGTTGAATCTTGATTTGGATCATATGTATAGGCCTGTCAACGGATACTTTTGGATGTGTATAGTGTTGTATCAACATCCGCATCCAAAATCATTTTCGAATATTAGGTATTCGCATCTGTGGATATAGATGAATATTGGATAATTATCCTATCCTCTAACGATCGATAAATTAAGAAATATAAATAGCAAATTTTAGTTTAACATAATTTTTTTCAACCCCTTAATTATAGAAATATTGAAAATAAACGAATATAAGGATAATAAATTGTTCTGAGTAGTTAATATGCAAATGCACATAATATAAACTACTAACTTGACAAAACAATAAATATATATCTTTCGTTGTACTAAAATATACATAAACTCTAATCTTGATAAAAATTAGACAGATAATTTCGGATCCGGATGCCTTTGTATCCACATCCGCATCGCTTTTTTAGATATCAGATATGTATCCGCATTTCGAATATGGATGCGGACGTATTTTAAATTTTTAGAGTATCCATTGAGAGCCTTACATATGTATGGGGCTGGACTTCTCATGTAGGTTGAACAATTAGAAGTTAGACCTGCTTTTTATTTATATGCAACGGATTTTCCATTGCGATAATTCAAAAGCTTAATATTTTTTTTCATATTTTACACGGTAGGGCATAGCATTAGATCCCAGAGGCTTCTTTATTACTTTTGTGAATTTTATTTTAATTTTTTTTCCGTATATCTACTCTTGAATGCATGAATATTGATTTTTTTTAATTGTTCTGATAATATTTACCTCTAATGATACCAATGTAGTATATACTAATATAACTGATAATTAAATTAGCATATACATGCCATCATTAGAAATCAGACTTTTTTGTCTTCATACACTAGAAATCTCATTATATTGCTTTCAAGGCTTAAATTATTTTTAAAGGTTTTATGGTGTGTGCGCATGTGCATGTGCATGCTAATAGTAAGTCAATTTTGAACTTAGAAAAGATATTTTACATTTAGTAATCATTGGAGGCCATTTTATTGTTATGCTTGAATTTTATTTCAAATATTTTTTGGTATATCTGTTATTAATGGTCTAAATAACAAGAATGCCAGCTTTTTATTGGTTTGAATAGTATTTACCTTATTGGTGAAAGATACATACGTGTGAATTGACATGCTTCATATCTGTTTTTCTTAAAATACTATGAGTTGTACACGGAATTTTTTGTAGACTATATTTGTGTGCGCAATGTCTTATTAAGAAGTTAGGTTCGATTATTATTTTCATATATGGTTTCCCAATTGTCCATGCAAAATCCTTAAAATTGTTTTAATTTTTTTACATGTTAGGTTTTTTCATTAAAACTCAAAATATGTTTCTGCACTTTTTATCAATTTATTTTTTAATTTTTTATATTCATTTTTTACATGTAAGAGTTTCGCATAAAACTAGGTATATTTTTATACCTTTTTTTATCAACTAGTTTGTCTTACAACTAACATTTTTTATGGGATTGGAAGATATTTCACTTATTTCTAGTATAAGACATATCTTTATCCTCTCGGTAATTTGCAAAAAACCAGCGTCGCATAAAAGGGGACCAACGTTCCTTTAATATTCATTTAGTGACAAGATAATTTATGTAACATGGAATATAGATTATAATGGTAAAGATATTAGTCATTTTACAACCTGGCTCAAGTGATTCATATTATTACACATATATGGAAGATGAGAGATCATGCTTGAATTAAAATATCTTATTATCTATTGATTAATTTGATTTGATATTTAGGACATCTAGACTGGTTATTTTTGATGCTAAAACATGATCTTTTGTTTTTTTTAATTTTTGTTAATTATGTTATGTTTTATTAAGTCGACCATTACTCGACTACCTTATCTTGCTACAATTTAGGCCATAACAATCTATATTTACATAACAACAAACTCTACTTTCAAATGCTTGTTTAGCATATTCAGTTCAAGCTATGCGCTTTACATATTAGATTTAAACTGTAAATAAGGTTTAAATAGTACATATTGAATTCTATTTCGAGTACGGTTTCTCTTTATAATTTTGTAGATTGTTTCTTGCAAAGTACTTCCAAATTTCATATTTTAATGCTTTTTCTTCTTTTAGGACATTTATTTGACCTGATTAGATATTTATAAAAATTGTAGGTTTGACTAACTAAACATCATAGATTTTTTTTCCAATCTTCGAAGGACTATAATCTTAACGGTTTGTTTCTAACATTTATTAATACATAGTTCAAACCTTTTGCAAAATTAAGAAACAATCTTTTTATCTATTTATGAAAGTGCATAGCACATTGTGTTCTGTTAATAATAAAAGTGACTTTTTGCATACGTAGAAAATGTAACTTTTTGTATAATTTGTCTTCCAAATTTGTCAAGCTACTTTCAGTATTTTTGTTCCTAGTTTTATGGTTCTATGTTATTTGGAAGTAATTAGCTACTTTCGTTTGGCTTAAAATTCTTGGATCAGACTTAAACCATTATTTCTTTGTTAGGATAAGGGGGACAAAGAATTTTTTTCCTCAAGCATTTGTACGTACCAAGCCCTATATAGAATTTTTGATATATTTTTACATGTCATATTTATTGAACTTTGGCTTTTGTGGTAAATTTAATTATGGAAATTAATCTAACATCTTGTAATTTTACGAAACTAAATTATTAAATTAAAAGGATAAAATCGTAATTTAAAATAAAGGGTAAAATAGTGATTTTCTATAGAAGTCAAAATTAGGCTTGGGACCTATTCCATTATATCTGAAATGTCATTTATAGTCATTAAACATATATAACTCACTGAATTTGGTTAAACATACTAGAAATTAGAAGGATTCAAATGTAGTGGCATTTTCGTAATATATTAATTTCGAGATTTTAGCCTAGATTTTATATTTATTAGCATATGAATAGATCTCAAAACCTATTCTTTCTCCAATAAATCTTACCTCCATAATGAAACCTAACCCCAAATCAATTATAAATTCTCCAAATTAATTTATAATCCACCAAATCAAATCCAAATTAAATGAACTAAGATATGAAATAGATCATCGCAAAGAGTGCTACACATATAAATGGAAGCCATTGAGAAATTTTCATTTTTGAACGTATGGAAATTCTAGACAGTGAAGGAGAGGAAGGATCTACATCAAATCGAAAAGGATGCATGGCTAATCAGTATGGGAGATTTATCATATTTGTGTATATATTAGTAAGGAATAGTAATTTATTACCTATGATTGTAAATCACATTATAATTATATAATTGAAATTTGAAAAGTAGATTTTTTTATATAAACTTGGTTAAGGTGTAGTATATCATGGCTAGATGATTAAAAAAATGATTGTAATGAGTAAATGTTAATCTCCTTTAGATTTAATAAGTGTTATATACCCAAATGTTACAAACCAACATATTATATATGAAAACTATAGTTCTTGATGATACGAATCCAATGGTGTTTTTTATTCATCAATCGGTGTACAAGTTGATCAATCGGTGTAATATGATCAGGAAGTGTAGACATGTACAAGAAGTCGAGCGAGTCTCCTCAATGATCTCTGATTAACCCAGATCATAATTAGGTGGTCAGAGATCGATGTGGAAGTGGTGGCATAAGGTGGAATCATATGGTCGTCGGAGTTGGTAGCCATGAGAGGAGACTAGCATGGCTTCGTGTGTGGAGGCGAATTCCAACGTCAGATGATGGAAAGAAGTGGTTGGAGTCATGTTCATGGAGTTAGTTTTACTGTGATGGGTGGTGTAAAATATAATTTAGAAAATAATTAATTTATTAACTATGAAAATGCCTTTAAACTTTAAATGTTTATAACTCTCCCGTACGACCTTTGTTTTACATGTGGTTAGAGATCCTTGTAAGATGAGAAACGCTATTGTATATTGTTTTCCATGGTTTGAGATAGTTTAGAAAATGGTCATGGTTGGTTAAATTCATTATGGATGGTTCGTATTTAGAGATACAATATAGTTCAAGGAGCTAAGTCCTCAACAAATGATACTCTGAGGAGCTGAGTCCTCACTATATGACAGTCCGAGGAGCTATGTTCATAATATATGATATGGTCCTCGGAGTTGAGTACTCAACATATGATAGTCCGGGGAGCTGAGTCCTTATTATACGATATAGTATGAGGAATCAAATCCTCAATATACGATAGTTCAAATAGTTGAGCCCTCAATATACGATAGTCTGAGGAGCTGAGTCCTTAGTATTCGATTTAGCATCACGACATGTTTAGAGGAGTTGAATCCTCAGTATACGATTTGACGATAGCATGTTAAGATATTGGGGTCAAATTGTGGGCATGTGATTAGCCATGAGCTAGATTTTAGTGGGTCCTTAGCTTATAATGCCACTATAGTATTATATTATGTTTAGCTGACCTTTTGGGTGCAGGTGACATAAGTTAATGTATGGTTTTCGAGCATAAATGTTGTTTTCTAGCTTATTAGAATTATACACTTATGTGATGTTTTTCACTCATTAGACGTACATTTGACATCCTCTATCATTTTTTTCTTTTAGTTATACTCTGATAGGTCGACAGAGAGGCCTGGTGGTGGCTTGGAGGCACGATAGTGCGATGGAGACACATATTCATTAGCTATCTACTATTTTTATTTCATTTATTCCTAGACATTATATTATTTCCATTTTCTAGCATAGAGGAGACGTTATGGTTGGAATTTATTTGATTTAGTATTGTTATATTTGTCTAGGATTGTATTATTGATTATTATTATATTTTATTCCTTTCGTTGTGAGTTTTAAAAAGTGTAGAATATTATAGATAGCTCTATGGTTCGTTTTACTCAAAAACGATTTACTGTCTATGAGGTCGATGACTCCAATTCCACTTTTATACGTGGGTCGGGACTCCATGGATGACATGTTGTTTCAGTTAACATCCTTCCTTATTTTAAAACTTAATGTCTGAAAATCCACTCTCAAAACAAGTTTTATGAAACATCCCTATCAATGATTGTAGCGAAAATATGCATTTTAAACTACACAAATTCCCTTTAGAACTGGATATATGCAGTTTAAAATATAAGCATGTAAAGTTTAAAATTCCACATATTTGTAAAATAAATGTTTATGGTGTGATCTGCAAATATTTAAAGTGTAGAATGCGCATTCTTAATGTGTATACTGCAAATTTTTATTTTATAAAATCGTGCAGTTAGAACTGCAAATGTACGTAGTGGAGAATACAAAATTTTGCAATTCTAACTACAAATACGTGTGGTTTAAAATGCACGTTTTCAGTAGAAACGCTGGTAGGGTTTTTCCTTAAACCTATTGTTGATAAGAGACGGAGTGAATTTAAATTTTTTTAAAGGCTATTTAAAAAAAGTCCTTAATTTTTACATTTTAAATGCAAAAAGGTTCATAATTTTATATGTTTTAGTTTTATAACCTTTTTTTGTTTTCCGTTAAAAGTCGATGCATTTAGAAGTAGTCTTATTTTTCTACCTTCGTTTAAGGGATTATTCATCATTCCTTTTTGTTTCCAACTTTATACCTTTAATTTACATGAAATATATTTTTACATTTGATTTCAATGCACCGTATCAATAAAAGATAATGTCCCTTATGCAATTGGTTATAGTACCTCTTATAAGTTCCACCAAACAATATGAAAAATAAGGGAACATGGCAACTCCATATTTTGAAATTCGATGACTTAACTCCTAATTCTCTTTCATCTTCTGTCCTTCAATCAATCGATTTTTCCTTTTTTCAGTTCATGTTCTTTAGATATGAGTGTAACATCACCTATTCACTTCACGTCAGATCACCTCATGGGTTTCTTCGAGGTGTTATTGCGTTGTTCCATTGCATCAGATTTTGTGGCTGCCATGGCTATTACCCAGCCTCCTTTGGATCTTTTAGAGTTTCCTCCACTTCTCCTCATGTTATCTCGACTAGCTTCGGCTTGGGTCATGAGCGTTTCTTATATGTGGAGAAATCTGGGCATTCTACACAACCTATTCTTACTCTAGGTACACCATTGGAACTTTTGTCGTCTTCTTAGGGTCGCTACACAGATCATGATAGATCTGGGCTATCGATTGGCCCAGCTTATACTAAGAAGCTTGTGGTTTCCACTATTATATTGGTATCATGTAATTAGTTCTTACTTTTAATTCTATTTTGATTTGGTTGTAGCTCCTTGAATATTAGTTCGGTCCCGGTACATGCCAAATCTGTTAATTATGACCCAAAAACCAGTTGGTCCTCTTTGTTTAAGAAGGATCCAGAAAATGCGGGCTTATATTCGACCAAGAAATTTGTTGTTGATTTTGTCAATAAACCCATCTTCATTGATGCTGGCATCTCTTTTTGGAAGGATCATCTTGTTGGTTTTTTTCTTGGATGACCCTATTTTCCACTATTAGATGGCATATCCTTAGGGTTTGGAACATTTATGGATCTATGAACGATTAATGTGACCAATCTATATATTTTTTAACTTCGCATGCCCCTAGGACAGGGATCGAATTCTTGAAGTCAACCCTGTTTTTATTGATGGAAAAATGTTCATTATTATCCAATAACATCCTTTTGTCGATCTTGCCCGTAGGCTAGTTATGTTTTTACCTGTTTCGGTGCATCTTTCAAATGTTCCTTCAGTATTTCAATCTTTAAAGGGTGTAATTTAAAATGGGAACCATATTTGTCGGTTGAACTATTTTGACATCTCTATGGAAAACGGCACCATCTTGAGTATGTTAAGGCCCTAATTGAAATTACTCCATCCCGTCAGCTGCCTATTACCATTCCCATCCACCTAGCCAAAACGAGCCATGAATGTAAATGTTGTGTATCAATGGAAACCTCTTATAAGTGATGCTTGACATTACTTTAGGCGTACTAGTTCAACATGCACCCATTCTAGCTCCCTGCCTTCTTATCTTCCCAGAAAATCCCTCTTCCTAAACCGCCTGTTCTTCAGTAGCAGCTCCGCCTGCCTAGGCCTGTGGCTCCCTTCTTGCACCACCACTGGACAAGACCTTATCCCAGTCATCTCTCCCATGAATTCCCGCCTCTCCCTTTGATCACACTATTTCCCTAGTCATTATACCACCAATGTCGACTTTGATGGCATGGCCACCTCCTTCAGCACCGGCCTCTCCCCTTCCATGTCGAAATGCCCCACTATGCGTCCTGCAATAGACTCCCATAGTGGTCACACTTACTACCCTTAACAAGCACTTATTTCTACCCTCACTAGTCTCTATACCACCAACTCCCACAATAATTGCCAACTTATTAGGAAATATTCTACACTCATCTTCATATACCAAAATAGGGGAGTCAATTGTAGGAGTTGGTGGTATAGCGACTAGGGAAGGAGGAGTCATTGCAATTAATTCCCGTAGTGGTCTTTGTAACCACAATTATTAGGAAATAATTTCAAAATGGGTTTTAGATGATGAAAAAGATGAACGTGAATTATTCTACAAACTTATGAATAATGATTTGGTGTTGTGCAATGATGCAGAGTTTGGAGCCAATAATAAGGAAAACTTAGCCACTAAAGATTGGGATAGAAAATACGTCTTCTGTCCTTACTCCGTCGGATTCTGCCGTGAGATTATTGGATGATTCAAACATTGTGCTGGGATTTAGATGTCCCAATTATTGGAAAATGAATTTGTTGATCGATCCATCTTGAGTATTATCATGTTGATATACCTTTATTATGTCATTCGGCCTAGTATATTGGCTATTATTATTTTGGATATTTTCTACACTGCCAAGCATGTTGACGGTTATTCTATAGCATGGGCTAATGGGCATGGGACCCTTGTACTTTTTATTTCTTTACTTATATATAGTATGGATGTATGATCTTTGGATCATACAACTTTTATATCAATGAAGCTACTAAAAATAGAGACAGAAAGCAATATAGAATGCACGCTTGTTTCTAGAGTCGATTGAGCCAGTAAACAGGTAAAAATTCCAATCAACAATTGATGGAAATCTGAAAGATCTATGCTCGAATTTCTAGGGGTATTTTCATCTATTTCGACACAGTTGGAGATCCCACCATAGATTAAGCATATCTTATGTACATATTCGAATCCAATAAGCGAGATCATTTAGAGGACATTATAAATAAACCTAAGGTTTATTGTTGTCTATAACCGAATGGAAAAGGAGGATTTTTGGTGTTTCTTCCTCTCTAGATTTAGCCTCCAAATTGATATCAATCTTATAACCATTTTTTCTCTTGTGAAAGTAATGGCTCTTCCAAAGGGGGATGTACTTTATCTCATGATAGTCGAACCACTATAAATCTCGTGTGTGATTTATTCTTTTCTACTAGCGCACTTGTGATCTATATTTGAGGTTTTGGGATATTAGTTTTCTTTTTGTTCTACCTCACCATTAACATGCTCTTATTTTTATTTCCACTGTGTTTGGGTTAACCGTGGGATCTTTATCAACTATCTGGTATTAAAGCTATTAGGTTGTTGAAGGAAGGTGTTAGGAAGTATGATAAGAGATGATGGTACCCAGTTGAAGTAAGACCCTATGTTAGAGGATCTTATGTTGCATCAGGATCTCAACTGGAAATAGATAAGTGAAACATGGTTATTGACTTTGAGAAGTGGAATAGGGATATTGACTTTGAGAAGTGGCAATGGATGATGAATGCTATTTTAAGGAGGAATTAAGTTAATTAGGTAGTGTTTGACATTGCGAAATTGCAAATTGATGTTTTATTTGTGGAGAAGGAGGAAATAGAAGAGTGGTCTTTTACTACTTCACGGATGGCCATATAAGAGAATGTTATCTAGGAGATTAGCAATGAAAACATTGATAGAGGAATTTGGAACAAATTGGAGAATCTCTACATGAATAAATAACTTACCAACTGTCTGATTTTACTGAAGAATCTTTCACGACAAAGATGAGAGACTATACTTCAAGGGAGGCACATCTAAGTTTCTTTAGTGATATTTTGATGAAGATAAGATAGTGGATTTGAAGGTGGATAAAGAGCAGAAAGCAATGGCTCTTTTTGTTTCTTCTAGAGCGTTATACGGGTTTTGTTAATAATTTGACATATGGGATAAATGCTTTGACAATAGAGGATGTGAAGCAGAATCTTCTTTCTATATACATAAGCGATCATAAAAAGGCGATAAATGAAGGGAAAGGAGGGAGTAATAGTTAGGGTCTATTTGTTGAGAGAAGAAGAAAGGAGAAGAAGAGTTGGAATCCTAAGAGCATCCAAGTCAAGGTAGCCCGGTGGTTGGAGAGGAAAGTCGAGAGATGGAAAGTTTCACCATTGGAAGAAAGACTGTTCGAACTTGAAGAGGAAGACCAAGGGTGGATCTTCATTGACTGTGGTGGAGAAGGCTGCATCTGACGATGTGTTGAGTGCAGCAAGATCCGATGTAAAAGGCCATTGGGTTCTTGATTCAGGAGAGGCATTCCATATGACTTCAAATAAGGATTACCTTACCTCATTCTTGGAAAGGATGAAAGTGAGATTCTTGTAAGAAATGATGCTAGTTGTAGAGGCAAGGGAGAAAGTACTGTAAGGATTCAAATGTGTGATGAAGTGGTATGCACTTTGACATGTGTCTGTTGTGTTTCAGGTCTTCGGAAGTTGTTGATATCTTTGGGCCATTTGGCTCCATAGGATGCAAGGTGACTATGAAGAAGGATAGTTTGATGATTTTTTAGGAGTATATTGATAGATTTGGAGGTATGCCCTAGGGCAATTATGTAATGGTTACATATATCTAACTCGATGACCAAACTTGTTCGAAATAAAAGGTGTTTTCTTTCTATTATATACTTGATATACTATGTTATATTAATTAATTGATTTAATTAAAAGTATATTTAATGGAAAAAACTGCAAATGGTATGTTTTATGATACTGGTTATAATATGTTGTAACCTTGAGTGATTTATCATAATAAATAAACATTCTGTTCTAAATATACCTAGTCAAGATGTATCAAGATTGGATATCAATACATCTATTAAAATTAGAGTATGTAATGCTTTCTAAATGTTAGGAAATGTAATACTCATGGTGGTTGAAGGGCACATAGGGTTACGTACCGATAGTTATTGGATAATCATGGAATAACTCTCTTGATAATTTTCTGTTAGTTAATGTAACTAAGGTCAATAAAAAATATCGATGTGACAAAATTACATAGTTCTCTTGACTTGAGAATATTGTTGGTCTTCAATGTGGAAGCTGCGCTTTGATTACAATTAAATCATGGCATGGCGTCCATCAAATGACTATAGTTGGGTTGAGTGAAAGCCTTGGAAGTGAAACATTAATCAGAGAGGATTCATCTCCTTAGTTATATGAGGTTAGTATCACAGTCAACTGAAGTCAACACAAAATCAAGTCTCTGGCCAGAGCAATATAGGTAATGATAATTGTTACTATTAGACCAAGAACTTTGTGTTTGGACTATAAAGTTGTATATAGAATTTATTGGAATTTTGACCATTACCAAATTCCATAAGTCCTAAGTGATATAGTTTTGACAAAGAGAATTGGAGTAAATAACTATCACTACTAGGTAACGCTTAAAATTGTAAAGTTGGATTTTACCGAAGCTATGTAAGCAATAAATTTGGCCAAAACGTCACATCACTAGCTAAGGTGACGTATGAATGTTAATATCCGAACTGTTCAATACTAATCCTTGACCAAATTACCACCAAAGAGTCGATACAACAGCAATGTCGAATCCTTCATCTAACGCACATTTTAATTAAATTATAAATGTTATAATTAAATAGACTAATTTATTTTTGTGAAATATGAATTTTTTTTATTTGAATTGTGTTGATCGGTATTAAAAATAGTGCGAATATAAAAGTTATGTATAAACTTGTCAATATACGACATTGATGTACGTTTAATTTTGATTTAAATGTAAAATATTTAATCTAGCTTAAAGTAATTTATGGCCCAAGAGCTTGGTATGTGTGCTAGCCATGACGGGATAGGATTGGCTTGGAATTCGATTCCAAAAGTTATGAAACCAGCTAAGGAAATGAAAGATATGCTATAATTTTGACCCCCTTCTTTCCTATGCTATTTAAACATCCCTTGCCATTATTTTCTCCTAGTTCTTTTTAGGGTTTTTGCCTCCACTCCTCTCTTACATGCCTAGTTTAAAATCTCTCTTCTCCTCCTTTTAAAATTCAAGCAAAATATAAAACAAATTCAATCAAAAATAAGCAGAGACGATGTTTAGCTTTCTCAATGGGGTTGCGCCTTTTGGAAGCCTTAATTAAGAATTTAAGCAGAGTAATATAGGTTCAATATTTAAGGCAATTTCTTAGGCAATATCAAAGTATTGTGTAACGACCCAGAATTTAGAATAATTTAATTTGAGAATATTAATTAATTTTAAATATTTGAATGATGGTTTGAATTGAATTTCAAATTATCAGAATGAATTGGCGATTAAATTTTAAAATTTAATCTATTGAAAGTGAATAAAAATTTGAATCTTCAATTTTAAGCTGAAGAAAAATATTTCAAAGGCTTGTAAAATTCATATTGATAATATTGAAGATTATAAGAGCTTCAGAATTGAAATTGGAAGTAAATTGTTCAGTTTTGAAATTAAATCGTTTGAATCGATATTTAAAAATAGCCGTCCGAGGCGCAGTCTCGGAATTCGACGAAACCAGTTCTATTGGGTCCGTAATATTGAATTATTGTCGGATTTCAAATTTCGTATTTTTCTGAGTTGTTGTGTGAGAATACGACACCTAAACGCGTTGAAAATTTGTACCGAAACGAATTTAATTTAAATAAAAATTTAAATTGAAATTAGTGAACAACATCACGTTCTCCCTCTTTCACGCCTAAAATCACGGTCCTTTGCTTCAGCCTAAATCTAAGCCGAGAATCATGGAAAAATCATGAAACCTATCACGTTATTTTTCTTTAAAGTCCCGTATGTTCCCTCTTCCCCTCTCCCTCATTCCTCTTCCCTTTCATCCTTCAATTTGAATCTCTCAGAAAAAAAAAATGAAAAACAAAAAAAATGGCCGCGTGCTCGCGCGTGGGGGATCGCGACAGCGACGTGATGGCGCGCGCGATTTCGTAGGGAGGCGAGGTCAAGTGGGTTTGCGGTGATGGCTACTCGATCTAGTGAGGAAGACGAAGTCGAGGCGCACGCGGTCGTATGATGGAGATGTAGAGCAGCAGTTGTGGTGGTAGGTCGAATGCGGCAGTGAAATTTCGAGCATGGAGCAGTGCGATCTGGAGGCGCTCGAAAACTGGGAGGCGCGCGGCGAGCTCGACGATTGGCGATGGTCTTGGTTCGCAAATTTCTTCCAGTGAGGTATGATTATAATTGTCAAATATATATATATATATATATATATATATGTAGATTATGTGTAAATAATTTAAATAGGTATAAAATAGCTTTGTTATTAAATTACTGAATATAAACACCCACATACATATTTTAGTTAAAAACAGTAAGTACATTTAAACAGGAAAATTTATAAAGTTAAAAGAAATTTAGTTCAATTGGAAATCTCTAGTTAGAGGAAGGAGGCCGCGTGACTTCGTGGTTGCTGATGTGGGTTGCGACGAGGCGGCGGCGACGAGGCGCGAGGTGATGGTCGACGCGAGGCGAGCTAGTCACGGTGACTCGAGCAAGCAGGGGGGGACCGGCTGTGCTCTGCGTTTCGCGTGAGGTATTATTTTTTATTTTATTTTATTTTATTCAATTTCTAAGAATAAATATATATATATATATATTCCAGTGAGTATATACAGAAAATAATAATAATAATATGAATAGTTAGTTAATCAAATTTTAAAATAGTAAATCAAATAGTTCGATTTATATTGAATATTGATAAATTTCATAAAATTATTTAAAGGAAATGTATTTTTAGAATTTATATTTTGTTAGGTAAATTTTTATAAAAGGAAATTTGTTAGAAATTTAAATTGCCAAGTGAAGTGATTTATTAAGGGAAAATTTGTTAAAATAAATTTTTGGTTAAATAAAAGTTTATTTGACTAAAAGAAATTAGCTTAAATAAAATTATTAGTATAAACCCAAAATGGTTAGCCAAATTAAATAAACCTATCATTGGAAAATTTAAATTTATTAAAAGAAGAAAATTTGTTAAAAATAAAATCTTGGTTAAATAAACTTGTTAAAGGAATCTGTTCGAATTTTAATAAATGTATATAGATTATAAATAAATAATAATAGGGATTTTAAAACTTGAAGGAAATTTAGTTTAAAACTAAATTATTAGTTGAATAGAAATTTTAGTTTCAAATGAAAATATTTTGTAAAAGGAAAATTAGTTAGAAATTTTACTTATTTGATAAAATGATTTATCAAAAGAAAATATTATTTATTTTTGGAAAAATGGGTAATTAAGTACTAAAGGATATTTTATGAAAGAAAATGTTGTTTGAATTAAATAGTTAGTTAATAAAATTTATTTAAATAGAAATTAAAATTGTTCGACAAAAAATTGAATTTATAAAGGATAGTTTGAATTTAATTTTTGTTAAAACAAACTATTAAAAAGGAATCAACGATGAATCGAAATTATCAAATCAAAATTTAATTTATTCGATTGATTCGAATATTAATAAATTGTGTAAATATTTATACAAGGTATAAATCAAGAAAATCGAGTCAAGATGGGAAATGGATTGCTAATAAAAGCAAAGGTGAGAACTTCTCACTCAAAAGGAATTTTGTTGTTTATTTAGATTTTAAATAGTTAGATTTAAAATTTGCTTGACTGTATTGATTGAATGCTTGAATGATGATTTATATATATATATATATATATATATATATATATATATATATTGGATGTGAATAGACCCTATATGCCGTTAGTAAGCGGAGGTTATTTATTACACACATATACCGCGATATTCCACCTCGAAGTGGAATTGGTATTATATTATATATATAGCAATATATATATATTGGCATATGTATATATTGCAGTTGATTGATTTCCCGCATTTTTTTTAGCGGATGAGACCCTATTGCGCCGTTAGTAAGCGGATATATTTTTATAAAATCCCATATACCGCGATATTCCACCTCGAAGTGGAATGGTATTGTGCTAATGTCTATGGATGCAGGGAAACAGGTTGGAGGGATCCAACTGGATTCCTCACAAATATTTATTGATTTTAGATATTGTGATGTTTGGTTGTTTATCATGGATGATATATGATGTTTGAAAGTCGTAATTGACTATTGATGTGTTGCATCATCAGATCCAATTTTTGGAAGTTTAAAAATAACGATTTTTATTTTTAAAGGGATTTCTAAAGTGATTCTTGGAAATATACGTTTATAAAATATTTTTGGAATTGATTCATCTTAAATAAATAAACGTTATAATTTTAATATTATTATGATTTTTGAGAAATACAGTTAAAAGTTGATTTTTGAAAAATATGGGATTAATGATTTTTTTTAAAATAGTTAAAAAACTGGGATTTCTGAATTTATTATAAGAAGTTTAAAAATAGGATTTATAAAATTTTTATTTTATTAATCAGAATGATGAAACTATAAAAGAGTTTAAAGATGTTTAAAGTAATAATATAAATTGATTTATATTAAAAGATTTATATACTGATATTTATAAATTTAGAATATCTTGAATTATAAAACGAGCTTTTATAAGTGATAGAATGATTTGTAAATGGATTTCATAAAGGAATGAAATCTATAGAATTTATGAAATTTGATTATTTTATAAATCAGAAAGATGAAATTATAAAAGAGTTTAAAGACGTTTTAAAAATAGTAATATAAATTGTTTTATATTAAAAGATTTATAAATTGATATTTATAAATTAAAAATATTGGAATTATAAAACGAGCTTTTACAAGTATTAGAATGAATTGTAAATGAATTTCATAAATTGGAATTATAAAATTATAACGGTGAAGTTATAAATGGAATTTTATAAACAGTAGGTTTATAAAATTTGTAAAGCTATTTAAAAGAATGGAATTTGGATAAATAAATGAATCTTATAAGTTATAAGATTTATAATTATGAAGTTTAAAGGAATGATTTTATAAACAAATAAATTATAAGTATTTAACTTATAATATGAAATTTTAGTATATCATTGAGATATGAAATTGAATAGATTTATAAAGGAAATTTATAAAAGGAAGTTGTTATAAAATAAATAAAAATAGAATTTATAAACATTGTTTTATAAATCCGCAACGACTTATTTTGATAAGTGAATTGTTGTAATTTATTTATGGAGTTATATTCATGTTTTAGACAGTGAATAATTCTTTAAAATAAAATGAATAGAAGTGATGAAATTTATTAACAAGCATATTCACGTTTTTGAATAGTGAATATTATGTTAAAGAAATTATTTTGGATGTGATGTTTTAAATAGAATTAAAACGATCTAAAGATGTTTTAAAATATATTAACTATCGAAACCATAGATTTCAACATTCATTGTTGAAATAGACGTTTTCGAGAAATAGATGGAAATGGTAGATTATAACACTGTTGTTATAATAAATGATTTCCGAAAGGAAATGTTTTGTATAGTATTGGGATTTATATATCTATTTTAATTTTGAATCCCTATACTAGTGATTTTGGGTTGTCGTAACGATGTTTTACGCAACATTCGTTTTGGCCCAAATAAATATGGTTAAGTGAATGATTTCCTTAAAGAATGAAATATATACTTAATTTCGATTAGGGTATATTAAATATTTTCTGAGTATAGAAAATAAAAAGATCTGTGGATTACTTATTTTTAATAAGTATAGAAATGCTTTTCCAATATTAAGTGAATATTTGGAATTTATCTTTTTGAAGATAAATTGAAAATGAATATTAGAAATCGAATGGAAATCGTATATTCATAAATATTTTGGAATGTAAATTCAATATGGAATTTATGAATGAAATTTGGAAAATGAGTTTAAAAATAAATATTGATTTATTTTTAAAGAATGGAGAATGTATATCTTATAAAGATATTTTTGGGAAATAAATAATTTGGAAAATTATTTGGAATCTGGTGATGTTGGCATATCTATTGATAGTTCAATAACCGACTATCAATATTTACCTTTAAATAGGTATTTGTTGTGAATTGCTTGAATTTGAATGCCACACTTATTTTTTTAAAAATAAGCGCTCACTATTCGGGTTAACCGGGAAAGGACCTTGGGGTCGTATAACCCATTCCGAATATGTGATACGTCGTTATGAATTGCATTCGAAGACCGGTGTTGAAGACCGGATATTTTCGAAAGCGAAAGGGTTTCTTGTTGATTGTCTCTGCACTGGCTGATCCCCGGTATTGAGATCTCCATATGTGATGGGAAATCCGAACGTGATTAGAGATTATTCGGATTGCAAGGACTTCTTTGTAAGTGCCTTCGGTTCTGTTCGAGCCCGGAACAGACTTGTATGGATTGTGTGTCTGACATTACGAATTGAGATGTAAAGCCGATTTCTTTCAAATATATTTCTGTTGGTGGCGGAGAATTTATTCTCTTAGCTTAACACCCTTCTCTGAGACGTACGAGCTCAGAGGTTATATAGTTGAAGTTATCAGCGATATATTCCCAATTTTGGTAATGTGACATACTGAGTGTAGCTGTAAATGATCATTGTGTTGATTATTTGTGATAGGATCATTTATTTGATCGTCTATCTTGGTGATCATTTTTATGATCATTTGTTGACCCAAAGCACGGCTTTTTGTATAAAGTGTGTTTTTGTGGACGTGACTTCGTCGAGCCTCACAAACCGGAAATGGTCGAAACAGGAATTGTGCGGCAAGGTTTCCAGGGATCGCTTCCCTAGGGTATGACCATTCCTTCTGGAAAAGGGTAGTATCATGGTATGGAGCCCAGATACTTACTCATGTTGAAACACTTATTATTATGGTGTGATGTTGGTTAGAGAGCTCTCGGTGAAAGGTTCCAAAGGACCGGGAGTGGCATATCTGAGGGTTTGTAATATTCCTTGGGAAAAGGGATTCCCGGCTTTGTTTAGCGGAGAACGGTGGTTCTCGGGGCGCCCTTCCAGAGGCGTTTCTATGTGGCAATGGGAAGTTCCTTGGCCTGACCATTTGTTGGAAAATCCATTCTTCAAATACGAGACTTGTACGGTTTTAGTTGTATAACCTGTCATGGAATATGGCGGTAACCCGTTATTGAACATGGTAGCTATAGTAGGCATAAGTGCGAAATGTCTATGCTGGCTAAGATTTATATCTTTATTTTCGAAATGAATTTTCTCTACACTATGCACTAGTAATAATATCAAATGTTCTCTTTAAATGCGTATCAAGCATCTTTGACTATCATAAGGAGAAATCTCCTCCGATTCTGCGTTTGCATGTGTGTGTGTGCGGGAGGCCTTATGGTAGTCTCATTTTTAAAAGCATTGCGAATTAACTTTAAAAATATTCCTCTATTTTTACCTTTAAAGAAAAATAAACTGTTTTGAGTTCTCACACCAGTCACATGACTGACTCGGAGTTTATTGTTTTCCTTCCTAAACTCTGGGTGCCCACCAATTTCCACACGGGCAGTCAAGAGTTAGGTTTATCAGGATATTCTGGAATTCAGGAGTTGCTGGAGGCAAGCTGGATGGCATGGCGTATTACTAGTTTATATAGTACTTTCTTTTCCGCTGTTTGTTTGATGTTGTACACTCTGATGATATGATGTAATATAATGTGATGTAATAACTGATATAGTTCTTTGATTAAAGATTATTCATTTATTATTATATGTTGTTCCGCTGTGAATTGTGAGATTCTGATGTTGTTCTATTTTTCTGTTTTCTTTTCCCTCTCTATCTTTTCTATCCTTTTCTCTCTTCTTCTTCTTTTCTTTTTCTTAAAACCCTAACTATTCTGTTTTTCGGCAACGAAAAATCGCGTTTGTTACATTTGGTATCAGAGCTTATGGTTAAGCGACAACCATGGTTCTGTTGGGTGTTACTCATTAGAGATAGAGTCAGCAGTACTCTAGAATGAGTTTGAGTGTAATAATAGATATGAGCGCGTATTTGTTAATGAATATAAAAATTGTTTTTGAATCGGGTAAATAAGATATTTTTGCCCAAAACTATTTTGTATAGAAAAAAGAAATGATTTTCTATGAATTATTATAGTATATGGATGCACGATTGTTAGGAAGTGATAATATAGAATTATTATCATTATTATATGAAATTAAATAAGAAATAATATGGATTAAATTCAAGTAAACTAACTTGATAAATTATTGATTCATGGACTAATGAATTGGAATTTGAATTGGTTAAATTAAAGTTTAGTCGTGAGCTAAATTTGAAAATAAATTTGAATTTGTATATAAATTCAAGTAAGTAAAGGAATGAATTGAATATTGAAATGAATTAGTGGATGAAACTAATTTAAAGTAGTAATATGAATTACTAAATGAAAGTTAATCGATAGAATTCAATATTTAGAATTGAGAATTGAATTCAAATGAAATTGTGAATTGAAATTGAAATGTGAAATTGAATGAGAATGGACATGTAACTTCAATAGTGAAGTAAAAATGTATAAGAAACATATATCGAAATTTTGTAATAGAATTGGCAAAATGGTTTGAATGTTGTAATTGGATATTATGGATCTACTAGTAGCAGGATATACAGGTGTATAAAGGAATTTGGATTTTGATTTCGAAGATAAAATTGAATTGCTCGACAAAAAGGTACGTATTTGAATTTCAGTATGAAATTTGATGACTTTCTTCTCTAGCCACTTGGCTTTCTCTTTTCTTTTTGATTCTGAGGGGCCGTGGTGCCATTTTGTAGTCGTACCGAGCTAGCCGCGCAAAGGAGACGCTGGCGAAATTTTTCGAAAATTTAGGGTGTTAGAAAATTTTTGAGAAATTTTGAAAGTTTGAAATTTAAATTTGAATTGTTAGGTAAACAATATTGATTGGAACTTATAATTGAAGTTGGAAAGCTAGTTGAAACGATAATGAATCTCTAGTAAAAAGATTTGTTTTAGAAAGTTGATAAAACTATTTGGATTGTGAAAAATGATAGACGGGATAAGGGCATTCTTCTTAACTTGTAATTTCGGGACGAAATTCTTTTAAGGGGGAAGATTGTAACGACCCAGAATTTAGAATAATTTAATTTGAGAACATTTAATTAATTTTAAATATTTGAATGATGGTTTGAATTGAATTTCAAATTATCAGAATGAATTGGCGATTAAATTTTAAAATTTAATCTATTGAAAGTGAATAAAAACTTGAATCTTCAATTTTAAGCTGAAGAAAAATATTTCAAAGGCTTGTAAAATTCATATTGATAATATTGAAGATTATAGGAGCTTCAGAATTGAAATTGGAAGTAAATTGTTCAGTTTTGAAATTAAATCGTTTGAATCGATATTTAAAAATAGCCGTCCGAGGCGCAGTCTCGGAATTCGACGAAACCAGTATCATTGGGTCCGTAATATTGAATTATTGCCGGATTTCAAATTTCGTATTTTTCTGAGTTGTTGTGTGAGAATACGACACCTAAACGCGTTGAAAATTTGTATCGAAACGAATTTAATTTAAATAAAAATTTAAATTGAAATTAGTGAACAACATCACGTTCTCCCTCTTTCACGCCTAAAATCACGGTCCTTTGCTTCAGCCTAAATCTAAGCCGAGAATCATGGAAAAATCATGAAACCTATCACGTTATTTTTCTTTAAAGTCCCGTATGTTCCCTCTTCCCCTCTCCCTCATTCCTCTTCCCTTTCATCCTTCAATTTGAATCTCTCAGAAAAAAAAAATGAAAAACAAAAAAATGGCCGCGTGCTCGCGCGTGGGGGATCGCGACAGCGACGTGATGGCGCGCGCGATTTCTTGGGGAGGCGAGGTCAAGTGGGTTTGCAGTGATGGCTACTCGATCTAGTGAGGAAGACGAAGTCGAGGCGCACGCGGTCGTACGATGGAGATGTAGAGCAGCAGTTGTGGTGGTAGGTCGAATGCGGTAGTGAAATTTCGAGCATGGGGCAGTGCGATCTGGAGGCGCTCGAAAACTGGGAGGCGCGCGGCGAGCTCGACGATTGGCGATGGTCTGGGTTCGCAAATTTCTTCCAGTGAGGTATGATTATAATTGTCAAATTTATATATATATATATATATATATATATATATATATATATATATATATGTAGATTATGTGTAAATAATTTAAATAGGTATAAAATAGCTTTGTTATTAAATTACTGAATATAAACACCCACATACATATTTTAGTTAAAAACAGTAAGTACATTTAAACAGGAAAATTTATAAAGTTAAAAGAAATTTAGTTCAATTGGAAATCTCTAGTTAGAGGAAGGGGGCCGCGTGACTTCGTGGTTGCTGATGTGGGTTGCGACGAGGCGGCGGCGACGAGGCGCGAGGTGATGGTCGACGCGAGGCGAGCTAGTCACGGTGACTCGAGCAAGCAGGGGGGGACCGGCTGTGCTCTGCGTTTCGCGTGAGGTATTATTTTTTATTTTATTTTATTTTATTCAATTTCTAAGAATATATATATATATATATATATATATATATATATATATATATATATATATATATATATATATATATATTCCAGTGAGTATATACAGAAAATAATAATAATAATAATATGAATAGTTAGTTAATCAAATTTTAAAATAGTAATCAAATAGTTCGATTTATATTGAATATTGATAAATTTCATAAAATTATTTAAAGGAAATGTATTTTTAGAATTTATATTTTGTTAGGTAAATTTTTATAAAAGGAAATTTGTTAGAAATTTAAATTGCCAAGTGAAGTGATTTATTAAGGGAAAATTTGTTAAAATAAATTTTTGGTTAAATAAAAGTTTATTTGACTAAAAGAAATTAGCTTAAATAAAATTATTAGTATAAACCCAAAATGGTTAGCCAAATTAAATAAACCTATCATTGGAAAATTTAAATTTATTAAAAGAAGAAAATTTGTTAAAAATAAAATCTTGGTTAAATAAACTTGTTAAAGGAATCTGTTCGAATTTTAATAAATGTATATAGATTAGAAATAAATAATAATAGGGATTTTAAAACTTGAAGGAAATTTAGTTTAAAACTAAATTACTAGTTGAATAGAAATTTTAGTTTCAAATGAAAATATTTTGTAAAAGGAAAATTAGTTAGAAATTTTACTTATTTGATAAAATGATTTATCAAAAGAAAATATTATTTATTTTTGGAAAAATGGGTAATTAAGTACTAAAGGATATTTTATGAAAGAAAATGTTGTTTGAATTAAATAGTTAGTTAATAAAATTTATTTAAATAGAAATTAAAATTGTTCGACAAAAAATTGAATTTATAAAGGATAGTTTGAATTTAATTTTTGTTAAAACAAACTATTAAAAAGGAATCAACGATGAATCGAAATTATCAAATCAAAATTTAATTTATTCGATTGATTCGAATATTAATAAATTGTGTAAATATTTATACAAGGTATATATCAAGAAAATCGAGTCAAGATGGGAAATGGATTGCTAATAAAAGCAAAGGTGAGAACTTCTCACTCAAAAGGAATTTTGTTGTTTATTTAGATTTTAAATAGTAAGATTTAAAATTTGCTTGACTGTATTGATTGAATGCTTGAATGATGATATATATATATATATATATATATATATATATATATATATATATATATATATTGGATGTGAATAGACCCTATACGCCGTTAGTAAGCGGAGGTTATTTATTACACACATATACCGCGATATTCCACCTCGAAGTGGAATTGGTATTATATTATATATATAGCAATATATATATATTGGCATATGTATATATTGCAGTTGATTGATTTCCCGCATTTTCTTTTAGCGGATGAGACCCTATTGCGCCGTTAGTAAGCGGATATATTTTTATAAAATCCCATATACCGCGATATTCCACCTCGAAGTGGAATGGTATTGTGCTAATGTCTGTGGATGCAGGGAAACAGGTTGGAGGGATCCAATTGGATTCCTCACAAATATTTATTAATTTTAGATATTGTGATGTTTGGTTGTTTATCATGGATGATATATGATGTTTGAAAGTCGTAATTGACTATTGATGTGTTGCATCATCAGATCCAATTTTTGGAAGTTTAAAAATAGCGATTTTTATTTTTAAAGGGATTTCTAAAGTGATTCTTGGAAATATACGTTTATAAAATATTTTTGGAATTGATTCATCTTAAATAAATAAACGTTATAATTTTAATATTATTATGATTTTTGAGAAATACAGTTAAAAGTTGATTTTTGAAAAATATGAGATTAATGAATTTTTTTAAAATAGTTAAAAAACTGGGATTTCTGAATTTATTATAAGAAGTTTAAAAATAGGATTTATAAAATTTTTATTTTATAAATCAGAATGATGAAACTATAAAAGAGTTTAAAGATGTTTAAAGTAATAATATAAATTGATTTATATTAAAAGATTTATAAACTGATATTTATAAATTTAGAATATCTTGAATTATAAAACGAGCTTTTATAAGTGATAGAAGGATTTGTAAATGGATTTCATAAAGGAATGAAATCTATAGAATTTATGAAATTTGATTATTTTATAAATCAGAAAGATGAAATTATAAAAGAGTTTAAAGACGTTTAAAAATAGTAATATAAATTGTTTTATATTAAAAGATTTATAAATTGAAATTTATAAATTAAAAATATTGGAATTATAAAACGAGCTTTTACAAGTATTAGAATGAATTGTAAATGAATTTCATAAATTGGAATTATAAAATTATAACGGTGAAGTTATAAATGGAATTTTATAAACAGTAGGTTTATAAAATTTGTAAAGCTATTTAAAAGAATGGAATTTGGATAAATAAATGAATCTTATAAGTTATAAGATTTATAATTATGAAGTTTAAAGGAATGATTTTATAAACAAATAAATTATAAGTATTTAACTTATAATATGAAATTTTAGTATATCATTGAGATATGAAATTGAATAGATTTATAAAGGAAATTTATAAAAGGAAGTTGTTATAAAATAAATAGAAATAGAATTTATAAACATTGTTTTATAAATCCGCAACGACTTATTTTGATAAGTGAATTGTTGTAATTTATTTATGGAGTTATATTCATGTTTTAGACAGTGAATAATTCTTTAAAATAAAATGAATAGAAGTGATGAAATTTATTAACAAGTATATTCACGTTTTTGAATAGTGAATATTATGTTAAAGAAATTATTTTGGATGTGATGTTTTAAATAGAATTAAAACGATCTAATGATGTTTTAAAATATATTAACTATCGAAACCATAGATTTCAACATTCATTGTTGAAATAGACGTTTTCGAGAAATAGAAGGAAATGGTAGATTATAACACTGTTGTTATAATAAATGATTTCCGAAAGGAAATGTTTTGTATAGTATTGGGATTTATATATCTATTTTAATTTTGAATCCCTATACTAGTGATTTTGGGTTGTCGTAACGATGTTTTACGCAACATTCGTTTTGGCCCAAATAAATATGGTTAAGTGAATGATTTCCTTAAAGAATGAAATATATACTTAATTTCGATTAGGGTATATTAAATATTTTCTGAGTATAGAAAATAAAAAGATCTGTGAATTACTTATTTTTAATAAGTATAGAAATGCTTTTCCAATATTAAGTGAATATTTGGAATTTATCTTTTTGAAGATAAAATGAATATTAGAAATCGAATGGAAATCGTATATTCGTAAATATTTTGGAATGTAAATTCAATATGGAATTTATGAATGAAATTTGGAAAATGAGTTTAAAAATAAATATTGATTTATTTTTAAAGAATGGAGAATGTATATCTTATAAAGATATTTTTGGGAAATAAATAATTTGGAAAATTATTTGGAATCTGGTGATGTTGGCATATCTATTGATAGTTCAATAACCGACTATCAATATTTACCTTTAAATAGGTATTTGTTGTGAATTGCTTGAATTTGAATGCCACACTTATTTTTTTAAAAATAAGCGCTCACTATTCGGGTTAACCGGGAAAGGACCTTGGGGTCGTATAACCCATTCCGAATATGTGATACGTCGTTATGAATTGCATTCGAAGACCGGTGTTGAAGACCGGATATTTTCGAAAGCGAAAGGGTTTCTTGTTGATTGTCTCTGCACCGGCTGATCCCCGGTATTGAGATCTCCATATGTGATGGGAAATCCGAACGTGATTAGAGATTATTCGGATTGCAAGGACTTCTTTGTAAGTGCCTTCGGTTCTGTTCGAGCCCGGAACAGACTTGTATGGATTGTGTGTCTGACATTACGAATTGAGGTGTAAAGCCGATTTCTTTCAAATATATTTCTGTTGGTGGCGGAGAATTTATTCTCTTAGCTTAACACCCTTCTCTGAGACGTACGAGCTCAGAGGTTATATAGTTGAAGTTATCAGCGATATATTCCCAATTTTGGTAATGTGACATACTGAGTGTAGCTGTAAATGATCATTGTGTTGATTATTTGTGATAGGATCATTTATTTGATCGTCTATCTTGGTGATCATTTCTATGATCATTTGTTGACCCAAAGCACGGCTTTTTGTATAAAGTGTGTTTTTGTGGACGTGACTTCGTCGAGCCTCACAAACCGGAAATGGTCGAAACAGGAATTGTGCGCAAGGTTTCCAGGGATCGCTTCCCTAGGGTATGACTATTCCTTCTGGAAAAGGGTAGTATCATGGTATGGAGCCCAGATACTTACTCATGTTGAAACACTTATTATTATGGTGTGATGTTGGTTAGAGAGCTCTCGGTGAAAGGTTCCAAAGGACCAGGAGTGGCATATCTGAGGGTTTGTAATATTCCTTGGGAAAAGGGATTCCCGGCTTTGTTTAGCGGAGAACGGTGGTTCTCGGGGCGCCCTTCCAGAGGCGTTTCCATGTGGCAATGGGAAGTTCCTTGGCCTGACCATTTGTTGGAAAATCCATTCTTCAAATACGAGACTTGTACGGTTTTAGTTGTATAACCTGTCATGGAATATGGCGGTAACCCGTTATTGAACATGGTAGCTATAGTAGGCATAAGTGCGAAATGTCTATGCTGGCTAAGATTTATATCTTTATTTTCGAAATGAATTTTCTCTACACTATGCACTAGTAATAATATCAAATGTTCTCTTTAAATGCGTATCAAGCATCTTTGACTATCATAAGGAGAAATCTCCTCCGATTCTGCGTTTGCATGTGTGTGTGTGCGGGAGGCCTTATGGTAGTCTCATTTTTAAAAGCATTGCGAATTAACTTTAAAAATATTCCTCTATTTTTACCTTTAAAGAAAAATAAACTGTTTTGAGTTCTCACACCAGTCACATGACTGACTCGGAGTTTATTGTTTTCCTTCCTAAACTCTGGGTGCCCACCAATTTCCACACGGGCAGTCAAGAGTTAGGTTTATCAGGATATTCTAGAATTCAGGAGTTGCTGGAGGCAAGCTGGATGGCATGGCGTATTACTAGTTTATATAGTACTTTCTTTTCCGCTGTTTGTTTGATGTTGTACACTCTGATGATATGATGTAATATAATGTGATGTAATAACTGACATAGTTCTTTGATTAAAGATTATTCATTTATTATTATATGTTGTTCCGCTGTGAATTGTGAGATTCTGATGTTGTTCTATTTTTCTGTTTTCTTTTCCCTCTCTATCTTTTCTATCTTTTTCTCTCTTCTTCTTCTTTTCTTTTTCTTAAAACCGTAACTATTCGGTTTTTCGGCAACGAAAAATCGCGTTTGTTACATTTTTGAGTATTGTCTTTATTTACAGTCTCTTACAGCTATATAATTGATTATTGCATGCTTTTGTTTAAGTCATCATTCACTGTCACGATTCCCTCTATGTATGATTTTAAATACGTAAATATGTTTGGATATGAACTATATATATGGTTAAAATTTTGATATGTAAATATGTTTAGATATGTAATTTTGGTAATGAAATCAAAATTGATTTTTTTTTCAACCATAAATTTGACAATATTTTAAAATGAATTTTATTAAATCAAATTTAATTTATAAAGGAACAAAATATGTAACTGTATTATTATATATTTTTATTAATTAACTAACTTTGTTTACATATACTATTATATTATAACAAAGGAATTTCAATTTTGTTCATATGTGGAAGTTAAATTTAATTAATTAATTATATATCTACATCTATGTGGATGTATGTATATATATTAGGAAATATAATTAATTGTTTAATATATATGTTGAATTAAATTCATATACATATTTATTAGATACAAACTATGCATATATAAGTCTCCTTTTGTTCATAAAATATACATGTAAAGATTCGAGTTATTCCTTTTGGAAAAAAGGCAAAAGTTTTCCTTTTGCTCTAAAATTCATTAGTAGTCTTTTACGTAAAGTTATAAGTTTTTGTTTCCTACATAAGTTAAAGATTGGATTAATTTGTTAACAACAGATTTAACCATATATGTTACTTAAATTACAGAATACACACATACTATTTAATTTTAGTTTATTGATATAAGCTTAAAATTAAAAGATGTTTTGATATCATGATTTAGATTTGACATCATAATTAACCGTATATATTAAGACTAAGATTTAATAGAATATCATCTTTTTATGGAATAAAATATTTATATGTTTAAAGTTTACTCATTTTAGATTTGATATTATAAGTATAACTTGATACATACTTAATTACATACATATATATAAGGCAATACTTATGTATATGGATGAGCTAACTTGTCTGTTGCGATTTAAATTCCATCACCTGTACTCGGGTAGGTGAAATATGTACACTATTTAGGTTACACGTGCTTGTACATGTGTATATGATACACATGTACATCAAATAATTAACATAAATATTCAGAAAAAAGCATCAACTATAAATTAAATGAAATAGTGATTTTACTTAATAGATAAGGTATAAATGAAATTTAGACTTCAAAGTCTTAACAAGATCCAAATGGTAGATTTTTTTTGAAATTCACCCATTTTATCCGCTGCACGCTCGATCAGTTCCTTCAATGGCATCGAAGCCAAATAATTTGTAACAAACGTCTTTTTGACCCTTAAATGTTGGCATTAATAGATTCACGGTATTCACGTATCGAGCACCTAAGTGCCTAAAAGATAAAACGTTAGGGTAAAAAAAGAAAAGGAACAAGAAAGAGGATGAAAGAAACTTCATAGTCTCACAACAGAATGATAACATATAACATCAAAAGATAATACATAGAGCTACTCTAATATACATAGTATTTCAGAGTTACTAACTAGAGTACTATTACCAGCATGTACAGTTATTGCAACATGTCCTTACAATTGTTGATATATAAACATAAGTAACGCATCGAAAATAAGAATACTACGGTAGGTAAACATCCAACTCCTCTCCAAGAGCTCAATGAACATTAATGAAAACCTGGCTTTCTCAAACTGCTCGAAAGAGAACACGAGGAATTTAGGGAAAACATAAGCCACATTTCAAACATAAGTCGGGCATGAGAAACTCAAGAAATACGTGTACAATATATAATAGCATCTTTTAAGACCGTCTTAATGATTATCCCCTCAGAAGAGCCAAAACCATTTTATAAGAGCATTAGATAACGTCTAGTGTAAATAATATAAATAAGAAAATAGCAATTGGTGCTTACATTAATCACACCACAATAATATTTATAGGTATATAATTAAAACTGCGAAGGCATGATTGCATAGTGGATTTTCCATGGAGACCTCCCCAATAAAATGTTGACCGATCTCCAATGATAAGGTTTAGAAATCACCTTCCAAGCATAATATATCTCTATATAAAGTATACCATAAGGAAAAAACAACTTGCCCAACATCCGAACAATTTCATGAGCAACACGAACCAAGTATCAATAACTCTTCGCTCGCAACATATCGGTAAGCATACTCTAGATATAGAGTTAATATACCTTCTTGAGTTAGCTAGACCCAGGATCATGAAACATACATTGTATTTAGTCATATACCCATGATGAAGTCATGTTTAACATCTCTACAAACGAGCCATCATCACTCGAATAGATCACGAATCCTCAAATTGATTCCAGCATCTCGAACAGGTCCACTTCAAAGAGATAGAACATGTGTCTTTGTCTTGAAGTAGTTTCCAATAAGTAAAACACTTGTCGATCCTGGTCTCTTCAAGAAAGAATCGACGAATTTGGTTATATTCAATGACAATGAGAATGATCTCACGTGGAAACCAATCTCATATACTTATAAGGTTTCCAACATTCTCAACTTTCGGTATCCATCGGTCAAGAGGGAAGCCTGATTTGTTAGAGCACTATTGCTTCTCTATTGTTAACTGAGATTTTAACCAAGTAGAAGTCAACAGAAGTTAGAACATTGAAATGAAGGCGAAATGACTTGAAATCTTGGAAGAACACCTAGGTGAAGCAAAGAAATGGCTTAGTGAAAATTCATCTAAAAATAAGCTAACTAAACATGTCGATACCGACTTGTTCCTGTCGGTGATGACTTGTTTTGGCTCCATATTTTTCTACTCCAACTTCACACGAGTTATTCTCTAATTCTTTCATGCTTGCTTAAGTGATATTCAAGGGTTTAGAATGACCTATCCCAAGAGTTGAAGAGTTAACAACTAAAGCGGCAGAATAAACAAAGCAATGAAGGAACGATCATCAAAATCAACCAATGATCAATAGAAATAACATGGGACACCTAAAAAAAAGTAAAATGAAGAATGCAAGAAAGTTCAATAATAATCAAACTAAGCAAATATGTCAGCATTGAAGTGAACAAGTTTGTACAGACAGTTTGTTTAAGTAGGATAGTTCTACGATTTCACAACTCCTTTAGGTCAACATCTAAACACTATTCTAACTCGATTTCTGGCCTAACACAATTGTTTTCCCTATGAATACAAACCATAGAGCAGTCAAAACAAGATCTAATTTCTGGCATCACTACGTGGAAGCTTTGCCTTTTCTTCATCTTTTATCTCTGCATAATAGTCACTAAGGCAACTACTTTGGGCAATTCTAGGACTTAGTATCCATCCAACCCTATATTTGTGTCTTATTCTCTTTCAAATCTCTTGTAATCTCAAAAAACTACATTAGATCTATAAGCAAAATGCTATAAAGTGGACGTAGGTCATAGATTGCTGAACTATTATAAAATCTTGTGTCTCTGTAGTTTATACTATTATTTTCTTTTTATTTCAACGGTATTTGCTACATCTAAGTCTTATAAATTCCCCACAGCCTATTCTTGCATGTTGATCCATTTTTAACGTCAACATTTTAGTGCTTTCACTGAGAAAACTAAACCTAGGCTTTGGTCTAGCTCTCTTCTTTTGATTTCATAAGACCTAGAAGTTGATCCAGAAAGTTTGCTTAGAGGAATTAAAGGTTTGCTATTCCAATGGCACCAAGGGAAGGAAAATCTACATTTGGAAAATCTGTACGAGCAAAAGTTGGTGGTGATGAAGCAAACACCCACCAAATAGAAGTAAATGATGAAAATTCGCTATTTGGATTTTCTTCTCAACCGGAATTTGTTACTCAAGAAGAGCTTAATCAAATCATCAACGTTCTTAACCAGAAATTTATCGATAGCCAGAAAGCTCTCATGGATAGGATGGATGCGTTGCTAACTTTACAGTGGCCAACCACAAGGAGAACTTGAAGGGAAACTTCTTCTGCAATATAATAAGAAAATTCCTTTATTTCTGGACTAAATAGGAGGGATGGAAAGCAAAGACAGAAGGAAGCAACCACCCAAGTTGCAGCGGACGTCGCAGGAGGAAGCAGGGGCTCCTCCTTGCAAGGAGACAGGTCGGTACCGAGCTATAACAACTCGATACCGACCCAAACCTTAGGGTGAACGCTCCTCGGGAAGGAAATGCAATGCTTATTTCTAACTCTAAAGACGATATACAACTTGATTGTAGTGATTTGAGATTGTAAACTAGTGTTAACAGATAGAATGTTGGAACCAAAGCTCAAACTGCCGTAGCAAAACCAACTGCACATCAACGGAATGCCGCAAGAGCAGTTCTAATAAGGAATGGAGAACCTTTCTTATGTTGGAAACTGTTTGCAAAGTTAAATATTTGGCTAGCTCCTGACAGCCGAACTATAAATAACCATGCCAGCAAAGAATACATCGCTGACATGGTCAAATTACCGATGGAGGAAAGCAGGAGTATGGAAAATGAAGATTGGGGTTTTGTGCGCAGCCAAACCCCTTTACCGCGAATGTTCTAAGAGAAGAATATCCCCAAAGATTCGCCATGCCAACTATTCCTTCGTATAATGGAAAAAAGGACCCTAAACAGCACTTGTTTAAATACGAATTGCATATGGATGGAGCTAGAGCAACAGATGTCGTCTGTTGTAGTGTTTCACTATCTTCTTGGAAGGAGTCACTTCTATATGGTTTACAAGAATCACACCGAAGTCTATTTACACTTTTGATGAGTTGGCAAGAAAGTTTCTAGAATAGTTTAGACTTTACACTACACGACCAAAGGAAAAGATGTCCTTATCTAGCTTTTCCCAAGGACCAAATGAGTCGCTGAAATCTTGTTTGAATTTGTTTAATATTATAGTTACCAAGGTGAGATTCAAAAGGAAGACATGGTATTTAAGGATTTGGTCTAAGCTATTCATCCGGATACGGATTTAGGTAAATGGATTAATATGAAACAACCAACTATCATGGAAGAATTTCATCGAAACTAGTTTCTAAGGCTAGTAGAAGCAAGTATGATTGAAGGCAAAACTGTCGATGAGCAACCAAGGGAATTGATTCAAAGTAATGTTGTAGTTAAATAGGATGGAAACAATTCTGCAACTGCTGCAGGAAGTGCAAAAAAGAATGCAAATCAAAAAAAGAGGAACTGAAATTCTGGTAGGCATGATGGGAATGGAAAATGTCTAAAGATTCTAAGCCTTGAAGACTATACACCATTGAATGATAGCTTGGACAACATCTGCCTTGCCACTCGGGAAACTGAGTGATACAACAAATCGACTAAGAGGAAGCGTTCGAGCAGCAAAAGAGATTGGGGAAGTTTTGCCACTTCCACAAGACTCATAGGCATAACATAAATGAGTGTCAGCATTAGAAATACTTGATTGAGGAATTGATAAGCAACCATATGCTCCAACAGTTCGTGAAGAAACCACAAAGCCCTGATCAACCTGTTGGACCATAAGCACCGATGCTCAAGGGAATCGGTTTGGACCCAATGGAGAAGGGCCCAAATGAACAGATCAAAGATTAGTTATAAACACCATCAATTGAGATCCTCATCTAAAGTATAAGAGTTGGGGTAAAATAGAACAATATATCAGTTCTCTGAAACATGTCCCTCGGGAGAGTTTCTACATCATTGAAGATGGAGCTCCGACTAAACAACTAAGAATGATTAGCGATCATCATCTTTCAAAATTGAGACATTGAAGAAAATGAAGCGCCAACTCTTAACCTAATGGTAATAACAGTTGGGCTATGTCTAGCAGTTGTATATTGAGTTTTATTCGAAAGTGGGAGTTCGATCAACATTCTATTTGGAAAGATGCTTTACCAGATGAAAATAAGCAGGATGTGATCGACTGCCGAATGAAGGTTCAGGGATTTATAAATGAACTAAGGAAACCAGTTGGGACGATCGATCTACCTGTAGAACTTGAAGAAGGAGAATAGAGGGTGGTCCTCATCCAAACATTTGTGATCATTGATGTATATTTTGCTTACAATGCTTTCTGGGGCCGACCGGCCCTCACTGACTTTAGAATCGCTTTTGCTCCATGGTGTCTCATGATGAGATTCCAATCAAAGAATGGGTAGGAGTAATAAGAGGAGACCAAAGCACTGCAAGAGAATACTATGTTGCTGAATTACTTGAATCAATGAGCCGTGAAAGGGGTAGGAGTAATAAGAGGAAGACTCACCACATTCGTGAACCACAAGTATAGCGAGTATAGAACTGTCCCACCTCAGGGAACAAAGTCGCTTCGTCAAGGCTATGGACCAAAAGAGTATAGGGGAGGTATGGGTAGCAACGATGGAGTTTACGCTGGCTTTCCCTATTGAAATGGACGACCTGACTCAGGTCTAGAACATAGGTTCGCAACTTGGAATCAAGATGCAAAATGAATTGATAAAATTTCTTCATGCTAATTTGGATTTATTTTCTTAGAAGCATTCCGATATGTATGGGATATCGTCGGACATAGCATGTCACGCACTTAATATCGATCCTATGTTCATAACAGTGAGGCAAAAAAGATGCAGTCTTGGTCCGGAGCGATCCGTTGCATTGAAGGAGAAAGGGGATAAGCTATTGGCCAACAGATTCATTCATATTGCAACATATCTTGAGTGAGTGTAAGCAAGATTGGTTGGATTAGCATATTTTTCTGTAGGTTATATATATTCACTTATGCAGCTTTCTTGATTGCCTCTACATTAGGAAAATTTTGTTAATTTTTAGTTCCTTTTTTAGCGCGTTAGCAGCAATCTCATTTCTTTTGATGAGGAGGGGGTCCCCCTTCTTTTAATTTTACATATAGGATCTAAATTGTATTATTTATAATAATATGAACTGAACATGGTGAACCTACGTCGACTATTCAGATTTGAATAAAGCTTGCCCAAAGGATAACTTTACATTGCCAAGAATACCAACTCGTTGACGGAACCGCTAGACATTAATTGCTTTCATTCATGGATGCCAACCCAGGATACAATCAGATTATGATGCATGAGCCTGATCAGGATAATACAGGCTTCATCACAAATTTAGGGCTGTATTGCTATCGAATAATGCAATTCAGCTTGAAGAATGTTGTAGCTACTTACCGAAGATTAGTAAACATGATGTTTCAAAACTTGTTCGGATGAACAATGGAAATTTTTATGGATGACATAGTAGTGAAATCATGAGTGTTTGGAAATCATATGGATGATCACTTGTAGATGATTGAGATCCTTCAGATATATGGAAGGAAACTGATCCCAATGAAGTTATCATTCAGTGTTGCAATTTCTTTGTATCATTGTGAACGCAAGGAGCATTAACGCCAATCTAAAGTAGACTGTAGCATTACAGAATGTTAGAGCCTCGATGATGAAAAAGAATTTGCAAAGTTTGAATGGTAAGATCACAACGTTGAGCCCTTTCATATCCAGAGCGACAGACAAGTGTATACCATTTTCGATGCATTGCAGAACCTTTGAGTGGAATCAGGATTGCCAGACTGCTTTTGAAGAATTACTATGACACATAGGGACACCGTCGGTTCTGTCCAAACTGACGGACGGAGAAGACCTATTCATTTACTTTGTAATGTCTACCCATGCTCTAAATGTGGACTTATGCATGAGGAAGCTAGGATTCAGAGACTAGTATACTACATCAGCAAATGATTTATCAGAGTTGAATGAAATTACCCAAAGTTGGAGAAATTGGCATACTACTCATTGATAGCTTAAAGAATACTGCAGCTATATTTTCAAGTTCACCTCATTAAGGTGTTGACGGATCAAACCTTAAAGTAGATACTCTACCGACCCAAGACTTTGGGATGACTTCTAAATGGAATTTTGAGCCGAGCTAATACGATGTAACTTATCATCCTTAGAGTGAAATTAACTGACAAGCGTTGGCTTACATTATCACCGAGTTCACAATTCGAGATGATGATGAGGAGAATAATACAATTATAGTGTTACAATGGAAGTTATTTTTCGATGATGCATCAAACAAATTCTACTAAGAGGCGGGAGTTGTGCTTGAAACTCCGGAGGGATGGTTGTTTTGTTATGCTCTAAGGTTAGAATTTCCTGCTATTAACAACGAAGTAGAGTATGAGGTGTTAATATCAGGATTGAAGTTTGTAAACAAACCGGGAATAAAAGCTGTGCATATCTACAACGATTCTCATCTAGTCATCTCTTAGATAAAGAGAGAATATCAGGCTAAAGAAGCGAATCTCACCCCTTATCTAATAAAAGCAAGGGAATTTCTCAATGACATTGAGCACTAGACAATAACTCATATTCCTAGAGAACAAAACATGAAGGCCAATTATTTAGCCAAACTGGCCAGTTCCAAAGATGCATAGTCATTGAGACTAGTTCTGGTAGAAGTATTTTCTGCTCCAAGCATAAATCAAATGGATGTCAATTGGGTTCTAGAGACCGTGAAAGAAAAAGAATCATGGATGACGCCGATCAAGGACAATCTACTCAGAGGAATACTCCCTAGGGATCGGAATGAACGAAAGAAGCTTCTCCGAAAGGCACAACGATTAGTAATGCAGGATGGAGTGCTATACTGGAGAGGGTTCTTCGCCCTCTTGCTTTGCTCTATAACCAAGATAGAGAGATCCTCATGGAAATACATGAAGGCAGTTGTGATGATCACACTAGGGAGTAAATGCTGGCGAAAAAGGCTCCTCACTATGGATATTTCTGGCTAGTAATAGATAAAGATACAACAAACCATACTAGGCGGTGATATCAATGTCGGAGATTTACAAAGATTCAAAGAACTTCGTCTTTAGAACTTACCCAAATGATTTGCCCTTGGTCGTTCACTATCTAGGAAATCGATTTAATCGGAGTACTACCAATAGCAAAAGGAGGAGCCAAATACGCTATCGTTGCAGTCAATTACTTCTTTACTAAATGGGCCAAAGCGGAACTGTTTGCCTTAGTTACTACTAAGAAAGTGATTAACTTTGTATCGAAAAATACTATTTTGCATGTTTGGAGTGCTGCATTCAAAGACTTCTGCATGCATTATCGAATCGAGAAGAGCTTTTTCGCGACAGTGCATCCGTAGGCAAATGGACAAGTGGAGGCACTGAACAAAATTATCAAATCCAACTAAAGAAGAGGCTTATAAAAGCTAAAGGAAATTAGGTTGATGAGCTTTTGCTTGCACTATGGGATTACAAAATGACATACAACTTTGCAATCGGACACTCGCCGTTCGCTTCGGCATATGGTTTAGAAGCTATGATCCAAGTAGAACTGGAAGTCTCCTCTCATTACAGAAGACACTTTAATCAAAGAGAAAATGAGCAGCAACTGCTTGAGTCACTCGACCAAATCAATGAGAAGAGGAAGGAAGCTGAACCGAGGACCATTGCTCACCAGAAGAGAGTGGCATGACGCTTAAACACCCAGGTTTGCAATCGTACCGTCGAAGTGGGAGATCTCGCTATGAAATGGATCTTTCTAGGTATAGGAGCACTTGGCCCGAACTGGGATGGGTCCTATGTGATCGACCATAAACTTGAAAATAGAACATTCAAGTTAGTGATTGTCGATGGAATTCCAATTCCAAGTGCTTGGAACAATGACTCGCTACAGTACTAGTATATTTGATACCTATCTATGTATTTCTTATTTCCACAAATAAGCCATTAAGGGATATTAAGGGCATTGTAAATAGGCAGGACTTTCCTTTTCCTTCCATTTCTTCAATAAAGCTGGCTTCTTGAAATGATGGAACTGTGTTCCTATAAGAAAATCGCCGAGTCGACAGAGAAAATCAACTCAAACCGCTGGATCGATGGGGAAAATCAATACAAACCTTTTGAGAACTAACGTTGCTTCGACAATGTCAGGAAGGTTCAAAGCCACCAAGTCAACATGGAAAATCGACTCAAATTGCTAAACGGATAGGGAAAATTGATCAAATCTTCCGAGAAGTTGCTTCGGTAACTTCAGGAAGGTTCAAAGCCATTGAACTGATGGGGAAAATCGAATCAAACCACCGAATCGATAGGGAAAATCGATCCATACCTTTTGAGTATTGACGTTGCTCCAACAACATTGGGAAGGTTTAAAGCCATTGAGTCGATTGGAAAAATTGACTCAAATTGCCGGGATGGAGAAAATCGACACAAACCTTTCAAGAACTGACGTTGCCCCGACAACGTTAGGAAGGCGCATACTCCTATACACCATACAATAAGCCACACAATGCTTCTTAAACCAATAAACAATGTTTCATGAGCAATACTCTTGTGTGCAATTAGGTAAGCTACACGATCAAGAAAATACTTCTTAGTCTCTGAACATGAAGTGCGCATTCTCAAAATCGCCAGTCGATGGGAAAACCAATCCCAACTTTCTAAGTACCAATATTGCCTCGACATTGCTAGGAAACCCTTCTATTTACTGGCCATAGTGTTACCTTGGCAACATTGAGAGACTATCAAATTTTCCAAGTTTCGGCATTTCCTTCGAAGTAACAAGAAAGCTTCTAATTGTAGGATTGGAGGAAAATCAATCTCTACTCTCTAAGGACCAGTGTCGCTCTGGCAACATTGGGGAAAAAATTAACCGCTAGGTCGATGGAGAAAATTGACCGAAAATATCCAAATTTTGAGAGTCGTCCAGAGATAAGCGACAACAAAAGGGATTAAACACTCAAAATTAAGCGATGAAACCACAAGTCCTGGAGATAGGGACTATCATGTGACACAACTGGGGAAAATGAACAGTTGCCCAAAATACTTGGTCTCTTATCGAATGTTTAAGTGTAGTGTTCGGAGTAACTAGCCCGGTCAAGTGGGGGCACACACCAACACATGGTTGAAATGAGCTAGACTGAGATCAAATATGAAACAACTATGGAGTAGGCTAAATCGAGAGACACCACAGTTTTGTCATGCCAAACGGAGTAATTTTGCAATCACAATAAAGCTAAGTGATATAGTATGTTGAATTACTACAGGTATATTATTTACAAGCACAGAGCTACAGTAAGTACACAAATTATGCTATTTGCATGCACAGAGTTGTGGTATATAAACATATTGCAAGGAAATAGTGACATATACATGTAGTGATATATAAACAGCCACAATACATAAAATATAGAAAAAGTACACAAAAGAGATTACAACAAAAAAGCTAATCTTTCATTATTGGTATCTTTTTATGTACACTAACAAATAAAGAGGCCCATACCAGCACAATATCGACCTATTCTAGAAATCACAAAGCAAAAAGAAACATCGTATAAACTTAATCAACACAAAACATATGGAAACCAAAATGCTTCACTCCATCAGCACTTATTCAAATCATCACTTCTTACTGCCCTGATAGGGGACTATCTTCTAATTCTTGCCTTTCTCCTTTTTAGAAGGAGTTTGGCTGCCAGAATGAGTGGGTCCGACACTAGAATCAAGTTCTTTAAACTTATCGGTAGGCACGTCTCCAAGTTTCAGCTTGCTAGTCTTGATTGTAAATGGTAGAACTCTGGGTCGAGCGACGCTTGGTTCTGTCTTTAATTTTATATTCTCCCGAGTCCTTTTCTATATTCGCTCTGCCATCGTCTCTTTATCAACGGGATCAAAAGCACCCACAATTTGTATGTCCTCCTCTAGTGACATAGAGATGTCGTACAATCCTTACAAGGCCATAATTCGTTGAGTATCAGAGTCAGTCCCATAGTTCAAAGGTGGGATCGGAGTAGTTATGTTGGTGGAAACAACAGTCGAAGCAGTGAAAATCGCTACAATGCCTGAACTTTAAGAGACGGGGGGCAGAGACAAGACATCCGGTTGAACTATAAATTCACAAAGAGAGTTTTACAATTTAGTAATGGACTCAGGAGTGAAATTGAGTTGTTGGAGCGTTGGAGAAACGAGGGAGATACCTGAAGTAGGACTCCTCTCTCGTACTTCAATTTCAATCTCACCTACTGCTGGGATGGGGTATAAGGCTTAATTGTCGCAGTAGCTGTCGAAGAAGGAAGAATGATCACCCACTCTCCGGACTTTAAAAGAGGTACTTTATGCTGACCTGATGAACTCAAGCCAGTGAGACCACTAGCAGCATCAGCAGCCGCTTTGCCGTCCTTTTTGGCAACAATTGCTTTCCCTACAGCAAGTATCTCAGTCTCTGTAGCACCAAGGTACTACACCATCAGCTTGACTTCAGAGCGATCATTTCCAACATAGAGAAGCACCTCTTTGCATGCATTGCAAGAGTCGCATGGTAATCATTCCCTAACCACTTTAGATTTCTATGTATAATAACGCTCGTGTAGAAGTGTTAAATGTTGTTGTTAAGCTTTTCCCTCTTGCCTTATCCACTTCAGCCTTTATCTCTTTAAGATCCTTTAGCTCACATTTGTAAGCCACAAGCTCTATATCATTTGCAAGCATTTCAGTCGACAAAGTATCCAACTTGGCAAGTTTTCCTCATGAAGAGGTTCAAGACCAGTCGCCTATTCCGAGAGAGCCTAGTCTTTGGATCGCTTGGACCCTCACTTTGGCCTATTTCTTAAATTCTGCACCTTTAGCGAGGGAGACCTTCAACTCATCCCTCATCACGATTTTGGCCTGATCTTAAGCTTGTTTCAACACCTCCATTAACTTGTCCGAACTGTCCTTCTACTTCTGGGTGAGGTCTCTTTCTCTAGCAACTTTAAACAAATCATTGCCTCATTCCTTAATCGTCCTATCAAGATTGGCTCTCTCCATTTCGAGTGAATGAATTTGTGTGTAGTTGATTTGTTTTACGTTGGAAAGAGCATTGTACAAGAGCCTCCATTCAAGCCCCACTTCCATATCTTTTGAACCTCTTGAAGCTTCTTCAAAGCAACATCCTTCTTCACATCTTTAATTTCTTAGTCAAACTTGATATCATAAAGAAAAGGATGTGAATATGCAACAGATAGGCGTAGAGGGGCATCAAGAAGATTAGACTTAGCAACCGTTGTAGAATGATCAGGAAGAGCGACGGTTAAATCTTGAGACGATGGAATTTCTTGTGAAATGACAATCTGAGCACTGGTACGTAGAGGAACGGTAGAAACTTCGAAGCATGGAGGAACAGAAGGAGTAGTAGGCCTATGATGCTTGGAGGAATCTCTCCAAATGTGTTTGCAAGCATTGCAAGAAGAATCTCCATAGAATATCTTTTCCATTTTTCCACTTCCTTTTCTTTCTCCTTCTCTCTTTCATCCCAACGTGATTCATCCTACACATGATCTTTCCTCTTCCATCTCTCTTCTTTGGTCTCGTAGTGACGAGATGGATAAGTTAGAGGGTATATCTCATGTACTCACTTCCACTTAGATAGAGCTCTGTATCTGTCACAGCCCATCAAACTTGAAACAAGAAGAAAAATCACATAAATGTTGGGATTATAGAAGGAAAATTTATGCAGGGATGAGTGTTTTTGATCCTAAGTGAAGTGTATGATGCCGACGACCCCTTTATTTACTCTACAAACCATGTAGTAAGGATGCAGTTTCTCCATCTTTGCTAATACTTATTCCTAGATAAAAATTAAAGTCAGAACCTACTTTACTAATAACGTCGCTGATTATTAACTAGGTTTTGTTTAGGTTCCCCAAATTGACGAAAACATCACCAAAAGGACGAGATCCAACTGCGTTCTCTTCAGTATTTATTGCAACTTTGTTACCTGCTTCACCAGGACTTTTGATGATCATGTGTTATGTGTTTCGAAAAAGGCAAGGGAGTGTATGACTTATTTTGGGTGATTTACCAAACGACTTATCTCCTTGCTTGCTAGCGTTGTAGTCAATGTCGTTATCGTTAGCACTAAAATCTCCTCGCAAACGGCTGGCTCTTTTCCTTCTCTTCTCACGAATCTCATGCCATCCTCCAAGATCGTGGGAATTCTAGAGTCATCATCCTCATCATTGAGGCATCACCTCCTACATGCTCATCGGTAGCTTCCATTATGTTCTCTTCACCCGATGCACCCTCTTCTTTCCCTTGAGAATTCTCTTAAGAGCTATAAGTGGGGGTAGTGGAACGAGTATGTGACCTAAAACTGCTTTGTGTTTAGGACTCAGTTTTAGCAACCCTTCTAAGGTTAAGTAGTCCATACTTCCATAAATTCTCGATTGTTAGAAGGAATTTAACCATATGCTGATGTGCTCTAACAACCTTCAAATCTTTAAGCATTCTCTCATGCTCCACTCTATTATCACTTTTCAAAAGATCCATTGGGAAGTGTACATTAGACTGGAAACTCAAAGATTCCAGAATGAGAGAGACCGATCAAAGAAGCTTACTTCCTCTTAGCCAGAAACGGTTGAATCCCACTGGGCAGTGTATGAAGAAGTATTCTTTCTTGAAATAGGAACGTTTATTGTGAATTTTCTCGATGACTTTCCATCTTTTCTAGACCTGTAACACCTCTAATTTTTGTTCAACATTATTTACGACATTTAATTGGGTAGTTTTTATAAAATGACATAAATAGTTTAGGAGAACGAGATTTGACAAGGCGATAAGGTCGGGCTATAATTAACTAACCAAATGGTTATAATTAACTAACTAAATGGTTAATGAGATTGTTTTCAAAACATAATAGAATACATGAGAAGTGTAGAATAGGAAGATCCATCCATTTTAGGTCACAAACACCCTCATTCTCTCACATCATTCTCATTTTTAACAAAACCAAAATAATATAAAGAAAATGAACTAAGGTCGGCCATAACCTAAAGAGAACAAAATCTGAGGATTCAAAGGAGAACAAGCTTAGGAAATAAAAGAAAAACAAAATCTCTACTCCTACATCTAAAAATCTATGGTAAATAATAATTTTCCAGTTCTATAGTTAATCTCGAACTCAATTATAGGTAACACTCAAGTTAATTTTTATAAGTTATGACTTGATTGGCTGAGTTAATATTATTTGGATAGAACAATATATTATTGGAATTTTATAATAATTGTTTAATCGGGTTTTAGGGTTATATTCAAAGTTTTGAATTTTTGATATATGGTGTGAAACAATATTTTGGAGATGGGTTTTAAATTTTATAATTTTCTGAATTTATTTGAACATTTCATGAATCTATCTACTAAGGAAATGGGCAAAATTCAGATTTTAAATTCTTAAAATAATTAAACATAGCTTTTGGCCCTAAAATTTTTATATGTTAAAGAGAAGGATATTCTATAGTTTCTGTAAGGTTTTGAAGTTTTCTCAATGATTTTGATTTATTCTGAATTTATTACGCTATAAAAGTATATAAAATGATTAATTAATTAGTGTATTAATTGATTATTTGAATTATGTTTTGGGAACTTGAAAATCTCATGCGGTAGTTTTCTAAAAAAATAAGTTAGAAGTTATTTTTATCCAATGAGAATTGGACATGAAATTGGATTAGGTAAAAATTAATTACCTTAAGTAATAAGAAATCCAATTTTAGGTAAATTACAGCAATGCCATTCCGCCTTTGATTACTCCATACCTATAGTAACACCACGCCTAAGCACCATCTTCGTAAGTGTCGACATTAACAAGGCTGTAAAACATAAGTTAACTGCTTAATGTTTCTGACCTTGTCGAAGTGGACCACAATGGCAACTCAGAATTGACGGTATCATATCTACGTAATTCATCAAGGTCGAATATTTCTCTTTGCCCATGTTTTAAAAATGATGCTGCGGGCCATAAATTATAATGTCTTCAATGTTTATTGTTATGACTTTGACCCTATACATAAATGTTCCTATATTTTAAATGAGACAAATTGGCCATCGTCGTTGCTATTCAATTATATTATTCGATGAGGATATGGCCATTTTTTTTAGCGTCAAGGAGGCCCACTTCAACCCAAATCGAAACTATTGTGGAACAGGTAAAGAGACCTATATTTAAATGGGTCAAAGACCCCATGTTTTGGTAGAGAGCCATATATTTTCATGAGAATCAATGTTATTACTTTTGAAGTGATTTTTACTAAAAGGAAATTTAAGTTATGTCTTTGACCTTGGGTAGAGGTCTATGTCGATTTAAACCCAAGTATGAGTATATTAAAGGCGGAGAGACTTAACTTTTTTCTACTTTGATGACATTCTTGAGGATACCAATGTCGTTTTAAAATATAAACTTCGATATCATTCCATAATAAAGTAATGAATGGCGAGGAGCCATATGCTATATGTTTTGACTTTAAATTCTTGGGGATACCAATGTTAATTTAAATTATGATTCCAACACTATCATTGGGGATACCAATGAGTATAAACTTTGACATGTAACATTAGGGAATGCGAATGAGTATAAACTTTGACATGTAACATTAGGGGTACCAATGTATGTCAATTTGAAATGCTAAATTATAAGGATAAAATTACCTAATTAGGGACACCAATAGATATGGGTTAAACATGTGGATAACATGGATTACAGAGAAATATGTGGATAACATGAGTTAAATAGATACATTTGGGTAACATGAGTTAAAAGGCCAAGTGATGGGTTCATAGTCGTCCTAGGAAAACTTTAGGATGTGAGATTAATAAACTACATCATGCCAGAGATAGATAGTGTCTATGAGAATAATGAAGGGTTTATAGTCATCTTAGGAAAACTATTGGATGTATGACGGATAGTCCACATCGTTTTAAGTCAAATGGAATATGTGTGATGGATAGTCCATAAAATTTAAAAGATTAAAACTTATGTGATGGGTATTCAACATGATAGAGGATGGATAATCCAAGTAATAAGTACATATGAGATGGATAGTCCACATAATTATAAATATGTTTAAATGTGAGATATGTGGTCCACATAATTATAATATGGGTAGTCAGATTAAAATAAGGCGGACAGTCGGTTTAAATTATGTTAGGTAGTCATTTGGTATTAAGATGGATAATCAAATGAATTAGGATGGGTAATCCAATATGTATTGCATAATTATAGATGTTATTTTCTATGTTCTGACCATTGTGGTTGTGTGAGAATAGTATATGGTTGTCGTTTTGATAAGATACTAGTGAGAGGAAAACTCGTTCCACTCAACAGCGTGGTCTCACTAGATGTATATTTGATTCCATATGGTGGGTTATAATTAATATCAGACAGCTGTCTGATCCAAATTTTTTGTTTTTTTCCTTTATACTCTCAGGTACTCATCTGAGTAGGTTGAAAGTAAGGGCTTCTAGGTTCCAGTTTGATGAATAAGCTTTTGGAGGCATGTAGGAGGAAATCTAGCTATTAGGAGCTTTATCTATACCTGTTGTGTAGTTTGGTTTTTCTATTTGGATGTGATGACAAAGTTATATAATTGCCAAGTATCTAACTCTGATCAAACCAAGGGGGCATCTTCATATGTCACCCTTCGAGTATTTTGTAATAATTATAATTTCCCTAAGCTTGGGTTGCAAATGGGGTTATATAATGGATGTGAAATACCTGTGAAATGTGAAAATTTGTTATTAAACTACATTTGAAATCTTTCATATTCATGTGCTTCTGATTATTGATATGATTAACATAGCTCCATTTTGTCATAAAGAATTTATATATATATATATATATATATATATATATATATATATATATGACTACAACATATGTAGAAGTTATTTTTGGGCCTTAGAGTGAGGGGTGTTATAAATTAGTATTAGAGAATAAGTTTATGATTAGAAGAAATTTAAACCTAAAGAGTTTTCGAAAAAATTATCCGAATTAATTGGAGAATATGATTTGGATATGGGATAATGCTATAGTAACGTAATTTTATTTGCAATATATAAGTATGTGTTTTCCCCTCTCTATTAGACTGTTCTTCTGTATCTTACTAAGGCTCGTATGCAGAATTACGAGAAAGAAAGATATGGATGCAGGACATAAAAGAGTGAACATAAGTGGAGGTAGCACTACAAACAATGGAAATGCTTGGCCTAACACCAGGAGAAACCAGGGTCGACGAGCAAATTATAATCAAAATTTAAATGTCAATGTAGGTATTGGAACCCCACCAGTAGATATGTGGACTATGTATCAGTTCTTCGTTAACCTGATGCAAGTTGGAGTAGCTACAAGAGTAGCTAGAGGAAATGTTGCTAATGCAGGAGGGGTCAATCCCATAGCATTGGTTGGGAATAACTATGCTATCGAGTGTCGATCTGGTGATGCAAGGTGGTTGTAGGGAAGCAACATGTGAAATGCTTCAATTGTGACCAGGTGGGGGCATTATAAGAACAAATGTCCACAAGTGGCAAAGGCTAACAAAGGAAAGGTGTTTGCTTTGGAGCCATCTGCATCAAGAGCAATAGTAGCTGAGAAGGGAAAGTTGGTGATGGAAGGTACGCTTTTGATTCATACCATACCAATAAGGGTACTATTTGATACTGGTGTGATGCATTCATTTATATCTCAATGTTTGGTAGATAAGTTACGCTTAGAACCATCATACCTTGTTACTTCCTTGAGGATAGCTAATCTAATAGGAGGGTATGCAACTCTGGGATAAGATGTGACTGCCCGGAGATCAAGTTTCTAGGTTATTATTCGGCCTGTAGTTTTTATATATTTGATTTCGTAGGTTTTGGGATTATTTTGGGAATGGGCTAGTTGAGCAGATATTATGCTAGGATATTTTTCTAGGACAGGAAGATATCATTGAGACATCTTGAAAGTGGTGACCGAATAGTATACTCAGTTGATAATTTGAGTCTAGAAATTTGTGTTTGATTAGGTGCCATAGAAGTGGAAGACGAATTGAATTGGGTTTTAACTATAAGAGAATTTGTAGATGTCTTTTAGCTGATTACAGGACTTACCGAACCAAGCTATTGAGTTCGAATAGTTCTTATATCAGAAGATGAACCTATAAGTAAACCACCTATCAAGATGACACCTACCAAGATGAAGGAGTTAAAGGTGCAGTTAGTGAACATAGAAAGAAAGAGTTTTTATTAGATCATGTAGTTTTCCTTGGGAAGCGACCATAGTGTTGTAAAGAAACCTGATAGGTTATTAAGGATATGTACTGATTATCATTACTTGAATGGGAAGACGATAAAAAATAGGCATCTTTTGTCGAGAATTGGTGATTTATTCGATCAGTTGAGTGGAGCCAAAGTGTTTTTCCAATTGGATTTGGCTACATGTTTCCATCGGCTAAGGGTAGTGGCGGACAGTATTCCATTGATGGCATTTCAAACGAGGTATGGCTTATGCGAGTGATTAGTAATGCCATTCAAATTAACTAACGCGCATGCTTTTTTTGTGGACATGATCAACCAGATATTCCAAGAGCATTTGGATATGTTCATTTTGGTATTGATCTATGATATTTTGATATATTCAAAGGGTGAAAGAGATCATGAGATTCATCTTAGAATAGTGCTTGAGATGTTGATATAGCATCAACTAAAGAAAAGTTTTCAAAATGTCATTTATGGAAGAAAGAAGTGAAGTTTTTGGTCATGTAATTTCAAAAAAGAGTTTTCGATCGATCTTGTTAAGATCGAAGCTGTTAACGACTGATAAAGACCAAAGATGGTGATCGAATTAAGAAATTATCTTAGACTCGCTGATTATTACTAGAGATTTATTAAGAATTTCTTGTGGATAACAGTGCCTTTGACAATGCTGACCAGAAAGGACGTGAAGTTCACTTGGTCTACAAATGTGAGGAAGCATTCTTTAAGTTAAAGCATTTGTTAACCAATATATCCATGTTAGTATTTCCAGATGGGAATCAGGAGTTAGTGGTGTATTTAAATGTATGTGGAACTGGATTAGGAGCTGTGTTGATGCAAAGGTGTAAAGTAGTTGCCTACTGTTAGCACCAAAATTGGTCACTAACACTCTTGAATAGAGTTATGTAGAGGGATTAATAAGAAAGTAAATTAAAACAGAGAAGTAATGCAACGAGTACGAAAGAACAACAAAAAACGAGAACATCAGATTTATAGTGATTCGGCGTAGCTGCCTACATCCACTTTGATTATAATCTTTATTGATTTTCCAAATACTTGAATACAGATACAATCCATAAATAAATAAGTCGAATATAAGTTGCAGTAGAAAGGAAGTGAGTGTCCAAAACGGCAGAGTTTCTCAGGAATTCTCCAAAAAAGGTCCCTTCAACTGGACCCCCTGCTCCTCTATTTATAGACGAAGTTAGCCTGGCTTCCCTATGCAGGCCCATGACCAACGTAGCTCGGTCCATAACTGGTAGGTTTGCTAGAACGAACCAGGCATGCCGAACCACTACCATCGATCCACCTGATGCCGGTCCAAGGTCTCCTTGTGAACGGCTTATAGAAAATCCTCAAGCAACTAGGAGTAATTATGGGTGTGACTCGAAGTGAAATAGTATCGATCGTATTGCCTTTTGGTAGTCTTATTAGTTCTCCGGTTGTTTTGTCGAACCACTGCCCGAGCCCAAATTGCCAAACCACACGCACTGATCCACACATGTCAAACTATCAAGGCCGAACCACAATGGTCGAACCACTTTGACCGACCCACTTCGAATTTCCTTCGTTGACCGAGACACCCATGTCGACCCATACATGCCAAACCTATACATAGGCCGAACCGCACATGAATGTCGAGCCACATATACTAATCATCTCGAGGCCGGCCCACATCTACACAGAGCCACCTAGGCCGAAACACTACATGCTGAACCACATTAGCTTGTCTCCCCTAACCAAACAAAACATGCCGACCCACCAAGGCCGACCCATCCATGACCTTCTATAAGAGCTATCCTACTCCAACCAAACCACCATCGAACATAGATCCACAAAGACATGCCGAACCACACAGGTTGCATCAATCTCTTATTTTTCCAATCTCCTCTTAGTTCGAGTCCTGTCTAGTTTCAACCATATCTTTTGCAACTATCGCTTTGTAGCCGGGTAACATTTGCCCTCCCAAAGTATGTCATGTTGCATACATGATGTGCTTTGAATCGAAGCAAGTTAGAGACTCCTGAAGAAGTCCATCATGTTTCCCGAATAGTCATTATCCTTCATTTTTGTCCTCCCAAAATGTCGTATCCTTCTTTGGTCGTCATGGGACTTGGTCGATTCCCAATAGTATAAATTCAGAATTGTAGTTCATCAGTGACCATCCGTGTCCTGTTCTACAGGGCTAGTAATATTCGACTATCTGAACCAGTCTTTTCTTAATAACCTTAAGTGAAATTCAATTTATGTTGATTTCAAAAATTTGATTTTTTTGAACATACACTTGCATGTTCGGGTACACGTTCTTGCCATTGGCTCTCATATGCATTTTATGTGCTCATAACTCGTCATTAATTCCATTTAGTTTAATTGCAATTCGGTTGCAGTTCCTTGTTTATATTTTTTAAGAAATAAGGGTTGTAATTAGCCACTAGATAAGAGGGGACTTCAAGTTCTACGTGGATGACGTCGTAAGCAAGGGTGAATGGAGTACGGCTAGTCACGCACTCATGGGTAGTTCTATATGCTCATAATGCAGTTGGGAGTTCATCCACCCATTTACCTCTAGCCTTTTCCAAACCTCTCTTTAGAATAGACTTTATGGTTTTGTTTACAGCTTCAATCTGTCTATTTGCAGTTATAATGGTTCATGGAAGGTCATAAGGATAGATGACATTGCGGACAATGAAGTTTTTTCTTCACTTGGTCATTGTTAAAAGTTCTTCATCTGCCCATTTGGTTAAGTAATCAACTACTACAATGGCATATTTCATACCACGTTTAGGATCGGCAAGAAGATGATGATGTCAATGCCCCTAAGTGGCAAATGGCTATGGACTAGCCATTTGAGTAATTTCCATCGGTGGGGCTCTTGGATTTTTTGCAAATATCTTGCACTCGTCGCATTGCCTAGCATGATTAACAGCTTCTTGATTGATAGTTAGCTGGTCATACCTGTAGCATAGTATTTTCTTTGTCAAGATTTGCCCCTTGATGTAATTGTTGCATTCTTCTTCATAGACTTCACTAAAGATTCATGTGATATATCATGGGTGATACACCGAAGCATGGGAATTGATAAACTCCTTTCTACACATGACTTCTTCTTGGATGATTTGGATTGAAGCTTTGAGGAGGATCTGTCATTTTCCATTCCTCCATTCAGTAAGAATTCCTCATTGAAGATAGTCTTTGATAAGAGTCAACCATGACCCCTTTCTAGCTCTATCTCCAAGGTCCAGCCGATCTCCATCCATTAATGCTTGAAATATTAAGCATTTCAACCGAAAAAAAGTATGTCCATTGCGCGTCCCTGAAACTAGCCAGCTTGGCTAGTGACTTGACTCTTTTCATTTGTTCGTTGAGGATGTGTGCAATGATGTAATATGTGAAGTCGGCTAGTAGCTCTTAGACCCGGCCGAGATAAGGAGCAAGACAATGCCCCCAGCAAGATTAACTTCCCTAACTTTGCATACTACTAATTTGGAATCAAAAAAGATATGTAAAGTTTCCACTCCAAGTTCTCTAGCAAGTTTAAGGCTGGCGGTCGATGATTCATACTAAGCATCGTTGTTTGTTACAAGTAAATCGAGTTTTATGGCGTAGCAGATCGATCATTCCTCAAGAGTCATTAACACAAATCCTGCGCTATAACACTGATCATTGGATGCTCCATCCACGTGCATTTTTCATCTGTTGGTTTGTTCTTCACTACTCATTGAGTAGTCATCTGATGCAGTGAATTCAGATACGAGGTCTACTAATTTCCGTCCTTGGATAGCTCTTCGAGGGAAATAAGTGATATCGAATTGGCTTAGTTTGATATTCTATTTAAGTAGTCTTTCAGACATCTCAGGTCGTTGTATGACGAAGTAGTCTTTCAGACATCTTAGGTCGTTGTATGACGCTAGCTTAATGGCTGGCATGCATAGATGTTAATGTGGTGATCCTAAAAGTAAGAGTGGAGCTTTCACGATGAAATCAATAGACATTATGCTTGCTTTTGTAGCTTCGTGTTGATATTCAATGCATGGCTCGCGATAGTCGGTGAAATCACACACGCATGTCAGAATGGGTCCAAGGGAACACATCATCATTTATTCAGAGAAATACAACTAATTCTTTTATCATCATTGCACTGAGCTGTGATCCGATCTTCAGCACCCATCAAGGGTCGCCATGGCTAACTGTAATGTCTACTGTCAGCTTAGTGGGTGCAATCTCGGATTCTTTGAGTTCAGATGTAACAATTTTACATAACATTCAATGTGGAATATGGTTGGGACGGTCATTGTTGATGGTTACTCTAGTCGAATCCTAGAGTCTTGTCATGAGTTATTAAGTCCGATAGTGAAGGGCTCTGAATGCTCTAATCAATTATCTGTAAATGGCCAAAGATCAGGCTTAGAAGCATGTTTAGGAAAATGTCGAGTAGGTGTCCGCCTCAAGTTGCATGAAACTGCATAGCTGGATCTTGATTTGAGTTTGAATTTGCTTGTACATTTGAGTAATGCGCTTTCCATTCAATGCATTCATGATCCTTTACCCATCCTTCGGGTATGAGTGATAGTCAGTTGCCCACAAGCTTAAGCATCGAATTAATGATTCTATCTCACGGCATTCTTTCGGTCATGGCCTTGAGTAGTTGTAAACACTATATATTAGTTTCAATATTGAGCTATCATAGCGAGTCTTTGGATGATCATGCTTCTGCTCCTAGTCTCGGGTAGATAAATGTACTGCGTGGACAGTTGAGTCTCGTCCTAGCTATGTTTATACCCACAGCAAAACTCCAAAGACATAGAGTTGATCGGTGAATAATCGGTTCACATTCATCCTGCTTCTCGCTCGTGCCCCTATGTCTGGGGCATATACCGATAAGTAGGAAGGCTAGCTATGCCCACTTTAGCTTTACTCTCTTTCCCATTGAATCATGGGATCAGGTCAGTTGATGGGAGGCTGAGTCTTGCCTATCCTAGATTGTATTGTTGTTTTTCATTCCGAGGGGAATATTTTGATGCCTCGTTGGTTTTTAGGGCATAAGTTGGGTAATGGATAGTCAGCCATGTCTTCTTTGGTTCATGTTCTGTAATAGGATCTTCGGGTAAGTAGGCTCAAGTTCAGTCGGGTCGTGCTCATTCAGTTTCGTACTCCTCCTAACGGATCGAAGGAGGGTGTGGAGAATTAATGATTAAGTCTTTATGGTTTACTATCATTTTCGCACTCTGGTGGTCATAGTTTTTCAAGGGACATTCAGGTCACATTCATATGTGCTCGGTGCAGATCGATATTGACCCTGGATATGAGGTATGATATAGCAGGTCTCCCATAGCTTTGGATGTTATTTCGATTGGTTCTATATTGAGGTCACCTTGCAGCTGTTGCCTTGAGTGGTAAAGAACTCCAAGCTAGAGCTATAATGAGCTGTTATATTTAGCTTTCAGTGATTTGTACTCCCGCGCCCCAGCATTGATTTGGCCAGGCCACAAGTCAGATGGTCGAAATCCATCCTTAGCGAGTAAATACACCTTAAGTCGATTTCAGGTCGAAGTTTGGGGAATAGAGAATGATCGGAATCCACTCATCTATTTATCGATGTTTATGCGCCACTCTGCATTCTGGTGACTTAGAGTTATTCTTCCCCCGGTCGACTCGCGCCCAATTTGTGTTCATGCTTCGATCCATTCTCTAGGGACTTAGAGATTTGTTGAAGGGTTTATGGTCTAGTCCACAGTCAAGGACGTAGAGATTTTCTTCAAGTCGTTTCTATTCTAATCCGCACTTCGAGGACTCAGAGTGCTCTAGCCCGCTTCAGGGACTTAGAGAATTTTCTCAAGTCATTTATACTCTAGTCCGCACTTTGGGGACTCAGAGTACTCTAGTCCGCTTTAGGGAGTTAGAGATTTTTCTCATGTCGTTTATGCTTTAGTCCATGATTTGGGGACTTAGAGTACTTTAGTTCGCTTCAAGTACTTAGAGATTTTTCTCAAATCGTTTATACTCTAGTCCATGCTCAGGGAACTGATAGTACTCTAGTCCACTTCAAGGACTTAGAGATATTTCTCAAATTGTTTATACTCTAGTCCGCGCTCTGGGGACTGAGAGTACTCTAGTTTGCTGCATGGACTTAGAGATTTTTCTCAAGTCGTTTGTACTCAGTCCATGCTCTGGGAACTCACAGTACTCTAGTCCGCTTCAGTGACTTAGAGATTTTTCTCAACTCGTTTATACTCTAGTCCATGCTCTGGGGACTCAGAGTACTCAGTTTTCTTCAGGGGCTTCGAGATTTTTCTCAAGTCGTTTATAGTTTAGTCCATGCTTTGGGGACTAAGAGTACTCTAGTCTGCTTCAGGAACTTAGAGATATTTCTCAAATCATTTATACTCTAGTCCACGCTCTGGGGACTGAGAGTACTCTAGTCCGCTTCAAGGACTTAGAGATTTTTCTCAAATTATTTATACTCTAGTCCGCACTTTGGGGAATGAGAGTACTTTAATACGCTTCAGGGACTTAAAGATTTTTCTTAAGTCATTTATACTCTAGTCCGCGCTCTGGGAACTTAGAGTACTCTAGTCCGCTTCAGGGACTCAGAGATTTTTCTCAGCTCGTTTATACTTTAGTCCACACTCTAGGGACTCAAAGTACTCTAGTCCGCTTCACGGACTTAGAGATTTTTCTCAAGTTGTTTATACTCTAGTCCATGCTCCGGGGACTCAGGGTACTCTATTCTGCTTTAGGGACTTAGAAATTTTTCTCAAGTCGTTTGTACTCTAGTCCGCGCTCTGGGGGTTCAGAGTACTCTATTCCACTTCAGGGACTCAGAGATATTTCCCAAGTCATTTATACTCTAGTCCACGCTCTGGGGACCCAAAGTACCCTAGTCCCCTTCAGGGACTCAGAGATTTTTCTCAAATTATTAATTATACTCTAGTTCGCATTCTGTGGACTAAGAGTACTCTAGTCCACTTCAGGGACTCAGAGATTTTTATTGAGAGCAGTCGTATTTCCACCTGTTTGATTTGTATTTCATTTACCATATCGAGGCTAATGTTGTCGAATGAATGATTGAACCGTGTTTTCTTATGGAATGGGACTTTGCCCCTAGCATCAAGGATGAAACTTCAAAATGGGCAGTCGATTCTCATCCGCTTGGTGATTGTGGATCTTCCAATCAAGTCAAGTCAAGGAAGGAGGTATATGATTGATGGTTGGATCATATCCTTGCTGGGGTTGGACAATCAAGTCTCTCACAATTTGCTTCGTATCTCTTTCTAGAAAATGAGGATAATGGATTATTGAGTAGACAAAGTAAGTTTGCATTGCATATATTTCAAGGAGCAGTCGTGTCCATGTATTGAGAACGATGGTTGATGAGTAGGCAGTACATCACAGCTACTTCAAGTAGGGCTTTTGAGCTACCTTTTGTGTTCAGGGTAGGATTTGATGTGTAGATGATTAAATCACATTCACTCTAGATAGATCCCAGTGTCACTGAGCTTCAGAAGAGGCATTTGTATTTTTTCGGACTTTGTTTTATGACTCGATTTGAGTGGATGGACGGGCTATATTCATTCCAAGCCTTGCTTAAGTCTCCAAGTCAAATATGGAGGTTGATGGATGGATGGTCGGCCAAGTTCGGTTTGTAATGGGCCTTGGCCGTGACGATCTTTTCAATCTCTAGTCCTTTGCCCCAATTCAAAGGCACATGGTTGACGATAAGCGATTGAATAATGCTCGTCTTTATGAAACTCCATAAGTCCGATTAAGCTCTGTATGGATTGGTTGGTGGCCAACTCCGAGTTCTTGGTTACCTACATCATTTTGAAAGAAGTTTAGTTCAAGTCAGTCGTAATCCAAAGCACAATTGAAATCGAAATAGAAATAGAAATAATCCAAAGAAGATTGGTATAAGTTTCATTGATACATGGAGCAACACCATGTGCTCGCTATTTGACTCTGCCCCTAGCCCCTTCTAGTAGGATGTCGACTGCCAATGGTCTAATTGATAATTAGAGTTCTTTATTGATGGGCATCCGAAGTTCCTGGCTCACCATTCTGCAAGGCTTGCATGTTTTATTGAAGCTTTCCTTTTCGAATAAGCTTTCCGATCGCACCTTGGAGCTGTTTATAATCGCCAATGTTAGGATCAGTGTGCATCTTGGAATATACAACATTCCCCTTATTTTCTTTGGACTTCGGTGGACTCTCTCGAGGTTGGTCTTGGTCAAAAGTTTCTTGAATTTTACTAGAGTCATATCATTTACGTTCTCCAACATTTGGGAGTATCGTTTGAGTAGCGGTTGCTTGTCCATTCCCTTGTTGCCATTCAGAGGCTACCGCTTATCCTCTATGCCCTGGTCGGTCATAGGATGTAAGGAAAGTGGATAGAATGTTCCTTCATTAAGTTGAGTTTTTTAAAGGCTTTTTCTTAAATTTGAGTCGTACATGAAAAAGTTTTTTTTTAAAAGAAAGGGGTCGTGCTGGATTCATATTTCTTTGGTGTAGGGATCGGTCAGATAGTTTTTTGAGAGAGGGATCGATATACACTAGATGGATCTGCATGCATACGATCGGTAACACTTGGTCGGTATACATTGGGTCGGTATACACCGGGTTGGTATAATCTGGGTTGGTATACACTGGCTCGGTAACACTGGAGAAGGATCGGCACATAACTTTTCTAGGGCGATCGACATATACCTTTTTTGGAGCGATCAGCATATACCTTTTCAGAACGGTTTGGCGTATAACTTTTTCGGAGTGGTCGGCATGTACCTTTTCTGGAGCGATCGGTATATAACTTTTCTGCACCATTCAGCATATACCATTTCTGCAGTGGTCGGCATATAACTTTTTTGATCGTTCAACATATACCTTTCCTGGAGCGTTCAGCATATACCTTTTATGGAGTGATCGGCATATACCTTTTCTGCACCGTTCGGTACCTTTTCTAAAGCGGTCGGCATATACCTTTTCTGGAGTGATCCGCATATACCTTTTCTGTATCGTTTCGGCATATATCTTTTTTGGGGCGGTCGGCATATACCTTTTCTTGAGCGATCGGCATATACCTTTTATGTAGCATTCGGCATATACCTTTTCTAGAGCGGTCGGCATGCACCTTTTCTGGAGCGATCCGCATATACCTTTTCTGAACCATTCGGCATATAACTTTTCTGGAGTGGTCGGCATATACGCTTTCAGAAGGAATCAGATAGGTATACATACATTGTTGAGGGATCAGTATATACACATTTTCCTTGTTCGTGGTTCGACCGTATGAGATATCAGCTGAATTTCCTTCAAAGAGGTGTCGGCCTTCGTTTAACTAGAGTGCAAATTCAACATCCAATCCCAAGATCTTGTGTACATCAGTGAATCCAGTCCCTTCCAAATGAACAAGAATACATGATCAACTCTTACCAAGACCATTAGCATAATCAAATTCTCCAAAAATAGGGGGAGACTTAGTTCCTTAGGCTATGGCTATCATCTTCCTTTAGATTTCTTTCAAATTTGAGTTGAATAGGAAGTTTGCTGGTAAACAACTGGATCTATCTTGTGAATATGGAAATCCACTAGTAGATAATGAGATCCAATCAAGCTGAGAATTCAACTCTTAATGAAGTAACAAAAATTTGAGCACTAAAATTGGTCATTAACACCCTTGAATAGAGTTATGTAGAGAGATTTATGAAGAAAATAAATTAAAATAGAGAAGTAATGCAATTGAGTGCGTAAAGAACAACAAAAAACAAGAATACCAGATTTATAGTGGTTCGGCGTAACTGCCACATCCACTTTGAATATAATCTTTATTGATTTCCCAAATAATTGAATACAGATACAATCCGTAAACAAATAAATCGAATACAAGTTGTAGTAGAAAGGAAGAGAGTGTCCAATATGGCAAAGTCTCTCTGGAATTCTCCAAAAAAAGGTCCCTTCAACTGGGCCCCTGCCACTCTATTTATAGATGAAGTTAGCCTGGCTTCCCTATGCAGACCCATAGCTAGTAGGTTAGGTAAACCAAACCGGGCATGCCGACCCACTACCACCGATCCACCTAATGCCGTTCCAAGCTCTCCTTGTGGACGACTTGAAGCAAACCCTCAAGCAACTTGGAGCAATCATAGGTGTGACTCGAAGTGAAACAGTATCGTTCGTCTCGCCTTATGGTAGTCTTACTAATTCTCCAACTATTTTGTCGAACCACTGCAACTAAGCCGAAATTGCCGACCCACATGCTCCGATCCACACGTATCGAACAACCAAGGCCGAACCACAATGGCCGAACCACCTTGACCGACCCTCTTCGAGCTTCCATCATTGGCCGAGCCACCGATGCCGACCTACACATGCCGAATTGTATACATATGCCGAACCACACATAAACGTGAGCCATATATACTAATCCTCCTGAGGGCGACCCACATCTACACCGAGCCACCTAGGCCGAACCACTACATGCCGAACCGCATTGGCTTGTCTCCCCTGATTGATCAATACGTGCCGACCCACCAAGGCTGACCCATCCATGATCTTCCATAACAGCTATCCTACTCCAACCCGACCACCATCAAACACTGATCCACATAGACATGCTGAACCATAGAAGTTGCATCAATCCCTTATATCTCCAATCTCCTTTTAGTTCGAATCCTATCTAGTTTCAACCATATCTTCTGCAACTATCGCTTTGTAGCCGAGCCAAGTAGCCGGGTAAGATCTATGCTTTTGGATAGCTCAAATCGCATGAAGTTAGATATCTAAATCATAATTTGGAGTTGGTAGCGGTGATCTTTTCATTATAAGTATGGAGACATTATCTCCTAGGAGAAATATTTAAGTTGTATACGGATCATAAGTTATTAATGCACCTATTATCTTAGAAAGAGATAAATATAAGACAGAAGAGGTGGATGGAGTTTTTAGTAACTTATGATTTCGATATAGAGTAAACACCGGGGAAAGGAGTAAAGTGGCCAATGCACTTAGCTGAATACATCAGAATGTAGTGTTAGCTATGTTGGCAGAACATAAGGATCTAGAGGCATTGAATACTTGTAGTGTGAAGTTGGGATCAATTGCTAGTTCTAATCAGAGTACTGCCACGTTGTCTTGCTTGGAAGTTCGACCATTATTAATCGAAATGATTACTTCTAAGTAGAGAGATGATCCATTATTAGCCGAAAATATTAGAAGGATTGAAAGTAAAATTGAGATTGATGATCTAAAATATTTTAGTCCTGACCAGAAGGATGGTTGAGAAAGAAGGGACGATTGTGTGTTTCGTATATTGGTGACCTAAGGAGAGAAGTTCTTAGCGAGTGTCATTGATCAAAGTTTAGATTCATCCTGGGGGAACCAAGATGTATCTACATATGAAGAGAAGTTTATTCTAAGAAGGTATGAAGAGGGATGTAGATTTATGGGTGAAGTAGTGTGCAAATTTCCAACAAGTGAAAGCAGAACATCAAAAGCTAAGTGGATATCTTCAGCCTTTAGATATAACAATTTGGAAATGGAATTCGATATCAAAGGATTTTATTGTTGAGTTGCCAAGGTTAAAAAAGGGAAAATGAAAGTATTTGGGTTGTGGTAGATAGATTGACCAAGAGTGACCATTTCGTTCTTGTTAAGTCTAGCAAGACAGTGCCTGTATTGGCTAAGTTGTTTATAAAGAATATAGCTAGACTACATAGGATTCCTAATAGTATAGTCAGTGAAGGGATGCATTGTTCACTAGTGAATTCTGAAGGAGTCTACAGGAAGCATTAGGTACCAAGCTTAAGATGAATACTTCTTATCACCCTCAGACAGATGGGTAGATAGAAAGAGTCAATAACGTACTCGATGATTTGTTGAGAACTTGTGTACTAGATTTTGGTGGATCGTGGAAAGACCATTTGCACTTGATCGAGTTTTCCAACAATAACAACAATTAGTCTAGTATAGGAATGACGTCTTTCGAAGCTTTGTATGGAAGGCTATGCAAGTCACCAATACGTTGGTTGAAGACCGGAGACAAATTAGTCCTTGGTCCAGATATGGTGAGGGAAGCTACAAAGAACATTAAGTTAATTAGAGATAGGATGAGAGAAGCTCGGTCCAAGCAGAAAAGTTATGTTGCTAAAAGGCGTAAAGATTTAGAGTTCTCGGTTGGAGATCGTGTCATTATTAAGGTGCCATCGTTGAAAGGTGTGATACGATTTAGGAAATCTATGAAACTGATGTAGATATATGTTGGACCGCTCCCAATTATAGAGGGGATTAGAAAGCTCTGGTATCAAATAGAGTTATCGAGCAGTTTGGTAGGTGTCCATAACATATTTCATTTTTCTCATCTTCGAAAATATGTGCACAATCCAGAAACAACCATCACTTCAAATGCATTGGAAGATTTAGCAGTGAAATCGGATTTGACTTTTGTTAAGAAAACAGTACGACTTATATCGAGAGATGATAAGAAGTTAAGGAACAAGACAGTCAAGTTGGTGAAAGTTCGGTGGAGCGATAATGAGAAAGATTGTACTTGGGAGACATAGGACAAGATTAGGGATACTTATCCTGAGCTGTAATGAGTGTATGTTCTATATTTACTGTATATAGACTTTATAGCTGGTAGGATATACTAGCATTATTTGCATGTTTGCTATGCTGGTTATGTAGTCCTTGTTGAATTTCAAGGACGAAATTCTTTAAGGAGAGGAGTCTGTAACACTCCTAATTTTTGTTTAACAATATTTGGGACGTTTAATTGAATAGATTAAATAAAATGATGTAAATGGTTTAGGAGAATGACATTTGACAAAGTGATAAGGTCGGGCCATAATTAACTAACTAATTAGTTACTAAGATTGTTTTAAAAACCAAAGGGAAAACATGAGAAGGGTAGAATAGGAAGATCCATCTATTTTAGCTTATAAACTCCCTCCATCTCTCATATCACTCTCATTTTTCAACAAATCAAAACAATCTAAAGAAAAAGAATTAAGGTTGGCCGTAACCTAGGGAGAATGAAATCTAGGTATTCAAGGGAGAACAAGCTTAGGAAATCAAAGCAACACCAAATCTCTACCGCTACATCTAAAAATCTAAGGTGAATAATAAGTTTCCATCTCTATAGTTAATCCCGATCTCGGTTATGGGTAATACATGAGTTAATTTTGATAAGTTATAGGTAAAGTTAATATTGTTTAGATATAATTATATATTATTGGAATTTTAAAATAATTGTTTAATCGGGTTTTAGGGTTAAATTCGAAGTTTTCATCCTTCGAATGACTTTTATGTTTTGATATATGGTGTGAAACAGTATTTTGGAGATGGCTTTAAATTTATAATTTTTTGAATTTATTCGAATATTTTATGAATTTACATAGTAAGGAAATGGGCTTAATTCAAATTTTAAATATTTAAAATAGTTAAATATAGCTGTTTGCCCTAAAACTTTTATAAGTTGAAGAGAAGTGTATTCCCTGGTTTTTGCGAGTTTTTGGATTTTTCCTAATCGATTTCAATTTATTATGAATTTATTATTCTTGATAAGTATATAAAATGATTGATTGATTAGCGTATTAATTACTTATTTTAAATATGTTTTAGGAACTTGAAAATCTCATGCAGTGGTTTTTCTTAAAAGAGTATGTTTAAATCTGTTTTATCCAATGAGAACCGGTCATGAAAATGGATTAGATTAAAATTAATTACTTTAACTTATAAGAAATTAGTATTTGGAAAAATTACAGCGATGTCATTCCTCCTTTGATCACTTCGCACCTGTAGTACCACCGCGCCTAAGCACCGTCTTTATAAGTGTCAATGTTGACAAGCTGTAAAGCATAGGTTAACTACTTAGTAGTTATGTAATTTTTCTGACCTTGTCGAAGTGGACCATAGCGGCAACCTAAAATTGGCGGTATCGTATCTACATAATTCACCAAGATCGAAGACGTCTCTTCGCCCACATTTTAAAAATGACGCAACATGCTATAAATTTTAATGTCTTTGAAGTTCATTATTATGACTTCGACCCTATACGTAAATGTTCCTAAATTTTTTTAAGTCTTCGAAGTTCATTGTTATGATTTTGACCTTATGCATAAATGTTTCAATTTTTTTAATGAGGTGAAGAGGCCAATGTCCTTGTTATTTCAATAAGGTTGATGACCTTATATTATTCGGTAAGGATATCGCCATTTTTCTTTAGAATCAAAGAGACCCACTTCAATGTAAATACAAACTATTTTAAAAGAAGGAAAGAAACCTATATTTAAGAGGGTCGAAGACCCCATGTTTTGGCAAAGAGCCATCTGTTTTCATGAGAATCAATGTTATTACTTTCGAAGTGATTTTTACTTTAAGGAAATTTAAGTTATGTCTTCGACCTTAGGTATAGGTCCACGTCGTTTAAAACTAAAATGTGAATGCTTTATTTAAGATGGAGAGCCTTACGTTTTTACTACTTCGATGTCATCCTTGGGGATAGCAATGTCATTTTAAAATTTGAACTTCGATGTTGTTTCATATTAAAATAATGAATGGTGAGGAGATATATACTATATGATTTGACTTTAATTTCTTGGGGACACCAATGTTAATTTTATTTATGATTTCGACACTATCATTGGGGATACCAAGATTATAAATTTCAACATGGAACATTAGAGGATACCAATGTATGTCAGTTTAAAATGTTAAAATATAAGGAGAAAATAACCTAGTTGGGGACACTAATAGATATGGGTTAAATATATGGGTAACATGGATTAAAGAGAAGCATGTTGATGACATGAGTTAAATAGATACATGTGGGTAACATGAGTTAAAAGGCCAAGTCATGGGTTCATTGTCATCCTAGCAAAACTATGTGATGTGAGATGGATAGTCTACATCATCCTAGAGATGGATAGTCTCTATGAGAATAATGAAGGGTTCATAGTCATCCTTGAAAAACTATAGGATGTGTGATGATAGTCCATATAATTTTAAGTCAAGTGGAATATGTGTGATGGATAGTCCACAAAATTTTAAATGATTAAACCATATGTGATGGATAACCAATATGTTAGGGGATGGGTAAGCCAAATAATAAATACATATGAGATGGATCGTACACATAGTTTTTAATATATTTAAATGTGAGATATGTAGTCTATATAATTATATAACGGGCGGTTAGGTTAAAATAAGACGGACAGTTAGTTTAAATTATGATATGTAGTCGTTTTAAATTAAGATGGACATCTAATGAATTGGGATGGGTTATCCAATGTAACATCCCCTTACTTGGCGGCCTAAAACTAACGGCTACGGATGCTATAGTCATCCATAGTGACTCAACCTACTCAAAATCAAGTGAGTACCCAAGAGTTTAACGGATAGACAAAAATTTTGAGTCGAACATAAATCCTAGTATGAATAGTAACCTACCATCTCAAATCATTTAGACATCTAGTGAGATACCATCTCAAATCATTTAGATATCTAGTGAGACCACACTACTTAGCAGAACGAGTTTTCCACCAATTAATATCCTATAACATTTATAAAACCATATACTGTGCTCCTGCATCCACAATGGTTAAAACGTAGTATTTTAAACCATTATGATAATATGCAAAAAAAGTAATCAAATCTAAATTACCCATCACTATTCATTCTGACTATCTGTCTTTATTAATAGTTTATAGGGTTACTATTAACCTGTTAAATGTTTATGGACCATCTATCCATTTTCTTAGTTTTCATGGGATCACAAATAACATATTGGTAACTCCAATATCTTTTCTATTATCCTAGTTTTCAAGGGCTAACTAGGAACCTATTGACTAACTGTCAATATCTTAATCCGGATAAAGTTTTCATGGACCAACTACAAACCAATTGGCCTCTGCTAATATCAAATCATAGTTTTCATAGGCTAACCATGAACCTATTGGCCCCTGCCAATATCTTAAATTAAGATTTTATCATTTCATAAGTTATATTCACTAATTGGTCAACCTACCCTTCCCTAAAGTACCATTATGGGTTATTACAATGTGAATAAATATATAAAGAAGTAATACTCTCAAAGATCATTATTTTTGCCATGGTATTTCCTTTTAAAAATGAGAGTGGGTTATTTGTTTTGAAACCTTAAAAAAATCACTGTAGAAACCACTGGATGACCTCCTTCGAAAGCATAGAAAACCACTTTTCAAAACTATATGTATTTACCTTTCGAATGCATCAAAATCTTACTTAATAATCTTTAGGGAAATAGCTTCGAAGCTAATGAAAGTACCCCTTTAAAAAACGTTGGGTTTTACTCCTTAAAAACATCATTTGGGTCAAAGTGGTTATAAACGAAAGTATATCTTTCGAAAACACTTATAGAATTGTTTGAGGAAAAGTAGAAGGTGTCGAAATCACCTATTCATAAGCTCAAAACCTTTAAGTTAAAACTTCGAAGGGTAGCGTCGAAACTCCCTTTCAACCCCATTACCTTCGAAACCCTCAACCCTTTTCGAAAGCATTTAGGAAGTATCTTAGCTTAGGTTAAAATTGAGACCACCCTTCGAAAGCATTGATGGATTCAATACACTCAGAAGGGAAAATAGCGGCTGGGTTTCAACTTGGTCGAAACCATTACTTTCGGAAGCACTTAAACAGAAGGAACCCCTTTCGAAAGCTAATACTTTAAACATAAAATGGCAACCTTCTTCGAAAGCTATTTATAAACTCCTTTGAAAGAATTTGCTTCGACTGGGTCGAAAGCTTTAAGCAAAACAAAGCAAATACTTAACATCTGAAAATCAAACGGGGTTTTGACCCCATCAGAAGCATTCCTTTCGACACCATAGCTTCTGCTTTTCATCCAATCCACTATGTACCATCAAAGTGATGCCTCGTGTACTTATTACGAATAAGTGGGTTTTGGTTGGGTTGGTTTTGACTAATTTGAAGCGAAAGCATGGAGTCGAAGGCCACTTCCAAAAGAGCCGGAACCAACTTTTTATTTAAAAGGCTAAATTAAAGCTAAGTTTAGCAAATGCTTTGTAACCAACCTGCCCATTTGTAAATAGCTGATTGGTTAACACAAAACTTTTCAAACACTTTACAAAATAACTAGCACATTTATCAGATCTAAGTGAAAGGAAATTAACGTTTAAGTCCTTCCATTAAGCAAAACCCATATTGCAAATAAGTCCTTTCAAAATAATTTATTTTCCATAGAAATTAATTTGGAAAAATCCCCAAAAATCATTGAAATTCAATTCCATCGTGTTATCTAACATATTAAAATGTCAGACTTAATTTCTTCCTGAAATAATTAAAATAAATTTCAAACTCAATTATAGCATATTTTCCTTTAGAAATTCATAACAAATTCTCCATAGCTTGGAAAATTATGAAAAATTAAAATCATCTCTAAAATCATGTTTTACCTAACATATAATTTTTCCACGGCTTTCTAAATCCAATAACAATTGGTTTTTGCCCTAAAAACGCGCATTTTCATATGTAAATGAATTGGTTTAAATCAAACATATAATAACCCAAGCATAAACATCATGAAACGAATTTAATCTTAAATTCGAAACCATATGATAAAAAAATAGAGACGGAATGAGTTATTATTCACCATAGATATTATAAGAAATTTTAGACTTGTTGTTGATGAATCCTTGGGCGGTTCTAGTTTAGATTTTTGATTTGCATTTTTGAAAAATGAGAAATGAAACATGAATGGGCAATTACAAATGTGTATAACCACGAGTATGAGAAGGCACAGCTATTTACTAATATGCCCATGGGTACATTAATTAGCTTACAAACTAAATTAAGCCCATTTATATTATTATTAAGCACGACCCTATACATTTTATCCAAATCTCAATCCGCTTATCATCATTATTCGATTTAGTCTACTTAATTAAATTTCCTGAATAATGTTATAAAAAACTAGGGACGTTACAGGCTTCCCCCTTAAAGAATTTCGTCCTCAAAATTCAGTAAGGACAAAATACTAAACATAGCAATCATCTGTAACAACTCCTAACAAACATACTAGCCTATGTGACCAATAACTATCTATATAAATCTAATATAGACATACCCTCAAAGCAGTTCTGGATAAGTATCTCTAGTCCTGTCCTATGACTCCTAGGTAGAGTGCTTCTCGTTGTTGCTCCACTGACACCAAATTGGCTATCTTGTTCCTCAAACTTTTATCATCCCTCACTACAACTTGAATTGGCTGTCTAGCAAAAGTCAAATTAGGCTCTACTATCAAGTCTTCCAATCCTATTGGAGGAATAATAGTCTCTGGATCATGCACATGCTTGCGAAGATAAGACACATGAAATACATTATGAACACCTTCCATACTGCCTGGCAACTCTACTCTATATGCAAGCTTCCTAATCCTCTATATATTCATGAATTGTTTAACATATCTTGGGGCTAACTTCCCCGACTTTCCAAATCGTACCACACCCTTCATTGGTGACACCTTAATAAAAACCTTATCTCCAACTGAGAACTCTAGGTCTTTACGCCTCTTATCTACGTAACTTTTTTTCCTGGATTGAGCTTCCTTCATCCTTTATCGGATTAAATCAATCTTCTCTAATGCCTTCCAGAAAAAATATGGACCTAAAACCAATCAGTCTCCAACCAACATGCTGGTGAGTTGCATGGCCTTCCATACAAAACTTCAAAAGGTGTCATTCCTATGCTGTTTAGGTAGCTATTAATATAGGAAAACTCAAATAATTGTAGGTGATCTTCCTAAGATCCACCAGAATCCAACACACAAGCTCGCAATAAATCCTCGAGTACCTTATTGACTCCAAACGTTTTGCCCATCTGTCTGAGGGTGATATGCAGTACTCTTATTAAGCTTGGTACCCAATATTTCTTGTAGACTCTTCAAAAATTCACTAGTAAACAAGGCATCTCTATCACTGATTATACTACTAGGAACTCCATATAGTCTTATTATGTTCTTCGTGAATAACTTAGCTAAAGCAACTGCCATCCTAGTTAACTTAATTGGAATAAAATGGGCACCCTTGGTCAATTTTTCCACTAGGACCCATATATTTTCATTTTCCCTATTTGACCTTGGCAACCTTTCTATAAAATCCATAGATACCGAATCCCATTTCTAGATTGGAATCTCTAAAGGCTGAAGTAATCCACTAGGCTTTTGATGTTCGGTTTTCATTTGTTGACAGTCTGCGTACTGCCTAACCCACAAGCTAACATCCCTCTTCATACCTTACCAATAAAAGCTCCTCTTCGTATCTTGATACATCCTGGTCCCTCCAGGATGAATCGCGAACTTGGACCGATGGCACTCTCCAAAGACTTCTTTTCTCAAGTCCTCCACATTCAGAACACACAACCTTCCCTTCTTTCTTAACAATCCCCTTTGGTCAAGGCTGAAGTCCTTTATCATCGATCTTATTTCTAATCTTAAGATTTTTAATCTTCTCGGCTAACACTGGATCCTCTTTTTTCTTAGAAACAATCCTTTCGATCAACACTGGTCGAACTTCTAAACATGACAACATGGTGGTACTCTGACCTGAACTAGCAGTCAATCTTAACTGTACTCCACAACTGGCTAAAACTTCTAAATCCTTCCACTCTGCCAACATAGCTAACACCACATTCTGATATTTTCGGCTAAAAGCATCAGCTACCTTATTACCTTTCCCTAGCGTATACTCTATACCAAAATCATAAGCAGCTAGAAACTCCAACCACCTCTATTGTCTCATATTCAACTCCTTCTAAGGGAATAAATACTATAAAGACTTATGGTTGGTATAAAGCTTTAACCTCTCCCTTAAGAGATAATGTCTCAAAATCTTCAATGCGAAGATTACTACTGCCAACTCCAAATCATAAGTAGGGTATCTAACTTCATGCGGTCTCAGCTGTCATGAAGAATAGGCAATAACTTTACCATTCTACATCAACACTGCCCCTAATCCAGTTCCATGTGCATCTGTATATACCACCAGCCCTTGTTTTCCGTCTGGAACTACTAAATCTGGTGCACTGGTCAACAAATGCTTTAACTTAAGGAATTCTTCCTCACATTTGTCGGACCAGACAAACTTCACCTTCTTCGTGGTCAACTTAGTCAAAGATGCCGCCATCCATGAGAAGTCTTTAATGAATCTCCGGTAGTAGCCAACAAGTCCAAGAAACTACTGATCTCAGTCACCATTTATGGTCTCTTCCAATTATTCACAGCTTCGATCTTAATTGGATCGACTGACAACCCTTTCTCTGAAACCATATGACCAAGGAACTTAACTTCTTTCTTCCAAAAATGACGCTTAGTAAATTTCACCTTCAGCTGATTCTTTCTCAGCATCTCGAGCACTACTCTAAGATGAACTTCGTGCTCCTTTTCATCCTTAGAGTGCACTAAAATGTAATCTATAAACACCAGAACGAACCTATCCAAGTACTCTCAGAATACTCAGTTTATCAAACCCATAAAGAAAGCAGGTGCATTCGTTAGTCCAAATGGCATCACCTACCACTCATAAGAACCATACCTAGTTTGAAATGCTGTCAAAGGAATACTATCCTCCACCACTCTTAACTAATGGAAACTTGTCGCCAAATCCAATTGGGAAAACACTCTAGCTCCATTTGACCAGTCAAATAGGTAATCTATCCTTGGCAAAGGATACTTATTTTTAACCGTCCTTTCATTCAACTTGCGATAGTCGAGACACATTCTCAACGACCCATCTAGTTTCTTCATGAACACCGCAGCTGCTCCCCAAGGCGAACTTCTTGGCCTAATAAAATTCCTTTCTTTAAGATCCACTAGCTGCACCTTCAATTCCTTCATCTCGGTAGGTGTCATCCTGCTAGGCTGCCTGTTCGGCTTCGAGCATATGATCTATACGAAACTCAACCGCTCATTTTGGTGGTAGTCCTATGACTGGTTCAAAAACATCTGCAAACTCTCTTTCTATCTGAACCTGACTTAACTCATCTCCTATCTCTATAACATTAAGCAAAGTACTAACACTACGATCAGGATGTCTCAGTGATATCTCCCAATACTGGCAAAATAATTTAGCCTCATACCTACCCAATTAATCCATATACAAGATGATTCCAAAATCTATGAAATCAATAACATACAAACTGCATGCAAATTTATGACCAAACAAATCAAGTTCTAACTGGCCGCATCTAAACTCTAGAGTTGCATACCCTCCTATTGGATTCGTAGCCCTTAGGAAGTAACAAGGTAGGTGGGTTCTAAGCATAATTTATCAACTAAAATCTAAGATATAAATGAATGTGATGCACGGGTATCAAAAAGTACCCTAACAGGTATATTCCGAATCAAAACATACCTTCCATCCCGGTCTTTCCTTTTTCAGCTGTTGTACGCCTAGCCGGTCCAATAGCAAAAACCTTTCCTCTATCCTCCCTAACTGGCTCCGGCATTGATTCTTGTAATGCTCAACTTGATCATAGTTGCAGCACTTCAAATTCTTATTACTTGTACCTTTATTTCCATTTCCTGACCGACACTGATTCGCAAAGTGCCCCATCTTGTCACATTTATAACATACTATCTTAGCCTTTGACTTTTTAGCAGTATCTCCTTTTTGGGCTCCCTTCTTCTTAAAGAACTTTCTCTTCTTCCCTTGAGAACCCTGAGTTTCCACTAACTTCTCTTTAGCAAAATCAGCAAGTAATTCTTCATGGAGAATGGCCATCTCCACAACTAAAATACATGGATCACGGAGATGTGGCATGGTAGCCTTAGCAATCTCAAGGCCTCAGTCCCCTAATGAACCTCTCGTTCCTTCTTATTTCAGTGTCTATGATATTAGGTCTGTAATTGGACATCTCCTCAAACTTAGTGGCATACTCAACAACCGACTTCTCTCCCTGTGCCAGATCCATAAACTTCCTCATCAGCTTTGATTTAGCAAATTCAAACACAAACTTCTGCTTAAATCTTCTTTCAAAATCATACCCAAGTTGACTGTTTTTCAAAACTCTGGCAGTAACAATATTCCATGAGTGTAGCCCTGACCCCTGCAACTGTCTAGAGGCCAACCTTCTCTTTTTCCCATCATTCAGACCCAAATCAGAAAATATACGCTTACAGTGCAATAACCAATTCTCAACCTCTATGGCACTCTCCGTCCCCAAGAATGGCTTCTCATCCAAACTGGTGTAGTCTTTATTTAGCAAGGCATAATTGTTCCCAACTGGAGCCACATGATTAGCTCCTCTAACATTTCCATCAATTCCTACAGCAGTTCTTGCTTGCATCAAATCAACGAAGAATTGATACATTGCCCCTATATCTACCGGTGGATGTCCAACACCTACATTGGCATCAACATTTTGATTATTAGCATTTGCTGATCGATCCAGGTTCCTTCTGGTAGTGGGTCGAGCATTTCCATTAGTTGTGTTGCTTCTTCCACCAAGATTTCCTCTTCCATTTCCTGCTCCCATATCTCCTTTCTCGTAAATATGCATCGAGCCTTAGTAAGATGCAGAAGAACAGTCTAAGGGAGCGGGTAATACGTACTTATATATATATATATTATATATATATAACTATATATCAAATACAAGTACGTTACTATAACGTTAACCAAAACCCCAATCTTATTATATGATATATTGGATTATGTTTGAAAAATCCTTTAGATTTAAATTTCTTTTAAAGTTTCATAAATCTACGATCTAATAACAACTTGTAACATCCCCTACTTGGAGGCCCAAAACTAACGGCTACGGAAGCTGCAGTCATCCATAGTTATTAATCCTCGACGACCAAATACGACAATGTTAAATACATTGATACAAAGAAACACATGAATATGGAGAGTTTTAAAACAGCGAACAAAGTCCACATCCCAATTCAAAATATTTCAAATTCATTAGATAATCCCAAAGCACAGACCACGTTCAGACAAAATATGCTTATTAAAAAATACATCAAGAGCGACATAGGAACATGCCCCCTTGGATGATCAGAGTATATAATAAGACACTAAATTTTTTTTTCCTTTATAATCAAACATATAGAAGAAATAAAAGAACTCTAATAACAAGCTTGCCTCCTGCACGTCTTCGAAAGCTTTATTTGTCTAAAGGAACACTTGAAAACCTTAACTCTCAACCTACTAAAAATCAATTGAGTACTCGGGAATTTAAGGAGAAAACCAAAACTTCGAGTCAAACATAAAATCTGGTACGAATAATAACCTACCATCTCAAATCATTTAGATATCTAGTGAGACCACGCCGCTTAGCGCAACGTGTTTTCCTCTCACTAATATCCTATAACATTTATAAAACCATATACTGTGCTCTTGCATCCATAATGGTTAAAACATAGTATTTCAAAACATTACGATGACATGCAAAACAAGTAAATCAAATCTCTTTTACCCATCCCTATTCATTCTGACTATTTGTTTCTATTATAGTTTTTAGGGTTACTATCAACGTGTTAAACGTTTATGGACTATCTGTCCAATTTCTTAGTTTTCATGGGATCGCTAAGAACCTATTGGTAACTTCAATATCTTTTCTATTATCCTAGTTTTCATGGGCTAACTAGAAACCTATTGCCTAGCTATCAATATCTTAATTTGAATATAGTTTTCATGGGATAACTATAAAACTATTGGCCTCTGCCAATATTAAATCATAGTTCTCATAGGCTGACTATGGAGATATTGGCCCCTGCCAATATCTTTCCCTTTACACAGTTTTCATGGGCTTACCTTGAACCTATTCACCCTTTCCAATATCTTCAATTAAGATTTTATCATTTCATAAGTTATATTCACTACTGAGTCAATCCAGCCAGTTATTCTGCCCTTCCCCAAAGTACCGTTATGGGTCAATTACAATGTGAATAAATATATGAAGAAGTAATACTCTTAAAGATCTTTATTTATTCCATGGTATTTCGATTTAAAAATGAGAGTGGGTTGTTTGTTTTGAAACCATAAAACATCACTTTTGAAACTACTAGATGACTGCCTTTGAAAGCATTGAAATACCTTTTTCATAACCCTAAGTATATACCATTCGAATGCATCATTACTTAATAATCTTTAGGAAAATAGCTTCGAAACTAATGAAAGTACCCCTTTCGAAAACGTTGGGTTTTACTCCTTAAAAATATCCTTTGGATCAAAGTGGATATAGATGAAAGTATCTCTTTCGAAACCGCTTATAGAATTGTTTGAGGAATAGTAGAAGGTTTCGAAACCACCAATTCGTAAGCTCAAAACCTTTAAGTTAAAACTTCAAAGGGTAGCATCGAAACCCCTATAGACCCCATTGCCTTTGGAAACCTCAACCCCTTTTGAAAGCATTTAGGAAGTGGCATAGCTTAGGTTAAAACTGAGAAAACCCTTCTAAAGAATTGATGGCTTCAATACATTCGAAAGGGAAAATAATGGTTGGGTTTTGACTTGGTCGAAACCATTACTTTCGAAAGCACTTAAACAAAAGGAACCCCTTTCAAAAGCTAATACTTTAAACATAAAATGGAAACCTTCTTTGAAAGCTATTTATAAACTCCTTTCGAAAGCATTTGTTTTGACTGGGTCGAAAGATGCAAGCAAAACAAAGTAAATACTTAACCTTTGGAAATCAAACAGGGTTTCGACCCCATTGGAAGCATTCCTGTCGAAACCATAGCTTTCACCTTTCCTCCAATCCACTATGTACCATCTGAGTACTATCTTGTTTATTGGTTACGATTAAGTGGGTTTCGACTAGTTTGGTTTCGACTGAGTTGAAGCGAAAGCATGGAGTCGAAGGCCACTTCCAAAAGAGGCAGAACCAAATTTTTATTTAAAAGACTGAATTAAAGTTATGTTTAGTAAATGCTTTGTAACCAACCTACCCATTTGTAAACACTTGATTGGTTGCCACAAACTTTTCAAATATTTTACAAAAATAAATGCAGCATTTATCAGATCTAAATCAAAGGAAAATTAATATTTAAGTCCTTCCATTAAGCAAAATCATATTTGCAAATAAGTCCTTCTTTCAAAATAATTTATTTTCTATAGCAAATTAATTTGGAAAAATCCTCAAAAATCATAGAAATTCAATTTCATCGTGTTATCTAACATATTAAAATTTCAAACCCAGTTTTCTTCCTTAAATAATTAAAATAAATTTCAAACCCAATTATAGCATATTTTCCTTTAAAGATTCATAGTAAATTCTCTATGGGTTGAAAGATTATTAAAAATTATACCTATCTCAAAAATTATGTTTTACCTAACATATAATTTTTCCTTGGCTTTCTAAATCCAATAACAATCGGTTTTGCCCTAAAACTGTGCAATTTCATATGTAAATGAATTGGTTTAAATCAAATATATAATAACCCAAGCATATCACCATCCAAAAATGCATGAAACAAATTTAATCTTATATCCAAAAAACATATGATTATAAAAACAAAATAGAGATGGAATGAGTTATTATTTTCCTTAGATATGGTAAGGAATTTGAGACTTGTTGTTGATTAATCCTTCCTATCTTTGATCTTTAGCTCTAGATTGAATTTTCCCCTTTTCCTCCTTATTAATGGCCAGCTTTAATTTAGGTTTTTGATTTGCAATTGTGAAAAATGAGAAATGAAACGTGAATGGGCAATTAAAAAAGTGTATAGCCATGAGTATGTGGAGGTGTGGCGATTTACTAATATGCCCATGTGTACATTAATTAGCTTACAAACCAAATTCAGCCTATTTATATTATTATAAAGTACGACCCTATACTTTTTATCCAAATCTCAATCCTCTTATTATCATTATTCAATTTAGTTTATCTAATTAAATTTTCTGAATAATGTTATCAAAAATTAGGGATGTTACATCCAAAATGTATTACATGATTATAAATGTTATTTTCTATGTTCTGCCCATTGTGGTTGCAAGAGCAGAGTATACAGTTGTCATGTTTTGATAAGGTAATAATGAGAGGAAAACCCGCTTCGCTCAGCAGCGTGTTCCTACTAGATATCTATTTGGTTCAAGATGGTAGGTTATTATTCATACTAGACTGTTGTTAGATCCGAAGTTTTTGTTTTTCCTATCAAACTCTTGGGTACTTATTTAAGTAGGTTGAGCGTAAGGGCTTTTAGGTTCCAGTTGGACGAATAAGCTTATGGAGATATCAAAGACAATCTAGCAATTAGAATCTTTATATATACGCTGTGTAGTTTGGTTTTATCTATTTGGATATAACAACAAAGTTTTATAATTACTAAGTATCCGACTTTGATCAACTAGGGGGCATCTTTATATGTCATTTTTAGAGTATTTTGTAATAATTATAATTTCTCTGAGTGTAGGTTGCGAGAGTATGTAATGAATATGAAATACCATTTATGAAATGTGAAAAATTACATTCAAACTGTGTTTGAAATCTTTCATATTTATGTGCTTCTGAATATTCATATGATTAACATAGCTGCATTTTTTCATTGAGAATTAATAACTATTGATTACTGTAGTATCCATAGTAGTTAGTTCTGGGCCTAATAGTGGGGGATGTTACAAGGCCTCTATTATCATGAAGGACGGGCTATCCTTCCTCCTATTGAACTTTAATAGATAAGTGAGCTCATTGAATCGTAGGTGCCAATCGAATCTTCACATGAAACGGATGTATAGCGAGCTCAACAAGGCATATTCATTTGGAAGGTGGACAGTTAGTTTAAATTATGACATGCAATCATTTAAAATTAAGATGGATAATCTGATGAATTGGGATGGGCAATCTAATGTGATTGCATAATTATAAATGTTTATTTCTCTGTTCTGACCATTATGGCTTCGTGAAATAGTGTATGGTTGTCATGTTTTAATAAGACACTATTGAGAAGAAAACTCATTCCGCTCAACAGTGTGGTCTCGTTAGATATGTATTTGGTTTGATAAGGTGGGTTATAATTCACATTAGACCGTTGTCTGATTCGAAGTTTTTGTTTTTTCCCTTATACTTTCAAGTACTCATCTGAGTAGGTCGAGAGCATGGGCTTTCAGGTTGTAGTTAGATAAGTAAGCTTTTGGAGACGTGTAGAGGCAATCTAGCTATTAAGAGATTTATTTATATCATATGTGTAATTTGGTTTTGTCTATTGGATGTAATAGAAAAGTTGTAATATTGTCAAGTATCTGACTCTGATCAACCAATGAGGCATCTTCATATGTCGCCCTCGGAGTATTTTTAACAATTATAATTTCTCCGAGCGTGGGTTATGAATGGGATTATGTAGTGAATATGAAATACCATTTATGAAATGTGAAAATTTGTAATTAAATTGTGTTTTAAATCATTCATATTCATGTGCATCTGAATATTGATATAATTAACATAGACATATTTTGTCATCGAGAATTAATAACTATGGATGACTGCAGCATCCGTAGCAGTTGGTTTTGAGCCTCAGAGTGGGGATGTTACAAAGCCTCTATTATCATGAAGGATGGGCTCTCCTTCCTTCTCTTGAACTTTAATAGATAAGTGAGCTCATTGAATCATGGTGGCTAATTAAATCTTTGCATGAAAAAGATGTATAGCGATCTCAACAAGGCATGTTCGTTTGGACGGACTTGGAATGGAGCGAGCCCGATCTCCAATAAAAATCGCATAAGGGAAGGATGGAACGATTCTGCCAAGAAACATGTAGCGATTATAGGATGTGTAGCCATATGGGGGATTGTGAGAAAATTCATTTGTAGCCAATAGATGGACATCTTCTTTAAGGATTCCTTGTTGCAAGCAAATATTTCAAAGTGATTTTGCTATCAAGGTCGTGGGCACCCGCTCTAGTGAGTCATTGAAAATTCTTAGCCCTGGAGGCAGTGGATGCGGTGTTGGATCAAACCACACTAGTTGGCCTTGGGATTTAGAAGTTGTAAGTTAGTTAGTTTGGACTAGGACGGATGGTAAAACCGAAGTAGTAGAAGATGTAGCTTTGGAAGGAGTAGACAATCCTTCGTCGGGTTTAAGACGAGGCGATCGACGAGTCATTCTAAATAGTAAAACTTAGCATTCAACCCGATCAGGTATGTTTACTTAGAATAAGATACTTGTGTGATCAACACTTGGAATCTAAAAGAAGTCGATGTGTGTTGACTAATTAGATTTTGATTGTTGACCGAGGTAGATACAGTGTGTCATGCACACAAAGTGAGTCCAATGTCCCAAACACCACTAACGAGACATCCTACATAAATAGCTCGCTCGTGCTAGGAAAACAAATCGGATTGCGCTTTAAAATTATCTCTTTTGCTACTTATCGTTATCGATGAAAATGGGTAATGGATCCATTGTCTGAAGCAACACGAAAAGTTTTTCTTTTCAAGATCACTAGAAGTGCAATATTAAAAGGTAGTGTGATGGAATCATCCTATATGCCCGAGTTAAAAGTAAATCATCATATCCTAGTTTATTCAACGTTCAAGAATTTGCTAATTTCACGAAAAAAGACAATTGAAGCCGAAGAATCAAACTTCTCTCTGGAATCACACGAATTCAACCGTGGCCAGCTCTAACTTCACTACTAATTAAACGCACCAAAATTCAATTGCCTTCCTTCAAATTAAGGTCAATCAAGTTGAGATCATCTTTTTCACCATCGTCGCCCCGAAATTAATCAATGCCAACCTTCAATTCAAGTTGAAAATCAAATTGGGTTCTAAGGTTTGGAGTTAAATCGGGTTCAAGATTTCAAGTGTGAATCTGAAGGTCGTGGTCATTCACAATGATGGTTAGGAATCGGGAGAGGCAGTGACAGGTGATGGTGGCATGAAGTCAGGTCGACGGCGTTGGTAGTTGAGGGTTGAAGTAAAGTCCGTAGAAGAATACTCGAGTTTAAGTCGGCACCGACTTGTTACCTTCCATCCAATTCAACTCAAATTCATTGCATCGTACCTACTCAAAAACTTAAAGCGATACATGATTTTCGATATGCAACTTAGATCGCTAATGTAGAAAAGAGGGATTTAATTTTGAGCCAAAGTAGATAGCTAACCGAAATCGATCGATCGAAAAGCAACATATCGGCATGACATTCAAATGATAAATTAGAATTTGCAGAATAATAGCCCAAGCCTTGTTTCATTCCAGAGCACACTTTATTTTCAATGAAAGCATACTCTGCGGGTGAAAATTTTAACTGGGTTTTCAACCAAGTAGAAGTCAACAAAAGTTAGAACGTCGAAATAAAGGCAAAACGACTTATAATCTTGGAAGAACGTCTAGATGAAGCAAAGAATTGGCTAAGAGAAAACTCACCTAAAAATAAGCTAACTAAACATGTCTTTTCCGACTTGTTCATGTCAGCGACGACTTGTTTTGGCTCCATAGTTTTCTATTCCAACTTTACATGAGTCATCCTCTAATTCTTCCATGCTTGCTCAAGTGATTTTCAAGGGTTTAGAATGATCTATCCCAAGAATTGAAGAGTTAACAGCTAAAGCAGTAGAATAAATTAAGCAACGATGGACTGATCATCGAAATCAACCAACGATGGATAGAAACAACTTGAGACACCTCAAAAAAAGTAAAGGGAAGAATGCAAGAAAGTTCAATGATAATTGAATTAAGTCGGCACTGACATGAACAAGTTGGTACCGACACGTTTGTTTAACTCGGATGGTCCTGTGATTTCACACACTCCTTCCGGCTGACATTTAGGCTCTGCTCCGACTCCATTTCTGGCCCAACACTACTATTTCCCCTATAAATACAAACTATAGACAATCAGAATAGGATCTGATTTCTACATGGAAGCTTTGCCTCTTCTTCATCTTCTACCTCCATACATTAGTCATCAAGGCAGCTACTTTTGGCAATTTTTGGACTTTGAATCCGTTCAACCCCTGTACTTATGACTTATTCTCTTTAAGTAATCTCAAACAAGCTATATCAGATCTATAAAAAAGCGATTAATTGGACATAGGCCATAGATTGCCAAACCACTATAAAATCCAATGTCTCTCTACTTCATTTCTGTTATTTTCCTTTTATTTCTACTGTTATCTGCTAGATCTATGTCCCACAAGTTCCCTACAATCTGTTCTTGGGTGTTGATCCACTTTTGGCATCAATATACACCATACTCAAATCATTACTCTTAATTCTCACAGATATAAACAAGTATAATTTATTGGCTTTTGTGCCAAGTGCACGACTAAATACTTTTTGTAAAAAAGTTACACACAAAGCACGAATAACACAGACAAAGCACGGTCAAGTCACATAAATGATTTTTAATCCCCTTTTTATTTAATTAATCCTTTATATATTATAACCACTTTTATTAGTAAAATCCTTTTATCTAAAGAAACTTCTTTCATTAATTAGAACTTCCTTATTTAATTAAATCTCCTTATTTAATTAAGATTTCTTATTTAATTAAGATTTCTTATTTAATTAAGATTTCTTATTTAATTAATATTCCCTTATTTAACCAAACTTCCTTTTTTAATTAAAAATTATCTAATTTAATTAAACTTCTTATTAAAAAGACATCTTATTCAAATAAACTTCTTATTTAAACTTGTATATAGATTTAATTTCCCTTTTGTAAAAGACATATACTTGTATTTTACTATTTGGCATTTGGAGGTGGCTCGGCATTGGCGGCTCGACATTGGTGGCTCGACATCGAGGGTTTAGCCTTAATGGTGGTTTGGCATACAGAGGTGGCTCAGTGTGGTGGTATGGGCCGGTCCGAATGATGTGGCTCGGCATAGGTCGTTTGGCATGTTTGGGTCGGCTATACTCGTTTCGGTTGAAAAGGGTTCGGCTTAGACTATAGGCCGTGTTGCTTCGAGTCCTACTACAGTTTGCTTCGGGCCGCATGTGCATTCACTTCGAGCCATGCCATGGGAATATCAGACCGGCATGATATTGGCTTGGAATCGGTCAAAATGACGAAGTAGGGTTCAGCTATGCCTTGATGGGCCCGGGCAACTCAAGAAGCCTAGTAACTCAGGATTTGCCTATAAATACAGCATGCGAGGCTTAAGAAAGGGCATCTTTATTCTATTTCCCTTCGTCTTCTACACAAAGCCTGCTCTGCCATTGTTGTTTTAAAAACTCTGGATTGTAACTGTAATTGATTCTGACATTAATAAAAAGGAAATTTCTGGAGTGGACGTAGGACGGAGTCAGTCAAGCCACTATAAATTTTGTGTCTTTACTGCTTTCTTTGTAAATTTGATTGTTCTTCATATTTACACTCTCTATATACACTCTATCTGTGAGCTGTGACTGTTATTTTGTGCTTTCATTTGGATTTGGATGTTAGTGACCAATTTTGGGCTAACATTTTGCTGCTTTCATTGAGAAAGCAAGCACTCGGGGATTTTGGAGTTAGGAACTTGGATTCCAGGGAACAATGGCTAGGCCATCAACAAGGAGGCAAGTGATAGAAAGGAGCAATCAGGAGGGAAGTCAAGAGGCTTCCTCTGGAGTTGGAGCAGGCCAAGCATCCATCTACATCACCAGAGATGAGATGGAAGCATTGCTGAAAAGGCAAGAGGAGATGATGCCGAACCGCCTTAGAGAGTTTGGATAGGCAGGGACAGTTGGAGTTGCTGGAGTTCAGATCCATGGAGCTGGAACAGAAGGACCCAACGGGAAATCAAACAAAGCAGCTTAACAGGGCGCAGCCCCTAATCAGCACACAACTGCTAACTTGGATGGATCCAAGCTAGGGGCATACCACCTGGCAATGATGGACCGATCCCTGGAGGAACTCTAGGCGATACCACACAACGAGATGCTGGTAGGAATACGAGAGCGCGTGATGAAGAGTACGTACCAAAATTCCCTCGAGAACTTGGGGGGCAACCCTTGACGGACAATGCTGGATTGGATGAGATATTAGACAAAATATGCATAGAGGTTTGACAACAGAGATTCGAAAGGAGTAAACATGAGACTATTTACTCGTGAAATCATAATGGCCTAGAAACCACCGGAGTTCAAGCTATCTATTCTAGAAGTGTACAATGGCAAGGCTGATCCTACTGATCACTTGATGAGATACATAAGACATATGGAAGTGTTGGGTGCATCAGAGGAAGTGATGGCCCGATGTTTCCCATTGTACTTGACAGATATAGCTGCTATGTGGTTCAGACAGTTGGAAGAGGGATCTATCAGGACACATGTTAGTCTGTAAGATGATGGTTTTGATGACAACAACCTTAGAATAGGATTAAAAATATAAATACTAACATTATAGGTTAGAAATATATGTATATGCATGATTTTAACAATGCAGGTACTAAGAATGAAGACTGTACAGTATAGAGATTCAAGATATCAAGAATGAAGACTCATGCGTATCAAGAATATCAAGATTATCAAGAGTTCAAGATTTCAAATAATTTATTTTTTAATTAGGAATTTTGTTAAAACTCCTAGAAAAGCGCTGGCATCTTAAAATCAAATTTATTCGTGGAATGGAATCCACTTCGATCTTGATAAAGGGATGGAACCCTAAGTAGGACGGAACCTATGAAAAATCTAGTGGAACAATGTTTTGTATCCACTAATTTTTATCCAAAATGTTTTTACAAAATTATATCTTGTTTTCAAAATGTTTTCAAAACCTTCCTTTTAAAAAGATCAAAAACATCTATCCTGGTTTTAAATACTTTTAGCCTCAAAATAATCTTTATTTTCAAAAACAAATTATCCTTAGTTTTAAACTATCTTTTAATAATAATATTTATACTTAGATTTAAATATAAAATTATAATAAAATTTTATACATATTATTCTCTATATTTACTTATGTATTTTAACAATAGTTAAATATATTTATAATGTTTAAAATAGTTTTAATATAAGATAGAAGTTATTTTCAAAGAAAAATGAATCACCAAAATTTCCTTTGGCATGTCGACATACCCAAGGTACCCATGTCGACATGATGACAGTTAATTTCAAAAATTTGAATTTCAAAAGAAGTGTCTATTCGTCATATCCTTTTACGAATGGACATGACTGTTGTTCTTCTATAGATAGGGGTTGTTTTCAACGAATTTTCAATCATATTTTTTGGTTTTCATTTCTCTTCTTCCACATTTATTTTGACATATTCCTACCATCACTCTGCCAAAATCATCATTGAATCTAACTAGATTATCTCTGGTTTGATTCTCTATCACTATCTCAACAAGATCCTCAGTTCCATTCAGAGTTATAGGCTTCTTTGTAATCAATTAAGCAAGAAAAGGTGTGATTATAGCCTTGGAAATCAATCAAGCGAAAAAAGGTGTGATTGTAGCCTTGGAAATCAATTGGGTGAACTTGTTGCCCATAAAATCAAGTATCTCTACCTAGAGGATTGTGAATCTAAAGGGTGTACCTTGTAGCCTTGAAATCGAGGGTGTAATCGTACAATTTCTTTTGAAAGGAAATTCGTACTTGTATGCAGGACTGGATATAGGGTAACTCCGAAGCAGTATAAACTCCAGTGTGTTCTTTCCTTTACTGCTTTTATTTTATTTTAGCATCTGTGTTTGATTCTGTATCATATATGTGTCTGAATATCACATGCATTTGTGTTCAAATTAACAAAACTCAAAAAGATTTAATAATTCCTTAAAAAACTATTCACCCCCTCTAGTATTTATCCTAGCCTTAAGATCCGTAATCCGCGTTTCTCACAACATGGACATAATTGGTGGACATGTTTCTGAAGCAGTTTCGGGTTCATATCAAAAGGCCGAAAAATGTAATGACGCTAAAATCGGTAAATCAAAGGATAGAGGAATTGCTCAAAGCTTTCTTAACTCGGTTCAATGTTGTAGTTACTTCTATGGATCGACCGGATCCATCGATGGTTTTGAGGGCAGCAGCGTCACGAGTCAGAGAGATTTGGATTTCAAAGTGTCATTGATACGGGACCCACCAATGGATCTCAAGGAATTCTTTCACGAGCTGAGAGATTCCTTGGATAAGAAGATGCATGTTCAGATATGAAATTGAAGAAGGTGAATGCGACTGAGGATGGAAGACCATCCAGTGGAAGCTCGGATAAAAATAACGATAAAAAAGGAAAATGGATGGAAATGGTAACACTTCGAAGAGGCTATAGAGGGAGTCAAAGTTTTCTTCTTACACAGATCTAACTAAGACTCTAGAAAGGATTTACTTGGATACTCGAGGGCACCTCAAGTATCGGAGACCGGCAAGGAGGGAACCTTCTGAGTTCGAACAGGAATCAGGAAGGCATTGCCTATTCCATGAGCTAGATGGGCACAACACAAACGATTGTATGCATTTAAAAGATATCATGGAGGAGCATGTAAGGAATGGTCACCTGTAATAGTACATATGGAATTGAGCTGTAGCAGTGGAATGGAAGCGGCCACTGCCTACCTCGAACGAAGGTGGCACTGGATTTGGTCACCTTCGGTTTGTTATCAACTGAAAGGTTTTATGGTTCTGAATAAGTAATAGAACTCAAAGTAATACGGCTAGGTCACTTATACATGTACGGGATCGAGGACGGCCCCTAGGTATGCTCTGAGATGATGAAAAACCGTATTGCTTGGGTCTATGAAATCTTATTTTCTTCCCGTTTTTCTGCGAACTCTGGTTTCTTCTTTGGTAATTTGGACATTTAATTCCCTTTATTGTCAGAACTTTTTCTTTGATAAACAAATCCTGTATTGATCGAATTTGGAACAATGTAATAGATAATACAGGTCCCGCAATCAAGGTCCCGACAGGTGAGACGGGGCAGTGATCGCAAGTTACGAGTCCCTTCACCGGAGAGTGATGGAATGGACTCAAACACAATATAAAAGTCCTTGGTCGGAGTGCCGAGGCTGGAGAATATAAAAGTCCTTGGCCGGAGTGCTGAGGCCGGAGAATATAGGAAGTTCTTGGCCAACGAGTTGAGGCCGGAGAATATAAGAAGTTCTTGGCCGAAGAGTCGAGGCTGGAGAATATAAAAAGTCCTTGACCGGAGAGCCAAGGCCGAAGAATATAAGAGTCCTTGGCCGGAGTGCCGAGGCCATAGAATATAAAGTCCTTGGCCGAAGTGCCAAGGCCGGAGAACATAAAAGTCCTTGGTCGGAGTGCCGAGATGGGAGAATATATGAAGTCCCAGGCCAGAGAGCCAAGGCCAGAGAATGTAAGAAGTCCTTGGCCGAAAAGTTAAGGCCGGAGAATATAAAAAGTCCTTGGCCGGAAAGCCAAGGCCGAAGAATATAAGAGCCCTTGGCCAGAATACCGAGGCCGAAGAATATAAAAGTCCTTGGCCGGAGTGCTGAGGCAAGAAAATATAAGAAGTTCTTAGCCAAAGAGCCGAGGCTAGAGAATATAAGAAGTCCTTGGCCGGAGAGTCGAGGTCGGAGAATATAAAAAGTCCTTGTCCGGAGAGCCAAGGCCAGAGGATATAAGAGTCGTTGTCCAGAGAGCTAAGGCCGGAGAATATAAAACTCCTTGGCCGAAGAGTCGAGGCCGGAATATATAAGAAGTCCTTGGCCGGAGAGCCAAGGCAAGAGAATATAAAAATCCTTGACCGGAGAGTTTAGGCCGGAGAATATAAGAAGTCCTCGGTCGGTAAGCCGAGGTAGGAGAACATACAAGCCCTTGGCTGGAGAGTTGACGCTGGAACAGAATAACGCGACCCGGCGAGGTCTACCGATTCAAAGTTAAACTCGAAGAGGTAAGGGATTTGGATTTTGGCTTAGGATAAATGGACCCGGTGAGGTCCTGAATTTGGCAAAGGGCCCGGAGTGGCCTCGAATTTGGATATTGACCTAGAAAGGTCATAGATTTGGCTATTGGTTATTGATGGATTAAAACTTGGTTGACGGATAGGATGGCTTGATATTGGATTGGATTATTGGTCGAATGGTATGATTATAAATAAAACATAGACTTCGGATATTAGATTTGAGGCTACACAAAACACAACTTCCAACAGTAAGGCATGTTTTGGGGGACAAATGTTAACCCGCCTTTTATCAAGGCCATAAACATGCGGATTCAACCTAACCAACTTTACGATTATCGAGGCTACAATATGATGGATTTGGTTTAAATGGATGAAGCTTGTTTGGATAGGCCGCTCGGCATTGAGGTTCGTCGTTGTGGCTCGGTATGGTGGTGAGGCCATGTCCCTCAGCATTGTGGTGAGGCCATGTTGCTCGGCATGGTGGTGAGGCCATGTCGCTCGGCATGATGGTGAGCCCATGTCGCTCGGCATTATGTTGAGGCCATGTCGCTCGACATAGAGGGGTTCGACCTTAATGGTGGTTCGAGACATGGTGGTGGCTTGGTGTTGTGGTTCGGTGAGGGTGGCCCGGTAATGGTGGTTCGACACTTGGAGGTGGCTCAGCATTGCCGGCTCGGCATTGGTGGCTCGGCATAGGGGGTTCGGCCTAAATGTTGGTTCAGCATACGGAGGTGGCTCGGTGTAGTGGTATGGACCGGTCAGAATGATGTGGCTCGGCGTAGGTCGTTCGGCATGTTTGGGTCGGCTGTACTCGTTCAGTTGAAAAGGGTTCGACTTAGGCTATAGGTTGTGTTGCTTCGAGTCCTACTACAGTTTGCTTCGTGTCGCATGTGCATTCACTTCGAGTCGCGCCTTGGGAATATCAGGTCGGCATGATATTAGCTTGGGATCGATCAAAATGACGAAGTAGGATTCGGCTATGGCCTTGATGAGGCCCAGGATACTCAGGAAGCACAGTAACTCGGTATTTGCCTATAAATACAGCAAGTGAGGTTTAAGAAAATGGATCTTCATTCTGTTTCCCTTCATCTTCTACACAAAGGCTGCTCTGCCATTGCTGTTCTAAAAACTCTGGAGTGTAACTGTAATTGATTCTAACATCAATAAAAAGGAAATTTCTGAAGTGGACGTAGGCCGGAGTTAGCCGAACCACTGTAAATTCTATGTCTTTACTGCTTTCTTTTTAATTTTGACTGTTCTTCACATTTACACTCTCTACATACACTCTATCTGCGAGCTGTGACTGGTATTTGGGAGCTTTCATTTGAATTTGGGTGTTAATGACCAATTTTGGTGCTAACACCTTTAAAATATTCATTATTATATATCTAATTATATTCCTAAGTATAATTAATAAGGGTTAAAAAAATGTTACTCAAACTTTGTTTACTATATCCCAAAACCAATTTTACACTTATATTAATTTTATGACAATCATTTTAAAGATCAAGCATATCCACGCTTATTAATTAAGGTGATACACTTATAATTAACTTTTCAAAATAATTTAATTTAAATTAAATATTAAAATCTAGACTTCCTTTAATACATTTATAAAATACTTAACTTGCTTTTAAACTTTTATATATTTACTAAAACTTTTTTACAATGATATATTTATATATATGTATGTATGTATATATATGTATGTATGTATATATATATGTATGTATGCATACTAACTTATTTATAAGATAAAATATTTAACAAGAAATACAATTCAAAAAGATATTATATTACATAAGCTTATATTTACTATAACAAAATATTTAACTAATTTCTAAAAATATATAATTTAAAAATACTTTAAGAACTCTTAAACTATTCAAATGTTTATACTAAATATCACTTAAAATACATATTTTATAATGTATTTAAAAACCATAAAAACTTGTTTTATAATTTAAAAGCCTTTACTTAAAAAATTAAAAAAAATAATTATTAAAAATATATTTAAACCTTGATAATTTTCCAATAATAAATACACTTATAGTGTTTATTAAAAATATGAAGAAGCCCTAGAATGCCCTTTATAACGACCCAGAATATTTAATATTTTAAATGGAATATTTAATTTATTTAAATATTCAGATTTGATTCGAATATAATAAATTACAAAAAATTATTTTTAATAAAAACACTTACCTTTTATTGCAGTATTTTTAATTTGATTTATACGATTTTCCATAATTTTTAATTTGGAAAATATTTAAATTATCGTTTGACTTATTTTACGACAACTATTGATATTTTGAAATTTTACAAAATAAGATAACCGGTGTATTTTATTATTGTATTGAAATCATGTTGTGTTTTTTGTACATGATCATATTTTTGTTTTTTCATTCGTGGTTTGTAAGTGAACGACAATCTATGTAGTGAGGCATTAAAAATAACAAGGTAAGTATAACTAACACTTGACAATTCAACACACTTTTCTATTTGTCTTTCTCCTTTTCTCTTTCACTTTTCTTTTTAAATAACTTCCAATATATAAAGAAAGTGAGCAACTTGAACTTCAAAAATCAACATCAATTCAGAAAATCTACAAAAATTATAAAACAAGGATCTTTGAGTCGATGGAAACTAGATCTACAGTTATGTTTGTTTAGTTTAGTTTGGTGGTTTTTTAAGATGATCGACTTGTTCGACAATAAATAATCAAAGCCAGGGTTTGGATTTGTTAACGATTGAGGTGGAGTTTGGTGGATTCGATGTTGGTGTTGGAATTCTGGAGCGAAGACGGACTTGTAGGAGAAGTATGGTGAAGCTCGGTCATGGTTTAGAGAGTGTGACAATTGTGAACAGTGGGCATTTAACTGCAGATCGTGATTGACTTTGGGTGGCTGAAATTGCTATGGAGGAGCTCGTCATGTTCGACTTGCGATGGGGTGCATGATGGTGGCATCCACAAGAGGTTAAATGGGCTATAGAGGTGGTTAAAGGGGGGAGGGGTTATTAGATCATCAGGTCGAATTGTGAATAGGTTAATCGAGTTGGTCATTGTCGGGTCTGTCGTGAAGCTTAGGTGGAGAAGAATCCATTGGCCAAGACGGGGTTAAATTCCATCGACTCTAGCTTCGTGGCGAGGTAAAGACGTGCACGAATTTGGGTATGTGCACATATACAGGTATCAACTTTTTTTGGGAAGAGGAAGAAAGTTAAGTTAGAGAGGGAGTTGTTTTAAAAGGTGATTAGTTGGTTAATTAAGTTAATAGGTGAAATAATCATATTATTTTAATTCGAAAACTTATAAAATGAATATCTCCTTCAAAAGAGGTCTAATTGAGGTGCAGTCTTTTGCGTTGCATTAGCAATAGCGATAGCTACATGTGGGAACTAGTTCCTCGAGTTTGGAGGAATCAAAATTTTGAACTAAAATCGAATGTTAATCAAACTAGAGCACTTGAGTGTTAGTTGGAATTTCTATGAGTTATTCACATTTGAATGAATACTATAATGATATATATTGCAATATTTTTTTATTGTTTTATGTTGATTAAATATCTGCTTTTGAAAAGAGAATGCCATTTAAAATGAAATACAAAGATTTTTGTAGAGAAATCTGGATTTCTAACCGTTGTAGTTTTAATTTCGAATTGTATACCAGTAGATTTTAATTCCATTTATATATCTGTTATATAAATTATAGAATCTAAAAGTTGGTAGTTTGGCCATATTAGATGTGACATTGATATATGTTAAAAGTTGAACCCTTTTAGTGATAAAGGTATTAATAGCATTGGTTAAGTACTATGGTAGCTATTGGTCTCGTTGCAGTATTTTGAACTACTTTTAATTGATGTTTTGATCTGAAATTGGTAGTGGATTTGGAAAATGATTTTTAAACTTGACTTTTAAGATTTTCCATGTTATTTTATTTAAAAATAGTTTTTTGAACTTCTCTATTTCACTTCAACCTTTTTGATAATTTTTTCTAATTTATTTGAAAATGTTTTAAAATTATTGTGGAAAGTGTTTATTTTTATAGAAAAGTTATTAGAATAACGATTGTTTATTTTAGAGGAAAAAAGGGTTTACCTTTTATTTTAAAATGATTCTGCTTTAAAAAGAAGATATAAATATTTTGAAATAAATATTTATGAAGCATTTTTATATAAAATGTTGTATAAAAAGATAGATTTAGAAATATTATTTACAAGTAAAGGATAGTTTTATAAAGGGTGTTTTATAATAAAAGAATGGACTTATAAATGATAATTTATATAAAAGGGAAATTGGTACCATTTTATTAAACTGGAAATAAATCACATTTGTGGATTTATAGTGATATTTAGAGTAATCTTTTTTATGTAAACTATGTGTTTCTTTCTTGAAACATAAGATTTGCGATAAATATATGAGATTTAACATTTGGACTTTTATAATTACTAAGGATTTTTATAATTACATTTGGAGTATTATAAAAGGAATTCACAAATAGTTTTAGAGATTTGTAAAAGAAGCTTTATAAATATAGATAAATTTATAAAACGAATTTATATATATAAAAGAAATGTTTAAAAGGGATAATAAAAGGGGATTTATAAAATTGGATATTTATAAATAAGATTTTATAAAAGGAGATATGTGAATAATATTTTATAAAAGAAGATCAATAAACAATATTTTATAAAGGAGATCTATAAATGATATTTTATAAAGGATATTTATAAATGAAGATTTAGAATAGAATTTATAAATGGAGTTTGTACATATAAAAGAGATTTATAAAAAGGAATTTTATAAATGAAAGGAGGTTTGATTGCTATAAATTATCATTTAATTTTACAATGGTATGGAAAGTCTTCTTTTCACACTTAACACCAAATTTCAAAGTATGAAAACTCATCTTTATCCTGAGAATCAACAATGTATGTTGGGACAAAGATAGTATGCTAACTTGTCTGATTACATTGTTAATCGAGGGACAGTACTGTTTGAAATTATGAAGTGGCGGTAAGTATATTTGGTCTAATTTCTATATGTTCTATTTACTTACTCCAAAAGAAACATGCTTCGGGTTTATTATTACCAATGTTAAAAATGACATTTGTTTTGACCAAAATTAGTATGGTTTTGGAAAATGAAAGCTTCCTTAAGATTTGTGAATACACTTATACCAATGAGATAAGCATATAGGTACATTTCTTAAGTAATGGAAATGTAGTGCATAGTGAATATACTTATAATGTAATATAAATATATGGAAAAGTTTTCTATGTTTTGGAAGTGAAAAGTTTTTGAGTATACTTATATAGTTGAGACAAGTATATTAATATTTTTAAAGTATTGAAAACAGTAGAAGGGGGTTTGTGAATATATCTTTGTAAAAATATTTTAATACAGAGATTTACAAAGTGGTTTTAATTAATAAATAGATTAATTTCAGTGGCTTAGCGGTTGCTTTCTTCTTACCCATGCTTGGCTAAAACTCTAGTTGAATTTTTTGTTTATTTGATAGTAACCAACTAACTATTAAATCTCGGCCAGTTATTAAAACCGTCAATTATCGGTTCGGTGAGGACCGACATTGGGTATATTATCCGAAAACCAATTCAAATCGGCATATGGGTTTGAATGTGAGGCATCTTGAAGATGATGAAATAAAAGACAGACTTCTTAAAAGTGCAAGGGGTACCTACTACTAATCCCGATGGCGATTTCAAAATGGATATAGTAGAACGAGTAACTTCAGTTTGTTCATATTCCGAACAACTTGTATAGATGAATGCTAACATGGCATTGTCTCTTAGAGGGCAGTGTTAGCATTCCGAGTGGGATTTTCTCAAAAGATAAAACTTAGCCTCAAGCCTTACAAAAAAGAATGACCAAAACATAGGATATGCAGCAGGGCTATGTGGGGCCGCCCATTACGTTATGGGCATTACCCTTCTAGGTCACTATTTATGGAATTATGGATTTGGTATGTGTATGAGAGCTCTTGGGAAAAGTTTGCAAAGAAACCAAAGTGATGACATATTTGGTACTATCCAGTAAGTGTCTGATCGGTCCTATATTGGCAGTGGATCCATATAAGGCCCTTAGTACATTTTCTAAAGGTGTACAATGGTAAGAGTCACCCTATAATCATTGTATGAAATATATTCTCTAGTAAGTTTCTTCGGACTTTGTTTTATAGCTATTATACTGGAATGTAGGCTATAATTCAATATTTATTTTAAACCTTGACATTATGTTAATATCATATGAAATGGTTTGGTCATCGTAAGGAAAAACCTATCCGTGTTTATGTGCGGCATGGTCTTACGAAATCCTTTATTTTTGAAAGGATTTTAATATTAAATTCCATTTGAGGTGTGTTTCTCACGTTGGTTTATCAGACTGAACCTGGCTTTATCTTCTTATAATGCTCGGGTCAAACCGAGTTTATTTTCAAATCTAGAATGGATGCTTTGGAGCTTCACAAGACGAGGTAGATGTCTCTAAGAAGTATTCACGTATATTTTATTTCCGCTCCATTTGTTATTTGTGTTTATTGACAATTGTGAGGACAGGTTGTTATAACCGTCCAAGTTGATGGTTTAATAGTGAACTCTGATTGATGAATGCATATTGCAGTTTTCTTTTGTAAAGATCTGTTGGATATTATATGTTACTCGTCATGATGTGAGATTTTGTTCTGTCTTTTTTCTTTCTTTTCCCCCAATAATTTATATTAGACACTTGGATGTTTGGCATGTGAATACCATGGGTTTATTGGCATCGAATTTTGAGGGTTGAAAAGGTCGGTCGTTAAAGTGGTATTAGAGCTTAGGTTGAGCGAACACCTAGGCTTTAGTGGGGTAGATTCATTAAAGATAGGGTTAGTAATATCCTAGAATGCGTTTGAGTGCGTATATAAATGAGTGCGTATTTGTTAATGCTATAAAAATGTTTTATATTATATCGGTTTGAGTGGTTTATGAATTCTGATCGATGCAGAAGGTACAACTGTATCGATAGGGGTTCCTAAGCACTTGTACAAGACGAACTGACATAGTGTTGTTTTTAATTTGGTAAATGAAATTATTTTAACTAGAATTATTTTTTATATATTAAAGAATAATTTTCGAAAATTGATATATTAACTTATGATATGTTTGTTTGTTCGAAAATGATAATATTCAGTTATTATCATTTATTGTTTGATTAGTCACGCTCGTTCAGTTTAGGAACATTGGCTATTGTTTATTGTTTGATTATTTGTGCTTGCCCAATTTATGAGCATCTATTGTTTTGGTTGAATTAAATACGAACATCTGGTTAATTCACTTTCACGATTTGACTATAAAGCGTTCGACGATAATGTTGGGTTGACATTTATGTCAACAAAAGTTGTTTATTATAATCTAAAACCTTGGTATTCATTTGTCAAATGATTTTGTATAGAGAGTGGAGTACGTATAGTTTATATAAATATGGTTTATAAATAATAGTGATTTAAAACTTAGAATTTGAGAACATAAATTCTGATGTTTTTAAAAAAAAAATTCCAAAGCTTTTGAGGAAATAATAATTATATTATTTTAAAGTATTTACAAATAGAAATATCTTAAAAGAATTTTAAAGGGTAAGAAGCACTGAACTCATTTCTGTTTTTGGAAAATAATTCTAGTGATGATTGTAGCATCATTGGTGTTCATTTTCGAGTTTCTAAGTAATGGATTACTACCGTGGTAGTTTTCTCTTCAGAGTTGTTTTGGTAAAATAGATTTTGATTTAATCTAATAGTATGGTTTGCTATATAAAAGGAGAATATGTATATTATTATTATTCAAAATGATTTGAAATAAAATGGGGTGTTTAATTCTGAAATTTCATTTAAGTTATTATATAGACTCATAAATTCTATGCATTTGGATAGTTTGGTTTGGGCATCTCATTTTGATATGTTAGTTGATATATTCATTTGTTTAAAAAAATGGAATTTTCAGCAATTTTGGACGGTCAAAAACTTCCGAATGAATTGAAAACTTGGAGCTAAGTTTTTTTGTGCAAATATAAGAAAATAAGTTTTTGTTACTTATGAATTTGAGGAGATAATTAGTTAAAACTAGTTTTAAATTTATTGGACATTCATGTGAAGTATAACAAATTCGATATTGTATATACCCTTAGGATGTAAAAGAGAGTATTATATGAATATGTATTCGAGTTATAAAATGTTGATAAACTTAAGAGAATCTTTATGAAACGTACATCAATAATAAGTATTAAAAGAAATATACTAAGTAAAAATGAATGTGAATAAAATGTAACTGGTATAGTTATAAAATTAATGGAATAAATGTGTAAGTTTTGTGTACATCATCTTATTCGTATAACTCTTTTTGGTCCATATTCGAGTACATGATTCCGAGGTGAGTGACATCGGTCTGAGTTACAATTATTCACTTGATTCTTGATGACGAACACTCGATATGGGATTTTGATATGATTAAGAAGTTTTGGATCATAATTTATGGCTACATAAGGAGGTTCTAGTTGATCAAGGAACCTGATCGGAGTCTGTACCAGAAAATTCGAGTGAGCAGTACTAGTTCGAAAGTAAAATTTGTATGATCGAGCGATAAGATTTTATATTGCATATGGATGACGTATGTACATCGTACGGGCTTTAATATAATTATATGCATTTGACATTAGAAATTGCAAGATATATGGTTTGCTTGCATTTTTAAGTGAGATACAAATTCATGGAAGCAACAGCTAACTTGCTGCTTTTGGTTTCATCAATAGAGTTTGTTTGCTTGACAAATTGGTATATTTTTATCGTTTAACGGATGATTTTGATATGTGTTATACACATTCTATAAGATATATCATAAGTATATACTGTTGTTGATGGTTTTATCCCCAGGCTAATTTTGGTTTTTTTTTTCTTTTGCTGATTTGGGCCAGTTGTGGTGAGTAGTATTTTTTTCAGATTGAGCCACTCCAAGGAAGTGATGTAGATTTTTCTGTAACTTTAGAAACTTTAAAGTTTAAATAATCCATTTTTATTAATTTAATTTGTAACCCTGAAGGTGAGAAGTTTTAAAAGCTATGGGTTTTGAAGACACTTTTCTTTCTTGGGAATTTCGAAGACAAAGTTCTAAGGAGGAAGAATGTAACGACACATAATTTTCAATGTTTTGGATAGGAATATTTAATTTATTTTAATATTCAGATTTGATTTGAATATAATAAATTGTACAAAAAATTATTTTTTAATAAAACGACTCGTCTTTTATAGTAGTATTTTTAATTTGATTTATAGGATTTTTCCATAATTTTTCATTTGCAAAATATATAAATTATTGTTTGACTATTTTACGGTAAACATTGGTATTTTGAAATTTTACAGCATAAGATAACTGGAGTATTTTATTATTTTTTTGAGATCATGTTGCATTTTTATGCATGATCTTACTTTTGTTTTGTCATTCGTGGCTTCTACGCAAATGAACTTTTTTGCATGATGCGCTAGAAATCACAAGATAAGTATAATAAACACTTGACAATTAAACACACTTTTCTGCTTACCACTCTCCTTTTCTCTTTCACTTTTCTTTTAATTCACTTTCTACAAATAAAGAAAGTGAGCAACTTGAACTTTTAAAACCAATAGCAATTCAAATAATTTATTAAAAATTATAAAACACGGATCTTTAAGACCATGGCAACTAGATCTACAATTTTATATGTGTTTGGTTGAGTTTTTTGATGTTTTGTATGATCAACTTGTTTGATGGTAAACAATCAAAGCTAGGTTTGGATTGTCAATGATTAAGGTGGAGTTAGGTGAAGTTGATATTGGTTTTGGATTTCTAGAGTGTAGAGGAACTTGTAGGAGAAGTATGGTGGAACTCAATCAAGGTTTGGATAGTGCGACAGTTGCAAAAAGTGCACATTGATCTACAAGTTCGCGATTGGGTTTGGGTGGCCGGAGTCGAATTGGAGAAGCTCGTCATGTATGGCACACGGTGAGGTGAGTGATGGTGGCATCAGCAAGAGGTCCGATGGCCTGTAGAGGTTGTGAGGGCGACTGGCGTGGGAGGGTTATTGGTTCATTAGGTCAAATTGTGAATAGGTTGATCGAGTCGGCCATTGTCAGGTCCATCGTGAAGCTCGGGCAGAGAGGAATCCATTGGCAAAGACAGCGTTCGATCCCGTCGATTCTAGCCCCATGTCAAAGTAAAGAGATGAACAAATTTGGGTATATGCATATGTACAGGGTCGGCTTTGTTTTGGGAAGGGGAAGAAAGGTTGAGAGAGAGGGAGTTGTTTTAAAAGGTGATTAGTTGGTTAATTAGGTTATTAAGTGAAATAATTATATTATTTTAATTCAAAAACTTACAAAATGAATGTCTTCTTCATACGAGATCCAATAGAAACATGGTCTTTTGTGTTGCGCTCATAATAGCGATAGTTATAAGTTGGAACTGGTTTCGTCGAGTTTAAAGAAAGTGAAATGTTGGCCTAGAAGATCAAACCGGAGCTTTTAAAAGTCTGCTGGAATTTCATTGAGTTATCTCACATCTTAATGAATACTACGGTGATATATAGTAAATAAAAATTACTGTTTTATGTTAAGATGATTTATTAACTTGGTTTATTTAAATATCTGCTTTTGAAAAGGGATGCCATTTAAATGAAATACAAAGAATTTTCAGAGAAATCCGAAAATCTCACTGTTGTGATTTTAATTTTATTTATATACCTATTGATTTTAATTTCATTTATATATCTGTTATATAAATTATTGAATGTAAAAGTTGGTAGTTTTGCCATATTAGATATGACACTGACATATGTTAATAGTTGAACCTTTTTAGTGACAAATTAGCATTGGAAAAGCGCTAAATTATACAACTACATTGTTAATCGAGGTATAGTATTGTTTGAAATTAGAAAGCAGTGGTTTGGTCTAATTTCTATACGATCTATATACTTACACCAAAAGGAAAGTGTTTTAGGTTTATTATTACCAATATTTTAAATGGCATTTATTTTAACCCAAATAAGTATGGTTTTGGAAAATGAAATCTTTCTTAAGATTTGTGAATACACTTATACCGTTGAGATAAGCATATGGGTACATTTCTTAAGTATTGGAAATGTAGTGCATTGTGAATATACTTATATTGTAATATGAGTATATGGAAAAGTTTTCTATGTTTTGAAAGTAAAAAGTTTTGTGAGTATACTTATACAGTTGAGAAAAGCGTATCAATATTTTTAAAGTATTGAAAAGAGTAGAAAGGGGTTTGTGAATATATCGTTGTAAAAGTATTTTAATACAGGGATTTACATAGTAGTTTTAATTAATAAAAGGATTAATTTGAGAGACTTAGTGGCTGCTTTGTGATTAACCATGCTTGGTTAAATCTCTGGTTGAACTGTTTGTTTGTTTGATAGTTAGATATTTGAATATCAAATCTCGATCAGTTTTTAAAACCATCAATCATACGTTAGGAGAGGACCGAGATCAGATATATTATTCAAAAACCAATTCGATCCCGCATAAGTGTTTGAATATGAGACATCTTGAAGATGATGAAATCAAAGATAGAATTCTTTGAAGTGCAAGGGCTACTTATTACAAATCTAGAGGGTGATTCCAAAATGGATATAATAGAACTATTACATTCGGTTTATTCATATCCTGAACAACTTGTATGGATAAATGCTAACATGGCATTGTCGCTATAAGAGCGGTGTTAACATTCCGAGTGGGATTTGCTAAAAAGGTAAAATGTAGCCTCAAGCCTTACAAATGGGAATGACTAAAGCATGAGATATGCAGCAGGGCTATGTGGGTCGCACCCATTAGGGTATGGACATCACCCTTCTAAGTCACTATTTATGGAACTATGGATTCGGTATGTGCATGAGGGCTCTTGGGAAATGGTTGCAAAGAAACCGAAGTGATGGCATATTTGTTACTATTCAGTAAGTGTTGGTCAGTCTTATGTTGGCAGTGGGTCCACATGATTACCTTCATACATTTTCTCGAAGCGTATAGTGGTAGGAGGTACCCCGTCTAATCATTATATGAAATATGTTCTCTAGTAAGTGTCTTTGGACATAGTTGTATAACTATTATGCTGGAATGTAGGATGTAATTCAATATTTATTTTAAACCATAGACATTATTGTAATATCACAACATTACCTATGAAATGGTTTGGTTATCGTAAGGAAAAACCTATCCGTGTTTATGTGCGGCATGGTCTTATGCGATACCTTTATTTTTAAAAGGTTTTTTAACACTAAATTCCATTTGAGGTATGTTTCTCACGCTGGTTTATTAGACTAATCTTGACATTATTTTCTTATAATGCTCGGGTCAGACCAAGCATATTTTTAGATCCAGTATGGATGCTTTGGAGCTTCATTGGACGAGCTAGTTGCATCTAAGAAGTATTCGCATATATTTTATTTCTGCTTCATTTGTTATTTATGTTTATAGACAATTTTGAGGCAGGTTGTTATAACTGGTCAGGCCGATGGTTTGATGGTTAACTCTAATTAATGGATGTATACTACAGTTTTCTTTAATAAAGATCTGTTGGATATTATATGTTACTCATCATGATTTGAGATTTTGTTCTCTCTTTTCTATATTTTCTACCAAAAATATGTCTTTTTGGCACTCGGATATTTGGCATGTGAATATCGAGGATGTATTAGTATCGACTTTTGATTGTTGAAAAGGTGGTCGTTACAAGTAGTATTAGAGCTTATGTTGAGAAAACACCTAGGCTTTAGTAGGGTAGAATCATTAGAGATTGTGTTATTAATACCCTAAAATGAGTTTGAGTGTGTATATATATGAGCGCGTAGTGCTATAATTTTTTTATATTATGTTGATTTACCGATTGAGTGGTTTATAAATTCTGATCGATGAAGAACGTATAACTGTATCGATAGGGGTTCTTAAGCACTTGGATAAGACAAATCAACATAGTATTACTTTGAATTTGGTAAATGAAGTAAGTTTAACAAGAATTATTTTTTATATATTAAAGAATAATATTCAAAAATTGATATGTTAATTTATGACGTGTTTATTTGTTCGAGAATAATAATATTTGGTTATTATCATTTATTTTTTGTTTAGTCATGCTCGTTCAGTTTAGGAGCAGTGACTATTGTTTATGGTTTGATTATTTATGCTTGCCTAATTTATGAGCATTTATTGTTTTGGTTGAATTAAATAAGAACATCTGATGAATTCAGTTTCATGATTTTAGCTTTCGGCGATAATGTTGGGTTAACATTTAATGTCAATAAAAGTTGTTTCTTATAATCTAAACCTAGGCATTCATTTATGAAATGATTTTATATAGAGAGTTTAATATGTATAGTCTATATAAATATGGTTTATAAATAAAAAGGATTTGGAGAATTTGAGAACTTAAATTCTAGTATTTTTGAAAATTGTTTTTCAAAGTTTTTGAGAATCAATAATAGTTTTATTTGAAAGTATTTACAAATAGAAATATCTTGATAGAATTTTAAAGGGTAGGAAGCACTAACTCGCTTCCATTGCTGGAAAATAATTCTGGTGATGACTACAACATCATCGGTGTTTATTTTTGAGTTTTTAAGTGATGGATTGCTGCCATAGCAGTTTTTTCTTCAGAGTTATTTTGGTAAAATAGATTTTGATTTATTCCCAATAGTACGGTTTGTTACATAAAAGGAGAATGTGTATATTATTATTATTCCAAATGATTTGAAATAAAACCAGATGTTTAGTTCTGAAATTTCAGTTAACTATTATATAGACTCATAAACTCTATGCATTTTGATAGTCTGTTCGTGCATCTCATTTTTATATGTTAGTTTATATTTTCATTTGTTACAACAAAATGGAATTTTCGAAAATTTTGAACGGTCAATTTTTTTTTAATAAATTGAAAACTTGAAGCTAAGTGTTTTTGTGCAAGTTTTTTGAGGACAACGTAAACATTCCAAATGGGATTTTCTATACCGGTAAAACATAGCTTTAATCCTCACAACCAGGAATGGCTAAAATAGAAGATATGCGACAGGGCTATGTGGGTCGCACCCACTAGGGTATGGGCATCACCCTTCTAGATTACTATTTATGCAATTACAAATCTGCCATGTGCATAAGAGCTCTCGAGAAAAGGTTGCAAAGAAAACAGGACAATGACATATTCGGTACTATCTAGTAAGGGGTAAGCTGATCCTGTGTTGGCAAGGGGTCCATATGAGGCCCTCAGTACATTTTTTAGAGGTGTACTATGGCAAGCGGTACCTTGGTGCCTTGTCATTGTATGGAACCATTCTCCAATAAGTGCCTTCTGTCTTAGTTGTCGATTCCATCACATCATTCTTCACTAACTCTCTGCGTCACACACTAGTACGATGAGCTCGATTGCTTAGACATAAATGTGACTTGGACAACAAGTCATGACAAAACAAAAGTCACATTCCACCCAACTGCGTTGCACCACCCCAATCGGACACCGCTAGCCTCAATCTCATGCAAAGCTCAAAGCCAATCTCCTATCCACCTAACTCCACCTCCATCGCTACCACATCAAAAACCTGGTTCGACATCAACTATTAGAGCTCGACTAACTACCACTGCACGCACTTTTGCCTATGCCAAAATGAATCACTCCTTTCCCCGAGTGCAACAATTCCGACACCGATGAATTTCTTGGCCCATAGCACAAAAAAAAACTATGGGAAGGAGGCGGCTACAATTCTCTTACACGCAAAAGGGAAAGAAGAGAGAGGAAGATAAGTATAGGTAAACTGAAGGGGGTATGGGGTTTTTGTATAATAAAATTATGTTATACTTTAATTTCTCAAATTAAATCGCTTCACATTTCAAGCTCACACAATCTATTGGACATCGGATCATTATGAAACTTTTTAGTATAACTCACTGTATTATTCTAGTTCCAATGACAGTAGTTTCTTCAAAATCTGAGGCAGTTCTCCAAAATGATAATTTCACGTGTTTCGAAATCTTTATGCAGTAAATGATTTTTGGTCTACTTATTGATGTTTATTTGAACTATTTATATTTGATAACAAATTTAAGAAAACAAATTTCTTATCATTAGTTACTATATAAAAGGGGTTAACAAGGTTATTAAATCAATTCCATCATTTATGATGGGCAATGCTACTACCACTTTGGTCCCCTTACATAGTATATAAACAAATCTTTTCCATATAGAAAGCTTAATTCAAAACCATTATTAAACCACTTTATATTTTATATCAGATTCTCTAAGGAAAAGTTTAGAAGTCAACTCCAGGTTTCATTTCAAATAACTTGAATTAACAATATATACATATATCTTTTCATATATCAAATCTTAATTTCAGAATTTAAGTCAAAAATATTTACCTGAAACAACTTTGAAGCAAATAGTACCACCCCCATTTAGAAACTCGAAAATGAACGCCAATGATGCTGCGGTCATCACCGGAATTATTTTCCAGTGAAAAAAGTGAGTTTAGTACTTTCTATCTCCTTTAAAAATCCTTTTTAAAATATTCTATTTATAAATACTTCCGAATTATACAATTATTATTTTCTTAAAAATCTTAGAATTTTTTTTCCAAACATCGGGATTTAACTTCTTAAATTCTATGTTTAAATCCTTTTCATTGATAAACCATATATTTTAAACCATAATTATACAAATTTACTTTCTTATATAAAACCATTTCACAAATATTTACTCTAAAATATCTTATCTCTCTTTAAATTATAATAAACAACTTTTATTAAAGTTACTTTTTTTTAACACAACATTACCATCGAATGCTTTATAGTCAAACCGTGAAACGAACTTCATAAAGCGTTCATTTTCAATCTATTCACACAATCTACCAAAGCCATGCAATAAAAAGATAAAACTGCTCATGAACTGGTCAAGCATAAATAAACAATCAATAACAATAGTAATGCTCATAAACTACCCAAGCACAACTGATCAACCAACAAACACTAACAATGCCCGTAAACTGGCTAAGCAATATTAAATTGATAATTCTACAAATGAGAATAATGCTCATAAACTGGTTGAGCATGTCAAATCATTCCAAAGGATAGCAATGCTCATAAACTGGCCAAGCATGGCTAAACTAATTAATGCGGAGTAATGAATTAAGATCATTAATCCCTACATTAATTGAACTACACTATTAGGTCATACTTATATAAGTTATCTTATATAAGATCTTTAATTCTTCATTGTTGGAATTACCTTTGAGGCATACATTTATTACAAATACAAATATTCCCTTATATGTATAGCACACTTACCTCATATTAGGGCATTCCATTGCCCTATCTCTTAATGAGTTATACCTAACCGAAAACAATGTTCTCGCTTAATCTTCAACTCTAATGCCATATGTAACGGACACCTTTCGACTCCCAAATATCGACACTAATACATCCACGGTATTTACATGTCGAGCACTCAAGTGCAGAAAAGACAAAATATTAAGGTAAAGAAAAGATGAAAAAAGGAATAAGAAAGAGGTGAACAAAAACATCATAATCTCACAGTGGAATGATAACATATAATATCAGAAGATAATATATAGATACTGTAATGTACATAGTATTTCAAAGTTACTAATCAAAGCACTATCATCACCCTAGATCATTATAAAAACCTGCCCTTACAATTGCCAATATATATACATAAGTAACACAGTAGAAATAAGAATACTATGGTAGGTAAACATCCAGCTCCTCTTCAAGAGCTCAAAGAACATCAAGGAAAACCTGTCTTTCTTAGACTACTCGAAAGAGCACATAAGGAGGTTAGGGAAAAAAAGCCTTGTGTCAAACAAAAGTCTGGTATTAGAAACTCAAAAATTATATGTACAACACATAACAACACCTTTTGAGATCGTCATAACAACTATCCCCTCAAGAGATCCAAACCATCTAATAAGTACATATTGCGATATAATAGATAATGCCTTGGGTGAACAATACAAATCAGAAAATAGTCATTGGTGCTTAAGTTGGTCACACCGTAATGATATTTATAGGTATATAAATAAAAACCGCAAAAGCGCGTTCGCATAATGGATTTCTATGGAGACCTCCCTAGTAAAATATCGACTGATCTCCTAAAACAAGGATCAGAATTCACCTTTTGAGTGTAGTATATCTCTAGATAAAATATACCATAAGGAAAACACTTTTGTGAACAACGTGAACCTAGTACCAACAACTCCCCATGCATAGCATATCAAAAAGCATATTCTAGATATGGAGTTGATATACCCCCCCCCCCCCCAAGGTTACCTAAATTTAGGATTGTACAACATACTTTGCACTACACCAAAACAGGCAAATTCTAACATTTATAAGTGTTACAAATAATTTCAGTGACACTTTTTAAGTGTTACTAATGGACTGTGAGGAATGGAGCGGCCAAATTTGTAACACTTATAAGTGTTACAAACATACGTATTACTAACACTTATAAGTGTTGGTAACGAAATATACGGTAACGCTTATAAGTGTTGGTACAGAAATATACGGTAACGCTTATAAGCGTTGGTACAGAAATATACGGTAATGCTTATAAGTGTTGGTAACGAAATATACGGTAACACTCATAAGTATTGGTACTGAAATATACGGTAACGCTTATAAGTGTTGGTAAAGAAATATACGGTAACACTTATAAGTGTTGGTATAGAAATACACGGTAACGCTTATAAGTGTTGGAAAATGATTATTTAGTAACACACACATAAATATACCAAAACTTAAACGCAAAGTTTAAATATAAACACATTGCAAATAATGGTTCTCATACCACAAATAATTCATCATACATATTCAATGCAAAGTTTAAACAATATGCCATCATAAAACTGCTATGAATTTCTATTAACCCAATAAATAATTACAGTGTCCAATCCAGTTGTAAACAATCATACAACTAAAGCCACTATGTGTGGCCACAGAGATAAATAAGATGTCACATTACAAATGGAGGTGCAAACTCTCTCTGAAGCACCAACCTCCAATACCAACGTACAAAAACTTATATCTCACACCAAGTGCAATCTGTATTGGACACTTCATGCAGTACCAACCTCAAATACCAATGTACATTTCTATTTTAACGCTTCATGCAATAATACTTGAGATTGATCGATCGTTTGTCAAGAAAGGAAGTAAACATGGAGATGGATTATTCTCAACAACAATCTGTATATTTAGAGCAACAAAATTTTATCAACAACAATAATGGTGTGTTATTTCAAATAATCAGTATTGACATTTTACAGTGCTAAATAGACATTGTTTACGATTATATAACTTATTTTACAGTGACAATGAATTCGACTAATGAAAAGAAAAGAAGAAGAGATGAAGCATTTCATGCTACTCCCACGATGATTAATCAGTCTCCCACGATCTTGCAACTTCAAACATAAAATTTAAATTCAATCATGGTACAGTACTCGTGTTTGGAACAAATTAACAATCATCTTGTTCAAAATCAAATTCAAAATGATCTATGCTCTTCGATCAACCATCAAGTAATGGAAACTGATCAATATATCATATCCCAAGTAAGAGAATTCTTGTTGACAAGCAAATCATATTCTTAGTTTCAAGTGCTATATTTGACAGGTTGATTATATATATGTGCAGGGGGAGAAATTGAGGCGTACAATAGTAGAAAAAACCTATTGGGACTATCTTGCGTTGGTACAGGCTGTTGAGCAGACGCAGCCTTTAAAGTGTCAGAAAAGAACATGATTTTATGATTGAATCCATTATGATTGAAACCTATCGGGACTATCTTGCGCTGGTATGGGAATTATTATACTCATTATTAAAATTGTCCCAATCCATTAGGTGTATGCATGTCATGTTATTTATTTGATCTGGATTGGATTTCTATACCATACACGTATGTCATGCTATAAAAAGAAAAAAGGGCATATTTTGTATTATATGAAATAAAAATTTTGAAATAAAAATATTATACATGTCATTTCTATAAAATAAGCATGTTTTGGGATCATAATAATACCTTATGGAAACTTTGTAATAGCATACACTTGCTACATCATGATTCCATCCAGCTTTAGCTCCAAATTTAAGACTACCTAGCTTCAATTGTTGTTCCCCTGAATCAAAAGACAAATTAGATAGGTTCTTTTAATGAAAGAGTGATCCTCATTACGAGGAGAGTACTCGATATTTTATTAAACCGAGTTCTACATAACCTTTAGCTACATCCAACATTAGAGTAATATTGAGATAATTGTGGAGTGAAATGTATGCACTTAATCATAAAACAAAATCCATCTTTTTTAGAAAGATTAATTTGTAATTAAGATTTCAGGTTATAAGACCCAAAATCAGAAGAAACAAAAGAGTTTATAGAGAAGAAATCACTCGATTCTTTCACAAGCTGAAGAAAGAAAAAAACTTCGATGCCAACTAACTCCTTTATACAAAGATCCAAGAATTTATGTTCCATTCAAAAGAGGCTGCAAATATTTCTATTTTGAAAACACCTAACACCTTCAAGCACACACTATCTTATACTTCAAGATTTTTTATTATCTGTTTATTATATGGAATACTACTAAAGTTATGCATGTGATGATAGGATCATTTTTCCTAATACTATTTCATGGGTCAGCCTACCCAATTCATAGTTTTATCAGTTTTGATCATTCACTTGCATTGCTTAAATTATAACATAATTTCTAACATTAACTACTCCAAGTAAAGTTTTCATGCAGGAAAAATATATTAAGGATCAATGATTTGGGTTAACAAATAATAAAAAAAATTATTTTCAATTTACAAACACAAAATCACAGTTTTATTTTCATTTTTATTCTCAATACAAGTTATTTTTAGTTTACAAACACAATAAAGCGAGAACTCTAAATTATTAAGTAAAAAATATTTATATTACGTTTTTCAAGTTATAAATGTAATTTGGATGTTAATAATGATGTTTGATAAGTATTTAAAAAAGAAAGCAACCATCTTTAAGTCATTTGCAAAAGTTAGTAAGCAAATATGTACATAAATGATAATCATGTAACATTGTAATAAAAAAGTTATTAAATTGATTTACAAGTTCATATGACATGTTAGGATATGTTAAAATTGTTATAAACATTGTTTTGATTGCTTATTAGTTGTAAATTGAATATATATGTTGAAACGAGTCGCAGATTTACACAATGTATAATCACTTGGAAAACTTTACAAAACAAATGAAATGTGATATGCAATCATTTATACCTTTGAAAAATGTTTGAATATACTTTAGAAATGATTCTTAAGTGTTTAAACGTGTCTCAAAAAGTTTGGATATGAACCTCAAAATACGCGTAAAATTTGACGGGTCGCGTAACGGTAGTTCATGCTTTCGCATCAAAAGTTCATATAAACATAAGAAGTGGAATATAGTTCAGAATTCTTCGAAGTAAGAATTTTCCTAATCCTTATATCCATATCTATCATATAGAAAATGAAAATCAAGATTTCATCTTGTATATTTTGAAATATGGCAAAATTAATTTTCAAGAAAAATCTAGTTTTTGCACTAAATGACCAAAGTTGGAAATGGTAAAATAATCGTTTTAAAATTATGAAATAAATTTTAAACATCTTTTAAAATGTTTGAAAATTGATGTAAGTTGAAAAGATGGTTTTCTAAATGATATAAAAGTCATTTGAAGAATATAGCTTTTAGAGCACTTTTTATAACACTATTTGCAACACTTTCGCAAAGCTTTTCAATAACTTTTGAAATAAAGGTTGAAACTTAAAAATTCTTTTCCACATCTTTGGTAAATGTTTTAAAGTAAATAATAAACCATTTTAAAAAGATTTGAATAATTTAACATTATTTTGAAGATGGTTAACAAATAGTTAAGTGATTTTAAAGGGGGAAATGAGTATGCGGAAATGACTAGTACATTTGTCCCGCCTATGAGATCTAAAAGTGAAAAAAAGTGTGTAACTAAGGTTAGGGATGGAGCAACAAGTACCTTGAACTTACCTAGCCTCGGTTTTCTCTTTTAGGCGAGGGGTGGAACATATCGAAAGGAAAGCCTGGATGTTCAACTTGGATTTTATAGAAATAATCTTCTTATACTCATTATTAAAATCCTAAGAGGGAACTTGTCCGGTTTGTGGAATTCAGAAGGTGATCACACCGTTATTCCGCCTATAGAACTCGTTTTAATACGGAGGTTGATTTTGAATAAAAGTAGAACGATTTCTATAATCCTATTTTCTTAAAAGATACTCTTTAAAAATGATTTGAGAAATATTCACAATGAGTTTTAAATGATTCCATATTCACTAAATGAATATTCCAAAAATATACATCTCTCGAAGATATTTTGGTAAAGGAAATAAATGAATCGAAAAACAATCACCTAATTACATCGTTTCTATCGATGATTGGATTTTGAAGGAACCGGAGTCGGATTTTGGTGATTCCTATCCGGAAACCACTTCGAACTAATTTACGTGTTCGAAGATTGAAGATGTTTGAAGACGGAGATATTGAGACGAATAATAACGAGGGATTACTTGTTGATTAATTGAGGATAATGTAATATCCCGGAATTTCTAGGAATTTAAAATGTGATAATCTCTTAATTTAAATTATTTGAACTGATAAAATTGTTATTTTTCAAAATTAAATAACCAAATAATAATAATATAATGTCTTAATTTTGGTTATGAATTGGTTTTCAAATAAGAATACTTATTTTGTATTGTGTAAATAAATTCTATATTAACTTATTATTTTCATAATTGATAAGTGTGTTTAAATATATTTATATCTGTGTGTTTTAAATTGATTTTTAAAATAGGATAAATTGTTTGTAAATAAAAATGAGCTTATTTGAAAATAGATATTATATTTATTTAAATTAATTTTAGGGTTGGATTTTTAAATTTGACTTTGAATTGAATATAAATTTGAATTTAAGGGATATACATACATCTTAAATAAAAATAATAATATAGTTTGAGTTCAAAATATATAGATAATGTTTTTAGTTAAAAATAAGATTTGTTTTATATTTCTCTTTTTATAGAAATTTATATATAGAAATTTGGAATTGTATTTATTTAATAAAAATAAATACAAGGCTTTTTGAAATAGCACTTTTAAAAGGAGTTTGCAATATTTTATATAATTTTATTTATATTATAATTGGTTTTATTTTATTTTATTTTTAAGGATTGTATTTATATAGATTTAGAAAAAAATTATAAATTATTAAATGTATTAGTTAACTAGGAATTTAATTAGAAAAGCATTTTTTTTAAATTAAGGAAAAAACATATTAGTTAATTAGGAAATTAATTTAAAAAAGGCTTTTAAAATTCTTTTAGGATAAATAAAAATAAACCGGGACAAGTGTTTAGTTCTAAATCACTTTGTCAACAAGTGTTAAGACATTTATGTAAATTAAAGACAAGTGTCCTTTTTTTTTAAATTTTCTTTTAATTTAATGAATCTGAAAATTTTGCCTACATAACACTATCTTTCTCCATCTTCTTTTTCTTTAAATTTTTGTTCATTCCTAAAAAAGAAACTAGAACCATCGATGCAACTTTTACTCTTCAAGAATCAGAGAATCCTCAACATCCAAAATCTGAAACCTCCTCAAAAATCAAGTCTGCAAAAATTTGTTTTCCTGTAAAAATTTTCCCAAACCTGTCATCTTGTCCTAAAAATTCAAGCACGACCCAGAAATCAATTTGAAGCCTACAAAACACTCCTCAAACACCACTCTCTGTTAACAAAAGTCTGAAACATTTCTGTGATCAAAAGCCTACAGTTTGTTTTCAAAACAAAATCAAGTGCAAACAAAATCCGCAACATGTTTTCAAAGTTTGATGCTAGTTTTCAATCCCATGTCTGCCTCATTTTTCATATGCATGCAAGTGAATATGGGTCGAGGCAATCTGAAGAAAAAAGTTAAAGCTCAGCAAGTTTTCCAAAAAGCAAACCTGAAACATTCCAGTTTAAATCAAATCAAGGGAATAAAGCATTTTTGTTTTTAAAGCTTCAAGTTCAAATTTATTTTGCAAGCTTTCAAAATACAAAATCTGGAAAGCAAATTCAGTGTAAAGGCTTCCTGTTCTTTTTCGTCACCTCTGCATCTCCTTAAAAATGTGAGTAAACAATTTATTAAAAATTTAAGTAGGAATTTTCTGTTGCATGAAAGTTTGAGATGATGTTTATTTTATATACATAGAAGTTGCCTCTGTGTAGATATAATTATGCAATAGGTTTTGTTATGTTTGAAACTGTGTATGTTTGGTTTCATTTTCCTCTCTGTTTCCTTACTGTAAGTTCGAGTTAAAAATCAAATCTTCAAGTTTATTTTTGTTTAAACAACAGTTAGGATTTTGATTCAAGCAAAATAAGTTAGATTAAGTATAAACTAAGAACCAGGAATAGAACTAAGTTTTGGTATTTGAAATTCATCTGGAAAACAAATAATGCAGTAACAAAATTAACACCAATGTTTGAAATAAAGTGTTGAATTTGGTTAAAATAATCATATAAACTAAAGTACCATGGGAAAATATGAATTTTAAAATGAAAATCTCAAATTTTAATAATGTATTGAATGAGAAATTGGGTATTATCTGGAAATTGGTTTGTGGCCAATATCTGATGATCTATGTTTTTGGGGTGTTCGAAATTCTTGATGGACCTAGAGTGATGATTGGCAAGTACGACAAAAATAAGGGGATGGTTGTCTGATGATCGTGGCGTCGGCAGCAAGGGGGATTTGATTTTAAACCTAATTTTGAGTCTTGCTATAATTTGAATCACTGCTCCTCTTATGGTGTTTCGAGTTGAATCAAATTATGGGAGAAGGAGGCGCGGTGGGTTGGCAAACCTTAGTCGTGATTGTGGCAATTATCATTGATCGGAGGCGAGAGGCTAGGGATATTTCTGATGATGGTTGAGGTCTCAAGTTTACCCTGGGTACTAGATTTTGAATCGAGACATGGGTCGATGTTTGGTTGATCGCAGAAGCTTGTAGGGTGCTTAGGTGACTTGGCGATGAAGTCGGCGTTGACCGGAGGCGATTCCGGTGCCGGTGCACTTGTACAGAGGGGTGAGCGTGTCAGTGGGTTGTGGTTGTTGTGTTGTTGGGTACTAGTTCGGGAAATAAGGTAGATGACTCGGGGGAATACTCGTGTATTTTTGGTTGTGGCTCGAGTATTTCTGGGTTTTTGCATGCTGGGTTAAACTATTATGTTTAACAGTTTTTAAATTTTTTACTAAAACAGTTTTTAATTACAAGAAAAGATAGTGTACTTGTTTCTTGGTTCAAGTATACATGGGTTGAACCCAAATTTTAATGTTCAATCAGATTTTTATTTTTAAAATAAAGTAAGTTTTAACACTTTAAATAATTAAGCTTTGTTATTTCTAGAAATTCATTTCTTTGAATTGATTTGCTTATACAAAGGAATTTGTATGAATGGATTTAAAATGTTTTAAGTTAAAAACCTTAATGTTATTTTCAAACTTACTATGGAAATATAAAAAGGAAATTTTTAAGGAAATGTTTTATTAATGAAAAATGATTTATTAATTTACAATTAAGGATTTAAGTAATTTATGAACTTGAAACTAATGATTGTTAATTAATAATTAAAAGTAGATAATTAATGATTCCTTTATATTTCAAATTAATTAATTAAGTTAAGCAAAGTTTTCAAGGTTAATTTAAGATAATGTTTTATCTTAAAGAATAATTAAGTGTTAATGAATAATAATTAATTAGTTAATTAAGAAAATTTAAGTTTAATTAAATAATTTGATTAATTATTTAAAAGGGGTTAATTAAGTAATTAATTAAGTATAATTATTAACTTAATTAACTAATAATTAAGATGATTTAATTAATGACTAATAATTAATTAAATTATAATTATAATTAATTAAGCAATTAAACTAGTAATTAAGTTTTAATTGGGTTTTCTTAATTAATAATTAAAGGATTATTAATCTATAATGCAAGTTAGTTAAGAATTAATTGACTATTATTAAAGGTTAATTAATTATAATTAAGGATTGATTAATTATAATTATGAATTAATTAATTTGTAATTAAGATTGTTAATTAATAATTAAGTTTTATTAATTAATGATTAAAAGATAATTAATTGGTTAATTAAGGTTAATTAGTTAATTATAAAAGTAATTAGTGATTGATTACTTTGTATTAAAGGATTGATTAATAATTAAGGTTTATTAATTAATAGTTGAAGGTTAATTAATCTGTGAATTAAGGATTAATTTGGTTAAAGAGTAATTAATGAATGAATTACTCGATTTTGATTTATGAGATGAGTGTGATCAAGTAAGTTAATTAATTTGTTAATTAATTAAGAATAGTCACTTGATAAATAATTAAGTAATATTACTTAATAAGTCTTGATAAGAGAAATTACTTAAGATAAGTAATTAATGAATAAATTACAGGGGTAATTGAGATAGATGAAATTACTGATTAGGAAGTAATTTTTAAATGGTTAATTACTTGTTAAAGTAATTAAGGGTTTATTACATAGTGTAATAAATCAAAGAATTTATAAAAGTAATTAAACGTAATTAAGAAGTAATTAAGAATAATTAATTACTGTTTATATTTATTTAAGTTGATTAATTGAAAGTAACTAATTTAAGCATGATTAATTAATGTAATTAATTAAGAAATAATGTAATTAATTATAGTTAATTAATTAATGGGAGTAATTAATTAAGGTTTATTAATTAATATGATTAATGAGAATAAATAAGGATTAATTACTTGATTAAGAGTTAATTAATCAAGGTTGATTAATTAAGATGATGATTAATTAATTGGTTTAATTAATGTTTATTTAAGCAAGATTTATTGTGATGAAGGTAATTAATTTATTTAATTTTAAATTAATTAAGAGATGAAGTAATTAATTTAATTCACTTTAAATTAATTAGAGATAGTTAATTTTATTCATTTTAAATTAATTATGTTGTGATTAAGTTAATCATTTCTTATGTATGAATGGATGACATTGATTGTCTTGAATGGATGTAATCTCATAAATGAGATAAGAAATGTTGTGTGGTATGAATGCTTGGTTGCATTGTGATGGTAATATAGGTTATCTATTGTGATGATGATATGGATTGCCTATTTTGTTGTGGGTCATCTGTTTATTTTGATAATGTGATTATCAAGTGTGACTTGTGAATTATCTATCTGTGTGTATATAAATAGTTGAATTGAATTGTTTAACTTTAAACAACTTGGACCTAAAAGATACGTTTTGGATTTCGATGAAACAGGGATCGGGTTTCCATATTTGGATATCCGAAAACCACATCGATCCAAATTAACGATAGGTCGTGAATCTCAAGTGAAGATAAAGATTCAGAGTGCAAGGGTTATTGTCGTTAACTCTGAGGGTGATTCCAAAATGAGTATAACAAGATAATGCCTTCGGTTTCGTTCGAACCCGAAACGAACTTGTATGGATTTAATGCTTTCAGAACATCGTCAGGTGGACGATGAGCATTCTAAGTGATGTGTTCACTAAAGGTAATCGTAGCCTCAAGCCTCATCAACCGGGAATGGCTAAAACATGGGAGGTGCAGCAAGGCTAAGTGGGTCATGCCCAAGTAGGATGAGATTAATCCCTGTCTAGAGTCCCTTTTATTTCGGCTGTGTGGGCGGTTGAATAGCTACATCCACTAGGGTTGTCTTATTCAGAACTGTTCAGTAAGGAATGGTTCCGACTTTGTGTTGCAGTGGAGCGGGCGTACTCCTCGGTACGTTGATCTAGGCCACGTACTGTGACGGGCGGTACCCAAGTAGCCCTGCCATTGTATGGAATCCAAAATCCAATAAGTGCCATCGGATTTGATTGTATTACCCACTTTTGTGGCTAGTAGCTGGAATTTAATAAATGTAACAATTTCGGCTATTTCATATTTATTTGAAACCCTAGACCTATTATAATATCACTGAATTTCCTATCAAAATGTTTGGTTAGCGTACGGTAAAAACTTTTCCATGTTTATGTGTGGGAAGTCTTACGTGATACCTTTTCTTTCAAAAGGTTTTTAAAGTTAAGCAACTTTAACCGTTTACTCACACCAGACCCATGTCTGACCCGGAGTTTATTCTGTTTTTCTTAAACTCTTGGGTACTCAAATTTTTACGAGTAGCCAGGGGATTCAGGTTGGCTTTGACGAATTCTGGAGGAGCAATGGAGCAGGAGGCTTCTGTGTGTAGATATATAGTATTCCGTTGTGTGTTCTCTGAGTCGTTTGTTTTGAGTTGTATTGAGTTGTATAACTAGACAGTTGTCTATAACTGTCTAGTAGATGTTGTTTAGCTGTGTATCTCTGATGTATATGATACTATGTAATGTATTATGTGATTAATATAATTTATTCGTTCCGCTGTTTAGATTCTGATGTTGTTTCTTTCTTCTTTTTTGTCTTTTCTCTTTTCTATCCCTTTCTTTCTTAAAAATGATGTGATTTTTGTGGTAAGAAAGTTGGGTCGTTTCAGTTGGTATCAGAGCATTAGGTTGAGCGAATACCTAGGCTCTGTAGTGGTGTCTTTCTTGAGAGAGCGTACTTGTAATTTCTATGTATAACTAATTATATATATATATATATATATATATATATATATATATATATATATATATTTCTACCTATCTGTTGGGTTACCTGTTCGGGTTTTCCAATATAAGTTATAAAGGTAGATGAGGTAGTGGTGTGTGTAACACGACTACGGTTGGCTGGAGTTTGAATGTTTAAGGTTGGAAGCGTATTTGTCGAGACTGTAGATCTAATACCGTTTTGAGTAATCTTTGCAGTTTGGTGTAAGGATTTCATTGATCTCTGAAGGAAACCTGTTAAGGTTCGGAGTTCTTCTTCGAAGTGTAGGTTTGATCGCGCTCGTGTGAGTGGATTTGGATCTGTCGGTTAGATAGAAGTAAGTGATGGTATCTTGGCAACCTCAGGAAGTAGTAGCTGCATGATGAGATGTAGTGACTTTGGATGTCTCCGAAGATCTTTTCTTTCGGAGCAAGTTTAAGGAAGTTTGTTTGCTTTGGGGTTGTAGCCGAGTTCAGCAGGATGTATGAGTTTAGTTGGAGGTCCAAGTTCCTCAAAGAGCTTTGGATAAGAAGTTTTTGGCATCTCTGTTAACGGTGCAGATCGGGAGTGTTCTGTATTCCGGCAGGAAGAACTTTTTGGCTTAGCATTTCCTGGAGGTGGAATTCAGAAGCAGTAGTGAGGATCTGTTTCTTTGATGGATTAGTTGCTCGAGGATAAACTGTTCTAATTTGTAAAGAGAGAGCAGTATTTTTGGAAATTTAGGTTGGGCGATCGTAAAAGTGACTGGCAGTAGTTGGGTGATAATCTTAGATGGTCTTTTGCTTGGATTTGTGGCATTTCTAGAGGATGTTGAAGTTATGGAATTATCGAAGATTTTTCGGATATATCTTCAGGAAAGTTAGAGATTTGTCCACATTGGAGATTGAGTTCTGAATCGACTTGATGTCAGGAGTGATACCGGTGATTCAGCTAGGTAGAAGGTTGTCTCCTAGGTTGATTGTTTGGTGAAGCAGCTCTGTATTTCTTGGAACTTCTATTGAATCTTATTTCTGAGATGTGCTGTCTAGTCTGTGCTTGCGTCATCGACGGCATTTTCATCTGCTCCAGATCAAAGTTGTGTAGCGGAAGCAAGGTGGCTGTTGTTCTTGAGTAGAAGTAACTGGAAGTTGCAGTGTTTTGGATTAGAGAGTTTCTATTGAAATTATTTCAGAATCTGAGGCAAGTTGGCGAGTGATTCTGTTCTGTCTTTTCCGGAGGGGAGAAGTGGTTTTCTACTGTTGATAGTAAAGTTTGGTTTTGATTTTTGGGTAGATCTTGTGAGGATCAGTTTGTTGAGTTGTTTTGATCCAGTTTGTTTGTAGAAGCATCAGTGAAGGTTGAGATGATCAGGAAGGATCTATAGGCAGCCTGGATCATCCGGAAAGTTTGAGGCTAAGAAATGAAAGAGTTTGGTTCGAAGTTGGAGGCTTCGATATTGTTGAGGTTTTCTCTGGTAAAGGGAGCAATAAGATTTGGTGAGATTAAGAGGTATATTGGATTCTTTTGAGTTTTGTAAAGATCAGTGCTTTGGTTTGAAGAGTTGAATTGCCAGTTTGGAAGACTGGAATTCAAAATATTTCACGTGTCTCTGAGGGAGTACGTGTTTGGTTCATCACTGGTTTTGAGACCAGTAGTTCTGTGAAGGATTTAGTTGTTGATCAGACTTGTCTATGGTCTGGTATCTTATGCAGATTATAGATCTAGCTGAGTAGGAACTCAGTAGCTTAGCAGTATAGCTAGTTTGGATTTAGTAGAGCGAGTATCCCTGTGTCTGTACTTGGGAAACTCGAGATAATTTTAGGAAGTTTATTCGGATCTGTGTCCGGATAGCTAGTGTTATTTATTTGATTGAATTGGTTATTTGGATGAAATTGTTTGTTTGATTTGATAGTGTATGGCTGTTATGAATGTTTGGATTGGTTGAAATAAAATAAAACTTTGGATTATCTTTGTTTTAAATTTCAAGGATGAAAGTCTTTTAAGGGGGGAGGAATGTAATATCTCGGAATTTTCAGGAATTTAAAATGTGTCTGATAAAATTGTTATTTTACAAAATTAAATAACCAAGTAATAATAATATAATGTCTTAATTTTGGTTAAGAATTGGTTTTAAAATAAGAATAATTATTTTGTATTGTGTAAATAAATTCTAAATTAACTTATTGTTTTCATAATTGATAAGTGTGTTTAAATATATTTATATCTGTGTGTTTTAAATTGAATTTTAAAATAGGATAAATTATTTGTAAATAAAAATGAGCTTATTTAAAAATAGATATTATATTTAAATTAATTTTAGATTTAGATTTTTAAATTTGACTTTGAATTGAATATAAATTTGAATTTAAGGGATATACAAACATCTTAAATAAAAATAATAATATAGTTTGAGTTTAAAATATATATATAATGTTTTTAGTTAAAAATAAAATTTGTTTTATATTTTTCTTTTTATAGAAATTTATATATAGAAATTTGGAATTGTATTTATTTAATAAAAATAAATACAAGGCTTTTTGAAATAGCACTTTTAAAATGAGTTTGCAATATTTTATATAATTTTATTTAAATTATAATTGGTTTTATTTTATTTTATGTTTAAGGATTGTATTTATACAGATTTAGAAAACATTTATAAATTATTAAATGTATTAGTTAACTAGGAATTTAATTAGAAAAGCATTTTTTTAAATTAAGGAAAAGACATATTAGTTAATTAGGAAATTAATTTAAAAAAGGCTTTTAAAATTCTTTTAGGATAAATAAAAATAAACTAGGATAAGTGTTTAGTTCTAAATCACTTTGTCAACAAGTGTTAAGACATTTATGTAAATTAAAGACAAGTGTCCATTTTTTTAAAATTTTCTTTTAATTTAATAAATCTGAAAATTTTTCCTATATAACACCATCTTTCTCCATCTTCTTTTTCTTTAAATTTTTGTTCATTCCTAAAAAAGAAACTAGAACTATCAATGCAACTTTTACTCTTCAAGGATCAGAAAATCCTCAACATCCAAAATATGAAACCTCCACAAAAATCAAGTCTGCAAAAATTTGTTTTCCTGTAAATTTTTTCCCAAACCTGTCATCTTGTCCTAAAAATTCAAGCACCACCCAGAAATCAATTTGAAGCCTACAAAACACTCCTCAAACACCACTCTCTGTTTACAAAAGCCTAAAACATTTCTGTGATCAAAAGCCTGCAGTTTGTTTTCAAAACAAAATCAAGTGCAAACAAAATCTGCAACATGTTTTCAAAGTTTGATGCAAGTTTTCAATCCCATGTCTGCCTCATTTTTCATATGCATGCAAATGAATGTGGGTCAAGGCAATCTGAAGCAAAAAGTTAAAGCTCAGCAAGTTTTCCAAATAGGAAACCTGAAACATTCCAGTTTAAATCAAATCAAGGGAATAAAGCATTTCTGTTTTTAAAGCTTCAAGTTCAAATTTATTTTGCAAGCTTTCAAAATACAAAATCTGGAAAGCAAATTTAGTGCTAAGGCTTCCTGTTCTTTTTCATCACCTCTACATCTCCTTAAAAATATGAGTAAACAATTCATTAAAAATTTAAGTAGGAATTTTTTGTTGCATGAAAGTTTGAGATGATGTTTATTTTATATACATAGAAGTTGCCTCTGTGTGGATATAATTATGCAATGGGTTTTGTTATGTTTGAAACAGTGTATGTTTGGTTTCATTTTCCTCTCTATTTCCTTACTGTAAAGTTCGAGTTAAAAATAAAATATTCAAGTTTATTTTTGTTTAAACAACAGTTCGGATTTTGGTTCAAGCAAAATAAGTAAGATTAAGTATAAACTAAGAACCAGGAATAGAACTAAGTTCAGGTATTAGAAATTCATCTGGAAAACAAATAATGCAGTAACAAATTAACACCATTGTTTGAAATCAAGTGTTGACTTTGGTTAAAATAATCATATAAACTAAAGTACCACGGGAAAATATGAATTTTAAAATGAAAATCTCAAATTTTAATAATGTATTGAATGAGAAATTGGGTATTATCTGGAAATTGGTTTGTGGCCAATGTCTGATGATCTATGTTTTTGGGGTGTTCGAAATTCTTGATGGAGCTAGAGTGATGATTGGGAAGTACGGCAAAAATAAGGGGATGGTTGTCTGATGATCATGGCATCGGCAGCAAGGGGGATTTGATTTTAAACCTAATTTTGAGTCTTGCTGTAATTTGAATCACCGCTCCTCTTATGGTGTTTCGAGTTGAATCAAATTCTATGAGAAGGAGGCGCGGTGGGTCGGCAAACCCTAGCCGTGATTGTGGCGATATCGTTGATCGGAGGCGAGAGACTAGGGATTTTCTGATGATGGTTGAGGTCTCAAGTTTACCCTGGGTACTAGATTTTGAATCGAGACATGGGTCGATGTTTGGTTGATCGTAGAAGCTTGTAGGGTGCTTGGGTGACTTGGCGATGACGTCGGCGTTGGCCGGAGGCGATTCCGGTGCCGGTGCACTTGCACAGAGGGGTGAGCGTGTCAGTGGGTTGTGGTTGTTGTGTTGCTGGGTATTAGCTCAGGAAATAAGGTAGATGACTTGGGGGAATACTCGTGTTTTTTGGTCGTGGCTCGAGTATTTATTGGTTTTTGCATGCTGGGTTAAACTGTTATGTTTGACAGTTTTTAAATATTTTACTGAAACAGTTTTTAAATTAAAAGAAAAGATAGTGTACTTGTTTCTTGGTTCAAGTATACATAGGTTAAACCCAAATTTTAATGTTCAATCAGATTTTTATTTTTAAAATAAATAAGTTTTAAAACTTTAAATAATTAAGCTATGTTATTTCTAGAAATTCATTTCTTTGAATTAATTTGCTTATACAAAGGAATTTGCATGAATGGATTTAAAATGTTTTAAGTTAAAAACCTTAATGTTATTTTCAAACTTACTTTGGAAATATAAAAAGGAAATTTTTAAGGAAATGTTTTTATTAATGAAAAATGATTTATTAATTAACAATTAAGGATTTAAATAATTTATGAACTTGAAACTAATGATTGTTAATTAATAATTAAAGGTAGATAATTAATGTTTCCTTTATATTTCATATTAATTAATTAAGTTAAGCAAAGTTTTCAAGGTTAATTTAAGATAATGTTTTATCTTAAATAATAATTAAGTCTTAATGAATAATAATTAATTAGTTAATTAAGAAAATTTAAGTTTAATTAATTAATTTGATTAATTATTTAAAAGGGGTTAATTAAGTAATTAATTAAGTATAATTATTAACTAATAATTATGATGATTTAATTAATGACTAATGATTAACTAAATTATAATTATTAATTAATTAAGTAATTAAACTAGTAATTAAGTTTTAGTTGGGTTTTCTTAATTAATAATTAAAGGATTATCAATCTATAATGCAAGTTAATTAAGAATTAATTAACTATTATTAAAGGTTAATTAATTGTAATTAAGGATTGATTAATTATAATTATGAATTAATTAATTTGTAATTAAGGTTGTTAATTAATAATTAATTTTTATTATTTAATGATTATGAGATAATTAATTGGTTAATTAAGGTCAATTAATTAATTATAAAAGTAATTAGTGATTGATTACTTTGTATTAAAGGATTGATTAATAATTAAGGTTTATTAATTAATAGTTGAAGGTTAATTAATCTACGAATTAAGGATTAATTTGGTTAAAGAGTTATTAAGGAATGAATTACTCGATTTTGATTTATGAGATGAGTGTGATCAAGTAAGTAATTAATTTGTTAATTAATTAAGAATAGTCACTTGATAAACGATTAAGTATGATTACTTAATAAGTTTTGATAAGAGAAATTACTTAAGATAAGTAATTGATGAATAAATTACAGGGGTAATCGAGATAGATGAAATTACTAATTGGGAAGTAATTTTTAAATGGATAATTACTTGTTAAACTAATTAAGGGTTTATACATGGTGTAATAAATCAAAGAATTTATAAAAGTAACTAAAAGTAATTAAGAAGTAATTAAGAATAATTAACTACTGTTTATATTTATTTAAGTTGATTAATTGAAAGCAATTAATTTAAGCATGATTAATTAATTAAGAAATAATGTAATTAATTATAGTTATTTAATTAATGGAAGTAATTAATTAAGGTTCATTAATTAATATGATTAATGAGAATAATTAAGGATTAATTACTTGATTAAGAGTTAATTAATCAAGGTTGATTAATTAAGATGATGATTAATTAATTGGTTTAATTAATGTTTATTTAAGCAAGATTTATTGTGATGAAGGTAATTAATTTAATTAATTTTAAATTAATTAAGAGATGAAGTAATTAATTTAATTCACTTTAAATTAATTAGAGATAGAGATAGTTAATTTAATTCATTTTAAATTAATTATGTTGTGATTAAGTAAATCATTTCTTATGTATGAATGGATGACATTAATTGTCTTGAATGGATTAATCTCAGAAATGAGATGAGAAATGCTGTGTGGTATGAATGCTTGGTTGCATTGTGATGGTAATATAGATTATCTATTGTGATGATGATTATCTATTGTGATGATGATATGGACTGCCTATTTTGTTGTCGATCATCTGTTTATTTTGATAACATGATTATCAAGTGTGACTTGTGAATTATCTATCCGTGTGTATATAGATAGTTGAATTGAATTTTTTAACTTTAAACAACTTGGACCTAAAAGATACGTTTTGGATTTCGATGAAACAGGTATCGGGTTTCCATATTTGGATATTCGAAAACCACATCGATCCAAATTAACAATAGGTCATGAATCTCAAGTGAAGATAAAGATTCAGAGTGCAAGGGTTATTGTCGTTAACTCCGAGGGTGATTCCAAAATGAGTGTAACGAGATAATGCCTTCGGTTTCGTTCGAACCCGAAACGAACTTGTATGGATTGAATGCTTTCAGAACATCGTCAGGTGGACGATGAGCATTCTAAGTGATGTGTTCACTAAGGTAATCGTAGCCTCAAGCCTCATCAACCGGGAATGGCTAAAACAGGAGAGGTGCAGCAAGGCTAAGTGGGTCATGCCCAAGTAGGATGAGATTAATCCCTGTCTAGAGTCCCTTTTATTTCGGCTGTGTGGGCGGTTGAATAGCTACATCCGCCGGTGTTGTCTTATTCGGAACTGTTCAGTAAGGAATGGTTCCGGCTTTGTGTTGCAGGGGAGCGGGCGTACTCCTCGGTACGTTGATCTAGGCCACTTACTGTGACGGGCGATACCCCAGTAGCCCTGCCATTGTATGGAATCCAAAATCCAATAAGTGCCATCGGATTTGATTGTATTACACACTTGTGTGGCTAGTAGCTGGAATTTTATAAATGTAACAATTTCGGCTATTTCATATTTATTTGAAACCCAAGACCTATTATAATATCATTGAATTTCCTATCAAAATGTTTATTTAGCGTCAGGTAAAAACTTTTCCATGTTTATGTATGGGAAGTCTTACGTGATACCTTTTCTTTCAAAAGGTTTTTAAAGTTAAGCAACTTTTACCGTTTACTCACACCAGACCCATGTCTGACCCGGAGTTTATTATGTTTTTCTTAAACTCTTGGGTACTCAAATTTTTACGAGTAGCCAGGTGATTCAGGTTGGCTTGACGAATTCTGGAGGAGCAATGGAGCAGGAGGCTTCTGCGTATAGCTATATAGTATTCCGCTGCGTGTTCTCTGAGTCATTTGTTTTGAGTTGTATTGACTTGTATAACTAGACAGGTGTCTATAACTGTCTAGTAGATGTTGTTTAGCTGTGTATCTCTGATGAATTTGATACTATGTAATTTATTATGTGATTAATATAATTTATTCGTTCCGTTGTTTAGATTCTGATGTTGTTTCTTTCTTCTTCTCTATCTTTTCTCTTTTCTATCCCTTTCTTTCTTAAAAATGATGCGATTTTCTGTGGTAAGAAAGTCGGGTCATTTTTGATAAACTCCTGATTCACTATATAGTAGTAGTGGTCTCTTTGTTATGAAAAACCTCAAACCACAAGGACTTCTCGCCTAGTAACGGCCGAGGAAAGCACCTTCGGTTTGTCCTATTCCTGGACAACTTGGATGGACGTTTACCTGACATTGCATTTCTAAAAATTACGTACATTGGTTTCTACAAACGTAAATCAATGGTGGCGGAGAAGGAAACTTCTCTTAGCTTAACACCCTCCTTGAGACGTACGAGCTCAAGGGTTGTATTTTTGTGGAAGGCAATTAGTAGTCAACGAAAATGGAAATGTGGCATTCAAAGATGCAATATATGCTATGTGAAAAGGTAATTATTGCCGCGAGCCTTATCAACCGGAATTGACCAAAATATGGTTAGATCCAGAAAGGCTAAGTGGGTCATTCCCAATTAAGGTATGATCATTCCCTACTAGATGTATTTCTTCCCGCTATGACGTTTGGCGTGTAAGTTAATGTGGATATATGCGAAGAGAGCACTTGGATAAAGGTCGGTAACGACCGGGGGATGACATATTCGGTACTATCTAGTTATAAAGATAGTCCGGTCTTGTGTTGGTAGAGGAGCTTTGTGATGGTTCCTCGAGACATCCATTTAGGGTTCTACCTATCAGACGATAGTCCCTTCACCTGGTCATTTGTATGGAAATCCATTCTCCAATAATAAATTGCAGTTTTGTTTGTAGAACCTAATATGCTGAAATTTAACAACGGTAACAATTTAGGCTAAGATTAATAAGTTTATATGCAAGTGTTTTCAAGAATGTCATTAAAAATAATATCCCAAATTTTACGAAATAAAGAGTTTTGGTTATCATAAGGTAAAAACCAATTCTTTGTTTGTGTGCGGCGTGGTCTTATGAGATACCTTTTTGTTCCAAGACATCGTACTTTGAGTTTTCACACCAGTCCCATGACTGACTTGGAGTTTGTTTTTCCCTTTAAACTTTGGGTGCCCTTTTTTCCGGCCAGCCATGTAGTCAGGATACCTTAGGAGCATATTTGGGGGAGCAATTTGGAGAAGTCTTTTGGAGTTATGAAGCTAAAGTACCTTATGTAGATATCTACCCACTTTACACTGTGTTATGTAGTATATATTTTCCAGCATATATACGGATAGATAGTTATAACTATCCTGCTGGACTTGTTTTTGACTCTGATCATTAATGTATAATTAAAATGTTGAATGTGATGTGAGATTCTATTACGGAGCTTTTTACCAAAAGGACAAACTTTGCAGTCCAATTATTTCTAGCACACACATTCACAAAAATTAATTTCAAGGCCAAAGCCAGCAGAATAATTACTTTTAAGGATAAAGTCAGCAGTCCAATTATTTTCAAGGACATAATTTCATAGGTTTTTAGGCCTTAAAAACTAATTATTTTGCATTTTGTCCTTAAAAATAATTATTTCAGTTGTGTGTCCTAGAAACTAATTGGGCTTGCTAAAGAGGCCCCTATGGCAAATTTTCACTTCTATTATTGTGTTATCTTCTATCTTTATTTTCTTTTACACGTCTGATAATCTGCATTCTCGGCACTTGGTTTTACAACATGTGAATACCGTGGATATATTAATATCGTTTTTTAAGGGTCGAGGAGATGGGTCGTCACGTGGTATCAGATTTGAAGGTTAAGCGAGAACCTTAGCTTTGTTGGGGTATGACTCATTAGAGATAGGGTTAGTAATGCCCTAGAATGAGTTTAGTCCAAGAAAGTGCATAATTAAAACTTTTAACTTAAATAAGTATATTCATATTGTATAGCATTCCCTAAGATATCTCGTCTATATATCTTAAAGATCTTTTTCTTATTATATACAGATAGTAGAAAATGAGTGGAAGAAGAGTATGAGGTGGGGTAGGAAGTAATACCACAAAAGGTCAAACTCCCACAGCTATTGTAGTTGAGGAAGTAGTAGTTCTGGTACAACCCCTAATCAACTTTGCAACTTTATGCAAGAACCGTACCACCCTTGGTGGTAAACCTTTCAAAGGAACAGAAATCATCATTAAAGTACAAGCTTGGATCCACTCTTGTGAAAGAATTTTCAAAGGACTGAATATTGGAGATGACCAGAAGAGATTCTTAGCCTCTTGGCAACTACAAGATGGAGCTCTAGTTTGGTGGGAATCTATTACTCAGAATGAGTCAGAGGATGATTTTTCATAGGAATGATTCAAAGAAGTTCTGGAGATGCAGTATATGCCGAAAGCAGGAAAATCCCGTCTTTACCGAAATTTTATGGATTTTAAATAGGAGGAGGATATGTTGTTTGAGAAGTATGCTAACAAGTTTAACGAGTTATCTCGTTTTGGGCCTGGACTGATAGACACGTCTCTAAAAAGAATGAAAAGTTCATTTCTAGAATGAAGAACAAATTCCATGTCAGAATGACTGGCATGTGAAAGAACCATTTGTAGACTTAATAGACATGGGATAAAAATATATAGCTTTGGACAAAATAAATCCACCCATATTACAAGAAGGCAATAACAATAACTGGAAGAAGAGAAAGTTCAATGTCAAGAAGCCATGACAGAGAAAACCCAAAGGAGGATCTCAAGATAACCGCTTTAAAGATGTCACTTACTACAATTGCCAACAAAAGGGCCATCTATCAACTCATTGTAGAAGACCTAGAACTCAAGCATCAACACCAAGAAGCTGCTTTAATTGTCATCAATTAGGACACATGATAAAGGATTGTTCCCTAATGAAGAAAGGAGAACAAGCCAAAATTTACGCTATCAAGTATGAGCCTTCAACCTCCCAGAATGTGAAGGGAAAAGAAGTGTCGGAAGGTAATATTTTTATCAAAGATGTATTAGTTAGAGTATTATTTGATACATGATCTTCTCATAGTTTTATTTCTAAAACAACCATGGAAGAATTGGAACTTAAACCTAAAATTGTTGACGACCCTATCTACGTAACAATTCCTATAGGAGGTTCCACTAATCTTTGTATGCACTATGTAAAACTCCCAATTTCCTATCCTCCCCATCACTTTCCTTTTGATCTTTGCATCTTATATTTCATTGGATTTGAAATTTTACTTGGAATGGATTGTTGGCTAAGTACAAAGCTGTGCTTGATTGCGAAAATAGAGCGATATCTTTATGGACCATCTTTGGAAAAATCATAGAAATATCTTGTGAAAGTCCTAATCCAAGAAGGGATAGTTTTCTTTATGTTTTAGGTAAATCCCAGTCAGGATTAGAAACAATACCCATTGTTAAAGAATTTGCTGATGTCTTTGAGGAAGTAAAAAGTTTACCCTCGCATCAAGAAATTGAATTCCGTATCGATATAGTTCCTAGTGTGATGCCAATTGAACAACAATATAGAAGGATGGCTCCGAAAAAAGGGACGAGTTGAATAACCAGACCCAAGAGCTATTAAAGAAAGGACTGATAAGACCTAGTCGTTCAAGTTGGGGACTAGCCGTAGTTTTTGTTGCTAAGTCAGATGGATCATTGAAATTTTGTGTAGACTATCAAGATCTAAATAAGCAAACCATTAAGAACAAGCATCATTTACCTCGAATAGTTGACTTGTTTGACCAATTGCACGGAGCTCAAATTTTTTCTAAAATGGACGTAGCTACAGGATTCCATCAGTTAAGGATCGCAGAAGATTGCGTTCATCTAACTACATTCAAAGGTCCGAATAATTTCTATGAGTGGTTGGTTATACCTTTTGGGCTAACTAATGCATCGGTTTATTTTGTTGACCTTTTGAATAGAGTGTTTAGAGATGTGCTAAACAAATTTGTGTTAACTTTATCGGTGATATCCTATCTTCTCAAGGATAGAAGTAGAACACGCAAGGCATCTAGAAGCCAAATTCTCAAAGTTCCATTTTTGGGAAAAGGAGGTAAGATTCCTTAGACATATAATATCAGGGGATGGAATTTCAGTAGATCCGGGGAAAGTTGTAGCTATTCAAGATTGGAAGCAACCACAAACTCCTAAGGATTCTCGTAGCTTCTTAGATTTGGCAGGATATTACAGAAGATTCGTTCAAGACTTCTCTAAGATTACCTATCACCTAACGAAGTTGAAAATAAAGGATGCTAAGTTTATCTGGACTCCCAAGTGTGAAGAAGCATTCCAAAAACTAAAGATGAGATTGTAAACCGCTCCATTTTTAGCAATTATAAATGGAAATAGTGGACTAACCGTTTATACTAATGCTTGTGGAGAAGGAGTTGGTGCAGTTTTAATGCAAGAGGGTTAGGTGATTGCTTACGCAAGTAGATAGCTGAAGACACATGAGAAGAATTATGCAACACAGACTTAGAATTATTAGTCATTGTGTTCGCTCAAAAGATATGAAGACATTATTTGCTGGGTAAGGATCTTTCATAGTTTATTTCGATACAACCTTGAATTGACCTTAGTAAATAATATTCCATCTTTTAGGTGAAAAATTCGAACTCTTCATGGACCACAAATCTTTGAAGTATCTTTTCACCAAGAAGGATTTGAACATGAGACAGCAATGCTAGCTAGAATTTCTCATGTCATATGATCTAGATATTTTATATACACCCGGGAAAGCCAACGTAGTAGTTGGTGCATTGAGTAGGAAGATAGCTACTATTTCTTATTTGGTACTAACTCCAATTCTTCTGGAAAGAATTGTCGGTAAACAGGGTGAACATAAACGGTTTGAGAAATACATTAAAGCAGCCGAAGAAGGAAGAAATTCAAGCTTTAAAATAGATAGCAATAGAGTATTGCGGTTAAATGGAAGAATTTGTGTTCCATATGTTGAAAATCTTAGGCAAAAAGTGCTAGCTGAATGCCACACAGCCAAACTTAGCATTAATCCAGGGATTCATAAGATGTACAAGGACATAAAGCGTACATTTTGGTGGAAAAATAGGAAGAGGGACATATCTATCTATGTTAGCCGTTGAGAAAATTGCCAAAGAATCAAAAGTAACCAACAGAAGACAACAGAATTACTTCAACCTTTGGAGATTCTAGCTTGGAAGTGGGATCAAATATCCATGGATTTCATTGATGGTTTTGCTCGAACAAGGAAAGGAAATGAAGTAATTTGGTTATTAAAGACCGATTAATCAAAAGTGCACACTTTATTCCAGTTAACCCAACAAGAACTACAACAAGCCTTGCGGATATATATTTATGAAGGAGATAGTCTGATTGCATGGAGTTTCAAGCAGTACAGTAAGCGATCGTGATCCAATCTTCACTAGTCAGTTTTGGGAAGAACTGTAGACCACTTTGGGAACTAAGTTGAGTATAAGCACTGCATATCACCCCCAAACTGATGGACAGACGAAAAGTGTCAACCGTATTTTAGAAGATCTTTTAAGAGTATGTATTCTAGACTTTGGATGCTCGTGGGAGAATCCTTTACATTTAGTAGAGTTCTCCTGAAATAATAGCTATCAAGCTAGTATCGGCATGACACTGTATGAAGCTTTGTATGGTCATCCGTGTAAATCGTCAGCATGTTGGATAGTATTCGGTGATCGGTTAGTGCTTGGCCCAGATATGATACGAGAAGCTTCAGAAAAATTCCTTCATGCTTCTCGTATGAAGCTTCTCGTATCATACATGTGTTGTAATTCTTGTTTAAATAACATTATACAAATTTATTTTTAAATTTGGTTTACATAAATAAATAGTTTAAATAAGATGTCAAAATATGACTGTAAAATATTTTGTAAAAAATCAATGTTTTGTCGATTTAAAGTTGTCGCAACATTGTTGCACCTTTATGTACATAATTTAATAAATATGTTAACATATATAGATAGTTAATAATTAACTAAACAATCTTACTTTTAATAATCACACTTAGAAGATTCTAAAAAGCAATTAACAAAATAAACTAAAAAGACAAAACACATGTCACATCACATGTGACATAAAGTAAAAAAATGTGACATAAAGTAAAGTAATCATCTTATTCTTTACTTAACTCTTAATTATTTGAGTTTTAATAGTGTGATGTGATGTGGATGGTAAGTGTTGAATTAAATAAGTTTACTTAATTCTTAAGTAAGGTTATTTAAGTAATCTCAAATGTTTTCTATAAATACTCATCCACTTCTTCTTCACTTTTACACCATTTCTTATCTACATTCTCAAGCTCTCTAACCTCCTTTAATGGCTTCTTTACATAATTAAATAATGCCAAAATATTCCTAAAAATAAAATAAAGGAAAATATCAACAAAAATTTTGTCTGAACCACTTCAAACTCACCTCCTCCCTCTCATTGCTCACATCCCCTATTCCCCCATCAACCAAGGCCGAGCACTCCTAGCCTTCCCCAAGTCAAGTCGAGCCATCCAAGTCTAAGCATTAAAGGAATCGTAAGCTAAAAACGTCGATTAGCGAAGCTATAGCCGATTTTCCGTTCGTCAAAATCAAACAAAGTGAGAACCCTAAATTGCTGCGTAGAAAATATTTATATGATTTTTTTCAAGTTATAAATGTTAATTGGATGTTAATAATGATGTCTGATAATTGTTTGGAAACGAAAACAACCACCTTTAAGTCATTTGCAAAAGTTAGTAAGCAAATATGTACATAAATGACAATTATGTGACATTATAATAAAGAAGTTTTCAGATTAATTTTCAAGTTCAAATGACATGTTAGGATATGCTAAAATGGCTATAAATATTGTTTTGGTTGTTTATAAGTTGAAATTGAATATATATGTTGAAACAAGTCACGGATTTACACGACGTATAATCACTTGAAAATCACTTTTCAAAAGAAATGAAATGTGATATGCAATCATTTATACCTTTAAATTTTTTTGAATATGATTTAGAAATGACTCCTAAGTGTTTGAACTTGTCTCGATAAATTTTGGATATGAACCTCAAAATAGGCCTAAAATTTGACGCGTCGCGTAACGGTAGTTCGTGTTTTCTCGTCAAAAGTTCAAATGAACATAAAAAGTGGAATATAGTTTTAAATTCTTCGAAGTAAGTATTTTTATAATACTTATATCCATATCTTCCATATAAAAAAATGAAAATCAAGATTTCATCTTGTATATTTTGAAATACGGCAAAATCAATTTTCAAGAAAAATCTAGTTTTTGCACTGAATGACCAAAGTTGAAAATTGATAAATTAATCGTTTTAAAAACATGAAATAAAATTTAAAAATCTTTAAAAATTGTTTTAAAAGTGATTTAAGTCGAAAAGATGGTTTTTTAAATGATATAAAAGTCATTTGAAGAATATAGCTTTTAGAGCACTTTTTGTAACATTATTCGCAATGCTTTTCGTAACGCTTTTCAATAACTTTTGAAATAAAGGTTGGAGCTAAACAATTCTTTCCCAAATCTTTAGTAAATATTTTTAAGTAAGATAATAAATCGTTTTAAGAAAATTTGAATAATTTAACATTATTTCAAAGATGGTTAACAAATAGTTAAGTGATTTAAAAAGGAAAAATGAGTATGCAGAAACGACTAGTATATTTGTCCCACCTATGAGATCTAAAAGTGAAATAAGGTGTGTAACTAACGTAAGGAATAGAGTAACGAGTCCCCTGAACTTACCTGCCCTCAGTTTTCCCTTTTAGTCGAGGGGTAGAATATATCGAAAGGAAAGCCCTGATGCTCAACTTGGATTTTATAGAAATAATTTTCTTATACTCATTATTAAAATCCAAAGAGGGAACTTGTCCTATACATGGAATTTAAAAGGCGATCTCACCGTTATTACGCCCATAGCACTAGTTGAATGCGGAAGTTGATTTTGAATAGAAGTAGAATGATTTCTATAATCCTACTTTTTTGGCAAAGCTAGCGAGGTTGGTTGGTCCCCTACCAGATTTTATTAAACGGAAAAGGAAAAACTACTCAAAACATGCTTTGAGTAGGAAATAACAGAAGAGAAAAAAGAGCTAAAAGACAAAGGAAATATTATTAAAGCAACTCAGGTTCCAATGCACCCGAAGATAAAAGACCAAGTAAAAAAAGATAAGAGCACAGGGAGTACTCGAAGATAAAGGCAGCAAAGGAAGAGAACAACCCGAAGTAAACCCCGAAGCCATCAAGAAACAACCATGGATGCAATGACTCGAAGAACCACCGATGGCCACGGAGAAGTTTCCCGAAGCCAGCAAATGAATATGACCTACCAATCCCGAAGTAGAGGAAGAAGAACAGAATTACGTTCCAGTAACTCATTCATGATGGAATGTTTTAAGACTAACCATAATTGAAGCTGGGACTGCTCAATATTAGTAAAGCATCTCTGGTTCCTCTCGTTCCAAATTGATCGAACATATTTCTTGAGACAGAAACTATGGAGATCACCAGCATCATCCTTCTTACGAGTTGCTTTTAGAATCAAGTCCCGCTGACAAGAGGAATGAATAAGCAAACTGGACCTTCCAAGCTTGTCCATCAACCTCTCCCAATTTTGATGCAAATGGCTACATTCAAAGAACAGATGCTTACTACTCTCAATTTCGCTTTTGCAAAAGACACACCGACGATCAAAAATAGTAGCATACCCAGTCATCCTGTCTTTAGTCATGATAGCATTCGTTATAACTTTCCATAACAAAAGATTGTCAGAGGAAGTGGATTGCTTATCCCAAACAACTTTATGCCATGGGAACATCGATTTATTTCGAGTATTAGAAAGTAAGTGATAGACATGATTTATAGAGTGAGGCTTACCATCCCAGCAGAGAAAATCAGTTTCAGGGAAAGTATTATGATAATTACTAAAGCTAGCCCAAAAAACTCTTATGTGGTGATTGCTAGTATACGGAAGGGATAATTTGTTGTCCACAATGAAGTCAATAGCATTCGCATTAATTATCCTATTTTCCCAAAAGATACTCTTTAAAAATGATTTGAGAAATATTCAAAAAGAGGTTTAATTGATTCTGTATTCACAAAAAGAATATTTTGAATATATATAAATCTCTCGAAGATATTTTGTTAAAGGAAATGAATGAATCGAAAAACAATCACCTATTTACATCATTTTTATCAATGATTGGAGTTCGAAGAAACCAGAGTCGGATTTGGATGATTCCTATCCGAAAACTACTTCGAACCAATTTATGTGTTCGAAGATTGAAGATGTTTGAAGATGCAGATATTGAGACGAATAATAACGAGAGACTACTTGTTGATTAATTAGAGATAAACTCCTGATTCACTATATTGTAGTAGTGGTCTGTTTATTAAGAAAAAACTCAAAACCACAAGGGCTTCTCGCCTGGTAATGGCCGAGAAAGGTACCTTCAGTTCGTCCTGTTTCAACGTGTGTGGATATTTGTCTGACATTGCATTTCTAAAAATTATGTACTTTGATTTTTACAAACATACATCAGTGGTGGCGTGAAGGAAACTTCTCTTAGCTTAACACACTCTTTGAGACGTACGAGCTCAAGGATTGTATTTTTTTGGAAGACAATTAGTAGTCAATGGAATGGCAATGTGGCATTCAAAGATATGATATGTGATATATGAAAAGGTAATCATTGTCTCCAGCCTCATCAACCGTAAACTACCAAACCGGGGTTAGATGCGACAAGGCTAAGTGGGCAATTTATAATTAGGGTATGATCATCCCCTTCAAAATATATTTCATCCTACTATGACGTTGGGGATGTAAACAAATGTGTATTTATGCAAAGAGAGCTCATGGATAAAGGTCGGTAAGGATCGAGGGATGACATATTCAGTACTATCTAGTTATAGAGATAGGCCGGTCTTGTGTTGGTAGAGGAGCTTTGTGATGGTTCCTCGGGACATCCATCTAGAGATGTACCCATCGGTAGGTAGTCTCTTCACCTGGTCATTTCTACAGAAATCCATTCTCTAATAAGAACTTGCGGTTTTGTCTGTAGAACCTAGTATGCTGGAATTTAAAAATGGTAACAATTTCGGCTAAGATTAATAAGTTTATTTGCAAGTGTTTTCAAGAATGTCATTAAAAATAATATTCCGAATTTTACATAATAAAGAGTTTTGGTTATCATAAGCTAAAAACCCATTCCGTGTTTATGTACGGCGTGGTCTTATGATTTGTTTTCAAAATATTGTGCTTTGAGTTCTCACACTTGTTCCATAACTGACCTAGAGTTTTTTTCTCTTTAAACTCTGGATGCCCTATTTTTTCGGGCAGCCGTGCGGTCAGGATACCTTAGGAGCATTTTGGAGCATGTTAGGGAGCATTTTCGAGAAGTATTTTGGAGCTATGAAGCTAAAGTATGTTATGTAGATATCTACCCACTTTTCGCTATGTTATGTAGTATGTATTTTCCAGCTTATGCACGCAGAGACAGTTATAACTATCCCGCTGCACTTGTATTTGACTTCGGTCATTTATGTATAATTAAAATGTTGAATGCGATGTGTGATTCTATTATTCTGTTATCTACTATCTTTATTTTCTTTTACACCCTTGATAATCAGCCTCTCCGGCACTTGGATACATGGCACGTGAATACCGTGGATGTATTGGTATCGTTTTCTAAGGGTTCGTTTTCTAAGGGTCGAGGCGATGGGTCGTCACAAAACTGTAATGTGAGATCGTGTATTTAATATAATTTCTTAAAATAATGACCTTGTTGTGTTAAATTTAACATTGGACCAAAGGCTACAAGATAGATCTAAAAATTCGATAAGTGGAATGTCAGTTTAATCAGTTTACATAAAGTGCAATTTATTTGATAACCTTAAAGTCTAAGAATGACCAAATCCACTTTTGTAAAGAGTTCTTTATGATATTGGTATAAGGATTTCTCTTGAATGGTTCGAATGTTTGGAAAGGAAATCAAATTTATAAGAGTGGGGTAACCTAAGACACAGTTGGGATGAAGAGACTGAACGGTCATTCTACTTCGTAAAGAGACATTGGAAACGGGGATTGTAAAATAGTACTAAATATTTTACATTTGAATGAGAAATATGATTTCTATTCCAACAATATTGTCACACAAAAAATTGTTTTCTATGTTATTTATTTCTTTGAATTTAAGATATTTGATCTGAAAATTCCATACCAAAAATCAATTACTATAAATAAAATAATAGTCTATATTAAGTGGTTGAATGGAGCTTTGTATTTCATTTGCTATTACATTAATGGCGAAAATAGTGGAGCATGCCATGTATCACATATTGGTTACATCAAGTTATGGAAACTGTTCTTGCAAAACATACCAAACATTACTTATGAAATAATAATAATTTTCACTATTAGCTGAAAAATATATGATTTTATTTTGACATGAATATTTTGAATATTCATTATAAAATAAAACTATAATACTGGTATTTGTGATGCATTGGACAATACATAACTATCTAAATTTATTTGCAATTATTTTGGTATTATGGATTATGCCACGGTTTTGAGAAATAATTTATTATATGATAATGAATCATATGTTACTAGTAATTATATTACAGAAAATTAAGGGAAAATCGCCAATTTGGTTGGAGCATCATAAGAGTTGATGAATTCTTTGGATTGATACACAAATAGATGTATGCAATTGAAAGTCTACTTATACCGAAATGGTTCCTTGTACTTCATTGTGCTCACTAATGAATTATCACAAGCATGAATATGGGTATTTAATACCCATATATTTGTCTACAATAAGATCGTGGAATATAAAGTGGAAAAAAATGAAATTACATGCAATAGAAATGAATTGATTTGATCGAATAGACGAGTATATCAAAAAGTGTTCTGAACATACCTAACAATTGAAAAAAGATTCAATCTCAAAAGTCAATCCTCCTTGTGATACATAATGATGTAGTGATAAGGAGTAATCAAACTTTGTTGGATAAAGTATGATTGATAATTAGTGAAGTTGAGTTAACTTCTTTCCATTATGACATGTAATTAAGAGTAGTAGTAACAAGATTAAATAATTTCATCCAAAGAATAGTTTACAAAGTCATGCAAGTTAAGGATATATAAGAAATCCCAATGTATCCTAAGCCAAGGAATTGGAAGGTAATGCAAGTCGAAAAACTACAAGTAATAATTATATACGAGGGTTCTTGTATGAATTGCCGTAAAAAGAGCTTGAGAATGATCATTATTGGATGACCAATTTATGTTTTAAACATAAGTATCGTAAACAAAAACCAAATTAGTTTTGTTCAAAAGGAAATTCATAAAAAATCTTGAACACTGATTCCGTAGCACCAAGAAACAACTGTTAAGGAGATACCAACTTCATAATAAGGGAATTTATTTTATAAATTATTGGTAAATTAATTTGGATATGATCTAAGGATGAAACTAACTAGAGGGATGAAATGAAATTAATCAAACCTAAATGAACGCAATGCATTAGAATGTCTAATAAGTATCATTGCACATTAAAGAGAAACTATGAGTTTTTTTATCATTGTCGAGAATAGATAATCTCATTTGTGAATTAAACAATTAAGAATATTGATTCTATGATATGGTATGATGCACAAATTCGTATGCATTTCAAGTACATTATCAAAATATGATTTTAATAGTAGTACCCAAGTGGACACGATTCATCGGTCGTAAATATGTCTTTAAGAGAAAGGCTAATGCATATGGAATATAGTGAGCATCATTGATGTGATATTCCCGAATTTTTGGTAATATCAATTTAATAATCTGTATTAAAAATTTAATTGATTTGATAATTTTTGTTAATAAAATTTGAATTATTTAATAATCTTCCTTTAATAAATATTTAATTGGTAGGTTTTTTTTAAAAGCTAATAAATTGTTTTCTATTTATAATGTGTGTGTGTGTGTGTGTGTGTGTATATATTTGTATATATTGTAAATAGATAAGCTTTGTTTTAAATTTAATAAATAAAAACATATATTCTAATTCTAATATTTTTAGTAATCTGGAAATTTGATTTTATTTAATATTAAGCTTTTCAAAGCTATTTAAATAAATAACTATATGGTTTTAAATTGTTAAGGTAAGTGTGAATTATTTAAATTGATTTTAGCTTAATTTTAAATTTAAATTAATTAACAAAAGGGTTTTTCTTAAATATAGCTTAATAAAATAAGTAATTTATTAATAAAGAGATAATTTCTTTTATGAATTATTTAAAGTTGATAAATGAATTATTTTTTAAAACAATATTAATAATGTATTGTTTTGACAAATAGATTTTGAATAAAAATAGAATTGTTATTTCAAATTGAATTTGTAAATATATAACTTGATTTCAAAATTTATCTTTAGAATTTGATTTGAATTTAAATTTAAAGTTTTGAAATTTAAAGTATAGATTTTAAATTGCTTTGGATTTTAAAATATTTGTATAAACTTTTATTCATATATACAATTGGTTTATTTCTTTTGAAATATATTATACATACTAATTAACTAATCCATTAAGCTTGGTCTTGTATTAATCTTTCATTAAAAATTTAAATTAAATACTAATTACTTTAAAAAGACGTGTGTTGTTTTCCTAAGCTTCATATAACAAGTGTTAAGTGATAAACATTCCAATTTGACAAATGTTAAGATAATTTACAGGTGTCCTTATTTATTTTCATTTTCTTTTACTTTATTAAATCACAATAATTCACTTATATAAATACATTTGCCTCTCACCTTTCTTCCTTTTTCTATCTTCATAATTCAAAGTTAAGAAACAAATCTGAGAATAACTAATAACCATTTCTAAAATCAGTAACCATTTTCAAATCAAACTCCTTATATCAATCTGAAGCAAAACCCCGTAAACAAATCTTCAAACTAAAAATCAAATCCCTATAAATCATTCCCAAAACAAGCTTGCAAATCATTTACCCAGTAACCATTTTCAAACATGCAGAACCTGTACATGTTCAAAGCAAATCTGGGGATTTTACTCTATGCAAACCTGTAAAGCAACAACATTTTCAAGTCCAAAGCAACACTGTAACCAAGAAAACAAATCAACAAGACCTGTAGCTCATCATTTTCTGCAATCTGGAACCAAGCTTGCATTTTCTTTTTAAATCTGGAAGCATGCAAGCAGTTTATAAATCAAACAAAGAAGCAACTCAGTTATCAAAATTTCAAATAAAATGGAAACCAGTTTTCAAGCTTTTCAAAACAATCTGAGGCTCTATCTTCTTCTTCAAAATCCGGTGAGTAACTTTTAAACTAAAAATAAATTTGGTTGCATGCTAGTATGGCTGAAATGAATAAGTATTGCATGTGTATATAAGTGAAATCTGTTGTGATTATTTATAGTATGCATGCTGTTTAATATATGTGCTCTGTTCTGTTTTATTTTTTTCCCAGGCTCAAAAATTCCATTTAAATCTTTATCACTTGATCTAGTTCTTGATAGGATTTAGTTTGCAAACAAAAGATGTTTGATTTAACATAGATTAAGGTTTAAAAATTTAATCAAGTCAGATTAAAACCTGATGGTCTCTGGAAATATAAAAACAACTGTGCATGATAAATAATGTGAAACTTTAAACATTTTAATTTATAAATTCAGTATTATAAACCGAATACATAAACAAAAATATGACTTTTTAAAACAAGAATCATAATTTTTAAATTGGGAATGGAAGTGCAGTTCTGGAATGAACTGGAATGGGACTTTTGGGATTTTTGGGTGACCTCTTCAATCTGGAAGGTCGAGACTTTGGGTATTGGTGGAGGAGTGATCGTAGTATCTAGAAAAAATGCTTGATTATGGTGCATTTCGTCGAGGAGGCAGCGGTGGTGAGATCCTTTCTGGAACCCTAGTTTTAACTAGGTATAATGAATCGATCACCATGACCGTTTGGTTTGATCGAGTGCAGTGGGATTTTTAGAGATGGTAGTATGGTCGTAGATGAGGTCAGGGCCGGAGTTGCAGAACCTACGGTGGTCGAAGGATCGAAGGCGAAGCGTTGCCAGGTTTGGTGTGTTGTAGTTCCTTTTAGTTTCCAGGTTGGGTTGTATCTCGAATTCGATTTCGAGAATTAGAGGTAAGATCCGATGATCGTATTAGGGGTTTGGATGATGATTGGTACGGGGAAGATCATAGTTGATGATCAGAGATGATCAACGGCACCGTGCATGTGCAAGGTGCACTGTTATCTGATGAAGTTGCTTTGGTGATGGATTATGTTCGAGTTAATTGATGTTGACTCGAAGTGTTTTGATGATTTTCTCGAGGGAGTTTGATCTTGGCTCGAAGCAGAAATAGGATGGTTTGGGTTAAGTAATTGTAACAGGTTTTAACAGAAACCTGTTGTTCTATTTTTAATTTTTTTTAAATGAAATTTAAAAGCTTAGTTTAAATGTAAAGTAAAGTTTTAAATAAGTTTAAATCTAGTTCAAGTTTAAGTTTGAATCTCAGTTTTTAAAATAAATAAAGTTATTAAGATGTAAATTGTTTAACTACTTTAAAATGGTTAAATGGTTTGAATTTTAAAATGAAGGTTAAATTGAAGTAAGTTTAAATCTAAGTTTAATCTGGATTGAGATTTAAATATGTATTCCAATTTTAAAATGAAAGAAAGTTTTTAAACTTATATTGTTTAAACAACTTGAATGTTTAAAGTGTATTTTTAAATTGGTTTGAATTTAAAATGAAACTGGTTTTTAAATTCTTTTAAACTTCTTTATAAGTTAAATATTTCTTTAAATTATGAAATTAAAGGTTTTTGAATTGTTTTAAACTTTGTTTAAGATAAATTTATATTCATTTTAAAATCTTAAATTTAAAATGAAATTTGAATGAAATTTGAAGTAAATTTGAAGTAAATTGTTTTTAAATGCTTTGTTAATGATAATTTGATCATTAACAAGAAAATGTTTTTATCTTTAAATAAATGTAGATTTAGTGATTTGAATTATAAAGTTATTTAAAATGGATAATTAATTTACTTAATTAATTAATGAGTTGGATTAATTAAAAAGTAATTAAAGGTTTTAAATTTATTAATTAAAGTTTAAGTTAATTAATTAAGGATAATTAATTTGTAATTAAGGATTATTAATTTGATATTAATTAATGATTAAGATTAATTAATCAAGTAAGTAAGGATTAATTAAGTTTCAGCTAACACTTAATTAATTAAATAATTAAAGACTAATTAATTGGTAATTGAAGGCAAATTAATTTGTAATTAATAATGATTAATCTATGTTCAATTACTTAAGGAAAGTAATTAAAGAATTGTTAATAGTTAATGAAGGTAATTAACTTAGGATTATTTAACAATTAATTAATATGATTAATTTTAATAATTAATTAGATTAAGTAATTTAAAGATAATCAATTGTGAAATATTTAAGTGTAATTACTTAATGGAAGTAATTAAGGAATTAATTACTTAATGTAATTAATTGAGTTTAATGTGATTAGATTAAGTTAATTAATTAAGTTTAATTAATTTAAACACTAGATGATTTGATAATAATTACTTAATGTAATTAATGGATGGTAATTACTTAGTGAAGTAATTAATTGATAAGTACTAATTGTAATTAATTGAAGATGATGTAAGAATGGAAGTAATTTGGATTAAATTACTTAGTAATTAATCAAGGGATTAATTAAGATAATTAATTAAGAAGTAGTTAATTTATTTAATAAAGTAATTAAGGGTAGTTAATTACTGAATGTGGTTGATCAAGAGGGATTAATAATTAAGGTTTAATTAAGATTAATTACTTAATGTAATTAATTAATTAAAATGTAATTAGGGGTCATTAATTTATATAATTAATGATGTAATTAAGGTTAACTAATTAAGATTAATTAATCAATGATAAGTGATTAAGAGTGATTAATTAATATAATTAATTAGGGATTAATGCAATTAATTATAGTTAATTAATTAATGAAGTAATTAAAGGTTAATTACTGTAAGTGGTTAAGAATAATTAATTTGTGAAACTAATTAAAGATAATTACTTGAATGTAATTAAAGGATAATTAATCAAGGATGATTAATTAAGGTGATTAGTTAGAGGATGTTTAATTAATTAATTTGTAATTAATTGATGGTTAAGTAAGCAAGATGTAAATTGATGAAGTAATTAATTTAATTTAATTTAAATTAATTAAAGATGAAGAAATTAATTTAATTTACTTTAAATTAATTAGAGATGAAGTAATTAATTTAATTCATTTTAAGTTAATTATAGATGATGTGATTAGGTAAATCATTGCTTATGTATGGATGGATAATGTTGATTGCCTTGAATGGTTAGAGATCTTAGAGATGAGATAAGTGATGCTGTGTGATATGGATGCTTTGGTTGCATTGTGGTGATAATATGAATTATCTATTTATGGATTGTCTGTTTATGATGATAGTGTTGATTATCTATTATGATATTGTAAATTATTTATCTATGTGTATATAGATAATAGAATTGGATTGTTTTAAACTTTAAAACAACTTGGCCTTAAAAGATACGTTTTGGGTTTCGATGAGACCGGGATCGGGTTTCTAGATTTGGATATCTGAAAACCACATCGATCCAAATTAACGATAGGTCGTGAATCTCAAGTGAAGATGAAGATTCAGAGTACAAGGGTTATCGTCGTTAACTCTGAGGGTGATTCCAAAATGAGTGTAACGAGATAATGCCTTCGGTTTCGTTCGGACCCGGAACAAACTTGTAAGGATGAATGCTTTCAACACACCATCAGGTGGACGATGTGCATTCTAAGTGATGTGTTATGATTAAAGGTAATCGTAGCCTCAAGCCTTATCAACCGGTAATGGCTAAAACAGGGGAGGTGCAGTAAGGCTAAGTGGGTAATGCCCAAGTAGGATGAGATTTTTCCCTGTCTAGAGGTCCCTTTTTATTCGGCTGTGTGGGCAGTTGTGAGCTCCAACTGCCGGGGTTATCTTGTTCAGGACTGTCCAGTAAGGGATGGTTTCGAACTTGTGTTGCAGGGGATTGGAAGTAATCCTCGATGCGTTGATCTAGGCCACGTACTGTGATGGATGGTACCCAGTAGCCCTGCCATTGTATGGAATCCAAAATCCGATAAGTGCCATCAGATTTGATTGTATTACCCACTTTTGTGGCTAGTAGCTGGAATTTAATAGATGTAACAATTTCGGCTATTTTCTATTTACTTAAAAACCCTAGACCCTATTATAATATCACTGGATTTCCTATCAAATGTTTTGGTTAACGTAAGGTAAAAACTTACCCATGTTTATGTGTGAGAAGTCTTACGGGATACCTTTTGTTTTCAAAGGTTTTCGAAGTTAAACAACCTTAACCTGTTACTCACACCAGTGTCTGACTCGGAGTTTATTTCTGTTTTTCTTACACTCTTGGGTACTCAAATTTTTACGAGTAGCCAAGGGATTAAGGTTAGCATTGACGAATTATGGAGGAGCAATGGAGCAGGAGGCTTCAGCGTTGTAGATATTTATAGTATTCCGCTGTGTTGGTATCTTTGAATAGTTTCTCTACTTTGTATTGAGTTGTATAACTAGAAAGGTGTTTATAACTGTCTAGTATGTGATGTGTAATCTATGTAACTCTGATAATTGTTGTATATTATGTAATACTTATGTTATTTATATAATTTATTTGTTCCGCTGTTGAGATTCTGATGTTGTTTCTTCTTTATCTTCTTTCTTTTCTCTTTTCTATCCCTTTCTTTCTTCAAGATGATACGATTTTCTGTGGTGAGAATGTCGGGGCGTCACATTTGGTATCAGAGCTCTAGGTTGAGTGAATACCTAGGCTTTGGAGTGATTTCTTTCTTAAGAGAGCGTATTTGTAATTTTGGTTTATTTATTTATTTATTTATTTATTTATTTATTCTACCTATCTGTTGGGTTACCTGTTCAGGTTTTCCAGTATAAGTTATAAAGGTAGATGGAGTAGTGGTGTGTGTAACACGACTACCATTGGTTGGAGTTTGAATGTTTGAGGTTGGAAGTGCATCTGTCGAGACTGTAGACCCAATACCACCTCGAGTAAGTTTTGCTAGGTTGTAAGGATTTCATCGATTTCTGAAGGAAACCCGTTAAGGTTCGGAGTCTATCTTTGAAGTTGGATGAGTAGAATTTAGATCTGTCGGTTGAGCAGAAGTGAGTGATGGTATCTTGATACCTCAGGAGTAGTAGCTGCGCGATGAGATGCAGTGAATATGGATTGTTTCCGAAGATGTTTCTTTGGAACTAGTTTAAGGAAGTGAGTCTGCTTCGATGTTGCGGTTGAGTTCAGCATGGTGTTTCTGTTTGGTTTGAGGTCTGAGGTTCTCGAAGAGTTTTGGATTAGGAAGTCTTTGACATCTGTGTCAGCAGTGCAGCTCAGAGTGTTCTGTATGTCGGCAGGGAATCTTTTGGCTTAGCATTTTTTCGGAAGGAGGAATTTAGAAGCAGCAGAGTGGACCAGCTTCTTCGATGGATTGGCTAAATAAGTGTAAGTTGTTCTGATTGGTAAAGAGAGAACAGTTTTTCTTTGGATATTAGGTTGGGTTTATCGAAAAAGTGACTTGCGATAGTTTGAGTGTTCTCTTGGGAAGTTGGAGGTTTGTCTGCATCTGGAGATTGAGTTTTCTTATCGACTAGGATTCCAGGAGTGGTACCGGTGGTTCAGTTTAGTAGAAGGATGGTTCTTAGAGATAGAGTTTGATGAAGTAGCTCAAGTTTTGGTGGAGTTTCTGAGTTTTTTTTATGGATCAGATGAACCATATTTCCGGAATGTGCTATCTAGTTTGTGCTCGTGTTCTTCATCAGCATTCTTATCTACTCTAGATCAGAGTTGTGCAGCGGAAGCAGTTTGGGTCTGCATCTGCTTTTCTTTTCCAGATAGGAGAAGTTTAGTCTTCTGATGTTTGAGGTGTAGAGTTTGTGTTCCTGGATCTTGGTTGATCTTGAGGAGATCATTGTGTTAGGTTGTTTTTGATCTAGTTTGTTTCTCAAGGCATCAGTAAGGGTTGAGCTGATAAGTAAGACCGTAGGCAGTCCACGATAGCCCGAAGAGTTTTGAGGATAAGAGACGAAGGAATTTGGATTTCAGAGTCGGCGATTTGATTTTGATAAGTTTTCTCCGATCTACGGGGCTATAAGTTTTGGGTAAGGCTGGAAGCTAGCTCTGAAGTGTTTTGGATATTTTCTATGTCCTTGTGAAGATAAGTGTTAGGTCTTCGGGATTGAATTGCCAGTTTGGATAACTAGGATTCGATGAGTTTCACGTATCTCTGAGGGAGTACGTGTATGATCTATCTCTGGTTTTGGAACTAACAGTTTGGGAGGTTGGTTGTTGAGTCAGACTTGTCTGTAGTCTGATATCCTGTTTAGTTTTGTAGATCTATATGAGTAGGAGCTCTGTAGCTTAGTAGTATTGATTGTTTGAATTCTGTAGAGCGAGTATCCCAATATTTATACCTGGGAAACTCTAGAAAATTCTATCCATAATTTTGTTTGGATATTAGATTTGTTTGATTGGATGAATTATTTGCTATGGTTGTTAGCATACGATTGATATATGCTTGTGTTTTAAAATTAAAATCTTTAATAGATTATTAAATTACCTTTGTTTTAAATTTCGGGGACAAAAGTCTTTTAAGGGGAAGGAATGTGATATCCTGGAATTTTTGGCAATATCAATTTAATAATCTGTATTAAAAATTAAATTGATTTGATAATTTTTGTTAACTAAATTTGAATTAATTTAATAATCTTCCTTTAATAAATATTTAATTGGTAGATTTTATTTTATTTAAAGTTAATAAATTGTTTTCTATTTATAATGTGTGTGTGTGTGTATATATATATATATTTGTATATATTGTAAATAGATAAGCTTTGTTTTAAATTTAATAAATAATAACATATTTTCTAATTCTAATATTTTTGGTAATCTGAAAATTTGATTTTATTTAATATTAAGCTTTTCAAAGCTATTTAAATAACTATATGGTTTTAAATTGTTAAGGTAAGTGTGAATTGTTTAAATTGATTTTAGCTTGAGTTTAAATTTGAATTAATTAAGAAAAGGGTTTTTTTGTTTTTCACAAATATAGCTTAATAAAATAACTAATTTATTAATAAAGAGATAATTTCTTTTATAAATTATTTAAAGTTGATAAATGAGTTATTTTTAGAAACAATATTAATAATGCATTGTTTTTACAAATAGATTTTGAATAAAAATAGTATTGTTATTTCAAATTAAATTTGTAAAAATATAACTTGATTTAAAATTTATCTTTAGAATTTGATTTGAATTTAAATTTAATGTCTTTAAATTCAAAGTACAGATTTTAAATTGTTTTGGATTTTAAAATATTTGTATAAAATTTTATTCATATATATAATTGGTTTATTTCTTTTGAAATTATTTATACATATATATAAATACTAACTAACTAATCCATTAAGCTTGATCCTGTTTTAGTATTTCATTAAACATTTAAATTAAATTCTAATTACTTTAAAAAGACACGTGTTGTTTTCTTAGGCTTCATATAACAAGTGTTAAGTGATAAACATTCCAATTTGACAAATGTTAAGACAATTTACAAGTGTCCTTATTTATTTTCATTTTCTTTTATTTTATTAAATCACAAAAATTCGCTTATATAAATACATTTGCCTCTTACCTTTCTTCCTTTTTCTATCTTCATAATTCAAAGTTAAGAAACAAATATGAGAATAACTTATAACCATTTCTAAAATCAGTAACCGTTTTCAAATCAAACTCCTTATATCAATCTGAAGCAAAACCCTGTAAAAAAAAATCTTCAAACCAAAAATTAAATCCCTGTAAATCATTCCCAAAACAAGTTTGCAAATCATTTACCCTATAACCATTTTCAAACATGCAAAACCTGTACATGTTCAAAGCAAATCAGGGGATTTTACTGTATGCAAACCTATAAAGCAACTGCATGTTCAAGTCCAAAGCAACCCTGTGACCAAGAAAACAAATCAACAAGACCTGTAGTTCATCATTTTCTGCAATTTGGAACCAAGCTTGCATTTTCTTTTTAAAACTGGAAGCATGCAAGCAATTTATAGATCAAACAAAGAAGCAACTCATTTATCAAAATTCCAAAGAAAATGGAAACCAGTTTTTCAAGCTTTTCAAACAATATGAGGCTCTGTCTTCTTCTTCAAAATTCGGTGAGTAACTTTTAAACTTAAAATAAATTTGGCTGCATGCTAGTATGGCTGAAATGAATAAGTAATGCATGTGTATATAAGTGAAATGTATTGTGATTATTTATAGTATGCATGCTGTTTAATATATGTGCTCTGTTCTATTTTATTTTTATCCCAAGCTCAAAAATTCCATTTAAATCCTTATCACTTGATCTAGTTCTTGATAGGATTTAGTTTACAAACAAAAGATGTTTGATTTAACATAGATTAAGGTTTAAAAATTTAATCAGGTCAAATTAAAACCTGATGGTCTCTGGAAATATAAAAAAAACTGTGCATGATAAATAATGTGAAACTTTAAACTTTTTAATTTATAAATTCAGTATTATAAACTGAATACATAAACAAAAATATGACTTTTTAAAACAAGAATCATAATTTTTAAATTGGGAATGGAAGTGCATTTCTGGAATGAACTGGAATGGGACTTTTGGGATTTTTGGGTGATCTCTGCAATCTGGAAGGTCGAGACTTTGGGTATTGATGGAGAATGATCGTAGTATCTAGGAAAAATGCTTGATTATGGTGTATTTCATCGAGGAGGCAGCGTGGCGAGATCCTTTCTGGAACCCTAGTTTTAACTAGGTATAATGAATCGATCACCACGACCGTTTGGGTTAATCGAGTGCAGTGTGATTTTGGGAGATGGTAGTATGGTTGTAGACGAGGTCAGGACCGGAGTTGCAGAACCTATGGTGGTCGGAGAATCGAAGGCGAAGCGTTGCCAGGTTTGGTATGTTGTAGTTCCTGTTAGTTTCTAGGTTGGGTTGTATCACGAATTCGATTTCGAGAATTAGAGGTACGATCTGATGATCGTATTAGTGGTTTGGATGACGATTGGTATGGGGAAGATCATTGTTGATGATCAAAGATGATCAACGACACCATGCATGTGCACGGTGCACTGTTATCTGATGAAGTTGCTTTGGTATTGGATTATGTTCGAGTTAATTGATGTTGACTCGAAGTGTTTTGATGATTTTCTCGAGGGAGTTTGATCTTGGCTCGAAGCAGAAATAGGATAGCTCGGGTTAAGTAACTGTAACAAGTATTAACAGAAACCTGTTGTTCTAATTTTATTTTATTTTTTAAAATGAAAGTTAAAAGCTGAGTTAAAATGTAATGTAAAATTTAAATAAGTTTAAATCCAAGTTTAAATCTTGTTCAAGTTTAAGTTTGAATCTCAGTTTTTAAAATAAATAAAGTTTTTAAGGTTTAAATTGTTTAACTACTTTGAAATGGTTAAATGGTTTGAATTTTAAAATGAAGTTTAAATTGAAGTAAGTTTAAATCTAAGTTTAATCTGGATTCAGATTTAAATATGTATTCCAGTTTTAAAATGAAAGAAAGTTTTTAAACTTAAATTGTTTAAACAACTTGAATGTTTAAAGTGTATTTTTAAATTGGTTTGAATTTAAAATGAAATTGGTTTTTAAATTCTTTTAAACTTCTTTATAAGTTTAATATTTCTTTAACTTGTGAAATTAAAGGTTTTTGAATTGTTTTTAAACTTTGTTTAAGATAAATTTATATTTATTTTAAAATCTTAAATTTAAAATGAAATTTGAATGAAATTTGAAGTAAATTTAAAGTAAATTGTTTTTGAATGCTTTGTTAATGATACTTTGATCATTAATAAGAAAATGTTTTTATCTTTAAATAAATGTATATTTAATGATTTGAATTATTAAGTTATTGAAAATGGATAATTTATTTATTTAATTAATTAGTGATTTGGATTAATTAAATAAGTAATTAAAGGTTTTAAATTTATTAATTAAAGTTTAAGTTAATTAATTAAGGATAATTAATTTGTAATTAAGGATTATTAATTTGATATTAATTAATGATTACGATTAATTAATCAAGTAAATAAGGACTAATTAAGTTTCAGTTAACATTTAATTAATTAAATAATTAAAGACTAATTAATTGGTAATTGAAGGCTAATTAATTTGTAATTAATAATGATTAATCTTGGTTTAATTACTTAAGAAAAGTAATTAAAGAATTGTTAATAGTTAATGAAGGTCATTAACTTAGGATTATTTAACAATTAATTAATGTGATTAATTTTAATAAATAATTAGATTAATTATTTTAAAGATAATCAATTGTGAAATATTTAAGTGTAATTACTTAATGGAAGTAATTAAGGAATTAATTACTTAATGTAATTAATTGAGTTTAATGTGATTAGATCAAGTTAATTAATTAATTTTAATTAATTTAAACACTAGATGATTTGATAATAATTACTTAATGTAATTAATGGATGTTAATTACTTAGTGAAGTAATTAATTGATAAGTACTGATTGTAATTAATTGAAGATGATGTAAGAATGGAAGTAATTTGGATTAAATTACCTAGTAATTAATCAAGGGATTAATTAAGATAATTAATTAAGAAGTAGTTAATTTATTTAATAAAGTAATTAAGGGTAGTTAATTACTGAATGCGGTTAATCAAGAGGGATTAATAATTTAGGTTTGATTCAGATTAATTACTTAATCTAATTAATTAATTAAAATGTAATTAGGGATCATTAATTTATATAATTAATGATGTAATTAAGGTTGATTAATTAAGATTAATTAATCAATGATAAGTGATTAAGAGTGATTAATTAATATAATTAATTAGGGATTAATGTAATTAATTATAGTTAATTAAGTAATGAAGTAATTAAAGGTTAATTACTATAAGTGGTTAAGAATAATTAATTTGTGAAATTAATTAAAGATAATTAACTGAATGTAATTAAAGGATAATTAATCAAGGGTGATTAATTAAGATAATTAATTAGAGGATGTTTAATTAATTAATGGTTAAGTAAGCAAGATGTAAAATGATGAAGTAACTAATTTAATTAATTTTAAATTAATTAAAGATGAAGAAATTAATTTAATTTACTTTAAATTAATTAGAGATGAAGTAATTAATTTAATTCATTTTAAATTATTATAGATGATGTGATTAAGTAAATCATTGCTTATGTATGGATGGATAATGTTGATTGCCTTGAATGGTTGGAGATATTAGAGATGGGATAAGTGATGCTATGTGATATGGATGCTTTGGTTGCATTGTGATGATAATATAAATTATCTATTTGTGGATTGTCTGTTTATGATGATAATGTTGATTATCTATTGTGATATTGTGAATTATCTATCTGTGTGTATATAGATAATAGAATTGGATTATTTTAAACTTTAAAACAACTTGGCCCTAAAAGATACGTTTTAGATTTCGATGAGACTGGGATTGGGTTTTCAAATTTGGATATCCGAAAACCACATCGATCCAAATTAACGATTGATCGTGAATCTAAGTGAAGATGAAGATTCAGAGTGCAAGGATTATCGTCGTTAACTCTGAGGGTGATTCCAAAATGAGTGTAACGAGATAATGCCTTCGGATTCGTTCGGACCCAAAACGAACTCGTATGGATTGAATGCTTTCAGCACATCGTCAGGTGGACGATGAGCATTCTAAGTGATTTGTTCTGATTAAAGGTAATCGTAGCGTCAAGCCTCATCAACCGGTAATGGCTAAAATAGGGGAGGTGCAGCAAGGCTAAGTGGGTCATGCCCAAGTAGGACGATATTTTCCCTTGTCTAGAGGTCCCTTTTTATTTGGCTGTGTGGGTAGTTGTGAGCTCCAACTGTCGGGGCTGTCTTGTTTGGGACTGTCTAGTAAGGGATGGTTCCGGCCTTGTGTTACAGGGGATTGGGAGTAATCCTCGATACGTTGATCTAGGCCACGTACTGTGACGGACGCTACCCCAGTAGCCCTGCCATTGTATGGAATCCAAAATCCAATAAGTGCCATTGGATTTGATTGTGTTACCCACATTTGTGGCTAGTAGTAGGAATTTAATAGATGTAACAATTTCGGCTATTTTCTATTTACTTGAAAACCCTAGACCCTATAATAATATCACTGGATTTCCTATCAAATGTTTTGGTTAACATAAGGTAAAAACTTACCCATGTTTAAATGTGGAAAGTCTTGCGTGATACCTTTTGTTTTCAAAGGTTTTCAAAGTGAAACAACCTTAATCTATTACTCAGACTAGAACCATTTCTGACCGGAGTTTATTTCTGTTTTTCTTAAACTCTTGGGTACTCAAATTTTTACGAGTAGCCAAGGGATTCAGGTTAGCTTTAACGAATTGTGAAGGAGCAATGGAGCAGGAGGCTTCAACGTTGTAGATATTTATAGTATTCCGCTGTGTTGGTATCTCTGAATAGTTTCTCTGTTTTGTATTAAGTTATATAACTAGACAGGTGTTTATAACTGTCTAGTATGTGATGTGTAATCTGTGTAACTCTGATAATTATTGTATATTATGTAATACTTATGTTATTTATATAATTTATTCGTTCCGCTGTTGAGATTCTGATGTTGTTTCTCCTATCTTTTCTTTCTTTTCTCTTTTCTATCCCTTTCATTCTTCAAGATGATGCAATTTTCTGTGGTGAGAAAGTCGGGTCGTCACAATTGATGAGAACAACATCATAAATTTCAATTGTTGAAATCAACATGACTGATTCATCATTCAACTTGCTCCGGTTAATTCGGATTTTACTCACAAAATTATAACATATTATGGCTTTGTGTTTTGGTACACGTATGTTAAAATAGAAAATTCTAAATAACGATTTAGAATAGACTACTCGCACATAAAAAGAAAAATGTCAAATAGTTTGATTTTTAGTCAAAATGCAGAGGAAGCATGTGTCTATAAGAATAAACATCAAAGGGTACACAGATATTTCTAGAATTATAAGTAAATAACATATTGCTAATTGTTAATAATATACTTATGTTAAAATTAGTAGTAATTTGGTTTTTTAATACTTAATATTGGATTTGTAATTTATATCTTTTATAATAGGTCTAAAAGGTGTTAGGAATGCCACAAACGATATGCAAAGACACCATATTATAATTTTAATATAAAATATTTAAGATTGATTTCCTATGTATTGCCAATATAAATTATCACACATGTTGTGTATTTATATTACCGTAATTTGCTTTTGTATTTGATGCATGAAGCAAATATCAAATCCAAAATTAGATCACTAAATGGTAGTTCAGAGCGCTCTCGTGCATTTATAAAATACTAGAGAAATGTTTACAGAAACAACAAACTTCTTATAAAGGAGTGTTCATGCTCGAACTTCGTAAGTGTTATAGAGTATAATATATCAATATTAAATTCATGTTCTAACCTTAAATAAGGAGCATAAGATTAGAAATGTTTCAAATAAAAAGTTGTGGTTGATTCAACGAAATGGCTAAGTACTTCAACTTGAATAGCGCCATGATAAAAGCAATGTATAAATATAAATGCACATATTTAAAACTGAGCAGGATGTAATTTCAAGTGTCAAAAATACTACATTATTTTTATATGATAACAATGTAATGATAAGAGATCATAAAAAGTCGAGAAACATACTCTGAATAGTTCCATATGATAAAAGTAGTTTATCAGTATTGGAGAGAGTTGATTGATAGAGTAGATAATTAAACCAACATAGCAGATCCACTCATGAAGGGTTAAACTCTATCAATTTTCATCAAACTAACTGAAAGGATGAGAAAATGATTCAACAATTGGCCTAAAGTACAAGTGGAAGATTGATAGAGTTAGAGGTATCCCCTAGGGGCAATTATGTAATTATTGCATATATCTAGCTCAATAACTAATCTTGTTCGAAATAAAAGATATTTTCTATAATATACTTAATATGATGAGTTATAACAAATAATTAATTTAATTAAACATAGAACTAAAGAAAAATCCACAATGGTATGTTTTATGATAGCAGTTACAATATGTTGTCATCATGAGTGATTTATCATAATAAATAAACATACCGTTTTAAATATACCTAGTCAAGATGTACTAAGACTGGATATCGAGACATCCGTTAGGACTAGAGTATGTAATGCTCTCCAAATGTTGGGCAGTGTATTGCTTATGGCTGCTCGGGGCACTAAGGGATTACATATTGGTAGTTATTCGATAATTATGGTATGACTCACTCGATAATTTTTTGTTGGTTAATATAATGAAGGTCAAACAGAAAATATCGATATGAAAAAATTACACAGCTCTCTTGACTTAAGAATACTGTTGATCTTCAATGTGGAAGCCCCACTTTGATTGTAGTTAAATTATGGCACGGTGTCCATCGAACGACTATAGTTGGGTCGAGTGGAAGCATTGGAAGTGAAACAATATTTAATAGAGGATTCTTCTCCTTGATTATACGATATTAGTATCTCAATCAACTGAAGCTAACCTAAAGTTAAAGTCTCCGGCTAGAGTAGTATGATTAGTAGTAATTGTTATTGTTGAACTAATGACTTTATGTTTGGACTATAAAATTGAATATGGACAATATTGGAATTTTGACCATTACCTAATTCTACAGGTCTTAAGTGATATCTTTTTGATGAAGTGAATTTGTGTAAATGACTATCACTATTGAGTAAAGCTTAAAATTATAAAATTGGATTTTACCGAAGCCATGCAATTGATGATTTTGGCCAAAATATGATACCACTAGCTAAGGTGATGTGTGAACATTAATATTCGAATTATTTGATATTAATCATTAATCAAATTTACGCCTAGAGAATTAATATAACCATAATGTAGAATACTCCATCTACCACCCATTGGAATTAAATTATAAACGTTATAATTAATTAAATTAGTTAATATCATAAAATATTAATAATAAAATTTTGTTTGAATTGTGTCAATCAGTATTAGAAATAGTGTGTATATAAAAGTTATGTATACACTTATTGATATATGATATTGATTTACATTTAAATATGATTTAATTTTAAAAGATCTGATCCCCTTTGAAGTGCCTTGAGGTTCGATAGGAGGGTAAGTGTGGCTGACGATGAAGTGGAGGGATTGGCTTGGAATTAGATTCCGTAAGGTTTGAAAATGGCTAAGGAAATGAAAGATATGTTTCCATCTTTGATCCCCATCTTTCCTATGCTATTTAAACATCTCTTGGCATTCTTGTCTCCTAATTCTTTCTAAGGTTTTTTCCCTCCTCTCCTCTCTTTCATCATGGCCGAAAATCCCTCTCAGTTCCGCTTAAAATTCAAGCGAAATACAACACAAATTCAATCAAAAAGAAGAAGCGATATGTAGCTTTCTCAAAGGGGTTGCACCATTTGAAAGTGTAGATAAAGACTTCAAGCAGAGTAATACATATTTAATATTCAAGGTATTCTCTCGGTAAATAGCAAGGTATTATCTTTATTTACAAACAATTACCACTATATAATTGATTATTACATGCTTTTGTTTTATTAATTATTTATTATCACGATTCCATATATGTATGTGTTGTCGACATGTGATGTTAAGATATGAACATATATACATATGCATGTATGTATGTGTGTGTGTGTGTATGTAATTAAAATCTCTATGTGTATATATGTTTGATATGTAATTTTAGTGACCAAATCAAAAATGATTTTTTTTCTTTTTCAATCTTAAATTTGACAATGTTTGAAAATGAATTTTATTAGTTCAACTTTAATTTATAAAGGAACTGCATATGAAACTGTATAATTATGTAGTTTATTAATTAACTATTTTGTTCACACGTATTATTATTTTATAACAAAAGAATTTATTATTTGTTTACATGTACATGTTAAATTTAATTATATATATTCATTAATTTATGTATATATTATGAAATACAATTAATTGTTTAATATATATGTTGAAACAAATTCATATACATATTTATTAGATATAATTATGCATATATAATTTTCAGTTTTTTTTCATAAAATATTTATGTATTTTGATAAAAAGATCTAGATTTGAAGTTATTCATTTCAAAAAAAAGGCAAAAGGTTTCCTTTTGTTCTAAAATTCACTAGTAGTCTTTTATGTAAAGTTACAAGCTTTTGTTTCCTTCCTACGTAAAAGAATGAATTAAATTTAACCACATATGTTACTTGAATTACTATGTGTGTGTGCATATATATTCATACATATAGTTTAGGCTATAAATATTTTAACAAAATTAAATTATTTTTCACAAATACACACAACATATTATGTAATTTTAATTAATTAATCTAGGCTTAAAATTAAAAGACAGTTCAATATTAAGATTTAGATTTGATATCATACTTAACCAAACACAGACACACACATACACACACATATTAAGACTTGGGTTTAATAGAATAAAATTCTTCTATGGAATAATATCTTTCTATGTTTAAAGGTTACTCATTCGAATAACTTTCAATAAAGAAAATAACTTTGTATGTTTAAATAACTTTAATTAGATCTGATATTATAAGTATAACTTGATGCATACTTACCTTTATATATGTATATATGTTGATTAGACAACACATATGTATGAAAATGGGTTGATTTTTCCATTGTGGTGTAAATTATAGATCCTATACATAGGCATGCAAAATACATATATTATTTATGTTGAAAGTGCACGTCCAAGTACATATGTATATGTTATGTATATACACTAAATAATTAATATATAATCTCAAAACGAAGCTTCAACTACAAATTAAATAATTATTATTTTATTTAAAATAAATTTAGATAAGATCTAAATGAAATTCTGACTTCATGGGCTTAACAAGATCCAAATGGTAGAATATATTTTTTTGAAAAATTCACACATTTTATCCCCTGTGCGCTTGATCGGTTACTTCATGCAATAGTTCTAAAAAAAGGAGTTGTGTTCAAAAATCTATCTCCTTAAAGGAACCACGGTGCCTGAGGAGTCTTATGTTATAAATGATAGTTCTCATGCTTTGGTACTACTAGACTCTGCATCTCAAATTAGGTCATAATTTGAAGAAGGGCTTTGTGTTAATTGCCAATGGAAGAAGATCAAAGGAAAAAGCTTCTATAACTTAGAAATGTGTGTTGGCAATGTATAAGAAGGTATTTTTTGGAGTTATACTTTATAGACTAAGGAGAGTGCTTGATTATGTGTGTACGGATATTTGAGAACTAGTAGCTATTTCTTCCATGGAGGGAGTGAAGTTTTTTATTTCCTTTCTTGATGGCTTTTCTTAGAAAGGTTGGGTTTATGTTATGAAGGCCAAATCGAAAAGCTTTTAGATGTTTAAGGATTAGAAGGTTATAATAACCCTTACCTTAATGAGCCAAAATTTCGACTAAATTGAAACCAAAATCCATTAGGGCATGAATCGTTGGGTTTGGTAACCTGTAATAAACAAAAGTATATCACAGTGTGATCAATATAAACTCATAGCGGAATTGGAAAATATAATATAACATACGCACTGACTAAGCTACTGCCTTGGAGTACAATTCCTTGGATATCTAATTGCCTTGTCAACACCGAGCATAAATAAAAAGGATTCATCGTCTACCATTCTCATGTGGCTCCATGTTATGGTAATTGGAAAATTACATATTTACCAGTCCTATTAATTTATGCCGATTGATTTTCACTTAAGTTTTATGTCTATTATTTTACATCTAATATATTAAATCTTGTGTGCGCGTAATACTCAAAAAACATGGCCACTTAATACTTCTTTAATAGGGAATAGGCATACCCAACGACCATTAAATACCTCAAGCCCCTGAAATTAGCCCTCGGCAATGACAATGCTCGTCAATCGGTTCTAACTATAGTGACTAATGACCCATGTGTATGACCGATGACCGCAGTCATCCACCTTGAGGTCTGTGCATCTCCCATGTGGATTTTACACTAGCAGGAAGCAAAATTCATTAGGGCATAACCTAAGTCTTTTCTATTGCTCGCTTGGGATTGCTGGTAGTCATAGCCTATATGTCAGACCTACTATTAAATACCAATACCAACTACTAACAAAGCAAGACGACCATTCATGTAACGATCTAGAATTTCAGACACTTCGTATTTAAATATTTGAATCTTGGATTAAATGTTATTAAAATAATTTAATGAGCTTTTTAACCCCCTATTAAATCATAAGTAATAATTGAAAACCTTTTTTGGAAAAATATTTACAAAAATATATGCTTTGAAAAAAAATCAATAATGCGATTGGAAATCGATTTGTCGGTAAATAGCTTTTCGATCGATATAAATTGTTCGACTCTTGTGCACTTAACTAATTATAAAATGAACAAATTAGCAACTAATTGACACACACACCTCTTCATCAATATTGGAAGGTTCTAGAATGTTCTCATGGGTAAGAGAAATTATCATGGTGAGTGTATAATGGTAATTACCTCAAAGGAGAAGTGACATAAAGGTGCATGTAAGAAGGAGGCTCCTTATGACCTTCTATAGACGGTAGAATGTGGTAATGGCCCCTAACCTTAGACAAGCTTATATAAGATAGGGCATGCACATAGTATCATTCAAAAATTCACAAAAACAAATCCAAGCTTTTCTAATGGCTTCTCTTTTTCTTTCTTCCTTGTGTTCTAAAATGAAAAAGTTGCAAATCAATTTCAAATCACTTAAAACTTTTCAAAAGGCATTGTATAATATTAGAAAACCTTCAACCATGCGAAAATTTGAAGAAGCAAAACCAAACCCCCATAATCCTTGAAGGCCTTGAGCAATAGGGGTGTTTTGAAGGAGGAAGAAAGTACTAAAGGAAAGGAAAGGATGAAGCAAAGATTTTGCAAGGAAGAGGTTGGGCTTGGTTAGCTTGGGCTTGATTGTTTGAGAGGTTAAAGGTAAGTAAACATCTCACTTTTGATGAAAATATAGAACATATATGTTTGTGATTGTATGAGTTCATATTGTTTGAATTATTAAGGATATATGTTGAAAATAACAATTTTAATTCTTACTTTAAAAGTAAGTGGCACATAGGATCCATATGTATGGACTTGTATGGATTGGAATTGACTTAATGACATGTGACTAGATCTTGCACAAAGCACATGGATTGTAGTTCAAATAGGTTTGAATATAACTTGGATTTAGAAGCGCACTTAAAGCGATAGTCGCTATAGAATCAGTTTGGAATTGCCTTAATTTTGGCTAATTCTATGGCACTTTTTAGAGAGATCCTTATAGGATTATTGCCATATTTATAAGTCTGATATATATGTTTTTTGCTAATAAAAGATTGAGTAGAAAAAAGTGAAATAATATGAAATTGGCCAAAAATTCACTTATGCAAAACTGCCCTGTTTAGCATTGATTTTGGACTTTAAAAGGTTTGAAAAGATTTAGATTTAAGTATTTTATTTCATTCTTTTTACAAATGTTTCCTGATTCATATTAGAGTATTTCAAAAGTGGTTTTAGATCTTTATGAATTTTTGAGAATTATTTGTGAATTTTTAAAGAAGAGGTATTTTATTGAAATATATAGAAAACATGTCGTTTTCAAGTTTTTAAGGATTTTATAAATTTATTATTTTCAAGTAATATTTTGAGTAAATGTTTCAAAACCTATCATAAGTATTTTCAATTATTTTAATAGTTCAAACAAAAGGTTTAGGAAGTGCTTAGAATTGCTATGCCAAATGGTTAATTGATTAGTTATTTTTTTGAAAAGTAATTAACTATGCTTAACACTAAAAGCTGACAAACTAAGGCTTATCTATTTGTGAGAGGTAAGACTGATGTCAAGCAGGGATGGAACGATAGAGCTCTAACATTCCAGGCTTCTCTCTTGACCGAGGAAAAGTAAGTTTGAAAATGTCGAAGGCGTGTTAATTGCGCTGATTTCTTATTCTTTATTGAAATCATTAATATTATACTTAACACTAAAAGCCGATGAGGTAGACTTATCTATTTTGTGAGATTCAAGAATGAAGTATCTAGGCAAGAGTTTAATGCAACCAATGCTCTAACTTACTTGGCTTCACTCTTAAATGAGGAATGGTAAAGTTGGAATGTCGAAAATGTGTTAAGCAAACAAATCATGATTTCTACAAGAAATCGTCATTAGAACTTGATAGTTAAACAGTCAAATGCTGAACTTGACCAATTATGAAATTAGATCTTTGAGAAAAATGTTTGTAAAGATAGAAATAACTACAAGAATGGTTTTGGATTTGTTGTGACAATGCATTAATAGCATTCGTCTTTAATCCTTTTATGTTGTAGTTATGAATGCAAATAGATCTTTAAAAGAGCATTTTAAGATAAGCATAAGCGAAATGATTTTGGTTTTAGTGATAATGTTTGAGTTTCATTACTCTTAAACCTATTGAATGGATTTGCGAAAGTACTTAGATCTTTAAAATGGATATTTTGAAGGAAATTATAAGTATGGATTCTTTTGGAAAAAGTCAGGAGTTATTAGATAAAATAAGTTTCTAATAAAGAAGTATTAATTTAATAAAAGGATTAATTAAATAAAAGGGATCAGGAGTAGCTTAAGTAGCTTAACCAAACTTTTATGGCTAGATTTTGTTTGTATGACTTGACAGTGTTTTGTATGTTCATTTGTTTATAGGAAGTAACCTAGACTCAATTTCCAATTAAAAACATCTATCGTGTACCAAATAGTCAATTAGTCAACTATTGAAATTATCCAATTATAACTTTGGGAATATGTAGAAGAAAAACAGGAATTACATGGTACAGTTATCTTCGGTGGTGCTATAACTATATGCATAAACTCATGTGCTATTCTAGGACAAATAATAAGGAAATCCGTCCACTTAAACGGTTAGGAGATGATCTCCACTCTTACTTTTTGTCTGTTTTTTCTAAAAGAACCAGAGTTTGAGTTTACCAAAATTCAATAATGGGTTTCGGGGTGTTCGGTAAGTGGGAAGAGTGCACTTATATGAGATGAATGGAACCCGTAACCACTTGAAAACCATATAATAAGCAATCTATATTCTAGAGGCGGTTGTGAAGTGGAATGTTATAGAGTTGAATTGTCTATCCTAAGGTTAAGCCTAAAGGAGAGGTCAGTGTTAACATTTCAAATGATGTTATCGTGTGGAACTGTCTATTTTGAGGAGTATTCCAAGAAGGAAGATAACATTAGCATTCTTGGAGGACTTATGCATGGAACCAACGTGGAGGTTCGAGATCTGTTCAATATACTAGATTCCATATAGTGCTTCGTGGTTTTTTTAGAATAAAGGAATCCAATTGGGGATTCGTGTCCTATTCCAATGACATAGGATCGTGTGAGAGATGCCGAACACAGCCTTAACATCGGTAAAATTACTAGAAAACAGAGAAGGTGCATGGCTAGCGGTTTAGCTGACCTTAAGGGTATATCAACTCCACTTCTAGAGATGTTATCAATTTTTTCTAGCGGGAGTTGATATGGCTCGGATCAAACTAAGGGTGGTCCAGTTATGCTTACCTTAGAGTATATCCTATCTAGAGATATATGATGCTCAAAAAGTAGTTTCCAATCCTTGTCATAGAGTTTGGATGCAATCAAAACATGGAGATCTCCATAGAAAATTCATTATGCGAATGCGCCTTAGCGGTATTGATTATATACCTATTATTGTTGCGGCATTCATATAGCAACCATTTGATATAATTTATGTGCTATACTCTAGACATTATATATCATATCACTATACATTAAACTTAATGGATGGTTTGTTTCTTCGAGGGGAAAACTAATTTAGGAATCCATACGATCTTAATGGTTACTGTTATATGTCACTCATGCTTCTCACGTTGGTTTACTAGACTGATCTGGGTGTTATTTTCTTATAATGCTCAGGTCAGCCACGTGTATGTTTCTGTTTCTAACGGCCCGCTATTTTGGACTATTCGCATCCGCACATGTCGGACTTGAATAATTCAAAATACCGAATTGTTAATTTATATTTGGCAAAACTGAACATATACCGTAAATAAATAATCATAGAACACAAATACAGTGTAATAAATGCAGCGGAAATAAAAGATAGTAGTTCATGAAGCTACTATATATATAACAGAGTTAAATATGTTACAACAGGAGTCTCGAATACAATAGTCAAATACAAGAATCAGAATATATCACTAGAATCAGCTGATTATCTGAAAGCAGGATGGATAGCCGGATCTCCAAGCGAAGCTCCAACTCCTAAGGTGAGTCCCGAATACTAGTACACTCAGTCTGACCCGAGCGTAAAGCAAAACACAAAACACTCGAGTCAGGATTAACATTCTTATATTAATAAATCCAACTCAAGTGAAATAACAACTGAAATACAAGTAACTCAAAGGATGTTGGGATAACCATCCTCTAAGGATCCGTTAAACTATCTATATATAGTAGTGTACGCTAAGTAGATAATGCCAATTAGTAATATAAAGTATCAAAATAGCGTTAAGGGGTTACCATTATCCCCCTTAACACATTTTATATAAGCGTCATAGTCTATACAACACTGTAAACTCCACCGTAAACTAGTGGGATATCAGGGAGTACTCCATAGGTATAACACAAAACAAATCATAGTGGTCGCGTATAGGGATACAAGTATGACAAGGCACATGAGGTAATACCCAAGGTAGTGAAACTACCGTTTGCCTGATCCGGACTGGTGAAAACGCATCACCCCAACGATCGCAACACCGCGAAACAACACTCCCAAAATTTTGAGGGTGCACCAATCAATAATAAGTAATGAGTAATTTAAGAAGAAGTGTGCTCGCTCGAGATGGCTAACTCCATTTGGCACCGCACGGCTCCTGTTTTAGTCATTTCCAATTTGACACAATTGTCAAGGCTATCCATTATCGTTCTCTTTCTTCATTCATCACTCACATCATTCCAACCACTTCATTCCGATAAACGCCGATAAACGAAATCGATGAAAACAAATCGAATCAGTTTGATATAAAAAAAAAAAATATATACCATTATTATTATTAAATATATTTTATTTAAGACAAACATTAAATATTCCAAAATCATTATTCTTGGAACTCAAATATCAAAAATCAAAGACATATATGTTATACTTAAGACCTATATTTATATATATATATCTTAAATAATTATTATAAAACAAATATAAACTCAACTGTATATATAACAACATATACCCACACACACAAGCTAGGAATTTGTAATCGAAATATATGTAAAAATATTGTAACACATATTTATACAACTTATATACATATATAAACTAATATATAGCAATCGATAAAACCAAGTTGTAAGTTTTTCAAACCAATATAAAAATAATATCGAAATAAACAGACAAGTATACAGATTATATATATAACATGTGATAACCAAGTGAGTTTAGTCCAAGCACAGAAGTACAGTGACAGGTTTTATTATATTTTAAGACAATATATATATTAACTATGTGTATACCTATAATTCAAGTCAACTACAAGAACTGCCACAGTGAAAAAACTTATACAAGCTACACTAATTTTAAAATCCAAGTATGTATATGAATTTACTTTCAATGTATGTAATTTACATAAATTAATATATTAGCATTATATAACCTATGTACAACAGCTTATAAAGACTAATTTATACATAATATATTACATATACTTAAAATGCTAATTAACAACAGCATGCGCAAGTACCTATATAAACTAACATAACACAACTTAGTACTACTATACATATATAATACACTTATAAATGACAAACACGTATAGCTTTTTAATAAAAAAAGACTATGTATATGTACCATAAAACCTTTAAACAACCCACAGCTTGATACCTCTAACCGTACAACTAATATAATAAAATAAGAAAATATACGGAGACTTCTAACAAAAGTTTTTAATTTACATACCATAACACGGAGATAGGAGATGAGATGGTGGATGATGCAGCGCACGGATTGGTGCTGCTTGGCACTGTGAAGGAAGAGGGATGAGGTCAGGGTCATCATCGGCTGCTAGGAGGTGGAGATGCCAGGCGAGGCGTAAGTCGGTTTCGGGTCGCTTGGGTGAAGAAGTAGGTCGACAGGCGGAGCAGCCGGAGGCTGCGCATTGCACTTGGGTTCGGTGGCAAGGCCAAACGTAGTGCAGTGGAGGCCGGAATGGTGATGGCTGCTTGTGTTGTAGGGTTTGCAAAGAAGGATTGGTGGACGGAAATGGTTGAGACAAGCCGACCGACTGCGTTTGCGTGCAGAGTGGGTTGTCGGTGCTAGAAAGATGGGGCTGCCGATGGTGGGGCATAGGGCACGGAAGGTGGATGAGGCGAAGGTGGTTCTGGGAAGATGAGGCTAAGGGAAGAGGTAGAGGAGATACATGAGGGAGAGGGGTGTCCGGCTAGCTTGTACAGGTGGAAAAATATGTTTCTCTGGTGAAAATATATGAGAAAAAGTTTAAACGAAAAGAAGAGGAAAGAAAGGAAGATTTGGGGCAAGGAAAATGAAGAGGAGCAGTTCACAAAATTTCTACGAAGGCAATAGAGAAAAACAACATACGAAAATACATGAAAGTCAAAGTTCAATAAAGAATTTGGACCACAGAAAATTAGAAATAGCAGAAATGTTAAGAGTCATAAATTGAATTAAAACAGTTCAAAAGAAACGACGATTGGTTTCAACTGATGTATACGAATGGTCAAACGAGACCAGACAATCACAAATACAAAACCAATATAGCTAACCATATCAGATTCCAAGGCGCATCAGACTTCAAACCACAGAATCGAATATACCATAGAGATCAGTACGACAAGACGATCAAAACAGTATATAGATATCAGTGGTATGATTGAATTATAAAAATTTGAATTTTCTACTAGCGAAAAAATGCAGCAAAAACGTAGGAAAATAAGATCGACGGAGCTAAAGAATTCGAATTTGGAAAAACAAAAAATGATGTTTTGTTCAGAAGATGTTTTAGAATTTTTCTATGTAAAAATATTCAGGTTTTGAAAACATTTTCATTATTTCTTAACTGATTAAATTGAAATAAAATTACACACGAAATAAACTTTCATATTTTTGGATGAAAATTTACCACTTGCTATATTTAACTAGACACATTTCAAATATTAAATTTTTATTTCTAAATTTTATTATTCAATTTCACAAAAATTCAATTAATCACGTTATTAAAACGGTTAAAATTTACGGGTTGTTACAGTCTCTCCCACTTTAAATTTTTCGTCCCCAAAAAGGAAGGAGGTAAGAGAACAGAAACAACCAGAAGAAAATATGCTTGAATTACAAAATAAAACAATTAATTTAAGCCATACAAAATTTCAATTTCAATTAATTTATGTTCAACAGTTGACTTTAAACTCAAGGAATTTCATTAACTTGGTTTATTTTCAATTTATCATTGTTTGATATAAAATTCATTTCAAACAACAATTTATTTTATTAATCCATTTATTATTCAACCAACCTAGTATTCAATCTATCTCTATTAATCATTTTATAATTAAACTTTAAGTGTATAACATTTTTATATGCACCCAAATTTTAATTAAAAAGACAATTTATATTGTATACTATCCAATTACATAGTTAACTTTTTGAGCAATTTAGGTAAGTTATATTGAATGCAATCGAGTGTTATACAAGTAAATTTCTAACTCAATTCTTTTAAGTTTAAATATTAATTCAAAATTTTGGTTTCATTTATAATTGAAATCATCTTTTACCCAAATTTTAAGAATTAAATTTCTGATTAACTTCAAACAATTTAGAGATAATTATATACATACAATATATCCAAGTCAAATCTAAATCAATACTAATATATATATATATATATATATATTTTAAATCAAGTCATACTTTTAGAAATTCAATTCAAATTCATTTCAAAACAAAAGTATAGCAAGCTACTGATGGTCTCTCCTCTTCGAAACTCGAAAATAAATGTCGATGATGCGGCCGTCATCACCGAAATTATTTTCCAGCGACAAAACAAAAGAGCACTGATTTAAAACTTTAAAATTCTTTGAAATGATTTCTATTTGAAAATATTTTAAATACTATACACTTTAAAACTTTCAAATCAAAGTTTGAAATCATCGGAAATTAAAATTTCAAATTCTAATTTAAATCCATTTGAATTCCAAATCAGAGTATATACATATTTTATAAGTTCATTTATTTATTATTCCAGACAACAAATTAACAATTTAATTTGAGATTTTTTTTTAATATAATCATACAAAACTATTTTATTCACCGAATTCGAAAATACTATTGCGTCAGTTTGCTCTGTTCAACTGTTTTGGAAATCCTATCGGTAGCGTTGATCAAAAGAATCGATCGGAACCCAAATCAACATCAACAACTCAAACAACACAATGTATGTAAAACATTTTCAATATTAATTCACAATTACACTTCATCGCTTGACGATACAAAAATGGATTTCAAAGCAAGGATAGAGATTCAAATTTAATGGACTCAAACCAAAGAGAATTTTGATTCGGAGATAGGTTCGAAACAAAGATAAGATGATTCAATAATAGACTCGGGAGATGGATATGCTTATTTAATTCACGGGCAACCTTCCGGGTCAACCGTGACTTCAGAATTAGATCGATGTGGAATTCTGAGTCAAATCCACATTCGATCTCAAGAGATAGAATTTGAGATATCTAGAGATATTAGCATCTAAATCGAGGATATATATATAAATCTCCGACGAATCGATGCTATTGTAAATGAGTTTCATCCCTTTACAATTCATATGAATGTTGGCGAGACCGCCAATCTATTATAAAGATCATTCGAAGTGGAGTTATGGAATACTCCAGAATTCAAACGAATACGTATAATGAGGGACAAGAATGAATTTCGAAACCGAGGGTACATTCCAAAATTCAAGGGAATTGAGTCAAAAAGGAAGAGATTCAAATTCGAATGATAGTGGTTCTGTTAATACATTTACCATATATGCTAAATTTTGCCTAGAGCTACCAAAGCTCTGATACCAATTGTAACGACCCGCTATTTTGGACTATACACATCTGCACATGTCGGACTTGAATAATTCAAAATACCGAATTGTTAATTTATATTTGGCAAAGCTGAACATATACAGTAAATAAATAATCGCAGAACACAGACACAGAGTAAAAAATGTAGCGAAAACAAAAGACAATAGTTCATGAAACTACTATATATATATAACAAAGTTAAATATGCTACAACAGAAGTCTCGAATACAATAGTCAAATACAAGAATCAAAATATATCACTAGAATCAGCTGATTATCTGAAAGCTAGATAGATAGCCAAATCTCCAAGCAAGCTCCAACTTCAAAGGTGAGTCTCGAATACTGGTTCACTTAGTCTGACCCGAGCGTAAAGCAAACACAAAACACTCGAGTCAGGATTAACATTCTTATATCAATAAATCCAACTCAAGTGAAATAACAACTGAAATACAAGTAACTCAAAGGATGTTAGGATAACCATCCTCTAAGGATCCGTTAAACTATCTATATATAGTAGTGTACGCTAAGTAGATAATGTCTATCATTAATATAAAGTATCAAAATAGCGTTAAGAGGTTACCATTATCCCCCTTAACACATTTTATATAAGCGTCTTAGTCTATACAGCACTGTAAACTCCAATGTAAACTAGTGGGATATCAGGGAGTACTCCATAGGTATAACACAAAAAAAATCGTAGTGGTCGTGTATAGGGATACAAGTATGACAAGGCACATGAGGCAATACCCAAGGTAGTGAAACTACCGTTTGCCTGATCCGGACTGGCGAAAACGCTTCACCGCAATGATCACAACACCGCGAAACAACACTCTCAAAATTTCGAGGGTGCACCAATCAATAACAAGTAATGAGTAGTTTACGAAGAAGTGTGTTCGCTCGAGGTGGCTAACCCCATTTGGCCCAGCACGGCTCTTGTTTTAGTCATTTCCAATTTGACACAAGTGTCATGGGCATCCAGTATCGTTCACTTTCTTCGGTCGTCACGTACATCATTCCAACCACTTCATTCTGGATCACACTCCGCGTATAGTTATTAAAGGGGTTTTCGGTTTAGACAGAGAGTATGTCCATAACCGATTCCGCTTTCTTTAATAACTTTCGTAATTATTACACCGATTGGTCGTTTAATATATTTTACAAACAATTAAATTCAATTTCAATTAGAATTTGTAAACCAACATTTCATTTGTCTTCCTAAATCAATTTCCATAATTTACGTTCAAAACTTCCAAATTCATAAATTCAAAATCTTACAATTCAATTTCAAATCTTATTTAAACAATTCAAATATTGATTCAAGTTCGTATATAAGTTTTATTCTGAAATTATTTAAATTAATTTAATTTAGTATTCGAATCAATTTAAATTCATTGATCGATTTCATTCAATATTTGTTAAGTTAATTTATCATTCAAAACAATTTCTATTTATTTTCCAATTCATTAAATCAATTTCTTAAGTTCAACTCGATTATATCAAAACTTACAAATTGAATTAAATTCAATTCGCCAAATCAAATTCTATAAATTACAAGTCTTTCATTAATTTCAATAAATCACATTTTTATTTCTTGTTAAAGAAATCCAATTTCACTTATTTATTTACTTAGTTTTAATTTCAAAACTCAATTAATAAAGAAACTTAATTTCACTTATTCAAGAAGTTCAATTTCACTTATTAAAGAATTCAATTTTATTTAATTATTAAATAATTCAATCTTATTTAATTATTAAATAATTTCAAAACTTAATTATTAAAAATTCCAAATTTTAAACAACGTTCTTTCATCAACTACTATGTTAATTTTTTGATTCAGATTTTTAAATATTAACATTTTCCTTTCATAAAAATTCACATTCCAACTTTATTTCAAAATCTTATCATTTGTTCAAATAAAATCTTTATTTTTATTTTTAAATCAAATTATTGACTAATCGGGTTTTTATTTAATTCTCTATCCTAAATCAAAGTTTATTTGGGTATTTATCATTTCAACCCGATTCCATTTCAATTCAAAAATCAAAGCATGACAAAGGGAACTTGCAGTGTGATAACCGGGATGGTGTCCAAGTAAATAAACAAGCAATAGCAACCATCAATAACAATCCAATAGTTTATTCAAATAATCCCGAATAGTCGTATTAATTCACAATGTTGTTTGTGCAAATTAATATAATTACTTCTAGAATCTACACTATCATTTCATGTAGATTAAAGATTATTACACTATTAATTTATGCGGTTCTACACTTGACATTTATTATTCGCGATTTCATACTATATAAATTTATACAACATAAATTTAAATGGTTCAAGATGTAATTAACCATATTTCTACATGTCAAGTAATTAAATATTTAAAGGGGTCATATTATGAAAATGTCATCTAATCAAATTTAACACATATATCAAATCTAACACATATATCAAATCTAACTATCCTATGTCAATTTCAATTTCAAATTATTTATCACTTACTAAATTAACAATTTACGTCCAATGTCAACATCAAACAATCAATCACAAACAGGATTATCATTGTATAAATAACAGAAAAAGGTGTCAGATGTCACAGGTGAACTGATGCAGGTAATAACACATATAACAGTGTAAATAACTAACAGCAGAAAATTTCAATTGTCGTTTCAATTGAAATCAAATTTAATAAATAAAAGAACATTAATCGTGAGTGATTGCTCACCTTTCGTGGGTAGGGAGGATAGACAAAGAAATGAGCTACGAATTCCAAAGCATGAATTCTAAAGTGAAACAAGTGGGCACAAATTCGACGATCAAAGTTGATAAACGAAATCGATGAAAACAAATCGAATCAGTTTGAAATAAAAAGGAAAATATATACCATTATTATTACTAAATATATTTTATTTAAGACAAACATTAAATATTCCAAGATCATTATTCTTAGAACTCAAATATCAAAAATCAAAGACATATATGTTATACTTAAGACCCATACTTATATATATATACTTCAATAATTATTATAAAGCAAATATAAACTCAACTGTATATATAACAACATATACCCACACACACACACACACACACATATATATAAGCTAGGAATTTGTAATCGAAATATATAAAAATATTGTAATACATATTTATTCAACTTATATACATATATAAACTAATATATAGCAATCGAGAAAACCAAGTTGTAAGTTTTTCAAACCAATATAAATATAATATCGAAATAAATAGACAAATATACAGATTATATATATAACACGTGATAACCAAGTGAGTTTAGTCCAAGCACAGAAGTACGGTGACAGATTTTATTATATTTTAAGACAATATATATATTAACTAAGCGTATACCTATAATTCAAGTCAACTACAAGAACTGCCACAGTGAAAAACTCATACTAGATACACTTATTTTAAAATCCAAGTATGTATATGAATTTACTTTCTATGTATGTAATTTACATAAATTAATATATTAGCATTATATAACCTATGTACTAACACCTTATAAAGACTAATCTATACACAATATATTACATATACTTAAAATGCTAATTAACAACAGCATGCGCAAGTACCTATATAAACTAACATAACACAACTTAGTACTACTATACATATATAATATTGTAATAAATGACAAACGCATATAGCTTTTTAATAAAAAAAGACTATGTATATGTACTATAAAACCTTTAAACAACCCACAGCTTGATACCTCTAACCGTACAACTAATATAATAATATATGAAAATATACGGAGACTACTAACAAAAGTTTATAATACATACCATAACACAGAGACAAGGGAAGAGATGGCGGATGATGCAGCGCATGGATTGGTGGTGCTTGGCGCCGTGAAGGAAGAGGGACGAGGTCATCATCGGCTGCTAGGAGGTGGAGATGCCAGGCGAGGCGCAAGTCGGTTTCGGGTCGCTTGGGTGTGGAAGTAGTTCGACAGGAGAAGCAGCCGGAGGTTGCGCGTTGCACTTGGGTTCGGCGGCAAGGCCGAACGTAGCGCAGGTGGAGGCCAGAATGGTGATGGCTGCTTGCGTTGTAGGGTTTTCAAAGAAGGGTTGGTGGACGGAAATTGTTGAGACAAGCCGATCGGCTGTGTTTGCATGCAGAGTGGGTTGTTGGCGCTGGAAAGATGGGGCTGCCGACGGTGGAGAATAGGGCGTGGAAGGTAGATGTGGCGGAGGCGGTTCTGGGAAGATGAGGCTAAGGAAGAGGTAGATGAGATGCACGAGGGAGAGGGGTATTCGGCTAGCTTGTACAGGTGGAAAAATATGTTTCTCTAGGGAAAATATATAAGAAAAGTTTAAAGAAACGAAGAGGAAAGAAAGGAAGATTTGGGGGAAGGAAAATGAAGAGGAGCAGTTCACAAAATTTCTACGTAGGCAACAGAGAAAAACAACATACGAAAATACATGAAAAGTCAAAGTTAAATAAAGAATTTGGACCACAGAAGATTGGAAATAGCAGAAATGTTAAGAGTCATAAATTTAATTAAAACAGTTCAAAAGAAATGACGATTGGTTTCAACTGGTATATACGAATGGTCAAAGGAGACCAGACAATCACAAATACAGAACCAATACAGCTAACCATGTCGGATTCCAAGGCGCGTCAGACTTCAAACCACAAAATCGAATATACCGTGGAGATCAGCATGACAAGGCGATCAAAACGGTTTATAGATATCAGCGGTAATGATTGAATTATAAAAATTCAAATTTTCTACTAGCGGAAAAATGCAGCAAAAACGTAGGAAAATAAGATCGATGGAGCTAAAGAAGTCCGAATTTGGAGAAACGAAAAATGACATCTTGCTCAAAATATGATTTAGAATTATTCTATGTAAAAATATTCAATTTTCGAAAACATTTTATTTTCATCAATTCCTAACTGATTAAATTGAAATAAAATTACACACGAAACAAACTTTCATATTTTTGGATGAAAATTTACCAGTTGCTATGTTTAACTAGACGCATTTCAAATATTAAATTTTTATTTCAAATTTTTATTATTTAATTTCACAAAAATTCAATTAATCACATTATTAAAATGGTTAAAACTTACGGGTCGTTACACTGTTAGTCCGTGAGATGATGGTTTTGATGACAACAACCTTAGAATAGATTATAAAATATAAATACTAACATTATAAGTTTAGATATATATGTATATGCAAGTTTTAACCATGCAGGTACCAAAAATGAAGACTGTACAGTATAGAGATTCAAGATATCAAGATTGAAGACTCATGAGTATCAAGAATACCAAGAGTTCAAGAATTAAAGTAATTTATTCTTTAATTAGAAATTTTGTTAAAACTTATAGAAAAGCACTGGCATCTTAAAGTCCAATTTATTCATGGAATGAAATCCACTTCGAGCCTGTTAAAGAGATGGAACCCTAAGTAGGATGGAACCTAAGAAAAATCTAGTGGAACATTGTTTTGTATCCGCTAACTTTTTATTCAAAATGATTTTTTTCAAAATTATATCATGTTTTCAAAATATTTTCAAAACCTTCCTTTTAAAAGCATCAAAAACCTCTATCCTGATTTTAAATAATTTTAGCCTCAAAATTATCTTTAATTTCAAAAGTCAAAATTACTCCCGATTTTAAACTATCTTTTAAAATAATATATTTAACTTTTAAATATTTATACTTAACATTTAAATATAAAATTATAGTTAAATTATATATATATATATATATATATATATATATATATTTACTTATGAATTTTAACTATAGTCAAGCATATTAGAAAAGTTTAAAATAGTATTAATATAAGATAAATGTTATTTTCAAAGAAAATCAAATCATCAAAAATTGCTTTGGGATGTCGACATGCCTACGGTGACCATGTCGACATGGTGTCAGTTGAGTTCAAAATTTAAATTTCAAAAAAGTGTCTATTTGCTATAGCTCTTAGTGAATGGACATGGCTGTTGTTCTTCTATAAATAGGGGTTGTTTCTACGAATTTTATATCATATTTTCTGGTTTTTCACTCCTCTTCTTCTTCCACATTTCTTAATACATACTCTTACCATTACTCTATCGAAATCAATATTGAATCATACTCGATTACTTCTAGTTTGATTCTCTATCACTATCTCAACAAGATTCTCAGTGCTATTCAGAGTTATAGACTTCTTTGTAATCTATTAAGCGAGAAAAGGTGTGATTGTGGCCTTGAAAATCAATCAAGCGAGAAAAGGTGTGATTGTAGCCTTGGTAAATCAATTGGGTAAACCTGTGGCCCGGAAATCAAGTATCTCTATTCAGAGGATTGAAATTCTAGAGGGTGTAGCTCGTAGCCTTGAAATCGAGGGTGTAACTGCACAATTGCTTTTGAAAGGAAATCTGTACTTGTGTTGCAGGACTAGATGTAGGGTAACTCCGAACCAGTATAAAATCCGGTGTGTTCTTTCCTTTACTACTTTTATTTTATTTTTGCATCTGATTTTGTATCTGTGATTATCCTTGTATCTATAGATTGCATACATTTATGTCTAAATTAACATAAATTCAAAAAGATTTAGTAATTCTTTATAAATACTATTCACCTCCCTCTAGTGTTAATCCAAGCCTTAAGATCCGTAATCCACATTTCTTTCAATTGGTATCAGAGCGAGTTTTCAAAGTTTCATAATCTAATTTTTGAATTTTTTTAAAATGGCTATATTTGTTAATACTAGTTTAGAAATATTCAAATCATCATTGTTTCATGAGTCTGCATATAATCAATATTCAAATTCAAGTTATCTATCAAAATTGTTTGATGTGCAGGAATCATGCTTTATGGCTGTTGAGGAGTCAATCCGCAACGGACAAATTATGCAGATCAGAAAGAACAACTGGATACTTGATAGTGGGTGTTCTACATACATGACTGGAAATCCAGAAATATTGAATGATATTATATACAAAGATGGAGGACTGGTTAACTTTGGAGAAAATTCAAAAGGATATGTGATTAGCATCGACAAAGTCGGTAATTCTGAAACTCCTACTATTGCTAATGTTTTGCTAGTTAAGAATCTAAAACATAATCTGCTAAGTATAAGTCAACTCTGCAATAAAGGATGTAAAATTAAATTTGAAAATGATAAATGTTACATCGAAGATAATAATTCAACTATAATATTTGAGGGAGTCGGGAAAATGAATATTTATATTCTTAGTATGAAAGTTTCAAATGGTAACCTGTGTCTGTTGGCAAATACAAGTGATCCTTGGATTTGGCATAAGAGATTTGGGCATTTGAATTTCAAACTCTTATATAGAATGTCAAAACATGATCTAGTAAGAGGTCTCCCTAAAATGAATTTTAAAGTAGATAGTTTATGTGATGCATGTCAATTAGGAAAACTTAGAAAAAGTTCCTTTAAATTAAAAGATATGATTTCAACTTCAAAACCTCTTGAATTACTTCATCTTGATTTATTTGGTCCATCTCAAACTTTGTCCATCATAGTAAATATGTTTTTGTAACTGTAGATGATTATTCACTACGCCATAAATGGCCTTCTACAACACAAAAAAAATGTTGGGTAAGGCCCAAAAAATGTTGCCATAGGTCTATGGCAACACTTTTCGGGTGATGCAATTTTTGCCGTTGCCTTAGACCTCAAAGGCCACATTTTGACTATCTAAGGCAACATAAGTAATATTGTTGCAATAGAACCCTATTTGGGTCTATAGCAACATCCGTATGTGTCTGTAGCAACATTCCAAAATGTTGCTATAGATATTAACTTTCTGAATTTGTGGGGCCCACAATGTAGAGCATATTTGATTTTTTAATAGAAATAAATATTTATTTAATAAAATGCTATTGCACAGAATTTGATATTCAAAAAGTAATTTATTTAAATAAATATTTTATTTCAACATTTGAAATAGTACAAATTCCTGACTCCACTATTTTACAATTCAATGATATATAACACTGATATTCACATATACAGATATTCCTCACTACATCTCTCATTACATATGCAGTTTCAATTTATACAGACACCGACACTGACAAATATATGACGAGCCAAGTGCCGAGCCGAAGGCGAGCCGAGTAGTGGGTCCAGTCTTCAAGCTCAAGCACATTTGATTTGACTCTGTCTTCAATCTTGTATCCAGTTGTCCAGTCTTCAATACCTGTCACATATAATTCAAAAGCAGTAATCTGGAAAATAATATTCAACTCGAACGGAAAATGAAAATATTTTTGTTATATTATTTGCCTCAGGTATTTGGGTTGTTTCTTTTCATATTTTTTTCTGACAGGGACCAAATATTTGCACGGACAACCTGTGAACGCACAAGTCAGCTGTGCACAAGTGCATAAGCCAAACATGAATGCAACACATGGATACAAGACAGTGTGGAAGACAGCAAGCAACAGTTCAGGCAAAAATGCACAAAGGAGAAGCCAAGTGCAAAAAGTAGTACTTAACACAGCAAGCAACATAACATGACCAAGAAATGCATGTACATGGATGAACATACATGCATCATAAGGCTTGGTACAAGAAACTACTCAAGTGCAACTACTCAAGTGCAAGTTCATACTCAAGTGCAGCCAGATATGTAGACAAGCCAAAAAAAATGGACACGGCACAAGGTCAAACCCGAGTCATCGACTGGATTCAACTCAGGGTCAAGCAACCAACAAAATAAACAAGAACCAGGTTCAGCAAAATGTAGACAAGCTAGTGCAAGAAACACAGCAGTACAAATAGGCAGCCCATCAAGCAAAAACAGTGAATGCATCAGGCATGTACAAGAGAAACATAGGCAGTAATATGATATACAGAGGACTTGGAGCATTAGTTCATGTTAAAGAACAAGGTTAGCATGGTACTAGTTCAGTCCAGACCAAGCAAAACCAACAAAGCTCAACACACATATGTTTGTATATATCGTGGAAACCAAAACTCAATGTTCAGATTAGTCAACAGTTTAATAAAACCAAAGATCACTTTCAAAGTTCTGATTTTCAAAAATGCAGAAGTTTTCAAGTGAAGCAGTTTTCAAGAGGACAGCAGAATACAAATACTTCAAGTTCTGGTTTAACAAATGCAGCAAGGTACAAAGGTATGTGAACAAGTTTAACAAAGGTTCAAGTTCTGGTTTAACAAATGCAGCAGAAGGAGCTAACAAGCTCAGATCAGAAATCAAAAACAAGCTAGTGAACCAAAATCCAATATACCAAATAATATCAAATCGCAATTCATATTCGGCAAAGCAAAATTAAGCCAGTGGACCAAAATCCAACATACCAATACATCATCACAATCCAACATACCAGATTTCTCAAAGTCCAACAGAAAGATTAAACTCGAGATTATAGGAAATAAAGCCTATAAATAAATCCCAATTCATCATCGGCAAAAGCGTGCGAGTGTAACCAAAATTGAGAATAATCAAGTAAACCAGAAGGTAGAAAACATACCAAATAATATCACATCGCACCTGACGACGAAGTCAAAGCAATTCGAGCAATCAATCAAGGAGAATGAAGGAGCAAGCTACCAGGAACGTTTCTTACACTAGATTCGATCAATCAGAGCATCAAAGCAACTGGAATCGCGTGCCCTAGTTTTCACAGAGAGGAACGAGAAAGAAAAATCGCGTGCCTTAATTTTCACAGAGAGAGGAATGAGAAAGAAAAGTAAAGAGGGAAATGGAAATTGGTAAGGTGTGGATCGATGGTGTGAATCGACGGTTGACATTTTTGTTTTAAATGGTGGTGTGGATCGCTGAGGTGTAAAAAAAATTAAATTTTTTTAATTAGAATATATCTATGGCAACACTATATAAAAATGTTGCATCGTGTTACACTTGTTTATCTAGAGCAACACATTTTTATGGCTAAGGTAACACCAAAAATACAACGTTGCAGTAGGACCAAAATTTTATAGCTGTCGCTACATTTTAGTTAGCAACACTTTGCAAAAATGTTGCAGAAGGTCATCTATGGCGTAGTGATTCTAGATTTACACGGACAATATTTTTGAAACATAAAAGTGATACTTTTGAATGTTTTAAGAACTTTTCAAAAAGAATTCAAAATAAATTTTCTCTAAAAATTATAACTATTCGAAGTGATCACAGTGGTGAATTTGAAAATGAAAAGTTGGAGGAATTCGCAATAAAGAGGGAATAACTCACAATTTTTCATTTCCGAGAACTCCACAACAAAACGGAGTAGTAGAACGTAAAAATAGGATGATTCAAGAGTGTGCGAGAACTATGCTTTCAGATAGTAATTTACCAAAGAATTTTTGGGCAGAAGCAGTTGCTACCACCTGTTATATTTTAAATAGAATTTTAATTAGACCTCTAACTGATAAGACATCTTATGAACTTCTTTATTCAAAGAAACCTAAGGTACCTTATTTCAGAATTTTTGGAAGTAAATGCTTTATTTTAAATACAAAAGATAATTTAGATAAATTTGATCCTAAATCGGACAAAGGAATCTTTAACGAATACTCCAATAGAAGTAAAGCATACAGAGTGTTTAATTTAAAAACTAACACCATTGAAGAAACAATGCATGTTTCATTTGATGAAAATTTCAAGAATTTTGAAGATACAAATGATGAAGAGGATTTAATCACTCAAAATCAAGAATCAATTGAAACTAATAATGAAATTAATCATCCTAATAAAAGGACAAAACTTTTAAAAGATCATCCTATAGAAAATATACTGGGAGATATGCAATCTTTTGTTAAAACTAGAAATCAACAAAGTCAAATGAGTAATGTAGCTTTTGTATCAACTATTGAACCCAAAAATCCAAAACAAGCATCAACAGATGATTCATGGATTTTGGCAATGCAAAAAGAATTAAATCAATTTACTAGAAATGATGTTTGGGAACTTGTTCCTAGACCTGAAAATAAAACTATAATTGGAACTAAATGGATTTGTAAAAGAAGAAGTATATTGTAATGACCCAAAATTTCTGATCCCATAAATTCCACGTAGTTAGAAGAAGATGAAAGAGATAGTAGAGAAGAAACAGAAAACACAACACAATTTCTCACATTCGCAGCGGATCAAAATATAATATCAAATAATATCAGTTTACAAAAGAGTACTGTATCTGTCAATTACATTTTTAATACATCAGAGTTACACTGGACATATACAACTCAACATATCTCAGATACACAGAAATATCTTACAGTAGAAACACTCCATACGTTCTTTCCATCCAGCTCGTCTCCTGAGCTCTAGAACGTCCTCACCTGAAAATCTGTAATACTCGGTCTGACCCGAGCATTACATTAAAGTAACACTCAGGTCAGGCTGAAAACCAGCGTGAGTAAATCCATATAGTTTGCAATACTAAATTCAAATAATGAAAGGAAAACCGGGTAACTTGTTCAAGTCAATCACTTATTATAAAACTATATACAAGAAATGTAACAAAATTTAAATGGCCATGCTACTTACTTTACTTCATTCTAACCTATTTGATTCTAAAATCAAATCTATAAAAAATTATGGTAGATTACTAGTCAAAGTGGTTTCGGGCATTTACTGATACCAGACCCCGATCTCTTCGAATCCAATGTCATCTCTAATCCATATTGTTTAAGGGAATACAAATCAATTTTAAATACAGGGTGTCATATTCGCACAACAATTCATTCCAACTTATCATAGTAAACCCAAGCATATCATATCACAGGACAACATTATCAGACTTGAGATATTAATCGTCCAAACATTCAATATAACTTAATCTATCATAAACAATAGCAATTAGTCCCATTTCTAATTAATTTAATTAATCACCAAATAAATTAATTACTTTTAGATCCTGTTTAATTAACCTTAATTAAATGATATTAATCACCCTTTAATTACTCAACCTAAATTTATTAACCTTCTTAATTATTTATTCTTAATTACTAATATTAACCAATGATCCTTTAATTAATTAATTATCCTTTAATTACATCAAATAAATTTTTCTATGAAGATAAACCATTATCTTAATTATTTATTTAATTAAATCATTTAAATCTTGTTTTAAATTAAAGGACTGAAAATGAAATTTATTCAAAATCACTTGAGACCCCCTTTTTTATAAATTAAAGTTGATACACTTATCCTAATCACCTGCTTAACTATATCATTTAGTTTGGCAACACATAGGGATCGGTTTAGTTAATTAACTTAATAATTATTCAAGACATAAACAATTTACAATTCAGAGACATTGAATTTATAATTAAATTTTTGAAACTTGCTCATAAACTTAATAAATACTTTTATTTATATTTTCTCTTTGAAAAAAAATGTTTTCTTTTAAAACTTGCTACCCACTAGAGGAAGACCCGAGCCAAGCTAAGAAGATTTCCGAACTAAACTCGAGCAAAATCCTTCTTCTTTCCCGATGCCGAACCACCCAGCAATCCTTCAGATACGCATGGATACCCATGCTCGTGCATACAAATTCTGACCATCTTCAATCCATGCTCCTGGCACCAATAAGCCGGCGACGACCTCGCCGACAAACCCAAACTCCCCGTTTGACGGACTCGACTGGAAATCAAACCGGGCTTTGCGAGACACTGGAACCCAAAACTATTCCATAAGCACTTATTTATAAAAATCCTTAATTTCCATATTCCAAAGCCTCTTTTTTCTGTCCACTTATTTTATAAAACAACAATTATTCCTCTTCCATACTCTTATTGAAATTTCTTAAGAAATATACTAAGTTTATATTTTATAAAACCTATACATTAGAATCCATAAAATATTCTCTAATTCTTAAGGTTTGCAAGCCCTGCTAAGTGGCTTAGTGCATGAAAATAAAGCAAAAGATATATAAGTAATGGATAGCAGTCTATATAATTTACATGACATGTACAACACGTCACCCTTTATTCATAGCAAAGTGATTTATGCAATAAATGTAACAAGAAAAGGCGTGTCCTTTGTCAACTCATAAAATAAGACTACAAGCAGGTGAATTAAATAAAGAAAAGCTAAGTTAGGTAGTAGGCATAAATTTACAAAGCTAAAACACTTAAACCACTGACAAATAAAGTGACAGCCTTCCAATTCTCAAAACAAAAAAACAAACAAAGGACATTAAACATTTTAAATCGGGTAATGCATGAATATAAACAGCTAAATAATGGTGCCATATGGAAATCGAACACTGATCTACCATGCATATACCGACGTGCTTCCTTACATCTGTATTACACCAAACTTCTATTCTTTTTTTTTTTACAGTTTTACTAACTAGGAATTTACATGAAAATATAACCTTATCTACAAGTGTGTTTATAAAGCCTAAACTGAAAATATCCAATATCAACCCCAAACATTGTCCAAACATGAATTTATATCTTTGTTATGGTAATTCATTAAAGCCTAAAGCTGAAATTAAGGGACAAAGGCATATATATTACTTCCATAAAAGAAGTATCTAACAGTTGATACTCATATATCAACCCCAACAGTGCAAGACACGCATATGTCAACAGCTACAAATAATAATAAAAATCTAACAGGTTAAAAATCATTCACTAAATATTCCTTACTATGCTATGTATATAACAATCTAATATCTGGAAAATCACAAGTCTATGAAACAATATACTGCTAATATGTCATGCGTAACTACAAGGAAACAGAACATTCAACCACAAAATTCGAAATCACCTAAACTCTTGAAAACTCTAGAGCACGATGAAATACAGAACTAAACCAGCGTTCTGAATTATTTACACTTCCAATCGTGCAAAAACAACTCAAAGGAATAAAATTCAAAGCCTACCCATATGAAGATTAAGCAAAAGAAGCAATCTTTGATGAAATGATTAGGGGAAAAGGGCAGAAATTACTCACCGATTCACTTGGATCAGAGAATCGCTTTATTGTTGATCTGGAATCATTATTGAGATGATCCGCACTTGTTTTCAGTTGAATTTCATCTTCGCTTGTTTTGCCTTCGCTATCAGGTTGATTGAAGTTGTCGAGTTGATCTTTGTTTAACTTGCTTCAGTTTTTGGTTTGGTTACTTCTGTCTTGAGTTTGAATCATCATGTTTGCCTTAGTTTCAGGATTGAGATTTTAATTGCTTTGAATTGTTTGCTTTGAATCTGTTTACTGGATTGTATTTTACAGATTTTTATTTTCAATACAAATTTGAAAAGAGAACATATATGCCACTTGTAAAATTGCATGGCATATAAGTTACAATTGTCAACAATGAATTTATTGATTACAAATGTTAATTCTATGCATTTTAAATCTTACACATAAATTTAGTTTTTAAAAGGTTTTAAAAGTAAATGACATAAAATTCCAATTATATACTTATAATAGTTATACAATATACTAGTTTTATATATATTCCTTTATTTATATTTTAAATTTTTTCATAAAACTTTTTATATTAAATTCTCTATTAAGTAATTACTTTCCGTAATTAAATAAAATATTTTAAACAAATTATATATATTTTATATTCAATTTATTTAAGATATTTTACTTTTTGAATTTCCAATTCAAATTCTAATTCTAATTTAACTTTCAAATTTTAAAAAAGTCAAATAAACAAACACCAATTCAATTTGTAAATGATAATTCCATTTAAAATCAATTTATCCCTATATATAAAAATAACACATTATTATTGTTCGAAAATATCAATTTTGCCAAATTAAATAATTATACTAGAAAGATTATCAAACCAGTACTTATTCAGATATATATTTTCATTACTGCAATTATTTATTTAACTTATAAATTAGTATTTCTACTAATTAAATTCAATTAATTTATCAATTTACAGATGCTCTAAAATCTGGGTTATCACATATATGTTGAACAACCGCCACTTTTTGATAATGATAAATTACCAAATCATGTTTACAAACTTAAGAAAGCTTTATATGGTCCAAAACAAGCTCCTAGAGCCTGGTATGATTGACTAAGATCTTATTTATTGCAATCTAATTTTGAAATTGGCAAAGTAGATAATACTCTTTTTATTAAAAGACATGAAAATGATATTCAACTAGTACAATTTTACGTAGATGATATCATTTTTGGATCAACTAACTTTGAAATGAATAAAGAATTTTCTGAGATAACGACAAAAGAGTTTGAGATGAGTCATATGGGTGAATTAAATTTCTTTTTAGGATTACAAATAAAACAATTAGATAATGGTATCTTTATTAGTCAAGAAAAATATGCTAAAGACCTAATTAGTAAATTTGGTTTGACTACTGCGAATGGAAAACCCACTCTCATGGCAACCAATGAGTACCTTAGTAAAGAAGATCTCTCGAAATATGTAGATCAAAATTATATAGAGGAATGATTGGATCACTACTCTATATTACTGCCAGTACACCTGATATCATGCATAGTGTTTGTCTCTATGCCAAATATCTATCCCAACCTAAAGAGACCCACTTAAAAGCCGTAAAACGAATCATAAGAGACGTTAAACACACATCTGATTATGATTTATTTTACTCTAAAAATGATTCTTTTGACTTAATATCTTACTGTGATGCTGACTATGCTGGTTATAAATCAGACCGAAAAAGTACAAGTGGGACTTGTCACTTTTTGGGGCATTCTTTAGTTTCTTGGCTTAGTAAAAAGCAAAGCATAGTTTCTTTATCAACAACTGAAGCAGAGTATATTTCTGCTGCTTTGGTTTGTTCTCAAGTAATATATATGCAACAAACTTCAAAAGATTTTGGTTTGAAATTTTCAAAATCGCCGATTTATTGTGACAATACGAGTGCGATAAATTTATCCAAAAATACTACTCAACATGATCGAACTAGACATATTGATATCAGATATCATTTTCTCAGAGATAATCTAAGTAAGGAAGCAGTTACTCTCGATTATATCAATCATGAGAATCAAATTGCTGATATCTTAACAAAACCCTTAAATGAATCAATATTTACTAAATTTAGAAGAGAATTATGTATTTGTTCTATAACTGAAATATAAAATATAAATAACAAGTATAATTAATAATTAACATTAAAATAAATCAAATAGTAAAAATAAAAAGGACCATGTCGACATCCCCCATATACCCATGTCGACATGCAACGTTTTTCTTTTTTAAATTCTTTTCCCACCAAAATTCAAAATAATTGGTTTTATAGTCTTCACATTTTCAAAATTCTATTCATCATTTCTGTTATCTTTCTATTCTTCTCTCCGAAATCAAATAATCAATGGCCTCATCTCTCAAATCAAACATAAAATCAACCTTTTCCTTCCCCTCTCCTATGTCTGGTCCATTTCAGCATACTACTCTCACTCGTGTGACTAAAATAAAGGACTCTCTGAAGGATGCACTTCAGATTATGACTGAAATTCAAGCGATTCAACTCCGTATGGCGAAGGAACGAGAGAAGCAAGGCAAGATTCTTAGGAATTTGCAAAAATTTATAATGGAAAATCAAGCCAACCCTATCTTGATTGCTGAAGATTCTTCACTCAATCAAGTGGCCAGTGAAGAAGAAAAAGAAAAAGAAGAACCCATGGAAGAAGCGCACGCGGAGGATGATGACCAAGTAGTGTGTGTTGGAAAAGAGTGTTTTGACAAGAATGGGAATCTTGTCGAACAACGTGGAGATTTCTGCTTCCACTATCCAAACTATTCGATTCACAGATCTCCTATGTTTAAAAACACACATTAGTTTCTTTTCTTTCTTTACCATTGTTGTTTATTCCTTCTTACGTCTACAACGAAAAATGTACATTCAACTATATGATTAATAAATTAATTGTGTTCTTATATGTGTTCTTCTTTACATATAACTATACGGTTATTATATACTTAAGGTAGTTAGTAGTTTAGGATTAGAATTATTATTAGATCTAAGTTTTGATTATTTATGATAACACTATTATTACAATCACATAGTATTTTAGAATTATGGAGAGTTATATAGTTTGGAGTTATAAAGTTTAGAGTTTGTTTTTGTTAATGACAAAGGGGGAGAAATATAAAATAGGTTAGTTAGGCATAAATTAAAGGGGGGTTATAGATTAAGGGGGAGTTATTAGGATAGAAGTAATATTTATAAACAAAGGCTGTCATCATCAAAAAGGGGGAGATGATTAGTCCGTGAGATGATGGTCTTGATGACAACAACCTTAGAATAGATTATAAAATATAGATACTAACATTACAAGTTTAGATATATATGTATATGCAGGTTTTAACCATGCAGGTACCAAGAATGAAAACTGTACAGTATAGAGATTCAAGATATCAAGATTGAAGACTCATGAGTATCAACAATATCGAGAGTTCATGAATTGAAGTAATTTATTCTTTAATTAGAAATTTTGTTAAAACTCATAGAAAAGCACTGGCATCTTAAAATCCAATTTATTCGTCGAATGGAATCCACTTCGAGCCTGTTAAAGGGATGAAACCCTAAGTATGATGGAACCTACGAAAATTCTAGTGGAACATTGTTTTGTATCCGCTAACTTTTTATTCAAATTGATTTTTTTAAAATTATGTCCTGTTTTCAAAATGTTTTCAAAACCTTTCTTTTAACAGCATCAAAAAACTCTATCCTGATTTTAAATAATTTTAGCCTCAAAATTATCTTTAATTTCAAAAGTCAAAATTACTCCTGATTTTAAACTATCTTTTAAAATAATATATTTAACTTTTAAATATTTATACTTAAGATTTAAATATAAAATTATAGTTAAATTATATATATATATATATATATATATATATATATATATTTACTTATGAATTTTAACTATAGTCAAGTATATTAGAAAAGTTTAAAATAGTTTTAATATAAGATAAAGGTTATTTTCAAAGAAAATAAAATCATCAAAAATTGCTTTGGGATGTCGACATGCCTATGGTGACCATGTCGACATGGTGTCAGTTGAGTTCAAAATTTAAATTTCAAAAGAAGTCTCTATTCGCCATAACTCTTCATGAATGGACATGGCTGTTGTTCTTCTATAAATATGGTTTAGTTTCAACAAATTTTATATCTTCTGGTTTTTCACCCCTCTTCTTCTTCCACATTTCTTAATACATACTCTTACCATTACTCTGCCGAAATCAATATTGAATCATGCTCGATTACTTCTAGTTTGATTCTCTATCACTATCTCAATAAGGTTCTCAGTGCTATTCAGAGTTATAGACTTCTTTGTAATCTATTAAGCGAGAAAAGGTGTGATTGTGGCCTTGAAAATCAATCAAGCGAGAAAAGGTGTGATTGTAGCCTTGGTAAATCAATTGGGTAAACTTGTGGCTCGAAAATCAAGTATCTCTACCCAGAGGATTGAAATTCTAGATGGTGTACCTCGTAGCCTTGAATTCGAGGGTGTAATTGTACAATTGCTTTTGAAAGGTAATCCGTACTTGGGTTGCGGAACTGGATGTAGGGTAACTCCGAACCAGTATAAAATCCGGTGTGCTCTTTCCTTTACTGCTTTTATTTTATTTCTGCATCTGTGTTTGTTTCTGTGATTATCCCTGTATCTGTAGATTGCATACATCTATGTATAAATTAACATAAACTCAAAAAGATTTAGTAATTCTTTATAAACACTATTCATCCCCCTCTAGTGTTAATCCTAGCCTTAAGACCCGTAATCCGCATTTCTTTCAGTTTCTAGATTTATGTACGGATGATTTGGAGCTTCTAGAGAAGAGTTGGAGGTCTACCTACCATAATATTTATTTTCGCTACATTTCTGCATTGTATATACATTATGAGGATGGGTTGTTATAACTATCTAGGCTGATTACTATAACTCTTAAAAACTTTGTACCTTAGAGTGACTATTTATACTTTCTATTGATATTATATATATGATAATTCCGTTACAAGATTATGATATTGTGTTCCATCTTCCTTGTTTTATTTCGTTTTCATTTATTTTAACCGTAACAATTCATCTTTACGACATTTGAATGGAGCTCGACACGTGAATACCATGGATGTATTAGTGTCGACATTCGGGTGTTAAAAAGTCTAGTCATTACAGTTGGCATCACAACCGAAGGTTAAGCGAGAACCATGGTTTTAGTTGGGTATGACTCAATAAGAGATAGGATAGTGGAATGCCCAAGATTGTGTTGAGTGTATTATGTATATGAGAGAGTATTTGTTAGTGCTATAAAAATGTTTTCTATTGTTGAGTGGTTTATAAATTCTGTTCAGTACATGGGACACCATGGTATTATTATTGATTCTAAACACTCGAACAGAGTAAACAAACATAGTATTGCTTCCCAAATTGGTAAATGAAATAATTTTACCTAGAACTACGTTTTAGATGTAGAAGGAAAAAATTTCAAAGGAAAATTAATATAGTAATTTATAGTATGTTTGTTTGTTTGGGTACTATAATGACTTGAATTTTCGATCCTCGAATGTTGACGCTAATACATCCATAGTATTTGTGTGCCAAATCTGCAAGGTGTGGAAAGACAGAACGTTAGGGTAGAAATAAAAAGAAAAAAAATAGAACAAGAAAGTAAGAACATAACATCAGAATCTCACAGCAAAACAGTCGTATATAATATCAAAAGAATAGTACAATGGGTTACTTTGAATACATGATTTTTAGAGTTATAAAACTTAAGCACTAACATTAGCCTGGACAGTTATAATTGCCTATCCTTACATTGCTGATATATGCATATAGCTAATATGAACAACAAAAATAGATAGATTTCTGAATTCTGAAGCGTTCAAGTTAAAACCTTCCATACTTAGCCTAAAAGAGTACGTGAGGAATTTAAAGAAACAAAAATCAAACGTCAAACATAAGTCTGGTATGAGAAAACATGAGATATATGCAATATATAATAGCAACTGTCGAGACTGTACAAATTCCCATAACAGTTTTTCCCTCAAAAGAAACTAATCATACGTCAAACTTAATACACTGATACGATAGATAATGTATATGGCATAGAATATAAATCATATCAAATAGCTGTGATGCTTACGTTGGTCACATCACTACATATTTAGGTTACACACAAAACCGCTAAGGTACGTTCGCATAATGGATTTTCCATGGAGATCCCTTCGATCAAGCCAAAATACAATCTCCATGCACAAAGATCAGAAGTCACCTTATGAGTGTCGTATATCTCTAGATAGAATATATCATAAGGAAAACACAAAGGCCCACCTTCGAACATAAACATGAAGCATGTGGTACAAATATCATCAACTCTCAGTACTGACATATTGATAAGGATATTCTAAATACAGAGTTGATAATATCCTATCGTGGGTTAGCCAAACCCCAGATTGTACAGCCTATACCGTCTTTTGCCATTTTTGATGTCAAGGTTATGTTCAGCATCTTTCACATGAGTCTCCATCACTCGAAAAAAATGTGAATCTCCAAATAAATTCATACATCTCGAACAAATCATGAATCACTACATGGATTTAAGCATCTAGAATAGATCTCGAATATCCACATGGATTCCTTTTCTCAAGTGCTTCCAAAACATTGAATCTGTATGCTAGTTTTGAAGTGGTTTTGGTAAGAAAAACACTTACCGATTGCGGACTCTTCAAAGCCACCAGATGAATTTCGGCTAACTCAATTCTAGTTCTTTCAAAAACAAATGAAAGCTTGAGATGTTTCATACCAATACTCCTTCCATGGGTTTTTATTGGTATAAGTTCGCGAAGCCTTTGGATAACCTCTAAAGTCAATATTAGGTCAAGTTCGATAATCGACTAGTCGATTATCTAGTCAAAACAATTGCTTATACTAATCAATATTCATACGCTTAACCATTTCCGACATTCCAACTTAACTAGTCCTCACCAAAGAATGAAATCAGTGAGTTTGAGCACTGGTTGCATCAAGCCTTTTCATACATTCATTCTTGAATCTCAAAAACAGATAAGTCTACCTCGTTGGTTTTTGATGTTAAGTATAGTATTGATAATTTCCATCAACAAGAAGAAATCAACATGATCAACATGTTTTCGATATTTTTCGACTTACTATTCTTCGGTCAAGAGGGAAGCTCAATAGGTTTGAGCTATATTGCTCCATCCTTACTCGACATCGATCTTAACTCCTATAAAATAGATAAGACTTACTTCGTCAACTTTTAGTGTTAAGAATGGTTAATTACTTTTCAAACAAGTAATTAGATAATAAACCATTAAGCCACTAAGCAATTCTAATCCCTTTTAAAAAACATTTTTATATATTTTGAAATACTTGAAAATATTTGTGATAATTTTTAAAACATTTATCTAAAATGTTACATGAAAATAACAATTTTATAATTTTCTTTAAAACCTAAAAACGACATGTTTTATTATAAAAACCTCTTCATTAAAATCCACAACTATTTATCAAAAATTCATAAATATCTCAAACCACTTTTGAAATACTATAGTATGATTTAGTAAATACTTATAAAAAGATTGAACCATAGTACTTAAATTTAAATAACTTTTCGAATCTTTAAAATCCAAAAATAAAGGCCAAAAGGGGCAGTTTTGCATAAGTGAAGTTTTGGTCAGTTTTCAAGATGTTACTTAACATTTCACTATATAGGCTGTTAATAGCCACAAACACGTACATATATATAAGAAATTATAAATGTAGCGAGAAACCCCTAAGGATCTCTCCACAAAGTTGTATAGAAATCGTCAAAAACAAAGAAATTCACAACTGCATCTATAATGACTATCATTATAAGTGCATTTTCAAATCCGAGTTATATTCAAACCTGTGTCCAATTGAAGCCTATATGCTTTGTTCCAAGACTTTTCTATATGTCATACAAGTCTGTCAAGTTCGTTCAAATCCATAATATGCCACTTGCTTTTAAAGTAAGAATCAAAATCAATGGTTTCACATATGTCCATATGTATTCAACAACATTAATACAATAGAACATCATCATATATATGTGATATTTTCCAATCAAAATGGTTAGTTAGCTCACCTTTTATCCAAAAAACAACTAAGATTTAATAAACCAAGTCCAAACCTAGCTAGCAACCTCCTAACCTTCCCTTCCTCCGTTTCTCTTGCCTTTCATCCTCCTCCTTACCCCTCTAAGTGCTCACGGCCTAATGATGGGGGAAGTGTGCCTTTTATTTTTAACAATCTAACTAGGTATAAGGTTTTTTTATGTGATGGTAAGGCTTCACTTCAAGTTTGAAGTGATTTGTATTTGATATGCAAATATTTTTCTTTAAGAAATTATTATGAAGAAGAAGAAAAAACTATGGATTTTCACTCTTAAGCTTTGTAAATTTGTGAATGAATACAAAGGTATGCCCTCTCCTTATATAGGCTAAGAATGGTGCTTTTTAAGCTTTTCTTCACCCCCTTCATGCCATGAAAGAGTTACCTCCCATCACTTCTCCTTTAAGTCACTTGTCCTTTAGGCTAAATACCATTTTACCCCTCTTAAGATAATATCTCTTATCCTTATTGATGCTTCTAGAACATTCAAAGATTTATGAAGAGGTGTGTGTTAATTGATTTCTAATATGCTCAATTAATCATTAGTCAAGTGCACAAAAGTTCAAACGAGTTATATTGATTGAAAAGTTGTTTACCGATAAACCGATTTTCAGTCATATTATTGATTTTTATTCCCAGACTATATTTTTGTAATAAATTTCAAAAAATAGTTTCTCATCATTATCTATTAATTAAATGATATTTAATAAGGTTATGAAATCATATTTATAATATTTAATTATATTCCAAAATGTTTCGATATTCGAAGTTGAAGTGTACGAATTTCAAGGTCGTAACATTCTCCCCCACTTAGAACATTTGGTTTTCGAAATTCAAACAAGAACAATAATCATAGAAGATAGAAGAATGAGTATATATGTAGCATACTGTTGGAATTATATACAAACTAACTGCAACCCAAAATACAAACTCAGTGATTGTACATCAAGCGGTGAGTACACTACAAAAGAGGTATGATACAGAGATAAGAATCTATAGTTTAAGAACAAATCCGGATATGACTCCTTCAAAATATCTCTATTTCCCACGTACAATCCTAAGCATCCTCACTCCATTGTACCTTGACTAACTTCACATCCTTAGTCCTAAATCACTTCGTATCCTTGTCAAGAATACGAATAGGATGCCTTAAAATAGTCAAATTTGGCATAATCTGCACGTCCTTCTATTGCGATGCTTCTACTATCATCAAAGGATCATGCACAAACTTATATAAATACGGCACATGAAGTAGATTGTGCACACCTGATAGACCAATAGATAAGTTAACTCTATACACGAGACTACCCATCCACTCTAGAATCGGGAATGGTCCTATATGACAAGGAGCCAACTTCCCAGCCCTTCCAAACTGGACTAAACTTCTCAACGGAGAAACCTTTACAAACACAAAGTCTCCAACTGTGAACTCCACGTCTCTGCACATCTCATCTACATTGCTCTTCTAGGAATTCTGCATTTCCTTGATTCGCTTTCAAATCTCTGTAACTTTATTTGACACCTATTGAATTATACCAGGCCCAAGCACAATACGATCGCTAGGTTCTACTCAGCATGATAAAGATTTGCAAGGCCTTCCATACAATGCTTTAAGAGGTGTCATTCTGATACTGACCTGATAACTGTTGTTATATGAAAACTCAACAAGTCGTAAGCATTCTTCTACGAACCCCCATAATCCAAAATCCATGCTCTAAGGAAGTCTCTAATACTCGGTTCACCCTTTCCGTTTGACCATCTGTTTGCGGATATAAGCGATGCTCAAACTAAGCTAGGTCCCTAAGGCCCCATGCAAACCCTTCAAGAATTGGCTTGCGAATATCGGGTCTCTATCACTCATGACATCACAAGGAACACCATGCATTCTGATAATTTTCTTAACATTTAACTTAGCTAAACTAGAAGTTGTTCTTATAGTCTTAACAAGTAAGAAGTGCATGCTCTTAGTCAATCGATCCACTTTAACCCACACACATTCATTACCCCTCCTCGACCTAGTCGATGAGGTCCATGGAAATCTTCTCCTACTTCCATCTTGAGTAGTTGAAGCAGTCTAATCATCTTTTGGTGACTACCTTTCGCCTGTTGGTAGTCAAGGCACCTGCTTAAAAAGATAGAAACATCCCTCTTCATGCCCTCCCACCAAAGCATCCACTTCATGTCTTGATATATCTTCGTGAGCCTAAGATGTATCGTCAGCCTAGAATAGTGACTCTATTAGAACTTACAACCTAATCCGATGAACATTTGGGACACATAATCTACCATTCATTCTAAAAATGCCACGGCCATCCACCTCTAATCCTGGCCACCTCTCTGTTGCATCATTCTTGCCTGAATTTTTAGCTACCACAACAAAATGATGATCTCTAAGCTAACTCTCTTTGATACGACTAATTAAAGTTGGATGAACCTAAGCATTTACCATAACTGCATACCTCCTACCGAGCGCACCAGCTACGACATTAGCTTTCCCTAGTTTTTATAATATATCCAGTTCATAGACTGCAAGAAACTCCAACTACCTTTGCTACCTCATGTTTAAGTCTTTTTGCGTAAAAGGATACTTCAAAGATTTACAGTCTATCTATAACTCAAATCTTTCATCTAGCAAATGATGCGTCCACATCTTTAACGTAAATACCACTACTAATAACTCCAAATAATGAGTTGCATACCTCACTTTGAGCTGCCGACTCACATAAGCAATAACCCTTCTATGTTGCATTAACACAGCACCTAGACCCATTCTACATGCATCGGTGTAAATAGTCAAACCCCCATCTAGCACAATAAGAACATGAGCACTACTTAACTTTTCCTTTAACTCTATGAATGCTTACTAGCATCTATTATTCCATACAAATTTAACATCTTTCTTTATTAAATTCATTAACCACGAGGAAATCTTTGGGAAATCTTGTATGAATCTCTTGTGAAACCAGCTAGACCCATAAAGCTCCTAATATCAGTTGCACTTTTAGATCTCTTCCACTCTTGAATAGGCATAACCTTAGCGAGATCCATAGAAATACCTTCTTCTGAAACAATATGACCTAAGAACCTTACTTCTTAAAGAAAAAATGACACTACAAGAACTAAGCCTTCAAAAAACATGCTCTCTTGGTGTTTCTAGAACAATCCTTAGATGGCGTGAATTTTCCTCCTCGGCCTTGGAGTACATCAGAATATCATCGATAAATACATGGACAAGCTTATTTAACTCATCTTGGAAAACTTGATTCATTAAGTCCACAAAATATGCTAGAGCATTTTTCAGGCCAAATGACATAACTAACCACTCATAAAATTGGTTGGATCTAAAAGAAGTTAAGGGTACGTTCTCCTCGGTCCCACCCCCAACTGATGGAACCATGTAGCGAAATCCAACTGATAAAACACTCGAGCTTCATGAAGCTGATCGAATAAGTCATTTGCCCAGGGCAAGGATACTTTCTCCTAACAGTTTGTTTGTTGAGCTCGCAATAAGCTACACATAGTCTGAGGGCACCGTCCGCCTTCTTAGCAAAGACCGCAGGCACTCCCCAACTCGGGCGACTGGGTCGAAACAAACCCTTTTGCAACAAATCACTAACTTGATTTATTAGCCCCAACTTCTCCTTCATGGCAAGTCTATGAACAGGCAACACGATCGGCTTTGCATCCTTCACTAAATCAATATTTAATTCTACATGTGGTAAACATGACACCTCTTCAAAGATGTCCGCAAATTCCTGAATAATAGGGATCGAACCCAACTCCTCTTCCGCCATATCTAGAGAATAGAGGACGCTGGACATAAGCAAGCTAGGACCCTTGCAATCTACAGTCAGAGACTTCTTTCCCTCCTTTAATACCATTGTTCGCTTATAAAAATCTAAGACTGCATTATTCCATGATAACCGATCCATCCCAAGCAGGACATCAAAACCCATAAAACCAGTACACATGCATTGCAAAGAAAGAGCATATTAAAATAAGAAATTTGAACTCCTAAGCAAACCATGCATTGTAAAGAAAGAGGCGATTAAAATAAGAAACTTGAACTCCTAGGTAAACCATACTAAGATTGGCCGAGCCCCTAACAGGGTTCGACGCACAAATAAAATCTATAGCAATAACTAGCTTAAGTTCTAATCTAACAATAAGTATACGAGACACCAAACTAAAAGAAGCACCAATATCAAATAAAATAAGAACAATAATGCTGAGAATAGATAAAATACCATCCATTTGCTTCCCCTTTGTTGCGGTGGAAGGGGAAGGTGCTGAACCTAAAGAAAAAACTCCAGGCCTCTCAACTTTATAGAGCATAGGACAGTCTTAAACTAGATGATCGGGCCGGTGGCAATTGTAACAGCTACTTAGGGAAAACTATGACTTGGCTATCTGTGGTACTATCTTTGGTACCATAGTAATAGGTGCCTTAACCAATGGCGCTTTCATCATTTGTTTCTCCCCAACTGATGTACAACTCTTGGCGAAATGCCCTTTCTTTCCACACTTGTGACAAGTCAAACCAGAAATATCTCTCAGAGGCTGAAACTTCCATTTGTTGTTCCCCACTAGTGTAGGAATATACGACTTTAGCACTAAACTCTCAAACCTTGACCACCTCTACTTCTACTCCTTAACATCAATTGTTCTAGTACTAATGATGTACAATCTGAACATAGCAGAATATTCAGAATATGAAAGGCTAGAGTTATTTCAAAGAAAGAGATTATTCCTAAGGAAAGCCGAAAAATAGGATATAGATTTATAAAAATACAAATATGCTCTCATATTCACTCGACTCATTCCAGGGTGTCGCTTGTCCTGTCTCTAATGAGTCATACCCAACCAAAGCTAAGGTGTCACTCAACCTTGTGCTCTACCGCAAATGTAATAACTCGACTTTTTGCCCTACGAATATCGACACTAATACATCCTGGTAGTCGTGTGCAGAACACCCAAGTGCTAGAAAGACAGAAAGTTAGGGTAAAAATAAAAGGAAATAAAACAACAAAGGAAGAAGACAACATCAGAATATCATAATGCAACGGTAATATTTAATATCGAAAGAACAATACAAGGGTTTACTTTGAGTATAGGATCTTTAGATTTACAGAACCTAAGTACTATTATCAGCCTCGATAGTTATAACTATCTATCCTTACATTGCTGATATGTGTACATAGCTAATACAAAACAACATAAATAGATAGATAATGGAAGCCTCCAGCTCGTCTTCTAACCTTTGAAGTGTCCAAAATAAAACCTTCCATACACCGCCCACTCGAAAGAGTACATGAGGAATTTAAGGAAGCAAAAACCAAGCGTCAGACATAAGTCTAGTATAAGAAAACCCAAGATACATGCAATATGTAACATTAACAATTGAGACCATATGGATTCCCATAACAGTTTTCCCCTTAAAAGAAACCAAACATTCATTAAGTTTAATATAGTGATAAGATAGATAATGTCGGGGATATAGAATATAGATCATATCAAATAGCTATGATGCTTACATTGGTCATGCCACAACACATTTAGTTTACACTCAAAACTGCTAAGGTATGTTGGCATAATGGATTTTCTACGGAGATCCATTCAGCTAAGCTGAAATCTAATCTCCCCGCACGAGGATCAGAAGTCACCTTTCGAGCATCATATATCTCTAGATAAAATGTATCATAAGGAAAACATAAAGGCCTACACCCGAACATAAACACTTTCTACACGGTACCAAATATCATTAACCACCGATACCAACACATTGATAAGCATACTCTAGATAAAAGGTTGATAATATCTTGTCATGGGCCAGCCAAACCCAACATTGTGCAGCTTACTCTCTCTTTAGCCATTTACAATGTTTAGGTTACGTTCGACATCTTTTATACTAATCTTTATCACTCGAGTAGAATACAAATCCCCAAATGGATTCCTGCATCTTAAACAGATCACGAATCACTACATAAATTTGAGCATATAAAATAGATCTCAAATCTCCACATAAATTCCTTTTCTCAACCGCTTCATTAACATCGAATCCGCATACTAGTTTTGAAGTAGTTTTGTTAAGTAAAGTGCTTACCAATCCCAGACTCTTTAAAACCAATTGATGAATTTTTGATTAACTCAATTTTGGTTCTTTCAAAAGTAAGTGAATGCTAGAGACATTTCGTACCAATACTATTCCCCAAAGGTACTTATTGGTATAAAATTGTGAAGCCTTTTGATTATTTCTTATGTCAATATTAGATCAAGTTCGATAATAGACTAATCGATTATCTCGTCAACTCAATTGCTTATACAGATCAATATTCGTACGCTTAACTCCTTTCTGACATTCCAAAATTATTTCTCCCAAGTGTGAAGCCAGATAAGTTTGAGCGCTGGTTGCATTAAACCTTTCCAAGACACTTTATTCATGAATCTTGCAAATAGAGAAGTCAATCTCGTGGGCTTTTTTTAGTGTTAAGTATAGCATTAATGATTTCCATAAACAAGAATAAATCAACACGATTATCGCGTTTTCGACATTTTCCAACTTACTATTCCTAGGTCAAGTGGAAAACCCGGTAAGTTAGAGCTCTATTACTCCATCCCTACTTGACATCAATCTTAATTCTCACAAATAGATAAACCATACTTCGATGACTTTTAGTGTTAGACATAGTTAATTACTTTTCAAACAAATAATTAAATAATTAACCATTTAGCTATTAAGAAATTATAACCCCTTTCTAATAAATTTTTTTATATACTTTTAAAATACTTGAAATATTTATAATAGCTTTTAAAACATTTATCCAAAATATTACTTGGAAATAACAATTTTATAATTTCCATTAAACTTGAAAATGACATGTTTTATAACAAAAACATCTTCTTTAAAAATTCACGACTAATTTTTAAGAATTTATAAATATCTCAAACCACTTTTGAAGTACTATAATATGATTTAGTAAACACTTGGAAAAGGAATGAAGCAAAATACTTGAATTTAAATGTCCTTTCAAACCTTTAAAGTCCAAAAATCAGTGCTAAACAGGACAGTTTTGTGCAAGTGAAGTTTTGGTCACTTTTTCCAGATATTACTTATATTTTTATTATGCAATCTTTTAATAGAAACAAACATATATATAAAAAATTATAAATATGGCAAGAAACCCCTATGGATCTCTCTATAAAGTTCCATTGAAATTGCCATAAACAAGGTATTTTGCAACTGCATTTATAGCGACCATCACTATAAGTGCACTTTCAAATCAAATTATATTCAAACCTATATTCGATTACAACATATGTGCTTTGTTCCCAGACTTTGCTATATGTCACACATGTTCATTCACGTTCGTTCAAATCCATACATATGCCACTTGCTTTCAAAGCAAGAATCAAAATCAATGTTTTCAAATATGTCCATATTAATCCAACAACATTAATACAATTAACATCATCATATATATGTGACATTTCCAATAAAAATGGTTAGTTAGCTCACCTTTTATCCAACCAAAAACTAAGATTTAAGAACCCAAGTCCAAAACCAAGTTAGAAACCTCCTTCCCTTCCATTCCCCTATTGCTTTTGCCTTGCTTCCTCCTCCTTAACCCTCCAAGTGCTCATGGCCTAATGACAGTAGGGAAGTGAAGCTTTGCTTTTTCACATTATAAATAGGTATAACATTTTTTATTTGGTGGTAAGGCTTCACTTTAGTTTTGAAGTGATTTGGATTTAATTTGCAAATATTTTGCTTTGGGAAATCATCGTGAAGAAGAAGTAGATGTATATTTTCACTCTTAAGCTTTGAAAATTTGTGAATGAATACAAGTGTATGCCCCTCCTTGTGTAGGCTAAGAATAGTGCTCTTTAAGCTTACCTTCATCCCCTTTCATGCCATGGAAGAGTCACCTCCCTTAACTTCTCCTTTATGTTAATCACCATTTGACCTCTCTAATAATAATATCTCTTATCCTGTTAGAAGCTTCTAGAACATTCCAAGCTTCATGAAATGCTTGTTAATTAGTTGCTAATATGTTCATTTGATCAGTAGTTAAGTGCATAAGAGTTCGAACAACTTATATCGATTGAAAAGATGTTTATCGATAAACCGATTTTCGGTTACATTATCATTTTTGGCTGAAGAATATATTTATGTAATTTTTTTCTAAAACAAGTTTATTATCTATTTATTAATTAAATGATGTTTAAAAAGGTTATAAAATCATATTTATAACACTTAATTATATTTCAAAACATTTCAACATTCAAAGACGAAGTGTTCAATTTACGTTTCACTACAAAAATGAAAATACTCAATTATTATCCTTTATTATTCGATTTGTTATGCTCGTCTAGTTTATAAGCATTTACTGTAGTTTACTAATTTATAAGAAATTTACTTTCTTAAACCAAGGGTTGGGTAGATAGTAAATTTATAGGAACATAAATATAAACACATTGTGAGTTAAGTTTCATGGTTTGACTATAAGGCATTCGATGCTAATGTTGGATTAAAATTGAATTTTAGCAAGAGTTGTTTATTATAATCCAAACAAAGATACACATTTGTGAAATGATTTAGATAAGCAAGAAACTTTATATAAACATGTTTTATAAAAGAAAAGGATTTAAATAGAGAACATGAGGACTTAAATTCCAGTAACTTTGAAAAGGTTTTTTAAAATTTTGGAGAAAATAATAGTAGCATTATTTGAAAGTAAGTGTTTAGGATATTTGTTTGTGAAATTGATATCATGGTACTTAGTAACATTTGTGAAGTATTTGATAATGTTTTGAAATGATCTTGGTTAAATACCAAAAGTATGGTTTAGATGCACTAAACTCACTCATGTCGCTTGGAAATAATTCTGGCGATAAAGTCAACATCATCGACAATCATTTTCGGGTTTCTAAGTATGGGATTTTACAAAGTTGTTTTGGTAAAACAGATTTTGGTTTAATCCCAAAGTACGATTTGATATGTAAAACGATGTATGAATATATTATTTCAAAATGATTTGAAGTGCAGTGTTTAGCTCTAAAGTTTTTTATCAAGTTATTTCATGGACACACGTAGCTTCTGCATTAAGAAACTATGAAAGTACATCATGAAAATAATATATTTTTTGATAGTTATCATTTGTTAAAATGAATGTGATATTCAGTGATTTTGGATAGATAGGAACTTTCGAATTGTTATAGAACTTGTAGTTAAGTGTCTTCGAAAATATAAGTTGAGTTTATGTAACACTTGAATCGAGAAGATAGCAAGTTAAAACAAATTTTAAATTTGTTAATCATATTTGCTACAAATTTTATAATTTGATATATACTCTAAGGACGTGGTGGGTTATTATATGAGTATGAACTTAAGTTATAAAATGCGGATAAACCTAAAGTTTTGTTTTGTGAAATGATTCATAAATGATTTAGTGTTAAAAGACATACTAATAGGATAAATGAATGTGATTAAAAAGGAATTGACATAGTTACGAAATCATATTATAAATAAATAATTGTATATAGATTGTTTTATTCGCATGACTGTTCTTGATCCAGTATTTGAGTACATGTTTTCGAGGTGGTTTGCACTTGTATAAACAAGGGTTTATCACTCGATTCTTAATGGCGAACACTTGATACTGATTCTAGATATGATCCTGAAGTTTTATATCCTAATATATGGCTATGTAAGGAGAATGATGGTTTCTAATCAAGGAACTTGATCAAATTTCAAACTAGAGCGGTCAAGTGATCTATACTAGATGCGAAGTGAAATTTATGTGATCGAGCAAAGTGATCAGATTAGATCTTGCGCACGGATGGTCCATGTGCCTCATGCGTGCATTAGTATATACGCATACTTTCTTATTTTGACTTACGGAGCTTTTAGGTGATGGCTCTTTTATTTTTTATGAGGTAGCATGAATAATTGTCTAAGTAATAACTTGAGGCTGTTGTGCATAAGGCATGCTTAGTAGGTTGTTTATCATCCTTATGCGATAAGAGTATTTTTGAACCTAAGAAACCTATGAGCTTTATTTGCTAAAGATTGCAATACCATTAAGTGTCAATGGGTGATTATATCTTTGGGATCTTGTTGGAATTTCAAGAACAAAATATTCTAAATGGGGGAGAATGTAACGACTTGGAATTTTGGATACTTTGTATTAAAATATTTGAATTATTTAAATATTTGAATCTTAGAGTAGATCTTATTAAAATGATTTAGTTAACTTTTTACCCCTTTTTAAATCATAAGTAATGATGGTAAACTTGTTTTGAAAACATGTTTACAAAAATATATTCTTCAAAGAAAAATCGATACAGTTTATCGGTAAACGGCTTTTCGATCGATATAAATTGTTCAAACTCTTGTGCACTGGCTAATGATCAAATGAATACATTAGCAACTAATTAACACACACCTCTTTATTGAGTTTAGAAGGTTCTATAATGTTCTAATGGATAAGGGATATTATCATGGTGAGGGTATAATGGTAATTAACATAAAGGAGAAGTGACATAAATGTGCATGTGAGAAGGGGGCTCCTTTGTGACCTTCCAAGGAAGGTAGAATGTGTTAATGATCCCTTAGACTAGCCTATATAAGAGAGGGCGTACTCTTAGTATCATTCACAAGTTGACAAAAAAAATCCAAGCTTTTCTAATGGATTCTCTTCTTCTTCCTCTCTTATGTTCTAAAATGAAAAAGTTGCAAATCAACTCCAAATTACTTCAAAATTTTCCATAAGGCTTAGTATAATATCATAAAACCATTTTCCTTGCCAAAAGTTTAAGAAGCAAAGCCAAACCCCTACAATCCATGTAGTTCATGAGCTATAAGGGTGTTTGGAGGGAGGAAGCAAGTGTTAAAGGCAAGGAAAGGAGGAAGCAAAAGTGTTGCAAGGAAGGGGTTACGCTTGCTTAATTTGGGCTTGGTTGTTTGGAAGGTTAAAGGTGAGTTAACATCTCACTGTGAATGAAAATATAGAACATATATGTTTGTTTTTGAATTATGTTGTTTGAATTGTTAATGACATATGTTGAAAAGAAAGAATTTAATTCTTACTTTAAAAGTAAGTGGCACATGGGATCCATATGTATGGACTTAAATAGAGTTGGAATGGATTTGATTGGACTTGTATGAGAGTGACTGTAACTTGGAAAAAGCACATAGGTTGAACATATATTTGAATACGATTTAGATTTAGAAATTCGCTTATAGCATTAGTTGCTATAGAAGTAGTTTGGTATTGCCTTAGTTTTGGCTAATTCTATGGAACTTTATAGGGAGATTCTTAAAGGTTTCTCACCATATTTATAATTTCATATATATAAGTTTGTTTCTATTAGAAGATTAAGTAGTAAAATGTTAAGTAACATATAAAAAACGGCCAAAAATTCACTTGTGCAGAATTACCCCGTTTGACCTTGATTTTGGACTTTAAAATGTTTGAAAAGATATTTAGATTTAAGTAGTTTAGTTAATTTTGTTTAAAAATGTTTACTGACTCATATTAGAGTATTAAAAAGTGGTTTGAGCTCTTATGAATTTTTAAGAATTAGTTGTGAATTTTTAAAGAAGAGGCATTTTGTTAAAATATATAGAAAACATGTTGTTTTCAAGTTTTAAAGATTTTATAAACTTGTTATCTTCAAGTAATGTTCTGAGTAGATGTTTCAAAACCTATTGTAAGTATTTTCAAGTATTTTTAAAGTAGAAACAAAAGTCTTAAAAAGGGGTTAGAATTGCGAAATGGCCAAATGGTTAATTACTTGTTTGAAAAGTTATTAACTATGCTTAACACTAATAGCTGATGAAGTAAGACTTATCTATTTGTGAGAGTTAATATTGATGTCGAGTAGGGACAGAGCAATAGAACTCTAACCTACCTAGCTTCCCTCTTGATCAGGGAATAGTAAGTTCGAAAATGTTCAAAGGTGTTAATCATGTTGATTTCTTACAATTTATTGAAACCATTAATACTATACTTAACTAAAAGCCGACGAGGTAGACTTATCTATTTTTGAGATTCAATGAAGTGTCCAAGAAAGGCTTTGATACATCCTGTACTCTAACTTACCTGGCTTCACTCTTAAATGAGGAATAGTTAAATTGGAATGTCGAAAACAAATTCAGCACACGGATTATTATTTCTACAAGCAATCGTCCTTACAACTTGATAGCTAACTAGTCAGATTCTGAACTTGACCGATTATGAAATTAGATCTTCAAAAAAAGGTTTGTAAAAATAGAAAAAAGTATAAGACTGAATTTGGGTTATTTGTGACAATGTGTTAATAACATTTGTCTTTAACCCTTTTTGATTATGCTTATGAATGTAAACAGAACTTTAAAAAAACATTTTAAATATGAACATAGGAGAAATGATTTTGGGTTGTTGTGATAATGTTTAAGTAACATTAGTCTTAAACCTATTGATTGGATTTACGAAAGTACTTAGATCCTTAAAATAGATATTTTGAAGGAAATTATAAGAATGGAATCTTTTGGAAAAAGATAGAAGTTTATTAGATAAAAGAAGTTTACTAATAAAGGAGTTTTTAATTAATAAAAGGATTAATTAGATAACAGGGATCAGGAGTTTCTTACGTAGCTTAACCGAACTTTGTGTGACTTGATCGTGCTTTATGTGACTTGATATTGTTTTGTATGTTCATTTGTTTATGGAAAGTAACCTAGATTTGGTTTCTATTTACAAACATCTACCTTGTACCAGATAATCAATTTGTTGACTATTGAAATTATTGTTACTTTGGGAATATCTAGAAGAAAAACGGGAATTATACGGTACAGTTATCTTCGATGGTGTAATATTATGTGCATAAACTTGTGTGTTCTTGTAGGACAAATGATAAGGAAGTACGCCCGCTTAAACAATTAGGAGGTGATCTCTACTGTTTATGTATTGTCTATTTATTTTAAAAAGAACCGTAGTTAAGTTTACCAGAAATTCATTGATTGGTTTCGAAGTGTCCAGTAAGTGGGAAGAGTGTACTTATATGCGATGATTTGAACCCGTAACCACTTCAAAACCATATACGTGATCTATGTTTTGGAAGAGGTTATGAAGTGGAATGTTATAGAGTTGAACCGTCTATCCTAAGGTAAAGTCTAAGGGAGAGAGCAACATTAATATTTAAAATGATGTTATCATATGGGATTGTCTATCTTGAGGAGTATTCTAAGAGAGAGGAGAACGTTAGTATTTGTGAGAGGACTTATGCGGGGAATTTATGCGGAGGTTCAAGATGCTTAAATCTACGTATTGATTCACGATCTATTCAAGATGAAGGAATTGAACAGAGAATTCATGTTCTATTCCAGTGATGAAGACTCGTGCGATAGATGCAGAGAAGCAGCATGATTAGGGGGTTTAGCGGACCTCAAGGGAAAATCAGCCCCATTTCCGGAGTTCCTTACCAATTATTGCTAGCTGGAGTTGATATGGCTTGGATCACACTCTAGGGTGTCTAGTTATGTTTACCTTAGAGTATATTGTACCATCCCCCCTACTTGGAGGCCCAAAACTAACGGCTACGGATGTTGCAGTTATCCACAGTTATTAATAATCGGCGACCAAATACGGAAATATTAGATACATTGATACATAGAACACAAGAACATAGAATAAATTTAAACAGCAAGCAAATTCCACATTCCATTTCAAAATATTCCAAATTTATTATATAATCCCAGTTCATAGAGCATGTTCAGATAACATATAATTATTACAAAATACGTCAAGAGAAACATATGAAGATGCCCCTTTGGTTGATCAGAGTGAAAAATAAGCCAAGAAAACAAATTTTCCTTTACAATCAAAACACACACATCGAAAGTAAAAGAACTCTATAACATGCTTGCCTCCTACACGTCTCAGAAGCTTTATTCGTCTAAAAGAACACCTGGAAACCTTAACTCTCAACCTACTCAAAATCAACCGAGTTCCCGAGAGTTTAAGGGGAAACAAAAACTTCGAGTCAGACATAACTCTTGCTACGAATAATAATTTACCATCTCAAACCATTTAGATACCTAGTGAGACCACGTCGCTTAACATAATTGGTTTCCCTCTCACTAGTATCCTAAAATATTTATAAAATCATATACTTTGATCCATCATCCACAATGGTTAAAACATAGTAATTCAAAACATTACGATGATATGCAAAACAAGTAAATCAAATCTAGATTACCCATCCCCATTCATTCTGACTACCTATCTCAGTTATAGTTTCTAGGATTACTATTAACCTGTTAAATGTTTATGGACTATCTGTCCAATTTCATAGTTTTCATGGGATCACTAAGAACCTATTGGTAACTCCAATATCTTTTATCTTATCCTAGTTTTCATGGGCTAACTAGGAGCTATTGACTAACTATCAATATCTTAATCCAGATATTGTTTGCATGGGCTGACAATAAACCTATTAGCCACTGCCAATATTAAATCATAGTTTTCCTGGGCTGACTATGAACCTATTGGCCCTTACTAATATCTTTAGTTAAACATAGTTTTCATGGGATTACTGTGAACCTATTGGCTATTGCTAATATCTTTAGTTTAGATTTTAACATTTCTTAAATTATATTCACTACTGGGTCAACCTTGTTGATTAATCCGCCCTTTCCCAAAAACACTGTTAGAGGTTTCTACAATCTGAATAAGTATATGAAGAAGTATTCACAGCAATAAATAATACCATCACCTGTGGTTTATCATCTTCCATATACATCTTGGTTACCCTTTAAACTTTACAATCAATGAAAGCTTCTTCATTTCAAAACCTTTTGTTTACTTATGCCATGGTTATTCTTTTAAATTGAGATTAGGTTTATGTTTTGCAATCTTAAAACATCTATTTCGAAACCTCGGATAACTTTCATCGAAAGCATAAACTTCTTTTCAAAACATAATAAACATACCTTTCGTACCCTTGTTAAATAGCCTCTTTCGAAACCAATTGTACCTTTCAATGGTATCAAAACGTTCTTTAAAACATATTTTCAGAACAAATAAAATTACCCTTTCAAAAGCATTGGGTTTAGTCTTTAAAAACATCCTTTGGATCAAAATGGTTGTATACGAAAGTATCTCTTTCGAAACCAATTAAAAATTTGGGGTGGCGAAACCATCTAGTCGAAAGCAAAAACCTTTTAAATTAAAACACTGAAGGATTCAAAACACCTTTCGACTCGATTGCCTTCGAAACCCTTGACCCCTTTCAAAAGAATTTAGGAAGTGGCTTAACTTAGGTTAAAATAGAGATAGCCTTTCGAAAGCATTGAAGGCTTCGGTACACTCGGAAGGAAAATAGCGGCTGGGTTTCACCTAGGTCGGAACCAATCCTTTCGAAAGCTCATACTTAAAGGAAAAAGTCCTATTCGAAAGCTAATACTTTAACATAATAAATCAACCTTCCCCAAAAGCTATTTATATAAACCTTTTCAAAATCATATGTTTCGACAATGTTGAAAGCTTTAAGTAAAACAAAGAAAAAACTTAGCTTTTGGAAACAGAATATGGTTTCGACCGTAACTAAAGCATTACTTTCGACACCCACCTTCCGCTACTCTCCAATTCACTTCGTACCGATACCCTTGATACCATGGGCATTGGTTTTAATTATGTGGTTACGACTAGGATAGTTTCAACTGAGATGGAGCGAACGTAAAGGAGTCGAAGGGTACTTCCAAAGTAGGTGAAATTTACTTTTTTCTGAAAACGCTGATTTATAGCTAAATATGCCATTACTTTATAACTAGCCAACATGTTGTAATTCTTTGATTAGTTACTATAAAACTTTTCAAATGCCTTACCATTAAACTACCGCATTTATCAAATATAAATCTAAACAAATTTTAAACGGTTAAGCCCTTTCATTTGCAAAACCAGCATTTGCAGATAAGTTCTTCGCATGAAATAATTTATTTCCCTTAGTAAATCAATTAGGAAAATCCCTAAAAATCAAAGAAATTCAATTTTATTAGGTGATCAAACATATTAAAATTTCAAACCCAGTTTCTTCCTAAAATAGTTGAAATAAATTTTAAACCCAATTATATCATATATTCCTTCAAAAATTCATAATAAATTTTCTATAGCTCAAAAAATTATGAAAATTAAAAACCATCTCCAAAATCATGTTTTACTTAACATAATTTTTTTCCATGGCATTTTAAAATCATAGAATCTCGGTTTTGCATCAAAACCGTGCAAATTCATATGTGAATGAATCAAACTAAATCAAACATAATATAGTTCAAGCATATCATCATCCATATCATTATAAAAACGAATTTAATCATAAATCCGAAACACATATAATCATATAATAAAATAAAGATGGTATGAAATCGTTATTCACCTTAGGTAATGAAACGACCCTCACCATTTTACTTTAATTTTCAAAGGATTTTTTTTTACATCATCTAGGATCCAACTTTTTACCAATATAAATATATCAGTGTATTCATAAGATACGCACCTACATATGAAGATGGAGGTGTCTCTTTTGTTTAAATCAGAGTTAGTATAAATAAGAGCTTATTCTGTTTGGCTTGAATTTGAATCAATCTTCCCATAGTTAATTTCCATATTTTTTATGTTGGTAATATATGTGTAGATCTTACTCATATTTATTAATTATAATTTTTGATCATATTAACTATGATTTACTAGTGATTTGTTTTGACAAACAATCTCAGAATATATGGCCTTTTTATAGTTTAGTTAAAAATACTTGATACTTGATTAAAGTAAGAAAATGATATCTTTATTTATCATTTTCAATTCATGGTTTTCTTTGAGTCTCTCCTGTTCTTGACTTATTTATATGACACCCCATGTACTGATCATTTGATTACTTGTTTCTGAGTTTTCTATGACTAAAGTACTTGACTTGAAAATGTTTTAAAAGTGTGCAATCACTAAGTTTTAGGGTGAACCTGGTCTTGAATGCAAAATGCTTCCTGGTTTGATAATACTAACCAGTCAAAAAGCCTATTTGTCAATAGTATTTGAAAGAGAGTTTTGGTGGAACATTTGCTAAATAGACAAAGGGTTTTGATATGAATTTCACTACCAAATTACAGATCAATATGATCAATCAAAACTTCATTCCTTTGAAGCTGGTTAACCTTTGTGACTGTGTCATCTAGAACTCCTACCATATCAGTTTAAAATGCCTTTCATTTGTAAAATACTTGAAGCCCTTTTTTTTAAGGTATGTGTATACTTCACAAAACAACTCACCAATGGACTTGAATCCTTTCACAAAATATTTCAAAGAAGAGTAACTAAATACCTAAAGAATACTCCAAGTTAAAACCAGGTTTTACTCCAAAACTGCTTTTAAATGATTCAAGCCTGATTATTACACAATATAAGTTTTGTATGAAAATTGCTCAAATATAAATATATTTCTTTCCCTAGATTTTCATAGATAATATTTTAAGCCTATTCTCTTGTTCACAATTCAGATAATCTTTCAATTCTCAAACCTTAATACATAACAAAATTCAACAGAAAACTACTAGTTCAATCAAACATAGTAAGTTCATTACATAACAGAAAATTAATACACGCAGATAAGTCGTTCTATGCTCTTATAAAAAAAAGCTAGCAAGCATGCTCATTCATCCTTTCTCATTACCATAACTTTCTTTCCTACTTAAGTCCTGCATTTCCTGAAAGGGCATTAGTGGCTGCCTCATTTTAAAAATAAGGCATCCCCATATGCCATGAGCAAACAAGGGTCAGATCTATGATTTGGTATGAGCAACTTCAATATATTCATGACATTAAGCAAATAAATAATACATGAGTGCTGACCTGTTGCTTAAGCAATTTCTTAAATTAACTATAATACTATGTTCCAAAGGAATTGTTATGCCAGTATAAAAGCTTCATAAATCAACCATTAACACATACATAATTATGCAAATATTCACATTAATCAGTAGCACATAGATGCACTGGAACAACCATGGTTCCACTCCAACAAATCTTGGAAACATTCATATTCCTATTTCATGATTTATGGGTTGCCTATGTATATATCTATTTATATTCTGGCCTCATCTGCTATCAAGGAATCACTGGGACACATTGCAATGAACTAATTCACATCATTGCACAAAGATCTCAGGGCTTAAACAAACCATGTGCCAACTTGCATACTTCAAATATGACAAGCATTCCAGCAGCCTTCTTGGCTCACCATTTCTAATTCATTTACTAAGCGTATTTATTTAATCCTATCTTCAGATAGCTAAGTGAACATGTCACTGTATTTCTAAAAATACCCCATACATCTTGCAAGCATATTTTTCAAAGGCAAACAGATAATTACTTTCAAGAATATTGTTAACAGGTATCTTGTCTTTAAATAAAATACAAGGATATGTACAACTGAGAATAGAGACATGGCATGTTAAGTTATTATGATTTGCAAGTAACTATGATTGAGCCAGATACAAGATCTAGTTGCAAGTAACTATGATTGAGCCAGATACAAGATTTAGCTGAATCACAATTTTTTTTTGACTTGTGAGTTTTGCAGTTTGATTAGGGACTCAACACATAGAAATCTCTATTGCATCCCCAGTATCTTTTTCTGAAGCCTCAACACTTATACTATGTACAATACAGCTTACTTCATTTTCTCTGTTGAAATTTTTATGCCATAGTTCCATGTTAGTTTAAGTATTCTTCCATGATTTCAAGGTTTAATGCCTAAACTTTTCAAAATATAATGAAAAAGTAGCATGCACACCCATGACAATCATCATATCAGATCATAAACCATTCAAAAACTCCCATAAGATATTTAATAAAACTGTTTTCAACAAAACCAGAAATATGCAAATAAAAATATAAAAGATTGGCTGCCTCATGTCAGATCTTACTGCCATGAACATAATGAGATTACTCACCTAAATATTTCCTTCTAATTGATCCAGAAAATCCCTGAATGTTCTTCCCTTCCTTTAAAATATTCTCTTCCTTTCTTATTCTTATGTATCTCGAGTAAAATGATTTCTCTGGCTATAACTACTTATTTATATACATATTTTCACTAGGGTTTTATCAAGACAAAATTCCATTTTTGTCCTGGCTAACATCATGCATTTTGCATTTTGTAGTTTCACACTTTCATCCTTAATACCCCAGCTGCATTAGTAATTATAGGCATTACTTCCCTCTTTTTACTTATAAAAAAAGTGGCTCTTTTTGATTACCTCATACTTACTCAAGTCATGATAGAAATGTGACTTGGTCATATTTTATATTTTGGTTCATTTCTGAAAATCCCCTTTGCTATTTTTTTAACCTACACATACATACTTACTTATATTGTATCACATGTTATTTTGATGTTACTTTTTCTTGCTTAGTTCCAACATTTTTCTACTTAAAGAAAATATATACATGTATATAGATTTATGTATTTATTTAATTTTCCTTGCCTTACAAAAAAATGTTCATATCTAATTTCAATATACATACATATACATATTTAATTTCAGTATGAATACATATTCAATTTTACAGAAAATATTTAATTTCAATATGTATAGAAAAATATATTTAATTTGGTTACTTATTCACATTTGAAATGCTTTCTTTCTTTCTTTTTTCTTCAAGGAATTTGGATTCTTTCTTGTGCCATTTTCAGTGTGCATGTGCACACATACTCTTGCACATCATTCAATCCAGAAATCCCATCATAATTTAATAAATATTTCAGAACTGAATTATCTCATCAAAATATTTTTTCACACAATTTTGGGGTATTACATTCACCCCTCCTTTTAGGAATTGTGTCCTCACAATTTCTAATTCTTATAACCAGTATTTACTGGTTCTAAATTTTTTTTTTATCAAACACATGCATAAGCAAATAAATTCAACCATAACAATTATACTTACTAAATTTCAGAAAATTTAAAATTACCTCTAATTTGCAAAAAGCTTAGGATAATCTTTCCTAATCTTGTCCTCTAACTCCCATGTACAATCATTAGGATCAAGACTCCACTGGATCTTCACCAGTTTCATAGTTTTGCTTCTCAATTTCTTTTCTTCTTTAGCTAAAATCCCTACTGGTTCTTTCTCATAGACCAAATTAGGGTTGACCTGTACCTGGGTAGGCTTTTCTAGAATTTCTTCCTTATCATGTACCTATCTTCTAAGTTGTGACACATGGAATACATTATGCATTGTTTTCATTTCTTTTGGCAGTTCCAATTTGTATGCTAATGAGCCTACTCTTTCCAGAATTTTATAGGGTCCAACATACCTTGGTGTGAGCTTTCCTTGCTTGCCAAATCTCAAGACCTTTTTCATAGGTGAAACCTTGATGAAAACAAAGTCACCCACTTCATATTCCACCTGTTTTCTTTTCATGTCTGCAAACTTCTTCTGCCTGTCTTCAGCTGCTGCCATTCTCTTCTTACTAGCTCAATTTTCTCTGTAGTTTCTTTTGCATACTCAGGTCCTAAGACTGCTCTCTCTCCTGTCTCTATCCAACATATTGGTGATAAGCATGGCTTGCCATATAAGGCTTCAAATGGTGCCATCCCTATAGTGCTTTGATAACTATTATTATATGTAAACTCAGCTAAATAGAGATGGTCCTCCCAATTGCCTCCAAAATCCAGTGCACAAGCCCTCAATAAGTCTTCTAAAATTTTATTCACCACCTCAGTTTGTCCATCTAATTGTGGATGGTATGCAGTTCTCAAGCATAATTCACTTCCCATGGCCTCTTGAAAACTTTTCCAAAATCTTGATGTGAAGATGATATCCCTATCACTCACAATAGTTTTGGGAATTCCATGCAATCTTACCACTTCCTTCATGAACACTTGAGCCAATTTTGGTGCACTCCTTTCTGATTTCACTGGGATAAAGTGTGCCACTTTAGTTAACCTATTTACTATGACCCATATACTAGTGTTTCCTCTTTTGGATCTAGGCAGGCCATCTATGAAATCCATAGATATATCCTCCCATTTCCACTGTGGTATGCTAAGAGGTTGTAACAATCCTGATGGCCTTTGGGTCTCTGCCTTGACTTGTTGACAGGTCATGCACTTTGCAACATGTTTAGCTACATCTGACTTCATTCCCTTCCACCAATAATTTCTTTTTAAATTTTGATACATCTTTGTACTGCCTGGGTGTATGGAGTACTTACTCCTATGGTATTCTATTTCCTCCTTCAACTCCATGTTTTCTGGAACACATATTCTATTTTTGTTCCTTACATAACCATTTTTATCAATATGGTAATTTATCACTTCTTCCCCTTTTGATATAAGCATTTTCTTCTGCAATATGTCTGGGTCTTGTTCTTGCATTTTTCCCATCTTCAAAATTAAATTTGGTTGTAAGGTTATTAAACTCAGTCTCCCTTTATTCTCATCTTCTTCATTTGTCACCATATGTATCTCACTGCTTGCTTCAATTTACTAAATCAGCAAGTATAGATAAATCCTTAAATTCCTCCATCATCAACATAGCTACTTTAGCATGTTGTCTACTCAAGGCATCTGCAACTTTGTTTTCTTTACCTGGTGTATAAAGTATGTCTAGGTCATAGGCAGCTAGAAACTCTACTCATCTATGTTGCCTCATGTTCAAATCTTTTTGTGAGAAAAGATATTTCAGTGCCTTATGATCTGTGTACAAATTAAATTTGGCACCTAATAAGTAGTGTCTCCAAAGCTTCAATGCATACACCACTGCTGCTAATTCAAGATCATAGGTTGAATATCTAGTTTCATGTGGTTTTAATTGTCTGGATGCCATAAGCTATTACTTGATCTTGTTGCATCAACACAACTCCTAGCCCAGAACTACATGCATCAGTGTACACAATTACATTCTCATTTGCTTCAGGTACTCTTGGTACTAGTGCATTAACCAATTCTTCTTTTATCTTGATAAAAGCTTGTTCACATTTTTCAGTCCATACAAATGTTTGATTCTTTCTGGTTAGATTAGTGAGTGGTGATGACATTTTGGAAAAATCTTTTATGAATCTCCTATAATATCATGCCATCCCCATGAATGACCTAACTTCACTCACTGTGCTAGGCCTCTTCCATGCTTGGATAGCCACAACTTTATTGGGGTTCATAGAAATTCCTTTAGCAGAAATGACATGACCAAGAAAATGTACTTCCTCTTTCCAAAATGCACATTCTGAAAACTTTGCCTTTAAATCTTTTTCCTCAATCTAGATAAAACCAGATGCAAATGATTTTCAAGCTCTTCCACTGTTTTGGAATAAATCAAAATATCATTAATAAAAATTTGCACAGATTTATCTAGATAATCCCTATATATTCTATTTATTAAATCTACAAAATATGACGGGGCATTTGTCAACCCAAATGGCATAACCATAAACTAATATAGACCATATCTAGTATTGAATACAGTGTACTTAACACTTGAGTCCTTAACTTTCATCTGATAGAACCCAAATGCTAAGTCTAATCTAGAGAATATTTTAGCTCCACTGAGTTGATCAAAAAGATCATCAATCCTAGGCAATGGGTATTTATTCTTGATGGTGACCTTATTTAACTCCTTATAATCTATGCACATCCTCAAAGTACCATCATGCTTCCTTACAAACACTACTGGAACACCCCAGCATGAGTTTCTTGACCTTATAAACCCTTTACTTTCTAATTCCTCTAGCTGGTTTTTCAACTCTTTCAGTTCACTTGGCCCCATTCTGGTGGGTTTCTTAATTATTGGGCTTGCTCCTAGAATGAGGTTGATTTGAAACTCCACAGGTCCATGATGTGGAACACCCTTAACCTCCCCAAACACATCCAAATATTCATTGACTATGGGAATTTCTTCGATGGAAGGTTCACTGAAATCCTTTTCCAAGTCAATTAAATGGTACAATTTTATTTCTTTAGCTACTTCACATAAAACTGTGACTCTCTGGCCTCTAAGATTTTGCAATGATATGGTGGATAAGTCTAAATTAATTATGGCTTTAAATTGCCTTAACCAGTCTACCCCCAATATAACACCTATATTTGGGTAGTTTAAAAATATAAATTAGAAATAAAAATATTTCCTCCTATGTTTAATTCCACATCAACACAAATCATGTTTAAAACACTAGAACTCCCTAGTGGACTTTGTACAAACAATGGGGTTTCAACTAATATGCAGTTCAGTTTTAGTATCTTAACTATTTCATAAGAAATTAGAGAGTGAGTTGCCCCAGTATCATATACTACTGCTATGGGTATAGTGCAAATAAGTAATGTACCTTCCACTTGACCATGATTTTCAGCACTAGTCTCCACTGTGGATTTGCTTTTGCCTTCCAGATTTGCCAATTTTCCTTGCTGTTTGTACTCAGGACAATTTCTCTTCATATGCCCCTCTTTCCCACATAGGTAGCACTTGAAGGCTCCTCCTTTAGTTCTGGGCACCTTGGTTTGATGTGTCCCTCCTTTCCACAATGATGGCAAACCAATTTCTTCTTAGCATCATTGGCCTTAGTGTCAGTTGCTTTTTTGTTATCTGTTTCCTCCTTCTTCTTGTCATAAGGGTAGTATCTTCCCTTATTCTTCTTGTTATTGTTGTTCTTAAAATTTCTATACTTCTCTCTTTCCTCGTCATGCTGCTCAAATTTTAATGCCAGATCTATTACTTGATTAAAAGTCCTATCAGGATAAGGTAACATGGCCCTGCTAAGTCCTGGGTTCAAACTTTTAATATATCTATCATTTTTGGATGCTTCATCAGCCACTAGCATTGCTTCATATTTGGATAATCCCTTAAATTTTTGAGTATACTCCGTGACATCTAAAGTTCCTTGTCTGAGTCTAATAAACTCTTCAAGTAATGTGGTCTTAGCTGATGCTGGTACAAATCTTGCCTCCAACATCTCCTTGAATTGATTCCAAGTGATTTCATTTTCAATTCTCCCAGCTACAATCACCTCCCACCAGCTTAAAGCTACTCCTTTTAGCGGTCTTGAAGCCACTTTCCTCTTCCTTTGATCATCAAGCTGCATATCATTGAAAATCCTATCCAGTGTTCTCAACCATGCTTGAATTTCCATCACATTATCAGTTCCTTCAAAACTCTTGCCTCCCAAGTTTGTATAAGCCTTTAATAGTTTTGAAAGTTCCTCATGTGGATTCTCAGGCCTATGCCTAATTCCATCCCTTCAAACCCTCACAAACTCCTGCATATCAAGCATCTGTGGTACACTTGTTCCTGCACTGTGATGAGATCCCCTTCCTACCATGGTCTGATAACTAGGTTATGGGCAGATGGGATTAGTATATTGTGAATATTTTCCATAATTAATATTCTCCTATTTAAATTATTTTAGCCAAAGAAAACAGACATATTATATTCCTATAGTATTCAACAATCAATACAACCATTTGCTCTAATACCAAATTAAATGACCCTCACCATTTTAGTTTAATTTTCAAAGGATTTTTTTTACATCCTCCAGGATCCAAGTTTTTACCAATATAAATATACCAGTGTATTCATAAGATATGCACCTACATATGAGGATGCAGGTGTCACTTTTGTTTAAATCAGAGTTAGTATAAATAAGAGCTTATTCTGTTTGGCTTGAATTTGAATCAATCTTCTCATAGTTAATTTCCATTTTTTTATGTTGGTAATATATGTGTAGATCCTACTCATATTTATTCATAATAATTTTTGATCATATTAACTATGATTTACTAGTGATTTATTTTGACAAACAATCTCAGAATATATGGCCTTTTTATAGTTACTTAAAAATACTTGATACTTGATTAAAGTAAGAAAATGATATCTTTATTTATCATTTTCAATTCATGGTTTTCTTTGAGTCTCTCCTGTTCTTGACTTATTTATATGACACTCCATGTATTGATCATTTGATTACTTGTTTCTGAGTTTTCTATGACTAAAGTACTTGACTTGAAAATGTTGTAAAAGTGTGCAATCACTAAGTTTTAGGGTGAACCTGGTCTTGAATGCAAAATGTTTCCTGGTTTGATAATACTAACCAGTCAAAAAGCCTATTTGTCAATAGTATTTGAAAGAGAGTTTTGGTGGAACATTTGCTAAATAGACAAAGGGTTTTGATATGCATTTCACTACCAAATTACAGATCAATATGATCAACCAAAACTTCATTCCTTTGAAGCTGGTTAACCTTTGTGACTATGTCATCCAGAACTCCACCATGTCAGTTTAAAATGCCTTTCATTTGTAAAATATTTAAAGCCCCTTTTTTTTAAGGTATGTGTATAATTCACAAAACAACTCACTAATGGACTTGAATCCTTTCACAAAATATTTCAAAGAAGAGTAACTAAATACCTAAAGAATACTCCAAGTTAAAACTAGATTTTACTCCAAAACTGCTTTTAAATGATTCAAGCCTGACTATTACACAATATGAGTTTTGTATGAAAATTGATCAAATATAAATATATTTCTTTCCCTGGATTTTCGTAGATAATATTTTAAGCCTATTCTCTTGTTCACAATTTAGATAATCTTTCAATTCTCAAACCTTAGTACATAACAAAATTCACAGAAAACTACTAGTTCAATCAAACATAGTAAGTTCATTACATAACAGAAAATGAATACATGCAGATAAGTCATTCAACGCTCTGATAGAAAAAAGCTAGCAAGCATGCTCATTCATCCTTTCTCATTAGCCATAACTTTCCTTTCCTACTTAAGTCCTGCATTTCCTGAAAAGGCATTAGTGGCTGCCTCATTTTAAAAATGAGACACCGTCATATGCCATGAGCAAACAAGGGTCAGATCTATGATCTGGTATGAGCAACTTTATTATATTCATGACATTAAGAAAATAAATAATACATGAGTGCTGACCTGTTGTGTAAGCAATTTCTTAAATTAACAATATTACTACGTTTCAAAGGAATTGTTATGCAAGTATAATAGCTTCATAAATCAACCATTAACACATACATAATTATGCAAATATTCACATTAATCAGTAGCACATAGATGCACTGGAACAACCATGGTTCCACTCCAACAAATCTAGGAAACATTCATATTCCTATTTCATGATTTATGGGTTGCCTATGTATATATCTATTTATATTCTGGCCTCATCTGCTATCAAGGAATCACTGGGACACATTGCAATGAACTAATTCACATCATTGCACAAAGATCTCAGGGATTAAACAAACCATGTGCCAACTTGCATATTTCAAATATGACAAGCATTCCGGCAGCCTTCTTGGCTCACCATTTCTAATTCACTTACTAAGCGTATTTATTTAATCCTATCTTCAGATAGCTTAGTGAACATGTCACTGTATTTCTAAAAATACCCCATACATCTTGCAAGCATATTTTTCAAAGGCAAACAGATAATTACTTTCAAGAATATTGTTAACAGGTATCTTGTCTTTAAATCAAATACAAGGATATTTACAATTGAGAATAGAGACATGGCATGTTAAGTTATTATGATTTGAAAGTAACTATGATTAAGCCAGATACAAGATCTAGCTGAATCATAATTTTGTTTGGCTTGTGAGTTTTGCTATTTGATTAGGGACTCAGAACATAGAAATCTCTATTGCATCCCCAATACCTTTTTCTTAAGCCTCAGCACTAATAATATGTACAATACAGCTTACTTCATTTTCTCTTTTGAAATTTTTATGCTATAGTTCCATGTTAGTTGTAAGTATTCTTCCATGATTTCAAGGTTTAATGCCTAAACCTTTCAAAATATAATGAAACAGTAGCATGCACACCCATAACAATCATCATATCAGATCAAAAACCATTCAAAAACTCCCATAAGATATTTAATAAAACTGTTTTCAACAAAACCAGAAATATGCAAATAAAAATATAAAAGATTGGCTGCCTCATGTCAGGTCTTACTGCCATGAACATAATGAGATTACTCACCTAAATATTTCCTTCTAATTGATCTAGAAAATCCCTGAATGTTCTTCCCTTCCTTTAAAATATTCTCTTCTTTTCTTATTCTTATGTATCTCGGGTAAAATGATTTCTCTGGCCAAAACTACTTATTTATATACATATTTTCACTAGGGTTTTATCAAGACAAAATTCCATTTTTGTCTTGGCTAACATCATGCATTTTACATTTTGTATTTTCACACTTTCATCCTTAATACACCGGCTGCATTAGTAATTATAGACAGTACTTCCCTCTTTTTACTTTTCAGAAAAATGGATATTTTTGATTACCTCACACTTACTCAAGTCATGATAAAAATGTGACTTGGTCATATTTTATATTTTTGTTCATTTTTGAAAATTCTCTTTGCTATTTTTTTACCTACACATACATACTTACTTATATTGTATCTCATGTCATTTTGATGTTACTTTTTCTTGCTTAGTTCCAACATTTTTCTACTCAAATAAAGTATATACTTGTATACAGATTTATGTATGTATTTAATTTTCCTTTCTTCACAAAAAAATATGTTCACATCTAATTTCGATATACATACATATACATATTTAATTTCAATATGTATACATATTCAATTTTACAGAAAATATTTAATTTCAATATGTACAGAAAAATATAATTAATTTGGTTATTAATTCACATTTCAAAATCACATTTGAAATGCTTTTTTTCTTTTTTTTCCAAGGAATTTGGATTCTTTCTTGTGTCATTTCCAGTGTGCATGTGCACACATACTCTTGCACATCATGCAATCCAGAAATCCCATCATAATTTAATAAATATTTCAGAACTGAATTATCTCATCAAAATAATTTTTCACACAATTTTGGGGTATTACAGGTAAGATAAGGAATTTGAGATTTATTGTTGATTAGTCTTTCCTAGCTTTGATCCTTAGCTTAAGATTGTAATCTTCCTCTTTGATAATGGTCGGCTTCTTAGTGTTTTTGTGTTTATTTTTGTTTTAGAAAAATGAACATGGATAGACAAGAATGAGAATTGTACAGCCGTGTATAATGAAGTGGCTATCTTACTGACATGTTCATGTAGACCTTAATTAGCTAATAATCTAGTTAAATCCCATTTACTTTATTGATAAGCACGGACCTATATATGATTTATTCAAAACTCAATCCCATTATCATCAATATTATATTTAATTTATCTAACTAATTTCCTGAATAATGTTATCAAAAATTAGGGATGTCACATGCTCCCCCCTTAAAGAATTTCGTCCTCGAAATTCGGTAAGGACTAAATACTAAACATAGCAATCATCAGTAACAACTCCTAACAACCACACTAGTCTAACTGACTCGCAACTATATATATAAATCTAATATAAACATACCCTCGAAGTAGATCAGGATAAGTATCTCTAATTCTGTCCTCTATCTCCCAAGTACAGTCTTTCTTGTTGTCACTCCACTGAACTTCCACCAACCAGATTGTCTTATTCCTTAATCTTTTCTCATCTCTAGCTACAACCCCAAATTGGTTGTCGAACAAATGTTAAATTAGGCTCTACTACTAAGTCTTCCAACCCTGTCGGAGGAATAGTGGTCTCTGGATCATGCACATACTTACGAAGATGAGACACATCAAAATACATTATGGACACCTACCATACTACTCGATAACTCTACTCTATATGCGAGCTTTTCAATTCTCTCTATAATCTGGAATGGACCTACATATCTTAGCGCTAATTTCCCTGACTTTCCAAATCGTATCACACCCTTCATTGGTGATACGTTAATGAAAACCTTATCCCCAACTGAGTGTTCTAGGTTCTTACGCTTCTTATCTACGTGGTCTAATAAAATTCCTTCCTTCTAGATCCACTAGTTGCATCTTCAATTCCTTTATCTCAATCGGTGCCATTCTGCTAGGTGGTATACTTGTAGGTTCGTCTCCATGCACAAGATCTATTCTAAACTCCACAACTCTTCTCAGTGGTAGTCCAGTGACTAGCTCAAAGACGTTTGCAAATTCTCCTGCTATGCGAATCTGACTTAACTCATTTCCTACTTCCATAACATAAAGACATCTGTCTTGACTGAGCTTCCTTCATCCTTCCTCGGATTAACTCAATCTTCTCTGACGCATCTCTGACCAAATCTGGACCTAAGACTAATCTGTCTCCAGTCTCCTACCAACATGCTGATGATTTGCATGATCTTCCATACAAAACCTAAAAAGGTGCCATTCCTATACTAGTTCGATAACTATTATTATAGAAAAACTCAACCAAATGTTGATGATCCTCCCAAGATCCACCAAAGTCCAATACACAAGCTCTCAGTAGATCCTCGAGTACTTTGTTGATTCTCTCTGTCTATCTATCTGTCTGAGGGTGATACGCAGTACTCATATTAAGCTTGGTACCCATCACTTTCTGTAGACTATTCGAGAACTCACTAGTGAACAAAGCATCTCTGTCACTAGCTATACTAGTAGGAACTCGATGCAGTCTAACTATGTTCTTCAGGAATAACTTAGGTAAAACAAAGGCCGTCCTAGTTAACCTAACTGGAATGATATGGGCACTCTTGGTCAATCTGTCCACTATAACACATATATTTTCATTACCCTTATTTGTCCTTGGCAACCTGTCTATAAAATCCATGGATATCGAATCTCATTTCCAAATTGGAATCTCTAAGGGCTGAAGAAACCCACTCGGCTTTTGATGTACAGCTTTCACTTGTTGACAGTTTGAATACTTCCTAACCCACAAGCCAACATCCCTCTTCATACCTTCCCAATGGAAGGTCCTCTCCATACCCTGATACATCTTGGTCCCTCCAGGATGAATTGTAAACATGGATCGATGACATTCTTCAAGAACTTCTTTCCTCAAGTCCTTAATATTCAGAACACATAATCGTCCCTTCATTCTCGATCGTCCTCTCTGGTCAACGCTAAAATCCTTTAGATCATGGATCTCGATTCTAACCTCAGGCCTATAGATTCTCTCAGCTATCTCTGCTACCTCATATTTAACTCCTTCCGAGAGAATAAATACCGTAAAGACTTATGATCGGTATAAAGCTCAAACCTTTCCCCTACAAGATAATGTCTCCATATCTTCAATGCGAAGATCACTGCGGCCAACTCCAAATCATGAGTAGGGTATCTAACTTCATGCGTTCAACGCTGCTTGGATGTGTAGGCAATAACTTTACCATTCTGCTTCAACACTGCTCCTAATCCAGGTCCACATGAATTAGTATACACAACTAATCATTGGTTTTCGTTTGGAACTACTAACACGGGTGCATTGGACAACAAATGCTTTAACTTGAGGAATGCTTCCTCACATTCGTTGGACCAAACAAATTTCACCTCCTTCCTGGTAAGCTTAGTCAAAGGCACTGCTATCCATGAGAATCCTTGATGAATCTTTAGTAGTAGCCAGTAAGTCCACAAAAGCTTCTAATCTTGATCACAATCTCTGGTCTCTTCCAATTATTCACAGCTTCGATCTTATCTGGATCGACTAACAAACCTTTCTCTAAAACCACGTCACCAAGAAACTTAACCTCTTTCTTCCAAAAATGACACTTGGAAAATTTCTCCTTTAGCTAATTCTGCCTCAACGTTTCAAGTACCACTCTAAGATGAACTTCACGCTCTCTCTCATCCTTAGAGTAGACTAGAATGTCATCAATAAACACCAGCACAAACCTATCCAAATACTGTCGTAAAACTCGGCTCATCAAATCCATAAAGAAAGCAGATGCATTTGTTAATCCAAATGACATCACTAAACACTCATATAAACCATACCTAGTTTGAAATGCCGTCAATGAAATACTGTCCTCCACCACTCTTATCTGATGGAAACCTGTCCCTAAGTCGAACTGGGAAAACACTCTGGCTCCACATAACTAATCAAACATATCATATTCTTGGCAAATGATACTTATTCTTAATTCTCCTTTCATTTAACTTATGATATTCAATGCACATCCTTAATGACCCATCCGGTTTCTTTACGAGCACCACAGCCACTCGCCAAGGCAAACTCCTTGGTCTAATAGAACTCCTTCCTTCTAGGTCCATTAGCTGCACCTTCAATTCCTTTGTCTCAATCGGTATCATCCAGCATGGTCTACTTATAGGTTCGGCTCAGGCACAAGATTTATTCTAAACTCCACAGCTCTTTTCGGTGGTAGTTCAGTGACTGGCTCAAAGGCATCTACATATTCTCTTGCTACCTGAAGCTAACTTAACTCATTTCCTACCTCCACAACATTAAGTAAAGCACTGACATTCTGGTTAGCATTCTCTATCGAGATTGTCACTCGGTTATGACTATCGGGGTGTCTTAGTGATATTTCCCTTTCCTTGCAAAATATTCTAGCCACATACCCACACAATCAATCCATACCCAAAATGATTCCGATATATATGAAATCAATAACACACAAATTGCAGATAAACTTATGACCTAACAGGTCAAGTTCTAACTGGTCACATGTTAACACTAGAGTTGCATACCTTCCTATTGGATTCGCAACCCTTAAGGAAATAACAAGGTAGGAGGGTTCTAAACATAATCTATCAACCAGACACTAAGATATAAATGAATGTGATGCACCGGTATCAAAAAGTACCATAATCGGTATATTCTGAATTAAAAGTGTACCTTCTATCGCCATCTTTCTTTTATCAACTGTAGTAGGCCTAGCTACTCCAATAGCAAATACTTTTCCTTTATCCTCCCCAACTGGCTCTGGACATTGATTCTTGTAATGCCTAACATGATCACAGTTGAAGTATGTCACATTCTTGTTACTTGTAGCTTTCTTCCCATTTCCTAAACGGCATTCATTCGCAAAGTGACCCTTCTTTTCACACTTATAACAAACTAACTCAGCCTTTGACTTCTTGGCAGTATCTCCTTTTTGGGCTCCCTTCTTTTAAAAGAACTTCCTCTTCTTCCCCTGAGAACCTTGAGTTTCCACTGGCTCCTCTTTTGCAAACTTAGCAAATAACTCCTCATGACGAATGACCATCTCCACCACTATATTACAAGGATTACGGAGTTTCATGGTCATTTTAGGAAGCTTAGGTCTTAATCTCCGAATAAACCTCCCATTCCTTTTGATGTCAGTATATATAGTAGCATATCCATATCGATATTGCTCCTTAAACTTAGTAGCATACACGACTATTGACATCTCTCCCTTGACTAGATCCATAAACTTCCTCATCAGTTCTGACTTAGAAAACTCAAATACAAACATCTGCTCAAATCTCGTTTTAAAATCAGCCCAAGTTGATAGCTCATCCGAAACTTCGATAATGACAATATTCCACTAATGTAGTGCTGACCCCAACAGCTGGATAGAGGCCAACCTTCTCTTTTGCCCATCATTCAGACCCAAATCAGTAAATGTATGCTCACAATGTAATAGCCAACTCGAACCTCTATGGCACTCCCTATTCCCAAGAATGGCTTCCAACTAAACCAGCGTAATCACTACTCAACAAAGCATAATTATTTCCAACTGGAGCCATAGGATTAGCTCCTCCTACATTTCGAGCAACACCAGCAGCAGCTCCTACTTGGATCAAACCAACAAAGAACTGATATATCGCTCCCATATCTACTAGTGGATTTCCAGCAATCACATTGGCATCAACATTTTGATTATTAGCATTAGCTGATCGACCCGGGTTCCTCCTTGTAGTGGGTCAAGCATTTTCATTTATTTTGGTGCTTCCTCCACTGAGATTTCCTCTTTCGTTTCCTTCTTCCATATCTCCTTTCTTGTAAATCTACATACAAGTCTTAGTAAGATATAGAAGAACGGCCTAAGAGAGTGGGGAATACGTACTTATATATAACTATATATAACAAATACAAGTACGTTACTATAGCGTTAACCCAAACCTCGATCTTATTATCTGATTTACTGGATTATGTTTAAAAAATCTTTTAGGTTTAAATTTCATTTAAACTTTCATAAACCTATGCTCCGATACCAACTTGTAACATCCCTCTACTTGGAGGCCCAAAACTAATAGCTACGGATGCTGCAGTCATCCATAGTTATTAATCCTCAGCGACCAAATACAGTGATATTAGATACATTGATACGTAGAAACACAAGAATATAGAAAAAAATTAAACAACAAACAAATTACACATTCCATTTCAAAATATTCCAAATTTATTACATATTCCCAGTTCATAGACCATGTTCAGATAACATATAATTACTACAAATTATGCCAAGAGCGAAATATGAAGATGCCCCCTTGGTTTATCGGAGTATATAATATGGCTGCCTTTACAATCAAAATAAACAAAGTAGAAATAAAGAACTCTAATAATAAGCTTGCCTCGTGCACGTCCTCGGAAGCTTTATTCATCTAAAAGAAAACTTGGAAACCTTAACTCTCAAACTACTCAAAACCAATTAAATACTCGAAATTTTAAGGAGAAAACAAAATCTTCGAGTCAGATATAAAGCTTGGTATGAATAATAATTTACCATCTTAAAACATTTAGATATCTTGTAACGACCCGTAAATTTTTATTTATTTTATTATCATATTTAACTGAAATTTTGTGAATTTTTAAATAACTGAGTTTTGAAATAAAAATTTAATATTTGGAATACGTCTAATTAAACATAGCAAATGGTAAATTTTCATCTGATAATATGGAAGTTTATTTTCTTGTGTAACTTTATTAAGTTTAAATTAGTTAATATTTGATGATAATAAAATATTTTCCAAACCTGAATATTTTTATACGATAAATTTGTAAATCATCTTCTGAGTGCGATGTCATATTTCATTTCTTCAAATTTGGACTGCTATTGCTCCGTTTATCTTATTTTCAGTAAAATAGCAGCATTTTTCTATACCGATTATCGGCTTTTGGTGAGGTAGTTGTACCACTGATATCTATTTACCGTTTTGATCGTTTCATCATGTTGATCTCCGCAGTATATTCATTCGTATGTTCCGGAGTTCGAGGCGCGACGAAATCTGTGTAACGACCTGTTCCCCTAATTTTTATTTTTCCACTATTCCAGCCTAATTTTTAGGTTCGCCTCTTCACGTCTTTTGAAATGTTCATTTATAATAGTATATTCATTTTGCTAGAAAATTGTTGTCATTCTTTCTTTCTATCTATTTGTTCCTCTTTAGTTTGCTTCGTTACATTCTCGACCAAAACCCGTGCATCTTCCCTAGCTTTGTGTTTCCCTCTTTCCCTCAACCTTTCACCCACGCAACCCGCCACAAAGGCCTCAGTGCCTCTCCCCTCCTCCTTTTCTTGCTGGGAGAGCAGCCTCTTCCGCCCCCACAACATCTGCCACTGCCACGATAGCATCGGCCTGCCCTCCACATAGCCGACCACCTAACAGCCATGCCACAACTTCCCTTCCATCTCTCCCTCGGTGCCATGCCTCCCACCCTCGTTTTCTATCATGTACAGGTTAATATAATACATACTTTCAGTAGTTTATATAGTTACTAAATAGATACACCAGTATATAAGTTCATACATATTGATTATATTAAGTTGTGTGAGTTTAGGTGCTGTCTGCATGTATACTTTATTTCTGAATTTGTGAAGGTAAATATATATAGTATATATAACGTTGCAAGTACTTTTATAAGTATAATATTGGTTTTGTTACATATTGATGGTTGCTGTATATCTATATAATGTATATGTAGTGGTTACGGCTGTATTCACATTTTTTTATAAAATATTAGTTATATTGATTCTTTTATAATCAGTATTGTTTTTTTATAAAAAAATGTGTATGTAAGCTTATATTTTATTATAAAAGAAGTTATGTTTGATACGGTATTATGTAGATATGTTAATTATATAAGTGTTATGACTTCTGTTTTGAAAGTATTGTACCTATTTACAAGGTATATATATATGTTTACTTATATCTATATATGGGTTATGACTTCTGATTTGAAAGTATTATATATATATTTATACATTAGCTTATATACTTTTATATGTTAGTTATTTACGTATAAGTTTATGAGTTTTGTTTTTTTAAATATATATAAAATGTGCGATAACTTAATGATTTGATATATATAGGGTCGTTTTGTTTTAATATATTAAATATATAAAAATAATATTAAAGGAAAAGGTAAGTTTTAGTATAAAATATAAGTACACATGCACAGTGTAGTTTGCATATTTTCTGAAGCCTCTTACTGCATATTTATAAATATAATATGTATAGTATTATACATATAGATTTTAAGTTAGATAATTTGTAGATAGTTGTTTTCATTTTCTTCTTAATTGATTTGAAACTATACTTTGTATGTTAATACTTTGTTATAGGTTTTTCAAATGTAAACAATGATTTTTAATTTTAATATTCGTCTTAAATTTAATATTGATTTCATGGAAAATAATAATATATATTTTGTTCCTATCTAGATGATTCTCATTCATTCTCATCAATTCAAAATATCAGTCTTGTTCATCGAGTCTGCGTTCATCTCACTTTGCTTTAAGATCTGTCGTTTGGATTTGTCGATTGTCCAACTCAGGATTCAAATTCGTAGCTTTTTCTGTTGTCTAACTCCTCTAACCTCGAAAGGTGAGAAATCGCTCACGATTAATGTTCTTATATTTATTAATTTTGATTTCAATTGAAACGACAATTGAAATATGCTGCTGTTAGTTATTTACATTGCTATATATATGCTATTATCTGAATTTGTTCACCCGTGACATCTGACACTATTATTTGTTATTTATATTGATGATATGTGCCTGTTATATTCATATCTATTATAGCTCTGCAAGTTCACTGTTAGTATAGAATTCACTATGGGTTGAAATGATACATACCCGAACGATCTGTAGAATAGGAGAAAATCATTATAGGAATGATAAACCCAAGCGATTTTCATTGATCTGAATTTGGGATTGCGGGTTGAAATGATATATACCCGTAGATATTTAAATTGCAGATTGAAATGATAAATATCTGTATCACTTGACCATAGGATAAATAATTATATACAAACACCGTTTGTCTATATATATATATATATTTAAATGATTTTCAAGGTTTAAAGGTATATATGGTTTATATAAATATTGATTTTTAAATATTATATATATTAATGTTAATTTATATATATTTAAAATCTTGATTTTAAAATTATATGCTTTGAAAATTTTAAAATTATAAGTAGTTTTGAAATTATAAATTTTAAGAATTTACATATAATTTTACCACTTTAAATATATATATATAATAAGTTTTAATATAAGATAAGTTTAATAATAAGATTTGATTTAATGAGTTTAACTTAATAAATATATAATTTGTTTAGGTATTTATTTAAAGTTTTGCTTTAAAAATAGATTTTATAAGTCGAGGGTGGGAAGATGAATTTGCATTTATTTGAACTTGTTCTTAATTAAGAATCTTATTAAATCAAATCAATTTGAAACTTATTGAATCTGAGATTTTAAAGGATATGATTTTAAAACTTGATTTTGGTTTAAGGTGATTAATGAATATTTCATGTTTAAATAAATTGAAGGAAATATTTAATTTAATTGTAAATTAGGGTTTTTTTAAATGATATTGGATTTATTAAACAAATATTTCAAAACTAAATAATAATGAAGTTAAGTTATGACGTATATGAAATTATCAAATTTAGTTTTGAAAATATGGAATGTTTAAAGCTTTGAAATATATTGAAATTGAAATGGTGTATTTTGTGTTTCAAATCTTTATTTGAAATCGATAATTTGAAATGATTTATTTAGAAACTGAATTGAATTGCAATTGATGATTTGAGATTGGATTAAATTGAATTTGGCATTTGAGTTGATTTGTATCAATTTGTGAAACTTTGAGGAAACTATTATTTTATATAAAGTATTTTTAAATATATTTAAAACCATTTATATATTTTACTTTATATATTATTTTAATATTAATTATTTTAGTATAAATCATTTTAATAGAAACTATTTTTAATATAAACTATTTTAATATTCTACGTATTTATTTTATATAAACTATTTTAATATACTAACTATTTTTTATAAACTATTTTAATTTGTAACTATTTTGTATAAACTATTTTATTTTATAAACTATTTTATTATACACATACTATTATTAATACTTTAACTTTGAAAGTACTATGATTGTGGAAATGGATATATATTTGATGTGAAAAATGATAACGTATTTATTTGGTTTTGAAATGGAAACCATATCGTATTGATATGGTTTTTGAAATGGGAATGTTATTTTGGTTTTGAAGTATAAACTATTCTGAAATGACCGTGGTGTTATAATAACATTTGGTTGTTAAATACCGGGATCAGTTATTGTCATACTCTCCGCCAATATCAAAAACCACTTTAACAACCATGTACGCTGTGGAGATTCCAGAATAAAGTAGGATGGTGGCAATGTTCTATTGAGGTATATACATGGACCCGACCTCCATGAGTTGGCATAAGGTGGCTAATACAGGAGTGATTCTCGGGCCAAGTGAGGTAGCTCCTCCGATCAGACACACTTCTTTGTATGTCATTCTATTACTTTGTGACTGATTTGGTGCGCACCTTTGATTTTAGGAGTGTGGCTCGAGGTGGACGGTAGCCGCGGATGCGTTACCACCAACCCGGGTGCGTAATTGGTATATCTACCCTGGCATTGCCTAATTGTGCCGTGTCACCTACCTTAGCCAGACTACTTTGAGTTTGTTTTGTACAATAAATATGGAGTGCCCTTTGACGACGTCTAGTACGAGGGAGATTACGGTACTGTATAGACTATGAAAATATATAAAATGTGTTCAGGTGGAAAATGTAAAGCCTTAAAGCTATTTTAGTAGTTTACTTTACTTTGGGCATTATTATAGTAGCATATATTGCTACATAGTAGATAGTTTAACGAATTCTTAGAGGATATGTATCCCAAACTCCCTTTAAGTTACGTATATGTCAGTTGTTATTTCACTTGAGTTGGATTTATTAATATAAGAATGTTAATCCTGACTCGAGTGTTTTGTGTTTTACTTTACGTTCGGGTCAGACTCTGTGATACAGCATTTGAGACTCACCTTTGGAGTTGCTTCGCTTGGAGATCCATCAATCTATTCAGCTTGCAGTTTTCAGTTAACTCTAGTGATGTATTCAGATTTGTACTTGACTATTATATTGAGACTTTTATGTATTCGAGACTTCCGTTATATCTTGTTTAACTCTGTAATATACATAATAGCTTCATGAACTACTATCTTTTTGTTTCCGCTGCTTATTGTTCTATTACTCTGTGTTTGTGATTCTATGATCTATTAATTTACTGTATATGCTGAGTTTTGCCTAATTTAAATTAACAATCTGGTATTTAAGCAATTCAATTCTGGCATGTGCGGATGCGAATGGTTCAAAATATCAGGATGTTACAGTTGGTATTAGAGCTTGGGTTTTTGGCAAAACTCAACACTTATAGTAAATTTAATTACGGAATTACTTTCGTTCGAGCTTGAATCTCTTCCTCTTTGACTCGGTTTCCCTTTGTATCTTGGAACATTTCCCTCGGTTCCAAGATCCATTCTTTCTCCCAATTCATGTTTTCTTGATTTTGGAGTATCCCATAGCTTAACTTAATGATTGTAAAGATGTGAAACTTCTTTACAACAGGAAGTGATTCACCGAAGAATTCTGTATCCTCGGTTTACGATGCTGCTATCTTTTTGTATATCTAATTTCTATCTCTGGCGATCAATGTTGATTTGCCTTAGAATTCTACATCGATCTTATTCTTGAAGTCACGGATGACTTGGTTAAAGTCGCTCGCGATTTATATAATTCAATCCATCTTCCTATTCCGCTATCTAATCACCTTATCTTCATTTTGAGCCTATCTTCTATTTTGAATTCTATTGATTAGAGTATTTTTAATTTGAATCTCTATTATTATTCTATAATCTATTTTTTGCAATCGAGTGAAGGAGTGTATTTGTAATTATATTAAATTGTTTTATATATCATGTCGTTTGAGTTGTTAATATTGATTTGGGGTTTCGATCGATTCGTCTGATCAGCGCTATCGATAAGAATTCCAAAACACTTGAACAGAGTAAACTGACACAATTTTGGTTTCGAACTTGGTAAATGAAATAATTTTGTATGATTATATTATATATATAAGTATAATTTTTTGAGATTTAATAGTCAAGTAATTGGTTAGTTAAAATGATGGTATTTGATTTTCATCCGTCGTTTTGTAAACCATTGATTTTCCAATATATGAATAAATGAATTTATCAAACATGGTTTATAATTTGATTTGGAGTTTAAATGAATTCAAATTAAGATTTTAAGAATTTAATTTCCGATGATTCCAAACTTTGGTTTTAAAGCTTAAACGTATATTATTTAAAGTATTTTCAAATAAAAATTATTTTCAAATAATTTTTAGATGTTTAAATCAGTTCTCTTCTCTTTTGTCGCTGTAAAATAATTTCAGTGATGACTGCCGCATCATCGACATTCATTTTCTAGTTTCAAAGTGGACAGACCATTCTGTAGTTTTGCTACCATTTTTATTTGGAAACTAAATTAATTTGAATTTCTAAAGTATGAATTGATTCATAATATATATTGGCATATGATTAAAAAAATTATTTGATATATATATAATATATACAATTATTTATTTCTAAATGGTTTAAATCAAAAATTTAATTCTTAAATTTTATGTGAAAGTGGTTTCAATTATAAAATGAAGCCAAAACTTTTGAATGAATATTTAAACTTGAATAATTGAATTAGAAAATTTTACTCATAAATTACACAATTGCATTCTGTAACGACCCGCCTTTCATTCCATAGGAAGACACATCATTAAGAAGAAAGAAAGGGACAGAAAAGAGAAAAGATAGAAAAGAAAGAACAGAACAACATCAGAATCTCACAGCGGAATGAAAAAATTATATTATATCACATAATATATTACGTATTATCATATATATCAGAGTTATACAGCTCAATCAACACAAACTAGACAGTTATAAACATCTGTCTAGTTATTACAACTTAAGTACATCAACAGGAATACAACACAATACTAGCAGCAGAACCCCATATATATCTACAAACGCTGAGGCCTCTTGCTCCAAATCTCCTTTAGAATTCGTCAAAGATAACATGAATCCCTCGAATACTCATACATAATATGAGTACCCAAGAGTTTAATAAAACAGAAAATAAACACTTGGGTCAGACATGGGTCTGGTGTGAGTAAACGGGTTAAAGTTGCTTGATTTTGAAAATTCTTTGAAAACATAGGTATCACGTAAGACTTCCCACAAATAAACATGGGTAAGTTTTTGCCTTACGCTAACGAGAAAACATTTGATAGGAAATCCAATGATATTATAATAGTGTCTAGGGTTTTCAAGTAAATAGAAAATAGCCGAAATTGTAACATTCATTAAATTCCAACTACTAGCCACAAAAGTGGGTAATAAATCAAAACCGTAAGGGCACGTAGGAAGAATGAATTTCCATCGATGGCAGGGCTACTGGGTACCGCCGGTCACAGTTCGTGGCCTAGATAACTTTACCGAGGATCCACCCTAAATCCCCTACAACACAAGGTCGGAACCATCCCTTACTGGACAGTCCCGAACAAGACAACCCCGACAGTTGTCATGATCAACCGCCCACACAACCGAAATAAAAGGGACCTCTAGACAGGGGTAAATCTCGTCCTACTTGGGTGCTACCAACTTAGCCTTGCTGCACCTTCCCTGTTTTAGCCATTCCTGGTTGATGAGGCTTGCGGCTACGATTACCTTTATAGAACACGTCTATCTTAGAATGCTCATCGTCCACCTGACGATGCTCTGAAAGCATTCAATTCATACAAGTTCATTTAGGGTTCGAACAAAACCAAAGGCACTATCTCGTTACACTCATTTTGGAATCACCCTTAGAGTTAACAACGATAGCCCTTGCACTCTGAATCTTTATCTCGAACCTGAAAGTACTACCCCTGTTAAACTCATATTAGAATTACCCTTAGAGTATTAACGACAATAGCCCTTACACCTCAAGTCTTCATCTTTTACTTGAGATTCACGACCTAACATTTAATTTGGATCGATGTGGTTTTCGAAATTCTAAATTTGGAAACCCGATCCCAGTCTCATCGAATCCAAAACGCCATCTTAATGTCCAAGTGGTTAAAGTTTGAAAATTTTAATTCAATTTAAAACATTGAATTCACACAACATTATTCACAGATAAATATCACACATTTATCACCTATATACCCAATATCATATCACAGAATATCACAACATATTCCAATAGATATCAATCAATTCAGATAATCTACAAACAATCATCCACAGACAGGAGTCATTAACCCTCTTATAATTAATTTAATCAACTTAAATTAAATTAATTACTTGAGAATTAAAAAACTAATCCTGCTTAAACAATCATTAATTAATTACAATCAATTAACCGATCACTCTTTAATCACCTTCATAATTCAATTAATCTTCAATTACAGATTAATTATCCTTAAATTATTCCGTAATTAATTAATCATCCTTGATTAATTATTCCTTAATTTCATTAAGTAATTGGCCTTTAAATAATTCTACAAATTAATTAATTATTAATTAATCTTAATAAATTTTTAATAAATTATTTAACTATAATTAATTACATTAATCAATTATACTTTAATCACTTCATTGATTAATTATCTTATAATTAATCACATTTATTAATCAATTAAACAATTAATTATTCATTAATTACATTAATTAATGACCCTCTATTAATTCATTAATTAATTATTCTTTTAATTACATTTAACAATTAACTATAAACTTAATTACATTTATTAATTAAACCTGATTAATCACATTTAGTAATTAACTTCCCTTAATTACTTCATCAATTAAACCAACACCTTGATTAATTACATTAATTAATCCTTTAATTACACTGAGTAATTATCACTTAATTACTTCCCCTAAGTAATTATTCTTTAATTACTATCCACCAAGTAATTTCCTTAATTAATTACATATAGTAATTATTCATTAATTACTTCACAAAGTAATTTCACTTCATTAATTACATTAAGTAATTGTACTTAATCCCTCATTAAGTAATTCTCTTTAATTAATTAAACTTAATTAATTGATTAAAATTAACCATATTAACTTAATTATTACACTAAGTGATTAATTATCTTAAATTACTTCATTAAGCAATTATCTTTAATAATTCCCTTACATTAAGTAATTAACCTCTTAATTACTTATTTCTTAATTAATTAACCAAGATTAAACAATCGTTAATAAAGTAATTAATTACAATTAATTAATTACACAAATCAATTTATCTTAATTTAATTACCCACATTAACCATTTTAGAAACCTAAGTAATTATACTTTAATTACTTTAGTTAATAAAACATGAATTAATTAAGATAAATCAAATATTTCATTAAACTCTTAACTTCCATTTTAAAATAAATTAAATTTAAAAGCTTAAGTTTGGTTCATACAAAATCATCACTTTTTAATTAATTCAAGTTAAATACATTTACATTAATCACATCCAATCACGTCAAAATCATTTTATTTGATAATATTTTGAGATTCATTACATAATTTTACTAAAACAATATTTAAAACCAAACTATTTTTAAACAAAAGTTTAAATTTTGAAATTCCAAATTGTAAAACTAAAATTTCTTTGAAACATCAAGCTTTAAATTAATCATTTCATAGACTTAAAAAATACTAGCTAAAAACTTTATTTAAAATTTAACTTGCTTTAAATTTTTGAAGTTCATTTCTATAGTTCAAAATCTGGACAGTACTTTGAATTCTGGAAACAAATTTGGTTAAAATTTTGTTTAGCTTTAAATTTTCCTTTTACTTAAAACTGGTTAAGCTTTAACTTGGAACAAACTATACACAAGACAACACACTTGAATACCCCGAGACAACAAAACCAAGCTTCGAGTCGCAATCGAGGAAAGCACGAAGAAACCCAGACCAACTTCTTCTTCCACGAACCAAAATCCAGATGCATAAGATTGACACTGTGCACGTGCACGACGTTGCTAGACGACGGTGATCATCACTGTAGCCACCTATAAGTCAACACCGACCTCGACGATCCCCTATGCCCCATCAATCGGCGAATCCTCTATTGATTCGAAAACGAGCTTCAGCAACCATCAGGAAAAATAAGTTCGAACGACCAAGTTGTCGTTCGTCGATTGTGACGACCCGGGTTTTTGGTGTCAGATAGTAGGTGATTAACTGATTTAAATTTATCATAATATTAATTTTAATGGGTCTAACCACTGAGTTTCTGATAATTAAAAATATTTGAATATATATATATATATATATATATATATAAATTGATTCGAAAAAAATGTGAACATAATAACAAACTATATGTAAGAATTGCTTAGAAGGATACGTATAAGTATATATAAGATGGCAAATACATAAAGCATAAGAATACACACACACACACACACACACACACCAACACATACACAAATTCATATGAAGATAGGTGTAAGCAAAAGAGGGAACACACCATAAATGCCATTCAACTCAAACACATAAAACATCACATCCTAGCTTATAAAACATAACATCAAAACTTTTAATGAAATCAAATCAAGTCAAATGAAAATCAGGTCAAGGTTATAAAGCAACACATAAGAAATAGAAAAAAATATATGAAAAGCTTGGAAACAAAAGTCTCAGCCTGTAACTTACTAAATACACTTCCACTCCTTATAAATGTACCTATATCACTGCCTTTCTTCTTACATCATTTCATTCGAACCCAAGTTAAAACAGAAACCATACCACCATTTCATAACTAAATAAAAAGAAGACCAAGATCAAAGGAAGCGGGATTAAAATCAAAGCAAAGAAGCAACTCAGTTTTAAAGGTCTAAAGCTTTTCAAAATTTAAGAGCTCTGTTCTTCATTTCCAAATCAGGTGAGTAACATCACTACTTTAAAAAGTTTAAGTATTTGTTGCATGTTCATCTCTGAAAAATAGTATGTTTTGTGAATATATTTTAAGTAAATCTTTATGTGTATATATTTGGGTATGTTGGTGTGTGCATGCTGTGTATTTGAATGTTTTTCTCTGATTCCAGTTTCCAAGTTCTAGATCTAATCATAAATCAATTGCCCTTGATTAAATCTAGTTAGTACTTAAGTCTTGAACAAATTGAGTTGTTATATCATAGATTTAAGTTTAAAATTTTGTTTAAGTTAAAACTAATTTGTATTGTCACTAGAAATAATAAATCAACATAGTAACTTAAAATAAGTCAAATTTCAATTTAAATGTTTCATAGATTCAGGTATATGAATCAAATACTTAAACTAAAATTTGATTTTTGATACTAAAATCACAATTTTTACTAATAAGAAAAGTGTGCAGTTCTGGGTGGAACTAAAAATGAAATTTTGGGGTTTTCTGGTGATCCATGTGTTTGGAGAGGTCGGGATCTTAGGTGATGATGGAGGAGTGAACAGTAATGTTAGGAAAAATGCCTGATGGTGTTGCATTTCATCGAGGAGGTAGCGGTGGTGGATTCTTTGTTTGGAATCCTAGTTTTAACTAGGTTGGGAAATTCAATCACCATGGCTTCTACGATTGATCGAGTGTAGTGGGGTTTTGGGTGATGGAAGCTTGGTCGATGACGGTGCGCTATATTTTCTCGTGAACTTTGGTTTGGTTTGTTCTCGAGTAAATTTATGTTTGAGAAGGGTCGGGTGGTTTTGCTCAAAGCATCTTAGGTTTTGATTCGAAGCATAATTGAGGTGGCTCGGGTTAAGAATTTGTTACAGGTTTTTGAAGAAACCTGTCAGTATTTTTTTAATTTTTTTTAACTGAAGTCTAAATGAAAAGCAAAGTTTTAAAACAAGTTTTAAATCAAAGTTTAAATCTGATTCAAGTTATTTGAACCTCGGTTTAAAATAAAATAACGTTTTAAGTTTAAATTGTTTTAACTACTTTAAAACGTTTAAGTGGTTTGAATTTTGAAAATGTAGTTTTAAAATTTAAGTAAAGGCTTTAAATCTAAGTTTTTATTTGGATTCAAATTTAGTTTGAATCTTAGTTTTGAAGTGAAAGAAAGTTTTTAAAATTTAAATTGTTTTAAACAACTTTGTATGTTTAAAGTGTATTTTAAATATGGTTTGAATTTAAAATAAATTTGGTTTAAAATTCTTTAAGCTTCTTTATAAGATAAATATTTCTTTAACTTGTGAAATAAAAAGGATTTTAAATTGTTTTAAACTTTGATAAAATTAATTTTTATTCATTTTAAATCTTAAATTTAAAATGGAATTTGAAAGAAAAATAAAGTAAATTGTTTTTAAATGCATTGTTAATGATAATTTGATCATTAATAAGAAAAATATTTTTATCTTTAAATAAATGAAGATTTAATGATTTGTAATTCATTAAATCATTAAGTTAATTAAAGTGGATAATTAATTTACTTAATTAATTATAGTTAAGAACTTAAATAATTGAGTAATTAGAAATTAATTAAGTGGTTAATAAGAATTAATTAATTTAGATTAAGAGATGATTAATTAAAGTTTAATTACTTAGAGAGTAGTTAAAGGATTGTTAATAGTTAATGAAGGATCATTAAATAAGGATTATCAAATGATTAATTAAGATGATTAATTAGATTAATTAATTAAAGATAATCAATTTATGGAATTGTTCAAGTATAATTACTTAATGAAAGTAATTAAGGGATTAATTACTCAATGTAGTTAATTAAATAACGTGATTAATCAAGTTAATTAATTGGTTTAATTAAGATAATCACATGATGGTATGATTACTGAATGTAATTGGAAAAGAGTAATTACTGAGTAAATTAATTAATGGATATTTACTGGATGTTAATTTAATTGGAATGGTAATTTTAATGGAAAAGATTTGGGTTTAATTACCTTGTGTAAATAACAAGAAGGGTAATTACTTAGTGGAAGTAATTAATAATTAATTACATAGTGTAATTAATTTAAGAAATTGATTAATAAAGTTATTTGAAGATAATTAAGTAATGTAATTAATTAAGGGTAATTAATTACTAATGTGATTAATCAAGGCTGATTAATGATAATTATTTTAAGGTTGATTATTAAATATGATTAATAATTAATTGAAGAAGTAATTAAAGATCATTAATTAATGAGAGTAATTAAAGGTTAATTACTGTAAATGGTTAAGGATAATTAATTTGTGAAATTAATTGAAGGATAATTACTCTATGTAATTGAAAATAATTAATCAAGGTGATTAATTAAGATGGATATTTAAAGAATGATTGATTAATTAAGGTTGTAATTAATTAATGGTTGATTAAGCAAAGTTAGGTGATTAATTCTTAAGTAATTGATTTAATTTAAGTTAATTAAATTAATTATAATAGGGATTAACAACGATTGTTTGAATAACATATCTGAATTGGTTGATATCTATTGGATGATACGCTATGATATTCTATGATATGAAATGTTTTGTGATATGATATGTTTGGGAGGACATTTATAATGTGGTTATTTAATGAGGATGAATTTCTGTGTAAAAAGTGACATCTTGTATTTAAAGTTGAATTGTGTTTCACTTAAATAACTTGGGTTAAGTTGGTAGTAAATTCGTAGAGACCGAAGTCGGGTATTAGTAAATATCCGAAACCACTTCGATTCTTTATAAATTGATATATGGAATCAATAGGTTGAAATGAAATGATTTATGTGAATTGAACTATATAATCTAATTTTTGGTACTTAGAAATTGATGTGTGAAATAAGTGATGTTTATAACAACTTGTGAAGTTGTAATTTGACACAAGTTACCCCGAGTTTATATGCTTTTGTATTCCATGTTAGATGGGTTTACTCACGCTCGTTTCTAGCCTGACCTAGGTGTTACTTTGATGTAATGCTCAGGTCAGACCGAGTATTACAGATTTTCAGGTAAGGACGTTCTGGAGCTCAAGAGACGAGCTGGATGGAAGGAACATATGGAGTGTTTCCACTGTATTATATTGTTGTATATCTGAGACATGATGATTGTGTATATCTAGTGTTTGTATATATGTGTAACTCTGATGTATTAAGTGAAATTTGACAGGTATAGTTTCCTTTGTATAACTGTTATTATTTGCTATTATATTTTATCCATTTCGAATGTGAGATGTTGGTGTTTCTATTCTTATTTTTCTTCAATCTATTCCTTCTTTTCCTTTAACTATCCAGAATTTGCGGGATCGAAATTTCCGGGTCGTTACATTTGGTACCAGAGCCGAAGGTTAAGCGAGAACCTTGGCTTTGGTGGGTGTACTCATTAAGGATAGGGTCAATAATGCCTTAGAATGAGTTGAGTGTATATATATATGAGAGCGTACTTGTTATTTTCCGATATAAAGATTTTAAATGATTTTATATAAGAATATGTTTTGATATATATATATATATATATATATATATAAAGAAATATTTCTTACTAATAAAGGTTAAGGTAATTGGTTGTTAAATTATTGGAATTAAATTAAGAGGTAATAGAAATACAACCAAATTGAAATTAAATAAAGGTAAGTTTGAAATGGATTCAAACTGAAATTAAATCTTGAATTTGGGGAAAAGTTTCAGAATAAGATAATAATGAATTGGTATCCAGATATGATAATCTTGGTTATTATCATAAATGATTGTTTTGTTTAATAATAAGAGGTGTATTAATGAGTAAGCAAAATGAAATGTTTAGAGTGGTATAACTTATAAATTGGAACCGAAGATGATCTAGATTGTGAAGTTTTAAATCTAAGCCAGAAAATTTAGAATTTCTTTCAAAGTGCTAAAAGAAATAATAAATAAGTATTATTTGAATAAAAGGGACTTGTTGCAAAGAAGGGTTGTTTGAAAATTTGTTTTGAATTAAAACCAAAAGTGGTTTAAAATTTAAGGATAACTTAGTGTGTAAGGAAAATAATATGTATATATGAGGAATATACATAATATCAAAGATGGTTTGAAATAAACTCTAAATGTTGAGTTTTAAATTTGGAATGAGATGTGATACCCAAAGTAATAAGTTTTTGAACCTATAAGTGGGAAGATTATCAATGGGAAGTTTAAAATTTGAAGTGGGAATTTAAAATTTGGTAAAGTTGACCGGATTAAGTAAATTGAATTTAACTTTAGGAAAGTTAAATAATTTAACAAGCAACCTGAATTGGAAATTTCAAAATGAAATTGGGATTAATTCAAACAGGAATTGAGATGATTTGAAAATTGATGAGGGTTCAATTTTCAATTAGTCCAAATTGATTTGAATAATTTGGAATTGTAGTTAAAGTTGAATAGGTTTAAAATCAAATGGAATTTGATTTGAATTTGGAAAGAAATTGAGATTAATTCAATTTGAATTGGGGATAAATCAAGTTCAAGGGAAATTGAAGTTATTTAAATTGGAATTGAGTCAATTTAAATGGAAGTGGAAATTTAAATTGATTGGAAATGGAGGTTGGGAATTGAACAGTTTGACTCTGGACTATTTTCAAAATAAATTGTTTTAGTACAAATCTATTTTTCCAAGCTATTTATTATATATACAACCTTTCTTATTAAACCCAAAACTATCTTAAAATTATTTTTAATAACTACTTTTGGAATTATTTAACTATTTTACAACTATTTTGCAATTATTTAACATTTCTATAACTATTTGACTTCCAACTATTTTATAACTACATAACTATTTTACAAACTAATAATTATTTTTAACCACTAATCTATTTTTAAACTTTTCAAGCTATTTCCTAAATGTGAGCTAAACAGAGTTCAAACAGTCTATGATTAAATATCCATTTGAGATAAGAATTGAGGTAATAATACAAATAAGGATTTAAGAAAATGTGAGTAAGTGAGTGAAATAAAGTGAAAATTTGATTTGGAATAAATAAAGTTATATATCGTTGTTATATATGGAAAACTCCCCTTGTTGAATATATTGCCAAAAGAAAAGGGTTTTGAAGTATTTAAAGTATAAAAAAAGGAATTTATACAAGTATGAATTGATTCAAAGATTTTCCAAGATTATTATATATATGTATATATATAAAAGGATTTTGTGAAAATGATTTTGAGGAAATGTTTTGGGAACCTTTGGATTTGGAAAGGTTTATATTTTTGAGAAAAATCAATTTTGGAAAGTTGGAAAGCCTAATTTGAAAGGTATCGATTTTGGTATAATCGATTTTGAGAAAGAAGATTTATATGAGATTCATACTAGGTGTATGATTTGGAAAATACTATATGTGTATAGTATAAAGTGTTTTGAAAGTGGCTTTAGGGAAAAAGGCGCTCCCTTGGAATGAACTTCTCAGGAGTGCCACAGGGTGGTACTGCCTTGAGCCTCAAAGAGGGGGAGGCTCTAAAGTTGATCCTGTGAGGAGTCTGGACAAACTAGTTCCTGAGGATTGTTGGGTAGCGAAAGTCGAGGGCGCTGATGCCTACAGGGGCATTTGGGTTATGCTTTGACGAAAGTGTAACTCGATGTCATTGCGATCTACTGTGTGGACCATAGCGGAAATCGTGTGGAGGATGAGTGCCAGCAGTCTACACTTGATTTTGCCGGGACGACAACGTAACATCGATAGACAGCGATCTATGGTCGAGTGGAGAAGTTTCATACTTTTGGCAGCGAAATTCTAAGGCGCTGATGCAAACAATTATTTGGGTTTTTGCTGTGATAGCAACGTAAAGCCCGGGTATAATTGCGATCTATAGCAGGTTCCTTGGCATAATCGAGGGGCGTAGAGGCCTACAGTTATCTATGGATTTTGCCGGGATGGCAACATAACCATCGGGTAATTGCGACCAGGGATGGGGGTGATGATTTCCAGAGCATTCTCACCAAAGATATTTTCACTATTTTCAAAACTGTTTTCTATATTTTCAATAAAATTATTTTCCCTAGTATTTTCACTAGGTGTTGAAAACTGTATGTACTTATAGATTCTCAGTCCTACGCCTGATTAACGTTTGACCGAATTTCTATGAGAATAAGGATGGACTTGTCGAAACATCGAGTTATAAAAGGATTTTTAAAAACTATTTTAGTAAAATTATATAGATTTTTAAAGTATTTTAAAAATGATCAAAGTAAATTTATCTGATTTTAAGCATTTTAATAATTCTGGCTTCGTTCCTTTTCGAGGACGAAAAGATTCAAAGGGGGGAGGAATGTGACGACCCGGGTTCTTGGTGTAGGATAATCGGGTGATTAACTGATTTAAATTTATCGTAATATTGATTTTAATGGGTCTAACCACTGAATTTCTCATAATTAAAAATATCCGAATATATATATATATATAAATTGATTCGAAAAAAAAATGTGAACATAATAACAAACTATACATAAGAATTGCTTAGAAGGATATGTATAAGTATATGTAAGACGACAAATGCATAAAACATAAGAATACACACACACACACACACATATATATACACACACAAATTCATACGAAGATAGGTGTAAGCAAAAGAGGGAACACACCATAAATGCCATTCAACTCAAGCACATAAAACATCACATCCTAGCTTACAAAACATAACATCAAAACTTTTAATGAAATCAAATCAAGTCAAATGAAAATCAGGTCAAGGTTATAAAGAAAAACATAAGAAATAGAAAAAAAAATGAAAAGCCTGGAAACAAAAGTCTCAGCCTGTAACTTACTAAATATACTTCCACTCCTTATAAATGTACCTATATCACTGCCTTTCTTCTTACATCATTTCATTCGAACCCAAGTTAAAACAGAAACCATACCACCATTTCACAACTAAATAAAAAGAAGACCAAGATCAAAGGAAGCAAGATTAAAATCAAAGCAAAGAAGCAACTCAGTTTTAAAGGTCTAAAGCTTTTCAAAATTTAAGAGCTCTATTCTTCATTTCCAAATCAGCTGAGTAACATCACAACTTTAAAAACTTTAAGTATATGTTTTGTTGCATGTTCATCTCTATAAAATAGTATGTTTTGTGAATATATTTTAAGTAAATCTCTGTATGTGTATATGCTGTGTATTTGGATGTTTTTCTCTGATTCCAGTTTCCAGGTTCTAGATATAATCATAAATCAATTGCTCTTGATTAAATCTAGTTAGTACTTAAGTCTTGAACAAATTGAGTTGTTATATCATAGATTTTAGTTTAAAAATTTGTTTAAGTTAAAATAAGTTTGTATTGTCACTGGAAATAATAAATCAACACAGTAACTTAAAATAAGTCAAATTTCAATTTAAGTGTTTCATGGATTCTGCTATATGAATCAAATACTTAAACTAAAATTTGATTTTTGAAACTAAAATCACAATTTTTAGTAATAAGATAAGTGTGCAGTTCTGCGTGGAACTAAAAAAGAAATTTTGGGGTTTTCTGGTGACCCATATGTTTGGAGAGGTCGGGATCTTGGGTGATGATGGAGGAGTGATCAGTAATGTTAGGAAAAATGCCTAATGGTGTTCATTTCATCGAGGAGGCAACGGTGGTGGATTCTTTGTTTGGAACCCTAGTTTTAACTAGGTTAGGAAATTCGATCACCATGGCTTCTACGATTGATCGAGTGCAGTGGGGTTTTGGGTGATGGAAGCTTGGTCGATGACGAGGTCTTGGCCGGAGTTGCAGATTTTCTGGTGGTTGGAGTTTCGTGGTCGAGGCGTTTCCAGGTTTTGGGTTAAGTATTGTTCCAGTTTGGTTACAGGTTTGGTTTTAACAACTCGAATTCGATTTCGAGTTAATGTTGATGTTTTGATGTTTGCGAGAGCTGTTTGGGTGATGGATGCTGTAGGAAGATCGTCGGTGGTGCCCAAAGGTGATCAGCATCACCGTGCATGTGCACGGTGCACTGTATTTTCTGGTGAACTTTGGTTTGGTTTGTTCCCGAATAAATTTATGTTTGACTCGAAGGGTCGGGTGGTTTTCCTCGAAGCATCTTAGGTTTTGACTCGAAGCATAATAGAGGTGGCTCGGGTTCATAATTTGTTACAGGTTTTTATAGAAACCTGTCAGTGTTTTTTTAAAAAAAAATTTAACTGAAGTTTAAATGAAAAGCAAAGTCTTAAAACAAGTTTTAAATCAAATTTTAAATCTGATTCAAGTTAGTTTGAACCTCAGTTTCAAAATAAAATAAAGTATTAAGTTTAAATTGTTTTAACTACTTTAAAATGTTTAAGTAGTTTGAATTTTAAAAATGAAGTTTTAAAATGTAAATAAAGGCTTTAAATCTAAGTTTTTATTTGGATTCAAATTTAGTTTGAATATCAGTTTTGAAATGAAAGAAAGTTTTTAAAATTAAATTATTTTAAACTACTTTGTATGTTTAAAGTTTATTTGAAATATGGTTTGAATTTAAAATAAATTTGGTTTAAAATTCTTTAAGCTTCTTTATAAGATAAATATTTCTTTAACTTATGAAATAAAAAGGATTTTAAATTGCTTTAAACTTTAATAAAGTTAATTTGTATTCATTTTAAGTCTTAAATTTAAAATGAAATTTGAAAGAAAATTTAAAGTAAATTCTTTTTAAATGCATTGTTAATGATAGTTTGATCATTAATAAGAAAAATATTTTTATCTTTAAATAAATGAAAATTTAATGATTTGTAATTCATTAAATTATTAAGTTAATTAAAATGGATAATTGATTTATTTAATTAATTATAGTTAAGCACTTAAATAATTGAGTAATTAGAAATTAATTAATTAGTTAATAATAATTAATTAATTTGGATTAAGAGATGATTAATTAAATTTAATTACTTAGAGAGTAGTTAAAGGATTGTTAATAGTTAATGAAGGATCATTAACTAAGGATTATCAAATGATTAATTAAGATGATTAATTAGATTAATTAATTAAAGATAATCAATTTATGGAATTGTTCAAGTATAATTACTTAACGAAAGTAATTAAGGGATTAATTACTCAATGTAGTTAATAAAATAATGTGATTAATCAAGTTAATTAATTGGTTAAATTAAGATAATCACATGATGGTTTGTTAAAGTATGATTACTGAATGTAATTGGAAAAGAGCAATTACTGAGTAAATTAATTAATGGATATTTACTAGATGTTAATTTAATTGGAATGGTAATTTCAATGTAAATGATTTGGGTTTAATTAGCTTGTGTAATTAATAAGAAGGGTAATTACTTAGTGGAAGTAATTAATAATTAATTATTTAGTGTAATTAATTTAAGAATTGATTAATAAAGTTATTTGAAGATAATTAAGTAATGTAATTAATTAAGGGTAATTAATTACTAATATGATTAATCAATGCTAATTAATGAATAATTATTTTAAGACTAATTATTAAATATGATTAATAATTAATTGAAGAAGTAATTAAGGATCATTGATTAATGTAATTAATGAGAGTAATTAAAGGTTAATTACTGTAAATGATTAAGGATAATTAATTTGTGAAATTAATTGAATGATAATTACTCTATATAATTGACGATAATTAATCAAGGTGATTAATTAAGATGGATAATTGAAGAATGATTGATTAATTAAAAGGTTGTAATTAATTAATGGTTGATTAAGCAAAGTTAGGTGATTACTTCTTAAGTAATTGATTTAATTCAAGTTAATTAAATTAATTATAATAGGGATTAACAATGATTGTTGAGTAAAATATCTGAATTGGTTGATATCCATTGGATGATATGATGTGGTATTCTGTGATATGAAATGTTTTGTGATATGATATATTTGGGAGGACATTTATAATGTAGTTATTTAATGATGATAATTTCTATGTAAAAAGTGACATCTTGTATTTAAAGTTGAATTGTGTTTCACTTAAATAACTTGGGTTAAGATGGTATTAAATCCGAAGAGACCGGAGTCGGGTATTAGTAAATACCCGAAACCACTTCGATTCTTTATAAATAGATATGTGGAATCAATAGGTTGAAATGGAATGATTTATGTGAATTGAACTATTTAATTTAAGTTTTGGTACTTAGAAATTGATGTGTGAAATAAGTGATGTTTATAACAACTTGTGAAGTTGTAATTTGATACAAGTTACCTCGGGTTTATATAAGTTGTATGCTTTTGTATTCCATGTTAGATGGGTTTACTCACGCTAGTTTCTAGCCTGACCCGGGTGTTACTTTGATGTAATGCTCGGGTCAGACCGAGTATTACAGATTTTCAGGTATGGACGTTCTAGAGCTCAGGAGGCGAGCTGTATGGTAGGAACATATGGGGTGTTTCCACTGTATTATATTGCTGTATATCTGAGACATGTTGATTATGTATATCCTGTGTTTGTATATATGTGTAACTCTGATGTATTAAGTGAAATTTGACAAGTATAGTTTCCTTCGTATAACTGTTATTATTTTCTATTATATTTTTCCCCTACGAATGTGAGACGTGGGTGTTGCTATTCTTCTTTTTCTTCAATCTCTTCCTTCTTTTCCTTTAACTATCTGGAATTTTCGGGATCGAAATTTTTGGGTCGTTACACCGAAGATCTTGACGAACAGAAACCATGGCATCACTTCTAGAGTAGCTCCGCACTTCAACATCGCGATCCCCCACTGTACGCTCGAACTCGATGCGACAAGGACGCCGAGACAACCACAACAACCACATTGTTCAAACTAAGCCAGAAAACCGTACTACGCCAAATCACGACCACCATGGCCATCGAAAAAATACCTCCATATTTTTCCAGCGACGCCTGACACCCCAGCCTTCTTTATGCCAAACCTTGACCTCTAATTCGACAACGATCAATGTCGATTGACCGAAATGCCAAATTCGAAAAATTCTCAGTTTCTCTTTAAATTCTAAATTAAAAATTTCCAAATTTCTGTTAAAATTCATGATTTGGTAGTTCCATTCAGACTATATGATCAGAAACTTAAATTATCATGATTGATTTTCATCGAATATTGGGATCATTACTGTTATTTTGCTTTCCAGGCTAATTGCTAAATATAAAAATTTTGAAACAAATTTTAAAATTGTCAATACATTACTAGGGTCATTTTTCATTTTCAAATCTTGGTCTAAAGTCAACGGCATGTGAAGATAAGAATTTTCTAATAAAATCTGGAACATGGACCAAGCACGGAGCTTATAATTGCATATCTACAGACATTCACAGTCACATTGCTATATACATATGCATTCATGTTCTAATCATGCATGCAAAATTTTAAACCATGTTTACTATAACATTCATTTCGCAGAAAAATCATATGAAGAATTTAAACTATTTTTAAAAGGTGTTTACTCACCAGAACTAGAAGAACAGAGAACACCATCAAATTTGTTTTCCAGGAACTTGATTTTTGAATTATCATTGTTTTGAAGCTACTTTTGAGTTCAATTTCTTGCTGTTGGATTAATTGTTGAACATTGAATTTGTTGAAATCTTGCTTGTTGAATTGGTTCTTTGCATTGATTTACAGATTTCATTTTCCAGGTTGAATACTTTGGATCTGAAGTTGTAAATGGCTTTAGATTTTTGATTACAGTTTGAATTGTCTTTGATTTTCTATTTCTATATTTTTTAAATAAGAAAGCTAAAGAAGATTTTGTGCTAAAGAAAAATAACAGACCTTTTTCTTTTAAACGTTAATTATAAACAAAATTTTCTTTTAAACAAAGTGAGGCCACTTGTTTTCTTGCATAAATCCATTTATTTACACATGTCCAAACTTGTATTATTTTGAATACAAGTGTACTTCTCATTAATTTGTAAGTTGCCAAGCGTTTTAGATTTGATTATTGAATTAATTACTTATTATTACAAATGACTAAACCTTAATTATATATTAACCTAAATACTTATGTTTAATATAACTATGAAATGTATTTATATCTTTATGTTTTATTTATTTATATTTTAAAATCCATTTTCCAAAGATAAGTTTAAAAGAAAGATAATGAACATGTATTCAAATTTTATTTAAAAGTTTAAACTTAAGTTATTATATCTAACATTGATATTATATGTAAAAACTAAATTTATTTTCCAAAACCAATTTAAAAGAAAACAAATTAAGCGTTTATAATAATATACTATATTTAAACTACAATACTTTTAACAAAATAAATTTTTCTTTACGTGTTTTGAAAACATAAGATTAGTTTTAAATAGCTTTTGAAAAGCATTTTATTAAATTCAAACATTATCTTCCAAATTACAATATATACATTCATATATATATATATATATATATATATATATATATATATATATACACACACACACACATGCTAAATTTGGAAACACATTTTCTAATTTAGTTTGATCCAATACTTTTCTATTTACAATATATACAAATATATATACATTATAAATAGAAACTTAGAAATTATTTGAATTTTAAAATAGAACTTCAAATCACAATATATATAAACATATATATTATAATTTGGGAACATTTTTATTGAATTTAAATTGAAACCATTTCCTTTTTAAAATGTGCACATATATTCATTATAAATAGAATATTTTAATTAACTTAGAAAGATTAATTATTATTAATTATATATATATATATATATATATATTATTATCTTGAAAAGAAATAAAAATTGCCAAATTAAATTATTATTATTATTATTAAGTTTTGAAAAGATAACGTTTGTTAAATTAGATTAATTATTAGTTTTGAAAATACAATATTTGGTTAAATAAGATTATTAAATCAATATTACATATTTAAAATAAATTTTAAATGGAAATTATCAAATAAGTATCGCTTAAAATTCCGGGACATCACATCTTCCCCCTTAAAAGAATTTCGTCCGTGAAATTAAAAGCAAAAATAATTTAATAATCCCATACATTTTTTAATTTTAAAATAGCAACATATGCTATCAACCATATGCTAGCAACCATAACAACCATTTCAAACAAACAATTTTAACTATCCAGACAAAATTCTAGATAGAATTTCCTAGGGTTTCCCAGGTACAAACAACGGGATGCTCGGTCTACAGATTCTAAACTAGCTGCATTACTCAGATCTAGAACTCCTATATATCTAGATCTATAATCTGAACAGGATACCGGACCACAGACAAGTCTGGTTTAACTTCCAAATCTCCCTGATCTGCTGGTTTTAAAACCAGTGATAGATCAAACACGTACTCCCTCAGAGATACGTGAAATACCTCACGAATCCCAACCATCCGAACAGGCAATTCAATCCTGTAGATCAAACACTTATCCTTAAGAGAATTCAGAAAGATTCCAATACACTTCTGAGCTAGCTTCTCGTCTTACCCAATCTTATCGCTTTTATGATCGGAGAAAGCTTCTCCAAGATTAAATCTTCGATTTTGAATCCCAATTTCCTTTGTCTCTTATCCACAAAACTCTTCCGCTGATCCTGGGCTGCCTTCAACCTTCTAGAATCAACCAAACCTCACAGATGCTTCTTAAATCAAAATTGGATCAAAAATAAGATGATCTCCTGATTCTACTCAACAAGATGGTTCTCAGAAGATCCATCGAAATCTTGAACACTCACTCTACTATATAAGCATTAGAAGACTTCATACTTACATCTCTTATCTAGAAAAAAACAGAATAGGTGCACATAACACCCAAGCCTTTAGATCCCGAATGAAATTCTTGAAGAAATCTTCTGATCCAAGACAAAAACAAACTTCCGAGTAGTGTGAGGTTGCTTCTATTCTGGAATAGTTGCCACCTTACTTCCGCTGCACAACTATGATTGGAAGAAGATGAGAATACTGTTGATGAACACAAACACAAACTCGATCCATATCCTGGAAACATTGTCCATCAAATTCCATAAAATCTTAGTGACCTATCTGATTTGGTCACAAACTCCACAGAAGAAATCCAGCCAGAAAACTAGATCCGATCGATCCTGAGCTGCTCACAAAATCCTCTCTCCAAGAGCCTTCCTCTACTAAGCTAAACCACCAGAAAAATCAAAGATCATGTCGATATTGAACCTGATGCGGATGCAAACCTTGACTTTTTCGAAGATATCCGTAAAAATCCCAAACCTCTTCGATAGTTCCTATATCTTTAAAGATGCCTCAGTCCCAAACAAAGATTACTAAGGGAACTTCCGAACCATCGCAAGTTACTTTTGCAATTTTACCCAGTTCAGATTCCAAAGAAACCATTCACTCTTCTCAATTCAGAACAGCTTAAGCCTTCCAAAAGAAAAAACTGATGGTCCACCCTTAACCACAAACATCTTACCCAGCTGAGCTTCCAGAAGAAGTGAACAAGCCTTCACCATTTGCCCTGGCCTACTGTCAGAAGAATGACAAAGTCTTCTGAACCACCAAAGAAACGGACCACTCAACCGCTTTCGAACTCCACCTCTAGGACACTGCTGAGGCAAGAGATCTTCCCAACAGCACACTCAACACCTCCAAGCTACCACTGCTACTAAAGACTTCCTATCCAAAAACTCTTCGAATCATAAAGCTACTATAGCCAACTCCACAAAAGAGCTTTCTAAAAAGACAGATATCTCTCAGGAAACTCAGCTTCAAACCAAGCACAAATACTTTTCCAAACTGAGTCTCAAACTCAAATACAGATAAAATTCCTTCCTACGGTTGCCAAGATACCATTACTTGCTTCAGCACTTCCGACTGATCTAAATTCTAGAAAATCTGCTCGCACGAGCGCAACCAACTTACATTCCAAAGATGGACTCCGAACCTTTAAAAGGTTTCCTTCAGAGATCGACGAAATCCATACACCAAGCTACCAAGCTTACTCAAGAAGCCCAATATATACGCTTCCAACCTCTGTTACTCAGACTTCTTCCATTGATAGTCGTGCTATACACACCACTATCTCTCCTACCTCTAGAACTTATGTTGGCAAACCCGAATAGGTAACCCGACAAAAAAGTAGGAGGTAGGTGTAGGGGTGTGTGTGTGTGTATAATACAAGTACGGTCTCTCAAGAAAGAATTCACTCCGAAGCCTAGGTATTCACTCAACCTAGCGCTCTGATACCACAATGTAACGACCCGCCTTTCATTCCATAGAAAGACACATCATTAAGAAGGAAGAAAGGGATAGAAGAGAGAAAAGATAGAAAAGAAAGAACAGAACAACATCAGAATCTCACAGCGGAACGAAAAAATTATATTATATCACATAATATATTACATAGTATCATATACATCAGAGTTATACAGCTAAATCAACACAAACTAGACATTTATAAACATCTGTCTAGTTATTACAACTTAAGTACATCAACAGGAATACAACACAATACTAGAAGCAGAACCATACATATATACACACACAAACGCTGAAGCCACCTACACTATGTCTCCTCCAGAATTCGTCAAAGCTAACCTGAATCCCTCGACTACTCATACATAATATGAGTACCCAAGAGTTTAATAAAATAGAAAATAAACACTTGGGTCATACATGGGTCTGGTGTGAGTAAATGGGTTAAAGTTGCTTGACTCTGAAAATTCTTTGAAAACAAAGGTATCACGTAAGACTTCCCACAAATAAACATGGGTAAGTTTTTACCTTACCCTAACCAAAACATTTGATAGGAATTCTAGTGATATTATAATAGGGTCTAGGGTTTTCAAGTAAATAGAAAATAGTTGAAATTGTTACATTCATTAAATTCCAGCTACTAGCCACACAAGTGGATATACAATCAAAACCGTTAGGGAACGTTGGAGGAATGTGTTTCCATCAATGGTAGGGCTACTGGGGTACCGCCCGTCACAGTACGTGGCCTAGATCAATGTACTTAGGATCCACCCTAAATTCCCTGCAACACAAGGTCGAAACCATCCCTTACTGGACAGTCCCGAACAAGACAACTCCAGCAGTTGTCATGATCAATCGCCCACACAACTGAAATAAAAGGGATCTCTAAACAAGGGTAAATCTCGTCCTACTTGGGTGCTACCCACTTAGCCTTACCGCACCTCCCCTGTTTTAGTCATTCTCGGTTGATGAGGCTTGAGGCTACGATTACCTTTATAGAACACATCTGTATTAAAATGCTCATCATCGACCTAACGATGCTCTGAAAGCATTCAATCCATATAAGTTCATTCCGGGTTCGAAAGAAACCGAAGGCACTATCTCGCTACACTCATTTTGGAATCACTCTTAGAGTTAACGACAATAGCCCTTGCACTCTGAATCTTCATCTTGAACCTGAAAGTACTACCCCCGTTAAACTTGTATTGGAATCACCCTCAGAGTATTAACGACAATAGCCCTTACACCTCGAGTCTTCACTCTTTCACTTGAGATTCATGACCTAATGTTTAATTTGGATCGATGTGGTTTTCGGAATTCCAAATTTGTAAACCCGATCCCGGTCTCATCGAATCCAAAACGCCATCTTAATGTCCAAGTGATTAAAGTTTGAACAATTTAATTCAATTTAAAAAATTGAATTCACACAGCATTATTCACAGATAAATATCACACATTTATCACCGATATACCCAATATCATATCACAGAATATCACAACATATTCCAACAGATATCAATCAATTCAGATAATCCACAAACAATCATCCACAGACAGGAGTCATTAACCCTCTTATAATTAATTTAATCAACTTAAATTAAATTAATTACTTGAGAATTAAACAACTAATCCTGCTTAAACAATCATTAATTAATTACAATTAATTAACCAATCACTCTTTAATCACCTTCATAATTCAATTAATCTTCAATTACAGATTAATTTTCCTTAAATTATTCCTTAATTAATTAATCATCCTTGATTAATTATTCCGTAAGTACATTAAGTAATTAGCCTTTAAATTAATTCCACATATTAATTAATCCTTAATTATTAATTAATATTAATTAATTTTTAATAAATTAATTAACAATAATTAATTACATTAATCCTTAATTAATTACATTAATTAATTATACTTTAATCACTTCGTTGATTAATTATCTTATACTTAATCACATTTATTAATCAATTAAACAATTAATTATTCATTAATTACATTAATTAATGACCTCTAATTAATTTATTTATTAATTATTCTTTTAATTGCATTTAATAATTTTTTTTTTGGGCAAGGCCGACGGGGTTGAATGGACCCCGACCATTTTATTGCAGCACCAGAAAGATTACAACACAAACAAAGAGCAAGCTCAGAGAGTACAGAGGAGCACATAGTGCTACAAAAGCTGGAAACTAAAAGAAGAAAAATAAAAAAACAAATAAAACAGATGCTTTCTTAAAATAAGTTATATATGCCCGGATCAATGGCGAAGGAGAGCAAATGCAGAGAGTTCTTGATCTCATACATCATCCATTGAGAAAACATGGCTTCAGATTTGGCGTTGACAGGATCAAAAACTCTAGTTTTTCGTTCTTTCCATACCCCTGCTATGAACCTCTTCAAAAATGCTAAATATAATCTCTTCTCTTGTCGTACGTGTCCTGTCATCGCATATATATTAGTCCACTCATCGTAGTTGTCAAGAGAAGTAACATTCCTACGTAGTTTATCCTTAACCAGTTTCCAAACGCTTTTTATGTCAGCACATTCAAAGAACAAGTGTTCCACAGTCTCCACTTGATCATTGCAGAAGGCACACAGGATATTCACATCCATTCCCATGCATACGAGTTTAGCTTTACTTAGTAATGCACGATGTAACACTTTCCATAGTAGTAAATTATCTCTCAGACTACTATCTTTACACCAAAGACTCTTGCTCCAATTCCAATTAGCTTTCTGTTTGTTCTTCATCAGATAATCATACACAGTGCCGATTTTAAATTTAGTCGCTTTATCACCCCAAACAAGCTGTTCAGAGGAAGTTATCAGGGTATTGTTTCTTCTGATCAGGTTCCAAATTCGCTGTATTCTTTGGTTTGACGAAAAGGAATTTGAACTTTGTATATTATGGATAACATCCCTGACCTTGGCTGCATGGTGGATACCTGTTTGCATCATCTCATTATAAGTCAGGTACCTTCTCAGAATCAACCCTTTCCCAAGCCAAGGGTCGTTCCAGAAGCTAACTCTGAAGACACTATTTTTATTCATTTGCATCAGGGGTAGAACCTCCTCCTTTATCTTGAATATACTCTGCCAAGTCCAAATCAGGTTCTGCGGTGTACTCATAGTCCATATGCTTCTGCCTTTGATTACGTTATGTCGTGACCATTCTGCCCAAATGCTGCTTGTACTGTTGTAGAACGTGTCGATGTGTTTAACAAATGCCGCTTTATTCCATTGTTTTATGTTGATGATGCCTAAGCCCCCTTTATTCAGAGGTTGCTCAAATGTATTAAATTTGACTGGGGCAAAGTATCTGCCGGCAGTTCTTCCCTTCCACAGAAATCGCATACATGCAGTTCTAATCATTTTCATAAGCTTTATGGGTAGCACATAAGTTCTAGCCCAATATACTTGCATAGCAAATACAACAGACTTAACAAGAGTTAATCTACCTGCCTGGCTAAGTTTCGTCGTCGTCCAGCAATTTATTCTTGCAGTAATCCTCTCATATAAGGGTAGGCAAAGATAAGTTGTTATTCTTGATGTAGGCAGAGGCAGCCCCAAGTACGAGACCGTGTTAGGATTGGGATATAGCCCAGTAACTTGAGATATTTCTTCCACCTGTTCAACATTGAGACCAGCAATAATTATCTCAGACTTCTGAATATTAACCTTCAATCCAGTCATAGCATGAAATTGAGCTAGAGCATTCATTAAGTTGCTGACAGTTGTGATGTCAGGAGAACAAAATACAACAAGGTCATCTGCAAACATAAGCGAAGAAATACTAGGTTGACTGCAAGATTGATGGCACTTAAACTTGCCTTGAGCAATAAGTTTGTTGATCATTCTAGTGAGGAGCTCCATAACCACGATGAAAATATATGCAGAAATCGGATCGCCTTGCCTTATGCCCTGCCAACTTCGAAAAAATCCAGCAGGTGTACCATTGATTATGACCGAATAGGTTGGGGTTGAGATGCATTCATATATCCAAGCAAGAAAGTGGGGTGGGAAATTCATATAACCCATGATTCGAATGATGCTGTCCTATTGCAACATGTCAAAAGCTTTCATTATATCCAGTTTTAGCATTGCTTTTGGGGTAGAAGTCTTACGATTATATACTTTAAGAAGCCGTGTGCAAGAAGTATGTTATCAAGTATATTCCTACCAGGTAGGAAAGCTGCTTGGTTTCTAGAGACCAAACTAGGGAGAACTTGCTTTAGTCTAGTGGCTATAACTTTTGAAATGCATTTGTAAATGGTATTGCAGCAAGATATAGGACGGTACTCGCAATATTGGTGATGAGAGCAATATTGGTGTAGTTAAACGACCTGAAAAGCTTGGATTTTCTAAAGAAATTTTTTATTGCATTGATAACATCAGTGGAAACGATTGACCAACAACTAGTATAGAATTTGGCGTTCAATCCATCTGGGCCACCGCAAGAGTTACAGTTGAGAGAATGCATTGCTTTTTCGATCTCTTCAGCTGAAACTTCAGAGCAAAGATAGGAATAGTCAGCTTCAGTTATTCTAGGAAGAATGTCATATGGTATTTCTCCAAGGCTCGGTTTGAAGTTGTTCCCATTGCCATAAATGGAAGAGAAGTATTTCACAAATGCATCCTGAACATCAGGTACAGTAGATTGTAGCTGATCATCCTGAGAAATGATAGTTGTAATATTTTCTCTACGATGTTTGTTCTTGAGGCTAGCGTGAAAAAACGCACTATTTCTATCTCCAAGTTCAATCCATTTGATTCTGGACTTTTGTCTAACCATGTCGCTTTCAGAAGTTAAAGCTTCACTATATTGTCGGGTCAAGTTATGCTCTCCTTCAGAAAGGTCAGATTTGTTAATATTTGACATCATCTCCGTTTGCGCCTCAGCAAGTCTCTGACCAATTGAAGAACTCATTTTGTCTCCTTTGCCAAATGTCTTGAACGACCACTGCTTCAGAACAACTCTAACTTCTTTTATTTTCTCCTGCAAAACAAAAAGGTGATTACCATTCTTTTCTTTGTTCCAAGCATTTGAAACAGTAGTTTTAAAATCTGGTTCTTTAATCCAGGAGTTAAAAAATTTAAAATTAGATTTTCCTCTCTTGTCAGCTCCACGAAGTTGGATGATTTGAGGAGAGTGGTCTGATAGAAGAGGAGGGGGAAGAAGACTGAAAAGGAGAGGCCATTGGTTAAGGGCAGCCTGATTGGAAAAGGAGTGATCAATTCGAGAGAATGTCCTCCTTCCATGCCTTCTTTTGTTGTTCCAAGTGTATTGCATGCCAACAGTTTTCACAGGAATTAACTCCGCTTGAGTGAGGGTAGTAGCAAGAGGTTTAATATCTTTCAGAGAAAGTGGATTGCCATCATCTCTATCAGAGAGCGTAAAACAATAATTAAAGTCACCCAATATTATCTATGGATGAGTATTTTGCCGAAGAGCTGGAATAACATCAAACAAAGCATCTCTAGCCGCAACAGAGTTAAAGGCATAAACAAAGGTAACGTAAAAGGAAGTGTTATCATAGAAGGATTGAGCATGGCAATGTATCATTTGAGGGTTGGAGAGCAGAGGAGTGATTTGAACTTGGAGTGGGTTGAATAGAATCAAGATCCTACCATATGGAGCTTCATCCAGGTTATGCACATAGTTCCAGTCAGGTTTAATGTAATTGGCCGCCTTGACCGTTAAATCACTATTTAGCTTAGTCTCCAGCAAGGCAATGATGGATAACTTATGCTCACTGATAAGCTCTTTACATTGATTAAGTTTGTTGACTTGATGTCCGACACGTATGTTCCATGCACCTAGTTTTGTCATCATTGGAGTGCACGGGCGTTAATCATTTCAATTTTCATTCTCCTCGCGACAGCTTGCGAAGAGGATAGGTAGTTTGGTATATCAACTAAAAGCGGAGTTACTTCTCTGCTGGCATTTCCATCTTTAGTTGGTGGAGTGGTCAGAACGGAGAAAATGGGGAGAGTACTAGCGGTGGATGTAGAGGTAATTGGAGGAGGAAGTTTGAAAGCAGAGGGAGGTTTAATGTTGGAGTAGACAAATGGTGGAGAAGGGTCATGAACACTAGCTGTATTAGGTTGGAGGTTTTTCAGTGATGTGCATGCAACTGTGTGCATGCATGCTTCCTCATTCATGTTAGCAGACGTACTAAGAGAAGCAATCTTTTTCCTATGCTTTTTACTCTTCTTGCCACTTCAAATTGGTCCTTCAGTACTCTTACTTTCATTACTTGTCTTGCTTGCCATATTACTGGAAAAAGTAGATATATCATAATTTATATTATCAACATTGTCCATCGATTGCTTTGAGAGATCAACACGTTCTTGCTCGATATTTTTGCTGTTATTCACTATTTGTTCTTCTTGGTCTGTAGTCCCACTTATTATTATTCTCGTGATATTATCATTTATTGCTTCATCTTCTCCACTCTTTTCAACCACTGTCAGACTTTCATTATCACCATTACTTATATTATCCACATTTTCCAGATTATTGAGAATATCAAATTTGTTGTAAGTCAATAAATGGTCAACTAATGCAACTTCTTCACTATACTCTTCTTTCCAATTGGTTGTCCCTTCATTTATCATATTCATATTTCCTGACTGATTGCCTGTCTCATCTACCCTCATATCCTCCTCACCCTGATCAACAGACTCCACGCCGGTTTGTTCATTCTCCCTTCCCATTCGTGTTTTCTCCCCTGCATTCACACTTGCAAGTGTCTCCTTGTTGACCTTTGCTGATACTATCTGATTTCTCCACTCTAGAGCTTGATCTACTTGTTCTTCACTCACATCTTTAACTATTTTCTTTCTCGCTACACGTTGCCATGTTCTTATGCTTTGCTTCCTGATTGGTCTGATATATTTATTAACTTGTACCTTCTCTATGCTTTCCTTCCTGCTTTCCTCCCTATCATCTCTTCTATTTTCCTTATCACACTTTGTCCTATTGTTTTCATTATTTTCACAGTCTACAGTTTTGTGACCGAACCTCTTGCACTTAACACATACATCTGGCCGCCACAAGTACTGAACATAAATTTTCCGTTGACCACCTTCTACTAGTTTTACCAAAAATTCTTCAGCTAACTCTTTTTCCGGCCTAACTTCAATCAAGCACTTTGCATAGCTCAGCCTATCTTGCTTCTCAGTCATTTCATCCATACATAACAGCTTACCCAAATGACTACATAGCCAGTTTATTCCTAGAGGGGACCAAGCAAAATATAGGGAGGTTGTAAGGTGCACCCATACTGGCACAGTGGTGACTGAACTAGTTACATTACTCACAGTTGCATCATACGGTTTAATTATGAATAGTTTATTGTTCATTATAATTGGATCACTCTGCAAAATAGTTTCCTTATCTTCACTATTAGTGAACTTAAATAAGAAGATTGTACCATCCGATTTAACTGAAACAGAGCCTTTAAGTTTCCATATGAGCTTTAACTTTTGAACAACAGCTGTGTACGACAATGGCTTGTCCAGGAAGAAGCCAACTATTGTATCGTTCCAGATGGTAGCACCAGCCTCTATAACTTAAGTGGGAGGCACTAAAGCATCTTCTTCATACACTGGTGTCAGGTCAACGGGTATGTACTTGCCTGCATTCCTTGGTTTGCGCTTAAACAGAGAAGTCCATTTCCGTTCACTCGATCAAGAGGGGGTGTTGTTTCCAGTCTGAGTTGGGAGAGTAAGGGAAGTAGAAAGAACAGGAAGAGAGTGGGAAAAAGACAGCGAGGAGTTTGGTATGGTTGAAGGAGGTGGAGGGGAGAATTGGACAGGTGGGTCAGGAGGAAGAGTGATAGACAGAGTGTTGGTTGGGATGGTCGGAGGAGGAAGAGGAGAGACAAGAACAGGTGTTTTCAAAGGAACTTTATCTATGAGGGGAGAGGGATCAGTGGATGAGACAGATGGGACAGACAATATGGGAGGAGGTGGCGTAGGTGCTGTAGAAGGTACGGCGTTGACTATGGAGGGAAGGTTGGTAACAGCTGAGTTGATAGGTAAGGTAGGTGCATATGTGTTGATGGGAGGAGAAAGGAATGGGTCATCTGGAGCGGACATGAGAGAAAGGAACAAGTGATTTGAGACTTTATTTTCAAATAAGGTTATTGTTACGATTACATTTAATAATTAATTATAAACTTAATTACATTTATCAATCAAACCTGATTAATCACATTTAGTAATTAACTTCCCTTAGTTACTTCATCAATTAAACCAACACCTTGATTAATTATTAATTAATCCTTTAATTACACTGAGTAATTATCACTTAATTACTTCCCCTAAGTAATTATCCTTTATACTATCCATGAAGTAATTTCCTTAATTAATTTCATCCAGTAATTATTCATCAATTACTTCACTAAGTAATTTTCACTTCATTAATTACATAATTATTCTTAATCCCTCATTAAGTAATTCTCTTTGATTAATTAAATTTAATTAATTGATTAAAATTAACCATATTAACTTAATTAATTACACTAAGTGATTAATTATCTTAAATTACTTCATTAAGCAATTATCTTTAATAATTTCCTTACATTAAGTAATTTACCTCTTAATTACTTATTTCTTAATTAATTAACCTAGATTAAAAAATCCTTAGTAAAGTAATTAATTACAATTAGTTATTTACACAAATCAATTTATCTTAATTTAATTACCCCCATTAATCATTTTAGAAACCAAAGTAATTATACTTTAATTTCTTTAGTTAATAAAACATGTATTAATAAAGATAAATCAAATATTTTATTAAACTCTTAACTTCCATTTTAAAATAAATTAAATTTAAAAGCTTAAGTTTGGTTCATAAAAAATCATCACCTTTTTAATTTATTCAAGTTAAATACCTTTACATTAATCACATCCAATTACATCAAAATCATTTTATTTGATAATATTTAGAGATTCATTACATAATTTAACTAAAACAATATTTAAAACCAAACTATTTTTAAACAAAAGTTTAAATTTTGAAAATCCAAATTTTAAAACTAAAATTTCTTTTAAACATTAAGCTTTAAATTAATCATTTCATACATTTAAAAAAATACTAGCTAAAAACTTTATTTAAAATTTAACTTGCTTAAAAATTTTGATGTTCATTTATGTAGTTCAAAATCTGGACAGTACTTTGAATTCTGGAAACAAACTTGGTGAAAATTTTGTTTAGCTTTAAATTTTCATTTTACTTAAAACTGGTTAAGCTTCAACTTGGAACAAGATATACGTAAGACAACACACTCGATTACCTTGAGACAACACAACCAAGCTTCGAGTCACAATCGAGGAAAGCACGAAGAAACCCAGACCAACTTCTTCTTCCACGAACCAAAATCCAGATGCACAAGATTGACAACGTGCACGTGCAGACGTTGCTGGATGACGGTGATCATCACTTGTAACGACCCGTAAATTTCGTTAATTAAATTAGTCATATTTATAAGATTTTGGAATTAAATTATAAAGAAATATAATTGTTATAATTGGTAACGAAGTAAATGTTAATAATTAACCTATGAAATATTACATTGGTTGTAATAGACTTAATTTTAAAAAAAATTGGAATTAATAAACCCTATTCATATGAAACCTTGTTTATTGATATGCAAAAATATAACAAATGAGTTAATACAAGAGATTGAAATTTTAGATAGAATTCTAATGAATGAATAGTGGAAAGGATTATACAGGTGTATAATTTAATACGAGAAAGGAAAGTATTTAATTGATTTTGTAATAAATAAAAACATTGTAACGGTAATTGGAATAAATTGAGGAATATGTTAGTATAAGTTAATTGTTAATAACTTGAAAAGAAATCCAACCAATTTGAGTTAAAAGTTACACTTGGTTATAAATATAATATGAGAGAACTAATAAATATTGAATAAATTTTGGAATAGTTTGTAATAAACTGTTAGTTAATACCTGTTATTTATTACCTGCTTATTTCTTAATGGAATTATAATTTGTAATAAGTGATAATAAAATAAATGAATGTTATACTAATGGAAAATGAAATAATGTTCGTTTAAATGTTGAGTAATTATAGGGCCGTATTTATTATAAGCGTTACTTTAATAATTATAATTAACTGTGAAATTAATATGAGAAGTATGTAAAGTAATAACTCAGAAAGGAACATGCTATAAATTGATTATGACCTAAACTTTAGTGTAAGTTAAAGGTTGAAATTGAATCTAATCCATTCAATTGGAAACTTATCAAAATAAATTGGATTCAATGTATAATAAAGAGGTTATTTCAAGAAATTATAAATTCTATAATTGGTGAATTAAGTTACTTTAAATAGAGATGGGAATTGGTTTAAAGAATTATAAATCAATAAGTAAATCAAGATGATGAAATTTATGAATTATAGAATTTGGATCTTTAATAGGGAGTTAATTTATTTTAATTATTATAGTAGGATTCATTGCCAATAAATGAAATCAAATATAAAATTATTACATTGAATAAAAGTTAAGTTGAAAACGGGATATATTTATGTGATAATTATTAAATCCAATGGCAAACCCTTCTATTTGAAATTATGAATGGAATAATTATGGGTAAACTTAATTTAATGGAAATTTTGGAAATTTATCTATATTTTTGAATTTTATGAAATTGAAGATTTCTATTGATTAATCTTTAATAAATTGACTTTTAAAAATTGCTACATCATTGTAAATGTTTGAAAATTATAAAGTGATAAAGATTGCAAAGTTCAGAAATTTTAACGCGAAATTTGATTTAATTAATTTATTATAAATTTATTTAATTAATGTAAAAGTAGCCATTTTGGTCACGGACTCGGATTCCGACGAAACTAGTTTCATCGGATCCGTAATAGTGAATTATTGTAGGGTTTCAAGTTTCGTAGCGATCGGACTTGTCGTTTGATCGTACGAACGCGAAACGCCTTGAAATCGATTTAATTGAAATCAATTTGAAAATATTGATTTCAGCATAACTTCTTCATACGATGGAATTTGGACGTGAAACTTTTTCCATCGCGTTCAGAATATTTTTAAACATCTATTTTGATACATGGGTTTAACTAATTTCGTTCCGGAGTCGAAACGGGTTTTTTGAGCCAATTATCATTCAGCACGTTTGTTTATCGGATCCATCTCTCTATTTCTAACCTACCTATATAAACCCAGTTATAAACCCTAGCCTCCATCTATTCTCATTTGTTTATGCGTTCATTTCCTCAACTCTTTCTCTTCCTCAATGGATGCAAACCCTAGATCCAAATACAATTCAAAAATCAAATCCAAAGTCAGAAATTCAAACTCCTCAGAAAAATTCAAAAATAATATATATCGAAGAGGACATCGATACGAATCAGAGTCAACTGTTCCTTTCTGGAAATGATGATTGAGTCAACGGCAAATCATGGTCAAACCTTGAATTTTCGAAATCCTAAGGCAAATTTGGGGGTTTTTATTTCGGCGTGAATTAATGAAGTCGCTTTCTGGATTTTGTCGAGGGGAGTGTCAGGAAGCTATCGGCAGTAGTTGTGTCTTCCAATTCGAACCAGAGCTCTCAAATTTTGTGAATTAGGGCTTCGATAGGGGGCGGCATGCGGCGTTTCTGAACGTCCGGAGTGGGTGCGACCGATGGAGGTGGAGGAGGCAGTTCCAACGGTAGTGGCAGCGTGGTCGACGGCGGCCTGTAGCTTCGTGGAATAGTGGTCAAAGGCCAGTCAAAGAGGGTGTGTGGCTTTGTATTCTCGGTTCTGAATCATGTACAGGGAGGAGGAACGCACGCTATTGATGATGACGTGGCACGTGAATTAGTGAGTTTGTGTTCTCTTTTGTTTTTTTTTGAAATTCAATCACAATTTTCGCTATAACTTTTGCATACGACATCCGTTTTACACGCGGTTTCTTTTGTTAGGATTTTATTGAAATTTCGGACTCGATGACGTTAGTTTGGATGAATTATGAGACGGTCAAATTTTTGGGTTTAAATTGGATTTAAATTCGATTTAAATTCAAAAGGTGAGTGCTTTAACCCACTCATAATTTCTAAGATTTCTTATGTTGGTTAAATTAATTTATGATGTGTTTAAAATTTAATTTATAGTTGTTTGGCATATGTTTCATCATTTTCTCAGTTAAATTGCATTCATTTAATTTACGCGTTATTTAATTCATTATTTCATTTTTAAACTGCCAGTTAATTATTAATTAATTTGTTCATTGGATAAAAACTGCCAGTAAACAGTTATAATTTATTTTGAATATAAACTGATAGTTGATACCTGTTCTTATCACATGCTATATTTGATGTATTGTTGGAATTTGAATGATGATTGTAATAAAAGGATGTATGATTTTGATGGATGGATGGATGTTTATTTATATTGACTGCAAGTTGTTATGCATTTCATTTCATTCGGGATTGCGGTTTGAAATGATATACAAACGCATTTTATTATTAAATTGCGGATTGAAATGATAAATATTCGTATCACTTGACCATAGGATAGAAAATTTTATACGGCACCGCGGTATATATAAAATTATTTTTGAAAGGATTTTATGGTTTTGGATAGGATACGGTTTAATAAATATTAATTTTTGATCTTATATAAAATCTTATTTTTATGTGCATACATAGTTAAATTATTGAATTTAAGCCGTGTATAAATTTGTTAAATAAAATAAATAAGATGAAAAATGGAGTTTGATTATTTTATATTATATGGTTAAGTATAGGTTAAGATATTGAGAATATATAGAGTTTTAAACGATTTAAATCAATTAATATTGGGAGTTAAATTGAAAATTTTATTTGGAATCGAGCTTAATTAGGAATTTAACTTCATAAGTTGATGTAGAATTTATTAACTTGAAATTTTAAAAGGTATGATATTTACAACTGAAATCTCATTCAAGATGAATTAAATGAATATTTCTAGTGTAAATAAATTAAACGAATTTTTTTTAGTTAAAAGTAATTTGAGTTTTATTTAAATGATTTCGGATTTATTATGCAAATATTTCAAACTAAATAATAGGACTTTAAATTGTTGAATAAAAATTTCCAACCTTAGTTCCAATTGTTTAATATTCAAAGTTTGAGATATACTGAAACTGAAGTGGTTTATTGAAACTGAAAGCAATTTTAAATTTATTGATTTTGACTTAATCTTAAAGGAAAAAAATTGTAAGTTGCGGAAATTATTTTATTTTATAAAGTAATTTTAAATTCAAACTATTTTATTCTATATACTGTTTGAATATCCGAACCGTTCAAGTTTTAGAAGTTATGGTTTTAAAGCTATGAATTTCAAAGTATCATGGTTTGAAAGTTATAATTCAAATGTTTGGTTTCCAGGTATTATAAAATTTAAAGTAGTATGATTTTGGAAAAGAATTATGTGAAATAAAAATGATATTATTGATTTGGGTTTTTAAAAATAATAATATCAAAATGGGTTGTTTTGGAAATGGAATTGATATCATATTTATGGGTTTTGAAATGGATAATTATATTCTGGTTTTAAAGTATAATTTTTTTTAAAGACCGCGGTGTTATAATAACGTTTGGTTGTTAAAGAGACCGGGATCGGAAGTTGTCACACTCTCTGCCAACTCTGAAAATCACTTTAACAACCGTGTACGCGGTGGAGATTCCAGAATGAAGTAGGTTGGTGGCGGCGTTTCCTATAAGGTAAATACGTGGACCCAACTCCCGTGAATTGGCATAAGGTGGCTAAAACATGAGCGATTGACGGGTTAATAAGGTAGCACCTTTGATCGGACACTTCCCTTCGATACTATACTCTGACTTTGGATTGATTCGGTGGCCACCTTCACTTTTGATTTCTTTGATTTGGGGGAGTTTGTCCAAGGTGGGCGGTAGCTGCGCGCTACGCGTTGCCACCGACCCGGAAGCGTAATTGGTATATCTACCCTGGCATTGCCTAGTTGTGCCATGTCACCTACCCTATCGCGCCTTGTACGAGTTTCTATTTGTGTCGTACCTATGGAGTGTCTTCTCGTAGTCTCCCGATCAGGAGATATGAAGGCACTGTATAGACTATTGGCACTATTACGTGTTAAGGTGGAAAATGTAAAGCCTTAACGCTATTTTAAAGTAAATTTATTTTACAATTAGACACAATTATAATAGCGCAATATACTACATAGTAAATAGTTTAAAGGATCCTTAGGAGATGTAAATCCCAAGCATCCCTTGAGTTACTCCACTCATATTTATTTCTGTTAATTTAACTCACATAAGATCTTTTAGTTCTGACTCGAGTATTTTGTCTTTTCAATTCGCTCGGGTCAGTTCGAACGTTTCAGGATTGAAGATTTAGCTCTGGAGGACGAAGACGAAGATTTGTATTATTAATATTTATATTACTGCACTACACTCATATTGTTCCGCTGCATTGTTATATGGTATGTGCAACTCTGATGTATGTTGTATAAGTATAATCGAATATTTTAAACAGCTTTATAATCTGTATATATTGATTATTATATTTTATCGTTCCGCTGTGAGATTCTGTTTATTTTATTTCTTCTCTGTTTTCTTATTTACCCATAACAATCCGCCCTTCCGTATGATTTGAATTGGCACGTGTGTCGATTTAAATCGTGTGAAAAGGCTGGACGTTACATCACTGCAGCTAACTACAAGTCAACATTGACCTCGATTACCCCCTCGGCCACTTCAATCGGCGAATCCTCCATTGATTCGAAAACGAGCTTCAGCACCCATCAGGAAAAATAAGATCGAATGACCAAATTGCCAATCGCCGATGATCTCGACGACCGAAAACCACGGTCTCACTTCTAGAGAAGCTCCGCACTTCAGCATTACGATCCCCCATCGTGCGCTCGAACTTGACGCGACAAGGACGCCGAGACAATCACCACAACCACATCGATCAAACTGAGCCAGAAAACCCTACTGCGCCAAATCACGACTACCACAGCCATCGAAAAAATACCTTCATATTTTTCCAGTGTCGCCTGACACCCCAGCCTTCTTCACGCCAAATCTCGACCTCCCCTTCGACACCGACCAATGTCGATTGACCGAAATGCCAAATCGAAAAATTCTTAATTTCTCTTTAAATTCTAAATTAAAAGTTTCCAAATTTCTGTTAAAATTCATGATTTGGTAGTTCCATTCAGATTATATGATCAGAAACTTAAATTATCATGGTTGATTTTCATCGAATATTGGGATCATTACTGTTATTTTGCTTTCAAGGCTAATTGCTAAATATAAAAAATTTGAACAAATTTTAAAATGGTCAATACATGGTCATTTTTCATTTTCAAATCTTGGTCTAAAATCAATGGCATGCGAAGATAAGAATTTTCTAATAAAATCTGGAACATGAACCAAGCATAGAGCTTATAATTGCATATCTACAGACATTCACAGTCATATTACTATGTACATATGCATTCATATTCTAATCATGCATGCAAACTTTTATACCATGTTTACTATAACATTCATTTCACAGAACAATAATATGAAGAATTTAAAACTGTTTTTAAAAGGTGTTTGCTCACCTGAACTAGAAGAACAGAGAACACCATCAAATTTGTTTTCCAGGAACTTGATTTTTGAATTGTCATTGTTTTGAAGCAACTATTGAGTTGAATTTCTTACTGTTGGATTAATTGTTGAATATTGAATTTGCTGAAATCATGCTTGTTGAATTGGTTCTTTGCATTGATTTCCAGATTTCAGTTTCCAGGTTGAATACTTTGGATCTGAAGTTGTAAATGGCTTCATATTTTTTATTACAGTTTGAATTGTCTTTGGTTTTCTATTTCTATATTTTTTTTTGAAGAAGAAAGCTAACGAAAATTTTGAGTTAAAGAAAAATAACAGACCTTTTTCTTTTAAACATTAATTATAAACAAAATTTTCTTTTAAACAAAGTGAGGCCACTTGTTTTCTTGCATAAATCCATTTATTTACATGTGTCCAAACTTGTATTATTATGAATACAAGTGTACTTCTCATTAATTCTTAAGTTGCCAAGTGTTTTAGATTTGATTATTGAATTAATTACTTGTTATTACAAATGATTTAAACCTTATTTACATATTAACCTAATTACTTATGTTTAATATAACTATGAAATGTATTTATCTCTGTATGTTTTATTTATTTATATTTTAAAATCCATTTTCCAAAGACAAATTTAAAAGAAAGAAAATGAACATTTATTTAAATTTTATTTGAAAGTTTAAAATTAAGTTATTATATCTAACATTGATATTATATATAAAAACAAGATATATTTTCAAAAACCAATATAAAAGAAAACAAATTAAGCTTTTATAATAATATATTATTTTTAAACTATTATACTTTTAACAAAATAAAATTTTCTTTATGTGTTTTGAAATTATAAGATTAATTTTAACTAGCTTTTGCAAAGCATTTTATTAAATTCAAACATTATCTTCCAAATTACAATATATACATATATATATATATACACTAAATATGAAAACACATTTTCTAATTAAGTTTAATCCAATACTTTTCTATTTATAATATATATACAAATATATATATAAACACACATTATAAATAGAAACATTTTTAACATTAGCTTTAGAAATTATTTGTATTTTAAAATAGAACTTCAAATCAGAATATATATATATAAACATATATATTATAATTTGAAAATATTTTTAGTGAACTTAAATTGAAATCAATTTCCTTTTTACAATGTATACACATATATTCACTACAAATAGAATTTTTTTATTAACTTAGAAAGATTAATTATTATTAATTATATATATATTATTATCTTTGAAAAGAAATAAAAATTGCCAAATTAAATTGTTATTATTATTATTAAGTTTTGAAAAGATAACATTTGTTAAATTAGATTAATTATTAGTTTTGAAAATACAACATTTGGTTAAACTAGATTATTAAATCAATATTACATATTTAAAATAAATTTTAAAGGGAAATTATCAAATAAGTGTTGCTCAAAATTCCAGGACATCACACATTCCAATAAAGCTACCATAATCATTTAGAAGTTGAATATGTAATTGAATAATTTACAATGTAAAATAATGTTAAAGGAATTTATAAAAAAAAATTGAGTGGTTATAACAAATGTTATACACTTAAATTTTCGATATAAAAACGTTAATAGAGATAAATAGAATAATAAGTTGATTGAATAATAGATGAGATAAAAAAATAAATTTTGTTCGAAGAAATTAATAAATTGAAATTAAGTCAACTTAATGAAATACATTGAAATTAAAAATTAATTATTGAATATTAATTAAATTAAGTTAAAATTTATACAGTTTTAAATTAATAGTTTATTCTGTTTTCAATCCATTTTCCTTCAGGTTGTTTATTCTCCCACCTTGTGCCTTTTCGAGAATGAAAAGTTTTGAGTGGGGAGAGTGTAACGGCCCATAAATTTTTATTTATTTTATTATCATATTTGAATAAAATTTTGTGCATTTTTAAATAATTGAATTTTGAAATAAAAATTTAATATTTGGAATACTTCTAATTGAACATAGCAAATGGTAAATTTTCATTTGATAATATGGAAGTTTATTTTCTTGTGTAATTTTATTCAATTTAAATTAGTTAATATTTGATGATAATAAAATGTTTTCCAACCCTGAATATTTTATACAATAAATTTGTAAATCATCTTTTGAGTGTGATGTCATATTTCGTTTCTTCAAATTTGGACTGCTATTGCTCCGTTTGTCTTATTTTCGGTAAAATAGCATCGTTTTTGGTACCGATTATCGACTTTTGATGAGGCAGTTGTACCATTGATATCTGTATACCGTTTTGATCGTCTCATCATGTTGATCTTCATAGTATATTCATTCATATGTTTTAGAGTTCGGGACACGACGAAATTTGCGTAACGACTTGTCACATCAGTCCGTATTTGAGCCTTTTTGGTTTCCTTGTCTTTCGATTTGTCCACCGTTGAATTCAAATAGCCTTTGGCATTTACATCCCTTGATATTCACGCTCATGACTTTTTATTTTTCCACTATCCAGTCTAATTTTTTTTTTGAAAGAGGTAACAGGGCCCAGCCCAACAAATAATCGGGTAGAACTATATACCCGAATCACAAACACAACAACTCAAAACCCTAGCTAAACACTATACAAAGCAGCCGACACAAACACTCCTCAATATGAAATAATGGCGACGGTGAGAAAGGAAAACGAAAGTATATCTACTTTGTTTTTCCACTTCTACTACTCTCGCCCCTTTCCCAGTATGAAAGACTCTGATTAAACTTGCTCCACATGCTACTATCAGCGAAATTAGGGTTGAAAAGATCTCTGGTGGCAGCGTCGTGCATTATGAGGCTGCGATTTACAGATCTAGTGTTATCGCAACCTAGATCTGTAATATTGCAGCTATCTTCACCATTGTTGGAGTAATTGCAAGTACGATGAACAAAGTTGTCTTGATGCACGCTGAAATCAGCATGATAAGTCTTCGAATTGTGAAGATAATGTTCTATATGCTTGCTGCCAGCCTCTTTGCTCCAATAATCCGAAAGGAAATTGAATTTGGTCTGATTTCTGATCTTTTTCTTAGATTTCTGAAGAATGATCTTGCTATCATTATCAATAATGTTCCATCTTTGCTCTTTGGTCATCTTAATATTGTTGTGAATACGGTTATTCCTTTCTTTCCATATATGATAAACTACAATAGTAAGAAGAACATGAGCCAGATCGCTTTCTAGGGCTTTGTTTCTGAAATGACTGTTGATATCTCTGATAATTTGATAAAGATCCATGCTATTTGTATTATTCATCTTAAGCTTTAATTTGATTTGACTCCATATGTGATAGCTGTAGCAGCATTCAAAAAATAAACGTGTCACTGTTTCATTCAATAAATTGCATAAGGAATAGAGTGAAGACTTATTTTTACCCCACTTATTGATTATATCCAAAGTTGGCAATCTGTTTTTTATGGCAAAGTATGTGCAGATTGCCATCTTTGGATTGTTCACTCTGTTCCAAATGCTCTTGTACCATTCTACAGTAGGTTGCTTATTTCTAATATGCTTCCAAGTTTTTTTGAAAGAGAATTTACCATTGCTGCTAGCTAGCCACTCCCAGTAATCACATTCAGCATCTTGATCTAAGGGGATATTAATTATAGAATTTTTATGAGGATTAGTGATAGGATGAAGCTGAGGTTGCCAGTGATTATTTTCAATAATGAGACTCACACTGGCATTAGCTTCACCACAGATAGCAAGATTATTCCAACCAACTCTATTAATAAAAGAGTCATTTTGAAACCAAGGGTCAAACCAGAGACTGGTTTCATGACCAGCTTTAAAATTTCTTTGAAGTAAAGATTTACCTAAAACTCTGCATTTTAAAATTTGATTCCAAGCATTGGATTGATTATTTTTGGTAAAGTAGTCCAGAAATTTTTGTTTTTAAGATATTTGTAAGACATCCATTTAGACCATAAAGAATCACCACTTATAAATCTCCAAAAAAGTTTTAGCTGACAAGTTAAATTAAGGTCATTAAGATTTCTGATACCCAGACCACCTTCATTTTTGGGTTTGCATACTTTGTCCCAACTGATTTTATGGTATTTTCCACCCCACAGAAAATCAGCACACCTACTCTCAATTTTTTTGATTGTAGCAATAGGGATATGGTGTGTTTGAAACCAGTATAGAATAATGGCATAAACAACAGTCTTAATTAACTCAATTCTGCCAGCAATAGATAGAAGCTTGCATGACCATGTTTCCATTCTGCTTTGAATTTTTTCTATCAGGTAGGAACAATCATTATCTTTGATTTGATTGGCAGATAGAGGAAGACCTAAGTATTTGATAGGAAGGTTGCCTTCATTAATATTGAGAACTCCTATAACATCATTTTTGTACCTACAATATTTGCTAAAATATGCTTTTGTTTTTAATTCATTAATTTTAAGACCAGCATATTTGTACATTTTATCAAAAACCTGACTAATGGCCTCTGCATTACCTTTGTTAGCTTTAGAGAACAACATAAGGTCATCAGCATAAATCAGGTGAGTAATACATGGATGAACTCTATTTATTGGAGAAATGTTGTTTTTGATGGTTTCAATATCAATAAGAATCGAAAAATATTCCATAGCTAAGGTAAAGAGATAGGGAGAAAGGGGGTCTCCCTGTCTGATGCCCCTATTGCTTTTAATAAAACCCTCAGGCTTGCCTTGAAATAAAATTGAGAAGGTGGGTGTATTAATGCATTCAAAAATTAACCTACAAAACTTAGCAGAAAATTCATGCATTTCATGATATGAATAATAAAATTTCGGTTAACTTCGTCATATGCCTTTTGGAGATCAACTTTAAGGCACATTTTATCCCCTTTTTTATTATTGAAATTCCTAACCATTTCATGTGCTAGCAAAGAATTTTCATATATTAATCTGCCAGGTATATAAGCACATTGATTTTCAGAAATCAAAAAGGGGAGAAACAATTTAATTCTATTGCTTATGATGGTAGCAATAATTTTGCAGACAAAATTACAACAGGATATAGGCCTGTAGTCTTGGATACAAGATGGATTTTTATTTTTAGGAATTAAGGTAATAAAAGTATGATTAAAACTTTTGAGTAATTTACCTTCATTCATAAATTCATTAACTACTTTAGATATGTGATCTTTGATATTATCCCAATGGGTTTTGAAAAACTTTGCATTAAAACCATCTGGGCCAGGACTTTTGTTATCCCCAGCATTAAAGATAATATCTCTGATTTCATCTATACTAGCAGGAGCTAATAAGATATCAGCAGCATTATCATTTAACACATTCTTGCACACAATATTAGGGAATATGGTTTCATTATATTCAGAGAAATATAATTGAGAGTAATAGTTAGTAGCTTCATTGGCAATCTTCCCTAAGTCATTAATGCAATCACCTTTACTGTTTATAATTTTGCCTATATTGTTGATATGCTTTCTGCAGCTCATCTTAGCATGAAAAAATTTGGTGCACTCATCACCCATAGTAAGCCAATCTACCTTAGCTTTTTGTTTGAAATTAATAGTGTTGATATAAAGTTCATGAGAAAGTTTAGCTTGGTTAGAAAAGAATTTATCAATAATATCAGTATTTTCAGGGTTGTCATCAGCAAGTTTTTGTAAAACTTTCCCCTCCTCTCTAAGGTTATTTAAACAATCAATCTTACTAGATCTGTCCTTGTTCCAGCTTTTAATTTTAATCTTTGTGTTTTTAAGAAACATGCTGAACTGGAACTGATAAGAACCATTATTTGAAAAGGTGAAACAATCTTTAATAATGTCATTATATTCATTGTTAAGGACCCAACCATTTTTAAACCTGAAAGGAGTAGCTTTGATATTATTATTGTTATAATTATGAAAAAAGTTTATCAATAAAGGAGTACGATCACTAGTATTTTGCTCAATAGAGTAACAACAGAAATTTGGAAAAGAGTGACAGAATTTATCATTAATTAACACTCTGTCAAGCTTGCAATGAATGTTTTTTTCCTTGCCAGATTTCCAAGTGTATTTATAGCCATTCATATTAGGCTCAATAAGTCCAGATTCTAATAAAAATTTGTTGATTTTTTCAAGCTTACTGTGGGGGATTTTATTACTTTCAAGCTTACTGTGGGGGATTTTATTACCACCAAATTTCACATTAACATGAAAAACAGTTTTAAAGTCACCTAAAATGATCCAAGGGAAATCATAACTTTGACTAAGAGCTTTTAATCTGTACCATAAACTGTTTCTTTCAATTTCAAAATTACTACCATAAATATTGGTAATTTGAAGTGAAAAACCACCAATATTTTAGAAGTTGCAGTCTATAAATTGAATATCCTTATTGAAATGAACTAAATTCCAAATGTTAGAGTCCCAAATAACAAAAATTCTACCTTTGCAACCACAGTCATTGTTGGTTATAGATTTCCAGTTATTGGAAAGTTTAAAACAGAATCTCTCAGTACTATGATCATCCATTTTATTTTCAATAAGGGCAACAACAGATGGTTTGTAAACACTGAACATGTTTAAGATATCATTTTGCTTAGCAGGGGAATTCATACCCCTAACATTCCAGGCCATGATAAACATAATAAAGAAAATAATAAAAGATAAAGTGAAAATAAACAGGGTTTCAGATTGTACCTGATACACTGTTACCCTTACCCTTTTTCTTTTTCTCCGAGCTTTTAGTTTTAAGTCTTGTTGTCATTTCATTCCAGTCTGGATTAATTGAAATGTATTTCTGCCCAAAAGCTTTCTTCTCTTCATTTGAATTTTTGTATTTACCAATTGCTTTAGTCTTGGGAATATGAAGTTCTGATATGTCAAATTGCTTTTCAGATTCCTCCATAGTATTATCTAATGTTGAGGCAATATAGTCTTCTGGAATTTGAATGCAAGAGATGTCAAACTCCTCAGCATTGCGAGGCAAGGTTGAGTGGATGCCACCATTGTCCTCAACCATTGCAGCATTATCTGATGGAGGTTCATTCTCCATGTTGTAATCTGGACTCTGGTTGGAACTCGAAGGCAAAATGATATTTGTGTCTGTAACATGATTATTTGTAATTAAACATAACTCTGAAATGGGGGGATTTCAGAGTTAAAGACCTCTTCATTACTGATTCCCTCCTTTGAACTGCTTTGTGAAACCTCTTTTGATTTTTCTTTTAAGCTTTCTGAATGATGAACTACCGAAGCAAGGATCTGATCATCTTGATCAGTGAGCGAATGTGATAATGTTTCTCGAATGAAGACGATACCTTTCTGGTTGATTCGATCTTTGTTCTTTTGAGTTCTTGATTCTTTTATTGTCTCCTCAGTAAGAAGAGAATCTTGAAAAATTGTATCTGCAACATTTTCTTGATCAGTGGCTATTTCTTTGTTTTGATTGTGAGCTTTGGGTATCCATCTTTGTTCTGCGACACATCGTTCTCTAATGTGTCCAAAGCATTTACAGATACTAGACTTCGGTGGTACCCATTCATATTCAATCTTTTGAGTAATGTTTTCTTCATTGTATAAAGTGAGATTTATTTCTTGAGGTAGTTCGTCATTTGCAGATACCTCCACCAGAAGACAAGCGTAATTCAATCTGTTTTCAAGGTTGTAGCTGCATCCATTTTTATGGGTTTTCCAATAATGCTGGCCATTTCACTGAACGCTTCACGATCCCATAATTTGAGATTCACATTTGGTAGTTTTACCCATATTGGCATCGTACTAAGGAGGTCCCTGTCCATTTTCAGAGATTCGGACCATCTCCTCATTATGATGAGCTTTCCATTATAGAAGTATGGGCCATTCTGAATGATAGAATTGTAATCTGGAACTTCTTTGAATTTGACAACAAAGAACCCATTTTCCCTGGTAAAAATTTCAAATTCTCCAACAGCTTTCCATACACGTTGTATGTAAGCTTTGAAAAAGGTATAATATGGTTTGGTACCAACAACATATACCAAAGTCGAATTGCTCAAGCATTCGATAGCTCTTTTACAGACAGACCCTTTTATCAAACCATATTTCTTACTATTGATCTTGATGGGAGCGATAGTTTCAAGATTGCATTCATCATCATTAGGTTCAGTTGATTGCTCAGAAACGATTTCAGCCCAAGATTTTTGCCCCTGTGTTTTGTTCAGAGAAAAATTCATGGGTTTTCGTGGTTGATACGATTGATTTCTCATACTTGGAGGAGGAGCAGTCGAATACTGATCGTCTGTCTTCTTCTTCTCAGAATTGAGACCCTTCGAAATTCTCTGATGCACGGGTGTATAGGGTTGACGTTTCTTTTGTGATCTTGATTGAACTAATTGAAAACCATCTTTGTCTATGATGATTCCTTTACTAGAATCTCTGATGTGAGAGTCAGGTGGTCTGTTTCTATGGCTTGGAGAAGAAAGATGAGAAAGATTGCTGTGAGGAGAGAGAATTTCCCCCATGGCTGAGGAAAACCCTAAATTTCAAAAGTTTTAACAAGAGAATACTATCCAGTCTAATTTTTAGGTTCGCCTCTTCACCTATTTTGAACTGTTCATTTATAAAAGTATGTTCATTTTGCTGGAAAACTGCTGTCATTCATTCTTTCTATGTGTCTGTTCCTCGTCAATTTGCTTCGTGACATTCTCGACCAAAACCCGTGCTCCTTCCCTAGCTTCGTGTTTCCCTCTTGCCCTCAACCTTCCACCCACGCAACCTGCCACCCAGGCCTTAATGCCTCTCCCATCCTCCTCTTCTCGCCGGGAGAGTATCCTTTTCGGCTCCACAACATCCGCCACTTCCACAATAGCATCGTCCTACCCTCCACATACCCGACCACCTAACAACCGTGCCATAACTTCCCTTCCCGTCTCTCCCTCAGTGCCATCCTTCCCAACCTCGTTTTCTAGCGTGTAAAGGTTAATATAATACATACGTTCAATTGTTTATATAGTTACTAAATAGATACAGTAGCATATAAGTTTATATATATATATATATATATATTGAGTTGTGTGAGTTTAAGTTCTGTCTGCACGTATACTTTATTTCCAAATTTGTAAAAGTAAATATATTTAGTATATATAACGTTGCAAGTGCTTTTATAAGTATATTATCGGTTTTTTATATATTGATGGTTGTTGTATATCTATATAATGTATATTTAGTGGTTACGGCTGTATAAATTTACATTTGTTTTATAAAATATTAGTTATATTGATTCTTTTATTACCAGTATTGTTTTTTTATAAAAAAATGTGTATATAAGCTTATATTATATTATAAAAGAAGTTATGTTTGATATAGTATTATATACGTATGTTAATTTATAACATTTTGTGATATTGGTTATTACTATTATTTTATGTTATATATATAAAATAGAAACTATACAAATCTGTTTATATATGTAAGTGTATACAAGGTATATATTTGTTTACTTATATCTATATATGGGTTATGACTTCTGATTTCAAACTATTATATATATATATATACATTAGTTTATATACTTTTATTTGTTAGGTGTATACGTATAAGTTTATGAGTTCTGTTTCTTTTTTAATATATATAAGATGTGCGATATCTTTATGATTTGATATATGTAGTGTCTTCTTGTTTTAATATATTAGATATATAAAAAGAATATTAAAGGAAAAGGTAATTTTAGTATAAAATATAAGTACATATGCACAGTGTAGTTTGCATATTTACTGAAGCCTCTTACTGCATATTTATAAATATAATATGTATAGTATTATATATATATATATATATATATATATATAGATTTTAAGTTATATAAGTTGTAGATAGTTGTTTTGATTTTTTTTTCTTAGTTGATTTTAAACTATACTTTGTATATTAATACTTTGTTATACATGTTTTAAATGTAAACAATGATTTTTAATTTTAATATTCATCTTAAATTTAATATTGATTTCAAAGGAAAATAATAATGTTATATATTCTGTTTCTATCTAGATGATTCTCATTCATTCTCATCAATTCAAACTATCAGTCTTGTTTATTGAGTCTGTGTTCACCTCAATTTACTTTGAGATCTATCGTTTGGATATTTCGATTGTCCAACTCAGGAATCAAATTCGTAGCTTGTTCTATTGTCTAACTCCTCTAACCTCGAAAGGTGAGCAATCACTAACAGTTAATTTTCTTCTATTTATTAAATTTTATTTCAATTGAAACGACAATTGAAATATGTTGTCGTTAGCTATTTACATTGCTATATATATATGCTATTATCTGCATTTGTTCACCTGTGACATCTGACACTATTATTTGTCATTTATACTGATGATATATGCCTGTTATATTCATATTTGTTATCACTCTACAAGTTCCCTGTTAATATAGAATTAATTATGGGTTGAAATGATACATACCCAAATGATCCATAAAATAGAAGAAAATCAGTATGGGTTGAAATGATAAACCCAAGCGATTTTCATTGAATTGAATTTGAGATTGTGGGTTGAAATGATATACACCATAGATATTTAAATTACAGATTAAAATGGTAAATATCATTATCACTTGACCATAGTATAGAGAATTACATACATGCATCGTTGGTCCACATATATATGTATATATTTTAAATGATTTTCAAGGTTTAAAGGTATATATATATTTGTATAAATATAGATTTTTAAATATTATATATATATATATATGTTATTTTATATATATTTAAATTCTTGATTTTTAAAATTATATGTTTTGAAAATTTTAAAATTATAAGTAGTTCTGAAATTATAAATTTTAAGAATATACTATAATTTTACTACTTTAAATATATATATATATAATAAGTTTTAATCTAAGATAAGTTTAATAATATGATTTGATTTAATAAAGTTTGAGTTAATTAATATATAATACGTTTAGGTATTTATTTAAAGTTTTACTTTAAAAATAGATTTTATATTGATTTTATAGGTCAAGACTGGGAAGATGAATTTGCATTTATTTGAAAGTTCTTAATTAAGAATCTTATTTAATTAAATCACTTTGAAACTTACTGAATTTGAGATTTTAAAGGATATGATTTTATAATTTGATTTTGGTTTAAGGTGATTAATGAATATTTCAAGTTTAAATAAATTGAAGGAAAATTTTAATTTAATTGTAAATTGGGATTTTATTTGAATGATATTGGATCTATTAAATGAATATTTCAAAACTAAATAATAATGAAGTTAAGTTACGATGTATATGAAGTTAATAAATTTAGTTTTGAAAATATGGAATATTTAAAGCTTTGAAATATATTGAAATTGAAATGGCTTATTTTGTGGTTCAAATCTGTATTTGAAATCAATAATTTGAAATGGTTTAATTAGAAACTGAATTGAATTGAAATTAATGATTTGAGATTGGATTAAATTGAATTTTGGCATTTGATTGATTTGTATCGATTTGTGAAAGTTTGAGGAAACTATTATTTTGTATAAATTAAATTTAATTATATTTAAAACATTTACATATTTTAAATTATATATTATTTTAATACAAATTATTTTAATATAAATCATTTTAATATAAACTATTTTTAATATAAACTATTTTAACATTCTACTTATTTATTTTATATAGACTATTTTAATATACAAACTACTTCATTATAAACAATTTTAATTTATAACTATTTTTATAAACTATTTTATTTTATAAACTATTTTATTATATATATACTATTATTAATATTTTAACTTTGAAAGTAATATGATCTTGGAAATGGATATATATTTGAAGTGAAAAATGATATCGTATTGATTTTTTTTTGAAACGGAAATGATATCGTATCGATATGGTTTTTGAAATGGAAATGATATTTTGGTTTTGAAGTATAATGTAACAACCCGCATATTTATCGATTTTTATATTTAAATATTATATTTAAATATTTTATCGATACTCGGAATTTAGTCCGAAAAGCTACTTTTTGCATACGGTCGAATTAGGATACGGGACCACTCCCATTGAGTTTAAAATACTGTTTGCGACCTTTTTGAGTATAAGCTTCGATATGTTTGGAGAAAGTTGAATTTTGCTACTTTTTGCTTCGGGCTTTGGTTTGGGCTGAGCCCAATAACCCCACTTACTAGCTCAGTTCCAATCTCCTCTCCTCTTCATTACTTCATAATTTCCTAAGACATTCTAGCTTCATCAAAAATGGGGGAAGAGAAAAAGAATTAGGAAGTCCTAAGCCCTAGTTTCCATTAGAAAATCCCTCTTCTTGCTCCAAACTCAAGTGAACCCATTGGTAAGCTCTTTCTTCTTCTTCTCCAACTCATTCTCTCTTTGATTTCAGAAATTTCCTAAACCTAATTTAGGAAATGTTTCTCTTTTAAGCTTAGGTTGAAGCTTCTTGAGTTGAATTTGAAGAGTGGTTGATTCTCCTTTGCTTTCAAGCTTCTTCTTCAATCGTTTGGGTTCAAAGGTGAGATTTTTATCTCACATCTATGCTTATATTTATCTTCGAATGTTAGGTATGAATTCCTAACACTTATTCGTGTGCATTTGCTTTTGGTTTGGATTGATTTGGAAAATATTCCATTTTTTGGTGTTTAGAGTTCAATTCATTAAAAATCCTAACTTTGATGTTTGAACATGTTTTTGGTGATGCATCGAGGAGCATATAGGGACGGGTAGTTGATTGGCATAATCCCTTAGTGCCGTTGCTCGAGAGAATGCAATTTGGTCGAGGTTGGACCTCAATTGGATGGACTGGGAAGGGACTGGCAACAGGTCCGCTCGACCGAGCCCTGCTGCCGGCCGACCGATCTGCTGCCAAGTGCATAAGCACTTCTCTGTTTAAGGTTCGGTCGACCAAGTACAGGGTTCGGCCGACTAACCTGCTTCCCAAGGAATTTTGAGAACAGGGTCCGGTCGACCGAGCTCTGTAGCCGCCGACCGACCTGGTGCATTTTTGCCTATTTCGTCTAGTCGTTTGAATTTCAAACTTTAATCGATTCGTGTTGTTTCCTATGTGTTGTTATCATTTGTTATGACTTTGATGACTCCTTTTTAGGGATTTTTGAATATCCATTTCGATGGATTCTTTATCGGTTTCGTTGGATTTTTATTCACATCTTCGTATGTGAATTTTAGTGATTGATTGTTCCTACAATCTTCTTCGTGACTTGTCACTTTAAAAATATAAAGGTTTATATACTAGTAGTAAATATCAAAACTCTTTCTTCAAATGATTTCAACACTATTTTAGTACAAAGCTCGCTTCATAAACCGTTTTCCAATCTATTAGTATATACGAACCTTTACCTCACTCGTATGAGAAATCTAATTAAACGACTTAGTGAAACGAGTGGTATGAAACGCTTGCGTTTACTTCGTCGGTTAATTCTTGGACTTGTTCGATTGAATCCCTTGTGACAATTTTATAGTGGAGATCTACAGTTTGTTCGTAAATATTTAAGTTAAGCAAGTGGTTATGGGACATGAAGCTAAACTCATATATATACTAGCTTAGTGTAATTGACACTTCTCGTTGATCATGACGATCATCTTTGTGATTTAGACTAGCAATGTGCGATGTCTCTTTGTCTGCGAGGGAGACTAAACCCCGTTTTGTGGAGTTTCGACTCAAATTGGTGGGGTAGCAACCCATGGTCTTCGGGCCGTTTGTGGAGCTTTGGCTCAATTTGTGATGGTTAGCAACCATGGAATTAGCGTTCCGTTTGTGATACACGTGTTGGCGAGCTTTATGCTTCCGTTTGTGATAGGCCTCCCCCTCTATGTGATTTCTGGATTTCTTGATACTAGAATTTGTGTTTCACCAATTTTCGTGATTTCCATTGATAAGCTTTATCGATATTTGTGCATTGGTGAATTTGTGCGTCATTGACTTTTGGTGATTTCTGGATTTCGTGTGTCGAATTCTGGAATTAGTGTTCATTGACTTTTGTGATTGACATTGATATTATCGTCAATATTTATGGTTTGGTGAACTAAATTAGGAGTATGACGTTTCTGTGATTCTTGTGTAGATTTTGTGACATTGAATAATCCCTTGATGATTTTCAACTGCTTATATATATATCATAGCTTGGCATTGTGATTATTATGTGTTTAGTCATATCTCTTATTCTATATCATTTCATCTGATATTTATAGTTAGACTGATCCGTTTATTATTTTCTTATTAAATAATACTCGGGTCAGACTGAGATGTTACAGGTGCTTCTGCTTGACTTCTCCCCAGGGATTCATTACTCTGACTTTTGGCAAACTACTTAGATTAGTAGTTTATTTTGTTATATACACCTGAGATATAGACTCATTGTTGTATTCTTTTGTATAGCACGTGTTGCTATTCTTTTGTATATTTGTGGATCTTTTTGACCACTACTCTGATATACACCTCCATGTGTTAATTATATATTCATATCTTCTTCCGCCTTTGTGATACGAATTATCTGTGACTGATTTATGTTATGTTTATTTCTGTATTTGTTTCCGAAGATATTATAGCCACTGTGTAGTAGCTTTGAGTTTGTGTCGGTATGTCGGATTTCCTCTTGATAATGTATTGCATGTTATACTATCTGACATATCAATGCTCGCACAAAGCAATTACACGGATGGTCGCTCCTCAACAGCCTTATTCTCCGTGCTAGTCGACAGCATTCACCGTAATGTTCTTGTCTAGCGTGGGTATAGAGGTGGGGCGTCACAGCTTGGTATCAGAGCCAAACTTCGGAACAATATGGAATATTATAACAAGGATCATCGTCCTAAGTCCATCTTAGGAGTCGTGCTTTAGGATTTAATTCGAGTCTTCGTACCGTTCTATCCTATTTTCTTTTATGATTCCTTGTTTTATCTATCAAGATTTCTTGATAGTTATTTGGTGAATAACCTTTTTCTTCTTCTTCTTCTTTCTTTCTAAAGGAAGAGAAATGTCTAGACCAGGCCGCCCCAGAGCCGTACCGTCTAGTGTTCCACCCCAAGATGGAGTTTTTATGACTGCTCAACAGCTTCTTGATTTAGTGACAAATGCTCAAGCAGCTGGAGCTAACCCGGAACCTACTCACCCAAAGTCGGGATTTGCATGCTTGTGCAGTGATTACACTAATTTGGGTGGGGAGCCATTCAAAGGTTCCGAAATTATTATTGAAGTACAGGCTTGGCTAAGGTCATCCGATCGAATCTTTTCTCGCATGAATCTTATTGACCTTCACCGTGTTCAGGTGGCCTCTAGTATGCTCAGAGAAAGAGCATTGGACTGGTACAAACTTCTCATTTCTGAAATTAATGAAGCGGATCTCACCTGGGAGAAATTCCGGGAAAGCTTCGAGTTGAAATTTGTACCAGAAGCAGTCAAAGTGACATTGGCTCGACGATTTATTGACCTTGTTCAAGGTGAGTCCTCCGTGACTGATTATGTCGCCTCCTTCGAGTCGCTTTCCAAATATGGGGTTGAATACATCAACACCCCTTCAAAGAAGAACAAGAGGTTCGTCTATGGCTTAAACAGAAATCTCAAGAAGCCATTACTTCTAAAGTTAGAAGTTTCTTTCGCCCAACTCATTGATATCGCTCTTCGGCTTGAAGAGGCGGATAGGGAGAATGATGTTGAAGTGGTGGGTTTCAAACCAAACTTCAACAACAAGAAAAGGCCAAACAAATTCAAAGGCCCTTATCCCAATAAGAAAGGGAAGCAAGCAACCCCTGTGGCAAAGACTTCTTCCTTTGGTCATGGGGAATGCTATAATTGCGGTTCAAAGGACCATTATGCGAACAAGTGCCCAAAGTCTCTCTCTTGTCGCTACTGCAAGGTTCCCGGTCATGTTATATCTTCATGCCCCAAGCTTCAGGGCAAGAAGGAGGGAAAGTTTAATGTTGCTCAAGCCCCTGGCAATACATCTCGAAATCAAGGTATTTCTCATTCTATCCTTGATGGGATTATTTTATTTCGTGATCATCATATTCGAGTTCTTTTTGATACGGGTGCATCCCATTCTTTTATATCAAAAGAACTTGTTGATACTTTTTCTTTGGATGTTTTGTGTTTAATGACTTCTTTGAGAATTGCAAATCCGGTTGGTGGATCCGCAACAATCAGTTTATTGTGTAAAGATGTCGAGATTATTTTTTGTGATTTTTCTTTCCTAGCTGATTTGCATGTCATGCGTTATTTAGGCTTTGGAATGATTTTGGGAATGGATTGGCTTAACCGTTATGAAGCTCATATCATATGTCCTGAGCGGACTATTCATCTTCGACATCCTCAATCTGTTAATCAGGTTTCTGTTATTCTTAAAGATTCAGATTCTTCTTTGGTTGCATCTTTATATTCTTTAAACCCTCGTGATGACGATGATGATGATGATGAGGGTGATATTATTTCTCTTATTCACGTCGTTCGTGAATTTTCCGACATATTCGAGTCCGTTTTAGGATTACCACCTAAGCGAGCAATTGAGTTCAGAATTAATCTTATTCCTGGAGCTCAACCTATCACTCGTCCTCCTTATCGTTTGTCCAATAAAGAAAATGAGGAGATGCGCATACAATTATCCGATTTGGAAATGAAGCAATTTATTCGCTCTAGTTCCTCGCCTTGGGGAGCTTCAGCTATTTTTGTGAAGAAATCCGATGGTACACTTAGGCTTTGCGTTGACTACCGCAAGCTTAATGATCTTACTATAAAAAATAAATATCCTTTACCTCGGATTGATGATCTATTCGATCAACTTAGTGGTGCTAGAGTCTTTTCACAATTAGACTTAGCTACTGGATTTCATCAGCTTCGTATTGCAGAGGATAGCATTCCTTTGACATCGTTCCGTACTCGTTATGGATCTTATGAATGGCTTGTTATGCCATTTGGTCTAACGAATGCTCCGGCTTATTTCGTTGACCTTATGAATCGAGTTTTCAAAGATTTTCTCGACCGGTTTGTTCTCATCTTTATTGATGATATTCTTGTGTATTCTAAAACCGAGGAGGAGCATGAAAAACATCTTTGGATTGTGTTGGAAACTCTTAGGAGTAATCAATTGAAAGCAAAATTTTCTAAATGTCATTTTTGGCAATCTCGTGTGAGGTTTCTCGGTCATATTATTTCCGAATCCAGAATTTCTGTGGATCCTTCAAAGATTGAAGTGATTCAAAGTTGAAAGAAACCTGAGAGTGTGACTGAAATCCGCAGCTTTCTCGGATTGGCGGGCTATTACCGTCGTTTTATAAAAGACTTTTCTAAGATTGTCGTCCCTCTTACTGGCTTAACAAAGAAAGGTGTTAAATACATTTGGTCGGACAAATGTGAAGCTTCTTTTCAGAAATTAAAAGAACTCCTTTCCGATGCTCCTATTCTTGTGATTCCCAATGGAAACCAAGATTTTATTGTTTATACCGATGCTAGTCGCGTTGGTTTGGGTGTCGTTCTTATGCAAAGAGAACGTGTTATTGCTTATGCTTCCAGGCAATTGAAGCCTGCCGAGACTAGATATGCCACTCATGATTTAGAGCTCGCAGCTATTGTTTTTGCTCTTCGGATTTGGCGTCATTACCTTTTAGGAGAGAAATTTGTTCTTTATACCGATCATAAATCCTTGAAGTATTTATTCTCTCAAAAGGAACTTAATTTGCGTCAACAGCGTTGGCTCGAATTTCTTGCACCATATGATCTTGATATTCTTTATACTCCCGGTAAGGGTAATCGTGTCGCCGATGCCCTTAGCCGTAAACAACAAGCTGTTGTTTCTATGATGATATCCGAATGGAATGATCTCGAGATTTTATCCACTTGTGAAATTCGAGACCGTATTTCCGATTTATGTTCATCTCTTGTTTTATGTAGCCTTGAGGCTCATCCTTCTCTTTTTGACCGCATTCTTGAAGCTCAAAGGCTAAATCCCGAATTGGCTCTTCTTGGCCAAAATATCAAGGGTAAGATTGATATTGAAAGTTTGAAAGACTTTGATATTGATTTTCATGGCGGCATTCGAAAATTTGGTAGACTTATCGTACCAAATATTGGTGATCTTCGTAAAGATATTTTAGAAGATTCCCATCATTCTAAATTAACCATTCATCCCGGTAGTAGTAAAATGTACGCGGATATGAAGCAACTTTATTATTGGGAGGGAATGAAACTTGACATCGCTAATTTCGTTAAGCGTTGCATGACTTGCCAACTCGTTAAGGCCGAGCATCGAAGGCCCGGTGGGCTATTGCAACCTTTAGAAATTCCAATTTGGAAGTGGGACAATATTTCCATGGATTTTATAGATGGCCTTCCCCGTTCTCTTTCGGGTCATGATAGCTTATGGGTGATTGTTGATAGGCTTACTAAATTTGCCCATTTTATTCCCGTTCGGTCTATCCGAACCGTTCCTCTTTTGGCTAAGCTCTTTATCAAAGAGATTGTTAAATTGCATGGAGTTCCTACTTCTATTGTTAGCGACCGTGATCCATTGTTTACTAGTGGATTTTGGAAGAGTCTTCAAAAAGCTTTGGGAACGAAGCTTAATTTTAGCACCTCTTATCATCCTCAGTCTGATGGACAAACCGAGTGTGTGAATCAAACACTTGAAGATCTTCTTCGTGCTTGTGTGCCTGATTTCGGTGGAAGTTGGGAAGATCATATTTCACTTGTCGAATTTTCCTATAATAATAGCTTCCAATCTAGTATTGGTATGACACCTTTCGAGGCACTCTATGGAAGGCCATGCCGATCTCCTTCTTGTTGGCTTGAGGCTGGTGAGAAGCTGGTTTTAGGTCCAGATTTTATTCGTGATTCCACATAAAAGATTGAACTTATTCGACATAGGATGAAAGAAGCCCAGAGTAGACAAAAATCCTATGCCGATAACCGAAGAAGGAAGTTAGAATTTTCTGTGGGAGATCTTGTGTTCATTCGTGTTTCACCTATGAAAGGTGTGGTACGTTTCAGTCGATCGGGAAAATTAGCGCCTCGATATATTGGGCCATTTCCTATCACCGAACGTATTGGTTCCGTGGCTTATCGCCTTTTATTACCGGCTCAGTTTTCTGCTATCCATGACGTGTTTCACGTTTCTCAACTTCGGAAGTGTCTTCGAGATTCCGATTCTATTCTTGAGCCTGGTGTTGTGGAAGAAATTGAAGTTTCGCCTAATTTAACTTATGAGCAGCATCCTATTCGAATTATTGCTTCGGAGGTCAAACGCCTTCGAAATAAAGATGTCCCGCTTGTGAAAGTTCAATGGTCTTCAAATCCTAAGGATTGTTCTTGGGAGTCTAGAGAGTTCATTGAGCGAACACATCCGGACTTACTTTCTCGTGCTCTTTGAGGTGAACTTCTTATTCAAACTTCTTTTGTGTTGAATATGCTTTTATGGTTGTTACTATATATCTTCTTCTTAAATATTGCGAGGACGCAATTTCTTTAAGGAGGGGAGTCTGTAACAACCCGCATATTTGTCGATTTTTATATTTAAATGTTTTATTTAAATATTTTATCGATACTCGGAATTTAGTCCGAAAAGCTACTTTTTGTATACGGTCGAATTAGGACTCGGGACCACTCCCATTGAGTTTAAAATACCGTTTGCGATCTTTTTGAGTATAAGCTTCGATATGTTTGGAGAAAGTTGAATTTTGCTACTTTTTGCTTAGGGCTTTGGTTTGGGCTGAGCCCAATAACCCCACTTACTAGCTCAGTTCCAATCTCCTCTCCTCTTCATTACTTCATAATTTCCTAAGACATTCTAGCTTCATCAAAAATGGGGGAAGAGAAAAAGAATTAGGAAATCCTAAGCCTTAGTTTCCATTAGCAAATCCCTCTTCTTGCTCTAAACTCAAGTGAACCCATTGGTAAGCTCTTTCTTCTTCTTCTCCAACTCATTCTCTCTTTGATTTCAGAAATTTCTCAAACCTAATTTAGGAAATGTTTCTCTTTTAAGCTTAGGTTGAAGCTTCTTGAGTTGAATTTGAAGAGTGGTTGACTCTCCTTTGCTTTCAAGCTTCTTCTTCAATCGTTTGGGTTCAAAGGTGAGATTTTTATCTCACATCTATGCTTATATTTATCTTCGAATGTTAGGTATGAATTCCTAACACTTATTCGTGTGCATTTGCTTTTGGTTTGGATTGATTTGGAGAATATTCCAATTTTTGGTGTTTTGTGTTCAATTCGTTAAAAATCCTAACTTTGATGTTTGAACATGTTTTTGGTGATGCATCGAGGAGCATATAGGGCCGGGTAGTTGATTGGCATAATCCCTTAGTGCCGTTGCTCGAGAGAATGCAATTTGGTCGAGGTTGGACCTCAATTGGATGGACTGGGAAGGGACTGGCAACAGGTCCGGTCGACCGAGCCCTGCTGCCGGCCGACCGACCTGCTGCCAAGTGCATAAGCACTTCTGTATTTAAGGTTCGGTCGACCGAGTACAGGGTTCAGCCGACCGACCTGCTTCCCGAGGAATTTTGAGAACAGGGTCCGGTCGACCGAGCTCTGTAGCCGGCCGACCGACCTGGTGCATTTTTTCCTATTTCGCCTAGTTGTTTGAATTTCCAACTTTAATCGATTCGTGTTGTTTCCTATGTGTTGTTATCATTTGTTATGACTTTGATGACTCCTTTTTAAGGATTTTTGAATATCCATTTCGATGGATTCTTTATCGGTTTCGTTGGATTTTATTCACATCTTCGTATGTGAATTTTAGTGATTGATTGTTCCTACAATCTTCTTCGTGACTTGTCACTTTAAAAATATAAAGGTTTCTATACTAGTAGTAAATATCAAAACTCTTTCTTCAAATTATTTCAAAACTATTTTAGTACAAAGCTCGCTTCTTAAACCATTTTCCAATCTATTAGTATATACAAACCTTTACCTCACTCGTATGAGAAATCTAATTAAACGACTTAGTAAAACGAGTGGTATGAAACGCTTGCGTTTACTTTATCGGTTAATTCTTATACTTGTTCGATTGAATCCCTTGTGACAATTTTATAGTGGAGATCTACAGTTTGTTCGTAAATATTTAAGTTAAGCAAGTGGTTATGGGACATGAAGCTAAACTCATATATTTACTAGCTTAGTGTAATTGACACTTCTCGTTGATCATGACGATCATCTTTGTGATTTAGACTAGCAATGTGCGATGTCTCTTTGTCTGCGAGGGAGACTAAACCCCGTTTTGTGGAGTTTCGACTCAAATTGGTGGGGTAGCAACCCATGGTCTTCGGGCCGTTTGTGGAGCTTCGGCTCAATTTGTGATGGTTAGCAACCATGGAATTAGCGTTCCGTTTGTGATACACGTGTTGGCGAGCTTTATGCTCCCGTTTGTGATAGGCCTCCCCCTCTATGTGATTTCTGGACTTCTTGATATGATCTCTAGAATTTGTGTTTCACCAATTTTCGTGATTTCCATTGATAAGCTTTGTCGATATTTGTGCATTGGTGAATTTGTGCGTCATTGACTTTTGGTGATTTCTGTATTTCGTGTGTCGAATTCTGGAATTAGTGTGTCATTGACTTTTGTGATTGACATTGATATTATCGTCAATATTTATGGTTTGGTGAACTAAATTAGGAGTATGACGTTTCTGTGATTCTTGTGTAGATTTTGTGACATTGAATAATCCCTTGATGATTTTCAACTGCTTATATATATCACAGCTTGGCATTGTGATTATTATGTGTTTAGTCATCTCTCTTATTCTATATCGTTTCATATGATATTTATAGTTAGACTGATCCGTTTATTATTTTCTTATTAAATAATACTCGGGTCAGACCGAGATGTTACAGGTGCTTCTTCTTGACTTCTCCCCAGGGATTCATTACTCTGACTTTAGGCAAACTACTTAGATTAGCAGTTTATTTTGTTATATACACCTGAGATATAGACTCATTGTTGTATTCTTTTGTATAGCACGTGTTGCTATTCTTTTGTATATTTGTCGATCTTTTTGACCACTACTCTGATATACACTTCCATGTGTTAATTATACATTCATATCTTCTTCCGCCTTTGTGATATGAATTATCTGTGACTGATTTATGATATGTTTATTTCTGTATTTGTTTCCGAAGATATTACAGCCACTGTGTAGTAGCTTTGAGTTTGTGTCGGTATGTCGGATTTCCTCTTGATAATGTATTGCATGTTATACTATCTGACATATCAATGCTCGCACAAAGCAATTACACGGATGGTCGCTCCTCAACAGCCTTATTCTCCATGCTAGTCGACAGCATTCACCGTAATGTTCTTGTCTAGCGTGGGTATAGAGGTGGGGCGTCACATATAAACTATTTTAAAATGAACGTGGTGTTATAATAACATTTGGTTGTTGAAGAGACCGGGATCGGTTATTATCATACTCTCTCCAATGCCTAAAACCACTTTAATAACCGTGTAGTGGTGGAGTGCCCAGAATGAAGTAAGATGGTGGGGACGTTCTATTGAGGTATATACGTGGACCCGACTCCCGTGAGGTGGCATAAGGTGGCTAAAACAGGAGCGATTCTCGGGCCAAGTGAGGTAGCTCCTCCGATCGGACACACTTCTTCGTATGCCATTCTATTATTTTGTGATTGACTTGGTGCGCATCTTTGATTTTGGGAGTGTGGCTTGAGGTGGCGGTAGATGCAACTATGTGTTACCACCAGCCTGGATGCGTAATTGATTTATTTACCCTAGCCTATTTGCGCCATGTCACCTACCTTAGTGAGACCACTACGAGTTTGTTTTGTAGCTTACCTATGGATTGCCCTCTTACGATGTTCAGTACAGGGGAGATTACGGTACTGTATAGACTATGGGAATATATAAAATGTGTTAAGGTGGAAAATGTAAAGCCTTATCGTTATTTTAGGAGTTTACTTTACTTTAGACATTATTATAATGGCGTATATTACTACATAGTAGATAGTTTAACGAATCCTTAGAGGATAGGTAGCCCAAACATCCTTTAAGTTACTTATACTTTAGTTGTTATTTCACTTGAGTTGATTTATTGATATAAGAATGTTAATCCAGACTCGAGTATTTTGTGTTTTGCTTTACGCTCGGGTAAAACTGAGCGGGGCAGTATTTGAGACTCACCTTTGGAGTTAGAGCTTCGCTTGGAGATCCATCTGTCTATTCAGCTTGCAGTTTTCAGTTAACTCTAGTGATATATTCCAATTTGTACTTGACTGTTACATTGAGACTTCTATGTATTCGAGACTTCTGTTGTATCTTGTTTAACTCTGTTATATATATAGTAGCTTCATGAACTAGTATTCTTTTGTTTTCGTTGCCTATTGTTATATTACTCTGCGTCTGTGATTCTGTTATTTATTTTTTTACTGTATATGATGAGTTTTGTCAAATTTATTTAACATTCTGGTATTTTGAGCAATTCAATTCTGGCATGTGTGAATGTGAATGGTTGAAAATGTCAGGATGTTACAGTTGGTAACAGAGCTTTGGTTTTTGTCAAAAATCAACACATATAGTAAATTTAAGTACGGAATTACTTTCATTCGAGCTTGAATCTCTTCCTCTTTGAATGGGTTTCCCTTTGTATCTTGGAACATTTCTGTCGGTTCCAAAATCCATTCTTTCTCCCTATTCGTGTTTTCTTAATTTTGGAGTATCCCATAGCTCCACTAATTATTTGTAAAGAGGTGAAACTTCATTACAACAAGCAGTGATTCACCGAAGGTTTCTGTATCCTTGGTTTACGATGTTGCCATCTTTTGGAATATCTGAATTCTACCTCTAGCGATCAATGTCTATTTGCCTCAGAATTCTACATCGATCTTATTCTTGAAGTCACGATTGACTCGATTAAGGTCGCTCGCGATTTATATAAATCTGTCCATCTTCCTATTCTGATATCAATTACCTTATCTTCATTTTGAGCATATCCTCTAGTTTGAATTCTATTGATTAGAGTCTTTCTAATTTGAACCTCTATCATTATTCTATAATCTATTTTGTTTAATCGGGTGAAGGAGTGTATTTGTAATTATATTAAATTGTTTTATATATTGTATCGTTTGAGTTGTTAATGTTGATTTGGGGTTTCAATCGATTCGTCTGATCAGCGTTATCGATAGGAATTCCAAAACACTTGAACAGAGCAAACTCACACAATTTTGGTTTCAAATTTGGTAAATGAAATAATTTTGTATGATTATATTATATATATGTATAGTATAATTTTCTGAGATTTAATAGTCAATTAAATTGGTTATTATAAATGATAATATTTGATTTTTATCTATTGTTTTATAAACCATTGATTTTCCAATATACAAATAAATGAATTTATCAAACATGGTTTATAATTTGATTTGGACTTTAAATGAATTTAAATTAAGAATTTAAGAATTTAATTTCCGATGATTCCAAACTTTGGTTTTAAAGCTTTAAACGTATATTATTTAAAGTATTTTCAAATAAAAATTGTTTTAAGAGAATTTTTAGATGTTTAAACAGTGCTCTTCTCTTTTTTCGCTATAAAATTATTTCGATGATGACGGCTGCATCATCAACCTTCATTTTTGAGTTTCAGAGTGGAGAGATCATTCTGTAGCTATGCTACAGTTTTGTTTTAGAAACTAAATTGATTTGAATTTCTAAATTACGACTTGATTTATAATATATATTAGTATATGATTATAAATTTGATTTGATATATAATATATATATATATATACACATATTTATCTCTAAATGGTTCGAAGTGAACCAGAAATTTAATTCTTAAATTTTATGTTAAAGGCGATTTTAATTAAAAAATGAAGCCAAAATTTTTGAATGAGTATTTAAACTTGAATAATTGAATTAGAAAATTTTACTCATAAATTACTCAATTTCAATCCAATATAACTTCCTTAATCATTCAGAAATTGAATATGTAATTGAATAATTTACAATGTAAAATGACGTTAAAGGAATTTATAAATAAAATTTGTGTGGTTATAATAATGTTATACACTTAAATTTTATTTATAAATAGAGATAAACATAATAATAAGGTAATTGAATAATAGATGAGATAAAAAAATAAATTTTGTTCGAAGAAAATAATAAATTAAAATTAAGTCAACTTAATGAAATACCTTGAATTTAAAAATCAATTATTGAATATTAATTAAATTAAGTTGAAATTTATATAGTTTTAAATTAATTGTTTATTTTATTTTCAATCCATTTTTTTGAGGTTGTTTTATTCTCCTACCTCGTGCCTTTTTTAGGACGAAAAGTTATGAGTGGGGAGAGTGTAACGACCCGTAAATTTTCATTTATTTTATTATCATATTTAACTAAAATTTTGTGAATTTTTAAATAATTGAATTTTGAAATAAAAATTTAATATTTGGAATACGTCTAATTAAACATAGCAAATGGTAAATTTTCATCTGATAATATGGAAGTTTATTTTCTTTTGTAATTTTATTCAATTTAAATTAGTTAATATTTGATGATAATAAAATGTTTTTCAAACCTGAATATTTTTATATAATAAATTTGTAAATCATCTTTTGAGCGCGACGTCATTTTTCTTTCTTCAAATTTGGACTACTATTGCTCCGTTTATCTTATTTTCGGTAAAATAGCTGCATTTTTCGATACCGATTATCGACTTTTGATGAGGCAGTTATGCCATTGATATCCGTATACCGTTTTGATCATCTCGTCTTGTTGATCTTCACAGCATATTCATTCATATGTCTTGGAGTTTGAGGCACGACGAAATCTACGCAACGACCTATCAATATGGTTCCGTATTTGAGCCTTTTTGGTTTCCTTGTCTTTGTATTTGTTTGCACAAAAAAGGGCAAACACCTCCAAGTCGTATGATTTAGTCGATTTTATGTTGTTCTTAATGATTTGGATGATTTATGCAAATATGTAAAAAGCAGGGACTAAACTGTAAAAGATACACATATTTATAGTGGTTCGGTCAGAATGCGCCTACGTCCACTTCATATGTTATTCTCTTTCGTTGTTCAGATTACAAGTACAAAGCTTTGATTACAAGTGTATGAAAGTTGTTTGAAAGTTCTGTTCGTTCTTGAGCTCTCAAACTTGTCCCCCATTGTTGTACCCCTACCCCTCTATTTATAGAGTGAGGCTGCAGGTAGGGGTCCTGGATGTGTATGGCTACTGGTGGGCCTGGGCTGATGTAATCTGGCCTGGCATTGTTGATTCGGTAGTGCCTTGGTTCGGTAGTGGATGAGTTGGGATTTGGTTCGGTGGGACTTGGTCCGGTGGATTGGTTCGGTGGGACTTGGTCCGGTGGATTGGTTCGGTAGTGAATGAGTTGGGATTTGGTTCGGTGGATTGGTTCGGTAGTGAATGAGTTGGGATTTGGTCCAGTGGGACTTGGTCTGGTGGAGAGTGGTGAGTTTGGTGATAAAGGATAGAGTTTGGTTCGGCTAGGCTTAGGAGGTGGGTTGGCTGGATAGTGAATGGTTCGGTGGTGGTGGAAACGCACCCAACAGTATTTGTCCACCGTTGAATTCAAATAGCCTTTGGCATTTATATCCTTTGATATTCACGCTGACTTTTATTTTTCCACTATTCTAGCCTAATTTTTAGGTCCGCCTCTTCCCCTCTTTTGAACTGTTCATTTATAAAAGTATATTCATTTTTCTAGAAAACTGTTGTCATTCATTCTTTCTATCTATCTGTTCCTCGTCGGTTTGCTTCGTGAATTCCCGACCAGAAGTCATGCTCCTTCCCTAGCTTCGCGTTTCCCTCTTGCCCTCAACCTTTCACCAATGCAACCCGCCACACAGGCCTCAGTGCCTCTCCCATTGTGATGACCCAGAATTTTTGGATGTTTGAAATCGAGATATTTAATTGATTTTAAATATTTAAAAGTTAATTTCTTTACTTGAATTCAAATATCATCATTTATGCGGTAATTAAATTATTAAATTAAATAAGTTGAAGTTGGGTAAAATATTGAATCTGCAGTTCTAAGCTTAAAAATATTTTGAAGGCTTGTAAAAGTTATATTGATAGTACCGAAGACAGTAAGGGTGTTAAAATTGAATTTGGAAGTGTTTTGTTAAGTTTTGAAATTTTATCGTTTAAATTGAAATTTAAAAATAGCCTTCCGTGACACAGTCTCGGAATTTGACGAAACTAGTTCCATTGGACCCGTAATTGTAACGACCTAGATTTTGGAAAATTTAAATTGAAAATATTTAATTAATTTTAAATATTTGAATGATGGTTTGGCTTGAATTTCAAATTATCAGAATGAATTTAGCAATTAACGTCGTAAAATTTAATCTATTGAAAGTTGAATAAAAATTTGAATCTTTAATTTTAAGCCTGTTAAAAATAATTTAAAGGCTTGTAAAATTCATATTGATAATACTGAAGATAATAGATGCTTCAGAATTTAATTTGAAAGTGATTTGTTCAGTTTTGAAATTATATCGTTTGAGTCGATATTTGAATATAGCCTTCCGAGGCACAGTCATGGAATTCGACGAAACCAGTTCCATTGGATCCAGAATATTGTATTATTATTGGATTTCAAAATTCGTATTGATCGGAGTTGTTATGTGAGCGTACGACATATAAATGCGTTGAAATTAAATCGAATTCAATTTAAATTTAAAATTTTATTTAGTCAACATCAGCACGTTATCTCCCTAAAATATGCCTACAATCACGAAGAGATCGTGCAAGCCATGCTCTTTCAATTTTAAATAACCATCTTCCTCTATCTGTTCAAAATCAAATGGCCATGCTCTAAAACCAAATTCCATTTCTCTTTCCATTCCCCTTTCAAACCCGAGTACCCTCCCCTCGTTCCCAATTCAAAATCGCAAGCTCCTCCTCGTTTTTCTCTTCCTTCAGAAACGAAACCGTTCTCTCGTTCAAATTAATATTAATGGCCGAACTTCCCCTCTTTAAATTCACAATAAAAATCGAATCTCAGGCAAGAAAACAAATGCAGATCGAAATCAAATCCTCAAATTGCGTAATAACCGCATTCAATTTCTGTTCCTTAAATTTTTGGTTGAGCTCGACCTTTGTTTCACGCAGCAGCCTTTGACTAGGGCTGGGTTGGAGCACGCGATTGAACGCATTTGGGCAGTGAGTTGCGATGGCGATGGGGCGGTGCTCGGAGGGTTCGATAACCGAAGCTGGAGCCTCCCTAGTATCTCACGATCGATTTCGGCTGAGCATAGCGATGGCTTCGCGATGGCAGAGAAGTATTGTTTTATTTTATAAAATATAAAAGTCCCAGTATTTAATTTTTACAGTAAGTTAAATATTAAATTTTTAACATCATGATTTGAAATTAAGAAATTGCAGTAAAGAATTTAGATGTAGATTTATAGATTTACAAAAAGATAATACAATAGATTATATATATATATATATATATATATATATGCAAGTAGAAAATATATATATAGTTTAGAAATTTTCAGTTTGTATAAAATTTACAGTAAATAAGTTTTAGTTTAAAAATGTATATATATAGTAAACCAGGAAAGAAAGAAAAAAATTAACAGTGAAGGAAAGTACGATATAAACAGAAAAAATATAGTTACAGATAAGATTTGAAAAAAAAACAGGTATTTTAAATATAAGAGATTTATAAAAAGGGAATTTAGTTCAAAACAGAGAAAAATATATTCTTACAGTAGGGTGTATACAGGGTTTAAAACAGCAACGGGAAAAGAAAATATTTTGTTAAAAGAAGGAATTAGTAAAAATTAAAAATATAAATGGAAATTTATTTTTTGACTAGCGGAATTAATTTGTACAAATGGTTCATTTAATTATTGGCATTAAAAATAATTTACTAAAGGAAATTTAGTTTTAGATTTTATCGTAGTTAAATAAATTTATTTTAAAAGGGAATCAGTTTAAAATTTTATTTTTTTTGTTTAAAGTAGATCATCGATGATTAAATTTTTTAAATTAAACATATAAGTTATAAATAGAAATTGGTTTAAAATTAAATCATTCGCAAATTAAATTTATTAAATGGCAATTGAATTGCTCGATTATTCTAATATTAATAAAACCTTATAATGTTGTCATAAATGAGAAATTGGTTTAAATAAAACTATTAATTAATTAAACAATCAAAAACGAAAATTGGTTATTTGATTGGTTTGAGTGTTAATTAATTTGTATAATATTTATACAAGGTCTATAAATCGAGAAAAACAAGTCTGGAATGGAAATGGACTGCGAATAAAATGCTAAGGTGAGTGCTTCTCACTCAAAAGGGTTTGTTTAAATTTTGAATAGTTAGATTTAAAATTGTTGATTGTGTTGATTGTTTGTTTGGATAATATAGTATTATCTATTGTATTGAAATAGACCCTATACGCCGCCTATTAAGCGGATGTTATTTATTAAACCCATATACCGCGATATTCCACTTTGAAGTGGTATTGGTATTATATATGTACTTGGAGTTGATTTCCCGCATTATATAGCGGATGAGACCCTATTGCGCCGCCTATTAAGCGGATAATAATTTATAAATCCCATAAACCGCGATATCCCGTCTTGAAACGGGATTGGTATTGTGCTAATATCTGTCGATGCAGGGAAACATGTTGGAGGGATCCAACTGGATTCCTCAAATAGATTGAATTTGTTTTCGATGTTGTGTGTTTATAATCCCTGTGTGATTATCTTTATGATTGAAACTGTTGAAGGCTAAAATTTAGCCGAATAAAATTCTGGTATCGTTACATACCGGAAATAAATAAAAATTGATTTTTGGAAATAAATAGTAGATTAAAATGAATGGTTTAAATTGGGATTTTTGGAATTATTATAAACGATTTATATAAGAGATTTATAAAATTGATATTTATAAATTAAAATATTGGGATTTTGAACAAGTTTTTATAAGCGTTAAAATGAATTATAAATGAATTCATAAGTGAATGAAATTTATAAATTGTGAAGATATAAAAGGAAATGATTTTTGTAAAATAAGAGAATTATAAATAATTTACTTATAAATTGGGTTTTAGCATTTAAATGAAATATAAATATAATTTGTTAAGTAAGGGATTTTATAAGTTGAAGTTTTTATAAAATTATAGATGTGAATTTATAAACGTTATTTTATAAACCGAAATCAATTAAATTCGATAGATTAAACATAGAAGTTTATTAAAGGAGATGTATCCACGATTTTGGACAGCTTATAACCTTTTAAATAGAATGTGTAGAAAATGTTGAATTTGGATTAACGAAGTATATTCACGATTTTGGATGGTGAATAATATATTAAAGAAATGTTTTGGGAAAATGATATTTTTAAATAGAATTAAAACGATTAGAGATGTTCTAAATGTATTAAGTATTGAAAACATAGATTTCAACATTCGTTGTTGAAATAGGCGTTTTCAAGGAATAGAAGGAAATGGTAGACTATAACAATGTTGTTATAGTAAATGATTTCCGAAAGGAAATGTTTTATATAGTATTGGGATTTATATATCTATTTTAATTTCGAATCCCTATACTAGTGATTTAGGTTGTCGTAACGATGTTTTGCGTAGCATTCGTTTTGACCCAAATAAATGTGCTTAAGAAGGATGTTTTCCGTAAGAATGAAATATCTACTTAATTGTGATTTAAGTATATCGAATATTTTTCAAATGTTGAAAATAAATAGATTTGTGAATTACTTATTATTAAATAAGTATGGAAATGTTTTTCGAATATGAAATGAAACGTTTTTGAGAATTTATCTTTGTAAAGATAAATTGAAAATGAATATTAGAAATTGATTTGAAAATCGTATATTCATAGATATTTTTGAAATATAATTGCACTATGGAATTTATAAACAAAACGGGAAATTTGTTTAAAAATAAACGTTGATTTATTTATGAAGTGTGGAAATAATATATCTTATAAAGATATGTTGAAAATAAATACTTTGGAAAATTATTTGGAATCTGATGATGTTGTGTACGCCTATTGATAGTTAAATAACCGACTATCAATATTTACCTTTAAATAGGTATTTGTTGTGATTTGCTTGAATTTGAATGCTACACTCATTTTTAAAATAAGCGCTCACTATTCGGGTTAGCCGAGAAAGGACCTTGGGGTCTTATAACCCATTCCGAATAGTGATACGTCGTTATGGATTGTATTTGATGACCGGTGTTGAAGACCGAATATTTATGAAAACGGAAGGATTACCGTCGAATGTTTCTGCATCGGCTGATCTCCGATATAGAAATTTATTACCCTTTGTGATGGGATGTCCGATCGTAATTAATGAATATCCGGATCGCAAGGGCTTCTTTGGAAGTGTCTTCGGTTCCGTTCGATCCCGGAACGGACTTGTATGGATGTGTGTCTGACGTTACAATATGAGATGTAAAGATGATTTCTATCAAATATATTTCCATTGGTGGCGGAGAATTTATTCTCTTAGCTTAACACCCTTAGAGGTTATATAGTTGATGGTTACTAGTGATACACTTCCAATTTGGTAATGTGGCGTACTAAGCGCTGTTGAGCATTTGTTGAATAAGGCGCAGCTTTTATATAAAGAGTGGCTTTGTGGACGAGACTTCGTCGGACCTCACACCTCGGAAATGGTCAAAACAGGAAGGATGCAGCAAAATTCTAGGGAGTAGCGCCCCTTAGTGTATGTCATTTCCTTCTGAATAGAGGTGGTATCATGGTATGGAGCCTAGATATTTAACCTATGTTGTGCTGCAAATTTATTTCTTTGTGGTTGTTGGAATCGAGGATCCTCGGGATGAAAGGTTGTTACAGCCGGGGAGTGGCATACGCGTGTTAGTAGTTACTTAGTTTTGCAGAGGTAACCCGGCCTTATGTTGACAGAGATCCGGTTAGGTTCTCGGGACGTCTTTCCAGAGGCGTTTCCATATGGCAATGGGAAGTTCCTTGGGCTGACCATTTGTTGGAAATCCAAAGAAACAATACCAACCTTGTACGGTTTTAGTTGTAGAACCTGCCATTTAATATGGTAGCTATAGTAGGCATAATATAATGGTACCTATGCTGGCTAAGATTTATATTCTACTTTCGAAATGTTTTCTACACTATCCACTAATAATAATATAAAAAATGATTTGATTTCGCGTAGTAAGCATCTTTGACTAACATAAGAAGAAATCTCCTCTAAGTCTGCGTTTGCATTGTGTGTGTGGTGGGAGGTCTTATGTGTGACGACCCGGAATTTTCTAGCAATATCAATTTAATAATCTGCATTAAATATTAAATTGATTTGATATATTTTTATTAATTAAATCTGAATTGATGCTTTTCTTTTAATAAATATTCAATTGGTAAATTTTACCTGTTAGGAATTAATTGTTTGTTTTCTATTTATATATGTATATATTTGTATACATTGTAAATAGATGAATTTGTTTTAAAATTTAATTAATAAATTATGTTTTAAAATACTAATATATATTTTAGTGAATTAGAAATTATGTTCTATTTAATATAAACTTTTCAAAGGCTAAATAAATCAATATAGAGTTTTAAATATATAAGTAAATGTTTAAATAGTTCAAAACTCATTTTAACTTAAGTTTAAATTTAAAATTTATTAACAAAGGATTTGTTTACTTTTCTTTTAGTATAGTTTGATTTAAAATATGAATTTAAAAATATATATGAGTTATATATATAATCTTGTAAATCAATACATTAACATACATTAATAAAATATGTAGTTTATAATGGAAAGATGATTTATTTTATTTATCATTTCAAGTTGATCATATGTTTTATAATATAAATAAGTAAGGATGTGTATATATATATAGGGATGCAAGATTTTAAGTAATAAGTTAAACATAGAAATAAAATAAAATATTCATAAAGCTATAAATTAGAAGTTAACATACTATATGTAATAAGTTAAATAGAAGTAAACATATAGAATACATTCATAGATTAAAGCTAAGTATAGGTACATTTCAAATTAACAATAACAAGACAACAACAATTAATCTAGAAACAAATAAGTTGTTTGTAAACTATCAAAAATGAAACTGCAGTATATACATATATGTATATGTTTAAAGCATCTAGATAAATATCTTTATACAAACAAAATCTAAAATATATGCAGGAATCAAATGTGTGCAGGTCAAACAAGATTTGCTATGTTTTATTGTACAAATTTGGTTTTAGTTGAAACATAATAATATCTAGCAATAAATGACTATAATAAGAACATACATGTCATATAAACAACATGATGATATAAAAATCTATGTGTGCAGGCCAAATTGAATGAAATTCATGACAGTGAAAAAAAAAAAATACACAACTGCATATATGAAGCTTGTGTAGGAAGATAGTATTAAATATCTTAAGCTAACAAACAAAAAGTAATTAATGTAAAAAATCTTTTAGTACACTAAGTATTATATATCAGCCCACAATTTAAATAAAATATCTCTGGAAACATCTGTACAAACAAAGATTTTATGCACATATTTGTTTCAGATTGTTGAAACATAATCATATACCCTGTCTTCTTATTTTTCTATAAAGCAGTTTCATTTTTATTCAATTCGAATTAATTGAGAAGTAAAGTAACTTCATTTCAAACTCAAACAAACAAAGCTTCAGTTTAAACAACAATCAAAATTCAGTTCAGTTGAGAAATCAAAGAGGAATTCAAACAGGTAAATTGCAAGCCTGTTGCAAAACAAATAAGGCTCTGTTCTTCCACTGATTCAAGGTGAGTAACATTTTTTTAGATTTACTTAAGTTTAAATCCTGATGCATGCCTATATTTGAATGTTGAAATGAATTGTGTGAACATCTATATCTTCATTTTCTCTGGATATTGGTGAGATGAAATTCTGCATAACTAAAGCCTGCAAATCAAACTGTTTTTCTTAAAAACTTGTTGTGTTTCTATTTGCTGTGAGTAACTCATTTTTATAAGGAATTAAAGGTATAAATTAGTTGAGATTACTGTACTGATAAAGATTGTATTATAGAGTATGATTGTGTGTTATATCCTGAATTCCTGAAGTATGATTGTGTGCAGGTATTTCAACTTGCAATTTGCTCTGTTTCCAGTATAGTTTATTTGAATTCAAATTTTTGAATTATTGCTTGTTTAATCTTAGTATTTAAATGAAATTTGTAGTTTCATTTCAAAACATTAGTTAGAAATTTACTTAAAACAAGTAATGTATATGTATCTATATGACTCAGGAAACCAAGAAAAAGAAACAAGACTGAGCATCTCTATAATGTTAAAAATTCAAATATCTTAATTTATGAATTCAAGTACATGGATCGAATCATTTAACCAAATTATGATTTTTAAAAGGAATATGGGGATTTTTAGTGAAAGGAATGAGGTGCAGTTAGTGTTTTAGTGTTTTAGGCATTTTAGGTTGCCGTGGTCGATCAAGTGGATATGGGGGGTTGAGTTTCGGTCTGGTGGTAGAGGAGGTTGCCGTGGAGTTGGGAAAATTAGGGGATGGCGGCGCAAATGGTGGTGGAAGCGTCGGTGGGGGTTTCAAGTTTTGAAACCTAATTTTACTGCACTTGAAGTTTGGGATCACCGCGGCTAGCATAGGCGACCGAATGTCGCGTGTTTTTGCAGGGAGGTAGGGGAGAGATGGTCGAAGGAGTAGCCGGAGTTTGGTAGCCTCCGGTGGTGGGACCGCCGCGTGCGTGGAGTTGACAGGTTTGAGAGTTGCGAGGTCGTGTGTTTTTTGGGTTTTGTTTTTTTTCCTCCTGTTGTTTTTGCGCGCATGAAGAACTCGAAGCAGCTTGTGTTTTTACTCGGGGAAACTCGCTTATTACTCGAAGAAATAGGGGGGGTGCTCGGGTTTTAGTGTACAGGTTAGTATACAGGTTTGTAAACCTGAAACTGTTTTTGAACTTGTGTTTTAAAATTTAAAATCAAAATTTAAAGCTAGTGCTGAAATAAAATTTAAATAATGAATTTAAGTCAGTATTGAATATAGTTGGAAATAGTAAGTTTTCAAAATTTAAATTATTCTAATATCTTAAAAGTGTTTAAAAATTTAAGTATTTTCAACTAGAGTAAGTTCAAATTAAAATTTAAAGGTGTTAAGGAAAGAAGAATAAAATAGGAATTAAGACTTGGACATGAAATTCCAAATTTGTAATAAAATAAAGTTTTATACTTTAAATTTATTCAAATAAGTTTTAATTGTAATTAAACATGTGAGTTTGCAAAGGGGTTTTGAAAATATAATAAATTAGCTATCAAACTTTATTAAGAATAAATTGGTTTTATTTAGAAAGTAATTTAAATAAATGTTTTCAAACATATTGGAATTTTACTTTAATTCATGAAGTTTTAGATGCATTAACTCTTAAGTTGATTAAGTAAGAATAATTAATGATTGAAATTAATTAAACAAGTAATTATAGTGTAAAAGTAGTAATTAAAGTTAATTAATGAATTAATTAACTAATATGTGATTTAGAACTATAGATTAGATTTTTAAATGAATAATGGTTAATTAAGTTATAATTAATAATAATTAATATAAGTTGATTATGTTAGAAGGAAATAATTAAATAATTATTAATGAAGTTCATTAACCAGATTATGTTATAATTAATTAATATTATTGATTTTTGTAATAAATTAATTAAATTAATTAATTCAAATTTAAATGAAATTATTTATTGAGAAGTAATTAAGAAAATTAATTACTTATTAATGGTGTAAATTAATTTGAGTTAATTAATTTAGTTTAATTAACTGATATTTTGAAATTAAATTACTTAGAAAAGTAATTAAAGGATAATTACGGGATGTAATTAACTGGATGATGTTGTTAATGGAAGTAATTGAAAATATAATTACTTAAAAATTAATCAAGGGATTAAGTAAGCTTGTTATTGAGAAGTAATTAATTTAGGATGATTAATTACTGAATATATTAATCAAGAGGATTAATATTTGTAATTCGAAGATGTGTATTCTTAATATAATTAACAAATGAAAATGAAATTAGAAATCATTAATTAATATAATTAATGATGGGAATTAGAGAAATTGATTTATTTGAGAATAATAAATCAACAAGATAATTAAATGGAAATAAATCAATATAAATGTAATCAATGGAGCATAATTACTCAGAATAGTAATTGGATGATCGTTACTTGATGAAGTTAATACAAGATGATCTGTAAGTAAAGTAATTTGAGTAATTTCCTATGAAATTAATCAAAGGATTGATTTATGGGAATAATTAATCATGGAATGATTAATTTGTTAATAAGTAATTTAATATAATTGGAGATCATTAAGTAATATAATTAGATCATTAAGTGATATAATTAATGAGGTAATTAAGAATTGTAAATTAAGGAATAATTAAATAAGGGAAGTAATTAAATGTTATTCAATTATGAATAATTTAGAACAATTCATTTTAGAAATTAATTAAAGACTAACTTACTTCTTGTAATTAGAGAATGGTTAATTAATTTGATTTATAATTAATTAATAATTGTGAGAGCAGGATTTATGGAATGAGTAATTAATTTAATTTATTTTAAATTAATTAAAATGGAAGTAGTTAATTTAATTCATTTTAAATTAATTCTAGCTTGTGATTCATAAATCATTGCTGATGGATGATATTGATATTTCAATGTTTGATTGTGATCTCAGAAATGAGTTGGATAATGTCTATGTGATATGAGATGTTTGGTTTATGTATGATAATGTTTAATTATCTGTTTGGATGATGATATTAGTTATCTGTTTATGATGATGATGTATTATCTATTATGAGATGTGAATTATTTATCTGTGCATATTGATGATATTGAATTCACTGTTAAGACTAAATAGACAACTTGGCCTTAAAAGACACGCTTTGGATTTCGATGAGACCGGGATCGGTTTTCCGCATTAGGAATATCCGAAAACCACATCGTTTCCAAATTAACGATAGGTCGTGAATCTGAAGTGAAGATGAAGATTCAGAATGCAAGGGTTATCGTCGTTAACTCTGAGGGTGATTCCAAAATGAGTGTAACGAGATAATGCCTTCGGTTTCGTTCAAACCCGGAACGAACTTGTATGGATTGAATGCTTTCAACACATCGTCAGGCGGACGATGAGTATTCTAAGAAATATGTTCTATAAAGGTAATCGTAACCTCAAGCCTCATCAACCGGGAATGGCTAAAACAGGGGAGGTGCAGCAAGGTTAGGTGGGTCATGCCCAAGCAGGACAAGGATATTCCCCTGTCTAGATGTCCCTTTTTATTCGGCTTAGTGGGCGGTTGGTCTGCAGCCAACTGCAGGGTTTATCTTGTTCGGGACTGTTCAGTAAGGAATGGTTCCGGCCTTGTGTTGCAGGGGATGAAGGGAGTAATCCTCGGTACGTTGATCTAGGCCACATACTGTGACGGGCGGTACCCCAGTAGCCCTGCCATTGTATGGAATCCAAAATCCAATAAGTGCCTACGGTTTTGATTGTATTACCCACTTTTGTGGCTAGTAGCTGGAATTTAATCATGTAACAATTTCGGCTATTTTCTATTTACTTGAAAACCCTAGACCTATTATAATATCACTGGATTTCCTATCAAATGTTTTGGTTAGCGTAAGGTAAAAACTTTTCCATGTTTATGTGTGGGAAGTCTTACGTGATACCTTTTGTTTTCAAAGGATTTTTCAAAATTAAGCAACTTTAACCTGTTACTCATACCAGACCCATGTCTGACCCGAAGTTTATTTTTGTTTTTCATAAACTCTCGGGTACCCAAATTTTTACGGGTAGCCAAGGGATTCAGGTTTAGCTTTGACGAATTTTGGAGGAGCAATGGAGCAGGAGGCTTCAGCGTTTTAGATATATATTTAGTTCTGCTGTGTGGTATCTCTGTGATGTATTGTGTATTGAGTTGTATTAACTAGACAGGTGTGTATAACTGTCTAGTATGTGATGTACTATATGTATCACTCTGATTGATGTTAAATACTATGTAAATACTTATGTGATTAATATATTTTATTCGTTCCGCTGTGAGATTCTGATGTTGTTGTTCTTTCTTCTCTATCTTTTCTATTTTCTCACCTCTTTCTTTCTTATTAACGATGCTACTTCTTGGGAGTAGGAAGTGGGGTCGTTACAGTGGTATCAGAGCATTAGGTTGAGCGAATACCTAGGCTCTTAGGTGATTTCTTTCATGAGAGAGCGTATTTGTAATTTTAATATATATATATATATATATATTTATTTATTTATTTATTTTCTATCTATTTGTTGGATTACCTGTTCGGGTTTTCCAATATAAGTATAAGGGTAGATTGAGTAGTGGTGTGTGTAACACGACTACCTGTGGTTGGAAGTATATTTGACGAGATGTTGACCTAATACCGTCTCGAGTAAATTTGTGGTGTAAGGATTTCACCTAATCTCTTGAGGAAACTGATAAGATTGAAGTCCATTTTGTTATACAGATTGGATGAGTAGGATTTGGATTGTGTGAGTGAGCAGAAGCTAGAATATTATCTTGGTAACTCAAGAAGTAAATAGTTGTGTGTGAGATGCAGTAGCAATGGATTGTTTCCGAAGAAGTTCTCAAGGATTTTTGGATAAGGAAGTGAGTCTGCATTAGTTTTGAGTTTGAGTTCAGCGGAATGTTGTGATTGGCTTTGAGGCCTGAGTTTTTCGAGGAATTTTAGATTAAGGAGTTTTGGCATCAGTAGCAGTGTTGCAGCTCAGATTGTTCTGCCGGCACGCGAGAAGGTCATCTGTCAGCAGTTCTTTTGAGGTGAAGTCCAGAGGCAGTGTTGTGAAACCATTTCTTCAATAGATTGGCTGGGTAAATTTAAGCTGTTCAGATAGGTAAGGAGAGAACAGTTTTCTTTGGATATTAGCCTGGGTTGATCGCAAAAGTGACTTGCGATAGTTGAGTATTCTCTGGGATGGCAGGAATTCTTCTGGATATCTTTGAAGAAGTCGGTGGGTTGCCTTAGCATCTGAGGAGTTGAGTTTGGTATCAACTGGATTTCAGAAAAAGTGTCAATGGTTCAGCTTAATAATAGAATAGTTTCTAGAGGGAGAAATTGGTAAAGCAGCTCAAGTTTTGGAGGAATTTCTGAGTTCTATTTTGGATCTGCTGAACCATATTTTTGTAATATGTTGTCCAGTTTGTGTATCATCAGCATTTTCATCTACTCTAGATCAGAGTTGTGCAACGGAAGCAGTTGGAAGTGCATTTGTTTTTCTTTTCTGGGAAAGAGAGGATGTTTTCTACTGATGATAGTAGAGGTTGAGTTCTTGGTTTTGGTTGGTTTTGAGGAGATTATTCTACTGGATTGTTTTTGGATTCAGATTGTTTTAGGAGTTATCAGCGAAGGTTGAGCTGATCAGTAAGTTGAAGGCAGCTTTGGATTGTCAGAAGTATTTGGCGGATAAGAGACAAAGAAATTTGGATTTCAAAATCGGAGATTTCATTTTGGATGAATTTTCTCTGATTCGAAGGAGTTCTATAGATTAGGAGTATAGACTGATTGGATTCTATAGATCGAGTATTCCGGTATTATACTGGGAAACTCTAGGGAGCTCTATCCAGAATTTTATCAGGATAGTTTGCTTTGTTGATTGAGTAGATTGGTTGCGATGATTGTTAGCATGTGATTGATATATGCTTATGGTTTAAAATTAATTTAAAATCTTAAATATATTATTAAATTACCTTTGCTTTTAAATTTCGGGGACGAAATTCTTTTAAGGGGGGAGGAATGTGACGACCCGGAATTTTCTAGCAATATCAATTTAATAATCTGCATTAAATATTAAATTGATTTGATATATTTTTATTAATTAAATCTGAATTGATGCTTTTCTTTTAATAAATATTCAATTGGTAAATTTTACCTGTTAGGAATTAATTGTTTGTTTTCTATTTATATATGTATATATTTGTATACATTGTAAATATATGAATTTGTTTTAAAATTTAATTAATAAATTATGTTTTAAAATACTAATATATATTTTAGTGAATTAGAAATTATGTTTTATTTAATATAAACTTTTCAAAGGCTAAATAAATCAATATAGAGTTTTAAATATATAAGTAAATGTTTAAATAGTTCAAAACTCATTTTAACTTAAGTTTAAATTTAAAATTTATTAACAAAGGATTTGTTTACTTTTATTTTAGTATAGTTTGATTTAAAATATGAATTAAAAAATATATATGAGTTATATATATAATCTTGTAAATCAATACATTAACATACATTAATAAAATATGTAGTTTATAATGGAAAGATGATTTATTTTATTTATCATTTCAAGTTGATCATATGTTTTATAATATAAATAAGTAAGGATGTATATATATATATATAGGGATGCAAGATTTTAAGTAATAAGTTAAACATAGAAATAAAATAAAATATTCATAAAGCTATAAATTAGAAGTTAACATACTATATGTAATAAGTTAAATAGAAGTAAACATATAGAATACATTCATAGATTAAAGCTAAGTATAGATACATTTCAAATTAACAATAACAAGACAACAACAATTAATCTAGAAACAAATAAGTTGTTTGTAAACTATCAAAAATGAAACTGCAGTATATACATATATGTATATGTTTAAAGCATCTAGATAAATATCTTTATACAAACAAAATCTAAAATATATGCAGGAATCAAATGTGTGCAGGTCAAACTAGATTTGCTATGTTTTATTGTACAAATTTGGTCTTAGTTGAAACATAATAATATCTAGCAATAAATGACTGTAATAAGAACATACATGTCATATAAACAAAATGATGATATAAAAATCTATGTGTGCAGGCCAAATTGAATGAAATTCATGACAGTAAAAAAAAAAATACACAACTGCATATATGAAGCTTGTGTAGGAAGATAGTATTAAATATCTTAAGCTAACAAACAAAAAGTAATTAATGTAAAAAATCTTTTAGTACACTAAGTATTATATATCAGCCCACAATTTAAATAAAATATCTCTGGAAACATCTGTACAAACAAAGATTTTATGCACATATTTGTTTCAGATTGTTGAAACATAATCATATACCCTGTCTTCTTATTTTTCTATAAAGCAGTTTCATTTTTATTCAATTCGAATTAATTGAAAAGTAAAGTAACTTCATTTCAAACTCAAACAAACAAAGCTTCAGTTTAAACAACAATCAAAATTCAGTTCAGTTGAGAAATCAAAGTGGAATTCAAACTGGTAAATTGCAAGCCTGTTGCAAAACAAATAAGGCTCTGTTCTTCCACTGATTCAAGGTGAGTAACATTTTTTTTAGATTTACTTAAGTTTAAATCCTGATGCATGCCTATATTTGAATGTTGAAATGAATTGTGTGAACATCTATATCTTCATTTTCTCTGGATATTGGTGAGATGAAATTCTGCATAACTAAAGCCTGCAAATCAAACTGTTTTTCTTAAAAACTTGTTGTGTTTCTATTTGCTGTGAGTAACTCATTTTTATAAGGAATTAAAAGTATAAATTAGTTGAGATTACTGTATTGATAAAGATTGTATTATAGAGTATGATTGTGTGTTATATCCTCAATTCCTAAAGTATGATTGTGTGCAGGTATTTCAACTTGCAATTTGCTCTGTTTCCAGTATAGTTTATTTGAATTCAAATTTTTGAATTAATCCTTGTTTAGTCTTAGTATTTAAATGAAATTTGTAGTTTCATTTCAAAACATTAGTTAGAAATTTACTTAAAACAAGTAATGTATATGTATCTATATGACTCAGGAAACCAAGAAAAAGAAACAAGACTGAGCATCTCTATAATGTTAAAAATTCAAATATCTTAATTTATGAATTCAAGTATATGGATCGAATCATTTAACCAAATTATGATTTTTAAAAGGAATATGGGGATTTTTAGTGAAAGGAATGAGGTGCAGTTAGTGTTTTAGTGTTTTAGGCATTTTAGGTTGCCGTGGTCGATCAAGTGGATATGGAGGCTTGAGTTTCGGTCTGGTGGTAGAGGAGGTTGCCGTGGAGTTGGGAAAATTAGGGGATGGCGGCGCAAATGGTGGTGAAAGCGTCGGTGGGGGTTTCAAGTTTTGAAACCTAATTTTACTGCACTTGAAGTTTGGGATCACCGCGGCTAGCATAGGCGACCGAGTGTCGCGTGTTTTTGCAGGGAGGTAGGGGAGAGATAGTCGAAGGAGTAGCCGGAGTTTGGTGGCCCCCGGTGGTGGGACCGCCGCGTGCGTGGAGTTGACAGGTTTGAGAGTTGCGAGGTCGTGTGTTTTTCGGGTTTTGTTTTTTTTCCTCCTGTTGTTTTTGCGTGCATGAAGAACTCGAAGCAGCTTGTGTTTTTACTCGGGGAAACTCGCTTATTACTCGAAGAAATAGGGGGGTGCTCGGGTTTTAGTGTACAGGTTAGTATACAGGTTTGTAAACCTGAAACTGTTTTTGAACTTGTGTTTTAAAATTTAAAATCAAAATTTAAAGCTAGTGCTGAAATGAAATTTAAATAATGAATTTAAGTCAGTATTGAATATAGTTGGAAATAGTAAGTTTTCAAAATTTAAATTATTCTAATATCTTAAAAGTGTTTAAAAATTTAAGTATTTTCAACTAGAGTAAGTTCAAATTAAAATTTAAAGGTGTTAAGGAAAGAAGAATAAAATAGGAATTAAGACTTGGACATGAAATTCCAGATTTGTAATAAATAAAGTTTTATACTTTAAATTTATTCAAATAAGTTTTAATTGTAATTAAACATGTGAGTTTGCAAAGTGGTTTTGAAAATATAATAAATTAGCTATTAAACTTTATTATGAATAAATTGGTTTTGTTTAGAAAGTAATTTAAATAAATGTTTTCAAACATATTGGAATTTTACTTTAATTCATGAAGTTTTAGAAGCATTAACTCTTAAGTTGATTAAGTAAGAATAATTAATGATTGAAATTAATTAAACAAGTAATTATAGTGTAAAAGTAGTAATTAAAGTTAATTAATGAATTAATTAACTAATATGTGATTTAGAACTATAGATTAGATTTTTAAATGAATAATGGTTAATTAACTTATAATTAATAATAATTAATATAAGTTGATTATGTTAGAAGGAAATAATTAAATAATTATTAATGAAGTTCATTAACCAGATTATGTTATAATTAATTAATATGATTGATTTTTGTAATAAATTAATTAAATTAATTAATTCAATAATTTAAATGAAATTATTTATTGAGAAGTAATTAAGAAAATTAATTACTTATTAATGGTGTAAATTAATTTGAGTTAAATAATTTAGTTTAATTAACTGATATTTTGGAATTAAATTACTTAGAAAAGTAATTAAAGGATAATTACGGGATGTAATTAACTGGATGATGTTGTTAATGGAAGTAATTGAAAATATAATTACTTAAAAATTAATCAAGGGATTAAGTAAGCTTGTTATTGAGAAGTAATTAATTTAGGATGATTAATTACTGAATATATTAATCAAGAGGATTAATATTTGTAATTTGAAGATGTGTATTCTTAATATAATTAACAAATGAAAATGAAATTAGAAATCATTAATTAATATAATTAATGATGGGAATTAGAGAAATTGATTTATTTGAGAATAATAAATCAACAAGATAATTAAATGGAAATAAATCAATATAAATGTAATTAATGGAGCATAATTACTCAGAATAGTAATTGGATGATCATTACTTGATGAAGTTAATACAAGATGATCTGTAAGTAAAGTAATTTGAGTAATTTCCTATGAAATTAATCAAAGGATTAATTTATGGGAATAATTAATCATGGAATGATTAATTTGTTAATAAGTAATTTAATATAATTGGAGATCATTAAGTAATATAATTAGATCATTAAGTAATATAATTAATGAGGTAATTAAGAATTGTAAATTAAGGAATAATTAAATAAGGGAAGTAATTAAATGTTATTCAATTATGAATAATTTAGAACAATTCATTTTAGAAATTAATTAAAGACTAACTTACTTCTTGTAATTAGAGAATGGTTAATTAATTTGATTTATAATTAATTAATAATTGTGAGAGCAGGATTTATGGAATGAGTAATTAATTTAATTTATTTTAAATTAATTAAAATGGAAGTAGTTAATTTAATTCATTTTAAATTAATTCTAGCTTGTGATTCATAAATCATTGCTGATGGATGATATTGATATTTCAATGTTTGATTGTGATCTCAGAAATGAGTTGGATAATGTCTATGTGATATGAGATGTTTGGTTTATGTATGATAATGTTTAATTATCTGTTTGGATGATGATATTAGTTATCTGTTTATGATGATGATGTATTATCTATTATGAGATGTGAATTATCTATCTGTGCATATTGATGATATTGAATTCACTGTTAAGACTAAATAGACAACTTGGCCTTAAAAGGCACGCTTTGGATTTCGATGAGACCGGGATCGGTTTTTTGCATTAGGAATATCCGAAAACCACATCGTATCCAAATTAATGATAGGTCGTGTATCTGAAGTGAAGATGAAGATTCAGAATGCAAGGGTTATCGTCGTTAACTCTGAGGGTGATTCCAAAATGAGTGTAACGAGATAATGCCTTCGATTTCGTTCAAATCCGGAACGAACTTGTATGGATTGAATGCTTTCAACACATCGTCAGGCGGACGATGAGCATTCTAAGAAATATGTTCTATAAAGGTAATCGTAACCTCAAGCCTCATCAACCGGGAATGGCTAAAACAGGGGAGGTGCAGCAAGGTTAGGTGGGTCATGCCCAAGCAGGACAAGGATATTCCCCTGTCTAGATGTCCCTTTTTAGTCGGCTTAGTGGGCGGTTGGTCTGCAGCCAACTGCGGGGTTTATCTTGTTCGGGACTGTTCAGTAAGGAATGGTTCCGGCCTTGTGTTGCAGGGGATGAAGGGAGTAATCCTCGGTACGTTGATCTAGGCCACGTACTGTGACGGGCGGTACCCCAGTAGCCCTGCCATTGTATGGAATCCAAAATCCAATAAGTGCCTACGGTTTTGATTGTATTACCCACTTTTGTGGCTAGTAGCTGGAATTTAATCATGTAACAATTTCGGCTATTTTCTATTTACTTGAAAACCCTAGACCTATTATAATATCACTGGATTTCCTATCAAATGTTTTGGTTAGCGTAAGGTAAAAACTTTTCCATGCTTATGTGTGGGAAGTCTTACGTGATACCTTTTGTTTTCAAAGGATTTTTCAAAATTAAGCAACTTTAACCTGTTACTCATACCAGACCCATGTCTGACCCGAAGTTTATTTTTGTTTTTCATAAACTCTCGGGTACCCAAATTTTTACGGGTAGCCAAGGGATTCAGGTTTAGCTTTGACTAATTTTGGAGGAGCAATGGAGCAGGAGGCTTCAGCGTTTTAGATATATATTTAGTTCCGCTGTGTGGTATCTCTGTGATGTATTGTGTATTGAGTTGTATTAACTAGACAGGTGTGTATAACTGTCTAGTATGTGATGTACTATATGTATCACTCTGATTGATGTTATATACTATGTAAATACTTATGTGATTAATATATTTTATTCGTTCCGCTGTGAGATTCTGATGTTGTTGTTCTTTCTTCTCTATCTTTTCTATTTTCTCACCTCTTTCTTTCTTATTAACGATGCTACTTCTTGGGAGTAGGAAGTGGGGTCGTTACATTATGGTAGTTACATTTTCAAAAAGCATTGCGTATTGACTTTAAAAATTATCCTGTTGTTTGTTTTTAAAGATGGACCGTTTTAAGTTCTCACACCAGTCACATGACTGACCTGGAGTTTATTGTTTCCCTTCCTAAACTCTGGGTGCCCACCAATTTCCATACGGGCAGTCCAGAGTTAGGTTATCAGGATATTCTGTAATTCAGGAGTTGCTACAGAAATCTTGAGGCGAGCTGGATGGCGTAGCATATTACTAAGTATATAGTATTTCTTTTCCTCTGTTTATTGTTGTACACTCTGATGATGTAATATAATATGATGTAATGTAATATAATATGATATAATGTAATAACTGATATAGTTCTTTTGTTTTAAAGATTATTCATTTATTTATTATATGTTGTTCCGCAGCGATTGTTAGATTCTGATATTGTTTCTATTGTTTCTTCTTTCTTTCTTCTTCTACCTCTTCTTCTTCTTAAACCCTAAGAATTCGGTTTTCCGGCATTCGATTGCTCGACAGTTGATACAGTGGACGTCTTAATGTCGATTTTCGGAAGTCGAAGAATCGGGTCTTCACATTTGGTATTGGAGCATATGGTTAAGCGACTTCCATAGCTCTATTGGGTGTTACTCATTAGAGATAGAGTCAGCAGTACTCTAGAATAAGTTTGAGTGTAATAATAGATATGAGCGCGTATTTGTTAGTGAATATGAAATTGTTTTGTATTGTGTTGACTTATCGGTTGATTGTTTATAGATTCTGGTCGGTGCAGTCTAGCTTACTGTGTTGATAGGAGTTTTTAAACTCTTAAACAAGATAAACTGACACAGTATTGTTTTTAAAAATAGGTACATGAAATAATTTTACCCAAAACTATTTTTGTATATAAAAGAAATGATTTTCTATAAATTATTACAGTATACAGATGCATGGTTGTTAGGAATTGATAATATTTATTATTATCATTGAAATTGAATAAGAAATTGGAGTCGTAACTCCAAAGTTAAGAAATAAATTCACATACAAATGAAATTTAAGAATGTAAATTATATGTGACCTATAATTGGAAATAGAATTCCAGAGAAGTTTTTGGAGATGTTTTTGAAAGAATTTGGAAGTTTTAGAAATTAAATTCCTTTTTGATTTGAAAATGAATTTCAAAGGTTTTTGGAAAAATGTTTTGGAAGGGTAAAAGCTCTAAACTCTTTTCGGTCGCTGGAAAATAATTCCGATGGTGATCGCGACATCATCGGTGTTCTTTTTCGGGTTTCCAAAAGAGGAATTGCTGCCAAATTGTTTTAAATGAAAGTTGTTTGGAAAATTTGGGTTGGTTTTGAAAATTCAAAGGATAATTTGAATTGTTTTCAATAATGGTTTTGAAAGATAGAAAAGACTCTGGAATCCTATTTAAAATATTTATGGGAATAATAAATGAGTTGATAACTTATACAATTTGAATTTTGATAGGATAAATTTAACTTAAAGGATGGAGTTAAATTAAAGTAAGTATAAGTGAATCAATTAAATGAAGTAAATTTGAAGAAAGGTCTAAGGAGGCTAAGTGAAATGATTACTTAAAGAAAATTTATTAAGTTGAAAATAAATTTAGGGTAATTAAAAATAAATTGGAATTGAGTATTGAATTATGGAAGTAAATTGTGAATGAATAAACAAATTTGCAATTGCAAGTAAATAAAAAAAATGAGATTGAATGTTGAAATTCATTTCGAATTTGTAAGCAATAGAATTGAATTGAATAATTATAAATGAAAGATGAATAAAAATTCATATGGAATTTGAAATACAGTTTAAATATAAGTGGTTATAAACCAAAATAGTGAATTGAAAATAAATTTTGGGAAAGAACAAAAGAATAAAAACTGGAATTGAAACTGAATGTTGAAAACAAATTTGAATAGAATAGGAATTTGTAATGAATTAGTAATTGGAACTAATTTAAAATAATGCAGTTGTGAATGAAAGATAGTTGATGAAATTCAATATTCAGAAGTTAAACTAAATCCAAATTAAATTGAAATGGAATTGAATTCAAATGAAATTGAAATGCAAAATTGAATGAAAATGAATATGCAACTTCAATAGTGAAGTAAAAATGCATAAGAAGCATATATTGAAAATTTTGTAATAAAATATGCAAAATGATATTTGAATATTGGATATTATAGCTAGCAGGATTTACAGGTGTATTAAAGGAAATAGAATTGAAATTTTGATTTTGAAGATAAATTTGAATTGCTCAACAAAAAGGAATGTATTTGAATTTCAATATGACATTTGATGATATTCTTGTCCAACCGCTTGGCCTTTTCTTTTCTTTTTGAAATTGGGGGCCCGATGTGGCATTTTGTAGTCGTACTGAGCTAGCCGCGCAAAGGAGACGCTGGTGAAATTTTACGAAAATTTAGGGTGTTAGAAAAAAAATTTGAGAAAATTTTGAAAGTTTGAAATTTAAATTTAAATTTGAATTGTTAGGAAAACAATGTTGTTTGGAACTTATAATTGAAGTTGGAAAGCTAGTTGAGATGATAATGGATCATTAATAAAAAGATTTGTTTTGGTCAGTTGATAAAACTATTTGGATTGTGAAAAATAATAAACGGGTTAAGAATCGTTCTTCCTAACTTGTAATTTCAGGACGAAATTCTTTTAAAGCGGTAAGGTTCTAATGACCCAGAATTTTGGACAACTTAGATCGAAAATATTTAATTAATTTTAAATATTTGAATGATGGTTTTACTTGAATTTCAAATTATCAGAATGAATTTAGCGATTAACGTTATAAAATTTAATATATTGAAAGTTGAATAAAAATTTGAATCTTCAATTTTAAGCCTGTTAAAAATAATTTGAAGGCTTGTAAAATTCATATTAATAATACTGAAGATAATTGAAGCTTCAAAATTTAATTTGAAAGTGATTTGTTCAGTTTTGAAATTATATCGTTTGAGTCGATATTTGAAAATAGCCTCCGAGGCACAGTCTCGGAATTCGACGAAACTAGTTCCATTGGATTCGGAATATTGTATTATTATTGGATTTCAAAATTCGTATTGATCGGAGTTGCTATGTGAGCGTACGACATATAAACGCGTTGAAATTAAATCGAATTCAATTTAAATTTAAAATTTTATTTAGTCAACATCAGCACGTTATCTCCCTAAAATATGCCCACAATCACGAAGAGATCGTGCAAACCATGCTCTATCAATTTTAAATAACCATCTTCCTCTATCTGTTCAAAATCAAATGGCCGTGCTCTAAAACCAAATTCTATTTCTCTTTCCATTTCCCTTTCAAACCCGAGTACCCTCGCCTCGTTCCCAATTCAAAATCGCAAGCTCCTCCTCCTTTTTCTCTTCCTTCAGAAATGAAATCGTTCTCTTGTTCAAATTAAAATTAATGGCCGAACTTCCCCTCTTCAAATTCACAATAAAAATCGAATCTCAGGCAAGAAAACAAATGCAGATCGAAATCAAATCCTCAAACCGCGTAATAACCGCATTCAATTTCTGTTCCTTTAATTTCTGGTTGAGCTCGATCTTTGTTTCGCGCAGCAACCTTTGACTAGGGCTGGGTTCGAGAATGCGATTGAACGCGTTTGGGCAGTGAGTTGCGATGGCGATGGGGCGGTGCTCGGAGGGTTCGATAACCAAAGCTGGAGGCTCCCTGGTATCTCACGATCGATTTCGGCTGAGCATAGCGATGGCTTCGCAATGGCAGAGAGGTATTGTTTTATTTTACAAAATAAAAAAGTCCCAGTATTTAATTTTTACAGTAAGTTAAATATTAAATTTTTAACATCTTGATTTGAAATTAAGAAATTGCAGTAAAGAATTTAGATGTAGATTTATAGATTTACAGAAAGATAATACAATAGATTTTTAATATATATATATATATATATATATATATATATATGCAAGTAGAAGAAAATATATATAGTTTAGAAATTTTCAGTTTGTATAAAATTTACAGTAAATAAGTTTTAGTTTAAAAATGTATATATATAGTAAACCAGGAAAGAAAGAAAAAATTAAGAGTGAAGGAAATTACGATATAAACAGAAAAAATATAGTTACAGATAAGGTTTGGAAAAAAACATGTATTTTAAATATAAGATATTTATAAAAAGGGAATTTAGTTCAAAACAGAGAAAAATATATTCTCAAGTAGGGTGTATACAGGGTTTAAAATAGCAATGGGAAAAGAAAATATTTTGTTAAAAGAAGGAATTAGTTAAAATTAAAAATATAAATGGAAATTTATTTTTCGACTAGCGGAATTAATTTATACAAATGGTTCATTTAATTATTGGCATTAAATTTAATTTACTAAAGGAAATTTAGTTTTAGATTTTATCGTAGATAAATAAATTTATTTTAAAAGGGAATCAGTTTAAAAATTTATATTTGTTTGTTTAAAATAAATCGTCGATAATTAAATTTTTTAAATTAAATATAGAAGTTATAAAAAGAAATTGGTTTAAAATTAAATCATTGGCAAATTAAATTTATTAAATGGCAATTGAATTGCTCGATTATTGTAATATTAATAAAACCTTATAATGTTGTCACAAAGGATATTTAAATGAGAAATTGGTTTAAATAAAACTATTAGTTAATTAAACGATAAAAAATGAAAATTGGTTATTTGATTGGTTCGAGTGTTAATTAATTTGTATATTATTTATACAAGGTATATAAATCGAGAAAAACAAGTCTGGAATGGAAATGGACTGCAAATAAAAAGCTAAGGTGAGAGCTTCTCACTCAAAAGGGTTTGTTTAAATTTTAAATAGTTAGATTTAAAATTGTTGATTGTGTCGATTGTTTGTTTGGATAATATAGTATTATCTATTGTAATGAATAGACCTTATACGCCGCCTATTAAGCGGATGTTATTTATTAAACCCATATACCGCGATATTCCACCTTAAAGTGGAATTGGTATTATATATGTACTTGGAGTTGATTTCCCGCATTATATAGCGGATGAGACCCTATTGCGCCGCCTATTAAGCGGATAATAATTTATAAATCCCATATACCGCGAGATCCTGTCTTGAAACGAGATTGGTATTGTGCTAATGTCTGTGGATGCAGGGAAACAGGTTAGAGGGATCCAATTGGATTCCTCAAATAGATTGAATTTGTTTTCGATGTTGTGTGTTTATAATCCCTTTGTGATTATCTTTATGATTGAAACTGTTGAAGGCTAAAATTTAGCCGAATAAAATTCTGGTATCGTTACATACCGGAAATAAATAAAAATTGATTTTTGGAAATAAATAGTAGATTAAAATGAATGGTTTAAATTGAGATTTTTGGAATTATTATAAACGATTTATATAAAAGATTTATAAAATTGATATTTATAAATTAAAATATTGGGATTTTGAACAAGTTTTTATAAGCGTTAAAATGAATTATAAATGAATTCATAAGTGAATGAAATTTATAAATTGTGAAGATATAAAAGGAAATGATTTTTGTAAAATAAGAGAATTATAAATAATTTACTTATAAATTGGGTTTTAGCATTTAAATGAAATATAAATAGAATTTGTTAAGTAAGGGATTTTATAAGTTGAAGTTTTTATAAAATTATAGATGTGAATTTATAAACGTTATTTTATAAACCGAAATCAATTAAATTCGATAGATTAAACATAGAAGTTTATTGAAGGAGATGTATCCACGATTTTGGACAGTGGATAACCTTTTAAATAGAACGTGTAGAAAATGTTCAATTTGGATTAACGAAGTATATTCACGATTTTGGATGGTGAATAATATATTAAAGAAATGTTTTGGGAAAATGATATTTTTAAATAGAATTAAAATGATTAGAAATGTTTTAAATGTATTAAGTATTGAAAACATAGATTTCAACATTCGTTGTTGAAATAGGCGTTTTCAAGAATAGAAGGAAATGGTAGACTATAACAATGTTGTTATAGTAAATGATTTCCGAAAGGAAATGTTTTATATAGTATTGGGATTTATATATCTATTTTAATTTCGAATCCCTATACTAGTGATTTGGGTTATCGTAACGATGTTTTACGTAGCATTCGTTTTGACCCAAATAAATGTGCTTAAGAAGGATGTTTTCCGTAAGAATGAAATATCTACTTAATTGTGATTTAAGTATATCGAATATTTTTCAAATGCTGAAAATAAATAGATTTGTGAATTACTTATTATTAAATAAGTATGGAAATGTTTTTCCAATATGAAATGAAACTTTTTTGAGAATTTATCTTTGTAAAGATAAATTGAAAATGAATATTAAATCGGCTGATCTTCGATATAGAAATTTATTCCCCTTTGTGATGGGAAGTCCGATCGTAATTAATAAATATCCGGATTGCAAGGGATTCTTTGGAAGTGCCTTCGGTTCCGTTCGATCCTGAAACGGATTTGTATGGATGTGTGTCTGACGTTACAATTTGAGATGTAAAACTGATTTCTATCAAATATATTTCCGTTGGTGGCGGAGAATTTATTCTCTTAGCCTAACACCCTTAGAGGTTATATGGTTGATGGTTACTAGTGATACACTCCTAAGCTGGTAATGTGGCATACGAAGAGCTGTTGAGCATTTGTTGAAAAAGCGCAGCTTTTATATAAAGCGTGGCTTTGTGGACGAGACTTCGTCGGACCTCGCACCCCGGAAATGGTCAAAACAGGAAGGATGCAGCAAGGTTCTAGGGAGTAGCGCCCCTTAGTGTATGTCATTTCCGTCTGGATAGAGGTGGTATCATGGTATGGATCCCAGATATTTAACCTATGTTGTGCTGCAAATTTATTTCTTTGTGGTTGTTGTAATCGAGGATCCTCGGGATGAAAGGTTATTACAACCGGGGAATAACATACGGGTGTCAGTAGTTACCTACTTTTGCAGAGGAACCCAGCCTTGTGTTGGCAGAGATCCGGTTAGGTTCTCGAGGCATCTTTCTAGAGGCGTTTCCACGTGGCAATGGGAAGTTCCTTGACCTGACCATTTGTTGGAAATCCAAAGAAACAATACGAACCTTGTACGGTTTTAGTTGTAGAACCTGCCATTTAATATGGTAGCTATAGTAGGCATAATATAATGGTACCTATACTGGCTAAGATTTATATTCTACTTTCAAAATGTTTTCTACACTATGCACTAATAATAATATCAAAAATGATTTGATTTTGCGTAGTAAGCATCTTTGACTAACATAAGAAGAAATCTCCTCCAAGTCTGCGTTTGCATTGTGTGTGTGGTGGGAGGTCTTATGGTAGTTACATTTTCAAAAAGCATTGCAAATTGACTTTAAAAATTATCCTGTTGTTTGTTTCTAAAGATAACTGTTTTAAGTTCTCACACTAGTCACATGACTGACCTGGAGTTTATTGTTTCCCTTCCTAAACTCTGGCTGCCCACCAATTTCCACACGGGCAGTCTAGAGTTAGGTTATCAGGATATTCTGGAATTCAGGAGTTGCTACAGAAATCTGGAGGCGAGCTGGATGGCGTAGCATATTACTAAGTATATAGTATTTCTTTTCCGCTGTTTATTGTTGTACACTCTGGTGATGTAATATAATATAATGTAATGTAATATAATATGTTGTAATGTAATAGCTGATATAGCTCTTTTGTTTTAAAGATTATTCATTTATTTATTATATGTTGTTCCACAGCGATTGTTAGATTCGGATATTGTTTCTGTTGCTTCTTCTTTCTTTCTTCTTCTACCACTTCTTCTTCTTAAACCCTAAGAATTCGGTTTTCCGGCATTCGATTGCTAGGCAGTTGATACAATGGACGTATGAATGTCGATTTTTGGAAGTCGAAGAATCGGGTCTTCACGGTAATATTGTATTACTATCAAATTTCAATTTTCGTAACATATGGAGATGTTGTGTGGGCGTACGATATATAAACGCGCTGAAATTTTTATCGAAAATTCAATGTTTTAACTACTTCAAAAAAAGCTATCTTCTCCATACGATCGAATTCGGACTCGAAACCTTTTCCATTGCGTTCAAAATAGGGGTATAACATTTTGAACGCCTAGCGGCACGTCATGTTAGGGGACCAAAATTCTAAGTTGCTAGAACGAGATATTTTGAAAATTAAATAAAACTTTATTTAATCAAATCAATGTCAAATTAAAATTAGGTCAAGCCATAATATGTCTCGTTCCCTTCTCAAACACGCTTCCCCTCTTTAATATTTACAGCCGCACCCTTCTCCTTTTCAAATCAAAATCTAGAAAAAAAAGATCGATCAACAAATCGAAGGAAGGAGGGCGTGCGTATGGGATTCGCGATGGAGGCAACCTAGGGAGGATCGCTGCGCTCATGCGCGATTGCTAATTTGGGACGATGTCGCGATTGGATGGGGTGCGACCTGACTTTGGCGATGTGGTCTTGTTAGGATTTCTCATTGTTGCGAGCTCGGCAAGGCAGCGAGAGGTGTTCGATTGCAGTGGTGTCGTGTGGTTGATCGACTTCGGTAGCTGGCTCGACGACTTGATGTAGCGGCATGGAAGGGCAAAACTCGCAATTTGGGGGAACGCAGAGATGGCGGCACTGATGAGAGGGGGAGGCGAACGTATGGCGATCGATGGAAGAAGGCCGATGTGGGTTTTGTTGTGATGGTGACGGCTTCGAAGGCGATGCAGTTCTGTGAAATCAGTGAGGTATAATTCTTCTTTTTCCAATTTATATACATAAAAAAAGAAAGTAAATTTACAGTAAAGAACCTTTACTGTCTACTTTACAAATTTTTAGATTTATATTCATATATGTAGCTTCAAAGGAAAAAAAATATAGATACCTTCACTTACTAGATTATTTGTAAATAATAAATTATGGAGATAGATTTTTTTATTAAACTTATTCAATTATTTTAATTGCTAAAGGTATTTTAATTCAAAAGAAAAATCTGTTTAAGATTAAATTATTATGTTTAAAATAAAATCTTTGGTTAATTAAATTTGTAAATGGAAAATGGTTTAAAATTAAATTTTATTTGTTTAGAATGGAAAATTTTATTTGTTTAGAAGGAAACCAAGTTGAATTGAAGTGGACTGCAAACAAAATTAAAGATGAGTTAATCTCACTCATATGGTAATAATTTAAATTTAAATGATTAAATTTAAATAATTAGTTGAATGGTTGAATTGATTTGATGTGTTATATTATAGTATATAATATATCTTGGAATGATTGATTTCTCGCATTATATAGCGGGTGAGACCTTATGCGCCACATAATAGCGGATGATATTATATTAATCTCATATACCGCGATATTCCACCTCGAAGTGGAATTGGTATTGTGCTAACATCTGTGGATGTAGGGAAACAGGTTGGAGGGATCCAACTGGATTTCTCAATATTTATTTAGAATATTTAATATTCTCTGTTATGATTATTTGATCTTCTATGATGAATTATATTGGAATATAGAATGCTATAGTTTGCTTGAATATATTTCGGTATACTGAGTTATCAAAATATATAGAGTTGGGTTTTTGAAAAGGAAATAAAAGAGTGAATTTTTAAGTAAAATAATTGTAGAGAATTCGAATAAAGTTTAAAATGAACTGGATAGGGATAAAAGCGATTTTAAAATTCTAATAAATAATTCCGAGTATGGAAAAAGGAGATTTTGAATAAACAGGAAAATAATGAATTATAAAACTTAAGTGATATTATTTAAAGGGAGAATTTATTTTAAAAATGTAAGCTTTAAATTTATTCAATGGAATAGAAAAGGAATTTTGGAAACTGAAATTGATATCTTTAGTTAAAAGGATTTTTAATTATAATTAAGGAATGAAATATGAGGTTAATGGAATTTGAATAAATTAAGTAAGTAAAGAAAATCCATCTGAAAATTGATTTAAGTGTTGGAATTGGGATTTTAAAAGGAGGTTGTGACTATGAAATGTATAAACTAGTTTTATAAAAATAAAGTAAAATATATCAATGGATATTTGGGAAGAATAAAATTTAAGGTGGGAATTTATTGAGGGAATGGGAAAATTTGTTTAAAAATAAATAGTGATTTATTTCTAAAAGATGTGAAGAGAAGCGTATTTCCCTGGATAGCTAAGTACGTTTTCAAAGTAAATTTTAAATATTAGTTAAAGGCTTTAATGTTGTTTTAAAAAGGTTGTTTTAGAAAATTTATTATTTCTAAATGTTTAAATTCTAAAGTAAGTATTTTCAAAAATTACTATCGTAATAATTATTTAAAAGATGATTTCGTAATTTGTTTAAAGGAAAAAAATTCTAGTTTTATATTTTATAAAATAACCTTATTTTAAATATTCCTAAAGTATTATTTTTAATTAAGTATTAAAGTATTTTTTCTAAATTTAAATGTTAAAACATATTTTACAATAAAGTGTTTTAAATTATTTTAAAATCTAAGATGGTTGTACTTGGTAATTTCAGTGGGAATCGAAAATATTTGGGAAATTTACTCCGAGAAAGAAAATGGTTTGAAACTGTTTCCAAAAGGAATTGAAAAGTGGAAATATATCTAGCGAAGATATTGTGAGAATAATAAATAATTTGGAGAAATTATTTATGGTTGATGGATGCTTATGAATATTAATTGATAATTAAATAACCGACTATCAATATTGGCCAATGCGCTGATCGTTTCGAAGAGACTGGGATCAGGATTTATTTCTCGAAAACCACTTCGATTCGGTTTGTACGTTTTCGTAAGGAAGACGAGTTTGGATTCGAAGATGGAGCAGTGAAGTGCAGGGGCTAGTGGCTACTAATCTTGAGGATGATTTCAAAATGGATTTAATATGACTAGTGCCTTCGGTTCCATCCGAACCTGCCACAGACTTGTATGGATGAATGCTTTCAGAACATCGTCAGGTGGACGATGAGCATTCTAAGTGAAACGTTCTAAAGGGTAAAGATTAGCCTCAAGCCTCATTAACCGAGAATGACTGAAAATCAGGAGTTATGCAGTAGGGCTGGGTGGGTAGCACCTATTTCAAGGTGAGGTCATCCCTGTCCAGATGTCCCTTTCATTTCGGTTTAGTGGTGCGGTTGTTGATCACAACCGTGGGGTGATATTACTCAGGATTATTCAGTAAGGGGTAGTCCCGGTCTTGTGTTGCAGGAGGTCGGGAGTGATCCTCGGTACGATGTCTAGGCTACGTACTGTGACAGGTAGTACCCCAGTGTCTAGTCATTAGCTGGAAATCCATTCTTCCTACGCGCCTACTACGAGTTTTGTTTGTATTACCCACTCTGTGGCTAGTAGCTAATAATGTAACAATTTCGGCTATTTTAATAAGTATTTATATATAGACCCTATTATAATATCAGAGGATTTTATATAAAAAAATGTTTTAGCAATCGTAAGGTAAAAACCCGGCATGTTTATTTGTGCGTGGTCTTACGAGATGCTTTTGGTTTTCAAAAGAATTTTTTAAACTTTAATAATCAATTTGAGTGTGATTTCTTACGCTGGTATTCCAGACTGACTCGGGTGTTATTTAACTGTAATGCTCGGGTCAGACCGAGTATTATAGGATACAGGATTGAATGCAATAGAGCTTAGGAGACGAGCTGGATGGCGATACGTACTTCTGTACTTGATTATTGTTCCGTTGTGTATACAGTTGTATGTTATTGATGTTGTTAAGGTACTCTGATGATGTATGTATAAACAGATATAGTTTTCTTGTGTGTAAAGATAATTGAATATCTATTATATTTTATTCTGCTGTGATGGTAAGAATCTGTTGTTTTTTTCAGTTTTCTCTTCTTCCACCTCTTCTTCTTTAACCCAAATGGTTCGTATTTCTGTTCAACTTGAGTTGATTGGTGTAGAATAGTGTTGATTCAAGGGGTACGGAACTGTGGGTCGTTATAGTTGGTATCAGAGCTTAGGTTGGTGATAATGTAACATCCCGTATTTTTAAGCCGTTGAATTTGAACATTTAAATTGTTTTAAATGTTTAATGTGCGTTCTTAATTGATTTTGAAACGAATGGATTCGGGTTCAATCAATAAAATAAGCTATAATTTTTAATTATAGTGATTCCATTCGATTTTGAATAATGAAGAATAATAATTTAAATATTCAGAATTGAAATAAAAGTAAATCTGGATGTAGATAGTGATAAGGATGGTTTTAAAAATTTATTTTGAGTTATTTGAGTATAAATAGCGTGGTGGGAATTTCAGAAGAATTTTAAAGTTGATAAATTAATATTTGGGATTTTATACTAATTTAAAAATGAATTTAATATTATTAAAATGCAATTTAATCAGATTTTGGTCCGGAATGAACCAGAATGATTTTATTTGTGTTTATAAATTTTATATGATTTATTATTAAGTTATTAAAATTTTAACAGTGAAATTTTAAGCGTTTTCGTTAATTTTGGAATTCTCTCGATTTAATAAAAGAGTTAAAATAGCCTTCCGGGGCATAGTCTCGGAATTCGACGAAACCAGTTTTATTGGATCCGTAATAGTTAGTTATTATCGAATTTCAATTTGCGTAGCAATCGGAGTTGTCGTTTGACCCCGGCAGCTCGAAACGCATCGAAATCGTTTTAATCGATTTAATTTGAAATTGATCGTTTAATTTCGTAACTCACGCATACGACCGAATTAGCTTACGAAACTTGTTCCATTGTGTCCGGAACGAGGAAAAACCTTAGAAACGCCTGTCGGCACGCGTTGATTGGAGATCGTTTGTAAAAGTTGCTTTATAATGGAATTAATATTAAAATAATGGTTATAAATATTTATATAAACTAGTTAATAAGCAAACCCTAGATTGTTCTTTCAGGCCGCCGCAAACATCTATTTAATGGATGATATTACTCGTGCTTCCCCTCTCTTTTTCTCTCGATCCAGGCCGTATTTGCGAAAACTTTTTAAATGGAAATCATTGAGGTTAGCGTAAGCTTCGCATCCAACGGTAGATTTGGCGAATCGTCGCCAATTGGGAGTGGAAACTGGTCCCGTTCTTGGGGAGTTCAAGCGCGTTTTTCTGTGCATGGCCGTAACCGAGCTCGAAGCCGTTTGGGCCGGAGGTGTAGATGATTGAGGCGCTTGTCGTGGAGGTCTTTGATCAATGCCGGTGGGGTCGAGGGTGGCGCGGTGATTTCTTTCTTCGTGCGTGCGTTGGTTTCGAAGGTTGGAGCAGCGTACGAGAGGGTGGGAGAGGAAGAAGAGTGGGCCGCGTATTCCTGGGTAAATAAAAAAAAAAAATTGTTCTAAAATTAGATTCAAACTTCATAAAATCCTAACTAGTTCATACGTAGTCAGATTCGTACGAAATTGGTGGCGTTGGAATCGCAGAAAAGAGCACTACGCGATGGTGCAGATCCGGTGTCATTCCGGACAAGTAGAAATTTTAGTTAAATCGAACGTCGTTCGGTTTAATTTAAATTTCGAACGCTCGCCGAAACTCAAGGTGAGTTAATCTCACTCACATCTGGAATGTTAGCTGACTTAAATAGTTAATATTTAAATATCTGTGTGATTGGTTGAAATGTTTATTTATATCAGCCTGGATTGATATATTTATAGTGTTGTGCTAATATTTGTGGATGCAGGAAAAACATATTGGAGGATCCAACTGGATTCCTCACAATGTAGTAATTATTTTTATAATTGATAATGATGCCTGTTATATATTGTGATTGATAAATTTGGGATTAAATTGTAATGTGAAATTGTGGGATAAACTATAAGTCCAGAATGTCAAATTATAAAGAAATTTGGAGTTTTAATTATAAAGAAATTAAATTGGGTTTTAAAAAGGACTTAAGAAATTAATAAATAAGGAATATAAAAATTTGAATCTGCTTGGATGGAAAACAGAAATAAAATTGTATTGGAATATTGCTGGGTAAATTATAAATCCATAATTAATTATAAATGGATAAATTGAATTTTAGAGAAATAAAAGATATTGTTAAATAATGAATTTAAAGGAATTAAAATTTGAAATCTATTTGGAACGAAAATTGAAATTTGGTAAATCTGGAATGATAAACAAAGAGAAACGTTATCAGTTATAAATGTGAAAGTAAATTTATGTTATTAAACTTAAACCTGAATCTAAATAAATGGACAGAATTTATAAGAAGGATTTTCGGGATATTTGAGTAGGAATGAGTTTCCCTGGGAAACACCAAGTTTGAGTTTTAAACAGATTTTATTAAAAGTGAATTCAAGTTTAAAACTTGTTATAAATGAGTGTTTGGAAAGTTATTGTTTTAAAAGCTAATTAATAAGGTAACAATAGTGGTTATTTTCGATTACATTAGTAATTAATTTTATAAATGGATTGTTTTAAAAAGGCTAGTTTTGACCTAAATTATTTGAAATTAGTATTAAGCCTTTTACAACTCTATTTTTTAAATTTAGTTTAACTAAAACCTTATTTTAAATCAAGTTATATCTTATAAAATAGTTTTACCTTAAATATTTCGAAATTATATTTTGAGTAAATAACTAGAAGTAAATTTGCATATTTTAAAGTATATTTCGGTACAAAATATTTTAACTATTTTAAATTTAAATTGTTTTGAACTTGGTTATTTCCAATGGGAATATATGGTAAAGGATTTGCCTTGTAAGGAAGAATTTTGGGAAATTGTTTTCAAATGAGTTTTGAAACTTTGGAAATATATCTTGTAAAGATATTGAGGCAAATAAATAAATAATGTGGGAATTATTTATTGTGTGATGGATGCTTATGGATGTTTATGAATATAAATTGATAGTTAAATCACCGACTATCAATATTGGAAAAATGCGTTGATCGTTTCGAAGAGACCGGGATCGAGATTTATTTCTCGAAAACCACTTCGATCTGGTTTGTACGTTTCGTGCGAAAAACGTGTTCGGAGTCGAAGATGGAGCAGTGAAGTGCAAGGGCTAGTCACTACTAATCCTGAGGATATTTCCAAAATGGATGTAGTAGGAGTAGTGCCTTTGGTTCCGTTCGAACCCGGGACGGACTTGTATGGACGAATGCTTGCGAAACATCGTCAGGTGGACGATGGGCATTCCAAGTGGAAACGTTCTAAAGGTAACGTGTAACCTCAAGCCTCATCTACCGAGAATGACTGAAAATCAGGGGATATGCAGCAAGGTTAGGTGGGTCTTGCCCAAGCAGGACAAGATATTTCCCCTGTCTAGATGTCCCTTTTTTTATTATTCGGCTTAGTGGGTGGTTGGTCGCGCCAACCACGGGGTTTATCTTGTTCGGGACTGTTCAGTAAGGAATGGTTCCGGCCTTGTGTTGCAGGGGATGAAGGGAGTAATCCTCGGTACGGTGATCTAGGCCCCGTACTGTGACAGGTGGTACCCTAGTGCCCAGTCATTGTTGGAAATCCATTCTCCCTACGAGCCTTGTACGAGTTTTGTTTGTATTACCCACTTTTGTGGCTAGTAGCTGGAATTTAATAGATGTAACAATTTCGGCTATTTTATAAGTATTTGTAAATAGACACTATTATAATATCAGAGGATTTCTATACAAGTGTTTTAACTATCGTAAGGTAAAAACCCGACATGTTTATTTGTGGCGTGGTCTTACGAGATGCTTTTGTTTTTCAAAGAATTTTGGAACTTTAATAATCAATTTGGATGCATATTTATTATCAGCTGGTATTCCAGACTGACTCGGGTGTTATTTCATTATAATGCTCGGGTTAGACCGAGTATTATATGTTCAGGTCAGGATGCTATGGAGCAGGAGAGGAGCTGTAGTCCGAGACGTATTATATGTACCTATATATATATATATATATATATCCGCTGCTGTGATTGTATGGTAGGTCTGATTGGTATTGGTTGTTGTATGTGATACTCTGATGATATGATGTATAAAACAGTAATAGATTTCATTTTGTGTAAAGTTATATATTTATTATTATATTTTATTCCGCCGCGAGTGTGAGATTATGATATTGTTTAGTTTCTTCTTCTTCTATCTCTTCTTCTTTAACCCTAATGGTTCGTAATTCTGTGCCACTTGAGTTAATAGAGGTTGAATAGTGTTGATTCAAGGGGTACGGATTTGCGGGCTGTCACACTTGGTATCAGAGCTTAGGTTGGCGACAACCTAGGCTTTGGTGGGGAAATTACTCATTAAATAGAGTCAATAGTACTCTATAATGAGTTGAGCGTATTAATAGCTATGAGAGCATACTTGTTAGTGCATATAAAATTGTTTCTATACTGTGTTGACTTATCGGTTGAGTGTTTATGAATTCTGGTCGGCACGGGAAGTACAACCGTATCGATAGGGGTTTCTAAACTCTTGAACAAGATAAACAGACAAAGTATTGTGTTTAAAGGGGGTAAATGAAATAATTTTACCCAAAATTATATTTTGATATAATAGAAATAATTTTCTGAAATTATTATATATATTTGGATGATTGGTTGTTAATGTCTAAATCAAATAAGAATCTAAAATTTTATCTGGAAATTTGAAATGATTACAATGAAAATAAAATTTTACAAATATAAATGATATAAAAGGAAGAATAACTAAATTAGAATTAAACCAAAATTTAAATCCCGGAAGCTTTGGAAAGGATTTTAAATAAAATAAAAATTAAAGTTTGGAAATTTAAAATCCTGGGAAAGTTTGAAATGTTTGTTGAGATTTGAAGGTGTTTGAAGGCAATGTTGGAATATTGTTTTGGGAAATATTTTTAAATGGAAACTGTTTTGAAATGAATTTGGAAAAGTAAGAAGCATTGAACTTAGTCGCTGGAAAATAATCCTGATGATGCTGGCCACATCATTAGAATTCATTTTCTAGTTTCTTAAGTGATGGATTGCTTCCCTAATATTTGGTTATGGTATTGTTTAGACTAGTTGGGTATAACAGTATAACAGTTGTTTTGGACATTCCAAAAATAGGGAAATTTGTTTTGGTATAAACAAATTGTTTTGGAAAAATCTGGAGATTTGATTGATATACCAACTGGGTATGAATTGATTATTATTTCAAATGGTTTTGGAATAAAGCCGGGTAATTGAATTCTGCACGTTCTGTTTAAAAGTAAAATTGTAACGTTAAAATGCATCAACTAATGAACTTATTTTGGTAAAGTTGATGCTAATAAGAAGGAAATGTAAATTTTAAATTAAAATTTAACTTGAGTAAATGAAAGTGAATGAAATATATTGAAGTGAATAGAAAATTTGAATATAATTGGATAAGTTAAATAAATTGGACTTAGAATTAAATTGATTTGGGTGAAATTAAAAAGTAAGTTGGTTTGAAATTGTGGGTCATTGTGAAATGGATTGTACCCATAGGTTATTAAGTTGTATACTTATAATTTAAGATTGAGGATTTAATATTGTGTAAGAAGTTAAATGAAAGAAATTTGTATCCTTAAGAATTCAGTGATACACATATATATAATTTGAAATTGTGATTATATGCTGTAAATGGATTCAAATGAGCAATATGAGCTTTAAAATAAATAAGTTGGTGAACTTATATAAATAAGAATGAAATTATAATCACAATAGGGAAATAGTTTAATGGTATGGTGAGTCCAAACTAAACTCAAATGAAATGTGAATTGAGATAAGGTAAAGTGAGATATAAAGGAAATGAATGAACTTAAGTTAGTAAATAAGTTTTGAACTTGTATAAGGAAAATTACAATTACATTGAATTGAATTTAACTTCAATCAAGTGGAATTGGGATGGACTTGGATTTAATTAAAAACAAGATTCAATTGTGTTGTGAATAAATATGAATGGAATTAAATCCTTATTTAAGATGGTAAGGGAAATTGAAATGAATGCAAGATGGCTAAATCAATTTAGTTAAAACTTGAATCTAAATTTGGGAAGACATGAATTGGAAGAAATCTAATTGTGCTGAAAAGTTATGGTATGAATAAAAGTTTGACTCAACTAAATTCAAAGGGATTATTTGAGAATGAATTAAGCATAAGCTGAATTAAATAAAGAAAAGCTTGAAGATGAATTTATTATAAGCTTAATTAAATAAAGATAGTACTGGGATGGGTATAATTTTGGAAGCTTGTTAATAATTGAAGGGTAAATGGAACCTAGTTCTTGTTTAGAACATTTGAAAATGGTCGTATTGTAAATAAGTTCAGTATGAATTGAGGAAGTGAATTAGAACCTAGTATGGATTAGGTTAGAGACTAACTGAATTACAATTAAATGGAATTTGTTTATTGTAATGAATAGAATTTTGATAATTGATCAAAATTTGGAAAGTAAATAGAAATCCAACTGTAGCATGGGATTTAAATTGGTGGTAACAAATAATGAAGTGTGAATGAAAAATGGAATTATATTATAATAATGATGGTTTGAATTGTAAATAAATTCAAATGAGTGAACTAATTTAAAGTGGTTTCTTTGCTAATAAAATAAGTCTAAAATGGATTTAACAAAAAGGCAAAGTGCATTAAAGTTTGTAAATGAATTGGAATTTGATTTGGATGAGAATCAAAAGAAAATAAAAATTGATTTATAAGAAGATAATGGAGATATTGTAAAGAAAGCTTAAGCAAATTAAATAATTGCGGTTAAGCTGAATGTTTAAGCTAGTGGGATTGTAAATGGTTTGATTTGGTAAGAATCAATTAAAATGGAAACAAATTGAGATACTATGGAATTGAAATCATTTAAGAAAGATGATGAGATGGTTATTTTTAAGCTTATGGAATAGCTTTAAATGAAATTTGTTTGGAAAATAAAATTTTGAATGCAAACAAATGACTTTTAAGATAGTTATTGTGATGAAGAAAGAATATATGAGTTGTAAATAAGAATGGAATGACTTATATAACTATGAAAAAAATATAATAATAGTAATAATAATAATAATAATATAATAAACATAAACTCAAAATGATTAATAAATTTGAAAAGTGAGAATAAGGATTGATTTAATAATTCAAATGGATGTTTCAGAATGGAGTAAAATTAATATAAATTAAACTAGAATTAATTGTAAATGGTTCTAAGCTTACATGGTGATTATTTTGCTTGAAGAAGCATTTGAAATTGAGTCTTAAATAAATTGAACTAAATGGGAATCTAATTCAAGGAGTTTTAAATGAATGCAAGTGAATTGATTTAAAGTAGCAAATGGAATGGGTTTTGAATCAACTAGGATGAATTGACATTTTAATAAGTAATGTTTGCATATAAATGAAAATGGATCATAAAAAGGAATGCAAATATTTCAAATTGAGAATAAGAATCAAATTGTGAATCAACTTGGAATTGAAAAGGGATAGGTTGATGTTAGAGAAGCACCTGTTAAACATTTAAATAAAAAAATGAAGTTTGAGTTTGTAAAGAGGCTTTAAAATGATGTCGGAATTGTGAAATTGTTTTTAAAGGTGGTTAGCATGCATAATTATGAAATTGCTTGGTTTGGTTATGAAATAGATATGTTTGGCTTGCATTTACATTGGAAATGATGTTAAAATACTCATATCTTTGAAAACTGATAAGTTGTTTGAGTTTAGTACAGGTACAGAAGACGTTTGAGAGAGTTGGAGCGCGTATATGCGGTATATTAGCTACTTGCTATTAAAATTTGCTAAAAAGGTACGCCTACGCAAATATAATTGGGAAATGATATATATATTGTGATATATTTTGGTTTCCGACCGTGTGGGTCGATGTATATATATTTATCTGTATCGCGATATCGCGAAAGCTCCTCCATACAGGAGAGACTCTGCCAAAATTTTCCGGAAATTTTGGGAGTTAGAAAATTTTTGGGAATTTTGAAATTTTGTAATTAACTTGGAAAGTTACAAGTTAAAACTAAAGCTTTAGAATAAGTAAAGCAAATGAGTTTGGGGACTTAACTAAAGGATTTTGGGAAGAATATATAAGCTTTTAACTAAGCTAATTGGGTAAGTAAATGGGTTAGAGAGTATTTTCTACCTTAGCAAATTTCGAGGACGAAATTTTTATAAGAGGAGAGGAATGTAACATCCCGTATTTTTAAGCCGTTGAATTTGAACATTTAAATTGTTTTAAATGTTTAATGTGCGTTCTTAATTGATTTTGAAATGAATGGATTCGGGTTCAATCAATAAAATAAGCTATAACTTTTAATTATAGTGATTCCATTCGATTTTGAATAATGAAGAATAATAATTTAAATATTCAGAATTGAAATAAAAGTAAATGTGGATGTAAATAGTGATAATGATGGTTTTAAAAATATATTTTGATTTATTTGAGTATAAATAGCGTGATGGGAATTTTAGAAGAATTTTAAAGTTGATAAATTAATATTTGGGATTTTATATTAATTTAAAAATGAATTTAATATTATTAAAATGCAATTTGATCAGATTTTGGTCCGGAATGAACCAGAATGATTTTATTTGTGTTTATAAATTTTATATGATTTATTATTAACTTATTAAAATTTTAACAGTGAAATTTTAAGCGTTTTCGTTAATTTTGGAATTCGCTCGATTTAATAAACGAGTTAAAATAGCCTTCCGGGGCACAGTCTCGGAATTCGACGAAACCAGTTTCATTGGATCCGTAATAGTAAGTTATTGTCGGATTTCAATTTTTGTAGCAATCGGAGTTGTCGTTTGACCCCGGCAGCTCGAAATGCATCGAAATCATTTTAATCGATTTAATTTGAAATTGATCGTTTAATACCGTAACTCACGCATACGACCGAATTAGCTTACGAAACTTGTTCCATTGTGTCCGGAACGCGGAAAAACCTTAGGAATGCCTGTCGGCACGCGTTGATTGGAGATCGTTTGTAAAAGTTGCTTTATAATGGAATTAATATTAAAATAATGGTTATAAATATTTATATAAACGAGTTAATACGCAAACCCTAGATTGTTCTTTCAGGCCGCCGTTAACATCTATTTAATGGCCGATATTACTCGTGCTTCCCCTCTCTTTTTCTCTCGATCCAGGCCGTATTTGCGAAAACTTTCTAAATGGAAATCGTTGAGGTTAGCGTAAGCTTCGCATCCAACGGTAGATTTCGCGAATCGTCGCCAATTGAGAGTGGAAACTGGTCCCGTTCTTGGGGAGTTCAAGCGCGTTTTTCTGTGCATGGCCGTAACCGAGCGCGAAGCCGTTTGGGCCGGAGGTGTAGATGATTGAGGCGCTTGTCGTGTAGGTCTTTGATCGATGCCGGTGGGGTCGAGGGTGGCGCGGTGATTTCTTTCTTCGTGCGTGCGTTGGGTTCAAAGGTTGGAGCAGCGTATGAGAGGGTGGGAGAGGAAGAAGAGTGGGCCGCGTATTCCTGGGTAAATAAAAATAAAGATTGTTCTAAAATTCGATTCAAACTTCATAAAATCCTAACTAGTTCATACGTAGTCAGATTCGTATGAAATTTGTGGCGTTGGAATCGCAGAAAACAGCACTACGCGGTGGTGCAGATCCGGAGTCATTCCGGGAAAGTAGAAATTTCAGTTAAATCGAATGTCGTTCGGTTTAATTTAAATTTCGAACGCTCGCCGAAACTCAAGGTGAGTTAATCTCACTCACATCTGGAATGTTAGCTGATTTAAATAGTTAATATTTAAATATCTGTGTGATTGGTTGAAATGTTTATTTATATCAGCCTGGATTGATATATTTATAGTGTTGTGCTAATATTTGTGGATGCAGGAAAAACAGGTTGGAGGATCCAACTGGATTCCTCACAATGTAGTAATTATTTTTTAATTGATAATGATGCCTGTTATATATTGTGATTGATAAATTTGGGATTAAATTGTAATGTGAAATTATGGGATAAACTATAAGCCCAGAATGTCAAATTATAAAGAATTTTGGAGTTTTAATTATAAAGAAATTAAATTGGGTTTTAAAAAGGACTTAAGAAATTAATAAATAAGGAATATAAAAATTTGAATCTGCTTGGATGGAAAATAGAAATAAAATTGTATTGGAATATTGCTGGGTAAATTATAAATCCATAATTAATTATAAATGGATAAATTGAATTTTAGAGAAATAAAAGATATTGTTAAATAATGAATTTAAAGGAATTAAAATTTGAAATCTATTTGGAATGAAAATTGAAAATTGGTAAATCTGGAATGATAAACAAAGAGAAACGTTATCGGTTATAAATGTGAAAGTAAATTTATGTTATTAAACTTAAACCTGAATCTAAATAAATTGACAGAATTTATAAGAAGGATTTTTGGGATATTTGAGTAGGAATGAGTTTCCTTGGGAAACACCAAGTTTGAGTTTTAAACAGATTTTATTAAAAGTGAATTCAAGTTTAAAACTTGTTATAAATGAGTGTTCGGAAAATTATTGTTTTAAAAGGTAATTAATAAGGTAACAATAGTGGTTATTTTCGATTACATTAGTAATTAATTTTATAAATGGATTGTTTTAAAAAGGCTAGTTTTGACCTAAATTATTTGAAATTAGTATTAAGCCTTTTACAACTCCTTTTTTTAAATTTAGTTTAACTAAAACCTTATTTTAAATCAAGTTATATCTTATAAAATAGTTTTACCTTAAATATTTCGAAATTATATTTTGAGTAAATAACTAGAAGTAAATTTGCATATTTTAAAGTATATTTCAGTACAAAATATTTTAACTATTTTAAATTTAAATTTTTTTGAACTTGGTTATTTCCAATGGGAATATATGGTAAAGGATTTGCCTTGTAAGGAAGAATTTTGGGAAATTGTTTTCAAATGAGTTTTGAAACTTTGGAAATATATCTTGTAAAGATATTGAGGCAAATAAATAAATAATGTGGGAATTATTTATTGTGTGATGGATGCTTATGGATGTTTATGAATATAAATTGATAGTTAAATCACCGACTATCAATATTGGACAAATGCGTTGATCGTTTCGAAGAGACCGGGATCGAGATTTATTTCTCGAAAACCACTTCGATCCGGTTTGTACGTTTCGTGCGAAAAACGTGTTTGGAGTCGAAGATGGAGCAGTGAAGTGCAAGGGCTAGTCGCTACTAATCCTGAGGATATTTCCAGAATGGATGTAGTAGGAGTAATGCCTTCGGTTCCGTTCGAACCCGGGACGGACTTGTACGGACGAATGCTTGCGAAACATCGTCAGGTGGACGATGGGCATTCTAAGTGGAAACGTTCTAAAGGTAACGTGTAACCTCAAGCCTCATCAATCGGGAATGACTGAAAATCAGGGGATATGCAGCAAGGTTAGTTGGGTCATGCCCAAGCAGGACAAGATATTTCCCCTGTCTAGATGTCCCTTTTTTTTTTATTCGGCTTAGTGGGTGGTTGGTCGCGCCAATCACGGGGTTTATCTTGTTCGAGACTATTCAGTAAGGAATGGTTTCGGCCTTGTGTTGCAGGGGATGAAGGGAGTAATCCTCAGTACGGTGATCTAGGCCCCGTACTGTGACAGGTGGTACCCCAGTGCCTAGTCATTGTTGGAAATCCATTCTCCCTACGAGCCTTGTATGAGTTTTGTTTGTATTACCCACTTTTGTGGCTAGTAGCTGGAATTTAATAGATGTAACAATTTCGGCTATTTTATAAGTATTTGTAAATAGACACTATTATAATATCAGAGGATTTCTATAAAAAGTGTTTTAGCTATCGTAAGGTAAAAACCCGACATGTTTATTTGTGGCGTGGTCTTACGAGATGCTTTTGTTTTTCAAAGAATTTTGAAACTTTAATAATAAATTTGGATGCATATTTATTATCAGCTGGTATTCCAGACTGACTCGGGTGTTATTTCATTATAATGCTCGGGTCAGACCGAGTATTATATGTTCAGGTCAGGATGCTATGGAGCAGGGGAGGAGCTGGAGTCCGAGACGTATTATATGTACCTATATATATATCCGCTGTTGTGATTGTGTGGTAGGTCTGATTGGTATTGGTTGTTGTATGTGATACTCTGATGATATGATGTATAAAACAGTAATAGATTTCATTTTGTGTAAAGTTATATATTTATTATTATATTTTATTCCGCCGCGACTGTGAGATTCTGATATTGTTTAGTTTCTTCTTCTTCTATCTCTTCTTCTTTAACCCTAATGGTTCGTAATTCTGTGCCACTTGAGTTAATAGAGGTTGAATAGTGTTGATTCAAGGGGTACAGATTTGCGGGCTGTCACGGATAACCTTGGCTCTGTTGGGAATTACTCATAGAATAGAGTCTGTAGTACTCTAGAATGAGTTAGAATGTATTAATAAATATGAGCGCGTATTTGTTAGTGAATGTAAAATTATTTTATATTGTGTTGATTTGACGGTTGAGTGTTTATGGATTCTGGTCGATGTGTGGGACGCCATGTCATCGTTAGGGGTTTCTAAACTCTTAAATAAGATAAACCGGCACAGTATTGTTTTAATAGGGTAAATGAAATAATTTTACCCAAAATTATTTTTGTAAATAAAGTAAATGATTTTTCGTAAATTATTATAGTTATATATGGATGCTTGGTTGTTAGAAAGTGATAATATTAAATTATTATCATTGTTGTATGAGAATTGAATTAGAATTTGAAGATAATAACCAAAGTTTAAGGAATAAATTAATAAAATAAATGGGATTTGTAAATGTGATGTATAATTGAATAAGGAAATGAAATCTTAATTAAAAACTAAGAAACAAATTCATATACAAATGAGATTTGTAAATGTACTCTATAAATGTGAATTATAGCATGATTAATAATTAAAATAAGATAAAATTCCAAAGTAATGTTTGAATATAAATTTAAAGGATTTGGAATTTGAAAATTTGGAAATTTAAATTCCTTTGAATTTGAAAATGATTCTCAAAAAGTCGGAATAAAATATCTTTGAGAAATATTTTTAAATTGAATTTGAAATCTAGAGATATTTGGAATTTAAAAATATTTGAAGGATTTTAAAAGAGATAAAAGCTTTGAACTCTTTTCGGTCGTTGGGAAATAATTCTAATGATGATCGCGACATCATCGGGGTTCATTTTCGAATTATCCAGAGAGGGATTACTACCTGAAAGTTTTGGATTAATGTTTATTTGTGAAATTTGGTTTGATTTTGAAACTGCAAAGGAATAGTTTGGTTTAGATATATATGTTTTCAAAATTGAATTTTGAACATTTTAATAATGAGTTTAACGTGTAAGAAAAAGGGAATTGAAACTGAATGTTGAACTTAAGTTTGAATGGAAAAAATTAGTCAAGTTTGACTAAATAAAACAAAGTTTTGAGATTACAATTAGTAAGTAACTGATTGATTTATATGGTATGCAAATGAAATGAAATAGAATATTGGATGATGTTTGATTTAAAATTTTTAAAATAAAGTGCATAATTAGTTCAAATGGACTAAAAATAATTAATGTTTGGAAATTAAATGTATTGGTTGAAAATGAATTTGTGAATGAATATTAATAAGTGAGTAGCTTATAAAAATTTAAAAAATAAATAAATAAATAAACCGGAATAAAAGTATTGGTATTCTGGAAATTAAATAAATAAGCTTCGGAAGCTTATAAAAGAAAAGAAAAGCATTGATAAAAAATCCAAACTTGGGATATAAAGTATGATTGAACTCAAGAAAATTAAATAAAATGGTTTTGAAGATAAATGAAAAAAAAAATCAAGTATGGGATTATAAATTGAAAGTGTGGTCGAATGAAATTGAATTGGATTAAAATAGATTTGGTGTAAGTTGTAAGCAAATCCAATTCAAGCATAAATTAAATGACCTTATTACTAATAAATTCAATTATGAATTGTTAATGTGAATTAAAATTTTAAAATGGATAAAAGAATAAACTAATCGAATAAATTAGTAAAATGGTTTGGATTTGATCAAAGGAAAATCAAATCAAAGATTTAAATGGAGGTTGGTTGAATAAAATAAACTTAAGTTATTGGGTGGAATAGTTTGAAGAAAATAAATAACTTAAGTAAATTGTGAGATGGTTATTTAATATACTGGTTGTCGAATTTAATAAAATGTTTTGGAATCAAACTTTTTGGATTAGAAAGAAAATGCAATGGAAGATTGTGGATAAAATTAAAATAGGATGGAATCAAGTGTAAGTTGAGTTAAAATCAATTTAAATGGTTATAAAGCTTAAGTAATAATTTATTCACATTAATATTGTCGAATTGCATAAGAAAATGGATCGTTTGATGTAAACGAGATTAGATAAAATCATATGAGTTATTGAAAGTGAAATAGGATGATTTTGAAATCAATTGGAATGAATATGAGTTTGTTTTGCTTAGAATGAATTAGATATAAGCGTGTAAGTTGTAAAGCACTTAAACTGAATGGAATGGGTTGGGAATTGGTTGTAAGCAATTGTAATAAGTGTCGGAACCTTATATGTGCTTATGGAAATTATATAACATGCATTATATGTGAAATTTATGTATTAGCTATTGGAAGTAAGTGAAATGCTAATAAATTTCATATATTTAGTACTTATATGTTTGAATTGAGTAAGTACAGGTACCGGGAAGCCGCTTGGCTGGATTTGATCGTGCAAAATGCTAAAATAATAAGCCGCTTGCTTAAAAATGCTAAATAAAGGTACGCCTATGCAATAAAAATAGGAAATATGAACTGTTTTTGTTTGCCGACCGGGTGGGTCGATGTATATATATTTATATCTCTTGTAAAATTGCAAAACCACCTCCGTACAAAGGGGACTCTGCCAAAAAAATTCGAAAATTTTCAGAGCTAGAATTTTTTTTTGAAATTTTGGGAAATTTTAGTTAACGACAAAACGATTTCAGATTTGAAATTGAAATAAATATAGGAGTGAAACTAATTTAAAATAATGATATGAATCAGTATAAATGGAAGATAAAATTCAATATTCAGCGTTGAAAATAAATTGAATCCATATGGAATTGGAAATCCAATTTAAAAAAAAATAAGTGGATATAAAAAGGATAAAGTGGTAAGTAATAAATAAAGAAGCATATAAAATGCTTATAGTAAACTTAAGAAATGAATGGTGGAATTCTTAAGTAAATTTGGTATTGGAAAAGTTACTCTGGGTGAATAATTGAGTGAAGATTAAAACTGAAAGCTGTGAAATGAGATAATTGCGGATAGTGAATAAAAATCAAAATAATGTGAATAAAAGAAAATTGATATAGTTGATAATCAATGGATATAAATATGTAGAATGCATGTATATTATTTATTCGCATAGCAATTTGTTCCAGATTCGAGCACAGAATTTCGAGATAGTTATATCGATCCGAGTTAGGATATTTCACTCGATTTTCGACGGCGAACCCTGGATATGGATTTTGATTGATTCTGAAAATTCTCTATCATAGTTATGACTATGCAAGGAGAATGATGGTTTCTGATCAAGTAACCAGGTCTATGTCTGCACTAGGAAGTCGGGTGGACGATACTAGTTCGGAAGTGAAATTGTATGATCGAGTAAGCGATCAGATTCGGTATTGCGTACGAATGATATAGGTACATCGTACGGTATTAGATGGAATGAATATTGAAATTTTTTAAGGAGTCGAGTAAATGATTTTAGATGTTGTGATTGGATATTATTGCTAAGTACGATATACAAATATTATGAAGGAAAAGAAAAATGGGTTTTGATTTCAGAAGATAAATTTGAATTGCGCATCAAAAAGGTATGTGCTTAAATTTCTGTATGAAGTTTGATTGGGTTTTGATCTAGCCACTTGGCCTTTTTTTTTTGAAATTTGGGAGCCGTAAAGGCATTTCGTAGTTGTACCGAGCTAGCCGCGCAAAGGGGACGCTGGCAAAAAATTTCAAAAATTTAGGGAGTTAGAAAATTTTTGAGAAAAATTGAAAATTTAAAACTTGGTTTTGAATTATAATTTGAATGATTGAATACATAAAGTTGTTTGGCAACTATGGAAAAGTTTAGAAGGTTAGTTAGATGGATAGCATGTCTTTAATAAAGATTGTTTGGTTGTTATTAAAAACTGTTTGGTTTTAGGCAAGATAGTTAACGGGTTCTGGACCATTCCTCTTAACTAGTAATTTCGGGGACGAAATTCTTTTAAGGGGGGAGGAATGTGACGACCCGAAATTTTTGGATGTTTGAAATCGGGATATTTAATTGATTTTAAATATTTAAAAGTTAATTTCTTTACTTGAATTCAAATATCACCATTTATTCGGTAATTTAATTATTAAATTAAATTAGTTGAAGTTGGGTAAAATGTTGAATATGGAGTTCTAAGCTTGTTAAAAATAATTTGAAGGCTTGTAAAAGTTATATTGATAGTACTGAAGATAGTAAAGGTGCTAAAATTGAATTTAGAAGTGTTTTGTTAAGTTTTGAAATTTTATCGTTTAAACTGAAATTTAAAAATAGCCTTCCGAGGCACATTCTTGGAATTTGACGAAACCAGTTACATTGGATCCGTAATATTGTATTATTATCGAATTTTAATTTTCGTAGCATTTGGAGATGTTGTGTGGACATACTATATAAACGCACTGAAATTTATATCGAAAATTCAATGTTTTAACTACTTCAAAAAAAGCTCTCTTCTCCATACGATCGAATTTGGACTCGGAACCTTTTCCATTGCGTTCGGAATAGGGGTATAACATTATAAAGCCTACCAACACGTCACGATAAGAGACCAAAATTCTAAGTTACTAGAACGAGATATTTTGAAAATTAAATAAAACTATATTTAATCAAACAAAGTCAAATTAAAATCAGGTCAAGCCATAATATGTCTCGTTCCCTTCTCAAACACGCTTCTCCTCTTTAATATTTACAAACGAACCCTTCTCCTTTTCAAATCATAATCTAATATAAAAAAAAGTTCGATCATCAAATCGAATGAAGGAGGGCGTGCGTATGGGATTCGCGATGGAGGCAACCTAGGGAGGATCACGGCACTCACGCGCGATTGCTCATTTGGGACAATGACGCGATTGGATGGGGTGCGACCTGACTTTGGCGAAGTGGTCTTATTAGGATTTCTCGTTGTTGCGAGCTCGACGAGGAGGCGAGAGGTGTTCGATTGCGATGGTGTCGTGTGGTCGATCGACTTCGGTAACTGGCTCGACGACTTGGTGTAGCGGCATGGAAGGGGCAGAACTCACGATTTGGGGGAATGCAGAGATGGCGACGCTGATGAGAGGGGGAGGTGAACGTACGACGATAGATGGAAGAAGGCCGATGTGGGTTTTGTTCTGATGGTGATGTCTTCGAAGGCGATGCAGTTCTGTGAAATCAGTAAGGTATAATTCTTCTTTTTCCAATTTATATACATAAAGAAAAAGAATGTAAATTTACAGTAAAGATCCTTTACTGTCTACTTTACAAATTTTTACATTTATATTCATATATGTAGCTTCAAAGGAAAAAATAAATATAGATACCTTCACTTACTAGTTTATTTGTAAATAATAAATTATGGAGATAGATTTGTTTATTAAACTTATTCAGTTATATTGCTAAAGATATTTTTATTTTAAAGAAAAATCTATTTAGGATTAAATTATTAAGTTTAAAATAAAATCTTTGGTTAATTAAATCTGTAAATGGAAAATGGTTTAAAATTAAATTTTATTTTTTTAGAATGAAATCACTGAGATTTAATTGTTCAATTGACTCGAATATTGATAAAAATTATAAATGTTTATACAAGGTTATAACCCAGGAAACCAAGTTGAATTGAAGTGGAATGCAAACAAATTTAAAGGTGAGTTAATCTCACTCATCTGGTAATAATTTAAATTTAAATGATTAAATTTAAATAATTGGTTGAATGATTGAATTGATTTGATGTGTTATATTATAGTATATAATATATCTTGGAATGGTTGATTTCCCGCATTATATAGCGGATGAGACCCTATGCACCGCATAATAGCGGATGATACTATATTAATCCCATATACCGCGATATTCCACCTCTAAGTGGGATTGGTATTGTGCTAACTTCTGTGGATGCAGGAAAACTGGTTGGAGGGATCCGACTGTATTCCTCAACATTTATTTAGATTATTTAGTATTCTATGTTATGATTATTTGATCTTCTATGATGAATTATATTGGAATATTGAATGCTATTGTTTACTTGAATATATTTCGGTACACTGAGTTATCAAAATATATAGAATTGGTTTTTAGAAAAGGAAATAAAAGAGTGAATTTTTAAGTAAAATAATCGTACATAATTCGAATAAAGTTTAAAATGGACTGGATAAGAATAAAAGCGATTTTGAAATTCTAATAAATAATTCCGAGTATGGAAAAAGGAGATTTTGAATAAACAGGAAAATGATGAATTATAAAACTTAAGTGATATTATTTAAAGGGATAATGAATTTATTTTAAAAATGTAAGCTTTAAATTTATCCAAAGGAATAGGGAAGGAATTTTGGAAATCTGAAATTGATATCTTTAGTTAAAAGGATTTTTAATTATAATTGAGGAATGAAATATGAGGTTAATGGAATTTGAATAAATTAAGTAAGTAAAGGAAATCCATCTGAAAATTGATTTAAGTGTTGGAATGGGGATTTTAAAAGGAGGTTGTGACTATGAAATGTATAAATTGGGTTTATAAAAATAAAGTAAAATATATCAGTCGATATTTGGAAAGAATAAAATTCAAGGTGGGAATTTATTAAAGGAACGAGAAAATTTGTTTAAAAATAAATACTGATTTATTTTAAAAGGATGTAAAGAGAAGCGTATTTCCCTGGATAGCCAAGTACGTTTTCAAAGTAAATTTTAAATATAATTTAAAGGCTTTAATGTTGTTTTAAAAAGCCTGTTTTAGAAAATTTATTATTTCTAAATGTTTAAATTCTAAAGTAAGTATTTTCTAAAATTTATTATCGTAATAATTATTTAAAAAATGATTTGGTAATTTGTTTAAAGGAAAAAAAAGAACAAAAAATTTAGTTTTATATTTTATAAAATAACCTTATTTTAAATATTCGTAAAGTATTATTTCTAATTAAGTATTAAAGTAGTTTTTCTAAATTTAAATGTTAAAACATATTTTACAATAAAGTGTTTTAAATTATTTTAAAATCTAAGATGTTTGTACTTGGTAATTTCAGTGGGAATAAAAAATATTTGGGAAATTTACTCCGAGTAAGAAAATGGTTTGAAACCGTTTCCAAAAGGAATTGAAAAGTGGAAATATATCTTGCGAAGATATTGTGAGAATAATAAATAATTTGGAGAAATTATTTATGGTTGATGGATGTTTGTGAATATTAATTGATAGTTAAATAATCGACTATCAATATTGGCCAATGCGCTTATCATTTCGAAGAGACCGGGATCGGGATTTATTTCTCGAAAATCACTTCGATTCGGTTTGTACGTTTTCGTGAGGAAGACGAGTTTGGATTCGAAGATGTAGCAGTGAAGTGCAAGGGCTAGTCGCTACTAATCCTGAGGATGATCCCAAAATGGATGTAGTAGGAATAGTGCCTTCGGTTCCGTTCGAACCCGGGATGGACTTGTATGGAGGAATGCTTTCAAAACATCGTCAGGTGGACGATGAGCATTCTAAGTGAAACGTTCTAAAAGGTAAAGCTTAGCCTCAAGCCTTATCCACCGGGAATGACTGAAAATCAGGGGTTATGCAGCAAGGCTAGGTGGGTCGCACCCATTTCAGGGTGAGGTCATCCTGTCTAGATGTCCCTTTTATTTCGGTTTAGTGGTGCGGTTGCTGATCACAACCGTGGGGTGATCTTACTCAGGATTATCCAGTAAGGGGTAGTCTCGGCCTTGTGTTGCAGGGGGTCGGGAGTGATCCTCGGTACGGTGATCTAGGCCACGTACCATGACAGGTGGTACCCCAGTGCCTAGTCATTAGTTGGAAATCCATTCTTCCTACGCTCCTATTACGAGTTTTGTTTGTATTACCCACTTTATGGCTAGTAGCTGGAATTTAATAATGTAACAATTTCGGCTATTTTAAAAAGTATTTGTATATAGACCCTATTATAACATCAAAGGATTTTAAATAAAAAAATGTTTTGGCTATCGTAAGGTAAAAACCTGGCATGTTTAATTGTGGCGTGGTCTTACGAGATGCTTTTGGTTTTCAAAAGAATTTCTGAAACTTTAATAACCAATTTGAGTGTGATTTCTTACGCTGGTATTCCAGACTGGCTCGGGTGTTATTTAACTGTAATGCTCGGGCCAGACCGAGTATTATAGGATACATGATAGAATGCTGTGGAGCTCAGGAGACGAGCTGGATGGCGATACGTACTTCCGTACTTGATTATTGTTCCTCTGTGTATCCAGATGTATGCTATTGATATTGTTAAGGTACTCTGATGATGTACGTATAAATAGATATAGTTTTCTTGTGTGTAAAGATAATTGAATATCTATTATATTTTATTGCGCTGCAATGGTAAGATTTTGTTGTTGTTTTCAGTTTTCTCTTCTTCTAACTCTTCTTCTTTAACCCAAATGATTCGTATTTCTGTTCAACTTGAGTTGCTTGATGTAGAATAGTGTTGAATCAAGGGGTACGGAACTTCGGGTCGTTACACCCATCCTCTTCTCGTTGGGATAGCAGCCTTTTTGACCCCACAACATCCGCCACTTCCACGGTAGCATCGGCCTTCCCTCCACATAGCCGACCACCTAACAGCCATGCCACAACTTCCCTTCCCGTTTCTCCCTTGGTGCCATGCTTCCCACCCTCGTTTTCTAGCGTGTATAGGTTAATATAATACATACTTTCAGTAGTTTATCTGTTTACTAAATAGATATAGTAGTATATAAGTTTATATATATATATATATATATATTAATTATATTGAGTAGTATGAGTTTAGGTTCTGTCTCCATGTATACTTTATTTCCAAATTTGTAAAGGTAAATATATTTAGTATATATAACGTTGCAAGTACTTTTATAAGTATATTACCGGTTTTGTTATATATTGATGGTTGCTGTATATCTATATAATGTATATGTAGTGGTTACGACTGTATAAGATTACGTTTGTTTTATAAAATATTATTTATATTAATTCTTTTATAATCAGTATTGTTTTTTTATAAAAAAATATGTATGTAAGCTTATATTATTATTATATTATAAAAGAAGTTATGTTTGATACAGTATTATATACGTATGTTAATTTTATAAGATTTTATGATATTGATTATTAATATTATTTTATGTCATATATATATATAATAGAAACTGTACAAATCTGTTTATATATGTAAGTGTCTACAAGATATATATCTGTTTACTTATATCTATATATGGGTAATGGCCACTGATTTGAAAGTATTATACACACACACACATTAGTTTATATACTTATATGTTAGTTGTATACGTATAAGTTTATGAGTTCTGTTTCTTTTTTTGAATATATATATAAGATGTGCAGTAGCTTTATGATTTGATATATATATGGTCATCTTGTTTTAATATATTATACATACAAAAAGAATATTGAAGGAAAAGGTACGTTTTAGTGTAAAATATAAGCACATATGCACAGTGTAGTTTGCATATTTGCTGAAACCTCTTACTGCATATTCATAAATATAATATGTACAATATTATATATATAGATTTTAAGTTATATAAGTTGTAGATAGTTGTTTTCATTTTTTTCTTAATTGATTTGAAACTATACTTTGTATATTAATACTTTGTTATAGGTATGTTTTAAATTTAAACAATGATTTTTAATTTTAATGTTCGTCTTAAATTTAATATTGATTTCATGGAAAATAATAATATATATTCTATTTCTATCTAGATGATTCTCATTCGTTCTCATCAATTCAAACTATCTGTCTTGTTCATCGAGTCTACGTTCACCTCACTTTGCTTTGAGATCTGTCATTTGGATTTGTCGATTGTCCAGCTCAGCATTCAAATTCGTAGCTTGTTCTATTGTCTAACTCTTCAAACCTCGAAAGGTGAGCAATCACTCACGATTAACGTTCTTTTATTTATTAAATTTGATTTCAATTGAAACGACAGTTGAAATATGCTGCTATTAGTTGTTTACATTGCTATATATATGCTACTATCTATATTTGTTCACCGGTGACATATGACACTATTATTTTTATTTATATTAACGATATATGCCTCTCATATTCATATCTGTTATCACTCTATAAGTTCACTATTAGTATAGAATTCACTATGGGTTGAAATGTTACATACCCGAACGATCTTTAGAATAGGAGGAAATCATTATGGGTTGAAATGATAAATCCAAGCGATTTTCATTGAATTGAATTTGGGATTGCGGATTGAAATGATATACACTTGTAGATATTTAAATTGCGGATTGAAATAATAAATATCCGTATCACTTGACCATAGCATAGAGAATTATATACAGACACCATTGGGGTGTGTGTGTGTGTCTATATATATATTTAAATGATTTCCAAGGTTTAAAGGTACATATATGGTTTTATACAAATATTGATTTTTAAATATTATATAAAATAAATGTTATTTTATATATATTTAGATTCTTAATCTTTAAAATTATGTGTTTTGAAAATTTTAAAATTATAAGTAGTTTTGAAATTACAAATTTTAAGAATTTACTTAAAATTTTACTACTTTAAATAAATATATATATATATATATATACAATAATTTTTAACCTAAGGTAAGTTTATAATAAGATTTGATTTAATAAAGTTTGACATAATTAAAATATAATATGTTTAGGTATTTATTTAAAGTTTTACTTTAAAAATAGATTTTATAATGATTTTATAAGTCAAGGTTGGGAAGATGAATTTGCATTTATTTGAAATTGTTCTTAATTAAGAATCTTATTTAATTAAATCAATTTGAAACTTATTGAATTTGAGATTTTAAAGGATATGATTTTATAACTTGATTTTTGTTTAAGGTGATTGATGAATATTTCAAGTTTAAATAAATTGAAGGAAATATTTAATTTAATTGTAAATTGGGGTTTTATTTAAATGATATTGGATTTATTAAATGAATATTTCAAAACTAAATAATAATGAAGTGAAGTTAACATATATGAAATTATCAAATTTAGTTTTGAAAATATGGAATAATTAAAGCTTTGAAATATAATGAAATTGAAATGGTTTATTTTGTGGTTCAAATCTGTATTTGAAATCAATAATTTTAAATGGTTTATTTAGAAACTGAATTGAATTGCAATTGATGATTTGAGATTGGATTAAATTGAATTTTGGCATTTGAGTTGATTTGTATCGATTTGTGAAAGTTTGAGGAAACTATTATTTTATATAAAGTATTTTTAAATATATTTAAAATCATCTATATATTTTACTTTATATATTATTTTAATATAAATTATTTTAATATAAATCATTTCAATATAAACTATTTTAATATTATACTTATTTATTTTATATAAACTATTTTAATATGCTAACTATTTTATTATAAACTACTTTAATTTATAACTATTTTATAAACTATTTTATTATATATATATTATTAATATTTTAACTTTGAAAGTACTATGATTTTCGATATGGATATATATTTGAAGTGAAAATTGATACCGTATTGATTTGGTTTTGAAATAGAAACGACATCATATTGATATGTTTTTTGAAATGGAAATTATATTTTGGTTTTGAAGCATAAACTATTTTGAAATGACTGTGCTGTTATAATGACGTTGGTTGTTAAAGAGACCGGGATCGGTTATTGTAATACTCTCTGCCAATGCCGAAAACCACTTTAACAACCGTGTACGCAGTGGAGATTCCAAAACGAAGTAGGATGGTGGCGACGTTCTATTGAGGTATATTCATGGACCTGACTCCCGTGAGTTGGCATAAGATGGCTAAATCTGGAGCCAATTCTCGGGCCAAGTAAGGTAGCTCCATTGATCGGACACATTTCTTTGTATGCTATTTTATTACTTTGTCATTGATTTGGTGCGTACCTTTGATTTTGGGAGTGTGGCTCGAGGTGGGTGGTAGTTGCGGCTATGCGTTACCACCAGCCCGCATGCGTAATTGGTACATCTGCGCTATCATTGCCTAGTTGTGCTATGTCACCTACCCTAGCGAGACCACTACAAGTTTGTTTTGTACCATACATATGGAGCGCCCTCTGACGACGCCCAATACGGGAGGGATTACGGTACTGTATAGACTATGGAAATATATAAAATGTATTAAGGTGGAAAATGTAAAGCGTTAACGCTATTTTAGTAGTTTACTTTACTTTAGACATTATTATAATAGTGTACATTGCTACATAGTAGATAGTTTAACGGATCCTTAGAGGATAGTTATCCCAAACATCCTTTAAGTTACATATATTTCAGTCGTTATTTCACTTGAGTTGGAATTATTGATATAAGAATGTTAATCCCAACTCGAGTGTTTTGTGTTTTTCTTTACGCTCGGGTCAGACTGAGTGATATAGCATTTGAGACTCACCTTTGAAGTTGGAGCTTCGCTTGGAGATCCATCTATCTATTTAGCTTGCAGTTTTCAGTTAACTCCAGTGATATATTCAGATTTGTACTTGACTATTATATTGAGACTTCTATGTATTCGAGACTTTTGTTGTATCTTGTTTAACTCTGTTATATATATAGTAGCTTCATGAACTACTATTCTTTTGTTTCCGCTGCGTATTGTTATATACTCTATGTCTGTGATTCTGTGATTTATTTATTTACTATATATGATGAGTTTTGCCAAATTTAAATTAACAATCTGGTACTTTGAGCAATTCAATTCCGGCATGTGTGAATGCGAATGGTTGAAAATATCAGGATGTTACATATCTAGTGAGACAACGCCGCTTAGAGAATAGGTTTTCCCCTCACTAGTATCCTAAAAATTTATAAAACCATATACTGTGCTCCTGCATCCATAATGGTTAAAACCTACTATTTGAAAATATTATGATGATATGAAAAACAAGTGAATCAAATCTGGATTACTCATCCCCATTCATTCTGACTACTTGTCTCGATTATAATTTCTAGAGGGACTATTAACCTTTTAAATGTTTATAGACTCTCTGTCCAATTTCATAGTTTTCATTGGATCACTAAAAACCTATTGGTAACTCCAATATCTTTTCTTTTATCTCAATTTTCATGGGCTAACTAGGAACCTATTGGCTAACTATTAACATCTTAATCTAGATATAGTTTTCATAGGCTAACTGTAAACCTATTGGCCCCTACCAATATAAAATCATAGTTTTCATAGGCTGACTATGAACTTATTCGCCCCTATTAATATCTTTAGTTAAACACATTTTTCATTGGCTTACTGTGAACTTATTGGCCCCTACCAAAATCTTTAATTTAGATGTTAATATCTCTTAAATTATATTCACTACCGGGTCAACCTAGCTGGTTATTTTGCCCTTCCCCGAAAATACTGTTATGGGTTACTACAATGTGAATAAGTATGTGAAGAAGTATTCACAATGACAAATAATACCATCACCCGTGGTTTATCATTTTCCTTATATATATCCTAGTTAAACCCTTTAGCCTTTATAATCAATGACAGCTTCTTCATTTCAAAACCCTTTGTTTACTTATGCCATGGCTATTCTTTTAAATTGAGATTGGGTTTATGTTTTGAAATCTTATACATCTCTTTTGACCTTTGGATGACTTCCATCGAAAGCATAAACTTATTTTCAAAACATAATAAACATACCTTTCGAAGCCCTTGTTAAATATTCTCTTTCGAAACTAATTGTACCTTACGATGGTATAAAAATGTTCTTTAAAACATAGCTTCGAAACAAATAAAAGTGCCCTTTCGAAAGAATTGGGTTTACTCTTTAAAAACAGTCCTTGGGTCAAAATGGTTATATATGAAAGTATCTCTTTCGAAAGCAACTAAAAATTTGTTTTGGAGAAAAATTTGATGGTGGAGGAACCATCTAGTCGGAAGCAACAACCTTTTAAATTAGAACATCGAAGGATAGAGTTGAAAACTCTTTCGACTCCATTGCCTCCAAAACCCTTAACCCCTTTCGAAAGCATTTAGGAAATGGTTTACTTAGGTTAAAATAACTTTTCGAAAGCATTTAGGAAGTGGCTTAACTTAAGTTAAAATAGAGAAAACCTTTCAAAAGCACTGATGGCTTCAATATACTTGGAAGGAAAATAGCGACTGGGTTTCGACCGGGTTGGAACCAATCATTTCGAAAACTCTTACATAAAGAAAAAGGTACCCCTTCTAAAGCTAATACTTTAACATAATAAAGCAACCTTTCCCAAAAGTATTTGTATAAACCTTTTCGAAAGCATATGTTTCGACCGTGTCGAAAGCTTTAAGAAAAACAAAGCAAAAAACTTAGTTTTGGGAAACAGAATACAGTTTCGACCCTAATGAAAGCATTACTTTCGACATCATTCTTTCCGCTACTCTCTAATTCAATTCGTATCAATACCTTTGATACCATGTGCATTGGTATCGACTATGTGGGTTTCGAATGGGATGGTTTTGATTGAGATAGAGTGTGGATAAAGGAGTCGAAGGGTACTTCCAGAATATGCGGAATTTCCTTTTTTCTGAAAACTGCATTTGTAGCTAAATATGGCCATTACTTTATAACTAACCTACATGTTGTAATTCCTTAATTGGTTACTTTAAAACTTTTCAAATGCTTTACCATTAAACTGCCGGATTTATCAAATATAAATCTAAATAAATTCAAACAGTTAAACCCTTCCATTTACAAAACTAATATTTGCAGATAAGTCCTTCTCTTGAAATAATTTATATCCCTTAGTAAATCAATTGGGGAAAATCTTAAAAAATCACAGAAATTCGTTTTTATCAGGTAATCAAACATATTAAAATTTTTGACCCAATTTTTTCCTGAAATACTTGAAATAAATTTACCCAGTCATATCATATTTTTCTTTAGAAATTCATAATAAATTTTTTATAGCTATGAAAATTCTGAAAATTAAATCCCATCTCCAAAATCATGTTTTACCTAACATAAAAATTTTCCATGCCATTTTAAAATCATAGACTCTTGGTTTTGCATCAAAACCATGCAAATTCATATGTGAATGAATTAAAATAATTCAGACATAACTTAATTCAAGCGTATCATCATCCATATCATCATAAAAATGAACTTAATCATAAATCCAAAAAAATATAATCATAGAATAAAATAGAGATGGTATGAAATTATTATTCACCTTAGGTATGGTAAAGAATTTGAGATTTGTTTTTGACTAATCCTTCATAGTTTTGATCCTTAACTTTAGATTGTAATCTTCCTCTTTGATAATGGCCGACACCTTACGGATTTTGCATTTATTTTTATTTTGAGAAAAATGAACGTGAATAGACAAGAATGAGAAGTGTATAGCTGTGTATAATGAAGTGGATATTTTACTGATATGCCCATGTGCACCTTAGTTGGCTAATAACCCAATTAAACCCCATTTACTTTATTAATAAGCACGACCCTATATATGATTTGTTCAAATCTCAACCCCTTATCATCACTATTCTATTTTTTTATTTATCTAATTAAATTTTTTGAATAATGTTATAAAAAAATTAGGGATGCTACATATATCCTATTTAGAGACATACAATGCTATGATGGTAGCTTTTGATACTTGTCATGGAGTTCGGTTGCGGTCAGACTAAGGAGATCTCAGTGTAAATTCCATTATGCAAATGTGCCATAGCAGTATTGATTATATACCTATTATAGTTGTGGCATTCACACAACAACTAGTTAATATGATTTATTTTCTATACTCTAGACATTATCTAAACGAATGGTTTCTTTCAGGGGAAAACTATTTTTGGAATTCGTACAGTCTTAATGTTTACTACAATATGTCATTTATATTTCTTGAGTTTTCCATACTAGTTTACCAGACTGGTCCGGGTGCTATTTTCTTATAATGCTTGGGTCGGCCCCGTGTATGTTTCCAAATTTAGCTACAGATGGCTTAGAGCTTTTGGAGAAGAGTTGGATTTCTGCCTACCACAATATTTATTTCCACTACATTTCTGAATTGTATACATCAACACGGTGAGGACAGATTGTTATAATGTCCAAGCTAATTACTATAACTCTGAAAAACTTTTTATCTTAGAATGGTAGTTTATATTGTCTTTTGATATTATATATATAAATGTTTCGCTGAGAGATTCAGATATTGTGTTCCTTCTTCCTTTCTGTCTATCCTTTTCTTTTATTTTAACCCTAACAATTCGTCTTTCTGGCTCTTGGGAGCTCCACACGTGAATTCGGTGGATGTAATAGTGTCGACATTCGGGGGTCAAAAAGTGAGTCGTTACATTCCATAGCTGATATCCTATTTAAACTAACCTAGATAAATCATGGAGAATGCCCTTGGTTACTTACTACCTTTTACTGGAATTGAAGAAATCCTCATTTCCTTAAAAGTACTGGGTTATTTAATACTTTAAATCCGAGGTGAACCCTAGGTATATTTTCCTCTACCTATCTGCAACACATATCCTTTCCCCATGGGTCCGATGGTTTGAGATATCTCATGTCAGTAGTAAGTGTACATAACTGGTGTAGCCTCTTGGTGAAGCGCAGTCTTCTATTGTGTAACTCTACTGACCTCACATCTCAACCCTTACTAAACCAAACCGAACACCCAATGCCTAAGTGTTGGTCTAGGCCAACTAATTCATGCTTGTCCTAAATCTTCAATCAATCCTCATTTAATTCCTTTAATTATTTACCAGTTTCAAAATCCACCTATTATGCCTTTTCAATTCCTCCATAAATGTCATATTAAGTTCTGTAATCTTTCCCATTCAAGTGCTTTTCAACTCTCTATTAATTACAAATTTATTATCCATTAAATCTGCAATTAATGCCCATAAATCCTAATCCTATATTATTACGCTTGTAATAACTAATACAAATATCATCTTTCACGTAATATGTATATTTTTGTTTTTGAACGTTAAGCATGGTTATGCGTATTTATTTATATATTTACATTTTGAACTATTAATTTCTAAACTACAACATTCCTTTCCACGTTATAGTTTATTAGAGCTTCCCTTTCAAAAAGGATTATCGTTGTAACTTTCCATAAACTAAATAAAAGCGAGATCTTTACTTCATTTCAAATTACAAGTAATTAATTATTTTCTTTTATTGAAATAGATAGTGTAAACTATAGAGAAGGATATCCATACTTTATACTTCTCTTTCCTTTTTGTATATTTTTTGTTAATTCAAACGTCGCACTTTTATGCGCTTAAGGAATTAGATAATTTTTGGAGGTTATATGAAAATAGATATAATTAAATTATACCACACTCCAAATAAATTAAAATATAGAAATTCACATGCCAAATAAACTAAGGCAACCTATTTCATAACCAATTATAAACCTTAAATAAACAAACATTCTACAATAATAAATATTTTGAATTCAATTTTCCAGATTAGGTAGTACGTTGATTCCTATTTCAATTTCCTATTTTATAGAAAATGAAAGTTATTCCTATACATTTGTTTTAGGCTGACAATTCATTAGATCTTATTTTTGCATAATAATTAAATAAAATTCAATGATATAAATTTCAATGTTACAAATAAATTATATAATTTCCCATTTACCTTTTAAGCTTTCTAAATCACCAAAATCTAAATACATTCCTCGGCTTGATTCCTTTTCCTTTCTATTTCGAAATAATATACATTACAAGGTGTATACATACTATTAGAATTAAGATATGAGAAGAGAGTTGGGGTTGAGTGGAATATATATTGAAACTTACATTTTTCTACAGTATTTATTCGCTTCTTCTCTTCTTCTCTTTTACTTTCCACCATTCTCCGAATTATGTATTTATAAAAATAGTTTATAATTTTTAGAAGTAGCGGAGAAGGGAAAATTGTAGAGCTTCGCCAATTGGATTGGAAAATATGAGAAGAGAAGTAAGGAATTAGGCCTTTATTTATAGGTGCACAAATCAATCGTATCTTTTAGATTAATATGATTAAATCTATGCCTTTGGACAAGGTTCAAACCCTAGGAAACCACGCTAGAACCAGTCGACCGCTCCCCTATATTAACTTGACCAGCTTAAGGAGGGGGTCGACCGATGGGATCCCGCATGTATTAGAGTTTATTTCCTTCTTCATTTTTAATTATTTTCGCTTCATAAACTTCGAAACTATTAACTCTTTTGTTTGCGCTCCAATTACGAACTAGAAATATGAATGTTGCTCAAAAAATCATCACGAACACAATGATGCAATTTTCACGGCGAAATTCTAATCTTTGTTCAAATTCCATATTTGGAGTATTATTAATTATTTATTGATTATCATTAATTTTATGAGATGTTACATTCTTCCTTAAAATAGTTTCATCTGCGACGTTCTCCAAGTGTTGAATCATATAACATAATGCACAACCAATCTAAGCTATCTAACCAATTAGTGTACAGCCAATTTTACAGTAAAACGTGCACGCATGCATAGTGTATCATAGCATATGAAACATGTATGCATAATGACTCTAAATCGACACCTTCTATATAAATGCATTCTTTTTAAAAACATTTTGAAAATATGATGCAAACAACCAAGATATATTGGTAGTTCAATATATATGGAAGTTTTCAAAAATCCTTTTGCATACGAAAATTATCACGCTCCCGCAATTAGGAGTATGGTTCAACCAATTTTGAAAATTCAGTTTTTGAATCTATAATCCTATAGGAGAAAAGAAATTTAGACGGAAATTTTTACAGTTCCACTCTTCGTTTGGATACATAATCTATTGTACCTTGGGACCTTCTCTATGGCCCCAAAAACTTTTTCAACTTTTCCTAGTATAATTTACATAAGGAGGTTTATTTTTTGATGTTAAAACGAAATTATCCTAAGCACAAGTTCCATTTCACTTTCAACATGGTATGGAAATAGAATTTCCAAAGCTAAAACAATCTTTTTCTTGTTATTATTTTTATTTTTCCTATTGTCATCTTTGTTGAACGATAAAACTCATACTTACTAACACATCAACGCTCCTTATGCTAGTATGTGGCATTTGAGAATCAAAAAATTTCTAAATTCAAAAGAAAAATTTTAAGCACAATTTCAAAAAGAATTTCCTACTCGCAAAATAGTTAGGAGAATCGAATTCCCAAATGCATTTAAACAACATAATTTATTTATTCATTTACTATTTATTTATTTATTTTTTCTAAAAGCACTTAAACAAAACCTTCCAAAACATTTGAACCCAACTTCTTAAAAGCATTGTAACAAAAAATTTCAAAGCTTTCAAATACAATTGTTCAAAACATCTACCGCTGTATCTTTAAAACAAATCAAACCATATCTTAATGTAATTAGAACTTAGTCAATAGGTTAATGCATATGTTTTACCCTAGTATTGTGCAATTAATTCTAGATTAAGGTAACCTTTTATTTTTACTCTAAAAAATGAATCATTTGTAAACATATTTATAAATTTTCTCTTTTAAGGCATAGTAATATTGACCATTGATTCTATAACAACCTTTCCCTATCCTTTGTTAGCTACATTTTATCACTAGTTAAGTGTCCTTTTGAGATTTCCCTATTTATATCGTTTCTCAATATGTTAATATTAATATAATGGTCGAATTCCATTCGTAAAATCAACATTATGATAAAACATGAACATATCTCATACCATATCGTATGATTTTCCAATAACCTAAGGAAGACAACTAGCGGTTACAATCCAAAAACCCTAAAAGAAAATTTTGTTTGAAGCTGTCATTCATCATCAACCGCATTGATGACGTCATAACCCTAACACTCCTTACTAAATTAAGATTGACATCCCTCATATGCCATTCAACTATCATATTAACACTCCTTCTTGGCTTTAATAAATGCGGTCCATCTATTACTTCAATTATAATACCCGATTTTAGGATAAGTTGTGCATTCCCCTAATGAAGTGGTAAGAAATATGACTATGCACATTTAGAATAACTTATCAGAAAATTTGTCTGGTGGAATAAATCATATCGCCTATCTTACCTTCAATACCCTTAAGTCAACCAACATCCTTTTGGTGTCGTCCATCTTATTATTTTCTTCTTCAATCATACCACTATCTTCTTCTAATCAAAATCTCTTGGAAGTATCCTCAAACTTTGGTATTTACTTCCTTTATGTCCTTGATCCTTCATGTGAGTATGCTAAGGGACTCGCAAACTTGTACTTTGGTACCATTTCTCATTCCTTTCAGAGTTCTTGTCATGGTTTTCGCACATCTCTATTAATATTCCTAGGTTCATACTTATATTCCCTAAATTCAACGGAGATTCCCTATTGCTAATGTACTAGCACTTGTAGCTATTTTATTCATAGCATAAAACCTGTACCCTGTCTTATCTAGATAGTGATCCATATCTACTACATATTAAAAACTTGGTTTGGCTCTCACCATTCTTTATAAAGTTAAAACTTCATTGTGAACTACTTGATACAAAACTTTTATTTCCAGAAATATAAACTTAGAAACCTTTTTGTCAGATTCAAAAATTCTAAAGTTACTTGGTTTCCAAAAAAGAGCTATGAAAATTTTCCCTTTTCAAAGACTTGCTACATCAAAGACTTATTTCTTTAAAAGTAGGATTTTTATCCCCAATTAATTTATGTAACGACCCGCTAATTTATCACTTTGATAAATTATATAAGCTTTTTAACATAGATTATGTTTCATGAGCCATAAATAATGGTGGTAATCTTATTTTGATTAAATATTTATAAAAATATATACTTTGGGAAAAAAATGATAAAATGATCGAAAACCTTTTTATCTATAAAAAGCTCTATAATTATCAGAAGTCACGTATGGAGCTCGATACATACACTAATATGTCTATTTGAACAAGATTATGGAATAAAATGTATTTATGACATCATCAATAATAACATCATATTTAGTAATTAATTTATGAATTTAAATTAAGATTCATTGATTAAATAATTATTATGTGTTTAAATAATTATTTTAAAATGATAATAATTCATTTTAGTTAGTTATATAGTAATAGTAAATCATTTATAATAATTTTATAAAGATACATAATTGATTTGACAACATAAGAAAATTCATATTGCTTTACCGATATAACAACACTTTTTATAAACAATTATCTAATATTAATTTATATAGTTTTATAAATCAAATTTGATCATTTTAATTATTAAAAATTAAAAGAAATTAGTTTTCAAATTTTGTTTACATTTATATATGTAAATTAATTTGTATGAAAATGTGAATGGGAATCAACTTCCTAATTTTCAACGGTTTTATGTATAGCTGTTGTACAATGTTGTTTATATCACTTGAGAACATATCTACATACACATGCATAAATTAACACATACATATTCAATTAACACACATAGAAAGTAAAAAATATACTTACCATTTACATTACATATAGTAATAAGTATAAATATCCAAGATATTTACTACACTAAAAGGCAAACATCAACTCACTTACACACCATTATCACCATACACATGGAGGAAAAAGGGGGTGGCGTTGTCGTGTGACTAGATGGGAGATGAGGGTGTGGGCAAGGAGGAAAAAAGTAATTAAATCTCGGATACTTATTTCCAAAGTTTTTCCTACAAGTACCCACCATTCTCTTCATAATTTACGTACTATTCTACTTCATCTTCTTCCACATTCTCAAGTTTTTCAATGGCTTCCTACCTTAAGGAAATTATAAAGAAAAATTAGCATAAAGAAAATAAATTATATATGTATATATACATTTGCAATTCACTTAAAAACAAGCTCAAATCCACTCCTTCCCTCACTGAAACCCACGGCCATCAACCATAGTCGAGCCTACTTCCATTTTCAAGCATAGTTCGAGCCCATTCGAAGATCTAAGGCTCAATTTCATAGGCTTCGATTCGATCATATTAAAGCTATTGCGAATTTTTGAAAAGTTAGAAACCAATGAATGTGAGAAACTATACATACATACATATATATAATGATGATGATGTGATATGAGTACTATGAATTTTTACTATGCTTTGATCATCCAGTATTGGTTGTTTTAATATTGCGTTTAATTGTGTAAACAAGTCATGTTAAAATAAACATCGATATTACACAAGGAAATCACTTTCCGACGCAAGTTATAAAAGTGACATGGAATCATTAAAACGCTTTAAAATTATTTAAAATGGTTAAAAAATGTTTTATAAACACTAAAATTGAATTTGGTAAAGTTTTGACATGTTATAAAAATTAAGCCTAAAATATGCGTGTTGCGTAACGACAGTTCGCAATTTCGCACTGTAGGAATTGAAATCCATTTATATAGTGGATTCAGAGTTGGAATTCATTGTAATAAGAATTTTTCAAACTCCTATAATCATAGTTTTCAATCAAAAAAAAACGACCAAGATTTCGTTAAGTAGATTTTAAGATATGAGCAAATCAAGTTTTCAAAAGAGTCGTTGTTTGGCCATTAGGAGACCAAAGCAATAGATTCTTGAAAAATGATACTTTTAATTCTTTAAAATATGAAATGAATTATATAAATATTTTAAAATGTTTTAAAATTGACTTGAGTTATAAAAATGGATTTCCAAATGATTAAAAAGTTGTTCTGATCAAATAAGCCATAAAAGCACTATCTGCAGCATTATTTGCATCAGTTTTCACAACACTTTTAATAAATTTTTAATCCATTGATTTAAACTCAAGTATTCTTTCGCAAATTTTATATAAATTTTTTGAAATAAATAATTAAATATTTCAAAGATAATGTGGAGGTTTAATAATTTATTTTAAATGATTTTAAATAAATGATTTGAAGAAAAGCTATTATAATTAAGCGATTTAATCTTGGATCTAAAAGCCGATGAGTAGACTGGATTTTTCTATTCATGAGATTCGGATGGGAGGTGCTTAAACTAAGGAAATTTTTAGCAACAACCGTGTCCTAGCTCAGCTGGCCTTTTTCCTAGTGGAGGAATTGATAAGGTCGAAATGTCAGAAACGAGGCAAGTATAAAAGATTTATCCTTTCCAAATTTTATACAACTTGGATTGTATAGAAATAATCTTCTTATACTTGATACTAAATTCCGAGGAAGGAACCTATACTATCTGTATGAATTTAAAAAGTGATTTCACCACCATTCGACGAATAGTAAAGGTTGAATAGGTTAATGTTGAGTAGAATTAATGTAATTTCAATGGACCTGTTTTACTTGAACACTAACTAATTTGGATTTACCATTTTAGATACATGGTTTTAACCTATTAAAAATATGTATTGGAAATAAGAAATCTTTTATCAAGATTTAAATAAATAATTTGAAATTAATTCAATTCCTATACTTGAAATTAATCATTTTGGGTTTACATTAAATGATGTTTTAAATAACATTATTTTGAACCCATTTAAAAGTTATGATTTGGAAATAAGAAATCTTTGTTAAAGATTTAATAAATGATTTGGATATATTTTCCTAAGTAAATGATGAAATGATTTAGAATTATTTCAAGATTGAAACGAGGATCTAAGTAACCAAAGGATTTGATAAGAGAGTTTAATGATCCCATATATACTTAATAGAAAACGTTTATATATATATAAGGAGATATTTGGATAAAAGGATACAAATTAATCAAATATAAATCGTCTACTTAATTTCTTTTTATCGATAATTGGTTCGAAGAAACCGAGGTCAGATTTGGACAATTCCCATCCGAAAACAACTTCGAACCAATTTACGAGTTTGAAAGTGAAGATATGTTGAAGATAATGAAGTTGAAGGCAGGGATCTTCATAATGGAAGGAGTACTTGTTGATAATTTTGGAGTAGCTCCGGAGATAAATAAATCGCAGTGATCCTTTCATTCTGGGATCTTTGTATGCAAGGACCACTTGCTACTAATCCTAGGAGTAATTCTTAATAGGATATGGTAGGAGAGTGCCTTCGGTTTGTCCTATTCTTGCACAACTTCTATGGATAGATGTCTGACATTGCATTTCTAAGATCACAGTGCATTGATCTCTACAAACATACATTTGTAGGTGTTATAGAAAGTTACACCTCTTATACTTAACACCCTTCTCCGGGACGTACGAGCTTAGAGGTTGTACTCTTGTTGAAATCAATAGTGTGTTGTTGCTAATAACAATGTGGTATTTTAAGTGAAGATGTTATAAGAAATGTAAATGTCACATTTAGCCTCACAGCCGTGGAATTGCTTAAGGCTATGTGGATCGCAACCGTTATGGTATGATATCACCTTTCTAGATTTATTTTACACCCGCTATGCCATCTGTTAAAAAATATGTGGTGTATGGTATGAGAGCTCTCAGATAGGTTATTTCAAAGGTTTTCAAAGAATGTCGTTAAAAATAATATCATTGGATTTTGCATAAAAATGTTTTGGTTATCATAAGGTTAAAACCTATTCCATTTTTATTTGCAGCGTGGTCTTATGAGACACCTTTTTTTTCAAATGCTCGTATTTTGAGTTATCACACCAGTCCTATAGCTGACCCGGAGTTTTATTCTTTCCTTAAACTCTGGTCACCTTATTTTTTTTGGCAGCCTAGTAGTTAGGTTTTGTTTAGAGCATTTTGGAAGAGTTCGGAGCATGGAGTTAGAAGATTCTTTTGAAGATTGTTATCCATTTCTATCACACTCATGTACAGTTGTATTCCGCATTTGTAAGGATAGATATTTATAACTTTCCATGTTAATGGTAAGTTAAAATCTGATAAATGCTTTTGAAATTTTTCGCTGCAAAAATTATACATTGAAATAATATATGTTATTCCATTATTGTAAGATTCTGTTCTGTCTTTATTTTCTTTTTCCCTTAATGGTCGGGTTTTTCGACACTTGAATTTGCGACATGTGAATACCGAGGATATATTAGTGTTGATTTTTGAGAGTACACCATAACAAAACAGCCTTTTTACAACGGACAATACCAGTTGTAATATGGATTTCGCAACGGGCATGCACCCGTTGTAATAAGTTACTCGATTGTATTTTACAACGGGAGATAAATTTTGTAAAAGGCCATTGTAATACACCTTTTTATAACGGTCACCGGCCCTTGCAATAAACTCTATGACAACAATTAAAGCCCGTTGTAAAACGTTGACACTTGCAACAGGTTCTGACCATTGTAATAGATTATAATACAACTGGAATAGCCCGTTGTAATACATAATATTGCAACGATTTCTGACCGTTGCAAAATAAATGCAAATTTAAAAATAATTATAGCAGCATCCATGCTATACATCCATACCAATAATGAATAATTTAACGAGTAATAAATATTATCATAAAACAAACAATATCATATACGGAAAGACTAAAATATAGTCATAAAATTCCAACACATTCTAAAAAGTTAGATAAGTTTACATTGACATAGTTCTAACATACACATGACAATTGGTTTCATAACAGCCAAACGCATAAAGCATTAACACATAGGCATAAAGCTTTTGTTAACGAACTTGTCTTTCTTTGATTCTCGCTTTCTCTTTTCATGCTCTCTTTCTGTATTCCTTTTATTTTTCTTCTTTCTTTTATCCATATAATCTTCCTCTCTTTCTTCTTTCATCTACATGGACAAGTGAAAAACACCAGTTTATATGTGTAATAATTGAATGGTTATATGTCCTTATAAGTTATAGTCAATGAACAAAGTAATGCTACTAAATATATAAACAAAAAGTGCATGTTAAGTTTAAACAAAAATATAAAAATCTAGCAATAATCTTAAAATATATGGTATTGGGTTGAATGATATAAACATCACATCTGAATATTTTCTTAGCAGAATCTGCTATATGTAGATCAAGAAAACTAATTGTGGAATTTTGAGTGTGCGTGCATGCATATGTACATACATATCCTTCATCTATATGGGAATTATATATATAAATATATGTTTGCATGCATGTGTACATGTCCCATATATATATATATATATATATATATATATATATATATATATATATATATATAAAACAAAGTTAGGGATATGAATTGTGCTACAAAAATAAACAAAATTAGAAATATATTACACAGACATGCAATTCATATTTCCACTCTGTGTATCATCATATGCTACCTATGAACATGACATATAAGTTATAAATAGTAATACACTATTACATAAATAATTAAATATCAACAAACATCACAGACCATTTCTAATTTAATAGTCATAACCAGGGTGTAAAATTGCCAGCTTCCGTTTAATTACCTAAATCAATAAATGATTGAATCACCGTCCTTGACTTGAAAAAATACAAGTACAACAAATCCTTAAACAATTTCTTGGCTACTATTGCACCTTATTTCTTTCTTTCATCTAGCAGAGCGTTAAAATTAAATTAAATCGATATATTTACATGTAGGAAAATACACTATTGAGATTGAGAAAATTCTATGACAAAGGCCTATTAATGTCGTTCACATTTGATCAATAATCAAATCTTCCCAATTAGGGCAACATGTTTTCATTCTTAACGAGAACAAATGAGAAATTGCTGATATTCTGATAAGAATGGGTCACATAGAGCTAGTAAAATTGCATTAAGGAACTCATTATCATAAGTTTTGTGTTCTTATTATCTGAAATAATATAGATAAAAGATGAGAACAAAATTTGAGTCATGTTGTTAAGCAGAAGAGTTTGAATTTTGTATAGTATCCTGCAAAGCCTTATAAAAAGGTTACATGGCAATGACTTGGTTGTCTTAACTGTTTCACTTTTGGTGAAGCCATAATTAAAAAATATTAATCCAGTCAAATGTGGCTTTACTGCTTGGGACAAGATAGCCAAAATTTTGAAAGTTCAAAACTTTGGTACAAGTTGAAAGTAAGAATTCAAGAACGACTTGGTAGTATTCTTTTTTTTCCAGCTTTTTTAGCTTAAATTATCTTAAATATTTTTCAATTTTCTTGCTGTCGTTTTAGGGTGTTCTTCTCTTAATATGGTTAATGCAAACATGGGTATTCTAAAACAAAGAATGGAGACTATAAAAATAGAGGAAAGAATGAAGATATGTATAGTTGGTGGTGATTGCAAAGGGATCATATAACATAAAGAATAAAGGACTATTAACAACGGAAGAAAGATAAACTAGACACAGATAAATCACGGCTAAGACGAACATTTACCTGTTCATTAGCAGAAGGCAAGATACCACCAACATACACTCGTCGGGAATGAAGAGTTGCCTGCAATAACAAAATTGTGCTACACTTAAAAACCCATAGGTAAATGCAACAAATAGCTTTTTACAGAAATCAACATTCTGGTTGAGTCTGCATTGGCATCAACGAGAAAGTTGGAACCTTGCACATAACTAAGCCAATGTTATTTCCATTTTATATAAGAAACCAAAGCTAAATTAAAAAAAACCTCCTTGCATCAGGGTGTTAATCATATTGGGGAACATTTTAGGCGTTATAGGTGTAGACATTGCCCCACTTATTTGACCTGCGAAATAAAAAAATTGTTATCGCATATAGGTTTCTGATAGGTTTAACAGGAACATGTTTGCACTTTTAACTATATAGCCTCATGAATTAGAGAGATCACCTTGTTGTAAGCGGTAGAATTGGAGTGGTAGGAGCAATGAAGTTGGAGTCGATGTTGATGGTCATGTCGATGGAAAATTGTTTGGTGGCGTTTCAAATTTGAAATTGGTTGAATGAGTAATTATCATAGGTCTGGAGTTGGAGGAAGCGGGCAGCCTATTCTCATAAGAAGTGGTGAAAATTATGTAAAAATTAATAAGTAAAATCTAAATTATTTGGACAAAAAATAAGACAAGTTGCAGTTAAAAACTACTCAAAAAATACACAAGTTGGTGCTTTAAAAGTGCAAGAAAAATCGATACTAAACATCATCTTTTATTATAGATAAATGTATCCAGGGAAAAATAAAAAAAAAGGAGCAAGATCGAAAGTATCAATATGAGGACGTAGAAATAGATGAAGAATTAGTGGTAATATATATAGCTGAAATACCATGAGATGGCCAGATATTAAGATATGCAATTTCCTAGACTATATGAAGATACAAACTGTTTTAATAATTAAATGCAAAAATTTTGTGGATTAATTGATTCATTTAGAATTTTACTTGCTGGATTAGCAGAAATAAGAAATTTTACTTTTGCAAAAAATTAATTTTAACCAAGAAAAAAAAGTAAATTTTGATATCCAAAAAGGATTTTGATATTTCGTAACACAAATTTGGCCTAATGATTTAAATATAGGATTTTGATATCCAAAAAGGATTTATCACTCAATGCCTTAGGGAAAACATCGATGAGGATTTTTAGGCGGATCCTTACATTTTCTGTCGTAGTTGAGAGCTATGCAAGGAAAATAGAAGTTTCTGAGCCAAATCTAAATCCGCACTAGGGAATCAAAGGATCGATACTAGTCAAAAGCAAAGTGGTACATTCAAATTTAAAAGATCGAATGGGATAGTAAATACTGATAGATGTGAGAACCACCCCACTTTATATTTGAAACTTCAAATTTTGTTTTGAATAATTACTACCAATTTTTGCGTTTTAATTTAGGGGACGAAATTCTTTAAGGAGGCGAGTTTGTAAAGACTCGCAAACTTATTGCTTTGACAAATTATATTTATTTTTAAAATATTCAAATATATGATTTGTAACATGGATTATATTGTCTAGTACAATAAATAGCGATGGTAATCTTATCTTGAATAAGTATTTACAAAAATATGCACTTTGGGAAAAAGTAGATAAAATGACCAAAAACCGTTTTATCAATAAATTACTCAATAATTATCACAAGTCACATATAAGCTAGAAACATACACTAATATGTCTATTTGAACAAAATTATGAAATAAAATTACTTATTTATTTTATTTTTTGGAAATAAAATGTATTTATGACATCATCAATAATGGCATCATATTTAGTAATTAATTTTTGAAATTAAATTAAGAATTAATGATTTAATTATAAATATTCAAATAATTGTTTTAAAAAGATAATAATTCATTTTAATTAGTTATATAGTAATAGAAAATCATTTATAATAATTTTGTAAAGATACAAACTTGATTTGTAAATAAATTTATATAAGTATATATATGTTTACAATCCATTAAAAAACAAGCTCAAATCCACTACTTTCCTCATTCAAAACCCACGTTCACAACCTACTACCATACGGCCGAGCCCATTTTCATTTGCAAGCATAGGTTGAGCCGATTAAAAGGTCCAAGGGTTGATTCCATAGACTTTGATTCGATCGTAGTGAAGCTGTGGTGAGTTTTTGTAAAGTTAGAAACCAATGAAGGTGAGAAACTATATATATATATATTGATTAGGTGATATGATTGCTATGGATGTTTACTACTCTTTGATTATCAAGTATCGGTTGTTTCAATATTCTATTTAATTGTGTAAACAAGTCACGTTAAAATACACGTCGATTTACACAAGGAAATCGCTTTCCGAATCAAGTTATAAAAGTGATATGGAATCATTAAACCCCTTTAAAATGATTTAAAAAGGTTCATAATGTTTTATAAACACTAAAACCGAATTTGGTAAAGTTTTGACAAATTATGAAAATTGAGTCAAAAATAGGCACGTTGCTTAAAGGCAGTTCGTGATTTTACACCGTAGAAAGTTAAATCCATGGATTCAAAGTGGGAATTCTTTGCAAAAAGAATTTTCGAACTCTTATAATCATAGTTTTCAAACAAAAGGAAATGACCGAGATTTCTTTTAGTAGATTTTGAAATATGAGGAAATTAAATTTTGAAAATAGTCGTGGTTTGGTAGTTCAAAAAACAAAGCGATAAATTATTTAAAAGTGATATTTTTAATTCTCTAAAAATATGGCATAAATTCTATAAATATTTTAAAATATTTTAAAAGAGATTTGAGTTATAAAAATGTATTTCTAAATTATCGAAAAATTATTTTGATCAAATAATTAAAAGCACTATCCGCATCACTATTCGCAACACCTTTTGCAGCACTTTTAATAACTTTTAAAATATGGCTTTTATGAACACTTTCAAATAAACAATGAAATATTTTAAAGATAATTTTGAGGTTTTATAATTTATTTCAAAGGGGTTTAAATAAACGATTTAAAGAAAAGCTATTGTAATAAAGTGATTTAATTTTGGCTCTAAAAGCCGATTAGTAGACTAGACTTTTCTATGCGTGAGATTCAAATGGAAGGTGCTTGAAATAAGGAGATGTTCAAGAGTAACCAGTGCCCTCACTCACATGGCTTCTTTCTTGTGGGTTGAATAGATAAGGTCGAAATGTCAGAAATGAGGCAAGTATAAAAGATTTAATTTTTCCAAATTTAAATCAACTTGGATTGTATAGAAATAATCTTCTTATACTTGGTATTAAATTCCAAGAAGGGAATCCGTATTATCCGTGTGAATTTAAAAGGTGATTTCTCTATTATTCGACGGATAGTAAAGGTTGAATACAAAAATTGATGTTGAGTAGAATCAGTATAATTTCTAGGGATCCATTTAATTTGAATACTAATTGATTAGGATGTACCATCTTAAATAATATGGTTTCAACCTATACAAAAGATATGTGCTGGAAATAAGAAATATTTTTCTTAGGATTTAGATAAATGATTTGGAATTAATTTAATCCCTATATTTTAAAGTAGTATTTTTAGGTTTACAGTAAACTATGCCTTAAATAACACTGTTTTAAACCAGTTTAAAAGTTATGATTCGAAAATAAGAAATCTTTGTTAAACATTTAAATAAATGATTTGGAAATATTTTCTTAAGTAAACAATGAAATGAATTGGAATTATCCAAGATTTAAGAAAGGTTTTAAGTAACCAAAGGATTTGTTAAGAGAGGATTAATGATCCCATATATGCTGAAAAGAAATTGTTTAATAATATATATATATATATATATATATATATATATATATATATATATATATAAGAAGTTATTTTGGATAAATGGATACAAATTAAGTGGACACTAATCACCCACTTAACATCATTTTATCGATAATTGGTTTGGAGAAACCAAGGTCAGATTTGGGAAATTCCTATGCGAAAACCACTTCGAACAAATTTATGAGTTCGAAAGTGAAGATATGTTAAAGACAATGAAGTTGAAGGCGGAGATCATCATAATACAAGGACTGCTAGCTAATAATTTTGGAGTAGCTCCCGAGATCAATAAATTATTGTGGTCCCTTCGATTTGTGCTCTTCGTATGCAAGGACTGCTCGCTACTAATCTTAGGAATAATTCTCGACAAGATGGGGTAGGAGAGTGCCTTCGGGTTGTCATGTTCTTAGGTAACTTATATGGATAGATATCCGACGTTGGATCTTTTTGTGGTATAAGAGGTAGTGCATCTTATACTTAACACCCTTCTCTGAGACGTATGAGCTCAGAGGTTGTATTTTTGTTAGAATCAATAGTGTGTTGTTGGAGATGACAATGTGGCATTTTAAGTGAAAATGTTCTAAGAAAGGTAAACGTTACCACTAGCCTCACACCGGTGGAATTATGAAACAGGGATTGCTTTATGGCTCAGTGGATCGCAACCATTAGGGTATGATACCACCTTTTTAGATTTATTTTACATCCACTATGAGGTCGGGCAAAAAATATATATAGTGTATGGTACTAGAGCTCTTGGATAGGTCGAGAACGGTTGGGGTGATATCATATTCTGTGCTACCCTTACCATCTATTGTTTTCGGGTAGACTGTTTGTAATTTGCATTGGTTTCAAAGACGTCGATGCTCAGTACATTCCTCTAGAAATGTACTGTACGGGAGATAGTCCCATACCTCGCTATTCATTAGAAATCCATTCTCCAATAAGTGCCTTCGGCTTTAGTTATAAATCTATTCTGCCATCAAATTTAACTAATGTAATAATTTCTCCTATTTGAATATGTTTATGTAAATGGTTTTCAAAGAATGTCATTAAAAATAATTCACTGGATTTTGCATAAAAATGTTTTGGTTATCATAAGGTAAAACACATTTTGTGTTTATGTACGGTGTGGTTTTATGAGATACCACTTATTTTCAAATACTCGTGTTTTGAGTTTTTGTCTCATGACTGACCCAGAGTTTATTTTATTTCCTTTAAATTCTAGGTGCCTATTTTTCCGAGCAGCCTAGTAGTCAGGTTTTGTTTGGAGCATTTTGGATGGGCTCGGAGCATGGAGTTAGAAGATTCTTCTGAATATTGTTATCCATTTCCACCACACTCATGTACGATTGTATTCCGCATTTGTAAGGACATATATTTATAACCGTCCTTGTTAATGTTAAGTTAAAATATAATAAATGTATTTTAAAATTTCTACTGTAAAGATTATATATTGAAACAATATATGTTATTCATTCATGTAGGACTCTGTTCTATCTCTTTATTTTCTTCTTTCCCTTAATGAGCGGGTTTTTTATTACTTGAATTTGGGACACGTGAATTCCGAGAATGTATTAGTGTGGGTTTTTGAGGATGGAGAATCCCCTTCTTCACAATTTATCACGCTAAAACCCAATTGCATAACAAACCATTTTTTTCAAAACATCATTCTTAACTTTAAACAATGAAAACTGGAGTAGAAGAGGATAACTTCCATCGTATAATTTTCCTATTCTCATGCTATCTCCGCTTTCACCTTTGGTTGAGATTTTAGTAGCATGTGAGGCGGACTTTTCAAAAATACAAGTAATTTCTGCATCTGTCTAAGTGTCTATCTAAAGCGATGCACAATTAGTACACATCCATGGAATTTATCCATTTTTCTTACCCTATTCGTATTATTTTTCTTCTATATTATTTCTAACTAGATTGCCAGTCCTATTTTTTGTATAAATTCCTAATGTTATTTCCATGTAAATTATCAGATGTTCTTACCTTTCTATTCTCTATACCCCACTTGAATCAAGTACCATTTCCACTTATCCACCTCTTATAAAAAGAATTTTTAAAATGGAACTTTCAAATTACAAAATAGGAAAAATCATCGACCCCAACTAGTGCTCTATGTTACTTTTTTTTCAAAAATGACATAGCCTTTATCAAAAAGCATTAAATCCAAACTTTTTGACTCGGTCAGTTTTAAACTAAGTATTCAAAAATAAAAAATCTTTTTTTACCAAAAATCTTTAAATCAGAAACTTTCGAATTTTCAAATTATGAATTTCCGAATTTCCTTGCTTTTTTTCTTTTCAAAATAACAACATCCCAATAAATACTTTGAAAAACCCATTCAAAAGATTTCATGGTATTGTCAAAACAATTTTATGAAATTCTTTCACATAGGGCTAGACTTAGAAACGGAATTTAGTTGTCCTTCCTTTTGGTCTTTCCTTTTTCCTACTCCTTAACTCTTCTTCTTAAAAAATCCAGCTATCTTTTAGTGGTGATTATTGTACACCTTAAGATGAAACTTGTGCTACTACTTCTTTATATCTTGATTTCGGATGCTTGCAACATATAGTTTTTTATTTCCAATTTGTTTGGATGAAATGTATATCTTCAATCAACAAGTCATTAAAATCCACAATCATAAGGTAGCTTAGGTCCAACAAAGGAGTCAAGTACATCCAGCTTCTAGGGTGCTTCTATCTGTCATGTTCATACTCTTCTTCGTCAATTCCTTAGTATAAGACCTTTGCCTCGTGGGGTAATCAGGGTAGAAGTATAAATTTAACTCTATTTTTTTCAACTCATAGTCACCGTGCCCATTCTTTCGGAATATGGTTGCAAATACTTCTATAGGTGGAATCTATTTAGAGTTGAGTGTATAATTATATATATAATTATAGGTAAAAATACAAACATGTTCTCTCAGCTATCCTAATTTCTATGATCAACTAACACAAGCTCTAATACCAAATGTACCAACCCACACTTTAATAAGCTCGAATTTCGACTAAATCGAAATCCAAGTCCATTAGACATGGAACATTTGTTTTGGGCAATAAATACAAGTATATCTGAGTACGATGAATATAGACTCACAGAGGAACTGAAAAATATAATATAACATATGTATTGACTATACTACACTAGAATATCATTCCTTGGCTATTTAATTTCTTGTCAGCGCCGAGCATGAATAAAGAGACTTCACCATTTACCATTTTAGTCTTGCTACAGTTTCCAATTCTTTTAAATCTAATATGTGGTTTGTTATGCAGAGGGGGTCATAATAATGTTCCGGTGATTCAAAAATCACATACTTTACTCATCCACTAATTTGTACTGAATGGTTCCATTTAAGTGTTATGTTTATTATTTATCACAAATATATTAAATCTCATGTGCGCATACGATATGCTTAACCTAAACTTCTCCAAGGTATCATTAATATATGTTCCTATATAAACATTTATCTAACCATTTTACTGCCAAAAAACCAGGCCACTTAATACTTCTTAAATCCGAAGAAGGTGGACCCAACGACCATTTGATACTTCAAATCCTCTAAGTGGGCTCTTTGCAACCTCAAAGATAGTCAATCGATTCTAGCTATAGTGACCGATTCCCCTATTACGGCTTAATAATTTATAATTCAATTGTCGTACTACTAATCATCTCAACGACTCATCTACGAGTTAACTAGCCCGCATTCGATAAACTAATTTTTCTCTTAGGTGACCACTTTGAGGTCTATGTGTCTCCCATATGGATTCTACACTAGTAGATAGCAAATACCGTCAGGGTGTAGTCCAATTCTTTTCTACCGCTCACTCGGGGTCACTAGTATTCATAGCATATAAGCTAGACTGACTGCTAAATACTGATACCGACTATTGACATAGCCCCTCCACCTTCCACAGTTAACATCATGTTCGATTAACCTAAGTAAGTTAAGGAAAATTCCCCTTTCGGTTACTTACTACCTCTTATTAGAATTGAAGTGGACCCCATTTCCTTAAAATTATCGGACCATTTAATACATCAAATCCGAGGCAAATCCTCTGTATATTTTCCCCTACCTATCTACAATGTATATTCCTTCCCTATGGGTCCTATGGTTTGAGATATCTCACATTAGTGGTTAGTATACAAAACTCTTGGTAGCCTCAAAGTGAAGGGCAGACTTCTATTGTGTAACTCTATTGACCTTGTATATCAACCCTTACTAAACCAAACAACATACCCACAGCCGAAGTATTGAGCTAGGCCCGTTGATTCATGCTTGTCCTAAACGAACGATTATAGCTATATAATTTCCTACTATGAAAATTATATTGCTTTTTATGTGTATTTAACAGTATTAGTACTTACCTACAACTACGTAATTATTCCTAATTTATACGCTTGTAGTTTTGGTTTCCTTCTAGCGACTAATAAATGTCAATTACTCATAATAATTTGTGATTAATGTAAAAATTGGATAATCTTTAATCAGTTCTCCTTTAATTCCATTAATCTATTTACTAGTTTCAAAATACACCCATTATGCATGTTCAATTCCTCCATAAATGTAGTATTAAGTTCCATAATCAATCCATATTTAATTCCTTTTTAACTCTCTGTAAATTTCAAATTTATTGCTCATTAAATCTGTAATTAATATCTATAAATCCCAATCTTACAATTATACGCCGTTAATAACTAATATGAATATTGCCGTAAGTTACTATTAATCGGGCTTTTAACCTAGTAAAAATCAGAAGGAGTTAGAACATTCAAACTTAGCTAGAACGACTCAAAACATGACTGGAAGACCTAAAAGCACATGACAAAAAACCATGAGAGTTTGAACCAAAAATATGCCAAGTATTAGCATCAACACTGATCCGATCCAGTTGGATCGATACTGATCCAAAATATTGGCGTGTGGATTCTCCAATCCACATGCATTATGTTCCAACATCTCTCTTAAACTTATTTACCAAGTTTGATAACATTCCGAGAATCCGAGTTGAAGAAGTCATGTGATATCCCGGAAATTTTGGCAATATCAATCTAATAATCTGTATTTAAAATTTAAATTGATTTGATAAATTCTGTTAATAAAATTTAACTTGATTTAATAATCCAATTGAATAAATGTTTAATTGGTAAATTTTATCTTTTAAAAGCTAATAAATTACTTTATATTTATAATGTATATATATTTATATATATTATAGATAGATAAGTTTTGATTGAAGTTTAATAAACAAATAAAAATATTGTTATTAAATTTTGATATTCATTTTGATAATTTGGAAATTATTATTTAATAAATAACTATTCAAAACTATTAAATAAATAACTAATTGGTTTCAAAATACTTAAAGAAATTATTTTAATTTGTTTAATATATTTTAAAGCATAGTTAAATTTTAATAAGATAACAAAGGTTTATTTTATTTTTATTTTTTTTAAATATAGCTAAATAATTATGATTCGGAATTATATATGAAAATTTAAAATACCATATATATTGAACATTAATGCTTTTAATTAAGACAATGCTTTTAGTTAAGACAAATAAGATATGTAATTTATAATTCCTGTTATAAATTATTTATATCAATAAATAAGTTATTTTCAAATAATAGTGATAAATGTATAAATATAGATATGTTTTAAAAGGCAATATTATTATTATTTTAAAACTAAAATATGTTAATATAAATTAGTATTAAAATGTAATTTTTAAATGTATAAATAGCATTTGAAATCGAATTTAATTTTGGAAGTCAAATGAATAAACATATATAAATCTTGTAAGTAAGCTTTCATCATTATATAAATTGTTTTATGTCATTTTCTTTAAAAAGCAATACATATACATTTATTTATGAAATTACTTTATATATATATGTATTTAATAAATAAAGAGGATTTCAATTACCTTTAAATTAAATAAAAATAAATTAAATTACTTAAGACACATGTTATTAAACTAAGTGGTATTTATGACAATTGTACTTAGGATAAGAGATTAATGTAACAAGTGTTATTTATTTTTTACAAGTGTCTTTTATTTTTATTTTTCTTTTAAATTTTTAATAAACCAATTACACTAATATAAAAGCATGTTTTTTTTCAATCTCCTTCTTTCTAATCTTCATTTTTTTCGAAGAAAGAAGATATGTTTTCAGCTGAAAACAAATTTTCAAAACCCAAATCAATATATTGAATCCATTTCAAATCCCTCTTCAAATCATTTTACAAATTTCCATATACAAATCTATTCAAACATGCAAGTCTGCAGTCCTCTGTAAACCATTTTCAAATACAAAGGATTTTTCCTGTATGCAAATTTAATCAACATACAAGTCAACTCTGCATTTCTTTTAACCTCGGAATAAAGTGAAATCTGAAGCAAGTTCTGAGTAGCCTACACTTCTTTAGAATCTGGTTTTGTCTTCGGCAATATGAGTTTGTTCAAGTCTGCATGCAAGTCTAGAGCAACAGCAAACACTCAAGTTGAATCAAAAATCTGCAACTCGGTTATAATCAGAAGAGAAGCCTTCAAAATAGTTTTCAAAAATATAGGCTCTGTCCTCATTTTCCCTAGTGAGTAACATTTTTCTTTTCAAAAATTTAAGTATTAAACTGTTGCTTGATTTATGACTTGTGTATGTTTACCTGAATTTCATGTTGATTTGTATGATTAACCTCATTAGTTTAAAAACTCAAGTATAGTTATGATGATGTATGTTTGTTCCTGTAATATGAATTGTATTGAGTATATGAGTATAAGTTTACTGTTCTATGATTATTACAGTATTCTTCTAAGTTCCAGGTCCAAAATTTTAAAAGAAAAACTTAAGTGTTCTTAAATTAATCTTTAGTAATACAAGAGATTTGAACTATGTATGTTTAATATATCATAAATTATAAGTTTAAGATTTTGTTCAAGAGGGAATAAAAAAATACCTATATTTTTACTTGAAACAAGGTAATAACAAGTAAACTGAAATCTGACAAATCCAAGTTGATTATTTCTTTGTTTCAGGAGCTTGAATCAAAAGCTAAAACTAAAATGTGATTTTTAAAACCAAAATCACAATTTTTAGTGATGGGATTTATGTGCATTACTGTTTTTACTGGAAGTTATAAATGGAGTAAATCCTGATGAATTATGTAATATGGGGTATCGGGATTCCATCCAGTGATGGACAAGAGGTGGGTAAGTGGAGGAAAAATGGTAGTGGTGGTGGAAATCCACTGTGGTGAAGGTGATGGTCAAAATTTATCCCTAAACCTAGTTTTTGAGGGTGCAGCAATTTTTGATCATCAAGGCCTCTCCGAGTGATCGAGCGTGTTGGGATTCAGGGTATTGGAAGCTGGAGCATTGATGTAGACTTGGCCGGAGTTGCAATCGACTCAGTGGTTGGAGTTGAGGAAACGAGCAGTTTCCAGGTTGGGGGTGTTATTCCATACTGTTGCCAGGTTTTGGTTAGGGGGACTCGAATTTGATTTCGAGTAGATGATGTGTTTTGGATGGTCGTGTTGTGCTGTAGTGATGAACATCGACTTGTTTGTTGCCTGGGTGGTGGCCGGAGGTGGCCAAGACTACCGTACATGTGCACGGTGAAGAAGATGGTGACAGGGAAGGTTTTGGGTTTTGCAGTAGTTTTGCACTCGGGTTAATACTCGAGTAATTCGAGTTGTTACTCGAAGTAGTTCATGGTTTTACTCGAAGCAATATCAGGGGAGGCTCGGGTATTTTGTTGGTTTTAGGTTTTAGAGAAACCTGTACATTTCAATTCAAGAAATTTGTTTTAAATCTGAATGCAATTTTAAAACAGAATTTAAAACTTAAATTTAAAAAGTATGGTTTTCAATTTGAGTTGAATTCCATTTTTTTTAAATTTAATTCAAACTTTTTAAATTAAAATGTTTAATAACTTTAAAGGAGTTTAATTAAATTGAATTTAAAGATAAGGTTTTAAAAATTGGAATAGAAGATTTAAACATAAGTTTAAATCTGAAAATTAAAAATTCAATTTGAATCATGTTTTGAAAATAAAAAAGTTTTTAAAATTTTGAAATGTTTAAACAGCTTTTGATATTGAGTCATATTTTAAATATGATTTGTATCTTAGATAAATATGGGTTTAAATTCCTTTTATAAAACGATAGATTATTTAGCATATGTTTTGAAAAGGTTTTAAAATGTTTTTAAAAACTTTGATAAAGTTAAGTTTGACTTCATTTTAAATTTTAAATGTAATTTGAAAACATATTTTAAAGTAAGTTGTTTTAAATTTGTTTGTTAATGATAATGTAATCATTAATAAGAAATTTTTATATTTTAAAAATAAATCAAAGATTTAATGATTTTGGTTTATTAAATTAATAAGGTAATTAGAGGGATAATTAATTAATTTACTTAATTAATTAAGTAAGAATTTTGAAATTAATTAATTAAGGTTGAGGTTAATTAATTAAGATTAATTAATTTGGGAATAAGATCACTAATTAATTTAGTTATGATTTTAATTAATGATTAGAAATTAATTAAGAGTTAAGATTAGTTAAGTTAAAAACTTAATTAATTAAATAATTAGTGATTAATTAAATGATTATTAAGTAATAATAAATTTGTGATTAATTTAAATTAATTACTTAAGTAAGGCAACTAAAGAAATTGATGAAGGTTAATTAAGGTCATTAACTTAGGATTATTTATTAATTAATTAATTAATTAATTAATTTTGATAATTAATTAGATTAATTAAATTAGATAATCATTATAGAATTTGGTTTAGTATGATTACTTTGTGAAGTAATTAAAGTTACGAATTACTCATTGTAATTAATTAATTAATTTGATTAGTTTAAATTAATTAATTAAATTTAATTAATTTAGAATAATCATTCAATGGGTTGATAAGAGATTAATAATTACTTAGGGAAGTAATTAAGATGAGTAATTACAGAATGTAATTTATTTAAAGTATGTAGAGTTGGGTTATTTGTTTGTGTAATTATTATGGAGTATAATTTCTTTGTGAAAGAAATTAAAATTAATTACTTGGTACAATTAATTTAAGCAATTATTGATTAAGTCATTTGAAAAATAATTAAGAATGTAATTAATTAAGGGTAATTAATTACCAATAAAATTGATCAAGGATGATCAATAATTAATTAATTATTAAATATAATTAATTTAAGGGTAATCAATTTACTCAATGAAGTAATTAAGAATAGTTACTTACTGAAAGTTAATTAATCAAAGTTGATTAATAATTATGGTTAATTACTTAATAAAGTAATTAATTTAAATGTTATTAAGGATCATTAATTAATATAATTAATGATGTGATTAAGATTAATTAATTGAGATTAATTAATTAATGATAAATGATTAGATAATTAATTAATGTAATTAATTAAGGATTAATGTAATTAATTATAATTAATTAATTAATGATGTAATTAGAGGTTAATTACTATATTTGATTAAGAATAATTAATTTGTGAAATTAATTACTTGAATATAATTAAAGGATGATTAATCAAGGTTGATTAATCAAGGAGGAATCAATTAGTGGTTAATTAATTGATTGATTGATTTGAAATCAATGGTTGTATAAGCATGATTTATAGGTTGAGGTAATTAATTTAATTTACTTTAAATTAATTAGAGATGGTGTAATTAATTTAATTAACTTTAAATTAATTATATATGGTGTGATTATTAATCCTTGTTTATATATGGATGATATAAATTCCCTTGAATGGTTTGAATCTCAGATATGAGATTTAGTATGATGTGTGATATGGATGCATTGGTTGCATTGTGATGATGATTTGGATTATCTTTTGATAAATGATAATATGGATTATTTGTGGTGATGATTATCTATGGTGATGATGTTAATTATTTATCTATGTGTATATAGATAATTAAATTGAATTGTTTTAAACTTAAAAACAACTTGGACCTAAAAGACACGTTTTGGATTTCGATGAGACGGGGATCAGGTTTCCATATTTGGATATCCGAAAACCGCATCGATCCGAATTAATGATAGGTCGTGACTCTCAAGTGAAGGTGAAGATTCAGAGTGCAAGGGTTATCGTCGTTAACTCTGAGGGTGATTCCAAAATGAGTGTAACGAGATAATGCCTTCGGTTTCGTTCGAACCCGGAACGAACTTGTATGGATCGAATGCTTTCAGAACATCGTCAGGTGGACGATGAGCATTCTAAGCAGGTAATCACAGCCACAAGCCTCATCGACCGGGAGTGGATAAAACAGGGGAGGTGCAGCAAGGCTTCGTGGGTAGCACCCATTGGAGGGCGAGATTTTCCCCTGTCTAGAAGTCCCTTTTTATTCGGCTGTGTGGGCGGTTAGTTCGCGATAACTGCCGGGGTTGTCTTGTTCGGGACTGTCCAGTAAGGGATGGTTCTGGCCTTATGTTGTAGGGGTGTTAGGGTGGCTCCTCGGTACGTTGATCTAGGCCACGTACTGTGACGGGAGGTACCCCAGTATCCCTGCCATTGTATGGAATCCAAAAATCCAATAAGTGCTAACGGTTTTGATTGTATTACCCACTTTTGTGGCTAGTAGTTGGAATTTAATAAAGTAACAATTTCGGCTATTTCATATTTACTTGAAAACCCTAGACACTATTATAATATCACTGGATTTCCTATCAAATGTTTTGGTTAGCGTAAGGAAAAAACTTTTCCACGTTTATGTGTGGGAAGTCTTACGTGATACCTTTCTTTCAAAAGGTTTTCAAATTAAGCGACTTTAACCTATTACTCACACCAGACCCATGTCTGACGCGGAGTTTATTTCTATTTTTTTAAAACTCTTGGGCACTCAAATTTTTACGAGTAGACAAGGGATTCAAGTTAGCTTTGACGAATTGTGGAGGAGCAATGGAGCAGGAGGCTTCTGCGTTGTAGTTATCTAGTATTCCGCTGTGTTGGTATCTCTGATTCGTTTGTTTGAGTTGTTTTGTACTGTGTTGTAATAACTAGACAGGTGTTTATAACTGTCTAGTATGTGATGTATAATCTGTGTAACTCTGATAGTGTTGTATATCTATGTAATACTTTTGTTATTAATATAATTTATTCGTTCCGCTGTTGAGATTCTGATGTTGTTTCTTCTTTCTTGTCTTTCTTTCTCTTTCTATCCTTTTCTTTCTTAATTCATGATACGTCTTTCTGGTTAGTGGAAGACGGGTCGTGACAAGTCAAGTCTTATCCGATTCGGATTACAGTTCAATCTAATTAACAAGGGAACCATTGCCGAAACAAGTCAGCAAGCTATGAAATCACATGGGGAACCTCACATGTAAGAAAGGAAGCCAACGAAGTAGGAATTTTGCAAAAATTGCACAACATTTTGGATCCGTACCAATCCGATCCAATTGGATCGACACCGATCCGCAAAACGTAGTTCAAATAGGCCTACATTTTACGTGCCTCCTTCTATGGATAACTACAGGCTGTGAGAAATGTGGATTATGGATCTTATGGCTAGGATTAACACTAGAGGGGGGGGGTGAATAGTGTTAATAACGAATTACTAAATCTTTTAAGTTTATGTTAATTTAGACAACGATGTATGCAATATACAGACATAGATGTGATCATAGAAACAAACGCAGATGTAGAAATAAAATGAAAGCAGTAAAGGAAAGAACACATCGGATTTTATACTGGTTCAGAGTTACCCTACATTCAATCCCGCAACACAAGTACGGATTTCCTTTCAAAAGCAATTGTACAATTACACCCTCGGTTTCAAGGCTACGAGGTACACCCTCCAGATTTTTTATCCTCTGGGTAGAGATACTTGATTTCCAAGCTACAAGTTTACCCAATTGATTTACCAAGGCTACAATCACACCTTTTCTCTCTTGATTGATTTCCAAGGCTACAATCACACCTTTTCTCGCTTAACAGATTACATAGAAATCTATAACTCTGAATAGCACTGAGAACCTTGTAGAGATAGTGATAGAGAATCAAACTAGAAGTAATTGAGTTCGATTCAATGTTGATTTCGATAGAGTAATGGTAAGAATATGTATTAAGAAATATGGAAGAAGAAGAGGAGTGAAAAACGAGAAATTTGATGTAAAATTCATTGAAACCAATCCCTATTTATAGAAGAACAACAGCCATATCCATTCATGAATAGTTATGCCGAATAGACACTTCTTTTGAAATTTAAATTTGAACTCAACTAACACCATGTCGACATGGGGTACTTGGGCATGTCGACATCCCAAAGGATTTTTTGGTGTTTTGATTTTCTTTGAAAATAACTTTTATTTTATATTAAAACTATTTTAAACTTTATAAATATACATGACTGTAGTTAAAATTCATAAGTAAATATAGAGAAAAATATATATAGAATTTAACTATAATTTTATATTTAAATCTAAGTATAAATATTTAAAAGTTAAATACATTATATTAAAAGATAGTTTAAAATCAGGAGTAATTTGAGTTTGAAATTGAAGATAATTTTGAGGCTAAAATTATTTGAAATTAGGATAGAGGGTTTTGAATCTTTTAAAAGGAAAGTTTTGAAAAACATTTTGAAAACAGGATATAATTTTGAAAAATCATTTTGAATAAAAAGTTAGCGGATACAAAACAATGTTCCACTAGATTTTTCGTAGGTTCCATCCTACTTAGGGTTCCATCCCTTTAACAGGCTCGAAGTGGATTCCATTCCACAAATAAATTGGATTTTAAGATGCCAGTGCTTTTCTATGAGTTTTAACATAATTCCTAATAAAAATACGTAACCTTGAAATCTTAAACTTTTGATAATCTTGATACTCATGAGTCTTCTATCTCGATATCTTGAATCTCTATACTGTATAGTCTTCATTCTTGGTACCTGCATGGTTAAATCCTGCATACACATATATGTCTAAACATATAATGTCAGTATTTATATTTTATAATCTATTCTAAGGTTGTTGTCATCAAAACCATCATCTCACGGACTAACACAGGCTTTTGGTACTCTAGTTCTGATCCAAGAGCTATCTAAATCCTATAAATACCATCCTATCTCCAACCAAAAGGAGACTGGTTGTTTTAATCACCAGAGAGACTCTGGTACTAAGATTATTCAACCTTCTTCCTCCTCACAATGGCTGCCATGAAACAATTGAGATCCTTCCTTTTGTCTCCATCTATGGTGGTCTGATCATTTTTCCTTTAATTTTGAAATTGTAAACAACTTGTACTCGTAATCAACAGTCAATCCATCAATAAAATCTATAAAGTGAACGTAGGCTTTATTAACAGCTGAACCACTATAAAAATCTTGTGTTTCTCTACTTTATTCTGTCTTTTCTTCAATTTAAAGAGTGTTTTTCTCTACTTTTGTCCTGATGAACAGGGATGGTGGTTTCATTATTATATTAAGGTGTTGATCCATTTTTTGGGTTAACATTTTGGCGCTTTCATTGAGAATTGAACTTAGGCTTAGATCAAGCTATCTACTTTGGACAGATAAGTTCAGAAGTTAGATCCTCAATCTCTGCTCAAAGATCTGCTGCTAGGGATCATTGGCACTAGGAAGAAGGAGAACTGCATTCGAAAGAACCATAAGAGCTATAATTACTATAGAAGAGATCAATCCTTAGCAAATTGAAGTCAATGGCGCTAACATAGGAGATCAGGTGCCTAGATCCTCTATTCAGTGTGATGTTGTCACTGGAGATGAATAAAATAAAATGGTTGATGAAATTAATCAGAAGATGGAAAATAGCCAAAGAGCTCGTATGGATAAATTGAATGCCCTATTGACCTTACAGTCACATGCAACTCCAAGAGCCATGACAGAGCCCACGGCTGCCATGGATTAAGAATACTCTTCTGCCTCTGGCCTATATAAGAGAAATGGAAAGCAGCAACAGAAAGGAGTGGTAGGTGGAACCTTAGGAATTAATATGGAAGGAAATGCAAGCACTCCACCAACTACGAGGTAACCAGCTACAAAATTGAATCTAGGGGTGAAAACCCCAAGAGAAGATATATCAATGGATCTCTCCAACACAGTAGGTGGTGATCAACTGACGATGACAAGGTGGAAGGAAATGCTAATGCATTCAATAATGCCAGGAGATCCAAACTAGCCCTACCCGATGGAACTCTTAGGGAGTAGCTCTCCCGAAGGTAGGAGAGCCTAGGCTTTAGCCCACTTGCCAAAATTGTTTGCAAAATCAAACACTTGGTGTAGCCACTAATATCCAACCCGTAGATTACCGAACGTCTGAGGCATATATCGCGAACATGGTCAAGCGACTAATGGATGACAGCAAGGATTGATGGATATTGAATAGGGATCCGCTCTAAGTTGGACTCCCATTAATGATGACATTCTGAATGAGCGGTACCCTGAAAAGCTCACTATGCCAACTATTCCATTTTACGATGGAACGAGAGACCAAAAACCCTATTTGTATTAGTACAGTTGGTACATAGGTGGAGTAAATGCTTCGAACGTCGTTCGATGAAGATGTTTCCTGCTTTCCTGTAGGGAATTGCTTCCATGTGGTTCACCAGGCCTCCTCCAAGACCCAACTCCACCTTCAATCTACCACCAACAAGATTCCTTGATCAATTTAGGCTTCACATGGCACAACCAAAAAATGTGATGTCCTTATCTGGCCTTGTCCAGGGACGTAATGAATCTGTGAAGTCCTTCGTGAATCGGTTCAACACCGTGGTGACTGAAGTAAGCAATCCAAACGAGGACATGGTTTTCATGGACTTAGTCCATGCTAGCCACCCTAAAACTAAATTCGAATAATGGATCAAAATGAAACAATCTACCATGTGGAAGGACTTCAACTGAAAGGCGAGCAAGTATTTAAGATTGGAACAAGCAAGGAATTAGAAAGGAAATCCGCTAACTTACAACCAACCAACATTGGGCCGAGTGGTATAGCGACAAACCAAGACACAAATACCTCCAGGACCGCTCAAGGAAATGTAGGAAAAGATGTAATCAGAAAAGGAAGAATCAGAATTCCAACAAGCGAAATGAAAGTAACATGCGACTTAAAGGTTTGAGGCCTGAAGAATACAGCCCGCTCAATGATAATTCAGAAAAGATCTATCTCGTGACACTGAGGACAGAAGCGTACAAGAAGCTGCCAAAAAAGGAAGCAACTGAATAGCATAAGTGTTTCAGAAAGTACTGCCGCTTCTATGAAATAGATGGCTATAACAGGAATGAGTGTCGACACTTGAAGAACTGAATTGAGGTGCTGATTCGGGAAGACAAGCTTCGGTAGTATGTGAGGAAACCACAGAATCCTAACCAACCCGTAGGGTCTCAAGCTCCTAGAGATCAAGGGAGTCAAGGTGGAACTAGCGAAGAGGGACCCAATAGAACTGACCAGAGACTTGTCATTGGAACAATATCCAGGGGTACATATCTCTTGTAGAGGACTTGGGAGAAATGGAGCCATATGCAAGCTCATTAAAGCATGCATCGAAAGATTCATGCTTTGTAATCGAAGATGGAACCCCTACAAAGCAGCAGAGAGCCTTGAAAGATGACATAGTATTCATGAATCGGGACACTAAAAGGATAGAAGCTCCAACTCTCGTCCCATTGGTTGTGACAGTAGGAATTGGACCGGCCGTGGTTTGACGAGTATTATAGACAATGGCAGTTCTGAGAATATCCTTTTCAAATGCACCGTTGATCTGATGAAGATCATATGAAAGATGCACCCGCTTGCCAAACAAAGATCCAGGGATTCACCAATGAACCCAAATAACTTGTCAGAATAATTGCTTTATCCATAGAACTCAAGAAAGGCAACTGAAGGGTCACCCTCGTCCAAACATTTGTGATCATATATTAAATTTTTGCCTACAATGCCTTTTTTGAAAGGCCCACCTTGGTAGATTTTAGAATTGCTTTAGCTCGATGGTGTCTAACTATGAAATTTTCGAAAGAGAATGGAGTCGAGGTGATCAAAAGAGACCAAAGTGCCGCTTGAGAATGCTATATCGTGGAACTACGCAAGTCCAAAAGAAGGAAAAAGGGGAAGAATGTGGGGAGAACTCTCCACATTCGTGAACCTACCGAATATTAACTACAGAGCCTGCAGGATTGGGTATCATAGTCGGTTCGACAAGGCTTTGGACCTTAGAAAGAAGAGTTCAGGGGAGGATCGGGCAACACTAGTCGAATTGACGGTGTTTGTCCCTGTTGATATGGATGACCCGACATGGGTCCGGAAAATTGAATTAGGTCTTGGAAACAAGATGCGATTGGAACTCATTAAATTTCTTCGCACCAACCTGGACGTATTCGCTTGGATGCATTTTGATGTGTGTGGGGTATCTTCGAAGATTGCATGACACATACGCATCATCGATCCCAAGTATACACCAATAAAGCAGAAGAGGCACAACCACTGTAATATCCCACTTTTTTGTACGTTTTCAGCAGAAAGACGTGCCAACTCAAACCATACAAAAGGGCAGATTGTTATTGGGGTGAATAAGAAAAGCAGAGAAAGAAAAAAACACAAAACAGAATCTTGCAGCAGAATGACCAAATACAATAATCAAATAACATTTAATGAAGCTGTTTACATAACATTTTATTATACTTATACAACACAAAATCAGAGTTACACATGCCAGAAAATCATAGATAATAATGCAACGGAACAAGGTGATTGGGTAGAAAAAATATAGTAAATAATAGTAGCATAAATCTTCGTCTTCGTCCTCCAGAAATAAGGTCTTCAAATCTTGAAACGCTCAAGCTGACCTGAGCGAATTGAAAGGATACAACACTCGAGTCAGAACTAAAAGATCTTATGTAAGTTAAATCAACGGAAATAAATATGAGTAGAATGACGTCAGAGATGTTTATGAGATTTGACATCTCCTATCCAGTGTCTAACGTGGGTGCAGTAACTCAAGAGATGTTCGTGATTTAGATCTCCTAAGGATCCGTTAAAGTATCAACTATGTAGTAATGCGCTATTATAATAATGTCTAAAGTAAAGTATACTATTTAAAAATAGCATTAAGGCTTTACTTTTTCCAAATTAACACATTTTTGGATGCCAATGGTCTATATAGTACCGTAACTCCCTGTAAATTAGAGCCGCTAGAGGATACCACATAGGTGCGACATAAAACAAACTCGTAGAAGGCACGCTCGGGTAGGTGACATGGCACAACTAGGCAATGCCATGGTAGATATACCAATTACACTTCCGAACTATTGGTAACACATAGCTGCAAGTACTGCCCAACTCAAAACACACTCCTCGAGTAAAAATCGAAGGGTGGCCACCAAATAAATCAAAAGTCATAATATAATGTCGATGGAGTGTGCCCGATCGGAGGAATGACCTCGCTTAGCCAGTCAATTGCTCCTATTTTAGCCACCTTAAGCCAACTCATGGGAGTCGAGACCACATAAATATACCTTTAGGATCGTCTCCACGATCCTACTTCATTCTGGAATCTTCACCGCATACACAGTTGTCAAAGTGGTCTTCGATATTGGCAAAGAGTATGACAACATTCGATCTCGGTCTCTTTGGCAACCAATCACTTATTACACAACGGATGTTTCTTTTATATTTCCAAAATCATTTCATAATTGATATCAAAATATCATATTCAATTCAAAGCATATCACTTTCAATATCATTACTTGCTTTCGAAATCATATTCGCCTTTGAAATCATAGTTCGATAATTATATTTCCTTCTATGTCAAATTCATAATTTATATCAAAATATCGCATTCTCAAAACTATATCACTTTGAAACCATTACCAGTACCGAAATCATTATTTGTTTCAAAAATCATCATATTCAATTAGTTATTACATTTAAATCCCAACTTAGATTATGACATCATTAACCGTATTCACTTTAAAAATCGAGAATTTTGAATATAAGCCCATCCATTTTATTTGGTTTAGAATTTGGAAGAAAATTGTTTAAATAATTATAAGTAATTAATATAGATTAAAAATAGATTAAATCTAATTAAAATTGATTAAATAGCTTTAAAATAGATTAATCAGATTTAAAATAAATTAAAATAGTTTAATTAGTTTAAAATAAATTAAATTGGTTTAAAATAGATTAAAATAATTCATATAGTTAATATTAGTAAACAGTTTAATAAATTTGAAAATCGTAATAATTAGAAATTTTAAAATAATAAAATTTTAAAATAGTTTATATTAAAATATTAGTTTGAAGTTGATATCAAATTTATTCATTTCATTTCAACATATTTAGACCATTCTAAATTTCCAAATCGATAAACCAAATTTAATAAACTATCGAATTTCATATCGTTTCAATCCATGTTCAAACTACCAATACATATTACTCCAATTTCAAAATATTTCAAAGTTATTTTCAAACAAATTTAAATGCTCAATTTCGGTAGAATTTCATTTATACACAAAAGTTTAGCTTTAAACTTCCGATTTAATTCCTTAAAGAAATTCTTTTTAAACCAATTCGTATTTCAACAAAAAACTTGATTTTTCTATAATACTTCAATTTATATAAATCAAATTTTACTTCAAAACATCAATTGATTAAATTCAAAAATTTATGGATTTAAAATCATTTAATTTAACGAATCCGGTGTTTGTATATAATTCTCTACCCTAGAGTCAAGTGATATAGATATTTATCATTTCAGTCCGCAACTTAAACATTTTATGGTTGTATATTATTTCAAACCGCAATCTCGAATAAATAAAGATCCATAATGAACTCGCAGTTTATAACGATATAAAATACAACATCGATTCATCTAAATTCAACGATCAACATCCATTACAATCATCATCCAAATCGATCAATAAATATTAGTACAGAACTAATAATCAATAATAGGTATTTAAGTGGAAATTATTCAATAATAATTTAAATAACGATTTAATTCAAATAAATTCAAATAAGTTGAGACGATGATTAAAATATAACAAACAACCATAAATAAATTTCTAATCATATCACAAATTAAATTTAACAAACATAAGAAATTTTAGAAGTTGTGAGTGGGTTAAAACACTTACCTACGAATTTAAATCGGATTTAAATCCAATTTTGTAACATCCCGCCTTTTTGTACGATTTAAGTCGACAATAAACCACACACGTCAGACTCAAAAGATATAGCATGGCGAATTGTTATATGGGGTAAGTAAGAAAAAGGGAGAAAGAAAACAGAATCTCACAGCGGAATGATAAAATATAATAATTAAATAACAGTTCATGAAGCTGTTTTACAAAATATTTGATTATACTTATACAACACATATCAGAGTTACAAATACCAGAGAATAATAAATAATGCAGCGGAACAATGTAGTAAATAGTATTAATAATACAATCTTCGTCCTCCAGAAATAAGATCTTCGAGTCCTGTAATGCTCGGACTGACCCGAGCAAATTGAAAAGATAAAACACTCGAGTCAAAACTAAAAGATCTTATGGAAGTTAAATCAACAGAAATAAATATGAGTGGAACGGCGTCAGAATTGTTTATGGGATTTACATCTCCTATCCAGTGTCAAACGTGAATGCAGTAGCTTAAGAGATGCTCGAGATTCACATCTTCTAAGGATCCGTTAAACTATTTACTATGTAGTAATATTTCGCTATTATAATAATGTCTATAGTAAAATAAACTTACTTTTAAATAGTGCTAAGAAGTGACCCAAGATTACCCTTAACACGTAATAGTCCCAGTAGTCCATCCAGTACCATAATACCTCCTTATTGGGAGGCTACTAGAGGGTACTCCACGGGCTAAGGAGAAATCCAAACTCGTACAAGGCACGCTAGGGTAGGTGACACGGCACAACTAGGCAATGCCAGGGTAGATATACTAATTACACTTCCGGGCCAGTGGTAACCCGTAGCAGCTACTACCGCCCACCTCGAGCCACATCCCCAAAATCAAAAGGGCCCAAATCAATCATAAGGTAATAGAATGATATCGAAGGAGTGTGTCCGATAAAAGGTTCTACCTCCTTAGCACGTCAGTCGCTCTTGTTTTAGCCACCTTATGCCAACTTAAGGAAGTCGGGTCCATGTATTTAGCTCAAAGGAAACGCCGCCGCCATCCTACTTCATTCTGGAATCTTCACCACGTGTATTGTTAAAGTGGTTTTCGGTGTTGGCAGAGAGTATGACAACTTCCGATCCCGGTCTCTTTAACAACCAAACGTTATTATAACACCGCGGTCTTCTCAAAATGTACTTTTAAAACCAGAATATAATATCCATTTCAAACCTATAAAATACGACATCATTTCTGTTTCAAAACCCAAATCAACATAAAATCATTTTTATTTCAAATATATCCTCTTCCCAAAATCATAGCACTTTCAATGTTATAACACTCGGAACCAAACACTCGAAATTATAACATTTTCAAATCATAATACTTTGAAATTCGTAAGTTTGAGACATAACTTCCATCACTTAAATGGTTCAAATATTAAAATACTTTATATAATAAATAGCTTCTTCAATTTTGCAAATCAATTCAAAAACAACTCGAATTCCAAAATTTTATATTTAAACCAAATCCCAAATCATAAATTTCAATACAATTCAGTTTCCAAATAAACTATTCCAAATTATATTTATTTCACAACAGATTGATCCACAAAATAAACCCTTTCAAATTTAGTATATTTCAACCCTTAAGTATTCAACAATTTCAAACTAAGTTTGATAATTACAATTCAGCAATTCAATTTTCTATTATTTAGTTTTGAAATATTTTACTTAATAAATCCATTATAATTTAAATATAACCCAAATTTCAAATAACTGAATATTTCCTTAATTTTAATTATACTTGAAATATTCATATAAACCACTCTAAACCAAAATCAAGTTATAAGAATCATACCCTTTAAAGCCTCAATTTTATTTAAATTTCAAATCAAATTTATTCGAGTATAATTCTTAAATAATTTAATTCAAACCAATTTCATATTTATCTTCCAACCTTAATTTTATTTAAGTCATTATAAACTCTATTTACAATATAACTTAAACATGTACTTAACCATATTGTATAAAAACAATCAAACTTTATTATTTCGCTTACTTTATATTTCCAAACGAATTTACACATAGCTAAAAATCAATAATAAAATAACATTTATATAACATATATAATTAATATTTATATAGCCTATATATTTCTTTACAAAACCATAGTAATCATTTCAAAATATTTATATATATAGACCGCGGTGTTTGTATATAATTTTCTACCCTGTGGTTAAGTGATACGGATATTTATCATTTCAATCCGTAATTTAAAACATAAATACAGTTATATATCATTTTAAATCGCAATCCCGAATGAAATAAAACCCATAACAACTTGCAATTTATAACAATATAAAATACCACATCCATTCATCCAATATCAATCATCAAACGTTTATCACAATCATCATCCAATTTAGTCAATAACATCAATATAGAACATATAATAAATAACAGGTATTTACTGGCAGTTTACATTTAATAATAAATTAAATAACAATTTAACTGGCAGTTTATATGCAATAATAAATTAAATAACAATTTAAGTGGTTGTTTATATGCAATAATAAATTAAATAACAATTTAACTGGTAGTTTATATGCGATAAAAAATTAAATAACAATTTAATTCAATAAACTCAATTTAACTGGGGTGATGATTAAAAATATGCCAAACAATCATAAATAAATTTCTAATCGTATCAGAAATTAATTTAACACACATAAGAAATTTTAGAAGTTGTGAGTGGGTTAAAACACTCACCCTTTGAATTTAAATTGAATTTAAATCCAATTTAAACCCAAAATCCAAACAGTCACAGAATTTGCCCAACCTAGCGTCAGGGTGTTCGGAATTCAAATACGATCCCATTGCAAGAAACTGCACATGAATCCAAGTCTGTATGCAAGAGTTATGGTATTAGAATGATTGGAATACAAAAAAACAAGAAGAAACCAATTGTACGAGGCCACGTGAGCAACCCTCTTCCCAGACGTAACCCTAGCCGCATGAAAGAAAAACCGCGCACGCATCTGATATTCGAACCCAAAATATCATCGTTGATTGAACTTTGACCACGCCCATCGTCCACCAGGCGTAGCCGTAGGCTAAGCCGCCGCCACCAGGAGCTTGCCCTAGTCCCCTCTGCACGCCGCCGTGGGTCCGATCATCCCAAACGTTGTCGGCAGCCACACCCATTTCAAACCCTAATCGAATTGTTCGAGGCGATCGAGCCGTCAAAACATCGAAAGAACTATGCATATGCAATCCCCTCGGTCTTCTCTGCAATACTGTACCCTCGATTTGACGATCAGACAAGCTTGGTCAAGGCGCGATGAACTGCCGTGAACAGTTCATCAATTTCTGGCCACACCGAAACCCAGACTGAAAAACAAACCATATATTTGGCTTGCCCTCATCGAGAGCTTCAAATCCATATATAATTCAATATAGTTTGTGCAGTTTGAGTTTTTGAAATAGAATTTTGAATTGAAATTGGATTGTGAAATTTAGGGTTTGTCTGCCATAGAGAAAGAGGAGCACAAAAATTTCTATACGTATAGAAATAAAAAATAGAATGACTGCTAGGGTTTATAATAGAATATATATATGCACATATATATCTGTGTGTGTAGGGTTGAAAATAAAAGAACGGATCAGATTTGATTGAATGATATCGGCCCAAAAGCCCGTTCTGACTCCGGAACGAAATTAGATCAACCCATATATCAAAATATATGTTTTTAGATATTTTAAACGCAATGGAATAGGTTTCAAAGTCCAAATTCCATCATATGGAGAAGTTATGCTAAAATCAAGTTATTTCAAATTGATTTCAATTGATTTCAATTTCATGGATTTCTAGTCGTTTCGAGCTCGTACGATTAAACAACAAGTCTGATCGCTACGAAACTCGAAATTCTACAATAATTTATCGTTATAGGTCCGATGAAACTGGTTTCGTCGAAATCCAAGTCAGTGGCCAAAATGGCTATTTTTCAGTTAATTAATTAAACTAATATTAAATTAAATTAAATTAAATCGCTTTTTTTCAATTCAAATTTAGAAATTCACAAATTTCATCATTTTTTATTTCTTAAATGACTACAATAATTTAAACAAACTTCGATATCAATTCAAGTTAATTGATTTACCCATTACCGTAATTAAATTTCAATTTTAATAGATTCATTAATTATCAATTGAAATTCCAATAAATCATTTATTTGATTTTAAATTCTATATTCAATAAATTATTATCAAATGGATGCAATTTACAATTGGTTCATGATCCATTACATTAATATTCTCAGATTTCGTCTAAATTCCTATTAACGTAATAATTAAATATTATATTTCATTTAATTACAATTTATCCATTTATTAAGTTTTAAATTAATAAATCTTTATTTCCATTACTTTAATTCAATAAATTGCCCTATTATGAAATAACATTAGTATTATTTCCAAATATTACGTTAATTAACATTAACGTAATATTTTATTTAGATTTATTGCAATAGATTCCAATTCAATTTCTATTTCTTTTAATAATTAATTACTAAAACCCTATTAAGCTAACAAACTTAATTATCAAAATTATGGATTGTTAAACTCTCCCTTACTCAAAACTTTTCGTCCCCGAAAAGGAAAAAGGAAGGAAAGAATTGAGTAAACAGTGTCTTATTCAAAATATTAACTTTATAAACAAATAAATTTACAAAATTAAATAATCTAAATAAAATATACCAATTTATAACCATTAAATTTTTTTATACCCAAATTAATAAGGTTTAGAAAACATTTTCAAAATTTTTCTAAGTCCAAAATTTATGGAAAATTTCGGCAGAGTCTCCTTTGTATGGAGAGTCTTGGGAAAAATATAATATCAAATATAACAATATACAACATATATTTTTAAAAATAATATATATCCCAACATGGAAAAAACAATATAATAACGATATAAAACCGTAATCCGAGAACGTACCTATTCGTCGGGCAACTCTCGCTACATTATGAAACCAAATACAGTAGCAATTGCTTCCATAACTTGTATTTCACTTATATAATCTAAAAGAGTTAATAATTATATAAAATAAAAATTTTAAAGTTGTTTCAACTACTAACAAACAATCAATGCCAAACAACAACAAACACTTGCAACCACAACATACGCATCAAATACAAATCAACCATCCAAGCAAGGCAAACAGTTGATTTGTTCGGGTTAAGACGCTTTAAATCACATAGAACGTCAAATAACTATGAAGTATTCCACTTACTCAACAGTCTTAGATAAACTCAATAGATTATTCATACATCTGAGCAATTAAAAGTATCTTTTACCCAAACAACTCATAAAACCAAAACAAAAAACAATTTCAAACAATAGATCAAGTTCATTCTTATTAATTTTCATTTCATAACATTTATTATTTAAACTCCTTTTCATTCCCATAATGATTTATCTTTTTATTTATATTTATTTCTTGCAAATTTTCATTTCGATCCACTCATTCAATGTTTATTTCATTTACTTTCATTTATTTATAATACTTATCTTTCAATTATACTTAAGTCTATAACAACTGTAACATCAAATTCTTACTTATTAAAGAATTTCAGTGAAGTCCTTCATTACCTTAAGTTTTACTTGTACAATGTCCATTACATTTTCTTATAAGCATTAGAACTTTTAATATTTGGTAAGTTATATATATGCTTTTAAGGATGTAATTGAGAGTTACACAAGTTTATTTTTTTTCTTTTAATTAACTTAATGTTCAATACTGATATCCCTTGTTTCATAGGTCATAATTTCAAATTTCTTTTAATCCCATTTATAACTTAGCATTAAATCTCTTATTTCATTTAGAGGTTTCGATTATCAGTTAAATTCCATTTCACTACCCTAATTGAAACTATTCATTAACGGAAACTTAAAACTAAATACCGGGTTAAATTTCAAATCGTTTTAAAATAATAGATAGATGTACACCTACAATTTATATATCCAATTATATTTAAAACCATTTGAAATTCATATTCATTCTCAAAATAAATCTGCAGTAAAACTACTACAATGGCCTTCCCACCTTGAAACTCGAAAATGAATCTCGATGATGCGTGCACTCATCACCGAAATTATTTTCCAATGACGGAGAAGGGAGTACCGAACTTATTTCTTTCCAAAATTTCTTTAAAACAATTCTTTCAATTTATATTAAATATTTATATCAGAAAATACTTCTAAACAACATTATTCTATTCCAAAAGCCCTTAAAAGCAATTTTCAAAACCCGGAACTTAAGTTCTAAATTTCCCATTTTTCATTTACTTTATTTCAATCTTATTTTCAACTAATATCTAAAATTTCACTTCCTAACAACCAAAATATTACAACCAAACATAACCATTACGAAAATTTATTTTATATATAGAAAATATAATAGGCAAAATTATTTCATTCACTTATATTCAAAACAAATGTTGTGTCGGTCTGTCCTATTAAGTGTTTAGAAATCCCTATTGATGTCATAGCGTCCTATGCACCAACCAGAATCTTTAAAGACAAAACAGAACAAATTAACACAATATCAAAACCCTTTTATAACACTAACAAATACGCTTTCTCATATATATGCACTCAGCGACTCATCACAGGGCATTACTACCCTATTAATAAAGAGCCAGACCCCACAAAGCTAAGGTTTATCGCTAAACCAAAGCTCTGATACCAGATGTAACATCCCATCTTTTTGTACGGTTTATGTAACGACCCGTATTTTTACGGATCGAAAGATCGTAAAACTATCTATATCAAGTCGTTGATGTTGTTAAGTCGTTTAGAGTTTAAGTCGTGAAAGAGCTTATGTCGTGTAAAAGTTGAGTCGTGTAGTGCTTAGGTCGGTGGAGCGACCTATAGAAGTTGGCGACCTAAGGGGTTAGGTCGTGTGGAAGTTAGGTCGTTTGGAGGTTAGGACGTGTTATAGTTTAGGTCGGCCGAGCGACCTATAGGGGTTAGCGAGTTAGTGGGTTATCGGCTTAGGAGTGAGCGACCTAGTAGATGTAGCGACCTAAGAGAGCGACCGACCTAAGGGGTGTAGCGACCTAATAGTAGGCGACCTAAGGAGGTGTTAGGTCGATAAGTCGCGACGTTGATAAGTCGCTAGGTCGGAGGCAGTGTTAGGTTGTTAGGTCGTGTAGCTGTGTTGAGGGATAGGTCGAAACTCGCGTACGAGTTAGGACACGCGTGTTTTAGGGCCGTTGGATCTGTTAGGTCGTGTGACCCTGTGTAGCGTTAAGTCGCATACCAGTTAGGTCGCACGAGTGTTAAGTCGCATGAGTGTTAGGGTGGCCGTGACGTTAGGTCGCGTGATTGTTGTAGTGTTAGGTCGCGCATTAGCTTGTTTCGTTAGGTCATATAAGTGATGAGTCGTTAGGACAGGGTGGTAGATAGGTCGTAGGCCGAGATGTTTTTAGGTCGTGAGCGACCTAATACCGTACGACCTAAGATTCAGCCTATAAATAGAAGCGCCTATCTCACTGTTTTGGCACCGGATTTTGAAGCGACGAAGTGCTGCCATTTTGAGAGCTCGACTACAACACTTCTTCACTTCTTTTCTCCACACTAATCTAGTGCTTACATCCATCCAAGATTGAAGATCAAGGTTGAAGATTCAAGATCCAAAGTTGAAGATCTACATTCTTCAAAGAGAGATTTCATCGATTGAAGCGAGATTTTGCCGGATCAAGCTTAGTTCTTCTCTATCCAGATCTGAAGTTGATATCTTTTTAGGTGTTTAGGTGTTTTGGTGAGTGGTAGTTATCTCTCACACGGACCCAAAGGAGTATATTGGATCGGTGGCTTGTTTGTGTGATAAAGATAGTGATTTCATGCATTTTCCTTAAGTCTGCATGTAGATCCATTGTCGATGAAGTTTTGGATACCCATTTTGCTACATGTTAACTTATATAAGTTTATTCATCAAGTTGTAGAGATATTTGCCTATTATTCATGCTTGTTAGATTTGGACACTTTAATTACCAAATTGCCATTTTCTTGTATAATTTCTTATTAGATCTAGTTTGAATGTTTGAATGTTTGGGTTTATGATTGATTTGATTGTTTCAAATTAGCTAGTAGTTGATTCGGACAAGTTGGTCGAAGGCGGTTCCAAAGCTAAGAGGAAAGGCTCTTGAATGGTGAAAGCTGCTTGTGGCATATGAAGCGGGTGATGAAGCTCATATGAATAGATTCGATGATGATGGACTTTGCTATGATTAGAGGAAGCAAAGCATGATGTTGAGATGATGGACTTTGCTATGATGCGATGGAGCAAAGCATGATGTGAGAGCTTGGTTTAATCCAGACGGGATCATCCCAAGCATGTTGATAACTCGAGGGATGGTTCGAGTTGGTTGATAATGGATTGCTCGAGAGGTAGCTTGGGCTAGTATGAGAATAGTCGTCGAGGAGGGTGACTAGGAGGCTTGGATTTCATCGTTGTTGAAGGTTCTAGTAAACTCAAAACAAAAGTACATGGGGCGCCCAAAACGACTACAGGTAGGTGGTCGGGACACCCAAAAGACTACAGGCAGGTAGTCGAGTACTCTGGGCAGAGTAGGTAAGTCCTAGGCACGAGTCACGACGACGTGTGGAGTTATGTCTAGAACCGGGGTTAGCATTAGCCCTTGACTTACGGCTGAAAGAATGTGCCGGTCATTCAATTAACGGTGGTTTCGAGGCAATGATAACAGTGATAGCCAGAGTCATGGATGTTTGGTTGTATCGTCACTCGGTCTCAAGAGCGATGTTTTGTGGTGCTTATCTGATCTTGGTTTAGGCCTTGGGGGTTTGTACTTGGAAAACATCGACCTTGACTCGAGTGATAATTGCTTTACTTTAATTGTCTGCTTTGCTATGTTTGTTTCTTCTCAGTGTGTCTGGGGGCTATCACTGTAGAAAGAGGTGGAGTGGGATGGTTGGGTTCCTATTCCTTTGTACCCTTTATGCTCTTTTGGTATGTTTGATAGTTGATTTACTACTCACTAAGACTTTTGTCTGACTCAAGGTTTTATGTTTAACTCTTATTACCTTGGGCTGTTCATCCATGTTAGGATGGACAGACTAGGTAGCAGGTGACAGGTGCTGTTCATAGTGGCCAACGCTGTTGATGACGAAGACGAGCTGGAGGCTTTTGCATATTGTTTCCTTACTATATGTACTCGATGTTCCGCTGCTTGTATATGTTTTGAGTGTTATGTAGTGAGGCTTGATGTATGGATTGTTAGATGTTTGTATCAAACTTCTATGATGCTTATATGATGATATTCTGTTCTATGGAGCTTCACTATATTTATATTTCTCTATTGTATTTTATCCATGCGCTGTGAGTTGTACGATAGAGTTTTCTGTTTTATCTTACCCTGACTATCGTCCATGGCTGCCTGGCACACCTTTCAGCGCACCATTTCCCTGTTTTAGTGCGGGAGTCATGGGTGGTCGTCACATTTGGTATCAGAGCTTTGGTTAATCGATTTTAGCCAACGCTCGCTGACGTAACTACGTATGAGAGACGTAATTGTATTTTGATGGATGGTTACTATATATAATATAGTAGTTTAGAAGGATTTGAACTCCTTATGCAGTTGTTTCTCAAGGTGTTCTAAGTCATTCCTTTTTGTAGATATTAAGGATGAGTCGAAGAGTGAGACCAGCTGCTAGGGAAGGCTGTGCTGATGGAGCTGTTGATTATGCTGCGATGTTCGAAGCTATGATGACTTCGATCATGAGAAGGATACCAGCTTCAGGACCATCAGTAGATGTTGGAGTTCAAGTTCAAGCTCCAAAACCAGTGGATTTTGCTAATCTTTGCAAGGACTATACTGCTTTTTGAGGAAAGGTTTTCTTGGGAACAGAGTCAACAATTGAAGTCCAAAGATGGATAGATGCTTGTCGAAGGATCTTTGGTGACTTTGGAATTGAGGATGCAACTAAGAGGAAGCTTGCATCAAGGCAGCTTCAAGGGAGAGCTTCGGATTGGTGGAACTCTATCACCATTGATACTCCAGAGGAAGAGATTACTTGGGAGCAATTCCAAGTCAGATATGAAGCTAAGTTCATCTCGACAGCTCAGAAATCTGTTTTGTTTAAGAAGTTTGTGGAACTCAAGCAAGGTGGAAGATCAGTTCTTGAGTATGTTTCTGAGTCTGAAGCTTTGTCCAAGTATGCCAGATCGTATATTGAATCTCCCTACCAGAAGAACGAGAAGTTTGTGACAGGCTTGGACACTTATCTTGGGAGGCAGTTAGTGGATCATTTGGACGATCCATTTGAGAAGCTTGCGGTGAAAGCTCTCAGGAATGAGAATCTGTTTCCTAAGGAAGGATCTGTTGTTGCTGTGACCAAGGAGGAGTCTAAACCACAGCAGGGTGGCAACAAGAAGAGGAAGCAGCAGCAACAGAAGGGTAAGGATGGCCAGAAGAAGCTGAAGGGCGATGTAACCTGCTACAACTGCCAGCAGAAGAGCCATCTCTCCAGAGATTGTAAGAATCCCAAGGTGCCGGGAAAGTGTTACAACTGTGATAAGCTGGGACATATCAAGAGGAATTGTCCAGAACCGAGGAAGGACAAGCAGATTGTGCAAGCTTATGCTTTGGGGGCCGTGCCATCATCTTTGAAGGCTCCTACTGCTGAAGAGGAGGGAAAGAGTGTGGTGGTTCAAGGTACTCTTTCCATTTGTGGTGTTCCAGTTAGAGTGTTATTTGATACTGGAGCGTCGCATTCTTTTGTTTGTAATGACCTTGTAAGCCGGTTGGGTTTGGAACCGGATATTGTTGATAAACCATTAGTTGTGACTAATCCAGTTGGGGGTTCGTCTTGTTTGTGTATGGTATGTCGTGGTCTAGTTGTATCGAGTCATGATTGCTCTTTTGTTTGTGATTGTTTTGTTCTGAACTTTGCGGGGTTCGGAATTATTTTGGGTATGGACTGGCTTAGGAAGTATGCGGCAAGGGTTGATTGTAAGAGGCTGGAGGTGACAGTCGAGAATGTGGAGGGGCGAAAGGTTGTGATACGATGTAAGCATGAAGAAGGCGTCTTCATGAGCTTCATGTATTCGCTGGTTGTTCCACGGGATGGACTGTCATCGGTGCCTATTGTGAATGGATTTGAGGATGTCTTTGATGAGGTCAAAGGGTTACCACCGCATAGAGAGATCGAGTTTTGTATCGATCTGGTTGAAGGAGCCAGACCTGTTGTGATGCCGCTTAGGCGAATGGCGCCTAGGGAGCAGCAAGAGTTGAAGGTGCAAGTTGATGACCTTTTACAGAAAGGATTCATTCGGCGTAGTGTGTCCGAATGGGGTGCACCAGTTGTGTTTGCAACCAAAGCGGATGGATCATTGAGGTTGTGTGTGGATTATCGTGAGCTGAATAAAGTGACTAAGAAGAACAAGTATCCATTGCCAAGAATAGATGACTTGTTTGATCAGCTTCACGAAGCTAAGGTGTTTTCTCAGATGGATTTGGCAACGGGATTTCACCAGTTGAGAGTGGCAAAGGATAGTGTGCCGAAGACTGCTTTCAGGACACCATCCGGTTTCTTTGAGTGGCTGGTAATGCCGTTTGGATTGACCAATGCACCAGCATATTTTGTGGATCTTATGAATAGAGTATTCAGAGATCAGTTGAACAAGTTTGTACTTGTGTTCGTGGACGATATTCTGATTTATTCCAGAACTGAAGAAGAGCACAAGACGCACTTGCATATTGTTATGGAAATCTTAAGGAAACATCAGCTGAAGGCTAAGTTTTCGAAGTGTCACTTCTGGAAGAGTGAAGTGAGGTTCTTAGGCCATGTTATCTCTGGAAAAGGAATAGCGGTTGATCCCGCTAAGGTGGCAGCAATCCAGGATTGGGTTAGACCTAAGAATGCATCTGATGTGAGAAGCTTTCTTGGATTAGCAGGATATTATCGTCGATTTATCAAAGACTTCTCCAAGATAGCTGCACCGTTAACAGGATTGACGAAAAAGAACCAAGTGCTCAGATGGGATGATAAGTGTGAGCAAGCTTTCGGAATCCTGAAAGAGCGACTGACAAGTGCTCCTGTTTTGACTATTCCAAGTGGGAATGATGAGATGGTAGTTTACACCGATGCATGTGGTACTGGACTTGGAGCAGTGCTGATGCAAAAGGATAAAGTTGTTGCATATGCAAGTCGACAACTAAAGCCGCATGAAAGGAATTATCTGACTCATGATTTAGAGTTAGCGGCAATTGTTTTTGCTCTGAAGATGTGGAGACATTATCTATTGGGAGTCCGATTCGAGTTGTTTACAGATCATAAGTCGTTGAAGTATCTTTTCTCCCAAAAAGATTTGAATCTTCGGCAGCAACGATGGCTAGAGTTTTTAGCATCATATGATTTTGGTATAGCCTATACTCCGGGAAAAGGTAACGCAGTGGCTGATGCGTTAAGTCGAAGACGTGCAGGATTGGGAGCCATGTTTACAGAATGGAAGAGTCTCGAGTATTTGGCTGGATTTGACTTCAGGCCCAGATGTGAATTGGAACCTGAGATGTTGGCAAACTTATCGATAAGACCTACTCTAGTGGAAAGAATTGGCGAGAGCCAAAAGAGAGACGATAAGCTTATCAAGATTATCCGTGATTTGGAGTCTGGATTGGACCCAGAAAAGGATAAAGGATTCGAGGTTGATCGAGAGGGTTGGCTATGGAAACAAGGACGACTAGTTGTTCCCGATATAGATGAATTGAGGGATGAAGTTCTAAAGGAAGGTCATCGCTCGAAGTTGACAATTCATCCAGGTGGAAATAAGATGTATCGGGATATGAAAATGACTTACTACTGGGAAGGTATGAAGAAGGATGTTGGAAATTTTATTTCCAAATGTATGAACTGCCAGTTGGTAAAAGCTGAGAAGAAGAAGCCCAGTGGATTGCTTCAGCCATTGGAAGTTCCTACGTGGAAGTGGGAGCAAATATCGATGGATTTTATCGATGGTCTACCTAGAACCAGGGCAGGGAATGAAGGGATTTGGGTCATTGTAGATCGTTTGACTAAGAGTGCAAGATTCATTCCTGTTCGGTCAACTAGGACTGCATCGAAGTTGGCTGAGTTATATGTCAAGTGGATAGTTCGATTCCATGGTATTCCGAAGAGTATAGTGAGCGATCGAGATACATTGTTCACTAGTGAATTTTGGAAGAGCTTCCAGGAAGTTTTGGGAACCAAGTTGTGTTTGAGTACAGCTTATCACCCCCAAACAGATGGTCAGACCGAGAGAGTCAACCGAGTTTTGGAAGATCTCCTCAGAGCATGTGTTTTGGATTTCGGAGGATCATGGGAAGACCATCTTCATTTGGTGGAATTTGCATATAATAACAGTTACTAGTCAAGTATTGGTATGGCACCATATGAGGCACTGTATGGAAGACCGTGTAACTCTCCGACATGTTGGTTGGAAACTGGAGAAAAGCTGATACTTGGGCCCGAAATGATTCGACAGACTTCAGATTGTATAGAGACCATTCAGCGACGAATGATGGCAGCCCAAGATCGTCAGAAAAGTTATGCCGATAAGCGTCGAAAAGATTTGGAATTCGACATAGGAGATATGGTTTTTGTGAAGATTTCTCCACTGAAGAATGTTATTCGATTCGGGAAGAAAGAAAAGTTGACTCCGAGATTTGTTGGACCATTCCCGATCATTGAGCGAATTGGAAAGCTCGCCTATAAATTGGAGTTACCAGAAAAGATGTCGAGTGTGCACAATGTTTTTCATATATCGTATCTACGGAAGTATGTGCACGACCCAAGTACAGTGGTTTCTGCTGATAGCTGTGAAGATTTGGAGGTTGATCTAGTTATTACGAGACCTCGTAAGCCGCTTCGTGTTGTTGAAACCGACACGAAACAGCTTAGGAGGAAGACGATTAAGTTGCTCAAGGTACAATGGAGTGATGATGTCAACGACTGTACATGGGAGGAGGAAGAGAGGATGAAGGCAGCTCATCCTAAACTCTTCGAGGTATGACCCTAAGGTGTCGTGACATCTCATGAATTTGCAACTTGTTCTAATAATAGAATTCTGCGTGCTAGGCTAGTAATTGGATGTATGGTTTGTTGATTGCTATGGATGGTAGGCATGTAGAATAGTTATGATTGCTCTTGTTTGTTTGGAATTTCGGGGGCGAAATTCCTAAAGGGGAGAGAATGTAACGACCCGTATTATTACGGATCAAAAGATCGTAAAACTATCTATATTAATTCATTGATGTTGTTAAGTCGTTTAGAGTTTAAGTCGTGAAAGAGCTTATGTCGTGTAAAAGTTGAGTCGTGTAGTGCTTAGGTCGGTGGAGCGACCTATAGAAGTTGGCGACCTAAGGGGTTAGGTCGTATGGAAGTTAGGTCGTTTGGAGGTTAGGACGTGTTATAGTTTAGGTCGGCCGAGCGACCTATAGGGGTTAGCGAGTTAGTGGGTTATCGGCTTAGGAGTGAGCGACCTAGTAGATGTAGCAACCTAAGAGAGCGAGCGACCTAAGGGGTGTAGCGACCTAATAGTAGGCGACCTAAGGAGGTGTTAGGTCGATAAGTCGCGACGTTGATAAGTCGCTAGGTCGGAGACAGTGTTAGGTTGTTAGGTCGCGTAGCTGTGTTGAGGGATAGGTTGTAACTCGCGTACGAGTTAGGACGCGCGTGTTTTAGGGCCGTTGGATCTGTTAGGTCGTGTGACCCTGTGTAGCGTTAAGTCGCATACCAGTTAGGTCGCACGTGTTAAGTCGCATGAGTTTTAGGGTGGCCGTGACGTTAGGTCGCGTGAGTGTTGTAGTGTTAGGTCGCGCATTAGCTTGTTTCGTTAGGTCGTATAAGTGATGAGTCCTTAGGACAGGGTGGTAGATAGGTCGTAGGTCGAGATGTTTTTAGGTCGTGAGCGACCTAATACCGTACGACCTAAGATTCAGCCTATAAATAGAAGCGCCTATCTCACTATTTTGGCACCGGATTTTGAAGCGACGAAGTGCTGCCATTTTGAGAGCTCGACTACAACACTTCTTCACTTCTTTTCTCCACTCTAATCTAGTGCTTACATCCATCCAAGATTGAAGATCAAGGTTGAAGATCCAAGATCCAAAGTTGAAGATCTACATTCTTCAAAACATACAAAACATACAAAAGGGCGAATTGTTATTTGGGGTAAATAAGTAAAAGGGAGAAAGAAAGAAAACAGAATCTCACAGTGGAATGACGAAATATAATAATCAAATAACAATTCATGAAGCTGTTTTACAAAACATTTGATTATACTTATACAACACATATCAGAGTTACACATACCAGAGAATAATAAATAATGTAGCGGAATAATGTTGTAAATAATAGTAGTAATACAATCTTCGTCTTCGCCCTCCAGAAATAATATCTTCGAATCCTGTAATGCTCAACTGATCCGAGCGAATTGAAAAGACAAAACACTCGAGTCAGAACTAAAAGGTCTTATGGAAGTTAAATCAACGGAAATAAATGTGAGAGGAAGGGCGTCAGAGATGTTTACGAGATTTGACATCTCTTATCCAGTGTCTAACCTGAGTGCAGTAACTTAAGAGATGCTCGAGATTCACATCTCCTAAGGATCCATTAAACTATTTACTATGTAGTAATATTTCACTATTTTATTAATGTGTATATTAAAGTAAACTTACTTTAAATAGCGTTAAGGAGTGACCCAATATTCCCTTTAACACGTAATAGTCTCAGTAGTCCATCCAGTACCATAATACCTCCTGATCGAGAGGCTACTAGAGGGTAATCTACGGGCTAGGGGAGAAATCCAAACTCATACAAGTTGCGCTAGGGTAGGTGACACGTCACAACTAGGCAATGCCAGGGTAGATATACCAATTACGCTTCCGGACCAGTGGTAACGCGTAGCAGCTACTATCGCCCACCTCGAGTCACACCCCCAAAATCAAAAGGGTCCAAATCAATCATAAGGTAATGGAATGGTATCGAAGGAGTGTGTCCGATAAAAGATGCTACCTTCTTAGACCGTCAATCGCTCCTGTTTTTGCCATTTTATGCCAACTCATGGGAGTCGGGTCCACGTATTTACCTCAAAGGAAATGCCGCCACCAGCTTACTTCATTCTGGAATCTCCACAGTGTACACTATTGTTAAAGTGGTTTTTGGAGTTGGCAGAGAGTATGAAAACTTCCGATCCCTGTCTCTTTAACAATCAAACATTATTATAACACCACGGTCTTTTCAAAATAGTTTAAACTTTTAAAACCAGAATATAATATCCATTTCAAACCTATAAAATACGACATCATTTCCGTTTCAAAACCCAAATCAACATAAAATCATTTTTATTTCAAATATATCCTCTTTCCAAAATCATAGTACTTTTAATGTTATAACACTCGGAACCAAACACTTGAAATTATAACATTTTCAAATCATAATACTTTGAAATTCATAACTTTGAAACATAACTTCCATCAATTAAATGGTTCAAATATTAAAATACTTTATATAATAAATAGCTTCTTCAATTTCGCAAATCAATTCCAAAACAACTCAAATTCCAAAATTTTATATTTAAACTAAATCCCAAATCATAAATTTCAATACAATTTAGTTTCCAAATAAATTATTCCAAATTATATTGATTTCACAACCGATTGATCCATAAAATAAACCATTTCAAATTCAATATATTTCAAGCCTTAAGTATTCAACAATTTTAAAACTAAGTTTGATAATTACAATTCAGCAATTCAATTTTCTATTATTTTGTTTTGAAATATTTTACTTAATAAATCCATTATAATTTAAATATAATCTAAATTTCAAATAACTGAATATTTCCTTAATTTTAATTATACTTGAAATATTCATTTAAATCACTCTAAACCAAAATCAAGTTATAAGAATCATACCCTTTAAAGCCTCAATTTTATTTAAATTTCAAAACAAATTTATTCGAGTATAATTCTTAAATAATTTAATTCAAACCAATTTCATATTTGCCTTCCAAACTTAATTTTATTTAAGTCATTATAAACTCTGTATACAATATAACTTAAACAGGTACTTAACCATATTATATAAAAACAATCAAACTTTATTATTTGGCTTACTTTATATTTCCAAACGAATTTACACGTAGCCAAAAATCAATAATAAAATAACATTTATATAACATCTGAAATCAATATTTATAACCCATATATTTCTTTACAAAACCATAGTAATCATTTCAATATATATATATATATATATATATATATAGACCGCGGTGCCTGTATATAATTTTCTATCCTATGGTCAAGTGATACGGATATTTATCATTTCAATCCGTAATTTAAAACATAAATACGATTATATATCATTTCAAACCGTAATCTCGAATGAAATAAAACCCATAACAACTTGCAGTTTATAACAATATAAAATGCAACATCCATTCATCCAATATCAATCATCAAACATTTATCATCCAATTTAATCAATAACATCAATATTGAACTATAATAAATAACACGTATTTACTGGCAGTTTATATTCAACAATAAGTTAAATAACAATTTAACTGGCAGTTTATATGCAATAATAGCTTAAATAACTATTTAACAGGCAGTTTATATGAAATAATAAATTAAATAACAATTTAACTGGCAGTTTATATGCAATAATAAATTAAATAACAATTTAATTGGTAGTTTATATGCGAAAATAAATCAAATAAAAATTTAATTCAATGAATTCAATTTAACTGGGATGATTTAAAATATGCTAAACAGTCATAAATAAATTTCTAATCACATCAGAAATTAATTTAACACACATAGAAATTTTAGAAGTTGTGAGTGAGTTAAAACACTCACATTTTGAATTTAAATCGAATTTAAATCCAAAATCCAAATAGTCTCAGAATTCATCCAAATCAGCGTCAAAGTGCCCATAATTCAAATACAATACTAATGCGAGAAACTTTGCGTGAATCCGAGTCCGTATGCAAGAGTTATGGGTATTAGAACGACTGGAATACAAAAAAAACAAGAAGAAATCAATCGTACCAGGCCACGTGAGCAACCTTCTTCCCAGACATAACCCTAGCCGCACGAAAGAAAAATCACGCATGCATCTGATATTTGAACCCAAAATATCACCGCTGACCGAACTTTGACCACGCCCATCGGCCACCAGGCGCAGCCGTAGGCCTAGCCGTTGCCACCAGAAGCTCACCCTAGTCCCCTTTGCACGCCGCCGTGGGTCCGATCATCTCAAACGTCGCCGGCCACCGCACCCATTTCAAACCCTAATCGAATTGTTCAAGGCAATCTAGCCGTCAAAACATCTAACGAACTATGCCGATGCAATCCCCTCGGTCTTCTCTGCAATACTATACCCTTGATTTGATGATCAGACAAGCTTGGTCGAGGCGCGATGAACGGCCGAGAACAATTCATCAATTTTCGACCACATCGAAACCTTGATTGAAAAACGAATCATATATTTGGCTTGCGCTCGTCGAGGGCTTCAAAACTATATATAATTCGATATAGTTTGTGGAGTTCGAATTTTTGAAGTAGAATTTTGAATTGAAATTGGATTGTGAAATTTAGGGTTTGTCTGCCATTGAAAAAGAGAAGCACGGAAATTTTTGTACGTACAGAAATGAGAAATAGAATGACTTCTAAGGTTTATAACTGGATATATATAGGTAGGGTTGAAAATAAAAGAACGGATCGGATTTGATTGAAAGATATCGGTCCAAAAGCCCGCTCTGACTCCAGAACGAAATTAAATCAACCAATATATCAAAATAGATGTTTTTAGATATTCTAAACGCATTGGAACATGATACAAGTCCAAATTCCATCGTATGAAGAAGTTATGCTAAAATCAGGTTATTTCAAATTGATTTCAATTGATTTCAATTTCATTGATTTCTAGTCGTTTCGAGCTCGTACGATCAAACGACAAGTCCGATTGCTACGAAACTTGGAAATCCTACAATAGTTCACCGTTATGGATCCGATGAAGCTGGTTTCGTTGAAATCCGAGTCAGTGGCCAAAATGACTATTTCTCAGTTAATTAATTAAATTAATATTAAATTAAATTAAAAAACTTTTTTTCAATTCAAATTTAAAAATTCACATATTTCATCATTTTTGATTTCTTAAACGATTACAATAATTTAAACAAACTTAGATATCAATTCAAAGTCAATTGATTTACCCATTGCCGTAATTAAATTTCAATTTTTATAGATTCATTAATTATCAATTGAAATTCCAATAAATCATTTATTTGATTTTGAATTCTGTATTCAATAAATTTTTATCAAATGGATGAAATTTACAATTGGTTCATGATCCATTACATTATTATTCTCATATTTCATCTAAATTCCTTTAAACGTAATAATTAAATATTAAATTTCATTAAATTACAATTTATCCATTTATAAAGTTTTAAATTAATAAATCTTTATTTCTATTCCTTTAATTCAACAAATTGTCCTATTATAAAATAACATTAACATTATTTTCGAATGTTACCTTAATTAACATTAACGTAATATTTTATTTAGATTTATTGCAATAGATTCCAATTCAACTTCTATTTCTTTCAATATTTAATTACCAAAACCCTATTAAGCCAACAAATTTAATTGTCAAAATTTACGGATTGTTAAAAATTTAATTAAAAAATTTGAACAGTCTCAAAATCCGTCCAACCCAACGCCAAAATGTCTGGAATTTCAATACGATCCCAGCGGCGAAAATAGTGCGTGAAACGGACCTCGTATGCAAAATTTTTGTGAATTAGAACAATTTAAATCTGAAATAAAAATAAATAAAATAACAAACAAAAAAAAACATGTCAGCAACCTCAAATCTCATTCACGCGACCTTATCAATGCCTTTAGCCTCGTTCGAAACCCTAGAGCCCCCAACTTTTAGAATTTTGTCGCCTCCTTGCTCGACTCTGACCAAATCAGAGAGCTCAGCCACGACCAACTTTTAGATCCGCGCCGAACGCCATCGGCCACGTCGAATCTGGTCGAGCCTAGAGCGGCGCTGTCGCCACCATTTTACACAGTTTCAGGCACAAATGTTGACCATCATGGCGAACTAAATACACATATGCGAGCTGCACTTCGACCTCCATGACGATGCGCTTCCCGATCAAGCCATCGACGACGATCCGCCGTTCAGTAGGAAACCCTAGCTACGAACGGCCAAAAATTAATCATCCAGTTCTGGCCACACAGAAATCCAATCGGAAAACCAACAGCGGAGTTGACTTGCGCTCGTCAAGAGCTTCAAATCGATAAAAATTCAATATAGTTTGGAGGAGTATAATTTTTGGAATTTAATTTGGAGTTGAAATTGCAATTTGAATTTAGGGTTTTGATTGTCTGCCGTTGGAATGAGAAATTGAGAAGGAGATGTACGTACATACAAATGAATATGAGGAGTGGCTATGGTTTATAACGAGATATTTATAGACAAAGCTGGAAATAGAAAGAATGGACCATATTGACTGAATGATACACGACCCGAAAAGCCCGTTCTGCCTCCAAAACGAAATGGGTCATCCCATGCATCGAAATAAATGTTTTTAAATATTTTAAACTCAATGGAATATGTTTCATGTCCTATTTCCATCTTATGAAGAAGTTATGTTGAAATTAGCTTATTTCAAATCGATTTCAATTAAATTTAATTTCTAGGCGTTTCGATCCCGTACGATCAAACGATAAGTCTGATCGTTACGAAACTCGAAACCCTATAATAATTCACCATTCCGGTTCCGATGAAAGTAGTTTCATTGAAATCTGAGTAAGTGGCCAAAATGACTATTTTCACATTAATTAAATAAATTAATATTAAATTAGTTAAATCAATTTCAATTCAAATTTAATAGTCAACAATTTCTATCACTCCTGGTTGCATATAAACTGATAATATGTTAACCAAAATTTCCATGTCAATCAAATAGGGATTTATTGCAAAAATTACAGTGTTTACCTTCAATTTAAGTAAATTCAAATAAATTATATTTTTAATTTCAAATAAATTAATTCAATTTGGTTTCAGTCTCTTTATTCAATCAATCATCATCTTATAAATAAATTTAACATTGGTATATATCCAATTACCTTAATATTTTACAGTCATCAACTAAATTCGTATTAATGTAGTATTTAATTACGTTTAATTGCAATGAATTTAGATCTAATTCAATAGATTAATTACATAGGTAAACAACTAATAATTCTCACCATTTGCCTAATTTAATCCCATTTATACTTTATTATAAACCAACAAATATTATACTTACTTATCTAACATTGATTTTATCAAATTATGATTTGTTACATGTTACTTCATCAATTAATATAACTTTGATTTTATTTCCTAATTTACTATTTAAAATCAATTTTAACCTTACAATTGTTTCGATTAATTGGGATTGCACTAAATTAGTTATTTATTAACTTGCATTAACATTATCACCTTTCATCCCCATTATTAATTCACTAACAAATTACAAAAATTTTATTTCTTCCAAATTTACCAAACTCTTATTAAATGAACAAATTTAAAACATCGAAAATTACGGGTCGTTACACTCTCCTCCACTCAAAATTTTTCATCCCCGAAAAGGAAAAAGGAGGGTAAGAAGGAATCAATATATCTTATTCAAAAATATTAAATTCATAAACAAATAAATTTACAAAATTAAACGATTTATATTAAATATAACAATTTATAACCATTAAATCTTTTTATACTCAAATTAATAAAATTTGGAAAACATATTTCAAATTTTCTCTAAGTCCAAAATTTATGGAAAATTTTGGTAGAGTCTTCTTTGTACGAAGAGGCTTGGAAGAAAATATAATATCAAATATAACAATATGTATCGCAATATTTTCCAGAATAATACATCCCAACACGGGAAAAACAATATAATATCGCTAGAAAACCGTAATCCGAAAACGTACCTATTTGTCGGGCAAATAACGCTTATTTTATGAAACCAAAAGCAGTAGCAATTATTCCATAACCTATATTCCACTTACATAATCCAAAAGAGTTAATAATTATATAAAATGAAATATTTAAATTTGTTTCAACCACTAACAAACAAATCAATATAGACATCAATCCCTTGCAACCAATGTACCACTATATGAAGTCAATATTATCAACCATCCATCCATAGCAAACAAAACAAATAGTTATTCGGGTTCAAAAACTTTTAATTGTACAGAATAAAAAATAAACTACTAAGTATACCATCTACTCAATGGTCTTAGGTAAAACTTGATAGATTATTTATACATCCTCAGCAATCAGATATATTTTCCCCAAACAATTCCATAAACCAAAACAAACAACCAGTGCCTAGCACTATTTAAGTTTATTCTTATTAATTTCATTTCATATCATTTACCTTACTTTAGTTTCCTTTATACAATGACCATTTCGTTCATTTACTTTCATTTATTTCATTATATATGTTACTCATGTATAATTAACTAACCATATGTAAATAAATTCTTAAAGTACTATATAGGTTTCTTTGTAAATGAACTCACATTCATTCATTCAGTATTTATTTTTATTTATTTTCATTTATTACTTACAAAAAGTCATTTCATTTATTCATATCATGTCAATTTCTTTTTATTTCATTACATTCATTTTTCATTACTTAGTTTCATTTATTTGTAGTATTCATGTTCAATTAAATTTCTTAGCATACCAATTCATTTACTTAAGTCTATAATTACTTACTTACAATACCCACTTTCTACCACCTTTTATTATAGTAACATTCTAACTATAACTTAAGTTTATAACAATTACAACATCAAATTCTTATTTATAAAAGGTAATTCGTTTAACACTTTCATTAAATAAGGTTTACTTGTAAAATTTTCCATTACAAAATCTTTTAACATTTCAACTTTTATAATTGGTAAGTTATATATATGTCTTTAAGAATGTAATTGAAAGTTACACAAGTTTGACTTACTTGTTTTATATAACTTAATGTTCAATAGTTAGCATTTCTCATTATCATATCCTTTTTATTTACAGGATAAAATTTCAAATTTCTTATATACTTTAATTATAGTTTAACATTTAATTTCTTATTTTCATTTAGAAGTTTCAATTATTAAATAGTTATTCCATTGCAATATTTGAAATCTCTAATTTACAGAAATTTTAGAACTAAATGCCGGATTCCTTTATAAACCATTTTAAAATAATAGATAAATGTATATACGTACAACATATATATCCAATTATGTTTAAAACAACATAAAATTTATATTTGTTTATCAAAATAAATCAACAGTAAAACTACTACACTGGCCCTCCCACATAGAAACACGAAAATGAATGTCGATGATGCATGCACTCATCACCGAAATTATTTTCCAACAACAGAGAGGGGAGTACAGAACTTATTTCATTCCAAAATTTCTTGAAGACAATTTTTTCAAATCATATTGAAATATTTATATCAGAAAATACTTCTGAATAATATTATTATATTCCAAAATCCTTTAAAAGAAATTTTTAAAATCCCGAAACTTAAGTTCTAAAATTTTCAAATTTCATTTATTTTATTTTCAAATCTTATTTCCAACTAATATTTATGAATTTCATTATCTAACAGCAAATATATTACAACCAAACATATCCTTTTTAAAACTTATTATTTTATATACAAAATATAATAGGAAAAATTGTTTCGTTTACCTATATTTCAAAACAATATTGTGTCGGTCTATCCTAATAAGAGTTTAGAAACCCCTATCAATGTCATAACGTCCCATGCACCAACTAGAATTTATAAATACAAAACGGAACAAATTAACACAATATCAAAACCTTTTTATAACACTAACAAATATGCTCTCTCATATATGTACACTCAGCGACTCATTATAGGTTATTACTACCCTATTAATAAAGAGTCAAACCCCACAAAGCTAAGGTTTTCGCTAAACCAAAGCTATGATACCAACAGTAACTTCCTACCTTTTTATACGTTTTAAGTAGACACATGTGCCAACTCAAACCATACAAAAGAGCGGATTGTTATTGGGGTGAATAAGAAAAGCAGAAAAAAGAAAAAAAACACAAAACAGAATCTCGCAACGGAATGTCCAAATATAAAAAAAATAGTTCATGAAGTTATTTGCAAAACATTTGATTACTCTTATACAACACAAAATCAGAGTTACACATACCAGAGAATCATAGATAATAATGCAGCAGAACAAGGTGATGCGGTAGAACAAATTAGTAAATAATAGATATAGTAAATAATAGCAGCATAAATCTTCGTCTTCGTCCTCCATAAATAAGGTCTTTAAATTCTGAAATGCTCAGGCTGACCCGAGCGAATTGAAAGGACAAAACACTCGAGTCAAAACTAAAAGTTCTTATGTAAGTTAAATCAACAGAAATAAATATGAGTGGAACGGCGTCAGAGATTTTTATGGAATTTGACATCTCCTATCCAGTGTCTAACGTGAGTGCAGTAATTCAAAAGATGTTCGGGATTCACATCTCCTAAAGATCCGTTAAACTATCTACTATGTAGTATTACGTTATTATAATAATGTCTAAAGTAAAGTATACTATTAAAATAGCGTTAAGGCTTTACATTTCCACCTTAACACATTTTTGGATGCCAATAGCCTATATAGTACCGTAACTCCCCGTAAACTGGAGCCGTATGTACGACACAAAGCAAACTCGCAGAAGGCACACTAGGGTAGGTGACATGGCACAACTAGGCAATGCCAGGGTAGATATACCAATTACATTTCCGGACTATTGGTAACGCATAGCCCCAACTACTGCCCAACTCGAAACACACTCTTGAGTAAAAATCAAAGGGTGGCCATCAAATAAATCAAAAATCAGAATATAGTGTCGATGGAGTGTGCCCGATCGAAGGAATGACCTCAGTTGGCCCATCAATTGCTTCTGTTTTAGCCATATTAAGCCAACTCATGAGAGTCCACTTAAATATACCTTTAGGATCACCGCCACCATCTTACTTCATTCTGGAATCTCCACTGCGTACACAGTTGTCAAAGTGGTTTTCGATATTGGTAGAGAGTATGACAACATCCGATCCCGGTCTCTTTAACAACCAATCATTTATTACACACCGGATGGTTCTTTATATTTCCAAAATTATTCCATAATTGATATCGAAATAACATATTCAATTCAAACTATATCACTTTCGAAATCATTACTTCCTTTCGAATCATATCGATAATTATATTTCCTTCAAAGTTAAATTCATAATTTATATCAAAATATCGTATTCTCAAAACTATATCACTTTCAAACAATTACCGTTTCCAAAATCATGATTTCTTTCAAAAATCATCATATTCGATTAGTTATAACTTTTCAATGCCAACTTAGGTTATGACATCATTAACCATGTTCACTTTAACAATCAAGAATATTGAATATAAACCCATCCATTTTACTTGATTTTGAATTTGGAAGAAAATAGTTTAAATAATTATAAGTAATTAATATAGATTAAAAATAGATTAAATATAATTAAAATACATCAAATAGCTTTAAAATAGATTAATTAGATTAAAAATTAATGAAAATAGTTTGATTAGTTTAAAACAAATTAAATTGGTTTTAAAATAGACTAAAATAATTCATACAGTTAATATTAGTTAAACGGATTAATAAATTTGAAAATCTTAATAATTAGAAATTTTAAAATAATAAAATTTTAAAATAGTTTATATAAAAATATGAGTTTAAAGTTAATATCAAATTAAGCTATTCATTTCATTTCAACGTATTTGAACCATTTCAAATTTCCAAATCGACAAACCAAAATTTAATAAACTATTGAATTTCGTATCGACGTTCATAATATCAATACGGATTACTCCAATTTCAGAATATTTCAAAGTTATTTTCAAACAAATTCAATAACTCAATTTCATTAGAATTTCATTAATACATAAAAGTTTAACTTTAAACTTTTGATTTAATTTCTTAAAGAAATTCCATTTTAAACCAATTCATATTTCAACACAAAACTTGATTTTTCTATAATACTTCAATTGATATAAATCAAAATTTACTTCAAAACATCAAATGATTAAATTCAAAATTTAAGGATTTAAAAATCATTTAATTTAACGAATCCGGTGTTCGCATATAATTCTCTACCCTAGGGTCAAGTGATACGGATATTTATCATTTCAATCTGCAATTTAAACATTTTACGATTGTATGTTATTTCAAACCACAATCTCGAATAAGTAAAAATCTATAACGAACTTGCAATTTATAATGATATAAAATACAACATCCATTTATACAAATTCAACGATCAACATCCATCACAATCATCATCCAAATCAATCAATAAGTATCAATATAGAACTGATAATCAATAACAGTGGCAATTTATATTTAATAATAAATTAAATAACGATTTAATTCAAATAAATTCAAATTAACTGAGATGATGATTAAAATATAATAAACATCCATAAATAAATTTCTAATCATATCACAAGTTAAGTTTAACAAACATGAGAAATTTTAGAAGTTATGTGTGGGTTAAAATACTCACCTTCGAATTTAAATCAGATTTAAATCCAATTTAAACCAAAAATTTGAACAGTCTCAGAATCTATCCAAATCAGGGCCAAAATGTCCGAAATTTCAATACGATCCCAGCGACGAAAAATGTACATTAAACGGACCTCGTATGCAAAAGCTTTGTAAATTAGAATAATTTGAATCTTACTTAAAAATAAATAAAATAACAAAAAAAAAGAGAAACACGTCAGTAACCTCAAATCTCATTCACGCGACTTGTTCGACGCCTCCAGCCTCGTTCGAAGCCTTGGAGCTACCCTAACTTTTTGAATTTCGCCGCCTCCTTGCTCGCTCTGACCAAATCAGAGAGCTCAGCCACGACCACCTTTTGGGCCGCACAGAAAGCCATCGGCCACGTCGAATCCGATCGAGCCTGGAGATCGGTGCCCCCACCACCATTTTACATAGTTTTAGATGCAAATGTTGACCATGATGGCGAACCAAATACATAGATGCGAGCTGCACTTCGACGTCCACGACGCTGCGCTTCCCGCTCGAGCCATCGATGACGATCCGCCGTCCAATCGGAAACCCTAGCTACGAACGATCGAAAATTAATCATCCAGTTCTAGCCGCACAGAAAATCCAATCGAAAAGTTAACAGCGGAATCGACCTGCACTCGTCGAGAGCTTCAAATCAATATAAAATTCGATATAGTTTGGAGAAGTTTAATTTTTGGAATTTAATTTGGAGTTGAAATTGCAATTTGAATTTAGGGTTTTGATTGTGTGGCATTGGAAAAAGGAATTGAAAAGGAGATGTAAGTATACAAAAATGAACATGAGAAGTGGCTAGGATTTATAACGAGATTTATAGACAAAGCTAGAAACAGAAAGAATGGACCGGATCGATTAAACGATACATTACCCGAAAAGCTTGTTCTTCCTATGGAACGAAAATGGTTCATCCCATGTATCAAAATAGATGTTTTCAAATACTTTAAACTTAATGGAACATGTTTCAAGTCCTAATTCCATTGTATGAAGAAGTTATATTGAAATTAGCTAATTTCAAATCGATTTCAATTGATTTCAGTTAAATTTGATTTTTAGGCGTTTCGAGCCCATACGATCAAACGACAAGTCTGATCGTTGCGAAACTTGAAACCCTACAATAACAAATAAATGGTTTCGGATCCGATGAAAATGGTTTCGTCGAAATCCGAGTCAGTGGCCAAAATGGCTATTTTCACGTTAATAGATAAATTAATATTAAATTAATTAAATTAATTTCAATTCAAATTTAATAATTAACAATTTCTATTACTCCTGATTGCACATAAACTTATAACATTAACCAAATTTCCATGTCAATCAAATAAGGATTTATTGCAAAAATTATAATGTTTTCCTTCAATTTAAGTAAATTCAAATAAATTATATTTTTAATTTCAAATAAATTAATTCAATTTGGTTTCAATCTCTTTATTCAATCAATCATCATCTTATGGATAAATTTGACATTAGTATATATATCCAATTACCCCAATATTTTACAGTCATAAACTAAATTCATGTTAACGTAGTATTTAATTACGTTTAATTACAACAGATTTAGATCTAATTCAATAGATTAATTAATATGTAAACAATTAATAATTATTACCATTTGCCTAATTTATTCCCATTATACTTTATTATCAACCAACAAATATTATAATTGCTTATCTAACATTGATTTTATCAAATTATAATTTATTACGTGTTACTTCATCAATTAATATAACTTTAAATTTATTTCCTAATTTACTATTTACAATCAATTATCACCTTACAGTTGTTTCAATTAACCGGGATTGCACTATATTAGTTATTTATTAACTTGCATTAACATTATCACCTTTCATCCCCGTTATTAATTCATTAACAAATTACAAATTTTTATTTCTTCCAGGTTTAATTACCAAAATCTTATTAAATTAACAAATTTAAATCATCGAAAATTATAGGTCATTACAGCCTAGGACCCGAACGGTCCAAATAAGAGAAGAAGTAGACAAGTTGATGGCAAATGGTTCTATCCACGATGCAACCTACCCTAAATGGGTATCTAATCTAAACAGATGTCGACTACTCAGATGGCGAACCTGTGTCGACTACTCAAATCTAAACAAAGCTTGCCCGAAAGACAGCTTTGCTCTACCTAGAATCAGCTTGTGGACAAGATGGCTAGACATGAATTGCTATCATTCATTGATGCTTATTCAAGATACAACCAGATCATGATCCACGAAACAGATCAGGGAAACACTAGTTTCATTACAAATTTGGGTTTATACTATTATAAACTGATTCCATTCAGCTTAAAGAATGCTAGGGTGACCTACCAATGACTGGTGAATGCCATGTTCAAGCGTCAGAATAAGAAAACTATGGAGGTCTATGTGGATGACATGTTGGTTAAATCACGTATAGCTGCAAATAACTTGGATAATCTCACCAAAATGTTTGAAATACTCCACAAATATGGAATGAAACTCAATCCACTTAAATCTCACTTTGGGGCAGCCTTTGGGAAGTTCTTGGGATTCATCGTAAGTGCTAGAGGCATCAAAGCAAATCCAAAACAAATTACTGCTCTATAAGAATTCGAGGCCCCAAAGAGCAAGAAGGAGTTACAAAGCTTGAATGGAAAAGTTGTAGCACTAAGCCAGTTTATCTCAAAAGCAACTGACAAATGCATACCGTTCTTTTGACGCGCTAAAGAAGGGAAAGAAGAACTTCAAATGGAATCAGGTTTGTTAAATTGCATTCGAAGTGTTACTACGACACATGGAAACCCCACCAATCCTATCCAAGCCAATGTACAAAGAAGACACGTTCATCTACTTAGCATTCTCACCACACGCATTAAGTGTCATGCTTGTATGTGAAGAAGCTAAGATCTAGCGACCCGTATACTACATCAGTAAATGGTTCACAGGAGCCAAAAAGAACTATCTGAAATTGGAAAATCTAATGTATTGCCTCTTGATCGCATCCGAAAAGTTATGACCATATTTACAGGAACACCCAATCAAAGTACTAATAGATCAACCCTTGAAGCAAGTTTTGTACCACCCTCAGACCTCTGGGAGGCTTATCAAATGGAACATCGAATTGTGTCAATATGAAATCGCTTACCATTCTCGAAGGGTGATCAATAGGCAGGCATTGACAGATTTCATTGTCGAATTTACTATACGGGATAATGAAGAAGAAATTCACCAAAAGTGGAAACACGCTGGAAGCTGTTCATCGATGGTGCATCTAACAACTTTTGGTCAGGATGATCTATTTGCGGTGCCTTACGCTTGGAATTCCCTGCAATAAATGATGAAGCAGAATATGAAGCATTGATAACTAGGCTGAAGATTGTGAAGGAACTTAAGATAAAATCCACACATATCTATCATGACTCTTAGCTAGTTATATGTAAGGTGAAAGGCGAATACCAAGCTCAGGGGGAGAACTTTGCCCTATAACATTCTAAAGTGCAGGAACTACTAAACAACATCAAGCATTACACCATAACTCATATCCGGAGAGAATAGAACACGAAGGCAGATTATCTTGCCAAATTGGCTAGTTCTGGAGAAGCTTGGTCATTGGGGCCAGTCTCGGTTCAAACCCTGACCACTCCAAGCATAAGCGAAATGGATATCGACTGGATTTTTGAGACAATGAAAGAACCAAAAACAATGATGACCTTAATCAAGGACTACCCGCTCATAGAAACTCTCCCTGTAGACAGAAAATAGAAGAAAACGCTTCTCCAAAAGGCATCACGATTTGCATTATAGGATGGGATACTCTACCAAAGAGGATTCTCTACCCCCTTGCTCAGATGTGTGACCAACGATGAAGCTTGAAGGATCTTGAGAGAAGTTCACGAAGGCGACTGAGGAGATCATAACAGTGGTGAAACCCTTGCATAGTAAGTTCTTCGGTATGGGTATTTTGGGCAAATAGTAAACCATGATGCAACAAATTAAGCCAGATGGTGTGACCAATGGAAAAGATTCAACAATATCAAAAAACTCCCTCAATGGAGCTAACACGGATGGTTATCTCATGGCTATTCGCAATTTGGGGAATCGATCTGATTGGTGTATTACCAATGGTTAAAGGAGGAGCCAAATATGCTATCGTTGTTGTCGACTATTTCACCACATAGGCCGAAGCAAAACCTCTAGCCGCAATTACCACAAAGAAAGCTATTAATTTGTTGCTAAAAAATTGTTTGCAGGTTTAGTGTGCCACCAAAAATCATCATGGATAATGGGACTCAATTCGAAAGCGCTGAGTTCAAAGACTTTTGCAAACGCTTCTGAATCGAGAAAAACGTTTTCGCTGACGTGCATCCATAAGAGAACGAACAACTGGAAGCTGTAAACAAGATCATCAAGTCCACCATCAAAAGTGGCTAACTAAAGGAAGGAAATTGGGTCGATGATTTTCCACTCAGACTATAGGTTTACAGGACAATGTACAAATATGAAACTGGGCACTCTCGATTCACCCTATCATGTGGTTCAGAAACACTGATCTTACTTAAGCTAGAAGTCCCTTCTCATCGAAGGCAAAACTTCGATCATAGGCAGAGCAAGCAGTTCCCAATCTAGTCGCTTGATATGGGTGATGAGAAAAGGGAAGAAGCCAAATTAAGAACTACCACCCACTAGAAAAGGATCGCACGGTACTTCAACTCCCAAGTTCATAACTGCACCTTCGGTGTGGGTGACCTTGTCCTCAAGAGGGGTCAACCGTATACTAAGAGCATTCTGATCAAACTGGGAAGGACCCTATGCGATTAGTCAGAAGTTAGGAGATGGTACATTCAAGCTAACAACCATTGGTGAAGCCCAAATTCCCCGAGCATGGAATAGTGAATCGTTACATCGTTACTTTATCTAAGACTATCTTATGTATTTCCTATTTCTTACAAATAAGCCATCCCAGAGTATGGGAGCATTATAAATAGGCAGAACTTACCCATCTTTTATCGTTTTTCTTTTTGAACCAGTAAAACCATGTTCATAAAAATAACCTATCGAGTCGACGGGGTCAAATCGACTCAAAACCATCCAATTGTTGCTTGAGATAGTGGAATTATGCTCAAGTATGCCCCACCCACCCATTGGTTTGACGGAAGCAAATTGACTCAAAATGTTTTATCGACGGAAAGTCGAAAACCGATCCTTACCTTTTAAGAACCGATATTGCTCCGACGACATCGGAAAAGCTCAAATCAAAGCCGTGCATTCCATAATCCGCACACACTCCTAAAAGCTGTGTATTTCGTAAGCTGTGCACCGCTTCTTGGATTGTGGAATCACATCCAAGCAAGAAAAACTACCAAAGCCGAGCACCCTCACAAACCGCGCATTACTTCTTGAGCCGTGGAACCATGCTCCTAAAACACGAACTCCTCACGTTACCCAAATATTGGTAACGTCGAAAAATTCCAAATCATTCCAAATCTATGGCTAATATCGGGCCTAAAAGCCACGGATCACATAAGCCATGCACACTCTTAAAATTCACGAATTTCATAAACCGTGTACACTCTAAAGTACTAGTATTGTTCGGACAATGTCGGGAAACTCATCTATTATAGGACTGACAATAATCAATCTACTCCCACCATCAGAAGTAATAGACAACAATCCAGCAAAGCCACATAACTACGAATCAACAAAGAATTCTGATCATTGGCCAACAAAATCTATGGAATCGAGATGCTTAATCACAGGTTCCCAAAGATAGGAACTATAAAATAGACTCGGTTATTGGCATTCGAGGAATCGCATGGATCACCCAGTCTCATGCCAAATGTTGGAAGTAAACATCCATGTGAACTGGAGGGGCACACACCAATACTCAACCAAAAACTAAACACTTCATGGTTCTATTACTCCGAATAAAGAACTTTGGTGGTGATTACAGGATTAAATAGCGATAAATAAAATTAACATAGGTGCATGAAACATAGATAAGTAGATAAATAAAGCTATAATCAAAATGTCAATATCTTATTATTTGTAACGTTTTCAATGTTCAACAACAAGCAGCATGTGCCGTGTTCGTAACATATCGGCAAAAAAAATAGAAAAACAGAAAATATCACTATGAAAACAACAAGAAAAATGCTAAATGCAAACTCTGCACTTACAAAAGGTGATCAAAAAACAATAAAAGGAGGAAAAGACAAATCAAGACGTCTTCTAACCGCTTCCCTGATTGCCTTTCCTGCTACTAATTTGCAATTTCTCTGGCTTATCCTTTCTCGGGACGATCTCACTCTTCGAAGCATGGCCGATGCCGGACTCTCCTTTCCCTTTATTCATATGGGATTGATGAGAGCACTTCGATGACCTCATCTATGATTCAACCTTCTCCTTTTTCACCACGATCAACTGTTACTTGGTCTTCGGCTGCTCGACCTCTGCTCTATCTAGTTGGCTGCCTTGTTCTACTTTCTCTCGTGTATCACCAGTTGCCAAGCCATCTTCTTAAGAAGCAGAGGGGTTGTTCAAATCATGCAGCACTGCAACATTCTCTAAATGCGAACTAGGTTACGAGATGGAAGCAGAGACGACGGTTGACGCGTTTAAAATTTCAGTGGACCCGACATCGTAATGAGAAGGTAATTCGGTTGGAAGAGAAGGTTGATCTACAATATCAGAATAAAGGGCGGTTATCTCAACAATTTTAGTAAATCAAGGTTAGATGCCCCAGCGCCTACACTTTCTTCAACCTTAGAGATGGAGTTCCAAGTAGAATTTCTCATTTGTCGGCTTATTGTAAATCTATGGATAAAAATGATTAGTCTCTCAAAAGAAAAGGCTTCATCAATGGTACTCGTGTGTGTAATGTGACTTTTATACTATATACACTACTATAAAGTTTTGCAAATCAAAATATATAGCAACTACATTCTTATATGTGCTTGATATATCCTAAGGTGATAACTCCCCCTTGTATATGATCTATCGTCGTATCTTTATGGTTTACTACACAACGTAGGCTTTGATGTCAAATGAGATGGCCGCCCTACACCTTACGTACACCATATACCTATATATTGCGCTGTAGTGGTACTGATCGATGTTGAGCGATAATCAAAGGTAAAGTAGTCAAACCAAAATAGATAACCTATCGTATATCTCATAGTGCATCAAATAAATATAATAATCAAACGAATATAAAATAGAAATATAACTAGACGAACCATCTTAGACTAGAGCAGGGTCAATATAGTTACATAAAAATGGAAATAGAGTTTATAAATTTAGAAAATAAACTAATTTTTTTGTCTCTGTAAGAAAATGTAGCACTGATAAAGCCTTACAATGTTACATGGTGGAATAAGCGAATAAAACTTGGATAATAACATATATAATAGTGCTAGACTCACGCTCATCCTCTAAATAGCTCCATGCATCAATATAAGACATGTTTTCTAGTTTACACGTTTAAGATTGCTCAAGATAATAAGAAGCAAAGTACACAACCTCAAGTCAGTCTGGTATGAGCGATAAAAAATCTCAAGATACTATAAATGTCGACATAATATAAGGAATAATATCTACATACTTGTCCCGTTTCTATATCCAACAAATAAGCATAGAACATAATACATGCTAAAGTATCATCATACAGGGGTACTATACAAGTATAATATGGGTGTCAGTATGCCTATCCCATATGTACCTACATCACAAGATATCCGTCTCAATCTTGTGAAATATAATGCAAACACAGCAATCATAGCACATGTATCAATCATGGTGATCCAAGTGACCATCCCATGGTCTCATATCATTACCTCCCAGGTATGTGACATCCCATGCCACATTTGGATTTGATGTTCGATTATATACATATCTTATCTATATTGCCATCCCAAGGCAGGCCAGACCATCCAATGGTCTAGGGTACACATGTAAGCGTCCTCATATAGCCTTGCCCTATAAAACACACATCATTAATCAACAAACTCATATGCACACAACATGATAGTGGAACACACCTGAATTACACTCCATCTACTTACTTCATTTAATGTTCCTCCTTGAACTATCCTAGTCCTATACATACACTCCTCAACAAAAGTACTTGATTAAATGCCTCACATCGTCGCTTCATTAAAGTTTGGAATGTCTCTAATCATCCATTACAAATCATAAAGTTATCAGTAATAAATCCCAAAGACTCCTCATAATGCCCCCGGTACACCTTGAAGCAACTGGGCTAGTCTCCTAAGTAAATCTTAAAGTAAGCTAATGGTGTTTCCAAGCAAACGCCTTAAAGCATACATGCCACAACACCCCCCATCATAATCCCAAATTTCCCCTACTCTAGGCCCAAGTCACCAAAAAATAGTTCCAAAGTAGCAGTAGCCATTCCATACCACTCTCTATCACAACCTCGAAGCGAAGATAATGTAATCGTGAAGTTTTATTCACTTAAGCTCAATGTAAAACCAACTTGGGGTTGCACCACTAATTGGTTTCCTTAGAAAATATCGACCAGTTTAAACACTGCAATAAATCAAACAAGCCCTAAAACGATGTATTCCAATCATATAATATCATACACATTTCCTTCCAACTAATACAATCTAAAACTCAAGCACTTATAACATCCAAATCTAACCTTATGATTAAACACAAAAAATGAGATAAAAACCATATTTAATGTTTATAATTTATTTTAAAGTCATTATGAAATTTATATTTCTCATTAAAAATGTTTCAATATCTGAAATCCTTTTAAAAATATATTTTATACTACATTAGCAATTATATTGCGGTGAGAGAAAAAATCACTCACCTTGATAAAAGCTAATCATTCTTAAGCCAAGTCGTAGAGGACCCCAATACGAGTGCAACGTTAGAAACCACGTCCAAATCGAACATTGTATGCAAAAGACATGGATAATATACGATATCAATTTAGATAAATTAACTAATTAACTAATTACCTTTCATAAGTATCCTTGCTCTAACTTCTACCTATAGAAAGTATACATGCGCCATTCCTATTCATGATCCCACCTCCACCTCACCACCGCATGTCGCCACCGAAACTTCACATGTTTCACCCCTAACTCATCACCAATTACACCACCTACTCTGGCCAACTACTCAACTATTGCATGCACCTACTTCCTACTCGCGAATGCATCACTATTTAGGCATGTTCATTCCACCTTTGGGCCATCGCACTTCGCCAGGGACCATCGTGCATCACCACTTGAGATCCATATGCTTCTCGGCCTCCTAATGTATGTCAACCACCAACATCCAACCTCAAGCATTAAATAACACGTAGAGGAACCCATTTTCTCGCCAACTTTTCAAGCTTCCCACCATCTTCACATTGATTTGTGGGTTAGATGATCAACATTTTCATAACCTCAGCCTCCAGATAAAGAAACCCATATCAACCGTTTCCTATATGGCAATTTTGCTAAAATGTTCGCCATTGATTTTCTTTTCATTCTTCTCTTGTATCTCCTTCACTATAATATGAAAATCGACCATTCCAGTGCCATTTTGCTCTCTATCCACTGTAAACACAATCATACCCTCCTAATCCAGATCATTCACATCCAAAATTACTCCCTTCACCGAATTCACATTTTTCGACCATCGTGCATGGAGTCGGATCACAATGAGACCAAGTTGTGTAGCTTTCGAAAAAAATAAAGAGACCCTTTTTCTATATCACCCAAGTTAGTGGCCATTTACTCATGGAAGAGGAAGAGAAAGGAAGTGAAAATGGTTTTCATGAATAAGGAGAAGATTACGTGATGAATAAGTGAGTATGTAGCTATAGTAAATGCTAATATCTATAGGGTAGTGGCTAGGGTTGGAAGTTTGAAAATACAAAATTCTCTTTATTTGCATACTTCAAATGCACGTTTGTTGGTCATATGACTTCTATAAACGTCGGATTGCGATGATTCTTCGATGAAGCAACTCATTGTAATTTCCTCTTTTCGATGGTAGAATTCCATCAGAATCCGAGATTGTTCCCCCATAAGGCTAGTATTGGGCATTTTACATCATACAGGCTACTAGAACTTTCGATCTTAAGAATTATTCAGCCCGCAACTTGTACGATTTTTCTTGGCCCAGGGATATTTGCTGTTCATCCAAATCCTCTAGTTCCTATTAGCACATGTATATCGTGAAATACGTATAACTACTGAGAATGCTAGACAGTACATCATATAAAAATCAGGGTCATTACATATTATATGTGATAGTTATGTAGATGTTCATTTTTATTGTGAAATGGACATCAATATTCATTTGATACAGTATTTTTTGGATTTTTTCTTATGTCGAACAAGTTATGAACACAATGATAATTTTACATTTTGTACTTCATCTCAATTGTTTCACAAAATTTTGATTATGCTTCCTTTCTGTACTTGCGTACGTGCATTGGCATATGATATGATAGAGTTAGGGTTTTACTTAGGGGAAATCATGTTATTAAATTATATAATTTGGCTATTGTTGTAAATCCTGTTCAAAATGAAAGTGTGTTTTTTGGTTTTGTTTCATTCTATGTGTATGATATGTTGAAGTAATTTTAAGACCACATTATTACGTGCAAAATAGAAATCCCTTGGATAAATTGTTTAAATGATCGAAATTATGATATAGTTTATTACCATGATTATTGGATCAAAATAATGAACACTTATTCTTAAATGTTCCTAGTCATTTCATATTTTGAGAATAAGATATTGATATACTAATAAGACTGTTGTACGTAACATTATCTACAGGATGACAATGACTTAATCATGGCTGTTGGGGGCATCGTACATTACATACTTGTGATTATTTAGAGCAAATATAGAACAACTCACATAGTGAATTTTGTAGGTTATTTTTCTAAGTAAAATAAAAGATCTCATATGAAAATGTGCAATAGTCTTTCGACTTGAGAGTAATATGAATCTCATGTATGGAAACTTTGACTATCGTCAATCATATTATATTAGTTCACATTATGACTATAATTGGGTATATTTCGAAATGCACGAAGTGAAACACAACTCAAGAGATGAGATGTCTTCTTCAGTTAAAAGTTTGGTGTCACTATGATTGAAAGCTACCCCAAAATTTAAATCTTTATTAGTTAAATTACAATTTTTCTCTATTTTTCTAAAGTTAATTTTCTTTCACTCAAATTTACCTTGCAAATAATTTTGAAAGTTGAACATGTTTTTTAGAAGGCGATTTCGAAAATTAAAGGTTTGACACTTAGGTATCAACATTTGGTGACAAATTTATTTGTCTTACATATAATATTGAATTCATAATATATGCGTACAATATATTCGGCCATGTGAAACAAGTGTGAAGAAGATAATTTTAAATTAATTTAAAATAAACATAGATATGTCTATACAACATATAAATTGATATATTATACCTATATAATTATTATATTTTATAAAATTATAAATGTTTACATAATTGTATAAATAAGTATTTTGGACGAGAGATTTTATATACATACATACATACATACATACATACATAACATGTATTTCATACATTATTATAACTTATCTATATTTAAGAAAGTATGAATCAGATATTTTGATTGAGTATTGCAAAACACATATATCGATGTTGACATGTAAATAATATCATCTGCAAATAGAGTCTGAATTAAGGTATGCATACATATACATACATACATTTATGTGTGAGCGTGCGTGCATGTATTTACATACATACATACACACATATATATAGCTGTGTGTGTATGTACGTGTGTGTGTTTGTATATATATATATATATATATATATATATATATATATATTCAATTATATACATATACATGTTTTGCAAAAAATAATGAAAATGATATTTAATATTTATCTTACAAATTATTATTTTTGACATATATTTGTACGATATGTGTGTGTGTGTGAATATATAATATATATATATATATATACACGTAACATATATTTATTTAACTTTAAAACACTCAATTCCACACCAAACAACCGATTGGTCATATATGGTTAGTCGACTTTCCCATACTTAGAAATAGGAAATCGTAACAAAAAAGAAACACATTGAATATATGCATGGTTCGGTCGAGTAACTGAAGCAGTTAGTTTACCGACCAACTGATCGGTCGACTAGTTTATCTGTTCCTGTCGAATGGCTTCTGCTATGATTTAAAGCTAGTTCCTTTTAATCATTTTCACATATATCTATAAGTATATTTACGTATTCACCTAATGATGTATTAATTTAATAATAGACTAGTATAACTGCATGCAAAATGCATACTTGTATAACCACAATATATCTTTATAGAAGTCGTTATAATTTTAAAAGAATGTTCTCAACTCTTATTTGAAAATATTCTTTGAAAAGGAGTTCTCAAAGAGTTTGACTGTGACTCAAGAATCAAAACATACCACTGAACCATGCCATCAAAACCATTTCACAAAATTACAGTGAAAACCAAGCATAATGGTACATGCTACAAAAGAATCTTAAATCAGCATCACTGACCAAATGAATCAACAATCATCATGGTAACATTAAAATAAAAATGAAATGAAACAACCAAAATGCATATTTTTGGCTAGAGTTGGAGGCCTATTTCCTAAGTCTTTCATATTCATAACCGAGTTTACATATTGCATGTCATGTCATAAAGCACCATAATGCTATCCAGTTAGCATATAAAGTAATCCACTAAACATTTGGATTTGCAACGTTTCAAAGTGAGGCGCAACAAAATTCAAGTTATAGGCATATAACATACAACAACAGCCTACTATTAAAGAAATTAACAGAGAAGGCTGATGTGGTGGTAATAGAGAAAGGAGTCACTTAAGAAGCTAATATCCGATCAGTAAAAATAGGACAGAATTTTTTTAGATGCTTTCACTTAAGAAGCTAAGTAGTCTACAAACCTCACATCTTCCGTGCATTTCACATCTTAATGCTTTCATGCTCATGCTTTCACACCCTGATCCGTCTCAATTATCAATTTCATATCTTCAACATCTCTCCAACCTCTATATGCGTGCATAAAATTTAGGCTGCATCAATCTCATAGTGCATGCTTGTTGCCTACATGAATGGTCTCCTTTTATCACTTGATAGTCAATAGCAATTGTTGTTTGCATACCTTTCTTCATGCATCGCAGTAGTTTAGCTTATTTGCTTGTTTCATAAACCCTATCTCGTTTGCTCAATCCACACATGGCAGATCAGATTATCACATGAAGACTCATTTTGCATCTATATGATCCCTACCCAGTCATGCTCGCCCTTTTCATACCAACAACCCATATTTGCTTCAATCAGAATATGTCTTGCTTCATTGGTTTCATTTTGATGCTTCATAATTGCTTTGCTTTCTAGTATGCATTATGATGCACAGAAATGGATATAAAAACATAATACACATTTTATCGCTCTCTAGTCCTACTCATCCACTTCATTTCACCAGCCCATACACACACACACAAACGAACGGACACACACACACAAACGAACACACACGCACAAACATACACGTCTGTACATACATACCAAACACTCCTTTACATTCTTTAGCATATTACAGCACGTGAACTAATGCAATACATGCTCACTTACCCTTCCTATAAATTTTTTGAACAATATGCAATCCTCTTATTAGAGCCTATCTGGCCTTGCCTATAAATCAAGTTGAACGCAGTAATGTATATATATAGCAAAAATGTATGTATTTACTATGTATACACTGCCTAGTGTTACCTTTGCTATGATGCAGTTTCATTGCTGAATGTAGTGCTTCCTGTTAGGGATTGGACTGCATCAAATTTATTAAGGGAGTACGGGTCAAATAGATCGTGGGAGAACGGGTTGAAAATGTTGCTTCTTTGTCATACTAACATAAAAAAGGTAAGCATCGTATAAAATTTATCAAGTTACATGACGTTATGTAATCATATGCAGCATCCCATAGAATTTGTTAAACTTATTTGATCATCTCTATCCAATCAATTGCCACAGGATCAAAGGGATGTATACTAAATATAAAGCAACAGCTAGTGTTGTTTATGAGATAGAAGCAAGAATCTAATACAAAGATACAACACGTAACATCTCCATTGTCCTTGCTTCGCAAATACTTTGAACCGAACTTCGTCGCCTCTGCTTATTCATTACCATCTCCCTACATAGTTGTTGAAGCCTCATCTTCACATGAGCAATCTGCGGATCCCTTGCTTTAATATGCATGCTCGAGATACAGTTATATTCAAGCGCAATGACACTTCTCTTTATAGATGTTTCAATCTAGGTACATAATTCGTTAGTAATATGAGTGGTTTGTTGACTTAATTTAGACATCATCTTTGTCTTCTCCGGCTCATACTCCGTCGCAGCTCTTATGAACCATACTTAGATTGCTTTCCTACGAATGTGCTCACTACAACTCTAATTGTATCAGCAACTACTCAATTCTTATGCACATATATTTCTGGCCACATCATGCACCACCCTTTGTTAGCATGTAGCATCATTAGCCTGTTGCATGAACCTAGTTGGCAAACTATCATACACCTTTTTGGTTCAGCTAACTCTAACTTTATTAAGCTTTTTCAACCTGTGTTGGGCTCGCCCAATCATCCTACTTTGATACATATTGTTCTGGTACATTTTGCATTACATTCAGCTCGCTCAGTCAGCATACCTCTACTACATTTTCACAACCATTGCAGCATTCCTTTATACTACATGCTCGAATGAATGTTCCCACTGATAGCGATAACTTTTTTTCTAACTGGAGCTTATAACTTTCACTTGCCTTACCCCTCCTACAAATTAATTTATCACACTGATCCATTTGTCCTAAAAAGCCATTAGTTCAAAAGGAAAATAAGATATAACTGTAATATATCTGGCTTGGTAGAAAAATGTAAAATGTACGATAAAACATCAATGTTATATAGGAATTATGATGGCATTGACATACTTTTAGATTAAATGATAATTGAACCTGAATTTCAAAAAAAATAGGTTAATTGTTAATAATGGAATACTCTGCTGCCCATGTTTTTTATGTGCTTTGTGAGCCAAACTGGTTGTTGAGACTTGAGAGCTTTTCTATTCCTACCAAGAAGAGTGATTTTTGTTCAATGGCTCTGCTGTTATATGGTACCATCGATTATATTAATCTTCCCATGAATCCTCAAATAATATTAAACCTGAGGCTAGAGACATACCTGTAGGGTCAATCGTAAGTCATAAGCAGCCCCTAATATGGAGTTGGTCGTTTTTGCTTTACTAATAGCATTTGTGGGTTGGGGGCAACCGGCATTAGTGGAGGCAGTGGAAGTAGGCGATTTCTTGGTAGTAGGCGCAATGGATTCAAGGGTAATAAGCGATTCAGGGGCAAAAGGCACCGGTCGATATGAACACAGCAGGCGTCGATGGAGATGGGGTTTGAGGGTTCGTATTTCTTTCTTTTGAGTTGCGTACAGTGGGAGAGGAAGAAGGGATCTGGGAACCAAAAGCAGTGCGCGGTTGACGTTGTGGATGAATGTACCTATTACGTTTAATATTAGTATGCATGAGAGTAACGGATGCTGTGATACCCGAAAGCAAGGGCTTTTTTGGAATTTCAAAAAGACACCGAGTAAGTTAGTTAAATCAATTTTCTTTATTAATAGTAGAGATGAATAGTCTCACATGAGGCTAAATGTATGAATATGTGTGTGTATGATATTATGCATGTGTGTCTGCATTTAAAAAAAAAATTTATGTATATGGTGCATGCTTGCATGTATATTATATTACTAGACATCCAAATTTCATCTACACAACACACAAAACACTCATGTACACACACTTACACACACACGCATGCACACACACTCAAATATATATATATATATATATATATACATACAATTATGTTAGCATAGTGATGCTCTTGAACATTGTAAGAAATGAAAATCAAACTCCCCAACACAAAATATTCGCATCAAATAAGGTTTGTTACATATTGAATGTTAATTCGGACTAATTTAAAAGCCTTGCTATTATATAAAAAGCATTTTTTCACACAAACACACAAATGATTTTGGGCAACTATTCAAAAAGAATTAATTTGAAATTCCCTTTATACCCTGATGTGAACAGCTCCTGATTTCAATAATGGTATATGAGCCTTTATGTAATATTGCAAATAAATTGATAAAAACGAAGGTATACTCTTTGAATATTCATATTAGATTGATGTTTAAGTCAAGTGTGCCTATGGAAGGGGTTTCTTAATTAGAAAACATATTTATGAATATAATGTAAAATCAATACTCACTTGTGAAAAAATATAACATGTTGTCACTATTAAACTCATGGAAAATCCTATTGAAACCATAGATAATGGAAAAAACTACGAAACTTAGTTGTTAGACTGTTTCCTTGCTCAATGTCATGCGTTGCACACAATAAACATAAATCTCTAAGATAACATGAAACATGTATAACCACTCTACATTTGAACACTTACAAAGTTATACGGCAAACATTCTTGTTTGGTAAGATATGAGATTTCGATGAAACTCGATAATGAGCAAAGACCTAGTTGCTCAAGATTATGTGCTCAATGTGATTGGGCTCATTAATAAACCAACATAGTTGAAACTGCTCTTGACCAAAAACTACAGGCTGATCTATTGGATCATAGACTCCTCGGTTGATATGGTTGGAATATTTGACTATAATATGAACTCGCTTAAGTTCGATATGATTTAAATACAAAGCAATGTTGTACTATTTGCCTCCATGGAAGTGTATACAAAATCCATGCATGTTCTTTACACTCATTTTTCCTAGGCCCAAAAATCTAAAAATTTGAACAGTTTTTCATTTACAGCCATTAATATAGGAGTTGAAAGAGTTATGGATAAAGTGAGCTTATACTTACGATGTGATGAACAAAGGACTCTACTATTTGCCTGTTTATTGTAAATGATACGCGATTTTCATGCGTATGGGATACTTTCGAAATGAAGCACGGGTGGTAAATTAACTTGACCTATATGAATGGTTTGATGAAATCATTATAACTAAAACTCAATGGTACGAAGTGTTAATGGAATCATCATCATTGTTTTTTGCATACAAATGGTCGTTTCATATAGGACAAGAGAAACTCTGATGTTACCCGGTATCCTGACCCGCCTATATTGGACAGATTACGCGAGATTGATTCGACTGTTGTCATGAAAGATGACCATAGAATGATGGCTATAGGACCTGGAAGTAGAGTTTAGATGATTATATAAAGCCAGGATTGAATGAAGTTGGTAGATAGATGATGCAGGATGCTTAAAATATAAACATTAGCTTGGAGTAACGAGGGATCGACATGGCATTGTAGAATCCTGGGGATTGGTATGATTGGTTATATGAGGGATAGAAAAGGTCGAAGTAATAGAGGGACTGGCGCAGAAGGAAGCGTATGGCGGCATAGCCTTATGGAGCAAAAGGGATCGACATAACATTATGGACGATGATGGATCGGCATAACACTATGGACATAATTGTCAAGACCCGTTTTCCCGTACCTTTTGAATCGACAATAAACCACACATGTCCAACTCAAATTGCACGAAAATACGGAACATGAAGGTAATAAAGAAAAATAGACAGAACAGAATCTCACACGAATGGAATAACATATAATATTGAAAAAATATTTTTACAACGGAAAACTTTTAAATACATATATCAGAGTCTAACCTAAATTTAGCTTGAACAGTAATAAACATCTGTCTTTACAATTGCTGACAAACATCAAACAAAATACACTAAGTATAGCGGATAATAGAATGTGTCCATACATCGTTGAATATCTCCAGCTCTCCTTTGGAAAGACCAACCGTCTTTGAATTACCTAAAACTACTCGGATCTGACCTGAGTATTGAAAATACCCGGATCAGGCTTGATAAACCAGTGTGAGAAAAACTCAATAATAAATGACAAATTCATATATCAGCCTTCGGATAAAATCCTTTGAAATAAAGAGTATCCCATAAGACCACGCCCATACACAAACACAATCGGGTTTTTACATTATGATAACTAAAACACTTTTATATCAAAACATTTGATATTATTTCTAATGACATCTCTTTGAAAACATTTTCAAATAAACTTATTAATCTTATCCGAAATGGTTACCCACATAGCATTTCGAGGCTATTCATTACGCCAATACAAATAAAACCGTAGGTTCTTATTGGAGAATGGATTTCCATGCAAATGACCAGGCATAGGATCTACCTTCCGAAATGGGTACACCTCTAGATGGATGCCCCGAGAAACCATCACACAGCTCCTCTACCAACAAAGACCGGCTCACCTCTATAACTAGATGGTACCGAATATGTCATCCCCCGGTCGTTACCGACCTTTAACCGAGCGCTCATTTTCCATACACCACATTAATTTACATCCCGAACATCATAGCGGGAAGAAATATGTCTAGAAGGGAATGATCATACCCTAATTGGGAATGACCCACTTAGCCTTGCCGCATCTAATCCTATTTCGGTCATTTCCGGTTTGATGAGGCATGAGGCAACGATTACCATTTCACATATTACATATCACATCTTTGAATGCCATATTGCCATTTTCGTTGACTACTAATTGCCTTTCACAAAAATACAACCCTTGAGCTCGTATGTCTCAAGGAGGGTGTTAAGCTTAGAGAAGTTGCCTTCTCCGCCACCAATGATGTATGATTGTAAAAAAGCAATGTACGTAATCTTTAGAAATGCAGCGTCAGACAAACATCCATACAAGTTGTCCAGGAACAGGAAAAACCGAAGGCACTTTCCGACTACCACTAGTAGCAAGTAGTCCTTGCAATCCGAAAAATCTCCACAACGAGGAAACCACTGCTATATATAACCCTATAATGGGTGCGACCCCGAGCAAATCAACAAGTAGTCCTCACGCTATGAAGATCCACGGTCTTCAATCGTCGTCATCTTCAACATATCTTCACATTCGAACGTATACATTGGTTCGAAGAGGTTTTCGGATAGGAATTGTCCAAATCCGACCCTGATTCCTTCGAAGCCAATCATTGATTTAGAAGATGTTAAGTTCGTATTTCGATATCAAACATCAATCAATTACTTCATCTTTTATACAATATCTTTGTTAGATATAACATTTTCAATTTATTACATTTTCTTTTCAAGAGTATAAGAAATCATTGAGCCTCATTTTTCAAATCATTTGGTTTATTTAAACCTTTCTTAAATCCTGGAATAATTCTAAATCATTTTCTCTTTTACTTAGGAAAACCTTTCCAAATCATTCATTAAATCTTAATCAAAGATTTTCATTCTTAACTTTTAACTTAGGAAAAATATTCCCTTTTTATAATATCACTTTCCAAACATCCACTTAATTTAAAGGATTATTCACTGTCCAAAATCGCGAAAATAATTCCTTTAATAAACTTTCACACCTAACTTATCAATTTAAATTGATTTCAGATTTACAAAATGGTGTGTATAAATTCCATTTTTATTTTATAAACTTCCACATACAAAATTTCTTTACTAACAAATCCCATTTATATCTCACTTATAAGTTAAAATCCAATTACTTATAAAACTCTTATTTACAAATTCAATCCTTTCAAATCTTATTATTTATAAAATCCATTATAAATTCTTTTCTAACTTTCAATTGCAAACCCATATAAAAATTTGATTATAATCCCATTTAATATTTATAAAACCTTTTATAATTCCATTACTTTTATTTGTAAAATATCAGTTTTATAAATCTTATATCTAGACCATTTATAATAAATTCAAAGAATTTATTTCTTTTCTTTTATCTTAGAAAAAGCTTAATTATGATCTTTGAGAGTATCCGGGCTTTCCATTCGATGTGTTCCACCCCTCGCCTAAGAAGAGAAAATATAGACCAGGTAAGTTCAGGGCACTGATTGCTCCATTCCTAACCTTAGCTAAACAACTTGTTTTATCTTCCCAGATCTCACAGACGGGAAAATTGTACTAGTCGTTTCTGCATTACTCAGTTTGTTATTATATTCTATCTTCTTCACTTATTGTTTAAGTGGTCTAAACAATTCCTCTTTCCCATTTATTCAAATTCTTATTAAAACTTCCAAATAATCTTTAAATAACACAATTATTCTTTTAAAATAATTCACAAAAAATATATAGAAAAGAATTGTTAAGTTTAAAACTTCATTTCAGAATTTATTTCAAACTGCTGCGAAAAGCCTTACGAAAAGTGTTGCAAATAGCGTTTTAAAAGCTGTATTTTTCAAGACGACTTCTATATCATTTAGAAATCCATATTTTCAACTTAAATCTCTTTTAGTACATTTTAAAGAATTTTTAGGATTTATTTCATACTTTTAAGACATTTAAAATATCAATTTTAAGCTTTGGTCACTTTACTGCAAATGCGTGATTTTTATGGAAAATTGTTTCGGACATATTTAAAATATACAAGATAGAATCTTGATTTTCTTCCTTTATTTATATATACATATTTAAATGTTTATAAAACATTTCTAACTCATTTTAAAACTATTTCCAAAAGGTTTAAGCATTCCATATACACCATTTCATTTTCAAAAGGAAAGTGCTTTCATTTGTGCTTATCGACGTGTATTAACATGACTTGGTAAAACGATTTAACAATCATATCAAACAATCAACACTTCATGATCAAAGAATATATAAGCATCCATAGCAATTATAACACAACATCAAACATGTATAAATATAAATAGAGATGCTAAATAGAGTTTCTCACCATAAACCAAAGTGATTAACTTCCTACCAACATTCTAATCAACCAACACTTCATTAATTGATTCCTACTCCATTAAACACTAGCAAACAACATCCTTTCCCTTTGAATACCTTGGCCGAGGTTTGAGATGGTGGTTGGACGAAAATATAGAGAAGAAACGGTAGAGCTTTGAACTTGAATTTTCAAGATTTAGATCCGAAAAATAGGTCATCTTCCCTCTTGTTTTTGACTCTCTTACTCTCAAAATTTGAAAATTTTGTTAACTGAAAAATTATTGCAAATTTCTTTCTCTCGAATTTAATAAAAAAGAACCATTTGAATCCAAGTTTTTTAGGGAGATATGATAGAATTAAGAAGAGGTATTGTCGGATTGAAAATGAAGTCCGAAAATACATTTTAAAGAATTGAGTTTCAGGTATAGCAAGCCTCAAAACTAGAAAAAAAGATCAACAATGAAGTTGTAGCCATTGGAATTTATATGGTTTGGAAAAAATAATTTCTTAATTTGGATCTGTCACGATTAAGTTATGATCAAAACAATATGACATATTCTCTGGCTTAAAAACTGGGCCACAAAATGCACTGAAAAGAAGTGTATTTTTGACATAGTTAACTTTAAAATGAGACAAAGTAGTAAACATGAAATTTATGTCCACTGGAAAAATACATGTTTAAAAAAAGAATTTTTCATTTTGATTCTATTTTGAAGAAGTTATGGCTGAGAGAAGAAGAGGTAAAATATGGAAAAAAAATGAGTTTGATTTGAAGAGAATAAACATTGATTTCTTTTGAATATTTTTACATTTTTTGACATTATTTCTTTATAATTTTTTCCTATGGCTTGAAATCCATTGAAGAGAAGAGGAAGAATATGAAAAAACTTGATAAAAGAAGAAGAAGAAATGTGAATGAAAGTGAAGAAGGAGATGAATATTTATAGAAAAAGAAAGAAAGTGGTAATTTACCAGAATAACCTCTTACCAAATTACCAAACCAACCTTACTTCAACCTAAAGCAATCTCCACTTTTTCAATACTTAACATCACCTTTCACATCTTTACTTTATATCTTAATCTCTTAAGAACTAAGCTAAGTAAAATAATAATTATGTTGGCTTTTGATGTGATATTGATTTGATGTTTACTTTTGACTTTTTTTACTTACTTTTGTTAATTCTTACTTACTTTTACTAATTACTTCTAGAAGTTTTCTAATCTTATTTAGTAAAAGTAAACATGTTTAGTAAATTAATTAATGCTTATACTATTTGAATATATGTTCCTATATAAGAAAATAAAGGTGCAGTGACGTTGCGACAACTTTTAATCGACAAAACGTTAATTTTTGTCAAAATGTTTTACAGTCACATTTTGACGTTTTAGTTAAATTATTTATTTATGTAACCAAATTTAAAAATAAATTTGTATAATTCTATTTAAAAATATAAACACTCATAAATTAATTAAAATAATTTATTTAACCATTGAAACTTACTTTTCTAAAATCAGCATTTTGTCACTTTTGTCGATATAGGCAAATGTTACTATTTTTGTGTATACTTCTCTTTTCAAATCCTATCTATTTTTTTGAATCATATAACCTTACTTATTTTACATTTAAAATCACATTAAATATTATATTTTAAAGTGGTCAAATTCTGGGTCTTTACAATAATGGATCGGCATAGCACTATGGATGATAATGGATCGACATAGCATTTTGGATAAGGAGGGATCGGTATTATGTAATGGAGTTCAAGGAATATGCATGAATGGCATGTAAAAGGAATCAGCATGATCTAATATGAAGGGATCGGCAGGAACAGCTTTAAAATGAATCCGAACCAAATATTTAGCAAAAGCACAAGTTCCACATATCCAATTGACATGATATTTGGAGAACCATCATATCCTAGCACGAAGAAGCTATTGTAGGGATCAGTGCTCTAGAATCGACCAACGGATGGATCAGTGCTAATCCATCTTCATTAGGATTTGGGCCTAGCAACCCTTATGGTGGGCCCACATGGATAAGAAGGTCCCGCAGCCAAAGTTTCAGATAGATTGATGGCCACCTTCATCTATATATACTGGCTTAGGAGGTCATTTTGAGGATCTTTATGATGTTGGTTTCATAATTCTTTCTTGTAATCAAATTTCTTCCTTACTTCTTTTGTTTGCAATTGTAATCAAGTTTATGTGAACCAATAAAGTGAATATTAAAAGTGGACATAGGCACACGATGCAGAACCACCATAATTCTTGGTTTTCTTGATTTTTGTTTTGATTTGCTTACTATTTTATTATATTCCTCTATTTCAATTTAGTTTCCTCCATTTATTTCTCTACACAAATCTATTCTTGGGTGTTTGTGACCAATTTGGTTGCAAACATCTGACAAAAATTCAAAGTTTAAATTTACAACCACCAACGTCTTTGAGTAGCGAAATGGTGTTTGATATCTAAAATATTACCACAGTGTACATGACATAGGAAATAAAGAGCAAAAAAATTTATTGGTAAAGGATTATCACAATTAGCGCATGTGGAGTGTATTTTAGAAACTATAGTGTTGGAAGGATCTCAAACTTCAACATAATATATACGTAATTCATACTAAAAATGTATTTGAGAGTTTCTTACATGTGAGAATGGGTGCGAAAGGAAAAGCCAAAGATGATTTGAAATCAAGACACGATATCAAATACAACAGCAATTGTCGTGAACTAAACTTGACCTTGACATCCAAACTTCATACGTTGCCTTTGTTATAAGTTGGTTAGTGCTAGCCTTGTAAAAATATCGGTGAAGACTAAATCTTTGAAGTCCTAAGCAGTGTTGTTTAACCTTTGAAATAATGATTTGATATGAATAATGTTATATTTTATGGTCTGAAGTGTCATGATTGTCTTGTATTTCTCAATATTCTTTCCTGATGGCGTTTAAGGAGCTTTTATCACCAAAGGTTTGGATTCCCAAACAAAATTCAATCTATTTTACAGAAATATATGCTCACCGCTCTTCATTAAAATCATTTACAAAATCAGGAAAATAATATGCCAAAACTATTGTATAAACTGGAGAAAAAATTTCTACCTAGTGTGTTAAGATCCACCATTTGTAACACCAGTAATCCTTATAAGAAATGACACTCTGTCTTCAAGTGACAAAGATGAAGAATCTTAAAGATAACAATATATCTATATAAAATTCGTCCATCACTAGTTCATAAGGAATCTCATAGCAGAATGAAAAAATTAATAATATAAACATTTACATGTGCATGTCTAAGTGGATATTACATTGATAAATGAGATTTACAATATGTTTGTCATTGCAAAATATACTCCAAAAAAATAGAGTTCAAATTGTAAATAAAATCCCATATAATAAGTCTTTTATACATGAACATATCTGACATGTAAATATGCAAAACTACTAGATTGATATAATAAAAGGATAATAATTATGGCTTTAAAACTCGGCTCCAACTAGTAGTGTTTCCACCTCTAAGTCAACTACTCAAAAAAATATAAAAAGTGACAACACGGAGGGTCAGGGGTAAAGTTTGGTGAAAACAAAATATCACTAACTACATGATTACCAATATACTAATGTAAATGTACAATATCAAACACAGATCTTATGAGGTAACAAAACCAAACCTTAGTCTGTATCTTTTCCTACATACAAAAAGATAACACATTTCTACATGGTTCTATGCAATATGAAAAGTCTAACAAACTAATTAAATCACAATGAAACGATGAATGCGAAGGAATAAATACATCATATGCTAATGGGCTTCAGATCCATCGACAAGGCCAAGACTTGTCAAGTATGGTTACTAACGTAATACTGATACGATGATGTACCGGTATCCACCTCATTACCTTTAATCATAGCACCCATTAATTGATACATCATGTGCCTCACCATTACGTATTGAGTTGCATACAAGAACAAAAGACTAGTAACCCAAGGCAATCGAGATAAAACATCTCCATCTCCGATTTGATAGTACATGGATCCGCCAAACTAAGACAACACCTCAACCTGTTACCAATGCTTTAGCAATATCAAGCCCCATGGCTGAAGCCGAGGGACACAAACTAACTTTATATGCACATTATATTGTATGAAATCATATTTCAAATACCCTATTTGTCCCATCTCAAAAACTACATAATGACTATATCAAATCACTATATGAATGAAAGTGCATCGTAAGCATCAAAGATGCTTCCATGTCATTTAACGTCATGTACACGCTTATCAAACTCCATCATGATGTTCAAATCTCATCGTGAAACTCTGATGGCCAGGGAAATAATTTTCTACCCATTCATTTGAATGGTTGGATCAACTAATCAATGGATTTCTTTTTCAGTCAACTGGTTGGTTCCCACCAGTCGACTAACTTGTTATTCAGTTAATAGACTGGTTCCAAACAATCGGCCAAATTTAAGCCAAAATAACCTATATTATTTTGGCTTGGGGTTGGACCCCCAATGGTCGATTGGTTCGACTAGCCAATCAACTATTCGTCTATGTCCAGCCTAACAAACCTATTTTGTTGAGATGGAGGTGTTTATCGGTCTTTTTCCTTCTTCCACCCACTCTACAATTCATGAAAGGCTTGTTCTTGTCCATTGGCTTCAATGATTTTCTTCATGTCACTACAAGACTTTGCATACATTTCTAGCCACTCATGCTCTAGCCTTTGTTGTAAGTTATTCTTCTTTCAGATGAGCACCTCTTCTCTACGATAATTTGATGCTTAACATTAGGACATCGAAAATCGATCAACAAACCACGAGTAGAACGATACAACTATGATCCAAACTCAGTCAAAACATTCGTACTTAACACAATGAAACCTAATAAAAAGTTATCATATTCATTATATTCCTAGATATATTATTTCATTCACTGTATACTCCAAACACAAATCATCAAACTTTTCATTCAAAGATTCTACTTTTGTCTTAATTCAAGCACTAACCACCCATTTAACATCGACATGAAGCATGAGCATAAGATGATTATAGTGTATAGTAAGTCTTTCCTAGTCACCAAATACAAGGAGAAATCACTATATCATACCCCAAATAACTCTTGAAGCTTTCAACTTAGAAATATAGACTCAACCTTGCCATGTTGCCAGCTTAAATATATAATTTTGTAGATAATCTTCTCCTTGAATTTGGAGTATTTATTTAGATTTTTATGTTGATATTTGTCGAAATTATGAAGAGAACAAGACAAAGATCTAGGTTTCTTCTTTTCTTTGAAGTGCAAGAAGAATGAAGGAAAGGGTATGTATTTCAAAATGATAAAGATACTTTTCCTATTTATTTACTTAGTATGCCCTTATCTTTACAGTATTATCTTATTTTGACAAGTTTTACATATTTATCGTATGTAAAGGACATAATGAACAAAGTGGAAACCACATTTTAACTCACTAGCTTTAAACGAAACTAGCTATCATAATTATTATGTGTAGGAGATTCGAGTTATTACATTTCCACCTTAAAACAATTTCATCCCCAAAATCATAAGAAGAAGGACAATGTATTGTATTAATCCTATCGTGTAAAATGATACTTAACACATAGAAAAATCACTCTAGCATACATAACAAGTCATAGTAAACAAAGTTATTTCTACACTAGGATGCAATCCTTATTAATAAAATTGGAAAAATAATAATTAAAGAAGATGGGATCATAATAGTAAAAAAAATTCCAAGTGAAAAGCACACATGTTGCTTTCGGTTCCCAAGTACCATCCTTAGGATCCACATCCCATTGGTGTAATAACCCACAACTCCGGACAGACCAATCCGAAGCGCAAAAGCAGCATTTAAACTTGCATCATGTCAAGAAGTAGAAATTGTTAGGTTTTTGATGGTTTGTAAGGTACATAGTTAAATATAATTTTGAATATTCTACACTTTCAAATCTCACGGTGGAAGGAATAAAATATAAATATTGATAATAATCCAAATCATTACTATCTTAAAGAAATAGTGATCCACACAAGAAGCATCTGAATAAAGTCTTTATACATAAATATTGGCTAACTAACAAGTACAATAAGATACATAGGAAATGAAAATATGCATACACACACACACACACACACACACACACACACACACATATATATCTCCAAGGTGCATAGTCAACTACTTCATAAGTCATATCCCCATAATATCCCCTACTATCCTGTTATCATTTAATAGGTAAAAAGTGGGAAAAGTAAAAAAGATTGGATAAGGTATGGTGAATAAGCAATGTCACTAGTAGTATGGTGTTAATAGGCCATTAAACTATCATTTATAATCCATACAGCCTAAGGGTGTTCATTTGTATGTATATAATATGTATAAGGAATCAGTCAATTCACATAGTATAAGTTAATAATTTAGTATGCTTAAAACTGGCAATAATCTATAAAGATTTGAGCTTGAAGGTTGGACATTTAGAAACTGGGTAAACCTAAGGATATAAAATATACAGTCTCGATAGTAAACCTCCTAACTATACATCGAGTAAACATTCTCAATGGTAAACTGCTTATGATCACATAAACCAAGTATTTGTCATAGTGCCTAAGCACATATGATAACCCACCCTTCGCAATACCTTGAATAAACATCAAATGACAATGTATGGCCCTATAATACCATAAAAAACAAGGAATCAGGGTAGAATTAAAACTAAACATCCTAAAAAGGAATATCTATAAAGTCCCATAGTGGAATATTAACATATAATATATTGAATGTTTATAAACTGAACAGGATAATAATATATAAGAAATTGGGCTAGCGAAAGCAAGTGATAAATGAATATCAATAAAAAAGTCAGAATACATCAACTCCATGTGTATGGAGTTCTAAATATAATATCTAATACATCAAGTCTCATATAAAAATAACATATATGTCATGTACTACTACAACACAAGTTCACATATCAAAAATATCGACATTAAGCCTCTAGAATGCCCCAACTTTCCTATAAGCTTATCTCCAAAACCACCCGTCTCCCAAACTACTCAAGCAAGTACCCGAGAGTCATCATGACATAAATAGAAAAGGACAAAATGCGGGTCAGACTTCAAGCCTGGTTTGGGGGTAGTTGCCTCAAAATACTATATATCAAAACTACATATATATATATATATAAGAAGATACAAAGGTATGACCGGTCCCCTCCGAAATGTGGCTCAAAGGTAATCTAGATCGCACATATACAAGTAAGGTAAACACATCCTCAAGGATAAGGGATCATACCTCACCCCGTTCTTCTCCTACCAAAAAGTCAGCACATTCTAGTATATTATTAATACTTGAAAGCCTGTACGCCTATATGGACCATGCTATACTACTCGTATTAGCTAGTTTAGGGATAATGATATCCTTAAGGACAACCGCCATTGAGCATAACCTATTTAGGTCGACCAACTTGCAAAGAAGATCACATAATACACGGATGTTGTGTGGTACCAATGCTTACTAACTACAGGCTAGATGTCAAGGCCTCTTTTTAAAGTCAATCCATAGCGCAATGTGGATCTATATGTACATCGGTGCCAAGTAAATAATAAAAGCAAACAGGGACTTCACAAATGAAATGTATCACCTACTGTCTATCACAAATTGTCTACTCAAACAATATATCAAAAATCATTAAAAATATGGTATAATATAAATCGTCTATTATATGAAAAACATGAATCGTCTAAAATATGATATAACATCCATTGGACTATAGATGGAGTCCTTCGGACCTTGCATGATCTATCTTTCATTGACTACCCATAAGAGGGTCAACCAAAATAAGGTAGTATCTAAATATAACATGGACTCCAAACCGTATCACAATGCAATAGACTCGTATAGTTCTCATCTAAACCTCTACTATAAGCTTGGGTAACATGTGATATATTTTTGATAGTCTTCACCACCTATCTTCGAATATGCTCTGGGATCTCATATGCAAGTCATGCAATTCTCCTATAGTATCATGGATTGAATCACTATATACCCATACTACTTGGATAACGGACGTACCCTGTATAATGTGCTATTGATGGCTTAAGTCATCCCACTAAAGCCTTATAAAACATATTATATCCTAATTATATGTATCAAGTCACTAGAGTTAACATGCAACTCTATTCCATCCTAATGAGTTGTAACATCATTATGTCTCGTAGATTTCGTCTCGTTGGCATGGAATGAAAAAATTATACAAGTTCCACCTCTCTTCAATATCATTTTCCTTTTACTGAAATCACTCTGGGATCTTTCTTTGCTTTGCATTGAGTCCAATGATTCTAGGTACTCATAGAGATCCACTAAAACCCACCGAACATGTATCACAAGGATCACACTAAAATCTAGTATAAATTAGCTAGACTGCATTTAATCAAAATGTCCGCCTTACCTTGCTCCAAACCATGCCTAAGGCTTAGTCATGATCTGGATTGGTTGAAGCTAGGTTCGATGTGTACCATCCTCGTATTGATGCCTATGGTAGTAATGCCTCGATATACTATTGCCAAAGGCTGTAGTATTACATTACTGCCAATGGGCCACAAGGCAACGGTTTTTTTACATTACTACCTGTGAATAATGTTTTACAGTACTGCTCATGGAAATAATGTTTTTACACTTTTTCCACTAGGTGGCCGTGTTTATGCATTGCTGCATTGCAGTAACAAACATTTCTGTGCACTACTATATGCAGCAGTGCATGCCTTGCCCTAGATGGAATCTAGGACGGCATCAAGCTCCGGCATGGCTAGAGTGAGGTTTAAGTCGTGCATCAACATTTTCCCTTCAATTTGAATTCCTTGCAAAACTCTAATCTTTTTGCTCCATATTTCACATATACATAACCACTTTCGCCAATTCAAACCATACAACAAATCGTTTTGGTTATTATAAATTTTCAAGTACCCATATATCTAAATAAACAATTTAATTATTAAATATTCAGTGCCCATTTTTATTCTACAAATATTCACTTTTAAAGTCTAATACCTATGTGTACTATTTTATAAAATAGTGTATCTATTTTATAAAATACATCTCTAGCTTATTAATCGTTTTTATGTTTTTTAATACATAATTTCTTCAATTAAAATTAGGTATTCATCTCATAATTATTTTATAAAAACTTATAACCATTTTAAAAAATAAAATTACTTCTTTACTTAAATTATATTTAAAAGTGCTAATTAGGCTTTATTACACCTCAAGTTAGTTTAGTAATAAGTGTGGAGCTATAAACTCACTTAATTAGCTTGCTAACTGTTCAAACTAATTCAAATGGTTTAGTTTATACGAACTAATGATTTATTCATTTTCAAACCATGTAACTAGCCTTAAATTAACATACAATATCACACATCATTATTTAGCTAATCCTAAAGCAACTTTATAGCTTATTAACTCTTTAAAAATTGACAATTAAGGTCTCTTATTAATAATGTGTTAATATAGTCATGTTTATTAATTAAACATAAGCTTAAATCATTTCATGGCTTTCTTTAAATAACTTCATACAAATTCATAATAATTAATAAATAAATTTATGAAGTTTAATAAGTAAATAAAGTTAGAGAATCATCCCACTAACGCATCTTCACCAAATCAAGCTTCAAATCACCAAAATCCATTTCTATCCCTTTTGAAATTTGTGATGAAGATCCAAAATCCACTTTATGCTAACCAATGACGGGTATTATGAGGAATGGGAAGAAGAATTATAGTAATTTTAGTGAGAAATATAGGAATTTGTTTAAGCATGGACTAACGGAACTAGGACAAATTATTAAGGGATGGTTTAGGAAAATGTTTAGGAGATGGAGATGAAATGCATCATGGAATGAAAAATGAATAAAGAAGGTAGACATTCATAAGCTAGCTAATTCACCTTAGCCCTAATTCCTTTCATTTAAAAAAAACACTGTTCACTTCTAAAACATAAAAACTTAAACTATAACCCAACTTTACTCATTTTTCTCGTCATTGTATTTGGGTCTCAATGGTAGTAGCCTTGAATTCCAATTCATTCATCTAAAATAGTCGAGTAATTTAGATATATAGATATTATTGATTTAAAATTAAATATCCAATCGTTAAAATGCGGGTAGTTACATTTTTCCATCCTTAAAAAAATTTCATCCTTGAAATGTTAATAATGGATTAATGACTTCAACCCTTAATCCTTTAAGTCCAACTAATTTAGAAAATTTTGGCAGTACCTCCTTTGCATGATTAATGTTTCATTTTGTTTAACTTTTACCATATCAATCTTTCTGTTTCATTTATCCAACTAATTGTATCTAATTACTCTGATTCCTCTATATATAATCAGATATAGATGATTTTAAAGGATATATACATAGATTCGCTTTTATTAATTCAAATCTTCTAGACAAAATCAGATCTGTGCGATTTCAAAGCTATATGTGTAGACTCATTTTTACTCCTTTAAATTTGTTCCAATCTATTACATAAAATCAAATTTATTTGACTTAATGATGAACTTCAATAGGTATACCCTCTCTCGGCTAATAAGAATCTCTGTCATCAAAAATAGTACTTCAGGGTTTTCCATATAATTTAATTCATATAACTCTTTAATGTAAGATCATTAATTTGATTTAAAATTTGCACTTAAAAACAAGTAGATACATAGATAAAATTTAAATGCTTATCTATATCATATTCGTTTCATAGATAAACCCATTCACCTCAATTCGTTGCATTTATTGAAATTCCATAATCTTTTCCCTGTTTCGATTGGATTTGGCTTCTCTTCTCCTCTTAGCTTGAAATTGTTTTGATTTTCTTTTCTCTCTTCTTTATAATTTTAGTTTCTACTTTTATTTAGAGATTTGATTTAATATTTGTTTGGAGAATTTTTTTTTTAAAATTTCAGGAAGAAAAAGAAGAAAAATAGAGTTCAGATGAAGTGGTGACTATAGGATGAAAAAAAGTGGAGGATGGTGTGAACTAAGGTTAAGAAATTCACTTATTTAGGCATAAATACCGAAACTCTCTCAGCCTTCCTTTGGCCTTGACTCGTTTCATTCTAAAATGCATGCTACCGTGGATAAGTTATATCTCCTTCATTCGGTATCTGTTTATGATGTTTCATATATGAAATTGGGTAAGAAAAATCCACTTAATGCAATGAAAAAGTCATATTTCCAAAATACCTTCATTTGTAAAAACTTACTTTTTAGCTTTATGTAAAATTACCAAAATGCCACTTCTATTAAATATTTTGTTCATAAAAAAATACAGTGTGTTACAATTGGACTTGAATAAAATTAACATTCTTGTTTTGAAGTCACTTGAGCCTAATCTTACTAATTCGAATAGTTTCCTTAGGCATAGGGAACTCCAACTCTACAATCACTTCTTATAATTGGCTTGGCTAAATAACCACACTTGAATCGTGCACACAATTGTAAATGTGCAAAACATGGAACATGTTGTGTACACCAGACATCTTTTCAAGAAGATCAACAATATATAAAGTTTCATAATCTTTTCCTTTGTAGGAAAACCTCCAACAAACATTGGGGCACGCTTTCTCGACTTGCCAAATCTCATAAGTCTTTTCAATGGCGACATCATCACAAATACCATATCACCTATAATGAACTCTTGATCGATACATCTCTTACCAGCATAAGATCGTCATTGGTCCAGAAACATCTTTAAATTTTTCCATCTTAAATCTAATTTCTTCAAAATCTCATGGATTATATCTGATCCAAGTTTTACCTTATCCGTAGACTCCCACCAACATGTTAGAATTTACAATGTAGCCCTGCAAAGCTCAAATGAAGTCGTATCTATACTTCATTAATAACTACTATTGTACACAAATTTGACTCGAGGAAAGTGAACCTCCCATGGTCCTCCAAAATCTAGTATGCAAGTTCTCAACACATCCTCAATAACTCAATCACCTTATCAGTCTAGAGATCTATTTTGGAACAAGAGGTCGTACTCTAGTTCAAATCCACGCCTAATGCATGATTTAAGCTCTTTCAAAAATCACCCTTATACGTTAGGCCATGATCATCCACAATATTAAAAGGTACACCATGCAACCTTACTACTTCCCCTACATACAATGCACCAAAGATGGGACTGTTCTAGTAATTTTTACTGTTATAAAACGAGTGCTTCTTTTATTCGTCCTTATAACCCTGACAAGTCATGCACTTCTCTATTAACTTCGAAATATTGCATTTCATTCACCTCCAATAATACATGCTTTTAACGTCATTATACATTTTACTATAAATGGGATGAATAATCATCCTTGAATGATTTCACTCTCTAAGTACTTCATAAATTAAATTTTCCACCTTGGGTATACATGGCCTTCCATCTCAACAAAGCCAACCCTTTACATCTATAGATTATGGTGCATATGGCTAAACTTCTCCCACTTCTTAGTTCACTTAATGATCTCAACTATCTTTGCATCAATTCTTTGGAAAGATCTGTAAAAGTTGGCTTAACATCTAAGTCACTAAAAACTAGGAAAACATCATAAGAAGGCCAGAAATCAAACCTTGCATTGTATTTCAAACTCCTTGATTCGACCAACGTAGAATACAACACTGCATGCCTTATACTCAATTCATCCACCACAATATCCCCTTTCCATGGCATAAGAAATACCAAAGTGATATGATGCTGTGAATTTTTCCACCATTGTTGCTTAGGTTTAGAAACTTTAAGGAGAAAAAATATGTCAAAGATTTATGGACCATGAATAATTCAAACCTCACACCTGAAAAATGTTGCCTCCAAATCTTCAACGCAATGAAAATGATCGCCAACTCAAAATTATGAGTTGATGAGAGAGATTTGGATATGCCCTAGGATAATTTTAAAATAATTTTAGATTATTAACACTGTAGTAATATCTCATGCATATAAAAATTGTTTGTTTTCTATCTATACTTGTTATATTGTGAAATATTAATTAAATGATTAATTTAAGCATGTTTAATAGAAAATCCTTAAATGGTATATTATGTGATAACAATTACAAGGAATTGTAATCAAGAATACCACTGAGCTTTAATACGGATACTCCACTTTGATCATATAGTTAAATCATGGCATGGGAACAATTGAGAGTTACAGTTGGGATTGAGTTGAAACATTGAAAGTGAAACAAGATTTAATAGAGAATTCGTCTACTTAGTTATATGAGTTCAGTATTATGGTCAACTGTAATCAGCTCAAAGTCAAAATCTCTAGTCAAGGTGGTATAATTAATAATAAATGTTGTCATTGAACCAAGGATTTCGTTCATGGACTAATCGAGTTGAATATGGAAGATATTAGAATTTTGACTAAAACTAAATACCATAAATCCTAAAGTGATATAGTGTTAATGAAGAGAACTAGTGTAAAAAATCATTAGAGAAGGTATTACTTAAATTTATGAAATTAAATTTTACCATGGGGATTTGAATGCAATGAATTAAGTAAAAATGTCACATCACTAATTAAGGTGATGTGTGAACATCAGCAATTAAATTGTTAGAATATTAATCGTCGGTTAAATTCACATTTATGAGTTACACCACTTGATTTAATTGATTTATAATAGTTATACATAAATTAAACTAATTAGTTTTAGAACTATTAATTATTGTTGTATTTGTGGTATGGGATGTATTTAATAAAATTGAATGGCCTTTAGAATTTTCTGAGGTGTTGTTAGTTATTTACTGGGTGCGTATATAAAAATTATATATGTATGTATCAATATACATATCGATGTACATATAAATTGGATTTAAATTGTATAAATTATTAATGGATTTTCGGTTAATTGGTCCATCAAGTGTTGGGTGTGTTTCAACCGGTCCGGCACCGCCAAACCAACTCCTCTACCATCCAATGCCGAACCAGCCTACGTTCCCTACCACCGAACCAACCTATTCCACATACTGCCGAACCATCCTACTTCACCTACCACCGAACCAACCTATTCCACGTACTGTCGAACCATCCTACTTCACCTACCACCGGACCAACGTCCCACCGGACCAACTCCACTTCCAGGAACGACCGAACCAACCCACACTCCACCCATTGCCGAACCAAGTTCCACCGGACCAAGGCATACCGGACCAAGGCATACCGGACCAACACTTCCAGGCCAAATTACATCAGCCCAGGCCCACCAGCAGCTATATACATCCAAGACCCCTGCCCCCAACCTCACTCTATAAATAGAGGGGCAGGGGTACGACAATGGTAGACAAGTTTGAGAGCTCAAGCACGGATAGAACTTTCAAACAACTTTCATACTCTTGTAAAAAAAAGCTTTGTACTTGTAATCCGAAGAGTAAAGGAGAATAACATATAAAGTGGACGTAGGCACATTCTGGCCGAACCACTGTAAATCTGTGTCTTTTACAGTTTAGTCCATCTATTTTATATATTTTCATGAATAACCCAAATCACTAAGAACAACACATAATCAACTAAATCGTACGACTTGGAGGTGTTTGCCCATTTTTTGTGCAAACATTTTTGGTGCTTTCACTGAGAACTGAACTCAAGACCTCCCGCTTAACCCTTTTCCTATCAGCATCGTTCATTACTTGGAAAACATGCCTCCCGGACGGAAGAAAGATGCTAATAAAGGAAAGAACATCGAAACTAGCAGTATCCCAGATCCAGTGATCAGAGATCAAGACAATCGTCCGGTTCCAACAGCAAATGGAAATCAGGCAAATCCGACAGCCCCCACTATGAAACAACCAATTAAAAGGGCGGATCTAGACAGGGTTGTGGCTGAAGTAACTAACCGCTTTGCATCTCAACAAGGAGCCTTGGTGGATCAACTCATGTCACACTTAAGGGATGCTGAAGAATCCAACCGCAACACTGAATCAAGGGGTGAGTCCCGGTCTGGAGGATCTGGAAGACGACAAAGGTCTTTCTTCTTCGAAGAGGCTAACGACAGAAACAGCTATGGTAGGAGCCGAGCCCGGACTCAGCCCAAATTCCGACCTGAGGAAACACTTGGAACCGAACCACACAGGGGAGGTACCAGGCAGGGGTCGGATGTAGCTGAGCCTGCCATGCTACCTAACCATGGAAACGCTAATAGATGTTGCCGAGCTGGAGTCCAGCCCGAAGTTGGATCCGAGGAAGTGCTGAGGACAGAACCCAGCAGGGGAAGATAAAGGCAAGGGCCAACTGTGGCTGACCCCAGCGTGCCTCCGGTAGACCAGAGGAAGCCATTGGAGAATGTTAGGAGTGATAGACGATATTATCCCTATAGGTCATCTGGACGGAATCAATCCCGCAGGGAAGAACCAAACTCGTTTCTATCTGCTCCAAGTTCTGATGAAAGGATGGCGCGATTGTTTAGAGAGTGAGTCCAACGGGACCAAAGGGATCGGGGGATAGGCGCTAGGGTAACCAGCCCCTTCACCCGCAATATCGAAACTGCCATCACCCCCCGGGAATGGAAAATGCCAACAATGGAACCTTACAAGGGAACCTCTGACACCGTCGTACACTTGCAGAGATACACACAGCATATGCTCATGAGCGGAGCAACAGAGGGAGTGTTGTGTAAATGCTTCCCACTATTCTTGGCAGATTTAGCTACCTCCTGGTTCTGCCATCTACCCCAAGGATCCCTCAGCTCACGGGAAATGTTGAAAGAAAAATTCATCAGCCAGTTACGCATTCATGTGGAACAACCCAAGGACTCTTATTCCCTATCTAATATCAAACAGAAACCAGGAGAGACAGTGCAACAATATCTAAACCGATTCAACGCCGCAGCGGCCGCAGTCCAAGATGCCGATGAGAAACTTATCCTAATGGCCCTCTGTAGCGGTGTGCATCCGGATACAAAATTTGCTAGGAGACTAACAAAAGAAAAGCCAGCTGCCTTACCTGATTTCTTCCATGAAGCCGGAAAATATATGAGACTTGAAGACGCTGCCATTGAAAGGCAGACAAGGCAACAAACTAAGGCAGCTCATAGCAACACACCCGCAGCAGCAAAGGACGTTCAAAGAAATGACTCCAAAGATAGTGCTGGGGGCAAGAAGGGAGAAAATCGCTTATATAGGCCAGGACCGAGATTTGACTCTTACACTCCTTTAAGTGAAACAATCGAAAACATCTTCTTGGCCACCCAAGACAAAGTTAGATGCAAGCGCCCCCCGCACAAGAAGGAATAAAATAATGCAATTAAGTCTGGAAAGTTCTGCCGCTTCCATGAAACTCATGGGCATGACACCAATGAATGCCATCATCTCCGGGACATGATTGAAGAACACATCAGAAGGAAGAGACTGAAGCTCTATGTGAAAGGTCAGAACATGACTTCAACTCCTGCCAATGAGAACCCAAGGCTACCCCTTCTGGAAGTAGGTGGAGGAAATCGCAACACCAGCGGCTCCAGTTAAGAGAAGATAGTGGGCCTTACCATATCAGGAGGACCACACATCGCCGATGGAAGCTGGGCAGAGATGGAAAGATATGGTAAGTCACTTAGAAACAATGAAGGCTACATTAATTCTGTTACAGAAGAACGCCACCCGAAACAGAAAGAGAATGACGACATCACATTCAATAGGCGTGATCTAGAGGGAAGGCAGTACCCTCACATGGATCCTATGGTCATCTCTGCCTGGTTCGGTCCAGCCAAAGTTTTCCGAATTCTAGTAGACACTGGAAGCTCGGTAAATATCCTATTCAAGCATGCTTTCGACAAAATGAAGCTGTCGATGAAGGATGTGTCTCCCTGCAGCAAACCGTTACATGGTTTCATTGGAGACGCGAAGATGCCCCTCGGGCAACTGGACCTCTTTGTCGAAATAGGAAGTCATCCCCGCTCCGTTATGCGAAAACAAACATTTGTGCTAATAGAGAACCACTCGGCCTACAATGCCTTTTTAGGAAGACCCGCCTTGTCTGACTTCCAAATTGTCCTAGCCACATAGTGCCTGAAGATGAAATTCCCAACAGATAACGGAGTAGGAGAAATAGAGGAAGGTCAAGACACCGCTCGAGATTGCTATGTAACTGAACTTCGCAATAACCGCAGGAGGGATAAAGGGAAGGATGCAGAGACTCCTCTCTGCAAGAAAAACTTGGAAGCATAGCAATTAAAGAAAGCCCCTCCTCTTCGATATACCAGCGATCCTTTCAATAAATTAGACCCCAGGGACAAGGAGGAGGAGGCCACCACCGAGCCTGTAGAGGCTATGCAATTTGTATCTGTAGACAAACACGACCCAAGTAGACTGCTGAGAGTCGGGTCTCAGTTAAGAGCGGAATTGAAGGTCAACTCGTTGATTTTCTTCGCCACAACATCGATGTATTTGCATGGACGCACGCTGACAAGACTGGAATCTCCCCAGACGTAGCATGCCACGTACTGAACATCGATCCCACCAAGGTGCCAGTAAAGCAGAAAAAGAGAAGCATGGGGGCAGAACGATCAGCAGCCCTCGAGGAAGAAGTAAAGAACCTACTTGCCAATAACTTCATACGAGAAGCCATCTACCCAGAATGGATCGCCAACCCGGTACTGGTAAAGAAGGCTAATGGGAAGTGGCGAACATGCATCGACTTCTCCAACTTAAATGACGCTTGCCCAAAGGACTGCTTCCCGCTCCCCCGAATCGATCAACTCGTAGACAGCACAACCGGACACGAACTCTTATCCTTTATGGACGCATACTCAGGATATAACCAAATCCCTATGCAAGCCCCCGATCAAGACCACACTAGTTTCATCACTAACCGGGGATTTTACTGCTACAGAGTAATGCCTTTTGGACTTAAAAACGCCGGAGCTACTTATCAGCGCCTCGTCAACAATATGTTTGCGGAACTAATAGGACGAACTATGGAAGTTTATGTGGATGACATGCTGGTAAAATCGAGGAAAGCCAACGATCATATAAACCACCTGGACGAGATATTTCAAGTACTTCGCCAATATGAAATGAAGCTGAATCCTCTAAAGTGCTTCTTCGGAGTATCGTCGGGAAAGTTCTTGGGATTCATCATCCATGCCAGGGGGATTAAAGCAAACCCCAAACAAGTCCGGTATTTGAAAGATATCAAGATACCATCCACTCTAAGAGAGATGCAAAGCCTAAACGGGAAAGTGGCCGCTCTAAGCAGGTTCATCTCTAAAGCAGCCGATAAATGCATCCCTTTCTTCGAAGCTCTAAAGAAAGACAAAGGAAAGTTCGAATGGACTGACGAATGCTCGACAGCCTTACTTAACCTAATCGAACACCTTCAGAGACCACCAGTACTCTCAACTCGAAGTGAAGGCGAAGAACTATACCTATACCTTGCTGTATCGTCCCATGCTTTAAGCGCCGCTTTGGTGAGAGAGGAAAACCGCGCGCAGCGGCCCATATACTTTGTAAGAAAGAGATTTACAAGGGCAGAAGCCAAATACACTAAACTTGAAAAGCTAGCATACCGTTTGCTAATCACGTCACGGAAACTGCGACACTATTTCCAATCTCATTCCATCAGAGTTTTAACCGATCAACCGCTAAGGTAGGTACTCCATCGCCCCGACACTTCTGGGCGACTACTTAAATGGTGCATTGAACTGAGTCAATATGATATCACCTACCACCCTCGCACCGCCATCAAGGGACAAGCCATGGCCGATTTCATTGCTGAATTCACTACCAACAACGATGCAGAATATGAAGTAGTGATAGCCATCAATGAAGCTGCACTATGCCCTAAAGTTGGAATTCGCTGCCACCAACAACGATGCAGAATATGAAGCAGTGATAGCCGGATTAGAACTTGCCCTAGAGATTGGAGTCGGTTCTTTATGTCTCCATAGTGATTCTCAACTTATTGTAAATCAAATATTGGGAGAATTCCAGACTCGAAGAGAACGACTCACAGCATACCTAAAGAAGACCAAGTTGCTGCTCAATCAATTGGATCACTATTTACTCAAACACATTCCTCGAGGAGAGAATCAGGAGGCCGATGAACTGGCAAAGCAAGCTAGCATGAAGGGATGGCACCACTTCCGGAACGATAACCATCTCAAAGCAACCAGCCCCGAGTTTCGAGCAAATGAATCTGATAGCTGCAATCGAAGAGGAAACTTGGATGACTCCCATCCAGAAGTACTTACAAAGCGGCACACTACCCGACGGGCGTAGCGAAGTTAAGAAAATCTTGAGGAAAGCTTCCCGCTACACAATACAAGAAGGCATCCTCTATCAGCGCGGCGTCTCTAACCCCTTATTAAGGTGTGTCGCTGGAAGGGAAGCCAAAGAAGTCCTGTCTAATATCCATCAAAGAAGTTGCGGAGATCACACTAGAGGGCAGACTCTAGCAAAGAAAATACTCCGATATGGGTATTACTGGCCCACTTTAAGCAAAGACGCCTTAAACTTCGTCAAAAGATGTGATAGATGCCAGAAATTTGCTAAGATTCCTCGACTACCAACAAATGAGATTACTCAAATGACCAGTCCTTGGCCCTTTGCGGTATGGGGAATTGACTTGATTGGCGAACTGCCGATGGGTCGAGGCGGAGCCAAATAAGCTGTAGTGGCAGTCGACTATTTCACCAAATGGGTGGAAGCGGAACCTTTAAATAAAATATCTTCGGCAAAAGTTATTAACTTCTTGATCAAAAATGTTCTATGCAGGTACGGGGTTCCACTCAAAATCATATCGGACAATGGACTTCAGTTTGACAGCGAGGAGTTCACCGACTGGTGCCGAGAGCACGGAATTCACAAAAGCTTCTCATCTGTGGCTTATCCCCAGGCAAATGGACAAGTCGAAGCTGTCAACAAAATTCTCAAAACTCTTATCAAGAAGAAGCTTGAAAAGTCAAAAGGCGCTTGGGTGGATGAACTTCCTACGGCACTTTGAGCCTACCGCACGTCTTTCAGAACATCAACAGGGCATACTCCTTTCTTTTTGGCATACGGGTCGGAGGCCATGCTCCCAATTAAAACCGTAGTGCCCTCCCACCGTAGGATCCACTACAACCCAGAAGAGAATAAAGAACTCCTACACATGTCATGGACCTAATTGAAGAAAGAAGAAATGATGCAGCACTTAAAGCAGCAGCTCACAAGCAAAAAGTGGCAGCACAATACAACTCCAAAGTCAAGCACCGCAGCTTACGAGAAGGAGATCTTGTCCTCAAACGGATCTTCCCGCGCTTCGGAGCGCTAGATCCAATCTGACACAGACCCTATGTAATTCATAAAGATCTTCACAACGGAGCTTATATTTTGTCAACAGTGGACGGAGAGGTGTTCCAGAGGGCATGGAACATCCAACACCTTCGTCGATACTTTTCTTAACTTATACTGCCCATATGAAGTGAATTAACAATGAGAATCAGTGGACGTAGGCATTTTCGTGCCGAACCACTTAAAATTTCTTGTCTCTTTTTAACTTGTTCCTTTATATCTTGGCTGCTTGTTAAGCTTTATCCTTTTCTGTTGAACAAAATTTTGTATAACGGCATTTCCATTCTGGACACTTCACGGCCCAACCTCACCTGGACAAGACCTAACAGGTACTATACGAATCTATGCCCTCGCCAATGAGACATTTTCGCTCCAGCATCCCTCTGCTGTGGGTTAACTCATTGCTCGCGACGGCCCTCAAAGCCAACTATAATGAGCCGATTATAAGCCACCGAGAAGGCCGACTATAGCCGAGGCAGCTCATTACGGCGTTCGGCTCGCCGGCAACTGTGAACCGATTATAAGCCCCAACATAAGGTGTGGCCAGCCAGAGGCAGTTCACAGTTGACGATCGGCACCCGCGCTAGCCAGCCACGGTAAATCGAATAATATCCACGATTACGGGCCATAATGGCCCGGGTAGTTACCGTGCGCGATCTCAGCTCCGGTGTGTCTTAAGTGCGGCTGTGGTAAAAAAGAAAACTCCCCGCAGAGGCGTAAGATGGGTGACAAATGTCTCCAAGACCCACAACTAGGGAAAGTGACTACAAAACCCGTTTGCCACGAACTTAAGCACATCGAAGGCCTTCCGTGATTAGAAGTTTTACTATTTCTCATATTTCCATTCTATTTAAGAAATTTTCCTCCTATCCTCTGTAACAACCCATAAAGTACATGACACCAAATAGGATGCACTCGCCAATGGGAATGAGAACTCTCAGCTGGATGACGGGTCGCTCAACTGCATTCCGTATTCGATCACACAAGGCATTCAAAGCTACCATCTACAACTAAAAATCGAAAGGGCAGTATTTTCTTCTCTTGTATACAAATAAGTAGCTCTGATATATTCACACATCACATTAACATTGCAAGACATGAAATTATATTTTAAGCGAGAACTTGACATCAAAACACAATTGAATCACTAGCACATGCACAACTATATTTCTTATGCAACACATCAAAATAGTGACAGCATCCTAATATGACGGAATCAGCTTATGTTATAAAATTACATGTAAAAAATAAAGTTGTTCGTTGCAATGACATAATTACAACCTGAAAGTACATTAATGTTTTGGAACTAGTATATACAGGAATTATCAAGTAAAACCAAAAATATCCGGATCAAGCCAAAATAGTCGGCAGCATCAGAACTTCATCTTTATCCTTCCGACCCTCCAAGATCTACTTGACCGCAGGATCAGAGCTCCCACCATGCTGACCAGAGGTCCCACCTGTCCAATTCAGGAGAAGAATCTATTAGATAAACGATAAGCAACAAAGTTATGAAAAGGCTAAAAGGGAAGACTTACCAACATCCGTTCCTTGATCGTCGTCTCCCAACTGCACGCCTACCCCTCGGCAGCAAGCAGCCGCATGTCCTCCTTCACCGCCACTTTCTCTTCCTTAGTAAACTGGGCCGTAACCACATCCATCCTGAAGGCCATACCACCCTCCTTATCCGCATCAGCCTTGGCCTCTTCCAGAGCCCGAAGATAAATCCTGGCCATGATCCGGGGATAGTCATCCATCCAGGATAAGTTGCCCTGCTTCCAAGTACGGAAATACATATCCTGGAGCATCTCGTCCATCATCCTCTCGTTTTCCTCGACCTCCCTCATCCGGACTTCAGAAGCCAACAGCTTTGCAACGGCAGCATCCCTCTCCGATCGGTATCGCGAGCGGTCGGCCTGAAGGGATTTCCTTATCGCCTCCATCTCCTCCTTCAGCTTGGCTTGAGCAAGCTCCGCAGCTTCAAGCTTCCCGGATAACTCCTCTACCCGCTCGAGGTCCGCCTTCCGAACATCGTCTACCATTGCAATGGCTAAATCGATCCATTCCTTGCAGATGGCCTCCATTTTTCGTAGCGCGGCTCTGCTAGCCTCTTCCATAGTTTTTTTTATCCGTCTGGAGGCAGCCTCGTGCTGAGAGATCTGGATGGCCTGATCGGCAAGTTGCTTAGCCTGGTCGGCAATCACTAGCCGCAATCTTATGTTGGCACTCCCAATTTCCTCCTCGGCCTTGACCAGTCAGGCGTGATGCCCCCATCAACTTCCTGGTCTCCTCAGCCACCCGATCGATGTTTGCCTTGGCCTCATCCCCCATAGTCACAATCCGAGTGGTCAACAAGTCGAGATCCAGAGACTTAGCCTCATCAAGAACCCTTACCATAGGATTGCGGGGTAGGAGGTGCTCACCAGTAACCTTATCGAAGGAAATATCATGAGAAATTGGGTCCAGATCTGGATGACCCGAAAATGGGTTACAAGCCAAGCCGGGACGATCAACATGAGTAACGGTAGGATTCTCTGATGGATGCGGCGATGGTATGGACTCAGTATCCTCCCCCATGATATCATGAATATGCTGGGTTGGGGGCTGAGGTCCAAGTGAAGGTTCGAACATGGAGCGCCTCCTCTTTTTCTTTTGAATATCCTCTTTAATAACTCCGAGAAGAGGACGGTAGCCGACTACGCCCCCGGAACGGTTGGTCGAAGGCTTCGGTTTAGCAGAAGCTTTGAGGAGTTTGAATTGCTCAAGGCGATGCCGAATGTCTGATGTCTTGGCCACCTTACCCGTTCCTGGAATAAAAACCAAGTGTTACAAGCATGCATGAGACTATAATCCAAGAAACATGTGAAGTTAAAAGAGGCGTCGAAAATTCACCTTGAACCGCCGGAGTTGCCCTAGCTGAAATGCTCTCAGAAGATGGACTGGCACCAGTCCCGGCCATATCAGTTTTCTTCGGTTTCTCCACCAAGGCCAACCCTTCCTCCAACCCCTCAAAAGCTTGGCGGAAAGCATCATCCGTCCACTCTTGAATCTCACCTGCTTGCCCAGAGGTCAAGGCACCAACGCCACTACCACTTTGTCCTTCGCCACCATTACCACCATCACCTTCTCCATCACCTCCACTCTCCTCCTCGCCTCTTTCCTCCTCTCCACTTTCCTCCTCCGGAACATCTGGGCACGTGCTGGGAGAGGGTCCGTCAGTTTTCTTGAGCTTCTTCCCCCCGACGACTGGAGGTATCGAGAAGGGTTTCCTCTTGCTGCTCTTTGTCGTGGCCCCTCCTTTGGATTTAGCAGTCCTTTCCTCAGCCATGTCCCTCTGCTTGACCACAGACTGATGTGGTAGAATCAAGTTGTGTCCCAGGAGAGTGGCATTCCTGATCAGGTAAGAAGCTGAACTATCCCTTCCCGAAATGGCTTCTATCTCCGCCGCCATCTGAACCAGGTGATCGTTCTCCACGACCGCAAAGCCACCTATCGCTAGCAGGAAATAAAAACACATGAGAAGAAGCATTTCAGTCAGAACGAAAATTATAAATAAGCTTCAACTTACAGCCAGAGGTGAAGCGGTGGATAGAAACAGAGTCGTCCTAGATGAAGAACCATTCCTTCTTAAACATGGTGAACTTTGAATACAAGTCCAGGACCGGCTTGAAGGACACGGCCGATTCCAAGCTGATGTATGGAGACCCCTTCTTGTAACACCTCAAGTTATATAGGTACCGAATCTCTCGGTTGGAAGGGGGCGCCCGTACTTTCTCTGGAAAATCACGAATAGGCACACCAAGATAGCGTAGGAGTTGGGCTGGAGCTGGAAAGGGGCCACCTTCAAGTAGGTAACGAAGCTAACTACCCAAGCGTTTATTGGAGGAATGGCCCCACACATGCAGTGGTATCTACTATAAGCGAAGTATCCTTCAGGGGGATTATATAACATGACCCCCTTCCCTGGCAATAGCATGTGTGCTCTATCAATCCCAAAGGAGCGGGAGATAACATCAAGCTGCTCTTCCTTGAGAGAGCTAGGAAAGAAGTCGGGCGGAGAATTCAGAAGCTCTTGAGGACCATACCCATCTTCAAGCGATCTCGGGGTGGGTACATGACGTTCCGGTCCTGGCTGAGCTGGGGGCACTACGGTGGACTCTCCTTCGTCCTTCGATTTCTTCTTATCTGATCGAGTTTCCACTTTACGAGACATTTATCTGCACCACGAGAAAGTACATCGTTAGAACAGAGGATATAAACATGCAAGTATATGTAGTCCGGGATTTCACTTGTAATTCAAAACATAAAAATTCAAGCATATAAGGTCCATTCGGCACTCGAATCATTCGGTAATTCAAGAACGAAAGTTCATTTGGTAATTCAAAGATTTAAGTTCATCAGGTAATCCAAGTATATAAGTTCATTCGGCACTTATACTCCACGAAGTTCATTCGGTGAGTCGAATCCCTGAAACCATTCGGTAGCCTAGAACAAAAACGCATTCGGCAGAAAAGGATCTCACCTGGTTCGGCAAAATAAGATTCTGGTTCGGCTAACACGTTTGATTCGGCAGAGATGAGAGTTTGATTCGGCAAAGACAGGGGTTTGGTTCGGCTGATAAGGAAAAACGAAAGCGTTAGGCCCCTATTTATAAGCAAATGTCAACGACCGGACCATTTGGTTCGGCATTAGAGACCGGATGAGGATGTCCAAGCTAAAACAAAGTACGCCATCTGCATGCACATGCCCTACTTTGGGGGGGCAAGTGTTGGGTGTATTTCGACCAGTCCGGCACCGCCGAACCAACTCCTCTACCATCCAATGCCGAACCAGCCTACGTTCCCTACCACCGAACCAACCTATTCCACGTACTGCCGAACCATCCTACTTCACCTACCACCGAACCAACCTATTCCACGTACTGCCGAACCATCCTACTTCACCTACCCCCGGACCAACGTCCCACCGGACCAACTCCACTTCTAGGAACAACCGAACCAACCCACACTCCACCCATTGCCGAACCAAGTTCCACCGGACCAAGGCATACCGGACCAACACTTCCAAGCCAGATTGCATCAGCCCAGGCCCACCAGCAGCTATATATATCTAACACACCTGCCCCCAACCTCACTCTATAAATAGAGGGGCAGGGGTACAACAATGGCAGACAAGTTTGAGAGCTCAAGCACGGATAGAACCTTCAAACAACTTTCATACTCTTGTAAAAAAAAGCTTTGTACTTGTAATCCGAAGAGTAAAGGAGAATAACATATAAAGTTGGACGTAGGCACATTCTGGCCGAACCACTATAAATCTGTGTGTCTTTTACAGTTTAGTCCATCTATTTTATATATTTGCATGAATCACCCAAATCACTAAGAACAACAAATAATCAACTAAATCGTACGACTTGGAGGTGTTTGCCCATTTTTTGTGCAAACATCAAGGACCTTATCTTTGGCCAACAAATATAGGGTTAAAATAAGGGCTTTGTGTTTTTAAATGGTAGGAGAAAAACATGTAGACATATTTCTCCACCTCCTACTGTAAATTCAACCCTTACCCTTCGCTTCTGTTTTTACTTTTCTTTGCTCCCTTCCCCTTTCTTACTAAAAATACCTAGACAAATCCACATCATTTCAAACTCCATTCACATTAACATAATTAAATACATCTTGATCTAGCCAATTGTCTTACAGTAGTGGATGATCATTTGTTAGATCAAGGAGATAGTTTAGATCAACACATGAATCCACGACATCATCTCACCATAATAATTTATTTTATATCATACGATGAGTATTATATATCATGTTTATGTTATACCTTCCATATATGTCAATGCCTACATATCTATATAAGTACGATTATTAATACTTAAGTTCACATCATCTTAATATTATAATATGTCTTTGATGTAAAAAAACTTTATATATAGAGACATATAAATATGTGTGTGTGTATGTTCGACAATAAAAGGTGATTTTAAAATGTTAAATTAGCTGATTTAAGTATTTTTTTTATAAATTAAAAATTGGTATATATTAAAATTTCAATGTAAATAATATATATGTAAATTTTATTTGTTGTAAAAAATTATTTTTATTGTTCACGGTTGAAAAAAAGGTTTTTTATAATAATATATGTATATGTGTGCATGAATAGGTACGTTTGTATTTTGATTATCAATTTTATACTAAAAACTAATTTGGCTCTTGGCCTAAATTTGAAAAAAATTGCTCAAATATATATACTATATATATATATTAATATATATATATACACACTCATATGCATATACATACATATATATATATATATATATATATATATATCTGTGTGTGAGTGTATCTTTAAAATATATAAACATATATATATATTTTAAAATAAAATTTTATTTTTGGCTATAATATTTTTCTAATAATGTTTGTATATGTGCGTGTTATTTCAAAATATTACTAAATATTTTGTATGTATTTTAAAATTTGAATTTACATCTCAGTACTACTTTGATTTTGAACCTTTTTTATTAAGTCGAATTAGATATTTAAATTTCAAATTAAAAATAATGACTTAGTCGAAATTTATATTTTTTTTCAAAATTATATTAATGAACATTTATTTATTATAAAAAGCTAATTGCATTACATATTAATTTAATGCAGGCAATTGACATATATGTAAGAGCTAAGTTTTACATAATATATATAAATCTTAGTATCTACTTATGTATAAACTAGACCATGTACACTTTTGTTACATTGCCCATACACGCACACATATAAGTGTATAATGATACTCATAAATTATTAAAAAATCAATTTAACAAATTGATTAATTAAATAAATAAAAAATAGGAAAATTCGATTTTACTTTGATAATCAAGACTAGATGTAGTACAAGCCATTGTGTGTCGTAGACTTACGGTGGTTCAAATACGGGGGAAAATTGAAATCTACAAATTAATACGTTGTAGACAGGCCCGATTCCATTATGGTATTATAGCCCAAATGCTCGACGCAATTAAATTAGCAACTTAATACTTATCGATGAGTATCTAGAATAGTAGTGCCTAAGATTAGGATTGAATGGTCAAATATTCTCCTTTTTTTGTTTATTGGTCTTACCTAGTAGGTACAATAATTCCAAAAGTTTAGCTGATTTGCATAGGCTTAAAAAAATTTAGGCCTTGGGCCGATTTATATAATTCAGTTAAAAATATAAAATATTTTTTAAATTTAAAGGTTAATTAAAATATAAAATAAAAATCTTATAAAAGTATAATATTATTTTCAAAATTATTTTGAAATTAAATTTAACATCTGAGAAAATTATTGAATATTTGATTAATTAGATTAATTAAATAAATGATTAATTAAAAGTTAATTTTTAAAATAAGCATAGGTATTGATTTATGTATGTATATGACTATAAATGTTATAGCTCAATGCATATATTAATCTTAAATTGTTTATACTAATTATAAATAAAAAATTTGAATTCATTATAAATATATAATTAAAACTATTTTAATTTTTTTGATTAAATAATAAATTAAAATTAATTAAATATTATTTAATTATTAATAGGTATAAGAATATTATATAACTTAATTAAATTATAAAAAGTTATAAATAAATTAAACTTATATATTATGAATATATAATTATAAGTGGAGCAATAAGAAACCCGATTTAGGTTCAAGGAATAAATATATATTGTACATATGCCATGCTTTCTAATGCAACCGTCACTTATATCATGAGGAGATTTCAAAAGAAATACATTATTCCCTAAATCGATATCACTTAAATAAATGTGTATATTAAAGATTATGGATCTCTAATATACAAAGAGTTCCTCTACCATTTATATATTAATAGATGCTTGCATACTCTTTAACTGTTAAGTAAACTCAAACTAGGAATTTATTTGTAGTTGTACCAATATATTCACAGAATGATGTAAGATGCATGCATGTATTTATTAAACTAACTCCATATGCATTATACTTAGGCCATCGTGAGATGATAGGTATGAGGGAATAATCACTTTCGATTTGATGAGCAAAATCATGGTCTAGATGAGGTCAGGAATAAGACAACGAGTTAGAGTTATATGTGATTAGACGGATGAAGTGTTATCCATTACTCGTAGTCCTATGGTTTATTGAGCATAATCAAAGCCAAAATCCAAAGGCTAGTGAGTCCTAACACCAACTAGAGAAATCAAAAGATTACTATGTTTTTATAATGCTTTGAGAACATATAAATCTATTGGAATCTTATTAGAAAAATAATATAAATACATTTAACCTTTTAATAATATAAGAAAGTCTAATATGTGTAAATTATTATAGTCTACTTAAATTAAGTTTGCAGTATAATAACTTACCTAAAACTGTTTTCGAAAAGAAGTAATCGAATCCTATTAGATATGGTTCGTTCCATGATGAGTAAGGATGAGCTACCTCTTTCTTATTGGTGATACGCACTAGAAACCATAATGTATATGTTGAATTTAATACCTATTAAATCTATGCCTCAACAGCCATATGATATATAGTATAAGAAGAGAACCCGCCTCAAGTATTTGAAGTTGCGGGGTTGTCCAACCTATGTTAAGAACGTTGACCACAATAATCATAAGGCAAGATCAGATCTATGTATATTTATAGGATATCCTTAGAACTCCATGGGATATATTTTCTAAAAGAATGATGAAAATTTTATTATTTTTGGGTACATACCTATTTTGAAAAGGAATTTGTGTCAAAAGAAATTAAAAGCAAAGTTGTAGACTTGGATGAGATCCAAGAATTAACGTAGAGGCTGAATTGGTGGAAGAATCAAATTCACCATTATACGAAAACACACAACCTATAGAAGGTCTATTAGGGGGAATCTGATGCACAATGTAACGGTTTTCTCATGGTTTGTGAGAAAGAGGACTATGACTTAGAAGACAATACTCACATCATGTTTGAATAAGCACTACAAAGTAAAGACCCTACACTTAGGTTTGAAGCTAAGAAATCCGAGATGGATTCCATATATGAAAACATAGTTTGAACTTTGGACGACATACCCATGGGGAGAGAATCTATCGACTGCAAATGTATACTTAAGAAAAAGCTAAATATAGATGGAAAGGGGGAGACTTACAAGGCTAGGCACGTCATAATTTTTTTTGTCAGATTCAAAGAATTGATAATGATAAAAAAAATTCACGCATATCCATGCTTAAGTCAATTCAGATAATGTTTATTATTAGTTCATTCTATGATTATGAAATGTACAAAATGTACGAGAAAATGACATTTCTGATGGTGATCTAGAATGCACCGTTTACATTTCACAGCCCGAGGGTTTCACGGTCAACCAGAGCAAGGTAAAGACTTGAAATTGTTAAGATCAATTCATGATCGTAAGTAAGTTTCAATGAGTTGGAATAAGTGTTTTGATAAAGTATCAAACAATTTGATTTTTATCAAAATACAGAGGAAGCTTCCGTATACCTGAAAGAACATGAGACTACAATCAAGTTGTTGGTCTTGTATGTTGATGTTATGCTACTGATTGGCAAGGTCGATATATTGTTGCAAACGATGAACACACGGTTGTCTAAGAATTTCTGCATGAACGATTTAGGAAAAACAACCTATGTATTAGGATCTATAGAGAAAGATCAAAAATATTTTTGGAATTGTCCCAATCCCTTTACATAGATACCATACTAAAAAAATTATGTACGGAGAATTCCTAGCATGAAAATGTACTGATGTAGTTTGGAATTGTCCTTTCAAAGAAGGACACTCTTAATATTGATTAGGAGAATGAGCGTAAGAAGAGAATACCATGTGCATCCAACATCGGCTGCATCATGTGCGTCATGCTATGTATTAGACCAAATCTGGCTTATCCACTAGGACAAGTAAGTGGATATAAATTGAATCCCAAAGAAAACATTGAATGGTAGTTACATGAATTCTTGAGTATTTATGAAATACTAAAGACTTATTCCTTATATATAAGAATCAAGACCTCCTTATGAAGGGGTATACAGATTCCAGCTTTCAGAGTGACATCGATGATAGTAGATCGATGCTTAGTTAGGTATTCATATTGGTTGGCAGAGAAGTAAGTTAGAAAACTTTCAAACTAGAAAAATTAGTTAATTCAAGAAGGAGGCCTATTTTATCGCCCTCAACGAAGCAGCTAAGCGGTCTAGATGCTAGTTTATGAACGAGCTAGGGGTATTTCCAAACATTAAGAATCCCATCTAATTGTTCTTTGATAACAATGTCGCGATGCAGATCACGAAAAGAGTAAGAGCTCATAAGAAGTCAAGGCACATACTTTGAAATTTCCACCAAATAAGGGAAATTATCAATCAGAAAGAAATTGTGATTGAAAGATTAGATGCTAGGGACAACAAAGCAAATCCATTCATTATGGGACTGACTCCATCGAATCTAAGCAAACTAGTTGTAACATCCCTAGTTTTTGATAACATTATTCAGGAGATTTAATTAGATAAATTAAATATAATAATGTAAATGTTTAGTGATAAGGGGGTTGAGATTTGAATAAATATAATTAAGGTCGTGCTCGATTGAATAATTAAATAGGCTTATGAATGGGTTCTAAGTTAATTAGTTTACATAAAGATATATTAGGAATTTGCTGCACATAACCCCTTACCCTTATATTTTCCTGTTCCTTATCATTTCATTTCCCATTCACGTCATTTGGAAAATGCAAAACAAAAATGTAAGAAAAACCTGCCATAATCAAAGAGAAAAGAGAAGAGAATTCAAATCAAGCTAAGGAATTTAAGCTAGGGGAATTAATCTCAATCCAATCTCCTTATCTTAATCAAGATAAATAATAATTCACTCCATCTCGATTTTGTTTTATAATCATATGTTTTCATATTTATGAGCAAATTCATTTTTATGATGATTTGGATGATGATATGCTTGAATTATAATTTGTTTGATTTAAAGAAGAATGTTTAAATAACATTATAGGCGGTTTTAGGGAAAAACCGATTTATGTTGATACTTAAATGCCTTGGAAAAATTTTATGTTGTGTAAAACATAATTTTCGAGTTGGGATTAAATTTTGATAATTTTTTCAGCTATGGAAAGATTACTATGAATATTCAAAGGAAAATATGGTTAATTTGATATATAAATTTATTTCATAAATTATACTGAGATTTGGATACGAAATTTTGATATGTTAGATAACATGATTAAAGTGAATTTCTTGAATTTTTGGGGAATTTTCCTAAGTGAATAGGGACTTCTTTACAATATTGGTTTTGCTTAATGGAAGGGCTTATTTGCAAACTTAACCATGGTTTAGATATGAAATTAGTGGAAGTTATTTTAGTAAAGAATTTGAAAAGTTAAGGCAACAAATCTTGTGTTTACACATTGCAGGTTAGTTAGAAAGTGATTGCTTTAATTAGTATTTAATTAGGTTTACCCAAAAAAGTTGGTTCCGCCTTCTTTAGAATCACCTTTCGACTCAAAATATCCGGCTTCAATCAAGTCAAAACCCTATTAAGCTGAAAACAATACACAAGGTATTACTTAGATGGTACGTAGTGGATTGGACAAAGGCGGAAGATTAGGTGTCGAAAGCATTACTTCCGATGGGGTCGATATATTTGTTCGTTTTAAAAAGAGAAGCGCCTGCCTTTGTTTTAATAAAAGCCTTCATAGGAGTTGAAGCATATATTTTCAAAGAGGTTTTCTTAATGCCTTTGAAGGGGTTTCCATTAACTTATCTTTTAAAGGTAAGCTTTCGAATGGGTTTCTTACTTATAAAATAATGTTTTCGAAAGAAGAGGTTCCAACCTAGTCGAAGACCTGCTGCCTTTCTTTATACTTTCAAGTGTATTGAAGTCATCAATGCTTTCGAAAGGTAGTGCTTGTTTTTAAAGTTGTTTTAAGTTTCTTCCTAAATGCTTTCGAAAGGGTCTTAGGGTTTCGAAAGCAATGTCTTTGAAAGGGGGTTTCAATGCTATCCTTCAGTGTTTTGTTTAAATGGTTTGAAGCTTTTCGAAAGGGATAGTGCTGACGCCATCAAGTTTTCCCTAATATTTTTATATGATAATGGATGGTTTCATAAGAGATACTTTCGTTTATATTCAATTTGATCCAAATAATAATTTAAGTATAAACCCAATGATTTCGAAAGAGGGACTTTCAACGGTATGGATGCTATGCTTCTACATGTTATTAAGTAATACTTTATTACATTCGAAAGGTTTCAAAAGAGATGTTTTAAAGTGTTTCGAAAGGCAGGGGCCTAATGTTTTGAAAAGATATTTATATGCTTTCGAAGGAGGTTATCCAGTGAAGTCAAAAGTAAGGTTTCAATAGAGTTAATTTTGAAAGCAAATAACCTGATCTCATTTTTGAAAGAAAATCATGGAATAAATAAATAAAGTGTTTTGAAAAGGAGTTTCTGAAGAAGTTTTCTTTGATTAAAGGGTTAAAGCGATTAACCAAGTTCTTGTTTATGCTTCTTTATATATGTACATATATTCACATTGTAATGGACCTATAACTGAATTTTGGGAAGGGCGAAATAACTAGCCAGATTGTCCTAGTTGTGAATATAAATTAAGTTAACTCCTGAATGAGTAGAATTGCATCCAGGAGGTCAGAAAGACCAAGATATAGGATGCTAAATTAATAAAGGAAAAGGTATTGGCAGGGGCCAATAGGTACTTGGTAAGCCTATGAAAATTGTGCATAAGAAAAGATATTGGAAGGGGCAGCTTTGTAGTTAGCCCATAAAAACTATATCTGGATTAAGATATTGGCAGATACTAACAGTCACTAGTCAACCCCTGAAAACTAGGATAAAAATAGGAGATATTGGAGTAACCATTAGGAACCTAGTCAACCCATAAAAAATAGGATAAGAGTAAAGATATTGGAGTTACCAATAGTTTCATAGTAATTCCATGAAACTATGTAATTAGACAAGGAGTCCTTATATATTCTATCGGTTATTGGTCAGCCCATGAAAACTATTAGGTTAATAGTAATCCTAGAAATTATAAATATGAAAGATAGTCAAAATGAATGGGGATGGGTAATCCAAAATTGATTCATTTGTCTTATACATATCATATCATATTGTTTTGAATTGTTTTAATCATTGTGGATGTAGAAGTACAATATATGTTTTTATAATAGTTTTAAGATACCAATGAGGGGAAAACCAGCTCCGCTAAGCGGCGTGGTCTCACTAGCTATCTAAATGGTTTGAGATGCTAGATTATTATTCATTCCAGGATTCAAGTCTGACTCGAAGTTTCCGTTTTTCCCTTAAACCCTTAGGTGCTCAATTGATTTTGAGTAGTTTGAGAGTTAAGGTTTTCAGCTATCTTATTAAATGAATAAAGCATCCAAAGACGTGTAGGAGTCATGATAGCTATCTATAATTCTCTTTGATTTTGATTCCTCTGTGTTGTTTGTAATGGCAAAGTTGTTATATTGCCTATATATACTCTGATCATCTAGGGCATCTCCTATGTCGTTCTTGGCATATATTGTAATAAATATATTTTCTATGAACGTGGTAGAAGATTGTGGATTATGTAATGAATTGGAAATATTTGGAAATGGAATGTGATCTTATTTTATGTATTAAAATTTTCTATGTTCATGTGTTTCTGTGTATCAATGAATCTAACCATGCTGTATTTAATCGCTAAGGATTAATAACTATCAATGACTGCAACATCCATGGCATTAGTTTTAGGCCTTCAAGTAGCAGAATGTTATAAGTCGGTATCGAGCATAGGTTTATGAAAACTAAAAAGAAAAGTTAAACCTAAAAGCTTTTTGAAACATAATCCAATGAATCAGAAATATGATTGGGGTTTGGATAACGCTATAGTAAAGTACTTATATTTGAATATATATATATATATATATATATATATATATATATATATATATATATACAAGTACATATTCCCCTCTCTTTTAGACCATTCTTCTGTATCTTATTAAGGCTCGTATGTAGATTTATGAGAAAGAGGATTTGGAAGAAGGAAACGGAAGAGGAAATCTCGATGGTGGAAGCACCACAACCAATGGAAATGCTCAACCTAATAGCAGGATGAACCAAGGTCGACAGGCTAATGCTAACCAAAATGTTGAAGCCAATATGGGTGCTGGAAATCCACCAGTAGATATGGGGATGATGTATCGGTTCTTCCTCAATGTGATGCAAGCAGAAACTGCTGGTGGAGTTGCTGGAAATGTTGGAGGAGCTAATTCTATTGCTCCAGTTGGAAATAACTTTGTAAGTTGAGCAAAATCTACACCAGTCTTGGTGGGAAACCATTTGTAGGAACGGAGAATGCCATAGAAGTAGAAAATTGGCTTTAGCATTGTGAGCATATCTTTGCTGATCTAGGTTTGGATGATGAGCAGAAGAGAAAGTTGGCCTCTAGACCATAGGGGTCAGCACTTCATTGGTGGAATAGTGTTACTGCCGGAGTTCCGGAGGAAGAGTTGACATAGGCAGAATTTAGTAGGAGATTTAAACAGAGTTTGATCTAAAGTTGTTAAGTCAGCAATTGATGAGAAACTTTATGGATCTAATTCAAGGAGAGATGTCTGTTATCAAGTATGCCACTAGATTAGATAAGCTGCCTCGATATGGATATGCTATTGTTGACACTAACATCATAAGGAATGGAAGGTTTATTTGGGGTTTGAGACTTGAGCTTGCTAGGACAACCATGACACATATCCGTGATCCTTGTAATGTGGTTATGGATATGGCAATTAGCCATGAAGAAATGCTTATTGTCTGTGCTAGAGAGAAGCCAGTTGAAACCCAAGGTTCTTAGGGAAAGAAAATAGAGTTCTTTAAGAAGAAGGGATCCCAAAAGGGCTGCCAAGAAGGCAAAAGATGATTTAGTTTGCTACAAGTGTGACAAGAAGGGTCATTATGCAAATGAGTGCCGGTCAGGCAAGGGGAAGAAGGCTATAGACAAGAAGAATGTGAATGCTTCAACTGTGACCAAGTTGGGCATTATAAGAATTAGTGTCCAAAGCCGGTCAAGGCGGACAGGGGAAAGGTCTTTGCTGTTGGATCGTCAGCTAAGCCAACTTCAGCTAATAGAGGAAAGACTATGATGGAAGATACGTTTTTGATTCAGAGTACACCAATTAGGATATTATTTGACACTGGTGCATTAAATTCATTTATAACCCAATGTTTGATTGATAGGTTATGCTTAGAACCTGCATACCTTGTTACTTCCTTAAGGGTTGCTAATCCAATAGGAGGGTATGTAACTCTAGAGATGAGATGTGACTAGTTAGAACTTGATTTGTTAGGTCATAAGTTTGCATGCAGTCTGTATATTTTCGATTTCATAGATTCCGAAATTATTTTGGGTATGGATTGGTTGAGGATGTATGAGGGTGGGATATTTTTTTCAAGATGGGGAGGTATCACTAAGACACCCTAATAGTCATAACCGAATTATACTCAGTAGATAATTCTGACTGGAGTACCTATGCATTGTTAAGTGCAATCGAAGTGGAAGAAGAGTTAAGTCAAGTTCGAGTTGCAAGAGAGTTTTTATATGTTTTTGAGCTAGTAATAGGACTACCATCGAAATGATCTGTTGAGTTTCGGATAGATCTTGTGCCAGGAGTTGAACCTGTAAGTAGACCACTTAGTAGGATGACACAGACTGAGATGAAGGAATTGAAGGTGCAGCTAGTGGATCTAGAAGGAAGAGATTTTATTAGACCAAGCATTTCGCCGTGGGGAGTAGCCACGGGGAGTAGCCGCGGTGTTCGTAAAGAAACCAGATGGGTCGTTGAGGATATGTATCAGCTATCGTAAGTTGAATGAAAGGACGATAAAGAGTAAGTATCATTTTGCCAAGAATTGATGATCTATTTGATCAGTTGAGTGGAGCCAGAGTGTTTTTTGAAGTTGGATTCAGCGATAGGTTTCCATCAATTAAGAGTGGCAGAGGACAATATTACTTTGACAGCATTTCAGACTAGATATGGTTCGTATGAGTGATTAGTAATGCCATTCGGGTTAACGACTGCACCTGATTTCTTTGTGGATTGGATAAACCAAGTCTTCCAAGAGTATTAGGATAGATTCATGTTGGTGTTTATAGATGATAGTTTGGTATACTAAAGGTGAAAGGGAGCATGTAGATCATCTTAGCGTTGTGCTTGAGACATAGAGGCAGAATCAGCTAAAGGTAAAGTTTTCCAAGTGTCATTTTCGAAAGAAAGAAATTAAGTTTCTTGGTCACATGGTTTGAGATAAGTGTTTATCAGTCGATCCAGATGAGATCGAAGCTGTTAATAATCGAAAGAGATCAGAGACGGTGACCGAGATTAGAAGTTTTCTTGGACTTGCTGGCTATTACCAGAGATTCATCAAGGATTTCTTATGGATAGCAACGCCTTTGACTAAGCTTACCAGGAAGGAGGCGAAGTTTTTTTGGTCTGACAAATGTGAAAAAGCATTCCTTATGTTAAATCATTTGTTGATCAATGGACTATTGTTGGTAGTTCCAGATAGAAACCAAGGGTTGGTAGTGTACACTGATGCATGTGGGACTGGATTGGGAGCTGTGCTAATATAGAAGAGTAAAGTGATTGCCTACGCTCCATGATAGCTTAGACCGCATGAAATGAGATATCATACTCATGATTTGGAGTTGGTTGTGGTGATCTTCACATTGAAGATTTGGAGGCATTATCTATTGGGGGAGGGATTTGAGTTATGCACAGATCATAAGTTATTAAGATACTTATTCTCTCAGAAGGAGTTGAATATGAGACAGCAGAGGTGGCTAGAGTTTTTGGCTACTTATGATTTTGGTACAGAATATGCACTAGGAAAAGGTAATAAACTAGTGGTTGCTCATAGCAGAAGACATCAGAATGTGGTGTTGGCTATGTTGGTAGAATGGAAGGATCTAGGTGCTTTGGCTAGTTGTGGTGTGTAGCTAAGATCGACTGCTAATTCTAGTTAGAGTACTACCATGTTGTCTTGTTTAGAAGTTCGACCAGTGTTGATTGAGATAATTGATTCTAAGCAGAACGAGGATCCATTACTAGCCAAGAAGATTAGAAGGCTTGAGTTGGAATGAAGATTGATGATTTAAAAGACTTTTGTCTTGACAGAGAGAATGGATGAGAAAGAAGGGGCGATTATGTGTTCCTGACGTTGAGAACTTGAGTAAAGAAGTTCTTAGTGAATGTCATCGATCTAAGTTTACGATTCATCCTGGAGGAACCAAGATGTATCAAGATATGAAGAGGAGCATCTACTGGGAAGGTATGAAGAAGGATGTTGGCTTGTGGGTTAGCTAGTGTGCAAATTATCAACAAGTAAAAGCCGTACATCAAAAGCCGAGTGGATAGCTTCAACCTAAAGAGATTCCAGTTTGATAATGGGATTCGATATCCATTGATTTTATAAACGGGTTGCCAAGGTCAAACAGGGGAAATGAAAGTATATGGGTCATAGTAGACAGGTTGACCGTGAGTGCCCATTTCATTCCAGTAAAGTCATCCAAGACGGCATCAGCCTTAGCTAAGTTGTTCATGAAGAATATAGTTAGACCACATGGAGTTCCTAGTAGCACAGTCAGCGACAGAGATGCTTTGATCACTAGCGAATTCTGAAAAAGTTTATAGGATGTGTTAGACACTAAGCTCAAGATGAGTATTGCATATCACTCTCAGATCGATGAGCGGATAGGGAGAGTTAATAAGGTACTCGAGGACTTGTTGAGAGCCTGTTTATTAGATATTGGTGGATCATGGAAGGATCACCTACATTTGATTGAGTTTTCCTATAATAATAGTTACCAAACGAGTATAGGATTGGCACCTTTTGAAGCTTTGTATAGAAGGCCTTGCAAATCATCAACATGTGGGTTGGAGATTGGGGACAAATTGGTCTTAGATCCAGATTTGGTTAGGGAGGTGTCAGAGAAGATTGAGTTGATCCAAGAAATGATGAAGTAAGCTCAATCCTGACATAAAAGTTACATAGATAAAAGACATAAAGACTTAAAGTTCTCAATTGGAGGCATGGTTTTCATTAAGTTATCACCGATGAAGGGAGTGGTACAGTTTGGGAAGTCGAGGACTAGAACCAAGATATTTTGGTTCATTCCAAGTTATAGAGAGGCTTGGAAAGCTCGCATATAGGGTAAAGATGTTGAGCAGTATGGTAGGTGTCCATAGTGTAATCCATATGTCTCATCTTCGCAAGTACGTGCATCATCCAGAGATTACTATTCTCCGAAAGGGTTGGAAGATTTAGTAGTAAAGTCTAATTTGACTTTTGTTGGACAACCAGTTCGGGCTATTGCAAGAGATGAAAAAAGATTGAGGAACAAGATAATTAAGCTGGTGAAGTTCAGTGGAGCAACAACGAAAAGGACTGTACTTGGGAGATAGAGGACGTGATTCGAGATACTTATCCTAATCTACTTTGAGGATATGTCTATATTAGATTTATATAGATAATTCATATTCAAGTAGACTAGTATGGTTGTTAGGAGTCGTTACAGATGATTGCTATGTTTAGTATTTATTCCTTACTGCATTTTGAGGACGAAATTTTTTAAGGAGGGGAGCCTGTAACACCCCTAGTTTTTTATAACAATATTCGAGCGATTTACATAGATAAATTAAATAGAATAATGTAAATGTTAAGTGATAAGGGGATTGAGATTTGAACAAGTATAATTAAGGCCATGCTTAATTAAATAATTAAATAGGCTTAAGAATGAGTTATAAGTTAATTAGTTTAAATAAGGTTATATTAGGAATTTGTCATACATAACGCCTTACCCTTATATACTCTCATTCCATATCATTTCATTTCCCTTTCACTTCATTTTGAAAATGCAAAACAAAAACGTAAGAAGAGCCGGCTATAATCAAAGAGAAAAGGAAAGTGAATTCAAATCAAGTCAAGGAATTAAAGCTAGGGGAATTAATCTCAGTCCAGTCTCCTTATATTAATCAAAGTGAATAATAATTCATTCCCTCTCTATTTTTTTATAACCATATGTTTTCGGATTTAAGGGTAAATTCGTTTTCATGATGATTTGGATGATGATATGCTTGAATTATAGTTTGTTTGATTTAAACAAGAATGTTTAAATAAGATTATATGAGGTTTTAAGGCAAAACCGATTTATGTTGATGTTTAAATGCCATTAAATTTTTTTTATGTTGTGTAAAGCATGATTATGGAGTTGGGTTTTTATTTTGATAATTTTCCAAGCTATGGAAAGATTATTATGAATTTTGAAAGGAAAATATGGTTAATTGGATTTATAAATTTATTTAAAAAACTATATTAGGAATTTGGGTCCGAAATTTTGATATGTTAGATAACATGATTAAATTAATATCTGGAATTTTTGAGGAATTTTCCTAAGTAGTTTGCTATACAAATTAAATTATTTTAGAAGAGGGACTTCTTTGCAATATTGGTTTTGCTTAATATAAGGGCTTATTTGCTAGCTTAACCATGGTTTAGATATGAAATTGGCGGCATTTAATTTAGAAAAGAATTTGAAAAGTTAAGGCAAGAAATCTTATGTTTATACGTGGCAGGTTAGTTAGAAAGTGCTTGCTTTAATTAGTATTAAATCAGATTTACCCAAAAAAGTTGGTTCCGCCTTCTTTAGAAGCACCTTTGGACTTAGAGCTTCTGCCTTCAATCAAGTCAAAATCTCACTAACCTGAAAGTAATACACAAGATATCACTTAGATGTTACAAATTGGATTGGAGCAAGGAGGAAGGAGGAAGGAGGAAGGAGGAAGGTTAAATTTCGAAAGCCTTCTTCCGATAGGGTCGACACCTTTGTTTGTTTTAAAAAGAGAAGCCCCCGCCTTTGTTTTAATTAGATCCTTTGAAGTAGTCGAAGCATATGTTTTCGAAAGAGGTTTTCTTAATGCTTTCGAAGGGGTTTCCATCAACTTATGTTTTAAAGAGTAAGCTTTCGAATGGGTTTCTTTACTTATAAATAATGCTTTCGAAAGAAGGGGTTCCGACCTAGTCGAAGCCCTGCTGCCGTTCTTTAGCCTTTCGAGTGTATTAAAGTCATCAATGCTTTCTAAAGATAGTGCTTGCTTTTAAAAATGTTTTAAGCCACTTCCTAAATGCTTTCGAAATGGTTCATTGGTTTCTAAAGCAATGGCTTTGAAAGGGGCTTTCGATGTTATTCTTCAGTGTTTTGTCTAAGTGGTTTGAAGCTTTCGAAAGGGATGGTGCCGACGCCATCAATTCCCTAATTGTTTTATAAGATAAAGGACGGTTTCGAAATAGATACTTTCGCTTATATTCACTTTGACCCAAACAATATTTTAAGTATAAAACCAGTGGTTTCGAATGGGGGACTTTCAATGGTTTCGAAGCTATGCTTCTACATGTTATTAAGTAATACTTTATTACATTCGAAAGGTTTCGAAAGAGATGTTTTAAAGTGTTTCAAAAGGCAAGACCTAATGTTTTGAAAAGACATTTATATGCTCTCGAAGGAGGTATCCAATGAAGTCGAAAGCAAGGTTTTGAAGGTTTCGACAGCCTTAGTTTTCAAAGAAAATTACCCAATCTCATTTTTGAAAGAGAACCATGGCATAAATAAATAAAGTGTTTGAAAAGAAATTTTTGAAGAATTTATCTTTGATTAAAAGTTTAAAGTGATTAACCAAGTTGTTGTGCATGCTTCTTCATATATGTATATATATTCACATTCCAACGGACCCATAACTCAATTTTGGGGAAGGGCAGAATTACCAGCTAGGTTAACCCGGTCGTGAATATAAATTAAGTTAACCCCTAAATGAGTAGAAATGCATCCAAGAGGTTAGGAAGACCAGGATATAGGATGCTAAATTATTAAAGAAAAATATATTAGGAGGGGCCAATAGGTTCTCAGTAATCCCATGAAAGCTGTTTATAGGAAAAGATATTGGCATGGGCCGATTGGTTCATAGTTATCCCATGAAAACTATGTATAAAGGAAGGTTTTAGAAAGGCAGGTTCATAGTAAGCACATAAAAACTATGATTTGATACTGGTAGGATCTAGTAGGTTTGTAGTTCGCCCATAAAAATTATATCTGGATTAAGATATTGACAAAGGTCAATAGGTTCCTAGTCAATGCATGAAAACTAGGATAAGAAGAGGAGATATTGTAGTAACTAATAGGCTCCTTGTGAACCTATGAAAACTAGGATAAGAAGAGGAGATATTGGGGTAACTAATATGTTCATAGAAATCCGATGAAAACTATATAATTGGACAGGGAGTCCTTATAAATTTTGCCGATTATTAGTCAATCGATGAAAACTATTAGGTTAATAGTAATCCTAGAAACTATAACTGTGACAGATAGTCAAAATGAATATAGATGGGTAATCAAGAATTGATTCATTTGTTTTGCACATATCATATCATATTGTTTCGAATTGTCTTAACCATTGTGGATGCAGGAGCAGAGTATATGGTTTTATAAAGGTTTTAAGAAACTAGTGGGCGGAAACCCATTCCGCTAAGCGGCGTGGTCTCACTAGCTATCTAAATGGTTTGATATAGTAGATTATTATTCATACCAGGCTTAATATATGTCGAAGTTTATTTTTTTCCCTTATTAAAAAGATTTCTTTTCAACACCCTAAAATGATGCTAAATAAGGTGAAAAATTCTTTGTATAGGAAGAACAGGACAGGAGGTGTAGATCCTTTTTAGAATTGCCTTTCAATTAGGCTTTATCTGTTGGTGTATCTCAATCAAACCTTTCGATGGTATCAAAAGGGTGGGTTTCTAGGTTTGATAACCTTTCAAATCAGATGGGTAGGTATGGTTTCTCCTTCGAAAGCCTTCCTTTCGATCTAGTTGGAATATCCTGGGCTAAGATTCCTTAGATTGGTTTCGACCTTATCGGGGGCTTAAAGTTGTAGATCGGTTTTGGTTCTTGGTTATTAAGCAAGATGGGAGGTTTTGATCTTGCCTAAAACTTTGGAGCGTAATTTTCTTGAATCTAGGTGGTAAATCTTAAGCTTTAGTAGATCAGAGATAGGTTTCGACCTTGTCGAAGTCTTTAGATCACATAGTAAACAACTTCGAATGGGTTAGAGAAGTTACCGAGCTTGAAGAGGTATCAACTTTGTCGATGGGAGCCTTTTGATGGAGGTGAATACTGGAAAATAGGAGTGAATCCAGCAAAAGCTAAAATGAAATAGTAAAATAGCATAAAGTAATTAAAACTTCCCTTTCTCCAACTCCAAAGTCTTTTATTATTTTAATTCCCAAATTGATTTACCAACTAGGGTTACAATGCTTGGTTTTAGAGAATACAAGTTTAGAGTGAAAGAAATCGGATCCCCAAAACGTGACCCTTTGGATCCTATTTATAGATGCAGCCTGACACCTTTCGACCCTAATGCTTTCAACTAGGTCAAAAGTGGATGTTGAGAGACATAAGCATGCTACCTCCTATGTCGAAAGGTATGGCAGCACTTCTTTTCTTTGATTTGTCTCAAAAGTGCTTCCGACTCTTTCGTTAGCCTTTGCCTTTTGGTTTCGATGATGTTGGTTAACCCATGCTGTTGTTTTGATATGATGCGGAATACTCCTGAACCACGTTGGTTTCGACCAATTCAAAAGGCCAACTATAGCTTACTAAGGGGATTTTCTGGCAATGCTTTGCTTTCACGTTGTTTAAACAAAGGTGAAACCTTTGGAGTCGAAAGGTTTGGCGCATATGCAAGTAGCTATTCCCCTTGTCTTCAAATGGTGTTACTTTGACTTAATCGAAAGGTCTTTTTCAAAAGGTTGTAAATGAAGGTGGAAGGAAGCTTTCGACTTTTTCATCTTCTTCGAGAGGTTGAAACCCTCTGAATATTGATAGAAGGGATCTTCTGACACCAGTGAATGATTTTGAGGCTTCCAAACTCTGATGGCGGCATCCCTTCGACTCCATCGAAAGGTTTAGCTACAACTCTTCTCCCTAGCTCTCCACTCAAAGAGGTTTTTGACTTGGTCAAAAGGTGAGTTTTTGAAGTAATATTTTCCCCCTCCCCATTTCAAGGGATGTTCTTGACATTCCAAGTCATCTTTGTCGAAACTTAGAAATTTCCCGTCTCTTAGCCTTCCCGCGTAGATATGGTCGGTCACTCAAATCTGATATAATGGTTGATAATTTTAGGAGACTTTTTTTATTTAATATGCTTTTCTTCTTCTTCCTCTTTCATTCTTCCTGCAATTAAAATTTTAAACACAAGTAAAAGAATTTTACATGCTCTCAAATTTCTATCTTGCTTCCAGAAATCAAAATCACCAGCAAATCCAATGCATAACTTTCAAAAATAATTTTATTTCATTCACTTCAATCGGACTCCTTCCCTCCAGATTTTGAAATTGAAATTCATTTTTGAAAGAGTTTGAGTTTTGATTTTTTTTGTGGAGGTGAATTTCGCTTGATCTGCTGAAAATTTTCTTTCGTCTAGTTTTAAGAAATTTTAAGTTTTGTTTTTCATTTACGGTTTTGAAATTTGCAACAGATGATTCTTTAATTCATTCCCTTATCGGGTTTGGATTTCATTTCCAAAATTTTCAATTTTAATCCACTCCTAGTTAATCTAAGTCTTTAATTTATTGTTTACTTCAATGCTTTTTAAACTAGAGTCAGATTAGCTTCAGTTTGAATCTATTTTGTTAACAGATATGATTTACTTGTTTGTTAAGAAAATTTTGAAACTTGGATTTGCAATCGGGTTTGGGGGTTAGAAAAACATGATTTCTTTACCCGAAAGTTTCATGAGTATGGATGAAAATTTTAGCGCCACAAATTTACTTTTCTACTTCTACGAAGGAGATTGAGGCGGCAACATTGGGTTTCCTTCCTTATCCCTTTTCGATAGTGTCGAAAAGTGTTGTAATGCCAATTATATCATCTTTGTCAAAAGGTTATACTATTAGATAGGGAATAGGAACCCTTCGATAGCAAAATGTTTCGACTTAGTCGAAACCCCTTGTTTCGATTGCAAACCATTTTCCTTAAATTTTTGGAATCACCAAATCATTTCAATCCCTCGACACCACCTTTACCTTTTAGGTCGAGACCCTCCTAGAGTTGTTTCTGTCCATTTCGTCGAAACACTCTATGTACATATGAGTTTAACTTAGAACCTTTCGACTTCAATGCTAAGTTAGGTTTCGAAAACATTGGAATTTTACTCAAGAATCCTATGTTATTGGTTTTGACAGTGTTGAAGGATCTTGTTGTCTAGTTTATGTAATGTTTGTTGTGTATATGTTTATTGTACACCTTTTTACTCTAGTGTTTGAATTAAACTTAAACATTTTTCCTTAGCAATTATGTTCTTGTAGATCCTTCGACATCGTTGAGAAGTAATGTATGAACAAGTATTATATTTTAACCTTCCGACTTTGTTGATAGCTCAAGGAAAACTTTCATCTAGGCTTTCAACAATGCCGCGACATGTTTGCACAATGATGATGATGCTCTTTTCCTTTCGACTTTGTCGGAAGTCTAGTGTTTTGGGTTTATGACTTAATCTATTTGCACAATCTTAAAGTTTCATATTTGTTTTCATGTTTAAATTATCTAAGTAGGTTTGTTTGTTTAATTCTTGAAAGCATTCCAAATTCATAAATAACCATGGATTTTAACTAAAATGTTTTCACCTGGTAGAATCATGTGTTCTTCGAAGAAAGCTAAAGCCATTTCCAAGCAATCTTTCATTGGATCCCAAGCTAAAGTTAATTTCATCCTCAAATGATTTTGGCATCACCAGAATTAAAGCTACTCCTCCTCAGGAAATAACATCATATATAATCCTCCTAAAGGATATCTTGCTTATACTGCCATCTACATATGGCATTGCATATTCTTACCCTTTCCAAAGTTCCTATCCTCATATCTATCTCATGTTAGAATCACCCCAATCCAGTTGTCTCTAAACCACTACACTCATCTCCTATCTCTAGAGATGATGGCACTGGAATCCGGGCTTCCTTCTCTTAGCGCTGAAATACTAAACTTCTTTACTAGGTTGGTAAAGCTAAGCAATCTAACCAATCAAATATACAGAGCTAACCCATAAGAGGTTAGTATCAGATGGGATCAGCAAATTTAGGGACTGGGAGAATCAGTTCTTCTTCGTCAAATGCTTTACCAATATTCGTGGAACTTTGGCTTCTCCCCATAAATCTTGACTTATGTTGTCTTTCTCTTACTAAATGTTTTCTACTAACTAATCTCTTGCTTTATCAATAGTCTCGGCCCAAAAGCTTAATGATATCGACAAGAGAATAGTTGATTCTCCAATTGTGGCTTCAAGGCAAATTGGGAGCAGATTGACGCTTCTAACTCCTTCAAATTTAAGCGAGCACTACCTTCTACCAGTGGGACAGAGGATCTTAGGAACTCCTGCTTCTATCTAGCACACTTCGGTGGCAAATGCTTTCTCTCCCTGGGAGACGCTGAGAATTTTTCTCCAATGTCTCCATTCTGTGCAAACCATCCTGTACATTATTGGTCTTATATTTTCTTTTCGTCCCCAGTATTCGTTGAATTATTTTAGCGGACTTTCAATCCGCTTGAATTTGTTTCAGCTTCTTCTCAAGTCATAGTGTCTGCTTGCGGTGCTGCCCCTCCTCCAACTTCAAGAGTGACATCAATTATTGCCTCATTTGCGAAGTCCAAGCAAACTTTCAAAAGGAAGTTAATGGAATTTTCCTCAGATGTGCGTCCGAAGAAAATTTCTAAAATTATGGAGGTGGAGGAAGAGGAGGAACGCTTATCCTCTGGACAAGTTCCGAAGAGCCCTGTTTTTGAAGCCTCCAAAGATAAAATGAAGCATTCTCCACCCGCACTTAACCTTTTTTCATGCATTTCTATCTCTGATTCCCTAGCTGCACTTATGCAGATGCAACCCGCTTTATTGATGACCCCTTCTGTGGAAAAAATTCCTCTGAAGCCATCGTCTTCTACTCCTGCATCAATAAATTTTAAAGAGATGATTGAGCTCGTTTTGCATTCTGAATCTCTTACTTCTTTTTTTCTGCCCGCTTTCACTCCAGATTTGGCGAGCTATTACCGCTCTTTAACGGAGCAACAACTTCTGGTAAGTTACACTTTAACTACCCTTATCATCATTGGTTTTTTTTCCAAATCACTAACTAGTGTTACATTTTTCTTTCAGATCTCAAAGAGCTGGTTAGCTTTGAACAAAAATGTTTCAAAATCTTTTGTCGAATCTTCAAGGCTTCAGAAGGAAATTTATAAGCTCAAAGACCAAGTGTCTTCACTTTCTACTGCTAAGAACGATGCCTCTACAGAATTAGAACGAGTAAAACCCTCCCTTGCTCATGTTGAGTCTGATCTATAGGCAGAAAGGTACACGTGTTAACTTGCGGGAAGCTTGATATTGAGCTCAATTTGAAGGATTCTGAAGATGAAAAGACTCACCTAGTCACGATGAACATCTCTTTGAAAGATAAATTTAAGAAGACCGAAGCTATGCTTAAACTTGATGTTCATACTCTTACTAATGTCAAGCAATAAGTGTCCTAGTTTTTCAATGTCTCCTTAGGGAAAATGATGCTGAAAAATTATGAAGATGCCCTTATGCTTGCATACACCGAAAATTACAAGAATTTCCCTGACTTCGGCTTTCCTTCACTTGATCCTGCCTTAGCCGAAAGAGTGATGGAATAATATTTCAGATGTAGTAGGGCATTGAACCCGAGGACAAGGCAGGAATTAATGTTGCTGAAGTTCTTTCTTTTGACATCCTCTCCTTCGATATCGAATTAGACTCTGAGGAAGAGGGTGATAAGAATGATGCCACCGAGGAAAAATATGATGATGATGGCGATGGGAGTGATGATGACAACGATGGTGATGATGACCTTGCTGGAGGTCAAGGTCTTGATGGTGACAATGAGGGTCCTTCTGGAGCTTTAGAATGGGATGGTGGCGGTCAAACTGAATTTCTTGAAAAAGAGTCATCCCTTCAAAAGGATGTTCCACCTACATCCCCCAAGCCTTCCACAGCTCCAGAAGGTGAGCCTGCTCTTGCTCAAACTGAGGATCCGAAAGAGAAAGAGTACGCCTCCCAGGCTTCTGTTCCAGTTTCCCAGGTATGGAATTCCCTATTTAAATATCTTTCTCTTTGAAGATAATAATTAGTGTAAAATCATTCATTTTAGATAAGCAGGAAGTGTAAACTACCTTATAGAACAAAACTTGAAAGAAAACTAGTAGAAATTAACAGGTTATATAAAGAGTTAGACAGACAAATAAAGGAGCATAACATCCTCTCTAAAATGTATCAGTATCAAAGTCTTGATCAGAGTGCCTTTGTTCTAGCATATTTTAAAAATTAGAGGGCTGCCTCGTTATTAAAGAGAGCATGCCTTCGATATGATGCTCTCTTAAAGGAGAATCAGGAGTTGCTTACTTTATTCTGGATGATGATCGGAGAAAGGGATATTCTAGTTAACATTTTGTATAAAGCTTATTGTAGACATCCTATTACAGATTTTTCATACTTACGTGAATTTAGCGAGGGTTTACTCAAACGTTTCCATAAAAGATATTTAGAAGAATTCGCATCTGACCTGCATCCCGAAGCTTGCTGGAACTTACCACGGGTTAGGTCGATTCCTCAAGATCGTCGCCCTAAAAAGCTCAAGTACTATAAAAATAAATTAGTTTATGAATTTTTCTTCAAATATATTTTGTATAAACTAGTTGAATGGTTGAATATTTAACAATTAACCGATTCATGAATTTAAGTTTTAGCTCTATTTTCAATGCTTAGCTTATTTTTACTATACTATTACAGAGTGATAGTTCTCTATGTCTACTCGTCCCTAAAGACCAATGAAGCCAATACGTTAAATTGAGAAGGTATACTCTGAAAATGCATTAATTTTAAATACTTTGAAAGCAGTGAGATCTTGCTTTCTTCGAGATTTACAAGAAGTGTACTTGGAATACCCTCGCCTTCATTTTGATTTCCTCGGCGATGAGAAGGAAACTTTCCTTAAAGGGATCAGAACATTCCACTTTAAATTAATTCGCGGTCGTGATAGTGCCCCAACTGGGAAACGGGACTATAGCAAATGTCCACTGGTCGTAACCCCAGAAGGAGTTACTATGCCTCTTGATTCGACAGTTATGCTTTCAGCTAACTCTCTAGAACAAGTTAGAAAAGTAGTATCCCAGCTTTAAATGTAATCAAGTTGTTTATTGTACCTTTTTAATTTAGTTGTTGTTTGATTTGTAATCTGTTACTATAATAATAATAAAGAGATTTCTTAGCTTGATTTAGACTTTATTTTGTTTTCATAGGAGCTATAGTTATCCTCAACTTCTCTTCCTCGTGATTTATCATTACACGTTGATTTCAATAGAGAGAAGTTGTTGACAGCGAGCAGAGGGATCGTAATTAGTGATGTGGTCTTATTAGAACGCTTCGGCGGTAACGTCGAAGCTGTAAATGGAACATGAGGTATTTTCTACAAAAAAAACATCGCTAGCGGTCACAAAGATCGCATTGCTTATCTTGAGGCTAAAATCAGGAATAAAGATGAGATGATCACTAAACAAAAAGTCAAGACAAATCCCACAGTGAACTTTGATTAAAAATGTCTGAACTTATTCAGCAAATAAGTGACTTAGAGTTGAAATTAAAAGATAGTCAGGCACTGTATGCCTCCATGAAATTCACCATGGGGGACAAGCCATCGAGTATTGACTTGTCGGTACCTCACTTTATTCCTAGAGTTAATAAACCTACCAAGATGAAGCTCCTTGTGGTCGAAAAATTCCCTACTATGGTCAAACAACCCATGGGCGTAGACGAGAATGCCATAGAAAAGTGGTGCAGGAGAGTCAAGTTTGAGATAGCCAAATATTTCAATGAGCAACAGAAGATCAAATATTCTCAAACTACTAATGTAACACCCCGAATTCCAATGGGTCTGGAATTTTCGTAATAATGCTAAAACCCAAGACCATTGAAACCCGAGTTGGGAATCTGATATCCTAAAAATAGGCAAAGAAAAATACATCAGAGCTCAATTAAATATTTACAACGGCTATTTTTTTGAAAAGACATTTCCATTCATGAAGAGATGTGATCTTTAATCCAACAGATAAACATAACTCTTGATGATAACTCTTCATGAACAATTGCAACTATTTACTATCTATATAAACACATTAGAATCAAGTTTTAAAAACATCAATTCTATTGATTATTATTCTATTCCTGAAATTCTTGATTCTAATACATTTGTGCTTTCAACTTCATTCAAATTCAGTTTCCTACTTCCTTAATCTTCACACATTCGCACATATATCATAAAGGATAAAGATTATAGGAAGTTTGTACTATCAAAGAGACAAATTCATCTTATTAAGAACACATTGTGTCACATACATTCTGTATAAGTTGAAGTACTCTTCAGCTGTAGAGGCGAAATCCTGTTCTGCTGCTCAGGTCCCTTGTTCGGCTGTTCAAAGGTTGTATAAACCTGTTCCTCCGGGTTAAGTGAGGATTGTTATCAGTGAAATTCCAGAAAGGAGTCTGGGACTGGATGTAGAACGGGAAGTTGGAATCAGTATAAAAATTTCTGGTGTGCTTGCTTTATTTTTTTACTTACTTTACATTGCTATAGTTTATTTTCACACTTGTTTAATATAATTCCATATAGCACGATCCGCATAGTAACTTTCATTTGGTATCAGAGCCTGGGATTCTAGAGATCGTAACAACATCCTAGAATAAATGGCTACAAAGAGATCTAGTCAAGGCAGTAAGAAGAGGAAGAGCAATAAAGAAAAATCAAAGGAGCAAACAAACAAATGCTTTATGGCAAAAGATATTGAGGTTAGTGATCTAACTTTGTTGATATGATAGAAATAAATTCAGAACTTTTAGACACTGTAAAGAGCCTCAAAAGAAAATATAAGGAAGCCCTGGAAAATCAGAAGAAAGCAGAATTCGAAAGAGATATGCTTAAAGACGAGAAGAAAATATTAGAAGAAGAACTTGAGAAAATTCAAGATTCGCTCTCTGACAATTCTCAACTCGCTCTATTAAGTCAAGAAATAAAAGCTCAAAAAGAAAAGAATAATGCTCTAGCTTCGGAGAATCATGAGTTAAAAACAAAAATTAAAATTGTTGAGTTAGAGAACACTAGTCTCAAAACTAAGCTTGATGACATTACAAAAAATATTTTCAATTTTAATAAAGGGAGAGAAAATTTATCCAGGATTATTGAAATTCTCAACTTGCTTCAAATAAGAAGGGATTAGGTTATGTTAAGCATCCAAAGGCTCACAATGATAAAAGCGGTTTAGGCTATAAAAAAAGCTAAAAGTAAAAATAGGACTAGATATGCATTCTTATATACTAATTTTAGTGCTAGCACTAGCAACCAAGATAGTTTTAAAACCAGTTATAGTCATAATAGTACTTTGTTTAGAAGTGATAGAAATTATTCTTTAAGTACTAAGCTAATGACTAATAGTATTAAGATATGGATTCCAGCTAATATGATTGATCATGACAAACAACTTTATATTAGCAACTATTATAAGAATTTGATTTGTAATGAAAATTATATTTATAAAGGTTCAACCACACCCAAATGGGTATGGTTTCCAAAGACCTAACCCCCTCGGACCCTAACATAGTAAGTGGGTACCGAAAATGATTATTATTTATTGCAGGTACTCGGAGAAACAAAAGGAAAAGGATAGATTTTGGAATTTTAAAGAATGATCCATACGTTTAATAGAATTACGCGCTTGCAATGAAATATGGACTTCAGCAAATATGGTAAAATCTATTTTATTTTTCTCCATAATTAATATTGAGTTTATCTCACTATATTTATTATATTCCCTCATTCTTTTTGATAATGACAAAAGGGGAGAAATTCATATGCATATTAATTGAGGGAGATATTATACTTAGGGGGAGATGTTATAGTAAGGGGGAGTTAATATAACTCTATTTTCTGCTATATATGTATATATGCTTATATTATATATAGTTGTCATCGTCAAAAAGGGGGAAAATTTTGGAACTTCGTATTTACGATATCTCGTAATTACGATATTTTGACTGCAGCAACTATATTGTATACTAACTTGTTTTTACAGGAATCAATCAAAGATCCCGATTCAAATGAGCTTCATCTTTAATTATGTATCGAGTCTGTGTCTAGAAGTTAAAATATGTTAAAATCTCTCCTATATGATATATATTGCATTATCCTTTCATTTATTTTTTTCAAAAAAAAAATCACATTTTTTATGTTACATTCAGATGTCTGAATGCCTCGTTCCAGACGTCTGATTCTGGAACTTTAAATATTGTAAACTATAATATTCAGACGTCTGAAAGTTATATTTTAGATGTCTGAATATAACAATTTTTTGCCCATTTTCTTTCTGTTTTGATTTCGTTGCATTTCAGAAGTCTGAATTTTTAATTTCAGACGTCTGAATATTTACAACGGCTATTTTTTTTGAAAAGACATTTCCATTCACGAAGAGATGCGATCTTTAATCCAACGGATAAACATAACTCTTGATGATAACTCTTCATGAATAATTGCAACTATTTACTATCTATATAAACACATTAGAATCAAGTTTTAAAAACACCAATTCTATTGATTATTATTCTATTCTTGAAATTCTTGATTCTAATACATTTGTGCTTTCAACTTCATTCAAATTCAGTTTCCTACTTCCTTAATCTTTACGCATTCGCACATATACCATAAAGGAGAAAGATTATAGGAAGTTTGTACTATCAAAGAGACAAATTCGTGTAATTAAGAACACATTGTGTCACATACATTCTGTATAAGTTGAAGTCCTCTTCGGCTGTTGAGGCGAAATCCTGTTCTGCTGCTCAGGTCCCTTATTCGGCTATTCAAGGGTTGTATAAACATGTTCCTCCGGGTTAAGTGAGGAATGTTGTGAGTAAAATTCCAGAAAGGAGTCTGGGACTGGACGTAGAACGGGAAGTTCGAACCAGTATAAAAATTTCTGGTGTGCTTGTTTTTTTTACTTACTTTACATTGTTGTAGTTTATTTTCGCACTTGTTTAATATAATTCCATATAGCACAATCTGCATAGTAACTTTCAAATGCAGTCAAAGCATACTCTCTTGATGGAACACTTACAGACCTACCTTCGAGGATACATCTTCGTTAGGCCTACCCAAAATGTCATCTTAGAGTATCTTCACGTCCCATTGAAGTCTCGTACTTCTTTCTAGCCCATAATAACTAAGTTAGACGTGCTTCTCCTTTGCTGAAATCTATGGTGAACTGCTTCGTTATGCTCTTCATCCTTTAGGCTACTCCTAACGCATCTCACTCTTTTATTAGACCCTAAGTCTAATCTTTTAATCTGTGTTTGGTTTACTTTTCTTATTATGTTGGCTACTTATTCACCCTAATTAGCATATTCTTGTCCTCGTCTCTATGTATTGTGAGATTTCCATTTAATTAGAAGGCAATGCTGTAGGTGTGAGACACATTCATTATCTTGCTTATTTAACTTAATATAAAACTTAAGTTTATTAAAATAAGCCTCTTTTATCATTCCTGGTTTATTTTCCTATTTAATATAAATTATTTAAATAATCTTCTACCATTATTATTGCTCATTAATTTATTCAAGGTCTCAAAATAAGTTTTTGCATTCTTATTACTTAATTATAACCTATGTTATAATTCTACCTGCAATTGTCATTTTCTCTTCTTTTATAGTCCGTACAAAATTCCTGCATTTCTTTTCTGCTCTAATCTGTCTTCTTTTATTATGAAATAGAATTCTTTTTCATAATAACTGCCTTTTTATGCACGGTAAATGCAGATCTATGTTCATTATTGTTTACAGCTTTAAATTATTATCTATCAATTTACTTGTTTTATTTCATACTTTACTTTATTTTATTTATTCTAGGAGGTTATTCTATTTTATTTGCTTGGTTATGAAAACTATACTAAAAATCCATTTCTACATTTTAATATCAAATAAGCCTATAACTAATAATTCGTAACTGCAAGGTATTTCTTTTATTATTTTGGGCTAGTGTAAAACATAGTGGTTTCTCTATTTTACACTAGTTTCCTTTTTCTTTCTTTTATTTTCGCAGTGACGTTCATCGTTACCTTTTATATATTACACTGTAGAAATGTATTCTATTTCTAATCCAACCAATTAATATATTACTTACTTCCAAATCAAATTATTAGATTATTATTCCCCTTTTAGCGTAATTTATTGTAGAATTCCATTTTTTTAACTTTATTCCAATTTTCTTATTTTATATCTAATTTCATAAAGTCTAGTATTTTAATCCACAGTCGTGAATTCTCTTTCAAACTATATTATTTGCATAAAAAGGGAATAAAAGAAACTAGTATTTAGGCTAAATTACAACTTTTAAATTAGATGTAAATAACTACAAAGTTCTTACTTTTAGGCTTCCGCTTTTTTCTAACTGTCAAGCCTAATATAAGTTCTCTTATAAAATTTACAGGGTTTGCATAACTAATTAATAGAATTAATTACTGAAATGAATACTGGAATAAATTTTCTAACGAAAATCCAACGATAATATATTTTAAACGTAAAAGAATATAATTAAATCCACTCACATTGCTAGCTTTCTAAAATCTCCCTATTTTTATTTCAGATCTGTCCCTAACATCTATATTCACCTCCATTGTAATCCCTATTTGCAAGTACAAACGATATATTTACAGATCTATAATAGTTAAAAGAGAAAAGGAAGAGATCTGGATTAGAAATAGTGAATAAAACTCAGGTCCAGGGTTTTACCTTTGACATAGCCTTCTCATTTGAACCAATTCCTAATTCCCTAATTAATTCTATTCTCTTTCTATTTAGATTTAAATTCATGTGAATTAGATCTAAAAAAAATTTATTAAGAAAGTGTAGAGGAGATAGAAAAATGGCAGATCTTTTATAGGCAAGAGAAAAATAATGAGAATAAAAATGACGGTCTGCACCAATATATATAATGGTTCAAATCAATGCTAACCATTAGATATAAAGCTCTAAAATTTAAAGCTTACACTCAGTCTATGGACAATAAATTAATATGTTTTCTTCTATGTTTGTTTTTATTTCAAATTGATTCTCCAACAATCTTTTCATTAATCACTTTCCGCTTCTCTAGCGCAATCTATGGAACATATATTTTTGAATGTGATGTTTCATGTAAAATAAGATCCCCTACTAATCACCCAATTAATAGAATTCATATATACCTAGAATTAAATTACTATCTAATTAATCCATGCCTGCACTGTGATTTCTCACCAAATTAAAATGTCAATCAACACCATACTAATTTGTCACATATATGCATATTAATTTTTTTACTTCCATAATCATTGCATGCATATATTCTAAAATTTAATTTTGAATCACAATCTTAATTATATATATATATATTACCATAAGTCTCCACGTTTATTAATTGATAATAGATTACTTGCATAAACTACTCTTCCTCTATTTTATTCTCTTGCACTAACATATATGTATCTAATCATATCAATTAGTCACTACAATATATGTTCTCTGTCTTGTCAGTTCCAGTCAATTAATCACCTCTACTAATTATCTAAATATTAATTTCCCTTTTAAACAAACACCGTCAGTTAATCTTCCCTATTAATTGATTTTATATAATTTCTTTCTCTACTTTATTTGTTACGCAAATATATATATTTATTCCAAATAATATTAATTAGTTGCCCCCAATTACAAACATTTCTTTGTTATAAAATTTCAAATGTATATAACTTAAATAAATTGTTCACATATATAATTGTAATATTACACGGGGTGTTACATTCTCCCCTCCCCCCTTTGGAAATATCGTCCCTGAAATTTGATAAGGGTTTAATTATGTAATTTCTCGTATTAATCATGTCCATTTTGTGTACATCCAATTTTGCAACAATCTGTGCATAAAGCAAATTGCAATACATCATAAAATATATGCATATACAACAATTTCTATGCGGTACCTCCTATATGAATTCTTTTTCTTTTAGAAATTCCTTTTAAAACATGATGAACACATCCTAAATATACTTGCAATTTCTATATGAATGCAATTTTTTGAAAACTCAAAACATTTTCATTCAATTTTTCCCACACTCCTACTGAATAGGAGCATAGTTCAACAAATTTTTACGTTCAAACCTACCACACAACCTATAATTTTCGAATTTTAGAAAATTCTAATTTTCCAAATTCAATTTCTTATGTTATAAAGAAGGTTGAAAATGGAAAAACTTTGTATTTCTCCGATTTTCTTTTGCGTACATCTTCCTCCGTACTTTGGATTTAGGCTACTATTCTAAAAAAAAAATATTTCCCTAAGCACGGTTTACATAAAAAAATATCTCTTTTTAAATTTTTCTGTTGACGTTTCTGTCGCTTTCTTTAAATTTGTTATTTTCCTTTTAGTTATCTTGTTATGCTTTTACTCTTTTACTCTTATACAGCAACTGAACACAGCTATCATCTAGGGCAAGGAGGCCGAGGACCATGTCCACTTTGACATAGAAGGTCCTACTAGAGGAATCCAAGCAACTCATATGCTCCTCCTGCCACCAATTATTTGTTACCAACTTACGCGGTATTACTCATGACGAATAAGATATATTCATCTGTTCTATTTCATGTTCAAAAACAAATAACTAAGTCTCATTTACTACAATGGATAAGAGTTTCAAGCTATGCAGCCTCTATCTAAAAAGATAACTAAGCTTGCGGAAATTTTCTCTTTACCTTTCATTTTTCCCCAACTAAGGTCTACCTATCCTAACCACATGTGTCTTATCCTATTAATATCATTTCACAATTCTTCTATAGTCTACACACATGAAGCAACATTTCGAGGTTTTCACTAATGTCTAATACACCTTATAGGAACTTTTATTATTACTAGGAATGCTATAACCTTATACTTTTTCCGTTACACCTAGTAAATGATTCATATCTACTCATTTAAAAGTCTAATTTGGTTTGGTATCTATCAATTTTTCTTCGAAAATTAAAACTTATAAATTTTATCTTTTCAAAAAATTATTTACTTTTCCACCAAACCATCTTTTCTTTAAACATTTCTTACTTGTTCTTAGAATATTTTTCTTTTTTCTTGACTAAAAAAAAGTCCTCATATGTTTTCAAAATATCCTTCTTCTTTTTATAGATTTTCAGATTTACTAAAACTGGGGTAAATAAGAACAATTATTTTTTCAAAAATCTCTTAACTTTCTTACACTTCCAATTACTTAACCTTGAAGGAGTTACTAACTTGCTACACTTAATGGTTTTGTACCTTAATGTATTAGAATTACTTTCTCTTATGAGAAACTGAGACGACATGACTTTCTCACCACAGAAAATCGTATCATCCTGAAGAAAGAAAGGGATAGAAAAGAGAAAAGAAAGAAGAAACAACATCAGAATCTCAACAACGGAACGAACAAATTATATTAATAACATAAATATTACATACTTTACAACCATTATCAGAGTTACACAGATTACACATCAAATACTAGACAGTTATAAACACCTGTCTAGTTATACAACTCAACACAATACAAGAGAAACTACTCAGAGAAACCAACATAGCGGAACACTATATATATCTACACTTGGAAGCCTCCTGCTCCAATGCTCCTCCAGAAAGCGTCAAAGCTAACCTGAATCCCTTAAATACTCGTAAAAATTTAAGTACCCGAGAGTTTAAGAAAACAGAAGATAAACTTCAGGTCAGACATGGGTCTGGTGTGAGTAAGAGGTTAAGATTGCTTAACTTTTAAAAACCTTTCGAAAAGAAAGGTATCACGTAAGACTTCCCACACATAAACATGGAGAGAAAAAATTACCTTACGCTAACCAAAACATTTGATAGGAAATCCAGTGATATTATAATAGGTCTAGGGTTTTCAAGTAAATATGAAATAGCCGAAATTGTTACATGATTAAAATCCAGCTACTAGCCACAAAAGTGGGTAATACAATCAAAACCGTTGGCACTTATTAGATTTTGGATTCCATACAATGGCAGGGCTACCGGGGTACCGCCCGCCACAGTACGTGGCATAGATCACCATACCGAGGATCACTCCCAATCCCCTGCAACACAAGGCCGAAACCATCCCTTATTGGACAGTCCCGAACAAGACAACCCCGATAGTTGGAGCTCACAACCATCCACACAGCCGAAATAAAAGGGACCTCTAGACAGAGAAAAATCTCTTCCTACTTGGGCATGACCCACTTAGCCTTGCTTCACCTCCCCTGTTTTAGCCATTCTTGGTTGATGAGGCTTGAAGCTACGATTACCTTTACAGAACACATCACTTAGAATGCTCATCGTCCACCTAACGATGTTCTGAAAGCATTCAATTCATACAAGTTCATTTTGGGTTCGAACGAAACGGAAGGCATTATCTGGTTACACTTATTTTGTAATCACCCTTAGAGTTAACGACGATAACCCTTGCACTCTGAATCTTCATCTTTACTTAAGATTCACGACCTATCGTTAATTTGGATCGATGTGGTTTTTAGATATACAGATATGAAACCCGATCCCGGTCTCATCGAATCCAAAACGTGTCTTTTAAGGCCAAGTTGTTTTAAAGTTTAAAACAATTCAATTATCTATATACACATAGATAGATAATTCATAAATCACAATAGATAATCAACATTATCATAATAAACAGATGATCCACATTATCATTATAAACAGATAGTCCATACTATCATCATAACAGATAATCTATATTATCATCACAATGCAACCAAAGAATTCATACCACATAGCCTTACTTATCTCATTTCTGAGATCACAAAGCATTCAAGGCAATCAATATCACCCATTCATACATAAGCAAAGATTTACTTCATCAAACTATAATTAATTTAAAATGAATTAAAATAATTACTTCCATCTCTAATTAATTTAAAGTGAATTAAATTAATTACTTCATCAATATAAATCTTGTTTATCTTACCATTTAATTGATTACAATCAATTAATTAATCATTCAAATAAATCACCTTAATTAATCACCCTTGATTAATTATCCTTAATTACATTAAGTAATTGTCCTTAATCAATTTCACAAATTAATTATTCTTAACCAACTCAGTAATTAACCTTTAATTACTTCAATTAATTAATTGTAATTAATTACATTAATCGTTAATTAATAACATTAACTAATTACTTTTAATCACTTATCATTGATTAATTAATCTTAATTAATTAATCTTAATTAATTAATCCTTAATTACATCATTAATTATATTAATTAATAATCCCTAATTACATTTAATTAATTACTTTATTTAAATTAATTACAATAAATAATAATCTTAATTAAACCACAATGATTAATCCTTCTTGATTAACCACAATCAGTAATTAACCAACTTTAATTACTTCATTAAAATAAATTAATTACTCCTTAATTAATTCCTTAATTAATCCCTTGATTAATTACAAAGTAATTATTCTCAAATTACTTCCATTCTTAAATCATCTTCAATCAATTACATCCTGTAATTACCAATTAATTACTTCACTAAGTAATTTCCAATCCATTAATTACATTAAGTAATTATCATCAAAACATCAAGTGTTTAAAATTAATTAAACATAATTAATCAATTTAAACAATCACATTAAACTAAATTAATTACATTAAGTAATTAATTCCTTAATTACTTCCATTAAGTAATTATACTTAACAATTCATAAATGATTATCATTAAAGTAATTAATCTAATTAATTATTAAAAATTAACCACATTAGTTAATTATTAAATAATCCTAGTTAATGACCTTCATTAACCATTCTTTAATTACTTCCTTAAGTAATTTTCTTAGACTAACCATTGTTAATCACAAATTAAATTATCTTTAATTATCCTTTAATTAATCCCTAATTACTTAATTAATTAAGTGTTAACTGTAACTTAATTAATCTTTAATTACTAGATTAATTAACCTTGATTATAACTTAATTTCTTAATTAACAAATCTTTAAATCATTAATTAATAATCACTAATTATCTAATTAATGATCTTAATTACAAATCGATTAATCATTAATCAATTAATCATTAATCCTTAATTAATTAATTAATTAAATTAACTAGTTATTCCTTAATTACCTCGTTAATTTAATTAATTTCAAAACATTAAATCTTAATTTAATTTTAAGATAAAAACATTTCTTAATTATGACTAATATGTCATTAACAAATACATTTGAAATTAATATACTTTAAACTTTTCTTTCGAATTTCATTTTTAATTTAAGATAAAAAAAATGAATACAAATTGACTTTAAACAAAGCTTAAATACAATTCAAAATTTTTAATTCACATGTTAAAGTAATATTCATTTCATAAAGAAGATCAAAAGAAATTTAAAACCAAATTTATGTTTAAATTCAAATCATAGTTAAAAATTCACTTAAATACTCCAATTGTTTAAAACATTTTAAATTTGAAAAACTTCTTTTTATTTCAAAATTGAAATGCATATTAAATTTTGATTCTAGATAAATCTTTAGATTTAAAAACCTATTTACAATTTAAAACTTCATTTTTAAAATTCAAACTACTTAACTTTTTTTTAAAGTAGTTAAATCAATTCAAATTTAAAAACTTAACCTTATTTGAAAACTGAGATTTTAATCTTAAACTCCAGATTGTAGAACTAGATTTAAAACTTATTTAAAACTTACTTTTTAATTTAAACTCAGCTTTCAAATTTTATTTTAAAATTTAAAAACTGAACATTAGGTTTGTGTTGAAATCTGTTAAATTAACTAACCCGAGGCACAACCCATATGCTTCGAGTCTACAACCCCTCCTCCCTGAGTAAGTCACCTTACTGCTTCAAGAAACTCACAAAATCTACTCGAGCAAAAACCATCATCACTAAACTTCATCAGAAAACAGGGCCGTGCACATGCACATCGCCCCCAATCACCTCCGATCATCAGAGATGATCGTCCCACATCTAAAAACACTCCATCACCCAAATGCGATCATCAGATCATACACTTAACCTTGAATTCAAATTCGAGTACTAAATCCCAAACCTGGGAACACTGGAACAACAACAACCCAAACCTGGAAATGCTTCGCCGTTAATCCTCCGACCATCAGAAGTACAACAACTCCGGCAATGAACTTGTATACGTCTAAGCTTCTATCTCCCAAAAACTTGAATCACTCGAACCATTGTAGAAGACGGGATTGATCGATCAACCTAACCCAGTTTAACTAGGGTTTCAAAAGAATTTTCACTGCCGCAACCTCTCTGATGAATTTCATCACCATCCAATATTTTTCCCAGCAACTCCTAACCCTCCTCCATCACCTGGAAGAACCCAAGCCCCCACGATTCGTAGATCACCAGAAGATTCAAATAATCCCATTTCAATTCATCTCATTACTGCACCCTCATCCTATTTCTAAAAATCCAAATTTTAGTGTTAAAAATCAAGATTTAGTTAATGCTTTTGATTTATAATACTGAATTAATAATTTACACAGTTTGAATTTTGGTTAGTATCAACATGCACTGATGATTTAAGACTTGTAGAGGCTATAAAGTTTTAATTTAACGTAATTAAATTTTTAAACTATAAATGAAGTTGAACCAAACATCATTTGTTTGATAATCAGACCCTAACAACAACTAAATTAAATGGTCAGGGATTTAAATTAAAAAAAATGAGACTGGGAACAAGCAGAGCACATATCTCATATACACAGCATGCATACATATAAAAATTCACATCATACATTTACTTTAAAACACATGCAATACTTATTCATCACAGCATACAAGCATGCAACCAATTTTAAACTTTAGATTTAAAAAGTTACTCACTTATTTTTAGAAGAAGGCAGAGCTTCCAGATTTGAAAAAGAAACTTTGAATTTGCTGAAGACTAAATGTTCTTGCCTCTTTGATTTTAAAAGCCGCTTGCTTGCCTCCATATAAAAATGCTTTTGAATTTTCTTTTGAACATGCTTTCATTTTGAAGATGTGCAGATTTTATAAAAATGCAGGTTTGCTTTTTGCTTGATGTTAAAACTGTTTGCACGCTTTGTTTTCAGGTAAATGATTTGAAGATGTGCAGATGTTTTTTGTTATGAGGAGTTAAATTTTGAGTTTGAAGATTTATTTGAAGAGAACTAATTTTCTAGATTACAGAAAATGCAGATTTGGAATTTGCAAGTTTTTGAAGATGCACAGATTTGCATTTGATATGAGGGATTTTGATTTTGATATGAAGATGTTTACTGATTTATGATTACAGATTTTGAATCTGAAAAATAGTTTGCAAACTGATTTTGTTTTGAACTGGATTTGATTACAGATTTTGAAAAAAAAGAGGAGTTTAAATTTCCTTGAGAACAGGATTTTGGAATTTACAGGGAAGTCATTTTGGTTTTTGATATGAGTTTAAATTTAGGTTTGTATGTTCAGATTTGTTTATAGTTCAAGCTTTTAAATTTCTTAACTTTGATATTGAAAAAGAAAAAGAAATTGAAGGGAAGAGGCCTTTTTATAAGATGAAAATATAATTTAATAAATATGAAAGAAAACACTAAATTGAAAATGACACTTGTATAAATTTCAACACTTGTCAAATTGGAATTGTTATCTTTTAACATTTGTTATATAAGGCTTTAAGAAATCAACTTTTTAAAAGTAATTTGTATTTTAACTTAAATGTTAATGTAATAGTTATGCCTAACTAATTTGTTAATTATTATTTAATATGTATAAATTTTTTATAAAAAGAAATCAAAACCAATTATACTTATAAATAAAGCTTATGCATATAAAAATTAAAACAGTTAAAAATCTATACCTTGGATTTTAAAACTTTATATTCAAATTCAAATCAATTTCTAAAATCTAATATTAAAAAATCAAGTTATAAATACAAATTAAATTTGAAATAACAATTGCTATTTTTATTCAAAACCTATTTGTAAAAACAATACATTATTAATATTGTTTTTAGAAGTTACTCATTATCAACTTAAAATAATTATAAAAGAAATTATTTCTTTATTAATAAATCACTTATTTTATTAAGCTATATTTTAAAAAGAAAACAAAACAACTCTTTTTTGTTAATTCATTTAAATTTAAAACTTAAGCCAAAATCATTTTAAACATCTAAATATTTTTCTTAACAATTTAAAATCATATACTTATTTACTAAATAGTTTTTTTTGAAAAACTTAATATTAAATTAAATCAAAATTTCCAAATTATTAATATATATATATATTAGAATTTTAAATCACGATTCATTTATTAGATTTAAACCAAGATTATTTTTTAATAACTTTGAAAAGCTTTACATTAAATAAAAACAAATTTCCAAATTACTAAAAATGTTAGAATTAGAAAATATGCTTTATTTATTAAATTTAAAACAAAGTAATCTATTTACAATATAAACTATATATTTATATTATAAATAGAAACCAATTTATTAGCTGTAAAAGATAAAATCTACCAATTTAATATTTATTAAAGAAGAATTATCAAAACAATTTGAATTACTATTAACAAAATTATCGATATCAATTTAATTTTTAATACAGATTATTAAATTGATATTGTCAAAAATTCGGGGATATTACAGAAACTATTAAGCTAAAACCTTCTATGAATCCTTTAAAGGAGAATTTCATGTTTATGTGAAATTATAAGAAATTTATTTTATATTTTATCGAAATAGGCTATACAAAATAAGGAGTTTTCCATACTGTGCACATCTCTTTCACGTATTCCTTATAGCTTTCACAAAACATCTTTATTTTTGATTCACAGAAAATTATATCATTATTCATTTCATTCCAATAGATTAAGGTATGTTCACTCTATCTTTGCTTATATAAGATATTTCCTACTACATTCATTAATTTATCGTATATTATTTTTCAAAAGAACTCATTTTTAAAATTTCTTTATAACTAAAAAATATTTTCATGTGCTTGTTTAATAATAAGTGTACATACAAACCACTTTAGAATTTATCTGCAAAACTCATTTGGGTCAAAATAGATGTTGCGTAAAACACCGTCACTACAACCCAAAAATACTAATATATGGATTCAATTAAAATAAGTATTAATAAATCTGGTATGCTATGTAAAAACATTTACCTTGGGTGTCACCTACTATACAAATAGTGTTAGAGTCTATGCTTCCTTTATTTTAACTAAAAACATTTATTACAACAACAAATGTTGTAACCTTCATTTTCGATACTTAACACACTCTAGGTTTTTATATTTAAAATCATTGTTTACCTACAAAGAAACTAGCAAGCTATACAAGCTCTATAATTCTTCAAAAAGAATTTCATTTTTAACAAAATTTAGTTGTATAAAAACAAATTTCCTACCACTTATTTTTTAAAAAACCCAATAGTTACTTTCTCAAATTTATTAACAATTATATTTTTAAACTTTTTAATTCAAAAGTTTCATTTTTATCGGGTTAGACATAAAGTGGATTTTTTTCATACTAAAATCTCTTATTCTTCCCGAAATAAAAACACTCTCCCTACTATCCCTAAGGAACTTCCCAACTTCCTAAAACATATGGATACAAACTTTCTCTCAAAATATGGCTTTTTTGTATGCTATAAATTCGTAATAACATAAGGCTCTACATATTGAGTCATCCCAAACCCAACTAGCAAACTATGCACAAATATGCTTCTAAAAACTTTCCATATGTTAAAATCTATGGTAGGGGACTATTTGGATTTTAGTACATAATATATTGATGTTTCATTCAAAAATACAAATACGTTCACTCACTACATATCTAGGAATCTTAAACCTAGGCTCTGATATCAAATGTAACAACCCGAATTCCAATGGGTCCGGATTTGTCGCAAAAGTGCTAAAACCCAAGCCCACTGAAACCCAAGTTGGGAATTTGGTATCCTACGAATAGGCAAAGACAAATATATCAAAGCTCAACAAAATATCTCATAACGAAATTGACTAAAATATAATAGTAAGTAAATACTCACCAATATAATAACACTTTCTAAACAAGCATCCTAAAGCTGGGAAGTCTCTGCATTTCTACCTAACCTGTAGGATGTTATAAGGAGGGGGACAAACTAAAGTTCTGGTGAATGGATAAATTATATACTTCTAGGCTTAATTCTACATATATTGTTTTATTTCCATTTACTCTTATATTAGGTTTATTAGGTTATAATACTCTCGCGTCTGTTCGTGAAATGTGCCCATCTGCTCCATAGTAAATTAAAACTTAATAATATATACATATATGTAGTTATATGCCTAATGAGCATATTGGTCCTAGGTATCACCCATGGTACCTTCCGTATCCTCCTCGAAAAGGCTCAATCATCTTGCTCCATGAGCGTTCCATAGCTACATCTGTAAAGGACTGCTTCATAAGGCCTATAATGCAAATGCTGCACTACTAACTACGAAAACATAAATCGCATCCGCACTAGTCTGTACCAGTGCTTGGACATCCACAATGTACCATCCAACGCATACATTGAGGACTACATAATCATTCTGTCTACTATCTGAATCCCACCAACAAGGTCTAACTTGTGCAGAATTCAGTTGAGGATTTTCTATATCTGTAAAGGACTGCTTCGTTAGACCTACAATACAGATATTCTAGTTGATTTGTCTCTTTTTCATTGTGGGTATGTTTCTACGCAACCACACCTTAACTAACCGAATGACTTCTAAAGAGTTAAGTGCTCGTGCCATACTGCAAACAATCTAACATCCAAATGTCGTGCCCCTCATCAGATGCCTCGATGGTGAAAGAATCATTGGCCTGATGGTATAACTCTAGTCATTCCTGAAATTGCTCTCGGTCTTGATGCTGGCCGATATCCGCATGTGACTATCCTTAAACTTACTTGCAAGTACTGGACATATGAATACCCTCCTCTGAACAGCAAGCCCTTCTAACTACCTACAAAGGTCTGCTTCGTTAGGCCTATAATGCAAATGCATTCAAGGCATACTCTCTTGACTGAACACCTACAGACCTGCCTCCGAGGGTACAGCTTCGTTAGGTCTACCCAGAGGGCCATCCTAGAGTATCCTCACGTTCCGTTGAAGTCTCGTACTTCCTTCTAGCCCAAAATAACTAAGTTGGATGTGTTTCTCCTTTGCTGAAATCTATGATGAACTGCTTCTTTAAGCTCTTCTTTCGTTTGGCTACTCCAAATGCATCTCGGTCTTTTATTAGACCCTATGTCCAATCTTTCAATTTGCGTTTGGTTTACTTTTCTTATTCTGTTGGCTACTTATTAACCCAAATTTGCATATTCTTGCCCTCATCTCTATCTATTGTGAGATTTCCATTTATTCAATAGGGAATGTTATTGGTGTGAGCCATATTCATTATCTTGCTTATTTAACTTAATATAAATCATAAGTTCATTAAAGTAAGCCTCTTTTATCATTTATTCTTTATTTGCTTATTTAATATAAATTATTTAAATAAGCTTCTACCATTATTATTGATCATTAATTTATTCATGGTCTCAAAATAAGCTTTTTCGTTCTTATTAATTAATTATAACCTATGTTATAATTCTGCATGTAATTGTCATTTTCTCTTCTTTTATAGTCTGTACGTAATTCCAGCATTTCTTTTATGTCCTAATCTGTCTTTTATTATTATATATATATATTTATTTTTAATCCTTTTTTATTATATAATTCACTTATCATAATAAATTTCTCCTTATACAGTCTGCGTAATAAATGCAAATCTAAGTTCATTATTTTTTACAGCTTCAAATTTTTTTCTAGTAATTTACTTGTTTCATTTCATACTTTACTTTATTTTCTTCTATTCTAGGAAGTAATTCTATTTTATTTGGTTGGCTATGAAAACCATACTAAAAATCCATTTTCATATTTAATATCAAATAAGTCTATAACCAATAATTCGTAACTGCAAGATATTTCATTAATTTTTTTGGGCTAGTGTAAAAAAGAATGGTTTCTCTATTTCACACTAGTTTTATTTTACTTTCTTTTATTTTCGCAGTCACGTTCATCGTTACCTTTTAGATATTAAATTATAGAAATGTATCCTATTTTTTAAACCAACTAATTAATCTATTACTTACTTCCAAATCAAATTATTAGATTATTATTCCCATTTTTTGCGAAATTTATTGCAGAATTCCATTTTTCTAACTTTATTCCAATTTTCTTGTTTTACATCTAATTTTATAACGTCTAGTACTTTAATCCATAATTGCAAATTCTTTTTCTAACTATATTATTCACATAAAAAAGGAATAAAAGAAATTAGTATTTAGGCTAAATTATAACTTTAAATTAGATGTAAATAACTACAAATTTCCTACTTTTAGGCTTCCGCCTTTTTCTAACTTTCAAGCCTAATATAAGTTCTCTTATAAAATTTATAGGGTTTTCGTAGCTAGTTAATAGAATGAATTACTGAAATAAATACTGGAATAAATTTTCTAACGGAAATTCAACGATAATATATTATAATTGTAAAAGAATATTATAAAATCCACTCACATTGCTAGCTTTCCAAATCTCCCTGTTTTTATTTTAGATCTATCCCTAACATCTATAATCACCTCCCTTGTAATCCCTATTTGGAATTACAAATGATATGTTTATAGATCTCTAATATTTGAAAGAGAAAAGGAAGAGATTTGGATTAGAAATAGCAAATAAAACTTAGGTCTAGGGTTTACCTTTGACATAGCCTTCAGATTTGAGCCAATTCCTAATTCCCTAATTAATTTTATTCTTTCTATTTAGATCAAAATTCATGTTAGTTTGATCTAAAATTTTGTTATAAATAAAGTGTAGAAGAGATAGAAAAAGGGCAGAGCTTCTGCAGGTAAGAGAAAAATAATGAGAATAAAAATGAGGCTCTACACCTATATTTATAATGGTTCAAATCAGTGTTAACCATTAGACATAAAACCCTAAAATCTAAAGCGTACACTCAGTCTATTAATATTAAATTATTATGTTTTATTCCGTGTTTGTTTTCATTTCAAATTGATTCACTAACAATCTTTTCACTAATCACTTTTACCTTCTCTCTCGCAATCTATGGAAACATATATTTCTAAATGTGATGTTTCTTTTAAATAACATTCCCCTATTAATCACCCAATTAATAGATTTAATATAAACTTAGGATTAATTTACTACCAAATTAATCCCTGCCTACACTATGATTTCTAACCAAATTAATATGCTAATCAACACCATATTAATTCATCACATGTATGCAAGTTGATTTATTTTATTCCCATAATTATTGTATGCATATATTCTACAATTGAATTTTGAATGTCTCTATGTTTATTAATTAACAAATGATTATGTGCATAAATTACCCTTCCTCCATTTTATTCTCCTGCACTAACATATATGTTTCTAATCATATCAATTAGTTTCTACAATATATATTCCCTTTCTTGTCAGTTCCTGTCAATTAATCACCTATACTAATTAATTGAATATTGATTTTCCTTTTAAACAAACACTGTCAATTAATCTTCATCGTTAATTTATTTTATATAATTTCTCTCTCTAGTTTATTTGCTACACAAATATATAAGTATTCCAAATAATATAAATTAGCTGCCCCGTTTACAAACATTTCTTTGTTTTAAAATTTCGAACATATATACTTAAATAAATTATTTGCATATATAATTGTAATTTAACATGGGGTGTTACAGTTAATGATTATGCCGCCAAGAATCAATAGCTTGAGCATGATATTTATTTCTTTCAAAAGCGGATTGTAGAATTAGAAAGGGATACCAAGACCTTAAGGGTTGCAAATAGAGCCTTGCGCTTTGAAAACTAACGTTAATGCTATTGATGATGAAGACAAAATAAGGAAGAAAGAGAAGAAACTCAAGGAAGTCCCTTGCACAGCAATTCGACATGTCATAGGCCCTTCAGTTGTAGAAACTTTTAACAAAACCGCTCAAAATTTGTAATTTATTTGCATATCTAACTTGAATGGACTTGTTTTGTATATATGTGTGTAAAAATTTCATAGACTTGTAAATTATCCCATGAATTATGTAAATTATATAAATTTGGAAAGTGGCACCTGATTTGCAACCCTTTTCTGTAATGTCACTTTTGAAATGCCTTTGAATTGCTCATTCATTGATTTTTGGACTTGCTGAATCTTTTGTTATTCCTTGCTTTTCTGATTTTCTTGAAAAGCGTGTAGCAAACAATATTTCTAATTATTGGCTTGAAATCGAGATATTTGTCTAAGTATATCATTTGCATAGATTAACGAATCATCTTGTTAATTGTATGAAATGTGGTTATACTAGATGTTAAAATCTCATGTCTAACCACGATGAGGGATGATTAAGAATTTAACTGCTTCCACTTGGCTGGAATGTCCGAAATTTGTTGGTAGAAAATTTCGCTTTATCATGGGGGTATAAATATTGGGATGTGACCTTTATTTAATAAAAACTAAATCCAAAGATCGACGTTTGAAATTTTAAAGTAGTAACTCACCGACCCATTCCTTAATATTAACGGGATTTAAAATGCTAGAACTCTGAAGTTCACATTCTGAAACTCTTAATAGTGATCTTTATGATAATATTCTTCGATCTAGATTCGGGAATTTATAATAGTAAAATGGAAATTCCATTATTGAAATTTCATACTCAGATTAGGGTTCGAATAAGTGATTGTCTTGGTACCCAGATTTAGGTATATTAAGATAATCAATGGTTAATAGAGACCCGAAATCCAGATTCTGGTATTAAATAGTGAATTTCTGAAATAAATATCTCGAAACCTAGAATCAGGTATTAATAGATGTCATTTAGGTACGAAGGATCCAAAACCAAGACTCGAGTATTAATGGATGAAATTATGATATAAGAGACCTGAAACTAAGATTCGGGTATTTTTAGTTGATGCTTTAGAAATGAAAGTCTCGAAATCCAAATTCGGGTAATTTTTAAGCAGAGCTCCATTTTACTCCTTTGATGTGTGAACCCTTCAGGTCTTGTATAGAAGTAATTTGTATAGCTGCCTCTTGAGCTAGGACGTCTTAATCCATAATTTGAAATGCCTCATTCTCGAGCTTGAACATCTTAGTTCATGATTTAATGAGCCTTTTCTCTGGCTTAGACATCTTAGTCTATTGCTGAATATGCCTCTCTTCGGGCTTGGACATCTTAGTCCATTGTGATTGAGCCTCTCTTTGAGCTTGGACATCGTAGTCCATTGTGATTAAGCCTATCTACGGGCTTGGACATCTTAGTCGATTATTTGATGGGCCTCTTCTTGGGCCGGGACGTATTAGTTCATTGTTGTCTGGTGCTCTTGGTTAGCTCAACTTAGGGGCTGGAACCAAAAACTTACCCAAACTCCCTTCAGGAGGCGCCCTACCATTACCCTTTTGCGGCGTGGATAGGAGCTTGTTCGGTGCTTTACCCTGGCCATCTTATGGCATAGATAAAGGCTTACTCTATCTCCCTCCAAGAGGTGCCTTTACCTGGCCATAGAGTGGCATGGATAAGGGCTTGTTCAGTGCTTTAACCTAGCCATCTTGTGGCGTGGCTAAAGGTTTACTCCATCCTACTTCCAGGAGGTGCCTTGTTCTAACTAGAGATGCGGCCAATGGCTTGTCTGGTGCTTTAACCTAGTCATCTTATGGCATGGATAAAGGCTTACCCACCCTCCCTTTAGGAGGTGCTCTACCCAGGCTATCTCGACGGGACAGAGGCTTTTCTACCATCTTAGGTAGACTACCATCTTAGGTAGTATCCAAACATAAGGAGCATTTCACTCCCAAACATGTAGATTTTCTCTTTATAGAAATGTGCTCTTTATTGTTTTATCTCTTTTTTTTTACAAACTCGTGGATTTTTCCTTGATGAAAAAAGTTTATGATCATCCCCTCTAGGGCTCTGCAATGGTTGGTTTCATGACCATTCATTATATGATAGTAGCAGTAGGATCCCCCCAATTTCCTTTTATGTTTTTTCTTTTTTCCTATGATAGCCAATAGTTGAGCTCATCCTTTGTAAGAAAGTTGGCATTCTTAATTGATGTTGTTAAGTTGCTCTCCTTTGGAAGTCAAGATTTGAAGCTTGATACTTGTGGATGGCTTCTTGACTTTTTGTTCCTTGGCTCTGTGTTCTCATTCCCTTCAATTGCTTTTATTTTTAGCATTCCTTATACATCATGTGTAGGAAGTGTTCTCTTTATAATTGGTTGTTGTCATTTATTTGCAAAGGCGTTGTAATCAGCCATTATTTATCTCTTAAAGATTGTGCCTTTGGAATAATATCGAATGGTTCCCCTCATCTGATTAAATATATTGTCACTTTCATTTGTCTTCTTTTCAAGACCAAAAATAGGGGCAGGGCCAACATGAAAAAGATTTAGATTCCATTTCTCAGGATCATAAGATTCTGCTTTCTTCTTGTTTGTAATTCTCAGGGCTTCAAGCCCTTGTCTGTATTCTTCCTCTTGATTGGAGTTTTTGATCATTTTTTGGGGAACCTTGTCAAATGTGGTTTGGAGGACCCTTGTTCAGATCTCTTAATTATTGTAGTCGTGATTCATCAATGCAGATAATCTTGAAGGGGAATTGACCTAAGTAGGGTTGGAGATTAGCGGTGTTAGGGTTTAACCACATGGTCATAGGTTCAAGCCCTCCTTCCCGCACCAAAAATGTTAACAATATTTCTTGTTAGTATCCAAAAATGATGCTAAGTAAGGTGAAAAATTCTTTGTAAAGAAAGAATAGAATAGGAGGTGTATATCCTTTTTAGAATTGCCTTTCAATTAGGCTTTATTCATTGGTGTATATCAATCATACCTTCCAACAGTGTCGAAAGAGTGGGTTTCCATGTTTGATTACCTTTCGACTCATATGGGCAGGTATGGTTTCTCCATCAAAAGTCGTCCTTTCGATCTTTTTGGAATACCCTAGGTTAACATTCCTTAGAGTGGTTTCGACCTTGTCGAAGGCTTAAAGTGGTTGATTGGCTTTGGTTCTTGGTTATTAAGCAAGATAGGAGGTTTCAACCTTGTCGAAAGCTTGGGAGCTTATCTTTCTTGAGTCTAGATGGGAAATCTTGAGGTTTAGTAGATCCAAAATAGGTTTCAACCTTGTCAAAGGCTTTAGATAATAGAGTAAACAGCTTTGAATGGGTTACAGAAGTTACTGAGAGGCATCGATTGTGTCGATGGGAGCCTTTCGATGGAGGTAAAACCTGCAAAATAGGAGTGGATCCAGCAAAAGCTAAAATGAAATAGTAAAATAGCATAAAGTAAATGAAACTTCCCTTTCTCCAACTCCAAAGTCTTTTTTCATTTTATTTCTAAATTGATTTACCAACTAAGGTTACAATGCTTGGTTTTAGAGAATACAAGTTTAGAGTGAAAGAAATTGGATATCCAAAACATGACCCCTTATGCCTTATTTATAGATGTGACCATGTACCTTTCGACCTCGATGCTTTTGATTAGGTCGGAAGGTGGCTTTTGAGAGACTTAAGCAAGTTGTCGCCTTTGTCGAAAGGTATGGCACTTGATTTGTCTCAAAAGTGCTTCTGACTCTGTCGTTAGCTTTTCCCTTTTGGTTTTGATGATGTTGTTTATGCCCATGTTATCCTTTTGATATGATGCAGAACCTCCTGGACCACGTTGGTTTCGACCGAGTCGAAAGGCCTACTATAGCCTCTTAAGGAGCTGTTCTAGTCAATGCTTTTCTTTCGCGCAGTTCAAACAAAGGCGAAACTTTTGGTATCGAAAGGTTTGGTGCATACACAAGTAGTTGTTCCCCTTGTCTTCGAAAGATGTTTCTTTGACTCAATCGAAAGGTCTTCTTCAAAAGGTTGTAAATGAAGGCAGAAGGGAGCTTTTGAATCTTTCATCTTCTTCAAAAGGTTGAAACCCATTGAATATTGATAGAAGGTATCTTCCAACACCTTCGAAAGGTCTTGAGGCTTCTAAACTCTGATGGCGCATCCCTTCGACTCCTTTGAAAGGTTTAGCTACTGCTCTTCTCTCTAGCTCTATACTCAAAGAGGTTTCGAATTGGTGGAAAGGTGAATTTTTGGAGTAACACCCTTAAACTCTAGGTTGCTCAATTGATTTTGAGTAGTTTGAGAGTTAAGGTTTTTCAAGTGCCTCATTAAACAAACAAAGCTTCTAGAGACGTGCAGGAAGCATGATAGCTATCTTGAGTTCCCATTTATTTTGATTATGTTATGTTGTTTGTTATGGTAAGGTCGATATATTGCCTGTATATACTCTGACCGTCCAAGGGGGTATCTTCATATGTCTCTCTTAGAGTATGCTCTAATAAATATATTTTCCCCGAATGTGATTAAAGAATGTAGAATTATTTAATGAATTGGAAATGTTTTGAAATGGAATGTGATCTTGTTTAATGTTTTAAGTTTTCCATATTCATGTGTTTCTTTGTATCAATGAATCCAACCGCGTCGTATTTAGTCGCCAAGTATTAATTACTATATATGACTACAGCATCTGCAGCCGTTAGTTTTGGGCTTCCAAGCAGGGGGATGTTACACTAGTCAAAGGAATGGAATGAGGTTCCATAATTAGCCACAAGTGGGAGATTTAGATAGTTTTTATTATGCCCTAGGACAATTCTATAACTTATTTTAAGTTATTAACTCTATAGAAAACTTCATTTAAAATAATAGGAGTTTGTTTTTTATATACGTGTTATATTGTGATATATTAATTAAATACATAATTTAAGTATATTTGATAGAAACTTCTTAAATGATATGTTATATGATAATAGTTATAAGAAATTGTAGTAATGATAAAATCGTCAAAATATTAAATTACATATTATTTTATATATTATCGGTCAAGATGTTTCGCGAAAGAATATCGATAAATCCTTTAAGACAATGTACATAATGGTCTCCAACTGTAGGACAATGTGTTACTCATGACCATGGAATGCACCAAGTGGTTACGTATTTATAGTTGTTAGGAAAAAATGTTGTGAATCATCTAAGATTTCGTATTGGTTAATAACAAATTTGAAAAAAATGAGAAATCTCTAAGTGACGATATTACACAGTCCTTTTGACTTAAGAATACTATTGTGCTTCATTGTGGATACTCCACTTTGATTTGGTTAAACCTTGGTATGGCGACAGTTGAGTGACTATAATTATGTCAGAGTTGAGACGCTGGAAGTGAAACACTGTTCAATAAATAATTTGCCTCCTCGGTTGTATGAGATTAGAATCATGGTCAATTATTTTCAACTCAAATTCAAAAACTCTTGCCAAAGTAGTATAGTTAATAATAAATTTTACTATTAAACTAATGTCTTTGTTAATGGACTAAACGAGTTGCATGTGGATGCCACTAGAATTTTAACTAATACCTAATTCCATAATCCTAAATTGATGGTGTTGACGAAGAGAATTAATGTAAATAATCATTATTAAAAGGTACCACTTAGATTTGTAAAATTGGATTTTACTGATGAGTTTGTAACAATGAATTTAGTCAAATTATTGCACCATTAGCAAAGATGAATATTGTAACGATCTCGATTTTTAATTTAATTTAAATGATAATTAAAATAAATTTTTGAATAAAATTGTAAATTAATTTGAATTTTTCATTTTGAATAGGATATTTATTTATTTGGACATTGATTTTTAAATTTATTTGTGAATTGGAATTTGTATATTTAAAATCTTATAAATAAAAAGTACTATCCCAAAAATTTGTCAATATAAATTAATAATATATTTTAAACTTTTGAAATTTAATTTGAGAATATAATTGGAAAAAATCTCAAACAAATAAAATGAGTAACAAACTGCACATAAATAAATTCCAATTTATTTTGGGTTTAAAAGTTTTGAAATAATAAATATTTTAAAAAGTTATTTAAATTTAAAATTTTATACATATATGTATATACATGTTGAAGTTGAATTTAAATTGTACAAGTGTATGAATGAATATATATAAATGACATAAATGGATTTTAATTCAAGTGAATTAGGAATTTGGATCTACATTTAAAATAAATGTTTTAAAAATTTGTGGCATTTAAAAATATTAAGGAATAATGTATATAATGAGATATTGGTTAAATTCTTTTAACATTGTATATGTATATACACACATACCAATGAAATAAAAGGTACATTCATTTATAAAGTAAATATGATAAGAAAAAATTTATTTTAAAAATAAAAATAAAAATTCTTTTGTCTTTGAAAACTTCAAATGATAAACATACACAAAGAGATGGAGTAAAGGAGTTCACAAAATTGAGGCATCATGAAGATTTCTTACAAATGGCCCTCAACACAATTAATTGAATAAAATAATAGAAATAAATTTTTTTAAAAACTTTCCATCTCCCCATATGAAATCATATTTATTCTCACCAAATCTGAAGAAATCAGTGACAAAAGATTTGGCATTTCAACACTACAACACCCAAGAAAAGAAGAAAAAAGGTAGAAAGAAAATTGGCAGAACCAAGTTATTCTCAGTTCAAAAAGATTTTCAAACTGAAACATCTTAAAATCTGGAAACTATAAAACAATCTGGGAGCTTCAACAAATTCAGCTGCAATACAAACCAAATATGGATTAAAATCAAATCTGGAAGCACGCAAATTTCAAAGCAAATTCAGATAGAATGCAAAAAGCTTTCACCTGGAATAGGCTTCAGTTTTGTTAAGTGCAGTTTCTTTGAAAATAAATAAAGGCAAGTGATTTTTTTTAAAAGGATTTGAATTTGAAGTTGTAAATCAGTAATGAAGCAAAGATTTAAACTATTATATTCATCAGTTCAGGAAACAAAACAAGATCAAAGCTTTAGAACCCTTTCTGGTTTCAACTGCAGGAAAAAAGCTTCTTTGTGTATAATAAGAATTCAAAACTATAAGTAAAATTAAAATTTGTTGTTATTGATGAATCAAGTGAACAAATACAAGAGTGAATAAGCAAAGATATTAATTTCAAATTCCAGGCTCAGATTTTCCTTTCCAGGGTCAAACACTTCTTTGTTCTTTGTTCTCTATCAAAAAACCTTCAGGTGAGCAAAACCCCCCTTACTCTGCTATATCCATGGATGTTTGGATTTGTATCTGATATATGATATGAATTATGCTGGGTTGATGTGTGAATGTATTTGCATGCCTTTATAGAAAAATAATAATAATAACTGTGTGCATCTAAGTGCACAGGCGAGAAAACATGCCTCTGTTTCATACTCTACAGGTTTTAGAATCTGTTTACAAAATTCAATACCTCCTCATAAAATCAATTTTAGGTAATGATTCGTGAAAGAAAAGTGTTTGTAACATTGTAAAGTTATTTTGAAAATATATATATATAGTAAAAATATATGATAAATAATTTAACAATGTAGGATTTATAGAAAAAATACTCAAAACAGAAAATTCAAATCTTTTAATTCTAAATCATGATCATTCTATTAGATTCATCATGCTAAATAATGATTTTTAAAAGAAATTTCATGATTTGTAAGAAAGGGAATATGGAGTTTTCTTGAATTAAATAGTTTTGGGTTTTTTGTCAAAATCTGATGATCAATGAACTAGTGGGTCTCGAAATCATGGCTGGTGATAGCTTTTGATCAGGGGAACTTGGGAAAAAAGCGTGAAGATTTTTATGTTGATCGGAGTGAAGGCGTAGCATTAGTTTAGGGTTTAGCAACCCAATTTGAGCAGTGTCATAATCGAGTAAATTTCTTCATCGGTGTTTCATGAAGCTGCAGCAGGTCGGGGGAAAAGAGTTCGTGGATCGTGGTGAAGCTCTGACCAAATTTTCGTGGCCTCTGATGGCCGGAGGTAGCGACGCAAGTGATTTCCTGATGATCGAAGTTGTCCATTGGTATGTCGAAGTGCTCGATTCCAGGTTGCTTGGGGTTTCACGGTTCTGGAGGATTGTTTGGATTGAGATGGTCGTAGAGGACTTGCGGACGCTCACGGCGTTGATCGGAAGTGACCGGAGAAGTGGTGCATGTGCATGAGCCTACGAATTGTATTAGTGGGTTTTTGAGTTAGGGAGACGAAAAGTAGCTCGGGTTCGTTCTCGAAGGAATACGTGAAACAACTCAAAGTAAGGCTCGAGTGAGTGTTTCGTTGGAGTAGGGTTGATACTTAGAAAAATTCTAAGGCGAAACTGGACGTGCTCACGGGTAATTTTTTTAGGAAACTCGAAGCAGGAGATGGACCGGCTCGGGGAACACTCGGGTTTGGTTGGGGTTTTTATGTTTTTCCAGTTTTAAAACATTAATAAATTAGTTAAATGAAATTCTGAAATTATTTTTTTTATATATAAATGATGATTTTATAGAAGGTATAAATTTAAGGTTTTGAAATAAAGGATTTTAAAACAATTAAGTTTAAAACTTATATTTTTAACAAGTTATTTTAAATAAAACTTAATAAGTGGTTTAGGAGTAAAATCAAATGTTTTAAATTTTAAACTTAAAAGTAAGTTAATTTATATTATTAATGATAATCGAGTAATTAATAATTTATAATTAAGATTAATTTATTAATAATTAAGAATAATTGTTATGAAGGATGTTTTAAATTGGTTAATTAATTTTCAAAGTTTAAGTTAACATATTTGTTAAAGGAAAATCATTATTTGAAGTGAATTTTTTAATGAAAGTAATTAAAGTAATTAATTAAAAATTCAAGTAAACTAATCAAGTAATTAATGAATGATTAAATAAGAATAGTAATTACTTAGTGAAAGCAATTAAGGGAAGATAATCAAAGGTTAAAAATTGATTAATCAAATATTAAGAGTTAATTACTTTAAAGAATAATTAATTAATGTGGTTAATTAATTAAGGTAATTAAACTAAGAATAATTAATTAAGGTTAATTAACTTAAAGTGATTGAGAAATCATTATCAATTAAGGATAATTAATTATAATTAAGATTTAATTAATCAATAATTAAAGGTTTATTAATTAAAGTAATTAATTAAGGAATAAGTAATTAAGATTTAATTAATTACAATTAAGGGTTAATTAATTAAGATAACTAATCAAGAAATGATTAATTAAGACCTAATCAATTGTAGTTAATGATAATTAACCATTGATAAAAAAATTACTAATGAAAGTAGTTATGTGAGTAATAAATTTAAAAACCACACGATTTATTCACCTTAATCAATATGTTTGATTGTTATTGAATGTTGTGTGATGGATTGACATATTTGATATATGATATGATGCTATGTGATGCTTTGTGCCGAGCTGCTATTTTTGTGATGAATATACTGTTGTATGAATAAGAAAAACCCTTTGACCCATAAAATGACATTTGAATTTTGATGCGATAGGGAGTCGGATTCCAGTTGGTTATCCGAAACCCACATCGAATCGTAATGGTAAATCTTTGTGATTGATAAATTCATTTATCAATGACTCTATGAATAAAGATAAGCGTTATGGGTTATACCGCTTATTGATATTTATATGATTGAATATGTGATGATGATGTTATTGCACTATTGTGTAAAACCACTGGACCACACTTGTACACATACAAATATGGATTGCACGAGGAAATTGGTTAAGTCACAGATTTTTTTGAAAATGTTTTAAAATTGAATTTTGAATCCAAATGGTTTTGGGAATAGATTGGGATTAAAATAAAAAGTTTTTTGGAAAGGGATTTCAAAGATAAAATTTATTTTTGAATAACTTGATTAAGTCTTCAAGTTTAAATAATTTGTTTTAAACTTAAAATCAAAATTTGAAATTGAATTCTATGATTTGGAAACTAGGGTTTAAAAAGGTTATTCAACTTATAAATGGGTTTATATAGGTTTTAAACCAATTTTAAGTTTTGTTTTTGGGACTTTAAATTTAACCAAAGATTTTAACTTGTATAAATGAAATCGGATTTTTCCAAAACGGAAACTACTTGTTTTCAAATTATAAAAGCTTTCACATAAGAAATGAACTTCCAATTGGCGTTAAAAGGATTTCAAGTTTGAAATGGATATGGTCTTCTAAGTTATAAATAAAACTTTGGAAGTGGTTTGAAAGCTATAAGTTAAATCTCTGATTTAAAGATTTAATGAGTTAATCCAATTGAAATGGAAATTGTTATGAAATCTATGAATGAGTCTTTGTGAAACTGGGTGAACTTTGTGAAATAAATCTTTTTGTTTAAAAGATTTGAAATGGTAATTTGTTTAACCATTTGAAAGAAAAGCTTTGGATTTTTAAGTTGCGACTAACTGAAATCCCATATCCATATGTTTTTAAATATTGCGCTCACAATTCGGTTTAGCCAGGAGAGGACCCTGTGTCATATAACCCATTCCGAATAGTGATACGATGTTATGGATTGCATTTGAAGACCGGTGTTGAAGATCGGGTGCCTTCGAGAATGATAGGATAACCTGTAGGTTGACTCTGCACTGAGTTGCTTCGGTATATAGTTCTCCCTAAGTGACGGAAAGTCCGATCGGAATTGTGCATTCCCAGATTGCAAGGGTTTCTTCCTTTATTGGACGAAGTGCCTTCGGTTCTGTTCGAACCCGGGACAGACTTGTATGGTTGTATGTCCGACATTACACTTTGTGTAGGATCGATTTCACCCTAGAGAGGGGGTGAATAGGGTGATAGTGTTAATTATAAAAATTATTGCGGAAGTGAATATTAATTTTAACACAGATCACAGCAGAATAAACACAGCACAGATAATATCAAAAATAATAAAAGCAGAAGAGAACAACACAGAATTTACCCAGCTTCGGCAAAACCCTGCCTACGTGCTGCCCCTAAGGTTTCTACTAGAAATTAGAAGTCCCTCGCTTACACACGTAAACTCGCTATAACTGCTATTGACTATCCTAATTCTACGCTCAAAACCCTGCCACAACTCAGCCACCGAGTAGCGAATTCTCAAACTACGACACGTAGCTTGTCCCCTAGTCACACGACTAGAAATTTAAACGGTTTAAAAAAGAGAACACAAATTAAAAACAATTTAAAATACAAAACCCTAATTTATAAAAACTAAACCCAAATTAATATTGTTAGAACCGGCCCAATAATTAGATGATTAAAAAATGCGTCCCTATTTTCTCCTTTTTATTTTATCGGCCTGGTTCCTTTTTCTTGAGAATAATGGCGTTCTTTCCTTTTCAAGATTTAGGGTTTTGTCAAATTGAAGTGCTGCTCGATACTGTTCAATAGTAGATTTCGATGCTCTTTGATTTGCTCACGGCTCTTCAATTTGGTCGAGTTCGTCTACGATTTCGGTATGTACTTTACTCCTTTTGCTTTGCTGGTTTTGGCTTGCTTGAACCCGATACCTAAAATTGCTGATGGTGATTTTTAATTTATAGGAGTCGATCTCCTTGAATTACGTTCGTCTTAATTGTTCATTATCATGCTTTCGGCCATTCGATTAATTTTTGATGTAGATGATTTTACTGACTTAATCAAACTCATATATTTGATGCTTGGCTCTCATGGTATTGATTTTTGACTTCGCCCACTTTTTGACTACCACGTCTCTAACCTGTTCAACTTTGATTTCGATCTGTGTATTCATTTTTCTGCTGGCTTTTGGTAGTACTTTCGACCTTATTTGATTTGTTTCATGACTCCGACCATTGATTTATTGATTGCCTCGGCTTGTACTTGGTGTATCATCTATATTAGTGCGTTGGCTTCAAATTTAGTTGCAAGCTTGTGTCTTGGTCTTGAGGATTGCTGAGTCTTTGAGCATTGTTGCTATTCCTTTGATCATGTTGCCTTCAGTTGCTTGTATATATGTACTTGCTCGGTCTGTAGCTCAAAGTTGCTTATGTATACTTGTGTGCTAGTTGAAGTTCTGATGCCTTTACGTTTCGGCCTCGAGCTCTGTCTTAAATGTGTTGACTTTTGTTAGATGCTACTTTATGTTTCATTTGGTATTTTCGCTGTCTCGGCCTGTAGTATTTGTGCATTTGTGTTTTGTATGTTATGTGCTTGGTCTGAAGTTCATTGTGCTTCATGGACTTGGTTGTAACTGGACATGTTGCTTGAGTCACTTGCATTTGTTTGTTTCAGTCCATGTTGCATTTGTTTGCTTGTACTGTCCACTTCCCTTGTGTTGCTCACTTGATGTTATTTTTCGATATTACTCAGTTGGTCTGCATTTATGCTTCTTTTGTAGCCTGGACTGGTGTATTGCCACACTGTAGTTGTATTGAGCTTCACCTCCCTTGTATCATTGGTGTTTCTGTGTTCATGCTTGTGACATTCATGTTTCAACTGGTTTTCATTGTTGTTGTTATCTTGTACAACTTGTATATGAGCTTCTCTCTGAACTATTTACTGACTTGTAGTCGAGTTGCTTCACTATATTTTGGTTTGAGCCTTGTTGTTCTATGTTTGGTCACTGATGCATACATGAACTGGTCATTGAAGTTTGTGTAGTTTGGTTCTTGATCATTTCATGTTGATTTTTGAAATTTCACTTGAGTTGAATCCAGTTTCAAAACTCGGGTTTGACCTTGTGCTGATGACGAGATTTTATTCATATTGCACCTGTGTTGAACCCGTCTTTTTATTTTGTGTTTGACCTTGTGCTCACTTGTCCCTGTAACATCATCAAGTGTATATCGATGTGCACAGCCTTGTGGCATGTACAGTGATACACTGTGCATGTCACATTTTTCGTGTGTGATGAATTCAAATATAAATCATGACGAACAACCCAAATAACTGAGGCAAATAATATTTTCAAAATCTATATTTTATTTATATTGCAAAAATATTTCTTTTTCAATTTTACTGCGTTAGTGAATATTTTTGCAGATTACTCGGATGCTGGATTCTAACTGGAATGAAGTTGAAGATCAATACGAGTGTGAGTGATATGTAGTGAGGTGAAGATGTAAAAATGAATTGTAATTGAAAATGTATTGTTATAGTGAGAGCTTCAAATTGTACTATCAAAATTGTAATAAATATTTGTTTGAATAAAATTTTTGTTTGAATTCAAATTCTGTGTTATTTAATTTTATTCAGCATATATTTATTTAAACTGTGAAAATAAATGGTATATTAACAAATACATTTAAACGAATGTATATATGTTTATTATCATTAAACAAAAAATCATATAAGCACATATTCAACACTTTGAGATATTAAACTGATCTCTATCAAATACATTTCTGCTTGGTGGCAGAGAATGTATTGTCTTAGCTTAATACCCTTCACTGAGACGTGCGAGCTCAAAGGTTATGTAGTTGATATTTATCAGTGATATATTCCCAATTTGGTAGTGTGGCATGCTAAGTGATGTTGTGCGTTGATGATCATTTGTCGATCATTTGTGATCAAAGCATGGCTTTTGTATAAAGCATAGCTTTGTGGACAAGACTGCATCAGGATCTCACACCCCGAAAATGGTCGAAACAAGAAAGATGCGGTAAGGTTATGAGGGTCCCGCCCTTTAGGGTGTATCGTTCCCTTCTGGAAAAGGGTGGTATCATGGTATGGAGCCCAGATACTTACTCATGTGGGTACTGCAGATCTATTACTTTGTGATTTCTTTGTGGTTTAGAGGCGCCTCGGGTAAAGGTCCCAAAGGACCGGGGGATGGCATGCTTGAGTAGTAGTTACGTAGTTACAGAGGTAACCCGGCCTTGTGTTGGCAGAGATCCGGTTAGGTTCTCGGGACGTCCCGCCAGAGGCGATTCCATGGACAGTAGAAAGTTCCTTAGCCTAACCATTTGTTGGAAATCCATTCTTCAATACGTGCCTTGTACGGTTTTAGTTGTCGAACCTGCCATTTACTTATGGTGGTCCCACTATTTAGATGGTAACTATAGTAGGCATAGTTCGGAATGTCTATGCTGGCTAGGATTTATATTATACTTTCGAAATATTTTCCCCACTTTGCACTTATAATAATAATATCAAGAAATTTTCTCGTATCAAGCATATTTGACTATCATAAGGAGAAATCTCCTTCAATTCTGTGTTTGCACTGTGTGTGTGGCGGGAGGCCTTATGGTAGTTTCATTTTCTAAAAGGCATTGCGGATTTCAAATTTAAATTCATTGTTTGTTTTAAAGACCAACTATTTTTGTTTGCTCATACAAGTCCCAAGACTGACCTGGAATTTATTGTTCCTTTCCTAAACTCTGGGTGCCCACAATTTCCCACGCGGGCAGTCTAGAGTTGGGTTTTTCAGATAGTCAGGTTTAGTAGATTATTTGGAGTTAGTTCAGTCTTTGGATCAGGACTGTACTTGCTTATCTTTGTGCATCGTTATTGGGAGTTCGAGCTATTTCTGGTTTGGTGCCTTGGAGATGGAGACTACCGATACAGGAGTTCTCTCTTGAAGACCGTATTGGTGATATTGTTCCGCTGCTGTTGTTATCTTTTCTTTCCGCTACTGTTGTCTTATATCTCTGATGTATATTCATTGTATCATTCAGTTGTATCATATTGTATCAAATGTTGTATATTGATATATTATGTTTCTTCCGTTGTGATGTACTTAATGTGTTATAAGCTCCGGCGAACCAGATTCCATGTTTGGACCTGCGGCATTTGAATACGAGAGTTGTATTCGGTGCCGATTTTCGAAGGCGGAGTTAAGATCGCTACAACTATGAATAATAGTATTCGAATTGTTAGAATATTAATCGCTAACGAAATTCATATGTGAGTCCCACGACCGAATTATTCAGTTTCCAAAACGCCGCTTGATTTAATTGATTTGTAATTGTTACAAATTAATTGAATTAGTAAATGTTTTAGAAATATTGATTATTGTTGATTTATCACATCAGATGTATTTAATAAATTGGAGTGGCCTTTAGAACTATTTGGGGGTATTTTTAGTAATTTATTAACTGTGTATATAATAATTACATATGTATGTATCGATATATAATATCACATGTAATTTTCAAAAAAATATATAATATCAACATGTATTCAAATTGGATTTAAATCATGTAAATTACTAGTGCGTTTTGTACTAAATTGGTCTATCCAGTACCTTACCTATTTGTCATGTATGGAGGCAAATGGGGGATTTTGGGCTCTGAATTGTTGACATTCATATATTTTTCTAGTTCATGCTAGCATTCGCCTGCACTTTTGTTGTTTTATCTTTTTTTTGTTCACTTCTCTAGTCCTGGCCAAAAATACCTTGACAAAACCCCATAATTTCAAACTCCATTCACACTAAATACATATTGATACATTATTTGCATATCTGCTGTTTTGCAACAGTGGGTGCAAATTTGAGAGATTAAGGAGGTAGTCTACATCAATGTGTGAATCCACGACATTGTCTCATGGTAATAATTCATTTTTTCATATAATGATCGTTATATATATCATGTTTATGTTATCACCTTACATATGTTTTGATGCATGCTTTTATATATCAATATTATAATTAGCATTTAATTTTACATTATCTTAAAATTATAATATGTCCCTGATATAAATAATATTATGTTTATATCTATATGTTTGCAATAAACAAATTATTTTAAATTGTTAAATGCTAAATTAGTTAATTCAAACATTGTTTATAAATAAAAAAATATGTAACTAAAATTTTATAGGCCAAACAAAACTTTATTATTTTGCACGGGAAAGCCGAATGACAATGGCAGCACCACTTTACAAAGGATATTACAGGTGTGAGGAAAAGATGCCTTAACAAATTGGCCAATTTTTAATGTTTATCCGCTAATACTTCCAAAAAAAAGCGGTGAGGCAAGAGAACCTCAACTATTGCAATATGCCACATACGGTTATTATCCACACAAGTTACATAAGCACAACTCACTCAAGACCAAACCAGGTTGCACATAGGCATCAACCAACATATTAAAATGCTCGGAATAGGCATATTACTTTCAAAGAAAGCCAAATAGTAATAGCAACAATAGAAACAATTCCAAATGACCTTATAGATGTGCTTACGAAAATGTAAGGCTCAATCAAATTTCATGGGTGATGCAGAAGTAGCTTAGGACACTAGAGCATCAAACTATAACACAAAGAAGAATTCAGTATGGAAAAAAGCATAACATCTCATTCACATAAAGACCAACTGACCAACCACTACCACCTGGCATAAGCATCATAGTAGCAATGTCACAATGTAGTCGTCCAAGTAAAGAAATAAATACTTTAGAACCTCATATTTTAGAGTGCTATGATATAGGAAAATAAATAAATAAATCATTAATTAAATTAAAGCACAAGATAAAATAAATACAGGTTACCTAAGATAGAGCGAATGAAGGATGGAAGTGGAGTTAGGGAACAAGTTGCCTAAGATATAGTGAATGAAGGATGGAAGTGAAATAAAGACAAGTTACCTAAAGCTTAAATTAACAATTCCTTATAATCCAATCCTTTCTTCATTCTCTTATGATTTCAAAAAATAAATGAAGAGAAAATAAGCTAGGTTGGCCACTATTTTGCAAAGAAGAAGTGAAATCAAGTGCTAAAGAATTCAAGTTTTCAACTTTAAGGAAAAAAGAAGCTTAAACAAGATCTTTCGTAATCAAGGTGAGTGAAATTTTCCTCTAAAACATATATATACCCACTTTGGTTTGGATTTGATTGGGTATGAATGTTTTTGGTGGTGCTAATCAAGTTTAAATAATTAAACATTATTGGGTTGTGTTTAGAAATTTAAATGAGGTAAATTTATTTATGTTTAAAGAAAAAACGTGAATAAATCATATTTAAATGCCACGAATATTTAATATGATGTTTTAATGATGGAATAGAGATCAGATTTTAATTTCATAATTTTTGGAATTAAATTAGAATTTCATAAAATTTTCAAGTTGAGAACATGGTTAATTTCTAGTAAATTAACTATTAAAAATAATAAAATTTATTATTTTGACTTGAAATTTTGGAAAAAGGTAAAATATGATAACATTATTACATTTTTTGAAATTTTCAAATTTTACCATCAATTTTTGATAGAATGGAATTAACTACTAAGAGAAGTAGTAATTAATTAGTAAATGGGAGATATAATTAGATCATTTCTACAAAGTAAGCTATAAAGAAGAAGATTAGCCAATGAGAATTCGAAACCAAGTGGGATTTGGTGCAAAGTTAATACTTAGTGAGGCAATGAGCTAATTTTCAATATAACTACGAATTTACCATTTAACTCACGAAAGCCTATATAACATTGCCCATGATAACTCTTATGGAAATAACCCATGATGGATATAAGCAAGTTAATACACAAAAGCATTAAAGCTATCTACCCATGATGGCTTGGAGGAGCCATCAAATGAGAGCTCTGTTGAGCTTAACTCACAAAAGCTATGAAGGGGACATAGCACACGAAAACTAGGGAGGGAATGGCTTACGATGGCATCAGTTAGGATTTCATGTGATAGCTTCAATGATAATAACCCACGATGGCTTTGATGGAACAACCAATGATATTTATGCATTGATTAAGGCATGAAAGTTATTGATGGATTGGGCATGATGCTTTTAGAGGGATTTAATGTGATGGCTTTGAAGGGAATTGCAAACGATAGTTATTGATGGATTGGGCGCGATGGCTTTGGAAGGATTAAACGTAATGGCTTTGGGTTGGGTAAGTGTGATGGCTATAAGTGGGAATACCACGCGATGACTATAGGTAAAATACCACATGATGGTTATAGAGGAGTTACTCCCAATTTCTATTTGAAGTTAATAAATGGTATGTTAACACAGGCTAATCCTAGTTGGGTTAGTAGGCAATGACTTCGTAGTGTTAGTTTGGATAATAAACTAAATTAAGGCATGAAGGCTTCGTACGAAGTGATGATATCTCCTAAGTATGAAATAAGCTTGGGAAATAGTATAACTAAAGAATGAAGAAAAAGAAATATCAATCATGATTGAGCTACATTACGATTAACAAAACCATTTTTGGTAAATATAAAAGCAAATGGAAGGCCTCTATGGCAATAAAATGCATAAACCCAACTTCTTATTTGATGATTAGTGATATAAGGCCTTTGTGATAGTTACATGTTTAAATACAACAATATAATTAAGGAAAGGCCTGAACGTCAAATAACGGCTTGAGTGGCTACCAAATGTCAAATCAAAAGCATAAGAATTGGTAAAGTTGATGAAAATGCTTAGTGGAAAACCTATGTCTATTCATGACACTTATGTGAGAAGTAGGGCTTGTGTAACTTCCAATTATCTATCTACGATGAAATTTTGGAATATTGGTGTAAGGCCTAGGTTGTGGGACAAGTATCTATTTAGGATAATTCAAGGACAAATCACTTGTAAGTAACCCATAAGTGTTAAGAACGAGAAATCAAACTAGTGTGGTTAGGATTGTGTAGTAATTTAAGATAATACTATGAATGTTAGTCATGCTTTTATGAAAGAAATCTCAAACCTATGATGAGTTGATGATTATGCTTGTTTATATGATATGTTTCATATTGATATTATGATGAAGTAAGGTGAAACATGTTCCTCGTTAACAGCAATATGCTACTGTGAATGATTTGGGTAAAGATTCTACTCATATAAGGCTTTATATTTGACCTATGTTTTTATTATTTCCCATAAACTCATAGGTACACATTTGAGTTGGTTGAATTAATAGATTAGACAGGTACCTTCTGAAGGACGAATAAATATTTCAAAGACGAATCAATAGGCTTGCTATTTAGTAAAAATTATTTTGAAATATAGCTGTGTAAAACTATTATCTATAAGTGGTTATGTGTTGTGTTGGAATTTTCATATGTCACAACATTACTATATCTATGTTTTATTTATATCTTCCCTTACATAGGCGATGGTTTGAATTAAAATTATGTAACGAATTATGTAATCCAAGTTGATGAAATGAAAAAGTTATTTAGTTTCTCTGTTTACTTATGTTGTGCAAAATAGTAATGAACTCACTTTGTTGCTAGAATATAATTTTGGTGATGATCGTAGGAATCATCAACATCCATTTTCCAGTCTCAGAGTGGGGTTTGGCAAAAAAAAAAGTAGCACAAAATTAATGGAAAAGTGCAGGAAAAGCTTAAATACCAAATCAACAACCTATGGCAAAAGAAGTTTGACAAACAAGAAATAACAACAAGACTTGGATAACTATGCGATACAGTCACCATGGAGATGTCAAAGTGTTGGAAATATACGCTCAGTGATAGCTTTGGTAAATCCATAGACATAAGAAAAGTCCAAAAATATATAGCCTGTATACAAACCTTGCACCCAGAATCAACATGAAAAGCAATCAACTATTGGTGAAGAAACCCGCAAAAATAATGAAGCTCTATGGAGTCCAAATTGAACCATCGTATGAGATATAGACTTTGAAAAACATACAATCACAAAAGGAGGTAGAAGGGCAATTGCCTCTTCAACATAAGCGACAACATCAAATAAAAGATTTCTATAAAGGTGAGTGAAAATTTTGGTTTTATGGAGACATGCTACATTAGTTCTGGAAAGATATAGGCATTGGGTCAAAACAAAAAGGTAAGGATGGAGGCGAGAAGTAGCATTGCAATGACAGGGAAAGCTAGGGTTATATGTAAGGACCCGTTATTCCATACCATTCAAATAGGAAATAATTCACACACGTCGGACTTGAATTGCTCAAAATAACATATTATTAATTTATAATTGGCAATACTTAGCGTATATAGTAAATAAATCAATTACAGAATCACAGACAAAGAGTTTTACAACAATAAGAAGTGGAAAAGATAAATAGTGGTTCATGAATCTACTATAGAAATAACATAGTCCAAAACAAAATGCACTAGAAATCCCATACACAGAAGTCTCAAACACAAAAGCAAATGACAAGTCTGAAACATACAACTGCAATAACAGAAATAAACTAAAAGGTAAAATATATAAGATTGATCTTCCAAGCGAACTCGAAGCTCCAAATGGTGAGTTTAAAAGCTGTGACATTCAGGCTGACCCGAGCATAAAGCAAAACACAAAACACTTGAGTCGGGATTAACATTCTTATGCAAGTAAATCAAACTCAAGTGAAATGTCAAGTGAAATGCAATATAACTTAAAGGATGTTAGGATTCCATCTTTTAAGCATCCGATAAACTATCTACATGCATAGTACAATACGCTACATATATAATGTCTACAATAAAGTAAAATATCAAAATAGCGTTAAGGCGTTACCCATATCCCCATTAACACATTTTATATATTCCCATAGTCTATACAGATAGTGTAAACCCCACCAAACTGATGGGATACTCAGGGAGCACTCTATAGGTACAGTATAAAACAAACTCGTATAAGGCACGGTAAGGCACGTGACAAGGCATGTGAGGCAATGCCCAGGGTAGGATACTACCATTTTACGGATCTGGACTGGTGGTAACGCATAGCAGCTACTACTACCCACTTTGATACGCACTCCCAATCAAAGATGTGCACACCAAAATCAAATCACAAAATCAATAGATATGGTTTCGAAGAAATGTGCCCGATAGAAGGTGCAACCTCACCTGGCCCGGCATGGCTCCTGTTTTTAGCCACATCAAGCTGACTTGCGGGAGTCAGTGCTATATAAATACCTTATATAGAATCGTGCGTCAAACTATCCTACTTCATTCTAGAATCTCCATCAAGTACACAGTTGTCAAAGTGGTTTTTGGTATTGGCAGAGAATGTGACAATATCCGATCTCAGTCTCTTTAATAACCGAACGCTTATTTCACACCATGGTCATTTTATAAATCGCTTATAAATTTCTAAAAAAATCTCAATTAACCAATTTAAAATCAAAATTAAATATTCAATTTTAATTTTATTTAAATTTACAATTATTCATTTTATCACCTTTAGTTAAATCAATTTATAAAATCATACATTTAAATTTCCAAAATCATTAAGTTCCAAATAAATCCTTATTTAAATTCAATTATTAGTCAATTTAATTTACAAGTCAATTTCAACTTACCTTTCCACTTTTAATTGATTAAAGTTACAAAATTCTATTTTAAAATATTAACATAAATTTTAAATAAACATTTATAGATATTATATATATTATAATAAATTTTATAAAATTAAATTATATTAAACACTTTTATTTAAATCTATTTTAAATCTTATTTTATATATTTTAAAAATAAGTAAAACGTTTTATACATTTTAAACTTAACTTAATTTTTTTTAAATTTCCCAAAAACATATAATTTAAAAAATTTAGATTTGGAAATCATTTAAAAATTGACAGACAGTATCCATATATAATTTTCTATCATATGGTCAAGTGATACAGATATTTATCATTCATTTCGCAATAATTTAAAAATACAGGCATATATATTTCAACCCATAATCCCAAAATTTCAAAATCCACGAAAATCTCTTGGGTTTATCATTTCAACCTATAACGATTTTTCCCCTAATCTATAAGATCATTTGGGTATGTATCATTTCAACCCATGGTGATTCCTAAAACTAAGGGAACTTGAAGAGTGAAAATAATAAAATTAAGTAGCATAACACATAAATTACTAGCATATATGATCAATAATAAATTTAAATATAATAATCAGTCAACATGTTATGGTGTCAATTTACATAAGTTAACAATTTAAAATATCAACATATCCTATTCAATAATTAAATAACTAACAATTCCAATTTAACAACACATTTGAATTGTCATCTCTTGTGAAATCATTTTACTAAGCATAAGAACATTAATCGTGGGTGATTTCTCACCTTTCGTGGCTAGAGAACAATGGAAATGAGAAGCAACCGACACGAATACAAACACGGACACTAGCATGACACATCAAATAACCGTTGACAAGCAAAGCAGATTTAGCACGGGAATTCGATGAAAACAAATACATATATATATATAGCATGCGATGTATATACATTTTTTATGGATATTAGAAGGAACAAATATTCAATATGCAATGTACGTACATATCTATATAACATATATGAGCCTCTATATTTCTCCACACACACATATATAAATATATATCTCGATTAATATATACACGCAGCACATAGACACGAACTAGAAATTTGATGAGCTGTGCTACCTATATATATATATATATATATATATATATATAACAACCGTCCCTACATATATATATAAACTTGGTATCTCTACACCCAAACATATGCATGACATATAGTAGGATATATCAATATATATATATATATATATATATATATATATATAAGTTCCTTCAAAAACAGAGCATATACGTATGAAAATTTATATGTATGAATATAATGCATATGGACCCAGAACATATATAAGTCCATTCTCTCAAAAACAGACTTTGGCTCACAGATGCAACAAAATTTGCAAGCTTGGATTTTGAACAAAAGGTAACGTTTTCTATTCAATATATATATGCGCAATATATGTATATGAATATATACATAACATATATGTATATTTCATATAAATAATAGAGGACAGGTTCAGATAAGGTTGTCAAGTGCAACATCTATAACGATATATAACTTCTATAATATTATATATACATACAATATATATATTTAACAACTGAGGAGAGAGATGGAATCAGAGGTGGAAGCGGTGGAAGGTCGAGGAATTCAGGTCAAGGAAAGTTGTCGCAGCGCTTGTAGGGATAGGGCTTGGATGCAAGGCGGAGATTGTGATCAGTGAGGGTAATGATGATTGGAAAGGTGGGGATAGGCTATGGGTTGGCTCGGATCTAGAATGATCTTGGTATGGGGTTGTTGGTCTTAGTGCGGTGCTGGGTGGTGGCTTCAGCGAAGGTGCGGGCGGAGGGAGATGATGCAGCCAAGGTTGTGGAATAGACTAAGATGAACGTTGGATTTATTTTTAGTAGTTTATATGGCCGCTTCAGTTTTTTTTGGAAAGGGAGCACAAGCTTGGCTTTGGGATCGGGTTAGTATGGAATAATGGGGTTAGCTTCCATTCATAAAGGTTTCTCTTCGGGTCTACCTTCATTTTGATGTTGAAGAAGCATGATAGTGCTTTGGGTAAGAGGAGGGACGCGAGCACGATGAGGCGATGGAAGGGTTCCAGGCAAAATAAAAACAAACATGAATTACTCGAGCTAGAGAAGAAGAAGAACACCTTACTGTTTTTCAGAACAATAAAATGAAAATGAATGGACCACACGCAAATAAATAATAAAATCAAAGGAATATAAGTGTCAAACGTTGGTTCAGAAATTATTATAGGAAAAATGGCCTTTGATAGTACGGTTGAGCAATTGAAAAGACCAATATTTCAATCTTGTAGCATCTAGCTTGTCAAGCGCAAGCTGATGCATGCCACGATCAATTTCTATGCATGCTTCTTCGATTTTGTACCGGTGGACAATATCACTTGTAGGTGAATATCACCTTCTCTTCCAGGCAACAAGTAGGAGTTTACATGTAGGCACATTCACATTTGGGGTCATATGGGGAGCGAATCCCCAGAGGTCTTCCTTTTCTTCGCCAATGTCACCTAACTGAATATATCATGGACAAGAAAGGGTTGGGGGCATGGAAATACTTAGGAATATATCATTATTGATGAAGAACATCTACTTATGTTAGGGTTTAATATTTGAAATAGTTTGTAATTGCAACATAATAGGTTTTCATTGGAGTAATATGCCTTTTTCTATCAATTACACCGAGCCAAGGGTTGAAAAGACTTTCTTTTTCTAAGATGTATACACCCAATAGAAAGCAATATATGAAATTTATTTTTTCTATTGAAAAGTTATACAAGGCTGGCCTTTGGGAGGAGCAAAGCCAAGCCATTATTCTATTTTCTCATAAACATTTTTCTTTTTGAATTTTTTTCAGATAAGGCCATTTGTTGGTGTATGACTTCTAACCAAGACCTAGGGCTCATTTGATAAGAAGTTTTAACCATAGAAAATGTGTATGAGAAGTAAAGTGGCATAAGGCAAGGCCCATGGATAAAAATAAATAGCCTTTATGCATAAACCTAGCAGAAAGAACATACTTTTAAAGATCGGTGAAAAATTCAAGAATAGTAAAACAAGATCTGAAGGCCAGTTCTAAGTCAACAATAAATGTCGCTTGGTATAAACTAGGTAGAAAGAGCATGCTTCTGAAGGAAAATAAGAAATCCAAGAAAAAAGAGGTTAATAAGAAGACCAATAAGAGAACTAGAAGGAATAAGAATGAAGATACAACGTAAAGATTAAGAGCCTAACAATTCACATTTAGTGATAAAGGTTCCAAAAGATTTGCTACTTAACTACACTTTTCGATTATATTTTGCCCCTTACATTAAATTCCCGAAAGTAGTAACTGCATTTAGTTGAATAAACAAGTGTGTATATTATGCATTTTCCAAAAGAAGAAAGTCCAAATATATTAATTTTTCTGAAACAAAAGCATAATAAAGTATTAAAACTATATCTTAATAAATTCTAAAAGCGTTCCTTTTTGAATCTCCTTTTTTATTGCAAAATCATGTTTCACCACTTACTATTCTGGTTTTCACCTCTTAAAGGAGGGTAAATTGGATAGGATAACTTTTTTGAAATTATTGCCTAAAGTATCATTACAAGGAGCGAGGGTCTTTTCCTTTTAAATATCTTCTGGGGCTATCCATTTTTTTTGGGATTAGATCTTTTAACGCTTTCAAATTTCTAGTCATGATCTTCGCTTGTCATCAGTTTATTACTCATTTCTTCTATGTCTTCGTTCATTGCTTTGACAATTTTCCTTAGCCGAGAACTTTCCCATAGTGATTCTTTTAAGTATCCCAAATTCGTATTATCCCAAATCTTGGAGTTCCTAAACATGGTTATAAGCTTTGTTATTAGCTCGGTTCGACATGATTGTTGTTAAGTGTTCGTCAGTGTCTTTATCTGTGAGTTGAATCTGTAGGTCAAGGGAAATTATGAATAAGAATTTTCATTATTGAGTTCTTAATTGAATCTATCCATGGTAAAATGGTAAGGCTAGTATTCTAGATGAGGAGTCAAAGGTTCCACTCTTAGCACCAAAATTTTGGTCTAATTTTTCGTAACAACCGATAACCCAAAGATTGAAGACTTAGCTTCGGTCTTTGAAATAAGTTTTAGGAGTTTCGATAGGTTAGTTACCGAAGGAGTAGGTAGCCATAAGGGGTTGAATCAAACCTTACGAGTTAATACGGAAGGCGAGTGTTATTTACTCAAGTCGAAATTGAAAGTGGTAAATAAGGAGGACATATCGATCTATAGTGGTTCAGGTCAAAGCCCTATTACCAAAGCCAAAAGGCCATTTACAATGATAAGCTGGTACTTTCCACCATTAACGAGCTTTATAAAAAGTTCTAATCTAAGAAAGTATAATGATTTCTTACTTATTATCTTAATTTCTCCCTGCTTGTGCACTAGGATCAAAACCTATTTATAGCAATCTTCAAAGCATGTAGATTGATGACATGTCATGTATATTTGAGCCAAGACATTAGATCAGTAATCTTAGGTATTGATTTGGCTTTCTTTGTGTATTGCCTATGGATTAGTGATGTGTACTCTATGGATTCCTTTCCTTAGCTATGTCTGTAACCTGCACATGTATGGTGGATAACATAAATTATAGTACTGCTGCATATGTTTTCTTGTTAGTTTCTATTTCCTAAAGCTTTTGTCTTTCGAAGTATTTTATCCCTTGATCTTCAGTTCCTATCAAATATCCTTTGTTCATGACAACAAGCACAGTATTATGTTGTATTAATATTTTAGCTTAGGCTTTTAGGTTTAGTCCTTTGAATAATAACAAGCATGAACTATAGATTGAAAAGTCGATTAAGCTTTTCTTAATATATTAATCCATTTGGTACATAACCCTTTAGATATTACGGCTTTAATTCTAGATTTCATAGTCTTCTCATAATTATCTTAGGCTTTGGGGCTACTAGGTAGGCCACACCTTTTTTTTCATTAATTCGCTTTTGGGAACAAGCAACCCATAGACACTTAAGCATCGGATATGTATAGGTAAATTCCTTTGGCAAATTATGGTATAACAAGCCTGATTGAAAGACGACATTAAGTTATAAAAATTAAGGTTTAGTAAATAATAAATCAATTAGGGTTTTAGAAGATGTAACCAAAAGGGACAGGACTAGTACCGTTAGTTATGTATTCTGATACGGAGTTGGCTAGTGGTAGTCTGAGGTAGATGTTATGACTACAGTAGCAATGAATTAAAATCGGAGTTGAAGCTCAAATGATGGTGCATTTATTTTTATTGCAACATAATTCGTAGAAATACTAGCCGCATTAGGCATTTTTCCAACAACATACATTTTATAGCACAAGCATTAGGCATTGTATATGTACCTATTGTGTATTATTGCACAATGAATTTTCGACAATGTAAACAATTGCATGCAAAAGATGATATATTTAAACATATTCTTCATAGATTTTGAGTTCATTGATTCGATATTGACATTTGAAGTTCGTTCAAGAAGAATATTTGATTTGATCCACAAAATAAAATTTAACATCATCTTGAACAATAATTTCAAATATATAAAAGGAGATTCTTGATTTTGTTGTGAAATTCTTTAGGCGGATACTGGGCTATTAGTTTAGCAATAGATTATTTGTGTAAGCAGGGATTAATAAAAGATTAATCAAAGCTAGATGCTTTTAATAAACTAGTGTATTTTAAAAGGAATGTTAGATAATTTATGTAAAATTTATTTATTATTGTACAAAATATTCATTTATCTGATAGTTAAGATTCAATTTCATTTCTCAAAGTAAATACAAAGGTAGTATATTCTTTTGCATTTTTGAAATTAAATTTTCACAATATTTAGCATGTGTTAAATCAATAAATAACATATTTCATCGAATAACTATCACTTGATGGAAAAAGGCATTAGAAATAATTTCCCAACGTCGTCCCACTGGGGTTATAAGGAGATTCCTGGCACCATCCCTGCAGCAATATATTTTATCGCATTACTTATGACGTAATCTTCCCAAAGCCATATTTGCGATGTCCTTATAATTTTAAAACGGAAATTTAGTTCCTTTGTCGATGTCATCCTGACACTATTTCCTAATGCTTAGACCAAAGTCATTTTTACCTTATCTAAATCAAAAATAACAACATTTCTCGATGCCATTGCCAACCTTTAGTAATTTCAACAATATTCTATCGTATTCACCACTACTCAGCCCATACCATAACATAATATCATAAATAGCCAAATTAGTTCTGCCAAACATGATATATCAATGTTACAGCTCATCATAGACAACAAAATCATCAATTACCAAAACAAACAGCATACTAAACTTAATTAAATCCAACATGTTCAACATTAATAATCACATAATCAAGTCCAATAATAATCACACACAAATAGTATACATCCACGTCAAGCATGTCCAATTATATGGAATGACATAAAATCCATATAATAGAAATAAAACTCATGGATTACAAGATGATTTACTGCCATCCTTTCACCGCTGCTGTTGGTGCATCTCCTACATCTTAGCCATGAGCTCTCTTGCCCCTCATCTTATCTCGTATTCTACATGTTGTATCTATATATATGTTATCTAAAAATTATATTATTGTTCAATTATTAATATTATGAACTTCAAGCATAATTAACTAAAACAATATATATAAATTAATTAAATTAAATTTTGAATATCACCATATGGGTGTTTCAAGAATTCAACATGCATGTCAACCTCAAACTCTCAACCGTCCCTTTAGCTGATATTGATTGAGTTTAGGGTGTGTGCTAAGGGAAACTATGCAACTAGATTACTTAAATAGACTATTGTAAACAATCTTAGTCCAAATAAAGTAAGGTTTTCTTTTGTTTTCTATTTGCATGTTTATTATACTTAATGTTTTAAGTATATTATTTCATACATTTAGAAATCTCAAGGTGACATGCTTAGTCAATTGAATTACAAAATAGTTTGTAAACATTGGTTTTGAATTGATAATAAAATAAACATATAACGCTACATATTTCTATTCATTTGGTATTTCCTATAGGATATCAATACACCTGAAAGACTTGTATATGTGATGTCATCCATACGATGGGGAATGCTTTACACATGACTATTGGGGTATCAATAGTTATCTATGCATAGTTGTTAGGAACAACTATAAAAGGACTCACTAAGAGTATTCTATAGGCTATTTTATATAGTCAAATAGAATATCTTACATGATGACTTGTAGTATCCCTTGACTTGTGATACTATGAATCTTACATACACAGATTATACTTTGATTTTAGAAACCACACAATACCACTTTGTGTTACTTCTAATTTAAGATATGGTTAAAACATGTGAAATGAAGAAATACTCAAGACAAATTTGTCCCCTTTAATACATAAGGTTAATAAGAAAAGCCCTCTATTTATAGAGGCCCGTGTGACTTTTCCCATCCTACAGGATGTTGCACACATTAACTTATGCGCTCACCACTAATCATCTTACATAAATTAGCATATGTTTGCCTGTACATTTGTAGTGACTTTTCTTATCTAATGGTAAGAGTTATACTTATTTAAATACAAAATCATTTTTTATCTTTAAATACATTTATTTGTTAAACAATTAAGTAAATATATGTTAATGTGTGACACTTCACACTTGTTCATTTTGGTGGACTTAAACACTTTAAATAATACAAAATTTAAAGTTTTAAATCTTTGTTGAAATAAAATTTAATCCTGACATTTCACAAAAGATTCAGACTAAATAAATTATTTTCTAACACTAAAAAATTTAAAAAGTTATTTATTCACCAATTCAAATTCGGCTAACTTCTAAAACTTACGTTTGTGAGAATCTCAGGTACGATACTAGACCGCGTTAGTATTCAAACAAAATGAATGTAAAAGTTTATGCGGAGATAAGTGAGACATAGCAGTAGACTTGGTGTTAGGTGCATACAAATCATCTATATTAAAATCTAATTTTACAATCATGAGTTAAACACATTAACAAACCATTGAGAGAGCAATTAATATACCCGAGCGGCAATTATGCAATTTATTACGTATATCTAACTTTTTAATCAATATTTATTCGTAATAAAGTATTTATTTTCTTTTATACACTTTGTTAAACTATGATATAAATAATTGAGTAATTAATTTAAAGTATAAAATTAAAAAAAATCCTTGGACAAAATTTTATGTGATTGTAGTTCTAAATAGTTGCAACCGTGATTAATTAATCACATTGTAAATTTCATGTATTTTTAAATATTCCTGATCAAGATGTTTTGAGAAAGGTTATTAATTCGTCCATTGAGACCAGAATACATAACGCTTGCCTAATGTTAGGCAGTGTACTACTCATAACTACTGGGCGCACTGAGGTTATGTATTAGTAGTTATTGGATAGCTATGGTTTGACTCGTTCGAGAGTTTTGTGATCGGTTAATAATAATTAGGTCAATCGGGAAATCTCAATATGAAGATGTTACACATTTTTCCCGACTTGAGAATACAATGGAATTTTAATGTCGATTCTCCACTTTGATTATAGTTAAATAATTACATGGCAACCATCGAGCGATTACAATTATTTTCTAATTCGAGGCATTAAAAGTGAAGCATAATTCAACCAAGAATTCGTCACCTTAGTCATATGAGGTTAGTATCATGGCCAACTATAGTCAACTCCAAGTCAAAATCTCTTGCCAGAGTAGAATGGTTAATAATAAATGTTACCGAATGATGCACTTTGCTTATTGACTGATCAAGTTGAAAGTAAACTTGGAGTTCTAACTAGCACCAGCATCCGTATATCCTAAAGTGATATAGTGTTGATTATGGGAACGTGTGTAAATTGTGATCACCACTAGCTAATGTGACGTGCGAAGAGTAATGTTATTTAATATTAATCACTAACTGAATTCACACCTCTAAGTCACACAACTGTATTTAGTATTTATGAATTCTTAGAAATACCACACGGTTTAACATATTTATAAAGTGTTATAAATTAATTAAATTTAACTACTCTTAAAGAAATGTTAAGTATTAACGTATTTTATGTTTAGGGTGTTTTAAGTAAGTAAGGTATTTTGTAGAAATTATTTAGGCACCGTTAATAATTATTTGGATGTATATCTAAACATTATATAGGCATATATCAATACGTGATATCGATTTATTTTTATACGTACCTTAAATATAATTAATTATTAATAGGTTTTGGAATGTTTTAATCCTTGTTGGAAACTATGTATGACTGTCCGAACAAGGAAAAGATATGGTTTGGATGCAAAATCTGGATTTAATTAAGAGTTAATTAGGAGTTTGTAAGAGAGGAATGCGGTAAGTCTTTTCCAATTCTGTTTAAACATCAAACTTTCCATATTTATTTAGCTCTTCTTCTTTCTTCAATTTCTTGGTTAGCCATTCCAAGCTTATTCCCCCTACAGATGAACTCATTTCAACTAAACACTATCAATAAGATTGAAACAAACTAGTCGATTCGATTATAGGAATATCGGGTGGTGATTCAAGGAATCCGCCAGTCAAGCTAGAAATCAAGGTGGCATGAAGGGCTGGTTCTACAAAGGTAAGTTCATATTCATATTATACATCTATACATTTTCATGCTAACCCTAGTTAATATGTGTAACACACACACACACACACACACACACACACACACACACACACACACATATATATATATATATATACGTACACACACAGACATATATATAGAAATTGGGTTACTTTTACTACTTTTATTATAAAATCACGAAGTACGATTAGATAATATAGCCTAACAATAACACGCCTACATGTTGTAGACGATAAAATACATCATTGTACATCATATTTCCGAACTACATGAAACGTTGCTCATAACATTCTTCAAATGAATGTTCGCAGTTTTCCTAGTTAATTGTAATCGTTCATCATATCATATCATGCCTTCCACTAATTTATTAAATATTTCTATTAAGCCCAAATCTAAGCTCAATCTTCATACTTAGTTCTAAAAGAGTGATTAGCAACTGCAAAACATGACCAGATAGCCTCACCTTTCTAACTCCGACGCAAAGTTTACAACTGCAAATCACATTAATAATCACATGTTTCCTTCAATTGGATTTGACAACGTTTTTCCTTTCTTCCCATTGTAACCAGAACAAAAGAGACATGTCTATATCACGTGGTCACTTTATCTCAAATCACTACAATCGTAATTTAATCATGTGTCTCCTTCTACTCCATTGTAACCACAAATGTCGACCCATCATGTATTTTCACTAGGTTGATGCGATTATAACTCCACGACTATGATTACACCTAAAATCGTAAAGAAGACAAACCTAGATTTCGATTTTTTGGCATCGCGTTCAAAGTATGAACTTTATTTTGCTTTCTAATTCCTAATTAATTATCAGAGCTTTGATCAACATGGTTCTTGTAGAACCCAAAGTTCGACAGTTGATCTATGAATTTAGAATTTTTCTACAGTTCGTACAAAGTAGAAACATTCATTTTATCATAAGCATGAAACCCAATTTAATTTGCGTAATCTCTGCAATATGTGCAATCCATTTTTTCAGAGGCTGATTCCATGTTGCTTCTAAAGCAATGATATTTTGAAAGCGAAACCAAAATTAATGACATATATTTGAATTTATGTTTAGGTATCCAACTTTAGTCATTTGTAGTATAAACCAATTTTATTGCAGATCTATTCGCCTACTTTATTTTCCATTAAAAACAGAGGAACCAAATTGAACATATTATCCTATCCCACTTACCATTAGTATGGAGTTCCTTCCTATAAGAGAGTTTCTCTCTACTAGAGAGTTATGTAACTTATATATATATATATATATATATATATATATATTCATATTGAATATGTGAATATATAAGTTTAACTTGTTATATATGTTGTATATATGACGTATATTATTGGAATATTGAAATTGTTGAAACCATTATCATTGGATATAATATTATAAAACACTCACATACACACACACATACACAAAATATTGATACCATTACCATTTGGTTTAATATTAAAATATTGAATTTCACTTTTGTATGAATATCTTTATAATAATTGGAACAATAAAATATTATTTAAATTCAAAATATTTGATTGAGGCAATTTAAGCTTAAATCAAGATACTTTGATGTTTACTTAGTCAAAGAGATAAGTTTGAAATTAAATTTTATAAATTATTTTTATATTTTAAGCGTTTACATATAAACTTAATTTTATAACCCCATGGTAATATATTTTTTGAGGAAAATGAGTGATCCAATCTAGAAAAAGAGTACTTATATAACTTTATGATACACATTATAAAGGTGCCGCTCACAGGACTCCTAAGTTATAGAAACTCCCCGAACAAAGAAAAGAAAACAAAAACCCCTTTGAAACATAGAAACTAGGATCTAAAGGATGATACTAAGGTCATAAACCAGACTAAAATTAACATAGGTCAAGAATAAATCTTAAAGGAATAAGCCGGAAAGCCTTAAACATGATGATATTGATGTTGATCGGATAATCTATATCGTTCCTTAGACAACAAAAATATAGCTAATATACTATGTAGATAAATGAGCGCAAAAAAGAAGTGGCATAGCCATAAGCTATCTCAATAAGAAAAATCTGTGGTGATGGATTAAAAGGTTGCCAATCAAAACAATTTTTCATCGTCATTCTATTCCCAGTAGCACCATGGCATAATAAGTCCAATCCAAAATAGCATACTAAATGTGCATAAAGTCAACTAAAAACGTGATTGCAGCACGCATGCGCCTACACTCAACTATGTTTGTGTGCACACGTGCATGTGCTTATGTGGGCATGTAAAGAATGTTTATATACATATATATACGGGAACAGTAAAGCTGGAAATTTTTTAAAATTAACTTAGCTTTCACCTAAGAGTAGAATTTTCGAGTAGTTAACTTCGTTAAAAGGATCAACTTGGTGGGTTCTTAAATCCATATTGCGTCACCCATGGTTGCAAACAAATTTTACCTTCAAGGTATCAATGATAGTTTTTACTCTTTCAAAAATTCCCGAATTTACCTTTTTAGTTAATTTGTAGCTAGGTTTTGCAATCCACTTATAAATGAAAAGTGCATTGGCATAGACTAGGCTATAATAAGGATGTTATCATTGTTGAACATCCTTTGGCTCAATGTACGACACACACACACATATATTCATATACATGTATACATCTATATATGCATACACGCATGCACACACACATACATACATACATAAATATATGTAAACCATACAAATATATCACAAACATACATGCATACAGCATTTTGTATTCATGATACACATATGAATTTATCATGTGCATATGTAAGTATAATATATACGTATATACAACAGATATAAATCCCTAATAAGAGACAAAATAAATTGTCTGTATTCATTTAAAATGGCGCCTTCTCTAGCGATTTCTCTGTTTGCTTTTTTTCCTTCTTCCATCGTCTATCTTTCGTCCTCTGCCTAATCCTTCATCCTATGCATCTTCTTTCCAAGCTCCACCTTTGCCTCGTCTTCTCATTTCAAAGAAGAAGAAAAATAAGATCTTACTTATTCTAGATCCAGATCTAGGAATCAAGGGTGATTCTCTAACTCGTTCAGGCTAATGCTTCAACGTCGCTTGCCCTTTTTCTCTAATCAATGATAAAAAGCCTCCACCCGATATCACTCATCTATCGGATCCCGTTTTACTGTTTTCGCCTGTTTTTTAAATGAAAATGTCTATTCTTGTATCTGATTTAGATTTAGTCTCCATCCCCATAGCCGACGAGAATATTTCTAATGATGTGACCACCGCTTGCTCTTTTACCGTGTCGTGGCTTTTGTTTCCCCGTTTGAATCCATTGTGCATGAAATCGATATGCTAGTATCCCTCCCGAGCATGTATACTATATAGTTGATTTTAAGCTTGTTATTATGGATCAAGTGTTTAATATAAATTCTTTGGCTAAGCATCTCTCTTCTTTGATTGATGAAAGTGATTCCTCTGATGTCCCTGCTCCTCTTTTGGTTTGCAGCCCCATCACTATTAGTAAGCACCCTTTATCTCCTTTTTTAGCTTCTACCACTAATTCTACATATTGGAATGATACATCTATTGCGTTGAGAAATGAAGATAGAGTTTGTAATACTAATGTATGTGCTGTTTTTGTTCCCCTTGGGTTGGAGAGTAAGATTGAGGCAACTGATTTAGATTTTAGGGTGGCTGGTGATGTTCCTAATGCTCAACCTCCTACAACTGATAATGTGAATGTCTAGCCTCCTTCTAATGTTGTGCCTGTTATGAAAGTTAAGTGAACTTCTTTGTTCACTTCTTTACCGAGAAATGTACCCACGTGCCCCGTTCTTTTGGTACGGTGGAAATTGGTAGGGTGATGGTGCCTCCGACGGAGGTGATTCATGCAGGGGTTGATTATTGGTCTGACTACTTTGTTGGTTTTTTCTTGGACCCCAACCCACTGTATTTTGTCATTAAAGAAGACTGTTGCAATAGATGGAAGATTGGAGGCAGTCTTCAGGTGCATTTCGAAAAATCTATATTCTAATTCAAGTTTTCTAGGCCTAATGAAAGACTTCGACTCCCTTATAAGGGCAAGCTATTTATTGTGACTACATGGAGTCTAACAGTCGACAATGCTAGGGAGTTGGTATTATTTATTTTTGTTTGGGCTCATTTCTCTCACATTCCTTATGTATTGCCACCTTTGATTGGTTTAGATTGGTTAGTCAGCATTGTTGGAAAACTGAAGTATTTTGACTCTAATAATGTTGTAAGAGAAAATCTAGTTTATGCTAAAGGGTTAATCGAAATTATTCGGATAAGCCTCTTTTGAACAAGATTAGGGTTCAAATTGTGGGGGGCACTATGCTAGTGTTATTGTTCGTTATAGTTGGGTTTCAGATATATGCACCTCCTGAAAATATTTTGGCCACTATTTGGATTTTGTAAGCATAGTATACCTTTTGTTTCTCCTTCTCTGACATCTCCTCCTCTTCCTATTCCCGAGAAGTTCCTCTGCCCTGCACCCTATCAGGAAATGGGTGTCGAAGACCTAAGGTGCTACTAGCTCAGTCTGGAGTTGCTAGCTCTCCTAGTTTTGCTTCTATTGTAGGTCATTCCCCTACTATTATATCCATTCTTCCTACTAGTATTTCTATTTATGGCGATTCATTGGTGCCTGATTCTCCAAACCTTGATGCCATCTATTGGAATTCGAGTGAACAAGCTTAGGTTCACGAAGGTTCTGATATGAGATACAATCCAAAGTATGCAACATTTTATAAGTATGTGGGTGAGGAAGGTGAGAGGAGACATCTCTATTATCAGGTTGTGAATGCTGACCTTTCACCTTTTATTCTTGGTGAGGTTGGTGAAAAGCATAGGATTGTGTTGGAGGATGATTCATGGGATAGGAAATGTCGTTACCGTTTTGATTCGACTACCTATGTTCCATCCTTAGTGACAATGTTCGAGGAATATTTTAATGTTATAGAGCCTGATTCTTTTGGTGATGGCGTTGGATCCTTCTCTTCTGAGGAGGACTAGTCCTTCTTTTCTTGTTAGTTGTATTGGCACTTTGCCAAACTCCAGTACTTTTCTGTTTTCTTTAGCTATTCTAACGCATGTGCTAAGCATCAATTTTTTTTTTTAATAATATGGCACATCCCACCGTAAAGCTGGCTAGCCTTGCAAAAAAAGTTATAAACCCAAATTCGTTATGTGTGTATAGCTATGCACATGCTCATGTATTATTATGCTACATACATACGTATTCCTTTGCAATTTACAACATATGTGTTCATGTGAATTTATCATACCCAACAGTGAAAAAACAAAACATCAAATTAATTGCACACATGTTACATTTATGATATTTTAATTTATACACCATAAAACTATATGACATTATACGATCCACTATTTTTAATAAATAAAAATCAACTATAATTGCCATCAAAATTTGCCGATAATTAATTTTAGATATAAAGACAATATATTTATTATAAAGAATGCTTCATCAAATTATCTTTTTTTAAAAATACCCTACGAATCTTATAGTACTTATTTTAAAATATTCATCAACAAAAATATCACTTTCCTAAATCATAGTAAATATAAACATACATTTTATGGTGGCTAGAACCCTAATTTCTATTTTAACTACTCTGTTGGATAGTAAGGTACCTTGATAATATAGTCAAAAGTGTAATGGTATATAGCAAGGTACAACGATCAGGTTCAACCCAAAATAAATTAGAACTCTAAAGGTGAGTTTTAGCATGGTGTCATGGCCAGATACGAAAATATCCGGGTGGTGTTAAATAAAATGAATTAAGAACGTGAATGATAAAGGTTTTGGACTAAAAGGAGCTATTGACGCTCATTAAGGATGCTTATTCGAATGTATTCATGGTGCTTACGTACAACCTCTTTGGAAAGTCAGTGCGGCTTTGGTTAGATGGCTCCTAAGGTGAAATAAGTGGTCATTTCATCAGGTAACATTGTTCGAGAAAGGAAAAATTAGTGATAAACAGGCCTAAGGAGGTAATCATTATAGTAAATTAGTGATAATTTAAATATGTACATCTAAAATAAGATATTAGGTGATGTTTGTATGGATGATGAATGATTGTTTGACTTGATCCATGAGTACTATGTATGGGGTATACCTATTCTGAATTAATAATACTACATGGTTCACAATTGGATGACAAGTGTAGAGTACACTTATGGATTGAATTTGATGCACATGGTTTCTTTTGATGTAATGCTTGTTTACATAAGATGATGTAGCTGCTATGATGATAAAGTTCGGGGAAAACATTTTCCATGTATAATGACGCATTCTCACAATGGATGCTTGAGTTAAAAATTTACTTATGACAGGCCTAATATCTAACCCATGTTTTTATTATGTCTTATAACTCACAGGTACTCATTCAAGTAGGCGGAGTTTATGGATTAAACATGTATCTTTTAGAAGGACTGATAAACTTTAAGGATGAAGTTGGAGGCTTATCTTGCGAATAAAGCTAATTTACAAATTTCTCTCATGTAAAACAAGGAATTATAACTTGTTTTGTGTTGTGTTGGAATCTTCATATGTCAAACATGACATTACACTTATTTCTTATTTTATTTACTCTTACATGGGAACAAGATGGGTTAATGATGATGAAATGAATCATTTAAAACAATTCAATTTAATAAAAATATATTTAATAGCTCTGTTTACTCAGTGTTGCGCAAAATAATACCGAACTCACTTTGATGTTGGAAAATGATTTTGACGATGACTACACATCATCAGTGTTTATTTTTGGGTCTTGAAGTGGGGGATGTTACAATGTGATATCAGAGTTTAGGTTAAAGGACACCTGCGTAAAACCAAGCCAAGTAGAAATTAAAGGAACACCTAAGGGAAGGTATATGCAATATGTAAAGTTACTTGAATTTTGAATATAGATATATAGTAAAATATATCTACCCCTTTATGGTTGCTCTCACTCTCTTTACTTTCATTTCTCACGAACCATTGCTTAAGCATAAGGCAAGAATGGACCTATGTAACGAATGTTTGACTTTAGAAAGTACAAGAGCAAACCCTTGTTGAGGAACTGACACTATCCAACTAATGTCCATGCAGGAGAGGCACACCTGAAAGTTTGTACTAAAGTCAGTACTTAAGTGCCTATCCTATCCTAAAAAGGAATGGATATGAATGCATTGTTCTGCCAATTTACGATGGAAATTATAAGGCAAAAATTAGTTGAAGTTGTTGAGCCGAGACATGTGGTGGCATGAAAAGAAAACCTTTCTAAGATGAACAAAGATTTTAAGATTTATGGTGAAAAGATGTTTATAAGGGAGGAATCCGCTTTAGAAGTGTTGAAATGGTTGAAGGTGTGTGAAAGTTTCTTCATAGATTTGGGGTAAGATAATGTCTAGAAGAGGAGGCTGGCTTCTTGTCGGCTTTAGGAGGATGTCCTGGATTGGTGGGAGGCTATAATCGCTGAAGTCCTGGAAGGGAGATAACTTAAGTAGATTTTAAGGAGCAATCTAAGACTAAATTTATCCTCGAATCGTAGAAATGTGCTTACTATATGGAGTTCTTTTCTTGCAGCAAGAAGAGATGACTTTGGCAGAATACATTCAACGCTTTAATGCCTTGTCAAATTATGGAAGAGTGCTTGTTAATACTTTACTCTAGAAGAATGAAAAATCCACTGAAGGTTTAAGAAAGGGTTTGAATCACAATGTGATGGTGCATCTGCTGTTTCCTTTTGAAATACTGGTGGAAGTGGCGAGAAGATATGATTTCTTATTTCAAGAGGAGAGAAAAACTGATGTTAGGCCCAAGAGTAGGTAGAAGAAAAGACTCAATTTGTATCATAAGAGCGGAAAGAATCAGTAAGGGGAAAGACATCTTGAGGCGGAGCTCAGAAGTCAAATGTGCTAGGAGTTACTTGTTTTAGCTACGGACAGAAAAGACACTATTTTACTAAGTGTACATGGATAGGGCCAAATGCTTTATTTGTAATAGAAATGGTCATAAGAAGAGGAATTGCTCGGAAGCAAAGTAGACGAAAGTTTACGCTTTGGAAGGAACTTCATCTAAACCTACCACTTAGGAAAACGGGAAGGGTGTGCTTGCAGGTACTATTTTGATTTCCAATATGTCAGTTAGAGTTCTTTGATACTATTGCTACTCACTTATTCATTTCGAGAGCTATGGTTGATATGTTAGAGTGAGACACTACCCATTTGATTACGTTCTTGTGTGTGGTTAATCCGATTAGCGGGTATGTCGCTCTCGAATTAAGATGCACTAACCTTGAGTTTGGTTTGTATGGACATTTGTTTATGTGCAACCCATATGTGTTTACCTTTGTTGGTATGGGGTAATTTTAGGTATAGACTGGTTGGTGCATAGTGATGCTAGGATTTATTGTGTTGATAAAATTATCACCTTACGGAATTCAAAAGGTAGAGAAAAAATTATGATAGCATTGGACATATTAAAGGAGAAGTCAAACTTTATGTTCTATGCTATGGAGGATGATGATGAGATCAAAAGAGTATGGGTAGTCAAGAATTTTTGGATGTTTTTGAACCCATAACAGGACTATCACCAAGAGGGGCAATTGGATTGCGAATAGACTTGGCACTTGTGTTGCAATCTATTAGTTTGCTACCTAGCAGAACGCTGCCCAAGGAGATGAAAGAATTGAAGAGGCAGCTAACAGAACCTGAGGATAAAAGTTTCATCAAGCTAAGTAATTCACGATGGTAAAGGTCTACGGTATTTGTAAATACGTCGGATGGACTTTTACATATGTGTGTTGATTGCCGAAAACTGAATGAATTGACAATGAAGAATCATTATCCATTTCCTAGGATAGTTGATTTGTTTAATCAGTTGAGTGGAGCTCGAATGTTCTCACAGCTAGACTTGGCAACATGATTCCATCAACTGAGAGTAACAGATGATAGTATTCCACTAACCACGTTCCAAACAAGCTACGGTTCATAATAATGGTTTAATGATGCCATTTGTTCTGACCAACGCCATGTGTTCTTCATTGATCTTATGAACCAAATCCTTCACGATCAGTTGGATATATTTGCATTGTTCTTCATTGATGATATATTGGTTTATTCTATGGATGGGAGAGGCCTTGAAATCCACCTTATATTAAAGTTGGAGACATTATGACAACATAAGTTAAAGACAAAGTTTTTGAAATGCCATTTTTGGAAATGAGGTTTTAAGTTTCCTAGGCATGTTGTTTTAGAGAATGGATTAGCAGTGGATCCATCAAAGATAGAAACTATTAATGGTAGGTGAAGACCAATGACGATCATGGAGGTGAGAAATTTTTAGGTTTGGCTGGCTATTACCATAAAATCATTTAGTATTTCTTATGCATGGCAGCATTCCTAGCTTGTTTAACCAAAAAGAACGAGAAGTTCATATGGACCGACACGTGTGAAGGGTCATTTCAGGAATTGAAGCTATAGTCAAACACTATTCTCCAAATCGTGCCTAAAGGGAACTAGGAATTGGTATTACATACCAACGCTCATGGAACATGCTTGGGGCGGTGCTGATTCAAAAAAAGTGAGTGATAGCTTACGCATCAAGGCAATTAACGCTGCATGAGGTTAGGTATCCGACTCATGACTCGAAGTTGACAACGGTAGTGTTCGTGTCGTAAATTTGAAGGAATTAACTTTTTAGAGAATGATTCGTGTTGTATACATACCATAAGTCCCTAAATATCTATTAACTCAGAAGGATTTGAATATGAGATAGCAGATATGGAAGATTCTTGGCGACATACGATTTTGGGATAGAATATATGCCACCAAAGAGAAACAAGTTTGCAAATGCTTCAAGTAGAAAGCATCAAAATGGAATATTAATCATAGTGGGAAAATAGAAGATGTTAGAGATGCTCGTCTCTTATGAAGTGCACTATAAGAAGAATACTGGATCATGTAAAGATCTGAGATGACAATGAGTTTGGAAGCATATCTAACCTTTGTTGTTATATTTGGTGGAAGGCAAAGGGATGAACTATAGTTAGCCGAGTGAATTAACCGATTAAAGATGGGTGCTGATGTTGAAGATCTAAAAGGATTTGTGATAGACCCGAAGGAATGGCTTAGAAAGAAAGGAAGACTATGTGTTCTAAATGTAGGAGATCTTCAAAATAAAAGGTTTTGGAGGAAATTCATGCATCTAAGTTTACAATTCATCCCAAGGGCATGAGATGTATCGCTAAATTTAGGAGATCTTCGAAAAGAAGTTTGGAGGAAAATCATAGGCCCAAGTTTACCATTCATCTGACCGGCTGAAGATGTTTCATGACAAGGGATAAGAGAGAAATAGGAGAATGTGTGTAGAGGTGCTTCACCCATCAACAAGTGAAGGTAGAGCATCAGAAGCCAAGAAATTTACTTTAACCTTTGGAAGTTCAAACTTGGAAGTGGGATTTGGTGTTCGTGGATTTTATTGACAGTTTGCCTTGGTCGAGAGTAGGTAATGATAACATTTGGATGATTGTCGAAAAACTAACTACAGGTGCCCATTTTATTTTGGTGAAATCAATAGGGACGATTGCAAACTTAGCAAAGCTATGCTGAATAATGTAATGAGATTACATAGGGTTCCAAGTAGTGTTGAAGTGATAAAGATCTGTCTATCTACAATATTACTCCCAAGTACACCTTCCCACTTGTCGATCAATGGTAGAATAGAGAGGGTGAACGGTGTACTCGAGAATTTTCTAACGGCATGTGTTCTGGATTTTGAAGGATCTTGGGAATAATAGTTGCATCTAGTAGAGTATTCATATAGCAAAAGTTACTAGTCGAGTATCAGGATGATCCTATTTGAGGCACTTTATGGCAAACCGTCGAAGTCACTTATTTGTTTGTTGGATATAGGGGATAAGCTTGTGTTGGGACCCAATTTGTTAAGAGATGCTACTGAAAAGGTAGAGTTAATTTGTGTTAGGACGCAGGTAGCACAATTGAGGCAGAAGGGTTATGCCGACAAGCGAAGGAAAGAGCTTAACCTCATAGTAGACAATAATGTATTTGTGAATCGATATGGCGAGTTATGCACTTAAGGAGGAGGGGAAATTGGCACCAAGATATGTATGACCTTTTCAAATGATTAAGAGGATTGTTAAACTCAGACATCAAGTCAAATTACCAAGTATTTTTGCAGGCGTACATAATATTTTTTATATATCACATTTGGGAAATGTGTGCATGACCTGAGTTCGGTAGTGGAACCGAGGGCAATTGAGGAATTACCTGTAAAGAAAATTTGAAATATGTCAAACGATCAAAGAGAGTAATAGGTGATGATACAAAGGAGTTAAGGGACAAGGTTATCATGCTCCTTTTGCATCTAGTAGAGTGACAATAAAGACGATTGTTCCTAGGTGGTAGAGGATAGAATTAGGAACATCTACATTGAGTTGTTTTAGATATTGACAAATATAGTAAGGTGCTTTATTTGTCTATTGTATGAACCAATAGGGCACTAGCGTATCCATTCTATAATAAGACTACGTGTTAGTTGTTGCACTAATGCAATTATGTTTGATGATTGATGGTTTACATTAGTAGGGTACAAGCGTAATATTTTGTACTTGCGTGTACTTATATGACGACAACATTACACTTTTAGGGTGCTAGTGTAATTTATGTATTCTTCCTTATCGATATTTTAAGGATAAAATTTCTATAAGGATAGAAGAATGTAACATCCCATATTTTAAAGGGTCCATAAGATGAGAAATTAAATTGAAGAAATCATTAAAGGAAGAATAAAATATTTCAATTGAAAGAGTTGCTTAGAAAATTTTAATTACTTAAGTGTGGGACACTTTAAGAAGTTAATTGAATGGACTAAGGGCAATTAGAACAACTAGGGTTGGCCTTGATAATGGAATGAATAAATTAAGTTTTAGAATGAGAAGAATTTGTATTAAGGGAGATGCATTGGTGAGATTATATTAAAGGCTATTAGCCTAGGCCAAAATCACTAATCCATTTTTCCTTAGTCCCATTCTCTCGTTCCATTTCATTGTTAGTTTTACAAAACAAATCCCCTTAAATAAAGCAAGAAAGACTACCATTTTTGCAAAGGAGGAGGAAAATAAAAACCAGAAGGTCCACCCTTTCATTTTAAAAGAAAATGAAGTTTAAAGTAAGATATTTATAATCAAGATGAGTAAAATTTGCCTAAATCCCTTCCTAACCGTTTGATTTCGGATTAAATTGTGAATGAATGTTTTTGATGATGATAATCATGTTCGTATGATAGTTATTGTTTGGTTTGAAGTTTAAATGAAAGTAATTTGTTCATATTTTAGGGTAAAATCATATTTAAATGCTATGAGATTTAATATGATATTTGTAACAACGAAATAAAATTGGGGTTTTTAATTTCATGACTTATAATATTTACTTGGAATTGTTATGAATTTTCTAAGATGAGAAAATGATTAATTTAAAGAAAATTAATTATATTATAACTATTATAATTTTGACTTGAAATTTTGATATGAGGTAAAATATGATAAATTGGATTTTTGATGAATTTATGGTATTTTTCCCATTAAATTCCAATTGTATACGAATTATTTGGTGAAAGGAAGAACTAATTGTTGAGTCACAAGCTTTATGAAAGTTTTGATTTCAGACAAATAAGGTGATTGATTTCTGACAAACAAGGCGATCGACAAAAACAAGGTCAATAGAGCTATATATGGTACTCTAGATTATAGGTTGATTATTTGTTGTTGTAATAGTAATAAATTTGTTAAAATCTATCCTCAAATAATCATGCATATCAAGGGAATCAATATATATACGAATAATTTATAAGTTGCATGCAGTTGCACAATTCAATGTGCAATTTAACAGGCACCGGTCGACCGGTCAATATAGGTGCGGTCGACCGTTCTTGTGTAAATTGCACAGTGAACGTGCACACATGCACATAACGTATATATATATTTGAATTCCTGTCTACCGGTCCATTTTTGACCTGTCGACCGTTTTTAAACAGAAAGCAACTTTTCCAAAAGACACTTCTCTTCTCCAAAGGTTGCATCTCCTATCTTTCATCAATGATCATAACTCTTAATGGCAACTGTTCACAAAGAGTTACAACTATTTTTCTCTATATATACTCATCTAAATCATTGATTCATACACAAGTTTTTACAACGATTTCATATATTCTTTTAATCTAATCTCTGATCTCAATACTGTATTATAAAAGCTCTAAATTATTTATTGAATCTTTGAAACTATTTCATATCCTTTGATTCAATAATATACTTTCCTTAATCTTTTCAAAACATCATATCGCATACTTTGAGGATAAGATTATAGGAAGGGTGTACTGCTAGTGACAAATCCGTGTTTTCAAGAACACAAGTTGTCAACAACAATTGTATTTGTTCTTTTGTTGAAGTCCTCTGTGTTGTAAGAGGCAAGTGTTGAAGTCCTCAGTGTATTAGAGGCGTGAAATCCCGTTCGGTTGTTCGGGTATTGTAAACCTGTTCCTCCGGGTGAAGCGAGGTAGTTAATAGTGAAAATCCAGATAGAAGTCTGGGACTGGACGTAGGACGGTGCTCCGAACCAGTATAAAAATCTCTGGTGTGATTTTTCTATTTTCTATTTACAATGCTATTATCATCTATTTCCGCATTTGTATTGTAATCCATATTATACGATCCGTGTATACTATATTAGCACATATAATTGTATACACGCCGCACTTTCAATTGGTATCAGAGCACGGTCATCATATAACCGTAACACAGTTATTCGATATATTCTTGTAATATGGCAAATAACGCAAGTACTAGCACTCAAAACACCACTTACACAGAAGGGCAATCGACACAAAGACCTCCATTTTTCAATGGTCTTAACTATAGTTATTGGGCAACACGTATGTCATTCTTTATGCAATCAAGTAGCTATGATGCTTGGAATGCTACTCAAAGAGAAATAGTGAATCCAACAACTGATTATTCAGAATGGACTGTGGCTGAGAAAACGGCAGCAGCCGTAAATGCAAGAGCAATAAATATGTTGTTCTGTGCATTAGACCAAAATGAATATAACCGTGTTAGTATCTGCACTACTGCATATCAAATTTGGCATACGCTAAAAATCACTCATGAAGGTACTAACAAGGTTAAACAAGCCAAAATAGCCATGCTGAAAAGTCAATTTCAAAATTTCAAAATGAAACCAAATGAAACAATCAATGACATGTATTCACGGTTTCAAACTATTCACCATGCACTTATTGGGTTAGGACAAAAGTATTCTGATTTTGATGTTGTTTCAACAATCCTACATTCTCTGACTAATGAATGGGAAGGAAAAGTATTAGCAATTGAAGAAGCTAATGACCTTTCCGTCATGAAGCCAGATGAATTGATAGGAAATTTAATGTCCTATGAAGCAAATTTGCAGGCTAGAAAAGAACAGAAAGAAGAAAAGAAAAATGTAGCATTTCATGTTGAGAAAGATGAAAATGAATCAGATTCTGAAGATGAAGATTTGGCGTTCATTGCTAAAGGTTTCAAAAAATTCCTAAAATATCGAAAAGCCAGTCGCTACAATAAAAGGAAACCTGGATCAAATAAACCATCTTCATCTGCTATAGAATGTTTCAACTGCCATAAAAAGGGACACATGCAGAAGGATTGTCCAGAACAAAAGAAAAAGTCAAAAAATGACAAATTCAAATATAAGAAGGACAAATCAAAGAAACGAGCCTTCTCAGTAACATGGGATGATTCAGAGTCATCTTCATCAGAAAGTGAAAGTGATTCGGAGAATGAACAAGCTAATGTTTGCTTTATGGCAACAGAAGATGAGGTACAAATTCCTACATTTGATGAATTACTTGATATTAATGCTGAATTGATAGTCAAATATAAAGACTTAAAACGTCAATTAAAAGTAGTCAAAGCAGATTTAAGTAGAGCAGAGTTTGAACGAGATATGTTAAAAGATGAGAAGAAAATATTAGAAGAAGAACTTGAAAATATTCAAGAATCATCATCTAATGTTGACTCTCAAATATCTCTTTTGAGTCAAGAAATAGAAGCTCAAAAAGAGAAAAATAATGCTCTCACTACTGAAAATCATGAACTTAAAGCAAAAGTCAAAATTCTAGACCTAGAAAAAGCTAGTTTACAAACAAAGTTTGATGACATTACTCAAAATGTTTCTAACTTTAACAAAGGTCGAGAAAATTTGACTAAAATCATTGAAAGTTCACAATCTATTTCAGATAAACAAGGTTTGGGATATAACAAACATGAAACTAAGAAACATCTTAGAAATAAAAGGAAGAAGAAAGTACAAAAAACTGAAGCTAAGAAAAATCTTAGTTTATTATATTTCAAACCAAAACCAGTTGTGAAATTTCAAAAGAGAAATGTCAAGACTATCAAAATATGGGTTCCTAAAACAAATAATAATTTGATTAGGAACAAATACATTCAGCAATTCATGAATAATGTACATTTTAATAACAATTATATATATAAAGGGGATACCGGACCCAAATGGGTTTGGACTCCTAAGACCTAACTCTTAGGACCCTATAAAAAGTGGGTACCATGAACTTAATTCTATTTTTTGCAGGTCCCACTGAAGAAAAGAGGAAAGTGGATATTGGACAGTGGTTGCTCAAAGCATATGACGGGAGACAAGAGCTTATTAACAAATATTAAATACTCAGATGGTGGCTCAGTCACTTTTGGAGACAATTCAAAAGGTTATATCATCGGCAAAGGCGATGTGAGCAATTGCGGTACATCTAACTTACCTCTTATTACTAATGTCATGCTAGTTAGAAATTTAAAACACAATTTACTCCTACTACTCCAAAACAAAAATCGAGCTGTCATCATCAATGCTCTTATATGTCTGATAAAACTCCAAATTCAAAACGAGTTAAAAGGACACTATTCTATTCTCCTCGAACCAAAGCTCAAATTGATGAGATACACCACTACCAAAAACATCAGATAGACCTTCAGAGACAACTCCATTACGGGCAAAGTCAACTTTATCACGAGCAACAACGGACATCGGCACGATTGTCTGTTTTAGAAAAGTTGGCAACATTTTTCTGCGGTTCCAACAAACATGACGTACATGAACCAATGCCATCTAGGCCATCAACATCTAAAAGTCCTAACTCATGGGATCGGAACTATGAAAAGAATGAAGGAGCTCAGAAACAATGGAGTCCATGGTCGAATCGTATTGAAGGAAACAACGATAATTCTAATGACGAACTTTCTCATTAGATTTATATATAGTTGTTATATATTTATCTATCTCTTGTATAATGATGGTTATATTTTGTATTATGTATAAAATAATATATATATATATATATAGGTTGATATATAATAAAAAACTTGAAAAAGAATCCTATATGCACAACAGACCAGAACCGGTCGACCGCCCATATTATTGCCGGTCGACCGTTTACTCTCTGGTTGAAAACGGTCGACCGGCCAAAATTTGTAGGTCGACCGGTTACGCATTTTTCAGTTTTTTATATATAACCCTATACGTTACTTTACCCTCTACCCTCATTCACTCTCTACTCAAACTATTCTCTATCCCCAAATCACAAACCCTAGTTCCCATTCTTCAATTCCCAAATCACAAATCCTCCAACAATGGCTCCTCCTCAAAAGAAATCAAAGAAAGGAGCAATCTCTGAAACTTCATCTCATACCATCTCCGTCAAAAAATGGCTTCAAACTCCAATTGCTATAGCACGATGGAATCAAATGACAAATTACAAGTTTCATCCGGGATCTTTCATCAAATTTGATGATTTCACGGCTTACGGAGTTCGAAGGTTAGCCGATAATGCCAACATTACTCCATTGATAGATTTTTCGGCAAATAGTGTGGAGATAAATCATTTAATGATTAAATTATTTTACGCCAACATGAATCTTGATGAATATCAACCTGATAATCCAAACGGCGTCATCTGGTCTATGGTCTGTGGAAAACAAATTTTTCTTACTCATGCTAGAATTGCCTCTATACTTGGCATACCAAATCGAGGCGAAGAATTTTCATCTACCTTCTGCGAAGTTTTCACTCGAAATAGTACAAGTCATCAGTTTATAGAAGACAATAGTGATGGCACTAAGTCTATTGGACTTCGACCGACAGCAAGGTTACTTCATCGGGTCTTGATGCATTCTCTTTTTCCTAGACTTGGAAATTATGATGCAGTGTACAAAGAAAACTTCAAGGCACTCTATGCTATCTATGGTGAAATCCAAATCAATTGGGTTCACATGCTTTTTGATGAAATTCTCAAGGTAAATAATTCAACCCGGCCTCATTTCTTCTATAATGAATATATCATGAGACTTTTGTTAGCTTGTGGGGTCAATCCTCCTGATTCTGCAACTTCAACACCAAAATGCATTGATTCCATAACCATCAAAAGAATGAAGCTTCCTCCACCTTATCTTGAGATTATGCCTTTTGAAGAATGGCAACAACGAGGACCGAGAAAACAAAGAGCAACTTCCTCTCGATCTCGTCCCGATGAGGTGAAACTTTTAAGATCAAAGTCATCAACAAAAGAATCTCTTGAAACCATTGCGCGTAATCAATTTCTGCTTGAATCTCGTCTCAAGCGTATGGACTCTAAAATTGATAAGCGCTTCAATAAGGTCAAGTCGTTCTTCGGTATGCTATGGGACGCTATATCATGTTCCTCATCCACCTCTGTTCAAGCACAAGATCCAGGAAAACGTCCTGCTGCTCCAGTTTTCACATGGACATCATCTGACGAGGGCGAATCGTCTAGAGGGAACAATGATGAGGAGGAAGAGGAAGAAGATGAAGATGATGATGATGACGACGATGACGATGATGAAGAGGAGATTCGATCTGCTTCATCCTAGATTCTATTATGTTTTAGCCCTTTAAAAACATTTTCGACACTTGTACTAAATAGTGTCGTTATTTATGCTTTTCAATTAACATTATGTTCTGTAGTAAACTCTGTTATGTCTTTGATGTGTTAATGATTTATTTTTCTATGCTTATCATATTCATTCTACGCATATCATATTCTAGTGATCTGTTACTCCTTTTTGTCGATGACAAAGGGGGAGAAAGGGCTAACAATTGCTTGCAGGAAAGAAATCACATACTCAGGGGGAGATTCAGATTTGCAGATATATATATTGTCATCAATCAAAAAGGGGGAGAATGTTGAGTCACAAGCTTTATGAAAGTTTTGATTTCAGACAAATAAGGTGATTGATTTCTGACAAACAAGGCGATCGACAAAAACAAGGTCAATAGAGCTATATATGGTACTCTAGATTATAGGTTGATTATTTGTTGTTGTAATAGTAATAAATTTGTTAAAATCTATCCTCAAATAATCATGCATATCAAGGGAATCAATATATATACGAATAATTTATAAGTTGCATGTAGTTGCACAATTCAATGTGCAATTTAACAGGCACCGGTCGACCGGTCAATATAGGTGCGGTCGACCGTTCCTGTGTAAATTGCACAGTGAACGTGCACACATGCACATAACGTATATATATATTTGAATTCCTGTCTACCGGTCCATTTTTGACCTTTCGACCGTTTTTAAACAGAAAGCAACTTTTCCAAAAGACACTTCTCTTCTCCAAAGGTTGCATCTCCTATCTTTCATCAATGATCATAACTCTTAATGGCAACTGTTCACAAAGAGTTACAACTATTTTTCTCTATATATACTCATCTAAATCATTGATTCATACACAAGTTTTTACAACGATTTCATATATTCTTTTAATCTAATCTCTGATCTCAATACTGTATTATAAAAGCTCTAAATTATTTATTGAATCTTTGAAACTATTTCATATCCTTTGATTCAATAATATACTTTCCTTAATCTTTTCAAAACATCATATCGCATACTTTGAGGATAAGATTATAGGAAGGGTGTACTGCTAGTGACAAATCCGTGTTTTCAAGAACACAAGTTGTCAACAACAATTGTATTTGTTCTTTTGTTGAAGTCCTCTGTGTTGTAAGAGGCAAGTGTTGAAGTCCTCAGTGTATTAGAGGCGTGAAATCCCGTTCGGTTGTTCGGGTATTGTAAACCTGTTCCTCCGGGTGAAGCGAGGTAGTTAATAGTGAAAATCCAGATAGAAGTCTGGGACTGGACGTAGGACGGTGCTCCGAACCAGTATAAAAATCTCTGGTGTGATTTTTCTATTTTCTATTTACAATGCTATTATCATCTATTTCCGCATTTGTATTGTAATCCATATTATACGATCCGTGTATACTATATTAGCACATATAATTGTATACACACCGCACTTTCACTAATTAATTAAAGATATTTAATTAATAAATGGAATGTGCAATCAGCCAACTCTAAAAAGAAAATTTATAAATAAATAGATTAACTAATGAGTATTCGACAACAAATGGGATTGAATGTCAAACAACTACTTGATAAAATAATAAAGCTATTTTCAAGTGAATTACGATATGTCATTTCAACTTGCGATAGCTACTTGAGCTATCAACTTGTGATAGCCAACAGGCTCTCAACTTGGAAAAGATATTGGAAGCCAATATGCGATAGCTCTTGGAGCTCAACTTACAACAGTTATCAACTTGCAATAGTTATACGTTCTTAAACTTGTGAAGGCCTGAAGGTAGCCCAACTTGCGATGGCTTAAGGAAACTCAACTTGCGATGGAAGTCAACTAACGGTACTATATTGAGCTCAACGTGCTATAACTAGTAGAGTATTAACTTGCGATGACCACTAAGGGATCAACGTTCGATTGCTAGGGGAGCACCAACCTGCAAACGCTCATAAGAGCTTAACTTATGATAGTTAATGAACTATCAACATCCAATGGCTAGCTGAGGGTCGACTAGTGGTGGCATAGAGAAATTAACATATGATGGCTATGAGATAACCAGTATATGATAGCTAGATTTGACCTCTAATGGCTATAGGATAGGCAATATGCGACAGCTAAGTTCGATTTGCGATAGCATGGGAAGCTGTGATTTTCTAAGTAAAATGATGGCACTTTGGAAGACAATATCCAAGTTTTAATTCACTATTTCGTAGGGCTAAAATAATGGAGGAATTTTATAAGTTAAAATTGTGTTAATTTATTTTTGAATTGAAAAAAAGCTTCGAGAAGCTAATAAATGATAGGTATCGTTTAAACTGAAAAATAAAGATGTTTTATCTAAAGAATATGAAAGATATACAACAAATTAATGAATGAAAACGATTGGACCATGATTGTAAGACATATTGGCTCATAGAGTTGTTTGATGGTATGGTTCCTTGACTATTAAGTCTTAAGTCCAATGGTATATGATAGGATGTCACAATCGGGTTTAACCCAAAAAGGCTTAGAAACTCTAAAGGTGGGTTATGGTAGGGTGCCATTGGAAGGGTACTAAAACATAATGTAGTGTTATAAATAAAATCAATTGGCAACGTGAACGATAGTGGTTTGGGACTAAGATGAGCTATTGACACTCGGTAAGGACCCTTGCTGGACTTAATTTCAGTTGCTTACATTCAACCTTATAGGAGAGTTAAGGTGGCTCCAGCCAGGGTGGCTTCCATAGTGGAACGGGTTGCCATTCCATCGGTTGACGTTGTTCGTTAGTGATAGACAAGCCTAAGGAGGTAATGACTATAATTAGTTAATGATAACTTTAAAATGAACACCAAAAATAAGAGATTGTGTGATGTTTATAGGATGATGTATGATTGTATGATTTGGTTCATGGGTGAGTATTAAGTATATGGTATACTTAATTTGAATTGATAATATGATATTGTTCATAGTTGCTTTTGATGTAATGCTTGTTTACATAATATGATGTATCCGCTATGATGATAAACTAAGGTGGAAATCTATTCCGTGCTACAACGACATGGTCTCAATATAGATGCTTAGGATATTTTACTCATACCAAGATTTATATTAGACCCGTGTTTTTGTTATTTCCCATAAATGCATACGTACTCATTCGATTAGGCTGAGTTTATGGATTAGACAAATATTTATTGGGAGGAGGAATAAATTCTAATGATGAAGTAGAAGGCTACTTTAGCAAATAAAATTAATTTTGAAATTTCCATTGTGTAAAACTAGAAATTTTAATTAGTTATGTGTCATGTTGGTTTCTTCGTATGCCGAACAGGGCACTATTCTTATTTCTTATTATATTTATCATGCATGGGAACAAAATGGGTTAATAATGATGTAATGAATCATGTAAAATAATTTGATTTAATGGAAAATTATTTTAACGGCTTCATTTACTTATTATTGTGCAAAATAATACTAAACTCATTTTGTCGTTGAAAAATAATTTCAGCGATGACCACAACATCGTCGATGTTTATTTTCAAGTCTTAAGTGGAGGATATTACGGTATATTTGAAGTTGAATTGACTCAAAAATTTTGGTAGAAAAAGGAGATAAGTTACATTGAAATTCCAATTCATTAGATCCAATTAACTAATTGATTGCACTATGGGAAAAACGCATCCAACGACAGATATGCTCCATTGTCTGATTGCAAATCAATCTATTGTTGAATCTCATGCCATCTCATTATACATCAGACCATAGATATGCCCCGTCGTCGAATATGCACTAACATAACAATAAAAACCATATGTTGTCTGATGTTGTTGCATCATTTCTAGAATTTTCTATTAGACAACATATAAATATTGACTGATAAGAACAATTATTCATATAATGAAATAAATATTTGCAGCATGAAATAAATGAATTGCAATTTTATTTAAATAAATATTTTATATCAAATAAAATTCAAATACAATACAACTTTCGTTATCACTTTACTTACTTTTTCAAATACTATACAACTTCACTATCGTTCTACTTACATTTTCAAATATAATAAATTTCACTATCACTCTCATGTATACAACATTTCTCTACACTCTCATATATAACTTTTTTTGACTCACACTAACTCGAGTTTGTTTTTGATGTTAATCTTGATTCCCTTGCTCCAGCTTGTGTCCAGCAATCTTCTATACCTGAAAAATAATCAACGTAGTAAAATGGAAAAGGAAATAAAACTAAATTGCAAAAATAAAATTGAATTTGAATATAAATATTGCCTCAATTTATGGGTTTTTTCTCTTCATGTTTTAGATAGGGACAAAAATATCTGCATATGGACAACTTATGTTATGCATAGTGTATCATTATGCATATCACATGGCCGACATCGATTAAATCTCACAGACTGTTGCAAAGGTCAAGCCCGAATGCTCAATACAATGCAGATGTGCACAAGGTCAAGCCCAAGCCTCCTTGGGCTCAACTCGGGTGCACATGTATACAAGTACAAAACAGGCAGCAAAATAATCAAAAGTATCTCAACACTACCTTGAACAAGAAAGCAAAACAATTAAAAAAACCACGAATATATACAAGTACAAGTACAAATCAATCACAAGGGATTCGACCAACAGTGTGGACACATAGCAATCGAATTAGCAAACATTCACACACATATATACATGCATACATACATACATATGTATATATGTACATGAAAATGCAAACAAGAGAATTAGGCAAGAATTCAAGATAGTGCACATAAACAAGCTTAGGCAAAACAACAAGTGAAAATGCATATAAAATGGTTCAAAAAATCAAAATGGTTCAAAACTGAATTCAAGATAGTGAAAATAAACAAGCTCAGGCAAAACAACAACATCAAATATACATAAAATGGTTCAGCACTGGATTCAAAATAGTGCACATAAACAAGCTCAGGCAAAAGAATAAGTGGAAATGCCTATAAAATGGTTCAGAAACTCAAAATGGTTCAGAACGGGACCAGCAAAAACATGGACTAGTGTAATATACAAGTGTATATAAGTATATACATAACTGAACAAGCATACAAGTTCAAGTATAGCATGGGCCAGTTAATATACAAGGTTAAGTATATACGAGTGTATAGAAATGGACCGGCAAAAGCAACAGAAAACAGGTGTCCAAAAATAGGTTGGTAATTTCAAAAGTCTAGTTATGGTCTCTGGAAAAATTATATAATGAACGCAGAAAATAAAAAGGCAGTGAAAAGAATCAGACGTCTGGTTGGTAATTTCAGACGTCTGGTTAATGGTCAGACATATGGTTTGTGGATCAGACGTCTCGGAGGTTTTCCGAATTATTTCCAAAACCCAGATCCAGACGTCTGGTTGAACTTCCAGACTGCTGGAACTGTTCAGTTTTTCCTATTTGCCTATTTTTTGAGTGAATTTCCAATGTTTATCGATTTTTGTTAATCCGACCAGTTGTTATCACTTTTATCAACTTTGATGACTTCTTTTTCAGGATTTTTGGGAATACCCATTTTGATGGTTTTGGTATCGATTTCTATTGATTTGATTCATGTTTATGAATGTGAATTTTTGGTGATCGATTGTTTTTTTCAATCATTTTCTATGTTTTGTCACTTTAACATGCAAAGGTTTCTATATTGCTAGTAAATATTCAAACTCTTTCACAAAAATGATTTCAATTTTATTTTTACTACAAAGCACGTTTTTAAAACCGTCTTCCAATCTATTAGTATATACAAACCTTTACCTCATTCATATGAGAAATCTAATTAAACGACTTGGCAAAACAAGTGGCATGAAACGCTTGCGTTTACTTCATCGGTTAATTTTTGGACTTGTTCAATTAAAATCTCATGACAATTTCGAGTGGAAATGAACTATTTGTTCGTAAATACTTAAGTTAAGCCAGTGGTTTTGGGACATGAATCTAAACTCATTTATTTACTAGCTTAGCGTAATTTACACTTTTTATTGATCAATGGTGATCATTTTATGATGTAGACTAGCGATATAAGATGTCTCTTTGTCCACGTGGAGGACTGTACCTCGTTTTATTGAGCTTCATCTCATTTCTTTTATAGGCTAACAACCTATGGGTTCTTTGGAGTTTCGACTAATTTTTATGGGCTAGCAACCCATGTTATTTTATGGAGTTCGGTTCATCGGGTATACTGTTATTGTACTACGTCGTTGTTTCGAATTATTTGAGTTTCTGGTTCATCGGTCATACGATTATTGTACTACATCGCTGTTCCGATATGACGAGTTGGTGGAGAAGGTACGTAAAAGGGAAGATTGAAGAGAATGTGTTACGCAAGTTTATATATGTGCTGGTTATATACATATACATACATATACATATACATATACATACATATACATATACATATACATATACATATACATATACATATACATATACATACATATACATATAAAATATACATATACATATACATACATAGATATATACACATATATATAATACTTTGCTTCAGAAGAGACCCAAAAGAGAGAAGAGATGTACGTATATATAGAAGGAAAGCATGCAAGGAGGCATTAAATGGTGCATTTATTAAAGGAGGATGCACACGGAAGGGACATGCAGGCTGAAAAGAAAAAACGTAGGCTGAAAGAATGTGTGCAATTATGGCCTCAGGGCACAGTCATGGACCACTATCTCAGCCATTTAGCATTTTGCAATGGAAGTCAAAATATGAAAACAAATATACTGCGGTGATCAGCGCTACGAGATGAATCCAACGATGTAATCAAATCTGTGCTACGACATTCGTAGAAAAATTTCATCTGTCACCGCTGTAACCACTTCGACATTGAACGACAATGGCAATTCTAGATAAACTGAGCAGTAAGGTAGGAATTGGACGAAACGAAATTTGATGTTTTAATCCGAAAATTTTCTAGATCATTTCTATTTAAAAATATTTATACTTCAAATTCTTAAAATTTGCACTGAAAAATGCGCTGACCGAGTTTCGAACGAATTTTGATGTAAAATAAATTTTCTTGGCCTTAGTTCAATGAAGCATTTCAATATCAAATTTTTGTTGCCAAATTTTTGTTTTGCAAAATAAATTTATTTTAAAATCTTCATTAAATTCTTATTTAAATCATTGAAAAATTAGGTTGTTACAATATCCCCCGCTCAAAACTTTTCGTCCTTGAAAAGAACGAAATAAGAAAACAGAAAGATAGAAATAGATTCGGGCGTGGACTACATACCCAACATTAGCAATTCAAGATTTGAAGCATGGATACTCTCTTCCATTTCCCAAGTACAATCTCGATCATCTTCGCTTCACTGAACTTTGACGAGATTTACAACCTTCCTTCTAAGCTACTTTATGCTTCTTCCTACTATACGAAGTGGCTTTCTTTCAACAGTTAGATTGGGCCCACATCCATTTCTTTGAAAAAAGCACGCTGGACAATCAAGAATGGATCGTGCACATATTTGTGGAGATGCAAAACATGAAACACATTGTGCACCCCCGATAGCTTCTCTAGCAAGTCAACTCTATATGCCAATGTACCAATTCTTTTTGAGATGCGGAAAGGACCAACAAATCTAGGAGTGAGTTTTCCTTTCCTTCCAAATAGGATTACATTCTTCAAAGGCAAAATTTTGAGAAATACTTGATCTCCGACAGCAAATTCCAAGTCTCTTCTCCCTTTGTCTGCGTATTTCTTCTATCGATCCTAGGCAATTCTCATTTTCCTTCTGATTTCTTCGACTTTCTCAAAAGCTTCCAAATCATCTTGGGACTAAGAACAAGTCGATTTCCCGTTTCAACCCAATAAGATGGAGATTTACATGGCCGTCCGTAAAGAGCTTCGAACGGTGCCATTTCAATACTCGCTTAATATCTATAATTATAGGCGAATTCAACAACATGGGGATGTTCTTTCCAAGATCCTCCAAAGTCTAAAACACAAGCTCGAAGAAGATCTTCCAAAATCTGATTTAATCTTATGGTCTAACCATCAGCCTAAGGATGATAAGCTATGCTTAGATTTAATTGAGTACCCAGGGTCTCCTGAAAAGCTTTCCATAAATTGCTAGTGAAGATAGGGTCCCGATCACATACAATGCTCGACGGAATACCATGAAAGCAAACAATTTCTTTCATGTAAAGCTCGGCTAAACTCGAGGCAGTTCGAGTAGTCTTCAAATGAATAAAGTGAGCAGACTTGGTCAATCTCTCAATAATAAACCAGATGCTCTCATTATCTTTTCAGGTCCTCGATAGTCCATGAATAAAATCCATTGAAATCTGATCTCACTTCCAATTTGGAGTCTCAGGAAATCCTGCAATCTTCTGGTGATCCGGTTTGACTTCCTGGTAAGTGGCACACCTGTTGACATGAACAGAAATATCTCTCTTCATCCCTCTCCACTAATACAAATTTTTCATATTATGAAATATCTTTGTGGTTCCCGGCTGAATAGAGAATCTGGATAGATAATTTTCCCTAAGCACTTCTTATCTCAAACCATTCACGTTCGAAACACAAATTTTATTATTAACACTTAGAATTCATTTCTATCAATTTGTGTGCCCCATTCACCTTAGGTATTATCCTTCCTGCCACAAATATTTTCTTTTATTCGCCTAAGCATTGGATCCTCATCTTGCTTAGAGGCTACGCGATCCATAAGAGCTGGAGAAGCAACAAGTTGATATAACATGGCTTTGCTCCTACTCTGATCTTCGGTCACAATATTAGCCTTTCTGGGAGTATAGTTGATGCCGAGTTCATATGATGATAAGAATTTGAGCCATCTAACTTGTCTCTGGTTCAGATCCTTTTGGATAAAGATGTACGTCAGTGATTGGTAGTCCTCAAAGAGTTCAAATTATGTTCCAAGAAGGTGAAGTCTCCATAACATCAAAGCAAAGACAACGACAAGAAATTTCGAATCATGAGCAGCATAATTTGCCTCATGAGTCTTTAACTGACGTCCAGAATAGGCAATAACTTTACCATGGTGCACCAAAACAACACCCAATCCTTCACTACAAGCATTTGTATAAACGGTAAACCCTTCACTACCCATTATGAATAGTGAGAATAGGGGCAGAGGTTAGCCTGTGCTTTAGTTCTTTGAATGCATCTTTAAACTTCTTACTCTAAACAAACTTAACATTCTTTCTAGTCAAAGTTGTAAGTGGTGAAGAAATTCGAGAAAAGTCCTCAATAAATCTTATGTAATAACCAGCATAGCCTTGGAATTTATGAAAATCTGCAAGGGTTTTAGGAGTTTCCCAATCATTGATTAGGGCAATCTTTGCTGGATCAACCGAAATTCCATTCTTCGAAACCACGTGCCCAAGAAATCTAACTTCTTCTCCCAGAAGTGGCATTTAGAGAATTTAGCCTTCAATTGATGACTTCTTAGAGTTTGAAGGATAAATTCAAGGTGTTCCTTGTGCTCCTTCTAAGTCTTAGAAAAGACCTGAATATCATCCACGAAAACTAGGACAACTTTGTTTAAAACTTCCCGGAATACTCTATTCATGTGGTCAACAAAGTAAGATGAGGCATTAGTTTAGCCGAAGGGTATAACTAACCATTCATAGAAACCATCTTCTCTTCAGAAAGCGGTTTTGGGGATACTGTCTTCTATAATCCTGAGCTGGTGGAAACCAGAAGCAAGATCTTGCTGAGAAATTACCTTTGCTCTGTGCAGCTGGTCAAACATGTCGTTAATACGAGGGATCGGGTATCTGTTCTTGTGAGTAATCTTATTCGGCTCTCTATAATCTACGCATATCCTTAAAGAACCATCAGATTTAGTAGCAAATACCACTGTCGGGCCCCACTTCGAATGACTACGAAGAATCAAACCTTTAGAGAATAAATCTTCTACTTATCCTTAATTCAACTTTCTCTACAGGAGACATTCTTCTTGGAGCAAGTACGACTAGCCTCGCTCCGGGAATAAGATCAATATGAAATTCAATTTTGCACTGACGTGGCAAAGAAGTTACTTCTTCGAATACATCAGGGAATGTTAAGCTATAGGGGTAATACTAAGATCACTCGGACAAGAGTCGAGAGAGAACAAAACTTCCGGTAAAATCTAAAGGCATTCTACACTCCACTACTAAAGGATTCCCACCATCATCTTCTAAAGAAACCGTTCAAGATTTGCAGGCAATATGAGCAACAAATGCAATCAACCAATCTATGCCTAATAGAATATCGAATCATATAAAACCATGAACATAAAGTCCCATGTGAAATGATGACTATCGTTAATGAAGAGTCTGGCCTTTTTACAAATCATGCCAAGGTTTACAGGACCCAAATAGGATTTGATACACATAAAAGTTGAGATGCAGGTTCGAGTTTCAAAATATGGTTGAGTTTGTCAGATAAGTTGGCAGATATAAAACTGTGGGATGCTACGGTGTCAAACAAAACATGAACAGAAAATCATGCGATGGAAACGTACTTTGAAGTGTACCTTTGTCGTCTTCCACCTTATGAGTAGAAGCTGTCACCATGAAGATTCCTGACGGGGTTCCTTTCTTCTGGTGAGGCAATCCCTCTTGAAATGGCCTGGTTGTAAATAGATGTGGCAAAGATCTTGCCTGGTCATCTGAACTGGTGGGACATATGCCCCTGTGGAAATTAGGCAACTATTGGCATAGTGACCATTCCGATCGCGTTTGAAGCAAATGGTAGAAGAGATATCAGTGGGCATCCTCTGAGAATGTCCAATCCCACTCATATTCTATCAATACTTCTTCTGCTACTTAAATCTAGGCTTTTCTTCTTGGAATAGTTGGCAGCTGCTAAAGGAGTTGTTGAGTGAACAACCAATGTTCCCTTGGAACTCGAGTTTTCATATCATAGGGCCATATCCATAAGACTGGTGAAGGTGCCATGAACATGGGTAGTCAAACGGTCATAATATTTAGGACGAGGGCCAATTATGAACTTCAAAATCTACTTAAGTGGAGTATCGATCTGACCTAGTCCAAACTTGGATAGCTCCTTAAATTTCATTTCATACTCTGAAAATGACTACTTCCCAACTTAAGATCCATAAAGTTGTGATATAACTAAGATTTTCCAGCTTCAAGCATCCACTGGGTCATGAATACTTCCTTGAAATGCACCTAAGTGATGTTTGCTTCTTCGGTGCGGGTGGTAACAAACTCCCACAAATCTTGAGCGGCATCTTGCAACTACCAAGCGGCCAACTGACGCTTCAAGGCACCAGAAATCTCAAGTCGGGTGAAGATCCTTTCCAAGATCTAAAGGCATTACTGAGCTTCAATAATGCATTCGGACCTTGAGAATTTAGTACCACCAAGCTGTGCGAACTCTTTGCAAAACGTAGTAAACTTGACTGGTGGAACTGGTGCAACGGATGCAACTGGCGCTACTGGTGAAACTAGTGCAACAACATCTGTACGAGGCCATTTCCTCTTCCTCGACCATAAGCATTTCTTCTGTTGCTCATCCTAAAAAGTCAAAGGTGGATTTAGAACATGAAAAAGCACAAAACTTAAGGAAATCCTAATCAAAGCGAATTTTTTACAAGGAAGATAAAATCGAATCGATAGGAATTTTGAAAATAGATTGGATTTTAATAACATTTTATATTTTAAAAATACACACTCTCAAAAATTATTCCACTCATTATAGGGCATTATTAACCCTATTCCTAATGAGTTTACCCCTCAGGCTAAGGTATTCACTAAACCAAAGCTCTGATAACAACTGTGATGAGTTGGTGGAGGAGGTATATAAAAGGGAAGAGTGAAAAGGATAGGTTATGCAAGTTTATATATGTAATGGTTATATTTTTTTATACTTTGCTTCATAGGAGACCCAAAAGATAGAAGAGGAGGCACGTATACATAGAAGGAAAGCATGCATGGAGGCATTAAACGGTGCATTTACTAAAGGAGGCTGTGCATGCAAGGAATATGCAGGATGAAAAGAAATAATGTAGGCTGAAAGAATGTGTGCAATTATGAACTCAAGGCACGGTCACGGACGCTATCTTAGCCTTCTAGCGTTTTGCAACGGTAGTGTGATGACTTGCAAATCTGCACCCTTTGCATCGACAATAAACCACACATGTCCGACCCAAAGAGCACATACTGAGGGAAAGTCATAAGAAAGAAAAGAAGAGAGAAGAAGACATGAAATAAAGAAGAGAAGAGAGAACCAAACAAAACAATACAGAATCTCACTTCATAACGGAATAACATATAGTATCATATCAATGATCTTTACAAAACAGAAATTGTATTTACATACATTAATCAGTGTTCAACAATCAGTCACTAGTTATTAGCCTGGACGGTTATAATAACACGTCCTTACAATTACCAACAATATACAGCAACAAACCGCAAAGTGGATAATAAATAGATACATATATACGAAAAAGAAGATCTCCAGCTCTCCTGCTGAAGCCCCAAAAGCACCAAATCTGAACCTGTAAACATACTCGGTCTGACTCGAGCATTGAAAGGGAAGAACGCCCAGATCAGTTTGGTAAACCAGCGTGAGAAAACACACTCGACTGAATATATTAAACTAGCAAAGCTTTTCCTTTTCAAAAAAAAATATCTCGTAAGAAACGCCCATACATAAACACATACATGTTTTTACCTTACGATAACCAAAATCATTCATATCAAATCATCTTATATTATACTAGTGTCTAGTATACAAATAATACTTAACTTAGCTGAGATGGTTACGCATATAGCATTTCGGAGCTATTCATTACGCCAATACAAAAAAAAATAACAAGCTCGTAGTGGAATTTGGATTTCCATACAAATGACCAGGTGAAGGGACTACCTTCTGATGGATACACCTCTAGATGGATGTCTCGAGGCACAAAACATCTGCCCTCTACCAACACAAGACTGGCCTACCTCACTAGGTAGTACCGAATATGTCATCCTTCGGTAGTTACAGACCTTTATTCGAGGGCCCTTATAGCATACAAACCACATTAAATTACAACCTAAATGTCATTGAGGGAAGAAATATATCTAGAAGAGGATGATCATATCCTAATTGGGAATGACCTCCTTAGCCCTACTGCATCTAACCTTGTTTCGTTTATTTCTAGTTGATGAGGCCTAAGGTAACGATTACCTTTCATATATCATACGTCACATCACTTCGCCACATTGCCATCTCCATTGACTACTAATTGCCTTCCACAAAAACATAACCCTTGAGCTCGTCGGTCTCAAAGAGGGTATTAAGCTAAGAGAAGTTGCCTTCTCCACCATCACTAATGTACTTTTGTAAAAACCAATGTATGTAATCTTTAGAAATGCAATGTCAGATAAACGTCTATACAAGTTGCCCAAGAGCAGGACAAACCAAAGGTACTTTCCTACCACATCTTGCTGGGAAATCCTTAGGATTAGTAGCGAATAGTCCTTTCATTGGATATTTCATAACGAAGAGACTACTGCTACTGGATATATATTGGGATTTTAACCCCAAACGATCAACGAGCAGTCCTTCACTATAAAAATCCTAAATATCAATATCATCACAACCTGCGCAATTAAATGCATATACATTGGTCCGAAGTAGTTTTCAGATAAATCTGATCCTGGTCACTTCGCACGAACAACGCAAAAGAGTTTCTCAACTTCATATAGAAACTAAGTCTCATAGACTTATTACGTCACCAACTTTCCACTTGTTATCCTTCGGCCAAGAAGCAAGCTCGATAGATTGGAGTAAATACTCTGCACTACATGATCAGCATCCTTAACACAAACGATAATCAAGCCTACACATATGGCAACGTGCTAAGTGTACGACTAAGTAGTTCACACACCAAGACGAGGAACTAAAATGACCAAATTTGATAGTCGGTTATTTAATTATTAAAGCATACAACAAATATTTAGCACCATAAGCACTCACTAGGCCCTTTTAATAAATATTTTATTAATTAAATCACCTTCCAAACATTCACTTCAAATTATCTTTGTATAATTCCAAAACAGTTTCAACAGTTCACTATTTGGAAAACATTTCCATATACTTATCTATTAATAAGTAATTCACAAATCAATTTACTTTCAACACTTAGAAAATATTACGCATACTCAAATCATGGTTAAGTATATATTTTATTCTTTAAGGGAAACATTCTCTTAAACATATTTATTTGGGTCAAAACGAATGCTGTGTAAAACATCATTACGACAACCCAAAATCATTAGTATAGGGATTCGATAATTAGATAGATAAATCTCGTATACTATACAAAACATCTCCATTTGAAAATCATTTACTATAACAATAGTGTTATAATACATGCTGTCCTTGCTTCTCAAAAACATTTTCAACAATGAATGTTGAAATCTATGTATATACTTAACACATTTTAAAACATCTTCAAACTATTTAACTCCATTTAAAAGATCACTTTTCAAAACATTCATTTAATTTAAAGAATGAATCACCATCCAAAATTATGAATATAACCTGTTTATGAAATTTAATACTTCTACATATTTAATTTAAAGGATTATCCACTATCCAAAATTATAAATATAATTCCTTTAGCAACTTCTATAATTAACTTTTCAAACTCAATTGATTCTGGATTTATAAAACAATGTTTATAAATAGCATTTATATTTTAATAACCAATTATAAAATCCCCTTATTTACTAATTCCATTTATGTCTCATTTATATGCCAAAATCAAATTACAAGTTAATTCACTTATAAACTCTTATTTACGAATTTATTCTTTTTATAACTTCATAAATTATAAATCTTATTACTTATAAGATCCATTTACAACTTTATTTTAACAGTTACAAAACTCGTTTATAATTCCATTATTTTTATTTATAAAATATCAATTTTATAAATCTTAGATATATATGTAATCCATTTATAATAAGTTCAAAATCTCAATTTTAACTATCTTACAAAATAGTGACCTCGATATTTAAAAAATTGCATTTTGATTCCATTTAAATTAACTTCTTCTTTTAATAATTTATTAATCATTATTAAAACTTATATAACTTCAAAAATCATATTTAAGTATATTTCACAAAAAATCATAATTTTCATAACATAAAAATTATAGCTTCGTATTAATTTAAAATAAATTCATTTTCTTAACAATTCAAAAATTAATAAAACGTATATTTTCAAAATCACTTTGAAATCCTTTTCAATTTGAAATCATCGTTTTAATATTTTTAAAATTCCAAAATATGGCCCAATGCTACAACAACACTAAATAAGGTGATTCATATCAATCACATCAATCCTGGCATCCAAAACATTATATATCATATGATAATAACATATATAACAATATCTGTAAATAAAAATCATCACTGGTGAGGAATCCAGTTGGATTCCTCCAACCTATCACCTGTAACAAATGTACATATAACATATGTGTACAATGTCCGCTTCGAGGCAGACGCACGTACAAGAGGTCATCAGCTCATACATGGGAATGTATAGGGTCTCATCTGCTCCAATAGGTAGGAATACATCCAAACCAATCAATATACATAATATATCATAAATCATCCAAAAAATCAACAATCAACATAAAATAAATTTATTCTCACTTATATAAAAATATAAGCAAGACAGAAAGAGTGAGTTGTACTTACTTTGGTTCCAATAGCCATTGCAGTGTTTTCTTCCAAATAAGCGTTTAATTTTAACCAAAATTTTCATTGGATCCAATCAACTCCAAACCAGCTCCATCATGTTACGTTCGCAAATACGAATCTAACGCAACTTGTTTCGTATGAATTCAGCCTCGTACGTAAAAGATATGATATTTTAAACACTACAAGATTTAAATTATAAATTATTTACAAATTTTATTTTTATTTTGAACCTTTATCAAATCTAAGCCGTTGATTTCATTTACAGCATATCTAGGCCGTGCTTTTCCTTCTTCCCCTCTTCTTCAGTCATGCCATTCGAAGAAACCCATCATGCACTTGACCGTTTGTTTGTTGCGCCTAACATCGTCAACCGTAGGACGATCGAGCAATGCCAATAAGAAACCCCATCCTCCCCACGCCAACGAAAAAATACCAGCCTACCCTCGACTAGTCAATTGCTAGAAAAACACGGATGAAGGTCATGGGTTTGAACTCGATTTGCCGCCACGTCGAGCCTCTATCTCCAATCATGGCCATTGATGACGTGGAGCTCGTTGAGCTCTACAATTCTCCTTCATGCGTCTTGCCATTTCATACAGCGGATCAAAAGAAAAAAAGGGAAGAACATTAGAAGATTTTGGCCATTCATAATTATATTGGCAGCGGTTGATAGAAATTAGGGTTAGGGTTTTGTTTGTTTGTAAATTATAAAATGTGGTGGCTTTATATAGAAAATTTCGTGACACTATTCATCCGAAATTTTTCGAACTCCAATCGAAGTGTGTCGTCTGGCGTTTATAATTTTTTACCCCTATTTTGAAAACAATGGAATATATATTGGGAGCCAATTGGATCGTATTTGGAAGATAGGTTTTTGAATCGACTTATTTTAATTAAAATTCACTTAAACAAATTTCTATGCGTTTTAGCTTCGTACGACCAAACTGTAAGTCCGATTGACATGAAATTTGATATCCTACAATAATATAACATTACCAATCGAATGAAACAGGTTTCGCTGAAATCCGAAACCATGTCAAAAACGACTATTGTTACCCGATAATTAAATATTAAAATATTCAATTTCTATGAATTAACTTTTAAATCAAATTTAAAAGTTTACCAACCTCATTCTAATTCAAATAGAATTTTATTCAACTTTATAAATCATTTTCATTCAAATTTATTTAAAATCAATTTATTTTCACAATTTCAAATATTAAACTAACAATTAACTATCCCATTAAATCACTATACTCGAAATATTAATTATTCAACTTATAAAATTTACTTGTGAATATTTGAAATCAATTAAATATGAATTTCAAATGACTGAAATTCTAGGTTGTTACAGGAACTCAAGATATGAAACCAAATATATCATGGTGATCGACGTGATGGGATGAATCCAATGATTTAATCAAATCTGTTCTACGACCTTCATAGCAAAATTTCATCTATCGCCCCAGCTACTGCTTCAAAATTGAACGACAACGGCAACTCTATATAAACGGAGCTACAATGGTTGGAATTGGATGAAACCAACTTTGACATTTTAATCAAAAAAATTCTAGATCATTTCTATATAAAAATATTCATACTTTAAAATTTGATAGTTTGCACTGAAAATCGTGTTGATCGAGTTTCGAACGGATTTTGGTGTAAACTAAATTTTGTTGGCCTTGTTTCGATGGACGCATTTCAAATATCTAGTTTTCGTTGCTAAATTTTTATTTTTCAAAATATTTTTATTTTAAAATCTTCGTTAAAGTCCTATTTAAATCACTGAAAAATTCAGGCGTCAGACTAAATGCCTAAAAAACAAGTTGGCGAACTTGGTAGATCCGATGACCTTATCAAATTGCGAAATCATGGAACCTTATGCTTCTGCACGTTTGGATTTAATACCTCGGGTCCAATTTATAATGTCAGTTATTAGGTTAGATAACTATAGTTCATATTTGGCTAAACTCCCCGAAACTCGGATGATAACACTTATAGAGATAAGCTTAAATTAGAATTTATACGTCGAAAGAATATTAGTATACTAACTTTAGATACTATGCACAAACCTTTTTGGTCGGATGTTGATGAATGTAAATAGTGAGACCCAAGTACATTGTTTAAGATGCCTTAGAAATATAGTTTATTGCCAAAAGAATGATACCATATAGGTCCAAGATGCATGATCCAAGATGGCACTATAAGTCAACGTTTATTTTGGATATCCTCTAGAATCTGAGACATGATCTTGGAAATAATTAATATGGCTAGATATCGAGATAAGAACATAGCGATGTACCAAAAGAATGGAAAAAACTAAATGAATAACTTCCAAAAGTTCCTAGAATAAGATGATGACAAAATTAACAAGAAAGGGTCAAATGCATTAATGTGCAAATTTCAAATACTGAAAAGAGAAGAGCTCCTCTACATTGAATAATTTAAGACGTTTGTATTTACTATGCCAACAAAACTGCCAAAATGATTAGTCAATAGACATATTAAAAGGATTATGCTCCCAACAAAGAGGAAAATACTGGGACAAATTTTACAAAATTACAACTACATTTTTTATGAAAACACATATTTGCAACCATATGAAAGAATATAAAACCCTAGCTTACTCTTCAAAAATGGCCTTTCCTCGCCTTTAACTTCTTCATTGACTTTTTGAATAGAGCTTCTTGAAACTTGTACCTTACCAAGGTGTAAGAAAAGAGTAGTCCGACTAAACCTCCACGGACCAAGAATGATAGATATGGAAATCCAATATACAACAAATCGAAAGTGCATGTTCCTTACTATTTGCATGATGCGTGTAAGCTGATCCTTGTTGGAGATGAAAGATAGGACAACCGAAGCTCCGTAAATAATGAATATTTCAAGTATGTAATCATAGTGAGCCTTATCTCCAGTCCATTCAGGGCTGTGAGCTCCAAAGGTCAGATACCCATTTAACCTATTAAATGGTGTCTGATGCCTGGTTCTTATAAAATGGGAGCTTGAAACCCTCCACAATTGGGGGGCTTAGGCGACCATACAATGGACGCTAGGGTTTGGATGTCCATTAAATGGACGCCCAAGCCCAGTTCAGGATCCTGAATCGAATCCTCAATATTAGCCTTAATTTTAAGACTTGAATTAATGACTGGAATTGAAAACTTTAATATTCAACCCTAAATTGTAGCACTGAAGATGCTCTTAGAAATAGTCTAGCATTTGGTCTACTTGTTTGTTGCTCTTAGCACTAACTTTAAAAGTGGTTTTAATGTTACTCCATATGAGTACATCTTCTTAATCCACTCCTTCCTTTATTAATTGAAAGGCATGATTGATCCACGTTTAAGCTTTACCCGAAACTCAGTTAGACATCTAATTAATGTCGGAAGTAGATTCTCTATCATAGGCCCTGACCTTTGTGTATGCCTTAAAAAGAATGATTTGGAACTCAGTGCAGTCCTTATAAAGGGTTTGAAAACTTGCTTACTGGCAGCATTATTAGCTTGGGAAGGGGTATGGAGACCATTTTCCTTTTCCTTCAAATTCTCACTTCTTTAGCTTACCCTTTTATTTTTCATCCTGAACCGGGATGTCCTCCTTGAGTTTGAGGATGTCAGAGTCTTTGACCTTAAGGTCCTCAGTTAGCTTAAGGACCTCTAATTCATTGGTGGCGTTTGCTTCAGATGCATCTTTATTCGGGCCTTTGATTTGTTATCAATGCTTCGAAACTGCATCTTTAGCTGTTTCGGCCTCCACGAAATTATCTTTTGGATTCCCAAGTATAAGGACCAATAGTTCGGTATTTTTCTATTTCATATGTGTATAAAAGCATAAAATAAGAAAATGTATTTATTGTTAACATTATTAAAATGGAGTTTTATTATTATCGAAGGCTCTGACTTTTCGAGTTTGTTTGTAAAAAGAGTAAAAGATTAGTTAGAATCATAATATAAATATGTAGTATGTAAAATGATAATTTTAAAATGGAAACAAATTTATAGGAAAATAGTGATGATTCTAGGGTCTGTAGACCAAATATAAAACAATTTCTCTACAATAATTTTGCTAATATGTCTCTCATGTTAATGCTTCTTCTGGATTTGTAAGTAGTATGTACACATGGAGTTACAATTTTGGAATCGTGCAAGTTAAAAAGACAGTTTATTCCATCGTTGGATAGTACCCATACCGTTAGAAGTGGTATGCTGCTTTTATAATTGAAATAATGCTATACAATACCAAAGGTCCATCGAATGGTTTAGGTTATAGTGCCGTAAAAGGTAAATAAAGAACGGAACCAAGGGTAGATAAATTCCATTTGATAAATACTTCATGGCCTAAATAAAACATCATTCCGATGGGGTGAACCATGTGTCGCTCGGTCTTGAAGCTATGGCTTCAACTTCGGTTATGTCAAGATCGCATAAGATTTGGCCTAAGTCAGCTTGTTTAGTCAAACTTAATAGGCCCCATAGTCTAATGAAGACTCAAATTATAAAGTTTAGACAAATATTAAAAAAATAACAAAAATAATATAACATGTAAATAAAATTGAATGGCCAACATTAAGTGAATATGACTACAAATCCAAGTATATGAACATAACACACCGATCTGACGATTAAGGGAATCGATTTAAATTTGGAAAGAGAAATAATTGAAACATATTAAGATCAGTTACCAATAATTATGCATATATACCAAGGCTTAACTCAACATGAAATCAAAATAACACTACAAATTGATGTAAAATTAAGAGAAATCAACATGGAACCAATAAGATTAATTCAAAAAAACAGGTAGAAGTAAATTAACTCAATTTGATGTCGAACTGTACTAAAGGTGCAAATAAATCAGTAAGTATGGCATTGAAAGTTCAAAAACTCGCTGATTTGGTGTTGATTCTACTAGTAAGCGTAAGAAATAGGAAAATAATACTTAATAGTGATTTATTATAGAATGAGAGTGTTAACCTGCCTTTTTACAAGGCTACGGGCAGGCGGCTTTAACTTAATCGACTGCACATTCGTCGAGGCTAGTGTACGATGAATTCAGTCGACAAGACGGATGGATGATGCAACGCATTTGAAAGATGGAAATTGAATTGGATAGAGATGGATCGACTATAATTTGGGTCAAGGAAATGTGGTTCGGTCTGGAAGTTAGAAATGGTTCGGCATTGGTTGATGCTCGGCATAAAGGAGTCGCACCTCGATACGTCGTACCTTGATACCTCGCACCACGATACCTCGCACCTCGATACCTCGCACCTCGATATCTCGCACCTCGATACCTCGATACTTTGTACCTCGCACCTCGATACCTCGATACTTGGTACCTCGCACCTCGATACCTCGATACCTCCATCTCGATACCTCGCACATCGATACCTCGCACCTCGATACCTCGATACCTCGCACCTCGATACCTCGCACCTCGTACCTCGATACCTCCACCTCGACAACTCGCACCTCGATACCTCGTACCTCGATACCTCCACCTCGACACCTCGCACCTCGATACCTCGCACCTCGATACCTCGATACCTTGTACCTCGCACCTCGATACCTCGCACCTCGGTACCTCGATACCTCGCACCTCGGTACCTCGATACCTCGCACCTCGATACCTCGCACCTCGGTACCTCGATACCTCGCACCTCACACCTTGATACCTCACACCTCGATACCTCGCACCTCGCACCTCGATACCTCGCACCTCGATGCCTCGCACCTCGATACCTTCCACCTCGATACCTCGCACCTCGATTCCTCGCACCTCGATGCCTCGCACCTCGATGCCTCGCACCTCGATACCTCGCACCTCGATACCTCGCACCTTGATGCCTCGTACCTCGACACCTCGCACCTTGCTCGGCATTGGCGGCTCGGCATAAGTCGCTCGGCGAAGATGGCTCGGTGGAAATTCTTAATAGGGCTTTACCGTTTAGAAAGCCCAACAACTCAAAATTCGTCTATAAATACAGCTTATAGGGGTTTAGAAAAGGGGATGCTCTTCTTCTCTTCTGCTCTCTGACTTTTTCCTAAGACTAAAGTTAGTCTCCCACTTTGTAACTATAACTGATTCTTACATCAATAAAAAGAAAACTTATGGAGTGGACGTAGGCCGGAGTTAGCCGAACCACTATAAAATCTGTTGTTCTTTACTACTTTCATTTTAATTTTGATTGTTCTTCATATTATTACTCTCTATAGACAACCTACCTGTGTGATGTGATTGTGATTTGGTGCTTTCATCTGGATTTGGGTGTTAGTGACCAATTTTGGCACTAACATTTTGGTGCTTTCACTGAGAAAGCTAGCACTCAGGAATTTTGGATCTTTAATTTTGGATTGAAAAGCTTGAAAACTCGGATTTTAGGAAGCAATGACTAGACCACCAATAAGGAAGGAAGCAGCGGAAAGGATCAATCAGGAAGGAAGTCATGGGGCCTCTTCTAGATTTAGAGAGGATCAGGCATCCGTCTACTTAACTCGGGACGAGATGTTGGTTATGATGAATTCTATGCAGGCGCAGATGATGAAACGGCAAAAGGAGATGATGCATGATCTTCTTAGGCAATCTAGACAATCAGGAATTGCAGGTGCCCAAGTTCTCAAAACTGGACTAGTGGGACACAACCAGCGTGTGGATGGAGTAATTCAGCAGGAGGCAATCCCCAATCAACAGACAACTAACAATCGAGATGGGCCTTGACTCGGGGGCGCACCACCAGATAATGCTGAACCAGTTCATGGAGGAGTTCCAGCTAACACCACGTAACAAGATGCTGGTAGGAATGTAAGAGCGAGAGATGAAGAGTATGTACCAAAATTCCCTCGGGGACTCGGGGACTCAGGGGACAACCCTTGACGGACGATGCTGGATTAGCCGAGATTATCAGGCGAACTATGCGGGGAGGTTTGACCAATAGAGATCTGGAAGGAGTAAACAAGAATCCATTCACTCGTGAAATCAGGGTAGCTCGGAATCCACCAGATTTCAAGCTACCTAATATAGAGATGTACAATAGCAAGGCCGATCCAACAGATCACTTGATGAGATATACAAGACACATGGAGGTGCTGGGGTCATCGGAAGAAGTTATGGCTCGATGTTTTCCTTTATTCTTAACGGACATAGCTGCTATGTGGTTCAGACAGCTGGAAGAAGGATCTGTCGGTACATGGACAGAGTTGGTGGACAGGTTTCTGAAGCAGTTTCGGGTACATATCAAAAGGACAAAGAACGTAATGATGCTGACATCGATAAAACAAAGGATAGATGAGTCGCTCGGAGCCTTCTTAACTCGGTTCAATGCAAAGGTCACTTCGGTGGATCGACCGGATCCATCGATGGTCTTAATGGTAGCAGTATCAGGGGTCAGAGAGAATTTAGATTTCAAGGTATCTTTAATACGGGACCCATTAGTGGATCTCAGGGAATTCTTTCACGAAGCTGGGAGATTCCTTCAGCTGGAAGATGCATGCTCAGATATGAAGTTAAAGGAGGTGAACGCGGTGGAGGATGGAGGGCCATCCAGTGGAGGCTTGGAAAAAGATAAAGATAAAGGAAAAGGGAAGCGGGATGACGAATTAGGAAAGGCTAGGAAGTGGTGGAGAGAGCAAAAATTCTCCACCTACACAAGATTGAACGAGGCGTTGGAACGGATTTATTTGGAGACTCGGAATCGCCTTCCCTACCGAAGGCCGCCTAGGAGAGAACCCTCCGAACATGAGAGGGCATCATGAAAACGCTGCCTCTTCCACGATTTGGATGGGCATGATACCAACAGCTTCAGGCACTTAAAGGACATAATTGAGGAGCATGTAAGGAATGGACAGTTGCGACAATACGTTGAAGCTTGAAATGCAACGGTGGGGCAGGAGCAACCACCGTCTACCTCACACAGTGATGGTGCGAGGCACGAGAATGATGGTCGATTAGTTATCATTTGACTGGGATATTATGAAATAAGAAGAAAACTACGGGCAAACGGCCAAGTCACTTACTCATGTACGGGGACGGAGATAGCTTAGGCGTGCTCTGAGATGATGATTAGCCGCGACGCTCTAGTTTGTGAAATCTGCTTTCTCTTTTTTGACTTGGACATTTGCTTTTTTTATGGTTTGGTTTGAACTTCTGGTTTTGTTTGTTTCTTGGTTTGGACTTTTTATTTGGATGATTGTTTTCTGGTTTGGATATTGGTTTGGATTTTCGATATGGATTTTTTTTTGTTTTTTGATTTGATATGGATTTTGAATCGGCTTTCAATTGCATTTTTTATCTGGCAAGGGGTAGGTCGCTTTGTCCAAGCACGGCAAATCGACTTATTCAGATCGTCGTATGAACTATGCTTGGCAAGGGTCCGGAGAGACCAGAATTCGGCCTAGGACTTAGGCCCTATATTATAAGTTACTATTTCAGGTTGTCGAGTATGGACAATGCTCGGAAAGGGTCCAGAGCGACCAGGATTCGCTTAGGACTTAAGCCATGCATAACTCAACGTTCAGGGACACTAGACTATGGTCGTCAATTGAGAATTATGCTTGACAAGAACGAGGAGAGGTTACGGATATGAATATTGGCTATGAGCGGCAGAATTTGGATGTTGACCCAGAAAGGTCCTAGATTCGGTTATTGGTTATTGGATATGGATGAAACATGGACTTTGGATGTTGAATTTGAGGCTATTCAAAACACACCTTCCAACAGCAAGGTATGTTTTGGGGTTACAAGGCTACAGGCAGACGGGTTTAAATTAATCGACTGCACATTCGTCAAGGCTGGTGTACGATGGATTCAGTCGACTGGATGGATGGATGATGCAACGCACTTGAAAGATGGAAATTGGATTGGACAGAGATGGATCGACAATAATTTGGGTCAAGGAAATGTGGTTCGGTCTGGAAGTTAGAAATGGTTCGGCATTGGTTGCCGCTCGGCATAAAGGAGTCACACCTCGATACCTCGTACCTCGATACCTCGCACCTCGATACCTCGCACCTCGATACCTCGCACCACGATACCTCGCACCTCGATACTTTGTACCTCGCACCTCGATACCTCGATACCTCCACCTCGATACCTCGCACATCGATACCTCGCACCTCGATACCTCGATACCTCGCACCACGATACCTCGCACCTCGATACCTTGATACCTCACACCCTGATACCTCGCACCTCGATACCTCGCTACATCGTACCTTGATACCTCGACACCTATCACCTCGTTCAGCATTGGCAGCTCGGCATGGGTCGCTCAGCGAAGATGGCTCGGCGGAAATTCTTAATGGGCCTTTACCGTTCAGAAAGCCCAGCAACTCAAAATTCGCTTATAAATACAGCTTGTAGGGGTTCAGAAAAGGGGATCTTCTTCATCTCTTCTGTTCTCTGACTTTTTCCTAAGACTAAAGCTAGTCTCCCACTTTGTAACTGTAACTGATTCTTACATCAATAAAAAGAATACTTCTAGAGTGGACATAGGCCGGAGTTAGCCGAATCACTATAAAACCTGTTGTCCTTTACTACTTTCATTTTAATTTTGATTTTTCTTCATATTATTACTCCCTACAGACATCCTATCTTGTGATGTGATTGTGATTTGGTGCTTTCATCTGAATTTGGGTATTAGTGACCAATTTTGGCACTAACAGAAAGTAAATAAAGAAGAAGAACTAATTGATTATTAATATATATTTGTAAAAAAAGAAACTAAAAATAAAGATAAGTAATAAATGCATGTTCTCCCCACTCTTTCATTTGTGTGGACAATGGTGATTTCTTACCACTTTCATTTATGCAGAAAATTCTAAACCTTCAAGACAAGTCCTTTTTGATATTCTCCCCACCCTTCACCAATCTGTTTTGCCTTAGTTGTGCTTAGGTGATTTTAATAGCATGCAATCCTACTCTGAAAAACGTGGAGGTAGTTCACTTATGCTATTTGATATTTCCCCTTTAAATCATGCTATCAATGAATCTCATCTTCATCAAATCCCTAAAACTGGAGACTTTTACACTTGGAATAATAGTAGTAGATCTGGGAATAGAACTTTTGCAAATTGGATAGATCATATTTTACTCTTTTAGCTTTCTTCTCTTTGCCACAACTTATCTCACATTTTCTATCTCCATCTTTATCTAATCATAGCCCTATCATTTTGTCTTGGGGTTTGGTTGAAGGAAAAGGTCCTTTTTGTTTTAATTTTTTTAATACTTGGACTAGTGAAATAGATTTTTTATCTTTAACTTAGCAGGTATGGGTACAATAGTGTATGGTAGCCTTATGTTTATTCTACAAACCAAACTCAAACTTCTGAAAAACAAGTTGAAAGTGTGGGCCTCTTAAAGATTTGGCAAGGGTAATCTTCTTTCTGATACGTTAAGAGATGATCATGAGGCAGTGCAGCTTCTTATGCAAGATAATCCTACTTATTCTGATATTTCATTCAAGGAACATATTTTTACTGCTCAACTTAAATCAGCTATCAGGATGGACACGAAAATGTTTAGGCTAAAGAATAAAAGAAATTTGGCTTAAGGGAGGTGATACGAATTCTAAAATATCTCATAACTCGATTAAGTTCAAGAAGGCTTGCATAATTATACATTCTATTGAAGGTCATCAGGGATACCAATGCTCTTCTAACAATCGCATCAAAAAGGCTTTTCTATCTTTCTATACTAACTTATTTACTAACCATGATTCTCCTCCTGACCTTTCTATTCTCACTAATACTAATCTAAAAGCTATTTCTCATGATCAGGAAAGTTCTTCAATTCAGCAGATTACTTGTAAAGAAATACATTTAACTATCAATGATATGAAGTCTACCAATTCTGCTAGGCCTGATGGCTTTTCTGTTCATTTTTTTTGAATTTGTTAGTCTATTATCAAAGAAGTCTTTTGCAAAGCAATACTTCATTTCTTTAAAACCAATATCATGTTGAATGGGATAAATCATACGAGGCTGGCCATTATTCCTAAGGTTGAGTTGCCTCAAGATGTCACTCAATTTAGGCCCATTGCATGCTGTAATTGTATTTACAAATGCATTGCAAAAATACTTTCTTCTCGAATGAAAAACTACATGAATGATTTAATTTCTAATAACTAGAATGGCTTTCTTCCTAGTAAATTCATTACCGAGAACATCATTCTTTCTCAAGAGCTAATGGGAGGTTATAACAGAGCTAATCTATCTCCAAGATGTTTTCTTTTGTTAGATATACAAAAGGCTTACGATATAGTTAAGTGGTAGACTATTATATCCATTATGTCCAAAATGAATTTCCCTCTTCCTTTTCTGGCTTGGTTGCATACTTGCATATCTACGGTACAAGTCTCTCTATCTTTGAATGGTGAGATATTTGGTTATTTTAAGACTCGAAAAGGAATTAGGCAAGGAGATGCTATCTACTCAAGTCTCTTCATTGCTGTTATGGAACTCCTACTTTTCTTATCAACCAACATATTATAAACAAGAATATTTCTAGACATCGTAGGTGCAAGGAACATAATATATCCACATTGATGTTTGTCGATGATTTCTTATTGTTCTCGAAATCTACTCAAGGATCCATAACTAAAAATTTTAGTACCTCGGATTACTTTGCATCTATGACATGTTAATGCATTATTAGATGTAAATCATATATAAGAATTGCTAGCCTTGATTCATATGAAGCTAATCTCTTTACTCAACTCTCTGGACTTCAACAACGTAACATTGATGTTATATATCTTGGTGCTCCAATGTGTACTACCAAAATTTCAACAGCTCAATGCCTTCCATTATTTGAAAGGATTAGTGATAAGCTCAACAATATACCTACAAAAAAATTATCTCAAGCTGCCAGATTGGCAGTTATAAAAACCATAGCTACTGTAATGTTCATTTATTATTTTAGGATTTTCATTATTCCTAGTAGACTAATTTCTATGCTTAATAGAGCCTTTAATCACGTTCTATGGCATCGGAATATTTTTTTAACAAAAATTATTCCTATTGCTACAAAAAACTGCAATTACTGCATAAATATGGTGGTCTTTGCATTATTTATTTAAGGCTATGGAATCAGGCCGTTGGTTCTCATTATGTTGACAAACGTCTAAGTGGTTAGAGTTCCTTGTAGGCTTTTTAGACAAGGCACTTTAATCTTAGGAATAATTCTTTTTGGACCATGGACATACGTTCTGATGTTAGTTTCCTATAGAGAAGTATGCTCAAATATAAACCACATTTTCTTCTGATGGTTAAATGCAGTGCTAACAACACCTTCTGGCATTCTCCTTGGAATTCTCCTAGAGTTATTCTGTCCTCCATGATTAACTACAATCTTCAAACTAGATCTAGAATTCCTGAATCTGCTTTAGCTAGTGATTATATACATAATAATGTCATAACATTGCCTTATGCTAGCTCTGTCAGTCTTAGATTGTTGTGAATATAATGCATTCTAATTTTGAGCATGATGTTCATGACAGTCTGCAATGGAATAAACTACAATATCACTCTATATCTTCGATTTATGAGTCCCTCCTTCAAAACCAAAATAACTCTGTATTCCTTGGTTAACGAGGATCTAGAATTTTGGCTCTAAACCAAAAGAAGACTTACTTCTATGGAAAATTATCAACAACGCTGTTCATACTCGTGACAATCTGGTTCATAGGCATATTTCTACTATTTCTCATGTGTTCTATGTACTCATGCTCCTGAGAACATGGGCCATCTTTTTCCTTTTGTAAGTTCTCATTTATGCTTTGGAAAAATGTTCTTAAACATTTTAAGGCCAAACCTTCTATTCGAAAGTATGCTACTGAGTGGTTAAGGATATATAAAGCAATGTGATGGAGATCACAAGACTCGATGCGCCTTCTTAAACTTCCGAAGAGAGTTATTTTGGTGATTTGGAAAGAAAGGAATGTCGGAGTTTTTGTCGGGGATCGGCTTCCAATCTTGTCTTTGTTCCGGAAAGTGATTCAATGAGAGAACTGGTTAGGTCATAAATATGAAAATTTTGCGTATTTATAACTAACCATGTTCTTTCCTATGTTGTCGTTTTCTAGGATTAACCTTTATATTTGTAGTTATTTTTGTGTGTGTCGTATCGATCGTTTGTTTAATAATATAGTGGACGGACACTATAAAACTAGCTAGCCTTTTAAAAAAAAGTAATAAATGCATATTATAATAGCCACTGAGATATAAAAAGTTTCTTTTTCAAAAGCTATGATTGCAGAATTTGTATAGTATTTGCATAGAAAAGAGGAGCTGCTTTTCAAGAAGCCACTTAGAAGATGTCATGTGTCGGCAGTATTAATTTCTTGGAAAATACATGTTTATTCCCTTCCTAAGAACAATCTTCAGTAAAAAATGTAGAAATCATACTTTCATAATCAACTTTGTTCATAAGATTTTTGGGGGCATGTGTTATACCATATTTTGCAGAAGGACTTTAGGCTATACATATCTGAGCAATGGGTCTATGGGTAGGTCATTCGCAAAACACAATGAACAAAACCGAAAGGATCACCTACCCTAATATTGAAGCCCTATGTAATCATGAGTAAATTATGAAATCAAAAAATTAGGTTATGAAACACGAAGGGTTGTGTACCAAAGGGATTAATATATTAAGAAAAGCTTAACTCGCTTTTCCATAATTAATCAATGCCTATTATTGTTCAATGGATGAAACCCAAAAGACTAAGCTGAAAGGATAATATAACATAATATCGTGCTTAGTTGTCTATGAGTAATGACAATCATGTAGAAACCAAAGACCGAGGTATACAACATTCTAAAGGACGAAAACCTTTGGAGACATGCAACACGAAAAAGGAGCAGCAATATTACAATACTATAATACTCTCCCATCATCCACATATAGGTTGCAGATATTAGCTAAAAGAAAGACGTCCATAAACTACGTGATGGTAATCTGCAGACAATATTCAAAGCAAGCCAGATTAATGTCAAATGTTAGCAACCTAACATCTCAACTCTGATATACATGTCATGTCATCAACCTGGGCCTTCACTAAATTTATATAAATAGGAACTGATCCCAATGCACATGAAGAGAAATTCAGATATTATGTTACGAAGTATGATACTTTCCTAGATTAGAGCTTTCTATAAAACACCAAATTGGTAGAATGTGTTAGTACATCATTATAAAAAGCCTTTTGACTTTGTTGTAGGCTCTAAGATGGAAATTATAAATTATATCTAAGGCTATGACTTGAACCACAATAAATCCATATGTCCTCCATATTGATCGCCATATCGCTTTCGTTTTCGACAGGACTAATCACACTTATCTTCAACATTAACACATAAAATTCTATTCAGCCCCTTAATGCAACTTAAAGTCTTTGGTAACTGTTATATTATAAATTTAAACATGTCGCATGTTAAGGAATGGCAGTCACAACTTAATGGTTGTAAAAACTATTGTAAGATAAAGGTTGGCAATGGTTGATGTAGATAAAACGAATGCAAGATGAAGAGTTATCGCATATTGATGATTGAAAGGTCCATCAAAAGTTGATACAAGAGAAAGCTATCTAAAGTAGAGGCAAAAGAAAGCTATTACAAGTTGAGGCATAGTGAGCTGTCACAAGTTGAGATAAAGAAAGCTTCGCAAATTGATGGAAAGGAGGCTATCGCAAGTTGAAGGAAAGAAAGCTATCGCAAGTTGAGGCAAAAGTAAGCTAGCGCAAATTGAGGCAAAAGAAAGCTGTCACAAGTTGAGGAAAACTAGCTATCTCAAGTTGAGGCAAATAAATTATGTGAGTTGATGGAAAGGAAGCTATCGCAAGTTAAAGTTAAAGGAGTTACCGTAAGTTAATATCCACAAAACTACCATGAGATGACATTATCAATGAAGCTGTTGCAAGTTGGTGTCCATATGGTATCAAAGGTTGATGAAGTTGTAGAAAGATGACACCTATAGGCCTATTGCTAGTTGATAATGTTAAATGAACCTGTTGCAAGTTGACAACTAAATTTATCGCATATTAAAGAATTTACTTGAAATTAGCACTCCAGCTAGCCACGTGACATTTCCTAATTGGCTTAACTATGCCCCATCATTATAAAGGAATTAAAGGAGGATTGTGCCACATGTCAAATAGAATGTGTTACATGTCAGCAAATCATGCCCATTCATTTTCTACATATGGAACTTGCCATAAAATAGAGGGTTTAAGTTCTCTATAAATAAGCATGTGCCACCATACTAAAAGGGGACAAGATTCAGAGTATATTTCTTCCTCATTTTACATTTTCTTTTGTGCAAAATAAAAGGCTTGAAATTTGGACTTCAATGGCCATTAGGTCAACTTGGAATTGTGACTTTGTGATCAAGGGCTTTTGAATAAATTCCTATTTGCATAATTAACTTCTTACGGACTTATGACAAGCATACTTGATTGTGTGACTTGCCTTGCGCATGTATCATTGGTTCTCTTTGACCAAAGCATATAAATTGGAACCAAATTTTGACTAAACATTTTGTGGTGCTTTCATTGAGAATTGAACTCAGGAGGAATCAAAAATCAATTCCATCAGAAACTGCACATAAGGACTAATTGGCAACTAGGTTCTTCAGAACTCAACTTGAACTCCTCGACCTATTGATGAAATTCCCTATAATTTTGTGAGTAATAGATATTAACCCTAAGGAACTTTACACTTCAAACTTTGGCAGAAAGGAGGAGAGTTGCCTAATATGGTCCAAGCAAATGTAATTCGAATCCTTTTCATATAGGAAAAAAACCAATATTTGCCCTAATGAATGAACTAAACCAGGAAGAACCAATTCATGGATATAAAGAAGAAAAAAGACTGGAAAATGATCCTTTTGCCTAAGTAAGATGAAATATTCGATCTCAATAAAAAGAAACTATATTTAAAGCAGAACTGAACCACAATTTTAACAAATTTTCTCAAAAATGGATATGTATTGTCAAAATATATCTTAGGGAAAATGAGGTTTGTCTTTCAAAAATGAAGAGGAAATTTGAAGAGAACCAAAGAGAGGTCATGATTCCTCAATAGAGTTACCAAAGTGAGAAAGGGAGTCATATAGTTAAAAGACCAAGCATAAAATAGTTACTCTCTTTGTGTTTTGCACCGAGAAGTATATTTCCTTACTAAAGAAAGGTTGGATTATTGGACGCCTAAGAAGGGTATGCAGTGGAAGGAAAGGCGTGAAGGGTATGAAAAGGAAAGAAAGGCATGAAGGAGGCACGTACTATTAGTAACATATAGAAAATGGACAGAAAATTAATGACTGTAAAGCCTTATCTAGGATTATAGATTATTATGAAAGGCAAGGAGAATTATAGGATTTTGTAAGATATGAATTCTCAAGGATAAAATTAGAATAGATGGAGTTTTAAATGGTAGTATTTGTATATCTTTGACGTAACTTTTAAAGGCTGGAACTTGTATTCAAAAACACATTTTTAAATGGAAACGGCTTCAAATGGAGTAATGAATCAATAAAACGGTTGGTCCCGCCATAGGCCCGACCAAAGCATACATCCAAAGAGTAATGGTCAATTAAGCATTTGGTTTCTGCCTTAGGGTCTGGCCAAAGCACCCATTTAAGGATGATGGTCAATAAAGTCATTGGTCCCGCCCTAGGGCCAGACCAAAGCACACACCCAAAGAATGTTGGTCAATTAAGCCTTTATCCCACCTCTGGGCTCGATCAAACCACACATCCGTGGGATATAGTCAATAAAGCCTTTGATCTCGTCTAGGGCTGGGCAAAGAAACCATCCAAAGAGTGGTGGTCAACTAAGCCTTTGGTGCCATCTCAAAGTCGGTCCAGAGCACCCATCCAAGGGAGATGGTCAATAAATCTTTTGGTCCTGCCACTAGGTCCGGCCGAAGCATCCATCGAAGAGTGGTGGTCAATTCATCCTTTGGCCCTGTCTCAAGGCCATCCAAATAACCCATCTAAGGAAGACGGTCAATAATGTATTTTGCCCTGCCTCAAGGCTCAGCTAAAGTATCCATGCAATGAGTGACGATCAATTAAGCCTTTAGTCCCGCCTAGGGGCCCGACCAAAGTACCCATCTAAAGAATAGTTATCAATTAAGCCTTTAATTTTGACTTAGGGGTCGCTCAAAGTACCCATCAAAAGGAGATGCAATGATCAATAAAGCGTTGGTCTCGTCGTCTGGCATGGCCAATGCACCTATCCAAAGAGTAGTTGTCAATTAAACCTGTGGTCCCACCGCTGGGCCCGGCCAGTGCACCCATCCAAGGGAAATGATTAATAAAGCCTTTTTTTACACTGATAGGCTAGGCTAAAGCACTATTACAGAGAATGACGTTGAATTTAAATTTTCCGTTCAAAACATTCAACTCGGAAAGAACCAAACAACAAAGAAAAGCATGAAAAAGACTTTATCAACTATATAGAAGGGAATAACCAAAGAGTTCATCACAAACTGGTAAGCAAAATAACTCTTCATTACATGATTGCAATGCCCCACTATTTTTAACATTACAAATCAATTGCAAATGCCATAAAATAAGCTGCAACTAATTTCCGATATTAAAAAAGTAGATCGTTTACATTATAATTTAAAATTTAAAATTAATTAAATTAATTAGTTTAACAAATGTGCTTTTTTTAACAGCGTTCTATCTTAGTAAACCCACGGCCAAATGATATGAAATTCCGCTACGAATCCAACTGAAGAAACCATGCATGAATCAAGCTTCTCCCTTATCATTCTCGAACCCAATCACATAACCCATTCACCGTAACTTTGAGCATGTGCCAGCCACTGCCTTGGTCAAAGTTAGTATTGCCAGTCACCACCATTTGACTCCTCGAGACACGCACCATCAAGTGGCACTGACTCCACTAGCTACAACAGCCCCTGCCCTCACCAAAGGCGCCACAATTAACACTCCAAGGATGATTTCAGCTATTGCGAGTCAAATTAGGCCATTGCCCAACCATTATTTTGTTCCATTCCTCAAGGTCTACACATTTGTCACCTCAATTTTGTCAATCATTACATAAAATGAAAACTAGGATTCCACCTCTAAAGAAGTTTGACAACCAATGTTCATTGACTTGAGTTTACGATAATCAAGAACTTTTCGTTGATTTGCCTCATTGACAGCTTCGAAATGACATATAATTTGATAGGTATCAGAAACTATGAATTTTAAATTAAATTTGGATTAGAGATAATCATCTGCCAATAAAATGTAATTAAAAGGAATATGGGGGAAAAGGAAGAAACTAAAGATAGAAATGATGCCTAGGGTTCCCTAGCCTCGATTATATTGTCATTAGGCTGGGTTATGGTTGTTTATCCACATGGCCCAAAACAGCTGCATACGCTATTTAAAATTCTATATCACCTATTTTGCAAACCCTAACTACAAATGCGTCAAAACTATATATCAAACTAATCATCTTAGAAATACCTATGCAATGTTTATAAACACGATACCCGATTCATCATTTTATTAAAATAACCATTATTAAGTAATTTAATATTTTACACTATCAAATTTACGAGTCGTTACATCCCTCCTAAGAAAAAAGAATAACTGAGCCCTTGCAATTTATAAAATAGAACTATTGACTAATTCAATAAAGCCTCATCATGGGTTTAATCACAAAATATGGGGAAGTATATTGATCAAATCAATCATCTTTAATTGTAGTACATGACATCCACACAACATGACAATCATGACATAAAGCGGTTACTTCACAATAATGAATTCAACAAACATACTATAGTAACACCTTGAATTCATCAGTTTTGCATCTAACCTATAATATGTAACAATAACACTTCATCAGTAAAGTGAGAAACAATCCCAACTGTGGATCAACTCCATACACAAGTCACAACATGAAACTCAGCAATCCGTACGCAATCACCCATAGAAGGAATACACACAAAAATTAGGTTGGTCCAAACATGCATGCATAATAAGAATATGCATAAGTCGATAATCAATGTAGCTGATTCAAGTAAAGCATGCACACGTCCCAAAAATGGTAATTATCACATCATCATACCAACCAAAAAACATATGTGCTAATCTCTATGTTGATTACCCTTCCACCTTCCAAAATAATATTTGTGCCAACAATTGGCTACCTCCTTAAAATAATGCAGCACTTGCATCAAATTTTGATTTCTCAGTCACTCATATATAGTCATTAAATATGAACCATCACTAAGGCGAACTAGGCTACCATCGATATCTTACACCGAACATTACTACCCACCACTAAGGCGAATTAGACTATCACTAAGTCTACAAAGCATATTTACCATTACCAAGGTCCCACCTTGCCATAGCCATCACCAAGTTCTTGTGTCACCATGACTTTCCTAAAGTTTCACGTCACCGCCATCATTGTAAAATCCCCGCTTCACAACGACTTTCCCAAAGTCTTGCCTCACCATAACCATTATAAAATCCCCTCTTCACTTTGACTATCCCAAAGTCTTGCATCACCAGGATCATTACTGAAGCCTTGCTTCACTATTAATTTCCTAAAGTCTTGGTTCATCGTTACCTCATCAAGTTCTTCATCCCTACAACTTTCCTAAAGTCTTGCTTCAGCGTGGCCATCCCAAGAACTTCATCCCTACAACTTTCCTCTTGCGTTATTTTGACCTTTCAAGGTCTTTTGGATAAATGGTTACTCTTTCAACGACCTCCCAAAATAGCGACACCAAATGTCACAGTTGGAATAATGTTTATTCGGATACAGTTCCCATAGGTATTTCCCTCCTAAGGGAAGCTAGACCGTCCTACGGTCCCGGGTACAGAGATGAGCATCCTTTCATACCCCTGCCTCATAATCGCTTACATCCAGATATTTTAATTGTTCCTTCAGCAACCAACTTGATCCGGAACATCTTATAGCCTGCCACATGGCTTCACCTCGTTGAACGTTCTTCTTTATACTACTCCAATCTCATACATTCACTTCCTACTTAAAGTACTTGATCAAACGCCTCACTTCGTTAATTAATTAGAGTTTAAAACACTTCTCTTGGCTCTTACGATTCTGTTGCAACTAATCCACCATTTTCCTCATTCATGGCCTGAAATTAACTAGAAAAATATCTTTTCATCCACCATGACTGATCCAAAATATATCCATATCATCTCGTCGTCGTCATTATTATCACTGTTATTTCCCAACACACATCCTACAAAAAGTTAACATTAGATAACTACTTCATCATAAGATTATTAACACGGACATGCATATATCCAACCATACAATGTACATAATCGTAATAAGGTGAACAACAAGCAACCAACAATAGATTGAAGCAAAATAAACGATCAACAATAATATTATGCAAACAAAATAATTAACTCAAAAATGCATAACATAACTAATGAACATTATAAAACAAGTAAACAAATAATAATATAATACAAATGGAATAATTTAATTTGGACAGTCATGCAATTAATGATAAAGCAAATGTAGTCAAATGAGGTTGTCAAATTAATCGGAATAATGCCAATAAGCAATAGAACTACACAACCAATTCACTCAATACAAACAAGCAGTACTAAATTAAAAATATCTCAACCCCATGCACATAAATGGATTTTGGACAACTTAAAATTCACATCACCAGGCATCCTAAATCTCATGTCACACAGTCTAGTTTTACAATCTTTAAATTGAGTTTCTTTAAATAAAATACATCTTTAGAATTTTATTCAAACCATATGTTTTTCTTCTTATCGTCTAAAAATTACACTTTTGAACCAAATTATTTCCATCCTTGTAAAATATATTTTTCTAGAATACTTTCTCAAAATATGTAAATATATTTTTCAATACAAATTTTTTTCCAAAAAAAGAAATTCTTCACACGTATTCCCAATAAAACATTATCTTTAAGAAAATTAGGTACTCCCTAATCAAAATACCTTTCAAAAATGTCTTTCCCTTTGAACACCTTTTATCTAAAAGTGTTCGTTATTTGTGTTTTTGACCCAACAGAATTCAAAGGAGGACAGAAAAACTCAAGAAATAACCAAAAGGACTAAAAGAAGGAACCAAGAAAGATTCAAGAAAAAGAAGTCAAAAATCCTCAAAGCTGATGGATCGCTAGTGATCCTTCTCCTATGGATCGTTGGTGATCCATAAGGGTCGCTCGTAGATCTTCCAATCCTCTTGCGCTATGACATAGCAAGTTTTCTAGGAATGTCGGCTATTTTTGATGGAATTTCAAGCTAGTTAGATTGAGAAGTGAGCATTCATCTAATTCCACCAATGGTTCAACACAATATGTACATGAATCAGTATCAAAGCAAAACATCTTAGCATGAAATTACATGGAGAGCATCTACACAAGATAGAAAACATGATCTAAGAGAAATGAGCAAAAATTACACAAAGGCCATGGATCGCTAGCGATTCATGACCTATGGATCGCTAACGATCCAACATATTAGGTCGGCTTGTCCTAGAATTTCTGGGGTGCCTTCATACCTTTGAATGTAAGTCTTTGACAAAGCGAATTATGCTCAAGAGCTCTCCAACCCCAATAAATATAATCCTTCCATACAACAGTCATCTAAAAGGGTTCTCTGTTATTCTCTAGTGAACTCTGACGTTGACGACTGATCTAACTAAGAAGTGTTAGTCCGTGAAAGGATGGTTTTAATGACAACAAACTTAGAATAGATTATAAAATATAAATACTAACATTATAAGTTTAGATATATATATGTATATGTAGGATTTAATCATGTAAGTACCAAGAATGAAGACTGTACAGTATAGAGATTCAAGATTAAAGACTTATGAGTATCAAGATTATCAAGAGTTCAAGAATTCAAGTAATTTATTCTTTAATTAGAAATTTTGTTAAAACTCATAGAAAAGCACTGGCATCTTAAAATTCAATTTATTCGCGGAATGGTATCCACTTCGAGCCTGTTAAAAGGATGGAACCTAAGCAGGATGAAACCTACGAAAAATCTAGTGTAACATTGTTTTGTATCCGCTAACTTTTCAAAATGATTTTTCAAAATTATATCTTATTTTCAAAATAATTTCAAAACCTTCCTTTTAAAGCATCAAAAACCTCTATCCCGATTTTAATAATTTTAGCTTCAAAATCATCTTTAATTTCAAAGTCAAAATTACTCTTGATTTTAAACTATCTTTTAAAAAAAATTTAACTTTTAATATTTATACTTAGATTTAAATATAAAATTATAGTTAAATTCTATATATATTATTCTCTATATTTACTTATGAATTTTAACTATAGGCAAGTATATTTATAAAGTTTTAAAATAGTTTTAATAAAAGATAAAGGTTATTTTCAAAGAAAATCAAATTATCAAAAAATGCTTTGGGATGTCGACATACTCATGGTGACCATGTCGACATGGTGTCAATTGAGTTTAAAATTTAAATTTCAAAAGAAGTGTCTATTCGTCATAACTCCTCACGAATGGACATGACTGTTGTTCTTCTATAAATAGGGGTCAGTTTCAACGAATTTTATATCAGATTTTCTGGTTTTTCACTCCTCTTCTTCTTCCACTTTTCTTAACGCATTTTCTTACCATTACTCTGCTGAAATCAACATTGAATCAAACTCGACCATTCGTAGTTTGATTCTCTATCACTCTCTCAACAAGATCCTCAGTGCTATTCAGAGTTATAGGCTTTTTGTAATCAGCTTAGCGAGAAAAGGTGTGATTGTAGCCTTGAAAATCAACCAAGCGAGATAAGGTGTGATTGTAGCCTTGGGAAATCGGTTGGGTGAACTTGTTGCCCGTAAAATCAAGTGAGTGAACTTGTGGCCTGGAAAATCAAGTATCTCTACCCAGAGGATTGTGATTCTGGAGGGTGTACCTCGTAGCCTTGAAATCAAGGGTGTAATTGTACAATTTCTTTTGAAAGGAAATCCGTACTTGTGTGTGGGACTGAATGTAGGGTAACTCCGAACCAGTATAAAATCCGGTGTGTTCCGTTCGTTACTGCTTTTTATTTTATTTCTGCATCTGTGTTTGTTTCTATGATCATATCTATATCTGTATATTGCATACATCTGTGTATAAATCAACATAAACTCAAAAAGCTTTTATAGACACTATTCACCCCCCTCTAGTGTTAACTCTAGCCTTAAGATCCGTAATCCGCATTTCTCACACTTGGTATCAGAGCAAGCTTTTCAAAGTTTCATAATCTGATTTTTGAAAAGTTTTTAAAATGGCTACCAACACTGGTACTGTTACTAACACTAGTATTCCTGTCACTAGTTCATTTGTAGAAGGTCAGTCTACTGTCAAACCACCACTTTTCAATGGCAGTAACTATGCATATTGGGCATGTAGGATGAAAATATATTTACAATCTATAGGATTAGATACTTGGAATATTACACAAATTGAATATTCTGAACCCACAACTGATTTTGCACAGTGGAATGCTAAGCAAAAGACTGTTGCACAAAATAATTCTAAGGCAATGAATATTTTGTTTAGTTCACTAGATAGAAATGAATTCAATAGAGTGTCAGTTTGTAAGTCTGCATATGAAATATGGAAAACTTTGCAAGTTACTCACGAAGGAACAAGCAAAGTTGAACAGACCAAAATTTCCATGCTCATGAATCAGTTTAAATTATTTAAAATGAATCCTAATGTGTCTATTTCAGATATTATAGTAATTTCAGGATATTGTGCATTCTCTAATATCTTTAGGAAATGAATTTTCTAAAGAAGATCAAGTCAGAAAGATTTTAAATTCTCTTACTCCATAATGGGATCAAAAGACACTTGCTATCGAAGAGGCAAATGACATCAGTACTTTAAAGATAGAAGAATTAATTGGAAATCAATGTGGTATGAAGTTTAAATGATTGGGAGAAGAGAAAGCAAAACATCTGAAAAGAAATCAATGGCATTCAATGCATTGACTGATGGATCAGATTCAAACAACGATAATGATGAAGAGATAGCCTTGATGACTAGAAACTTTAGGAAATTCTTGAAATACAGAAAGATGAACAATATCAAGGGAAACAACAATAAGAACTCTAGAAATCTGAATTTAGTGTCAAACAATGTCAAATGTTTCAACTGTGATGAACCAGGCCACATCAAAAGAGACTGTCTGTTTCCAGATAGGCAAAATCCTCCTATGAATAATGATCCGGCAAAGAAACGGAAGCGTGCATTAACCGCTACTCTAGATGACTCAGACTCGTCCTCAAGTGATGATGATCAGAAGACAGATAATTCAAATTTGTGTTTCACAGCAGTTCATGACTCTGACGAATTCAGAGAAACGGACTCAGAAAAAGGTACACTTTACAATACAATTGGTTGAAATTGCTTGCTTAGAATTAGATGCTTGATTGCTTGATTGATTGATTTTGAATTGGTGCGTTACTTGAATTTTAAATTTTTTTCACTATTATTTCATTATTATTTTATTATCCTTATTATTATTTCATTATTATTTTTATTATTTTGATATATTATGGAATATACTATAATTCTAATAAGTTCCATATATATATATATATATATATATATATATATAGACATTAAAAATAATAGAGTGTATATATATATGTATATTTATTAGAGAACTTAGGAAAAATAATTCATGAAAATTCACTGGCACATGTCGACATGGTCGTTACCATGATGTCGACATGGGTACCAGAATTTAAATTTCAAAATTTAAATTCAAATGTTCGAATTTCCCTCCATCTTTTCACTTCATTCAATTCTCTGAAAAGCTACATTTTGACCAGAGAATATGTCCTTTGAGAATCTATTTATTCACTATCCTTTATCATATTTTTTCACTCTCATTTTCAAATTCAAACTCTCTCTTCATAACTTCAAGCTCTCTACTCTCTACTTTAATGGCTTCTTCAAGCAACCCCCCCCCCCCCAACCATGAGAATTTTCAGAAAAATAAAAGAGCAACTATTCAATGATCCCGAGGCAAAATAAAAGCATACATCAATTATGCTAATTATGCCAAAGTTCATCCCGGAAAGTTTGCCACTTTTCAAGATTTCTCTTCTTATGAACTTGATTCTCTTTTTGCAAACAATGGAGTTCTTAGTCTTATTGATGCTTCTCAAAATGATTTTGTTTGCTATCCAATTCTTGCCAAAATTTTCTATGCTAATTTAAACAGTGGATTTTATCATGGAAATGAGGATGAAATTTGGAGTGTCAAAGGCACTAGAATTGCTTTGAATTGTCATTTTTTGGGTACCATTCTCAATTGCAAGTGTATAGGAATGGATCTTTCTAATTTTAAAATCGATGAAAATGATTGTGAGACATTTCATCACATTTTCAAAGGGAATGATAATTTTGAATTCAAAAATCAAAATTTTCGACCAAAGGAAAGAATTGTCAATCTTCTTTTGCAATTACTTTGACCCTAAGATCAGGAAATTTTAAAAATCCTACTTCAAAAGTTTGCAAAGCACTTTTTGCAATTTTTGAAAATTATGACATAAATTGGGCGCAAGTTATTTTGGATGAACTTCGTCTTAAAAATCTTGAAATGGGTGAGAATACTTTGTATATAGAATTTATCTCACTTGAATTTTTAACTATTTAGGAGTGGATTTCAAAGGCGAAGAATTTGTTTCTAGAAAAGTTTTCAATCATTCCAACATTTCGCTTATGAAAATTTCATTTGTTTTTCAACCTTATGAGACCCTTGCCAAAAAGGAAGAGCGTTTGGCTCATGAGGAAATGGAAGAAGAGGAAGAGGAAGAAGAAGAAGGGGATGAAATGGAAATTGAAGAAGAAAAAGGTGAAACCTCTTTGGAAAGCATCGACTATCCTCCTAATCCATCCACCAAAACCCTTCTCAGAAACCAAAAGACAATTGTTGAGAATCAACGGATTCTTAAACGATCCGTTAGTAAGAAGTTGGACAAAATTTCATCCAAGATGAACAAGTTCATTTCCAAAGTCAGCAAGAAACTTGGACTTTCTTCATCATCATCATCCTCTAACTAGTTTTATCTTTTCGTATCATGTTGTATGTGTTTTAGCATGTTTTAATTCGAAAGTTCATGTAGTTTCATATGTTTAATCATTGTATCATTTATTATGCAATAAAATGAAATTTCCTTTCTGTTATCTAGTTTATCTTATCTCTAGAATAAATGTTAGTATATTATATATATAGACACACACACACACACACACACAAAATTATTTACAAAATCTAACTAGTCATATTTTTTCACTAACCCATGTCGACATACGCCCTATGACCATGTCGACATGTACTGGTCAGAAATGACAATTCATTTTGAATTTGAAATTTGAATGACAACCATATGTCTATTCATTTCGAATGAATTTCTACACCTATGTATACCTATTTCATCCTGAATTCTTTACTGAAAATTATTTCCAATCTTCTAATTCTTCATTTCTTTCAAAAATTCCACTATGGCTAATCCAATTCACAATTTATCCGAAAATCTTGAAGAAACTCTTAATTCGTTCAAGAGTATTCTCTCGTTCATTCTTCGTAACTAGCGACACTTAGAAGAGTCAAATGCAGATGATCAAGGAGCAAGAAAGGCATTTCGATGCAATACGATGGATGATTTCCTCCCTAGATAAGGATGATAACGAAGCACATCCTCCAGTCTCTCTCACCAACGACAATGAAAATTGGGATGCAATTAAGGCAGACCCAATCTTTGGAGAAGAAGGATGGGTGGAAGTTCCACGTAACGTTTGATTTTATTTGTTTGCTTTGTTTGAATTGTTTGTTTGAATTAATTTGATTTGGTTTGGATTGATACTGGGTGTGGATTGAGTGGTTTGATGTTTGCTACATAAAACATGTATATATATACATTAAAATGTATATAATCCTTGATTAATTATCATGTTCATAAGGATACTTAATTCTTAATCTATATATTATATATTCCATTGTATAGTTTGTTAACGCATGTACTCTAGTCCAAGAATGAGGGGGAGTTTCTTTTTGTTGATGACAAAGGGGGAGAAGTATAAAATAGGGTAGTTAGGCATAGATTAAGGGGGAGTTATTAGTTTTAGGAGGAGTTATTAGGATAGAAGTAATATTTTATAAACAAAGGTTGTCATCATCAAAAAAGGGGAGATTGTTAGTCCGTGAGATGATGGTTTTGATGATAACAACCTTAGAATAGATTATAAAATATAAATACTAACATTATAAGTTTAGATATATATATATATATATGCAGGATTTAACCATGCACATACCAAGAATGAAGACTATACAGTATAGAGATTCAAGATATCAGGATTGAAGATTCATGAGTATCATGATTATCAAGAGTTCAAGAATTTAAGTAATTTATTATTTAACTAGAAATTTGGTTAAAACTCATAAAAAAGCACTGGCATCTTAAAATCTAATTTATTTGTGTAATGGAATCCATTTCGAGCCTGTTAAAGGGATGGACCCTAAGTAAGATAGAACCTACGAAAAATCCAATGGAACATTGTTTTGTATCCACTAACTTTTCATAATGATTTTTCAAAATTATATCTTGTTAACAAAATGATTTCAAAACCTTGCTTTTAAAAGCATCAAAAACCTCTATCCCGATTTTAATAATTTTAGCTTCAAAATCATATTTAATTTCAAAGTCGAAATTACTCCTTATTTTAAACTATCTTTAAAAAAAATATTTGACTTTTAATATTTATACTTAGATTTAAATGTCAAATTATAGTTAAATTCTATATATATTATTCTCTATATGTACTTATGAATTTTAACTATAGGAAGTATGTTTATAAAGTTTTAAAATAGTTTTAATATAAGATAAAGGTTATTTTCAAAGAAAATCAAATTATCAAAAAATGCTTTAGGATGTCGACATACTCATGGTGACCATGTCGAAATGGTATCAGTTGAGTTTAAAATTTAAATTTCAAAAGAAGTGTCTATTCATCATAACTCTTCACGAATGGACATAGCTATTGTTCTTCCGTAAATAGGGGTCAGTTTTAACGAACTTTATATCAGATTTTCTGGTTTTTCACTCCTCTTCTTCTTCCACTTTTCTTAATACATATTCTTACCACTACTCTGCCAAAATCAACATTGAATCAAACTCGATCATTCGTAGTTTGATTCTCTATCACTCTCTCAACAAGACCCTCAGTGCTATTCAGAGTTATAGGCTTTTCGTAATCAACTTAGCGAGAAAAGGTGTGATTGTAGCCTTGAAAATCAATCAAGCGAGATAAGGTGTGATTGTAGCCTTGGAAAATAAATTTGGTGAACTTGTTGCCTGTAAAATAAAGTGGGTGAACTTGTGGCCCGAAAAATCAAGTATCTCTACCCAGAGGATTGTGATTCTAGAGGGTGTACCTCGTAGCCTTGAAATCGAGGGTGTAATTGTACAATCGCTTTTGAAAGGAAATCCGTACTTGTGTGCGGGACTGGATGTAGGGTAACTCCAAACTAATATAAAGTCCGGTGTGTTCTTTCCTTTACTGCTTTTTATTTTATTTCTGCATCTGTGTTTGTTTTTGTAATCATATATGTATCTGTATATTGCATACATCTGTGTATAAATCAATATAAACTCAAACAGATTTAGTAATTCTTTATAAGCACTATTCACCCCCCCCCCCCTCTAGTGTTAACTCTAGCCTTAAGATCTGCAATCCCCATTTCTCACAAGAAGGTTTATCAAATTGCAGTCGTATTCAACTTGTAATTGCTGCCAGTCAGTAACAAAAGTTATAAAGTGGACGAAGGCGTCATTAAATGCCAATCACTATAAAATTTTCTTGTCTTTTTACTTTATTTGCAAGTTGTTATTTATTGTCTTTATTCTACTTACCTTGATACACAAGGCTAGTGTTTTCATACTAAAACCAGGGTGCTAATACATTTTTTGGGTTAACATTTTGGCGCTTTCACTGAGAACCCAACTTTGGCTTAGATCCAGCTATCTACTTTGGATCAGATAGTTCAGAAGTTAGATTATAAATCTTTGGTTAGAAGATTTGCTGTTGAAAAACAATGGCACTAGGAAGAAAGAGACCAACTTCCGAAAGATCCGTAGGAGCTACCATTACCGGAGAAGAAACAAACCCCCAGCAAATTGAAGTCAACAATCCCAACAATCTGTAGTTAGGTGCTTACTCCGGTGATAAGATTATAGGATCCTCCATTCAGCATGAAGTTGGAAAACAACCAAAGGGGTCTCATGGAAAAACCAAATGCTTTATTGACCTTGCAGTCTCATGCTGCTCCAAGAACCATGACAGAGACCACGGCTGCGGTGGAATAACAAAATTCTTCCGTTTCTGACCTAAACAGGAGTAATGGGAAGCAGCCATAGAAGGGAGTGATAGGAGGAACCATAGGAATCAATATGGAAGGAAACACAAACATTCCACCAATTGTAAGGCAACTAGCTACGAACTTAAATCTAGAGGCGAAAACCTCACAGGATGTTATAGTCATGGATCTCTCTAACTCAGAAGATGTGAGCGACTTGATGATGATAAGTTGGAAGGAAATACCAATGCTTTCAATAATGCTATGGAGATCCAAACTGCCTCTATCAGACCAACCATAAGCCAGTGGTACCCCGAGGGAGTGGCTCTCCCAAAGACAGGAGAGCCTAGGCTTTAGCCTACTCACCAAGATCGTGTACAAATCCAAACACTCAGTGTAGTTACAGAAAGCCGACCTATAATTTATCGGACATCTAAGGTATATATTGCAGACATGGTCAAGTGGCGGATAGATGAAAGTAAGGATAGAAGGGATGATGAATGGGGATCCGGTCCAAGTCGGACTCCTTTCACCAATGAAATTTTTGAATGAGCCGTACCCCCATAAAGTTCACTATGCCAATTATTCCGTTTCATGATGAAACGAGAGACCCAAAACCCATTTATATGAGTACAGCTGGTACATGGATGGAGCGAATGCTTTTGGTGTCGTTCGATGTAAATGGTTTTGATTATTCTAGAGGGAATTACTTCCAGGTGGTTCGCCAGGCTTCCGCCAAAATCCATCCCCACCTTTATTCAACTAGCAACAAGATTCCTCGATCAAATCAACTTCACGCAGAACAACCAAAAGATGTGATGTCCTTGTCTGGCCTATTCCAAGGATGGAACGAACCTCTGAAGTATTTCATGAAATAGTTCAATACTGTAGCAACAGAAGTAAGTAATCCAAATGAGGATATGGTTTTCGTAGTCTGCGCAATTCACCTCGAGACTAAATTTGAGAAATAGAGCGGTGTGTAAGCTCATTAAAGCACAGATGCATGCTTTGTGATCGAAGAAGGAACATCTGGTAAGCGACAGAGAACCCTGAAAAATGACGTAGTATTTAGGAATCGAGACACTAAGATGATAAAAGCTCTAGCACTCGACCCTATGGTCGTGATAGTAGGAATTGGACACGCCATGGTTCGATGAATATCGGTGGACAACAACAATTCTGTTAATATCCTTTTCAAATGCACCTTTGATCATATGAAGATCAGTATAAAAGATATATCTGCTTGCCAAACAAAGATTTATGGATTCACTGGTGAACTCAAGCAACCCGTCGGAACGATCGACTTACCCTAGAACTCGAAGAAGGCGATCGAAGGGTCATCCTCATCCAGACCTTCATGACAATAGATGAGATGTTCGCCTACAATGCCTTCTGGGGGTCACCTTCCTTAGCGGACTTTAGAATTACTTTAGCTCAATGGTGTTTATTTATGAAATTTTCGATGGAGAATGAAGTCGAAGTGAACAAGGGAGACCAAAGTGCCGCTAGGGAATGTTATCATGGAACTACGCAAATCTAAAAGAAAAGAAAAGGGGAATATATGGGGAGAAATCTCCACATTTGTAAACATGCTGAATAGCAACTACAAAGCTACCCCTACATTTTAAACCATAGCCAATTCGATAAGGCTTTGGACCCTAGAAAGAAGAGCTTAAGGGAGGAACGAGCAACACCGGTAGAATTGACGGTGTCTGTCTCGATTGATATGGATGACCCAACATTGGTCCTCAAAATTGGATCGCGTCTTGGAAAAAGGATGTGATTGGAACTCATCAAATTTCCTTGCAACAATTTGGATGTATTCGCTTGGACTCATTCCGATATGTGTAGGGTGTCACCAGAGATAGCCTGCCATGCACTTAACATTGGTCCTAAGTATATACCCATGAAGAAGAAAAAATGCAACCTAGGGGCCTGAGCGGTCCAAAGAGCTAAGAGAAGAAGTGGACATGCTAATGGAGAATGGCTTTATCCATGATGCAACTAGCCATGAATGGGTATCTTACCCAGTCTTTGTTAAGAAGTACAATGGGAAATGGCAAACCTATATTGACTACTTGAATCTGAACAAAGCTTGCCCAAAAGACAGCTTTCCTCTGCCCAAAATCGACCAGCTTGTAGACGAGATGGCTGACATGAAGTGCTATCATTTATAGATGCATACTTGTGGCACAACCAGATAATGATGCACAAACAAGATCAAGAAAATACCAGTTTCATTATCGATCTGGTATATACAAAGTAATGCAGTTTGGCTTAAAGTATGTTCGAGCAACTTACTAGTGACTAGTAAATGCCACGTTTAAATGTCGGATTGGGAAGACAATGGAAGTTTATATAGATGATATGTTATTTAAATCATGCATAGCTGCAAATCACTTGGATAACCTCGCTGAAATGTTCAAAATACTCCGCAGATATGGAATGAAGCTAAATCAACTTAAGTGTCATTCTAAGGTAGCCTCGGGAAAGTTCTTGGGATTTATTATGAGCGCTAAAGGCATCGAAGCAAATCTCGAGCAAATAACTGCTTTTGAAGTTGAGGCCTCGAGGAACAGGAAAGAGTTACAAAGCCAGAATGGAAAGTTTGCAGCACTGAGCTAGTTTATCTCAAAAGCGACCAACAAATGTATACCATTATTTGACGCGCTTAAGAAGGGAAAGAAAACCTTGAATGGAATCAAGCATGTCAAACTGTGTTTGAAAAGCTGCTACAACATATGGAAACCCAGCCAATCTGGTCCAACCCAGTAGTTGGAGAAGATTTGTACATCTATTTAGCAGTCTTACCACATGCATTGAGTGTCGCAGTCGTACGAGAAGAAGCCAAGATCCAAAAACCCGTATATTACATTAGCAAAGGTCCACGGTTGCAGAAAAGAACTATCCTAAATTGGAGAAACTTGCAAATTACCATTGTATTGCATCCAGAAAATTAAGATCATACTTCTAAGCACACCTAATCAAAGTGCTGATATATCAACCCTCAAAGAACGTTTATACTGCCTCAAGACCTTTGGACGGCTTATCAAATGGAACATCAAACTGAATCAGTACAAAATAACATATCATCATCAAAAGGTAGTTAACGGGCAGGCGAAGATAGATTTTATTGTCAAATTTACAATATAAGATAGCGAGGAAGGAATGACTCCAGAAGTGAAGACACGTTGGAAGTTGTTCATCGACAGTGCGTCTAACAACTTCTGCTTGGGAGCAGTGGTATGCTCGAGACTCACGATGGGCGATCCGTTTTCTATGCCTTGCACTTGGAATTCCTTGCAACAAATAAAAAGGTAGAATGCAAAGCATTGATAGCTAGGCAAAAGATTGTGAGGGAACTCGAGATAAAATCCGTACACATCTATGATGACTTTTAGCTAGTCATTTGTCAGGTGAAAAGCGAATACCTGGCTCGGGTGGAGAACCTCGCCCCTTTTCTATCTAAAATACAGGAACTGCTAAACGACATCGAGCATCACACCATAACTCACATCCATTGGGAGCAGAACATGAAGGCAGAATTTCTAGCCAAATTCGCTAGTTTCGGAGAAGCTCAATCTTTAGGGTTGGTCCTAGTTGAGACCCTGACCTCTCCGAGTATAAGCAAAATGGAAATCAACTACATGCTTACAGGAGCTCCCCTATAGATGGGAACCTGTGGAAAAAGGCTTCTCCAAAAGGTAGCAAAATTTGTAAGGTAGGATGGGATACTCTACCGAAGGGGAGTCTCTACCCCCTTGCTCAGATGGGCGGCCAACGACGAAGCTCAAACGATCCTAAACGAAGTTCATGAAGGTGACCGCAGAGAACATACCAAAGGGAAAACCCTTGCAAAGAAGGTTCTCCAGTATGGGTACTTTTAGCCAACAGTGAACCATGATGCAACAGATTATGCCAGATGGTGCAACAAATGCCAAAGATTCGGCAAGATCTAAGGAACCCCCTCGACGAAGCTAACGTAGAAGGTCAGCCCATGGTCGTTCGCAATCTGGGGAATCAAATTTGTTGTCGCATTACCAATGGCTAAAAGGGGAGCTAAATATGCCATAATCGTTGTTGACTATTTGACCAATGGGCCGAATCGGAACCGTGGCCATTATTACCACGAAGAAAGTCATTATCTTTGTTACTAAAAATATTATTTGCAAGTTTGGGATGCCATAGAAAACATCATGGACTACAGGACTCGATTCAAAGGCATTAATTCAATAACTTTTGCAAACTCTTCTGAATTGTGAAAAGTTTTCTACAATCACACAGCCCAAGGAAAATGGGCAAGTGTAAGCAATAAATAAGATCATCAAGTCCACTATCAAAACATGGCTAACAAAAGCAAAAGGCAATTAGGCCGATGAACTTCCACTCGCATTATGGGCCTACAGGACAACGCAAAAGTCTACAACTAAACACTCTCCATTCGCCTTAGCATATGGTTCAGAAGAAATTATATGTTCTCATCGAAGGCGAAAATTCGATCAAAGGCAGGACGAAAAACTCCTACGCACTCAACATGATCGATGAGAAAAGGCAAGGAGTCGAACTGAGACCAGGTCACCAAAAAAGGATCGTAAGGTACATTAACTTGAAATTCACAATCGCACTTTCAAAGTGGGAGACCTTGTCCTTATGAGGGTCTACCTTGTATGAGGTGCACTTAGACCAAAATGGGAAGAACTGTATGTGATCAGTCAGAAGCTAGGGGATGACACATTCAAGCTAATAATGATTGACAGAATCAAAATTCCCCGAGCATGGAACAGCGAATCGCTACGTCATTACTTTACCTAAGATTATCTTATGTATTTCCTATTTCCAGCAAATAAGCCATTTCGAGATACTGAAGGCATTGTAAATAGGATAAACTTTCCCAACTTTCATTAATAAAATTGCTTCGCTTTCTGAACCAATGAAACTGTGCCCACAAAAGTAACCTACCGAGTCGACGGGGTCAAATCGACACAAAATCATCTGATAGCTACTTGAGATAGTGGAACCACGCTCAAGTATGATCCACTTACCGTCTAGGTCGATGGAAACAAATCGACTTAAATCGTTGGATCTGCAGAACCTTATCATGCCTTCTAAGAACCGGTGTTACTTCAGCAACGTCGAGAATGCCTAAATTAAAGCCGCGAATTTCATAAGCCGCATATCGTGTCTTGGCTTGTTGAATCACATCCAAGCAAGCATGGCTATCAAAGCCGTGCACTCCCATAAGCCGTGCATTTCTTCTAGAGCTGTGGAACCACGCTCTCAAAACACGTTACCCAAAGATTAATAACATCGAGAAATTTCAAACCGTTCTGGATCGACGAATCATGTCGATCCCAAAAGCCGCGCATCCCATAAGCCGCGCACACTCTCAAAAGCCACGAATTTCATAAGCCATGCACACTCTTAAATACCGATACTATCCTGAATCCATTGAAAACTTGTCTATTATAGGAACAACCATAATTAATCCACTCCCACCATCGAGAGTAATGATATGAATCCAACAATGTCAAACGACTAGAATCGGCAAAGTAGTCTGATTGTTGACTGACAATACTTCTGAAATCAATCCACTCAAATTACAAGTTCTCGAAGATAGGAACACAAAATAGGTCTGGTTATAGACGTTCAATGAATCAACTCGAGCAACAGGTCATTTATTAAGTATTTGAAGTAAACACCCCTAGAAATGGAGGCACATACCGATACTCAAAAACAAAAAACCAAGTACTTCACAGTTCTGTTACTCGAAACAATTTTTTTTGGTGGTAATCATAGGATTAGATAAAATAAAATAGAAGTAAATAAAATTGGCATAAGTGCATGAAATGTAGATAAGTAGACAAATAACATTATAATCAAATTATCAATATTGCATTACTTATAGCATTTTCTATACAAAGTCAAAACGCGGGGGCCGTACCCATCTAATATCGGCCAACAAAAAGGAAAATACAAATGCTACAATTATCAAATCAATAAGTGAAGACTTTGCACTTGAAAAAAACATGTATCAAACAAAATAAAATGTCTAAAAACTGGCTCCATTGTTACCCGAGCCGGTCAATGCTTCTTTTCGTTGTTCCCCTTCCTACCTTTATTTGGAATTTTCTTCTTCCCCTTCAAATCTATGCCAGGAGTAGTTTCGCTGCATGAAATATCAACTATCTCCTCGGCGCCGGGATCTCCTCCCTGCTCTTCGACCTTCTCGAAAGGCTCCTCATTGGTCTTACACTTCAAGGATTTGCGGTAGCTCCTCAAAGATATTCTCTCTTTGACCTTTTCCTTCATAATGGGCGCCATTTGCTTTTATGTTTATGTAGCTATCCAGTTTGGTCCTACTGCTCTCGGGCTTCAACTACCATGAAATCGCCTTCCAAAGATACGAAAGGATCGTCTAAGCCATGCAATGCAACAATATGCTCAAATTTCGACCATGGTTGTGAGCCAGACACCGGTGTAGCAATCGGAGCTGCTACAGAAACCAGCATCGAGGCGGTTGAAATAGTAGCAATCCCAGGCATCGAAGAAATTGGTAGGTCGGTAGATAAAGAAGGCAGGCCTATATGATAAAAAATGAAAGCATTAAGTTTATCGTGTTCCTGTGACATGAGTCGAAAATTCTCTAACTCGGGGAAAACAAGGAGGTCACCTGCATCAGAGGAATGACCAAGAATTTCAATCTCTCCTCGCCTTCTCCTTATTTTGATGGTTGCACGACCTTCAGAGAAGCTCTGGTACCACCTGAAGTTTTAGAGACAGCTCCAAGAGAGGCAAACGAAAGGGCAGCACCGGTCGAACTCGTTAACTGATCACGAGGTTGTTTTGATGATTGGCCAGGCCTGGAAATGAGGCTCTAGCAACATTTTGGAAGTTTTTATCATAACAGCATTTGGCAACCTCTTGTTCCCTCTTATTTCGAATGACCTCTCGACCTCCATCATAGCTTTCTTCGATTCCTCATTGAGATAGGCATCCTCTAACTCTTGCTCGGTATATACATTCTCGTTCTCTTACAAACGAGCCAGAACTTCTTCCCAAACCACGCCAAGTGTACGTAGAAATTTGGAGCCTAAATAGCTGAGGCTCCCCTGATGTAGTAAGGGGTTAAAATAGAAATTTAAGATGGTGTCATCCATCTTCTCCATCTTCTTTTCAAAAGTATCTTGCAACTCCAAGTAATTCGCTGTTATGATGGCCTTCTCAATTTCAACTCAGGTCTTCTCAGCACTAAGCTATGCAACCATCTCTTGGAGCAAAGCAATCATTTGATCTTGATCAGAAACCGTCTTGTCGCGGGATTCCAATTTTCCTATGTAATCAGCAATGGCCTTCTTATAGGATTCAACAACTTCCAGATGATCAACGATGGTTTTCTTCTGATTGTAACACCCGTAATTTTAAATAACCTTATTCAAGAGATTTAAATAGATAAATTAAATGAAATAATGTAGAAACTAGAGTGACAAGGAGATTGAGATTTTGAAAACGAAAATAGGCGGTGCATAACCTAACAAAATCAAAAGAATGGGTTTATTAAATGGTTTTATAAGTTAAACAATTAGAGAATAAGGCACTGAAATTATGGAAAATAGCCATCCACCATAACCCCTAAACCCTTATTCCGTTTTCATTACTATACGTTCATAAATCAAAAACATAAATCAAAGAGCAAGGTCGGCCACAATCTTAGGGGAAAAGGAGATTAAAATAAACTAAAAGCTTAGGATTCAAGCAAAGGAAGATTAAGCAAGATCAAATCTCAAGTTTATTTCTAAAGCAAGGTGAGCAATAATCAAAACATTCCATTTTTGCTTTCATGAACATTTTGATTTGGGTTTTATGTTTAAATCCATTTTAATGGTGATATGCCATGATAAAATGCCATGTTTGATTTAAACAAATGTGTTTGAAAAATGTTTGACTTGATTTTAAGGCTAAAATCATCAAAAAGGATTTCTAATGCCATGGTGATTTAATATGTTATGTAAAACATTATTTTGGAGATGGTTTAAATTTTTATAATTATCCAAGCTATAGATAATTTATTGTGAATTTTGAATGGAAGAAATAGATGGTTTGGGTTTAAAAATTTATTTTGGCAAAGATACAAAGGATTTTGGTTCTAAAATTTATATATGTTAGATAACATATTAAAAGTGAATTATATAATTTTTTGGGATTTTTCCTAAGTGATTTAATATAGAAATTAATTAGTTAAGTCGGAGGACTTAAATGTCTTAAATGTTTTGTTAAATGAAGGGCTTCTTCACTAATTATTTTTATTTTGTTACAAATGATGAATTCGGAAGCCTTTTTAAAAGAGATTTTTGTAAAGGTTGTGGTAACCAATTATATTTTTACAAATAAGGCAGGTTAGTTGAAAAACAATTACTTTAAAAGTCAACAAAACAATTTTGCTTAAATTTACTACTTAACCACTTCCATTTGCGACCTTTCGACCCCATACCTCTGCCCTTGACCAAGACGAAACCAATACACATGGTATAAACTCTTTGGTATGTAGTGGATTAGTGAAAGGCAAAAGGTACAGTGTCGAAACCATGCTTTGGAAAGGGGTTGATGCCATGCTTTCGAATCAACCCATTTGCCTTCGTTTTTCTTTCGAAAGGATTACCGCTTGCTTCCATTTTAAACTAGCTTTCGAAAGGCCATTTTGAAGCTATCCTTCCAAATGTTTTACTTAAAAACTAATGCTTTCGAAGGGTGGTTCTGAATACATTTGTTTTCCCTAAATTATTTTGTTTGAAGGCTAATGGTTTCTTAAGGGTTACTTGCGCTTGTGTTCAATTTGACGTAGAAGTAATATTTAAAGTTAAACCCAATAATTTAGAAAGAGGTACTTTCAAATGGTTTCGAAGCTACGCTTTAAAATTCCTACTTGGGCCAAGAGGTTTTGAAAGATAGTTGTAGTACTTCCAAAATGAATGTTATAATGAATTCAAAAGAAAAGGCTTTAATAATTTTGATAGAGATGTTTTACGTGTTTCAGAAGGCATATATTTAAGTGTTTTGAAAAGGTCGTTTGAATGCTTTCGAAGGGTATAATTTAATGGTTTCGACAAAGAGTGTTTAAGGTTTCGAAAGCCCTAGCTTTCAAAAAAAAGAACTAAATCTCAAATTTTTAAAAATAAACCCATGTAAATATAAAGAGTTTTGAAATGGCATTTGACTTTGGAGTTTTTGAAGAAGCTTTCCTTGCTTATAATAATAGGTTAAAGGTATTTACCATGTTTCATTGGACAAATGATTACAAGGAGATTTAATTAGAAATGCTTATATGATTATGTTATGATTAGTTATTATGTGTGCTTCTTTAATAAACATATTCACTTTGTAATTAGCCCATAACTGTACCTTGGGATGTTAAGGGAAAAATAACCAGCTAGATTGACCTAGTAGTGAATATATATTGAGTTAACTCCTATATGAGTAGAGTTGCATTCTAGAGTCAGATAGACCAGAATGTAGGATGCCCAAAGAGTGATCAAAGAGTTTTCAGTTTAAACAGGTTCATAGTAACCCATGAAGACTATGATAGGAAATTGGTATTGGCATGGGCCAATAGGCTCTTAGTGATCTTATAAAAACTATATCCGGACTAAGTTATTGATAGTGATCAACAAGTTCATAGTCAATCCATGAAAACTATGACATGACAGAAGTTATTGGAGATCCTAATTGATTTATAGTGAACCCATGAAAACTATAATCGGATGAAGTTGTTGGCAGGGGCCAATAGGTTCTTAGTTTTCCCATGAAACTGGACAGATAGTCTGTAATCGTTGAACAAGTTATTAGTTAGGTCATGAAAACTAATAGGTCAACAGTGACCTTAGAAACTATAACTTGATATAGATAGTCAGATGAATGGGGATAGGAAATCCAGGATATATTTTATAATTTCATATCATTATACAATGTTATGTTTTAAACATTGTGGATGCAGGTGCACAGTATTTTGTTATTATGAATTTTGGTTAAGAAACTAGTGAGGGGGAAACCAATTCCGCTAAGTTGTGTGGTCTCACTAGATATCTATACGGTTTGAGATGGTAAGTAATTATTCACACCATGCTTTCTGTCTGATTTGAAGATTATGCTTTCCCCTAAAACTCTTGGATGCTTAATTGATTTTGAGTAGTTTGAGTGTTAAGAATTCAAGTTCTCCTTTAAATGAATAAGCTTTTGGAGATGTGCAAGAGGCAAGCTAGCTATTAGATTTCTTCCAGATTCCGTTGTGTTTTTATGTAATGGAAAAGTTGTCAAATTTTCTATATTTACACTCTGATCATCCAATTGGGCATCTTTATATGTTGTACTTGGCATATTTTGTAATAATTATATTTCTATGAACGTGATTCACGAATTGGGATTATGTAATGAATTTGAAGTGGAATGAGAAATTTATTTTAAGCCAAGTTTAATTTTTTTTCATATCCATGTGTTTCTATTATTTCAATGTATCTAACATTACCGCATTTGGTCACCAAGAATAAATAATTATGGATGAGTGCAGCATCTGTAGCCATTAATTTTGGGCCTCCAAATGGAGGATGTTATAAGTTGGTATCAGAGCATAGGTTTATGTAAACATAAAAGGAATTTAAATATAAAAGATACTTCAAAACATAATCCAATGAACCATAAAATAAGAATAGGGTTTGGGTTAACGCTATAGTAACATACTTGTATTTGTTACTTATATATACATAATTACGTACTATCCTCTCTCTTGGACCGTTCTTCTATATCTTACCAAGGCTCGTATGCAGATTTATGAGAAATGAAGATATGGAGGTAGGAAATGGAAGTGGAAATCTAAGTGGAGGAACCACCACAACCAATAGAAATGCTTGACCAAATACGAGAAACTAGGGTCGATGGAAAAATGCTAATCAAAATGCAAATCCTAATGTATGTGCTAGAAATATGCCAGTATATATAGGGATGATGTATTAGTTCTTCGTCAATTTGATGCAAGTTGGAGCAGCTGCAGGAGTAGCTGGAGGTAATGCTAAGAATGTTGGAGTACCTGATCCCGTGACCCTAGTTGGAAACAACTATGCTGAGCTGAGTAGGGATTATACCAGACTTGGTGAGTTTTGGGAACGGAGGATGATATATAAGTAGAGAAATGGCTTTTGCATTATGGAAGGATCGTCACTACTTCGGATTAAATAATGACCAAAAAAGGAGACTTCCTTTTAGACAGTTGTAGGGAGCAGTGCTTCAATGGCGAAACAGTGTTACCGCTGGAGTTCTCGAGGAGGAGTTGACTTGGGCAGAATTTTTAAGGAGATTCGATGAAAGGCTTTTATCTAAAGTTTCCAATTCAGTATTGCTAGGAAAATTCATGGATTTAGTTAAGGGTGAAATGTCGGTGATTTGAGTGTACTACAAAGTTTGATGAGCTGTCCAGATATGGAGATGCTACCATTGACACCATCATCAAAAGAAACGAGAAGTTTATTCAAGGGCTAAGACCCCAGATTGCTAGGGCGACCAAGCTACATCTTTTTGATCCACATACTGTTGTTATAGAGATAGAAATTCAGAATGAAGAGATGCTTTCTACTTATAGAAAGGAAAGCAGGTTGAAACCCAGGGTTTTCAGGGTAAGAAGAGAAAATTCTTTATGAAGAAAAGAGAAGCTGCCAAGAATGCAAAGGCTAATATAGTTTGCTTCAAGTGTGATATGAAGGGACATTATGCTCATAAATTTCGAACTAGAAAAAGATTGAAGGCTGCATTATAAGAAGGAGTGAAGTGCTTTAATTATGACCAAATTGGGTGTTATAAGAATCAGTGTTTAGAATTAGTCAAGGCGGACAAGGGAAAGGTATTTGCTGTTGGACCATCATCTGCTAGACCAATTGCCATTGAGAAAGAAAAGACTATGATGGAAGGTACACTTTTGATTCAAAGTATACCAGTTAAAGTACTATTTGATACCAGTGCATCGCATTCATTTGTATCTCATTTTTTGATTGATAGGTTATGTTTAGAACACATATACCTTGTCACTTCCTTAGGGGTTGTGAATCTGATAGGAAAGTATGCAACTCTGGGAATGAGATGTAACCAGTTAGAAATTGATTTGTTAGGTTATAAGTTTGTGTGCAGTTTGTATGCTTTCGATTTCATGGACTTCGGAATCATTTTGGGTATGGATTGGTTAGACAAATCTGATGCTAGGATATTTTGCCAAGATAGGAAAATAACACGAAGGCAACCTAATAGTCATAATCGAATTATATTCTTAGTGGAGAATACAGATCGAAGTGCTTATGCTTTATTGAGTGCTATGGAGGTAAAAGATAGGCTGAGTCAGGTTCGAGAAGCAAGAGAATTTGCAGATGTTTTTTAGCCGATTACAGGAATAACGAGCCATTGAATTTCAAATAGATCATATGCCAGGAGCAGACCTGTAAGTAGACCATCTAGCAGGATGACACCAACCGAGGTGAAGGAATTGATGGTGCAGTTATTGGATTTAGAAGAAAAGAATTTATTAGACCACGTAGTTTTCCTTAGGGAGCGGTTGTGGTTTTCGTGAAGAAAGCGAATGGGTCGTTGACGATGTGTATCGACTATTGTAGGTTGAATGAGAAGACGGTCTTGAATACGTATCCTTTTCCAAGAAACGATGATCTGTTTGATTAGTTACGTGGAGCCATATTATTTTCTAATTGGGATTGGCGACAGGTTTCCATCAGCTAAGAGTGGCAGAGGACAGTATTCCATTGATGGCATTTCAAACTAGGTATGGTTCGTATGAATGGTTAGTAATGCTATTCAGGTTAATAAATGCGCTAGCATTCTTTGTGGATTTGATGAAACGAGTTTTTCGAAAGCACATGGATATGTTCGTATTTGTATTCATGGAAGATATTTATTTATACTCCAAAGATGATAAAGAACATGAAGTTCATCTTCGATTAGTGCTGGAGACGCTGCGACAACATTTGAGGAAAGTGAGATTTTCCCAAGTGACATTTTGGAAAAAAGAATTTAAGTTTCTTGGTCACATGGTTTCAGAGAAGGGTTTGTCTGTTGACCTGGACAAGAACGAAGCTGTTAACAATTGGAAGAGACCAAAGATGGTGATTGAGATTAGAAATATTATTGGACTTGCTGGATATTACCGGAGATTCATTAAGGATTTCTCGTGGATAGCAGCGCCTTTGACTAAGCGAACTAGGAAGAACATGAAGTTTATTTGGTCTAACAAATGTAAGGAAGCATTCCTTAAGTTAAAGCATTGGTTAACCAATGCGTTTGTGTTTGTGGTTTCAGATAGAAACAAAGGGTTAGAAGTGTATGCCGATGCATGTGGAACTGGATTAGGAGATGTGTTAATGCGGAAAGGTAAAGTTATTATTTAAACTTCATGACAACTTAGACTGCATGAAGTGAGATATCCTACTCATGATCTAGAATTGGATGCGGTGATCTTCGTATTAAGTGTATGGAGACATTATCTCTTAGGGGAGAGATTTGAGTTATACACAGATCATAAGCATTAAGGTATCTATTCTCTCAAAAGGAGTTGAATATGAGACAACATTGGTGGTTAGAGGTTTTAGCGGCTTATAACTTTAATATAGAGTATATACCCGAGAAATGAAATAAATTAGTGGATGTTCTTAGCAGAACACATCAGACTGTGGTGTTAGCCATGTTGGAGGAATGGAAAGATTTTGAGGCTTTGACTATTTGTAGTGTGCAGTTAAGATCGAATGCTAGTTCTAGTCAGAGCACTGCTGTGGTATCTTGCTTGGAAGTTCAACCAGTATTGATCAAAAGGATTGCTTTTAAGCATAAAGATGACCCATTGTTAGCCGAGAAGATTAGAAGGATTGAGGTTGAATTGGATATTGATGATCTAAAGGATTTTAATCTTGACTAGAGAGAATGGTTGAGAAAGAAGGGACGATTGTGTGTTCCAAATGTTAAGGACTTAAGGAAAGAAAAATTCTTAGGGAATGTCATCGATCCAAATTTAAGATTCATCCTGGGGGAACTAAGATGTATCAAGATATGAAGAGGAGTTTCTAATTGGAACATATAAATAAGTATATTGGCTTATGTAAAAGGAAGCGTGTAAAGTGTCCACAAGTGAAGGTTGAACATCAGAAGCCAAGTAGATTGCTTCAACCTTTTGGCATACTAGTTTGGAAACGAGATTCGGTATTCATGGATTTTATAGATGGGTTGCCAAGGTCGAATTGAGAAAATAAAAGTATATTGGTCGCAGTGGACAGCTTGAACAAGAGTGCCCATTTCATTGTAGTTAAGTCAACCAGAACGACACCTGTTTTAGATAAATTGTTTATGAAGAACATAGTTAGACCGCAAGGAATTCCTAGTAGTATAGTCGATGATAGAGATGCTTTGTTTACTAGTAAATTCTGGAAGACTCTACAGGATGTGTTAGGTACCAAGCTCAAGGTGAGTACTGCGTATAACCCTCAGACATAGGAAGAGAGAGAGAGTCAATAAGGTGCTCAAGGATTTATTAAGAACCAGTATGCTAGACTTTGGTAGATCTTGGGAAGATCACCTACATTTAGCTTCCTATAATAACAGTCATCGGACTAGTATAGGAATGACGTTTTTTGAAGCTTTGTATGGAAGGTCTTGCAAATTACCAGCATGTTGGTTGAAAATTGGAGATAGATTAGTCTTGGGTCCAGATCTGGTACGAGAGGCGATATAGAAGAATAAGTTGATTCGAGATAGGATGAAGAAGCTCAGTCTAGACAGAAGAGTTACGCAGATAAGAGGCGTAAATATCTAGAGTTCTCCGTTGGAGATAGAGTTTTCATTGAAGTATCACCAACGAAGGGTGTGGTACAATTCGGAAAATCAGAGAAACTAGCACCGAGATATGCTGGACCATTCCCAGTTATAGAGAGGACAAGAAAATTCGCATATAAAGTAGAGTTGCCGAGCAGTTTGGCATGCGTCCATAGTGTGTTTCACGTGTTTCATCTTCGTAAGTATGTGCATGATCCAGAGACTACTATTCCTCCAGCTATGTTAGAAGATTTAATAGTAGAATCAAATTTAAATTTTGTTAGGCAACCATTACAGGTTGTAGCGAGAGATGAGTAGAAGTTAAGAAAGAAGGCAGTCAAGTTGGTGACAGCTTAGTGGAGCAAAAATGAGAAAGACTGAACTTGGAAGACAAAAGACATGATTAGAGATACTTATCCTGATCAGTTTTAGGGGTATGTCAGATATTTGCTTTGTATAGACTGTTATCTACTCAGGTAGGCTAGTATGGTAGTTATGATATGTTACAGATGATTGCTATATTTAGTGTTTAGTCCTTACTGAATTTCAAGGACAAAATTATTTAAGGAGGAGAGCCTGTAACACCCCTAATTTTAAATACCATTATTCAATAAAATTAATTAGATAAATTAAATGGAATAATGTAGAAACTAGAGTGATATTAAGATTGAGATTTTTAAAACTAAAATAGAGACGGTACTTAACATAAGAAAATCAAAAGAAAGGGTTTATGAAATGGTTTTATAAGTTAACTATAAGAGGATAAGGCAAGAGTACAATGGGAAATAATCGACGATCATAACTTCATAACCCCTAAACCCTTATTCCATTTTCATTCTCATACGTAAATAAATCGAAAACATAGACCAAAGAGCATGGCCAGCCAAGATCTTAGGAGAAAAAGAGACTAAAATCAACTAAAAGCTTAGGATTCAAGCAAAGGAGGATTAAGCAAGATCAAATATCAAGTTTCTTATCCGAAGGAAGGTGAATAATAATCAAAACAGCCTCATTTTTGCTTTCATGAACATTCTGATATTGGATTTTATATTTAAATCCGTTTTGATGAATTTAATTATGATATGCTTTGATAAAATGCCATGTTTGATTTAAACAAATGTTGTGGAAAAAAATTTGATTTGATTTTAAGGCTAAAATCATGAAAAATGGATTTTGAATGCCATGGGGATTTAATGTGTTATGTAAAACATTATTTAGAGATGGGTTTAAATTTTTATAAATATCCAAGATATGGATAATTTATTATGAATTTTGAATGGATGAAATAGATGATTTGATTTAAAAATTTATTTCGACAAACATATAAAGGATTTTGGGTCTGAAACTTGTATATGTTAGATAACATACTAAAAGTGAATTAAGATGATTTTTGGGGATTCTACTAAGGTGATTTAATATCAAGATTAATTAGTTAAGTTGGAGGACTTGAATGTCTTAACTGTTTTGTTAAAGGAAGGGCTTCTTCGCTAATTATTTTTAATTAATTATTAATGATGAATCTAGTAGAAGATATTTTTTAAAGGTTATGGCAACCAATTATATTTTGAAAAATAAGGCAAGTTAGTTGAAAAGCAATCACTTTAGAAGGCAACAAAATAGTTTTGCTTAAATTTACTATTTTCCACTTCCATTTGCAACCTTTCGACCGTATATCTCCGTCTCTGACCAAGACGAAACCAATATACATTGTATCAACTCTTTTCTATGTAATGGATTGGCGAAAGGCAGAAGGTATAATGTTGAAACCATGCTTTCAAAAGGGGTTGATGCCATGCTTTCGAATCAAACCACTCACCTTTGTTTTGCTTTCAAATGGGTTATCACTTGCCTCAATTTTAAAGTAGCTATCGATTGGGCAACCACATAATTAATTTTAAAGAGGAGCTTTTGGAAGGGTTGTTTTTGAATCTAGTCGAAACCTAGCTGCCGTCTTCGTACCTTTCTAATGGATTAAAGGCCGCTTTTCTTTATAGCCTTACACCAATGACTTCGAAAAGGAAGCTTTTGTTTTATTAATATAAAGCCCTTTTTTCCAATGCTTTCGAAAGGGCTCCAGTAGCCGCTTATATTAGGGTTTTCAAAGGCAATGGCTTAAAAAGGTCGTTTCGAAGCTATCCTTTGAATTGTTTTACTTAAAGACTAACGCTTTCGTAAGGGTGGTTCCGAAGCCATTTGTTTTCCCCAAATTCTTTTATTTGAAGGTTAATGGCTTCGAAAGGGTTACTTTCACTTATGTTCACTTTGATTTAGAAGTTATATTTAAAGTTAAACCTGATGATTTTAAAAGAGATACTTTCAAATGGTTTCGAATCCATGCTTTTATAATCCTACTTGGGCTAAGAGGTTTTGAAAGATAGCTCTAATACTTTCGAAAGGAATGTTTTAATAAATTCGAAAGGAAGGTTTTAATGCTTTCGAAAAAGATGTTTTGAGTGTTTCGAAAGGCATATATTTAAGTGTTTTGAAAAGGTGGTTTGAAAGCTTTTAAAGGGTATAATTTAATGGTTTTGAAAGAGAGTATTTAAGGTTTCAAAAGCCCTAGCTTTCAAAACAAAGAATGCAATCTCAAATTTTAAAAGATAAACCCATGGCAATATAAAAGAGTTTTGAAATGGAATTTGACTTTGGAGTTTTTGAATAAGCCTTCCTTTTTAATAATAATAGGTTAAAGGTATCAACCATATTTCATTGGAAAAATAATCACAAGGAAATTGAACTAGAAATGCTTATATGATTATGTTATGATCGGTTATTATGTGTGCTTCTCTTATAAACATACTCACTTGTAATGAACCCATAATTGTATCTTGGGTGTTAAAGGTAGAATAACCAGCTAGGTTGATCTAGTAATGAATATGTATTGAATTAACTTCTGTATGACTAGAGTTGTATCTAGGAGGTCAGATAGACTAGAATGTAGGATGCCTAGAGACTGATCAAAGAGTTGTTAGTTTAGGCAGGTTCATAGTAAACCCATGAGAACTATGATTGGAGATTGGCATTGGCCAATTAGTTCTTAGTGATCCCATGGTACTATATTCGAATTAAGTTATTGGCAGTAATCAATAGGTTCATAGTTAACCTATGAAAACTATGACATGAGAGAAGTTGTTGGAGATCCCAATAGGTTTATAGTGAACCCACAAAAACTATAACTGGATGAAGTTATTGGCAGGGGCTAATAGATTCGTAATGATTCCATGAAAACTATGAAGCTGGGCTGATAGTCTATAAACTTAGAACAGGTTATTAGTTAGCCCATGAAAACTAAGAGGTTAACAGTGACCCTAGAATTATAAAATGAGACAAATAGCTAGATGAATGGGGATGGGAAATCCAGGATATATTGTATAATTGCATATCATCATGTTATGTTATGTTTTAACCATTGTGGATGCAGGTGCACGGTATATGGTTATTATATATTTTGTTTAGAATCTAGTGAGGGGAAAACTCGCTCCACTAAGCGGCGTGGTCTACCTAGATATCTATTTGGTTCGAGATGGTAGGTTATTATTCACAGAAGGCTTTATGTTCGACTCGAAGTTTATGTTTTCCCCTTAAACTCTTGGGTGCTCAATTGGTTTTGAGTAGTTTGAGAGTTAAGGTTTTCAAGTTGTCCTTTAGACGAGTAAGCTTTCGAAGACGTGCAGAATGCAAGCTGTCTATTAGAGCTCTTTCTAGTTGATTCCGCTGTATTTTTAATGGAAAAGTTATCAAGTTGCCTATATTTAGACTCTGATCCTCCAAGGGGCATCTTCATATGTCGCTCTTAGCGTATTTTTTAATAATTATATTTCTTTGAACGTGGTCCATGCATTGGGATTATGTAATGAATTTAAAATGTGATTTTAAGTGGAATGAGAATTTTTTTAAGTTGAGTTTAAAAAAATTCATAACCATGTTTTTGTTATATCAATGAATCTAACATTACCACAGTTGGCCACCGAGAATTAATAACTATGGATGACTTCAGCATCCGTAACCATTTGTTTCGGGCCTCCAAATGAGGGATGTCACACTGAGCTTCAAGATCACGTTACGGGCTTCAAGCTCCTCTTTTTACTTAACTACGTCCGCATGAGACTTCTTGATTTCCTCTCGAAATACGATCTCTATTTTTGCATAAGCCTCTTTCAGTTCCTTCAAAAAGCTGGCATTATTCTTACTCTCTCGGAGTGCAGCGTCCTTCTCTTGTGTCAATCACTCAATTTTAGCACCGCATCTACTAACGCCCTCTCATAATCGTCTTTTTCTGATTCAAAGTATAGGATCTCTTGATAAATTTGCAGTTCGTCTCTACCAGCTACTTGCATAACTTTTCTTATCCCTTAGCTTGGTATAAATCACTTTGAATCGCCTGAAGATGGGGCACATAGGAATCTTTGTAAGTTGAGCGCAGGTCGCGGTCAAACTTAACTCCCTGTAGAAGCCACCAAGGAAGCATGGTTTCAAGTCTAGGGAGACCAGATGGTAGAATATAAGCCGGCCACCTACGAGGAAGTGAAGGACCAAAACGAGCACCACATGGGTTGATGGAGCTTGGGATAAAGATGAAACTTGGACAGTGGAAGCCAAAATTTCAAATTTGACAAAGATTGGAGCCGGGGAAAAAATTTAATGCTCAAAGGTATGAGAACTTCGATCTACTTTCGGCTTCTTGGGCTGCTCTTCTTGGTCATCGAGATTTTCTCCCTTCTCGTAGTCACTCTTATAAATCCTACCCCATTCTTTGTCATCCCGGTGTCGTGCTTGGGCTTCCAAGTCATTTCGCCTTCTTCACTCTTCCTCGGTTTCACAGGGCTAGTGGCGGCTTGAGGACCATCTTGATCAACATCGCAAATCAGTGAATTGTTCAAGATCCTTGTAATGTCCACGGCCTCTTATGGTAACTGATATGTAGAATAAATAAAGATCTTTCACAATAAGAAATGGACCTAAATAATGCATGTGTAAGTGAATGTGACCCTAGTGAAATGTCTAATATGTCTTAGGTGGCCTACGGTGACGTCATAAACTGGATCGGGAAGCCACTACGGTAGAAATCGGGTTGACTCTAGACACAGTATGACTAGGTCGAGGAGACGAACCCTCAAATTCGAAATCTTCTCCCAAGAGTTCATCAATATCCACGTAAACATTGCTCAAATCCCCAAAGTCAATATCAGTTTATTTAAGCAGGGAATCCTAAAGTCTCTCCGCTACTAGGAGAGCATCTTTATTGCAAATCTCTCAGGAAGGCGAATCTGAAAGAATGGGACTCATTCCCAGAGTCTCATCGCACGATTCGAAGTCTCCATCGTTGGAACTTGCATAGAATTCATCATGGCTAAAGGAGGAATCATAATTGACGTTGCCCTCAATTTCACCCTCCTTTTCTATTGCCACTGCATTCTTGCCTTCATGCTGCTTGAATTCTTGCTACCCTTTCTCTGAAATTGGAAGCATTCTGGCCGGGCAGCTGGCTTCAGCCATAAAAACCCTTCCTTCATGATTTTCTCTGTTGACCCGCCAGACGGACCTTCTCTTTCTAGGAGATTTCCCTATTCGGAACCAATGTGATGTAGAAGTGGAACGTGTTCGTACTTTGGAACAGGAAGGAGGCGAAACTTCTACGGCCACGGTGGATCTCCCACGATGCAACAGTCCATACTAAAGAAATTCTCGTCTATTAGCAAAAAAATTGGCCGATCTCTCCTTGTCATCTAAGGCCTTCAGAGAATGGAAAATCATATCGAGTGATGGATCTTTATTCGGCCTTGGAATCATTGCAAGAAGTATTCAATCTATTAGAGATCCCATAGCAACATACTGAAACTCAACAAGTGAAAGAGAGAACTTACCCACCATTATACAAAGGCGATTAAATCCCTCAGGACACCTAGCAAACAAATATTGGGTCTTGAATTGAGACATACTACTTTGGAGCTGCTGCACGATCTTAAGGTTTCTTTAGGCCTCGGTGACAACAAGGGGTGGACACTCGTCTCTCTTCTTGAATGAGAGAAAATATATCAACTCATCGAAACTAGGGATACGATTAAATGTCCACTTAAATAAGACATGAAGGCAGGTCAAGATTGCGTACCCATTAGGATGAATGTGAAATAGAGTAATTCACAAGTTCAGAAGAGTTTCTTTCAAGAAGTTACTGAATAGGGCAATGCTCCGTTTAAGCACATATACTGGTGGCAAGCAGTAAGACCGAAGGCGGCATATGTGCAAACTTTTTCTTCGATGGAAGGCGCACATCATCGTTCGAAATACTGTGTTGTAAGCAAATGTTATCTAAAACTTTAGTGGAGATTACGGAGAAAGCTCTCTACGAAGAATTAAGTAGAACTCTTAAATTTGAAGGATTCTGGACGACAACTAGACCAACTGTAACCATTTGACCGTATTCCGCTCGGAGGTCTGAAGTGGTAGGCATAGTAGATGACGATTCAGCTTCTAAAAGTGCTGGACTTCGTCCACTAGACTTATAACGAGAGGACGGGTGCTTCGTTCTATACAACAGAACTTGCATTTAACATAGTCAGGTAATTCTATCTTTAACTTAATGTCCCGCTACGACAATTGAACTCCAAAAAAGTATCGATTTAAACCCAAACATCGGGATTCAAGTGTTGATTGTGGCAAGTGTAGTGTGTTATCCACGTGGGATGGACTCGGTGTCCTGAACACTGCAAACGCTCTATCCGATGTAGATAGTTCACTTGCAATGAAGAAAGAAAAAAGCTTCTTGTATCATTGGTTGAAGATTTTTCTCCTACACTTACTCGTTATTGATCAACAATCGATAACGGATCCGATGTCTGAAGCGATGTGGCAACTCTTCACATTTCAGGTACACCAAGTATGCAATAACGCGACCAATCCAAACTCTCCAAAAGGTGATAAGAGCATAAGCTGCACATGAGATGCTATCCTAGGCTATTATCACCTCCCGGAAGAACCAAAATCAATTCGCGAGACATCGTGTCGGATTAACAATGTAACTTAGTGCAAGACAATTCTAATTTTTCGGACGAAGATAGCAAAACATGTCAAGTACCAGGGAAAAGATTGAGTTTCGTTTCGTGAAGGATTAAAGACTCGATTTACGATCTTCTTGCACAAAATCATAATCAACTCGAATTCTCCATAACGATCACCACTAATCCAACCTCATCACCAAATTGATAAACGAATGCCAAATTCTACACCACCCACCTCATGTTAAAAATCAAGGGCAAGAATGGGCAAAGTTTAACTCGGCAGCTTCAAGGTGGGTAGGTCGATGATGATCCAAATTGACGAAGTTTCAGGTGCTAAAAGGATGGCCCAAGACGGCGGCAAGGTGAGGCAAAGTTGTGGCAGGAAGCTTTGGCGATGGATGGCCGCCAACGGCGGTGGTGCGAGTAAAGTTAGGGTTTGGTTGGATTTGGATTGGCTTGCAGGAAAAATGACTCGAACCATTGAATGAAGATATGAAACAAAATAGATCAGGTCTAATGGATTAAATAGAATATTGCACAAATAAAAAATGCGTTAAGTCCTTGGATCGCTAGCGATCTAGGGACTATGTATCGCTAGCGATCCATATAATAGCAGCCTATTTTTCCCAATTCACTAAGCATGATCTAAGTATCTTTTGCAAGCCTCGTGAAAGTTGTGGGATTGAAATTGATTCATTATTATAAGCTATGATGATTGCATCAGAATCCAATAGACGGCTGAATAACCAAAGCCAAATTCGCGTGATGGCCTCAACTGATCACTTGAACCTCACTAAACGAGAATTCAGAAGCAATAACTTCCAAAGCATACCTTGTTTCCAACAAAAGCATACTCTAGGAGAGGAATGTTATCTGGTTTTTTGACCCAACAGAAATCAAAGAAAGTCAGATCATCTACGTCGAGTCAAAACAACTCAAGAAAAAGCAAAAAGGACTAGAAGAAGGAACCAAGAAAGTCTCAAGAAAAAGAAGTCAAAAATCCTCAAAGTTGATGGTTCGCTAGCGATCCATAAGGGTCACTCGTGGATCTTCCAATCCACTTGCACTACAACCTAATAAGTTTTCTAGGAATGTTTACTAAGTTTGATAGAATTCCAAAGTAGTTAGATAGAGAAGTGAGCATTCATTTGATTTTATCAACGGTTCAGTGCAATCATTACATGAATCATCATCAAAGCAAAGCATCTAGTTATGAAATTACATGGAGACATCTAAATAAGCCATGAAATATGATCCAAAATAAAAGAGTCAAAATTACTCATAGGCTATGGATTGCTAGCAATCCATGACTCGCTAGCAATCCATCATAGTGGGTCGGCTTGTCCTCAAGTTCCTAGAGCACATTCATACCTACGAATGTAAGTCTTGGACGAAGAGGCTTTAGCCCAAGAGATCTCTAACCCCTATAAATACAATCCTACCTACAACATAAACAAGATCTTCTGGACTGGCAGTTGAGACTCTGCAGAAACTATTATTCACTCTTCTCCTCCCTCTCAACAGTCATCAGAAAGGGTTCACTATGATTCTCCAGTGAACTTTGGTATTGGTGACTTGATCTAACTCACAAGATTTGATCAAATTGTAATCATATTCAATTTTTAATTGCTACCAGCCAATAGCAAAAGTTATAAAGTGGATGTAGGCTTCTTTAACAGCTGAACCACCATAAAATCTCTTGTATTTTTACTTTATCTGTAATTTTTTATTTCTTATCTCTATTCTATTTTCCTTGATAAACAAGGCTGGTGCATTCATACTAAATCCAGGTTGTTGATCCATTTTTTGAGTTAACTGTGTTCTTTACAAAGAAATAATTCCAATCAAAATTTGCTTCCACACAAAAACTTTTTAACTTTCAAGGATGCTCTCTTAAAGAAAACACTATCACTCTTTACTCAAAATGATAGTTTTCAAAACATATCTAACATAAATACTTTCAAATAATTTCTTAACTAAAATAAATTCTCAAAAGTATTATTTTCTACGTTCAAAATTCTTTTTGCTAAAATAGCTCTTCCACTTAACTTCCTCAAAATAAATTAATTCAAATATTTGTTTTAGCCTTTTTAAAACTTCAGTAAATGTGATATCCCGGAAATTTCAAGCAATTAATACGTGGTAATCTCTTCTATAAATTATATGAAATTTGCAAAATTGTTCTTTTTAAATAAAATAATATTGGATTATTTATATGTATATATAAGTTAGAATTATTATTTTCAAATAAATAAATTGTATGTTGTTTATAAATGCACATATGTATATGAGTTAATTTAAAATTTAATTTGAATTTGAATTTTAAATTCAATTAGATAGATATCTTAAAATAAATTTGGATTTAAAAATAATATATGATTTTTTTTATTAATATATAATTAGTTTATATTATTTTCTTTAAAGGATTTTATAAATATAAATTAAGAAAAATATATTAACTAAATAGAAATTAAATATATTGTTTTATAAAAACATTTAAAAATATAATAAATACATGCATAATACAAGTGTTGAGATATTAACATATGGTTTAACAAAAGTAAGATAATTACAATATGCAAATGACAAGTGTAAATTATTTCTAAAAAGTGACCATTTTCTTTTATTTTCTTTTTTTTTTTAAATCATAAATTAAGCTATAAATATATCTCTCACTCCTCTCTTTCATTTTTTCCTATTCTCATTTTCAAAACTAAGAAAAAGAAAAACCTATAAACAAATTTCAAACCACAAATTAAATCAAACTATAATCTTTTTAAAACAACCACTCCTTCAACCTGAATCACCTAAGCCGATCAAAGCAAATTCAACTAGATCAATCAAGCAAATCATCTCAGATTTAACCAAGATCATTTCAATAATTAAATCAAAGCTTCAGATCATTAAGCAGGAGAAACTCAATAAGTTTCCAGTTCAAATCTAAAGCATTCAAGTTTTTAAAATAAAAACTGCTTTAAACCATCTCTATTCAACATAAAATGGTGAGTAGACATTCTTCTTAAAAGCTTAAGTAAATGATAATCTATTGCATGTGAATTTCCTGGAATGAATTATGCTTTGCATGTATATATAAGTGTGATGCCTATATATATGAATATGATATAAGAGTGCATGTCTATTGCTCTGTTCTTTGTTCATAGAGTTTAAAACAAAGTAAAAATTCAAATTTTCTCTTTAAATCTCTTATAGGCTATGAAATTTAAACAAGATATGTTTGTTTAAACACAAATTAATATTTAAAAATATATTTAAGTATAATAAGTTTGAAAATTTTTTGGAAATTAAGGAAGATAGTGAAAATTGTAAACATATCAAAATCTCGACTCAAATAATGCATGTTTTTCAGGTATATAACCTGCTTTGTTACTAAAAATCATGATTTTTTTAAAGTTAAATCAAAATTTTAAGTAAGTATTTTGTGAGAAATTCGAAGTTGATCGGATTTGGGATTTTGGGCTATTGCTGGCGGTCTGAGGTCTCGCGAAGGTCGGGATCGCTACTGGAGACGGCGAGGGAGTAGGCGGTGTCGGGAAAAATGGTAGGTGGATTTTTAAACCACCATGGCAACGGCTTTTGTTCGAAGTAGGGTTTTGGGATCAGTTCGGACGAGGCTGAGAATTTGAGTGCTGCGGCGTCTCTGGATCATCGGACTCGTTCGGAGGTTGGGGGACGGAAGCGTGGGTCTTCGGTGGAGCTGTGGTCGGAGGTTCATGGTCTCTAGTGGTCGGTAGCGTCGAGTCGAGGGGAGTTTTGGTCGATGTTCTGTCGTTCCAGTTGATCGTGTAACTCGATTTTGATTGTGGGTTTGTGATGATATTTAGGTGGTTGGGATCGATGATGGGGATGGTCGTCGACATGTGGGAAATGACGGCGATGGTCGAAGCTCCGGCGATCAACGGTGCATGTGCACGGCGTGACTTGTGTGTCAGTGTCTCCTTTGGGTTTGACTCTCTTTACTCATGAGACTACATTAGGATAGGGAACAGTTCACTTTATACCTTACATATGGTTGTTCCCTCTACGCATCTCCATGTCCTTTTCTTTTGGCACGATAGACTCGGCGCTCGGGGCCTTCCCTATGTAAGGCTCGGTATGTTTGAAAATGAGCCAATCGATGTAGTTGACTAGACCACAAGTTCATTCTCGATTCCCAAAACCAACTAGGCCATGACTTACTTCCCTTAGGCGGTTTCCCATGTATTCAACTTTATAAAAGATCAAAGTGATAAGCTCACCTCGACCGACTAAACCAGGACTTCCCTCATCATTCCTAACCTTATAGTTTTTTTCTTGAAACATACATATGTTGTATAATATAATTCAAATTTTGAAATAAATATGTTGTTTGAAATTGTAAATCCAAGTTTGATTTTCAAATAAAAATTAGATTCTTAAGATATTGTGTTAATTTGAAAATAAATGTAATTATTCAAAATTAGTTTTAAAATATATTTATTATTTTTGTTGTTGTTACAATTAGAAATTGATTTATAATCGTATGTGTGCGCATACAATTTCGAACAATCTATAAGGACGCCTAAGGCACATATAAAGGGGAAAGTTTTCCATTGTAGTGTTTACACCTACTAATGTTCACATCAACTATGTACATTATTTATGTGCTGCACATGCACTTTACACATATGAGAGTTTATTCGATACACTTGTAATATAGTTTAATTTAAATTAAACCTTCTTGTAAACAAATTATTTAAAATTGGTAAATTGTTTATAAAAGTAGTATGTGTAACTCATAATTAATTGCACCCTCTTAACATTTATGCCATATTAATTTGCCTTCCATAAATAACATCTTTACTCTTCACTTAACAAAATAATAGTATAAAGTAAGTAACTATTACTAACATACACATATAAAGGTATATTTGATACACTCTACTTTATATAAATCTCAAATTTATTAAAATATTAATAATTAAATCGTCTTTCAAACAAAATCAAATAAAATAAGATTTTATTTAAAACCATAATAGATTGTATCTAATAAACTATTTAGACTTCATAGTCCTAATTGATTCAAAACATATTATTTTTTAAAAATCTACCTATTTCACTCGCTTCCAACTAGCTTGATTCTTTCAATGGTATCTAAGCCATAATTGTTTATCTGGTCTAAATTAGAAATACTAGAGTTGCTTATTAAAGCCAGCCTATTTAATAGGGCATTTAGAAAGGTATAGTTTAAGTATGGGGTTAGGTAATCAAGTACTTTGCCTTATTTAGCTATTGGTCTGGCCCAAAGGATGATAAACTCAATGGCTATCCCTAATGTAAACGCCCAAACTGATTTTGGGCCTTGAACTAATTTCCAAATTAAGATTCGAAAACTTAAATTATAAATTTAAATGTGAAGTTTAAAATATAAAAGTAAAATTTTATAAAAGTTATAAAATGCATTTGATTTTGAAAATTGTTTTGAGAAATCAAATAATTAATTTTCAAATGTAAAATTTAATTAGTATGATTAATAAAATAAATTTATTAATTAAATGTTAAATGATTAATATATATATATATATAAACTCTCCTGTTTCCATGGCTGCCAACTACATCCCTCATGTACTACCTTCGTCCTCTCCTATTCTACCAGCTCCAATCCCGTCTCTTAAATCATCCTCCCCTCTATGTCAACATCGTCCTGCACCTGACTCCCCTCCGCCGTCGCTGCAACCGGTCTTGACCTCCTCTGTCCCTCCCTCTTCTTCTTCTCCTTTTTCTTCCTCTGCAACCTTGTCCTCACTTCTGCCTGTTTGTTCTCAACCGATATGGACTTCCCTCTTCAAGCGTAAACGAAGTAGCGCAGGGAAGTACATATCAGTTGAGATGGTTCTTGAGTTTAAGGATGAAATTATGGTTCCTCCTACAGCTGTGATTAAAGCTGGTGCTTACAAACGTAGTAACTATCTAGTCGGCTTCTACCTTGACAAGCCACTTTCTTACTCAACGGTTATTATTTTTTAAAAAAATACTGGAAACTAAAAGGTTCGATCAAAGTTAAGTCTAATGGCTTTCTTTTCTTATTCTTGCTATCCTATGATGAAGATAGGAATAGAACTCTGCAAAGTGACCTGATCGTAATTTGAAATAAACTATTTATTGTCAAGCAGTGGGATCCGACGATGGGAAATGCTTGTGAGAATATTTCTTCCGTACCAGTGTAGGTTAAATTCTCTAATATTCCACTGTTCTCGTGGTCTCATATTGGAATTCACTGGTTAGCAAGTAGATTGGGAAAAATAGTTTGTATGGATGAGTCAACTGAGAGACTGGAGAGGCTGTCATTTGCAAATACATGGTAAAATTAAACCAGACCGTAATCTAATTGATTCCTTTCCAGTTCAGCTTTTAGATGGAGGGACACAGAACATTCATATTGAATAGCATTCGAAGCCTGACATTTGCAATAAGTGTTGTGTTTTTGGACATACTGAATCTAATTGTGAGAAAAGCATAATCATGTGTGCGATGATAGAGAGGATGAAATGAATGTAAAAGTTAACGAGGTCAATGTTTCTGTTTCCGGGGGAAAAAAAAGAAAGAAAAAAGGAATAAAATGAGTTAGAGAAAACAAAAAGGCGGGTGGTGAATAGAGCTAGAAGACAGAAGTATAAATCCTCAAATTTGAACTTTAATTTTGCGGTTGTTAATGAAGAAGATGAATTTGTTAAAGAACATGAGTTAGGAAAGGATGAGCTTGAGGAAGGTGAGATTGAAAAAAAAAATGCTGACATTATAGTGATTGAAGAGGAAAAGAAAGGCAAAACTGATGGCACAAACATGCTCAAAGAAAACAGTTTTCATATTCTTGCTGAGGTTGATGAAGTATTCACTGTTGAAGCTGAAAACATAAATAAAACAACTGGGAATGATGCTAGTGATGAACCTATGAGTGATGATCCTGTATCAAATGGTGTCATGAGGAGTTGCGTTTCTAATATGCATGAACTTGAAAACACTTTAAGTATAGATTTGAACCCTTCACTGTGCAAAATCAATGAACCTGAAGTTAATACAGTACATCTTTGTGTGCACACTAAAGCGGTCTTAAATGATCACATTACTGCCCCTTCATCTGATGACCCTCCCCCCTCTTTACCAGATTCAACTTCCCTTCTCTGTTTAACTGCAAACAACAAAAAACTTCACTCATTAGCAATTCCCCCACCAAGCATTATCCATGAAACACCCTCTTCTGTTATTTCTTCGCAAACTACCTCACTTTCGACATCTGTGCATGATTCCCCTGTGCACGTGCACAATCCAAAAGGTAATATCTGCCTCTCAAAACCTATATTCTCACCCTTATCTTCAAAATCTAAATTCTCTCATTGCTCTGAGCAACCCTATGAACATATTCCTGCCCCCAGTGCCTGGAAGCCCCCTCCTCCTTCACCTTCCCTTCCATCTTCTTCTCTTTCCCCCAATGATGCTGAACAACCGCAATCTGCTCTTGTTTCTTCCACTAACCTCAAGTCTTCCAAAACTATGAAAATGCATTCTGGCATGGATCTCAACCTATGTGCCAGTGCGCCTTCCTCCTCTACTATTCCAACAAATAATGTCCAAACCACTCCTATGACTAGGAGTAACAAAATAAACTCCTTTTCAATCAATTTGTTGATCAATGTTGAACAACATTGGAGCATGGAACATTAGTGGTGCCCACACAAATATCAAACTGAACCAGTGCAAAAACTTAATTGCCACACACTCTCTAAGTTTTCTTGCTATTTTAGAAACTAAGTTAGATGCTGCTCTATCTACCAGAGCTGCTCAATTCATTAACCCTGCTTGGAAGATGGAAAATAATTTGTCTGAAGCTCCTTTTGGTAGGATTCTTAATATGTACGACCCCCTCATTTATGCCTTGTCTCCTATCATTTCTATGTCTCAGCTTATCCATTTTCATTCTATCCATATCTCTTCCTCCACTTCCTTTAACATTACTGTGTTATATGGTCTTAACTTTGCCACTGCAAGACAATCTTTCCTTAACCTTCTCCCCTCTTTTAGAGAAGATTCCCACCCGTGGATAGTGCTTGGTGATTTTAACTGCTCATTACTCTTATCTGATAGGCTGGGTGGCAATCCCCTGTCTCTTAAGGAAATTATGCCACTTAATTGTCCTATCTCTCAATCCAATCTTATAGAGATTCCTTCTGTGGGAGCTCCTTACTCATGGAATAACTCTAGAAGATCTTCTCCTAGAATTTTCTCGAAAATTGACTTCTCCTTCTCCAATCTATCCGCCCTCAATAAATGGCCTAACATCTATTGCCCCCTCCCTATGCCTGGCCTTTCAGACCACTCACCCCAAATTATCTCCTTTGGTGATACTGCCGTGAGGACAGGAAAATCAAATTTTAAATTTTTTAATGCTTGGGTTTTTCACCTTGATTTTATTTCTATTGTTGACCAAGCATTGTCCTCTTCTTTTTTTGGTAATCCCATGTATGTTTTGCGGTGTAAGCTTAAAGCTGTCAAGACTGCCTTAAAATTGTGGTCCTCGACAAAATTTGGTTCTGGAAATTTTGCTTCCTCTTCCATTGCCCTCAAACTACATGATATTCAATAAAGGATGCTCAGTGATACTTCCAACAGTGAGTTGGCTGCTTAGAAAGCTGCATTATCTTCCCAGCTATATGAAGCTCTGAAATATGAAGGCCTCATGATAAAACAAAAGCTTAGAATAGAGTGGTTCAAGGATGGTGACAGGAACACTTCTTTCTACCATTCTTCTCTTAAAGCGAAGCATTCAAGAGAGTTAATTAGTGTGCTTAAAGATGACAATGGTGAGTTCATCTCTGATCCCTCCCTTATTGCTGATATGTTTCTTGACTTTTTCAGCAACCTGCTTGGAAACAGTAATGAGTTCATTCCAAACCTCGACCTCCTTGATTCTATTAACATTCCACAAATATCTAACGTTGAGAATGAGTTTCTCTCATCTGCTGTTACTGACACGGAGATTAAAAATGCTCTTTTCTCTCTCAACTCTAACTCTTGTGGTGGCCCTGATGGCTTCAACGCCTTTTTCTTTACTTCTTGCTGGCTAATTGTTGGTACTGTCTTCACTAAGGCTATTCAAAACTTCTTTAACAAATGCAAAATGATTGGTTCTGTCAATGCAACTAATACAGCGCTCATTCCTAAAGTGAAAAATGCTTGTCTAGTTTCTGAATTCAGGCCTATCTCATGCTGCAACACCATTTATAAGTGTATTTCTAAGATTATTGCCTCTAGACTCAAGATGGTTTTGCCTAGTATCATCTCGTCTAACCAAGCTGCCTTCCTTAGTGCAGAAGTATTCTGGATAATGTTCTTTTGACCCATGAATTGCTGAAGGGCTACAACCCCTCACATGTCTCTCCTAGGGCCATTTTAAAGCTTGACATCTCTAAAGCCTTTGACTCCTTGCACTGGGATTCTATTGTTAGAATTATGGGTCTGATGAATTTCCCCAAACATTTTGTGGCATGGATTAGTACATGTATCTCGACAGCTAAGTTCTCTATAATGGTTAAAACAGGAATGTGGGATATTTTCAGAGCAAACAGGATATTAGGCAGGGTGATCCAATGTTTGCATATATTTTTATTTTATTTATGGAAGTTTTGACTCAAATTCTCAACCATCTTGTCACAGAGGGCAGTTTCTCTGTCCATCCTAAATGCAAGAACCCCCTCATTACCTCCTTGATGTTTGCTGATGATCTGGTGATCTTCTTTAAGCCTAACATGATGACTGTTTCCTCTATTATGGGTGGTCTCTAGAAATTCTACTTTATTACTGGACTTTCCATTAATTTATCTAAGTCTGACATGTTGATAGCAGGAGTTGGAAATGATATGATCAATCAAATTACTAGACTCTCATCCATAAATCAAAGTGCTCAAACATCCAAGTACTTAGGTATTCCCATGACTTCCTCGAGAATTACAAGAGCACATTGTATGCCTTTGTATGAGAGGATTTTGGCTAGGTTATCAGTGTGGAGTAATAAGTTTCTTAGTCAGGCTAGTAGGCTCACGCTTATTAAATCAATCATTTTCTCCACGACGGTGTACTGGATGAAATCTTTCGTCCTTCCAGTTAAGCTTATTAAAATGATTAGGAGTGCTATGGTGAATTTCTTTTGGCATGGATCTGTTCACTCAGCCAAACTATCTCCATGTGCCTTTTCCAAGCTTGAAATGCCTCTGTCCAAGGGTGGCCTGGGTATTAAAAACATGATATTATGGAACGGTGCAGCATTTGTTCATCACATCGACAATTTCCTAAACTGTAAAGATAACATTTGGGTTAAGTGGTCATACAATCACTTTATTGGCAACAAGAGCTTCTGGACCATGTCTATACTACAATCCTTCAGTTGGACATCGCGATGCATTCTAAATTTGAGGAGTGATATTCTACCCTATGCTAAAAGTAAAATTGCTTCTAATGGTAGGTTGTCCTTCTGGCATGACCCGTGGATTAAGGAGGCCATGATATTGAGTCAGTTGCTATCTTGCAATCAGCAAATGTAAACTGGTATAAGCAACAGTGCCTTTGCATTTAATTATATCAATGATGTTCGCATTGTCTTCCCATTCTCCTATAATCAATATGTCAGATAGCTATGGAATTCGTACCAAAATTGTCAAGTGTCTTTAGCTCGGGTTGATGGGGTTTCATGGTCTTTCTGTCCTGATGTATTTAAGATTAATGGATCGCACAAAATCTTTGCTCATCAGACAATTTGTATGACATTTAGTTGGTATAAGCGTATATGGATAAATCACAACTCTGAGAGGCAGAACTTGATGCTGTGGAAACTCTTCTCCAATGCATTGAAGACTAAAGTTTTGTTGAGACAGAGAGGTTTTGCCATTGACACTGCTTGCTGTTTTTGTCAAACTACTGAAGAAGATACGCTACACTTATTCTTTAGCTGTCCCTTCGTGCAGATACTATGGTCATCTACGAATTATCTCATTAATGGCAGGAAGGTCGCTTCCATTAGTGAAGTTGAATTGGATCTTATATACAAAGCCGCGAGGTGGAAATGTGAATCAACTTTCATTCTCTTATTCACTCTTAAAGTCTTCATCTCCATCATTTGGGATGAAAGAAATGCAATAACTTTTAATGCCAAGAGGAAGACTGTTATGCAGATGAAAGAAAGTATCTTGTGTGCCTTGAGAAATGGTATTGCTTCTTCTAGGCATGATTTTCATCCTGCTTTCCTTGGTGATCTCACCTAGCAGTTTTCTCCTCTTTTGGTCCCTGTCTTCTCCCTGTGTTTGTGTTTTTTTTTTGTTTTTTTCTCCTTGATATACCCTGTATTTACCTCATGTTCTCTTGTTGCTTGGTCTCCTTCTTGCCCACTGGTAGGAAGCTTTGCTTTTTTCATCCTCTATGTATTTTCTTCTGTTGGTATATCAATAAATGGTAGGGGTCCATTTAACCCCGCTGGCCTTGCCAAAAAAAAACTATAACTTTTATAGATATTTATTGATCTTAAAATTAATTATGATAAATTAAAATAATATTTCAAATTATTTAAAAATAATAATTAATATTTTTATTTGATAAATTTTATTAAATAAAATCATTAAAAGTTCATTATAAAATATGTACATATGTTGATGTACACATAAACAAACTACAAATTTTGTAGTCAATCGACTACACTAAATTGTTTAAGATGATTAGTATAAAATTTTACAAATTTTATACAGAATAAGTCAAACTAATTAAATATGATTTAATTAATAAGAATTGAAATTAATTAAATAAGATTTTATTAATGAAAAACATGTATATATTATATAAGTGAAATAAATTATAAAAATTATAAATAAATTAATACTTATATAGCTATGCATGTATAAAATTTAGTTGACTTGGAAAGAAATCGGAATGAGGTGTAAGGAATAAGTACCATACGTACTATAAGAGATAAATTATTCTCTAAATCGATATCATTCAATATATATATATATATATAAGATGTTATTAGCTTTCATCAAGGTATATGCACTATATTTATGTCTTCTTGAGATGGTAGGTCTGAGTGAATAATCTCTCTTGACTTGTTGAGCTTTCCTCAAGGTCAATATGAGATTAGAATAAAGACCATGAATTAGGAATTATATATGATACAACCAATAAGATGTTATTTATCACATACAAGCCCATGATTAGTTTAGTTTTCCTCAAGATATAATCCCAAGGCAAAGGAGTCCTAACATCCATTAGAGAAATTGAAAGATATATATGTCTTCTCTTTGGGTTTTGAGAAACATAAAAGTCTAATGGGAGCCTTATTATAAATATGAAATAATAAAATTTAACTTTTCCAATACCATAAGAATATATGTTATACAAGTCGAAGTATTCTACTTCGATAAATTTGTGCAACTAATATATTAGATTAAATGTTTATCAGTTAAAATATACAAATGAACTGAATTAAAATTGACGTAGAATTATAATTGTATACTAATGGTATATTGTCACTTCAAGACCCATGCAAATGCCTAATTATACAACTATTAAAACATTTGTACCTTGGTCATTTATGTATTAATTTTTCAAGACTATATGTTGTCTTCTAGGAGTTTCAAACTCTAAAAATAATACAAGAATATAGATATTTGATATGTATTCGATCACATATAAATGTTCTGTAATGATCTAGGATTTTTACTAAGTTTAAATTGATAATTAATTTAATTTTTGAATAAAAATTGTGAAATTAATTGGTAATTAATATAAGATTCTAGTTAAATTATGAATTAGTTAAGAAATGTATTTGAATTAAAAATTGAATTGGAGTTATAAATAATGTAAAGACATCTGAATTTAATCTTATAAAATGAATTTTTATGAGTTGTGTAAATATAATAAATGAATGCAAAATGTAAAGATAAGACAATAAACATTTAAGTTAGAAATACATATTTAAATTAGAAATAGAAATAGATGTATATAAAAGATGAATTAAAATATAAAGTAAATAAATTAGGCAAATTCTAACAACATATTAACTATAGAAATTCATTCATATTATAAAGACATAAGACAAGAAAAAAATAATTATATATAAAGACATACAAGACAATATTTTTATAAATAAAGTATAAATATGAAACAAGTAAACACATACATGAAAGTAGACATAAGAAAGAAAATATGGGTATCTAGGAAGCTTGCAAAAGAAGACACCGATATATTTACTTATTCAAGTATGAATAATATATGAAGATAAGGGTAGACTTGAGAAAATAAAGATAACAGTTAATGCCAAAATATCTTAGCACACAAAGTACATCATATCATCCAAAATCTTGCTTAATTAAAGTAGAACAAATCAGCATAGTCAAACGAACCAAAGAAAAAAATCTCTGGATAATATAGTACAAACAAATAATTATCAACCTGTACACTTCTTTTATATATATCAAGCTTCTTCATTTCAGGTCGTTCCTTCAAAACTGAAGTAAGCATCATTTACAATTTAAACACAAACCCAACTTAAACAACAATACAAATCCATTCAGATCAGAAACCAAAAGTCTCAGCAAGCAAAGTTCAAGCCTGTTTCAACATAAATGAAGCTCTGTTCATTTGAAAACACATTGAGTAACATTTTTTTAAGAACTGGATTGGTTGCTTATATATCTGGAAAATGTTTATGTTGTGTATAAAGAAATTGTCCATGTGTTTATATGTAAATTTATGATGTATGCATGCCTGATGTCTCTGTGATATCCCAGTTCTTAGTTTTAAGCTCATATTTTAATCAAAATCATTTATCCCTTGAATCAATCTCTGTTAGGACTTAGAATGCAAACAAAACTTGCTTGTTTCATCATGGCTTAAAGTTCAAATTTTATTTAAGTGGAAATAAATTTGTATATTACTCTGGAAATCAAAAGAACTAAGCAAAACCTTAAATTAGTCAAAATACAAGTTTCTTAATTCACGAATTCAAATATGCAAGTTGAATCCTTATACTAAAACATGATTTTTAAAGCAAGAACCATAATTTTTAGATGGGAGGTTTAAAAGCAGTTCGAAGATGAATGAAAAGTGGGTTTTGATCGATTTTCGGCGGTCGGAGGCACTAGAGGGGTCGGGGTTTCACGTGGAGGTGGAGGAGTCTACGGCGCTGCTGGGAAAAATGGTTGGAGGTGTACTCGATCATTGAGGCGGAACGGCGAGCATTTTTCGTTCGTAAACCTAATTTTGGCATGGTTTAGTTTTTCGTTTCGTTTGTCATCTGGGCTTGATCGAGTGCGTTGCGAATTGGGGTGATGGTAGAGAGGATGTTGGCGAGTGGATGGCCGGAGTTGTATGGATTCTTGTGGTCGGGGTGTGGCGAACGAGGCGATGGCAGGTTCGGTCGTGATGGGTATGCTGTTTCCAGGTTTCGCTTTTATGCTCGATTTTAAAATCGAGACGATGGAGGAGTTCTGGCGATTGGGGATGGCTTCTTGGATGGTCGTCGACTGGCTCGACGAAGAGGCAACGTCCGGAGATGCTCGATGGCGAAGTGCACGTGCACCATGCATGAGTTCTGGTGATCTAGGAATTTTGCTAAGTGTTGGGTGGAAGCAGGAGTGAACGCGAGATTGTCTCGAGTATTTGCTCGAAGCATTTCAGTGTGGACTCGAAGTTTTTCCAGCATTTGACTCAAAGCAGGATTTGATGGGCTCGGGTCAATATTTTGCCCATGGTTTATAAACAGAACCTGTTCTGTTATGCCAATTTAAAATTCAATTTTAAATTTTAAAGGAAGGTCTAAAATGAGTTTTAAAATCAAATTTTAATTATAAACTCCAGTTTAGTTGAAACTTAAGTTAGGGATAAATAAAGTTTTTAAAATTTAAACTTGTTTATATGACTTTAAAGTATTTAAAGGATTAAAAAAGAATTTGAATTTAAAAAAATGAAATTCGAACATAAATTTAGAAGAGTAATGTTTTAAATATACTTTAATATTAATGAAGTCATTAATAATGAAATGGATTACCTTAGAAATAATTAAGGTATTAAAATGATTTAATGAAAGATAATTAAGGAATGATTTACTTATTTAATTTATAAATTAATGATTTCGATCAATTTATAATTAGAGATTAATTAGGAAAGTAATTAAAGAATTATCATTAGTTAATGAAGGTCATTAACTAAGATTGTTTAAATAATTAAATTAATGTGATTAATTTATAATAACTAATTGAGATTAATTAATTTAGTAATAATCATTTGTAGAATTGTTAAGTGTAATTTCTTCATGAAAGTAATTAAGAAATTAATTGCTCATTGTAATTGATTGAGTTTAATTTGATTAATTTAAGTTAATTGTCAAATATTGTGTACTGGATTTATATTTCTGTTGTGATTGTGACGCTATGTGATGTAAATTGCTTTGTGCTGAACTGTGATTTGTGATTTTTTCTATGTGTATGTGAAAACCCTATTTGCCCGTAAAATGACATTTAAATTTCGATGCGACAGGGAGTCGGATTCCAGTTGATCATCCGAAACCCACATTGAATGGTAATGGTGAATATTTGTGATTGATAAATTTACTATATCTATGATGATTGATGTTGTGCACTATTGTGTAAAACCCCTGGACCACACCATACACACACAAATATGGATTGCACGTGGAAATTTGTTAAGTCGTAAATTTTTGAAATAAGTTTTGAATTTGAATTTTAAATCCAAATAGTTTTGGAAATGGATTGGGATTAAAGTAAAAAGTTTTGAAAAGGAATTTTAAAGATAAAATTTATTTTTGAATAACTTGATTACACCTTGAAGTTTAAATAATTTGATTTAAATTTAAATTCAAAATTTGAAACTGAATTCTATGATTTGAAACTAGGGATTAAAGATGTTATACAAGTTATATACGGTCAACCATTTTAAAGGTATTGATCTGGGAATTTGAATTTAAATTCAAGGGCTTTAACTCGTGCAAATAAAATTGGACTTTTTCTGAAATGGGAACTGTTTGTTTTCAAATAGTAAAAGCTTTCACATGAGAAATGAACTTCCAATTTGTGTTAAAAGGATTTCAAGTCCAAAATGAAAATGGTTTTCCAATTAATTAACAAATCTTTGGAAACAGTTTGAAAACTATAAGTTAACTCCTTGTTATAAAGGTTGGATGAGTTAATCCTGATCGAAATGGGAATTGTTTTGAAATCCGTAAATGGATCTTCGTGAAACTGGGTGGACTTTGTGAAATAAATCTTTTTGTTTAAAGATTTGAAATGGTAATTTATTTAAACCATTTGAGAGAAAAGTTTTGGATAATAAGTTGTGACTTAACTGAAATCCCATATCCATGTATTTTTAAATATTGCGCTCATTATTCGATTTAGCCAGGAGAGGACCTTTTTTGTCATATAACCCATTCTGAATAGTGATACGACGTTATGGATTGCATTTGAACACCGGTGGTGAAGACCGGATATTTGCAAGAACGATTGGATAACCTAGCGATTGTCTCTACACCGAGTAGCAACGGTATAGAGATTCCCTAAGTGATGGGAAGTCCGATCAGGATCGTGAATATCCAGATTTTCCAGGGCTTCTTCGGAAGTGCCTTCGGTTCTGTTCGAACCTGGGACAGACTTGTATGGTTGTATGTCTGACACTACACTTTGAGATATAAAGTAGATTTCTTTCAAATACATATCTGTTGGTGGCGGAGAATTTATTCTCTTAGCTTAACACCCTTCTCTGAGACGCACGAGCTTAGAGGTTAAGTAATTGAAGGTTATCAGTGATATACTCCTAATTTGGTAGTGTAGCATGCTGAGTGCTGCTGTGTGTTAATGATCATCTGTTGATCATTTGTGATCAAAGCATGGCTTTTGTGTAAAGCGTAGCTTTGTGGACGAGACTGCATCAGGACCTCACACCCCGAAAATGGTCGACACAGGAATGATGCGGCAAGGTTATGAGGGTCGCACCCTTTAGGGCATGTCATTCCCTCTTGGTAAAGGGTGGTATCATAGTATGGAGCCCAGATATTTACCTATGTGGTGGCTTCAATCCCATATACTGTGTGGTTGTTGCTTTGTGGTTTAGACGCGCCTCGGATAAAGGTCCCAAAGGACCAGGTGGTGGCATGCTCATGTAGTAGTTACCTAGTTACAGAGGTAACCCAGCCTTGTGTTAGCAGAGAGCTGGTTAAGTTCTCGGGACGTCCCACCAGAGGCGTACCCATGTGGCAGTAGGAAGTTCCTTAGCCTGACCATTTGTTGGAAGTCCAAACAAAACAATACGCGCCTTATACGGTTTTAGTTGTAGAACCTGTCATTTAAAATGGCAGCTATAACAGGCATAATATAATGGTATCTATGCTGGCTAAGATTAATATTATACTTTCAAAATGTTTTCCACTATGCGCTAATAATAATATAAAAGAAAGATTTTGTGTAGTGAGCATATTTGACTATTATAAGGAGAAATCTCCCCCATGTTGGCGATTGCATTGTGTGTGTGCCGGGAGGCCTTATGGTAGTTTCATTTTTCAAAAAGCATTGTGGTTTTCATTCCAAATTCTTTTGTTTGTTTTAAAAGATAGACTGTTTTTGTTACTCACACCAGTCCCATGACTGACTAGGAGTTTATTGTTCATTTCCTAAACTCTACGTGCCGACAATTTTCCACACGGGCAGTCTAGAGTTGGTTTTTTTAGATAGTCAGGTTTAGTAGATTATCTAGAGTTAATTCAGTCTTTAGATGTGAACGAGACTTGCTTATCTAGATGAAACGTAATGTGCTAGCATTGTATTAGAGCATTGGATTTGGGGATGCATTCCTTTGAAGATATTCTTTCCGCTGTGTCTTGTATCTCTGATGGTATTGATATCTATTGTATCATTCTGTTGTATCAGACACTGTATCTGTCATTGTATCAATGTTATATATATTGATATTCTTTTTCTTCTGCTGTGTTGTACTTAATGGTGTTATAAGCTCGGACAAACCAGATTCAACGTTTGGATCTGCGGCATTTGAATATGAGTGTCGTATTCGACGCCGATTTTCGAAGGTCGAGTCAGGGCCGTCACATTTGGTATCAGAGCTGAGGGTTAAAAACTTTAACTCAGGAGTATAACACATTAAGTAAATCATTAGAGATAGGGTGAAGTATACCCTAGAATGAGTATATCCCTAAGATATCCGTCTGAATGCCTCAGTAAATTCTCTTACTATCCGCTGATAGTGAGTATGAGTGCAAGAAGAGAACGAGATAGGGGACAGGAGAGTACCACTATAAATGGTCAATACCCTGCAATAGCGGAAACAATTTTCTTCTCAATATCCTTTGATTCATCTTCCCAATTTCTTTGATTTGCTTCATACCAGCTATAAGAAGAAGTTTCGGTGTAATGGTGACCCTACGAATCGTTGTAGGAAATCCTTACTTCGTATCTTCATCGGTTCCTTACATCGTATTTCCTTATCAATTTTTTTATCTAGTACCACTATCAGTTTTTCTAATTAAACGTTAATGCATATCTCATATGCTTTATAACGAATTTGTATATATCTATGTTGTTCGATCTCATATATATACAGTTGTATTCATGTTCAAATTGGTTTGACAAAAAAACAACGTTACAATGTTATTAAAATATGTATATGTATCTTTACAATGTTATTAAAATATGTATATGTATCTCAATCATTATAATTCTTTTGAGTGTATAATAATTTTTATTTTAAATATTCCTTACATAAACAGTTTTTTACAACAATTATATATGTATAAACCTCTAGTTAAATATATGTTGAATAGCTTAAAATTGCTTTATATCTGTACATATGTTACTAGATAAAAAAAATTGAAATTTATTTTTTACTTTCATGTATCTACATTTGATATATGTTAATGATTTTTTTATTTTTCTATAATGTTATCTTGTTTATAAATAATATACACAAATGTGCATGCTTGTATCAAAATTCAATTCCACTTGAAATATACATATGCTATATAAATTATATTTAAACTTTAAAATAGATATATTTTTTGAAATTGTAAACCTAAGTTTAATTTTCAAAATCAAAATTAGATTCTTAAGATGCTGCTTTAATTTCAAAAAAATGTAACTAGTAAAATTTGGTTTTAAAATATATGTATTGTTTTATTGCGTTACAATTGGAAATTGATTTATAATTGTGTGTATGAGTGTGTGTGTGTGTGTGTGTGTATAAACACACACACAAACAATAACTAATGACAACGAAGGCACATATAAAGAGGAAATGCGTCTGTTTCCATGTAAATTCCAACATCTATCAACATTCATGTTAACCATGCACGCTATCTACATGCCACATGTGCATTATACACACATGAGTCTATTTGATATAGTTGTAATATCATAATCTAGTTTAAACTAAATAAAAACTTCTTTTACACAAATTATTTAAAATACGATAATTGTTTATAAAATTAGGAAGCATAACTCCTAATTAATTACACCTTGTTAACATTTATGTCGTATTAATTTGCCTCTGATAAATAACATCTTAACACTTCATTTAACAATGTATAATATAAAAACATGCAACCATTACTAACATATACACATAAGAGTATATTTGATATACTCTACTTTACATAAATCTCAAATTGAGTAAAATATAAAGTAATTAAATCTTCTTTCAACCAAAATTAGACAGAATTAAATTTTATTTTAAACTGCATTAGATTGGATATAATATATTTTTTGACTTCGTAGGAATAATAGATCCAAAATAGGAAGAAAAATTTAAATCTACTTATTTTAACCGCTTTTGACTGGCCTACTTCCTTCAGTTACCCCTTTCTTTGGCACATACTTCATAGCAATGAACCCATAGATCCTCAGCAACGGCTGCATCATTCAAAAATAGAGAAGTCAATTTCTGCTTCTTCATCATCTTGATGCCCCTTATAATATTGCCTCTTAACCTGCAGATAGATTTGGTAAAGTTTGATGTAAGTGGCATCCTCTATAGCCTTCTCACACATGACATTTGCTTTAGTCATCTCTTTCCTTAACTCTTCAGCTTCTTCTGCAGTTTTCTTTAGCCCATCAGCTTCCTCTACAACAGTTTTTAGCAACCTCTTCTGCTTGCGTGGCTCTTTGGAAAGTCTCGTCTAACTCAGCCCTTAGAGAATTCTCCTTGTCTTTCTAAGATTCATAGTTAGAATTGAGTTGCACCAATTCTCTCTCTAGTTGAGAATGAAATGTCTCTACTACCCCCCAACTTGGAGCATACAGACCCTAATTCTCCATGACACTATTCGAAACGCTAGGGGTAAGGAAAAGTTCCTATATTACTGTAAAATAAATAGAAATGTGTAACATAATAACCATAACATGCCATTTATATATCCTATATTACTTGGAAGAGGCACTTATGGAACCTCTAAAAAATTATCGTGTCGAAGATAATCATGGTTGGAAATGACAAAATAGGAGCGGGAATAGGAACAATAATGTTAGAGATCAATAGGCGCCATATCTTCTCAACTAAATATACTCCCACATTCTATTTTGAAAGTGGGAACACGCATGGGAAAGGAGGAAGTGAAGATATGAGAATCACACTTTAGAGAAGTTCAAGAGGCATGTTTTTCTTTTGATGCTTCGGTTTGTTTCCCCACATGGAAGGATTGTCCCTGGGCCTTTTCTACTCTTTACTAGGTTTTGAGGACAAAAGTTTTATAGGCAACCCTGGTTTTGTGAATGCGAAGCTCAACTAAGGTGTCGTTGTGAAGACATATTGCCTACGAAAGTTAGACCAAAAACATGTTAGTTAAAAATAATTATGTATAAGGATTCTTAATAACTAAAGAAATTCATATAAATAGAATTTATCAAGGATAATGTGATCCAATACCCTGCTAGGGGTAAAGAAGGAACCACACTCCTCCTCTGATTTGAAACAAATTCACAAGTAAGAGCCGAGAAAAGTTGTGCTAGTTAAGAAAATAACGAAGCCGATGTAGCAATGGTTCGGGAAATATTCTAGAGCATCTACATAGTTTGCCTAAAGAGCACAAGCCAAGTTCCTGGGCATCGCAATTGCTCTTTCTCATTCGTAGAGAAATTAAGCCAACGAACGAAAGGAAAACAAGGTACATAGGGAAGTTACGTTGAGAAAGTAAAAGGGAAAGATTTCGCACCCACATCGAGGAAAAAAAGAAATGAATCCATTGTAATTCAATACTAAAAAGCATTGTTCCGTTCACCATTGAGTTTTGTAAGTGTAAGTGGCTAGGAGAATATTGAAAGCCTATATATGAAAAAATTGCTCATGCTTAAATGTTGAATTCTTCCCCGAAGAGCATTAAAATAGAGCTTGCGACAAGGGCGCAGAGAATTCAAATGCTCAACGTGAAAAAAATAAGTGTATATCAGAAGAAAGTAAGAAAAAGGAGCTAGTTGATAGGGGAAATTCCCATTATATCCAACTATTCCTTGATTATTGGATGAGGGGACATATAAATGCCAAAGCGAATGTGTCCAAAGGTGTTGTATCCCTTAGAAGGTAGATGAATGCGCCTATAAAGCGACAGTACCCCTAATGGCATAATCACCTATTACAAAATTGTTAAGAGCATATATAATCTGATCGCGTTTACAGACGGTGGAAACAAGGTATGTGAAGGGAGTCGTAACATGATCTGAGGTGCTGGAGAGTCGTCGGAAGACATAGTCAACTACGACAAGAAGGAAGTAAAACGAAGTTCAAGTACGCGGCGTTGGTCGCCAACAAGTTATATGTAAGTAGATTACCTAAGAACATTCAATATAATTTATCTAAGCTTTAGTTCAAGCACTTAATCGACAACGTCAAAGTAGACATTTGATCGAACACGTAACAAGCAACATCAGCGGTTTGGGAAAAACCACATGGGGATCTCCCATGTAAAAGGAAAATAAACGTAGGGAGAGAAACAAACAAAAGATAATTGATGAAAACAGAAGTAGAAGAGTACTTACAATTATTTGTAATTTGAAAAAATTAAAATACTGTAGCAATGGCAGAAGAAATAACGTTTGTAGAATTGCAAATGAGTAAAAAGAAAAATGGATGAGAAAGGTGTGTGTGTGTGTGTGTGTGTGTGTGTGTGTGTGTGTGTGTGTGTGTGTGTGTGTGTGTATATATAAGAAATGAAAGGAGATCCTAGCCGTAGAAATTAGAATAGTACAAAAATATGAATCATAGATAATGATGATAGAGGGAATTCTTGAAATACGAGGTAGATTTCATAAATTATTTCAAGATGGATTTCATGAAATACGAAATGGTGTAACTGACAATGAAAATACAAAGAAACCAATTATAATGTGCCATTTATAAGGAGTAGTAAATGCGAAGCGGTTAACTACACCATTGAAAAGTTAGGTGTGAAAATAACAAGTCTGCTCTAATATGCGTTAGCGTAGACTTAGGGCTAAATGTTAAATCTATTTTTCACTTTAAAAAATTAGTCGACGTTTAGGTTCATGGAGTCAACATACAAAACTGCGTAGTAGAGGTAAAATGGGTGAACCGAGCAAGTTCTAGATACAACATCTAAGACCCAATGAATACACACTGAACTGCAGTCATGAAGGCTTCACACTGCCAACCTAGCTCAATACTGTTTTGGGCCATGCCACCATAGTTCACCACAAGAATTCCACAACACTCTCAAAGAAAGATGCGCCATCATAGCATCCAAAGAACTGCCCTAATAGTAGAGCAGCACATTGTGTTATCACTATTTATAAAGCCAATTTAAGGTCCCCAACAGACAACACATACCCCAGAGAGGTGGTGAGCAACTAACGACATCCCTTCCTTCTCAACACTTCAAATTCAAAATATGCCACCTAAACCAAAATTATTTTGCCAAAGCAGAAATTTTCCTGTTTGAATCAAATTTTCCGCCTAAATCCACATCATTAATCCATGGCATACAAGCCTAACAATGTGGATAAAAGACACATGGCAAGATCTAATGGTGTAATTAAATGTACGAGGTATGAAGCCAATAATCCATGTCACATCGGTACTAGCTATAAAGGTAAAAAACATTGGCAGAGACAAGTGATTAAACTTTTGTGCTCCAGAATTTGTTACTATAAAAACCGTATAAAATTTTCATTGATTTCTTTGCGTGTACTAGGAAGAAATATAAAAGATTGAGTTACTTGACCCATGGATGTTTGATTCTTTAACATTTGATCTATATAAATTCTTTATGTCCTTTACTTTTTTGCATTTTGTACTTTTCTCTCTGTTTGTTCTTGTTTAAATTTGTGTTAATTCATTTAGAAATTTTAACAAACAGTTGAACTATAACTCTCATAATTGTGTAAGCACAAAACATCATAATTACACCTAATCACGATATTTTAATAAACATTAACTTGCTAGTTATTGATCGTGTAAACATATAAAGTTAAGATTACTTATAATTTGGTGTTGTGAGATCAAAAAATCTCATTAGCATTTGAAATAAGGATTAGAATCGTGAAAAAGTGCTTTAAATATTCTCCTTACTGGCATATGTAGTTTCGTAAAAGGAAAAATTAGCATATTATTTAAAAAAAATTAAGTTTAAAACTTTTAAATGTTGCATTTGAAAAAAAAAAAATAGCTTAAGAAAATGCGGTTTTCAAATAATATCATTGACAAATCTTAAGATACAATTAGTTTTGTTAATTTTTTTTGGAAACATTACCGTAAATTGCTCAAAGTTGACAATAAAATACGTTGAATTCGCAAGCGATGTTCTTATGCTTTTTGAAAAAATGACCCATCAATTTTAGTGGCAAATTTATGTCATATTGTCTGTCAATTAGTTATTGAATGATGAAATGTATCATGGTATTAGAAGTAAAATTTTAAATGGATCTTAGTTGCATTTTAATAATGTTAGTAAGAACAAGAAACGAGTCTTTAGCAACATATAAATTTATGCATGATTTATAAACTTAAATGATGCACTAGCCTCAAAAGTCTGAAGGCTAAGTAATGAAAATGTTAATTCATATCTATGCTTTTAGTTCGAAAATGATATTAAGTTTGACTATTATTATTTTTTAGTTTTCAATTATAGATGCTTAGATTAGAAAAAAATATCTTTTATAAATTTAATGGGGAACATGCGTAATTAAGTTAATTTAAAATTTTGGTAACACGTTTATTCTTAGTTTGGTTGTTTATGATACTATACATGAATATTATCATATTTTCCATCTTTAGTGTCAAGTTAATTAATTGCTATTTAATGAATATGCCCAATCATAGTAATAATTCATTTAATTACGAGGCTTAATTGTATAGATGGTATTAATAGGAGTTATGTGCATTGAATTCTCTATTTAGCTTGAACTTTAATTCAAAGTAATAAACATATTTATCATAATTACTCCTTAGCATGTAGCAATGGCTATGTATTGTTTCTCAAGTGGTCCTAGAGTTTATGTTTAATTAGTATTGGAATTTGTTTGCACAACTTAACCGCTACGATATCAATAATTATCTGCAAACTAAAATAGGTTTAATGTCATTTTTAAATATTTTCAATCATGATAAAAATATTAGCTATTTTAAATTTGTGTTGTAATTAAATAAAATTAATTATAGGTAGTTACTATTTTTTAACTTTCTAATTTGGTTCCAATTTAAATTTTAGAGTCATACCCAATAATATTACAAACGGATAATAAGAACTAATTGCTAACAATTCTATTTAGAAATTTATTGACATTCTTAGTAACTTAACGCTTTCAAATTATGTATTATTTTTTGTTGATATTAGTGTTTGTTGTATAAAGTCATCGTCTCTAAAATAGTAGATATAAATGTGTGTATGAAACTGTTTAAGCATATTTGTCATTAAACATATGTAAGTAATGGCTAAGAAAAGGGCAACCTAAAAAAAAATTGTAATCCAAAATCAAATGTTTGACCTTCTGTCTAACTTTAAAAAAATCTAAAAAATGTAGGTATGCATTAGTTATTGTAGATATTGCATTAGTTTTAGAAAATAATTAATAGGAGAAAATGATAATTAAGCAATCTATGAAAGGCTATACATTTGAGTTGATGTACACTTGTTGCAAGATTTGATTGAGATGTCTGTGTGGTCAAAAGTCGAATAGAAACATCAAACGTAATAGATGACTAATACTAGATAACAAAAAATGGCATGTATCAAGTATGATAAATCTACACGCTGATGTTGCAGAGTGCAGTCACAGTCATGTTGGTTTCATCTTTAAGCATCAAAAAAAAGGTCAAAAGAGTCCAAAAACAGACCCATAACTCAACTAGCCGTATGATTCCTACATTCCATGATTTTTGCATGGGCACATCATACGAGATCAAAAATCCCTCTGCTACGTACGATATATAAGCCACGATATATATGAAATGGATAAAGAACATTTGGAATATGAATTTATTATACGAGTCTATTATTTATTTACGTCACATATGTAAATAATGAGAAGAGAGGAAAAACTGATGTGGCACACTGCTTCCCTCTTCAGTTATGGGAACAGTTCAATTCCTTCTATTTTCTTTGTTCCGAGCAGTTTATGAAGCAACCCCAATTTTCCACTTACCATATCAAAAAAAATTCCCAAACCGAATCCTACAGTCCGCATATTCCAAATCTTAAGGGTAAATACATGCTTAAAGGGACTTCAAAACCGAATAAGTAGAAAGTTTTCTGCTTTTTATGAAATTGACAGAAGTTGTAAAAATACATTGTCCGACGGACTTTAATGTATATCTATATCACCTTCAGTTTTTTTTTATCAAAAATGTTTTTTTTTGGACTAACACCATTTAAAATTGTCTTTGGTGAACCGTTATCTTTTTACTTTTGTACATTACACTGGGGATGAGGATGTGTATGTTGTTTTATTCGGATGGAGTTTTCTTGAAAATTTTGCCCCTACTCAAAAACGGACGCCCTTAAATTTTGGTTCCTTCAAATATAAGTAACAGCAAAAACGGCTAAACTTGTCTTTTCCTTTGCCGAACTATGTTTCTTTCTTTCAAATCTGTCCTCTTCTGCTTCTTTTCTTACAGTTTTTTTTTTTTTTCCAAAATATGAGTTGATCGAAATGCATCGGTTGTTGTAAAATACATTAAATAAATACATCCATTAACAGTTGAATGGATAAAATGGGTCGATGTGGTCCCATGTAGTTAATCGCATTGATAAATATGCAATAACTCCGATTGCCGCCTGATATGAGAAGATAACGTAATATTCATATTGTTTTAATGTCAGTTTAAATGCAATATATTCATGTGGGTCCTTGTAACGATAAAAGGCTAATACATACTTGATTTATATCAATTTAATAATTTCTTAAGTTTTTTGATTCATAAGAAAAATCAAGGCACTAGTTTGATATGCATGATTTCTAGTACCTTCTATATATTATCTTTTTTATATTCCTACTCATATTGTATTGCATAGACGGTAGCAATGGAATTTTTATTCTTCTACGTTGATGTGTGACTTTTTTTTTTTTAAAGCAAAGCTAACCGACTTTATAGTGAACCGTGCCACTGAATAAAAAAGGAAAAAACAGACATTCTGCACATACACAGAACAACTAAATGGGTTTATAGTGTCCATACAACTAAAGATAAAAACCAGAGGAGGTAGACAAAAATGCCTAAACTACTACAAAACATGACTGGCCTTTCACAGAAAAGGAGAAACAACCACTGCTATCATCCGACATCGGACCAATAACATGAGTATGCTCAAAGAAAAGAGTAGCCAGATTTGGACCATAACCTTCTGAAGCAGAAGAGTAAACAAATTTTCTATCTCAACTAACATCATAAAACTTACTTTTGTTCACCTCACCAATCTTGCCTATCTTAGTTAGGTACAGACCCTCGTCCGTAATATGATAGATAAGCCAACAACTCTCACCCTCAACACCACTAATATAGGCATAAAAAGTATCAGTCTTAGGCGAGTACCGCATATCAGATGGAAAATGAACCTAGGCCCGTTCCTTAGAATTCCAAATTATATAATCAGACATTGTAGTAGAAGCAACCTCAATCTTGGCCAAAGCGGTCAAACTAGCAGAGGAAGGAACTGTAGAAACATCAACAATGGGAGCTACACCAATGGGAGAGACAATATAAGACGAATTAGAGGAGGGAGGAGCAACCTTCAGAACCCACTTCTGTAACGACCCACTATTTTGGACCATTCAAATCAACAATAATCCACACATGTCAGACTTGAATAATTCAAAAAAACAGATTGTAATAAAATTTGGAGCAAATAAAATCAATCACAGAATCACAGACATAGAAATATCAGAATAACTCGCAGCGGAAATTAAAATACCATAGTAGTTCGTGAAGATACTATAACAAAGTCTCAAAACAAATACATAGTATCAGTCTGAAAACAAACACAATAGAAACCCAAATACATAGAAACACAATAGAATCCCAAATACATAGAAGTCCTCTAATACAAGAGCTGAAATAGAACAACTGAAACTGAAATATATAAATAACTAGATAAGCAGATTCTCCAGCAAAATTCCTAGCTTCAAAAAGAGAAATCCAAAGTCGTGAATACTCAGGCTGACCCGAGCGTAAATAAAAGGCAAACACTCGGGTCAAGACATACATACTTATACAATGTAAACAACTCAAGTGAACTGCAATAAATGTATAAGTAACTTAAAGGATGCTTGGGACCACCCATCCTTTAAGGATCCGTTAAACTATTTACTATGTAGTAATATTCGCTATTATAATAATGTCTAATAGTAAAATAAACATACTTTAAAATAGCGTCAAGGGGTTACCTATATAGCCCTTAACACGTACTAGTGTCAGTAGACTACGCAGTACCTACATACCTCCAGATCGGGAGGCTACGAGAAGATACTCCATAGGTATGACACAAATCAAACTCGTAATAAAGCTCGCTATGGTAGGTGACACGGCACACAAGGCAATGGTAGGGTAGGTATACCAATTACGCACACGGGCTGGTGGTAACGTAGCAGCCAGCACGCCCACCTCGGAACATACTCCCAATTCAAAGGGTGGTCACCCAAATAATCACCAAGTAATAGAATGGTAGCAAAGAAATGTGTCCGAGTAGAGGAGCTACCCCTTTTTGGCCCAAGATCGCTCTTGTTTTAGCCACCTTAAGCCAAATCACGGGAGTCGGGTCCATGTTCATACCACAATAGGATCGTCGTCACCGTCCTACTTCATTCTGGAAAATCCATCGCGTACACAGTTGTTAAAGTGGTTTTCGGTATCCACAGAGAGTATGTCCATATCCGATCACGGTCTCTTTAACAACCAATCGTTATTATAACCCGTGGTTATACATTTTAAAATGGAAATCATACCTCAAAAATCAAGTATCATTTCAAATTCGAATCTTTACCGGAATAAAGATCAAATCACTTCCAATCCATTTCAAAATATCAAAATATCATATCTTTTCAAAACCTCGTTCGTTTTTTTAAATACTGTAACGACCCAGAATTTTTATTAATTAAAATTTGAATATTTAATTTATTTTAAATATTAATAGGTGAAATTTATAAGTCGAATAAATTTATTTTGAATTATTGGATTTTATTGAATAATTAAATCGATAATTTAATATGTTAAATTATGGAAATAATTAAAAATTGAGTTAAATATGATAGAAAATGATTTGTAAAATTTTATTTTATCATATTGGAGTTAAAATGATATTTTAGAACTTTTAAAATCGAATTAAGAGTAAATTTGTGAAAATTGAATATTTTAATATTTAATTATCGACTGTAAAATAGTCAATTTTTGGACAGTCTCAGAATTGAACGAAACTAGTTCCATTGGATCCGTAATAGTTAGTTATTACCGGATTTCAAATTTCGTGTCAATCGGAGTTATCGTTTGATCGTGGCAGCTCGAAACGCATCGATTTATTTTTAGTTTAAATTTGGCGAGTGAAAATAGCCATTTTTCAAAAAGTCTCGGATTTCGACGAAACCAGTTTCATCGGATCCGTAATGTGATATTATTGTAAGGTTTCAAATTTCAATTCAATTGGATTTACCGTTTGTCCGGTACAAATTAAAACGCCTAGAAATCGATTTAAATCGGTTTAATTTAAATTGAGCGTTTATAGCCATAACTCGCACAGATGTCCGAATTAGCTTCCGAAACCTATTCCGTTGTGTCCGGAACGCGGGGTAAACCTTAGAAACGCTGGTTACGGCGCCTAAATCGGAGTTCGAAATTTCCGGAATGAATAGTGTTTACGCTTGATTTTCTATAAAAGGAGACCCTACCCCTTCATAAATAAAAAACCTAATTTATAAACCCTAGCCGCCAGTTTCATATGAATGGCCAGAATTGTCTCTCACTTCTCCCTCAATCTCTCTCAATCTACAAAGATTTAGCCAAGGTGTTCAACATGAAACTTGTAGAGCTCGACGAGAGCTTTAATTTCATACGGAGATGATCGGAAACGGAGCAACGTGGGAGGAGCTACAGGGGGCCGTTCGTGACATGTTGTGCACGCATTTCGAGGGCCAATCAAGGGCCGAGCTCCACGTGCTTTAGGCCGAACATGAGGGGGGTGAAGGCCTTCGATTTGGCGCGTCTTGATCGAAGTATCGTTGAGAGATGGAGTTGTATAATTTAACCCTAATCTATATGTATGGGTTCAATGGAGATCGGCCTCAACCTGTAGAAGATGCGTGATGAGGGAGATGGAAGGTCACGGCTATGATGCAAAGGAAGGAGATCCTGTGGCCCAGATTGAATAGGTTGAAAACTATATGGTTATGTTGTAATTTTAGTTTAAAATTTGTGTACAATCTTATAAAAATCATAACTCTTTCGTACGAGGTCCGTTTCGGACGAGATTTTTTGCGTTGGAATCGTATGGACGAGCACTACGCGATGGAGTTGGATTGGAGTCGTTTGGAGTTAGTGAGAATTTCGGGTAAAATTAAACGCGCGTTTAATTTTATTCGAAATAAATCGCTAAAACGGAATTTAAAATCAAGGTGAGAACTTCTCACTCAATCGAATCAGTTTCGATTTTATTTTAAATAGTTAGATTTAAAATATTTGAATGCATGTTTGAATGATGATTGTTATCTATTGTTTGTTAAAATAGACATTATACGCCGTTAGTAAGCGGATGTTATTTATTAAAAACATATACCGCGAATATTTCATAAACAGTGGAATTGGTATTATAAATAATACCAATATATATATATTGGCATATGTATATATTGCAGTTGTTGATTTCCCGTATTTTTTTTAGCGGATGAGAGCCTATTGCGCCGTTATTAAGCGGATAATATTTATTAAAAACATATACCGCGATAATTTCGTACTGGAACGAAATTGGTATTGTGCTAATGTTTGTGGATGCAGGAAAACAGGTTGGAGGGATCCAACTGGATTCCTCAACAGTATTTATTTGATTATGGATATTTTGATATTCATTGATTTTCATATCGATATATGATATCGTTGTTGTCGTGATTGACTATTTGGTGTGTAGCATCATTGAACCAGATTTTGGGATTTTAAAATGATTTATAAAGTGATTTTTGAAAATATACTTTATGTTTGGAATTGATCCATTTTAAATAAATAAACGTTATAATTTTTAAAGTTATAAAAATTATGATTTTTGAGAAATATAGTTAAAAACTAATTTTTTTGAGAATATGATGCTAATGATTTTATAAAATAGTTTAAATTGGATTTTTGAATTTATTATAAAAAGTTTAAATATAGGATTTATAAAATTTAATTATTTTATAAATCAAGAGAATGGTGAAATTATAAAGGTGATTAAAGATGTTTTAAAAGAATAATATAAATTGATTTATATTAAGTGATTTATAAATGGATATTTATAAATTGAAATATAGACATTATAAAACGAGTTTTTATAAGTGTTTGAATGAAGTGAAAATGAAATTCATAAATGAATGAAATTTATAGAATTATAAACTGTGAAGTTATAAAAGAAATTTATAAATAGTAAGATTTATAAATTTGGTGAAATTATTTGAAGAATAGATTGGTTAGATAAATGGATGTTATAAGTTATAAGATTTATAAATTGGAAAGTCTCTAAAGGAACGATTTTGTAAAATAATCGTTTTATAAGTAATTAACTTATAATATGAACGTTTAGTTTATAATTTAGTTATAAACTGGAATAGGTTAATAAAGGAATTTATAAAAAGGAAGTTTTTATAAATAAATAGAAATGGAATTTATAAACGATGTTTTATAAATTCGCAAATGACTTATTTTGATAAGAAAATTGTTGGAACCTATTAAAGGAGTTATATTCACATTTTTGAATAGTGAATAATCCTTTGAATTAAAACGAATAAAAGGATGAGATTTCTTAATGAAGTTTATTCACATTTTTGAATAGTGAATAACACGTTAAAGAAAATGGTTTGAATGTGAATGTTTTAAATAGAATTAAAACGATCTAACGATGATTTAAAAAGGTGTTGAGATTCGAAACCATAGATTTCAACATTCATTGTTGAAATAGACGTTTTCGAGAAATAAAAGGAAATAGTGGACTATAACACTGTTGTTATAGTAAATGATTTCCGAAAGGAAATGTTTTGAATAGTATTGGGATTTATATATCTATTTTAAATTCGAATCCCTATACTAGTGATTTTGGGTTGTCGTAACGATGTTTTACGCAACATTCGTTTTGGCCCAAATAAATATGTTAAAGAGAATGATTTCCTTAAAGAATGAAATATATACTTAATTCGATTTAAGTATATTGAATATTTTCCAAGGTTGGAAATAAAAAGATTTGTGAATTACTTATGAATAAATAAGTATGGAAATGTTTTCCAATATGAAGTGAATATTTAGAATTTATCTTTTGAAGATAAATTGAAAATGGATAGTTGAAATCGTATATGCATGAATATTTTTGAATATAAATTCACTAAGGAATTTATAAAAGAAAGTGGAATTTGTTAAAATAAATATTGATTTATTTTTGAAGTGTGAAATAATATATCTTGTAAAGATATTTTGGAAAATAAATGATTTGGAAAATTATTTGGAAACTGGTGATGTGTGCATATCCATTGATAGTTCAATAACCGACTATCAATATTTCCCTCTGAATAGGTATTTGATGTGATTTGTTTGAATTTGAATGCACACTTATTTTTGAATAAGCGCTCACTATTCGGGTTAACCGGGAAAGGACCATGGGGTCGTACAACCCATTCCGAATATGTGATACGTCGTTGTGAATTGCATTTGAAGATCGGTGTTGAAGACCGGATATTTGCGAGAGCGATAGGATGAACTATCGATTGACTCTGCACCGAGTAGCTACGGTATAGAGTTCTCCATATGTGATGGTGAATCCGATCAGGATTGTGGATATCCGGATTGCAAGGACTTCTTTGTAAGTGCCTTCGGTTTTGTTCGAGCCCGGAACATACTTGTATGGATTGTATGTCTGACATTACAAGTTGAGATCTAAAGCCGATTTCTTTCAAATATATTTCTGTTGGTGGCGGAGAATTTATTCTTTTAGCTTAACACCCTTCTCTGAGACGTACGAGCTCAGAGGTTGTATAGTTGAAGTTATCAGCGATATATTCCCAATTTGGTAATGTGACATGTTGAGTGATGCTGAAATGATCATTGTGTTGATTATTTGTGATAGGATCGTTTATTTGATCGTCTATCCTTGTGATCATTGTGTTGATCATTTGTTTGACCCAAAGCATGGCTTTTGTATAAAGTATGTTTTTGTGGACGTGACTTCGTCGAGCCTCACACCCCGTGAATGGTCAAAACAGGAAAGAAGCAGCAAGGTTATGAGGGGTAGCGCCCTTTAGGATGTGTCCATTTCCTTCTGGAAAAGGGTGGTATCATGGTATGGAGCCCAGATACTTACTCATGTTGAAAACACTTTGTTATGATTGTGTGAATTGATTACGAGCGCTCGGTGAAAAGGTCCCAAAGGACCGGGGGATGGCATATTCGGTCAGTTGTTACTCAGTTAGGGGTAACCCGGCCTTGTGTTGGTAGAGATCCGGTTTGGTTCTCGGGGATGTCCATACAGAGGCATTCTCATGTGGCAATGGAAAGTTTCTTGGCCTGATCATTCGTTGGAAATCCAATTCCCAATACGAAACCCTGTACGGTATTAGTTGTAGAACCTGCCATTCACTTATGGTGGTCACCACTGTTTGGATGGTAGCTATAGTAGGCATAGTTCGAAATGTCTATGTTGGCTAAGATTTATATTCTACTTTCAAAATGAATTTTTACCCTACACTGTGCACTAATAATAATATGAAATGTTCTTTTAATGCGTATCAAGCATCTTTGACTATCATAAGGAGAAATCTCCTCCGATTCTGCGTTTGCATTGTGTGTGTGCGCGGGAGGCCTTATGGTAGTCTCATTTTTAAAAGCATTGCGAATTGACTTTAAAAATATTCCTCTATTTTGATTTTAAAGATAAATAAACTGTTTTGAGTTCTCACACCAGTCACATGACTGACTTGGAGTTTATTGTTTTCCTTCCTAAACTCTGGGTGCCCACCAATTTCTACACGGGCAGTCAAGAGTTAAGGTTTATCAGGATATTCTGGATATTCTGGAGTTGCTGGAGGCAAGCTGGATGGCATGGCATATTACTTATATAGTATTTCTTTTTCCGCTGCACTGTTTGTTGTTGTTGTATACTCTGATGATATGATGAAATGAAATGTATAAAATGTAATAACTGATATAGTTCTTTGTTTAAAGATTATTCATTTATTATTATATGTTGTTCCGCTGCGAATTGTGAGATTCTGATGTTGTTCCGTTGTTTTCTTTCTGTGCCGTTCTATTTTTCTGTTTTTCTATTTTCTTCTACCTCTTTCTTTTCTTAAATTCTTTTTAAAAACAATAACATTCCGTGTTTCCGGCCTTCGATTTCTCGGCAGTCGATAAAGTGAGTGTCGATGTTGAATTTTCGAAAGTCGAAAATTTTCGGGGCGTTACAAATACCATTCCAAATCACATTTCAAAATGGTTTATATTTCAAATCAAAATACTCCATTTAGACTATTTAAAAGTGAAGTCATTTTACCTACTAATCAAATATTCAATTCCCAAAAATTAGCCCTTTCTGAGCTCATTTATTCAGTTAAAAACTATAAATATTGAAATTTAAGCTTTTCACAGCACTTAGAAAATGCTGCGGTAAGTTATATTTGAAAACAATTCATTTCAACAAAGACAACATTTATAACTGCTGTAGTAGTTCAGTTACACTTGAGAAATCTCATTTCAGCAAACTGCAGCAATTATCAAGTGCTACTGTAGCCCTTTTATTAGTTTCAGATTTTAGTTTTCTTTCTGATACCACATCACTTACCAAGTGTTGTATTATCTCTTAGTTAAATTTTCAGCCATAGTTTATTTGCATCAACCACAGCACTTACAAAGTGCGGTAGTATCCTTTACTTCAGATTTTAAGTTAACTTCAGCATTTCTGAAGTGCTATTAATTCAATTTTCAGATTTTCAATAACAGATAAACTTTGATTTTAACCCTTTTAACTTATAAAAATCATATTTTTCCACTCAAAAGTGTTCATTTAAATACCCTTTAACTTATGATTTTTGTAAAGTAAAACTTTATGCATAAAATCATTTTTTTTAGTAATTCACTTATTAAATTCAAGCGTACAATTTTCTATTCTTTGCATTTTAAAAATTAACTTAACATTTAAGTTTTAATTACCATTTCAAAATATAAACTTAATTTCCATTTTATTTACTTAACTTAAACTTCATCTTTAGACAAAATCTCAAATTTCAATTTTAAGTTATATTTCGAATTTCAACTTAACCATTCATTTATTTAACATATTTAACTTATCGAAAAAAATCACTAACACTTTATTTAAACATTTTAAATTCAATTTAAATCAAATTCTCATAAATTTACATTTTAAAAGTACTTAAAAATTTCAGAAAAACTTTATAAAATAATCACGGGTGTGTATAAAATTTTCTAACCTAAGTCAAGTGATACGGATAATATATCATTTCAATCCGCAATTTACAAAGAAAAATCCAGATTCTATCATTTCAAACCCACAATCCCAAGTTAAATAAAATAAATAAAAATTGCTCAGGCCTATCATTTCAGCCCGTAATGATTTTTTCCTATTCTAAAGTCCGTTCGGGTATGTATCATTTCAACCCATAGTGATTCTATTCTATAGGGAACTTGCAGTGTGAGAACAGAATAAAATAAACAATAAAGCAACATATGGCAGTATCAGATGATGTGACAAGTTTATAAACAAGGGTTAACATGTTATGATTTCTATCACAGGCAGGTATAACATGATATAATATTTCTATACATTCACTTGTTATCACTTCACAGTTCTATAAGTATGAATGTCAAACGTGAGCACTCACCTTTTCAAGCCGGAGTTAGCAAATAAAAACACACTAAAAAATCCAGAAAGCACGATACAACACGACTTTTGATTCAGGTGGGTAGAGATCCAAGATGTTGATCTTGTAAACAACAAATAAAACAAGACAATATAAACATATATATTCAACATAAAACATCATTGAAACATTTGGAAATAAGAAGCAACAAAGAATAAGATGACTTGACCATGCTTTAACCACTCAAGTGCTCGGCCTAAGGGAATCATATGCTTGGCTATGATTGTGTTTTGGTGGTAAGTGGCTCGGATTTGGCATCACATAGGCACGGCTACATGGGGATGTGAAGAGTTTGGGAGTTACAAGGTAGGGAAGGACAAGGCAAAAGAGGAAGGTTTGGTGCACAACTAGGCTCGGCCTGGTCATCATTTAGGCTCGGCCATGCATGGGTCAGGTCAGCTCAGAGGACATGCTGCAGCCAGAGGTGAAGTCAGCAGGAGGTGGTGGTTCTAAGGGTGATGGTCGAGGCAAAATATGAGGGGATGGTGAAATTATGGGCTCGGCTAGGCATTTCAAGGAGTGCTTTGCAAAGTTCGTGGTACTTGATTCATATGGAGGTCACAGCCAGATCTGAACAGGGGAAGAGGAGGTTGTTGCTGCCATGGATGATAAGGGGAAGGTGATGGTGGTGGTTGGTGGAGATGATGGTGGTGATGGCCGAGCAAACACAAGAGAGATCAAAGGAAAAAATCAATAGAAAAGATTAGGAAAAGAAAGAAAAAGAAGCCATTAAAACTTATAAAATATTTCAGAAATGAGATGGCCGTGAATTGTGAAATGATGAGGAGTTTCTCACGTGAATGACAATGAGAAATTGCACGGCTAAAACTAGAAAATGAAAAGCCAAGCATATGAAAAGACAAAGAAAGGAAAGGTCACAAGTTAATGTGAAAAGCTTTGTCTCTTTGAATTTCCACTTTCTTTTAATTTAAGATAAACATATAGAAAATCAAGTAAATAAAATAGAAAATGAAAACAAAATAAAGTAGAAACGAAAATAAATAAATGTTTTTAGAAAAAATAGAAAACAAATAAGAAAATAGTTTATTTAATTGAAACTAGAATTTAAAATTGTAAACAAAATACATTTATATTGGAAAATTACCACAACACTTTTAAAATGTTTTTAAAATAAAATCTTGAAATAAAATGAATTTTAAAAATATTTTCAAAAAGAAATAAAATCTAATTAAAAAATATTTTCAAAAATCTAGGTTTGTTATACTATCCCCCACCCAAATCTTTTCGCCCTCGAGAAGAACGAAACAAGGAAAAATAAGAGTACGCAAGATAGAAAGGCAAATAGTATGGGAAACAAACAATTCTGGGTTCAAAGCACGAATGCTCTCCTTCGTCTCCCAGGTACAATCTCGATCATCAGTACTCCACTGTACTTTGACCAGACTAACAGATTTCCTTCTTAACTGCTTCGTACCTCTGTCGACAATACGAAGTGGCTTCCTCTCGACAATCAGATTAGGCTCAATATACAAACTATCAAGAGCAGAAGGATGAACAATAAGAGATGGGTCATGAAGATACCCGCGAAGATGTGAGACGTGGAATACATCATGCACTCCATAAAGCTTCTCGGGCAAATTCAGACGATAAGCCAAAGAACCAACTCTTTCCACAATGCGAAAAGGACAAGTGAACCAAGGAGAAAGCTTCCCTCTACGACCAAAGTGAATGACATTCCTTAAGGGGGAGACCTTAAGGAAAACCTAATCACTAACAGCAAACTCTAAACTCCGCCTACGCCTATCAACGTACTTCTTCTGCCTATCCTGCGCAACCCTCAACTTTCTCTAAATCTCCTCAACTCTCTCAGAAGCCTCCAAAACCAAATCAGGACCAAGAACCAAATGATTACCAGATTCTATCCAGCGAAATGGAGATCTACAAGGTCGTCTGTAAAGAGCAGCAAACGGAGACATTTTAATACTGGTCTGCATTCAAAGATGGAATGAGATAGATAAAGGATTAAGATAAGCTTAAAATAGAAGATTAGATTATACATGATAACTATTATTGTAGGCGAATTCGACAAGATGGAGATGATCTTCCCAAGATCCTCCATAATCAAGCACACAAGCACGAAGAAGATCTTCGAGAATATGATTCACTCTTTCCGATTGACCGTCAGTCTGTGGATGGTAAGCAGTGCTCAGATTCAGGTGAGTATCCAAAGATTCCTAAAAAGCTTTCCAAAACTGACTGGTAAAAATAGGATCACGAATACAAACAATACTGAGAGGAACACCATGGAGATGAACAATCTCTCTCATGTAGATCTCAGACAAGCTAGAAGCAGAACGGGTAGACTTGACCGGAATGAAATGAGCGGACTTGGTCAGTCTATCCACAATAACCCAGATACTCTCATTACCCCTCCTAGTCCTCGGTAATCCATCAATGAAATTCATGGAAATCTGTTCCCACTTCCAATTGGGAATCTCAAGGGACTACAACAAACCAGGGGTCTTTTGATGATCGGCCTTGACTTGTTGACAAGTCGCACACCTACTAACAAAGATAGAGATATCCCGCTTCATCCCTCTCTACCAATAAAACTTTTCATATCCCGATACATCCTCATCACACCAGGATGGATAGAAAGTTTGGATCGATGATTTTCCCGAAGCAGCTCTTGCCTCAATCCATCAACATTCGGGACACAAATCCTTCCATTAATCCTCAAAATCCCTTTATCATCGATCTGAGCTCCATTACCATCACGACTACCCCCACCAACTCTGCAATGAACACTCTCCTTCGTTAATCTAAGAATCTCATCCACATTTTGCTTCATCTTGATACGATCCAAAAGAGGAGAAGAAGAAACAACAAGCTGACACAACAAAGTCTTCTTCCGACTCAGAGCATCAGCCACAACATTAGCTTTACCGGGAGTATAGCTAATATCGAGGTCGTGAGAAGCCAGAAACTCAAGCCAACGAACTTGCCTCTAATTCAAACCCTTCTGGGTGAAGATATATCTCAAAGACTGATGATCGGTGAAAAGCTCAAACTTCGCTCCTAGAAGATGATACCTCCAAAGCTTCAAAAGCAAAGACAACAGCAAGCAACTCTAAATCATGAGCAGCATAATTAACCTCATGGGTTTTCAACTGACGGCTGGCATAGGCAATGAACCTACCATCTTGCATGAGAACAACACCCAATCCCTCTCGACTAGCATCAATGTATACCGTCAATCCCTCACTTCCATTCAGAATGGTAAGAACTGGTGCGTAAGTAAGCTTGCTCTTTAATTCATCGAATGCAGCTTCACACTTCTCATCCCAGATAAATTTAGCATTCTTACAAGTAAAAGCAGTGAGAGGTACAACAATCCGAGCAAAATTCTCAATGAATCTCCGGTAATAACCGGCAAAGCCTAGAAAACTATGAATATCAGAAGGAGTCTTAGGATTTTCCCAATCCTGTAATAGAATACGGAGAAATAAGAACAAACAGAAAAGATAGAATAATTAAATGACGAAGGAAAAAGAGAAAGAAAGAAAGACTTACACTGATCGCATCGATCTTGACTGGATCAACATAAACTCCATTACTAGAAACAATATGTCCAAGGAATCGGACTTCATCCTTTCAGAAATGGAATTTAGAAAATTTAGCCTTCAACTGATGATTTCTGAGAGTCTCCAGAACAGATTTCAAATGCGACTCATGCTCTTTCTTGGTCTTAGAAAAGACAAGGATATCATCAACAAAGACTAGAACAAATTTATTAAGCACATCACGAAAAAAACGATTCATCAAATCAACAAAGAAAGCAGGAGCATTGGTCAAACCAAAAGACATGACTAACCATTCAAAGAACCCATTCTCAGTACGAAAAGCAGTCTTGGGAATACTTTCCTCAGCAACCCTGAGCTGATAGAAACCTGTGGCAAGATCAAGCTGGGAGAAAACAATGGCACCATAAAGGTGATCAAACATATCATTGATACGAGGCATTGGATATTTGTTTTTCATAGTGAGCTTGTTCAGTTCCCTACAATCAACACACATCCTCAAAGATCCATCAGACTTAGTGACGAAAACCACCGCTGCTCCCCATTCTAAATGGCTAGGTCTAATCAGATCTTTGGAGAACAAGCCCTCAATTTGCTTTCCCAACTCAACCTTCTCGTTGGGAGCCATTCTTCTAGGAGGAAGAACTACAAGTCGAGATCCAGGAATAAGATCAATACAGAAATCAATTTTTCTCTTAGGAGGTAAAGTGATGACTTCACCAAATACATCGGAATAGAATCTGACCATATTGGTCGAATGAAGATCACCAGGAGAAGAATCCAGAGAATAAATAAAACTGCCAGCAAAATCCTGAGGCATGCGGCACTGAATAATCAAGGGATTTCATTGATCATCAACAAGATAAACAGACCGGGCTTTACAAGAGATATGGGCATCATGCCTACCTAGCCAATCACTTCCAAGCAATATATCTAAAGCATCGAAGCCCAAAACATAGAAATCCCGCTAAAGCGATGATCTGAATAGAGAAGTTTCACTTGCTTACAAATCCTATTAAGGTTTGCGGGGCCCCCAATGGGATTTGAAACACATAAAGGTACAGAAGCATACTAAGGAGAAAGGAGATGCTCGAACTTATCACACAAATCAATGGGAATTAAACTATGGAAAGCTCCAGTATCAAATAAAACACGAACATGATGATGAAATAAAGAAAAGGTGCCCTAAAGAGTACCTTGGTCATCACTAGGAGCATGAGCTGGAGAAGATGTATAGGGGACATCAAATATACCAGAAGGCTTACCCTTCTGCTGGGTAGGGCAATCCTTTTTGAAATGGCCAGGCTGAAGATAGATATGGCATAGATCACGCCTCATCGACTGAGCAGGAGGAAGAACAGCAGCACCAACTAAAGTGGGGAAACTATTGGCATAGTGTCCCTTCTGATCACATTTGAAGCAGGTGATGGTAGAAAGATCAACAGGCTGCCTCTGAGAAGGAGAAGATGATGAAGATCCCAAACCCAGATTCTTGAGCCAATTCTTCTTCTGCTGCTAGAAATTAAGCTTTCTCTTCTTAGAGTTAGCAGAGGAAGACTGAGATAAAGAAGCGCCAACAACAGCAGGACCCTTAGAAGTAGGGTTCTCATAACGAATAGCCATATCCATAAGTCCAGTGAAAGGGCTGTGAACATGGGCAATAAGACGATCATAGTACTCAGGACGAGCACCAGCAATGAACGTCTCATTCTTCTTGAGAGGGGTGTCTATCAGGCTAGGACCGAACTTAGAAAGTTTGTTGAACTTCCTCTCAAACTTCGAAAAAGACATGCTTCCCTACTTGAGATTCATGAACTCCCTATAAAGATAGGATTTCCCGACCTCGGGCATCCACTTAGCAACGAAAGCATCCCTGAAAAGATGATAGATAAGCTTAAAAAAGGCACGAAAGAGATAGAAAAACAAAATTCAAAGAAACATAAGAAGACACCTGAACTGCTCCCAAGTAAGATCAGCGTCGACGGTGTTAGCCGTAATAGACTCCCACCAATCTTGAGCAGCTTCCTGCAACTGCCGTGCTACAAACTGACACTTCTGAGCATCAGTAATCTCAAGACCAGTAAATATCCTCGTTAAACTCCGTAACCATTGCTAGTCTTCAATAATCCTCTCTGAATCGGTAAACTTGGTTCCACCAAGTTAATAGAATTCATTACAGAGAACTGTAAACCTAACAGGTGCAGCAGGCTAAGGAGCTGGGCAATACCACGACCCCTACCTCTGGCATTTCCACGATTCATCCTAAAAAGTCAAGAATGAATTTTAGGACAAAGTTAAAGAGAAGACAAAGATAAATTTACTTGGAAAAATATCCTAAAGAAAGAAAATACTAACAACGCAGATATGAAAGGAAGGAAGTTTAGAAAAGTTTTCCTTTAAAATAAGAAAATTTTATACCAAAATAATCTTTGAAAAATTCCTTTGAAAAATCATTTTAAAAATCAGTTTACATTTTGAAAATACGTTTTCTCACAAGAAAATGTTTCTGAGGTTGATTGCACTCATTTTAGGGTATTTCTACCCTATCTCTAATGAGTTTTTGCTCCGCAGGCTAAGCTTTGCCTAAAAACCAAAGCTATGATACCAACTATAACGACTCACTATTTTAGACCATTCAAATCGACAATAATCCACATATGTCAAACTTGAATAATTCCAAATAACAGATTGTAATAAAATTTGGAGCAAATAAAATCAATCACAGAATCACAGACACGGAAATATTAGAATAACTCGCAGCAGAAATTAAAATACCATAGTAGTTCATGAAGCTACCATAATAAAGTCTCAAAACAAATACATAATATCAGTCTGAAAACAAACACAATAGAAACCCAAATACATAGAAGTCCCTTAATACAAGAGCTGAAATAGAACAACTGAAACTGAAATATATAAATAACTAGATAAGCAGAATCTTCAGCGATTCCTAGCTCCAAAAAGAGAAATCTAAAGCTGTGAATACTCAGGCTGACTTGAGCGTAAATAAAACACAAACACTCGAGTCAAGACATACATACTTATACAATGTAAACCAATTCAAGTGAAATGCAATAAATGCATAGGTAACTTAAAGGATACTTGGCACCGCCCATCCACTAAGGATCCGTTAAACTATTTACTTTGTAGTAATATTCGCTATTATAATGATGTCTAATAGTAAAATAAACATACTTTAAAATAGCGTCAAGGTGTTAACCATATAGCCCTTAGCACGTAATAGTATCAGTAGACTACACAGTACCTGTGTACCTTCAGATCGGGAGGCTACGAGAAGATACTCCATAGGTACGATACAAATCAAACTCATAGTAAAGCTCGCTATGGTAGGTGACACGACACACAAGGCAATGTCAGGATAGATATACTAATTACGCACACGGGCTGGTGATAACGTAGCAACCACTACGCCCACCTCGGAACACACTCCCAAATCAAAGGGTGGCCACCAAAACAATCACAAAGTAATAGAATGGTATCGAAGAAATATGTCCGAGCAGAGGAGATACCCCTTTTTGGCCCGAGATTGCTCCTGTTTTAGCCACCTTAAGCCAACTCATGGTAGTCGGGTCCATGTTCGTACCACAATAGGATCGTCGCCGCTATCCTACTTCATTCTGGAAACTCCACCGTATACACAGTTGTTAAAGTGGTTTTCAGTATCGACATAGAGTATGTCCATATCCGAACCCGGTCTCTTTAACAACCAATCGTTATTATAACCCGTGGTTATACATTTCAAAATGGTATTTTATACTTCAAAAATAAAATATCATTTCAAATTCGAATCTTTATCGGAATAAAGATCAAATCACTTCCAATCCATTTCAAAATATCATATCCTTTCAAAACCTCATTCTTTTTTATTTATTTTAAATACCATTCAAAATCACATTTCAAAATGGTTTATGTTTCAAATCAAAATACTCCATTTAAACTATTTAAAAGTGAAGTCATTATACCTAATAATCAAATATTCAATTCCTAAAAATTTAGCCTTTTCTGAGCTCATTTATTCAGTTAAAAATTACAAACATTGAAATTTCATCTTTTCATAGCACTTAGAAAATGCTGCGGTAAGTTATATTTGAAAAAAATTCATTTCAGCAAAGACAGCATTTATAACTGCTGTAGTAGTTCAGTTACACTTGAAAAATCTCATTTCAGCAAACTGCAGCACTTATCAAGTGCTACTGTATCCCTTTTATTAGTTTTAAATTTTAGTTTTCTTTCTGCAACCAAGTATTTTAATATCTCTTAGTTAAATTTTTAGCCATAGTTTATTTGCATCAACCATAGCACTTACAAAGTGCTGTAATATCCTTTAAGATTTTAAGTTAACTTCAAAAATGATAGCATTTCTGAAGTGTTGTAATTCGATTTCCAGATTTTCAACAAAATTTCAGAAACAAATAAACTTTGATTTTAACCCTTTTAACTTATAAAAATCATATTTTTCCATTCAAAAATGTTCATTTAAATACCCTTTAACTTATGATTTTTATAAAGTAAAATTTTATGCATAAAATCTATTTTTTTTAATAATTCACTTATTAAATTCAAACGTACAATTTTCTTTTCTTTGCATTTTGAAAATTAACTTAATACTTATGTTTTAATTACCATTTCAAAATATAAACTTAATTTCCATTTTATTTACTTAACTTAAACTTCATTTTTAGACAAAATCTCAAATTTCAATTTTAAATTATATTTCGAATTTCAACTTAACCATTCATTTATTTAACGTATTTAACTTATCGAAAAAAATCACTAACACTTTATTTAAAAAATTTAAATTCAATTTAAATCAAATTATCATAAATTTACATTTTAAAAATACTTAAAAATTTCAAGGTTGATTGGTTTGGCATTGTGCACATGGCCATGTTGTTGGCCAACTTCCTACACTTCCCTTTTCTATTCGGTTCCCTCATTGGTCTTCAGTTTGGCACACACATACCTCCTCGGTCCAGTCTTTGTTCAATGTCGTGGCCCACATTCTTTGCCAAACAAGATATATTGTTCGGTACTAAGGTTAGACATCAGCAGTTAGATTTCCTACCGGACCATTTATCATGTTCCATAAAAATAATATGCTTACTAGGAACCGAACTCTTGACCTCTCCATTGGAGACTTGATGCTCAACCACTTGAGCCATACATGTTTTTTGTGACATAACTCCTTCATTTCAAGTCAGAATTGAATGAAACTTGGATCGGTAACTTCGTATCATTGAGTAAAGTTTTCCAATGCCTTTGAATGTTACATCTTCTGAAGTAAGTATAGCTTTCTAAGGCAGGATCCAAATCTATTAGGTGGCGAACATATTTTAAGACGATTATATCTTCCAATCTGTAGCTCGGATTAAGACACGGTTTTGACCTAGGTGCATCCCCTGACCTTAGAAACATTTTGCAAGTTCTTGACTATATTTTCTACCTATGCCAAATTTGTCCCTAACGCTTCACCTTGCCCTTGTGATTACATGACGGCGCCTTTATTATGCATCTTCCAGTAGTTTATATGCTTCTTGATGTCTTTTCATATTTACCACGATGTAGGCAAAAATGCCCACAACACTTGCTCCACAAAGCATACTTTCAAAGAATATAAGTGTGATTTATTTCATCCAAACTCATCTTTCTTTCTCATGTGTTTGTTATCTTGAACCTCAAATATCTTTATCCTTATTCCCATCATTTTGGCAAGTTTTCTACTGCTAATAAGTTGCAGAGCCTCGTTAACTTGGGGAAGCTTGTTGGTCGTTCCAAGACATCCTTTAGTAGTATGATGTTTGTAGTTCGTTCTTTCTCAATAGTATAATCATCTAGTATGATTTCCCATGGATTCTCATCTCTATCCGGTAGGATTTTTCTCCCTCTAGTTCATCCTTCTTGCCTTAAGGTCTTGAGGGCCATATGTTTTCATATCAATGTTTCGAGAATATTAAGGTGCCATTGGGAAAAATATACGGTGGTTCCATGGTATGTGGACTTGACAATGTGTATTTTGTTGCATCGATTGTAGTTTGAACAACTAAGACTGGTGGTTGTGATGTATTTTTCCTACTTGATCACCAAATTATTCCACTAGTGACTCCATTATCACTACCATAAATACTCGTATCAATCAACCACCAAATATTTTATCTAGTTTAATGGTTTGTGCCGAAGTTGGGAATGTGGGTTGATCATGCGCTTATTTTATGAAGCTAATCTTATTTTGATGTTTATGCATTGTTGCGTATGACATTTATTGATGTCCGTATTCTCCTTTTCCTAGCTAGTAATCATGACATGTTTGTTTAACACGATTGCTTGGTTTGCTTGTTCCATTTACAACTTTTCTTGCCGCTGTCATGCATACTTGTATGAGACCAGTCACCAACAATTTCGATAAGGTAAGCAGTTTCTTTAACTAATGCTTTCCTTTTCCCATACTTTATATTTCATGTATAAAAACTTACACAAGTGCATATGTATCTTACAGAAATTATAAATGAAATTATCATACCTGATCAGGATTAGTTATTGTGTTGTGCTTGCATATTATCATTGCTTAGCCATTAACTTGTTAGTAATCTTTTATTGCTTCCTTACATACTTGTATAGGATTTATCACTAACATGTTCGACATGTGAGCATACTGATGAACTGGTTACGTGTTATTTTGATAGCTCTTCCATGAGTTTTTCCTTTTCTCCCAACATATTTGCACAGGATCAATCATTGGCAAGTTCGCGAAGGTGAGCGATCTCTAGTTGACCGTCTTTGTAATCCAGTCCCACGTGTCCTTGTTAAGTTTCATGCATATATTCCATGTGCACTTTGTACAAGCTTGTCCTAATGTCAGTCTGTTGGTTGTCATCATCTACAATTCTATTATGGACTACTTACACTAACCGCCCAACTAATAGTCACGTTTTACTATGGGCGAGCTCGACTATCCCTCGCTGACAAATATATAGGGTTGATCATCGGGGGTGAATCAACTAGGCAGCGGTCATGTCCTGATCGACAATAAGTCGGGTTCTCCATAGCCATTATAATAGCTTGTATCGATTGTCAATTGTAGATATACAGGTAAGGGATCACTCTGGTCCACTACCATGGGTAGGAAGTTTGAACCGATCGTCAATGATGGACAACCAGTTAAGGGATCACTCTGGTCTACCACTACCAATGAGAAGATTTGGAGTTGATCGTCAATGTTAAATACCCATCTGTCGGTCATGTCTTGACCATAGGCCGATCTTGCTTACAATTACCAGCTAAAGGTTTGGGCCGATCGTCCATGGCAAGCACCCATTTAGTGGTCATGTCATGACCATAGGCCTATCTGACTTGCCATTGCCGACCAAAGGGTTGGGATCGATAGTTAATGGCGATCAACCATCTAGCGGTCATGTTCTGGCCATGGGATGATGATGAATGTATTTTTTTTTCATTTTCAACCGTTTATTTCATATATTATTATTTCAATAAAATAGTATTATACGAGTATTTTATTGAGGTTTTGCAGATTATAGATTCCGAAGTGCAATGCTGAAATTAATCGATTGCGGCATTCATTGGTTCAAAAGACATGCAGAAGAGAATGCGACATCAAAAGCACTGAATAAATCAAATCATGAATACACAAATAGGAAGCACGATCACATTTTCCACATAGCCAGCTCACGTTTTCTTTTACAAAGCTCACATGAATACCAATTCAAATAATTCTCCAAAGATAACATGAATTCCAATTCAAGAAATAGTCATGTTTGTAATTCAAGTTCAATGGCAATGTGGGCCACGTGAAAGTAATGCAAAGCACATATTTCTTTGGTTCAAAAATCTGAAATGTATTTTTTTGGGTACAAATTCAAAGAAGCCACGTGCAATAAATTCAAGCTCAACAATATACTTTAGTCTCTTCATCACGTGCAATCAATTCAAAGCATGGACTAAATATATTTAATTCAAGCAATATAGACCAATTCAAGCAATAACATGGACATATATATATATATTATCTTTCAGCAATTCGAGCAATGGACCGGTTCTTCCTAAAACGCTGCAATTGATTTTCGAGGCTGGAAAAGGGTATATATACAGCATCATACAACAACCAAAAATCATCTCTTACCACGTCACTCTTTTTGTAGTTTAGTTTTAATTTTAGCAATGTTTTTATTCCCAGACAGAATACGTAGGATTGTTAATTAGATTTATCGATTTATTTATTCATGTTCCTAGTTATTTTCAGCACTCTTTCTAGTTAGTTAATCAATTCAGTTCATTTTATTTCGGTTGTTTGCTCTATTCTTTTCTTTTATGCACTTTTAACTTCTTCTATGATTTCTATACTTTTATATTTTGATTGTGATTTCGATTAGATTCGAAATCGATTTGGAATATATGTTTTTATTTATTTTATGTTCAAGAACCACCATCGAATTTGTTTAACACGCCTAAGATTTAAATATGGATTTAAAATATTTTAAAACACAATTCCCTATGTTCGACCTATACACTACACGCCTATGCGCTTTAGAGTTTATTAAAATTTGTGCTTTTCTAATCAATAGAAAAGTCGAAACAGCTGATCTGGCTCGCTATTACCGACCAAAGTTTTGAGATCGACTATCAATGGTGAGAACCCATTTGGAATTCAAGTCTTGACCGTGTGTTGATCTGGCTCGCCATTTCCGGCTAAAGGTTTAGTGTTGAATGTCAATGGAAAACTCCCATTTGGCGGTCATGTCCTGACCATAGGCTGATCTAGCTTGCCATTACCAGCCAAAGGATTGGGGCCAATCATCAATGGTGAGCATCCATTTAGCGGTCATGTCCTAACGATGGGCTGATCCGGCTTTCCATTACCGACCAAAGGTTTGAAGTCAATCGTTAACGGCGAGCACCCCATTTGGCGGTCACATCTTGACCATGGGCTAATCTAGTTCGTCATTACCGACCAAAGGTTTGTTGCCGACCGTTAATGGCGACATCCATGATCATGTCCTGAACATAGGCTGATATGGCTCGTCATTACTAGCCAAAGGCTTGTCCAAGATTTCCATGATGCGCCAGAGTAGGGTGCTCCTTGTATGTAATGGCCTTGATTGTAAAGTCCTAGAATCAGGGAATTTATTTGGCGTGGGATAGTTATTTTTATGGTGGTATAGTAGCACTAGTCATCTATCATGATTTCGTACACCATATCCATGGGCTTTGGGAAGACCATGACGGTTGATTAATCCAAGTAATTGTTATAGTCAGTGCGGAAAAACAAATAGTGGTTTTGAGCATTCCATGCTTCCTAGATACTTCTCTGTTCGTACTGGCGAGAATGCAGTTTCATTCCCTAGATCCTTATAGATAAAATATAGCCCTCTCTAGATGGGTCAGATGCCCCCAGTCGAGTGAATTCACTCCAATATTGGTTTCCTTCCTTGAATAGGTGATGCTTTATCCTAGAGTTGAATTATTTCTTCGCTTTCTGCTAGAGTGCCGGAGTTTTCAAAACAATCACGTCACCCTTCTCTTTAATCAAATCCATGGACACGTTTAGCAAGTCCTCATTCCCTTCTAAGTCATAGTGGATTCTCCAATGAGATAAGTCCATAGTTTCGTTGGGAAGCATGATCCATAATTCATATGCCAAAGACAAAGGAGTATGTCCTATTATTGTTTCGCAGGAGGTGCAATATGCATAAAGTCCAATGGCAACTCATCGATCCGAGCTCCCTTATTATTTCCCAAATGCTCCTTTATGAGAGTTTTGAGAACCTTGGTGACTTCTTTAACCTATCCATTGGCCTTCGAGTGTGGCAATGTAAAAAAGCTTTTCTTGATTCTGTATTGCCAATAGAAGTTGGTAGATTCCTGATTAACTAAATGCAACATGTAGAGTTAGCTCCATACCCAGTAAAGCAATCCACAGCTATTATTGCATACTCATCTCCAACAATAGCTATTAGAAATTCATTATTCAGATCTATGCCCATGATATTTCCTTTCTAGGTCTGCTTCTCATTACAGTCACCTCAACTGCCTTGATGGATGTTATCTAATATTTCCCTAGCCTCTCTTGCAGCCATGCATTTTAGCAATGGATTAGTGAAAACCCTGCTGTATAGGATGACATCCTATATGGTGTACCAAATTTCCTTGCACATTACCTTCCATGCGCCATTCCGGTCTATGGTTGAATTTTTTATTAGAACCAACCTAAAAGTGATCCATTTCTCGAGCAAGCCAATTTTCCCAAATTGTTAGCAATCGATTTTCCTCCAGTTGAACTAGCTCAACCACATATCATTCTTGCTCATCAAGCAAATCCTTTGTCCTTTTTTCATTTTAAGTCGGATGAAAACCATTCTCCACTGACTTAGAACTCCCAAAATGCTTAATGCATAAATATTTGCAGGTTGCTATGGATTTATATTGTCTAGATTCCTAATTCTTTTGCTATTTCCAATTCTACTATTAGTGTACCGTACTATGTCGTTCGGTCTACCCTATATGGTAAGAGGTATATCCGACCCGTAGAGGTTAAGAACATTCGTTCTTACCAAGCTATTAGTATTTTTCTCACTTTTGCAAGTGTCGCATAGTCATGTGGCATGGTGTTACTTATGCCTTAGGCACTTGTATTTAATATCATTTCAAATTTATTCGTTAAGGTAAGTCATACCTTGGCATCGTTGTCCCCATGCTCTATGGGGTATTCAGTTTCTGTAGTATAATGCTTCATATTCATATGAAGTAAACTTTGTCTCTAGGGCTTTTTGAAAAGATTATGATCCACCATCTCTAAAGATGTCTGGTCCCACCTATGGAATGGGTCAGAATTACACTTCTCTATCTCTAGAGGAGTTGTACCTAGTCTCACATTATCTCTAATGGAGTTGAACCTTACCTTCGGGACTAGGAAGTTTATGCTACGTTGTTTGATTACTATGTCCTTTCATAATTTTTTCATGCACATTTATCTTTGGATATCTAGTAGGAGAACATGCTCTACTGTTCATGCCCTTGCCCCTAAGTGTACCATACACCTTTTCTTGGTAGGGACTCATTTCCATTGAGGGATTTTAGTCTAGAGTTTGTTGAATTCTCAATGGACTTACCCTAGCATTTCAACCTGAGTATACCTACGAGACGTGCCTACTATTAACACCTCTCTTATTTACGACTTATTCGACTCAACGACCTAAGGGAATAAGCGACTTAACTATCCAAGGCATAAACGACTTAACGACCTATAGTAGGGCACGACCTAACGACCTAAAGCACAGAGCGGCTCAACATGGCACGACTCAACGACTTAAGGAGCTTCAGCGACCTAGCGACTTAGCAACTCAATAAAGGCAACGACCTAACGAGTTAAGGAAAGAGCGACCTAACGACCTAGCAAGCTTCAGAGTTAAGCCGCATTTGCATTGCCTCTTCCATTAGGTTGCTTACGACCTTAGCAAGCTGAGATAACTCCTGTGCTACACATGCTAAGTCGCTCACAGCATATATCTCGTCCAGGATGGCTCCATTAAGTCGCTAACGACTTATGCTACCTCGGGATCGCTCTTAGGTTGCAACTCCCTAGGTCGCAACTCCTTAGGTCGCTCATGACCTATGACACCACATGACCTAACTCCGAAACTCCCCTATAAATATCCGCCTACTCCACATTGGGAGAAAAAGGAGGATTTCTGGAACGCGAAGACTTTGCTGTTTTCATGACTTCTACAACACTTCAAATGCCAAAGACACTTCAAAGAACCTTGGGAAAAGATCAAGTTCATTCAACATGAATTCAAAGAGCTTTTCTGCATCAAAGTTCTAACTACGTGCCTTATTGGTGTTGTAATTGAAGAATTATTGTAAAATTTGTAATTAAATCAATATGAAAAGAGATTAAGTAGACGTAGGCTTGACTTTGAGCCGAACCACTATAAAAATTGTTGTCTCTTTACTATTTTCTGCTTACTTTTAGTTCCCATACCAACGGGTGGTGCTTTCGCTATATCCCAACTCATACTGGGGTGTTAGCGTACATTTTTAGCGTTAACATCTTTGGTTCTTTCACAGAGAATTGAACTCAGGGGTGCTTCCATCATTGCTTCACAACGATTTGTTGATAGACTCTCCCTAAGAATCAGAAGTCTATCCGAAATTATGGCTCCTGGAAGAAAAAGTAGATCTACTAGATCTGGAGATGCTTATGACAACACCGCCACTTCCCCCGCGTCAAATCAAGCGGCTCCTAGTGTTGGAATCACAAGGGCGGAATTGGATGTTGTAGTGTCTGGGTTGTATCAACAAATGGAAGCCCAGAACATTTTGATGTTGAACAGGTTGAATGCTTTGCTTGGAGTTAACTAGCAACTAGAAAATAATGAAGAAACCTTTGCTGAGGATGTTCATGATTCCCAAGGGAAAAGTATTCCTCAGAGGGCAGCTGGCACCGCCGAAGGGTCACCTCCTCAAGCTGAAGGTTCAAGGCCGCAGACAACTCTTCGTGAACGTTTGTCCAGGCAAACTTTCGAAAAAGTAGCCGACGTCTGCCCTGCGGGGCCTCTAAACGATGAGGAGTACCTCTCGGGAATGATTTGACAAATTATGAAGAAGAGCATGCAAAGGGAGAAAGATGAAAGTGACTGGGGGTTTTCTCCAAGCAAGACTCCTTTTACTGAAAGAATTCTGAAGGCTGAATTTCCGAAGAAGTTTGTTCCCCCCACTATTCCAGCTTATCGGGGGACAAGGGATCCTAACCAGTTCTTATACAAGTATGACTGACATATGAAAGGTGCCAGAGTGACAGACGAGATCAAGTGCAGATACTTTCCTGTGTACTTGGAGGGAGTGGCCCTGCTTTGGTTCACGAAGCTGCCAGTTCGATCCGTGTATCAGTTCTCCGACCTAACTCGGAAATTCAAAGATCAGTTCAGGTTACATGCTTCGAAGGCCAAGGACACAATGTCACTATCCATCCTCGAACAAAGCCCCGGAGAGTCTATCAAATCTTTCTTAAACCGCTTTAATATAGCCTTGGCCGAAGTTGACAATGCAAAGCCTTGGATGATTCTGACTTACTTGATGCGAGCTATTGACAAATCAAGTGAATTCGAAAAATGGCTAAAAATGAAAGAGCCAAATTCACTTGAGAAGTTCTACAAGAAAGCCAATGAATTTATGCACTTAGAAAGCCTTCCTGTGCCAGTAAAAGTAGTCGTGACTGAAGTTGAGAATAATAATATTGCTTCTAACAAAAAGGAATCTGGTGGCCAGAAGAGGGAGAATGGCGGTGGAAAAAAGCAGAAAGATGCAAAGAAAGCTCGCCACTTTAAACCTTCAGATTTTACTCCCTTCACTAATACTCCAGAAAATATCTTTTTCGCAGCTAAGGATGCTGTTGAATACCCCAAACCATCTGAGATGAAGCCTGGGAAAAATGTTGTGCATAATGGGAGGTTCTATCGGTTCCACAATCAACCTGGTCATGACACTAATGAATGTCATCATTTAAAGAATTTGATTAAAGAGATGTTGAGATAGAATAAACTACAACAATATGTAAAGAGAAACAGAAGTGACCCGACCTCATCTACTCAGGGGCAACAAGTTCCTGCTCATCGATTCGGCTCAGGTGAAAGGACTGCAGTGCAAGAATTTGAGAGGTCTGTCATTAATGTTATCACAGGGGGTCTTCACTCAACGGGCAGAAGTTGGGATGAGATGGAGAGATATGCTCACGCTTTGAGATATGCCCGGCGGAAGAAAATGTTTTTGTCTTGGAAGATGCTGCACCTTTAAAATAGCCAAGAACTTTTAACGATGACATCATATTCCGGGCTAGAGACTCTGTTGGTGTTGAGGCTCTCACCGTGGATCCCTTAGTGATATCTGCAGGCACCAGACCAGCCATTGTAAGAAGGGTGCTTGTTGACTGCGGCGCCTCTTGCAATGTCCTCTTCAGAAAGACATTTGATCAGATGAAAATTCCCATGGCTGATGTCCAAGCTTCCACACAGAAAATTGTTGGGTTCACTGGAGAATCAAAACAGCCTATAGGGACTATTGACTTATTTGTAGAGCTTGGAGAAGGGGAAAAGAAGGTGATCCGAAAACAAACTTTTGTGATTGTTGATGAATTGTCCGCTTACAATGCCTTCTTGGGTCGAACGACTCTTGCCGCATTCAAGGCCATTCTTTGCCCCATGGTGCCTGAATATAAAGTTCCCCACTGATAATGGCGTCGGTGTTGTGAAGGGGGACCAAAATACCGGGCAAGAATGCTATCTCATAGAGTTACGGGAGGCAAAGAAGAGAGAAATGGGTAAGGGTGCGGTAGTTCCGCTCCGCATCAAAGAGCGCACCTTGTAGCAATTACAAGGTGGACCCTGCATTGGTGAGCATAGTGGTGCACGAAAAGAGATTGATCCCAGAAAAACCAGTGCAGGGGAGAGCAGAGCGGTGCCGGTGGAAGTGGTGGTGCCAATACCTGTTGACCTGAATGATCCAAACAAGGTGCTGAATGTGGCTTGACAACTCGGTGTGACGGTTCAGAATATGTTGATATCATTCTTGAAAGCAAACCTGGATGTATTCGTTTGGAGTTATGCCGACATGTGTGGAATATCTCTAGAAATCGCAGTGCATGCTTTGAATATTGATCAAAAATTCACACCCGTAAAGCAGAAAAGAAGAACCCAGGGTCCTGAAAGGTCGACAACATTAAAAGAAGAAGTAGATCGGCTCATGGAAAATGGCTTCATCAGAGAATCCACTTATCCAAATTGGGAATCCGGTGTTGGTTAAAAAACCAAATGGAAAGTGGAGAGTATGCATCGACTTTTCAGACTTGAACAAAGCATGCCCTAAGGACTATTTCCCGTTGCTCAGGATTGATCAGTTAGTGGATGGAACGGCCGGGCATGAACTATTGTCTTTTATGAATGCTTACTTGGGATATAACCAAATCATGATGCATGAGCCAGATCAGGAGGACACGAGCTTCATCACTGATGTTGGTCTTTACTGCTATAAAGTCATGCCCTTCGAACTAGAGAACGCGGGGGCAACTTATCAAAGACTTGTTAATGCCATGTTCAAACCCCAGATTGGCAAGACTATGGAAGTATATGTTGATGATATGTTGGTGAAATCGAAGAAGGCAGTAGACCACATGGATCATTTGGCAGAAATGTTCGCGGTCCTTCGAAAGTATGGCATGAAGCTAAATCCTCTGAAATGTTCATTCGGGGTAGAGTCCAGAAAATTCTTGGGTTTCATTGTGAGTGCTAGGGGTATCAAAGCTAATCGTGCTGAGATTACTACTTTAAGAGAAGTCAAATCCCCTAGGACAAAGAAGGAATTGCAAAGCCTCAACGGGAAAGTCGCTGCTTTGAGTCGGTTTATTTCCAGGGCCACTGATAAATGCATTCCCTTCTTTGACGCTCTGAAGAAAGGAAAGAAAAACTTTGAATGGACTCCTGAATGTCAGAAAGCTTTTGATGAACTGATTCGTCACATAGAAACGCCTCCAGTACTTTCTAAGCCCAGCAATGGTGAAGATCTATTCATATATTTAGCGGTTTCATCTCAAGCTCGCAGTGCAGCATTGGTACGGGAAGACGCAAAAGTTCAGCGCCCGGTTTATTACATCAGCAAAAGATTCACTGGGCAGAAATGAATTATTCAAAGCTGAAAAAGCTCGCCTATTGTTTGTTGATTGCATCCAGAAAGTTGAGGCCATATTTTCAAGCTCATCCTATTAAAGTCCTCACTGATCAACCTCTAAAGCAAGTCCTATTTCGCCCTGAAACTTCGGGTCGTCTTCTGAAGTGGAATATTGAACTCAGCCAATACGATATCACCCACCATCCCCGAAGAGCAATAAATGGACAAGCTTTAGCAGATTTCATTGCAGAATACACAGATAAAGGTGACAGTGAGGAAGAGGCGACTGATGACATCCCGATCCGATGGAAATTATATGTTGATGGTGCAAGAAATGACTATTGTTCTGGAGCTGGGGTTGTGCTTAAAACCCCCGAAGAGCGGTCATTGTGCTATGCATTGAGATTAGAATTTCCTTCGACAAATAATGAAGCAGAATATGAAGCACTTGTTGCCGACTTGAAAATTGCTAAAGAACTGAAAATCAAAGTATTGCAGATCTTCAGTGATTCCCAGCTTATTGTATGCCTAGTCAAGAAAGAGTTTCAAACTAAAGGAGGAAATCTGCTTGCTAACTTGTCAAAGGCCTGGAAGCTTCTTGACGATTTTGATCATTATACAATAAGCCATATATCCCGGGAAGAGAACATGAAGGCAGATTCTCTCGCAAAATATTCAAGCTCTGGTGAAGCTCAATTATTGGGATTGGTCCCTGTGGAAGTCTTGTCAGCTCAAAGTAATGATGAGATGGATATTGACTGGATTATGGCTGTATCTCAAGAGCAGGAGTGGTTGATGACCCCAATCAAGGAATATCTACTCAACGGCTCCCTGCCTGAAAACTCAAAAGAGCGCCAGAAGCTATTAAGAAAATCCCTGAAATATATATTCAAGACGGCCGGTTGTACAGACGAGGATTCTCAATGCCATTACTCTGATGTGTAACCAAGGAAGATGCTAAGACAATTTTAGTGAGATGCACGGAGGAGAGCGCGGGGATCAGTCAGGTGGCCAATCTCTAGCAAAGAAAATTCTCCGCTATGGGTATTTTTGGCCAGTTATTAATCGAGACGCTTCTAGCTACTCCCGAAAGTGTGACAGATGCCAGAGATTTGCAAAAATCCCAAGAGCTCCTTCCACCGAGCTAACACAGATGGTCAGTCCATGGCCATTCGCCATTTGGAGGATAGATCTCATTGGGCCTTTGCCGATTGCCAAGTCCGGAATCAAATATGATATTGTTGCTATTGATTATTTCACTAAATGGGTTGAATCTGAACCATTGGCTACTATTACTTCTAAAAAGAAGATAAACTTTGTGACTAAAAATATCATTTGCATGTATGGTGTGCCTCAGAAGATGATCACAGACAATGGTACCCAATTGGAAAGCGAAGAAATCCAGGACTTTTGCAGGCGATTCAAGATCCAAAAAAGCTTCTCAACAGTGGCTCATCCATAGGTAAATGGGCAAGTGGAGCAGCGAACAAAATTATCAAATCAACCATCAAAAAACAGCTGGAAAAAGCAAAAGGTGGTTGGGTCGATAAGCTTCCACTAGCACTTTGGGCATACAGAACTACCCACAAGACTGCGACTGGGCACACTCCATTCTCATTAGCATATGGATCAGAAGCAATGATTCCAGTGGAAATAGAGGTCCCCTCACGTAGGAGAATTCATTTCAACCAAGCTGAAAATGAAAAGCTGCAACTTGAAGCACTTGACTTGCTTGATGAAAGAAGGAAAGAGGCTGAGCTCATAGTTGCATCCCATCAGCAAAGGATAGCCAGGCACTTCAATTCTAAAGTTCGCCAACGCAGCTTTGAAATTGGGGATCTAGTCTTGAAAGGGTCATGACAGCAACAGGAGTGTTTGGGCCAAACTGGGAAGGGCCATACGTCATAGGCAAAAAACTTCTTGATGGCACTTTCAAGCTCACAACTGTCGAAGGAGATCTAATTTCGAGAGCCTGGAACAGCAATCACTTGCGTCCATATTTTACTTAGAAGCTATGCTTAAATTTGTAAAATGATTGTGGATGTGTCATTCTTGTATTGATTCACACTGATTTTACAATGCATAAATCTTGTGTTCCCCACTACTATAAAATGCCTGTCTCATTTCGATGTGTAAATATCTTAAATATATTGCTAAAATGTCGATTTAATATTGCAGGCTATCAAAGCAAAGCTTACCTATTCAACACATCACAAGGCCAAGTGATTCCTACAAATGACTCAACAAACAAATGTCAAGCCACAAAAATTCCAAATTCAATTCCTATACAAGAATCTCACAAACAGTTGGTGATTCCACCGAAGGGGCTCTTTCCTAACGTGGAGGTTTCATGCCCTTGCTAACTGATTGCGATCGTTTGTGCAAACGGATATCCGGTTAAATAGCTTGCGTCTGCCCCGTGGATTCACTTAACAATGAAATACACTTCTCTAGAAAGAAAAATAAACAACTTGCAAAAGAAAGGAACATGTACTTGAAAATAATAACGAGGAATCGTTGAGGGGCGGATGGTGAAAAGATATAGGCAAGCAAACAAAAAACAGTCAAAATGGAATCTTGTCCCTCAACAAAAAGGTTGGTGGGACCACCAAAGGGGAACCTTCCCAAAATGAAGGTTCCAGGCCCTTGCTAGTTAATTGTGATCGTTTGTGCAAACAAACATCCAGTTAGGTAGCTTGCGTTTGCTCCGTGGATCCACTTAACTGTGAGATGCAACCTTCCTGGTAAACGAAACAAAGAAAGCCCTCCAACGAGGCACGCCCAAAAATGAAATGCTTTTCTCAACAAAAAGGTTGGTGGGACCACCAAAGGGGCACCTTCCTAAAGTGAAGGTTCCAGGCCCTCGCTAGTTAATTGTGATCGTCCGTACAAACGAACATCCAATTAGGTAGCTTACGTCCGCCCCGTGGATCCATTTAACCGTGAGAAGTAACTTTCAGGCAAACAGAAAAGCCCTCTTCGGAGGCACACTTATACTCTCAAGGGAAGATCAATTTCTCCAAAATGAGATCATTCTTCCCGAAAAAAGTTGAAGTGCCAAAAAAAGCCCTCTAACGAGGCACGCCGAAAAATGAAATGCTTTTCTCAACAAAAAGGTTGGTGGAACCACCAAAGGGGAACCTTCCCAAAGTGAAGGCACCGCCCCTTGCTAATAAATTATGATCGTCCGTGCAAATGAACATCCAATTAGGTAGCTTGCGTCCGCCCCGTGGATTCATTTAACTGTGAGAAGTAACTTTCAGGCAAACAAAAAATCCCTCTTCGGAGGCACACTTCTACTCTTAAGGGAAGATCAATTTCTCCATAATGAGAAATTCTTCCCCAAAAAAGTTGAAGTGCCAAATAAAGCCCTCTAACGAGGCACGCCCAAAAATGAAATGTTATCTCTTGGAAAAGTCGTTGGTGGAACCACCGAAGGGGCACCTTCTCAAAAAGAAGGTTCTAGGCCGCAGCTAACTGCTCGCGATCGTTTGTGCAAACATATATCCGATAAAGAAGCTGACGCCAGTCCCGTGGGCCCACTTAGCGATGAGATATAACTTTCTAGCAAACAAATCAAAGCCTTCTTCGGAGGCCCGCTTTACCGCTTAGGGGAATCCACTTTTCAAAAATAAAAGTGACCATCTCCGAAAGTTGAAGTGTAAAAACTTTTTGTAAAAAAAACTTCTCCAATACAAGGCACACTCTACTAGAGCAGAATAATATTTCCTCAAAATGGAAGAATTATTCTCCAGAGTAAGAGTACAAGTCTTCTCAAAATGGATAAGATTGCAATAAGCCGTGGTATGGGGGCAATATAATATAGCTACATTAATAAAAGCAACGCTCAAGCAACATACCACGAGCTCACTGCAATATCATACATAGAAAATAAAGAAACTTGTGTGAAAATAAGGAATAAATGCATTTACAAATATAGACAAAAGATTGTACAAGTAAAAAGAGTCATTCTATTCCATAATATAAAAGATTTATATACATGTGCAGGTTTCAAAAAGTGGGGGTCGGTACCCGCACAATCTTCGGTCGATACAAGTCTTTAGATACAAGCAAAAAGCAAAAAACCAGAACAAGAAGGATAAAACCAGACTCATTACTTCTTCTTCCCGCCGTCTTTGGAGCCCTCGCCTGGCCTAATGGTTAACTTCTTGAGTTGGCCTGAACGAGTCGGGGAAAAAGGAGAAACAGGTGCAATTGGGTCCTCTTCAGCTTTCTCATCGCTAGCAGAAGTGCCCTTCTTTTTCTTCGAAATTCCATGCTTTCTCCTCTTCTTTGAAGAAGATTCGCTGCCCGGAGTGATAAGATCAATCAGCTTTGTATCATCGGCAGTAAATTTCTCCAGGTTCCTCTCACCCTCCTTAAGTTCTTCAGCTTTCTGCTCTTGTGAAGCGGCCGGCTCATCTAAGCCTTGAAGAGCTCTTATTTGTTCTTCTTACGACCCCGGTTGAGAAGCATAAGAAGGTGTAACTTGAAGAGGTGGAGGGCAACAGCTGGAGGAGGCGAAGCCTGTACAACACTTGTTGTTTTCACTACAGAAGAAGAAAAGTTAAACATCAGTGTTTCTCGCAAAGAGAGGAAATAGTGGTACGTCGAGGTTTAAGTAATAAGCAAGGAGTTCATCGAGCTCATGTGAAGCAAACGAGTAGTTCACTTGAGCTGGATCAGTGTTGAAGTTACCTAGAGAGATTGGCTTTATCACGTCAATTTCAAAATCTTGGTCTTCGGTGCCTTCTTAGGCCTCGTCTTTGGCATGAGCAGTTGTAGTTTTGGTTTCGGCTTTGGCAGGAGGTGGAGAGTGGGAACCGGAGCCAATAATATCGATGTCAACCGAAGCCCAAGGACGAGTTGGGTCGGCCAAAGGTGCCTTCCCTAGATGCTCTCCTTCCGCCGCTTCGGTTCGTTCCTTGGCAAGTTGTTCTTTCCCTCTGGCAAGGGCGGCATGCCCCTCATAAGCATGCCTTTCGCGAGATTTCCTAGCTGCACTTTTCTCATCAGTCTCCCTAGGGGAAGGAAGATAGCGCCTGGGGTCAAAAGAATCACGTCTCGTATAGCGTTGAAAGTCATCGTAATATGAGCCGCTGCATCCCATGGGAGAACCTGAAAGTGAAGAAGAGACAAAATTTAGAAATCTTCGAAATAAAGAAGCTAAGTGCGCATAATTGCCAAAAATCTTAAGTGTGTGTGGCGTGCGAACTACGCGCGTCAAGCTACAAACCACTCTTCGGCTTAGGAGTGATGTCGGCTTTTGCAGCAGGAGTCAACTCTTGGGTTGATGGAATTGATCGCAAAACGGATATCGCTTCGATTGCTGGAACAACAAGCTTAGAAGTGGTGGTGTCATCTTTAAAGAGCTCGTGGGAAGTCACCATAAGATCGCTCAGTCCTCCAAAGATATCATCTCCATCGTGTCCAACGGAATGGGTCATATCAGCAGTGCCCTCTTCAGCACGCTTTACACTCTTCGTAGCGGAACTTTCTTTCTCAGCTCCGTCATCAGCTTATCTAGTAGCCTTCCAAGAATGTTAAGGAAATTCCTCTTCTTCAATAACAGGAGGAAGTTTAGATTTTCCAGATACTCCCACACCGTCAACAGAATTGGAGCATTTCACTAATAAAGCCTCTATAATAGGTTCCTTCAGTGCGAATTCCTTTGCGGAGGCTGGGGCATCTGACGCTTCTACTTGAAAACTGGGGGCATCACAGGACTGAATGGATCGAGAAGAGTGCAAGAGTCCCAATTGGTGCAAAAATTCGTCCTTCAATAGAAACTTAATACTTCTCTCATCGATAGCTACGGCACTCAATCTTTCGAAAGTCGATTTGTGACTAGAATCTTTAAAGGGAGGAGGAAGTGCTGCAAAAGTAAAGAATGAAGTTAGCACTTGACGACTCGAATTTTGAAAGGATCAGAAATGAAGTGAATGGAGATAGGTAGTCTTACTTCCTACTCTCCAGATACCGTAGAATCCCGAGGGGTAACGGACAAAGAAGAACTGGTTTAAAAACCCGTGAGCGCTCTCGGGCAGATTCGTAATTAGCCTACGGTTTCTTGCACTCCTTATAAGAGTAATGGAAGGGTGATCTTTGTTCCTCCCAAATGAACACAAATAGCAGATCTCCTCGAAGCTTGGGAGGCGGTTAAGCGTCCTCCTAAATAGTACGCACAACCCCATCAAAATGGCGTAGCCATTAGGGTGCAACTGGAATGGAGAAATAGTTAGTCGAAGGAGGAGTGTTCTAAGAAAATCGTTGAAGGGGGGAATAGCTCCATTCAGACACATTTGACGATTGACTGCAATGAAGCCAGGAGGCGGCCTATCGGCAGTATCATTTACCCCAGGAAGCAAAGCATCCGCTTCAGCAATGCCGAATTGAATACATAGCTGGCTGAAAGCCCGTTGGTTCAATGTAGTTGAAACTCTTTCCAGAGGATTCTCCAAAGGGTCATCCAATGGGAAAACCTCATCGGCCCGCTCTACTATCTCTTCTCGCACTTGTTGAGAAGCCATTCTGCACAAGGAACCGGATATTCAAATATGAAGGTGCACATTTCCTAAAAGTGTGAAGTGTTGTGCAAAACTAATAAAATGACAAGCAAATATAACAGGAATTAAACTAGTTGGCGTTTGTCGATTATAAAGTTTCAGGGCTTGTTATTTTAAGTCCAAGTACAGTGTTGATGCAAACAGATCAGCTTTAGTTGATTAACTTGGCTTTTCTTTAATACTTCACTTGAACTGGTTAATTCACAGCATTTCGTTCACACAATTCCCTTAAGTTGATTATTCTTTATCGACTAATCTGTCATTCGATGTGGGCAGTCAATGGCAGTATATTCTCCTTAGTTTTCTGCAAATGTTGTATTTAACAGGTTGTTAGCTTAAAAGTTAATGAGTGCAACAAGTTCAAGCAGTTCATTCTGGCAGTTCAAGTTGGAATTCAATCAAGTTCTGTCAAATTCTGGCAGTTCATCAGTCATGTTCCTATGAGTTAAAGCTATGCTGCGGGTTAAATTAGGTCGTGTTGATTCTTTAAGTCGTTCTGCTTTAATTCATGTGCCACTCTGGGAAGTTAAGTCGCGAGTCATATGAGTCACATTCCCTTATGTCGTTCAGAGTTTGGATGTTAAGTCGTTCACTAAGTTAAGTCGTACGATTCATGTCCAAACTGCTAAGCCTTAGGTCATTCGAAGCTCCTAAGTCGGGCACTTCCTAACTCTCCTTAACCCGCTAACTCCTCTCCATTCAACAACTCGCCTAACCCGATAACCCGTTAGCATCTCCATAATGAAATCCATCGTCTCTCCACACCGCCAAATCATCCAAGACCGTTCAAATCACCTCAGATCTGTCATAGATCCGATGCACTGCTGTGTTCTCATGAATTACAACGACAACATGTCCAATGACGATCAAAGATCGATCGTAACATGACTCGTGGTGAAATGCGGCACATGAAATCGGATTAGGGTCGGAAAATGGGGGATTCAAGATTCGGTGATGGTCATGGTTGGATAATGATCAGATTCACTTACGTAATGTGATGGTGAAGATGATCAACGACTGGTCAGTTTGAATTCGTCTTCGAGAGCTCGGAGATTCCTCAATGGTGGGTTAGAGTGTTAGAGTAGGTGAAGAGAAGAAGGAGCGACCTAAGCGACTTATATACAGGGGCAATGGAACTCGAATCGGCACGAACGACCTAGCTCTCTCATAAGTCGCTCACGACTTAGCGACTCAGGACGGCACGAGTTAAGAGGCATCGAAGCACACGACCTAACCCCTAGGCATATACTTCGAGGGGCAAGTGTTAACACCTCTCTTATTCACGACTTAGCGACTTATTTGACTCAACGACCTAAGGGTATAAGCAACTTAACTATCCAAGGCATAAACGACTTAACGACCTATAGCAAGGCAAGGCCTAACGACTTAAAGCACAAAGCGGCTTAACATGGCACGACTCAACGACTTAAGGAGCTCCAACGACCTAGCGACTTAGCAACTCAATGAAGACAACGACCTGACAAGTTAAAGAAAGAGCGACCTAACGACCTAGCAAGCTTCATAGTTAAGCCGCATGCGCACTGCCTCTTCCATTAGGTTGCTTACGACCTTAGCAGGCCGAGATAACTCTTGTGCTACACATGCTAAGTCGCTCACAGCATATATCTCATCCAGGATGGCTCCATTAAGTTGCTAACGACTTATGCTACCTCGGGATCTCTCTTAGGTTGCAACTCCCTAGGTCGCAACTCCCTAGGCCGCTCATGACCTATGACACCACACGACTTAACTCCGAAACTCCCCTATAAATACCCCGCCTACTCCACATTGGGAGAAAACGGAGGATTTATGAAACGCGAAGACTTTGCTGTTTTCATGACTTCTACAACACTTCAAATGTCAAAGACACTTCAAAGAACCTTTGGAAAAGATCAAGTTCATTCAACAATAATTCAAAGAGCTTTTCTGCATCAAAGTTCTAACTACTTGCCTTATTGGTGTTGTAATTGAAGAATTATTATAAATTTTGTAATCAAATCAATATGAGAAGAGATTAAGTGAACGTAGGCTTGACTTTGAGCCGAACCACCATAAAAATTGTTGTCTATTTACTATTTTCTGCTTACTTTTAGTTTTCGTACCAACGGGTGGTGCTTTCGCTATATCACAACTCATACTGGGGTGTTAGCGTACATTTTTAGCGTTAACGCCTACGTTATTTGGTCTCATGACTATAAACCTCATTGAACACGAGGTATTTGTTGGTTTCTGTCTCCACTTCATTTGATTCCTTGTCCTCAATTCGCCATAATCAACTATTTCTATAGCAGTAGGATATATTCTCACTAGAGTCTCTATAAGCTATGAACACAAAAGCTCGCCTTGTCTTCTAAAGTGTTCCTACCCCAATACTTTTCTTCTTTAACCTGGTTGACATCTATCCATACTACCTTGATATCAGAAACCTCCATGCGCATGAATTTTCAACTTGATAGTATAAGTCCTCCAAATTGGTGGTTGAATTTTTCTTAAGTTCCCTGTAAAACTCCATTTTCCTATTAATTTTTGAAGCAGTAACCACAAGAACAATCCATTTATCAAATTGATGCGTAACGATTGCTATAGCGCTGACCTGTGCAAGATTGTTCTGTAAGTTTTATCCATCCTTCTGCTTGATATCAAAGTGTTAAAAGATTAGTGCTCCAAATAACTAGACCAAACAGTCCCTAAGTATGGCATGATTAGGGGAAAGCAAAAAAATCCTCTCCCTTCGTAGTTCCAATCGCTTCCATACGCATATATAGGTCCTTAAATTTGTTCAAAGGTTGGTTTTTTCAATGTATTGTTCCATGACTAGTGTCTTAAAATTCGAGGGTTGATTGTGTATTTGATGTTCGAAGTAATCTAACAATGGTTCATCTTGTTAAGCTCTGGTCTCTTTCTCCACTCACCTAACATTCGGCTTATTAGTCAACGACTTGCTCCTGCTAATGGAATGCTTCCATAGTTTTCTTGGTAGGCTATGTCATGCTCCTCGTTGAATGGATCAACCATCTGAGTACCAGTCAGTATAAACTCGAGCGATGTCGTTTCGGCAGCTAAGAATGTGGTTCCAACATCGGCATCGACTTTTGGTGAGACATCCCTGCTTGGTCTGACATGGGCTATTTCGCTGGTCTGGTATCGATCAATTCTTCATCATCCCAATTTTGTTGAGACCAGTCGGTTTGGTTTGAGAAAGTCCATGTTTCCATGGGTTCTTCCTACCTTGCCTAGCCTCTTACTTCCATTCTTGATGGGTTGTAGACCGAATTTTGAAGTTGGTCTCTCTGTATCCACATTTTTTTTGCTTGCTCCATGAGTCTAAGGGCAAATACTTAGCTAGGAAAGAAGCTTCCATATTTTACATCATCATTTGCAGTCATCGCCAGACTCTTCTCTAAGGGCACTACCGAGCTGCCTCCCTAATGAAGCACATTCCAACCTCACATACTTTGTTGGCTTAGAGATGAATTCCTATAGTGTGGCCGATTTCCCCATTGCCAACCCTTTAGTAAACTTCATTCCAGGATGCACTCCACTATACAAGTCATCAAGATGATCCTTTCATTTGTGTTTTGAATCAATGGTTGTGGCATTAGGCCAAAATAGGTAGTGTCATAACGACTCATCATCCTTTTGTTTCACATCAGATGATGAGTATCTATCTTTTTGATGTTTCATATGCACCTAGAATTAACTAATAAACTTCTTCTTTAACATCTTCGAAGAATAAATTGATTGTTCGGTTAACCACAAAACTACATGGTGGTTAAGTCCGCCAAGAATTGAGTACAACACTGCATAAGATTTCCTTTATACTCCACTCATCAGCATTTGTTAGGTATACCATCGCAAATGTACTACAGGTTCATTAAGCCCTTAATATGGTTCCATAGTAGGCATCCTGAAATCTCTAGGGTCCTTGGTAGTCCAATCTCCAAGAAGAAGGTACTGCTAAGCTAAGCTCTAATTCCTCACTCCACTTGTACACTATGAACAAATAGTCTAATGACTTGAGCCATCTTATCCTCCAGTTTGAATGATTGGCAACGATAGCTCGTTCTTTACCTTTGGGGGAATGATTTCCTTGTATTCCATATGGTGACTTAATATTTAGTTCATACATGGTTATCGTTTTTAGATCAATCCCAATTATCATTTTATCCTTTATTGATCATAATTTCAAATAGGGAGTAAGAAGAGTTTGCTGCAGTTGGCCCTAGTTCGACATTATCCCATCTGGTTTAGCGCCAAACCGCTTTTTAGATCTTACTTCAAGCTGAACTCTTGCTTATTTTATCCGTTGAGCATTCTTTCTTCTATCTCTTTGACTCTTTTAATTGGATTCATTGACAGACTGCGAAGACCTTTGCCTTCTGGAATCCTTTGATTAGGATCGCCCTTTGTTCAAGTGTTATGACCAATATTGGAGCTGTCCCACGCATGTAATAAGTTGGTACACCATTGCTTGATGTTGGGTAGCAAAACATTCGTTTAGCTTAGAAATAACTCAATCCAAGTTTCCCATGGTAATTACGTATACTAGCACTAGAATGCTTGCTGAATGATTAGCATGATTATCGGTTGATTATTTAGGTATGCTAGTGTTCCTTGCATTCTCGATGGTAGCACCCACCTTATTTGATCTTGAAAGCATGTTGACGATCAATTCTCAATGAAATCATCAAAAATGTTTGCACAAAAAATGGAAAAACACCTCTAATCTATTTATAGTAGAGCTATGGATTCAGGATGCATGACACAACTATTATTTTTATATTATGATTGATTTTCATAGAGCAAATCACCTTTAGGTTATGTAGAAAGTAAATTATAGTAAAGTAAAGAACACAAAGATTTATAGTGGTTCAGCCATAACAGGCCTACGTCCACTGTCCATTTTCATTATTCTTCTTATAGATCTTTAATACAATGCCCGAGATATAAAATACAATGATCTATAGCTTAATAGAAAGTAAGATATAGCCTAAGAAACTATGCTCGACAATTCCTACTAGCCTATTCCTTTTTGGCTGTTCCTACTAGGCGAATCCTACTAGGATGCTTCTGTAGGGAAGATCCGATTAGATTGTTTCTATTAGGCCGATTCTCCTAGGCTTTTCCTAGTTTTTCCAGACTTGTCCACCATTACAGTTGTAAGCTTGGATCTCTCGAATCCTCCCTCATTATTATTGGAAGTTTTGGTATTTATAGAAGTGGAGAGGTATGGTGGTCATTTTGGTAAATCAGGCAATTTCCATGTATGGGTATCGGGAAGGGGCATTTCACTAGAAGAACACACTTTGTAGTCCAAATAGTTTCTAGGACACACATCCACCAAAATTAATTTCAAGGCCAAAGTCGGCAGAATAATTACTTATAAGGACAAAGTCAGCAGTCCAATTACTTTCAAGGACATAATTACATAGGTTTTTAGACCTTAGAAACTAAATATTTTGCAATTTGTCCTTAAAAGTAATTATTTTTGTTATGTGTCCTAGAAACTAATTGCACTTACTAAAGAGGCCCTTGAGGCTAATTTCCACTATCGGGAATATAATTGATAATTTCCAAAAAATAAGAAGCTTTCATTCCATATATGGGCTGTTTGGTTTAGTTGGCAGCTCTATCCAGGATAGGTTGGTTCAACATTATGCATATGACCATATTGTTTCCCTAGTTCCTACACTTCCCTTTCATGTTCGGTTTCCTCCTTGGTCCTCAGTTCAAAACACACATATCTCCATTGTTCGGTTGTAACATCTCCCTATTTTGAGGCTTAAAACTAACGGCTATAGATGTTGTAGTCATCTGTAGTTATTAATCCTCGGTGACCAAATACAGCGATATTAGATCCATTGATACACATAAACACAAGAATATGGAAAATATTTAAACAGCAAACAAATTCCATAATCCATTTCAAAATATTCCAAATTGATTACATAATTCTAGTTTGCAGACCACATTCAGATAACATATAATTATTACAAAATACGCTAAGAGCGACACATGAAGATGCCTCCTTCATTGATCAGAGTATATAGATAGGTAAGAAAACAAATTTGCCTTTAGAAACAAAACACTTAACGAAAAATAAAGAACTCTGATAACATGCTTGCCTCATGCACGTCCTCAGAAGCTTTATTCGTCTAAAAGAATGCCTGGAAACCTCGGATATTGAACATGGGGATTGCCTCCTTCTTCTTTCCTTTGCCTTTGTTTCCTCTTGCTATGCAGTCTTCCTCTTGCCTAGTCCTGGCTTCCTTACATTGGAAATGGTTAGACACTCAGCAATTAGATTCCCTACCAAACCATTCCTCATGATTCATAAAAATAATATGCTTATCGAGAATCGAACTCTTATTCTCTTCGTTGGAAGCCTAATGCTCAACTACTTGAGGTACACATGTTTTTGTGCCATAACCCCTTCATTTCATGTCAAAATTTAATGGAACTTGGATCGATAGCTTCATATGATTGAGTATATCATTTAAATTCCTTTGAATGTTCCATTTTTCTAAAGTAGGTAGTATCTCTCTAAGGTGGGGCACAAATCTGTTAGGTGGTGGACAAATTTTAAGATGATTATACCTTCCAATGCGTAGCTCAGATTGAGACGAGATTTCAACCTAGCTACATGCCATGACCTTAGAAACATATTACAAGTGCTTTGACTTCATTTTCTAACTATGCCAAATTTCACCCAAATGCTTCGTCTTGCCTTAGTAATTATACGATGGCACCTTTATTATGCATCTTCCAACCATTTGTATGCTCCTTAACGTCTTTTCATATTCCCCATGATATGGGAGAAATTTCTCATAACACATATCTTTATGCCTATAAAAGCTACTTTTTACGTCCTTCCATTTCATGCCTTCATTAAAAATATTTGAAATTATAAAAAACCAAAGCATCAACCAATGTGAGTGTTAAATTTAGCGTTAATGAGTGTAACTTGATGAAATAACTTGATGGGTGGTAGAGCTTTGTTGATTTGACTTTTCGAAAAACCAACAACCCAAGGATCAAAGATTTGGCTTCAACCTTTCAAACAATTTTTTGGTGCTTGGTAGATTAACGACCGTTAATTCAAAATTTGGTTTAAACCTATATGTTTTGGAAAAAGAGAATCGATGATACATTAGTAAGACAAGTCACTTAGTCAAATTTACTTTTCATAAGTCCGTATGAAGTCAATTATGCAAATAGGAAATTATTGAAGTCCTTGGTCACAAAGTCACAATTTCAATTTGACCTAATGACCATTAAATTCTCAATTTCAACTCTTTTATTATGCATAAGAGAAATGAAAAATGAAGAAGAAAAATAATTTATATTTCCTCCCTTTTTAGTGTGATGATACATGCATATTTATACGACACCTTTCATGTGTAGAAACTGATCGGATGTGATTTGATGACATGCTCATGTTTAGTTCGACATGTAGCATAATACTCCTTTAATTTGTTCATGGCAACGTGTCATAGTAAAACCAAATAGGAAATGCCACATCGATAGCATCAATTAACGTTATCAACTAGCAATAGTTTGATAGATGTCATATTGCGATGGCATCATCAACCTTCGATAACTTTATGGACACCAACTTGCGACAACTTCATTAACATTGTCATCCATGGTAGCTTGTGGATAGTAACATGCGATAACTTTGTTTGCTTCATCTTGCGATACCCTTCTTTCCTTCAACTTATGATAGCTTTCTTGGCCTTGATAATTCACTTTTCTTAAACTTTTGATAGCTTTCTTTTGTATCAACCTGCAATAGCTTACTTTTGCCTTAACTTGCCATAGCCTCCTTTCCTTCAACACGTGGTATCCTACTTTCCTTGAACTTGTGATAACTTTTTTTGCCTTAACCCATGATAGCTCACTTTGCCTTAACTTGTGATAGCTTTCTCATTCCTCAACTTGTGGTAGCTTTCTTTTGTATCAACTTGCGATGGCTCTGTTAATCATCAACATGCAATAACTCTTCATCTTGCGATAGTTTTATCCACAACAACTTTTGTCAACCTTTAACCTGCGATAATTTTTATAAATATCAACTTACGACAACCTTTCCTCAACCTACGGTAGCTTTGAATTTTCGTTTTAACATTTACCTTCGTCTTTTTAATAAAAATATTTTATACTTTAGTATAAAGCACTTTATCCATTTTGTTCACTTTTTGATCGAACCCTTCACATACCTCAAATGACTTATCCTAACCGTGAATACTTCTCTCATTCGTGCTTCAATGGTTATATCATCTTCCTCCTTTCCTTATAAATATCTTCCCTTCCTCATCTCTCATGTTTACCAGTTCATTCGAAATCACCTATTTCAAAAATTAAATCTGCTTTGACGAACTTTAATTCTCAAAGAAAAGTTTCTCTTGGTAATTTTCTTTTTTATTATCATTATCATTCTCGCCTTGATCTTATATTTCTTTTTTTTCAACTATTTATTTATTTAGTGGATTTTAATTTTTATTACCTAATACCCCCTTTAGTTTCGACGTTTCACAATCGTTGATTGTTTACTTTATCGATCATCATTTCAACATGCAACATCAAGTTGCAATAGCTTATTTAATCAATATGAAATAGTTCATTTATTTTTCTAACATGCAATAATATGCTTATTCACTCGATCATATGATAACATTTTATTTGCTTAACATGCGATAGTTCATTTATCTTTCTTATTCAATATGCGATAACTCAACACGCGAGAACCTTACAATTTATTTACCTCAATCAACATGTGATAACTCAACATGCAAAAGTTGCTTCATTCATCTTGTTCTACATAGGACAACTCAACCTGTAATAACTTAGCAATTTACTTATTTTCCTTATTTAACACATGGTAACTCAACATGTGATAGCTCCTTCATTTATTTTGTTTAACATGACTATTCTTATACTTTTTAGTTGAAGACTAAAACACCCCTAATTTTGATAATAGTATTTAGAATATTTAATTAGACAAATTAAATAGAATAATTTAAGTGTTAAGTGATAAGGGGATTGAAACTTTAATTAATTAGTTAATTAAGGCCGAGATTAAAATAAAACTAGTGGGCTTAATAATGGGGTTTTTGGTTAATTAAATCACATAAGGGATATTAGGAATTGCCGTCCAGAGCTTCCACCCATATATATTTTCGTTCCTACCATTTTTCTTCTCGTTCACATCATTTTTAAAATTAAAACGCAAGAAGGAACGACCGACCATTAAGAGGAAGAAGAAAATCCAAATTAAAAGCTAGAGAATCAAGCATAGGGGAAATCAAATTCAATCTAGTCTTCTTATCTTGATCAATGTGAATAACAATTCCATCTCTATTTTGTTTTACATCAAATATTTTCGAATTTGAAGGTAGATTCATTTTTATGATATATTTGATTATGATATGCTTGATTTGTGATTTATATGATTAAACAAGATTGTTCAAAAGAGTTTTTATACGGTTTTGGGTCAAAACCGAGATTAAATGATGATTAAATGCCATGGGTAAATTTTTGTTATGAGAAACATGATTTTGGAGTTGGGTTTAAATTTTGATAATTTTCAAAGCTATGGAAAGATTAATATGAATTTTCAAAGGAAAATATGTTTATTTGGGTTTACAATTTAGTTGGAAAATATATTGAGAATTTGATCTGAAATCCAGATATGTTAGATAACATGATTAAAGTGAATTTTTGAAACTTTGAAGAATTTTCCAAAGTGATTTGCCATGCAAAATAAATTGTTATAGAAGAGGGACTTCTTTGCAAAAATTGGAAGGGCTTAATTGATTAACTTAACCATGGTTTAGATCTTGATAAGCGGAAGTTATTTTTGAAAAAAAATTGAAAAAGTTAAGGAAACCAACCCGGTGTTGACATGTGGAAGATTAGTCAGAGAAAAGTTTATTTTATAAAGAACTATACAAGGTTTACTTAGAAAATAGGTTCCGCCTGCTTTAGAAAGCACCTTTTGACATAGATGCTTCTGCCTTTATCTTAGTCTCCATGTTGAAACCAATACACGAGGTATCACAAAGATGGTACGCAGTGGATTAGAGGAAGCGGAAGGTAAGATGTCGAAAGCATGGCTTTCAAAGGATTCAAAACCTTTGTTTGTTTTTAAAAGAAAAGCGCATGCCTTTGTTTTGAATTAGCCTTCGATATAGTCGGAGTTTTTGGCTTCGAAAGAGATTGTAAAAGGTTTTGAAAGGGTTTCCATTAACTTAAGATTCCTTTCGACTCGGTTCCTTACTTATGAAAGAATGTTTTGAAGAAGGGTTCTGACCTAATCAAAACCCTGCTACCGTTCTATAGCCTTTCGATGGTGGTTAAAATATCAATGACGTTGAAAGGTATTCTGTTTTATAAGTTCAAGCCACTTCCTATAGCTCTCAATAGGGGTTAGGAGTTTAGAAGATGATGGTTTTGATGCCAACCTTCCAATGTTTTGCCCTGATGTTTTATGCTTTCGAAAGAGATAGTGCCGACGCCATCAAGTTTTCCCTAATATTTTTATATGATAAAGGATAGTTTCAAAAGAGTTGTTTTCTCCTATATTCACTTTGACCCAAATAATGTTTTAAGTATAAACCAATGCTTTCAAAAGGGGTACTTTCAATGATTTCAGAAGTTACTTCCATTGGTGTCGAAAGTGGTACTTTCAAATGGTTTGGAAGCTAAGATTCTAAAAGTCAAATGTTAATACTTTAATATATTTGAAAGGTTTCAAAAGGTAGATCTTAAATTATTAAAAGGTAGGAGCCTAATGTTTGAAGATAGAATTTTAACGATTTCGAAGTAGGCTATCCTATGAAGTCGAAAGCTAGGTTTCGAAGGTATCGAAAGATTTTATGACCCAAACCCTATGCTTAAAGGAAAAATCCATGGCTAATTTAAAGGAGTTTTGTAATGGATTTAAGAAGAAGTGGTCTTTGATAAATTTTAAAGGCTAAAGGAATTAACCTTGTTTTATATTAAAACCATTATTGCTATATGTTATGTTGCTTCTTCAAATATGAATATATTCACTTTATAATCGACCCATAACTGCATTTTAGGGATAAAGGGTAGAAGAACCAGTTAGGTTAACCCAGTAGTGAATATAAATTGAATAAATTCCTGAATGAGTAGAATTGCATCCAGGAGGTCAGGAAGACCAAAATATAGGATGCTAAAATATAAATGAAAGATATTGAAAGGGGCCAATAGGTTCCCAGTAAGCCCATGAAAATCGTGTAAAGGAAAAGATATTGGCAGGGGCCAATAGTTTCATAGTTAGCCCATGAAAATTATGTGTAAAAGAAATGTCAGAAAGACATGTTCATAGTTAGCCCATGAAATTTATGTATAAAGGAAGATGTCAGAAAGATAGGTTTATAGTTAGCTTATGAAAACTATGTATAAAGGAAGATGTCGGATGGACATGTTCATAGTAAACACTTGAAAACTATGATTGGATACCGGCAAAGGTCAGTAGGGTTGTAGTTAGCCCATGAAAACTATATCTGGATGAAATATTGACAGATGTCAATAGGTTCCTAGTCAACCCATGAAAACTAGGATAAAAGAAAGGAAATTGGAGTCATCAATATGTTCCTAGTCAACCCATGAAAACTAGGATAAGAGTTAGATATTGGAGTTACCAATAGGTTCATAATGACCCCATGAAAACTATGTAATTGGACAGGGCATCCTTAAATGTTTAACTGGTTATTAGCCAGCCCATGAAAACTATTAGGTTAATAGTAATCCTAGAAACTAAAATTGAGATGGATAGTCTAAAATGAATGGGGATGGGTAATACAGAATTGATTCATTTGTTTTGCATATCATCATATTACACTATTTTGAATTTTTTAAGCATTGTGGATGCAGGAGCACAATATATGGTTTTATAAAGGTTTAAGATATTAGTGAGGGGAAACTCATTCCGCTAAGCGGTGTGGTCTCACTAGATATCTAAATGTTTTGGGTTGGTAGATTATTATTCATATCAGGCTTTATGTCTGACTCGAAGATTATGTTTTTCTCTTAAACTGTCGGTACTCAATTTATTTTGAGTAGTTTGAGATTTGAGGTTTTTAGGTACCTTTCAAGACGAATAAGCTTCCAGAAACATGCAAGAGGCATAATAACTATTTAGAGCACTCTTTTCTTTTTATTTTGTTGCGTTGATTGTAACGGCAAAGTTGTTATATTGCCTGTATATACTCTGATCATCTAAGGGGGCATCTTCATATGTCGCTCTTGGCGTATATTGTAATAAATATATTTTCTCTGAGCGTGATTTGCGAATATGGGATTCTGTAATCAATTGGAATATGTTTTGATATGGAATGTGTTTTTGTTTGACATTTATATTTTCTCCATATTCATGTGGTTCTGTGTATCATTGAATCCAAATTCGCCATATTTAGTCACAAAGGATTAATAACTATGGATGACTGCAGCATCCATAGTCGTTAGTTTGGGGCCTCCAAATAGAGGGATGTTACAAGTTGGTATCAGAGCATAAGTTTATGAAACTTTAAAAGAAAAGTTAAACGAATTTTTTTTTAAACATTACCAAATGAATTTGAAAATATGATCGGGGTTTAGGTTAACGCTATAGTAATGTACTTGTATTTGAAATATATAAATATATAAGTACGTGTTCCTCTCTCTCTCTCTCTCTTAAACCTTTCTTCTGTATCTTACTAAGGCGCGTATGCAGATTTACAAGAAAGAGGATATGGAAGCAAGAAATGGAAGATGAAGTCTAGGTGGAGGAAGCACCACAACCAACGAAAATGCTCGACCAAATACCAGGAGGAATCAAGGTCGACAGGCTAATGCCAATCCAAACGTTGAGGCCAATGTAGGTGCTAGAAATCCAGTAGTAGATGCAGAGATGGAGTATTAGTTGTTGGCCAATATTTTGCAAGATGAAGTTGTTGGTAATGTTGGAGGAGCTAATCTCTTAGCTCTAGTTGGGAATAACTATGCTAAGCTAAGTAGAGACTACAATAGTTTAGGTGGAAAGCTGTTTGTTGGAATGGAGGATGTAGTTGAAGTTGAGAATTGGCTATTGAGTTGTGAAAGGATCTGTACTAATCTGGTTTTGGATGATGGGAAAAAGAGAAGGCTATCCTCTAGATAGTTGCAAGGGGCAGCGCTTCATTGGTGGAACAATGTTACTACCGGAGTTCCGGAGGAAGAGCTAACATGGGCTAATTTCAGAATAAGTTTTGAGCAGAGGTTTCTATCTGAAGTTTCTAAGTCGGCGCTGATGAGGAAGTTCATGAATTTAGTTTAAGAAGAGATGTCAATGGTCGAGTATGTTGCTAAGTTTGATAAGCTGACTCGATATGGATATGTTATGGTTGATTCTAATGTCAGAAGAAATGAAAGGTTCATTCGAGGGCTGAGACCTGAGCTTGCTAGAATGACCATGACCAATATCCGATAACCTAGTAATATGGTGGTGAAGATGGTCATCCTCCATGAAGAGATGCTTGCTATTTCTGCTAGAGAGACGACATTGAATCCTAGGGTCCTTAGGGAAAGAAGAGGAAATTCTTTAAGAAGAAGAGAGCTCAGAAAGAGGATGCTGGCAAGAAGTTAAAGGCTGATTTGGTGTGCTACAAATGTGACAGGAAGGGTCATTATGCGAATGAGTGTCGATCATGCAAGGGAAAGAAGGCTGCAGACAAGAAGAATGTGAAATGCTTTAACTATAATCAAGTTGTGCATTACAAGAAGCACTGTCCAGAGCCATTTCGGGCGAACAAAAGGGAATGTTTTTGCTATTGGATCATCAGCTAAGCCTACTACAGCTGATAAGGGTAAGATTGTGATGGAAGGTACGTTTTTGATTCAGAGTATACTAGTTAGGATACTTTTGGTTACTGATGCATCACATTTATTTATATCCCAGTGTTTGGTTGATAGGCTATGCTTAGAACCTACATACCTTGTTACTTCCTTAAGGTTTGCGAATCCAATAAGAGGTATGCAACTTTGGCAATGAGATGTGACTAGTTAGAACTTGATTTGTTAGGTCATAAGTTTGCATGCAGTATGTATGTTTATGATTTCGTAGATTTCGGAATCATGTTGGGTATGAATTGGTTGAGAGGGTATGAGGCCAGGATACTCTGCAAGGATGGGGAGATACGTTTAAGACATCCGGATAGTCATAACCGAATTATATTCTCAGTAGAAATTTAGATCGGAGTAGTTGTGCTTTGTTAAGTGCAATGGAAGTAGGAAAAGAGTTAAGTCAGTTTCGAATTGCAAGAGCGTTCGCAGATGTGTTTGAGCCAATCACAGGACTACCACTGAAAAGAGTTGTTGAGTTTTGGATAGACCTTGTGCCTGGAGCTGAACCTGTAAGTAGACCATCTAGTAGAATGACACCGACAGAGATGAAGTAGCTGAAGGTGCAACTAGTGGATCAAGAAGGGAGGAATTTTATTAAACCAAGCAGTTCACCTTGGGGAGCGGCTGCGGTATTCATGAAGAAACCAAATGGGTCATTGAGAATGTGTATCGACTATCGTAAGCTGAACGAAAAGACAATAAAGAATAAATATCCTTTGCCAAGAATTGATGAGCTGTTTGATCAGTTAAGTGGAGCCAGAGTGTTTCCTAATTTGATTTGGTGACGGGATTCCATCAGTTGAGAGTGGCAGAGGATGGTATTTCTTTGACCTCATATCGAACTAGATATGGTTCGTATGGGTGGTTAGTGATGCCATTCGGTTGACTAATGCACATGCTTTATTTATGGATTTGATGAACCGTGTTTTCCAAGAGTACTTGGATAGATTCGTGTTGGTATTTATAGATGACGTTTTTGTATACTCTAAGGATATGAGAGAGCATGAAGTTCATCTTAGACATGTGCTAGAGACGATGAGGCAGAATCAGTTAAAAGAAAAGTTTTTTAAGTGTCATTTCTAGAAGATAAAGGTTAAGTTTCTTAGTCATGTGGTTTCAGAAAAGAGAATTTCAGTCGATCTAGATATGATCGAAGCTGTGAACAATTGGAAGATACCAGAGAGATGACCTAGATCAGAATTTTTTTGGACTTGCTGGCTATTAAAGGAAATTCATTGAGGATTTCTCGCAGATAGCAGTGCCTTTGAATAAGCTCGCCAGGAAGAAAGTGAGGTTTGTTTGGTTTTACAAACGTTAGGAAGCGTCCCTTAAGTTAAAGCATTTGTTGACTAATGCTCCGGTGTTAGTAGTTGAAGTATACACTGGTGCATGTGAAACTGGATTAGGAGCAGTGTTGATGTAGAAGGGCAAAGTTGTTGCTTACGCATCAAGGCAGCTTAGACCGCACGAAGTAAGATATCTTACTCATGCTTTGGAGTTGGCGGCGTTGATTTTTTTCCTTGAAGATTTGGTGGCACTATCTCTTAGGGGAGAGATTTGAGTTATATGCCGATCATAAGTCTTTAAGATACTTAGTCTCTCAGAAGGAGTCGAATATGCGGCAGTAGAGATAGCTGGAGTTTTAGGATATTTATGATTTTTGTATAGAATATACACCTAGGAAGGGCAATAAGGTAGCGGATACTCTTAGCAAAATACATCGAAATGTGGTATTGGCTATGTTGGCAGAATGGAAGGATCCAGAAGCTTTGGCCAGTTGTGGTGTGCAGATCGGTTGCTAGTTCTTGTCAGAGTACCGCCGTGTTATCCTGTTTAGTGGTTCGATATTGATTGAGAGAATTGCTTCTAAACAGAAGGAGGATCCAATATTAGCTGAGAGGATAAGAAGGCTTGAGGTTGGAACCAAGGTCGATGATTTGAAAGTTTCTTGGCTTGACCAGAGAGGATGGTTAAGAAAGAAGGGACGGTTATGTGTTCCAGATGTGGAGAACTTAAGAAGAGAACTTCTTGAGGAACGTCATCGATCCAAGTTTACGATTCATCCTAGTGGGGCCAAGATGTATCACTATCACTATATGAAGAGGTGCTTCTATTGGAAAGGCATGAATAGGGATGTTGGCTTGTGGGTTAGGCAGTGTGTAAACTGTCAAAAAGTGAATGGTGAACATCAAAAGCTAAGTGAGCTACTTCAGCCTCTAGATATTCCTGTTTGGAAATGGGATTCGATATCCATGGATTTTATAGATGGATTGCCAAGGTCAAGGAGTGGAAATGAGATTATATGGGTTATTGTGGATAGATTGACCATGGGTGTCCATTTTATTCCTATAAAGTCGACCAGGATGACACCTGTTTTGGTGAAGTTGTTCATGAAGAACATAGTTAGACTTCATGGAATTCCTAGTAGCATAGTCAGCGACAAAGGTGCTTTATTCACTAGCGAATTCTAGAAGAGTCTATAGGATGTATTAGGTACTAAGCTCAAGTTGAGTACCGCATATCACCCATAGACGGATGGGTAGACAGAGGGAGCCAATAAGGTACTCGAGAATTTTTTTGAGGGCTTGTGTGTTGGACATTGGTGGATCTCGGGAAGATCATCCACATATGGTTGAGTTTTCCTGTAATAATAGTTACCAGACTAGTATAGGAATGGCGCTTTTTGAAGCTTTGTATGGAAGGCCCTGCATATCTCCTGCATGTTGGTTGGAGACTAGAGACAGATTGGTCTTAGGTCTAGATTTGGTAAGGTAGGCATTAGAAAAGATTATGTCAATCCAAGAGCGGACGAAGGAAGCTCAATCTAGAAAGAAGAGTTACGCAAATAAAAGGATAATGACCTAAAGTTCTCAGTAGGCGACAGAGTTTTCATCAAGGTATCACTGATGAAGGGTGTGGTATGCTTTGGAAAGTCAGCGATGTTGGCCTCGAGATATGTTGGTCCATTCCAGATTATAGAGAGGATTGAAGGGCTCGCATACAGAGTTGAGTTGTCGAGCAGTATGGCAGATGTCCATAATATATTTTGTGTCTCTCATTTTTGCAAGTATATGCATGACCCAGAGGCTACTATTCCTCAGAAAGAATTGGAGGATTTGGTAGTAGAGCCTGGTTCGATTTTTGTTAGACAACCAGTTCGGGTTGTAGCGAAAGATGAGAAAAGATTGAGAAACAAGACAGTCAAGTTGGTGAAAGTTCAGTGGAGCGAAAACGAGAAGGACTATACTTGGGAAACGGAAGACACGATTCGAGATACATATCCTGATCTGATTTGATGGTATGTCTTTGTTAGATTTATATAGATATTTTCTAGTCAGGTAGACTAGTATGGTTGTTAGGAGTCGTTAGATGATTGCTATTTTTATTGTACAGTTCTTACTAAATTTTGAGGATGAAATTCTTTAAGGAGGGGAGCCGGTAACACCCCTAATTTTTAATAACATTATTCAAGAGATTTAATTAGATAAATCATATAGAATAATGTAAATATTAAGTAGTAAGGGGATTGAGACTTGAATTAGTTAATTAAAGCCAAGCCTAATATAAAATTAATGGGCTTAAGAATAGGGTTTTTGGTTAATTAAATCACATAAGGGCATATTAAGAATTGCCGTCCATAGCTTCCACCCTTATATATTTGCGTTCCTACACTTTTTTCTTCTTATTCACATCATTTTGAAAATTAAAACGCAAGGAACAGCCAGCCATTAAGAGGAAGAAGAAAATCCAAATAGAAAGCTAGAGAATCAAACTTAAGGGAAATCAATCTCAATCCAATCTCCTTATCTAGATCAAGGTGAATAATAATTCCGTCTCTATTTTGTTTTATATCACATATTTTCGAATCTAAGGGTAAATTCGTTTTTTACGATATATTTGATGACAATATGCTTAATTTGTGATTTATATGATTTAAAAAAGATTGTTTAAAGGAGTTTTTAATGGTTTTAGGTCAAAACCAAGATTAAATGATGATTAAATGCCATGATAAAATTTTATGTTATGAAAAACATGATTTTGGAGTAAGGTTTTAGTTTTTATAATTTTTCAAGCTATGGAAAGATTATTATGAATTTTCAAAGGAAAATATGGTTATTTGGGTTTATAATTTATTTCGGAAATTAAACTGAGAATTTGGGTCTGAAATTTTGATATGTTAGATAACATGATTAAAGTAAATTTCTAGAATTTTTGAGGATTTTTTCAAAATGATTCCTATGCAAAATAAATTGTTTTAGAAGAAGGACTTCTTTCAAAATTAGAAAGGGCTTAGTTAATTAATTTAACCATGGTATAGATCTACATTAGCGGTAGTTATTTTTGAAAAAAAAAATTTTAAAAATTAAAGCGGCCAAACTAGTGTTGACATATGGTAGGTTAGTTAGAGAAAAGTTTACTTTATAAAGAACTAAACCCGATTTACTTAGAAAATAGGTTTCGCCTGCTTTAGAAAGCACATTTCGAACCAAATGCTTCCGCCTTTATCGTAGTCGCCATGTCGAAAGCGATACACAAGGTATCACAAAGATGTATGCAGTGGATTAGAGGAAGGCGGAAGGTAAGGTGTCGAAAGCATGGCTTCTGAAGTAGTCGAAACGTTGGTTTGTTTATAAAAGAAATGCGTCGGCCTTTGTTTTGATTTAGCCTTCGACAGTGTCAAAGTGTTTGGTTTCGAAATAGATTTTAAAAGGTTTCGAAAGGGTTGCCATTAACTTAAGATTCCTTTCAACTGGGTTCCTTACTTTTGAAAGAATATTTTGAAAGAAGGGGTTCCGACCTAGTCGAAACCCTGCTGCCATTCTATAACCTTTCGATGGTGTTGAAGATATCAATGTTATCGGAAGGTATTTTGTTTTATAAGTTCAAGCCACTTCCTATAGCTTTCGAAAGGGGTTAGGGGTTTCTAAGGTTATGGTTTCGGAAGGGGTTTCAATGCCAACCTTTCAATGTTTTACCAGATGTATTATGCTTTCAAAGGAGAACGTGTAGATACTATCAAATTTTCTCCAATATTTTTATATGATAAAGGATGGTTTTGAAAGAGTTGCTTTCACCTATATTCACTTTGACTCAAATAATGTTTTAACTATAAACCCAATGCTTTCGAAAGGGGTACTTTTCATGATTTCAAAAGAGTTACTTCCAATGGTGTCAAAATGGATACTTTCAATTGGTTTCGAAGCTAAGCTTCTAAAGGTTAAATGTTAATACTTTATTGTGTTCGAAAGGTTTCGAAAGGTATATTTTAAGGTATTAAATGGCAGGAGCCTTGGTTTGAAGATAGATTTTTAAGGCTTTCGAAGGAGGCTATCCTATGAAGTCAAAAGCTAGGTTCCAAAGGTATCGAAAGGTTTTATGACCCAAACTCTATTTTTAAAAGAAAAATTCAAGGCTAAATTAAAGGAGTTTTGTAGTGGATTTAAGAAGAAGCTTTGCTAGATAAATTTAAAAGGTTAAAGGAATTAACCGTGTTTTATATTAAAACCATTATTGCTATGTGTTATGTTGCTTCTTCAAATATGAATATATTCACCTTACAATCGACCCATAACTGCGTTTTGGGGATAAAGGGTAGAAGAACTAGTTAGGTTAACCCGGTAGTGAATATAAATTGATTAAACTCCTGAATGAGTAGAATTGCATCCAGAGGTTAGGAAGACCAGAATATAGGATGCTAAAATTCAAATGAAAGATATTGGCAGGGGCCAATAGATTCTCGGTAAGCCTATGAAAATCGTGTAAAGGAAAAGATATTGGCAGAGGCTAATAGGTTCATAGTTAGCCCATGAAATCTATGTATAAAGGAAGATGTCGAAAAGACAGATTCATAGTTAGCCCATGAAAACCATTTATAAAGGACGATGTCAAAAAGACAAGTTCATAGTTAGCCCATGAAAAATATGTACAAAGCAAGATGTCAGATGGACAGGTTCATAGTAAGCCCATGAAAACTGTGATTGGATACTAGCAGAGCCCCTTAGGTTTGTAGTTAGCCCTTGAAAACTACATCCGGATGAAATATTGATAGATATCAATAGGTTTCTAGTCAACCAATGACAACTAGGATAAAAGAAAGGATAATGGAGTCACTAATATGTTCCTAGTCAACCCATGAAAACTAGGATAAGAGTAAGATATTGGAGTTACAATAGGTTCATAGTGATCCCATGAAAATTATATAATTGGACAGGGAGTCCTTAAATGTTTAACTGGTATTAGTCAGCCCATGAAAACTATTAGTATAGTAGTAATCCTAAAAACTATAATTGAGACAGATAGTCTAAAATGAATGGGGATGGTAATTTAGAATTGATTAATTTGTTTTGCATATCATCATATTATACTATTTTGGATTGTTTTAACCATTGTAGATGCACGAGCATAGTATATGGTTTAGAAAGGTTTTGAGATACTAGTGATGGGAAACCCATTCCGCTAAGCTAGGTGGTCTCACTAGTTATCTGAATGTTTTGAGATGGTAGATTATTATTCATACCAGACTTTATGTATGACTCAAAGTTTATGTTTTCCCCTTAAATTCTTGGTTACTCAATTGATTTTGAGTAGTTTGAGAGTTTAGGTTTTCAGGTACCTTTCAGGACAAATAAGCTTTAAGAGATGTCGCGACCCGAATTTCAGCCTTCAAAAATCAATATCCATACTTCACCGTATTCGAATGCCGCAGATTCAAATGTTGAGATTCTATTCGCGTCGAAGCTTATAACACATTAAGTCCAACAACACAGCGGAAGAAAATGAATATATTACTGATATACAACAGTTGATACAATATGATTGCAATAATAATAGAGATAATATATAACAGTGGAAAGAGACAACTTCAAAAGAGGAACACCAACATATGCCTTCAAAAGAAAGAGAGAGATAGCTTGAGAATCCAAACTGCAACTCCATCTCCAATGCTCCAAATCAAAGATAACTTGAACCAAAAGCTTGAACCATCATCATCGATGCATTAAGAAAGGTCAGTCCCGAATGTGATCGCCAAATCCAAAAGGCTAGATGCAATCGAATCTACACCTACTATTTGATTATCTGGAAAACCCAACTCTAGACTGCCCATATGGAAAATTGTGGGCACCCAGAGTTTAGGAAGGGAACAATAAACTCTGGGTCAGTCATGGGACTGGTGTGAGCAAACAAAAATAGTTTATCTTAAACAAAAGCTAAACAAAAGAATTTAAAAGAAATCTGCAATGCTTTTTGGAAAACGAAACTTCCATAAGGCCTTCCGCCACACACACAATGCAAGCGCACACTTGGAGGAGATTTCTCCTTATGACAGTAAAAAATGCTTGATACACGAAAACCATTTGATATTATTATTAGTGCATAGTGCAGAAAACATTTGCAAGTATAATATTAATCTAAGCCAGCATACGTACCATTATAGTATGCCTACTATAGCTACCATGTTAAATGGCAGGTTATTCAACTAAAATCGTACAAGGCACGTATTGGATGATTGGATTTCCAACAATGGTCAGGCTAAGGAACTTCCTTACCGAATGAAACCTGGAATTAGATTCTGCTCTTTGCTTGATATTTGTATTGAAATCTTGCATCTTGAATTTTCTTAACCTTAGCTTGAAACAGACTTTTGATTTTGTTCTTGAAAGCTTGATATTTGATTGCCGAGTTGATTGTTTACTAATTTATGATGACCTGATCATCAACTTGCTTACTGTTCGATTTCCAGATTTGTTTTTAAAGCTTATAGGTTTCGAATTTTTGTCTTAATTACTTCAGTTTGATTTTTATTTGATCTGCAACATAATCTCGTTTGACCTGAAACTGATCTTTGTTTTGAATGTGAAACAATGATCAGCTTTGATTTTTGTTTTGTTGTTGCTCTGGTTTGAAATGATCTTCTTACAGGCTTTGATTTGAGTTGCTTTATGAACCAGGTTGAAGATGAGATGATATTGTTTACAGGTATTTTTTTAATTTCTGATTTTGGTTTTTTTTTGTAATATACTTATATTTTCTAATCTTAATACAAATCAATTTGCCACTTGTTAAATCTACTTTTAAATTAAACGAACACTTGTTCATTACTTATCTTCTCATGCCTACATTTGTAATTATAGGTACACTTGTTAAAAATATTTAATATTATGTTTAAGCCCTTTAGTTTAATTTATTTATAACTTTGTTTTAAACCTTGTTTTATTTTTATTTATTTACATAGATTTTTATCAATTATGTTTATATCTGTACATTTTCCATTGTTTATTCTTATATAACTTTTTAAAATTATTTATATCAAATTAAAACTTAACTTTCAAATATCTTTTAAAAATTTACTATATTGAATTCCAATACAACTTTCAAAATATATATTACATATGTATATCATAAATTAGAAAACAGATTTCTATTAATTTTGAAATGGAGCTTTTCAAATCCAATATATTATTCAAAACATTTATTTTTAAATTTTAAATTCAAAAATTAATATACAATCAATTTGTATTTATAAATAAACAAACAAATATTTTTTAATTTAGAAAAATTCAATTTATTTCATAATTTAATCCAATAATTTATTTTAATTACCAATTTAAATTCGACTTAAAACCGGGATCGTTACAGATTCCCCCCTTAAGAAAATTTCATCCTCAAAATTTGCTAGACAGGGAGACAACCAAAGACGAATTCACAAAGATAGAGAATTGATTTACAAGATCAAAATGGATATCTATTCTGCATTTGGCCGACCAAATCAGAATATCAACAAAGATATGAGAACAAACTCATTCCATATTTCACAAGATACTCGGGTCACCAGATCTACGAAGATATATAGGGCATTGGTTAGTCCGAAGGGATAACTAACCGTTCATAGAATATATCTGGACCCAAAAGAAAAAAAATGGATATTCAATCCAGGTTGGAATATCCCAAAGTATTTCACTAGCTTGTCCCTCTTCGGACTTCAATCCTCTCAAGAAATTATAACAAAATTCTCAAATTTGGTTTTAATCAAAATCGTTTTGTCAATACAAATCTATTTTAACTTTATATTTTATTAACCAATTTATTTCAATTAATATTTCAAATTGATTAAAGTTTGAAAACAAAAAGCTGATAGGAAACCGATAAAGATAATACGAAATAGGAACTAGAACCTTTCCTACAACGATTCGTAGGGCCATCATCACACCAAAGCTACTTTTCGGAGCTGCCACGAAGAAATCAAAGATTTGAAACTGGATCAAAGGAGATTGAGAAGAGTTGTTCCTTTGTTGTTGCACGGTATTGGCCATTTGTAGTGGTACTCTCATGTCCCCTATCTCATCCTCTTCTTACTCTCATACTCACTATCAGTGGATAGTAAGCCTCCATGTCCTGCTGCTCCTACCCTCGCCAGTACGAAATCTTGGACTTCGCTTTTTTCTTCTTTGCCCCGTAATGCGGGCGAAAACAATCCAATTGAATTTGAAATTATTGAGGAAAATGGTGTGAGGATTCCTCATTCTATTCTTATGCAAGCTGGTGTGGAAGATTACTTGGTTGGATTCTTTCTAGACCAATCTCATCGCCTTCACGATGCAGCATCGGTTTGTCGTAAGGCTTGGCGTCTTCGTGGCGATCTTCTTGCTCGGCTGGTGGATTCCATGTATTTCCTTTTGTTTTCCTCCAGCGACGATTGCTGTCGTGTACTTGAGGCCGAGCCTTCATTTTTCGGTGAGCAATCATTTATTATTACTCCTTTGTCTCCAACGGTTGCGCATGCTCATGAGCAAGTCTTCTCTATCCCCATTTGGGTTTACTTTTCACATATTCCCTCTGCATTGCAACCCTTGCTTGGTTTGAATTGGCTAGCTTGTAATATAGGTAAATTGAAATGTTTTGACTCTAATACGGTTGTGCGCGAAAAATTGATGTTTGCTAAGGCATTGATTGAGATTTCCCCATCTAAGCCCCTCCCAACCTCTATTCCTGTTCAGCTTGATGTTGGGCACGTTATGGAAGTCCGTGTTCGCTATGTTGCGCTCTAGATATTTTTTTCTCCTGTCACTCCTTTGGCCACCTGGCAATCTCCTGTACGCATTCTGTTGTTTCTGCGGCTGCTCCTAGGATCCCTCTTCCTCGGCCTCCTCTCAGGAAATGGGTACCTAAGGTATCATCTCAGGCTGCTCCTCCTCCTGCGGCTCCATTATCTGTCCCGAATCCCCATCCTTGTTCTATAGCTCGGCCTACTTCCCCTTCTACTTTGTTGGCTCCTTCTGATGTTTCAAAGGTTCCTATTGCTGTTCCGGTTTCTGTTCCGTCTCGTTTGCCTGTTGTGTGGGACGAGTCCGAGAGATGTTGGGTTGATCACATTTCTACTATGAAATTGAACCCTTTGGATGACTCCTTTTTTCGATTTGACTCAGACGATCATTTGGACCTTAGATGCCTTTATTACAGGCCTTCTAGTGACTCCTTAGTTCTCGATTTGGATGGTCCATATGCGGAATTGAATACCGACTTGCTAGCTGATCTTTCTTGGGATCGACCCTTCATTTAATCATCTGATGCTGTGGAATATGATCCTTTTCTTGCTATCATTTTTCGCCCCTTCGCTGGTATTTTTGGGAATGTTCCTTTAGTTTCTTCCCATGTGATTGTTGATGTTGGTGCTTCTACCTCTCCGGAGGAGTCGTAGTCTAAGTGTTTTTTATTGTAGCTGGGCATGCTTGTCAGACTCTAGTGCTTTATTTTCCTTTACTTAGCAGTTAAGGTGTTTTTACCTTACTCCTATATCTAAAGTTTTTATTACGTTCGTAATAAAAAGTGGACGGTCCACTATAAAACCGGCTTGCCTTGCAAAAAAAGAATTTACTAAGGCATCTAGACGGATATCTTAGGGATATACTCGTTCTAGGGTGTACTTCACCCTATCTCTAATGAGTTACCTAATGTGTTATAGTCCTGAGCTAAAGTTTCAACCTTCAGCTCTGATATCAAGTTGTCATGACCCGAATTTCAGCCTTCAAAAATCGACATCCATACGTCACTCGTATGATTAAAGTTTCAAATTGATTAAAGTTTCAAATGTTGAAATTCGATTCGCGCCGGAGCTTATAACACATTAAGTGCAACAACACAGCAGAAGAAAATGAATATATTACTGATATACAACAGTTGATACAATATGATTATAACAATAACAGAGACAATATATAACAAAAGAAAGAGATAACTTCAAAAGAGGAACACCAACATATGCCTTCAAAAGAAAGAGAGAGACAGCTTAAGAATCCAAACTGCAACTCCATCTCCAATGCTCTAAATCAAAGATAGCTTGAACCAAAAGCTCGAACCACCATCATCGATGCATTAAGCAAGGTCAGTCCCGAATGCGATCGCCAAATCCAAAAGGCTTGATGCAATCAAATCTACGCCTACTATTTGATTATCTGAAAAACACCACTCTAGACTGCCCGTGTAGAAAATTATGGGAACCCGGAGTTTAGGAAGGGAACAATAAACTCCGGGTCCGTCATGAAACTGGTGTGAGCAAACAAAAACAGCTTATCTTAAACAAAAGCAAAACAAAAGAATTTAAAAGAAATGTCACAATGCTTTTTGGAAAATGAAACTTCCATAAGGCCTCCCGCCACACACACAATGCAAGTGCACACTTGGAGGAGATTTCTCCTTATGACAGTCAAAAGTGCTTGATACGCGAAAACCATTTGATATTATTATTAGTGCATAGTGTAGAAAACATTTGCAAGCATAATATTAATCTTAGCCAGCATATGTACCATTATAGTATGCCTACTATAGCTACCATGTTAAATGGCAGGTTATACAACTAAAACGGTACAAGGCGCGTATTGGATGATTGGATTTCCAACAATGGTCAGGCTAAGGAACTTTCTTACCGAATGGAATTCCTCCGGAGGGACGCCTCCAAGAACCAAATCAGTTCCCTGCCAACACAAGGCCGGCTTACCCCTGTCCGAAGGTAACACCTACAAGTAAGCCATCCCCGGTCGTTACCGACCTTTATCCTGGGATTCACCAACAAATAGCAACAACCACATAGTAAAATATCTAGGCTCCATGCCATGATATCACTTTTATCCAGAAGGAAATGGACATACCCCAGGGGCGCGACCCTTAAAAACCTTGCCGCAACAATCCTGTTTCCACCATTTTTGGGTTGTGAGGCTTGACGAAGTCTCGTCTACAAAGCTACCCTTCCACACAGCCATGCTTCGATCAACAAATGATCAACAGCGCTTCGTATGCCACATTACCAAATTGGGAATGTATCACTAGTAACCATCAACTACATGACCTCTGAGCTCGTACGTCTCAAAGAAGGGTGTTGAGCTAAGAGAATAAATTCTCTGCCACCAAACAGAAATGTACTTGATAGAACCAGCTTTACATCTCAAAGTGTAATGTCAAACACATATCCATATAAGTCTGTTCCGGTTTTGAACAGAATCGAAGGCACTTCACAAAGAAGCCCTTGCAAATCCGGATGATCCCCATTCACATCCGGACATTCCATTACAAAAGATGATCAAATCTCTATAACGGGGACCAGTCAGCGCAGAGACAATCGACAGGTTATCCTTTCGCTTTCGAAAATACCCGATCTTCACCACCGCTCTTCAAATGCTATCCATAACATCGTATCATTATTTGAAATGGGTTATATGACCAAGGTCCTCTCCTGGCTAAACCGAATAATGAGCGCAATATTTAAAAACATATGGATATTGGGATTTCAGTTAAGTCATAACTTATTACCCAAAACCTTTCTTCAAATGGTTTAAACAAATTACCATTTTAAAATCTTTAAACAAAAAGATTCACTTTACGAAGTTCACCAATCTTTCACAAAGATTCATTTATAGCCCTTCAAAACAATTCCATTTCAATCCAAAAGATTCCTTTTAAGATCTTTTTTCAAATTTCAAAACAAAGTTCAACAATCTTCCACAAAGATTCAATTATAGCTTTCAAAACAATTCACAATTCAAATCTTTTATATAAAAGATACACCTTTAAGATCCTCTTATTTTGGAAACAAAGTTCACTAAACTTTAACCAAGATTCATTAATAGCCTTTCAAAACAATATCCCTTTCAAACTGGATTAACTCATCCAATCTTTAAATCAAAGATTCAATTCATAGCTTTGGAAACTATTTCCAAAGATTCAAAACTTTCAGAAACAATTCCATTTCAAATTTGAAACCCTTTCAAGAAAATAGAAAATCCTTTCTTTATTTGAAAGCCATCATCATTTGAAAGCAAAGGATTTCCATTTCGAAAAAATCCAGTTACATTTGCACAAGTTAAAAACCTGCAAGTATAAAACTTGGGTTAAATTCAAATTCCCAAAACAATACTTTTAAAATGGTTTAAAACCTATATTATATAATTTGTATAACCTTTTTAAACCAAAATTTCCAAACATAGAATTCAATTCAAAATCTTGAATTCAAATTCAAATCAAATTATTTAAATTTTAAAACTTTATCAAGTTATTCAAAATAACCTTTATTTTTAAAACTCTTTTTCAAAAGCTTTTCATATTTAACCCAATTCCATTTCCAAAACTATATTGGATTCAAAATTCAGTCTTTAAAACCATTTCATAATATTAGGTTCAAATATCTTTGTCTTAACCAATTTCTTCGTGCAATCCATATTTGTGTGTGTAAGGCGTAGTCCAAGGATTTTACACAATAGTGCAACATCATCAATCATCACGGATTCAAGCACATCAATATCGATAAGAAGTATAATCTATAACGCTAATCTTCGTTCACAGATTCACAGATAAATAATGTAAATTTATAACAGATAAATAAATTACATTCATCACAGATAAACAAATCACAACTCAAATCAAAATAATTTATATCAGAAAGCATCACACATCAGGGATATCATACAGTTCAACAACCAATAGAATCCAAACATTCATAAGTAAGATCAATTATCTGATTAATTTAAATCAGATTAATCACCAGTTGTTTAAACAGTTAATAAACCCTTAACTAATCTTTATTTTGAGATTAATTATCCTTTAATTATTAATTAATAAAACCTAATTATTAATTAATAAAACTTAATTACAAATTAAGTATTTCATAATTACTAATTAAGAAATCTCTAATTACTTAATTAGTCAAGCTTAATTACTTAATTAATTAACTCTTAATTACACTTAATTACATAATTAATTAATCTCTAGTCATTAATTAATAATCTTTAATTATCAAATTAATGATCTTTAATTATAAATTGATTAACCTTTGAATTAAATTTAATCCTTAATTATTTATGAATAAACTACTAATCCTGGTTAATTAATATTAATTAGTTTCAAACCATCTTAATTAATTAACCTTTTAATAATAAATTAATTAACCTTAAATTATTAATTAATTATCCTAAATTAATAATTAAATCAATGTTTAAATAATCAACCTCTAATTATTTAATTATTCTAAATTAATCATATTAATTAATTAACTCTTAATTAATGATCGTTAATTAATAAATCACCTTGAATAATTATCCTTTAATTAATCAATTTAATTAATTAACCTTTAATTAATTAACTATTATTAATCAAAAATCCTTAATTAATTAATTATCATTGACAATATAAATTAACTTAACTTTAAGTTGAAATTTAAAACACATTTGATTAACTTCTTAATTTCTTTGTTTAGTTTTTTTAATTTAAAATAAACTCTTTTAAAAACATCAGTTTAAAAAATCTTAAACCTAATTAATTAATAAAATTTCTTTCAAAACTTTTAACCAAACATTTTAACTTAACAAGCAATCTTCATTTTTAAAAAGAATAGATTTAGAAATTTATTTAAAAAATTTTAAAGTTTTAAAAACTGCAAACATAATATCCAAGACTTACTCGAGTGCTCCCCGAGATGAATACAAGTTTACTTCGAGTCTTCATCAAAACTAACTCGTACCTTCGTTTTGACACTTAAATTTTGATCAAGTTCTTTTATACCCGGTATCATTCAAAAATACTCAAACTAGTACTCGAGCCATCCACCCATTTCTCCGACCTTTGCTTTGAGTTAAAACTCTTCTTCTCCAACTTTTTTCCACTAACACAAACCAGGGCTGTGTGCATGCTCCACGATTCCAACCACCACCGATCGAAGCTACTATCGTCGACATATCGGCAATGATCTCCACGAACCCCATGGACACCCAAATATCCAAGACATTGACGAAAATGCGATCGAGATACTCAACCCATACTGACACTAAAACTCGACCACCAAAATCTATTCGCCTCGCCGCCTCAGGCCATCAAAGGCCACGCAAATCTGGCCGAAGCCTCGCCTGACCTCAATACTTCGATTGCTACTCCCGACGCTACGACGGCGACGTAGCAACATCATTTTCAACCTTGACCAAAAACAGAACTAAAACCCTACTCTGACCAATTCCTACTGCCACGATAGATGTTTACCCTACCTAACATTTTTTTCGAGATCCCCTAGTCTTTCTTCACCTCCAGGCAAAACCCTGACCACCCCAAAATGTCACGATCGCCAGAAAAGACTTAAACTCATTTTCTGATCAACTTGAAATTTACCAGTAAACAAATCATTAAAAATTCTAATTTTACTTTCAAAAATCATTATTTTTGATAACATTTCGATGGTATACCTGAAAATAGAATTCATGATATTTGAATTTTAACATATTTTGAATTCTGCCTGTAAATTTAAATTTCCAAAAAAGACTTTAACTCATTTTGCTTAAATTCATTTTTAAAACTTAAAATATATTTAAGCAAACAACTTTTGTTTGAGTCGTAAGATCTAATATGGATCAGAGAAGGAGGACTTGAAATTTTTGGCAGGTTTGGAGCCTGTAACCTAGAACAGAGATGTATATATCTGTTCTTTAGACATGCACATCCAAATTATGCATATATTCAAAGATTTATGCACATGAAAATAAATTTTAACTTCATTTTAGGCATAAATTCAAACAACATTCAAGAAAATTCAGATCTCGCAAGGGTTTACTCACAAGCATCAACATAGAATAAATCAAAGGTTAAAAGGATTGCTCATTTGGTTTAGTTTCAAAGCGGTGAACATGTTTTGATCTGAAACCTGGAATTTGATTCTTCTCTTTGCTTGATATTTGAGTTCAATCTTGCTTCTTGAATTTGCTTAACCTTGGCTTGAAACAGATTTTTGATTTTGTTCTTGAAAGCTTGATATTTAATTGCTGAGTTGATTGTTTACTGATTTATGTTGACCTGATCATCAACTTGCTTACTGTTCGATTTCCAGATTTGTTTTTAAAGCTTCCAGGTTTTAAATTCTTGTCTTAATTACCACAGTTTGATTCTGCTTTGATCTGCTACATAATCTCGTTTGAACTGAAACTGATCTTTGTTTTGATTGTTAAACTTCGATTGGCTTTGATTTTTGTTTTGATGTTGCTCTGGTTTGAAATGATCTTCTTACAGGCTTTTGATTTGAGTTGCTTTATGAATCAGGTTGAAGACGAGATGATATTGTTTACAGGTATTATTTTATTTCTTGTTTTGATTTTGTTTTTTTAGTAATATACTTATATTTTCTAATCTTAATACAAACCAATTTGCCACTTGTTAATTCTACTTGTAAATTAAATGAACACTTGTCCATTACTTATCTTCTCTTGCCTACATTTGTAATTATAGGTTACACTTGTTAAAAATATTTAATATTATGTTTAAGACCTTTAGTTTAATTTATTTACAACTTTGTTTTAAACCTTGTTTTATTTTTATTTATTTTAATAGATTTAAGTTTTTATCAATTATGTTTATATTTGTTCATTTTCCATTATTTATTTTTATATAACTTTTTAAAATTATATATATCCAATTAAAACTTAACTTTTAAATATATTTTAAAAATTTACTATATTGAATTCCAATAAAACTTTCAAAATATATATTACATATGTATATTATATATTAGAAAACAGATTTCTATTAATTTTGAAATAGAGCTTTTCAAATCGAATATATTATTCATAACATTTGTTTTTAAATTTCGAATTCAAAAACTAATATACAATCAATTTGTATTTATAAATAAACAAACAAATTTTTTTATTTAATTTGGAAAAATTCAATTTATTTCACAATTTAATCCAAAAATTTATTTTAATTACCAATTTAAATTCGACTTAAAACCGGGATCGTTACAGGACACGTCAAGGGAGCATAATAGCTATTTAGAGTTCTCTTTTCTTCTGATTCGGCCATGTAGATTGTAATGGCAAAGTTGATATAGTGCATGTATACTCTTATCATCCAAGGGGACATCTTCATATGTCGCTTTTGACTAATGTTGTAATAAATATATTTTCTCTAAATTTGATTTGCGATATGAGATAATGTAATGAATTGGAAAATGTTTTGATATGGAATATGATTTTGTTTGAAGTTTATTTTTTTTCCATATTCATGTGTTTCTGTGTATCAATGAATCTAACTTCGTCATATTTAGTCGTCGAGGATTAATAACTACTGATGACTGCAGCATCAGTAGCCATTAGTTTTGGGCCCCAAGTAGGGGTATGTTACAAAGATTTATTTGCTTAACCATGTCAAATCATTGCATAATGTCAATTGGTAATAGGCATTATTAACATTGGCAAATTAGTTCATAATAAATGGTATAAAAAGGTGTCCTTAGCATATATGTTAATTGATATACAACTTATAGTTGACGTAATATCATTTTCGTAAAAGTACTCATATTCTTCTTATTTTATTATTGAAATAATGTGAATAAACTATGAGTAAGTTATATCTAAGTTTTAGTCTCTTATTATTCAAGGTTTTATTAACTAATATGCTTGACCAAATGGTGTGTGTGTGTATATATATATAGATGTGTGTGTGTGTGTGTATTATGGCTGGAAACGAGTAAGGATCTTTTAAGGTGTCTCCCAATACTCCTAAGCTTAAAAAGCCATCCAAGGAGAAGCTCTTTACTAACTGCCAATCCTTCTTCTCGAATTAAGAAGACATAGATTTCTTATTACATCGCTTCGAAGTTTCCAGATTCAAAACCAAAGTTCATGTCAAAATCAACACCCCTCCCGATGGATTCTTTACCTTTACTCTCATTCATATCCAGCATTCGTACTGCTTGCCTTTCAACGACATCATTTTCAGAACTATGTCTTTTCTTAGAATTTCCTATATCCAGCTTTCCCCAAACTCCAACAGCTAGATTCGTTCTATTTTTGTGTTATTTAAAGAACTCATGCTAAATGACTTGACCCTTTCAACCTTAAGTTCACTTTCCACCCTCCAAAAAGCCAAGTTTCAACTTCAGTGTTCTATAATCTACTTCTACCCTGCTGATAGTGGGCTAATTTCTGACTCAGTCAGCAAGATAAAAGACTGGAGTAATTAATTCTTTTATGCGAGATGCTTCTCTCCTAAGATCTTCGAAAAATTCTATATCCCAAGTATATCGTTGATCTCATATTTTCTTTCTTATCTTATTGTCATTTCATGCTAACTTTTATTTTTCAAATTCCTCCTCAAGTGAAATCGATCCCAAGGTCCAGGAAAAAATTCACAAGTTTAGAGGTGCCACCAAATGTTCAAGGAGCCGATTGAGACTCCTTACCGAGGAGAAACTAAGGAGATATTCTTTAGTCAAGTCTCTATCAAGTTTTGGGTTATTACAAAATGGAGCAGATATGGCTTCTCATCCCTCGTTCTAACAAAGATTGAAGTTTACTCGATTAACTCTCTGATTCAGTATTTTCTTTCAGCCATGGATATTCTTCGGGTTTTATTCTTTTTATTTTTAGGTCAAGGAAATGGTGATTTATTTTACTTGACCATTTATTCTTTCTATTATTTCAAACATTAGCCTGGTAGAATCAACTTTCTTGTCATCATGCAAAGATCCTATAGATTTTCTTTCTTCTCTGTAAGTTATAGGAAAACCACATCTACCTACCACTTCTAAGGCTTGTGCATCATCTCTATTGCTATAATGGGAGACACCTTTTTGTTGGATAAAACTAAGAAGCACAAGAAAACTTATGATACACAAGTATCTTCTGAACCCTGGCTTAAAAAACCAAAAAAAGTCGATCAAGCTTCAACGTCGACCATTTCTTTCCTCTTATCGTCCCAACTTCCACTCCTTCTTCACTTCCCGTTTAAAGTCCAGTTATTGATATCATGAGTTCGCCACTAAAGAGTTCTCTAACCTTCCTTCATCAGTAAATGTGGACTGATTCACAGCTTCTACAAGATATTCTTCCCTCAATCTTTGGACTGGGGGCTTCTCGCTCCTTGAATTTCGAAGAACTATTAGTGTCAATCCTTCAGTCTGTTGCCACTACTTCTCTGGGTTCAACAAAGCTTCCTTTTCTTTTTCAAAAGATGTCATTATCTCCCATTTATAGCAACCCCCTCTAGTATGCTTTACTTTATTTAACAGTTAACCGATCGATGTGGTTTTAACACCAAAATTCTTTTCAGGTTGGAAAATACTTATTCCTCCTTCAGTAATCATCTTAGTCTTCCTCTCAAGATATGTCGTCATAGCAAGTTCTAAATTCTTTGCTCTTCGAGAAGATAAAGATTATAAAGAATGAAGTTAAGAGTCTCTAAACCAATAATAGCTCTTATTCTACCGTAAATGTGCAGAACATATCTTCACTGGATTTAGAGAAGAACAAAACTCGTGACTTGGAGGAAAAGTTAAAGGCTTTGAAGAAGGAGCTTTCATAGAGTAATGAGGAAACAAAACAAGCCCAACTTAAGATTTCCAACCTTGAAGAAGGTTTAGCTAAAGTTCAATTCTAGAAATGGAATTAGCAAAGAAGAACCTCTCGCTTAGGCAATCAAACTGATCCATACATGACGTAAAGACCATGGCATCTTCCATCTTGAATAAAGCTCTTCCTAATTGGAAGGATCAAAATCTTGAGGCTGTTTTATTTACTACTTATAAAGATAACATTGGTCAATGTCCATATTTTGACTTGCCTTCTCTTTACTATACTAGTGTCGATTACAAAAGGAAATTTGACATCCTTCTCAATTACATTCCAAGATACTTTCTTAAGTTTGGGGTTCCAATCGATACCAACAAGTATTTAGCTTTTGACAATCGTCCACTGATGTATTAGATAGTGAAGAAGAAGGGTAGATATGATGACGATAATGATGATGATGATAGTGATAAAGACAGTGTTGTTGATGACCATGCTATAAATGGTTCATCAAAAAGGGATGGAGATGATTGTTCAGGTTGTAATGGATAGGGATGACCTGGGGATCTTCATGGCTAAGGTCACACTACCAATCTTTCTTCACCCATTGCTGACCATGGAACAAGTGGAACACTGCCACCAAAAGGTTCTTTTAGTTGTTCTTCTCCTTCTGGCCTAAGCGAATCTGATCATCCTTCTTTCGATATTCAAAGATCCCGACCCTTCAAGCCAAGGGCCTCAATAACTCCACCATGGGTAAATTACCTTATGAATCCTATTTTCTCATTCTAATTTCCCTTTATATACTTTTAAAAGATTAATGTAATTTCCAACATAGGAAGAAAAACATAATTTAGAGATCTTACTAGATAAAAATAGGGGCGAAATTCTAAGGTTCAACGGAGAAGGGGGATGGATGTGTAGAGTTTTGACTGAGTCAAATGATAGGTATTTGAAAGTCCTAAAATGCCTTAAAGACTTAGAAGAATTTAGGAATAAACGAATGCACCCCTTCTTTGAAAATCTTGCTTCCATCATTCAAAATTTCGTAAAAAAAGAGCTTGCCACCCTTTTTTGGATGCTGATTGGAGATAGGACCAAACTGATGGGATGCCTCTAACTAGTCTATGCCTATTGTTTATCATTGACTTTTCTTTCTTGGGCAACAACCATGAAGGTTTAATCAAATAATATCATGAAAGATATTTGGATGAGTGTGGATCAGATCCCCATCCTGGAGAATGCTTGAATTTACCTAAAAACTCTACCACTCCCTTAACTATCAATTCGCTTCCTACGAACAAGACTAAGTTTAATAAGGACAAATTCATTGCTGAATATTATAAGGAAACCATGCTTTTGAGACTGCATGACATTATGGATTGTTGGAATTTACCTAAAGTCTTTACCACTCCCTTAACTATCATATCAATTCCTCCAAACAAAATTAAGTTTAATAAATACAAGTTCATTTTTGAATATTATAAGGAATCTATGCTTTATGAACTTTCATAATGTTATTGATTTAATAATAACATGTCTATACAAAATCTATACTGTTTAACTCTTGGTTTTGTTATATAATTAGTGTATACGTTTCTGAATTTATTCTTGTTTCTTCTTTATCTCCCGTTCCCACAATCGACTTAAGTAAATTGGTTTGACTGAAAAGGATCTTTAAGGAATATTTTTCTTTAATTGAAATCTCACTTACTGAAATATTGTTTTACCTATGATCTTCAATATATCTACAATAAATTCCCTAATTTTAAATTTAACTTTTTGGGAGGCCGGAATGACCAATACCTTTATGAGATACAAACCAATTATATGAAATTATTATATGACGAGGTCAGTCCCCTTCATAAAGAATGAAATTATCAAGGTTTCCTTCCATTAATGCTCCCTCTAGCATTAAAGTTCCTTTTGCTATTACATTTTCTATTTCACCTTCATCCTTTCAGAAAATTTGAGATGCCCTTTCCCAGTCACATGATTATTGGAAATGGAATATTGTATATGTGGTCAACATTGTCGTCGTTTCCATTTTGAGGTAATGGTATCAGCTATATTTTGAACTGGTAGTAAAGTATTTTGTTGATTTTTTATTAAGGATTTGTTGTTATTTTTATTTTATTTATGGCAAATAACCGACACTATCTCTTGATGATCCTAACCTTTCACAACGTCTCAATGGTATCCAATGTAAATTAGTTTTAGCCATGGAGAATCATTTTTATCGCTCTACTTTGGGCTCATCATCCATCGATAATATTAAAGCTAATAGTAAATATGAGAAATATATTCAATTGAAGTCTATTTTGAGAGCTATTCCATATATGGTCATTGAACTTGAAAAGGAGATCTCTTCTAAAGATAATGAAATTCTCAACTTGACGGGAAGACTTAAGTCAAGATTTAACCCTCAACAATTAGAGCATAATGCAAAGATCGCCTAAGTTAGTCAATGCATACTTGATTTGGAGATAGAATACTACGGTCCAGGAATATATGTCAATCATACAAAATCAAGTTAACTGAAGGTGAAAAAGGAATCCCTGTGCCAACACTGGCAAAATCCTCCAAAAAAGCTCCTTTTTGGGTTTTCTCTTCATTTAAAGGTCATCTAACATGTAGCAATAATGCATCGTTCCTTTTCTAACATCTTTGTTGTTGAAAAGTGATTCTAGTGGACTAACTAGGCTAAGCAGGTCTTTACTTTTGAATGCAATTAAAAAAATAAAAGATTTTTGGGATAAAGAGTATATATAAGTATTTTCTAATCTCAAATTGTAGGCAGAAACTTTGGAGTGTTAGAAGAAAGGGCTTACGTTGAAAATTCAAAAGCTTAAGACTAATCAAAAAGTCTCATCTTATCGAATTTCCCAATTGAGGAGTGCCAACTAAACATATAAAAAGTCGTAAGCTTCCCAAATTGATTACATAGATTTCTTGAGCCTAATTCGTCATACAAAAAAGAAACTAAAGAAATATATTCTTTTGGTGATCCAACATATCATTAACCCTCCTTCCGTGAAAGATACTATGAAGAAAGAGGTAAAGGATCTTAAACATCAATTAGAATTAATGCAATTGCTGGGGCATCTCAAGTAGATTCACTATCATCGCCTTTAATTTAAAAATTGACTTCTCATTTAGGACCAAAATAAATTCAAATAAGTGAAAGGGCGTAGCTTCCACTTATCAGAGATATCATCGTTTCTTTATACGTGGATGCTTTGCCATTCTTAAGATGGTTAGGAGTCCCACTATTTTGTAAAAGAATGTGTGTTCATCAAGCGAAACACATTATTGCATTTAGGAAGTCAAGGGGAAAGGCCAAGAGTTATTGTTCGAACATCACCCTCTTCCTCATCCTTTAGAACCACAAATTTTATAAAAGCCTACCTTTATGGTGGAAATCACATTTTTTCAATATAATAATTGCGATAATGACCTGGAAATTTGACACCACAAAATATTAAATTAATTAAAAATGGACTTTTAATAAAATGGTGAACTAGATTTCATGTTTACAACCGTTGTATAGGTCTTTTTGAGACGATCAGTTTGATATATTATTTTGATGCATTTGGAGTTGCGGTTTGTAAAATATAGCAGTATAGTGTTTAAATAGCATATGTAGTTGTTTCAGGCCAAATCGGATAAATAACCCATAACCTAGCCTAATGGTTATACAAGTGTGGCCAGAAAACCCTAGCCCTCACCCCCATCTTTAGTTTTCTTCCTTAATCCTGAAATTCCTTCTAATTACATTTAATGGTAGACGATTATCTCCATTCCAAATTCAGTTTAAAATTTAAAGTGTTTGATCCCCATCGAACTATATGTCACTTCGAATCTCAGTGAGGCAAATCAACAACTAGTTCTCGATTGTCGCAAAAGTGCTCGAGTCAACGACAAATTACGATCAAAGTCCTCTAGCGGCGTAACCCTAGGGTGCAATTGGGGGTCTTTGATTTAAGTGACAATTGATAAAATTGAAGTGACAAATGTCTAGGACTTAAGGAGTGGAGTAAAATGATGGTTGGATCATAGCCTAATTCAAGTTAAGGTGGCCAAAATCGGCCTTGGAATGTCAACGACGGCAGATTTTGGCGAGGGTAAGGCATTGCCGTAGTTAGCGGTGTTGCTGCCATTTGACAATTAGCGCCTCAATGAATTCAATGGTGGTGGTGGCGATATTAACTCTGACTATGGTGGCGGCTGGAGCATGGTCAAAGTGGAGTTGAGTGGGTAACGGGATTGGATTTAGGAACGACGAAGGAGAAGTTTGATTCATGCACGATTCCTTTTATTGGACTCGTGGTAGAATTCTAGACGATTTGGCCTTGGGTTTGTTAAGATTAGAGGCTATTAGCGAAAGCATGTTGGTATGAATTATTTAATTTAATTAAATGAATTTTTAAAGTACAATATAAATGGTCCACTGTTTTTAATATTTTAAATTATTTGATGGTAGCGACACGAGATTTTAGGAAAGTCATGGTAACACGAGAACTTTGCGATGGCCATGGCAAGGTAGGACCTTGGTGATGGCTAATATAGTGTGAAGACTTGGTGATAGTCCAATTATCGCCTTAGTGGTGGTGAGAAGTGTTCGGTATAAGACATCGATGCTGTTCTGGCTTGCCTTAGTGATGGATTATATTTCCCAATTGTATATGACAAATCGGGAAATCGAGATTTGAGTAAGTGCAACATTTCTTTAGTCGGTATCCATGAGTGGGCACAAATATTATTTTGGATGGTATAAGCCTGAGATGTACACTAATTGTCATGGATGAGACCATGAGGAATTTCATCAATAGGTTGAAAGATATACATATTATAGTGAAATCGCAATCAACATAGGAATTAGGATGCATGTGTTTTTGGCTGTGTGATGATGTGATGACAACCATTTTCGAGGTGTGTGCATGCTTTACTTGAATGAGCTATGTTGCTTATCGATTGTGTATATTCTTATCATGCATGCAAGTTTGGACCAACCTAATTTCGTTGTTTATTCTCGCTATGGGTGACTGCATTTGGATTACTAAGATGCATGTTGTGACTTGTGCATGGAGTTGATTTATGGTTCGGATTATTCCATCCTTTATTAAAGGAGTGTTATTATTATATATAGATGCATGACTGAGGAATTCATATTGTTACTATAATATGTTTGTTGAATTTCTTATTGTGAATGGACTGCTATGGTCATGATTGATTGTATTGTGTGGATGTCGTATCCTACGATTAAAGACGATTGATTTTGCTTAATATGCTTTCTCACATTTTATGATTAAACTAACGATGAGACTTTATTGATTTAGTCGATACTTGTGTTAGAGGATTGCGGGGGGCAACTCTATTAGGAGAAGAGAATGTAACGACCCACAAATTCGACACTTCAAAATATTAAATTAATCAAGAGTGGTTTTTTTAATAAAATGGTGAGTTAGGTACGCGTTTATAACTAGTGTAAAGATCTTTCTAAGATGATTGGTTTGGTATATAGTTCTGAAGCATTTGGAGCAACAATTTGCAAAATAGAGCGTTATAATGTTTAAATAACGTATGTAGCTGTTTTGGCAAAATCGGATAAACAACCAATAACCCAGCCTAAATATTTTACAAGAGAGGTTAGGGAACCCTAGCCATCACCTCAATCATTAGTTTTCTTCCTTAATCTCGAAATTCCTTCTACTTACATATTAGTGGAAGTTGATTATCATTAATCCAAATTTAACTGGAAATTCAGAGCATTCAATGCCCATCGAATTATATGTCATTTTGAAGCTCTTGATGAGGCGAATCAATGAAAAATTTCTGATTGCCGTATAGTGCTCATGTTAGTGGTAAATTGCAGTCAAAGTCCTCTAGCGACAAAACCATTGGGTGCAATTGGAGGTTTTTGATTAAGCGATGATTAAGAAAATTGAAGTAACAAACGTGTAGGCCTTGAGGAGTGGAGCAAAATGATGTTTTGGCATGGCCTAATTTGATTTGAGGTGGCCAAAATTGGCCTTGGAATGTCAATAGCGGTGGATTTCGACAATGGGAGGGTTTTTCTGTACGTAGCGGCATTGTCGCTATTCGACGGTGCATGCCTCAATGAGTCTAATGGTGGTGGTTGATGATGCTAACTTTATCCATGGTGGTGGCTGAAGCATGGTCAAATGGAGATGAATGGTTACACAGTTAGATTTGGAAATGATGGCAGAGAAGTTTGATTCATGGGAGATTTCTTCCATTAGACTCCTGGCAAAATTTCAAACGATTTTGCCTAGGGTTTGCTGAGATTAGAGGCCATTAACAAAAGCATGTTGGTATGAATTTTTATTTTAATTAATTTAATTTCTAAATTATAACATAAACGATTCACTATTTTTAAATTTAAAATTAGTTACTATATATTTTGTGGCATTTGTAATTAATTTCTAACATTAAAAATTATGAAGCATTACACTAGCTATCAGAGCTTAAGTTTAGTGATTCTATGGGCCTTGGGTAGACTTAATCATTTATGATAGGTAAGTTACACTTTTGGTTGGGTTAAAATTTATAGAATGGGAGAGCGTTCTAATTTATGGTCGTATGTTTTGCGTATATGGATTGTGTGCGTAACTACCATTATCTCACCCTAAGATATTAGTTATTTATAGTGGCCTTTAAGTGGGAAATAAATACTATAGTAATGGGACAGGATGACCGCTTTTAGAAGCGGTTAACTGGTTTTAATTCAAGTGACACAAATTTAGCATTAGGACCTAAACTTAAAAAATGAGCACAAATTTTATGGAATTTCGACTTGAAATGTCATAATAAAAATATCTTTTAGGATTTTAAAAGGTGCTTTATTTATGAAGTAAACATGTATGTTTTGGATTTAAAGAGTTTTACTGATGTTTTAAAAAGGTAGAAATAAATATTTGGCTTAATGAAAATTTGTTTTGAGGAAGTTTTGCGAAAGAGCTATTTTGGCAAAAAAAATTGGCACGTAGAAAAAAAATTCTTTTAAGAAGTTACTTTATTTGAGAATATATTTAAAAGTATTTATGTTAGAAATGCTTTGAAAATTATCTTTTTGAGTAAAAAGTGAGAAGAGCGTTTTTATTTGAAGGAAAGTGTTTTGTTTAAAAGAACTTCATTGAAATTCGAAAAGCTTTTGTGTGGAAGCAAATTTTATTTGGAATTATTTTTATGTAAATAACAATTTTTGATAAACGGTGATTGAAGGAAAAGCTTTTGTTCTAAAGGATTTTGATTGGGAGGGTACGCAATTTGAATTGAATGTTCTATTGAGAATACGTGCGAAGATAATTCTCTTTTCGGAAAAAGGATATATTGAAAAATATCGCTAAATATTTTGAGAAAATATTCAAGGAAAAATATTTTACAAGGATGGAAATAATTTGATCCAAAGTGTAATTTTAAAAAGAAAAGAAATAAAATATATTGTTTAAATAAAATTCTAAAGGTGTATTTTATTTGGAAAAACTCAAGTTGAAGATTGAAAAACTAGGCTATGCGGCATGAGATGTTGGATGCCTGGTGATGTAAATTTTAATTTTGTCCAAAACCCTTTTTGATGTTTGTGGTTGAGATATATTTCACTAGTAGTGGTTGAATTGGTTGTGTCGTTCTACTGCTTGTTGGCATTAGTTTTGTTAATTTGATTGTTAAATTTGACTACATTGTTTTATGAAATATTACAAGGTTGTTTGAATTAAATTATTCTATTTTTATTGTATTACTATCATTTACTTGTTTGATAATGGTTGTTCATTAGTTATGTTATGCATTTTTGAGCTTATTATATTTCTTGCATAATATTTTGGTTGATTGTTTTTGTTTTTTCTTATTGCTTACCTAGTTATGATTGTGTATATCGTATGGTAAGATACATGTTTATTAGTGTTAATTATCATATTATGAGGTAATTAACCAATGTTAGCTTTTCGTGGGATGTGCATTGGAAAATAATAATAATAATAAGATGATAAAGGATATATTTGGATCTGGATGACGTGACATTTTCTCTAGTTGACTTCAGGCCATTTATAGGGAAAACGGTGGATAAAGTGCAAGGAAATCATAAGAGCCAAGTGAAATGTTCTAAATTTTGATGAATTGAAAACGCAAGGCATTTGATTGAGTAGTTCAAGTGGGAAGTGAATGTGTGAGACTAGAGTAGTTCAAAAAAGAACGTTCGACGAGGTAAAGCGATGTCATGGGGCATGAAATGTTCCAGATCAAGTTCAACGATGAAGGGATCATTAAAACTCTAGATGTGAGTGATTTCATGGGGCAATGGTATGTGAGGACATTCGCCTATGTATCATGGACCGTGGTACGGTCTGGCCTGCTCTAGTGGGGCAGTGCCTATGGGATAGGTATCCGAACGAACACCAAACTCAATTATAACACTGGATGTTGTCGATCTAGGAGGTTGAAAGAGTTATCGTTTACCCCAAAGAGCTTAGGAAGGTCATAATAAATCAAGACTTTGGAAATGTCGCGGGGATTAAGACATTGGAAAAGTGACGATGAAGCAAGACTATGAGAAAGTCATTGCAAAGCGAGGCTTCAGTATGATCATGGAGATGTAAGGCTTTGGGAAAGTCATAGTGAAATAGGGGTTTTATAATGGTCGTGGTAAGGCAAGACTTTGGGAAAATCATAGTGAAATGAAGCTTCTATAATGGCATCGTGAGGTAAGACTTTGGGAAAGTTATTGTGAAGCAGGTCTTCTGTAATGTTTGTGGTGACGTGAGACTTTGGGAAAGTCATGGAGAATCAGGAACTTAGTGATGGCCATGACAAGATGGGGACTTGGAGATGGCTAATATGGTATGAAGGCTCGGTGATTGTATAATTATCGCCTTAGTGGTGGTGAGAAGTGTTCGGTATAAGACATCGATGGTGGCCTGGTTTTCCTTAGCGATGGTTTATATTTCCTGACTATTTATGAGGGATCAGCAAATCGAGATTTGATGTAAATGCAACATTATTTTAACGCGGTATCCATGAGTGGGAACAAATATTATTATGGAAGGTGTAGGCCTGAGATGGTTCACCGATTGTCATGGATGAGACTATGAAGGAGTTCATCGATAGGTTGGAAGATGTACGTATTATAGTGGAAGGGTAATCAACATAGAGATTAGCACACACGTATTTTTAGTTGGCATGATAATGTGATGATTGCAATTTTTAGGGTGCGTGCATACTTTTACTTGAATGAGCTATGTTGATTTTCGATTTATGTACATTCCTATTATGCATGCATGTTTGGACCAACCTAAATTTTATTGTTTATTCTTGCTATGGGTGATTGCGTTTGGATTAGTGAGATGCAAGTTGTGACTTTTGTATGGAGTTGATCTATGGTTAGGAATGTTCCACCCTATATTAAAGGAGTGGTTTTGTTACATAGATGCATGATTGAGGAATTCACGATGTTATTATAGTACGTTTGAGTTCTTTATTGTGAATGGATTACTATGTGTCATGATTGATTGGGTTGAGTGGATGTCATGTACTACAATTAAATATGATTGATTTTAATTAATATACATCTCCGTATTATTGATGAAACTCATGAAAAGACTTTGTTGATTTAGTCAATAGTTGTATTAGAGAATTGCAACGGTGCAGTTCTTTTAGGGGGCAGAACGCAACGACCTGTTAATTTGACATTGTAGTATATTAAATTAATTAAGAATGGTTTTAGTAAAAGGATGAACTAGGAATCATTTAATAACCGTTGCAAAGATCATTTTGAGACGATCGGTTTGATATGTAGTTCTGAAGCATTTGGAGTTATGTTTTGCAAAATAAAGCATTGTAGTGTTTTAAAAGCGTATGTTGCCGTTCGGACTAAACCAGATAAACAACCCATAACCCAGCCCAATGATTATATAAAAGAGGCTCGAGAACCCTAGCCGTCACCGCTATCTTTAGTTTTCTTCCTTGGTCCCAAAATATCCTCTAATCACATTTTAGTGGCAGATGAATATCTCTAGTCCTAATTTAATTTGAAATTCACAGTGTCCAATACCCAGCGAATTATATGTCATTTTGAAGCTCTGAATGAGGCGAATCAGCAATAAATTCCTGATTGTCTAAAAGTGCTCGAGCCAATGGTAAGTCACGGTCAAAGTCCTCTATGGCAAAACCCTAAGGTGCAATTCGAGATTTTCAATTTAAGCTGCGAAGGAGAAAATTGAAGTGACAAATGTGTAGGCCTTGAAAAGTGAAGCAAAATGGTGGTTGGGTCATGGCCTAATTCGATTTGAAGTCACAAAAATCGACCTTGGAATGTCATAGGCAGTGGATTTTGGTGGGCAAGGGTCATCGTAGGAAGCAATATTGGTGCCATTCGACGGCGCATGCCTTGATGCGTCTAATGGTGGTGGTCAAGATGCCAACTCTAACCATGTGGGCGATTGGAGCATGTCATAATGGAGATGATTGAGTTATGGGTTTGGAATTGGGAACGATGTCGGAAAAGTTTGATTCATGTGCGATTTCCTCCATTGGACTCTTGGCAGAATTCTAGAAGATTTTGTTTAAAGTTTGATGAGATCGGAGGCTATTAACAAAAGCACACTTGTATAAACTATTTAGTTTAATTAATTGAATTTTTAAATTATAATATAAATGATCCACTATTTTTAACATTAGAAATTAGTTGCAGTATATTTTATGGTGTTTGTAATTGATTTCTAACTTTTAAAATAGCAAGGCATACACTTGTTATCAAAGCTTAGGTTTAGCGATTTCATGAGCCTTGGGTAGACTTAACCATGGTAGGTTAATTTACAACTTTTGGTTAGGTTAAAAGCAATAGAATGAGAAAGCTTTCTTATTGATGGTTGTATGTTATGTGTGTTTGGGTTGTATGCGTAACAACTATTACCTACATTTTAATAAAAAATAAATACTATAAAATGGGGTAGGATGATCACATTTATAAAGCATTGGGTGCTGGTTTTAACTCCAACGACGGACATGTGACATTAAAGTCTAGCCTTAAAAAGTGGGCCTATTTTTTATAATGTTGACATGAAAGGTTATATTAAAAATATACAATTTAGATTTTGAAAGGTATCTTATTTAAGAAGTAAAAGTGTGTGTTTTGGATATAAAGAGATTTACTGAAGTTTTAAAAAGGCTAAAACAAATATTTGACTTGATTTATTTTGAGGAAGTTTAGTGGAAAGAGCTATTTTAGCAAAAGGAAATTGGAATGTAGAAAATAATATTTTTGAGAATTTATATTACTTAAGAAATTATTTGAAAGTATTTATGTTAGACATGTTCCAAAAACAATCTTTTTGAGTAAAGAGTGAGATTGTTTTCTTTAAGCGAGCATCCTTGAAAGTTAAAAAGCTTTTGTGTGGAAGCAAATTTTGATTGGAATTAATTCTCTGTAAATAACACCGTTAACCCAAAAAATAGATGAACACCTTGGATTTAGTATGAATGCACCAGCCTTGTTTATCAAAGCAAATAGAATAGAGATAGGAAAAGTGTAACTTGTAGATAAAGTAAAAATACAAGAGATTTTTATGGTGGTTCGCTGTTAACAAAGCATACGTCCACTTTATAACTTTTGTTATTGGCTGGTAGCAATTACAAATTGAATATGATTACAATTTGATTAAATCTTGTGAGCTAGATCAAGTCACCAATGTCAAAGTTCACTGGAGAATCACAGTGAACCCTTTTAGATTACTGTTGAGTGGGAGGAGAAGAGTGAATAATAGTTTCTGCAGAGTCTCAGCAGCCAGTCCAGAAGATCTTGTTTATGTTGCAGGTAGGATTGTATATATAGGTGTTAGAGATCTCTTGGGCTAAAACTTCTTTGTCAAAGACTTACATTCATAAATATGAACGTGCTCTAGGAACTCCAGGACGAGCTGACCCAATATGATGGATCGCTAGCGAGTCATGGATTGCTAGCAATCCATGGCCTATGAGTAATTTCGGCCCTTTTTCTTTTGGATCATGTTGCTTGCCTTGTGTAGATGCTCTCCATGTAATTTCATGACCAGATGCTTTGCTTTAATGATGATTCATGTATTGATTGCATTGAACGGTTGATAAAATCAGATGAATGTTGAATTCTCTATCTAACTATTTTGGAATTCTATCAAACTTAGCAAACATTCCCAGAAAACTTATTAGGTCGTAGTGCAAGAGGATTGGAAGATCCACGAGCGACCCTTATGGATCGCTAGCGATCCTTCAGCTTTGAGGATTTTTGACTTCTTTTTCTTGAGACTTTCCGGGTTCCTTCTTCTGGTCCTTTTTTGTTTTTTCTTGAGTTGTTTCGACTCAATGTAGATGATCTGACTTCCTTTGAATTACGTTGGGTCAAATAACCAGATAACATTCCACCCTAGAGTATGCTTTTGTTGGAAATAAGGCATGCTTCGGAAGTTATTGCTTCTGATCGTTTAATTTGACTACATTGTTTTATGAAATATTGCATGATTGTTTGAATTAAATTATTCAATTTGTATTGTATTACTATTGTTCACTTGTTTGATAACGGTTCTTCATTAGTTATGTTATACATTTTTTTAGCTTATTATTTTTCTTGCATAATATTTTGGTTGATTGTTTATTTTTTGTCTGCTTGATTGTTGTTTCTTATTGCTTAACTAGTTATGATTGTGTATATCGTATGGTAAGATACATGTTTGTTAGTGTTAATAATCTTATTATGAGTTAATTAACCAATGTTAACTTTTTGTGGGATGAGCATTGGAAAATAATAATAATGAGATGATAACGGATATATTTGGATCAATTATGGTGGATGACGTGACATTTTGTCTAGTTGACTTCAGGCCATTCTAGGGAAAACGGTGGATAAAGTGCAAGAAAATCATAAGAGCGTAGTGAAATGTTCTAAATTTTGATGAGTTGACAACGCGAGGCATTTGATTGAGTACTTCAAGCGGGAAGTGAATGTATGAGACTAGAGTAGTTCGAAGAAGAACGTTCGACAAGTTGAAGCGATGTCATGGGGCATGAGATGTTCCAGATCAAGTTCGATGATGAAGGGGTCATTAAAACTCTAGATGTGAGTGATTCCATGGGGCAATGGTATGTGAGGACACTCACCTATGTATCATGGACCATGGTACGGTCTGGCCTGTTCTTGTAGGGCATTGCCTATGGTATAGGTATCCAAACGAACACCAAATTCAATAATGACACTGGATGTTGTCAACCTAGGAGATTGAAAGAGTTATCATTTACCCCAAAGAGCTTGGGAAGTTCATAATAAATCAAGACTTTGGAAATGTCGCGGGGATGAAGACATTGGAAAGGTCACGATGATGCGAGATTATGAGAAAGTCATAGCAAAGTGAGGTTTCTGCAATGATCATAGTGATGCAAGGCTTTGGGAAAGTCATAGTGAAATGGAGCTTTTATAATGGTCGTCGTAAGGCAAGACTTTGGGAAAATCACAGTGAAATGAGGCTTCTATAATGGCATCGTGAGGGAAGACTTTAGGAAAGTTATTGTGATGCGGGTCCTCTACAATGTTTGTGGTGAAATGAGACTTTGGGAAAGTCATGGCGAATCGAGAACTTGGTGATGGCCATGACAAGATGGGACGTTGGCGATGGCTAATATGGTGTGAAGGCATGGTGATAGTATAATTATCGCCTTAGTGGTAGTGAGAAGTGTTCGATATAAGACATCGATGGTGGTCTGGTTTGCGTTAGTGATGGTTTATATTTCCCAACTATTTGTGAGGGATCAGAAAATCAAGATTTGATGTAAGTGCAACATTATTTTAAGGAGGTATTCATGAGTGGGAACAAATATTAATATGGAAGGTGTAGGCCTGAGATGGTTCACCGATTGTCATGGATGAGACTGTGAAGGAGTTCATCGATAGGTTGGAAGATGTACATATTATAGTGGAAGAGTAATCAACATAGAGATTAGCACACACGTGTTTTCAATTGGTATGATAATGTGACAATTACAATTTTAGGGTGTGTGCATGCTTTACTTGAATGAACTATGTTGATTGTCAATTTATGTACATTCCTATTATGCATGCATGTTTGAACCAACCTAAATTTTATTATTTATTCTTGCTATGGGTGATTGCATTTGGATTAGTGATATGCAAGTTGCGGCTTTTGTATGGAGTTGATCTATAGTTTGGATTGTTCCACCCTATATTAAAGGAGTGTTTTTGTTACATAGATGCATGATTGAGGAATTCATGGTGTTACTATAGTATGTTTGAATTCATTATTGTGAATGGATTACTATGTGTCATGATTGATTGGGTTGTGTGGATGTCATGTATTACAATTAAATATGATTGATTTTAATTAATATATGTCTTTGTATTATTGATGAAACTCATGAAAAGACTATTGATTTAGTCGATAGTTGTATTAGAGAATGCAACAGTGCAATTCTTTTAGGGGGTAGAACGTAAGGACCCGTTAATTTGACATTCCATAATATTAAATTAATTCAGAATGGTTTTAGTAAAAGGGTGAACTGTGTATCATTTTTATAACCGTTGCAAAGATCATTTTGAGACTATCCGTTTGATATATAGTTCTGAAGCATTTGGAGTTATGTTTTGAAAAATAAAGCATTATAGTGTTTTAATAGCATACGTTGCCGCTCGGGCCAAACCAGATAAACAACCCATAACCCAGCCCAATGATTATATAAAAGAGGCTCGGGAACCCTAGTCGTCACCACTATCTTTAGTTTTCTTCCTTGGTCCCAAAATTTCCTCTAATCACATTTTAGTGGCAGATGAATATCTCCAGTCCAAATTTAATTTGAAATTCACAGTGCCTAATACCCATCGAACTATATGTCGTTTCGAAGCTCTGGATGAGGCGAACAGCGATAAATTCCTGATTGTCATAAAAGTGCTCGACTCAATGGTAAGTCACAGTCGAAGTCCTCCGTGGCAAAACCCTAAGGTGCAATTTGAGATTTTCAATTTAAGCCATGAATGAGAAAATTGAAGTGACAAATGTGTAGGGCTTGAAGAGTGAAGCAAAATGGTGGTTGGGTCATAGCCTAATTCGATTTGAGGTCACAAAAATCGGCCATGGAATGTCAAAGGCAGTGGATTTTGGCGAGGGGCAGGGGTTATCGTAAGCCGCAATATTGGTGCCATTCGACAACGCATGCCTTGATGCATCTAATGGCGGTGGTCAAGATTCTATCTCTAATCATGGTGGTGATTGGAGCATGGTCGTAATGGCAGTGATAAGGTTATGGGTTTGGATTTGGGAACGATGTCGAAAAAGTTTGATTCATGTGCGATTTCCTCCATTGGACTCCTAGCAGAATTCCAGACGATTTTGTTTAAGGTTTGCTGAGATCGGAGGCTATTAACAAAAGCACACTGGTATAAACTATTTAATTTAATTAACTGAAATTTTAAATTATATTATAAATGATCCACTATTTTTAATATTGGAAATTAGTTGTAGTATATTTTATGGCATTTGTAATTGATTTCTAACTTTGAAAATAGCAAGGCGTACACTTGTTATCAAAGCTTAGATTTAGCGATTTAATGAGGCTTGGGTGGACTTAACCTTTTATGGTAGGTTAATTTACAACTTTTGGTAGGTTAAAAATAATAGAACGAGAAAGCTTTCATATTAATGGTTGTATGTTTTGTGTGTATCGGTTGTGTGCGTAACAACTATTACCTTATCGTAAGATGTTAGTTATTTATAGTGACATTTGAATAAGAAATAAATACTATAAAAGTGGGGCAGGGTGATCACTTTTATAAAGGGTTGGTGCTAGTTTTAACTCAAGTGATGGACATGTGACATTAAAGTCTAGCCTTAAAAAGTGGGCCTATTTTTATGTAATGTTGACATGAAAGGTTATATAAAAATATACAATTCAGATTTTGAAAGATATCTTATTTAAGAAGTAAAAGTGTGTGTTTTGAATATAAAGAGATTTACTGTGACGACCCGCCTTTCATTCCATAGAAAGATGCATCATCATTAAGAAAGAAATAGATAGAAAAAGAATAGATAGACAGAAAGAACAACAATCATCAGAACCTCACAGCGGAAATGGAACAAAATATAATATATCACATAACTATTATATAGTCACTACACATCAGAGTTACACAGCTACAACATCAACACATTAGGAAGTCGTGAAGACCCTTCTATCCATTACATTCCAAAATACAACAGACAAAAAACTCCAACACGGCGGAAATAGGCATAGATATAGACACGCCAAGACTCCTACTCCAAGCCTCCTAAAATTCGTCAAGCAAACCTGATCACTTGGCTACTCATAAAAAATTTAAGTACCCATGAGTTTAAAAAAAGAATAAACTCCGGGTCAGACATAGGTCTGGTGTGAGTATACGGTTAAGTTGTTTAACTTGAAAACCTTTCAAAGAAAAGGTATATCGTAAGACTCTCTGCAAATAAACATGGACAAGTTTTTTCCTTATGATAACCAAAACATTTGATAGGAAATCCAGTTATATTATAATAGTTTCTAGGATTTTCAAAAAAATATTCACATAGCCGAAATTGTTACATTCATAAAATTCCAGCATATATAAGCATAAAATCAAGTCCGAGATCACTTACTAAAGAATGGATTCCATACAATGGCAGTACTATGTAGGTACCGCCCGTCACAGCACGTAGTCTAGATCACTGTACCGAGGATCCACCCTGATCCTCTGCATCACAAAGCCGGAGCTAACCCTTACTGGATAGTCCGAATAAAACAACCCCACGGTTGTGGCCAAACAACCGCCCATACAGCCAAATAAAAGGGACCTCCAGATAGGGGAAAATCTTATCCTACTTAGGTGCTACCCACTTAGCCTTGCGAGCTCTACCCTGTTTTAGCCATTCCCGGTTGATGAGGCTTGAGGCTACGGTTACATTTTAGAATACATAACTTGTAATGCTCATCTTCCTCCGTTGAAGATGGTCTGATAGCATTCATCCATACAAGTTCGTTCCGGGTTCGAATGAAACCGAAGGCACTATCTCGTTACACTCATTTTAGAATCACCCTTAGAGTTGACGACAATAGCCCTTGCACTTTGAAACTTCATCTCGTTCTTCACTTCGGATTTCAGGACCTATCGTTTAACTTGGATCGATGTGGTTTTCGGATAATCAAATTTGATATCCGATACCGGTCTCATCGAAATCCAAACATTTCTTAAAGGCCAAGTTGTTTAAGGTTTAAATAATTAAATTACATTCAGAACTTTGCATACACATAGCAATCATCATAGATAAATAACACACGTTTATCACAGCTATATCCAAAGTATCACAGAACATCATAGATTATCATACTATAAATATCAATCAATTTAGACATTCTATACAATCAATCATCCAGAAGCAGATCTATTGATCCATAATTATAATTAATTTAATTAACTCAAACTAAATTAATTACTTAAGAATTAATTATCTAACCCTGCTTAGATGATCATTAATTAATTACAAACCATTTGAATTAATTAATCGTTTTTTAATTACTTTTATAAATTTATTAATTAATCTTTAATTACTGATTAATTATCCTTAATTATCAATTTATTAATCCTTAATCAATAATTAATTAACCCTAATTATTAATTAATAAATCCTTAATTATTAATTTATTAACCCTTAATTTCAAATTAATTAATCTCTAATTAAATAATTAACTAATCCTTAATTACAAATTAATCAATCTCTAATTAATTAATTAATTAATTCTAATTACAAATTAATTAATCTCTAATTAATTAACTTATAACCCTTAATTATTAATTTATTAATCCTTGATCATTAATTAATTAAATTAATTAATTACTCTTTAATTACTTTATCAAATTAATTAATCTTATATTATTCAAGACCTTAATTAACTTGAAGATAACCCATTTATCTTTATCAATTACTTACTTATCATTAACATATAAATTTAAAACTTTTTATCTTTATAATTAACATTAAACCATTTAACTTAAGTTTAAAAATAACTTAAGAATTTAACTAAACTAATTTAAGAAAAATAAAACATACAACATCTTGAACCAAATATTTAATAAAAACATTTATTATATTTTGGAAATTTATTTAAGAAAAGGATTTACACTTGATTTATTTTAAATTTTAAAACTTGCTTTTGTTTAAATTTTAAAACTTTTTTAACATTTACTTCGGGTTCAACTTGGAACCTATCCCGAGTCACACCCGAGAAAATCACCCTTTCTCTTTTTTTTAAAAACATAGTTTTTGTTTTTAAGTTAAAATATGTTATACGTATTAACACTCACGCTCACCCGAAGGCGAACCCGAGCAAACCTCTCCTATTCCCGAAACCTTCCCCGAGACCGAAGCTCCTACCGCAAACACAGACACACAAGCCTCGCCATGCACATGCACCGTTGATCGTCGGAGCTCTAACCATCGCCGTCACTTCCCACATGTCGCCGTCACTTCCCACATGTCGACGACCATCCCCATCATTGGTCCCGAGCACCTAGATATCATCGTAAACCCACAATCAAAATCAAGCTACACAATCAACTGGAACAACAGAACATCGACCAAAACCCCCCTCGACTCAAAGCTTCCGACCACCAGAGATCATGAACCTCCGACCATAGCTCTGACAAAGACCCATGCTTCCATCCACCAACCTCCGAACGAGTCCGGTGATCCAGAGGCGCCGCAGCTCTCAAATTCCCAGCCTCGACCAAACTGATCCCAAAACCCTACTCCGACCAAAAGCCGCCGCCACTGTGGTTTAAAAATCCACCTGCCATTTTTTCCGACACCGCCTACTCCCTTGCCGTCTCCAGTCGCGATCCAGACCTTCCCGATACCTTCGTTCTCCAACAATAGCCCAAACCCAAATTCGATCAACCTCGAATTTCTCACTAAATACTTACTTAAAAATCGTGATTTAACTTTTAAAATTTATGATTTTTGATAACAAAGTAGGTTATATACCTGAAAAATATGCATTATTAGAGTTGAGATTTTGATATGTTCACAATTTCCACTGTTTCCTTAATTTCCAAAAAAATTTCAAACTTATTATACTTAAATATATTTTTAAATCTTAATTTATGTTTAAACAAACATATCTTGTTTAAATTTCACATCCTATAAGAGATTTAAATAGAAAATTTGAATTTTTACTTTGTTTTAAACTCTGTGAACAAAGAATTGAGCAATAGACATGCACACTTATATCATATTCATATATACAGGAATCACACTTATATATACATGCAAAGCATAATTCATTCCAAAAAATTCAAATGCAAAAGATTATCATTTACTTAAGCTTTTAAGAAGAATGTTTACTCACCATTTTATGTTGAATAGAGAAAGTTTGAAGCAATTTTTATTTTGAAAATTTGAATGCTTTAGATTTGAACCGGAAACTTGTTGAGTTGCTCCTGCTTTATGATCTTAAGCTTTGATTTAGTTATTGAAATGATCTTGCTTAAATCTGAGATGATTTGCTTGATTGATCTAGTTGAATTTGCTTTGATCATCTTTGGTGATTTAGGTTGAAGGAGTGGTTGTTTTAAAAAGATTGTAGTTTGATTTAATTTATGGTTTGAAATTTTTATAGGTTTTTCTTTTTCTTATTTTTGAAAATGAGAATAGAAAAAATTGAAGGAGAGGAGTGGAGACATATATTTATAGCTTAATTCATGATTTTTAAAAATAGAAGAAAATAAAAGAAAATGGTGACACTTGTTAAAAATAGTTTACATTTGTCATTTGCATATGTTAATTATCTTACATTTGTTAAACCATATGCTAATATCTCAACACTTTTATTATGCATGTTTTTAATATATTTTTAAATGTTTTTATAAAACTTTATATTTAATTTCCATTTAGTTAAAACATTTTTCTTAATTTATATTTATAAAATCATTTAAAGAAAATAATGTAAAACTAATTATATATTAATAAAAAATCATATATATATATATATTTAAATCCTAATTTATTTTAAGATATCTATCTAATTGAATTTCAAATTCTAGTTCAAGTTCAATTTTAAATCAACTCGCACACACACACATATACATTTATAAACAACATATAATTTATTTGTTTGAAAATAATTATACTAACTTATATATATATACATATATATACATATAAACAATCCATTATTTTTTGTTTTAAAAAGAACAATTTTGCAAATTTTAAATAATTTGTAAAAGACATTATCGCGTATTAATTGCTTGAAATTTCTGGGATATCACATTCCTCCCCCCTTAAAAGAATTTCATCCCCGAAATCTAAAAGCAAAAGATAATCCAAAAACTTTTATTTCAAACATTCCAAGCATACGTATCAGTCATACATTAACAATCAATAGACAATTCATTCAAACAAACATCACTAGCTATCCGGACACAAATCCGGATAAGCTTTCCTAAAACTATCCAGAGTTTCGCAGGTACAGTCATTGGGATCCTCACTCTACTGAACCTTGACCAGCTTCACAACTTTTCTTCTGAGCTACTTCTCATCTTGATCAACAATCTGGACTGGATGCCTAACAACAGAAAAGTCCGGTTCGATCTCCAAATCTTCCTACATTATCGGCTCCACAACAAGAGATGGGTTGTGCACGTATTTCCTCAGATGAGATATGTGAGAAAAAATGTGAATTCTAACCATACGGACTAGAAATTCAATCCCATAGGCCACAGCACTAATTCTCTCAAGCACTCAAAACGGACCAATTTACCATGGGGCAAGTTTTCCCGTCTTTCCCAGCCCGATTGCTCCTTTTATCGGGGAAACCTTGACAAGGACCAGATCTCCGACTTCAAATTCCAATTGCCTTCATCTCATCTCCGCATAACTCTTCTGGCGATCCTGAGCTTCTTTCATTCTCTTCTTGATAAGCTCCACCTTCGCAGATGCCTCTCGAATCAAATCTTGACCAAGTACAAGATGATCTCCCAACTCAACCCAATAGAATGGTGATCTATAAGGTCTTCCATATGAAGCTTCACAGGGGGCCATCTTGGTACTCGCCTGATAACTATTATTGTACGAGAATTCCACTAAATGCAGATGGTCCTCCCAAGATCCACCAAAATCCCGAGCACAAGCCCTCAGCATATCTTCTAATACGATTCAGCCTATCCATTTGTCCGTCGGTAAGGGGATGATAGGCTGTAGTCAAACTCAATCTTGTACCCAAAGCTATCTATAGAGCCTCTCAAAATTTACTAGTAAAGATTGGTCACGGTCACTAACTATGCTGACTGGAACTCCATGCTACCTGAAGATCTCCCACAAGAAAATCTCTGCTAAAGACGCTGCAGTCCTGGTCGCCTGAACCAGAATAAAATGGACGCTCTTGGTCAGCCGGTCCATGATTACCCATATTCCTTCATTTCCCTTTCTGGTCCTTGGCAAACCGTCGACGATATCCGTAGATATCATTTCCTACTTCCACTTAGGACTTCCAAAGGCTGCAACAAACCTGCGGTCTTTTGTTGACCACCTTTCACTTGTTGACAGATTGCACATCCATTGACGAAAGCAGAAATATCCTTCTTCATGCGTTCCCACCAGATGATTCTCTTCATATCCTTATACAACTTTGAAATCCTTGGGTGGATACTCAGCCTGGGGTGATGACTCTCTGATAAAATTTCTTGCTTCAAATCCTTGAAATTCGAAACACAAATCCTTCCGTTGATCCTCAAAGTTCCTTGGTTATCAATCTCAAAACTAGAACACTCGTCAGTCTTGATTCTCCTAATGATTTCTCTCAATCTTCTATTCGATCCTTGCTTACTCGCAGTCCTTTCCAGAAGAGACGGAACAATTTCCAAAATAGATAGAACTGCATTCCTACTCAAAGCATCCGCCACTACATTTGCCTTCCCTAGAGTATAAAGGATATCCAAATAATATGATGCCAAAAATTCTACCTACCTCTGCTGTCTCGAATTCAGATCCTTCTAGGAGAAAAGGTACTTAAAAGGTTTGTGATCCATGAAAAGCTCGAACATCTCTCCCAATAGATAGTGCCTCCAGATCTTCAAAGCAAAGACGATGGCCAACAATACCAAATCGTGCGTAGTGTAATTATTTTCATGTGGCTTCAACTTCCTGCTCGCATACGCAATCACTTTCCCATTCTGCAACAGCATTGCACCCAACCCAACTCTACAAGCAGCCGTGTAGACTTTGAATTTGCTCCGACCATCTGGAATAGCTGGAGCAGGTGCACTAGTTAGCCTTGCCTTTAAATCCGGGAATGCTTCTTCACACTTAGGGGTCCACTTAAACTTTGCTCCTTTCCGAGTCAACTTGGTTAAGTGTGAAGAATTCTTAGAGTAGTCCCTGATAAATTTCCTGTAGTACCCTACTAAACCTAGAAAATTACGAACTTCCATTGGAGTCTGCTGTTGCTTCCCTTCCTGAATAGTAGCTACCTCGGCCGGATGTACAGAAATACCCTCACCAGAAACAATATATCCCAAAAATATGACTTCCGACTTCCAAAAATGGCATTTCAGAAACTTAGCCCTTAGAACATGCCTTCTCAAAGTCTACAACACCATCTCCAAATGTCGCTTATGCTCCTCTTCAGACTTAGAGTAGACAAGAATATCATCGATGAACACGAGCACGAACTTATTCAACACATCCCAAAACTCTCGGTTCATCAAATCCACAAAATAGGCAAGAGTGTTGGTTAGCCCAAAAGGCATAACCAACCACTCATAAAAACAATTTGGTCCCCTAAACATAGCCAAGGGTATACTATCCTCAGCTACCCTTAGCTGGTGGTAACCCGAAGCCAAAACCAACTGGGAGAAAACAGAAGCTCCATGGAGTTTATCAAAAAGATCGTCTATACGGGGCAATGGATATTTATTCCAAATAGTAATCGTGTCCAACTCCCGATAATCCACACAGAATCTCAATGACCCATCTGACTTGGTCACAAAGACTACAGCAGAACCCAACAGGAAAAATTAGGCCGGATCAAACCTTTCTCTAAGAAATCTTGGGTCTGCTTCACCAGCACTTCTCTCTCTCTCGGTGCCATTCTTCTACTGGGTTGAACAACATGTATTTCTCTCGGAACTAAGTCGATTTAAAACTCTATCTTCTGATGCAGGGGCAAAACTTTCACTTCTTCGAAGACATCCGGAAAATCTTTGACCACTTCAATGGATTCTACGCCTTTTGGAGATGCCTCGATTTCATGCAAAAGATTACTCAAGTGAACTCCACAATTATCGCAAGTCACTTTTGCGATCCTTCCCAATTCAGATTCCAAAGTCACGGTTCTCTCTACACAAACAAAATAGCCTTATGCTTATCCAACCAATCCATTCCCAGAATAAGGTCAAATCCTTTGAAATCCAATATAAATGGGTCGCAAGAAAAACTATAAGACAGATGAGAAATTCTTAGGCCTCTGCAGATCTTATCTAACTTAGTTACTCTGCCTATAGTATTAGATACAAAAATAAGAGGGTCTACCATACTAGGGGAAAGATGAAACTTCTCAACCGAATCCAAAGAAATAAAACTAAGCGATGCACCATAATAAAAAAAAACTCTAATAAAATTTCCATCTAAAAGCAAAGTACGCTCAAGAACTCCTTTTCCTTTGGAAGAAGAAGTTGATGGTCCACCTTAAGAGCAAACACCTTGTTCTGCTGGGCCTTCTGAAGAAGCGGATAAGCCTTTACCATGTGCCACGGTTGATGACAGTTGAAACACAAAGATTTCTGAACCAATGCTGAACCAGGTCCACTATGACAATGTTGCTGCTGAGATCTTCCTTTGGGACATTGCTTAGCCAAGTGACCCTCTTGCTGACACACATAACACTTACGAGGTCCATTGTTGCCTCCCTGCTTCCCTTTGCCTTGTTTCTTCCAATTTGGGTTGAATTTCCTTTTGTTTGGATTGGAAGAAATTCCACTTGGTGCTACTGTAGATGCCAAAGGTTTCTTGTTCATAAGCTCCTCATACCTCAATGCCATGTCAATTAACTCCATAAAGATCCCTTAAGGTGTGTCGTCATCTTCTTGTGGAATCAGGCCTCATTCCTTGCACAAACATCTCATTCTTCTTGATGAGCATGTCGATCAATCCAGGTCCGTAGCGATATAATTCGTTGAACTTAGACTCATATTCTGAGACTGACATACTCCCTTGCTTCAGATCTAGAAAATATTTATATAGACGAGTCCTCCCAGCCGTAGGCATGAACTGTTCCTCAAATAGTTCCTTAAACTTACTCCAAGAAATATCATTCTCTGAAATACTTATTGTAACTGCATCCCACCAAGCTGCATCTCCTTCTTGAAGTTCCACAATGCCATTACTCTCTTTTGCTTGTCTGACAGATCCAAACTCTCAAAAATGCGCTTACATGAGCGTAACCAAGCCTGAACTTCAATGATGGACTCCGATCCTTTAAAAGGTTTCCCTCTCAAAATTTTGAAATCCTTGCACAAAGCAGCAAAACTTACTCGTGGCGGCGTTGGATTCACAGCCTCGCTAGGAGTCAGACCTCTTCCACTATTGGTCGTCATGCTGCCTACAACTCTGCCTCTCCTTCCTTTATAACTCATGTTGGAAACCTGGAAAGGTAACACAACAATTAAAAAGGTATATAGACATATAAAAATTACATATACGCACTCTCAAGATAGATACCATTCCAACGTCTTGGTATCATCTCAACCTAGCGCTCTGATACCAATTGTAACGTCCCGCCTTTCATTCCACACAAAGACACATCATCATTAAGAAAGAAATAGGTAGAAAAAGAATAGATAGAAAGAAAGAACAACAATCATCAGAATCTCATTGCGTAAATGGAACAAAATATAATATATCACATAACTATTACATAGTCATTACACATCAGAGTTACACAGTTACAACGTCAACACATTAGATAGTCGTGAAGACCTGTTTATCCATTACATTCCAAAATATAACAAAAAAAAGACTCCAACACAGCGTAAATAGACATATATATAGATACGCCAAGACTCCTGCTCCAAGCTTCCTAAAATTCGTCAAGCAAACCCGATCACTAGGCTACTCATAAAAATTTGAGCACCAAGAATTTAAGAAAAGCAGAATAAACTCCGGGTCAAACATGGGTCTGGTGTGAGTAAACGGTTAAGTTGTTTAACTTGAAAACCTTTGAAAGAAAAGGTATCTCGTAAGACACTCTGCAATTAAACACGGACAAGTTTTTCCCTTACGATAACCAAAACATTTGATAGGAAATCCAGTTATATTGTAATAGTGTCTAGTGTTTTCAAATAAATATTCACATAGCCGAAATTGTTACATTCATTAAATTCCAGCATACATAGGTATACAATCAAGTCCATGATCACTTATTGGAGATTGAATTCCATACAATGGCAGGGCTACTGGGGTACCGCCCATCACAGTACGTGGTCTAGGTCACCGTACCGAGATCCACCCTTATCCCCTGCATCACAAAGCCAGAGCTACCCCTTACTGGATAGTCCGAATAAGAGAACCCCACGGTTGTGTCCAAACAACCGCCCATACAGCCGAATAAATGGGACCTCCAGACAAGAGAAAATCTTATCATACTTGGGTGCTACCCACTTAGCCTTGCGTGCACCTTCCATGTTTTGCCATTTCCGGTTGATGAGGCGTGAGGCTACAATTACCTTTTAGAACATATAACTTGGAATGCTCATCGTCCTCCATTAAAGATGGTCTGATAGCATTCATCCATACAAGTTCGTTCCATGTTTGAATGAAACCGAAGGCACTATCTCGTTGCACTCATTTTGGAATCACCCTTAGAATTAATGACAATAGTGCTTGCACTCTGAAACTTCATCTCGGTCTTCACTTGAGATTTCACGACCTATCGTTTAACTTGGATCGATATGGTTTTCGGATAATCAAATTTGATATCCGATCCCGGTCTTATCGAAATCCAAACGTTTCTTAGAGGCCAAGTTGTTTAAGGTTTAAACAATTTAATTACATTCAGAACTTTGTATGCACACAGCAATCATCATAGATAAATAACACACACTTATCACATCTATATCTAAAGTATCACAGAACATCACAGATTATCATACTATAAATATCAATCAATCTAGACATCCTATACAATCAATGATCCATAAGCAGATATATTATTCCATAACTATAATTAATTTAATTAACTCAAATTAAATTAATTACTTAAGAATTAATTATCTAAGCATGCTTAAATAATCATTAATTAATTACAAACCATTTGAATTAATTAATCATTCTTTAATACTTATATAAATTAATTAATTAATCTTTAATTATTGATTAATTATCCTTGATTATCTATTAACTAATCCTTAATCAATAATTAATTAACCCTAATTATTAATTAATAAATCCTTAATTATTAATATTAACCCTTAATTTCAAATTAATTAATCTTTAATTAATTAATTAATCCTTTGCTACAAATTAATTAATCCCTAATTAATTAACTTATAACCCTTAATTATTAATTTATTAATCCTTAATCATTAATTAATTAATTAATTACTCTTTAATTACTTCATTAATTTAATTAATCTTAAATTATTCAAGACCTTAATTAACTTTAAGATAACCCATTTATCTTTATTAAATACTTACTCATTATTAACATATCAATTAAAAAGAATTATCTATATAATTAACACTTAATTAAACCATTTAACTTAAGTTTAAAAACAACTTAAGAATTTAACTAAATTAATTTAAGAAAAATAAAACGTACAACATCTTGAACCAAATATTTAATAAAAACATTTATTATATATAGGAAATTTATTTAAGAAAAGGATTTACACTTGATTTATTTTAAATTTTAAAACTTGCTTATATTTAAATTTTAAAACTGTTTTAACATTTACTTCGGGTTCAACCCAAAACCCATCCCGAGTCACACCCGAGAAAATCACACTTTCTCTTTTTTTATAACTTAGTTTTAGTTTTGAAGATAAAATCTATTATACGTATTAACACTCACGCTTACCCGAAGACGAACCCGAGCAAACCTCTCCTATTCCCAAGACCTTCCCCGAGACCCAAGCTCCTTCCCCAAACACTGCATAGGGACCCCCCATTCCCTACCTCTTTGATTGAGCGGGCATGGTGGTGTTCCTAAAGCCCTCATACCACCCTCCCGGCTCAAAGGACGGACAAGAAGAGCTAGTAAAAGAACACTTGGCTCTGGATTATCTTATTTTTAAGCTTGTTTTTATGATTAGCCTCACTTTCCTCTAGGCTCAAAGGACTATTCTCAATTGGCAACCAAGTTCCCCAATCGCCGGGCGATTCACTTCCCCTATGCTTAATTAATTAGAAACTTTTGACTAATGAACTTCGCCTATGATATCTAAAGTCATTCAGTCTGTGCTACTAAGACTGATTGTGTTTTGTGCCAGGTCGCAAATCCGATTAGCCTCATTCCCCCGACTACCACCCTTAGGCTCAAGAATATCCATTTCATATATAATATTTGAATCAAGAGTTTCACATCTGTTCATGGTTTGAATCAAGTCACTTCATTGGTGAGTTATATGTATATTTCAAATGGAATTGAATTTTAATATTGTTTGAATTAGGCCAGCAAGCAGTGGAGTAATTAGATAAACTACAAAAAATCCACTATTGATCTTCATTAGGCCTATATAGTCTAAATTTATCTAAAACTTTTCTAAATTTTCCTTTCAATAAAATCAATATTTTATTTAAGTTGGTAAATAATATTTTATTTGTAAAAATTATATTATACATATGTGTATATATATATATATATCTGTGTGTGTGCATATGCATGCAATAAAGCATTATGTACATGGTTTGACATGCCCTTCTATAGATGTTGGGATTTACACCACAATGGACATATTAGCCCCTCATGTATACATATGGATTGTCATATTACGTGTGTCCATATATATCTGTGTGTGCGCGCACCTGAATATTTTATAAACAAATGCGCATATGGTAAATATAATTGTATAATTATTAAAAAGTATTGATTATAAATTAGTTACATAGCGCAATTATAAAACATACATATTAATATATAGTTAAATTATAAAAATATTTCAAATATTTGTACTTTTTAATATATGAAGTCGAAATGTAATTATATATTTATGATTTTTTTAAGTTAATTTACATACATTTACATATGCATATGTAACTATTTATATATATATGTATATATATAACTAGTTATATATATGTATGTATATATATACATATATATATGTATATATATATGTCTTTGTTGCTCTCGACAAAAGAAATTGACTTTTTGTTTAATTTTGATTTACATATTATATTAATAAACATATTTAATCAAAATCCATGTGGAATTAATTAAAAAAACTAATAATTCATTTCAGAAAATATAATGTATATTATATATCACATAAATTATTGTTACAAAACTATATATATGTGTGTGTATGTGTGTGTATGCATTAATTTTATTCATTTAACCAATTTTCAATTAAGTAGATAATTAAAATATATAATATATACAAAAATATATTTAATTTTCTACCGAAAGCTTTTTGGATATATTAGTTCTTATAAGATTTAAAACATATATATTATAGGATATAATCTTTTGTGTTTGGATATAATTTATGAAATCATTATAAAAAAATGTAATAAATAATTTATATTTTAAGTCATGAGCATCATACAAGTATACATGAAAAAAATACACTTATGTATACAACCATCAGTATATAGCAATCCAACGATATACCGAACCATGATATTTCTAACTAAGCAACATATGAACAATGGATATATAAACATTATTAGATAATAATAGAATGACAAAGTACCCTTCAACAAACCGAAAGTTTGCATGTTGAAATGTAAGAAATAGAATCCTTGAATCCAACCTCAATCCCGAAGGTGCTAGCTTTCGAACGTCTCACCATTGACGATCGAACCGAAGCAAATTGATGCGAATTAGTGCTTGGATTTTGAGGGCTTTTATATGATGATAGCGACATGATATAAGCAGTAAATAAAGAGTGCAAAAGTATTTCCAGAGTGAGGGGTAGTGTGATTATATAAGAGAAAGACCGGGGGGGGGGGGGGGGTAAAATGAGGAACAATATCCACTTATTTCCCTTACCATTTCTTTCGCTTTTGAATTCAAATTCCTAACCTCTCTACCATCATATGGTCGGCCTTATTGCTACCCTATAGCCACCTATATTAAACCCTAATTGGTCCTTAAAACTATTTCAAGACCGAACAATATTTGCTGTACTTAAATCCAATTTAAACGTGTATCGATGTCGTTTATCGATTAGTATTTATATAATTATTTTATGCGCACCATTTAATATTGTTTGATTCACATCAAATAAAATATTGCAATTAATATTTCATAAATATTAATTAATTTAATCAATTTATAACAATTGCATATTTAAATCGGGTGGTAAGTATGAGTATTTAACGTTTCGGTTGTGTGACTCTTATTTGTAACTTTGGTCAGCAGTTAATATCGAACTTTATGAATATTAATGCTCACACTTCACATAGCAATTTGTGTGACATTATGGCCAAATTTATCGTTTACATGGTTTCAATAAAATCTATTTTTACTTTATTAAGTGTTACTTGGTAGTGTCATCTTTTTACACCAATTCTCTTCGTAAAAACTATATCACTTTGGACTCATGGATTTTGGTAATGGTCAAAATTCCAAGATCTTCCACATTCAACTTTATAGTCCAAATACAAAATCATTTGTTCAATAATAATAATAATAATTAACCAAATTGCTCAGGGCAGATACTTTGACTTTGAGTTGACTTCAATTAACCTTGATACTAACCTCTTACAACTAAGTATATGAACCCTTTCTTGAATAGTTTTTCACTTCCAATGCTTCAACTATTGTCGTTTGACGAGCACCATGTCATGATTTAACTAAATCAAATGGAGTTCCACATTAAAGCTCGATAGTATTCTCAAGTCGAGGGAATTTTAATATTATTACATCGATATTTTCTACTTAACCTTAGTTATATTAACCAACATTCATTCCACAGTTATCGGGTAAGTATCAGTATATAACCCTTTGCCACCCCTAGTTAACATGGATAATACACTACCCAACACCAATATTTAGAGTGCTTTACGTACTCTAGCCTCAACAGATGCATCTATTTCTAGTGTGGATACATCTTAGCTAGGAATATTTAACACCGATATATTTTTAATATTGTGATAAATCACTCATGATTATAGCACATTATAACTACTATCATATTACATACCATTTATGGATTTTTTATTAAATATACTTTTAAATTAATTAATTAACATAACACATTATATCAAGTGTACAGCAGGAAGAAAACACCCTTTATTCAAAAAACATTAGTTATCGAGTCAAATATATGTGATAATTACATAATTGGCATTAGGGCATACTCTAACTCTACCAATCTCCCACTTACACTTAGAGCCAATTATGGAATCTCAATCTCATCCTTTTAATTGGTTTGATGAGAACAAGTCAAGTTAGACCTTTCGTGAATAGATCTGCCATGTTTTTCAATTATCTATTATGTCAATCAACTCTTTCCGATGCTAATAAACTACGCTTATCATGTGGAACTATTCGGAGTGTGTTTCTCGAATTCTAGGGAGCTTTGACTATTACATCATTATCATTTAATAGTGATGTGATACTCTTAATACTTAGCATCATATGTAGCTTAGTTATAAGTTTGTGCATTTATATTTATATATGTTACTTTTATATTGGCGCTATTCAAGGCGATGTACTTAGCTTTTCGTTGAATTAGCCATAGCCTTTTGTTTCATTTGGAACATTTCAACTTAAAGCTTCTTAACTAAATTCAAATATAAATTTAATATTGACGTATTATACTTGATAGCACTTATGAAGTTCAAGTCCTAATACTCCTTCTTAAGGAGTTCCTTGTTTCTATAAACCATTCTGTAGCATTTCATAAATACTCGAGAACACTTTAAACTATCATTTAATGATCTTAATTTGAATTTGGTATTTTCTTCACGTGTAAAAATGTTAGCTTAATACGATATTGTAGACAATACAACATGTATGGTAATTTTTAAAGTTAATACATAAGGAATCTATCTTATTTATTCCATCTTAAAAAATTTAATTAGGTCTCATTGCATATCGCTTGAGACATTCTAAATATCATTTATACTTATTATGAATGATATAATTTACAAATCCAATATAGAGTATTGAACAACCAATCTGGAACTGATTTTAACATAAGTACACCATTAACAATTAGCAGTATGTTGTTCATTTGTAGTTTTAGAAATATCTATGTACCTTACAACGTTCTTTCTTATGGACGTGCGCTTCCTTTGCATTTTGATTGGAAATCAAACTATTTGATATTTCTATCAAAATATTTACTCAATTCCGATGCGTAGAGAATGATACTTTCACATCATTTCTTGGATCATATCTGAAACACCCACAAACTCAATATCACTTTCATTAACTTCGAGACACTTTGGTTGTTATGTGAAAATAATACGTTCTAAATATTACATAGAACTTTCCATTTCAACATATATCTACCAAAACAAAAAGTCATACCTAGCGATAATTTCATGAGTAAATCAGAACTAACTTGAGAATGCTGAACAATGAATCTATTACACTAATTTCAACAATTGAAATTTAAGATGTTATTCTTATCAATGTTGCTCATTTGTTCTAACTGCAATAGTCTTGCTCTTGTATACGGATTCGCAACTGATGGATAATATCCCTTTGGGCACAACTACCAAAATCAAATTTTAATAATGTACTTGGAATCTATTTCGGATTTGTGCCTCATACAATATCATAGAGTCAATACTCTTAATGATTTAGTTAACAACCAAGGATTATCTATCTCGATATTGATAAGAACTTATAGTCTATCTTCAATATGCAATAACGTCTATCAGACTCTTTACTGCGCTATATTCGATTAGGTTAGGTTAATTTCATTTTATCCCACATAATCAATTTCTGCTTTGGAACGTATCCAAAACCAGCCAACTATCAATAATTTCTAAAAGAAATTCCTTCTCTACAAAGTTGGTATTCTTGAAACAATAGTTGTTTCTTAGTGTAATGGAATAGGTAGTCATAAGTGCTTTATGAATTGCCTTATATATAAATTGATTTGGTTTTAGCTTACAAAATTTATGTTCAAAACATAAATAGGTCATCTAATGACAGTTATTCCTAAACTTATTTTGGGGTGATTCAAACAAGATCCTTCACGTAAAATTATTACGTGTAGTCTTTCAACTCATACAACCTGCCAACCTCTTGGCCTCTGAAATGTTAGCATTTCTTATAAACCCTTACGTTGTATGATTTTGTAAACTATTTTCTAGATAAAATTAATTCTAACCTTTTGTAATACTCTTAAGTGCATGACCTTATAGAAAGAAGTTAACTCAACTTCACTCACCATTAATCATACTTTATTCAACAATGTTCGATTACTCTTTATTGATACATCATTATGTATCGTAGGAAGGAGTGGAATTTGACATCGAATCTTTATTCATTTTTAGATACATTCAGAACTCTTTCCAATATACTCACTTATTCGATCAAATCATGTCAATTTAATATTCTACTGTTATTTTATTTACTTTCGTTTTAAACTCTATGAGCTTACCATAGACATACTACACGTGTACCATATACATATGACCATGTTGGTGATAACACATTGGTGATAAAAAAAAATACGAGAACTATTTTGGTTTCAATATATTTTTGAGTACATACATCTACATAAATCAATAAGAGTTATTGACTCTTAAGATACTCCTACTGAATGAGATTTTTTCCTTTATTGTTTGAGATATAATTCACTGGTACCATGTAATTCATAATCATATAATCAAAGAATTATTTCTCCAAACTATGACTTAGTACACGGTTTAAAAATAATTGCAATCTTTATTTCATTGCATCTCAAATACCGGTATTATAGTTTTATGTTGTAACAAATACTCAATGTTCATATTAAAATATACTATGTCTATTTTTCAGTCAACACTGAAAAATAGGTTTTTTGTATAAATAACGTTAGGTATGTTTTATAAAAACAATCTTCATAACTTGATGCGACCAATAAGTGCTATATAATGGGCTCCCATTGCTTATGCCATTACTGCAATACGTACGAAAAATAAAGGTCCACTCAATACTTAACTTATGCTCTTTATTCCACCGACTGTAACCAGTTTTTTAGTGGAGTGTTTTTAGATCAAATATCTTATACTAGGGATAATAAATCTCATAGAAAACACTTTTCTATATGAAAATACGTTTTGGAATAGAAATCATATTTCTCATTCAATCTTAAGTATATACTATTATTATACAATTCTCGTTTTCGAATTTCTTTGTAAAGCAGAAGTGTCCATTCACTCTCATCATCACAACCACGTCGTATGTCACATCCACTTTTATACATTCGTTTTCCTTTCTAAATGATCGTATCATTCAAAGAAAAACGCTTACTAAAATATCATAATAAACTCTTTATAAAAGCCCATTTGGTCATCCTTAACTTTTATGGATATCAAATAAATTTCACTTTATGCAAACTAATCAAACTAACATTTCAATGATAGAAGTCTTAGATCCATCTTCTAGCCTTTGGTCTAGTGTTCATTTAACACAACAAGATCATTATTGTAATCAATTGTATTGAATACACGATCTCACGCTAAAGTTTACTTTCTTATTTCAATAAACTAGTTTCTTCACAATTTCGTACATTACGATTTGTGATCATTCACCGTATAACATTTATATTTGAATGTATATGGATCAAATATCCATATTCTTATATTGTCCCTAGAGTTTGAAACTCAAAAAGAACAGTATACATTCTTGGGCAAATAAACACGTAAGTAACCAAGTTATGAACGTATTTAATAGTTATAATTAAGTACTTGCATGGGTCAACATGCAAAAATATTTATCGGTAAGTATATTTTATATTTCTATTTGTCAATATTAATTTAGTGTATATTTTAATTGATAAACATTTTACCAATCTTATTCGTTGCAAAATTTTATCCATGTAAAATTTTATAACTTAAATGGATAATGTTATTACAATATTAGTATGGTTAAATGTTAGCATTTCATTTTTTTAATAAGGCTTCCACTAATCTTTTAAGTTTCTCCATGTCCTAAGATGAAACAAAGAAGTCTTTTGACTTTACTAGTGGGTGTTAGGACTCATTTGTCTTAGATTCTTATCTTAAGCTTACTTAACAAGTTATAACCTAGAAATAATGGATAACGCCTTATCGGTTGTATCATATACAACTCCTTATCCATGGTTCCTTGTCCTACTCTCATTTCGAATTTGAGTTTGCTCAATAAATCGAAAGAGATTATTCATTTGTACGCACCATTTTGCGACGACCTAAGTATAATATGTGTGCCTTTTGTTTTCTCAACAAATACAAATAGTTATCTTACCCCATCTATTTAATATATTAATAATACCAAACATTACATTTCCAACTTGAATTTGATTAACAACCAAAGAGTTTGTAAGTAATCTATTAATACATATAAATGGCAGAGGACAAATGTTCGTAAACTTCAAAATATTCGATTGAGCGATATCGACATATGGAACAATGTATTTATTATGAAATACCCTCGCGGTTTAAGTGTTAGACACATCAGAAACAATGGTATATGTACTTTTACGTATGCATTTATTCCTTAAGTATATTTAGGGTTTCTTTAATGTTCCACCTTTAGCTTATATATTTATATTATATGAGTTTTATTATTACATAACTATTACACTTTATTTTACTTATATAATATTTTATATATACTATTATATTAATTAAATATTATTTAATTAATTTGTAAATTAACACATTAATTACTCATTATATTATTCAATTATAACACATTATATTGGATATATACACACACTGTAACTTTTATAGTAATAAACATATGTCTTATATACATACATACATATATATATATATAAATGTATGTATTTTAATTTATTAATTAACTTTTAATTTATTTATTCAATTAAACAATTTTAATTAGATTTTATTAATTTTGAAAATTCTTTTATATACACATGTATATTCATATTGTCTTAAACAATTCAAGACAATAAAACAATTAATTAACTTAATTAATTCATTTATTTTGTTATTCTTAGTAATAAATAATATTTTAAAAATTAATTTTATAGCATTTTTGAATGTTTTAAAAAATTATGTTATAAATTTTATAATATTATATATTATAACATTTATGGTATTTATCTTATTTTAAATTTAACTTTTAAATTTAAAAAATTTATGAATTTCAAAACAAATTTGAAATTAGCACAAGGCCCAATACAAATTGAGCCTTTCCTATTAGAGAAAACCTTCGAGCTTGCCTCATCCTTTTGGGCCAGATTAGTCACAAGGTAGTGCAAAGTACTTTGATTACTCTAACCAACCTTACACGCTATATTCTAAACATCCTACTACATGGGCAGGCTTTAATAAGTTAGCCATAATATTGCTAATTTAGATTGCATAAGAGATTTGGCTATGGTACAATTATTGGAACTGAGCCAGCTCATAGCAGACTTACCTCATCCATTATTCTTCTTCATTGAGCCTATATAGTCTAAATTTATTAATAACTTTTCTAAATTTTCTTTTAAATAAAATCAATACTTTATTTAAATTGATAAATGGTGATTTTAATTTGTAAAGTTTGTAAGCATATATAAAACATACATATTCATATTTTGTGCGTGTGTGTATATATAATTACATTATAATTTTTTTTCAAATGTTAGTTTTTAAAATATATAAAATCCAAGTGGAAATTATTTATTTATAATTCTTTTAAATTAATTTACGTACATTTTACATATATACATGGAGCTAATTATAATATATTTATGTTTGCGTGTGTGTATTACTGGTGCTCTTAGCTAAAATAGTTGAATTATTTTTTATTTTATTTTTTGGTTTTAAATATTATACTAAAAAATACATTCATTTAATTAAACCTAAAAAACTAAAAAAAAAATTAAAAAATTCATTTTCCAAAATATAATGTATATTTTAAATTATATAATTTTTATTTATAAAATTTAATATTATATATATGTGTGTATGTATTTATTTTATTTATTTAACCAGTTTTTAACCAAGCAAATAATTAAATTACGCTCACACACACTATTTTATATGCATGCATATGAAAATATATTTTGTTTAGTCGAAAGCTTTTCAGACATGAACAACTTTTTTTGTAAGATTTAAAATATATTTATTATATGATTTAATTCATAAAATCATTTAACAATATTTTGCTAATGTGATATGAAAAAAATTGCCTATAATTTTAATAAATTCAGCCAACAATCAATATCAAGCAGTTTGAATATTAACATTCTCATACCATTATAGCCAGTGGTGTGATATTTTGGCTAAATATATTTTTTATGCATCTTCTCGATAAAAATCCAATTTTACTATTATATGTTGTACCTGGTAGCAACTATTATTTACACATATTCTCTTCATCGAAACTATGTCACTTTAGGACTTATGGAATTTGGTTTTGATCAAAATTCCAGTATCTTCTAGATTCAACATGATTAGTCCAAACACCAAAATCCAAGGTTTAATGAAAACAGTTACTATTATTCATACTACTTTGGCCAAAGACTTTAACTTGAGTTGACTATAGTTGATAGTGATACTAATCCCTTATAAGCGAATTATCTACTGAATAATGCAACACTTCTAATGTTTTAACTTGGGCCCATCTATTATCGCTCAATGGATCATCATATCATGACTTTACTATAATCAAAATAGATTTTCCACATTGAAGTTTCATGGTATTCCCAAGATGAGGGAACTGAGACACTTCACCACTTCGATATTTTCTATTTGACCTTGGTTATATTTACCAACATAAAAATAATGAGCGAGTCATTCTGAAGTTATCCGAGAACTTTCAGTAATAACCCATTGGCACCTCCAATAGCCGTAAGTAATGCAATGTCCAACATTTGGAGAGCACCGTGTACTCCGGTCTCAATGGATGAATCAATATCCTTTCTGAAACATCTCAACCATGAATATTTAGAACAATATATTATTTTTTTAATGTCATAAATTCTCATGGTTGCAACACATTGCAATTACTATTATATAATATATATCATTTAAGGATTTCAATTTAATATACTTTAAATTAATTACTTAATTTATTATATCACGGTTTAACAAAGTATAGAAATCAAACATCTTTATTATGAACAAGATTAGCTATCAAGTTGGGTGTGTATATATATATAAAGGATTACCCCTAGGCATACCCCTAACTCTATCATAAACATGTAGCAATGCCATCTACCTTTACTGTTGTATTTTAAGTTCTTGATGAAGAGACATCAACAGACCCTATAGTCCCATAAACCCTTCGTTTCACTTAGCCAAATCATTCATTTATCAAGTAATACGTCTATTTTGTTGTTATTTACTCAAATTAGTGTTATATTTATGGATTTAACCCATTAGACTTCCATGTATTGGCACAATGCCATATACCCATAGAATTTTGACTTCACTAAGCCTCAACACCATTTCATTCAATATCTATAAGGGACGGCATATTTATAATCAAGGGTTAATCCATATCTACACTTATTAATTGTGTACCCTACACACTCAACAGATCGAAATATTTAGTTTAAATTTCTTCATACCTTCATATAAAACATTTTTTTATTTTGCTCATTACTAAAATAATGCAACTTATCATTCTTCAGCTTACTAAGCTTAAGCCATTTTCATAAGCCGTTGTATATTAACTAGTCCCTGTTCATTTTATAGCTTTAATTTTTTCACTTCACATTATAAAACCAAGTAAAACTCGTGGAAACCGTATTCCAAAATGCTTTTTATAATACAATTATTTTACTTAATGTAAGTACGAAACATTTGTTATTGAAAGTAGGAAACATTTGCCATCAAAGTTACGAATCATGAGAAATCGATTGTATTCTATCAAATGTATGAAAATTTAGCTATCAGAATTATCAATATTTAGCGATCAAATGTATGAGAATTAGCTATCAAATTTACCAATATTTAGTTATCAAATACATAAACATTTAACTATTAAGGTTATGAACATTTATTCATTAAATGGATGAACATTTAGTTATCAAATATATGAGTAAAGTGTTATCAAAGATGTGCTAAAATTGGTATGTTATCAATACCCATCGAACATATGCACTTTCAGCTATCAAAGGGTATCGGTTAACCAATATCAAATGCATGGACTAGTTGCTACCAAATGTATAAGCTAATGGCTATCGAATGTATAGGCTAAGAGCTATCGAATGTATGACCTTGAGCTATCGGAAATGCAATAGCAGACCTATGGTAAAGTTGAAAACTACTATGTTAATTAGAAAAGTATTATTTTTTTGACTTAGTATTTACACATGTCATGTATTCCTTACTTTTAAAATTGTAGTAGTAATTTCTAAAAGAGGCCATCTTTCTTAATTAATATATTTCTCTAATTAGCCCACTAATTAAGGGAATTCCTACTGTACCATTTAATTCATGTTAATTCAAAAAATTATGGAAAAATTCCTAGAAAATAAAAAATACCCTCCTTTTCGTTTAGGAAAATTTTGGGAGCAAAATAAAATTCTAATATTTCAAAACATTGTTTTACAACTAAAAACTGCCATTTTCGTTATAAAAAATCTATAATAAGTTATTTCTTAATCCAAAACTTATGAAATTCAAAAGCACTCTCACACCCAATATTATAAATATCATAAATTTTAATTTAGGTAAAGGTGATTAACTCGTATTTCTCTTAAACCAGTCAATAATTTAAACATTTAAAAAAAACTCATATAGAGTTAATCCATCATCATCAAAATATGTTATCATCATTAGAAATAGAAAATATATACAAGTTTCGAATATAAATAGATATGGATGGAAAAGAGGGTTAATATTACTCACATATATGAAAAGCTTGATTAAAAATCCTTTCTATATTTAGAGAATGAAGCTTGAATTGCCCTTGATTTGTTTTCCACTTTTCTCCTTAGTAATGGTTGCCAAGCTTTAATGTTTGTTTTTATTTTATGAAATAAAGGAATGAAGAGAATAACATATGTTAAGTGATATAATGTTTAATAATTTAGGTTTAGGTTAAAGTCCCTCATTGCTTAATCTTTTTATTTCCATAACCTCTAATCTCGCAAATCCCCGTTATCCATTATTCTTTTTTATAGTCGAAAGTTAATCTTGTAATAATTACCCTTTATTCGGCCTAATTAATCTTTAAGTGTCCTGCACGTGATTAGTTAAATTTCCCTTTGAGTACTTACCATATTATGCAACTCTAAAGTATAGAGTGTTGCAGCTATACTAATGAGAGGTGCAAGGAATTGGAACCCAGTTGGTGACCATATTTATGGGAAAGACTCGCCGATGAGAGGTGTTAGGCGCTTTGGAAAAGTAGGGAATTGACACCAAAAAATGTAGGATTATTTCCTCTTGTTGAGGGAATCGGTAACCTACTTATAGATAAGAGTCTCCTGATAGTTTAGCAGGTGTGCGTAATATTTTTAACATCTCACATCTGAGGAAATGAATTCATGACCTTAGTATGGTAGTAGAACCAAGGCTCATTGAAGATTTTGGTTTTGTGCTAGATTTGACCTTTGTGCCTAGACCAAAGAGGATGGTAAGTCATGATACGAAGAAGTTAAGGAACAAAGTTAACAAACATGTCCACATCCAATTGAGTGGTGACATTAATGATGCTACTTGGGAGGTGAAAGATAGGATTAGAGTTCTTTATGCGTATTTGTTTGATGCTCAATTATCACTTAGCTATGTTATATTTTGATCACTTCTTTAACTAATAATGACACTTGTATGTTTGATATGTGTTAGTAGATGGACTAGTACATTATGTTGGTTTTTACATTAGTGGATGGCTATTGTTATGTCTATACATTCATCGTACTTTTCATAAACTTACGTATGCATTTGGTTGCCTCGTTCGAATTTTGAGGATGAAATTCTTATAAGGAGGGGAGACTATGATAACACATATTTCATGGTATGTTAAATATAAGAACATTATATGTCAAGTATGAGAATATTATAGTAAATAGAATAATTGAATGAATAATTCAATTTTAACTGTAAATTTTGATTAATCAAATGATAATTTGACTAAAATACTGAACAACATTTAGATAATTAATGTGACGACCCGCCTTTCTAACCCCAGAAAGACGTATCATCAATAAGAAAAGAAAGAGATAGAAATAGAAAAGATAGAGAAGAAAGAAGAAACAATATCAGAATCTCAACAGCGGAACGAATAAATTATATTAATCACATAAGTATTATATAATATACAATATCCATCAGAGTTACAAAGATAGTACATCACATACTAGACAGTTATAAACACCTGTCTAGTTATTACATCTCAATACAACTCAGAGAAAATAACATAGAGAAACCAACACAGCGGAAAACCATATATCTACAATACTGAAGCCTCCTGCTCCATACCTCCTTCAGAATTCGTCAAAGCCAACCTGAATCCCTTAGCTACTCGTAAAAATTTGAGTACCCAAGAGTTTTGAAAAAACAGAAATAAACTCCGGGTCAAAAATGGGTCTGGTGTGAGTAACAAGTTAAAGTTGCTTAACTTTAAAAACCTTTGAAAACAAAAGGTACCACGTAAGACATTCCACAAATAAACATGGGTAAGTTTTTACCTTACGCTAACCAAACATTTTATAGGAAATTCAGTGATATTATAATTGTGTCTAGGGTTTTCAAGTAAATAGCCAAAAATTTTACATGATTAAATTCCAGCTACTAGCCACAAAAGTGGGTAATACAAATCAAAACCGTAGGTCATGTAGGGAAAATGGGTTTCCATCAATGGCAGGGCTACTGGGGTACCGCCCGTCACAGTACGGGGCCTAGATCACCGTACCGAGGATCACTCCCGACCCCCTAAAACACAAGGCCGGAACCATTCCTTACTTAACAGTCCCGAACAAGATAACGTCGTGGTTGTAGCTAGCAACCGCCCACGTAGCCGAAATAAAAAGGGACATCCAGACAGGGGTATATCTCGTCTTGCTTGGATGCTACCCACCTAACCTTGCCACACATCCCATGTTTTAGCCATTCCCGATTGATGAGGCTTGAGGCTGTGATTACCTTTATAGAACATATCTCTTGGAATGCTCATCGTCCATCTGACGATGTTCTGAAAGCATTCAATCCATACAAGTTCATTCTGGGTTTGAACGAAACCGAATGCATTATCTCGTTACACTCGTTTTGGAATCACCCTCAAAGTCAACAACAATAACCCTTGCACTTTGAATCTTCATCTTTACTTCAGATTCACGACCTATCGTTAATTTGGATCGATGTGGTTTTCGGATGTCCAAGACTCCAAATATGGAAACCCGATCTCGGTCTCATCGAAATCCAAAACGTATCTTTTAAGGCCAAGTTGTTTTAAAGTTTTAAAACAATTCAATCCAATATTATCTATATACACACAGATAGATAATCCACAATATCACAATAGATAATCAACATTATCATCATAAACAGATAATCCATGTTATCATCTCAAACAGATAATCCATATTATCATCATATTTTAATCAAAGCATCTATTTAACACAACATCATTTATCTAATATCTGAGATCTCAAACCATTCAAGGTAAATAATATCATCCATCCATACATAAGCAATGATTAGTAATCACACCATATATAATTAATTTAAAATGAATTAAATTAATTACTTGCATCTCTAATTATTTTAAAGTAAATTAAATTAAATTAATTACTTCACCATTATTAAAGTAAATTATCCAATTATTCATTTTAATTAATCATCCTTGATTAATTTTCTTTTAATTACATTCAAGTAATTATCCTTTAATTATTTTCACAAATTAATTATCTTTAACCAAATATAGAAATTAACCTTTAAATTACTAACATTAATTACATTACTCCTTAATTAATTACATTAATAAATCGCTTTATTTATTAATTATTTCCTAATAAATCCATTCTAAATTACATCATTAACTATAATAATTAAGGATCACTAATTACATTTTCTATTTAAATTAATTACATTAAGTAATTAATCTTCAATTAAACCAAGTTGTTAATCACCCTTGATTAACCCCATTTAGTAATTAACTACCATTAATTACTTCATCAAATAACTTAATTACTCCATAATTAATTGTAACGTTTGCGATTTTTCGTTGACGAAAACCGACATCAATACGTCCACTGTATCAACTGCCGAGCAATCGAAAGCCGAAAAACCGTACCGTTAGGGTTAAAGAAAAAGAAAAGGACAGAAGAAGAGAGAAAAAGATAGAACAGAACAGAAGAAATAACAGAACAACATCAGAATCTCACAATTCGCAGCGGAACAACATATAATAAATAAATGAATAATCTTTAAACAAAGAACTATATCAGTTATTCCATTACATCACATTTCATTACATTACATCATCAGAGTGTACAACAACAACATCGACAGCGGAAAAGAAATACTATATACTAGTAATACGCCATGCCATCCAGCTTGCCTCCAGCAACTCCTGAATTCCAGAATATCCTGATAAACCTAACTCTTGACTGCCCGTGTGGAAATTGGTGGGCACCCAGAGTTTAGGAATGAAAACAATAAACTCCGAGTCAGTCATGTGACTGGTGTGAGAACTCAAAATAGTTTATTTATCTTTAAAATCAAAATAGAAGAATATTTTTAAAGTCAATTCGCAATGCTTTTAAAAATGAGACTACCATAAAGCCTCCCGCACACACACACAATGCAAACGCAGAATCGGAGGAGATTTCTCCTTATGATAGTCAAAGATGCTTGATACGCATTAAAAAGAACATTTGATATTATTACTAGTGCATAGTGTAGGAAAAATTCATTTCGAAAATAGAATATAAATCTTAGCCAACATAGACATTTCGAACTATGTCTACTATAGCTATCATGTTCAATAGCAGGTTACCGCCACATTCCATGGCAGGTTCTACAACTAAAACCGTACAAGTCTCGTATTGTTTCTTTGGATTTCCAACAAATGGTATGTCCAAGGAACTTCCCATTGCCACTTGAGAACGCCTCTGGAAGGACGTTCCCGAGAACCAAACCGGATCTCTGCCAACACAAGGCCGGGTTACCCCTAACTGGGTAACTACTGACATGAATATGTCATCCCCCGATCGTAACCGATCTATCCGTGGATCCTCGATTTCCAACAACCACAAAATATGCAGCAACAACATAGGTTAAATATCTGGGCTCCATACCATGATACCACCTCTATCCAGAAGGAATGACATACACTAAAGGGCGCTACCCCTAATAACCTTGCCGCATCCTTCCTGTTTTGACCATTTCCGGGGTGTGAGGTCCGACGAAGTCTCGTCCACAAAGCCACACTTTATACAAAAGCCGTGCTTTGGGTCAACAAATGATCATAGAAACGATCACCAAGATAAATGATCAAATAGATGATCCTATCACAAATGATCAACACAATGATCATTTCACAGCAACACTCAGCATGCCACACTACCAAATTGGGAGTATATCACTAATAACCTTCAACTATATAACCTCTGAGCTCGTACGTCTCAGAGAAGGGTGTTAAGCTAAGAGAATAAATTCTCCGCCACCAACAGAAATATATTTGAAAGAAATCAGCTTTATATCTCAATTTGTAATGTCAGACATACAATCCATACAAGTCTGTTCCGGGATCGAACATAACCGAAGGCACTTACAAAGAAGTCCTTGCAATCCGGATATTCACTAATCACGACCGGACTTCCCGTCACTAAGGGTGATAAAACCTCTATATCGGAGATCAGCCGATGTAGAGTAACTCGACGGTAATCCTTCCATTTTCACAAACATCCGGTCTTCAACACCGGTCGTCAAATGCAATCCATTTCGACGTATCACATATTCAGAATGGGTTATACGACCCCAAGGTCCTTTCCCGGCTAACACGAATAGTGAGCGCTTATTCAAAAATAAGTCTGTCATTCAAATTCAAACAAATCTCAACAAATACCTGTTTAAAGGTAAATATTGATAGTCGGATATTTAACTATCAATAGGCATGTTCAACATCACCAAATCCAAATAATCTCCCAAATTATTTACTTTCCAAAATATCATTACTAGATATATATTTTCCACATTTCAACCATTCGAAAACAATTTTCCAATCACTTTTCCTTACGCAGAATTTCTTTCTTTTCAACATGGTTCATTTAAACCAATTAAATAAATCCTTACCGATTTATTTTATTTATTTACGTTCCAAAATCGTAAATTAATTCCCACACTTCAAAAATAAATCAACGTTTATTTTTAAACAAATTCCCCTTTTTATTTATAAATTCCATAGTGAATTTACATTCCAAAATATTTGTGAATATACGATTTCAATTATTCATTTTCAATTTATCTTCAAAAAGATAAATTCTCAAAACATTTCATTTCACATTGGAAAAACATTTCCATACTTATTTATTAATAAGTAATTCACAAATCCATTTATTTTCAATACTTAGAAAATATTCCATATACTTAATATCGAAATTAAGTATATATTTCATTCTCTAAGAAATCATTCTCTTAAACACATTTGTTTGGGCCAAAACGAATGTTACGTATAACATCGTTACGACAACCCAAAATCACTAGTATAGGGATTCAAATTTTAAATAGATATATAAATCCCAATACGATACAAACCATTTCCTTTCGGAAACCATTTACTATAACAACAGTGTTATAGTCCACCATTTCCTTCTTTCTCGAAAACGTCTATTTCAACAATAAATGTTGAAATCTATGGTTTCGATTCATAATACATTTTAAAACGTCTTTAAAACCATTAACTTCATTTCATAATGTTCCTTCCCCAAAAACATATCCATTTCATTTAATAATATATTCACTGTGCAAAATCGTGAATATAATTCCTTTCATAAATCCTTATATCCAACTTATCAAATTCAGTGGATTTCGGATTTATAAACTCCATTTATATTTTTATAAACTTCTATTTTTAAAAACCCTTTTTATATCTCATTTTAAATGCCAAAATCCGATTTATAAGTTGATTACTTATAAATCTTATATTTTACAAAATGTATCCATTTTATATCTTCATATTTCATAAATTTATAAATTTCAATTCACTTATGGAATCCATTTTTATTTCACTTTATTACTTATAAAAACTCGTTTTATAATTCCACTATTTTTAATTTATAAATATCAATTTTATAAATCTTTTATATAAACCGTTTATAATAATTCAAAATTCCCAATTAAACCATTTTATAAATTTATTAACTATTTAATTCAAAAATCACTTTTCACTTACATTTCATAAAAATCATACTTTTATAACATTAAAATTTTAACGTTTATTTATTTTAGCAATTCAAATTTAATAAAACGTATACTTTCAAAAATCACTTTAAAAATTCCTTTAAAAACTAAAAATCATTATTTTAAAACTTCAAAAATGGATCTGATGATGCAACAGCACCAAATAGTCAGTCACGACATCCAAATATCATATATCGATATGATAATCAACAAATATCAAAATATCTGTAAATAAATCAATACAGTTGAGGAATCCAGTTGGATCCCTCCAACCTGTTTCCCTGCATCCAAAGATGTTAGCATAATACCAATTCCGTTCCAGTACGGAATTATCACGGTATATGGAATTTATAATATTATCCGCTTAATAGGCGGTGCAATAGGGTCTCATCCGCTATACAAGGCGGGAAATCAATTCCAATATATACATATGCCAATATATATATTGCTATATATAGTATATCCTACTATATCTACTATCACAATCAAACAGCAATCAATAATTGCAATCATCATTCAAAAATTTTAAATCTAACTATTTAAAATTTAAATCGATCTGTTCGATTGAGTGAGAAGTTCTCACCTTGATTTTCTTTCTGATTTCAGCGTTCGTTTCGAATAAAATTAAACAGACGTTTAATTTTACCCGAAATTTTCACTGACTCCAATCACCTTCAATCCAGCTCCATAGCGTAGTGCTCGTCCATACGATTCCAACACAATTTGATTCGTAATTTTTCGACCTCGTATGAAAGAGATACAGTATTTTAAACGTTACACAAATTTAAAATATAAATAATTTACACTTTTCTTTTATTATTTTCAAACCCTCACGCCTGGCCGTTCATTCAAACTCATGAAATCAGAGCCACCTGCGCACACATCTTCTTCCCAGGTGTTGCCGAACGCGTGAAACCCAATATCCATTACTAGGGTTAAAATCTTCGGCCACCACGACGACTTCGAAGACGATCGGACCACCTCACATCGAAGCTTGCAAACCCCTCTCCCTTCGACCTATGACCGGTCACGTGCGGCCCCCCTTTTTCCTCAAACTGCGTGCACGAACCGCACCAGAACGCGGCCGCGTCTGCCCCTCTACGCTCCACCGTCCCCATCCCCACCGTTAGATCTACTAGAACACACTGCCCTCTTCCATTTGCTAGTTGAAAACTTCTCAAAAAAATGCTTAGATTTGAAGGAATTCGAGGAGGAACGAGAAGAGGTGCTGGCCGTTCAGCATGGTAGTGGCGGTTGCATATAGAAACTGGGGTTTTAATTATATATTTTTTTCTTGTGAATGAATGCTATTTATAGAGAATTAATGAACACTATTCATCTGGTTTTCCGGAATTCGATTTACGCGCCGTGACTGACGTTTCTGGGGTTTACCCCGCGTTCCGGACACAATGGAACAGGTTTCGAAAGCTAATTCGGTCATCTATGCAAGTTATGGCAATAAACGTTCGATTTAAATTAAACCGATTTCTAGGCGTTTTCGCTTGCACCGGACAAACGGTAAATCCAATTGAGACGAAATTTGAAACCATACAATAATATTATACCACGGATCCGATGAAACTAGTTTCGTTGAAATCCGAGACTTTTTGAAAAATGGCTATTTTAACTCGCCAAATTAATATTAAAACAATTTCGATGCGTTTCGAGCTGCCACGGTCAAACGACAACTCCGTTTGCTATGAAATTTGAAATCCGATAATAACTAACTATTACGGATCCAATGGAACTGGTTTCGTCCAATTCTGAGACTGTCCGAAAATTGGTTATTTTTCAGTCGATAATTAAATATTAAAATATTCAATTTTCACAAATAAACTTTTAATTCGATTTTAAAAGTTCTAAAATATCATTCTAACTCCAATATGATAAAATAAAATTTTACAAATCATTTTCAATCATATTTAACCCAATTTGCAATTTTTTACATAATTTAACATATTAAATTATCGATTTAATTATCCAATTAAATCCAATTATTCGAAATAAAATTTATTCGACTTATAAATTTCACTTCTTAATATTTAAAATTAATTAAATATACAAATTTTAATAAATTAAAATTCTGGGTCGTTACATTAATTATCTCTAATTAATCCCTTGATTAATTATACAAAGTAATTATATTCAAATTACTTTCATCATTAATCATCCTCAGTTAATTACATCCAGTAATTATCATTAATTACTGCCCTCAGTAATTATACTTATCACATCATCAAATGGTTATTTAAATTAATTAACTTAATTAATCAACTTAAACAATTCATATTAAACTTAATTAATTACAATGAGTAATTAATTCCTTAGTTACTTCCATTAAGTAATTATACTAACATTTCACAACTAATTATCTTAAATTAATTAATCTAATTAATTATTTAAAATTAATCACATTAATTCATTATTAAATAATCATAGTTAATGACCTTCATTAACTATTAATAATTCTTTAATTATTTTTCTAAAGTAATTAACTAAGATTAATCATTATTAATTACAATTTAATTTTATCTTTAATAACTCATTAGTTAATCCAATATTATTCAATTAATTAAGTGTTAACTGTAACTTAATTAATCCTTAATTACTTGATTAATTAATTACTAATCATTATTTAAAATTTCAAATCTTATTTAATTAATGATTCTTACATTACAAACTAATTATTCTAAGAATAATTAATCTTAAAATTTAAATTTAAAATCCTTAGTTACTTTAAGCAATTATCCATTTCATTAATTTATTAAATAAATTAATTATCCATTTAATTACCATAATAATTAAATGAAATTAGAAATCATTAAATTCTAAATTTACTTTAAGATAAAATCATTCATAACTACATTTGGAAACATTCATTTCCAAATTTAATTTCAAATTTCATTTTAAATTCAAGTTTTAAAATTAAAACAAATTTATCTTCAACAAAGTTTAAAACTAATTTAAAAACCTTTAAATTTACATGATAAAGAATACTTTCTCTTATAAAAGGAATTTTACAAGAGTTTACTAAATTCCCTTTTAAATTCAAAACATTTAAATTTTATTTTAACATTCGAAATTGTTAAAACATTTAAATTTATAAACTTAAATTTGTTTCAAAACTAAGATTCAAATTTAGATTTGAATCAGATTTACCTCTTTGATTTAAACTTTATTTATATCATTTCTTTAAAATTTAAACTCCAATTTAAATTCAAATTCCTTTAAAAACACTTTTAAACACTTAACCACTTTAAGGCTATTCAAAAAAATTGAATATAAAAACTTTATTTATTTCTAGCTAAGATTCAAATTCAACTTGAATCCATTTAAAAACTTTGATTTTAAAACTTATTTTAAATCTATGCTTCATAAATTTGAATTCATTTTTAAAATTTGAAAACAGAACAGGTTTTCTTTATAAAACCTGTAACACACATTTTACCGGAGCCATACAAAAATTGCCTCAAGTCAAATCCAAATAAACTTGAGCCAAATCTTCATAACTCGAGTAACTCTTCTCAGCCCAACCAAAAAACATCAAAACCCACAAATGTCCACCGTGCACATGCACGGAGGCTGTGGATGATTCCGATCATCAACGATGATCATCCCTCATCAACTAACATCTCCAAACACCAACTCGATCATCAGATCGCTTCCAAATCGACTAGAAATCGAATTCGAGTCAAAACCCAAAGCCAGTAACAGGCTGAATCACCACAATCCGAACCTGTCATCGCCTCGACCAGGAAGCTCCGATCACTAGAAAATCAACTACTCCGGCTACGACTTCGTCAACGACCCAACTACCATTTCCCAAAACCCCAAAACACTCGATCATCTATACAAGCCAGGGTGATCGATCCATTAAACCCAGTAAAGCTAGGGTTCCAGAAGAAATTTCGCCACCGCTGCCTCCTCGATGAAATGCACCACAATCAAGTATTTTCCTAGTTACTACGATCACTCCTCTTTCAACAGGAAGAATCCTGACCCCTTCAATCATAGATATCACCAGAAAAACCCAATATCCCCTTCCAGTTCAAACCCAAATTGCACCCTCAAAACTTAACTAAAAATAGTAAATTTGGTTTCAAAAATCAAGTTTTAGTTTTAGCAATTGATTCATATACCTGAATCCATGAATTATGAAAATTGAATTTTAACTTATTTAAGTTTTCTCTGTTGTTTTATATATTTCCAGAACCAATACAAATTGTTTTTCTTTTAAACAAAATTTTAAACTTAAGTCTATGTTATAACAAACATTTTATGTTCAAAACTTAATTCTTATCAAAGCTTGGATTAAGAACAAATGAATTTTGATGAGTATATAAGCCTGGAATCAAAACAGAGCACAATACATATACACAGCATACACATAATTATATATTCACACCATATTTTCACTTATATACACCTGCAAATACTTATTCATTTCAACCATACTATCATGCAAACAAATATTTTTTATTTATTTTAAAAGTTACTCACCTGTAAAGATTTGAACAGAGAAAAATCCTGAAAGCTGCTACTTAGTCCTCTTTTAAATCTTCTTGCTTTTGATTGATGAAGTTGTTGCTTAAGGTTACAAGATAGTAGTGCTTATGTGTTCTCCGATATGCAAAGTTTTGATGAACGAAATTGAAACTAGAATGATGTAAATATATAGAAAAGAGTTTGGTAAAGGGTAGGTGTTTACTGGTACAAGTATTTTCAGTTTGTTCAAAGATTTTTTTTATCTTACCAGGCAAGATTTTGTTGTGGAGGCTTAATTGATCTTTGAACAATTCGAAGTTGACTTTCTTTGTTTGCTGAGATGAAAGCATTTAATGCTAATGTCCTTAATGTTTCATGCTTATCCATTTTTGTGTATGTACATAGATATTTTCTTTTTACCTTGTTCTTGGCTTGCATCTATTTTACAGGCAACATACATATTTTTTGCCTGGTTTGCTTTATTTTTTCTTTATGTACATAATATAAAGTTGTTTTAGTCATCGTTATAAATTTTTAACTTAAGTATTAAGTTCTATTCCTAACATAAATGCTTATTTTTATCTCTCTTTTATTTTTAAACTTAAACTATCAAACACTTAATTTACTTATTATTTATTCTTATACTTATATTAATATTATAGTTTCTTATGTTTATAACCATATATTTGATTTATACTTATGTTTAAATATTTATAAGATCTATTTTACTTTAAACATTTTTGAAAGACTTTATTTTAAATTTTCAAATCATAGTTTTCCTTCAAAATACACCCATATATATAATTAAATTTGAAATAACTATTTGTATTTATATTTAAAATCCATTTGTAAAGACATTACATTATTAATATTGTTTAAATATAACTCATTATTAAATTAAAATAATTTATAAAAGGAATTATCTCTTTATTAATAAATCACTTATTTATCAAGCTATATTTAAAAAGAACAAAACAACCTTTTTGTTTAAATTTAAACTTAAGCTAGAATCATTTTAAACAAATTAAACTTTTATCTTGAGTATTTTAAAGCCATATGGTTATTTAATTAATAGCTTAACATTAAATTAAATCAAATTTCTATATGACCAAAAATATTAGAATTAGAAAACATGCCTTTATTTATTAAATTTAAAACAAAGGTTGTCTATTTACAATATATACAAATATATATATACATTTAAAATAGAAAATAATTTAATTAGCTTTTAAAAGATAAAATCACCCATTTAAAAATTTATTAAAGAAGGTTATTAAATCAATTCAAATTTATTATTAACAATATTATCAAAACTATTTAATTTTAACACAGATTATTAAATTGATATTGCCAAAAATTCCGAGATATCACATTCCTCCCCCTTAACAGAATTTCATCCCGAAATTTAAAACAAAGGTAATTTAATAATCTAATTAAAGATTTAATTTTAAAACACAAGCATATATCAATCATATGCAAACAACCATAGCAACCAATTCATCCAATCAAACAAATCTAATTATCCAGACAAAATTCTGGATAGAATTTTCTCGAGTTTCCCAAGTATAAATACCGGGATACTCGCTCTACAGAATCCAAACAATCAGTACTACTAAGCTACAAAGCGTCCACTCATCTAGGTCTACAAAATAAGACAGGATATCAGACTATAGACAAGTCTGATTCAACAACCAAAACTCCCTGACCTGCTGGCTCTACAACCAGAGATAGATCTTACACGTACTCCCTCAGAGATACGTGAAACACAACGAATCTCAGTTATCCAAACTGACAATTCAATCCTGAAGACCAAAAATTATCCAGAATCAAATTTCCGACTTCGGAATCCAAATTCCTCCGTCTCTTGTGCAGAAAACTCTTAGGACGATCCTGGGCTGCCTACATCCTTCCTGATCAGCTCAACCCTTGCTGATGCCCTCTAGAAACAAACTGAACATAAAACAATCCAACAAAATAATCTTCCCAAGATCAACCAAAACTCGGAACACAAACTCTATTCCAAATCAGAAAACAGATCTCACTTCTCCCATCTGGAAAAGATAAAAACAGGTGCACTCCAATCTGCCCTCAGATCAACAAATTTCCTGAAGAAACCTTCCAATCCAAACACTACAACTTCAGTTGCTTCCACTTTAAAATAGCTTCCACTGTGCAAATCTGACTGAGCAGATGAAAATGCTGATGACGAACGCAAGCACAGACAGGGCAACACATTCCAAAAATATGGTTCAACGGATCCAAAAATAAAACTCAGAAGTTTCCCCAAAACCCGAGCTGCTCCACCAAACTCATTCTCCAAAAACCAACCTACTACTACATCGGTACCACTTCTGGAATCTAGTCGATACCAAACTCAATCTCTAGATGCGAACGAAACTCTAACTTCCTGAAGACATCCGAAAAAAATTCTAACAACCCAAGAGAACACTCAGCTATCGCAAGTCACTTTTGCGATCAATCTAGCCTAATTTCAAAGAAAAACTGTTCTCTCTTTACTAAACAGAACAGCCTATGCTTAATTAGCCAATCCATCGAAGAAATGGAACCACTCTGCTGCTCCTGAAATTACTTCAAGAAAAACTGCTAAGCCAGAAGATCTCCTTGACGGCACACAGAACACTCCGAGCGGCACTGCTGACTCAGATGCCAAAGACTTCCTATCCAAAGATCTTCGAGAAACTCGGACCTCAAACCAAACAAAAACATACTGCTGAGCTCAGCCACGACACCGAAGCAGACACACTTCCTTAACTTGTTCCAAAGAAACAACTTCGGAGACATCCATAATCACTGTGTCTCATCACACAACTACTACATCCTGAGGTATCAAGATATCATGACTTGCTTCTGTCCAACCAACAGATCCAAACTCTAGCTCATCCAAACTTACACTTCAAAGATTAACTCCAGACCTTAACAGGTTTCCTTCAGAGATCGATGATATCCTTACACCACCCAAAGTTTACTCTAGATGGTATTAGCTCTATAGTGTCGACAGATACACTTCCAACCTCAAACATTCAAACTCCAACCATTGGTAGTCGTGTTACACACACCACTACCCTATCTACCTTTATAACTTATATTGAAAAACCAAAACAGGTAACCCAACAAAAGGTAGAAATATATATATATATATATATATATATATATATATATATATATATGTATACATGTATCAAAATTACAAATACGCTCTCTCAAGATAGAAATCACTCAAGAGCCTAGGTATTCGCTCAACCTTGCGCACTGATACCACCTGTGACGACCCGCCTTTCTAACCTTAGAAAGATGCATCATCAATAAGAAAAGAAAGGGATAGAAATATAAAAGATAGAGAAGAAAGAAGAAAAAATATCAGAATCTCAACAGCGGAACGAATAAACTATATTAATCACATAAGTATTACATAATATGCAATATCCATTAGAGTTACATAGATAATAAATCACATACTAGACAGTTATAAACACCTGTCTAGTTATTACCTCTCAATACAACTCAGAGAAAATAACAGAGAGAAACCAACACAGCGGAAAGCTATATATCTACAATGCTGAAGCCTCCTGCTCCATACCTCCTTCAGAATTCATCAAAGCCAACCTGAATCCCTTAGCTACTCGTAAAAATTTGAGTACCCAAGAGTTTAGGAAAAACAGAAATAAACTCCGGGTCAGACATGGGTCTCGTGTGAGTAACAGGTTAAAGTTGCTTAACTTTAAAAATCTTTGAAAATAAAAGGTATCACGTAAGACTTCCCACAAATAAACATGGGTAAGTTTTTACCTTACGCTAACCAAACATTTTATAGAAAATTCAGTGATATTATAATAGTGTCTAGGGTTTTCAAGTAAATAGAAAATAGCCGCAGATTTAAGAAATAAATAAAATGAAGTTTCTTTGATTAGGAAATGAAGAAAACAAGTATGAATGAAAATGCATGTTTATATAGATGTAGTTTTCAGACTTAATTAAATAAAAGAAAATTAAAACAAAATGACACTTGTACTATTTTTCAACATTTGTCAAGTTAAATAAATTGTTACATGATTAAGTACCAGCTACTAGCCACAAAAGTGGGTAATACAAATCTCGTAGGGTCTCGTAGGGAAAGTGGGTTTTCATCAATGACAGGGATACTTGGGTACCGCCCGTGATCACCGTACCGAGGATCACTTCCGACCCCCTACAACACAAGGCCAGAACCATTCCTTGCTGAACAGTCCCGAACAAGATAACCCTGCTGTTGTAGCTAGCAACCGCCCACACAGCCGAATTAAAAAGGGACATCTAGACAGGGGTATATCTCGTCCTGCTTGGGTGCTACCTACCTAACCTTGCTGCACATCCCATGTTTTAGCCATTTTCGGTTGATGAGGCTTGAGGCTACGATTACCTTTATAGAACATATCTCTTGGAATGCTCATCGTCCACCTGACGATGTTCTGAAAACATTCAATCCATACAAGTTCGTTCTGCGTTTGAACGAAACCGAAGGCATTATCTCGTTGCACTCATTTCGGAATCACCCTCAGAGTCAACGATAATAACCCTTGCACTCTGAATCTTCATTTTTACTTCAGATTCATGACCTATCGTTAATTTGGATCGATGTGGTTTTCGGATGTTCAAATATGGAAACCCAATCCCGGTCTCATCGAAACTCAAAACGTATCATTTAAGGCCAAGTTGTTTTAAAGTTTAAAACAATTCAATCCAATATTATCTATATACACACAAATAGATATTCCACAATATCACAATAGATAATCAACATTATCATCATAAACAGATAATCCATATTATCATCACAAACAGATAATCCATATTATCATCATATTTTAATCAAAGCATCTATATCAGACAACATCATTTATCTCATATCTGAGATATCAAACCATTCAAGGTAAACAATATCATCCATCCATACATAAGCAATGATTAGTAATCACACCATATATAATTAATTTAAAATGAATTAAATTAATTACTTGCATTTCTAATTAATTTAAATTAAATTAAATTAATTACTTTACCATTATTAAACTTGCTTATATCACTATTAATTAATTATCAATCAATTAATTTATCATTATCCAATTATTCATTTTAATTAATCATCCCTTATTAATTGTCTTTTAATTACATTCAAGTAATTATCCTTTAATTATTTTCACAAATTAATTATCTTTAACAAAATATAGAAATCAACCTTTAAATTAGTAACGTTAATTACATTACTTCTTAATTCATTACATTAATAAATCCCTTCATTTATTAATTATTTCCAAATAAATCCATTCTGAATTACATCATTAACTATAATAAGTAATGATCTCTAATTACATTTTCTATTTAAATTAATTACATTAAGTAATTAATCTTCAATTAAACCAAATTGTTAATCACCCTTGATTAACCCCATTCAGTAATTAACTACCCTTAATTACTTCATCAAATAAATTAATTACCCCTTCATTAATTATCTCTAATTAATCCCTTAATTAGTTATACAAAGTAATTATACTCAAATTACTTTCATCATTAATCATCCTCAGTTAATTACATCCGGTAATTATCATTAATTACTTCTCTAAGTAATTCTACTTATCACATCATCAAATAGTCATTTAAATTAATAAAACTTAATTAATCAACTTAAACAATTCATATTAAACTTAATTAATTACAATGAGTAATTAATTCCTTAATTACTTCCATTAAGTAACTATACTAACATTTCACAATTAATTATCTTAAATTACTTAATCTAATTAATTATTTAAAATTAATCACATTAATTCATTATTAAATAATCCTAGTTAATGACCTTCATTAACTATTAACAATTCTTTAATTATTTTTCTAAAATAATTAACTAAGATTAATCATTATTAATTAGAATTTAATTTTATCTTCAATAACTCATTAATTAATCCAATATTATTTAATTAATTAAGTGTTAACTGTAACTTAATTAATCCTTAATTACTTGATTAATTAATTACAAATCATTATTTAAAATTTCTAATCTTATTTAATTAATGATTCTTAAATTACAAACTAATTATTCTAAGAATAATTACTCTTAAACTTTAAATTTAAAACCCTTAATTACTTTAAGAAATTATTGATTTCATTAAGTTATTAAATAAATTAATTATCCATTTAATTACCTTAATAATTAAATGAAATTACAAATCATTAAATTCTAAATTTACTTTAAGATAAAATCATTCATAACTACATTTGGAAACATTCATTTCCAAATTTAATTTCAAATTTCATTTTAAATTCAAAAATTTAAAATGAAAACCAATTTATCTTCAACAAAGTTTAAACCCAATTTAAAAACCTTTAAATTTACATGATAAAGAATACTTTTTTTTATAAAAGGAATTTTACAAGAGTTTACTAAATTCCCTTTTAAAGTCAAAACATTTAAATTTGATTTTAACATTCAAAATTGTTAGAATATTTAAATTTATAAACTTAAATTTATTTCAAAACTAAGATTCAAATTTAGATTTGAATCAGATTTACCTCTTTGATTTAAACTTTGCTTAAATCATTTCTTTACAATTTAAACTCCAATTTAAATTCAAATTCCTTTAAAAAACTTTTAAACACTTAACCACTTTAAGGTTATTTAAACAATTTGAATTTAAAAACTTTATTTATTTCCAGCTAAGATTCAAATTCAACTTGAATCCATTTAAAAAATTTGATTTTAAAACTTATTTTAAATCCATGCTTTATAAATTTGAATTCATTTTTAAATTTTGAAAACAGAACAGGTTTTCTTTATAAAACCTGTTACACACATTTTGCTCGAGCCATACAAAAATTGCCTCGAGTCAAATCTAAATAAACTCGAGCCAAACCTTCAATGACTCGAGTAACTCTTCTCAGCCTAACCCAAAAACATCAAAACCCACAAATGTCCACCGTGCACATGCACGGAGGCTGTGGATGATTCCGATCATCAACGATGATCATCCCTCATCAACTAACATCTCGAGACACCAACCCGATCATCAAATCACTTCCAAATCGACTCGAACTAGAATTCGAGTCAAAACCCAAAACCTGGAATAGACCGAATCACCACAATCCAAACCTGTCATCGCCTCGACCACGAAGCTCCGATCACCAGAAAATCCACTACTCCGGCTACGACTTCGTCAACGACCCAACTACCATTTCCCAAAACCCCGAGACACTCGATCATCTGTACAAGCCATGGTGATCGATTCATTAAACCCAGTAAAAACTAGGGTTCCAAAAGAAATTTCGCCACCGCTGCCTCCTCGATGAAATGCATCAAAATCAAGTATTTTTCCTAGTTACTACGATCACTCCTCCATCAACAGGAAGAATCCCGACCCCTCCAATCATAGAGATCACCAGAAAAACCCAATATCCCCCTTCCAGTTCAAACCCAAATGGCACCCTCAAAACTTAACTAAAAATAGTAATTTTGGTTTCAAAAATCAAGTTTTAGTTTTAGCAATTGATTCATATACCTGAATCCATAAATTATGAAAATTGAATTTTAACTTATTTAAGTTTTCTCTGTTGTTTTATATTTCCAAAACCAATACAAATTGTTTTTCTTTTAAACAAAATTTTAAACTTAAGTCTATGTTATAACAAACATTTTATGTTCGAAACTTAAGTCTTATCAAAGCTTGGATTAAGAGCAAATGAATTTTGATGAGTATATAAGCCTGGAATTAAAACAGAGCACAATACATATACACAACATACACACAATTAAATATTCACACCAGATTTTCACTTATGTACACCTGCAAATACTTATTCATTTCAACCATACTAGCATGCAAACAAATTTTATTTATTTTAAAAGTTACTCACCTGTAAAGATTTGAACAGAGAACAAATCGTGGAAGCTGCAACTTAATCCTCTTTTAAATCTTCTTGCTTTTGATTGATGAAGTTGTTGCTTAAGGTTACAAGATAGTAGTGCTTATGTGTTCTCTGATATGCAAAGTTTTGATGAACGAAAATGAAACTGGAATGATGTAAAAATATAGAAAAGAGTTTTGTAAAGGGTAGGTGTTTACAGGTACAAGTATTTTTCAGTTTGTTCAGTGATTTTTTTTATCTTACCAGGCAAGATTTTGTTGTGGAGGCTGAATTGATCTTTGAACAATTCGAATTTACTTTCTTTATTTGCTGAGATGAAAGCATTTAATGCTAATGTCCTTTATGTTTCATGCTTATCCATTTTTGTGTATGTACATAGATATTTTCTTTTTACCTTGTACTTGCCTTGCTCTATTTTACAGGCAACATACATATTTCTTGCCTGGTTTGCTTTATTTTTTCTTTATGTACATAATATAAAGTTGTTATAGACATTGTTATAAATTTTTAACTTAAGTATTAAGTTATATTCCTAACATAAATGCTTATTTTTATCTCTCTTTTATTTTTAAACTTAAACTATCAAACACTTAATTTACTTATTATTTATTCTTATACTTATGTTAATATCATAGTTTCTTATGTTTATAACCATATGTTTGATTTATACTTATGTTTAAATATTTATAATATTTATTTTATTTTAAACATTTTTGAAAGACTTTATTTTAAATTTTCAAATCATAGTTTTCTTTCATAATACACACATATATATAAATAAATTTGAAATAACAATTTCTATTTATATTTAAAATCCATTTGTAAAGACATTACATTATTAATATTGTTTAAGTATAACTCGTTATAAAATTAAAATAATTTATAAAAGAAATTATCTCTATATTAATAAATCACTTATTTTATCAAGCTATATTTAAAAAGAACAAAACAACCTTTTTGTTTAAATTTAAACTTAAGCTAGAATCATTTTAAACAAATTAAACTTTTATCTTGAGTATTTTAAAGCCATATGGTTATTTATTTAATAGCTTAATATTAAATTAAATTAAATTTACAAATTACCAAAAATATTAGAATTAGATGCCTTTATTTATTAAATTTAAAACAAAGCTTGTCTATTTACAATATATACAGATATTTATATACAAATAAAATAGAAAACAATTTAATTAGCTTTTAAATAAAATCACCCATTTAAATATTTATTAAAGAAGATTATTAAATCAATTCAAATTTATTATTAACAATATTATCAAATCTATTTAATTTTAACACAGATTATTAAATTGATATTGCCAAAAATTCAGGATATAGCAATTAACTACCTTATATATTGGGTAATGAACCAATAGTCAAAATAAAGTGGTGTGAAAATAAAACAAAGTTTATTTGAATATTTTTCGGTTATGTACTTACATTGAATGTAGTGAATTTAAGTGCGATAGAGAATTAATGAATCAACAGATTTGGGAAAATAGCTTTAAATCTAACCTATGACATTAATAGCGTCCCGTAAAAAGTGTTCTCTTTATTCCAATAAAAAAAGTCTTAAGGAAGACAAACCCTGAACGACATTGATTAGAGGAAGAAGGAAGAGTTAGTCAAATTAAATTTAAGCTTCAATTTTTTCAAAGAAATAAAAGGATTTAATCACTATTTCTTCGTATAGGTGAGTAATATGTTTTTGAGAATAAGAGTGATGATATAATCAATAAGAGCCCCCATTTTGTTGCCTTAGATGTTCAAAACCAAGACCTTTTGGAAACTTTGTGTGTATTACCTTACCGATTGTCGCTTGAGCTAGTGGCTACTAAATCTAGGTGAGTAATATTATAACCTTTACCAATCGAGTCATTTTGGGTATTAATATTATGTTTGAATTATTGTTGTGGAGATTATAAATATATTTTTATGACGTTATAGTGAACCATTTTGAAATACGGTGAAAATGTTATGGTATTGGCTAATTTAAAAATGAAACATGAGATAATCACCCTTAAATGATTTAAAACCTGAATATGATGTTTACTAGGTTAATACAAAGGGATTTTATGTTTCATAAATTTCTCATGAGTTAGTTATTTATTACGAGTTTTCTAACAAGAAAACAAGTAGTTTTGGCTGTAAAATAATCTATTAAATATTAGCAATTACTACATTGGTCCAAATATTGTATTAGATTTAGAAGATAGTACTTGTGATTTCTTATAAGTTTCCCATAGTTTTCTTGATTCATATAAATTTAATGGCAAAATAACGAATTGCCCATTAAACAAATTATTAAGGAGCTAACTGAATTGATGAGAACTTGATCGGGACAATTGCATAATATGGCAGCTTTTACCATTCAACTTTTAAAATCAAAACTTTTTGTAATTACAAGTGTAAAGATATAATTACATTATTAGGTAATAAATTAGTTTTTTTTCATTTATGAACTTGCCATTGTGTCCTTATCACCCTCTCCTTATCAATATATATGATGCCCTTATCTTTAAGAAATAAGATAATATTATCACTATAAATATGTCCTTACCTCGAAAATAATAAGAACATTCAGTTAAGGACTCATACTTAGTGAAATTTTGATGTTAAGTTGTAATATAACGAAAAGAACATAATTGAAATGATATCCCCTATCGAAAAACAGATAAGAACAACATTCTTGTCTCTATTTGAATCTTTAGTCCACCATGAGGAAAACCTTAAGCGGGCCCATTTCTAGCTCGAAGTAAACTATATGGGACGATTAGAATATAACCATATTACATAACATTAAAATACCTAGCCCAACTATAAAGAAACCTTGATGTAGCCCAAAGTTAATATGGCTAAAGACCAAAGTAAAATCTAGGACGGTAAGCATATGTCCGTAACTCACACAAATATTCCATTAGGCCCATTTTGAAGGGGCTTATAGTATCGATCACAATTTTTATGGCTTGCCCCAAAGCGGCCCTAATCACTTACCCTATAGCACGACCTAATCGCCCAATTTTATATGACCACATAAATTTATATGTTAAGGTGCCGAGACAATGTGGCCATCAGTATAAATATCTATTTATTTTTAGCAAGGCTAGCCTGATTTTGAGTGGGCTACCCACTTTCATAGGTGAACGTTAATAACAGGTGTTCGACACAGGTGCCTGAACAATTAAAGAAAAAACTAAATAGGACATAGTCAGATGCACCTAAACTACTATCCGACAAAGGATATCTGATCCCTATCATCACTACTGATGACATTAGAATATTTAGGCCCCATCACATGCCTAACCCTATATAATAGAGTCGCCAAGTTAGGCACAAAGTGCAGAGAATCACAAGCATATAAATATTTCCTATCCCAATTAACATCCTGCTTACCTTTTTCTCCAACAGAATACAAGATCATTCCTTCCCCCCCAGATGATAAACCAAAGAACGCTCTTTTCCCTCTTCTCCAACATGCATATGGAAACTATCACTCGATAGTATGTATCTCATTCTGAAGTCTTCTTGTACCCAGGATAGCTCACTAATTAGCCAATAAATTGGACACTGAAGGAAAGGGGCTATAGCTGAAATAGCAGTAACACAAGCCACTGAAATGACCTTCGAATCAACGCTAAAAGAAGGGAGAACCATAATAGGGTTAGCAATAAGTGCTACATCAACTAGAGATGCAGAGGGTCTAGGCTTCGGATCCCACTTTCTGACTGGAAGGCGAATGCAAGGTGTCACGTTCCAAATTTCAGCATTCGAAAATCGACACCCGTACTTCACTTGTACACGAATGCTGCAGATTCAACCGTTGAAATTTGACTCGTGCTGGAGCTTATAACACATTAAGTACAACATAACGGAAGAAAATGAATAATATCGTATACAACATTTGATATACAATGTTGGATACAATATTCATTTACAATGATGATACAATAGAATGATACAACTGAATACCAACATACATACACAGGAAACCACACTATACACATTTTTCCAGATATATACTTGCAACTAATCCAGTTCTTAAAAAACGAATGTTACTCACATGAAACCCATTTCGAACTGAGAGCTGCCTTGTTTTGAAAACTGCAGCTTTTTTTTCTTCTATCTTCCTTTAATCTTACTTTGTTGTTGAATGGATTGTTTACGTTAGTAGAATAATGATGTTTAATTTTCTGGTTTACTATGTTTTGACGGCCGAAATGAAATAGAGTAGATGTATATATAGAAAAGAGATAGTGTTTGTAGGGGGGCTTGCTGTACAAGATTGTTTCCTTTTGATCAGATTTTTTTTCTCTTGCCTCCATCTTTGACCAGAGATATTTTTGTTATGGAGGCTGGAATGATGTTAATTTGTATGTGCTGAGATGATAGCTTTAAGTACATATGTTTCCATTTTTGTTTACATGCATTATCATCTCATTTGATTTTTTTTGTGCTTTATACATAGATTTTTTTTCTATCTTCTTGCATACTCCTTTTTTTAGTTTTAACTTATGTTGTACACCCAAGAATCACTTATATATTTTTATATCTATTTCTAGTATAAATACTTATTTTTATTTCTTTGTCTTAAAGTTTAACTATCAAACATTTAATTCATATTAATATATCTTTATGCTTTTAAAACTAACTGCCCGTAAATTAATTTACATAAATAATATTTTAAAACCAAGTCATTTTTTCTAAGTCATTTATTTAAATTTTAAATTCAAATACAAATTCAATATTCAAATTCAAATTCTAAAGTCAAATTCAAATTTTATTCATATATACATATATGTATATATATTTCAAATTCAAATTGATTCCAAAATTTACATTAACTATTAATTTTAATTTAATTCAAAATCGGGATCGTTACAGATTCCCCCCTTAGAAAAATTTTATCCCCGAAATATACCAGGGAGACAACAAAAGAATAGATGAAGAATGTTTCATCAAATCTAATCGGATATCAATTCTGTATTTGACTTACCCAATCAGAATATCAACAATAGATACAGGAACGAATCTATTTAACACTTCACAAGATACTCGGGTCATCAAATCTACGAAATATGCAAGGCACCGGTTATTCCGAAGGATAACTAACCACTCGTAGAATATATCGAGACCCAAACAATAGATAAATGGATATGACCTTCCACAATTCTCAAACACTAGATATGGATTCCAAACTCAAGTCGGAATATCCCAAAGTATATATAACTTGTCCCTCTTCGGACTTCGATATTCACAAGAAATTACAATATAATTTCAAATTTTGGTTTAATCGAAATTGTTTTATCGATACAAATCTTCATATTCAACTTTATATTTAATTTGCCAATTTATTTAAAATAAAATTTCAAATTCATTGAAGTTAAAAATGGAAAGCTGATAGAAATTTAACGAAGAGAATACGAAATAGAAACTTATCTACATGATTCGTAAGAGTCGCCATTACACCAAAACTTCTCCCTCGAGCTGCCACGAAGAAATCAAAGAATTGAAATCGAATCAAAGAAGATTGATAGAGAAATATTGTTTCCGTTGTTGCAGGGTAGTGACCATTTGTACTGGTATTTCCCTGTCCCCTATCTTGTCCTCTTCTTGCACTCATACTTACTATCAGTGGATAGTAAGAGAATTTACTGAGGCATTAGAACGGGTATCTTAGGGATATACTTAATCTAGGGTATACTTCACCCTATCTCTAATGAGCTACTTAATGTGTTATACTCCTGAGCTAAAGTTTCAACCTTCAGCTATGATACCAAAATGCCACGTTCCAAATTTCAGCGTTCGAAAATCGACACTCGTACTTCACTTGTACTTGAATGCCATAGATTCAAACGTTGAAATTTGACTCATGCTGGAGCTTATAACACATAAGTACAACACAACGGAAGAAAATGAATAATATCATATACAACATTTGATATACAATATTGGATACAATATTCATTTACAATGATGATACAATAGAATGATACAACTGAAAATCAACATACATAGGAAACCACAATATACACATTTTCCCATATATATACTTGGAACAAATCCAGTTCTTAAAGAAAAAAAGAATGTTACTCACATGAAACCCAGTTTGAACAGAGAGTTGCCTTGTTTTGAAAACTGCAGTTTTTTTCTTCTATCTTCCTTTAATCTTACTTTGTTGTTGAATGAATTGTTTAAGTTAGTAGAATAATGATGTTTAATTTCTGGTTTACAATGTTTTGATGGCCGAAATGAAATAGAGTAGATGTATATATAGAAAAGAGATAGTGTTTGTAGGGGTGCTGTACAAGATTGTTTCCTTTTGATAAGGATTTTTTTTCTCTTGCCTCCATATTTGACCAGAGATATTTTTTTGTGGAGGCTAAAATGATGTTAATTTGTATGTGCTGAAATGATAGCTTTAAGTACATATGTTTCCATTTTTGTTTACATGCATTATCATCTCAATTGATTTTTTATGCTTTATACATAAATTTTTTCTATCTTCTTGCATACTTCTTTTTTTCAGTTTTAACTTATGTTGTACACCCAAGAATCACTTATTTATTTTTATATCTATTTCTATATAAATACTTATTTTTATTTCTTTGTCATAAAGTTTAACTATCAAACATTTAATTCAAATTAATATGTTTATGCTTTTAAAACTACCTACCCATAAATTAATTTACATAAATAATATTTTTAAACCCAATTCATTTTTTCTAAGTCATTTATTTAAATTTTAAATTCAAATACAAATTCAATATTCAAATTCAAATCGTAAAGTCAAATTCAAATTTTACTCATATATACATATACATATATATATTTCAAATTCAAATTAATTCCAAAATTTACATTAACTATTAATTTAAATTTAATTCAAAATTGGGATTGTTACACAAGGGATCATAAAAGGGCTTGATAGAGGCTTATCAATAGCATAAGCCTCATCAGTGTCGTGAAGAAACTGGCAAGTCGCACGTATATCCAATTTCCAACTGCATCGAACATCCACATCTGTGTCATGACCCTCAGCAATCCAGACTCTAAGTTTAAATGGCAATGGTTTATCTTAAGTGATTTCAATCAAAGCCCCGGTATATACTAGTCTTTTCCTAGCAACTGCATTAACATCAAAACACTTAACCTTTCCTACCAGGCTATTAAACCAGTTAAGTATAATCATGGGTTGCAAAACACATGGTATATGTGAGAAGTTCATCCAAATGGGGATAGCTAATACCTACTTCTCAGCCCTATCAACCGTGAGGCTCCAAGTAGTAATAAAGAAAGGATTTCTATCAATGAGGATCGGGTCAAACTCAAGAACACATTATCTTTCATCAGTTCTTGAGAATTTGAAAATGAACATCGAATTATTGAAATGCACCTGTAGAATAGCTCTGAGTTCCCGTGCTTGATGGTAAAGCCCTTTAACTAGATGATACCGTAGGAAAGAATCTAGGAAACATCCAACATAATAGTCAAACCAATAGTCAACTCCTGCTTGCAACTCTTCGACAAGAGGAACCATCATCCTCCCAATCCCAACTAAATCGAAGGTTCAAGGAGTATAATCCCCCCAATTTCTCAATAAACATACAAATAGCAAAGACCACTTATTAGGCTTAATATGGATAGGAAACTCATGAATAGATCCTACAGGAAGTGACTGGACATTAATTTTTGAATTGCAAACAGCGGGTTGGGGAAGTTTGGTGTTGGCATTAACACAAACATCTGTTACGCTATCCACCATATCAACAACATCAAAGCCAAAAACATTTTCATATCGATTAGGAGATAAGGATAATTTGCGATAAGCTAGGTAAACGATGATATCTACAGGAATTTCGAGATGTAAACCAAAATGTACCGAGGGCAGCTTGAAGAAAACCTAAAATAGCCTAGGGATAACCAAAGTAACCATAGGGAAATGCAACGACCCATATTTTACACATTGGAGGATCATAAAATGTTTTTATTTTATTCATGTTAAATCGTCTAACTCTAAAAATTTGAGAAATGACTCTTAAGAACATTTTTCACATCTATGATTTTTGTCGAATTTCTATATGACCATTTTGACCCTAAAATGCTTGTACAGACTATAAATTTTGGTAGGAGCCGACACTTCCATTGCTTCAGGATAATTGATTCACATTCCATATGGTGGTCATATTAGAAAAACGAACATATTGTTTGAGTGTTATAACTATTTTAAGTTTTGGCTGATATTGGCCTGCATCAATGTGTAATTAACTAAGCCTATACTTAGGCTCACTAATCCATCTCGAAAATTATGCAAAAGGAGGGCTATTAAGTGAAATCTAAGTCAATTCCGTCTTCCCCAAAATAGCTGTAAACCACCGTCAACCCTAATTTCATCAAAAATCATCTTCTTTCCTTACTAATCTTAGCAAAATCATCATTAGAGGGGTAATTAGCATAGGGGGATTGGAGATTATCATTTTTGACTGATTTTCATTCATCTCCTTTGCTGTCCACTTCAGATCTAAGTAGAGAAAGTGGTATTTTGGGTATTTGGTGAGTGGTTCTTGAACTCTCACTCTACAATGCATGTTTATACAGTTAAAAATGATATTTTTCACATGATTTTGATCCTAAAATGTTTTCTAACTTCATTCATGTTTTTATAGATATTTATAGATGAATTTTAAAGGTTTCGAAATAGTTTAAAAGGTTTGTAACTCCTGTTGTTCATATTAATATGATAGTGTAAAATTAGATCTAGGATATAATTTGCTTGACTTTCATATATTGGTTAGTTGAATGTAAGAATGGTTGCAAATGTATGTTATTTCTTGTATGTATGTTATGCTTTGATATGGTTTGCTAGTGCTTTTAGGTAGTTAGGAAAGGGTTGGTCAAATTGACAAATTCGAAGGCAAAAATGGTTAGAATTGGATGAAAATTGAAGGAGGGACTCTAGGGGATGTGATGAGCCTAGGATTCAAGTCGCATTAAAAATGAAGCTTAGTTGAGAAGTCAAAATTGAAAGCTTTTTTATCGATACTAAGAGGTATCGGGTAGTAGAAATAATTCGGTAGGGGATGATGCTTCATGGTAGGACTAAGGGTGATGAGTAGGAGCCAAGTGTTAGAGTTTGGTTAAGTGTTGGAGTTAGCACCGAGAGCTTTGGAGTTGGTGCCGAGAGCTTTAGGGGTTGAGAGTTTTTTTAAGAGTGGTTGGGGTCTAAGCACTTAGAAGATGGAGCGCTATAAGAAAGGAAAGGAACTTAGCCAAAATTTGGCCAAATATACCACTCATTAACAAGAGGTCTGGTCGAAATGAGAGGTCTCTTTTGATGTATTCATGGTGAAACTTTCAAGAGGGGAGTATAAACTCTACGTGTCATTCTGAAGGTGCTTGTTTATTTTTTGGGGTTTGACGGCAATATAGTAGAAAGATGATAGTTTCGGGACATCAGTGATGACAACTCGATGATTAAAGAGGTTAGGTTCTAAAGATGACGACGCTCGATATTGAAAGGAGTCGTGGTGAAGGTTATCTATAAAAGGCAAGTTCTAGGAAGGATGACCCATGGATAGAATATTTAATGGTTCAATCGTTGAATGTAGGAACATGGAATAGTTCCTTGAGGATAGTGGAAACCAGACAGAGAAAGGAAAAGCGCTCGAATGCATGTGCTAAGGGATCGTTGATACTCATAGTGTTTTTTGATGCACTCAAAACCAGGGATATTAAGAGGACACTCATGGGTGCTTTGTTTAGCTACCCCAGATCCGTTGTTTGGATCTATACCCTAGACTAGTGGAATGGGTCTAATATAAGCTTTGGAGCTAAAAGTGAGTACATTGAAAATTAGATTTCCATTAGTTCTTGGCAGGTGAAAGGCCGTACAAGTTATCATATATCTAGAGCACAGTGAGTGATAGTAAGGATTGTTTGATGGATGTTATGGTTGCTTTAATTGTCTTCTTCCGTAGTTCATCACTTTAAGGATGTCATCGGGGATAGGTATTAGGGATAGGGATACCTGGACACCAGTCATTTTACTTAGTTTGTAGTATACCTTTATGATATTTGTAAAGTAGCACGTTATGTTCGTTATGTGCTAACTCTTTGGTTGTAGAGATAGGTCAGCTATGAATCATATACCCTATTCCTTACTATATCGACTTGTACAGTATTTTGAGATTAATTCGTCACTCACACCAGACTATTGTCTGACTCGAGGTTTTATGATTTACTTCATGTTATCTTGAGTACTTTTAAATGAGTAGACAAGGTAGCAGGTCTTGGTGTATGTAGTGTAGTGTAGTGCACAGGACGAGCGGGATGGAGGTTCTTATATTATATATGGATAATATGTTTATTCCGCTATGCAACACTGAAGCCTAGATAGTGTTTTCTTATTACTATTATGAGACATATTTGAGTTTATCTCCATTCTGTATAAACTCTATTACTATGTTGTATTACTATGGTAGCATAGTTTTTGGATGTCACTTCTAGAGGGGAGAAGTGAGATTCTTGGGTTATGTTGTCTCTGGATAGGGTATAGCGGTTGACATGCGAAGGTGGCAGCGGTTCAGGATTGGAACCAACCTAAGAATGCAATTGTTGTAAAGTGTTTCCTAGGATTATGGAATATTATAGATGCTTCATCAAGGACTTCTCGAAGGTAGTCACACCGTTGACCAATTTAATGAAGAACAATCGTACTTGACGAGCACACCAGTATTGACCATTCCAAGAGGGATTGAGGAGATGACAGTATACATAGACGTCTATAATACCGAGTTAGGTGTGATGTTGATGCAAAAGGGAAAAGTTGTCATCTACTTAGTCGATAACTAAAGCCGCATGAAAGGAAGTATCTGAGTCATGATTTGGAGTTGGCGACGATAGTGTTTGCTTTGAAGATTTAGAGGTACCTTTTATTAGGAGAAACGATCAAGCTGTTCATGGACCACAAATCCTTGAAATGCCTTTTCTCACAAAAGGATCTCAACCTTCGCCAATACCTATGGTTGGAACTCTTGGCCTCCTATGACTTTGACATTTCGTATACGTCTGGCAAGGGAAATTTGTTAGCCAATGCGTTGAGTAGAAGACATGCCAGCCTGGGAGCAATGCACTTGAAGTGGAAGCAGTTGTAGTATATTACTGGCTATGATTTTAGACCTCCTTGCGATTTGGAGCCAAAGATGTTGGCAAGTGTAATGATCAACCAACTTTGATTGAGTAGATCGACACTAGTTAGAGGTGAGATGCTAGACTAGCAGAGATCATGGAAAAAATAGAAGCAGGAGTAGGGTCTGAAGACATGAAGCAATATGAACTCAACCGAGAAGGTTGGCTCCATAAGGATGAGAGAATATTTTTCCCTGAAGTTGATGGATTATGAGACGAGGCACTATAAGAGTGCCACCATTCTAGGTTGTCTATAAATCCCATCGGTAATCAGATGCACCATGACACGAAGCATTGCTATTATTGGGAGGGGAAAAAGAGGGATGTCAAAACATTCATCTCGAAATGTAACTGCCTTTTGGTGAAGGCAGAGCAGAGAAAGCCAAGTGGATTACTACAACCGCTTGAAGTTCCCAACTAGAAGTAGGAGAAGATATCTTGCATTTGGGTTATAGTCAATAGATTGATGGAAAGTGCCCAATTCATACCCATCAAGTCTATTATAACGACATCCAAATTTGTGAGTTGTATATGATTTGGATAGTATGGTTTCATAGAACATTGAAGAGTATTGTGAGTAACTGAGACCTATTGTTCACTTGTGGGTTTGGAAGAGCTTACAAGAGGGGGCTTGTGGGATGATCACTTGCATTTGGTAAAATTCACATATAACAATAGTTATCGGTCTATTATCTGCACCATATGGAGCATTACATGGCCGACTATGTAACACTCCTTCATGTTGACGGGAAGTGAGCGAAAAACTGATACTTGGACAAGGTACGACTAGAGAAACCTTGAAGAATGTATGGATCATTCGGCAACAAATAAAAGTTTCTTCGGATAGACAAAAGAGCTATGTTGATAGAAGACACAGAGATTTGGATTTTTTCATCGATGATATGGTGTTTGTGAATATTTTTCCTTTGAAGAATGTTATTCGTTTCTGTAGTAAGGGGAAGTTAGTGCCGAAATTCGTAGGTTCATTTTCAATAATAAAGGGGATTAGGAACCTAGCATATAGGGTCAACTTACCTCAGTAAACGGCGGGCATGTACAACATCTTCCATATTTCTCATATGTGGAAGTTTGTGCATGACTTAGGCATGATGATTGCACCGGGTCAACCTGATGACATTGAGATCGAATCAAAAGCTTTAAGACCTCGTAGACCAGTTCGTATTGTCGAATTCGATACGAAATAGCTTAGGAGAAAGACAGTAGATTTAGTGCGGGTTTAATGAGATGAAAGTAAAGGCGATTTCACGTGGGAAACCGAGGAAAGCATTTGGGCCACATATCCAAAGCTCTTTAGAAGACGAGGCCTACTGTTTACCATATTTACTTTCATTTTGATATCATATAGGGCAATTTAGTATCTCCCATGTAAGGACATGCTTATATATATATATATATATATATATATATATATATATAATTAATTGCATGGCTGCTTATTTGATGTGTTTGATGGTTGCACATGGTTGTTAGGCATGCAGGGTAACCACAGCTAACTATTCTTTAATTTGTTTGAGGATTTCGGGGGCGATATTCCTAAAGGAGAGAGAGCGTAACGACCCGTGTTTTACATTTTATAGGATCATAAAATATTTTTATTTTATTCATGTAAGATCATATGACTTTAAATTTTTATGAAATGACTCTTATGGACATTTTCCATGTCTATGATTTTTGCCGAATTTCTATGTGACCATTTTGACCTTAAAAATCTTGAATGGACTACGACTTTTGGTAGGAGACAAATTAGGGTCTCAAATCACTTCTATTGCTACAGGACGATGGTTTTTCATTCCATAGAGTGGTCATAATAAAAAATGGATATACTATTTGAGCGTTATTGTTTTTTAAGTTTTGGTTGTTGTTGGCCTATACTAGTGGATAATTAACTAAGCCTGTACTTATCCCCACTAACCCATCTCGAAAATTGTGCTAAAGGTAAGTTGTAAAGAAAGATTTAGGTCATTTCTGTCTTCCCCAAAATAGCTCTAAACCTTCATAGAGGGGTAATTAGCATAAAGGGATAGAAGATTTTTTGTTTTGGTTGATTTAAATTCATTTCCTTTACTATCCACTTCATATTTAAGTAGAGAAAGTGATATTTTGGATATTTGGTGAGTAGTTTTTGACCTCTTGTTTTACTATCATGCTTGTATAGTTAAAAAAGATGTTTTTAACATGATCTTGATCCTAAAATGTTTTCTACCTTTAATCGCATTTTTATAGATGTTTATGGCCAAAATTTAAAGGTTTCGAAATGGTTTAAAAAGATTTTGTATCCCCTTTTGTTCATAGTCATATGCTACTGTAAAAGTTAGACCTAGGATATAATTTGCTTGATTTTCATGTATTGGTTAATTGCGTGTATGTGTGGTTGTACATATATATGCTATTTCATGTATTTGTGTTGTGCTTTGATGTAGTTTGCTAATATATTTAGGTAGTTAGAAAAAGGGTGGTAAAATTAAAAAATAAAAGGCAAAGATGATTGAAATTGGATGATACTAGAAGGAATGATCGTGGAGCATTGGAGGAGGCCAAGATTCAAGTTACATCAAAACTGGAGCTAAGTAATGGGGTCTGTACTGAGATAATTTTAATTGGCATCGACAGGTTTCGGTGGATAGGAAACAACTCGGTGGAGGATGGCGCTTCATATGGGGACTAAGAATGAAGAGTAGAAGCCAAGTGTTAGAGTTTGGCTAGTGTTGGACTTAGCACTAAGAGCATTGGAGTTAGTGCCAAGAGCTTTGGGGGTTGGTACTGGGAAGAGTGGTTGGGGTCCAAGCGCTTAGAAGATTGAGTACTAGAAGAGAGGAAAGGAACTTAGCCCAAAGTTGGCAAATTATACCACTCTGTACCGAGAGGTCTGATCGGTACTGAGAGATCACTTTTGATGTATTCACGAGGAAACTTCCATGAAGGGGCGTATAGGCTCCGCGGGTCGTGTTGAAGGTTTTTTTTGTTCACTTGGGGTTTGACGGCAATATAGTAGCACAATGATAGCTTCGGGACTTCGATAATAACAACTTTGCGATGAAATGGGTTATTGTGACGAACTCCCAATACTAATGGCATCGAATATACATATGATAATGCACCGCTGTTGTACCGATTGTTAAGGTTTAAAATGAAACAAACAACACATAATTTATAGTATATCTCACGGCACATGGAATAAAATATAATATCACAGATATAAAATAAAAGAGGTGGTAATAACTAAGCGATCCAAATATCAAAGTACAAATAGACAAAGTTGTACATCATGAAATAGAGTTTATACAACAGAAATAAACACATATAACTGTCTCATACGAATAGTAATAAGCAAGCATTGACAAGTTTCCACGGTGTTGCACAACGGAATAAGCATGGAAATCCATATATAATACGATATAGCTCCATCCAGCTCGTCCTCTGCATGGCTACTACATCGCACCTAGACCTGCTATCTAGTCTACTCATTTAAGAGCGCCCGAGATATTAAAAAGCAGAGAATAAAATCTCAAGTCAGACAACAGTCTGGTGTGAGCGATAAATGAATCTCAAAGTACTATACAAGTCGATACAGTACTTTCATCATACTGTTAGATCGCCACCAATCATCATGCAACAAGCCAACATCTCCACCTTGACCTCTCGAACCACTATACCAACCCTCTGAAGTTCCATCCCCATAGGACTAAGTTAGAGAGCTCGATATCAACCTCTGAACTCGATAATGACCTCTATACTTGGCCAACTAGTGGCCAAGTCTCTTCCCATCCCATTCCTTACTTCTACTGTTTCTTTCCTATATGCTTTGACCCCAACCAATCTGCTCCAAATCAAGTCGTTGTGTCTTCAAAGTACCCTATTTCAAATCCTTGAAAAAAGTCTTCGTAGCCTCTAACACTTAGCTAATCTCCAATCCATTACATTAAGAAATCTCTACTAGATAACATCTCCCCTTCCACTAAGTCGTTGTCGACATGGACCAACACAGAGACTAAAGTATTGACCTCCCAAGTCGATATCAACCTCCATGCTAAGAGAATTTAGAGTTTAGATTTAGGCCATGAGCTCTTCCCTAGATCCAAAATCTGCCTCGGAAGTTCCATCCAATTCCGACCAGTTTTGCCTCCGATTTGCCCAATTTGCCAACCTATCTACCTAACATCCAAAAAGCTAGCAAACACATCAAAACAGAACATACAATCATAGAATAGCATGCATATACATCAATCCATACAACCATTACATGAGAATGTGATAATTAAACTAGTTTTACTCTAAATCTAAGTTTTACATTAGCATGTGCATATGAATGATGGAAATTACACTAGCATGTGGACATGAGTTAATGCATTAAAATCCATTTTAAAAACCATTTCTAAATCTCCAATTTCTGGTCATAAGCATGTAATGGATAAATGGTTAAAGTTAGAAAACCTTTTTTAGATCAAAGTCATGTTAAAAACAAGCCTTTTAACTATATGAACAAGTATGGATGAGTGAGAGGGAAAGAACCACGCATCAAATACCTAAAATACCCAATTTCTTCCTTAGATTTAAAGTTGACAGAAAGAGAGAAGGAGCCTAATCCATAAAAATGATAATCTAGCTTTCATATGCTAATCTCCTCTTTAATAAATGATTTCACTAAGGTTGGTAAGGAAAAGATGTGATTACTGATGAAATTAAGGCTAGTGAAGGTTTGGATCTATTTTGGGGAAGATGGAAATGACTTAGTTCAATTCCTATAGCATCCCATTAGCAGAAATTCCAAAATGGGTTAGTGGGCCTAAGTACTTACTTAGTTAATTACCCACTAAAGCTAGCCAGCCGCTAACAAAAATTAAAACTGTAGTAACTTTCAAACGATAAGTTTGTATTTCTATTATGACCACTCTACGGAGTTGGAAACCATCATCCTGAAGCAATAGAAATGGTTTTTGAATCTAATTCGGCCGATATCAAAAGTTATAATCCAAACAACATTTTTAGGATCAAACTGGTCACATAAAAAATCAAAAAAAAAATCATAGGTGTGGAAAATGTCACTAAGAGTCACTTTCCAAAATCTTAGAGTCATACAACCTCATGTAAATAAAATAAAAATATTTTACGATCATTTGATACGTAAAACACGGGTCGTTACACTCCCAACCCCCCTTAAGAATTTTGCCAGTGAAATCCCCAAAGAAACGTAGAAAATCAATCATAGTTACCCCGCATGCCTAACAATCATGTACATCACCAAACATGTCAAACACATAATCATGCAATTAATAATACAGGAAAACCTATCCTAGCATGTGGGATATTATACTATCTTATATGATATCAAAAACGATAAATAACGGGCCTTACCATATGAAGAGCTTCGAATGTGTAGCCCTTGTACTCTCCTTGGTTTTCCATGTATAATCGCCTTCACTTTCTCCCTATTGAACCGTCACCGACTCCATCGTCTACCTCCTAAGCTATTTCATATCACGTCTAACAATACGAATAGGCCTCTGAGGCCTCGAAGCTTTTGGTTCAATCACGACATCACCAAGTTAATCTGGTGCAATCGTCGTGCCTGAGTCATGAACAAGCTTCTGGAAATGAAAAACGTGGGAGACGTTATGTACAGCTGCCATCTCCAGAGGTAAGTTTACCTTATATGCTAGGTTCCCAATCCTCTCCGCTATCGGAGAAGAACCTATGAATCTCGATGCCAACTTCCTCTTGCTACCGAATCGAGTAACATTCTTCAAAGGGGATATTTTCACAAATACCATATCACCGATAGTAATTTCTAGATCTTTACACTTTCTATTAGTATAACTCTTCTACTTATCTTGTGCGGCTTTCATTTGTTGTCCAATGATCTCTATCTTCTTTTAGGTTTCTCTAATCATATCTAGCCCAAATATTGGCTTCTCGCCTGCTCCTTGCCAGCACGAAGGGGCATTACACGATCATCCATACAAAGCTTCATATGGTGCTATAACGATACTAGACTAATAAGTATTATGTGGGAAAATTCAACTAGATGTAGGTGACTATCCCACGAGCCCTCAAAATCAAGAATACACGCTCACAAGAGATCCTCTAATATATGATTCACTCTCTCAGTCTACCTACCTATTTGTGGATAATAGGCCGTACTAAGATGTAGCTCAGTACCCAATGCCTCCTATAAGCTCTTCCAAAATCCACTAGTGAATAATGGGTCTCGATCGCTCATAATTCTCTTCGGTACACCATGAAATCGTACAATTCATTTCACCGACAGCTTGGCCAGTTGGGTTGCCGTTATGCTTGACCAGATGGGTATAAATCTGACGCTCTTGGTCAATCGATCGAATATGACCCAAACGCTGTCATACGCTGCTCGAGTCCTTGGCAGTCCATTAATGAAATCCATTAATATCTGCTCTCACTCCCACTCGAGAACTTCTAGCGGTTGCAATATGCCACTTGGTTTCTTTTGCCTTGGCTTCACCAGCTGGCAGTTCAAACACTTTGAGATGAATGCCTCAACGTCCCTCTTCATCCCTTCCTGATAGTAGGACTGCCTCATGTTAAGGTAAATCTTATTTAGATCGGGATTTATGGTCAACTTGGGATGATGGCACTCTTATAGCACCTCGTCTTGCAATCCATCAACATCGGGAACAAACAGTCTCCCATCCTTATGAAGCCAACCTTCTCAGTCGAGCCCGTATTGCTCTATATCCTCTGACTCTAATCCTCCTATTTTCTCCGTGATCTTAGCCAATCTAGCATCTCGCTTCTGACTGGCATCGATCCACTAAATCAAAGTAGGCCCGATTGTCAAACTTGCTAGCATCTCCGACTCTAACTCGCAATGAGGTCTGAAGTCACGACCACCAATATAATCTATATGTTTCCACTCTAGAAAGATCGACTCCAAACTGGCATGCCTTCTACTTAATGCATTAGCGACAACATTCCCGTTACCAAGCGTATTGAAATGCCAAAGTTGTAGAAGCTACGAATTCCAACGACCGCTACTGTCAAAGGTTGAGATCTTTCTTGGGGAAAAGGTGTTGAGATCTTTTAAGGGGAAAAGGTACTTCAAAGATTTATGGTCCACGAACATCTCGGACCTTTCCCTAAGTAAATAGCGCCTCCAAATTTTCAAAGCAAACCTATCACCATCCACTCCAAATCATGAGTTGGATACTTCTTCTCATGCGGCTTCAGCTGTCAATTAGCGTAGTTGACAATCTTTCCCTTTTGCATGAATATCTCATATAATCTAGTACCACAAGCATCTGCATATACTGCCAGCTCCTCATTTATGCTTGGAATGGTAAAAACATGTCCGCTCGTCAACCTCTCCTTCAGAATCAAAATTGCCTGCTCATATCTTGCAGCCCAAGTAAAAGTCTGATATTTCTTTATCAAATTAGTTAACAATGCGGCTACCTCTGAGAATGGTAATGCATCAATAATATTCCGCCAGTCCAAAGAAACTCCTCAGTTCAGTAGCATCCTTGGGTTGGCTCCAATCCGAAACTGGTGCCACTTTGGTAGGATTTACTACCATGCCCTGCTCAAAGATAACATGACCCAAGAATCTCACTTCTTTTCTCCAGAAATGACATTTTGAAAACTTTGTTTCGGTTTGTGCTTCCACAGCACTTCAAGCACAATCCTCAAGTGTTTCTTACGTTTCTCCTCCGTCCTGGAATAGATCAGAATATCATCTATGAACACAAGTATGAACTTGTTAATCTGAACCCCGAAGACACGGTTCATGAGATCAACAAAGTATGTTGGAGCATTGGTTAGCCCGAATAGTATAACCAGCCACTCATAGGAAATAGATGGCCTATGAAATGCAGTAATCGGCACAATGTCATTTGCTACCTTCAACTGGTGAAATCCAATAGCCAAATCAAATTGGGAGAACACCTTCGCATCATGGAGCCGATTGACAAGTCATTAATACATGGAAGTGAATACTTGTTCTCCTTTATCAACATATTCAGCACAAGATAATCCACACACAACCTTAGAGAGGCATTCTCCTTAGTGGAAAATACTACGGGTGCACCCCACTTAGATATGCTCTTACAAATGAACCCTCTTTTCGAAAGATCATTTACTTACACCTCTAACTCCTACTCCCTAGGTGTTATATGCCTTAAAGGAATAACTATAGGTTCGGCATCCTTCGTTAAGTCTATACGGAACTCAATCTCCCTATGTGGCGGTAATCCGGTCATCTTCTCAAATATATCCAGATAGTCCCTAACAATAGGCACAGAAGACATCTCATCCTATGGAATCTCAAGCGAATATAAAATGCTAATCATTACCCCATCCTTCGGTAGGCAGCAAACTACTACTACACCCTTCCATAGCCCTATTTATCACCAACAACTTCTCACAATCTACTACTACCGCATGCTTCTTTAGCCGGTCCATTTCCAAGATAATCTAGAACCCAATGAAATTCAAAAAAAATCACACAAACAAAAGAGAATCCATGACTCGAACCGTGAAAAACCATACACATGTTAGTGGAGCCTGCAACAAGGTTCGTCACAACCAATGGTCGGTCAACTATTTTGGGATTCAATCCTACTCTATTTTATTAGGTCATTAGATATAGAGAAATATGAAGTTATATCAAGTAAAGTACATACGGGGACATCATAAAAGGAAATCATACATTGAATGACAATTCCCTTCCCTTTCTCTTTCGTCGGGGGAGCACTCGATGAAATTGTAATAGCGTCTAAAGCGTATACCTTCACAACTTATTTCTACTCCACTATTCTAGAAAATTCTTTTGTATATGCCCAAGATTTCCATAGTTGTAACAGTACTTCTTCCTATCTATTTTGCAATCTCTTATCAAGTGACTCTTATCTCCACAACCATAGCAAATAGGATCCTACTTAGCCTCCTTCTGAGCATTCTTCTTCACATTCTTTCCTCGAGACTGGGTTTTATTTACAAACCATTCTTCCTCCCTTCACTACTTTGTTGTAATTTCGTTTCTTCCTTAACAACAATAGCTGATTTGAACTTCGGGTATAAACTCTCCTAGCGAAGAGCTTTCTCGATGAGTCTCTCAAATGGATCATCGATATGACCCATTAGCTTCTCCCTTAAATAGTCATCCAAACCCATAATAAACTTCTCGTTCTTCCTCAATAGAGTATTGTTAGCACCAAAATTGGTCACTAACACCCTTGAGTAGAGTTATGTAGAGAGATTAATGAAGAGAGTAAATTAGGACAGAAAAATAGTGTAATTCAATGAAAAAGAATAACAAAAACGAGAACACCAGATTTATAGTGGTTCGGCATAACTGCCTACACTCACTTTGAGTTTAATCTTTATTGCTTTCTCAATTACTTGGATACAGATACAATCCGTAAATCAATCACTTGGATACAAGTTTGAATTAAAAAGAGGAGAGTATAAGAAATGGCAGAGTCTCCCCAGTATTCCCGGAAAAAAGGTCCATTTCACTGTGCCCCTGCCCCTCTATTTATAGACGAAGATGGGTTGGGCTTCCCTGGTGGGCCTGGTAGCTGAATAACTCAGTCCAAATGGAGTAAGCCCCGTATGTCGACCCAAATAGGCCGAATGACCAAACGCCGAACCTTCATCTTTATGCCGAACGAAGTGAGGCCGGATGCTCTACATGCAGCACGAGATTTGTGCCGAACGGTGCAAGGTGTTGAGTGAGGGGTGTAGGCCGAACGAGGCTGGTAATGCCGAACAGTCCAGGAATGCCGAGTGAAGCATGAATGCCGAGCGCTCTAGAAGTCAAACGCTCTTAAATACCATTTGACCCATATGTGCCGAACGTATCTTGTATGTCGAACGTTCATGGATGCCGAACGTTCCTTGTATGCCGAACGTTCATGGATGCCGAACATTCTTTAGGTGCCGTTCGATATTCAATACCGAACGTCCCTTTATGCCGAACATCCTTCTAATGGGCCTGACAACTTGCTAACACCTCCAGGCTCTTCGAGGTCAGAATCTTGTCTAGCGCTAATAATAGCGTCTTCAACTGTCGTTTTGTAACCGAGCCAAGATGCCGGTTAACATTTGCCCCCCAAAGCGTGTCGTGTGAAGCAACACAACACGCTTTGAATCAGCGAGTATTCCTTGTCTTCAGAAAGAAATCCATCATGTTTCTTTAATAGTCATTATCCTTCGACTTTATTCTCCCAAGCTGTCATATCCTTCTTTGGCCGTCTTGACGCTTGGTTGATTCCCAATATTATAAATCCAGGGTTGTAGTTCATCAGTGACCACTCGTGTCTGATTCTACAGAGCTAGCAAGCTTCGGCTATCTGATCTAGTATTTTCTCAATAACCCTTAGTGAGAATTTAATTTCTGTTGATTTCAAGAAGTCGGACTTGTTCGGATATACACATGCATGTTTGGGTACATGTTCTTTCCATTGGCTCTCGAATGCGTTTTATATGCTTATAAGTCGTCGCCAACTCCGTCCAGTTTAATTGCAATTCAATTGTGATTCCTTATTTGTATTTTCTGTGAAATAAGGGTTGCAATCAGCCACTTGAGGAGTTTTCCAAACCCCTCTTCAGTAAAAACTCTATGATTTTGTCCACAGCTTCAACCTTTAGGATTGGTAAGAAGAGGACGTCAATGCCCCCAAGTGGGAAACGGCCGTGGACTAGCCATTTGAGTAATTTCCATCGGTGGGGTTCCTGGATTTTTGCAAACATCTTGCACTTTTCGCATTGTCTAGCATGATCGACCGTATTTAGATTGATAGTTGGCCAGTAATACCTGTAGCAAAGTATCTTCTTTATCATGGTTTTCCCCCATGATGCTATTACCGCATTCTTCTTCATAGAATTTGCTCAAGATATCATCATGGGCGATGCGCCGAAGCATGGGGATGGATAAACTCCTTTTGACAAATGACTTATTCTTAGATGATTTGGTATGAAGATTTGAGGAGGATCTGTCGTTTTCCATTCCTCCGTTCAGTAAGAATTCCTCATTGTAGATAGTCTTTGATGGGAGTCAACCATGACACCTTTTCATTTTGTTCGCTGAGGTGTGTAATGATGTAATACGTGAAGTCAGTTAGTGGCCCTTGGACTTGGTCGAGATATGGAGCAAGACAATGCCCCCTAGCAAGATCAACTTCCTTAAATTTGTATACTACCAATCAAGAATCACAAAAGATATGTAAAGTTTTCACTTCAAATCCTCTAGCAAGTTTGAGGCTGGCAGCCAAGGCTTCATACTAAGCATCGTTGTTTGTTATAGGTAAATCGAGTTTCAGGACGTAGCAGATTGATCGTTCCTCGGGAGTTATTATCATGACTCCTATGCCATAACACTGATCATTGGATGCTCCATCCGCGTACATTTTCCATCTTATGGTTGGATCTCTGCTATTCTTCGAGTAGTGTTCTGAGGTAGTGAATTTGGGTGTGAGGTCTGCTGATTTCCGTCCTTAGATAGCCCTTCGAGGGAAATAAGTGATATCGAATTAGCTTAGTTTGATATTTTATTTAAGTAGTCTTCCAGACGTCTCAGGTCATTGTATGCCCTGTCGCAACGGCTGGTAGGCATAGACGTTGATGGATTGAGCCTAAAAGTAAGACTGGAGCTTTCATGGTGAAATCAATAGATATTATGCTAGCTTTTGTAGCTTCGGGTTGATATCCAATGCATGGCTCGCGATAGTTAACGAAATCACATATGCTTGTCAGAATGGGTCTAAGGGAACATATCATCATTTATTCAGAAAATCCAACTAATTCTTTTATCATCACTACACTGAGTTGTGATCCGATATTCAGCACCCGGAAAGGGTCGTCATGGCTGAGTGTAATGTCGACCGTCACCTTAGCAGGTGCCATCCTAGATTCTTTGAGTACAGATGTAATTATTTTGCCTAACTTTCAATGTGAAATATGGTTGGGACGACCAATAATGATGGTTGCTCTAGTCGAACCCCAGAGTCTTGTCATGAGTTTTTAAGTCTAACAGCGAAGGACTCTGAATGCTCCAATAGATTATCAACAAATGGCCAAAGATCAGGCTTAAAAGCGCATTGAAGGAAATGTCGAGTGGGGGTCAGCCTCGAGTGGCATGCAACTGTATAGCTGGATCTTGCTATGAGTTTGAATTTGCTTGTGTATTCGAGTAACGCACTTTCTATTCAATGCATTCATGATCCTTTACCCGTTCTTCGGGTTGGAGTGAAAGTCAATTGCTCATGAGCTAAGGTGTCAATTCAATGATTCAATCTCTAGGCATCCTTTCGGTCGTCTCCTTGAGCAACTGTAAGCACTATATATAAGTTTTAATACTGAGCTATCGTAGCCAGTTTTAGGATGACCATGCGTCTTCTCCCAGTCTCGGGTTGATAAATGTACTGCATGGACGGTTAAGTCTCGTCCTAGCTATGTTTATGTTTTCACCTAAGTTCCAAAGACATAGAGGTGATCGGTGAATTTTCGGTTCACATTCATCTTGCTCCTCGCTCGTGCCCCCAGGTCTGGGGCATATACCGATAAGTAGGAAGGCCAGCCATGCCCTCTTTAGCTTTACTCTCTTTCCCGTTGAATCGTGGGATCATGTCAATCGATAGGAGACTAGGTCTCACCTATCTCGGATTTTATCGTGGTTTTTCATTCCAAGAGGAATACTTCGATGCCACGTCAGTTTCAGGGCGTAATTTGGACAGTGGATGGTCATCTACGTCCACTTTGGTTCATACTCTGTAATCAGTTCTCGGGGTAAAGTTGTCTACAAATGCAGTCGGGTTATGCTCATCTAGTTTCATACTCCTCCTGACGAACCGAATGAGGGTGCTGGAGAATTTTTGACCAAGTATTCATGGTTTACCCTCCTTTCTATACTCTGGAGGTCATAGTTTTTCAAGAAACATCCGAGTCACATTCGTATGTGCTTGGTGAGGATTGGTATTGACCCTCGATCTGAGGTATGATATAGTCGATTGCTCGTAGCTTTGGATGCCATTTCGATTGGTTTTATATTGAGGCTTCCCTGCAGTCGTTGCTTCAAGTTATAAAGAACGCCACGCTAGAGCTATAGTAAGCTGTCGTATTCAGCTTTTTAGTGATTTGTACCCATGCTCCTAGCATTGATTTAGCCAGGCCACTAGTTGGATGGTCGAACTCCATCCTTAGCGGGTTAATAATCCTTCGGTCGATTCCACGCCGAAGTTTACGTAATAGAGAATGGTCGGAATCCACTCGTCTATTTATCGATGTTTATACACCACTCTGCATTCTGGTGACTTAGTGTTATTCTCCCCCCGGTTGATTCGCGCCCAATTTGTACTCATGCTTCGGTCCATGCTCCGGGGACTTAGAGATTTGTCGAACGGTTTATGCTTTAGTACACAGTTCGAGACGCAGGAATTTTTGTCAACTCGTTTATACTCCAGTCCGCATTCTGGGATTTTAGAGTAATCTAGTCCGCTTCTGGGATTTGGAGATTCTTCTCAAGTCTTCTATAATCTAGTCCGTGCTCTGGGGACTGAGAGTACCGTAGTCCGCACTCTGGGGATGTAGAGGTTTTTTAAGCCGTTTATACTCTAGTCCGCACTCAGGGGACTTAGAGCACTCTAGTCCGCACTCCGGGGATGTAGAGGTTCTTAGGTCGTTTATACTCTAGTCCGCACTCAGGGGACTAGGAGCACTTTAGTCCGCACTCTGGGGACATAGAGGTTTCTGAGTCGTTTATACTCGAGTCCGCACTCTGGGGACTTAGAGTACTCCAGTCCGCACTCTGGAGACTTGGAGGTTTAAGTCGTTCATATTCTAGACCGCACTCTGGGGACTTAGCGTACTACAGTCCTCACACTGGGGACTTGGAGGTTTAATTCGTTTATACTCTAGTCCGCATTCTGGGGACTTAGAGTACTCCCGTCCGTGCTCCGAGGATATAGAGGTTCTTAGGTCGTTTATACTCTAGTCCGCACTCAGGGGACTTAGAGTACTCCCGTCCGCGCTCAGGTGATTGGAGCGCTTGATGAAGACAAGTCCGGAACATCCTCCTATACCGACGGGGGTTATGAAGTAGAAATTACAGGCGCCTCTAATCACACATCCGAATTGAGCATGAAGGAGCGGCTCGAGAAAGAGAAGGTCAGGGTCAAGGTCGACCCCCGAGTTGTGGACTTGGACGATCCTTTGAACAAGCCGTTGAAGGTCATCCTTCCTGGCGGGTCCAAGCCTATGGAAGTTCTCCGTACTTCTTCAGTTGCTACCCCTCTATCAAAGAAGAGTACCAAGGGTAAATGCTATGGAGAGGAGCCGTCCGGAAAGGTGTTGAAGAAGTACAAAAAGTGATTACTATCCTCGTTCAACGAGAGTTAGTTTAAGTCATGTAATTATTTTCATCTATTTCCTTAGTCCTTGTAAATAGAATGTCGGCTCCGAACTTTGGAGGGGTTGTAATAGGAACTCATTTCTCATTAAAGTTTAGTTCCTTTTTCCGTCTTACAAAGGACTCTTATTATTCAGTTTTCTTTGTGATTGTGATGTTGATCCAAGCAGTTGTGAGTAACATAGACTTCTCGGTCCATCTTCATATAATTCGGAAACACTTCGGGAGTTTTTGAACTTCCATTCTATGCTTCGAGCATTTAGAATACATTCTAGCCCGTATGTCAGGGATTTGACAAATTCAAGACATCTGTGTCATAGTTCATATTCAGGAAACTAGGAGATCCGAATTGCTTATATTCGAGTCCGCACTCTGGGGACTTAGAGTACTCCAGTCCGCACTGTGGGGACTTGGAGGTTCAAGTCATTCATACTCTAGTCTGCGCTCTGGGGACTTAGAGTACTCCAGTCCGCGCTCTGGGGACTTGGAGGTTTAAGTCATTTATACTCTAGTCCGCGCTCTGGGGACTTAAAGTACTCCAGTCTGCGCTCTGGGGAGTTGGAGGTTTAAGTCATTTATACTCCAGTCCGTACTCTGGGGACTTAGAGTACTCCAGTCCGCACTCTGGGGACTTGGAGGTTTAAGTCATTTATACTCTAGTCCGCACTCTGGGGACTTGGAGATTTGAGTCGTTTATACTCTAGTCCGCGCCCTGGGGACTTAGAGTACTCCAGTCCGCGCTCTGGGGGCTTGGAGGTTTAAGTCGTTTATATTCTAGTCCGCGCTCTGGGGACTTAGAGTACTCCAGTCCACGCTCTGGGGACTTGGAGGTTTAATTCGTTTATACTCTAGTCCGCGCTCTGGGGACTTAGAGTACTCCAGTCCACGCTTTGGGGACTTGGAGGTTTAAGTCGTTTATACCCTAGTCCGTGCTCTGGAGACTTAGAGTACTCCAGTCCGCACTCTGCAGACTTGGAGGTTTAAGTCATTTATACTCTAGTCCGCGCTATGGGGACTTAGAGTACTCCAGTCCGCGCTCTGGGGACTTGGAGGTTTAAGTCGTTTATATTCTAGTCCGCGCTCTGGGGGCTTAGAGTACTCCAGTCCACACTCTGGGGACTTGGAGGTTTAATTCGTTTATACTCTAGTCCGCGCTCTGGGGACTTAGAGTACTCTAGTCCGCACTCTGGGGAGTTGGAGGATTAAGTCATTTATACTCCAGTCCGCGCTCTGGGGACTTAGAGTACTCCAGTCCGCACTTTGGGGACTTGGAGGTTTAAGTCATTTATACTCCAGTCCGCGCTCTAGGGACTTAGAGTACTCAAGTCCGCACTCTGGGGACTTGGAGGTTTAAGTCATTTATACTCTAGTCCGCACTCTGGGGACTTGGAGATTTGAGTCGTTTATACTCTAGTCCGCGCTCTGGGGACTTAGAGTACTCCAGTCCGCACTCTGGGGACTTGGAGGTTTAAGTCGTTTATACTCTAGTCCGCGCTCTTGGGACTTAGAGTACTCCAGTCCGCACTCTGGGGACTTGGAGGTTTAAGTCGTTTATACTCCAGTCCACGCTCTGGGGACTTAGAGTACTCCAGTCCACGCTCTGGGGAATTGGAGGTTTAAGTCGTTTATACTCCAGTCCGCGCTCTGGGGACTTAGAGTACTCCAGTCCGCACTCTGGGGACTTGGAGGTTTAAGTCATTTATACTCTAGTCCGCGCTCTGGGGACTTAGAGTACTCCAGTCCGCGCTCTGGGGACTTGGAGGTTTAAGTCGTTTATACTCTAGTCTGCGCTCTGGGGACTTAGAGTACTCCAGTCCACGCTCTGGGGACTTGGTGGTTTAAGTCGTTTATACTCTAGTCCGCGCTCTGGGGACTTAGAGTACTCCAGTCCGCGCTCTGGAGACTTGGAGGTTTAAGTTGATAGTAGTCGTATTTCCACTCTTTAATTTGTATTCATCTACCGTATCGAGGCTAATGTTGTCGAATGAACGGTCGAACCATGTTTGCTCATGGAATGGGATCTTGCCCCCAGCTCAAGGGACGAAATTTGAAAAATGGACGATCGATTCTCGTCCGCTTGGTAATTATATCTCTTCCAATCGAGTCAAGGAAGGAGGTATATGACAGATGGTTGGATCACATCCGTGTTGGGTTAGATAGCAGAATCTCTTACAATTTGCCCCGTATCTCCTTCTTTTGTGTTGAAGGCAGGATTTGGTGTGTAGATGATCAAATCACGACCACTCTAGACAGATCTTGGCGTCACTGAGCTTCAGAAGAGGCCTCTGTATTTTGTCAAACTTTGTTCTATGACTTGATTTGAGTGGGCGATCGGGCCATACTAATTCCAAGCCTTGTTCAGGTCTCCGAGTCAAACGTGGAGGTCAATGAATAGATGGTCAGTCATGTCGACTTTATATTTGGGCTCTAATCGTAATGAGCTTTTCAATCTCTATTTCTTGGCCCTAAATTAAAGGCACATGATTGATGATGAGCGATTGAATTATTCTCATCTAGATGTACTCCACACGTCCGATCATGGTCTGCGTGGATTGGTTGGTAACCAAATCTGAGTATCCAATCTCCTGCATCGTTTTGAAAGTAGTTTAGTTAAAGTTAGTCGTAGTTCATAGAAAATTTGAAATAGAAATGGAAATGATTCAAAGAAGATTATGATAAATCTCATTGATAGATGAAGTAGCATCGTGTGCTTGCTATTCGACTTTTGCCCTTGGCTCCTTTCAAAGGGATGTCGGCCGTCAGCAGTCCAATTGATAATCATAGCCCTTTATTAATAGGCATCGGATATTCGCTGCCCGCCATTCTGCAGGACATGTACATACTATTGAAGCTTTACTTTCTAGATCAGCTTTTTGATCACACCTCGGAGGTGTTTGTAATCGCCCGTGTTAGGATCAGTGAGCATTTGGGAATATACAACATTCCCCTGATTTTCTTTAGACTTTGGTGTACTCTCTCGAGGTTGGTTTCCAATATCACTCCGAGTCGTGAGTCTTCAAGTAGAGGTTGTCAGTTGAATGTTTCAAAGAGCATATGAGCCAAATTATGAGGTCTTGTTTCGGCTACTAGGATCTACATCCTCAACGGGCCTTCATTGTTATTTTCCTTAGTCTGTTCTGCTCCTCCACACTTTGATTTAGATTCACTTTTGTCATAGAGACGATCCATGGTCGTTGGAGGCTCTCCAGCTAACCGGCTGCTAAAATATATATGGAGGTCGATTATCCTCAAGTGATCAGTATAATATCCCTTTGAGAGTATCGTTCGAGTAGCAGTTGTTTGTCCGCTCCCTTGTTGTCGTTCAGAAGCTGTCGCTAGATCCTCTATGCCCCGGTCGATCGGGGGATGTAAGGGAAGTAGATAGAATGTTCCTTTATTAAGTTGAGTTTTGAATTCACTATAGGGGTCGTATAAGAGACCGGTGTAACTTAAGTTTGGGACGGTCTGGATGCCGCTCGGCATATACAATACCGTTCGGCATTATAGAGGTGGTCGGCATAGAGGTATGTTCGGCCTGGAAAAGCGTTCGGCCTAGAGGTTTGGATCGGCCTGGAGGAGCGTTCGGCCTAGAGGTATGGTCGGCCTGGACGAGCATTCGGCCTAGAGGTATGCTAGGCCTGGAGGAGCTTTCGGCCTAGAGGATCGGCCAGGAGTGTTCGGCCAAGATGGATCGGCCAGGAGTGTTTGGTCAAGATGGATCGGCCACGAGTGTTCGGCCAAGATGGATCGGCCACGTGTGTTCTGCCAAGATGGATCGGCCAGGAGTGCTCGGCCAAGATGGATCGGCCACGAGTGTTCGTCCAAGTGTAACTCGGCATACACCTTTTCTGCAACGATCGGCATAGACTTTTTCTGGGGCGATCGGTTGAATTGCCTTTAGAGGAGGGTCGGCCTTCATTCAACTTGAGTGCAAACTTTAACATCCAATCGCCAAATCTTGCGTACATCAGTGAATCCAATCTACGGCTATCAGCTTCCTTTAGATTTCTTTCAAATCTGAGTAAAATAGGAAGTTTTCTATTAGACAACTAGATCTATCTCGCGAATATGGAAATCCAATAGTAGATGATGAGATCCAATCAAGCTGAGAATTCAATTCTCAGTGAAAGCACCAAAATGTTAGCACCAAAATTGGTCACTAACACCCTTGAGTAGAGTTATGTAGAGAGATTAATGAAGAGATTAAGTTAAAACAGAAGAATAGTGTAATTCAATGTCAAAAGAACAATAAAAACGAGAACACCAGATTTATAGTGGTTCGGCGTAATTGCCTACATCCACTTTGAGTTTGATCTTTATTGCTTTCTCAATTACTTGAATACAGATACAATCCGTAAATCAATCACTTGAATACAAATTTGGATTGAAAAGAGAAGAGTAGAAAAAATGGCAGAGTCTCCCCAGTGTTCCTGGAAAAAGGTCCATTTCACTGTGCCCCTGCCCCTCTATTTATAGACGAAGATGGGTTGGGCTTCCCTGGTGGGCCTGGTAGCTGAATAACTCGGTCCAAATGGAGTAAGCCCCGTGTGTCGACCCAAATAGGCCGAATGACCAAACGCCGAACCTTCATCTTTATGCCGAACGAAGTGAGGCCGGACGCTCTGCATGCAGCACGAGATTTGTGCCGAACGGTGCAAGGTATTGAGTGAGGGGTGTAGGCCGAACGAGGCTGGTAATGCCGAACAGTCCAGGAATGCCGAGTGAAGCATGAATGCCGAGCGCTCTAGAAGTCAAACGCACTCAAATACCATTTGACCCATACGTGACGAACGTATCTTGTATGCCGAACGTTCATGGATGCCGAACGTTCCTTGTATAATGAACGTTCATGGATGACGAATATTCTTTAGGTGCCGTTCGATATTCAATACCGAACGTCCCTTTATGCCGAACGTCCTTCTAATGGGCCTGACAACTTGCTAACACCTCCAGGCTCTTCGAGGTCAGAATCTTGTCTAGCGCTAATAATAGTGTCTTCAACTGTCGTTTTGTAACCGGGCCAATATGCCGGTTAACATTTGCCCCCCAAAGCGTGTCGTGTGAAGCAACACAACACGCTTTGAATCAGCGAGCATTCCTTGTCTTCAGAAAGAAATCCATCATGTTTCTTTAATAGTCATTATCCTTCGACTTTATCCTCCCAAGCTGTCATATCCTTCTTTGGCCGTCTTGACGCTTGGTTGATTCCCAATATTATAAATCCAGGGTTGTAGTTCATTAGTGACCACTCGTGTCTGATTCTACAGAGCTAGCAAGCTTCGGCTATCTGATCTAGTATTTTCTCAATAACACTTAGTGAGAATTTAATTTCTGTTGATTTCAAGAAGTCGGACTTGTTCGGATATGCACATGCACGTTTGGGTACATGTTCTTTCCATTGGCTCTCGAATGCGTTTTATATGCTCATAAGTCGTCGCCAACTCCGTCCAGTTTAATTGCAATTCAATTGCGATTCCTTATTTGTATTTTCTGTGAAATAAGGGTTGTAATCAGCCACTTGAGGAGTTTTCCAAACCCCTTTTCAGTAAAAACTCTATGATTTTGTTCACAGCTTCAACCTTTAGGATTGGTAAGAAGAGGACGTCAATGCCCCCAAGTAGGAAACGGCCGTGGACTAGCCATTTGAGTAATTTCCATCGGTGGGGTTCCTGGATTTTTGCAAACATCTTGCACTTTTCGCGTTGTCTAGCATAATCGACCGTATCTAGATTGATAGTTGGCCAGTAATACCTGTAGCAAAGTATCTTCTTTATCATGGTTTTCCCCCATCATGCTATTACCGCATTCTTCTTCATAGAATTTGCTCAAGATATCATCATGGGCGATGCGCCGAAGCATGGAGATGGATAAACTTCTTTTGACAAACGACTTATTCTTAGATGATTTGGTATGAAGATTTGAAGAGGATCTGTCATTTTCCATTCCTCCGTTCAGTAAGAATTCCTCATTGTAGATAGTCTTTGATGGGAGTCAACCATGACACCTTTTCATTTTGTTCGCTGAGGTGTGTAATGATGTAATACGTGAAGTCGGTTAGTGGCCCTTGGACTTGGTCGAGATAAGGAGCAAGACAATGCCCTCTAGCAAGATCAACTTCCTTAAATTTGTATACTACCAATCAAGAATCACAAAAGATATGTAAAGTTTTCACTTCAAATCCTCTAGCAAGTTTGAGGCTGGCAGCCAAGGCTTCATACTAAGCATCGTTGTTTGTTATAGGTAAATCGAGTTTCAGGACGTAGCAGATTGATCGTTCCTCAGGAGTTATTATCATGACTCCTATGCCATAACACTGACCATTGGATGCTCCATCCGCGTACATTTTCCATCTTATGGTTGGTTCTATGCTATTCTTCGAGTAGTGTTCTGAGGTAGTGAATTTGGGTGTGAGGTCTGCTGATTTCCGTCCTTAGATAGCCCTTCGAGGGAAATAAGTGATATCGAATTAGCTTAGTTTGATATTTTATTTAAGTAGTCTTCCAGACGTCTCAAGTCATTGTATGCCCTGTCGCAACGGCTGGTAGGCATAGACGTTGATGGATTGAGCCTAAAAGTAAGACTGGAGCTTTCATGGTGAAATCAATAGATATTATGCTAGCTTTTGTAGCTTCGGGTTGATATCCAATGCATGGCTCGCGATAGTTAATGAAATCACATATGCTTGTCAGAATGGGTCCAAGGGAACATATCATCATTTATTCAGAAAATCCAACTAATTCATTTATCATCACTACACTGAGTTGTGATCCGATATTCAGCACCCGGAAAGGGTCGCCATGGCTGAGTGTAATGTCGACCGTCACCTTAGCACGTGCCATCCCATATTCTTTGAGTATAGACGTAATTATTTTGCATAACATTCAATGTGAAATATGGTTGGGACGACCAATAATGATGGTTGCTCTAGTCGAACCCCAGAGTCTTGTCATGAGTTTTTAAGTCTAACAGCGAAGGACTCTGAATGCTCTAATAGATTATCAACAAATGGCCAAAGATCAGGCTTAAAAGCGCATTGAAGGAAATGTCGAGTGGGGGTCAGCCTCGAGTGGCGTGCAACTGTATAGCTGGATCTTGCTATGAGTTTGAATTTGCTTGTGTATTCGAGTAACGCACTTTCTATTCAATGCATTCATGATCCATTACCCGTCCTTCGGGTTGGAGTGAAAGTCAATTGCTCATGAGCTAAGGTGTCAATGCAATGATTCAATCTCTAGGCATCCTTTCGGTCGTCTCCTTGAGCAACTGTAAGCACTATATATAAGTTTTAATACGTAAGCTATCGTAGCCAGTTTTAGGATGACCATGCGTCTTCTCCCAGTCTCGGGTTGATAAATGTACTGCATGGACGGTTAAGTCTCGTCCTAGCTATGTTTATGTTTCACCTAAGTTCCAAAGACATAGAGGTGATCGGTGAATAGTCGGTTCACATTCATCTTGCTCCTCGCACGTGCCCCCAGGTCTGGCGCATATACCGATAAGTAGGAAGGCCAGCCATGCCCACTTTAGCTTTACTCTCTTTCCCGTTGAATCGTGGGATCATGTCAATCGATGGGAGACTAGGTCTCACATATCTCGAATTTTATCGTGGTTTTTCATTCCAAGAGGAATGCTTCGATGCCACGTCAGTTTCAGGGCGTAATTTGGACAGTGGATGGTCATCTATGTCCACTTTGGTTCATAATCTGTAATCAGTTCTCGGGGTAAAGTTGGCTACAAATGCAGTCGGGTTATGCTCATCTAGTTTCATACTCCTCCTGACGAATCGAATGAGGGTGCTGGAGAATTTTTGACCAAGTATTCATGGTTTACCCTCCTTTCTATACTCTGGAGGTCATAGATTTTCAAGAAACATCCGAGTCACATTCGTATGTGCTTGGTGCGGATCGGTATTGACCCTCGATCTGAGGTATGATATAGTCGATTGCTCGTAGCTTTGGATGCCATTTCGATTGGTTTTGTATTGAGGCTTCCCTGCAGTCGTTGCTTCATGTTATAAAGAACGCCACGCTAGAGCTATAGTAAGCTGTCGTATTCAGCGTTTTAGTGATTTGTGCCCATGCTCCCAGCATTGATTTGGCCAGGCCACTAGTTGGATGGTCGAACTCCATCCTTAGCGGGTTAATAATCCTTCGGTCGATTCCATGCCGAAGTTTGCGTAATAGAGAATGGTCGGAATCCACTCGTCTATTTATCGATGTTTATACACCACTCTGCATTCTGGTGACTTTGTGTTATTCTCCCCTCGGTTGATTCGCGCCCAATTTGTACTCATGCTTCGGTACATGCTCCGGGGACTTAGAGATTTGTCGAACGGTTTATGCTTTAGTCCACAGTTCGAGACGCAGGGATTTTTGTCAACTCGTTTATACTCCAGTCCGCATTCTGGGATTTTAGAGTCATCTAGTCCGCTTCTGGGATTTGGAGACTCTTCTCAAGTCTTCTATAATCTAGTCCGTGCTCTGGGTACTGAGAGTACCGTAGTCCGCACTCTGGGGATGTAGAGGTTTTTTAAGCCGTTTATACTCTAGTCCGCACTCAGGGGACTTAGAGCACTCTAGTCCGCACTCCGGGGATGTAGAGGTTCTTAGGTCGTTAATACTCTAGTCCGCACTCAGGGGACTAGGAGCACTTTAGTCCGCACTCTGGGGACATAGAGGTTTCTGAGTCGTTTATACTCGAGTCCGCACTCTGGGGACTTAGAGTACTCTAGTCCGCACTCTGGGGACTTGGAGGTTTAAGTCGTTCATATTCTAGTCTGCACTCTGGGGACTTAGCGTACTACTGTCCGCACTTTGGGGACTTGGAGGTTTAAGTCGTTTATACTCTAGTCCGCATTCTGGGGACTTAGAGTACTCCCGTCCGTGCTCCGGGGATATAGAGGTTCTTAGGTCGTTTATACTCTAGTCCGCACTCAGGGGACTTAGAGTACTCCCGTCCGCGCTCAGGTGATTGGAGCGCTTGATGAAGACAAGTCCGGAACCTCCTCCTATACCGACGGGGGTTATGAAGTAGAAATTACAGGCGCCTCTAATCACACATCCGAATTGAGCATGAAGGAGCGGCTCGAGAAAGAGAAGGTCAGGGTCAAGGTCGATCCCCGAGTTGTGGACTTGGACGATCCTTTGAACAAGCCGTTGAAGGTCATCCTTCCTGGCGGGTCCAAGCCAATGGAAGTTCTCCGTACTTCTTCAGTTGCTACCCCTCTATCAAAGAAGAGTACCAAGGGTAAATGCTATGGAGAGGAGCCGTCCGAAAAGGAGTTGAAGAAGTACAAGAAGTGATTACTATCCTCGTTCAACGATAGTTAGTTTAAGTCATGTAATTATTTTCATCTATTTCCTTAGTCCTTGTAAATAGAATGTCGACTCCGAACTTTGGAGGGGTTGTAATAGGAACTCATTTCTCATTAAAGTTTAGTTCCTTTTTCCGTCTTACAAAGGACTCTTATTGTTCAGTTTTCTTTGTGATTGTGATGTTGATCCAAGCAGTTGTGAGTAACATAGACTTCTCGGTCCATCTTCATATAATTCGGAAACACTTCGGGAGTTGTTGAACTTCCATTCTGTGCTTCGAGCACTTAGAATACATTCTAGCCCGTATGTCAGGGATTTGACAAATTCAAGTCATCTGTGTCATAGTTCATATTCAAGGAACTAGGAGATCTGAATTGCTTATATTCGAGTCCGTACTCTGGGGACTTAGAGTACTCCAGTCCGCACTCTGGGGACTTGGAGGTTCAAGTCATTCATACTCTAGTCCGCGCTCTGGGGACTTAGAGTACTCCAGTCCGCGCTCTGGGGACTTGGAGGTTTAAGTCATTTATACTCTAGTCCGCGCTCTGGGGACTTAGAGTACTCCAGTCCGCGCTCTGGGGATTGGAGGTTTAAGTCATTTATACTCCAGTCCGCGCTCTGGGGACTTAGAGTACTCCAGTCCGCACTCTAAGGACTTGGAGGTTTAAGTCATTTATACTCTAGTCCGCACTCTGGGGACTTGGAGATTTGAGTCGTTTATACTCTAGTCCGCGCTCTGGGGACTTAGAGTACTCCAGTCCGCACTCTGGGGACTTGGAGGTTTAAGTCATTTATACTCTAGTCCGCGCTCTGGGGACTTAGAGTACTCCAGTCCGCACTCTGGGGACTTGGAGGTTTAAGTCGTTTATACTCTAGTCCGTGCTCTGGGGACTTAGAGTACTCCAGTCCACGCTCTGGGGACTTGGAGGTTTAAGTCGTTTATACTCTAGTCCGCGCTCTGGGGACTTAGAGTACTCCAGTCCGCACTATGGGGAGTTGGAGGTTTAAGTCATTTATACTCCAGTCCGCGCTCTAGGGACTTAGAGTACTCCAGTCCGCACTCTGAGGACTTGGAGGTTTAAGTCATTTATACTCTAGTCCGCACTCTGGGGACTTGGAGATTTGAGTTGTTTATACTCTAGTCCGCGCTCTGGAGACTTAGAGTACTCCAGTCCGCACTCTGGGGACTTGGAGGTTTAAGTCATTTATACTCTAGTCCGCACTCTGGGGACTTGGAGATTTGAGTCATTTATACTCTAGTCCGCGCTCTGGGGACTTAGAGTACTCCAGTCCGCACTCTGGGGACTTGGAGGTTTAAGTCATTTATACTCTAGTCCGCGCTCTGGGGACTTAGAGTACTCCAGTCCGCGCTATGGGGACTTGGAGGTTTAAGTCATTTATACTCTAGTCCGCGCTCTGGGGACTTAGAGTACTCCGGTCCACGCTCTGGGGACTTGGAGGTTTAAGTCGTTTATACTCCAGTCCGCGCTCTGGGGACTTAGAGTACTCCAGTCCGCACTCTGGGGACTTGGAGGTTTAAGTCATTTATACTCTAGTCCGCGCTCTGGGGACTTAGAGTACTCCAGTCCGCGCTCTGGGGACTTGGAGGTTTAAGTCGTTTATACTCTAGTCTGCGCTCTGGGGACTTAGAGTACTCCAGTCCACGCTCTGGGGACTTGGTGGTTTAAGTCGTTTATACTCTAGTCCGCGCTCTGGGGACTTAGAGTACTCCAGTCCGCGCTCTGGAGACTTGGAGGTTTAAGTTGATAGTAGTCGTATTTCCACTCTTTAATTTGTATTCATCTACCGTATCGAGGCTAATGTTGTCGAATGAACGGTCGAACCATGTTTGCTCATGGAATGGGATCTTGCCCCCAGCTCAAGGGACGAAATTTGAAAAATGGACGATCGATTCTCGTCCGCTTGGTAATTATAGCTCTTCCAATCGAGTCAAGGGAGGAGGTATATGACAGATGGTTGGATCACATCCGTGTTGGGTTAGATAGCAGAATCTCTTTGCCCAGTATCTCCTTCTTTTGTGTTGAAGGCAGGATTTGGTGTGTAGATGATCAAATCACGTCCACTCTAGACAGATCTTGGCGTCACTGAGCTTCAGAAGAGGCCTTTGTATTTTGTCAAACTTTGTTCTATGACTTGATTTGAGTAGGCGATCAGGCCATACTAATTCCGAGCCTTGTTCAGGTCTCCGAGTCAAACGTGGAGGTCAATGAATAGATGGTCAGTCATGTCGACTTTATATTTGGGCTCTAATCATAATGAGCTTTTCAATCTCTAGTTCTTGGCCCTAAATTAAAGGCACATGATTGATGATGAGCGATTGAATTATTCTCATCTAGATGTACTCCACACGTCCGATCATGGTCTGCGTGGATTGGTTGGTGACCAAATCTGAGTATCCAATCTCCTGCATCGTTTTGAAAGTAGTTTAGTTAAAGTTAGTCGTAGTTCATAGAACAATTGAAATAGAAATGGAAATGATTCAAAGAAGATTATGATAAATCTCATTGATAGATGAAGTAGCATCATGTGCTTGCTATTCGACTTTTGCCCTTGGCTCCTTTCAAAGGGATGTCGGCTGTCAGCAGTCCAATTGATAATCATAGCCCTTTATTATTAGGCATCGGATATTCGCTGCCCGCCATTCTGCAGGACATGTACATACTATTGAAGCTTTACTTTCTAGATCAGCTTTTTGATCACACCTCGGAGGTGTTTGTAATCGCCCGTGTTAGGATCAGTGAGCATTTGGGAATATACAACATTCCCCCAATTTTCTTTAGACTTTGGTGTAGTCTCTCGAGGTTGGTTTCCAATATCACTCCGAGTCGTGAGTCTTCAAGTAGAGGTTGTCAATTGAATCTTTCAAAGAGCATATGAGCCAAATTTTGAGGTCTTGTTTCGGCTACTAGGATCTACATCCTTAGTCAACGGGCCTTCATTGTTATTTTCCTTAGTCTGTTCTGCTCCTCCACACTTTGATTTAGATTCATTATTGTCATAGAGACGATCCATGGTCGTTGGAGGCTCTCCAGCTAACCGGATGCTAAAATATATATGGAGGTTGATTATCCTCAAGTGATCAATATAATATCCCTTTGAGAGTATCGTTCGAGCAGCAGTTGTTTGTCCGCTCCCTTGTTGTCGTTCAGAAGCTGTCGCTAGATCCTCTATTCCCCGGTCGATCAGGGGATGTAGGGGAAGTAGATAGAATGTTCCTTTATTAAGTTGAGTTTTGAATTCACTATAGGGGTCGTATAAGAGACCGGTGTAACTTAAGTTTGGGACGGTCTGGATGCCGCTCGGCATATACAATACCGTTCGGCATTATAGAGGTGGTCGGCATAGAGGTATGTTCGGCCTGGAAGAGCGTTCGGCCTAGAGGTTTGGATCGGCCTAGAGGTATGGTCGGCCTGGACGAGCGTTCGGCCTAGAGGTATGCTAGGCCTGGAGGAGCTTTCGGCCTAGAGGATCGGTCAGGAGTGTTCGGCCAAGATGGATCGGCTAGGAGTGTTCGGTCAAGATGGATCGGCCACGAGTGTTCGGCCAAGATGGATCGGCCACGAGTGTTCTGCCATGATGGTTCGGCCAGGAGTGCTCGGCCAAGATGGATCGGCCATGAGTGTTCGGCCAAGATGGATCGACCACGAGTGTTCGGCTAAGATGGATCGGCCACGAGTGTTCGGCCAAGTGTAACTCGGCATACACCTTTTCTGCAACGATCGGCATAGACTTTTTCTGGGGCGATCGGTTGAATTGCCTTTAGAGGAGGGTCGGCCTTCATTCAACTTGAGTGCAAACTTTAACATCCAATCGCCAAATCTTGCGTACATCAGTGAATCCAATCTACGGCTATCAGCTTCCTTTAGATTTCTTTCAAATCTGAGTAGAATAGGAAGTTTTCTATTAGACAACTGGATCTATCTCGCGAATATGGAAATCCAATAGTAGATGATGAGATCCAATCAAGCTGAGAATTCAATTCTCAGTGAAAGCACCAAAATATTAGCACCAAAATTGGTCACTAACACCCTTGAGTAGAGTTATGTAGAGAGATTAATGAAGAGATTAAGTTAAAACAGAAGAATAGTGTAATTCAATGTCAAAAGAACAATAAAAACGAGAACACTAGATTTATAGTGGTTCGGCGTAATTGCCTACATCCACTTTGAGTTTGATCTTTATTGCTTTCTCAATTACTTGAATACAGATAAAATCCGTAAATCAATCACTTGAATACAAGTTTGGATTGAAAAGAGAAGAGTAGAGAAAATGGTAGAGTCTCCCCAGTGTTCCTGGAAAAAGGTCCATTTCACTGTGCCCCTGCCCCTCTATTTATAGACGAAGATGGGTTGGGCTTCCCTGGTGGGCCTGGTAGCTGAATAACTCGGTCCAAATGGAGTAAGCCCCGTGTGTCGACCCAAATATGCCGAATGACCAAACGCCGAACCTTCATCTTTATGCCGAACGAAGTGAGGCCGGACGCTCTGCATGCAGCACGAGATTTGTGCCGAACGGTGCAAGGTGTTGAGTGAGGGGTGTAGGCCGAACGAGGCTGGTAATGCCGAACAGTCCAGGAATGCCGAGTGAAGAATGAATGCCGAGCGCTCTAGAAGTCAAACGCTCTTAGATACCATTTGACCCATACGTGCCGAACGTATCTTGTATGCCGAACGTTCATGGATGCCGAACGTTCCCTGTATGCCGAACGTTCATGGATGCCAAACATTCTTTAGGTGCCGTTCGATATTCAATACCGAACGTCCCTTTATGCCGAACGTCCTTCTAATGGGCCTGACAACTTGCTAACACCTCCAGGCTCTTTGAGGTCAGAATCTTGTCTAGCGCTAATAATAGTGTCTAATGGTTCTTCCTCAATAGAGTATCAATAAAAAACATCACATACTTCGACAAAGCATTGAACTCAGCAGTGTATTCAGAAGCAGACATTTCTCCCTACTTTAAATTAGCGAATCTCCTAAATAGCATCGAATTCTAAGCAGTTAGAATGAAAATTCCTAAAGCCCAGTCTTAAACCGACCCCATGTGAACTGATCGTCGGTTATAGCAATAATTACGGCATTCCACCAGTTCATAGCTGGCCCTTAAACTTGTATAGTGGCCATCTTCCTCTTCATGTCATCATCAATCTCCATATCACCAAAGATACGTTCATGGGTGTCCAAACAATCCTACACTCGATGCCAGACTATGTTCCAAGAAATGACTTGCCTCTCAAAGTAGAGAAATCTTTACATCGCTTGGCGAAATCAGCCATCGGCACTTGCACTTGAGCACCACCACCAACAGCAACATTCAAAGCAGTCGCTTGGGCATTTTGAAGCATGTTCACCATCATCGCACTGAACATTGCATGCAAGTCAATATTTGCACCCTCCGTACCCGCTTCTTGCTCAATTCCAAAGACTGAGTTCCTAACAATATTTCATGTTTGCTGGCTCATTCTTGATCTGTAAAAAGAATAATCAGTCTTTTAGAAAAACTATGTCAATGGTACTCTTGTGTGCATGCAACTTATATACAATATATGCTATTATATATTATTATTATTATATATATATATATATCAAGTAGCGCCCTCATGTGTGCGTATACTCTCTCGATTTAGTCTAGGGTGAGAACTCTTTCCCTATCTCTATTGAATCATGGTATCCCTTAGGTTAAACAACGCAACCTAAGCTTTGATACCAAATATAATGACTATACTACACCGTCGGCACCAATATTCATTAGATAGCGTGCTGCTGTCATACCAATCGATGTAGAGTGATCATAAAAGTTTAAAATGAAACAAACATAACAAAATGTATAGTGTATCATACAGTGCATGGAATAAAATATAATATCACAGATATAAAACAGAAGAGATGATAATAACTAAGTAATCCAAATATTTGAGTACAGATACAAAAATTTATACATCATGAAATAGAGCATATAGAAAAGAAGTAAACTCATATAACTGTCTCATACTAATAATAGTAAACAAGCATTAACAAGGCTCCATAGTGTTGCACAATGCAATAAGCATATATGGATAAGTGGTTAAAGTTATAAAACCCTTTTTAGATCAAAGTCTTGTTAAAAACAAGCCTTTTAACTATATAAACAAGTAGAGATGAGTAAGCGGGCAAGAACCACTCACCGTATACCTAAAATACTCAATTTCTTCCTTAGATGTGAAGTTGACAGCAAGGATGAAGGATCCAAATCCATAAAATGATAATCTCTAGCTTCTATATGCTAATCCCCTCTTTAATAAATGATTTGACTATGATTAGTAAGGAAAAGATGTGATTTCTGATGAAATTAAGGCTAATGGAGGTTTGGATCTATTTTGGGAAGGAAGGAAATGACTTAAGTCAGTTCCTACAGTCTTCTATCAGCATATATTTTAAAGTGAGTTAGTGGGCTTATCTAATTACCCACTAAAACTAACCAAAAGCAACCAAAATTTAAAACTGTAATAACTTTCCACCGACAAGTCCATTTTCCTATTATGACTACTCTATGAAATGTGAAACCATCATCCTCAAGCAATGGAAATTGTTTAAGACCCTAATTCAGCTCCTATCGAAAGTTATACTCCAAACTAGATTTTTATGGTCAAGATGGTTACATAGAAATTCTATAAAAATCATAGATGTGGAAAATTTTCCCAAGAGTAACTTTCGAAAATCTTAAAGTCATACGACCTTCTATGAATAAAAATATTTTACATTACTCCAATGCATAAAATATGGGTAATTACATTTAGGTTCCAAAGATGGCGGCTCGATGTTGAAAGGAGTCGTGAGGATGTATATCCACGAAAGGAGAATTCTAGGAAGGGTGAACCATGGATAGAATGTTGAATTGTAATATTGTGGAATGGTTCCTTGAGGATAATGGAAACCAGAGGAAGTAAGAAAAAGGGCTCGAATGCACATGCTAAGGAATCGTTGATACTCATGGTTTTTTCTGTTATAGTCGAAAGCAGAGATATTGTGAGGATATTCATGGGCATTTCGTTTAGCTACCTCGGATCGGTTGTTTGGATTCGTATACCCTGAACCGGTAGAATAGGTCTAGTATCAGGTTTGGGGCTAAAAGCGGGTATACTAAGAACTGTGATTTCTGTTAGTCCTTCGTGGAAGAAAGGACATATAAGTTATTATATATCTATAGCACAGTGAGTGATTGTGAGGATTGGTTAATGGATACTGTGCATGCTTTGATTGTTTTCTTCCATAGTCTATCACTTTAGAGATGTATCAAAGATAGGTACTAGGGAAAGGGATACCTAGACGCCTGTCGTCATACTTAGTTTGTAGTATAGCTTTAAAATATTTGTAGAGTGGCATGTTATGTTCATTATGTGCTAACTCTTTGGTTGCAAGGACCAGTCAGGCATGATTATATACCCTTGTTCCTTACTGTATCGATTGGACAGTATTTTAAGATTCATTTATTGCTTACAACAGACTGTTGTCTGGCTCGAGGATTAATGCTTTGCTTCTTATTATCTTTGGCACTCTTAAATGAGTGGAGTGGATAACAGGTCTTGGTGTAAAAAGTGCAGTGCAGATGACGAGCAAGATGGATCTTCTCGTATTATATGTGGATATTTTATGCTTATTTCGATGTGCAACACTATGGATCCTGGACTATAACGACCCGTAACTTCAACCATTTAAAAATGTTAAATTTAATATAATTGTTGAATAAAAATGGTTAGAAATAAAGATTTTACGATTTATTAATGGAAATATTATTAGACGTATATTATAATCTTGGATAAAATCCTTAAATAACAAATTTTAATAAGTTTAAAGATGTTAACCCAAATCAATTGAATGTGAAACAATGTTGGGTTGCATATAAACAATAAGATTTGAAATAACAAATGTTAACGTTATAAAGAATAAAATGAATATTTAACTCTAATTAGAATTAATGTAATTAAATATTTCAATTAATATGAGAAAAGAAGTTAACAGTAGAGTAATGGGTGTAATAAATGGAAGTTCATGATTACTAAATACATAAGGTATTTGTGATTTAATATAAAGAATATGTAAATCAAAATAAAAGAATTTGTTCGAAATTTAAAATATAATGAATGGATTTTATTAATATTGTAATTAAAGGTTGAAATTAATTTAATATTTAAATCTTGGATTTAACATTAAAATTTTAATTTTAAAAGATTAATAATTCCTGCTTAATCAAGGATAATGATAGAAATCTTTTAATTTATAATTTAAAAGTGATTAAATCGATTTAATAACAATTCGCTTAATTAACGTGTAAAAATAAATATAATTTGATTTGAAAGCTAACTTCTATATACAAATAGAACTCGGCTTTGAAATTTGTTTCAATGAGTTTAAAAATATTGAAAACCTATATTTCGATATATAGGATGACCTTCTTTCGTTTCGGGAACGAAACAGACTTCTGGGGCCTTTATTATCGCTTTGGCCCAATCGATATCTATTCCATCAATTCCCGTCCATCTTTGTCTATATATATGCTATCGTGAAACCTTTGCAGCCTTTTGTTCTATTTTCAGTATAAACTCTCAGATCTAACTTATTTTGTTCAATGGTCAATATCCCAAAACTCTAAATTCGAATTTCAAATCAAATCCAAAAAATTCAAACTGCTCAAACCCTATTGTAGTATATATCATCACGAAGCTCCCGACGAATGGAATTGACATCTGCAATTTTTTTCGATCGGAGGCTCCATCTCTCCAAAAATTGATGGATCTTTCTCGACCGTTCATCCTTGGGTTTTTGCAAATCAACGGTGGATCTTACACCATTTGACGATCGGAAGGCACTGGCTTGTAGAGGAGGTGGAGCAGCTTCAACCCATAGCGTTCGATCATTATATACGTGCTCGAATTTGCCAAAAATAAGCGATTAAGGGGCGGCGATGGTCGGACGATCGACGACAGTTTGTGGTCAAGCGCGAGGCCAGGTGGGGCGGCTTGGCACAGCGGCGACGGTGATTGTAAAATTCAAGATTTTCGACTTCCAAAAATCGACATTAATACGTTCACTATATCAACTGCCGAGCAATGGAAGGCTGGAAAACCGAATTGTTAGGGTTAAAGAAGAGGTAGTAGAAGAAAGAAAGAAGAAGAAAGAAAGAAGAAGCAACAGAAACAATATCAGAATCTCACAATCGCAGCGGAACAACATATAATAGATAAATGAATAATCTTTAAATCAAAAGAACTGTACATTTTATACATTACATCAGCAGAGTCAATATACAACACAACACAATAATGGACAGTTATATAAACCTATCCTCACAAGTGGATACACAGCAGAAAAGATAATATAATATACAAGTGATACGTTTCGCCATCCAGCTCGCCTCTTGAGCTCTACAGCACCACCTGAATTCCAGAACGACCTGATAACCTTGCTCTAGGCTGCCCGTGTAGAAAAAGATGGGCACCCAGAGTTTAGAAAGGGAACAATAAACTCTAGGTCAGTCATGAGACTGGTGTGAGAACTTAAAATAGTTTATCTTTAAAAAAAACAAAGAAATATTTTTAAAATAGATCCGCAATGCTTTTGGAAAATGAAAATACCATAAGGCCTCCCGCACACACACACACACAATGCAAACGCAGAATCGGAGGAGATTTCTCCTTATGATAGTCAAACATGCTTGATACTTCATTTTAACACTTATAAAAACTCATTTTATAATTCCAATATTTTAATTTATAAATATCAATTTTATAAATCTTTTGTATAAACCGTATATAATAATTCAAAAATCCCAATTTAAACCATTTTACAAATTAATCAACTACTTATTTCAAAAATCACATTTCGGTTATATTTCACAAAAATCATAATTTTTATAACATAAAAATTATAACGTTTATTTACTTAAAATGAATCAATTTCAAAATTCAATAAAATGTATACTTTCAAAAATCACTTGAAAAATCCTTTTAAATGCGAAATCGTTACTTTAACATTTTTAAAACTCCAAAAATAGGCCCAATGCTGCAACAGCACCAATACATCAACCACGGTATCCAATCATCATATATCAATATGATAACAGAATATATCTCAAATATCTGTAAATAAATCAATACTGTTGAGGAATCCAGTTGGATCCCTCCAACATGTTTCCCTGCATCCACAGATGTTAGCACAATACGAATCCCATTTCAAGACGGAATATCACGGTACATGGGTTTACATAAAATATTATCCTCCATTATGCGGTGCAATAGGGTCTCATCAGCTATATAATGCGGGAAATCAACTCCAAGTACATATATAATACCAATTCCACTTCAAGGTGGAATATCGCGGTATATGTACTTAATATAATAACCTCCGCTTAATATGTAGCGTATAGGGTCAATTTCAATACAGAAGATAGCAACCATCATTCAATCACACAATCAAGCGATTTTAAATCTAACTATTTAAAATTTAAATTGAAACAAATTCGATCGATTGAGAAGTTCTCACCTTGCTTCCAATACAGTTTCAGCGTTTTATTCCGAATAAAATTAAACGACCATTTAATTTTACCCAAAATTCACACTAGCTCCAATCGACCCTAATTCAGCTTCATTGCGTAGCATTCATCAATACGAACCCGACGCAACTCGTTTCGTGTGAAACAGACCTCGTATGACAAAGTTATGATATTTATAAGTTAATACGAATCTTAATATAAATTGATTTTATAATTTCTTTTTATTTTTATAACCTTTTATCTGGGCCATCCCTTTTTCAAACCCTAGGATCAGGCCTGCACTTCCTTTCTTCTCCCATCATGTAATCCACACACGCGACTTAACCCATCGGCCACCATCCCTTCGAATTTATCGAGCCCACCTCGCCACGTTCGAAGATGATCGGCCAACTCCACGACGAAGAGCATCGTCGACTCCACCTTCGGCCAAGAGCACATCGAGCTCCCCCCCCCCCCCCCCGCATCTCGAAAAACATGCTTGAACACCGGACCTCCACGAACCAACTGCTGTCAATCCCCTTCGTTGTTTACGATCATAGCCGTTGAGAATATAGATCTCAACGCGCTCGACACTTTTGTAGTTGATAACTTTCTCTAATTATTCACGGATTGGAAGATAATTGAAAGAGAAGATTTGAAATTTTCGGCCATTGAATAATAATGGTGGCGGCTAAAGACAAATTAGGGTTAGGGTTTGATTTGTGTTGCAAATAAAAAATTATGAAGCCCTTATATAGAAAATTCTCGCGACACTATTCATCCAGAATTTTTCCGAACTCCAAACGAAGCGTGCTGCCTGGCGTTTATAATGTTTTACCCCTATTTCGAATGCAATGGAATATATATCAGGAGCCAATTCGATCATATTTGGAATATAGGATTTCAAATCGACTATTTAAATTTAAAATTCACTTAAACCAATTTCTACGCGTTTTAGCTTGCCCCGGACAAACCGTAAATCCGATTGACACGAAATTTGAAATCTTACATAATACAACATTACGGATCCGATGAAAATGGTTTCATCGAAATTCGAATCTGTTCAAAAATTGACTATTTTTACTCGTCAATTAAATGTTAAAATATTCAATTTCCACAAATTAACTTTTAATTCAATTTTAAAAGTTCCATAACATCATTCTAACTCCAATATGATTTAATACAACTTTACAAATCAATTTTAATCATATTAAACCCAATTTTCAATTATTTCAAATATCAAATTATCGATTTAATTTTCCAATTAAATCTAGATATTCGAAATAAAATTTATTCGACTTAAAAAATTTACTTGTTAATATTTAAAATCAATTAAATATACGAATTTCAAATGACAAAAATTCTGGGTTGTTATAAACTTCCCCCCTTAAAAGAATTTCGTCCTCGAAATTGCCAAGTCTGAAAAAGTCTTGAAATCCATTAACTTTTTTTCAAAGACAAACCGTTCCAACTCGATTTCAGATTCATTTAAACAAGTTAACTTTTCCAAAATCCGATGGTTACACTTTTCTAGTTCAATTCCTACATTTTCATTTCAATTAAGAAATTGACTTTTCGTTAACCAAAATTTTTCAAAAATTTTAGAAAAATTTCTAACTCCCAAAATTTACGGAAAATTTTGACAGAATCTCCCTTGTATGGAGAAGCTTTTGCAATATCACAATAGATATAAATATATATACATCGAACCACATGGTCGGAAAACAGAAAAACATTTCATATTTCCTATTTTTATTGCGTAGGCGTACCTTTTTAGCATTTTTAAGCAAAGCAGTTATTTATTAGCATTTTAGCGTGACCGAATCCAGCCAACTACAGCCCCGGTATCTGTACTTACTCAATTTAAACATGTAAGCGACACATATAGGAAATTCATTTACATTTCACTAATTTTCAATAGAAAACACATAGTTTTCATAAGCAATGCAATCAAAATAATTCCCATAAGCAATTTATAAGGTTTCGATATTTAATTGCTTACAACCAATTCACATTAGTTCACTTTCAATTCAAATTCAATTATATAGCTTTCCATTTATCAATTCAATTTCATTAACACTTAATGAATTATATACAATCAACTAACAATCATATAACAACCAAATCATAACCAACATAACCAAATTATTAAATTTACATTCAATTTGGTTTAACACTTTTAATTCCAATTGGTTGATATTAAATCAACTTCCATTCAATTATTCAATTTCCAATTTACTAGTTTTTTTATGAATTAACACTTACATCCATTATTTCATATCAATTTATTTACATTCAATTGATTTACATTCAATTCATTCATTAATTCAATTGCTAATTCATTTTACAATATAAAGTTGAATTTCATTTATATAACTCAAGTTCACATACATTTATTTCTCTTTATTATTACACTTCGATACCAAAATCAACTTCATTCAACATCACTTAAGTTATATTCCATTTCATACATCATTTGTTTAACTTAACTTCAATTTCCACTTATAAATCCAATTCAGATTCCAATTCTAAAGTAAATTTTATTTACTTTTACCAAAGTCAAATTTCGTCACTTTACAAGTTATACAACTTATATATTTAAACTTCCAAGTTATTTTATATAATCACTTCAGTTTAATTTCCATTTCGATAGCTTATCTAATCCAAATCAATTTATTTAACCTTTATTTAGTTAAATTTCAAATCATATGTTTTATTATGCCAACTCAAATTTATTTTAACTTTACCAAAGTAAAATCTTTATTATTTCATATTATAAGTCCAAAACTTGATTACTTATATTCAACAATTACAACTTGGATGTTAATTTCAAATTTGTTTATCACAACAAAACTTCAATTTTCAATTTACTATGGTAGCAAATCCATCACACAGAAACTCGAAAATAATACTGATAGAAAATCCCACAACATCTCTTAAGTTATTGCACCCACGTTATACACTTGATAGAAGACGGAAAATCCCGTAATCATCTTCGAAGCTATTACACTCATATTTACTTGTTATTGATTTAACTTACATTAGAACTTTTAGTTCTCACTCGAGGGTTTTGTCTTTCCATTATGCTTGGGTCAGCCTGAATGTTTCAGTGTTTGAAGACATTATTCCTTGAAGATGAAGATAGAGGTTACTAGACCTTATTTATTATTATTCCGCTGCAATATTTTGGTGTAATTAAATGTATATTGTAAAACAACTTCATGAACTGTTTATTTGATTATTATATTTGTCATTCCGCTACTGTGTTTTGCTTCCCTTCTTTTTCTCTTGCTTTCTTATTGAACCCCATTGATGACAAGCAAGATGGACCTACTCATATTACATGTGGATATTATATGCTTATTCCGATGTGCTACATTGTGGAGCCTGGACAGTGTTTGCTTATTACTATTATGAGATAGATATTTAAGTTTATTTCCATTTTATATGTACTCAATTATAATATTATATAACTTTGTGGATCACTTAGTTATTACTGTCTCTCATGTTTTATATCTAGGATGTATTTTATATTTTTTTTTCCATACGATATAAGATATACGATAGGTTCGGTAATGTTTTATTCCATTTACAACCCCTAATCATTCAACATCGACGGGGCATGTTGGCAGCACATTATATAGTTATATTGGGTGCTCGTAGTGTAAGGTTGTCGTCACAGAAAATTCTAAATTAAATTCTAGGAGCGAAACAAATTTGTTTTGATCGATGTGACTTAAATTAGTCAAAAACAATTCAAAATTAAAAAATGACTAATTTAATGCTTTAAGTTGCGATGACATTTAGAAATTAGTAGATTAATTTCTAAAAGTTATGAAAATGTTAATTTAGCTGAATCTGAGCTAATAAATTGGTAATGATTAATGAATCAAGTTTAATTCATTATAGAAGATCAAAATAGGGAAAATTGATCTTTATTATTTCTATGTGTTGATGCATTACTGTACTAGTAATGATAAAAGAAAATTTTGATGATGAATGTATACTTTTATGTGTTGAATAGCGATTTATAACGATGACCACTTGTATTTGTGATAAACAAATAACTTGTGAATGCGATAAAATATGGGTATGATTTGGGTTGGTCATTACATGAGTAAAATTGCATCCAAGAGATCAGTTGGGATTTAAATAGGGGATGTAACAACCTAATATTAATGAATAACAAAAATAAATCAAGATGGTTTTAAATAGAGGAAGCTTATAGGCTTTAGTGGGACACTCACTAGAATTTAATTGATCAATTATATTCATCTATTGAAAAGGTAGTTAGACCTTGACCGGTTGGAGCCTCTTGAACAAGTTGGCATTCATTATCTTTATTGCGTAAACTAAATGGGTTAAGAAATTGTGAAAGGCGAAAATTAATGCTAAACGGTAAGGGACATCTAGTGTTAATATATGTTGACTTAAATCACATAGCAATGAATATAACTGAAAAATGAAATACATAATTTGAGAGTTGGTAAGACATGTTACAGAAAAGTAATATATTAACATGTGATTTAATATTATGTTATCCTTTATATATATATACATACACATGATGAAATGTATATTATGATAATGATGATGATGTTATGTTTGAGACAACAAGGGAAAAAACTGTACCGTTTTGCGTCATGGCCGCACAATCATATTATTTATGTTATAAGGGGACTAATATTATTCACGCTAAATTATTTTACGACTTGTTATTCATTATTATTTTCCTTACAAACTCAAGGATGCTCACTTGAGTAGGCTAAGTTAATGATCTGTAAGTTAGGTAGATATTTTGTCTAGCGAATATAGAAGTAGGTGATAAAGCAGGAGGCATCTATCTATTTAGTTATTTTTGTTTCCGCTATGTATTTAACTAGATTATATAACTAGGTAGATGACCATATAGCATTTTTCATGTGTCGACACATCATCTTTATTTACATTTTATTATACTTACCTATGCTCGGGAAATGATTTAGGTTAAAGACATTAAAAACTTGTTGAAAATTGTAAATGTTATTTAGTTATTGTTTTTTCTTATGTTGCAAATAATATACCAATCTTATACTGTCGCTTGAAAATAATTTTGGTGACGAAAGCAGAACCATCGATGTTTATTTTTGTATCTCGAAATAAGGGATGTTACACCCAATATCCATTTTCGATAGGTATCGATCGATCACTTAACAAAATTCTTTCGCCTAAACTCTTATAGACTCGATTCTTCTTGTAAATGCAAGCTGAATCCAATGTTATGCTCCAAATATTCTTATAGATTTGTATCCATCGATATCAATCTCCTAATGTGAAATTGTGGATCCTTACCATCAGTCAGCGGAATAGGGATCTTAAAGCTAAATTAACACTAGAGAGGTGTGGATAATGTTTAATTGACTGTATGAATATTTTTCTAATTCTTCAAGATCTACTTGGAATGATGTAATTAACAATCGCAGAATCAAAGTGCAGATAAAAGTAAATGTAGTAAAAGTAAAAAAAAAAGGAAAGAACGCACCAGGATTTTATACTTGTTTAGAGTTACCCTACATCTATCTTGCACAATTCTTTGTATGGATTTCTTTTCAACTAGTAAATGCAAATACTATCTCGATTCCAAGGCTAATCCCGACCTCTGGATATAGTCACTTAATTTTCGGGCTACGAACACACCCGCTAAATTTACGGGCTATTAAGCACACCCAATTGATTTTATGGGCTACAATCACACCCACAAGTGTAGTGGTATGATCTGATAAGTTTTACAGGCTCGGATCATTGATTTTGATTACTATTGATCATATAACTCTTGAATAGCACTTCGATCTTGGTTTGAGTGAGAGAGATGGGAGAAATTAGAGAGTAGAAGAAGGAGAATCAAACTAGTGATCATTGAATTTGATTATGTTGAATTTTGAAAGATTTAGGGTAAATTTTGATTTAGAAAACGAGAGAGCGGAATGAGGAGAGCTGAATAAGAAACCTATGATTAAAAATTCATTTGGAGTCTAGTATTTAAAGAAAAACAAGATCATGTCTATTCATGAAGAGATACGGCGAAAAGGCACTTCCATTCAAACTTGAATTTTGAAAATTATAGCCACTTTGTCGATATACATAGATTGAGTACGTTGACATACCTTTAACAAATTTGAAAAACACTTTAAAAATATTATTTTGAAAATCCGTTGCTTTGTAAAATAATTTGATTTGTAGAATCGTTTAAATATAGCATATATACATTTTAATCAAAATATAACTTAATAAAACTTTATAAAATAATTCTGAAAGATTTAACAAGAGTATTTAATACAATATAAATAATATATATATATAATAAATATATATTTTATTAATATAGTTATAAATTACAAGTAAATATCTAAAATCAAAATATAAATATCAAAATTAAACATAAGGAATATATAAACTAAAATACAGAAAATATAAAAGATTAAAAAATACTTAAAAATTAGATATAATATCTTTCTAGATATATAAGGTTAAGAAATTATTTTGAGAAATATTCTGAATAGATGTTTGAAAAGATTATTTTGAAAACTAGGATATTTGAAACATATTTATAACTTATTTGAGATAGAGATTAAGAAAGTGTTATAAGGGTTTTAACAAAAATTCTATGACTCTATAACTTATCTGGAATATCTTGAAACCTTGAACTCTTTAATACTCATGAGTCTTTAATTATCATCATCTAGAATCTACTCCTGATATATGTACCATGGATCTACTCTTGATACTATACAGTCTTCTTAATCAACGCATGCTTAATATCTTGCACTATATACTATAGATATCTTGATAAAACATTAGCATTTTTATTTTATATAGTGTCATATAGTTGTTATCATCAAAACCATAATGAAAGGCATTAACAATCTCTCCATTTTTGATGATGATAACTCTGTGTATAAAACATAGTATAACTCCACGGGTCACAAAACTCCCCCTTAATCTATACCTAGATTTATATATTTCTCCCCTTTTGTCATCAACAAAAATAACCACCTAAAATTATAACTCTAACACTATCACTTACTCTAACTCTAACTCCCTCTAAATAAAATATTATAGACTCATGACATATAATAATGATATGAATGATTTATATAAGAACAATAAGTGATATATAAAATGAAATAATCATGAAATGATAAGAATGTATATAAGAAATGATAAGTGATATCACCAATCATTAATAGTAACTAAGCCAATCTATATATTCATTCAATACCGCATCATAATCCAATCACATCTGAAAGTGTACATGTAGTAAGTAAAACAAATGTGAAATTAAACTAAATATACACACCACACAACCTAAAAAAGACAAGTACCATCCTAACATGATTACCTAATGATCGGGGATTTGTGAATATGATAATGAGGATAATAAAGGCAGAAGTTCCCCTTTTGTTCGATGAGATTTCCATCTTGATCGAAATATACTTCTCGGATGCATCAGACTTCATAAACTTCCTCCATGTATTCTTTCTCTTGTTTTTCTTCTTCCTTTTCTTCCTCGTCATCACTACCTTGAATAGGGTTATAAATAACTAAATTTGTAGAATCATCTTCAATAACTATTGGATTCATAGGTTATCCCGTAGATATTTTTTGCAAATTGTGAAGAATTCAACATTATTTTTCTTGTTCTTTGGACATATGAAGTTGTACAACTTGTAATTCAGTAAACATTGTAGGATCGCTTTTATCCTAAAGAGGGTGAATAGGGTGATACTAATAATAATAAAAATTAATGCGGAAATAAAAACAATAATAGTAAATAATGCAGTTGAGATCACATACAGATTTACCCAGCTTTGGCAATAACCTGCCTACGTGCTACCCCCAAGATTTCTACTAGAAATTAAGTAATCAGACGCTTACCAACACACGTAAACTTGGAACAGCCGTTAATTTGACTAACGTAACTCTAAGCTCAAAACCTTGCCACGACTCGGCCACTGAGTTGCAAATTCTCGAACTACGCTACCGTAGTTCGTAACCTAGCTACAAAACTAGAAATTCACCAAATTTTAAAAGTAAATTACAAATAAAATAAAAGACTTACAAAACCCTAATTTTAATTTTATAATAAAGCCTTATAAAAAATAGAAGAACCGACCCAATAAGAAAATAAATGAAGAAAGTGTGTTCCTCTTTTCATTTTGTATGCTATCTACGGCCGCCTTCTATTCGTCACTCTTGAACATTGGGTTTCTTCAAATTAATGTCACCACTTGGAGTTTTGATTGATTGAAGTGTGTTTATTACTATCGGTTGCTTCTTCAATCAATTGATGGCTTGATTGCTCACGATGGCTTCACTGTCGAGTTTGAATGATACAAAATTGATGTGTGATTTATGCTTTATTTCACTTGTTGATTTGCTTGAACTCAATTGAGAATATGCCAATGAAGAACTGGGTTTTTATAGGGATTAAAGCCCTAAATTTTTGTTCGTATATTACTCATTTGAATTCTTCACGCGATTAGCTCTGTCATTGATTTTTGATCGAATGATGCGATGAAATTTCAAATTCATTACTTGACGTGGTTTGATTTTCTATGAGTCGGTTTTGTTCCTTTTACTCCTGTGACTTTGACACTTTGAAATTTGAGATACACTTGACATGTTCAATGACTTGTTCAAACGTATGACTTATTTGGGAATTAAATTTGAGACATATTGTTGACCTCCTGAAAACTGACTAGTTCACCTTGAATTTCTCTGTGACTTTATTCAAGCTGCTATTCCATTCTCTTTGAATTATGACCCACGATTTTGATGGTATAATCCACTACGACTTTATTCAAACTCTGCCTGCTGATAATTTTTTGGATTTTCATAACCCATGGCTTTACTGTTTTTGATTAGTTGGGTTGACATTTCATTGAACTGCCATGTTCACTTATGTGTGTGTCTTCACTTGATCACTGTCATTGTTTTTTAAACTGAAACATTTAAACTGTATATATTTGTCACCACATATAAACATGTACATGTCTTGTTGAAATTCTGGTCCATTGTGTGCATTTGGTCTTGATTTGTTCTTTAGTCATGTTCATGCCCGAACATTGCCTTTTTTTATTGAATCTGAAAACCGCTTTCCTTGTGCACTGATATAGTCTGCATTGAGTGGTGGTCTGAAGTCTTGTACTTGAACCGATGTGTTCGTTCATATATTCATGTTCTCACTTGTCCTTGAGCATTTATATTCTCTAAACTATTTTATGCATGTGCATCATGCTTTGACCATCTCATTGTATCCTATTTTCTAAAATGTATATATGTATAGTGAGAGCTTAAATTTGTACTATTTGAATTTGTAATGAAATATTTGTTTGAATATGAATTCTAAGTTATTTATTTTATTCAACATATATTTATTTAATTATGTGAAAAAACAAAATAGTGCAACAAAAATTACATTCAAACAAATATATATGTTTATTATCATAAAACAAAAATCATATGCTAGTATATTCTACAATGTCCCCCTTTTAATGATAACAAATATATATTAAGATTTTGAATCTATTAAATGTATTTGGTTTTGATGAATTCTATTAGCTCCCCTTATATGAATGCTTCTCCTACAACAAAGCTCTCCTTTCACATATGCATGGAAAATATTCAAATAAAATAAAAAAACAAATGCAATGAGTCTATACGAGAATATGCTTGCCAAAATCTTAACTTCTCTCCCCCATTTGTTATCGGCAAAAGAGTAATAGTGCTAGAAAATAGAGATAAAGTGATAGACATTAATAAAACATTAATACTTAATCGAGTGTAAATATTAAATTTCAATAAAAATTCAAACAAAAATCATAAATACTCTGTTAGGTTCACATTCCACTTTAGAGTGATAGGGGTGAAGTGGGCATAGAAACTCATATAGTAAGGTTCATTTGTGGTATATTTATAACAGGAATTTGAATACTTACTAACCATGCATAACCGTTAGGAATTTTGAATAAGATTAGTAGTATTCCCAATTTTTTTAATTAAAAAATGAATTTTAAGCATCTTCTAACCACGCATAACTATGAAGACTCTTAAATGGGATTAGAATCAGCTCGATTATTTAGTAATCGATTTTGATATTTGTTCCATACATGCATAACCATGAGGGCTTTTAAATGAGCATGAAAGCACGTAACCAAAGATTTAAAGCACTCCACTCATGCATAACCGTGAGGACTTTTAAATGAGAGTGAGTACGTTTGGATAATTTTATTGCTAGTTAATTAAAAAAGGAATAATTTTCTGTTTAGATACCATATTTTGACATAATATATTTATTTTGATGAGTGACGGTCATTAAAAATATGATAGAAATAGAGATGGTCGTGGAATTTTGACCAACAAAAGTTATTACAAATTTTGTTTAAATTTTTAAAGAAATTTACTAAATTCACTATCTCAAGTCATAATGTATAATTAATATCAACACTCATCAAACAAAGTTTAGTCACTATTTCATTTTCGATAATTTGTAGAACTTTGATTAGTTAACATAGACATTTAATATCAAATCCAAAAGTATAAAACCAAATTTCTAAAATACCTAAATTGAGATGCAATTAACAAAAACTATTTCTCGGAAGGGGTTTTGTAAAAATGTCGGCTAACTTAAAATTAGTTGAAATGAAAATTATGCAGATATTATCTTTGAAAATGTGATGCAATTAATGAATGTCCTAACATAAAACGCATTCCACTAGTACTTTATCTATCAACTAGACTACCAGCATAATCTGCGTCTGAATACCCCTTTAACTCAAAGTTATCATTAGTTAGTTACCATAGACTAAACCATGAGATGTGCAACAAATACCTTATAATCCTTTTTATAGCTTTTAAATGAGATTCTTTTAGATTTAATTGAAACCGTGTACACAAGCAAGCATAGAACATAATGTCTGGAAGCAGTAAGATGAAGAAGTGATCAATTATACCTCGATATTTCTTTTGATCAACAACCATACCTTTTTCATCCTTGTTTGATTACCTTTCCTCTTATTGGCTGATTGAATCAGATTATGGTGCAAATTTTCAACATATAATACATAGTTTGTTGCCCATTTTGACTCTACCACCTTTTTATTTCTCTAGGCTAAGGTACTTTGATTTGTCGTCCTCCATGTGCTTGGAACAGCTAGAATCCAGGTACCACTCTTGTTGGCTGTTCCTTAGCCTGCTAACATATCTACACAAGGAAGGATTTTTGTGACCTATTTGTTTTTATAGGTCCACGATTGTTAGTTACCAACGATTTTGAAAAACAAGTTTGTGTAGAACCAAGACAATCTATGTTTGGTCATTTTGGCACCCAGATTTGTTTGACTTTAAGGTACTTTACATTCGTGCCTTTAGGAACCCAAATTTATATGGTTTTCGTGTGTTTGGGTTTAAACTAGCAATTGTTTTGATTATGTTAAATTTTCTATAAATCGTGCACTTGGAGTTTACATGGTTAATTTCAGTTCTAACTCTTTCAGACTGAGTATACCCAATTCCTTATTCAACAGTATTAACAGTTTGTTTCCCTAATAGCATATTAGTGACCTATCTCCTTTGGCGAATTTTTCTAAAGTTGTAGACAATTGTTGGACTTGTGACTTGAGAGATTCATTTTCATTCAATCACAAAGTGCACTTTTTAATAAAAATTTCTCTCCTAGTATTTTCACATTCTTTCAAAATCAGAATTTCATTTTCAAGAAATTTAATTTTAATTTCTGTTTTTTTTTTGTTTCCTCTTCTAATGATGGACACTTATAACACTTAGGGCTCTTACTTTGATAGTTTTTTTTACCAATTGATCAAGATTCTTATTTAGTTCTATCAAACAATCTCTTTGTGATTCAATTTTAACGTACTTCTCCCTAAGTCTTTCGAAACAACCATTTACTACATGAAAATATATAAGTAATTGAGAGGAAGTAAGTTTTGATACCTTGTCTGGCTCGTCACCATCGCTAACAATTGTTTCTCCTCGAAGACACATATTTGCGCTATCACTCTCATTGCCAATGCTTTCATCATCTTCATCACTTTTATCCCTAATAGCTACAAAACTTTTCCTTTTTATTTCTTTCCTTTGCTGAATAGATATTGAGGACAATTTGGCTAGATATGACCAGGTTTATTGCACTTGTGACAAATGATCACCAGCTTTTCTGAGTCGTCTAGAACTTTGATTATTTTGCTCTTTAATTGTTGATTGAGGGTTGGATTTTCGTACTTGCGTTTCCACCTTTTGAATCTCTTTACTATCAGTGCTAGTTCTGCTGCTCCATCGTCATCACCATCTTCACTTTCTATTTTTCCTTTGAGAGCTATAATTTCTTTCGCATATCGCCTCCTTCACGTTCTTCCTTGGACTTGATTTCTATCTCACAAGTGGTGAGCTTTCCGATGAGTTCTTCAACTTTAATTTGTCTAAATCCTTTGATTCTTGAATGACAGTCACTTTTGCTTTAAAATTTCATGGAAGAATTCTGAGGATTTTTTGGACTATTTTCAGTTCTATGTATGGCCTTCCTAGAGATTTTGATTTATATATGAGATTAGAAAGTCTTCCATACATTTCTTTGATACTTTCATCCTTTGTCATTGTGAAGTTCTCGTAATCGCTACTAAGCATGACAAGGCGTGGTTCTTTTGACTTGGAAGTTCTTTCATGGGTTACTTCAAGCGTTTACCAAATTTTCTACATAGTTAGACAATGTGAGACACGATTAAATTCAATTTGCTCTATGAATAAATAATAAATTCATAGCTTTAGCATTAGCATTAGCATTTTGCAGTTTACTTTCCAGATCTGTCCATTGATCCCTATGTTTTTCAACTTCTCGATTATCTTCCATTATTATTGGTGTGTTATATCCTGTCTCAACAATATGCCATGTACCTATGGTTTTTATAAAAAATTTCATTCTATTTTTCCAATATGCATATTCACCATAGAACATGGGTGGTCTAACTATGGACTGACCCTTAGCAAAAGCATTATTAAAAGAAGCCAATAAAAAAATTAAAATTTTAAAATTAGAACTAGTTTTTGTTCCTAGCTCAGATACCACTTGTAGGATCATTTTTACCCTATAGATGGATGAATAGTGTGATGCTAATAATAATAAAAGTTAATGCGACAATAAAAACAATAATAATAAATAATGCAGTAGAGATCACATACAGATTTACCCAGCTTCGATAAAAACCTGCCTATGTGATGTCCCCAAGGTTTCTGCTAGAAATTAAGCAGTCAGATGCTTACAAATACACGTAAACTTGCGACACCCGTTAAATTGACTAACTTAATTCTACGCTCAAAACCCTGCCACAACTCACCACTGAGTTGTGAACTCTCGAATTACACCACAGAAGTTCGTAACCTAGTTACAAAACTAGAAATTCACCAAATTTTAAAAGCAAATTGCAAATAAAATAAAAGACCTAACAAAACCCTAATTTTAATTTTATACTAAAGCCTTATAAAAAATAGAAGAACCGGCTCAATAAGAAATTAAATGAAGAAAGTGTGTTCCTCTTTTCATTTTGTATGTTATCTTCGGCCGCCTTCTATTCGTCACTCTTGAACATTAGGGTTTCTTCAAATTAACGTCTCCACTTGGAGTTTTGATCGATTGAAGTGTGTTTATTACTATAGGTTGCTTCGTCAATCAATTGCTAGCTTTGATTTCTCACGGTGGCTTCATTGTCAAGTTCGAATGGTGCGAAATTGGTATGGATTTATCTTTATTTCACTTGTTGATTTGCTTGAACTCGATTGAGAATATGTCAATGATGAATTGGTTTTTATAGGGATTAAATTCTAAATTTTCATTCGTATATTTCTCATTTGAATTCTTCACGCGATTTGCTCTACCACAGAATTTTGATCGAACGATGTGATGAAATTGACTTATTCATTATGTGACATTGTTTGATTTTCTCTAAGCCGATTTCATTCTTTTTGCTCCCGTGACTTCGCACTTTGAAATTTGAGATACACCTGACATGTTCAATGGCTTGTATAAATGTATGACTTGTTTAGAACTTGAATTTGAGATATATTGTTGATTCTGAAAACTGACTGGTTCACCTTGAATTTCTCTATGACTTCGTTCAAGTTGTTCCATTCTCTTTGAATTACGATCGACGGTTTTGATGGTATAATCCATTATGAATTTATTCATACCCTGGCTATTGATAATTTTTTGGATTTTCATAATCCACGGCTTCGCTTTTTTTGATTGATTGGTTTGATGTTTCACTGAACTGCTATGTTCACTTGTGTGTGTGTCTTCACTTGATCATTTTCACTGTATTTTAAAATGAGACATTTAAACAATATATATTTGTCACTGCATATAAACTTGTACATGTCTTGTTGAAGTTCTGGTCCATTGTGTGCATTCGGTCTTGGTTTGTTCTTGTAGTCATGTTCATGCCTGAACATTGCCTTTATTATTGAATCTAAAAACCGCTTTCCTTATGCACTGATCTGGTCTACATTGAGTGGTGGTCTAAAGTCTTGTACTTGACCTAATGTGTTCATTCATTTATTCATGTGCTCAATTGTCCTTGAGAATTTGTATTCTCCAAACTGTTGTATGGGTGTGTATCATGCTCTGACCATCTCATTGTGTCCAATTCACCGGTCGTAAATTCTTGTTGGACTTGAAGTGTTGAAATTGTCGCTTTGCATATGAAGTCTCCTCTGTTGCATACATGTTATTGTGCTTGTGTGGTTCCTTGGTTATTTTTGGTTTCATCCGAGTCTGGTTGGATCTCTATTTCATTGTTGTGTTGTTTTGATCTTCACATTCACACTGGTCTTTGTTGCATCCATTGTGCCATATGCATTGTCATTTTGTTAGGTTGAATGATCATTGTTCTGTTCTTGTTTGGTTACACTTATGTTCACCAATGCTTATGAATCTAATCTGGTCTTCATGTGTGTGTGTGTGCGTATGTTCACACTGTTTTGACCATTCATGCTGGTGCCTGACCTTGTTTGATTTCTTTATATTTGCATTTGCACTTGAATTTCATGTGTGATGGTCTTGTTACACTTGAAGTTTGGTTTGATTGATACTTCATGTGTACTGCTTTGGTGCCATATTAAAATCAGGATGCATTTTCTATATATGTGTGTGAACTGCTTGCATTATCCTTTGTGCATTTGAGCACTTTGACCAGTTGCATGTGTGGTTTGATCTGGTGCAGTTGCATGCTTCACTGATTGTTCTGGTCACCTCTATTTGTGTTATTGTAGTAAGTCTGAATGCATTATATTGTTGTTATTTCTAACTTTGTTCATATGCACCTGAACTTGATTGATTGGAGTCTGGTGTACTTGATGCCTAAACTGCCTTTGTTTTGTTCTAGTTTGAATCCATGTTGCTTCATGTCCACTTGCTATGGACTTGAACTATAGCTCCTACTTGATTTGATTCAAACTCCTTTCATGTTGCCTTGTGACTGGTGCACTTTTGTTACTGTAGTCAAGTCTGGTTCATGCTGGTTTGTATTGCACCTGATTTGAATTCAACTTTTTCTTAGGTTTTACCTAGTGCTCACCTGTCCCTGCCATTTTAACGAGCAAGCGCATATCGGTGTGCACGAACTTGTGGCATGTGCAGTGATACACTGTGTATTTCATAAGTTGTTCATGTATGATGAATTAAACAAAAATGACGACGAACAATCCAAATAACTAAGGCAAATAATATTTTCAAAACACACACTTTATTTTGCACCACAAAATATTTTCATTTTCAATTTTAATGCGCTAGTATTTATTTCTTAGATAGCTCAAATGCTGGATACAGGTGGGAACAGAGTTGAAGATCAAATACGAGTGTTGAGTGAATTATGTAGTGAGGTGAACCATGTAAATTGAAAATTGTGATGTAATCAAGATTGTAATGTAATTGAAAATGTATATATGTGTAGTGAGAGCTTAAATTTGTACTATTTGAATTTGTAATGAAATATTTGTTTGAATAAAATATTTGTTTGAATATGAATTCTGAGTTATTTATTTTATTCAACAAATATTTATATAATTATGTGAAAAAATACAACAACAAATACATTTAAAAGAATATATATGTATGTATGTATGTATGTATATATATATTTATTATCATCAAACAAAAATCATATCCTAGCATATTCTACAAACATCTCCAGAATATTCTTCATTGCTCCTTTAAAATTCAATAACTTTGGCCATAGTAGTATTCTGGAAGGGGCCCTAAGTAGGAGAAGGGAAGGGAAACGATGAATTCTCTTTTCTAGAACGTTTGGGATTAGAGGAGGTCATGGTTTATTTGCAAGTTTAAAACATAGAGAATATAGAGAAATGAATAAGAAAGCGAAATTTGGTTGTTATATAATCACCCATTTGAATTTTAAAGGGAAATTTAAAAAATAAAAATTACCATTATATGTCGACACAAGGGAATGGAATATGTCGACATATATGTTATAATTTTGATTATTTTATTTTACTTTATATTTCATAATTTTTACTTCATGATTTTTATATTTCTGAAAGAGAACGTATTCCTAACTCTCTTCTTAGCTTTGTAAAAGATATTTGATTTAATGGTTTTGTTAATTTATCAGTTATTTGATTTTCAATGTTTATAAATTCAAGTGATATTATTTCTTTATTTACATTATCGCTTAGAAAATGGTGTCTTATATCAATATGTTTAGTTCTAGCATAATGAGTTGGATTTTTCTATGGATTGATCGCACTTGTATTACCATAGTATATTGGTGATTTAGTAAAATTTAAACAAAAATCTTTTAATGTTTGCTGCATACCGATAACCTACGAACAAGCTATTGCTGTTGAAATATATTCTGCTCCTATCATAGACAGAGATAAAGTGTTTTGTTGCTACTAAACCAAAAAATCAAAGAGTGTCCCAAAAAGAGACAAGTCCCACTTGTACTTTTTCGGTCTGATTTGCAACCAGCATACTCAGCATCACTATATGAAATTTATTCAAGGGAGTCTTATTTTGGGTAAAAGAGTCCATAGTATAATGTGTTGTTTACATATCTCAAAATTTGTTTTACATATTTTAAATGAGTTTCATTTTGTTGAGATTGATATCTTACACAAAGACAAACACTATGCATTATATTAGGTGTACTAATAGTTATACAGTGTAGTGATATAATCATTACTCTGTATAATTATTGATCTACATCTTTTGAATTTTATTCTTTGTTTAATTTTTCATTAGTTTCCATGGGAGTTGGTTTACCATTGGTATTTGGCATAGCGATTTTCTTAACTAAATCTTCATCATATTTTTCTTGACTAGTAAAAATTCTATAACTTGGTTGTTTTATTTGTAATCCTTGAAATTAAGTTAATTCACTCATATAACTCATTTCAAATTCCTCGATCATTACTTTTGAGAATTCCTTATTTAGTTTGTCATTGGTAGATCGAAAATGATATCAACTATATATATTTTTATTAACCAAATATTATTTTTATCTCTTTTAATAAAAATTATACTATCTACATTGCCTATTTCAAAATTTGATTGTAACAGAAAGAATTTAAGTCTGTCTTACCAAGCTCTTGGAGCTTATTTCAAACCATAGAGCCTTCTTTAATTTGTAAACATGATTAGGTAGTTTTACATCTTCAAAAGGTGAGGGTTGCTCTACATATACATCTTCTTTAATAAAATCATTTATAAATTCACTTTTAACATCCATTTGAAGATATAACTTAAAATTATTATGATTAGCGAAAGCAAGTAAAATTCGTATAGCTTCTAATCTTGCTACGGTGCAAATGTTTCATCAAAATCTATTCCTTCTTCTTGACAATAACCTTGTGCAATTAATCGAGTTTTATTCCTAACAACCTCTCCTTGTTTAATAATTTTGTTTCTATATGCACATTTAGTTTCTATTATGGATTTATCCTTAGGTCATGGGTCTAATTTCCATACATCAGTTCTTGTAAATTGATTCATTTCCTTTTGCATTATAAGAATCAATGAATCATCAATTGATGATTCCTTTGGATTTTTAAATTCAATAGTTGAAACAAAAGCAATGTTACTCGTTTTATTTAGTTGATTTCTAGTTTTAACAACAGATTCAACATTTCCAAGTATATTTTCTAATGAATGATCTTTCAAGTATCTTGTTCTTTTATTTGGGTGTGAATTTTTGAATTATTATTATTTTCGTTTTCGGTAATCTCATTATTACTAATTTTGTTTGGGTTATCAATGTTATATTCTTCATCAATATTTGAATTATAAACTTTAAAATTCTCATCAAATGGGACATGTAATGTCTCTTCAATAGTATAAGTTTTAGTATTGAAAAATCTATATGCTTTACTTCAATTCGAATATCCAATAAAGATTCCTTTATCTGATTTAGCATTAAATTTATCCAAATTATCTTTAATATTCAAAATAAAATATTTGCTACCACAACTCTAAAGTATGATACTTTAGGCTTTTTATTATAGCATAATTCGTATGGTGTTTTCTTAGTTAATGGTCTTATTTAAATTCTATTTAATATATGACATGTAGTACCAACTACTTTAGCCCAATTTTTTATAGATAAATTGCTATCATATATCATAGTTATAGCGCACTCTTGAATCACCCTATTTTTACGTTTTACCACTTCATTTTGTTGTGGTGTTTTTAGAAATAGAAAATTATGACTTATACCATTCTTATTATAGAAATTCTCAAAAAATTTATTTTCAAATTCTCCACCGTGATCACTCCAAATAGTTTTAATTTTACTAGTCGTTTGACTTTGAATTCGTTAAACAAAGACTTTAAACATTTCAAAAACATCACTTTCAATTTTTAAGAAAACCGTCCAAGTAAAGCTAGAATAATTATCTACGATTACAAATACGTACTACTGTGATTTATAGATTGCCTATGAGGGATCAAAAGGATGTAAGTGAAGAAGTTCAAGAGGTTGAGAGGTAGAAATCATATCTTTTGACTTAGAGGAACATTTTCTAAGTTTTCCTAATTGACATGCATCGCATAAATTATTAGCTTTAAAATTCATTTTGGAAAGACCTCTAACTAGATCATTTTTAGCAATTTTAGATATTAATTTGAAATTCAAATGACCAAATTTTTTATGCCAAATCCAAGGATCACTTGATTTAGTCAAAAGACACAAATTATCATTTGATCTTTTCATACTTACTATATAGATGTTTCATTTTCTAATACCATCAAAGATAATGTTTTGCTCATTATCCTCAATGGGACATTTATCTTTTACGAATTTAATTTTGAAGCCCTTATCACACGGTTGACTAATACTCAATAGATTATGCTTTAAATTCCTAGCTAACAAAACATTAGAAATGGTAAGAGTTTTATAATTACCGATATTGCCGATGCCAATTACATAACCTTTAGAGTTGTCTTCAAAAATCCACCATCTTTGTAAACTATATCTTTCAGAATATTCGGGTTTACAATCATGTGCCTTGAGCATCCACTATCCAATATCCATTTATTCTTTTTGACCTGTGGAGTTTGATCATCGGGTATTTTTACATCCAAAGCTATGTGCCACATCCATTCCAGTAATTCATACCTTTTTAAAAGATCACATAATTTTTCATAATGAATAGATGCGAATTTATGAAACAATATTATGGTGATTTTGTAAATTATATTTTCGAAAATAGTGTTAAAATAATACGAAAATTGCCATGGAAACTTTTTCAAAAATTAGATTATGAATACTTTGAACACCTATGCTCTGATATTAGATGTCAGTCAGCGGAATAAGGAGCTTAAGGCTAAGTTAACACTAGAGGTGGGTATATAGTGTTTAATTAATTATGTGAATATTTTTCAGAGTCTTCAAGATTCAACTTTGAATGATGTAATTAACAATCACAGAATCGAAGTGCAGATAAAAGTAAATCTAGTCAAAGTAAAAAGGAAAGAACACCTTAGGATTTTATACTGGTTCGGAGTTACCCTACGCCCAGTTCTGCAAATTTCTTGTACTGATTTCTTTTCAACTAGTGAACGCAAATACAATCTCGATTTCAAGGCAACGAGACACACCCATAGAATCCCGACCTCTGGGTAGAGTTTCTTGATTTCTAGGCTACAAGCACACCCACTGGATTTACCGGCTACTAAGCACATCCAATTGGTTTTACGGGCTACAATCACACCCAAGTATAGCTGTATGATTTGATAGAGTTTTACAGACTTGGGTCTTCGATCTTGATTACAATTGATCCTATAACTCTTGAATAGCACTTTAATTATGGTTTAAGTGAGAGAGATGAAAGAAATCAGAGAGTAGATGAAGAAGAATCAAACTAATGATGATTGAATTTGATTATAGTTGAATTTCGATAGAGTTTGGATATATTTTGATTAAGTAAAAGAGAGAGTGGAAGGAGGAGAGATGAATACGAAAATTATGATTAAAAATTCGTTTGGAAGTCTAGTATTTATAGAGAAACAATGGTCATGACCATTCGTGAAGAGATACGATGAAAAGACATTTCCATTCAAATTTGAATATGGAAAATTACAGCCACTATATCTACAAACATAGATAGAGTATGTCAACATACTCTTTACAAAATTGAAAAACGGTTCAAAAATATTATTTTTAAAATTCGTTGCTTCATAAAATAATTTGATTTGTAGAATCATTTAAATATAGTTTATACAAATTTTAACCATAATTTAACTTAATTAAACTTTATAAAATAATTTTGAAAGATTTAATCAAAGAATTCAATATAATGTAAATAATATATATAAAATCATATAATTCTAAATTAGAAGTAAATGTCTAAAATCAAAATATAAATATTAAAAATAAACACAAGGAAGATACAAACTAAAATAAAAAACTATAATAGATTAAAAAATACTTGATAACTTAATATAATATCTTTGTAGATATAAAAGGTTAAAAAATTATATTGAGAAATATTTTGAACAGTTGTTTGAAAATATTATTTTGAAAACCAGGATATTTGAAAAATATTCAAAACCTTATTTGAAATAGAGAGAGAGCGATCAAGAAAATGTTATCAGGGTTTTAAAAAAAATTCTAGGACTATAACTTATCTGGAATATCTTAAAATCTTGAATTCTTCAATACTGATGAGTCTTTTATTATCATCATCTTGAACCTGCTCTTGATATCAGCATGTTGAATATACTCTTACGACCGTACAGTCTTCTTAATCAACATCTATCTAATATCATACACTATATACTATATATATCTTGATAAAACATTATTGTCTATATTTTATATAATGTCCTATAGTTTTCATCATCAAAACCAAAACCTAAAGTACTACAGCTACAAATTTGGAGTGGCCACATGAAGTTGAGAGATATAAGAGAAAAGATGAATAGCACATAGGGGAGAACAGTCTAGTGGATGGGATGGGCTAGTTTGGGGAGGGGGATTGTTACATAATCCTGTCTTTCAGATCAGTGTTTTTCCGACTCTTTATATATGGATTTACCATGCATTTACTCATTCCATTTACGCTTCTCATACTTCACCATTTCATCGTCTTTAGCAATCAAATAACTTTTCTTATCATCTTAGGAGAACACACGACCGGTAGGGGGATGATCTGAATTCATCTGGTAAAACAAGAACAACCTTAACATTTAAAGCTCTTGTTTTACCATTAGTGAAGGCTTGTTACATTTTAATATCATGGGGAATTCGAGTAGCTACTTAAAATATAGTATCCTAAGGAATAACTTGCAGATCTTTAATCTCCATAGGCTTGGCAACTAAATGGTAGGTTGCGTATACAATTCATCCATTATCCTCCATTCGGACTGCAATAACTTCTTCTTTTCAACTTCGATTCCTAGGAAACTTTGACTAATTCTTTGGAAATATTGTAAAGAATATTTTGCAATATCCAAGCATTTATATATAAAACGAACTATAGCTCTCCTTGATGACTAATGGTCCAACAAAGTGGTTGAGTAGGTTCAAAGCTCCACTATTTAGACTTTGACTTGGACGAGAATTCGACCATTGTTCATAGGTTGTTCCAAGTCATCATTTACATCATTTTGGCAACATATTCCACTTGGACGATATTTTTTCTTTCATATATGTAGATATACTTGTGCAAAATTCATTAACAAATATCACTAAATTACTAACAAATATATCTAGCCGTTTTCTCCCTTGCACCCAGAAAACCATCACCTCTTTAGTTCCGCCATGTGCCACATGGCATGATCTAAGAAAGTAATCATGTAGCCAATGCATATTGACCAACAGAACTTTATCTACAAATCTGATTTCCATGTGTAGGTAGGCAATGGGTTGGGTCTAGGTAGTTTCAAATTTGGACTTGTGAGGTTATAATAATCATTATCCAAGCCTTGCATGAGGTTGCTGGGTATTTCAAAACTGTTACCTGAGCATTATCCATGGTGTATTTAGTAGAAATAAGAATATTCAACATGAAATATTAACGAAAAAAAACAGTCATTTTAACTTGCGTACTTACTGAAAGATTTCAACTGAAAGAATTATATCTGCTTTATTGATTGAATTGGAGATACAAGATTTTTGTTATTGTAGGACAAATATTTCGCAATTGATACTTAAACTGATATCAGTGCTTTGTATTTATATATTGCATCAGTAAGTGCTAATGGACCTTAATGGCCAGCCCGCATATCTTTTACCCGCTTTGCATAATAAGACTTGGTCTTTATTTTCTCTGGTTCATTATCTCACTTATACATATCATTCATTTGCCCCCCTCATACCTAACTCTACGGTTAGGGTTTGGAGGCGATATTCCCAAATTGCAATTTCTGTCGATTCTTTCTCAAATTACTTCAAATTGATTGAAACTTCACTTCGATTCTAAGATCAAACCATTTCTAAGCTTTATCTTCTTCAACGAAGTCAAGATGTAGTTGAGTATAAAATTTTCAAAGTTGATATTTGAGAAAGCTTTGAACTTTTGACTTTCTGCTTTGTAGTTTAACCAGAGTATAGTATGAAATCTTCGAGTTTCACTTTAATTACTTGCTTTGACCAGGTTCGGCTCTAGATTGATAATGATGACAAAAATCACGAACTTTAAGCTTTTGTTTGTATAATATGATGTTCTTCTTCGATGGAGGTTTTGTTAATATATTTGCGATTTCATAAGTTGCAGGTATGTGGTTTACCATCAACTCATTATTTGCAACTTGTTCTTTAATGAAATAAGGATCTAATTTCATATATTTGGTTCATGAATGTAAGTTTGGAGTTGCAATCAGTAAAACCGTACTAAGATTATCACACCATATTGTAGCTTAGCTATTAGTTTTAACTTGAAGTTCACTTAGTAATGAGTTAATCCACATTATTTCGGTAGTGGCATTTGCTACACTTCTTCAGTACATGATCTAAATATAGTTGGTTGTTTTTTTAAAAACCAAGATATTAGGTATTTTCCAAGAAATATGCAATATCCAGATGTAGATCTTCTATCATCAAGATCAGCAGCCTAGTCTGCGTTTGATTATTCATTGAAACCGAAATTTTTACATGCTTCTGATATCAGTCCATGCTTTATTCTACCTTTTAAGTATCTCAAGGTCCTTTTCACAGCTTTTTAATGTTCATCAAGTGGATTTTGCATAAACTAACTTACTTTATTTACAGCGAAGGAAATTTATGCCCTGGTAATTGTTGCATATTGCAATGCCCCCACTATGATTCTGTATTGTTTATCATTTGATATTGCTTCGCCTTTTTTTAGATCAATGTAGATTACTTGACATGGGAGTGGACAGTGCATTAGCTTTGTCCATTCTAGCTCTGGACAAACTTCCTGATATATACTTTTCTTGACTTAACTGAATTTTGTTGCTTGAGATCCTTTTAACTTCAATTCCCAGAAAATAACTCAAGCATCCTAGGACTTTGATTAAGAACTCTTTTAAAAGTTGAGTGAGCTTGTTGATTTCTCCTGTATTGTTACCTGTAATAATAAACTCATCAACATATAGTAGCACATATGTAATATCAATCTTACTGAATTTCGCAAATAAAGATTTTTCAGATTTTGTTTAAGTGAAGGCAAGACTAATTAGTGTTGATTTTAGTTTGTCAAACCAAACCCTAAGTGCTTGCTTGAGCCCATAAATTGCCTTGTTTAATTGGTATATGTAATTTTCACCACCTCTTTGCTTGAAACCTTGAGGCTGTTCCATGTAAACTTCCTCTTGCAAGACACCATTTAAAAAGGCATTATTTACATCCAACTGTTTGATGATCCAATCTCTATGTAAGGCAATAGTTAGTACTATTCTAATAGTAGAAGGTTTCATAATGTATGAGAATGTTTCGTTAAAATCATAACCATTTTGTTGTGAATAACATGTTGCTACTAGTCTTGCCGTAAACTTAGAGATTGAACCATCTGGATTTCTCTTTATCCTATATGTCCATTTACATCCAACAACACTTTTGTTGCTTGGTAGGGAAACTAAAGTCCAGGTCTTATTTTTTATTAAAACGACGTATTCCTCTTTCATTGCTGCTCTCCATTTCTCATGTTGTATAGCTTTAAAATAAATGCATGGCTCTTTAGTTCCCAAATCAGCATTACAAATTTTTGGTCTAAATATCCCACTCTTGGCCCTTGTTATCATATGATGTTGAGTTGTTGCAGGTGGTTCAACTCTGTTGATACTTGTGATTTCTTGATCATTAGATGGTTGTATATCATCTAATGATTAATGACTCCTTGATTGAGAATCATCATTACACTGAGATGCTAAGCTAGGTTTGTCAGAATCTGTGCTCATGACTAGGCTCATTTCTAGGCACTGTATGTTGTGAGTTTTCTACATTTGTAGTTGCTTCTTTATTATTCTGCTCTTCCTCTGTCTGATGTTGCACTATCATTTTAGGTATTTGTGGTATGGATGTTTTTGGATTGTACCTGAGTTGCTAAATGGGAACACATTTTCATTAAACACAACATGTCTTGATATAAAGATTCTTCCATTTTCACCTAGACATTTGTATCCCTTTTTGTTTGTTGCATAACCCAAGAAAGTACAAGGAGATGATCTAAATTTAATTTGTGGGTGTTATAAGGTCTTAAATAAGGAAAACATAGGCATCCAAAAACTTTTAGACTATGATAATCTAGTTTTACGTTATATACTATTTCAACTGGACTTTTGAGTTCTAAGACTTTTCTTGGTAGTCAGTTTATTAAATAAACAGTTGTAGAAAAGGCATCAGGCCAAAACTTGAGTGGCATTGATGCTTGAGCAAGAAAAATAAGCCTAGTTTCAACTATTTGTCTATGTTTTCTCTCAACTATTCCATTTGGTTCTGATGTGTATGGACAAGTTATTTTATGAACCATTCCCTTTTATTGGAAAAACTCTTTTAATGGTTGGAACTCAGTTCCACCATCAATATATATGACTTTTAGTTGACAACTTGTTTACTTTTCAACTTGAGCTGTATATTGTAACACTGCATTATATGTTTTTGATTTTGATTTCAGAAAATAAATTCATACATATCTAGAAAATTCATCAACGAAAGAAATACAATATTTGTACCCATAATCAGTGCTAATTGGTGCGAGTCCCCATAAATATGTAGCTATTAACTCTAGAGGTGCATTATAGATAGATTCTGAATTTGGAAATGCAAGTTTATGATTTTTTCCCATTTGACAATTAGTGTAAACATAAGGTATTGAGAGATTTTTCAAAGAAATTGCATTGTTATTCATTATACATTTTACAGTGTTGACATTTGGATGGCCAAATTTGTAATGTTATATATCAAAACTCTTAGATTCACAATCAGGTCTGATTTCAGAAACATTACACCAGTTTTCTTTAACGTCAGAGTTTCTTGTCTTATAAACATTGAATTTGTATAATTCTCTAAATTCCTTACTCTGCAACAAGATTTCTTTAGTTAGAATATCTTTTACTAAACAATAGCTTGGATAAAATTCAAAATAAACACGATTGCCATTGGCAAACTGGGATACACTTAATAAAAAATTTCTTATCAGAGGGACTCTCAATAAATTGTTGAGATATAATTTTCTCTTGCTAATCAAATTTGCATTTCAAATATGTGTTATCTTAAATGATTTACCATCACCCTTATGCATAGATTGTGTACATTTATATTTCTTGCTTTCCAGATTTGAATTGTTGAGATTGCTTGTCACATGGTTGGTTGCTACTGAATCTGGATACCAGATTTCATCATGTATATCTTCTAATTTTGTTGCATCACTGCTTGTATTCTCTAATTGATTTTTGCTATCTTGTCGAGTGTTAATCATGTTTGCGTTTGGTTGATTACCATGTTTGCCATCTTATAAATAAATTATGTGGTGATGAAATCAATTTCACAACAAATGGTTATAGATAAATGCTATAAGCTACATATAAATAATAAAAAGTACATGACTGCACACATGTTTTACCTTTTAAACAACTAATAATTACTAGCACAAATCACACTTACTTGTATCTAATAGGTAGAAGAATTTACTTTTTATTTAAGAAAAAAAAATTATGGACCGATATGTGCTAAAAGTGAAAAAGTTTTGAAAGCCATGACAAAATTTTTTAGGTAAATTGACTGGAACATCCCCTGTCTAGAGGCCCAAAACTAAGCGCTACTGATGCAGTAGTCATCTGTAGTATTAGCTTTCGGCGATTAAATACGTCTATGTTACTGGTATCAATAATATCAGAAGCACTTGAATAATAAACAAAAAACATATTTAAAAAACATTTACTTCATTACATTTCAAAATCAAATGTTTCACATTCACAACACATAATACTCAAATCGTTTCTAGGCATAGATCAAATATAACTATTACAAATTACGCCAAGAGCGGTATATGAAGATACCCCCTTGGTTGATCAGAGTCATAAGGTCATAATAGACCTAATACAAACAGCATAGTGGAAAATCCATCAAAACATAAAAAGAACTGCAAATCCTAAGTAGCTATCCGTTGCCTCCTGCATGCCTTCGGTAGCTTATTCATCAACATTCTAAAACTTGAAAAGAACCTCAACCCCTCAGCCTACTCAAATCAATTTTGAGCACCCGAGAGTTTAAGGGGAAAACATAAACTTCGAATTAGACATAAGGCCTGGTGTGAATAATATTATACATCCCAGAATAATCATGTTAAGTAAGACCCCACCGCTTAGCAGAATGAGTTTCCCCTCACTAACATCCTTTTAAAACATATCTTTGCGAAACCTTTCATAAAACCATATACTATGCTTCTACATCCACAAAGATTAAATACTGTAAAACATGTAAACATACAAAAATATTGGGTAACAATGAACTATCTGCCTTAACACACAAGTTTTTTGGGATAACTTTTAACCTTCGGCTGACTCGGGCCTACCAGACAATAATCAAAATTAACCTAACACATGTTAGATATTCTTCTTCTGGATTATCTATCCATAATTATCTGTTAAACACTTCCCATTTGGACGGTCTGCCCTTAACTATCTGTTAAATACTTCACTTCTAGATGGTATGTCCCTAACTTAATCATCTCCCATGTCTTCTCGATCTTAATGGTTTTTCAGACTCACCAATAACCTATGTATACAAACATATATTCCTTTCGGTGTTTAACCATAATTTTAGTCTACCTATAACAAAGTCCTACACACTGGAATTTTAGACAATAATTAGCTGTGGCTATTAGCTGATGTATAGGGCACGACCCCATACTAGTCTCATCTGGTATTCTAATATTTGAGTCATTTTCACTTAAGGATCCCCTCCTATAATTTTACTTGAAAACATTTTGAAATGATTTAAAACTTTTAAACCAAACTTAAACAAGGAAAAGTATATAATCTTTATACTTTACTCAAAATCATATCACCATGTCACACACACACACACACACACACACACTCAAAATTTAGTTGATGAAAACATTCAACCGTTTGAAAGAACCTCTTTCTAAACTTTTGAAATCCTTTCTTTCAAAATCAAACATCAAAAATTTCGAAACCATTCTCCAAACCTTTCGTAACCATTGAAAAGCAAACCTTTCAAAATGTATAAAACTTTGGACATCCTTCTTTAAAACCACTTTAAAACATTTCCTTAAAAAACCGTGGAAAACCTTCCACTTAAACCTTTCGAATCCATTAAATTAAACTTTTCGAAACCATTCAACTAACCTTTCGAAACCATTTGATAAAGCTTTTGAAATCATTGAATAAACCTTTCGAAACCATTCGACTAAAAACTTTCGAAACCATTCAATAAAACTTTCGAAAACATTGAACTAAAAACTTTCGAAACCATTCTATAAACCTTTCAAAGCCGTTGAACTAAACCTTTCAAAACCATTCAACTAAAACAATTCGAAACCATTGGAAGCAACCTTTCGACTTTGTCGAAAGCTCTGCTTCGAAAGCTTTAAACATATCCTTCAAAGCAACTCTTTCAAAAACTTTGGGTTTTACTTCAATTTATAAAACAAGGGTAAATCACCTAAGTTGAAAGGTTCCTTTCGAAAGCATGGAGAAGTGGCTATTTTTAAAACAAGTAAACCTTTCGCCTTTGCCGAAATGTTCAAAACATAACATTTATAAAGCGGCAGTAACCTTCGACTGTGTCGAAAGGTTTCAAAACAGAATAGTGTTAAAACAGCAGTTACCTTTCGACTATGTCGGAAGGTTTAAAACCTTTATATTTGACCTGGTCAAAAGCAACCAAGTCGAAAGCTCTTATAAGAAAGCAAAGCAGGTGAAAGCTTTTAGTTTATAAAACAAACATGCCCCAACCTCTTTGGCCATCAACCGTTCGACTTAGTACCTTTTTGACTCTGTCCAATTCATTACATACGAAGTAGCTTGATACCATATGCATTAGTTTGACCTTATCGAAAGCTTTGAACCTCTTGACTTTGTCGGAAGGTCTGGGTTGAAAAGGTTTGTTGCCGTAAAGGCTGAAACGTATAAAAAAATGTGATTTCTTTGTTTTTAACTTAAAAAGGAAATCTTTTCAACTAACATGCTTTTGTTTATCAAATTCTCATTGGTTAACAATTACTTTTTAGAAATGTGTTGCCACTATTTTTAAAATTAAATAATAATTTCATTTTATAAAATGCACCTTCTCCTTAATTGAATATATAAAACATTTAAGTCTCATACCTTAAATAATTTTATATATTCATCAATAACTTAGGGAAAACCCTGAAAAAATCTCAAAAAATCTATTTTAATATATTGTCTAACATATAAAAAATTTAACCCCAAATAATAATTATTTTAGTCGAAAATAATTTATAACCCAAAAAACAATTTCCTTCACTAGAAAATTAATATAAAATCCATGTTAACTCAGAAAATTATGAAAATCCAAGCCCATCTCTAAAATATCATTTCTGACGTATGTTTAAATTTTCAAGGCAATTGGGCATCATTAGATGGGGTTTTCATGTCAAACATATCACAAAACTAACACGAACATATATAATCCATCAACAATATATATATATATATATATATATATATATATGTATGCATGTATGTATGTACGTATGTATGTACGTATGTATGTATGTATGTATACATACATACACATATACATATACATATACATATACATATACATATACATATACATATACATATACATATACATATACGTACATACATACGTACATACACACACACACACACACACACACACACACACACACACACACACACACACATATATATATATAATTTTAATGATCAAAATACGACTTCTACTTGCAAAATTATTTCAGATCTAATCTTAAAACCGAAAACGAAAAGAAAAGGGGATGTGGTGATTTTTCACCTTATCTTTGAGATTATGGATTTAAGATTTGATGTTGATTTAGTTCATTGTTTCTCATCCCTTGTATTCTAGCTTTAATCTTCTTCTTGAGAATGATAATGATGGCCGGCCTTGGTATTTTTAGTTTGAGTTAAATGAAATGAACGTGAGTTATATTCCTAAGGATTTAGGGTATAAGCTTTACCTATTTTCCATATTGCCCTTCTCATGTTCCAACATTAACTTAGGTTATTTCATTTAATTAACATGCTAACATGGCACGGCTACCATTTGTTAATCAAATCTCAACTTTTTAATCTTCACATTATTTTATTTAATCACCTAATTAATTATTCTAAATAATGTTATAAAAATATTTGGTGTTACATTGACGGTGAAATTCCATTGACGGATGGTTGGTGAGGGAACACTGATAAAGGTTTAAACCAACTATGTAATTCTGTTAATTAACATAGGGCATTTTGAAAATTTTAAAAAGATAACGTGTAAATAATATTATTAAAGTATCTTTATTAATAGTAGAGATAGAGATATAATTATTCTATCAAACTAGTCAGGGACCGTGCTTCGCACACGGCCTGTTTGTATTATGTAAACGGAAAGCAGGACATTTTTGGAATTTTAAAAAGATATCAAGTAAATTAGTTCAACGAATTTTTTTTATTAGTAGTAGAGATTTGTTTTTCTAATGCAGGTAATCAAAACTAAACCATGATGGTGATCGTGGTAATATGTTAGATTTCAAATCGAGCTCTATGATGTTACAAACCCGTTCATATAACTATACAAATATATACGGATTCGTGTATGTTTATCTATAATTTTAAAATGATACAATTTATTATAGCATCTCTCTTAAAAACTCTCATAGAGTTTACATATTCTAAGAACAGGTAAATAGGCATAAGGAAGTAGTTACAAAAAAATTTAGTCTCAGGAACAACAAGTTTATTTTTTAGTTTGAAGGACACTTTTTAGTGTAAATTGAAAATGATAGTTACAACTATCATTTTGTGATTTACACTAAAACATGTCCTTCAGCCTAAAAAGTGAACCTTTTGTTTCTGAAACAAAATTTTTCTCGAACTTTTACATTGAGCCTAAAAACCTCTTCCAAGACTATCAAAGTATATTTGAGAAAAATAAAAATATTAAAGCTCATTTTTGAATTAATCTAGCATATTGCCAATAACTCCAGAAAACACATCCGAAATGTCTCAACAATTAAGTCATTTAAGGGAAGTAAGTGTGGACGTCATCACAAAGATAAGGCGTTACAACGTGGATAAGTCTGACGGCCAATCATTTATATCATCAAAATACAGCAACTCTTGCCTTGAATTCATTGATTATTAACAGGATATATACACAGACAGATAAAAGTTGCTACAAGGATGGTGGAACAGGATAGCCTTTGACATCTGTAACTGAATGGCTCGAACTTCAAAGCACTGCAGAATATATATTGTGGCTTTTGGCATATGATCACATACCAATACGTAAATAAAATCACCCACTGAAAATCAGAGCTTAAAAGAAATATAAAAGTAATTGGTTCTGTGTAATATATATCAATATATAAAACGTTAATTGCAAAGGAATAAGCTAAAGCTGCTATATTTTAAGCAGCAAGTAGCCGGACTTCAAAACTGCGTTGATTCTGAGAAGAATAAAGTGAGCAATTATATTGGTTGATTATAATTTATAGCAAGTACACACATTAAAAGTCGGCATACTTTTATATGCTACTAATCATCCACGCTATGACTTAGGTTTGGAATATTTGCGCATTTCCACACTTGATAAAGTACTTATTATGATATATATGTATTTTAGTTGAATGCAGTTGAATTAAGGCCGCGCTTAAAAGCTGCATTGTCTATTTCTTTATCGATTGATTATATTCACATGGCCTTATATTATATTGCAAATACTAGACAGGTGTCGATATCATAGTGCATCAGCGACGATGATCATATGCACTGAGCTAAGTGACTTCTTACCTTATATGGGCCTTAAGCTTAAAAGGTCAGAGATTGTTGGCCTTCTTGAAGTGAAACCCAGCATCTCATAATTTCTCGAAGACAAATTACGTGCAAGAAAACTGAATTTATTGGGCAGTTACAAGCTCAGAAAACTTTTATCATCAAATTGAAACTAATATCACAACGCGACATAAAACTTTAGGGGGAAAAAATACACCCCATGCGATGAAACCGTTGTATGAAAACTGGAAAAGCAGTGCTGGTGATACATTGAAACACATTGTTGGCGATGAAATAATATTTAGAAAAACATTAAAAGATGCTTGGTTTACTATTTTAGTTATGTTCTCGTTCAATAAATATGCATAGGACACATGTATTTTTCAAAAACAACAAATTTGAAAAAATGAATCTAACCTATTAAAAAGCAATTTTTTTCTTTTTCTAAAAAATAACAAAAGAATGAAAATCAATACACCTCCTCTGTCGATCCTTCATTTCCTCCGTCGTTCCTCCGTCATTGTCGTAATAGCTTAAAATTTTAAATTTCTCTTTCACTATCTCTATATTTGTAATTAACGTTGAAAACACAAAACAAAAAATAAAAAATGAAACAAAACAAGACTCTTATGTCACTTAGTATAACATAAAAGATGCGATATCTGCCATTTACGAGGAGAAACAAATATTATAAAGTCAATAGATAGAGACGGATTATAATAGAATTGCGTAAAAATTAATCTGACCCTCTTAACCGATGGATCACTCATTTAATGATTTAAATCAGATTTGATTTAAAAGTAAATAAATTAAAATATGTAAAATCAAATTTTATTTTACTTTCTAAAATAATCAAAATTTCAAATCCAAACACTAATTGCACCAAAATTAAAATTTTCATATTTTCAATTTTTAATTTTTAAGTTTTTAAAGTCAAAATTGTAAAATTTCAAAATTTAAATTTTCAAATGTAAATTAAAATTTTAATTTAAAGCTGCAATTCTCAATGTTTAAAACCAAAAATTTAAATTTTGAACTACAAATTTATGCGTAATTGATATAATCAAAATTAAAAATCAAAATTTTTAGAATTTATATCTTCAAAATTTAAATTCGAAACTCAGATTCAAAATTCAAATCAGAACACAAATGTTCAAAATTCATATTTTCTATAGTAAAGTTCTACACGACAATCAAAAGATTTAGAGATGAATAAGTCAATAAAGTATTGTCCGAGTAGAGTTTATATGAGATGTTGTAGCTTGTTCTTAACTAGTATAACTATTAGTCACCATGGAGAATTACGGCGTACGTTCGGAGTATGAACTATCCATGTGGTTCATGCGGCCTATACTGCTAGTATGAATTCACCGGTCAAAGCCTCTTTTGATTCGGAGTTAGCGTGAAGAAATTATTGCGCTTTGAATGAATAAATTAACGACTTCTACCTAATTATCCCAGTATAAATTTTCTAAATTCAAATTGTTATGGATAAAATTTTGCACAGCTATCCAATGATTTAGAGATGAATGAATCATTGAAATATTATTCGAGTTAGAGTTTAAACAAGAGGGTGCAATCTATTATTAGCTAAGTACTATTATTATCCCCCATGGAAAATTATAACATACATTCAGAATATGAAACACTGAGTGTCCTATATAGTTCGTAATGTTAATACAATTTCATTGGTCAAAGTAAATATTGAATTCAAGTCGGTATAATGAAGGAATTGCACTTTAAATGAATAAAATACAGCTTATGCTCAATTTGAGTACAAATTTCCAAATTTTGATTTTTCAAAATTAAATTTTTAAAAACTCATATCCAAATATTTTTAATAAACGAGTTACTCATTTACATTCTCTTTTATTTTTAACAAAATAAGAAAATGGGTTATGATAGAGTTAAGGGTTGTGCCCTAGGAAAATTAAGTAATATAATCTTATAAAAGAACCTTGTTAGAACTGAAGTATGTTTTTGGTTTTTTTTACGTATGTTGTTATATAGAGACATAAGTGATGTTAGTACACACATTAAACATATATAAGTATAAAATCATTATAAGAGGCATTTTATCGGTTGTAGTGACAAATGTGTTCATGACCATGAGTATTGAATACATACACATGCACGCACACCAACTCCTTAAATGTTCATAGTCAAGAAATATCGAGAAAAAGATATTGATACATCTATTGGGACTAATATACATAATATTTTCGCATGATGGACAATGAATTACTCATAAGCATTGGGGACACCAAGATGTTACGTACTTATGGCTATTTGAAACAATCATAGAACGACTCAATGAAAGTTTTCTATAGGTTGATATAATTAAGTCAAAATAGAAAATCTCATGGTAATGACGTATAGTAATCATTGGACTTGAGGGTATTGTTGATCTTAAATAGCTAGATTATGCTTTGATTATGGCTAAACATTTGACAGGCGACCTTGTTACGACCATAGTTGGGTATATGTTAAACTATTTGAAGTGAAACACTATACAAGAAAGGATTCGTCTCCTTCATTATAGAAGATTAGTATCATCGTAGTTAGTAGTCAACTTGAAATCGAAATCTTTGGCTAGAGTAAATCGGTTGATCGATAAATATTATCAGATTAAAACAAAGACTTTAAAGTAGGCTGCACAATTAAATACAAATATTAATAGAGTTTCTCTATATATGTAGTGGTTACGAAAAGAATATGTATACTAAATTTCGTTACTATGTGAGCTTATTATAGATTAGAAATTGGATTTTACCTAAATAATCAATAAACATTAAACTTGTGCCTGATACCATACTTTAGCATAATATATACATGATTCAGTATTTAAACCATTTAAATATTGATTGAGGACTGAGTTCACACTAGAAAGTCAATACAACCATGATATTAGTTATTTTTGAATTCAACCATTTAAAATTTATTTTATGAATGTTATAACTTAATATAAATGTTGTGATACAATTCTTTGGGATATCTAATTATTTATTTTATTACCTAGTAACTTGTCTTGGGTACAAGGTACCAGTTATTGACTTGAGTGCCACCGTTTGGCATTCCCCATTCGACCACCAGCGCTCGGCTAGGGTGGCTAGGCACTTGGTCGCTCGTCATGGGCATGCCGCTAGGCACAAGCCTTGTTTGGCACAAGCCTTGTTCGACATTAGCCTCGTTCGACCACCAGCGCTCGACTAGGGTGGCTCGACACTTGGCCACTCGGCATGGGCATGCCACTCGGCATGGGCATTCCACTCGGCACAAGGCTCGTTCGGCACAAGCCCCGTTCGGCACAAGCCCCATTCGGCACAAGCCCCGTTCGGCACAAGCCCCGTTTGGCACGAGCCCCGTTCGGCACAAGCCCCGTTTGGCACGAGCCTCGTTTGGCACAATGCCTCGTTCGACATACGAGTGCCGTTCGACATGAATCCCTCGCTCGTCATATAAATGTCGTTCGACCTGGATATGTGGCTCGCATACGAGTGCCGTTCGGCATAACTTTATTTCGAGTCACTTGGTAGTCGCTACAGGCAGTTCTTGACCGGCATCCCTCGCTTAGCAATTGTCGTTCGACATCCCTGGCTCGGTGCGTAGAAGCTACTTACCACGGGTCGAGATACCTTGTTCCTAGGCCCATGTGGGATGTCCAACCATCTTCGTCTATAAATAGAAGGGCATGGCACAGTGAAATGAACCTTTTTTCGAGAACACTGGGGAGACTCTACCGCTTTCAAGACTTATTCTTTTCAGTTAGTACTTGTATTTAAGTCAGTGTTGTATTGATTTTATCTGTATTCAATCATTTATGAAAGCAATAAAAATCAAAACTCAAAGTAGACGTAGGCAGTTACGCTGAACCATTATAAATCCGGTGTTCTTGTTTTTGAAGTTAATTTAGCATACAGTCCTCTGTTTTAATTTACTTTCGTCATTAATCTCTATACATAATCTTTCTCAAGGGTGTTAATGACCAATTCTATTGCTAACATTTTGGTGCTTTCACTGAGAATCGATTTCTCAGTCGCTAGGATCTGCTTTGTAGCTACTGGATTGAATAAATCCCTCGAAGGAGATCCGAGTCATTCACAGAATGTCCGTTGATTCTACTCAAAGTTTCTACCAACAACTCTACTATGGGAAGACCACGTACCAGATCAGCCTCTCATAACGCGGATGTCAACGGGACTGCTAGTGTACAACAAATAGGACTTAGCAATCATCAAGCAAATCTGGGTGTAGGACCATCGTCCAAAACCAGATGGAAGTTATCACCAGAGCGGAGTTCAATGACCCGATGAGAGAACTCATGGAAAGATGGAGGCAACTTAGTGAACAGATCCAAGCTAACGCTAACCTTATGACTCAGCTTACTCAACAACAGCATCAGAATGTTGGAGGTAGCCCCACTCCTTACTCTTCATCTGACAGCTCGACTTCGTCCGATGAACCTCAAAGGCGTAGACGCCGTAAAACCGAAACAATCCAAGCAGGTGCTGCTGATTGATCAGCTATGGATCACTTACACCTTGGAAACCACACCCAAGCTGGAGCAAGAAGCGTAGATTCTAGAGTGCGAGTGGAAGCTCGACGGTCGGCCCATCAATGTCCTAATGAAACCAATCCACAAGATACACGTTTGGAAGACTGCAAGCAGAGGAGACACCAACCAGAACGATTGCGCGGAACAGATTCCAACCTTCCACCTTCGATACAAACCCCGGATCTATTGGCTATACTCAGTCAAATAATGAGAGAAAATCAGGGATTGACCAACTACGCTTGGGGATATTCAAGAGTCATACTCGATTCACAGATGTTATTCTACATGTCGAGTACCCAAGGAAGTTCAACATGTCAACTATTCTGGCTTACGAAGGGAAGACCGATCCCAGGCAGCATGTGATGAGGTGTGAATCGATGGTGGATTCAGCTAAAGCGAATGATGCAACTGCATGTAGATGCTTCCCAATCACTTTATTCAGAATCGCCACCATGTGGTTCACTCGACTTCCCTCGCGGTCTATATCCAGCTTTGATGAATTAGCGACGAAATTTGTGGAGCAATACGGGATTCATACCACTCATCCCAAGGACGTGATGTCCTTGTCCAGTGTGATTCAAGCTCTAAGGGAATCGTTGAAAGAGTACTTGCAAAGATTTCATGTCGCGTCTACTGAAGTTAGCAACCCAAATGATCACGCGATTCTGATGGCTATGATGTTGGGAGTGGATCCGGATTTGGAGTTTGGAGATTGGTTGGCAGGAAAGCCTCCAACCACACTGGAATGGTTTTATTGGAAGGTATGCCAATTTACAAGGAGGGAGGAAGCCAGATGGACAAGGCGAGATAGTACACCTGTGCCTGGTAAGGAGACCGTGCACAGTAACATCGCTGTAAGTCAATCAGGTGACAACTCTCGGAAAGTCCAGGTCAATGTTCGAAACAAGCCAGGACAATCTAAAGAGTCCGGAGGAGGAAATCCTAGAAAGAAAAGAAAAGCAGAAAAAAGGAAGCCAAGCATTCCAGCTTACAATGAATACATTCCTCTGAATGCATCTTTGGAAAATGTTTACCTGTCAACTTGTAATACTTTTCAATACCGAAAGCCACATCCGAAAGATTGCACGGAGGAACAAAAGCGGACTGGGAAGTATTGCCCCTTCTATGAAACTTACGGGAATAATATAGAGGAGTGCAGACACATCCACGATGCCATTGAAAAGTTGATTCGACAGAAAAAGTTACAGGAGTTTGTTAAGCACCCGTAGGAAGGTAGACAAGGAACATCAGACCTTGGACGTGGGCAAGCTTCATGTCATCTAAAGGAACCTGGCCGAACTGTTGGTAGACTAGTCATAAACACTATAGTCGGGGGACATCATCCTATAGACAAGAACTGGCAGGAAATGGAGCGGTATGCTAACTCCTTAAGGCATGCAGATTATGAGTGTTTTTCGAATGTGGAGGATGGGACCCCTGCTAAACAGCAGCGCATGATGACGGACGATATAGTATTCAGGAGCTGAGATGCTGACTAGGTGGAGGCTCCTACCGTTGACCCGATGGTCATATCCACGACAATCGGGCCATCATTTTATCCCGATTGATTGTGGAAGTTCTGTTAACATCATCTTCAAAAAGTCATATGACCTAATGAAGATGGAGACGAAGGATTTAAAGCATCTAAAGCTCGTATCTATGGCTTTAATGGTGCAGCAACCGATGCGGTGGGTTATGTTAAATTGCCAATTGAACTTGGACAAGGTGAACGTAGGAGGGTGTGAATCCTACCTTTCATTGTTTTGGATGTCGATTCTCCATACAATGTTTTTCTGGGTCGACCGACCCTGGCAGAGTTTAGGGAAGCTTTGGCCCCTTGGTGTTTAACTTTGAAGTTTCCGACAGATAAGGGAGTTCGTGTGGTTCATGGCGATCAGGCGACCGGTCGTGCATGTTATGTGGCTGAGCTGAAAGAGGCCCAGTGGAGAGAGAAAGGAAAAGTTGTGGACAGCTATGTCCGCATCCGAGTCACTAAAAATTGACAAATAGCGTCCGAGCCCTGCCTCGAGCAACACGATCAGATCTATAGAGATATAGAACCGAGAGATGATGATGAGGAACCCAGTGAAGCAAAAGCAGCACCGGCTGAACTGACGATTGACATTCCAGTCAGCCGAGATGATCCATCGTGAGTACTTAAGATTGGATCACAACTCGACCCCTCAATGGCCGAGGACCTCACTGATTTCCTTCGAGCGAATCTGGATGTTTTTGCTTGGACACAATCTGATATGTGCGGGATTTCTTCCGCTATTACGAGTTATATGTTGAACATAGACCCGAGATACGTACCAGTAAAGCAGAAAAGAAGAGGCATGGACCCGGAGAGGTCCGTTGCTCTCAGGGAAGAGGTGGACTAACTCAAAGCCAATGGGTTCATCCACGACGCCCTCTACCCTGAATGGGTGTCTAACCCTGTGCTAGTGAGGAAAGCAAATGGAAATGGAGAACCTGCGTAGATTACTCTGATATAAACAAAGCATGCCCTAAGGATAGTTTCCCTTTACCCAGAATCGACTAGCTGATCGACTCAACGGCCGGATACGAGTTACTGTCATTTATGGACGCGTACTCAGGATATAATCAAATTCCGATGCACATTCCGGACCAAGAACACACTAGTTTTGTCACAATCATTGGGCTATACTGGTATGTAGTGATGTCCTTCGGATTGAAGAATGCGGAGGCGACTTATCAGCATCTGGTGAATCAGATGTTTAAGGACTAGATTGGTATAACGATGGAAGTCTATGTGGATGACATGCTCGTGAAGTCATGACGGTCAAACGACTACATTCGAGACTTGGCAGAAATGTTTGATATACTCAGATATTACGGGATGAAAATCAATTATTTGAAGTGTTCCTTTGGTGTTGCATCAAGGAAATGTTTGGGATTCATTGTTAATTCTCGGGGAATCGAAGCTAATCCGGAGAAGATTCAAGCTATTCGAGACATACAAGTGCCTAGAACTATAAAGAAGGTAGAAAGCTTGAATGGAAAGGTGGTCGCGCTGAGTCAATTCAAATCCAGAGCCACATATAAGTGTATTCCCTTCTTCGATGTAATAAAGAAAGGAAAGAGAAATTTTGAATGGACATCCGACTGTGATGATGAATTTAGAGCTTTGGTAAGATGTTTGGAAAGTCCCTCAGTACTACCAAAGCCTATAGACCATGAAGTATTGTATGTGTACTTGACTGTATCCCAGCATGCTATCAGTACGACTTTGGTTCACGAGGAGGACCGAGTTCAAAAGCCGGTTTACTATGTCAGTAAACGTTTAATGGGGGCAGAAAGAAATTATCCTAAGATTGAGAAACTGGCCTACTGCTTGGTGATTGCATCATGCAAGCTTCGTCTGTACTTTCAAGAGCACTCGATCAATGTTTATACTGATCAAACCTTGCGTCAGGTACTCCAACGACCAGAAACTTCTCGAAGAATGTTAAAATGGAATATTGAGTTGATTTAGTTCGATATTACCTAACTGCCAAGAAGGGCCATACAAGGGCAAGTGCTAGCAGACTTCATCGTTGAATTCACCGTGCTAGACGAACTAAACAGCCACGATGTTATTCCCCCCATTCGATGGAAACTGTACGCCGATGGGGCCTCTAACGACCGTTCCTCTAGGGCAGGTATATTTCTTGTGACTTTCGAAAACCGATCAATTTGTTACGCTTTAAAGCTCAATTTCCCTGCAATAAATAACGAAGCCGAGTATGAAGCATTGATTGATAGCTTGAGACTCATTAGGGAACTGGGAGTAAAATCAGTTGAAATCTTTTGTGACTCATAATTGGTGGTGTACCAGGTGCGGGGAAACTATCAAGCATAGGGACAGAGACTTGCCCCATATCTTGTAGTAGATCTAGAGTATTATGATATGTCGCATGTCCCGCGCGAACAAAACAGAGAAGTCGATTCATTGGCCAAATTTGCAAGTACTGGTGATGCACAACAAATGGGATTGGTTTCCGTCGAAACCTTCCATGCTCCGAGCATAAATGTGATGGAGATAAATTTCATGTTAGAAACAGAAATCGAGAAGGAATCATAGATGACCCCGTTCAAGCAATACTTGCTACACGGGGTGTTGCCCGAAAGAAAGAGCGAAAGACGACAAATCATTCTAAAGCTTCGCGATATGTAATGCAGGATGGAATAATGTATCGAAGGGGATTCTCGACCCCTTTACTTCGGTGCATTGCCCATAATGAGATAAAGCGAGTCTTGAAGGAAGTCCATGTAGGACAATGTGGTGACCATACTGGGAGACAGACATTAGCAAAGAAAATCCTCCGCTGTGGATACTATTGGCCAACTGTAAATCGGGATGCTGCAGACTACGTAAGAAGATGTGACAAATGCCAGAAGTATGCTAAAATCCCGAGAGCTCCACCGACAGAACTCACACAATTGGTTATCCCTGGCCGTTTGCAATGTGGGGGATCGATATAATCAGTTCTTTACCCATATCCGAAGGTGGTGCAAAATACGCAATAGTTGCGGTCGATTACTTCACCAAGTGGGCAGAAGCAGAGCCCTTAGCCACGATCACCACCAAGAAGGTCATTAATTTCATTGTACGAAACATTATATGCCATTTTGGCCTCCAACGGAATATCATTGCTGACAACGGAACTCAATTCGAAAGTAGGGAGTTCAAAAAATTTTGTTAGAAATGTGGCACTGAAAAAAGGTTTGCAGAAGTTTCTTATCCAAAAGCCAATGAACAAGTTGAAGCGTAAACAAAATAATCAAGTCTATACTGAAAAAGCATTTGAAAAAGGCTAGAGGCAAGTGAGTGAATGAACTTCCAGCAGCACTTTGGGCTTACAGAACCACCCACAAGTTCGCGACTGGCCACACTCCATTCATATTGGCATATGGAACAGAAGTTATTATACATGTGGAACTTGAAGTTCCTTCGCATGGAGTAACTCATTGTGACCCTAAGACGAATCGGGATCTTTTACTGGAATCACTGGACTTTGTTGATAAAAAACGCGAAGAAGCCGATTTAAGGGCGGCTGCATATAGATACCGAGTCGCTTGATATTATAGTGAAAAAGTCCAATCGAGAACCTTTTATGCGGGCGGTCTCGTTTTGAAATAAGTTTTTTCGGTCCCATCGCATATGAATCCCACATGGGATGGTCCATACGTCATTGAACGGAGGTTTGGAGAGGGAAGTTTCAAGCTGGGGACTGTTGATGGCATGACGCTCCCCCGAGCATGGAATAACGAGCATCTGCGGCATTATTATACTTTGTCTATTCCTTTTGTATCTTTGTTGCAATTATTTCCAGTATGTTTTTATTTTGTTGATTCTTAGTTTTCGGCATGTAATAAGATAATTTAGTTTGTTTTCATTAATAAAGGCTTGAAGCAATCTTTTCCATGAATTATTGATGTTTCCGTGTACGACAATTCTATGGAAAAAAAACTAGAGTTACATTATTCTGTCTGACGTACGAACGTGCATAAAAGACTCAAAATCTCGAAGTCCCTAGAGTGCGGATCAGAGTACTCTAAGTCCCCAGAGTGCGGACTAGAGTATAAAAACTTAAAATCTCCAAGTCCCCAGAGTGCGGACTAGAGTACTCTAAGTCCCCAGAGTGCAGACTAGAGTATAAACGACTTAAAAATCTCCAATGTAACATCCCACCTTTTTGTACATTTTAAATCGACAATAAACCACACACGTCAGACTCATACCATACAAAAGGGCGAATTGCTATTGGGGTGAATAAGAAAAAGGAAGAAAGAAAGAAAATAAAACAGAATCTCGCAGCGCAATGAAAAAAATATAATAATCAAATAATAGTTCATGAAGCTGTTTTATAAAAACATTTGATTATACTAATACAACACAGAATCAGAGTTACACATACCAAAGAATAATAACTAATAATGCAGAGGAACAATGTGATGCGGTGTATATAGTACATAATAGTAATAATACGATCTTCATCTTCGTCCTCCAGAAATAAGGTCTTCAAACCCTGAAAGGCTCAGGCTGACCCAAGCGAATTGAAAAGACAAAACACTCGAGTCAGAACTAAAAGATCTTATGTAAGTTAAATCAACGGTAAATAATATTAATGGAACGGAGTCAAAGATGTTTACATGGTTTGACATCTCATATCCAGTGTCTAGCGTGAGTGCAGTAACTTAAGAGATGCTCAGGATTCACATCTCCTAAGAATCCGTTAAACTATCTACTATGTAGTAATATTTCGCTATTATAATAATGTCTATAGTAAAATAAACTTACTTTAAAATAGAGTTAAGGAGTCATCCAATCTCCCCTTTAACGCAATAATAGTCCCAGTAGTCCATCCAGTATCAGCGAATCTCCAGATCGGGAGACTACCCTGAATACTCCATGGGCTACGGGAGAAAACCAAACTCGTACAAGGCTCACTAGGGAAGGTGACACGGCACAACTAGGAAATGTCAGGGTAGATATACCAATTACGCTTCCGGACCGGTGGTAACGCGTAGCAGCTACTACCGCCCACCTCGAGCCACACCCCCAAAATCAAAAGGGCCCCAATCAATCACAAAGTAATAGAATGGTATCGAAGGAGTGTGTCCGATAAAAGGTGCTACCTTCTTTTCCCGTCAATCGCTCATGTTTTAGCCACCTTATGCCAACTCATGGGAGTCGGGTCCACGTATATACCTCAAACGAACGCCGCTACCATTCTACTTCATTCTAGAGTCTCCCCCGTGTACACGATGGTTAAAGTTGTTTTCGAAGTTGGCAGAGAGTATGACAACTTTCGATCCCGGTCTCTTTAACAACCAAATGTTATTATTACACCGTGGCCGTTTCAAAATAATTTATACTTCAAAACCAGATTATCATATCCATTTCAAAACCATATAATTATGATATCATTTACAATTCAAATACATCATTTTTCAAAATCATAGCACTTTCAAAGTTACAACCTTTCGAAATCAAAACACTTGAAATATAGCACTTTCAAATCATAATACTTTGAAACTCATAACTTTGAAACATAACTTCCACCACTTAAATGGTTAAAATATTAAAATATTTTATATAATAAACTAGCTTCTTCAATTTCACAAATAATTCCAAAACAACTCGAATTTCTAAATTTTAAATTTAACCAAATCCTAAATCCTAAATTTTAAGACGATTTAGTTTCCAAATAAACTATTCCAAATTTTATCGATTTCAAAACAGATTTGAACCACAGAATAAACCATTTCAAATTCAATATATTTCAAACTTTAAGTATTCAATAATTTCAAAACTAGGTTTGGTAATTACGATTTTAACAATTCAATTTTCTATTATTTAGTTTTGAAATATTTTACATAATAAATCCATTATCGTTTAAATAAGACTTAAATTACAAATAACTAAATATTTCCTTCAATTTGTTTATACTTGAAATATTCATTTAATTCACCTTAAACCAAAATCAAGTTATAAAAATCATACCTTCTAAAATTTGAAATTTAATAAATTTCACATCAAACATATTTGAGTTTAATTCTTAAATAAATTAAGTTTCAAATAAATATCAAATTTATCTTCCAACCTTAATTCATTTAAATCATTATAAACTCTATATTAAAATATAATTTAAATACTTAACCATATTATCTTCAATAAAAATCAAACTTATTATTAAGCTTATTCTATATCAAAACAAATTATACATGGCTTAAAATCAAGGATAAACTAACATTTATATAATATCTAAAATCAATATTTATCTAAAACCATATATATTTTTACAAAACCATATAAATCATTTCAAAATATTTTTATATATAGACCACGGTGTCTGTATATAATTTTCTATCCTATGGTCAAGTGATATGAATATTTACCATTTCAATCTGTAATTTAAGATATAAATACGGTTATATATCGTTTCAAACCGCAATCCCAAATGAAATAAAAATCCATAACAACTTGTATTTTATAACAATATAAATACAACATCCATTCATCCAATATCAATCATCAAATATTTATCACAATCATCATCCAATTCAATAAATAACATCAATATAGAACAGATAATAAATAAAAGGTATTTACTGGCAGTTTATATTCAATAATAAATTAAATACTATTTTATCCAAATAAATTCAAATAAACTGAGATGGTGATTCAAAATATGCCAAACAGTCATAAATAAATTTCTAATCACATCATAAATCAATTTAACAAACATAAGAAATTTTAGAAGTTGTGAGTGGGTTAAAACACTCACCTTTTGAATTTAAATTGAATTTAAATCCTATTTAGACCCAAAATTTGAATAGTCTCGGAATCCATTCAAACCAGCTTTAAAATGTTCGGAATTTTGAAACGATCCTAACAAAAGAAACCGCGCATAAATCGGACATCGTGTGTGAAAGTTATTAAGTTCGGAACGATATGAAATCAAAATTTAAATAAAATAAAATAAAATAAATAAAATAAAATAAAGATTACCAAATCGTTAGGTTCACGTTAGTGGCATCTTCATCATCGCGAGCTACAAGAAACGCACGCGAAACAGAACCATAGGCGAGCCGCCACCACGTTCATCGATGCGCCGCCGCTCCACGCGCCAACACCCCAAACGAACACCACCACCAGACTGCCCTTGACCTGCCACACCTCGCCAACCCCATGACCTCGCTAGAAAACGCGACCAGCCGTTGCCTTACAAAACCCTAGATCGAATTTAGGCATCGATCCAAACTTTGAATCTCAGAATGAACACCACCGACGAACTTCACTTGACGATCTCAACAAAACCCATAAGTCAATTCGTCGATCAGACAACGTTCATCGACGCGCGATGAACAACCATTAATATTTCATCGATTTCTAGCCACATTGAAACTCAAATTGAAAAATGAATCATATATCTGACTTGCGCTCGTTGAGAGCTTCAAATCTATATATAATTCTCTATAGTTTATGGAATTTGAAATTTTGATTTGAATTTGATTTTGAAACTGCAATTGGGAATTTAGGGTTTGTCTGCCATTGAGAAAGAGGAGCAACAAAAATTTCTATACGTATAGAAATGAGAAATAGAAAGACTGCTAGGGTTTATAACAAGGTATACATAGGTGAAGCTGAAATTAGAATGGACCGGATTGATTTCGATTGAAAGTTGAACGACAAATGGTCCGAAAAGCCCGTTCTGACTCCGGGACGAAAATACGTCAACCCATATATCAAAACAGATGTTTTTGAATATTTTAAAATCGATGGAATAGGTTTTAAGTCCAAATTCCATCGTATAAAGAAGGTATGTTAAAATCAGTTTATTTCAAATTGATGTCAATTGAAATTTAATTGATTTCTGGGCGTTTCGAGTCCGTACGATCAAACGACAAGTCCGATCGTTACAAAAGTTGAAATCCTTCTATAATTCACTGTTGCGGATTCGATGAAACTAGTTTCGTCGAAATCCGAGGCAGTAGTCAAAATAGCTATTTTCTAGTTAATTGAATAGATTAATATTAAATCAAATTAAATCACATTTCCAATTCAATTTTTATTATTTACAAATTTTATCAATTTGGATTACTTGGTAATCTATAATCCTTTAAACAAATTTCTATATCAATTTATCGTTGTACATGTTATCATTTACAGTATTAAATTTTCAATTTCAATTAATCCAGTAATTATAAATTTAAATTCCCAATTCGTCCAAATATCAATTAACATAGTATTTAATTTCATTTACTTACTATTAATCCATTTGTTATAGGTTGAACTCTAATTAATTTATTTCAAATGAACTGATTTGATTCAATTCTAATCTTTTTATTAAGTCGATAATACTCTATAAAACTAGTTAATATTCATTTGTCTTTCATTACATTAATATATACAATTTAACAACTCCTAAACATTGTATTACATTTTCCATAAATGTAACATTTATTTATATTTATTAAAAAATTATTTCCAATTTCAATCCAATCAACTAATCGAACATGTAACTTATAATAATTGTTTACAAACCAATGTTACACTTAAGTTTATTATACTTCAACCAATTATTATAATTACATACATAATCCCGAATTCAATTACCATTAATCATATACAAACTACTTTATTTATACAACACTTACATTTATTTACTTATTCGTATTTTATAACCAAGTGCAACAATTTACACTATTCCATTATTGAGATTTTACTCCAATTGTCAATAATTAGTTTTAATTACCATTGCTACATTTCATTTTTAACATTCACTTCATTATAAATTATAAAGTTTTTATTTCTTTCTAAATTTAATTACAAAATCTTATTAAATTAACCAGTTTAATTATCGAAATTTGTGGGTCGTTACACTCTCCCCCACTCAAAAAATTTCATCCACGAAAAGGAAAAAGAAGGGCAAAGAAATAATTAAGTAAACAATACATCTTATTGAAAATACTAACTTTATAAACAAATAAATTTACAAAATTAATTAATTTGAATAAAATATACCAAGTTATAACCATTGAATCCTTTTACACTCAAATTAGTAAAGTTTGGAAACCATTTTTCAAAAAAATTCTAAGTCCAAAATTTACGGAAAATTTCGGTAGAGTCTTCTTTGTACGGAGAGGCTCGGGAGAAAATATAATATCAAATATAACAATATAATAACGTTATAAAACTGTAATCTGAGAACGTACCTATTTGTCGTGCAATTGACGCTTAATTATGAAACCAAAAGCAGTAGCAATTACTTCCATAACTTGTATTTCACTTATATAATCTAAAAAGGGTTAATAGTTATATAAAATGAAATATTTAAAGTTGTTTCAACCACTAACAAACAAATCAATATACACAAAAATCACTTGCAAAAATCACTTGCAAAAATACACAATCATCATGAAAAATCAACACAATCAGTTGGTCATTCATATCAAACAAAACAAATAGTTGTTCGGGTTCAAAAACTTTGAATTGTACAGAATGAAAAATAAACTACTAAGTGCACCATTTACTCAACAATCTTAGATGAAATTAGATAGATTATTCGTACATCCAAACAATTTTAAAGTATCCTTACCCAAACAACCATAAACCAAAACAAACCAATGACCCCAAGCATAAATTAAGTTCATTCTTGTTAATTTCATTTCATAATATTTATTGTTTCATTTCCTTTCCATTCATATAAAAAATTATCCTTTTAATTTACATTTTATTTCTTACAGTTCCATTTATTTTTATTCATTTCTTACAAAATCTTATTTTCATTTATTTATATCATGTCAGTTTTTTTATTGCATTATATTCATTTATTTAGTACTTAATTTCATTTATTTACATTCATTTATTAATAATGTTCATGTTCAAGCGTTTCAATTCATTAAATTAAGTTTATAGTCATCTACTTGCAATATTTTATTTCTATCACATTTTATTGTAGTAGTATTTCAATTATAACTTAAGCTTATAACCATTATAACATCAAATTCTTATTTATAAAAGAAATCCATTGAACACTTTCATTACATAAGTTTACTTGTACAATTTCCATTACATTTTCTTATTAAACATTACAACTTTTAAATCTTTTGGTAAGTTATATATATGCTTTTTAAGAATGCCATTGAAAGTTATACAAGTCTTTCCCCTTTCCTTTAATTAATTTAATATTCAATAATCATATCTTCTGTTTTATAGGTTACTAATTTCAACTTTCTTGTAATTTCATTTATAACCTAGCATTTAATCTCTTATTTAAATTAGAGGTTCCAATTATTAATTAGTTACATTCCATTTCACTACAATAATTGAACTATTAATTAACAGAAACTTAAGAACTAAATACCAGGTTTAATTCCAAATCATTTAAAAAAATAGGTGAATGTATATACTTACAGTTTATATATCCAATTATACTTAAAACAATTTAAATTTTATATTCGTTTATTAAAATAAATCTGCAGTAAAACTACTACAGTGGCCTTCCCACTTAGAAACTCAAAAATGAATGTCGATGATGCATACTCATCACCAAAATTATTCGACAGAGAGGGAAGTATATAACAATTCTTTTAAAGTTTCTTTGAAACAATTCTTTCAAATTATATTGAAATATTTATATCGAAAAATCTTATAAACAATATTATTATATTCCAAAATTCTTTGAAAGAAAATTTCAAAATCCCGGAACTTAAGTTCTAAAATTTCCAATCTTCATTTATTTTATTTTCTTCAAATCTTGTTTCCAATCAATGTTGAAAAATTTCACTACCTAACAATCAATATATTATAACCAAATATAACCTTTATAAGATTTATTACTTTATATACAAAAAATATAATAGGCAAAATTATTTCATTCACCAATATTCAAAACAAACTTTGTGTCCATCTGTCCTATTAAATGCATGGAAATCCCTATTGATGTCATAGCGTCCTATGCACCAAACAGAATTTATAAATACAAAACGGAACAAATTAACACAATATCAAAACCTTTTAACAAATATGCTCTCTCATATATATGCGCTCAGCGACTCATCATAGGTTATTACTACCCTATTAAATAAGGGTAAGACCCCAAAAAGCTAAGGTTTTCGCTAAACCGAAGCTCTGATACCAAAATGTGACATCCCGTCTTTTTGTACGTTTTAAATCGACGATAAACCACACACGTCAGACTCAAACCATACAAAAGGGTGAATTGTTATTGGGGTGAATAAGAGAAAGGAAGAAAGAAAGAAAGAAAGAAAATAAAACAGAATCTCGCAACGGAATGACAAAATATAATAATCAAATAACAGTTCATGAAGCTGTTTTGCAAAAATATTTGATTATACTAATACAACATAGAATCAGAGTTGCACATACCAAAGAATAATAACTAACAATGCAGCGAAACAATGTGATGCAGTGGAACTATATAGTACATATAAGTAATAATACAATCTTTGTCTTCGTCCTCCAGAAATAAGGTCTTCAAACCCTGAAATGCTCAGGCTGACCTAAGTGAATTGAAAAGACAAAACACTCGAGTCAGAACTAAAAGATCATATGTAAGTTAAATCAACGGTAAATAATATGAGTGGAATGGCGTCGGAGATGTCAGAGATGTTTACAGGGTTTGACATCTCATATCCAGTGTCTAACGTGAGTACAGTAACTTAAGAGATGCTCAGGATTCACATCTCCTAAGGATCCGTTAAACTATCTACTATGTTGTAATATTTCGCTATTATAATAATGTTTATAGTTAAATAAACTTACTTTAAAATAGCATTAAGGAGTTACCCAATCTCCCCCTTAACACAATAATAGTCCCAGTAGTCCATCCAGCATCAGCGAATCTCTAGATCGGGAGACTACCTTGAATACTCCACGGACTACCGGAGAAAACCAAACTCGCACAAGCCTCGCTAGAGTAGGTGTCACGACACAACTAGGCAATTCCAAGGTAGATATACCAATTACGCTTCCGGACCGGTGGTAACGCGTAGCAGCTACTACTGCCCACCTCGAGCCACACCCCCAAAATCAAAAGGGCCCCAATCAATCACAAAGTAATAGAATGATATCGAAGGAGTGTGTCCGATAAAAGGTGCTACCTTCTTAGCCCGTCAATCGCTCATGTTTTAGCCACCTTATGCCAACTCACAGGAGTTGGGTCAACATATATACCTCAAAGGAACGCCGCCGCCATCCTACTTCATTCTGGAATCTCCCCTGCATACACGATCGTTAAAGTGGTTTTTGGAGTTGGCAGAGAGTATGACAACTTCTGATCCCAGTCTCTTTAACAACCAAACGTTATTATTACACCGTGGCCGTTTCAAAATAATTTATACTTCAAAACCAAAATATCATATCCATTTCAAAACCATATAATTACGATATCATTCACATTTCAAAATATATCCTTTTCCAAAATCATAGCACTTTCAAAGTTGCAACCTTTCAAAATCAAAACACTTGAAATATAACACTTTCAAATCATAATACTTTGAAACTTATAACTTTGAAATATAACTTCCACCACTTAAATGGTTAAAATATTAGAATAATTTATATAATAAACTAGCTTCTTCAATTTCACAAATCAATTCCAAAACAACTCAAATTTCTAAATTTTAAATTTAACCAAATCCCAAATCATAAATTTCAATACGATTCAGTTTCCAAATAAACTATTCCAAATTTTATCGATTTCAAAATAGATTTGATACACAGAATAAACCATTTCAAATTCAATATATTTCAAACTTTAAGCATTCAACAATTTCAAAACTAGGTTTGGTAATTACGATTCAACAATTAAATTTTCTATTGTTTAGTTTTGAAATATTTTACATAATAAATCCATTATCATTTAAATAAGACTCAAATTACAAATAACTAAATATTTCCTTCAATTTATTTATACTTGAGATATTCATTTAATTCACCTTAAACCAAAATCAAGTTATAAAAATCATACCTTCCAAAAGTTCAAATTTAATTCACATCAAATTTATTAGAGTTTAATTATTAAATAAATTTAGTTTCAAAAAAATCTCAAATTTATCTTCCAACCTTAATTTATTTAAATCATTATAAACTCTATATTAAAATATAATTTAAATACTTAACCATATTATCTTTACTAAAAATCAAACGTATTATTAAGCTTATTCTATATCAAAACAAATTATACATAGCTTAAAATCAAGGATAAAATAACATTTATATAATATCTAAAATCAATATTTATCTACAACCATATATTTCTTTACAAACCATAGAAATCATTTCAAAATATTTTTATATGTAGACCACGGTGTGTGTGTATAATTTTCTATCCTATGGTCAAGTGATACGAATATTTATCATTTCAATCCGTAATTTAAAATATAAATACGGTTATATATCATTTCAAACCACAATCCCGAATGAAATAAAAATCTATAATAACTTGCAGTTTATAACAATATAAATACAACATCCATTCAACCGATATCAATCATCAAATATTTATCACAATCATCACCAATTCAATAGATTACATCAATATAGAACAGATAATAAATAAAAGGTATTTACTGGAAGTTTATATTCAATAATAAATTAAATACTATTTTATCCAAATAAATTCAAATAAACTGAGATGATGATTCAAAATATGCCAAACAGTCATAAATCAATTTCTAATCATATCATAAATCAATTTAACAAACATAGGAAATTTTAGAAGTTGTGAGTGGGTTAAAACACTCACCTTTTGAATTTAAATTTAATTTAAATCCAACTTAAACCCAAAATTTATAAAGTCTCAGAATCCATTGAAACAAGCTTCAAAATGTCCTAAATTTCGATACGATCCTAACAAAAGAAACCGCGTGGAAATCGGGCATCATATGTGAAAGTTATTAAGTTCGGAACGATATGAAATCAACATTTGAATAAAATAAAACAAAATAAATAAAATAAAGATTACCAAATCGTTAGGGCCACGTCAGAGGCATCTTCATCATCGCAAGCTACAAGAAACGCACGCGAAACAGAACCCATCGTGAGCCGCCGCCACGTTCATCGACGCGCTGCCGCTGCTCCACGTGCCAACACCGCAGACGAACACCACCACCAGACTGCCCTTGACCTGCCGCACCTCGCCAACCCCACGACCTCGCCAGAAAACGCGACCAGCTGCCGCCGTTACAAAACCCTAGATCGAATTTAGGCGTCGATCCAACCGTCGAATCTTATAACGAAGACCAGCGATGAACTTCGCTTGACGATCTCAACAAAACCCATAAGTTAATTCGTCGATCAGACAACGTTCATCGGCGTGCGATGAATGACCATTAATATTTCATTGATTTTCGGCCACATCGAAACTCAAATTGAAAAACAAATCATATATATGACTTGCGCTCGTCGAGGGCTTCAAATCCACATATAATTCGCTATAGTTTGTGAAGTTTGAAATTTTGATTTGAATTTGATTTTGGAATTGCAATTGGGAATTTAGGGTTTGTCTGCCATTGAGAAAGAGGAGCAAAAGAAATTTCTATACGTACAGAAATTAGAAATAGAAAGGCTGCTAGGGTTTATAACGAGGTAAATATAGGCAAAGCTGAAATTAGAATGGACCGGATTGATTTCGATTGATAGTTGAACGACAAATGGCCCGAAAAGCCCGTTCTGACCCCGAAACGAAAATGTGTCAACCCATATATCAAAACAGATGCTTTTGAATATTTTAAAATTGATGGAACAGGTTTCAAGTCCAAATTCCATCGTATGAAGAAGTTACGTTAAAATCATCTTATTTCAAATTGATTTCAATTGATTTCAATTTAATTGATTTATGGGCGTTTCGAGTCCGTACGATCAAACGACAAGTCCGATCGTTACGAAACTTGAAATCCTACATTAATTCACTGTTATAGATCCGATAAAACTAGTTTCGTCGAAATCCGAGGCAGTAGTCAAAATAGCTATGTTCTAGTTAATTAAATAAATTTATATTAAATCAAATTAAATCACATTTCCAATTCAAATTTTATTATTTACAAATTTTATCAATTTGGATTACTTGGTAATTTATAATCCTTTATAAAAAATTTCTATATCAAATTATCGTTGTATATTTTATCATTTACAGTATTAAATTTTCAATTTCAATTAATCCAGTAATTATAAATTTAAATTCCCAATTCATCCGAATATATATTAACATAGTATTAATTTCATTTACTTACCATTAATCCATTTGTTATAGATTGAACTCCAATTTATTTATTTCAAATAAACTGATTTGATTCAATTTTAATCTTTTTATTAAGTCTATATTACTCTATAAAACTTGTTAATATTCATTTGTCTTTCATTACATTAATATACTCCAATTTAACAACTCCTAAATATTGTATTACATTTCCCATAAATGTAACATTTATTTATATTTATTAAAAATTAATTTCCAATTTAATTCAATCAACTAATCAAACAGGTAACTTATAATAATTGTTTACAAACCATTGTTACACTTAAGTTTATTATACTTCAACCAACTATTATAATTACATACATAATACCGAATTCATTCAATTACCATTAGTTACATACAATCTCCTTTATTTATACAACACTTACATTTATTACTTATTCAAATTTTATAACCAAGTACAACAATTTACACTATTCCATTATTGGGATTTCACTCCAATTGTCAATAATTATTTTTAATTACCATTGCTACATCTCATTTTTAACATTCACTTCATTATAAATCATAAAGTTTTTTTTTCTTTCTAAATTTAATTACAAAATCTTATTAAATTAACCAGTTTAATTATTGAAATTTGCGGGTCGTTGCATCCAAGTCCCCGGAGTGCGGGCTGGAGTACTCTGAATCCCCAGTGTGCGAACTAGAGTATAAACGACTCAAAATCTCCAAGTCCTCGGAGTGCGGACGGGGGTACTCTGAGTCCCCAGAGTGCGGACTAGAGTATAAACGACTCAAAATCTCCAAGTCCCCGGAGTGTGGACTGGAGTACTCTGAGTCCCCAGAGTGCAGACTAGAGTATAAACGACTTCAAAATCTTCAAGTACGCGGAGTGCGGACCGGAGTACTCTGAGTCACAAGAGTGCAGACTAGAGTATAAATGACTCAAAATCTCCAAGTCCCCGTAGTGCGTACCGGAGTACTCTGAGCCCCCAGATTGCGCACTAGAGTATAAACGACTCAAAATCTCCATGTCCTCGAAGTGCGGAATGGAGTACTCTGAGTCCCTAGAGTGCGGACTAGAGTATAAACGACTTAAAAATCTCCATGTCCCTAGAGTGCGGACTGGAGTACTCTAAGTCCCCAGAGTGCATACTAGAGTTTCGGACTGGAGTACTCTGAGTCCCCAGAGTGCGGACTAGAGTATAAACGACTCAAAATCTCTAAGTCCTCGGAGTGCGGACTGAAGTAGTCTGAGTCCCCAAATTGCGGGCTAGAGTATAAACGACTCAAAATCCCTAAGTCTCCACAGTGCTTACTGGAGTACTCTAAGTCCCCGGAGTGCATACTAGATTATAAACGACTCAAAATCTTCAAATCCTCGAAGTGCGGACTGGAGTACTCTGAGTCCCTAAAGTGCAGACTGAAAGTGTGTAGGACCGTATAATATGGATAAACAGTAATGCAGAGTATAAAAAGTAAATAATGCGGAATATAAATGCAGTAAATAAAATGACACCAGAGATTTTATACTGGTTCGGAGCACCGTCCTACGTCCAGTCCCAGACTAACTTCTGGCTTTAACTAACAATACCCTCACTTAACCCGGAGGAATATGTAAACAACACCTGAGCATCAGAATAGGATTTTTGCCTCAGCAATAGAAGAAGACTTCCCCTTGCCTGAGCAGCAGAACAGGACTTTAACAAAGTATAAAAGTAGTTGACTCTATGTGTTCTTGATAATACTGATTTGTCTATTAAGATTACAAACTTCCTATAATCAATTCCTCAAGAATATAAAGAGTATGTGAAGATTTGAAAGGAAGAATATTGCTAAGAATCAAAGTATATAAAGAATAACTCAAAGATTCAAAGCAGTTAAGAGTATGAGAGCATTAGAGTAATCACAATAGAGAATAGAAAGAATTAGAATCAGAAATTGGTGTTTATGAAGTATGAGATAACTCCTATATATAGTTTTTAGATAGATGCAACTCTTAGTGAAGAGTTTCAGCTAAGAGAGACAACTGTTGACGAAGTGCAACTCTTCATGGAAGAAGGTGTCCGTTCAGAAATTTGACAGTTGAACTCGGTTCAGTCGACTGGTATATTTGATCAGTCGACTGGTGTTTGAAAATTAAAAAATATTTGTCCGTTTAAAATTATAAGCAGTGTTCACTATTGTGCATATGCACAGTCAGTCGACTGGCACAAATAGGTCAGTCGACTGGCTGTGCATATATTGCACAGTGAACTCTGTTTGTAAAGAAAAAATTAAAAAATTCAGAAAATTGAGGATTGATTTTAACATATGTTTAAGACTCAATACATATAATAATTACTTTAAGCATAGAGTTGTAGTCTTGATCCTATGTTGTCTTCTTTTTGTCATGTATGAATGCAAATTATTCTTTAGCTTCTGAATCGCCTTGTCATGAATCAAAACTAGTGATTCAACATTCTCCCCCTTTTTGATTGATGATAACCTGTATATATCTTAGAGAGAGAAATTTTCTCCCTCTGAATGTATGATATCCTTTTCCTGCATTAAATATGTTAGTGCACATGCTTTTTCTCCCCCTTTGTCATCGACAAAAAGGAGATACAGTAAACAAAATATAAAGGTAAAGTGCATAAATAAATATAAAAGAGAGACTATTTAATACAAATCTCAATAGATTAATAAGTTGCAAGATTCAATATGTTTAAAATGACAATAAAGTAATGTATAAGCAAATAATTCATAACCAACTCACTCAATAAAAGACCTAGTCCTCAAGATTCAAATTGTATTCTTCCTCTGGTGCGGGCTCCTTTCCTGGCCTAGAAGTTCGTTGAGCACCACTGCCTGTGCCACTAGTATCACTACTAGTATGCTCTTCGGAAGTTGACCATGTAAATCTTGGTTCTGGACGTTTACCATGTGCTATTGAAAAAGCAGGTGTGGAGGACGAACATAAAATTGCTTCCCATAGTATAGAAAAGAATCCTATTACTTTGTCTAATTTTTTATCAACTTTCATTAAACGAGATCCTAGTATTTGTTGATTTCTAGAAATGATCTCTACGGATTCTCGTAAACTAGCCGATTTTGCAAGATGAATTTCTTCTCTTCTTCGGGATGAGATGTTCGTTGTCGAATAACTGGTCCGCATGAAGGACGTTGTTGTTGCCGGCGATTCCATTCTTCATATGAGTTAAAAGCTGGAGGAGCTAACGGTAGTTTCATGAGACTTAATGTGGGAATGTTGATAACTCCAACGGAAGAAGTTTTGGATTCCGGTTGAGGTATACCCACATTTAAAAGCAATCTCATTATATATTCTTCGAAATAAATTGTTCTCATATTACCGTTGTTGAATGTGAGAAACTCATCCAATATTCTTCGTAGCCAATTGACTTGAATTCCTCCCCATACCGCATATAATGCTTTGAAATTTTCTGGGTAGATAAGTTCATATGACCCTGTTCTTGGAAGGATACTCCTCGTGAAAGCTTTGTGAAGAATTCTTGCTTTTGGTCGAAGGAGAATAGATTTTTGTTTCTTCATATTGTCACCCATGAACATATGGCTAACTCGATCCCTTTGTCGAATATTACAATCGAATCATCTAGTGGAATACCATGATTGAGAGTTTGAAGTATGTGTGCCATTTGATCTAAGGAGAAGAAAACTTGATGCCCACAAACTAGACTCCAAACACAATCATCCCTATTTGATGGACGTTGATGAGGAAGATTTAAGTTTGCGTAAAAAAGCTTTACCATGAGATGATTGATCTTGTGAGAATTAACATTCAAGTCAAGTAGAGATTCCAATTCGGATCTACGCAAGAGTTCTTGTAAACCATAAGCCGTGAAATCGCTGTAGACCATGAATGAACCTTCAAAGACCCTTGAGTTTTTCATTTTATGCCATCTTATTATTCTACATCATTATATAGCCATTGTACAATTTGGGCATCGGTAGGATCGACTGAAGAAGAGCTTTGTCTATGACGTTTTGGAGGAGCCATTTGATTGAGTTTTTAGTGAAAAAAATGAGGTTAGTTGGGATTTTAGGGTTTGTGGACGAAATAGATTTGGATTAAAACTGGGAATGGTAAAGTGAAACTTGGGAAAGTAGTAATTAAATAAGGAAGATAATAGCAGTTTTGAACAGCCAGTCGACTGAGAAAAGCATTCAGTCGACTGGTATACTGAAATATACAAAAATTATGAACAGCCAGTCGACTGATCGTGTTAGGTCAGTCGACTACTGGTTTATAATTTCAGTCGACTGACTAGAGGTAAAAATTGCAGTGAAGTTTTGAAAAAACAAAATGTTATATAAAAAAACAAATACATAATTGAAATACAAATAATCAGGAACAATAATATAAAATAAATGACGATTATTTAGGAGTTTTTTGGAGAGGATTCTTGTGGTTAAACCTTTGTGTTCTCAACATAAGGTCGCAAAGGAGACCAATAATTTTGGCGTTCCCATGAGTTTGGAGATGCCGGAGGTTGAGGTGGAGTTTGTTCCCATTTATTCCAGCCGGATGAATTTGGCTGATGAGAAGTTGAAGGTTGAACAACGTCATGTTTAGATGATTTTCCATAAAATTTAAGGGCGATAGATTCTATAATGCTAAGGCGATTGGAATTCATCCGTTGTTCATAAAACATTTCTCTCTGTAGATTGACTTGTTCCTGTTGGTAATGATGTATTTCATCAATTTTTTCTTTTATTTTTGGTGAAATAAATAATGATCTTCGAGACTTTTTAGTTTTTGGTGAAAATTCGGTGTGATATCGACCTGGTTCATGAACAGGGGTAGGAGTTGGCAATGGTGGTGTCGAGCTGCTGGATGATTTATAGCTACTGGAGGATGTTGGAGTTGCAAAGGACAATTTGGAGTTTGAGGAATCGTAAGAGTCATGAGAGGCCATTGATGAGGAGCTTGAATTTTTAAATTTTGTTTGAAAAGTTTGTAAGGATTTTTAAGAAAATAAAGAGAATGCAACTTATATAGATGCATTTCAGCTGAGACTGAGTGGTTATGAACAATCAATAGCTAACAGCCAGAGATAAATAATAGTGGATGAGAATTAGTCGAAGGATAAATGGTTAAGAATGAATGATACATAAGACTCAGCAGGAAAACATTCATGGCACAACTGGTAAAATGTTGAACTACCAGTTAGGAGACCCAAGTTCGAGCTCCAGTGGCCATGTTATTTTTTGTTTGAATGAAAATTTTCAAAATAGTTAAATCCATTCTTCTAGATGAAACAAGAAACAATCATAGCTCAAATGGTAGGAAGCATTTGAAACACAATAAAGGAGAGGTCATGGTTTCAAGTCTTGCTAGAGTCATAAAAATTTTATTTTTATTTTGATAAAATTTGAGTGAAAGTTATACACACACACACACACACACATATATGTATATATATATTTTGTCAAGATGTGTTATTAGAAGCTACAAATACAGATGGTATATAAAATTTTATAAATTTTTAAAAGAGATAATAACAAGTTCTCGTCTTAAATTAATGAAAGTATTTTCGTTTAAAGGTTTTGTAAATATATCTTCCAATTGTTTATGAGAGGAAACAAATTCTATATTTATCAAATACTTTTCAATATTATCACGAACAAAATGATGACGAATGTCAATGTATTTTGTTCGTGAGTGATTAACAGGATTTTTAGATAAATTAATAGCACTAGAAATATCACAGTAAATAGTTGATTTAGATAAATTGAAACCAAAATCTTGTAGTGTTTGTTGCATATAAATAACTTGAGCACATGCCAGAGCGGCAGAAATAAATTCTGCTTCACATGTCGATAATGAAACACAGTTTTGTTTCTTACTAAACCAGGATACAAGAGACCGTCCAATGAAATGAAAAGTACCACTTGTGGTTTTTTTATCTGTCCGGCTTCCTCCAAAATCAGCATCACTATATGTTACTAATTCAAAAGGACATTCCTTTGGATAGAATAGTCCAAAGTCCTTGGTTTTATTAAGATACCGTAGTATACGTTTCACTGCTCGTAAATGTGATTCTTTGGGATCTGCTTGAAATCGTGCACACAAACAAACACTCATCATTATGTCAGGTCTACTAGCTGTTAAATATAGTAACGATCCAATCATACTTCGATATAATTTTTGATCAATACTTTTTCCATTTTCATCTTTATCAAGATGTATGGTTGTACTCATAGGAGTTGGTTTGGTAGAAGTATTTTTCATACCAAAGCGATTAATTAGATTGTTACAATATTTTTCTTGATTAATAAAAATACAATTTTCTAGTTGTTTTATTTGTAAACCAAGAAAATAATTTAACTCACCCATATGTGGCATTTCAAATTCATTTCTCATTATTTTAGAAAATTCTTGACAAAGCTTTTCATTTGTAGAGCCAAAAATTATATCATCAACATATATTTGAATAATTAAAATATTCTGTTTATTTCTTTTAATAAAAAGAGTTTGATCGACCTTTCCAATTTCAAAACCAGAATTTATTAAATTACTTTTAAGACGATCGTACCAAGCACGGGGTGCTTGTTTCAAACCGTATAAAGCCTTTTTGAGCTTATAGACATGGTCAGGAAATTGTTCGTGTATGAATAATGGAGGTTGTTCAACATAAACATTTTCTTTTATAAAACCATTTAAAAAAGCACTTTTGACATCCATTTGATATAATTTAAAGTTATGAAAACATGAAAATGCTAGTAAGATTCGTATTGCTTCTAGTCTAGCGACTGGAGCAAACGTTTCTTCATAGTCAATTCCTTCTTCTTGATTATAACCTTGAGCAACTAATCTAGCTTTATTTCTAGTAATATTTCCTTGTTCATCTGCTTTATTTTTAAAAACCTATTTTGTACCAATAACTGATTGATCACTAGGCCGTGGAACTAAATCCCAAACGTCATTTCTTTCAAATTGGTTTAGTTCTTCTTGCATAGCGATTAACCAATTTTCATCAGTAGATGCTTCTTTAATATTTTTAGGTACAATATGAGAAAGAAAAGCTACATGACCCATTTGATTTAATTGACTTCTTGTTCTAACAGATGAATTTAGTTCTCCAATAACATTAATAGAAGGATGAGCTCTTAATACTCTAGGTGGAGATCTTAGTTCATTGTTATTATATGCAATGTTTTCATTAATTTCAAAAGTTGTAGCTTCTGTATTTGTGGTATTATCAGGGAAATCTTTATCATCTATTATACTTGGAGTTGGTTTAAAATTCTCATCGAAAGATACATGAAGAGTTTCTTTGATGATATTTGTTCTTTTATTATAAATTCGATAAGCTTTGCTACGATCCGAATATCCTAAAAGATTCCTTCATCGGATTTTGGATCAAATTTACCAAGCCGATCTTTTGTGTTTAAAATAAAACACTTTGAACTGAAAGCTTTAAAATAAGAAATATTTGGTTTTCGTCCATTAAGAAGTTCATAAGGAGTATTCTTAGTTAGTGGTTGAATAGAAACATGATTCAAAACATAACAAGCTGTTGCAATTGCTTCAGCCCAAAAATGTTTTGGTAACGTACTTCCATTTAACAAAGTCCTTGCACATTCTTGTAAGGTTCTATTTTTACGTTCTACAACCCCATTTTTTTGTGGAGTTCTAGGAAATGAAAAATTATGGAATATTCCTTTTTTCTTACAGAAATGTTCAAAGGCTTCATTTTTGAATTCACCTCCATGATCACTTTTTATGTTTTTGATTTTCAATCCTTTAAAATTTTGAATTCTTTTGACAAACGATTTGAAATTATCAAAAGTATCACTTTTATTTTTCATAAAAATAGTCCAAGTATATCTAGAAAAATCATCAACAATTACAAACACATATTTACTATGATTAATGGATTGTACTTGTATTGGTCCAAATAAATCCATATGCGGTAATTCAAGTGGTTGTAAGGTTGAAATAACCTTTTTAGATTTAAAAGATGATTTAGTTAATTTTCCTAACTGACATGCATCACAAATATGATCTATTTTAAAATTCATTTTTGGTAGACCTTTTACTAAATCATTTTTAGAAAGCTTATTTATAGTTTGGAAATTAATATGACAGAATCGTTTGTGTCATAGCCAAGGATCATTTTCTTTGGCTATTAAACACATACTGAATTATGATTTATTTTCATATTCAGAATATAGATATTTCTGTCTCTATTCCTGTCGAAGATAAGATTTTGATTTTGATCAAAAATACTACATTTGTTTTCAGAAAAAGTGATTTTGAATCCATTGTCACACAATTGGCTGATACTAAGTAAATTATGTTTTAAATTTTTGACAAGAAGAACATTTGAAATAAGAGGTAAATTTGAAATACCATTATTGCTCACATCGCCTTTGTCGATGATATATCCTTTGGAGCTGTCTCCAAAAGTGACGAAGCCTCCATCTGATTAAATAATATTTGATAGCATATCTTTGCCTCCTGTCATATGTTTTGAGCAACCACTATCGAGTATCCATTTTCTTCTTTTCTTGAGTGGGACCTACAAAAATATAAGATAATATTGGTACCCACTTTTTTAATAGGGTCCTAAGAGTTAAATCTTAGGAAACCAAACCCAAGAGGGCTTAGTATCCCATTTAAAAATATAATCTTTATTTTTATGAACAGCTTCTAAAAAGGTGTTTATATATTTTTTTCTAATCAAATCGTTGTTTGTTTTAGGAACCCAAACTTTTATGTTTTTTGAGTAAGAATTCCTTTTTTTCTGAACTGTAGTAGGATTAATATTTCTCCTAATTTTCTTTTTAGATGGAGCTGTTATTTTCTGAACATATCCTAATCCTTTCTTACTTGAAACAGATTGAGAGTTATCAATAATTTTTGATAAAGTTTCTCTTCCTTTATTAAAGTTCGAAACATTTTTGGTGATGCTTTCTAACTTAGTTTTGAGACTAGTATTATCCAATTCTATCAATTTTACTTTTGTTTTTAGTTCATGATTTTCAAAAACAAGAGCATCATTTTTCTCTTTTTGATTTTCAATTTCTTGACTCAAAAGAGTGAGTTGAGAATTGATATTGGAGAATGATTCTTGTAATTTTTCAAGTTCTTCCTCTAATATTTTCTTCTCATCTTTAAGCATTTCTCTTTCGAATTCTGCTTTGTTCTGATGTTCACGAGTCTCCTTATATTTTCTTTTGAGATTTCTTAGAGTGTCAACTAGTTCTGAATTTATCCCAGTCATATCATCAAAAGTAAAATCACTTACCTCGTTTTCAGTAGCCATGAAGCAGACATTTGCTTGCTCATTTTCACTCACTACTGTTCTCTGATGAAGAAGTGTCTGAATCATCCCATGTTACCGAGAATGCTTTCCTTTTTTTGTCTTTTCTGCCTTTGAAATATTTTTTCTTTAATTCTGGACATTCCTTCTGAATATGACCTTTCTTATGACAATTGAAACATTTTAGAACTAAAGATGATGGTTTGTTTGGAAAGTTCCTTTTTCCATTATTTTTGTTATTTTTTCGGAATTTCAAGAACTTTTTGAAATTTTTAGCAATAAATTCTAGATCCTCTTTATCCGAATCTTCATCTTTTTCTTCTTCAGCATGAAGAGCTATGTTCTTTTTATCTTGTGCTTGTACTCGCTTTGCCTGCAAATTCACTTCATAGGACATTAGATTTCCTATTAACTCTTCAGGTTTTATGGTAGAGAGGTCATTAGCTTCTTCAATAGCCAAGAATTTTCTTTCCCATTCATCCGTTAAGGAGTTTAGGATTTTTGATACAATATCAAAATCAGTGTACTTTTCTCCTGATCCTAATAGTGAATGATAGATATCTTGAAATCTAGAGTACATATCATTGATGGATCCATCTTGTTTCGTTCTAAAGTTTTGAAATTGATTTTTGAGCATGGATATTTTGCTTTGTTTGACCTTGTTAGTTCCTTCATGAGTGATTTTAAGCGTTCTCCATATTTCATAAGCAGTTTGACACATGCTAACACGATTAAATTCATTTCTATCTAGTGCACAGAATAACATGTTCATAGCTTTAGCATTGGCAGTAGCATCTAATTTTTGTGTGTTTGACAAATCGGAGTGCAGACCGGAGTACTCTGAGTCCCAAGAGTGCGGACTAGAGTATAAACGACTCAAAATCTCCAAGTCCCCGTAGTGCGGACCGGAGTACTCTGAGTCCCCAGATTGCGCACTAGAGTATAAACGACTCAAAATCTCCATGTCCTCGAAGTGCAGAATGGAGTACTCTGAGTCCCTAGAGTGCGGACTAGAGTATAAATGACTTAAAAATCTCTATGTCCCCAGAGTGCGGACTGGAGTACTCTAAGTCCCCATAGTGCATACTAGAGTTTCAGACCGGAGTACTCTGAGTCCCCAGAGTGCGGACTAGAGTATAAACGACTCAAAATCTCTAAGTCCTCGGAGTGCGGACCGAAGTAGTCTGTGTCCCCAAATTGCGGACTAGAGTATAAACGACTCAAAATCCCTAAGTCTCCGGAGTGCGGACTGGAGTACTCTAATTCCCCGGAGTGCAGACTAGATTATAAACGACTCAAAATCTTCAAATCCTCGAAGTGCGGACTGGAGTACTCTGAGTCCCCAAAGTGCAGACTGAAAGTGTGTAGAATCGTATAATATAGATAAACAGTAATGCAGAGTATAAACAGTAAATAATACGGAATATAAATGCAGTAAATAAAATGACACCAGAGATTCTATACTGGTTCGGAGCACCGTCCTACGTCCAGTCCCAGACTAACTTCTGGCTTTAACTAACAATACCCTCACTTAACCCGGAGGAATAGGTACACAACATCTGAGCAGCAGAACAGGATTTTTGCCTCAGCAGTAGAAGAGGACTTTCCCTTGCCTGAGCAGCAGAACAAGACTTTAACAAAGTATAAAAGTAGTTGACTCAATGTGTTCTTGATAACACTGATTTCTCTATTAAGATTACAAACTTCCTATAATCAATTCCTCAAGAATATAAAGAGTATGTGAAGATTTGAAAGGAAGAATATTGCTAAGAATCAAAGTATATAAAGTATAACTCAAAGATTCAAAACAGTGAAGAGTATGAGAGCGCTGGAGTAATCACAAGAGAGAATAGAAAGTATTAGAATCAGAAATTGGTGTTTATGAAGTATGAGATAACTCCTATATATAGTTTTTAGAGAGATGCAACTCTTAAGGAAGAGTTTCAGCCAAGAGAGACAACTGTTGACGAAGTGAAACTCTTCATGGAAGAAGGTGTCCGTTCATAAATTTGACAGTTGAAGTCGGTTAAGTCAACTGGTATATTTGATCAGTTGACTGGTGTTTGAAAATTTATTTGTCCGTTTAAATTATAAGCAGTGTTCACTGTTGTGCATATGCACAGTCAGTCGACTGGCACGAATAGGTCAGTTGGCTGGCTGTGCAAATATTGCACAGTGAACTCTGTTTGTGAAGAAAAAATTAAAAACTTGAAAACTTGAGGATTGATTTGAACATATGTCTAAGACTCAACACATATAATAATTACTTTAAGCATAGAGTTGTAGTCTTGATCATATGTTATCTTCTTTTTGTCATGAATGAATGCAAATTCTTCTTTAGCTTCTGAATCGTCTTGTCATGAATCAAAACTAGTGTATCAACACAGACCAGAGCATCAACGACTTAAAAATCTCTTAGTCCCTAGAGTGCGGACTGGAGTACTCTAAGTCCCCAGAGTGCGGACTAGGGTATAAACGACTCAAAATCTCCAAGTTCCCGGAGTGCGGACTGGAGTACTCTGAGTCCCCAGAGTGCAGAATATAGTATGAACGACAAAAAATCACCAAGTCCCCGGAGTGCGGACTGGAGTATAAACGACTCAAAATCTCCAAGTCCTCGGAGTGCGGACTAGAGTACCCTAAGTCCCCAGAGTGCAGACTAAAGTACAAATGACTTAAAATCTCAAGCCCCCAGAGTGCGGACTGGAGTCCTCTAAGTCCCTAGAGGGCGGACTGGAGTATGAACAATAAAAAATCTCCAAGTCCCCAAAGTGCGGACTGGAATACTCTAAGTCTCCAAAGTGCAGATTAAAAGTATTCTAAGTATCCGAAGCATGAAACAGAGGATTTATGATTCTCGAAAAATTTCGAGTCACATGAAGGTGAACTAGAGCTCGGATAACTCACCGAGTGTCAAGTTATGGTCACAAGTCAGACAGTAAGCTGAAAAATAAAAGTTGTTTGAAAGACAAAGAAACTAAATTTTATTTATCAATCCAAAATGAGATTCCACAACAATCCCTCCAAAACTCGGAGTCAAAAGTCTATCTATGTTGGCTATGAAAATAAATAGAAATAATTACATAATCTAAGCTAACTCTGACAACTACTTCTTTGTTTTCTTATCCTTCCTCGTTTTCTCAGATGACTCCTCCCCCATACATTTTTGCTTGGACACTTTGCTTGCCGGGGAAGTAACATTCGAAGACGAGAGAGGAACTTCCATTGGCCTGGACCCACCAGGAAGAATGACCTTCAAAGACCTGTTCAAAGGATCGTCTAGTTCCACTACCTGGGGCTCGACCTTGATCTTAACTTTCTTCTTTTTCTCTTTCGCAAGTTGCTCCTTCATGCTCACTTTCGAAGTGTGTCCAGAGGCACCTGTAATCTCAACTTCATAACTTTCTTTGACGGGTTACAAAGTTTCATACTTTTCCTCGTCAAGCGCCTCAATCACTTGAGCATCAGGACCGGGAGTCTCTCTCGCTAGAATAGCCTCACTCATCTTCTCATTCTCCTCCTTGGCGTCATCACTCGTTGGAGTTGGCTCTGGATCAGCATGACCTATGCAAAATCACAAGAGACAAACGTTAGAATACAATAACCACTCGTCGAAAATGATGGCTCTTTGAACTTTAAGAAGAAAAGTTATGTACCGGTTTCTTGCTGACTCTCAACCGTTCGGGGAGTCTCACCCTCTGGAATGGGAGATAGAACATGAATGTCAAGGCCAGGGTCTTCCTGGTCGTAACCAACGTGCTGCTGGAAGGGATCAAGTACTGGCCGACCAGTCGATTGAGTAGGGGGAGGAACTGGAGACTCGATTCTAGACGGACCGGTAATGTCGTTCTTTCCTCTCGACGAGAAAGAATATTTGCTATAGAGAGCCTTCGCTGTAGACAAGTCTGAAGGCACGTTCCTCCTGATAAATTCTTTTACTGAAGCCTCCTCGTCAACCTCTTCGGTGCCCGACTCAACCTTTCTGATCTTTATCAAAGTTTCCCATGCCTCGACTAGAGATTCAAGGTAACCTCGCCAAGAAAAGTTAAGTCCCTATGCCTGAGGACACGGGGATTATATTCTTCTATAAGTCGGTCGAAAAAGCACTTGATCTCCTCCCTTCCGGCGTCGGCAGCCGCCTCAAGGAGAACATCGATGTCAGAGAGCGCCATCTTTTTACCTTCCTCATGGGTTGTTTCCTTCAATGCTTCAGCCTTGGAGATCTCCTCATCTTGTTTTGTTTTGAGAATTCGAGTGGCAACAATCTCGTTGCAATATTGTTGTGACTCCTCTTGAGCAGCTATTTTTTCTTCTTTTTCCTCGGAGAGTAGCTCTTCCAACTCTTTGATGTGCTGAGCAAATGCGTCTCTCTCCTTTTGAATGGAATCTTTCTCTAAAGCTAAGGCCTCGCAGCTTTGAACCGCTTCGTGAATTTCTTTCTTATGTGTCGCCTCTAGACGATTAACGGCCTCCGCTATATCTTTAGCACTTTTTTGGGCAGCTTCGAGCTGAGATTTGTATGAAGAGAGCTCTTCATCTTGAGCTTTAATGATGTCTTTGTCGTGAACAGCTTCGAGCTTCAGGCGGTCAATTTTGTGTTGACGTTAAATAGAGACTTCCAAGGCTTTTTCAGCTAAATGGACAAACGCATCATGTTGAACGTAAACGTCAATGTTACAAGCAATGGTGCTTTGTTTGACGTGTCCCAGAATGTGATGAATCGTCGGGAGAAATTTCAAACAATCGAAGCATATATTTAGGAATGTGGCCTTGACCTCAGTAAGTCTTTCTGCTATCGACGGATCATGTATAGGAGCGGGAGGAGTTTGCCTGGAGACTACAGATTTTTTGTGGGGTTCCCGAGATTGCCTGGTACTAGACGAACCAGAATGTTGATCTCGGTAGGCCTCAGGCTGGCACCCTTTATGCGTAGACTTCTACTTGCCTTGCTCTAATTGAGATGGAGGATCGCGGGAGTGGGAGGACTGGCTCTATGTTTTTCTTCGATAAGATGATTCTCGAGGGTGGTAGTCTCGATCACCCGTGTCATCTCTGTCCCGGCGTTTGTAGGAGACTGAATCCCGGCTAGAATGAAGAAAAATGGATGACCCGCGAAGACGGTCAAGTCCATGAGTATGCCCCATATCACCTGTGCAGAAATTGAATAATGAAAAATTAGCAAAAAATAGAGTGTTGGCTAAAATTTAAGTGCAAAGTGAAGTGCATGTGTGTCCTAGTGTTTTCCCCCGATGGACCAGGTTCTTTGTCTTTACTTATAGGAGTTTTTTCTCCTTGGTTATGGGCTTGAGCACCTGCATCGCTTCTTGCGGGCGAATGAAGCTTATGGGCTTCCGGATCGTTAAAGCCATACTTGAGCAAGTCGTAAGGAATAGTGAGGTCCAACAAGCCTTTCAAAGAACTCTCTAAGTGTTGAGGAGAAGGCTCTCTCTCCACCGGAGTGATTCTGACCTTAGAGGTTCCACCCGCTGTCTTCTTCCTCAATTTATAAGCCAATTTTTTTCTTTCCTTTCGTAGGGGGAGGAGTTACTTCTATATCATGAACCTCGACCATCGTCTCTCGAGCGGGACTAGCATTATCACCCGGTACTTCGGGCACTTTAGCTTCTCTAATCTCTCCCTCCTCATGTGTGTCAAGGGAACCACGTGATGAAGGCTCGGCTTGACTTTTGTCTTTGTCCAAGGCAGATCCAAATGAAGTGACACCGTGAGAAAGACTTATTCGGCGACCATTCGCCAACAGTCCAAATTTTGAGAGCGATTTGTTTGAAATAGTAGATCTAATGACCCGGTCTCCCATGGGGATAGCTCGGATAACTTCAACGGCCTCAGAATACCCGAAGCCTTGGGACGTGGGCTGACGCCTGTAGAAAATCGAGAAATGGTTTAGGAAGAATGAATTTCCTGGCGCGTAAGACTATTAATCTGCACAAGGAACTTAGACCCTTCCATCCATCTCCTCACGAAAGGGGGAAACGCACGTAGAACCATTCTTGCTTGTAGTTGGCGAATTTGCTTCATGCCCCTGTAAGGATTTGGCACTGGTTGTGTGGCTTGAGGAATATGAAAGATGGGCTGTCAGACCGCCTCTTGACACGTAAATATGGCGGATGTCGTCGGGAGTGCGGAGCCTAAGTAGAATGCTCATGAAGAGAATACACATGCCATATAAAAACGCATGGCTATTGGGATGTAGTTGTGATGGGGAAATCTCTAAATATTATAGCACATCACGCAGGAAGGAGTTGAATGGTGACACGCTACCACCCCAGCATATAAATTTGTTGCAGGATGTATATCCGACAGGGGGAAAGTGAGGACGTTCTTGTCCCAATGGAACCAGCACACCGTCAAAAGGAATTTCATGTATTAAGCATATGCGACGAAGAGCACTTTCATTAATTCTCGAAGCTTAAGAATTAATTGGATTGTCTAGAAAGATCGTTGCATCCAATGCATCTGGAGGCAAGTCAACGGATGCGATCGTGGGTCTCGGAATATCTTGTATAGGAGTTGTCAATGGATTTGAGGTTCCAACCATTTCCTGTTGAGAAGTTGGCATCTATCCGTGAATGTGGAAGAACTGGATTTTCTATACATCTATAATGAGTGTTGGATCTAATGAAACACCTGTTAGAACTATACATGAAAAATAATCAATATCATTAATAACGACAAAAATACACCCTCCATATGGTGTGTGAACTAGTGCAATCGTTCAAGTACGAGTGTCAAAGAATTAAAAGTCATCAAGCCGACAAAATAAAGTTAAGCTTTGAACTATCATCTTCGAACACCATCATCGCTGACCGTCTCCGAGAGTTTGTCGTATGATGGTTTCAATTTTAAACCCGGAATCAACACTATATATGGAAGGCTATTGTTTGTTTCAATCAAGTTAGACTCAGGATTATAGTTGTTGAAACTGGGAAATTATCAGTCCGGATTAGTTCGATGTGCTAGTTTCCTTTAGTCCTTGCTTATTGTCATATGATTTGGCATAGGAAGTGAGTGAATTCGACATGAGTTATGTTCGAGTTGGAATGATTTCGACTGTTGTTGCCAACTTCAAGGCTCAAGGTCGAGCGGCATTTGAGACACACGAATTAAATGTTGCTTGGCCTAAATCCATCGTTCGGCACTCTCTGTTTCTGCCAACATCACTCGGCATCTTAGGTTCAAGCACCTTTGGTTGGCATTCCCTGCTTAGACCACCTAAACCAGAAGGCAACAGCGAACTACTTACTTCCTGCTTCCCTAAGACCAACACTCTCTCTTCACTGAACGGCTCACAGTGGGCATGTCGAACCACACTCGCTCGGCATATCGAACCCACCTTGCGATCCCCAAACGGGTCGCAACACTACCCTCAAGTGGTTTAACCACACTCTCTCCCTCACACCGAACGGTACAAGGCCACAATCCCTGGCTGTGGAGACCGCCTATGCCTACCGGCCGACTCGTTTCCCTCTATCTCACTTCCACACAAGCTAACAACTCAGCGTTTACAATCCGCCAACACCTCCACAACTTGCTAAGCTCATGTCGACCTACAACCACTTCCTCTTCCCTTGCTTGGTGGCTCAACAGGAGCCATTGTCCTAAGAATCACTGACCCAAACCTAAGGCATGTTCGAACCTCGGTTTCGTTCTCATCGCCTACTCGACTGCTACCATTCAAAATTTAAAGAAGACTCATGAAATCAAATTTCATACGAAACCACTAGCTCGAGAAAGTCAATTGAATCAGAAGATCATACCTAAGAGAGAGATTCGAGGCTTAGGGAATCGAGAGATTTAAGACCGAACTTCGTTTCGATTTGATATAAGAGGGAGTTATGGAGCAGCCGTACCAGATTCAGGAAAAAAAAGGAAGATTGGAGAGGTACTAAGAGTTCGTAGGAAAGTCACGAGTTCCTATAGAGTCGAAGTGAAAGTAAGAAAGAAATGAAGAGAAGTGTCAGTTTAAATAGGAAAGAGGGGAGGTGAACAGGCATCGACCAGTGGAACTGGTCGAGACATCTCAATGGTTCGGCATACAAGGCCCTGCTCGGCATTCAGGCACCGTTCGGCATTCAGACCCCGCATGGCATTCAGGCCCCGTTCAGCATTCAGGCCTTGCTCGGCATTCAAGACATCGTAAGAATCCACTCTTGAGAAGCCAGAGCAAGGGCTTAAAGGAAGAAATGGATTGCTCATGGTTCAAAGCGCATCGTATTGATTCACACGATACGCTTTGGGGGGCAGAGGTTACCCAGTAACTTGTCTAGGGTACGAGGTACCGGCTATTGACCTGAGTGCCACCGTTCGGCATCCCTCATTCGACCACCAACGCTCGGCTAAGGTGGCTCGGCACTCGGTCACTTGGCATGGGCATACTGCTCGGCACAAGCCTCGTTTGGCATCCCTCATTCGACCATCGACGCTCGGCTAGGGTGGCTCGCCACTTGGTCGCTCCGCATGGGCATGCCGCATGGCACAAGCCTCAATCGGCACAAGCCTCATTCGGCACGAGCCTCGTTCGACACAAGCCTCGATCGGCACAATGCCTCGTTCGGCATACGAGTGCCGTTCGGCATGAATCCCTCGCTCGGCATACGAACATCATTCGACTAGATATGTGGCTCGGCATACTAGTGCCGTTCGGCATAACTTTGTTTCGAGTCACTTTGTAGTCGCGGTATGCGGTTCTCGATCGGCATCCCTCGCTCGGCAATTGTCGTTCGGCATCCCTGGCTCGGTGCGCAGAAGCTACTTTCCACGGGCCGTGATACCTTGTTCCTAGGCCCGTGAGGGAAGTCCAACCCATCTTCGTTTATAAATAGAAGGGCTGGGGCACAGTGAAATGGACCTTTTTTCGAGAACACTGGGGAGACTCTGCCGCTTTTAAGACTTATTCTTTTCAGTTTGTACTTCTATTCGTGTCATTGTTGTACGGATTGTATCAGTATTCAATCATTTTTGAAAGCAATAAAAATCAAAACTCAAAGTGGACGTAGGTAGTAACGCTAAACCACTATAAATCCAGTCTTGTTGTTTTTGCAGTTAATTTTGCATATAGTCCACTGTTTTACTTTCTTCATTAATCTCTCTACATAATGTTTCTCAAGGGTGTTAGTGACCAATTCTGGTGCTAACATATTTGAAACTTAAAATGGATTAGAATGATGTCTAAAAGTTGTACATCGATCTAAAAGAAAACGGAGCCTGAATAATATAGTTAGATAATTGATTCAGTGGCATTTTGACCAAGAAAGGTCAACAGGGGTTGGTCATATCATGAAGGAGGGGTTTGAGGACCTAGTCTTCTGGGATCTGAGAGAAAAGAGGGGATATTTTGATATTTATCGGTCTATAAATAGATTGCCTCATTCTCTTTCTTTTTACATTTTGAACACCAAACCCTAGCCTTCAGCTGACATTAGTGAGGCCATGGTGAAGACTTTGCAACTCGTAGCCTAGAAGAAGGAGGAGAGAATTAAACAACCAACATGTTCAAAAATAAAAAAGATCGCAAGGAAGAACTAACATCCATACACACACACACACACACACTTATATATATACGCACATGCAATTCCCATATACATTTTGATCACACTAAAAAAAACTATACTATTTTCAAAAATTATTTTTATAATAACTAAATAATAAAGTAAATCATTTAAATACCAGATATATAAAACTAGGTTTCATTATTTTTAAAATTAATCATATTTTCAAGTCTGAATAAAAAAATTATTATAATTTAATTGATTAAAGTTTTTTTAAAATTCACCCTTTTACCCCCGTTGTCAATCCACTTGAGCCAGCAGTGATATAGAAGCAAGTAGTTGATAGGAGGAGATCATAGTATGATCTACGATGAAGCATTGACTCTTACTCCTATATGTCCTAAATTAAGGTATTGACATGTTGTGTGTGAGTCGAGAGGTTACACGTAAAATTTGCGTTTGATGGATCTTGTTGTGTCACCTCAAAGAAGTTTGTGCCCAACAAACAATGGTATCAGAGCCCATATTATATTTATGCAAATAATTAACCAACACATAATGCAATTCTTTTTAGAAAACCAGTTAGATGAATGTCTAACGAAAATGCGCTTAAACTAAGGAGAATGTTACGCTAATTAAGGACCATTTTAGAAAGGGAAAACCTCTTTTCCTCTTGGCCTTTACCTAGCTTGTCAAAGAGATGTGTTCTAAGGGTATATCATTGTGGAAGGCTTAGAACTTTTCAAATTCAAATAATAATTCTACAAATTTTACAAAGGATTATAAAAGGTGAAGTTTATTATTGTTTTAAATTTAATAAATATAAATGTTATATTTATTATTAATTAAATTGTTTAATTAATAAAATGAATGCATATAAGTTTATATATATATAAACTAATAAATTATAAATTTTGTAATAGGTAGTGTATATATAATATGTATAAAGAAAACACGAGGTCAAATATATTAAAAGCTATGAGACTTTGGGAGTATACATTGGATGTATATAAAGATGTATGATATCATAAGCAATACTCATCACCCTTAAATAGTCAATAATACTATGTAATTATTAAGAATTCTAAATAATAACGCTCTTCATAATTTATAAAATAAATAAGGTACCGTACATACCTATGGTTGTTGAGTAACCTCAAGCCATAGAATATCTAAGATGATATTTATGTTATCCCTAGATAAGCAAGAATGTAATGCAACTTTGTTGAGAAACCCCAAGAGTTACATAATTCCCTTTGAGATTTTGCAAAATGATGGGTTTTGGGTATCTAATGTACTTCATAATTCATTGAGCAACCACAAGTCATGAAGACGATTAGAAGCATAGTTAAAAGTATGTTGGTAGTTACATATGATATATAATATAGTGTTACTAACCATTTATAGGGCCTACAATTTGTTGAAGAACTTCAATGTTGCAGTCACATGATAAATGAATTCTAACACCCACTAAAAAGTTTTTAGAAATTCCTGAATCTTTTTTTGGATTTTTGGGAGATGCCAAATTCAGTGGAAGCCTTATTAGATAAATATAATAAACCAATCTAGTAAGTATGAGAATATGTGTGACAATACAGTAGCCTATTAAATTTAATTTGCAAAGCTAATACAACAAAAACAAATAATCCATTATTCTCAAACAAATTAGGATCGGTTAGAGATGAAACCCAAAACTAAATGATAAAGTCAATTAAAAAACTATGGAAATAATAGTAAAATAAAGTAAAATAATTAAACAAATAATCACAACGACAACAATAATTATAGATAAAGATAAAGATAAAAACATTAAAAAATAAAGATATATAAAGAAATTAAAAAAACCATAATAGTAGTAATAGTGTAGTAGCATTAATATAATAATATTGGAACTAATAGTAACAGGGACCAAAGACCAAACACTATGTATTAGGTTCCTTATCACTAGTCCTATAATCTAAAACTTATAAAACTGCTCCTAAACCAACTAAGCAAAAACAAAACTCCTAGCTTATGGTTCTGGAATGTGGATCACTAATTTCCACACGCTCCTGTCCGACACTAGCTCTTCGTATATATTCTAATCCCTCAAATCCATTTTTACTACTTCCTCTCACGTCAACCTTGGTCGACCTCTATACCTCTTTGAGTATTTGACATGGCTTATAATTCCAACGTGCACAGGCGCCTCGGGAGGCCTTCGTTGGTGATGTCCAAACCATGTTAAGCGGTGTTGGACTAGCTTATCTTCAATTGGTGCTTTTCCAAGTTTGTCACGTATATCATCATTTCTAATTCGGTCTTGTCTTACATGACCATAGCTCCATCGCAACATACGCATCACTACGACACTTATGTTCTTGGCATGTTGTCTCTTAGTAGGTCAACATTCACCACCATACATCATCACATGTCTGACTTTCATTTTGTAGAACTTTCCTTTAAGCTTTTATGGGACTTTTCTGTCACATAGAATCCAGACCTAATTGACATTTCATCCATCCCGCTCGTATTCTAAATCCAATATCTTTATCAATCTCACCATCATACTGCAACATAGATTCTAAATGTAGAAAGGATTCCTTCTTAGGCACTACTTGTCCGCCTAGAATGAAATCTCTATCCTCTGACCTCACACCATTGAACTCGCACTTCATATACTCTGTTTTAGTTTTGCTAAGCCTGAAACCCTTTAATTATAAAGTCTGGCTCCATAACTCTAGTTGTCTATCAACACCTATCACATTTTCGTCAATTAGCACAACACATCATCAAAGAGCATATATTGGAAAAGTCCATACGGGAAAATATGTTGTCTTTAATAATTTTTCGTGCTATGAAATCAATGTTCTTTTTGAAGAGAATCAAATTCTTAGCTTAATTGATGATTCTCAAAATGATTTTGTTTGTTATCTGAATTTTGTCAAAATGTTTTATGCAAATTTAAATCATGGTTTTTATGAAGGAAATAAAGGGGAAGTGTGGAGCAGCGTTAAAGGAATGTGTATTGTTTTAAATAGTAAATTCTTAGGTAACATTCTTGTTGTAAGTTTACCAGAATGGATCTTTCGGATTTTAAATTGATGAACATGATATGATGACATTTCATCATATTTTTGAAGGGGATGGTAACGCTAAATTTATAAAATGAAATTTCCATCCTAAAGGAAGACTTATTAACATTTTTTTGCAACATACCATAGCTCCAAGATCAAGAAATTTCAATCACCCGACCTTTGAAGTTTGTAAGGCTCTTTTGCTATTTTTGGGCACTATGACATTAATTGGGCGCAATAATTTTAGATGAAATTCATCCCAAAAAATTTACCTTGTATCATGGAATTTATCTTACTTGGAATTTTAACTATTTTGGAGTTAATTATAAGAGAGAGGAGTTCGTTTCTATAAAAAATTTCAACCATGCTAATATCTCTCTCGTGAAGATTCCACTTGTGTTTCAACCATATGAAACACTTGCAAAAAAAGATGAAAGGTTGGCTTATGAAGAAATGGAACAAGAAAATGAAGAGGAGGAAGAAGACAAGGAAGAAGAAAGGGAAGAGGAAGATGAAGAGGAGGAGGAAGAAAGGGAGAAGATGGAGATTGAAGAAGAAGGAGAGGAGGAGGAAGAGACATCGTTGGAAAGTATTGAATAGCCTATCACTCCCAATAATCCATCCAACAAGGCACTTCTCCAAAACCAAAAGATAATAGTGGAAAATCAAGGGATTCTCAAAAGATCCGTTGGTAAAAAGTTGGACAAAATTTCCACCAAATTGAACAAGTTCTTTGGGAAACTGGCTCGCAAACTTGGATTATCATCATCTTCATCATCCTCTATTGAATTCTAGTTTTCATTTCATGCTGTATTAGTTTATATCTTTCGATCAGTCAATATTATGTACCGTTTATGTAAAGTTAACTAAAATTTATCAATGAAAATCGTTTATTTATATTCATTAGCTCTAAAATATCTCTGGAATGCTTGCTTTTATATTATATAAATTTATATATATAAACTTGTACATAATATAAAGAAACAATGCAAATTGCCAAAAACAACAGGGGCATGTCGGCATCACCCTGCCCCCTAAGTTGACATGTAACGGTCAGAAAGTAATTTTGTTTTGAATTTGAAATAGACATAACTACCTTGTGTCTTTTCATTTCAAATGACTTAATTTTATATATTTAAATACCTATTTCTTCTAGAAAAATGTACATTTTCAATACTCCTTATTTTCTATTGAATTTCTTCATATCTTATTAAAAAAATAGCCTCTCCTATTTATAATTTAAGTGAGAACCTTGAAGAAAATCTCAAATCTTTCAAGAACATACTTACTTTTGTCCTTCGCAATCAACGACACTTAGAATTAAGCCAAATGCAGATGATAAAGAAACAAAAAAGGCACTTCGATGCCATTTGATGGATGATTTCAACCGTCAACAAAGAAGAACTCGAAGCAAATCCAAAAGGAACTCTAGACAAGGGTAATGAAGAATAGGATGCTATAAAGGAAGACCCTATCTTCAGTGAAGAAGGATAAGTTGAAGTTCCAAGAAATGTTTGATTTGACTTGTATGGTTTGATTTACTTTGATTTGGTTAATGTGGTTTGAATTGTTTGGTTTGATTTGAATTGTTTGAATTGATTTGAACATGGTATGTAATATATGATTGAAATGGTGTGGTTTGATAAATATATTGATTGATGAGGTGTCAAATTTTCATATCTCCCATATTCCACTTACTATATTTTACTTATATTATTATCTATCTCATATATATTCTTCTATATTGTATTATTATCTTATATAGTGATGTAGTATAAGATTTAGGAGGAGTTATGTAGTTTAGGATTAGTTTTTGTTGATGACAAAGGGGAATAATTATAAAATAGGATTGATAGGCTTAGATTAAGGGAGAGTTAGTAGATTAAGGGGGAGTTGTTGGAATAAGGGGGAGTTAGAGTAGAATCAGAGTTTTGTGGAGTAGATTTTATAAACAAAGGTTGTCATCATCAAAAAAGAGGAGATTGTTAGTTCCTGAGACGATGGTTTAGACGACAACAACCTTAGGACTTGTTATAAAATGTAAATACTAATATTCTTGTCTAGATATATACGTATGTGTATGCAGGATATATATATATATATATGCATATGCAAGTACCGAGAATGAATTGACTGTAAGGTATAAAGATTCAAGACTGAGTATAGAGATTCACGATTGAAGAATTCAAGGTTGAAGAGACCAAAACTAAAGTCTCATGAGTATCAAAAGCTCAAGATATCAAGATTTCAAAATTTCAAGAATTCAAGAGTTTAAGATATCAAGATAAGTAATAGTGTCTAGATATATGTTAAAACTTCATAATAGCACTAAAATCTTTATTCTAATTTTAATTGTGGAATGGAATCCACCTTCTCACTTTAATAGTGAGATGGAACCCACGACTTCTTTAGTTGAATGGAACCTACGACCTTCTCTAGTGGAATGGAATCCATGAAATTTTCAAAACGATTTATTTTAAATATTTTTCCAAATTTTTTAAAGTCATCTATCTCGGTTTAAATATTTTAGTCTTAAACTATTCCTATCATATTTTATATTTTGATCATCTCTTGTTTTAAAACTATCTCCTAGTTTTAATATTATAAGCTTTAAATCTCAAAAATATATTCTATACTTAGTTTTTAATATTACCTTTATATTATAGATTATATTTTTTTGTAAAATAACTTTTTAAATCTCTTTTGCAAGTTTAAACTATTTTCAAAATGGTTTATAAACTTCAGAAATTGTTTTGACTAGTTTTATAAAGAAAATCTCTTTTAAAAACAAAAATCTATTTTCAAAATTTACTAGGGCATGCCGACATACCCCATCCCCCATGTCGATAAGGTGACTGTAGAAATTCAATTTCAAATTTTCAAATGGAGTGTCTTTTCGTCGTAACCTTTCACAAATGGAACTGTTGTTCTTCTACAAATACAAGTTGTTTTCAACGAATTTTAAGCGAATTTTTATTCATTTTTTCATTCCTTCTCCACACAAATGTTCTCTTATATTTCAAATTCACTAACAAAACTCTGCCGAAATTCTAATTGAATCAAACTTGATTGTCTCTAGTTTGATTCTTTACCACTATCTATCAAAGATCTCGGTGCTATTCAGAGTTATAGGATCATTTGTAATCAAAAAAGTATATCAAGTCTCTCTATCTATCAAAGTGATATTGGAAATGGTGTGATTGTAACCTGTAAATCAATTGGGTGTGATTGTAGCCCGTAAATCAATTAGGTGATCTTATAGCCTAGCTAAATTAAGTGAGTTTGCCATGGACTAAGAGACATGAGGGTGTATCTCATGGCCTTGAAATCGAGGTTGTAATATCGATATTATATTTGAAAAGAAATCTGCACAAGAAATTACGTGGGATTGGATGTAGGGTAACTCCAAACCAGTATAAAATTCCGGTGTGTTCTTTCCTTTACTGCTTTTTATTTACTATTTACATTTGTGTATGATTCCGTGATAGTCTTTGTGTTTGTGAATTGCATCTGTCTGTGTTTAACTTCAAAAGATTTCAAAAATTCCATAAAATCCGCTAAACACTATTCACCCCCTCTCTAGTGTTAATCCGCATATCCAACATTTGGTATCAAGCGAGGTTTGCGAAGTTTTCATAATATGATTTTTGAAAAGTTTCCAATCGGCTGCAAACACTGGTAATGTCAATACTATCGCTAGTTCATTTGTAGAGGGCCAGCCTACTGCTAGACCACCATTTTTTAGTGGCAGTAACTATGCATATTGGGCATGTAGGATGAAAATCTATTTACAATCAATAGGATTAGACACTTGGAATATCACACAAACTGGGTACATTGAACCCACAACTACTTTTGCATAGTGGATTACTGAGCAAAAGACTGTTGCACAAAGCAATTCTAAAGCCATGAATATTTTCAATTCACTTGATAGGAATGAGTTTAATAGAGTGTCTGTCTATAAGTTGCATATGAGATCTGGAAAACTATGCAAGTTACTCATGAAGGAACAAGCAAAGTTAAACAGACCAAAATATCCATTTTGGCCAATCAGTTTCAATTACTCAAGATGAATCCAAATGAGTCCATTTCGGACATGTACAGTAGGTTTCAAGACATTGTGCACTCATTAATTGCATTAGGAAAGAACTTTTTTGAACAAGACCAAGTTAGAAAAATTCTGAATTCACTCACTCCAGAATGGGATTAGAAGACTCTAGCAATTAAAGAGGCTAATGATATCGGTACACTGAAAATTGAAGAATTAATTGGGGATTTGATGTCGTTTGAAATACAAATGCAAGAGAGAAGAGAAAACAAGGCCTAAGAAAAGAATCAATAGTGTTTAATACAATAACAGATGGTTCAGACTCAAACAGTGACGACGATGATGCAATAGCCTTAATAGCAAGGAATTTTAGAAAGTTTCTGAAATACGAAAAGATAAACAACTACAAGAGAAATGATCACACGAATTTTGGAAATAATAACGAGACTCTCAAACAACGTTAGATGCTACAATTGTGATCAGCCAGGCCACTTAAAAAGAGATTTTCTGCATCCGGATAAGTAGAAATTTCCTTCAAGCAATGATTCATTAAAGAAAAGGAAGAGAGCATATAGTGCCACACTAGACGAGTCAGACTCATCCTCCAGTGATGAAGATCAAGAGATAGAAAATTTAAACGTGTACTTTACAACTATTCACGAATCTGATGATCTCAGAAATATGGATCTAAAAATAGGTATGCATTTAAATTGTTTTGATTGAAATTGCTTGTTTGAATGTTTGATTATTTACATGTTTGAAATTGCTTGGTGTTTGAATTTAAAATTTTGTATTTGAAATAACATTGTTTTAATAATATTTTAAATATTAAAATATTAGTATTAAAGTTTTGTTATATTTTCCTCAAGAAATTACAGTAGCTACAATCAAGGAATGTAGGGGATTACAGTGGCAATTTTTGAGTTACAATCAAGGAATGGGTAAAGAAATACTACTCAACCGTGCGTCCAGAGGCTAGAGAACCTAGCTAATATGCCAAGAACTAGAGTTGATTAATATATCATGCTTCTGAGGTGGACTTCTATTTACCCCAATTGACCAGCTTTTAAACTCCTGAATTGACAACTATGGTACGATAGCTAATATGATGACTGCACTGCACTATCTATGCTGCCAACTCAAAACATAGCAGGTCACCGCTGAACCATCTTCAAATGCCTGCATCTTAATCATACAGTGACCATATGACTAGAAGCATGGCATACAACCTTAAGAGGACATCCTTCCTACCTTACACGGGCCTCCTTCCCGGTGAAAATTAGAAATAATCACTAATCTGTGAACCCATCTTAATATACTTACCATCCAATCGGCATTACTAACCACTCGAACATCATGCAATCGGGCACCGGTGGATAATCTTCCCGAGTGGAGACTTATTCATTGAAACCATCCTACTTGCGAAATTTCTAGTGAAAATTCAATATGTTGACTATGTCAGTATACTATGGAAATACAACTCTCGACATTACCTCATGAAGTGAGAATGGCACATGGACTCCACCAAGAGTGATGAAGGCCATCAAATGCAGATGTCTTCCCCCATTCCTTAAAGAACATTGTCAGTCGTGGTTAGACATATCGGTTCTACTTTTCATATTGCTGAAGGAAATAAAGAAGCTGGCAGCCAATGAATTTATCCAAAGTCCACAGCCAGTTGCTGATACCCATAAATGGATTCATTACAAGAGCTTATTTCCAGACTTTGATAAGAGAACTGGTGGATAGCCGCCAACAAGTAAACCAACATATCCTATCCAATATTGAGTTGATGAATCGGATGAAGGATCAACTTGGAGAGATAAGGAGGGAACCTACTCCATACTCTAGATCAGAAAACTCCTCTTCTTAGGTGGCTACCATGGACGCCAACGCCATAAGGCTGCTTCGGAAAGGATAGCTCTGACAATATGTTCAAGCCCCATAAAACGAAGAGCCAGGAACCCCCGACCCCTATCAATCAAGAACTTCGATCAAACTGAACCATTTGCGTTAGACATGCAACTGTGAAGGGCTGGACCGAAGTGCAATAGTGAGCATACGATGCCACTTCACTTATCAATGAGATTTAATCCGATCTCTTTTGAATTATTTCTATTTCAATTTCATTTATGTTACGAAATATGACCGACTTGAATTAAACTACTTGCAAATGATGCAGGTAACCGAGTACTTAAGGATGGGTGCAAAACAACCTCTGCGGACTATGATCAAATCACTGAGGTATCATCATGACGAGTATGATTCAACCACTCATCGGTCGTTGTATGCACCTAACTTGGGGGCAGGGCATCAAAGTAGAAGAGAATGACAAAGTTAGGACTCCAGTACAACGTGGATACTACTATCCATCCACTAATCCGCATATGCAATTTAATCGGAGATCTAAGAAAGATTTGAAGTGATATGTCCCATAGATGCACTCCCCATCTCATGCTTGTAGCTTGCCAAAATACTTGTGGTTCCTCTGATGCCTAGTAAGATCAAAACCACACCAGGGGTGGACATGATGTGACCATCTATACATCCAATCATTTATTAGACACTTGGGGTTATTTAAGAACACATGTTTAAAGTGGATATGATTTGACCATTCAATTCCTAGTTAGCATCTTGGATCCGCAAAACAATAGTGCCTTAAACCGACTTCATCAGGGGCCAACCCTCAATTTGAAATCATCAACGATTGACTGCCTATTCACTAACCATCATGTGTCATCATTTCAACTCTCTTCCTTAGCCCAATCGGAAGAACGCAAAGTATAAAGTGGATGTGACTTGTCCTCCTCTCTAATTCTTGTGCCTCACTTAAGCGAAAATACACAGCTAAAAGCGGATGTAGTTCGACCATCCTCTCCTCTCCTCGAGCTCAAAGCTTGCCAGAACACTAATCTTACTCCTTAGGCTTGGAGAAGCAAAATCCAAATGAACATGTACGTGATTCCATCGTCCATCAACTAAATCTTATCCTTCGTTGAGGGCGGATAAGTGGATAGTGATCGAGATCCGATCAATCACTTATTAAGTGAAACCTAAGCTCGGGGGCCGACACACTTAAATCAAAAGGGATTGAAACACAACAATCCTCTAACTAACTCCGACTCCCAAAGTGCGAGCTGGAATATAAACGTACGTACATGGGCCTGAGGAGGATGAATCCGTCCGTCTAACGACTTCGCCCGTGCTCAACCTAAACCTGAGGAGGATGGATCAGTCCATCTAACGACCTCGCCTTCCATATTTACAAGCTCGAGGAGGGTGGATCCGTCCGTCTAACGACTTAGCTTGCCTACTCAAGGTGGATCTGATCCGACCATCCACAACCTTAATCGAACTCCTATTTCCAGAGTGCGAACGAGATTCAAATGCCTAAACATATGTGACTGACCATCTGTCGGCCAACTCTAGATTCCCAAAGTGCGAATTGGAGTATTCAACTAACTCCAGATTCCCAGAGTGCGTACTCAAGTATAAACATTAATTAACTCTAAGTCCTCAGAGCATGGATTGAAGTATAAACACTACAATGGGTGTGACTGACCACCCACCAACTAATTCCAAATTTCCAAAGTGTGAACTGAAGTATAAACATTAACTAAATCTAAGTCCCTAGAGCGTGGACTGTAGTATAAACACTAAAATGGGTGTGACTAACCACCCACCAACTAACTCCAGATTCCCAGAGTGCAAACTGGAGTATAAACATTAACTAACTCTCCAGAGCACGGATTGCAGTATAAACACTAAAACAGGTGTGACTGGCCACCCATCAACCAACTCCAGATCCCGTAGTGCGAGCTAGAGTATAAACATCAAAACGGATGTGACCAACCACCCATAAAGCAACTTAAGTCCTCGGAGTGCGGACGTAATCCAAAAATACCAAATGGGTGTGACTGACGACCATCAATTAACTCCAGATTCCTAGAGTGTGAAATGGAATATAAAACACAGAATCACTCTAGTCTCAAGAGCGCAGACTGGAGCACAAATGCCAAATGGGTGTGACTGATCACCCATCAACTAACTCCAGATTCCTAGAGTACGAATGGGATTATAAACATTAGCTAACTCTGGTCTCGAGAGAGCAGACTGGGGTATAAAGACCTAATGGGTGTGGCAAATCACCCATCAACCAACTCTGGACCTCAAAGCATGGATTGGAATATAAATACCAGAAGGGATGCGATTCGACCATCCATCTACCAACTCTAATTCCTCAGCAAGTTATGTAGTACGAAAAGAGGATGTGGCTTGACCACCTGCTTTCCAACTCTTCCCCTGACATAGGGGCACATTTATCACAAAAAATCGGATGCAATCCGACCATTTAGCACTAAGCGGGTATGACACGACCGTTCATGCATCAACTCTTGTCCCTGGCATGAGACCCATAACATAATTTTATAGGGATGCACTCAAACCCTACAAGACAAAATTTCTTCCTTGATTTGACAAGGAGACGCAGATTCACAAAACGGACCTACTTGGACGTCCTATTCTAAATGGATGTGATTACCCATCTTACTGCAAATGAACGTGACACGACCGTTCATCTGCTAACTCTCTCCTATGATCCGACGGGTTGTGCGTGCAACATGGACGAATGTAACCCAACCATCCGCTAATAAATTCCTTCATACAGTTCAATGTGAGAAACATCAAATAAAAGTTATTGAAATGTGACCGATCAGACTTCAACTTTTCCCCTTGATTAGGGGCAGAGGAATTGACCGAGGAAAATGCGATTCAACCATTTTCTATAAAATCTTAGTCCCCAGAGTGTGGACAGGGGTATAAACATCAAATAGGTGTGACGAATGGCCCTTCACCTGACTCTGATCCATAGCATGCAACTACGCGTACAGACAGACGAATGAATGTGATTCGACCATTCATTCACCAACTCTGACCTAAACTCGACAAGAGGGGTATAGACTCGCTATAGATGCAATTAAGCCATCCAAAAGCTCACTCTGCTAACCCAAGACTGAGGGCATAGGCATAAATCACTGAAAGAAAAGAAAGGTGACTCGCTACATCTCCATCTTAGCATCCTTTACAACTTAAGGCAACGACTACAAGGAGGCCTTAATGCCAACCAATCAGAATGATGCCCGAAGTTACGAGCAACCAATTATATCGTATCGCCAGATCGACGGGAAATATCAATATGTACCTTTCATATCATACCATTGAATTGACAGGAAATGAGGTCCGAGCATTCAACATCATGCCATTGAATCGACGGTCAATATCGATCCTCTTCGACTACAAATAGATGTGACTCGAACGTGCATCGAATACTTTTGACCAACAGAGCATGGATAGAAGAATAAACCACGAATGAGTATGACATGACCATTCGTCCTCCATCGCCTTCCTTCAATCCGTTAGGATGAGCATAAGACCGGATGAGCATGACATGACTGCATTTGAGCTGACTTTATCCCTACTTCCGACTGGAGAATGTAAACCGAAATGAATGAAGTCGATCGCCCAACTCTAAAAGAATGCAATGCGACCATTCATTCTTTGACTCTTACCACGATCCAACTAAACGAGAATTTCACAACAAGTGCAACCTAAATGTCCGCGCACCAATTCTTACCCTCGATTCGACAAGGGAAGCATCAATCCTACATTGGATCCGACTGGACGATTCACTCTTTAGCTTTTGCCCAGAATATGACGACATAAGCAGCAAAGTGAATGTCGTCGAGGCAAAAAAGTATTATGCCTAGAGGAAAGAACTAGGACAGAATACAGGATAAGGCACAACTCAGCCTTCCATCGGTTAACTCGATCCCATGGTTCAACGGGATATAATGCAAAATTGAAGCGAACATTATCTACCTTGCCACTTATCGAGATATTACCCAGACTTGGGGGTACGCATGAGAAATAAGATGAATATAATTTGATCATTCATCAAACAACTCTGGCTCTTACAGCTTGGACTACAGTATAAACATAGCAGAAGCTAGGCTCGATCGTTTGCACAATAGATCCATCAACCCAAGACTGGGGGCATCAGTGTGATCATCCAAAAGCTAGATACGACTACTCAATCCTATAGCTCATGCTTAGTATTTATAACAACTTGAAGTTACAACCGAAAGGACGATGAGAGATAGAATCATCAGATGACGCTCGGACTTATGGGAAACCGATCATCATTCTGACCCTTCCGATGAGAAATGGCTCGCGAGTACATTGAATGGAAAGTGCATTGCTCGGAAACACAAGTAGATTACTATGCTGTAGTGCGCGATGCACGACTAAACTTTACTGAGCCTTTGATTCGAGCCCATACATGCCTGATCATTTACCATTGCAAATAATCACATGAAGCGCCTACAACCCATCACGAGTATTATAGATCATATCACAACTCAGCGCAATGATGATGAAAGAGTTAACTGCTTTGCTCCAGGTGAATTTGATATGTTCGCTTGGATTCAAACTCATACATACATACATACATACATACATACATATATATATAGACTCTCACCAACCATTGGGAACCCTGCATTAAATGTCAACTCGAGGCATGTCTCGATGAATAAAAATGAAGTGACGTAGATCCGGAGAGGTCTGTTGCACTTAAAAAGGAGGCGAGTCTACTCAAAACCGATGGGTTCCTTTGCCCAAATTGAATATCCAATCCTTTACTTATAAAAAAAACAGTGAGTGGCAGATATGCGTCAATTACTAAGATACGCATGGGGCGTGCCAAAGCATAACTTTCCACTTCCAATGATCAACTAACTAATGGACTTGACCATCAGACATGAATTAATCTCATCCACGGACGCAAACTCCAAAACAATCAGATACTGAAGTATGTCCCAAACTAGGAATACAATTGTTTCATTACTAACCCGGGCCTATAGTGCTATGCTGCAATCTTGGATTCAAACTTGAGAACACTTATACTACTTACTAAAGGACGATTAACAGATCATTCAAAAATCAGATCGGTCGATCAATGAAAGTATGCATGGTTAATATGCTCTTGAGATCACGACCATCAAACGACCACATCGATGACTTGGCAAAGATATTCAGTGCTCTCCAACAACTGTAGAGTGAAACTTGATCCTTTGAAATGCTCTTTCAGCGTTGTATAAGAAGAATTCTCGGGTTCGTCATCAATTCTCATAGGATTGAGGATAATGTCATAAAATTATGAAGATTAGGGTCATCCATGTACCGAGGAAACCAAGCAGCTCTGATAGATCGCTCAGAGAGACATCCCATTTTACCCAAGCCGTTGGATCGTGAAGATCTATACCTCAATTGGGTCATGTCAGCACACGCCATAAGCATCGCAATGCTATATAAAGAGAAACTAATCCAAAAACTAGTATATGAAAAAACTAGCCATTGACAAGCTTACCCCATTAACGTCTGTATCAACCAACCGTTATGGTAGGTCCTATGGCAACCTTAGATGTCCGAAAGGTTACTCAAATGAAATATCGAGCTAAGCCAATTTGATATCACTTATCTCTCTCAGAGATTTATCCATGGTCAAACATTGGCATACTTCATATCTGAATTCACCACATCAAACAATTATACGAAGAACAGTGGAGAGTAGTCCAACCAATGGAGAACATACATAGATGGAACTTCTGATAATCGGCTTTCTAATGTTGAAGTTGTGTTAATGACTCCTAAGGAATGGTCGATCTGCTACGCCTTGAAACTCAACATCCCCGTAACAAATAATGAAGCTAAGTATGAAGCCTTGGTCGCCACACTAAGACTTGCAAGAAGACTAGGAATGAAAACTTTACATATCTTTACGATTTCTGGTTAGTGGTATGCCAAGTCGGGGAAGACTATCTGACTAGGGGCAACGTCTTGCTCCTTATCTCAGCTGGATCCTAGAGCTACTATCCTACTTCGAGTATTACACCACTACACAAGCCTCAGAGAACAAAATGAAAAGGCCGGATCATTAGCCAAGCTAGTCAGTACTGGGAATGCGCGGCAAAAAGACTCTGTCCCGGTTAAAATACTTATTATTCCAAGCATTGACATATGAAAATCAACTTGATCTTATAGATGGATCTAGAAAAGAGGTCTTGGATGACTCATATCAAAGACTATCTACTATAGGGGATCCTTCTTGAATAAAATAATGAGAAATGGCATATCCGTCGTGAAGCTGTCCCATGAGTTAACATTTGTACATTTTATGTCCATCAGTGATCAGCCATTAACTTCGTACCCATCGATCTAAAGCCCATTGATACGAAAGTCACTACATGATCATATTTGAACCACTCAACTCCATCGATACGAATCATTTCTAAGGACTATCCATTTTGTGTCAATAGCTATCGATATGAAGCATGCATTCCAACATCTCAAATCAATCTAGGAGAGGATCGATACGAAGGAAGGACTTAAAACAACCATCGAACATTGTTACTACTTGAATTTCACTTTGATCCAGGAGAGGGTCGATATGAAACTTAATCCAAACAAAAACTAAAGAACATGATAACGACCCGCAAATGTGCAAACATAAACAGGGGTCAGGTTAATATATGTACGTGTATGCCAAACTAACATTCAATTTTCGAAGCTAACGGGAATTAAAAGCTTACCTGGTGCCGATCAGAACGATGAACCACAAATCGCTAGTGCTTAACACTCAGTTACAACAAAATACTGCATGATCATTGGCAATCAACTGTTTGACATCTACATTACTGAAGATCACCCAGAGGCTACATCTTTTGACGAAAAGATAGCATCTACTCAGCGAATCGGATAGAACATTTTAGAATGAAGATGGCAGCTTCTCAAAGCACATCATGTTCACACAAGACGTACTTTGGGAGGCAAATGTTGTTCCACCTTTTGGCAAGGCCATAACACCAAGAACTTGACTAGAAACCAAGGATAGTCCGTCTTAGAGATCGTTAATACATTGGTCTACTATGGATATCGGTAAATTTTGTCCAAGTTCGGATCGAGCTAAAATTGATATGACAGGACCAACAAAGTTATGAAAACCAATGTTCCAAATTTCAAGTCAATCGAAGTTCGTATGCTCAAGATATTGATCGATCACGGTTGAGAAATCCAAACTTGCATCGATCATAACTCGAGATCTATAAGTCCAAATGCTATAAAATTTTCATAGAGGCTTACGTACTACTTGAGGAATGTCCATGCCAAATTTTGACTCGATTGGATGAAATCTTGATCGATACAAAATTTGTTCGTATCGATCACGGATCGAGTCGAAATCGTGTGGGATCGATCGTGTGGGCCCATGCACATGCCAGAAAAAGTCTTCCGAGATCTAAGCAAGATATTTTCAGCCCATGCCTATAAATAGCAGCCATATGCATCCAGAAAAGGGACTTTTGTCCCCTCTACGCTGAAATTCTGCCGAAATCATTGTCAAACTACAGTTGTACTGTTGTAATCTTTTGTAATCAGCAAGTAAAGTTCAATAAACATCAGTCATTTCACAGTGGACATAGGTGATTCGCCGAACCACTCTAAATCCATCTGTTTCTATGCATTTTCTAATATGTTTATTGGTGTGTTTGTTAGATCTACTTCATTTTACATTTATTCTCTTCATTTTATCTCTTCAAACACATCCGAAGAGTGTTGCGCCTAACTTTGGTACAAACAATTTCATAGTGATGTTTACAGCGGTTATTGATAATTTGATTCCACTTTAACAACCATCCCACAACGGTCTCTTAGCGGATCCAATAAATCACAAGTTTTTTTGCTTCCACATTCGTTTCTTCTTCGACAGTGACGTCTTCATCGTCAACTTGAACGGTAGGGAACATTGATCGTGATGCATCTTCCACCATACCTTCTACTGGATTCGTCATAACAACATCAATCCCTGACGCAACAGGATCCGCTATAGGTGCAACAAGTTTTCCATGATAATCCCATAAATAATAATTTGGCACAAATCTTGATTTATACAAATGTACTTTAGCTGTACTTGGTTTCAAATGCTTCAAATGTTGACACTTACTACAAAGGCAACGAAGTTCTTCGTTATTTCAATTATTAGAATTGCGAATCTAATAGATTCATGTACACCATTGTAGAAATGTTCTTTCACCGAGCCTTTCATTCCAGTTCTGACTTTATACATCCAAGTACGGTCGACAAAATAATCCAACATTGTTCCTAATTTTAAAAAATAGGTTAGTAATTTCGACAGCACTTCACTTCTATTCTTTGCACAACTTCTCACCCAAGTGATATATTGTTGTTGTTTTATTTTAAAAAATAAAGTAAAACCTTTTAGGACTAAAGGCTTCACACACCACACTTCTGCCTAACTTCGACAGCACTTCACTTCTCTTCTACGCATAACTTTGCATCCAATAGGAGTATTTTGTTGTTGTATTTTTGTAAAATAAATTAAAACCTTTTGGGACTAAAGGTTTTAATTTTTGGTTGTTCTATTTGTTATAATAATATTTAATACTTATTTTCAAATCAATATTATATTCATTTCAAATTTTTTTAGATAATCGATTTTAATACAATATTTGCTCTTGTATATAAATTTCATAACATTTTAGAAAATCTATTTGAGTACATTACATGTTGTTATATTCATTTGTTAACTTATTGGAAAATCGATTTCAGTAGCATATTTCTTGTTGTTATGTTTGTTTCTTCAGTTGAAAGAAAATCGATTTGACTACAATATTGTTCTTATCATATTCATTTCTTAATTTTTTGGTAAATCGATTGAGTACAATATTTGTTGTTGTCATATTTATTTCTTGACTTTTGTTACAAAATCGATATCAGTAGAATATTTGTTCTTGTTTTATTTGTTACTTAACTTTTCACAAAATCGATATTATTGCAATATTTGTTGTTGTTGTCTTCATCTCTTAACTTTTCACAAAATCGATTTAAGTATAATATTTCTTAACTTTTGGTTAACTAAATTATACTCTTTATAACATATTTTCAAACTCTTTTAACTAATAAAATTTTAATTTACAGAAGTTAACACTAATAATAACAAATTAAAATAAATTAATTTTATACTAAGCCCCAACAGTTATAATTAATACACACTAATTAATTAAAGAATATTACTTATGTTTAACCGTACCTATTAGGAGTGTATTAATCAATAGTTATAACCTAATTTTCATGTAAACTGTAACAAACATCGTTTTCCATTATAAAAAACATTCGCATAAACTTAGTAATAAACATATTAATCAATAAAACTAATTTTATAATTTTAAATTAATCCTAATTTTTAATTACAAATTAAACAATCAAACTACTTACTAACACCCCAAATCAACTAGCACAATATTTTCACCAACCAATACACAATAATCATTAATTTCAAATCAATAATCAACTAATTTTCTAAATTAGGGTTTTAATTTTATCTCCAAATCAACTAATAAACTATGCCATTATCGAATGCCAATTAATCTAATCTATTCAAACCAAAAATACTAATTTTTTTATAAATACAGTTTAAAGTAAATATACCACAAAAAATGGGGATAAAGAGAAGGAGGAAGGAGTGCGCAGCGGGAAGAGAAAGGGGTCGTCGACGTTGGCTAGCGGCGGCTGGTGGCGGAAGGGAATTGAATTGAGAAGAAGAAGAAAAGAAAAGGGGTGGAGGGAAATGCTGAAACGTTCTCAGCTTCGCGGGTATATTCAGGTAGGCGACGACTAGCGACGGCCGCCTTTTTTAGCCGATGCAAAATGTCACAAAGAACTTTCGTAAACTGAAGCCATTCTAGTACTGAAGCATTATATGAAAAATGAAAAAGCACAATTGGCAATACATTGAAACACATTGTTCCCGATGAAATAATATTTTGGAAACATTAGACCATGTTTGGTTTGCTATTTTTAGTTGTGTTCTCGTTCAAAAAATGTACATACGATGCATGTATTTTGGAAAAACAACTAATATGAAAAAAGAATCTAAATTCTGAAATAGAAAACATATTTATTTATTTATTTGATCTGAGAAACAACAAAATAATGAAAAACAATCCACCTCCTCTACTATTCCTCCATTCCCTCCACCATCCCTCCATCAGTGTCGTAATGTCCAAAAAATTTAAATTTCTCTTTAATTATCTTTATATTTTGTATTGAATGTTGAAAATGCAAAACAAAAAATAAAAAAAGAAACAGAACAAGCCCTTAGCGTCATTTATTATAACATAAAAGATGCAATATCTACCATATACAGGGAAAAACAAATATTATAAAGTCAATAGATAGAATCAAATTATAATGGAATTGCATAAAAATAAATCTGATCCTCTTAACTTATGGATCACTCATTTAATGTTTTAAATAAGATTTTATTTAAAAATAAATAAATTAAAATATGAAATCAAATTTTATTTTAGTTTCTAAAATACTAAAATAATCAACTTCAAATCCAAACCCTAATTTTTATAAAAATTAAAAAAATTCATATTTTCTATTTTGAATTTTTCAGTTTTCAAAGTTAAAATGTAAAATTTCAACACTTAAATTTTCGAACGGAAATTAAAATTTTCTACATAATATAAAGTTTAAATTCTCAATATTCAAAGCCAAAATTTTAAACTTTGAACTACAAAAATATGCGAAATTTATATCTACAAAATTTTCAAAAATTATATCTTCAAAGTTTCAATTCGAAACTCAGATTCAAAATTCAATCAGAGCACAATTGTTCAAAATTCATATTCTCTATAGTAAAGTTCTACATCTGCAAGGCTTGCTGTAGTTCTTGTCGGCTTAATTGGTAGGAAAAGTGTACTTTGGTTAATCGGTCTATGATAACCCAAATTCCTTCATTTTCTTTCCTTGTTCGAGGTAAGACATTAATGAAAACCATGGATATTTGATCCCATTTCCAAGCTAGAATCTCCAAAGGTTGAAATAATTATGCCATCTTCTGTTGGTCACTTTTGATTCTTTGGCGATTTTCACGATGGCTGGCATAGATAGATTTGTCCCTCTTTATTCTTTTCCACCAAAATGTACGCTTTATGTTTTTGTACATCTTATGAATTCTCGTATGAATGCTAAGTTTGGTTGTGTGGCATTCAGCTAGTACTTCTTTCATATGATTTCCAACATTCGAAACACATATTCTTCCATTTAACCTCAATACTCGATGGTTATCTATTTTAAAGCTTGAATTTCTTCCTTCAACTACTTTAATGTATTTCTCAAACCATTTATCTTCTCCCTGTTCTTTCGCAATTCTTTCTAGAAGAGTTGGAGTTACCACCAAATAAAAAATATTCTACTCAATACATCAGCTACTACGTTGGCTTTCCCGGGTGTATATAAAATATCTAGATCATAAGATGCGAGAAATTTTAACCAATGTTGCTGTCTCATTTTTAAATCCTTTTGGGTGAAAAGATACTTCGAAGATTTGTGGTCCGTGAAGAGTTTGAATTTTTCACCTAAAAGATGGAATATTATTTACTAAGGTAAATTCAAAATTTTATCAAAATAAACTATGAAAGATTCTTGCCCAGCAAATAAAGTCTCGATATCTTTAGAGCGAACACAACGGCTAATAATTCTAAGTCATGTGTTGTGTAATCCTTCTCATGCGTCTTCAGCTGTCTACTTGTGTAAGCAATCACCTTCCCATCTTGCATTAAAACTGCACCAACTCCTTCTCTACAAGCATTTGTATAAACGGTCAATCCACTATTTCCATTTATAATTGCTAAAACTGGAGTGGTTGTCATTCTCTTCTTTAGTTCTTGGAATTCTTCTTCACATTTAGAAGTCCAGATAAATTTAGCATCCTTCATTATTAACATCATTAGGTGATGGGCAATCTTAGAGAAGTCTTGAAAAAATCTTCTGTAATATCCTGCCAAACCTAAGAAGCTACGAATCTCTTTAGGAGTTTGTAGCTGCTTCCAATCTTGAATAGCTACATCTTTCCCAGGATCTACGGAAATTCCATCCCTTGATATTATATGTCCAAGGAATCTTACCTCCTTCTTCCAAAAATGGCACTTTGAGAATTTGGCTTTAAGCACATTATTCCTCAATATCTCCAACACGGTTACTAGATGTCTTGCGTGTTCTTCTTCTATCTTTGAGTAGATAAGGATATCATAGATAAAGACTAACACAAATTTTTTTAACAGATCCTAAAACACTCTATTCACAAGGTCAACAAAATAAGCGGGTGCATTAGTCAGCCCAAAAGGCATAACCAGCCACTCATAGAAAGTGTTCGAACCTTTGAATGCAGTTAGATGGATGCAATCTTCAGCGATCCTTAACTGATGGAATTCTGTAGCTAGGTCCATTTTAGAAAAAACTCGAGCTCCGTGTAACTGGTCAAACAAGTCATCAATTTGGGGTAAAGGATACTTGTTCTTAATGGTTTACTTATTTAGATCTCGATAGTCTACACACAATCTCAAAGAACCATCTGACTTAGCAACAAAAACTACTTCTGAACCCCAACTTGAACGGCTGGGTCTTATCAATCCTTTCTTTAATAGCTCTTGGGTTTGGTTATTTAACTTATCTCTTTCTTTCGGAGTCATCCTTCTATCCTGTTGTTTAATTGGCGTCACACCATGAACTAAATCAGTATGGAATTCGGTTTCTTGATGTGGGGGCAAACTTTTTACTTCCTCAAACACATCTGCAAATTCTTTAACAACGTGCATTATTTCTAATCTTGTCGGGGATGTATCTAAAGCATAAAGAAACTATCCCTTCTTGGACTAGGATCTTCACAAGGTGTTTCTACGAGTTTCCCTAACTTTGTTTTCACTGCAGCCATTCTTTTCAAACAATCTAGAATAGCTTCATTTTTAGTTAACCAATCGATACAAAGTAAAATTTCGAATCTAGTAAAATCTAAGACGAAAAGATCAAAAGGAAAGTGATGGGGATGATAGCAAATTGGGACTTTTTCACAGTGCATACAAAGTTGGTAGATCCTCCTATAGGATTCATCACGCAGATAAGGTCGTCAACAATTTTAGGTTCAAGTTCTAATTCTTTTACAGTTGTTTTAGAAATAAAACTATAAGAAGCTCCTTTATCAAATAATACTCTAACTAAACCATCTTTGATAAAAATATCATCTTCCAACACTCCTTTGCCTTTCACATCTTTGGAGGTTGAAGGCTCATCCTTGATCGCATACACTTTGGCTTGTTCCCCTTTCTTCATTAAGGGATAATCCTTAATTAGGTTCCCTGGTTTATGAAAATTATAGGAGAGATAACTATGAACCATAGGAGAGGCAACACTTTGAGCTTTAGGACCCCAACAATTCTTTGCAATATGACATTTCTTCTTTAATTGTTACAAGTGATATCTTTAAAGCGGTTCTCTTAAGATCCTCCTTGGGGTTTTCCCTACCATGGCTTCTTGCCATTTCCTCTTCTTCCAGTTATTATTGTTGCCTTCCTGTACTACGGGTGGATCTATCTTATCCAAAGCTTCATATCTATATCCCATGTCTATTAAGTCAACAAATGGTTCTTTCACATGCCCGGTCATTCTGACATGGTATTGCTTCTTCATTCCAGAAATAATCTTTTCATTCTTTTTGAGGGGAGTATCTATCAATCCAGGCCTAAAATGACATAATTCGTTGAACTTGTTAGCATACTTCTCAAACAACATCCTCACTTCTTGTTTAAAATCCATAAAATTTCTGTACAAGATGGGATTTTACTTCTTCCGACATATACTTTTCCTTCAGAACTTTTTTGAATCGTTCCCATGAGAAATTATCTTCTGACTCATTTTGTGTAATAGATTCCCTCCAAACTAGAGCTCAATCTTGTAGTTGCCAAGAAGCTAAGAATCTCTTCTGCTCATCTTCAATATTCAGTCCTTTGAAAATTCTTTCACAAGAGCAGATCCAAGCTTGTACTTCAATGATGGTTTTCGTTCCTTTGAAAGGTTTACCACCAAGGCTGGTATAGTTTTTGCATAAAGTTGCAAAGTTAATTTGGGGTTGTATCAGAACTACCACTTCCTTGACTATGTAGCTGCGGGGGTTTGACCATTTGTGGTATTATTTCCTCCCCTACCTCATCCTCTACTTCCACTCATTTTCTACTATCTGTATACAGTAAGAAAAAGATCTATAGGATATATAGACAAGATATCTTAGGGATTGCTATACATTATGAATATACTTATTTAAGTTAAATTTTTTAATTATGCGCTCTCTCAGACTAAACTCATTTTAGGGCATTACTAAACTTATCTCTAATGAGTCATACCCCCAACAAAGCCAAGGTTCTCACTCAACCTGAAGCTCTGATACCAAATGTGATGAACCATCTGCTCGACCCTCAAGAATCAACCCTAATATATTCACGGTATTCACGTGCCATAAATCCAAGTGCCGTGGAGACAGATTATCAGGGGTGTAAAAGAAAATAAAGATAGAAGATAACACAATAATAGAATCTCACATCCCATTCAACATCTTAATTATACATAATTGATCAGAGTCAAATACAAATCCAACGGGATAGTTATAACTGTCTACCCGTACATATTGTGGAAAATACATACTACATGACACAGAGAAAAATAGGTATATATCTACATAAGGTACTTCAGCTTCATAGCTCTAGAAGACTTCTCCAAAATGCTCCCCAACATGCTCCAAAGGTATCCTCACTACACGGCTGCACGAAAAGTAGGGCACCCAAAGTTTAAAGGAAAAAACAAACTCATGGCCAGTCATGGGACTGGTGTGAGAACTCAAAGTATGATGTTTTGAAAAACAAGAAGGTATCTCGTAAGACCACGCTGCACATAAACACGGAACTGGTTTTTGCCTTATGATAACCAAAACTCTTTATTGCATAAAATTTAGGGATATTATTTTTAATGACATTCTTGAAAACATTTGCAAATAAACTTATTAATTTTAGCCAAAATTGTTACTATTATTAAATTCTAGCATACTAGGTTCTACAAACAAAACCGCAAGTTCTTATTGGAGAATGGATTTCCATACAGATGACCAGGTGAAGGGACTACCTTCCGATGGGTACACCTCTAGATGGATGTCCCGAGGAACAGAACATATACCCTCTACCAACATAACACTGGCCTATCTTTATAACGAGATAGTACCGAATATTTCATCCTACGATCGTTACCGGCCTTTATCCGAGAGCTCTCTTCGCATAGATCAACATTAATTTACATCCAGAATGTTATAGTGGGAATAAATATATCTAGAAGGGAATGATCATACCCTAATTGGGAATGACCCACTTAACCTTGCTGCGTCTAACCCTATTTTGATCATTTTTGGTTGATGAGGCTCGAGGCAATAATTACCTTTTCACATAACACATCTTCTTTCGTTTTGACTGCCACAATGCCATTCCACATTCACACGACTAATTTCTGTAAACGTATAACTTCTTGAGCTCGTATGTCTGGGGAAAGGGTGTTAAGCTAAGAGAAGGTGTCTTCTCCGTCGCCGACTCATATACATCTATAGAGACTACTAATTGTGATTTAGAATGCAAGGTCAGACACTCATCCATACAAGTTCGTTCTGGGACTGAACGAAACCGAAGAGTACAACAACTCATCGATGAATATGACGAAGTACGTGGAACTATTTTGGTATTTATAGAATTACGATTGCATACATTTATATGTATCAAACCGAAGAGTGCAACAACTCTTATTCAAATTCATACAGTAAAATTATTTCTCAAAACTACAGCTTAGTCTTTTATTCCAAAACAACTGTAAATAATATTAGATACTTTTGTATTTTCCAATGCATCACTTTTGTTAAAAAAATTCCACGTTATTTTTTTATTTCACAAAGAATATTCAAAATATTCATATTGAAATCAAGCTATGTCTATATTTTTTAGTCGATATTGAAAAATAATCATTATTTCATAAATAATGTATGGTAAGCTTTAAGAAAACAATTTTCGTAATATGATGCAATTAATAAGTGCTATATGGGATGCTTCCATTATTCCCACCATTACTATAATGGTGTACTAAATTCAGAGGTCCATCATTTACTTAATACAATTTGTTTATTTCTTACACTGCAACTATTTACAGTGAAGAGTTCATTTATCAAATATCTTGACCTCAAAGAAATAAATCTCATAGGAAATAATTTTCTATATGAAAATAAATTTCGGAATAGAAATCATACTTCTTATTCTAATATTAAGTATCAATTATTTTTACAATTCCCATTTCCAATGTTTCTCTATGAAGCAAAACTGACTATTCATTCTCTTCACCCAATTGTATCTTAAATTACATCTATTCTTACACATTTGTTTTCCTTTCAGTTGGTCAAACTATTCAAAAGAAAACTTACTACAATATCATAACAAACTCTTTACAGAAGCACATTCGATTATCCTTAACATTTAAGTACATCAAATATGTTTCACTTTACGCAAACCGATCAAAATGACATTTCAGCGATCGAGTTCTTATATCAATCTTGTGTTTTTTAGTCTCGTTTTATATTAACACAATATGATCCCTTTTGTAATCAATCAGATTGAATACTCAATCTCGTATTAAGGTTTATTTGGTTTTGCGGATGAACTAATTTCATTGAAATATTGTACATTACCAACTATTACCATTCACCGTATAACATTTATATACAATTGTATATGGATCAAATATCCATAGTCTTGTATTGCTTTTGGAGTTCGAAACTCATAAAATGCAATACATGGTCTTGACCAAATAAATGCATAAGTGACCAAACCACGAATGTATTCAGTAGTTGTAAAATCAGTCACTTGCATGGGTGTTGAAACGTTAACATGCAACATGAATTTAATGGTGGGTATTATATTTTCATTTGTCAATTTTCAATTCAGTTCATTTCTATATATTAATTGATGAACATTCTATCAGTCATATTAAATGCACAAAATATCATTGTATATAATTATAACATTATTTAGCATATGTTCTTACAATATTGGAAGGATACAATGTTACCATTTCATTTTTTAATAAGGCTACCACTAGTCTTTTATGTTTCTTCAAACCCTATGATGAAACATAGAAGTCTTTTGGCTTCACTAGTGGGTGTTAGGACTCGCCCTCTTGGTATTCTGATCTTGAGCTTGCTCAACAAATCATAGCCCTATAGAAAATGGATAAATCCTTATCGGTTGTATCATATACAACTTGAAACCTATTTTTCTTTATCCTAATCTCATTTCGGCCTTGAGTTCGCTCAACAAATCGAAAGAGATTATTCACTAATACCTACCACATCGCGACGGCCTAAGTATAGTATATGTACCTTGAGTTTGCTTAACAAATACATATAGTTATCTTTTCTGGTCTATCCAATATATTAGTAATACTACAGATAACATCCATAGCTTGAGTGTTCTCAACAACTAAGGAATATGCAAGCAATTTATTAATATATATATATGGTAGAGGACAAAATTATATTGAAGATTCATAATCTTCAGTATATTATACTGAGTTATATCTACTTATGGAATAATGTATTTCTTGTGAAATACCATTGTGATTCAAGTGTCAGACTACTAGAAATCACAGTATACGTACATTTAAGTATGTATTTATTCCTTAAGTCTATTTGGGTTTCTTTAATGTTTCACCTTTAGTTTATACGCTCATATTATATAAGTTTCATTATATATAACTTTTATATTTTAATTAACTTATACAATAATCTTATGCATAAAAGTTTAGTAATCAAATCTGATTTAATTAATTTTAATTTATTAACTCTTTAATTAATTTGAAATTATTATTTCAATATAACTTTTATATTGGACATATCTATTATAGCCTTAAGTGTATACTATAAATTTTTATAGTATAACACATATATCTTATGTATGTGTATTTTTTTATTTAATTAATTAACCTTTAATTAATTTATTCAATTAAATAGTTTTAATTAAATTACATTAATTTCAAACTTATCTTTCATACATGTATACATATGTTATCAAATAACATAACATATATCAAGATATATAATACATGCATATAAGTTTTAATTAATTAACTCGTTTAATTTATTTATTTTATTAATCTTATTAATAAATTTTGAAACTAATATTTAAATAGTTTCACACATTTATAATTTTCATTACCTTTTCAAACATTTTGAATTTATGTAATATTATAACCTTTTATAATAAACATGTTTATATTTTAAATTTAACTTTTAAATATAAAATCTTGACTCAATTTTGAAAACTATTTTGAAAATTAATCCAAGGCCCAATTCAAATTGGACCTTTTCTATCAAGGGCAACCATTGGGCTCACTTCACCATTCAGGCCAGATATGTAACCAGGTGGGACATAGTACTCGATTACCCAATTATAATCCTATACATCACCTTTCTAAACACCGTACTAAGTGCGCAGGCTTAATTAGTTAACCCTAACAAGACTAATTTAGACTGCATAGGTAACGACCCGATATTGTCAACCATTCGCATCCGCACATGTCGGACTTGAATTGCTCAAAATATCAGATTGTTAATTTTTATATTTGGCAAAATTCAGCATATGCAGTAAATAAATAAGTGTGTGTGTGTGTGTGTGTGTATAACAGAGTCAAAACAAGATACAACAGAAGTCTTGAATACCATAGTCAAATAAAAAAATCTGAAGATATCATTGGAATCAACTGAAAGCTGAATTGATAGTTGGATCTCCAAATGAAGCTCCAAACTCGAGTCAGGATTAACATTCTTATATCAAGAAATCCAACTCAAGTGAAATATCAACTGAAATACAAGTAACTCAAAGGATTTTTTGGGATAACCATCCTCTAAGGATCCATGAAACTATCAACTATTATACGCTATTATAATATGTCTATAGTAAAGTAAAGTATTAAATAGCGTTAAGGCGTTACCCATATCCCCCTTAACACATTTTATGTAATGCCGTAGTATATACAGATACTGTAAACTCCACCCAGGGGTGGGCTATCAGGGAGCACTCCATAGGTACGACACAAAACAAACTCGTAGAAAGCGCGATAGGGAATGCGACAAAGCACTCGAGGCAATGCTAGGGAAGGTATATCGTTTGTGGATCCGGACCGATGGTAACGCATAGCAGCTACTACCACCCACCTCATGACACGCTCCTAAATCAAAGGGTGCACCCAATCACATCACAAAAGCAATAGAATGGTATTGAAGAAGTGTGTCCGATCGGAGGAATGACCTCACTTGGCTCGGCGTGGCCCCTGTACTAGCCGCATCAAGCCGACTCACGGGAGTCAGGACTACGTAAATACTATATAGAATCATCACCAAACCATCCTACTTCATTCTGGAATCTCCACTACGTACACAGTTGTTAAAGTGGTTTACGTTATTGGCAGAGAGTAGGACAATATCTGATCTCAGTCTCTTTAACAACCAATCGTTATTATAACACCGTGGTCATTTCAAAAATAATTTATACTTCAAAACCAATATATCATTTTCCATTTCAAAACCACATCAATACGATATCATTACCATTTCAAAACCATATCAACACAATATCATTTCCCATTTCAAAATCATATCACTTCAAAGTTATAGCAGTTTCGAAATCAAAACACTTGAAATTATAACACTTTGAAAATCATAACACTTTAAAATCATAATACTTTGGAAAAACCATAACACTACCCTTTAAACAATTTAGATATTAATAATAATAAAATTGTTTGTAAAATAAAATAGTTTATATAAAATAGTTATAAATTAAAATAGTTTATATTAAAATAATTAGCATGTTAAAGTAGTTAATATTAAAAATAGTTTATATTAAAATAATTTATAAAGTAAAATATAATTTAAAAATACTTTATATCATAAAATGGCTTTACCAAATTCCACAAATCGATTCAAATCAACTCGAATTCCAAAATTCCTATTTAATTCAATCTGAATTCTTGAACTGCAATCCAATTCAGTTTCTCAATAAATAATTTCAAATTAAATCGATTCAAATACAGATTTGAACCACAAAATAAACCATTTCAATTTCAATATATTTCAAAGCTTTAATATTCAACATTTCAAAAATAAATTTGATAATTTCATATATAACTTAATTTTACTTCAGTATTATTTATTTTGAAAATATTCACTTAATAAAATCCAATATCATTTAAATAAAATCTCAATTTACAAATAAACTAAATATTTCCTTCAATTTATTTAATCTTTAAATATTCATTTAAATTACTTACATCAAAATCAAGTTACAAAATCATATCCTTTAAAAATGTCAAATTCAATAACTTTCATATTTATTTGATTAAATAAAATTCTTAATTAAATACCATTTCAAATCAATTTCAAGTCTATCTTCCCAACCTCGGTTTATTAAAATAATTATAACTCCATATTTAAAAGTATAATTTTAAATAAATACTTAAACATATTATTAAATTTATTTATATATTAAATATATTTATATATTTTAAAAATAGTAAAACTATAAGTAAATTCTTAAAATTTATAATTTCGAAATTTAACTCATAATTATAAAATTTTCAAAACGTATAACTTTAAAATTTAAAATTTAAACCTTTATAAAAATACCTTTACATAATATCTTAAAATCAATATTTATCAAACCATATATTTCTTTCCAAAACCATAGAAACCACTTTCAAAATATTTATATATATAGACCAACGGTGTTTGTATATAATTTTCTATCCTATAGTCAAGTGATACAGATATTTATTATTTCAATCCGCAATTTAAATATATATGCGGGTATATATCATTTCAACCCATAATCCCAAATTCAATTCACATGAAAATCGCTTGGGTTTTTCATTTCAACCTTAATGATTTTCTCCTATTCTGTAGATCATTTAGGTATGTATCATTTTAACCCATAGGGAATTCTGTACTAATAGGGAACTTGTAGAGTGAGAACATATATGATAAAATATAACATATAACAATAGGCATATATCATCAGTGGTTAAATAAAATATAAACAAAAGGATATGGTGTCATATCCACAGGTGAACACCTGTAGATAATAGCATACATATAACAATTTAAATAATTAACAGCAACATATTTCAATTGTCGTTTCAATTGAAATCAAATTTAATAATACAAGAACATTAATCGTGAGTGATTGCTCACCTTTCTAAGCTGGAGATGAATGAGAATGAGATGAGTTACGGGTCCAAGCACAAATTTCAAAGCAAAGCTAAATAGACATGATTCGACGAACAAAGCTGATAGATATGAATCGATGAGAACAAGATATATTGCATATATTTATTTTCTAAAATCAACATTTAATTTAAACACCAATCAAAATAAAATCTATATTTATACATATATTTTAACCCAATATACAAACAAATATTTATATTTAAAATTCAAAAACCAATGTTCCTAAGAATATTAATATAAACTTGCTTTGGTAAAATAAATATATTGGCTCAAAGCAGTTCATATAAACTCATGCACTTTTTTTATAAAAAAATCAGTTTTAAACATATATATACTATAATATAAATTATTATATAAACTACAGCTAAAAAAATGTAGCTTAGAAAAACTATATTATATACATATATAACAGTAGCATATAAACGTATATATACTTCACTGTAAAATAAATGAAAAGATCAACATACCCATATATTATAAAAGTATATACAGACTAACACACATGCATAAAATGATTTATTATAAACTAACTAACATTATATAATGTCTGAACATATGCAAGTGACTGGATAATAATATAAAGCTATAACATATATAATATCGACTAAACCTTTAAATATCCAACGCATACCTCACTATATATACACATATAGTATAACAATATCTTAACATCTAAAGACTTTTTTTAAAAAAATTATGCTTTAAAATGGATGTTATGCTTGGCCCACGAAAAAGCTGCAGCCTTTAAAATATATATATATATATATATATATATTCATGCTTACACGGTCATGTGAATTGCAAACAAAACATATATATATATATATATATATATATATATATAGCGATGGGTAATGCTTACTATAAAAAAAAGAAACCGCAACCAATGGGTGGAACGACAACTAGGGTATTTGGCCGGGTGGGATGAAGGCGGGTGTTGGATCCAAGGGCGAGCAAGGGTTTCGTGTCAGGCCGTGATTGGGTGAGGTGGAACGGCAAGATGTGGTGGCCGATCATGGGACATGGGGTAGCAGGGATGTTGCAGGCTTGGCCGCGCAACACGGGTCTGAACTATGGAGGGTGGATGCTCGGTTTTGGGTGGAGATGTATTTTATTTATTTTTTTATTTATTTATTTAACAGTAGGCGAAAGAAAGTGGGAGGAGAAGAAGATTGTGGCCTGTCACAGCATTGGCAATAAAAAGGGAATTAAATGAAAAATAAAATAATGAAGTTATAAAGGCTAGAAATGAACCGTTCAAAATAATTAGTACAACGTATACAAATTTATACGTTTCGATTTTCAAAACAGTTATGGGATGGCAACAGCTGAATTTTAGTAAATAATGAAATGAATGTCCATTTGTTTCAACCTTATTGAATGCTCAGAGAAACCAAAGGATTTAAATATGAATCGGATCGGTTGATTGTTTCGCAATTTGTCCCGTACCGAATACCGAAATGTACAAGTGAATATGCTACGAAGATCAGCATGACGAGACGATAAAAATGGTATGAAATATCAGCGATACGATAAATTTATCGAAAGTCGATAATCGGTAACAAAAATACTGCAAATATTCCATAAATAAGATAAACGGGCCAATAGCAGTCCAAATTTAATGAAACGGAAGATGACGTCTCACTCAAAAGATGATTTAAAAATTTAATATATAAAAATATTCGGGTTTGGAAAATATTATATTACCATCTAATATTAACCGATTTAAATTTAAATAAAACTACACAATAAAATAAATTTCAATATTATCGTATGAAAATTTACCAGTTGCTATGTTAAAATAGACGTATACCAAATATTAAATTTGTATTTTCAAATTCAACTATTTAAATTTTTCCAAAAATCCAGTTAATTACGTTAGAAAAATCGTTAAAATTTATGGGTCGTTACAACATAGGCTATTAGTCTCCGATATCATTGTTGGAACTGGACCAGCCCGCAGCAGAAGAAATGGGTGAATTTTAAAAAATTTACCATTTTGGATTTTTAATAGGCCTATAAAGTCTAAAACACTTAGATCTTAACTAAATCTTTTTTTAAATAAAATCAATATATTATTTAATTTGGTGAAAAAAATATCAAAAGGGTTTAGATATTATATAAATTTAAATGAATGAGTGTATCAAATACACCTACATGCAGCTACTTATTAAAGTAAAATGAGAAAGAAACCTTTAGTTTCCTTCTCTAATAGTTATGCAATTAATTAAAGAAGCAAATAACATTAATTGAAGAGGGAGAAACTTTCATTTTTGTCTCTGGTTATATTGATAATATGTTAAATAAACATGTTAAAATTTCAAATGGATGTTTTGTTATGAATGCATTAATCTAATTTGATTTAATTAATCGCAAATGATTCTGAGCACATCACATGCGCCCGTGTGCATGGTGTAAGTGCAACATATAAAAGTGTACGAAGCTAATGTAAGCATTGCATAGGTGTTGGAATTTACACTAAAATGGATAAATTTCCTATCTATATATGCCTTTGTCTTCCTAAATATGAATAATTTTATTTATTTATTAATATATAAATACATACATAGAAATAAATATAAATACATGTATATATATACGGTAAATACATACACATACACGCATATACAATTAATGTTCAGCATAACTGTACAAATAAAATAGATTTCATTTCAGTTACAAGCAATAAATCATAAGATTAATGAAAATGGTTTGAAACAACTGTGAAAAGATTCCTACCTTTTTAAGCAGAGATATATTTTTAATTAGATGGAATAGCAAATCGTGGAATACATCATTGATTTAATATTTGATTTCATTGAAATTACAAGACGTAAACAAAAGAATATTAAGATTAATGAAAATGGTAAATGGTTGTGAAAAGGTTCCTTCATTTTTAAGCTGAGATATAATTTTTGATTAGATGGAATTGCGAATCATGGAATATATAATTGATGTAATGTTTCCCTTTATCTTTTAAAATAAAGAGTTTATCTTAGAATGATTTGAAACATGACAATTAAAAATCATATTAATTAGATGACAAAAATTAATTAATGTGATTGTTACCAATTTTTAATTACATAGCAACCATGTCTAAATATTCAAGTGCAAACCTCTTGATATGAAAAACTAAATTATGAACAAAAAATCTAAAGTTCAATTATGTTCTATTTTTTTAAACAACAAAATCTAAAGATATAGTCATATGTAGATTTGAGATAAGAATATCTAGATCTAAATTAAGCAAACTTTGCAAACAATCACATGGAGTACATAAAATGAAATTAAGAAGGTCTAGATCTAGGTTAAATTAGTTAATCAAACAATCATAAGTGAGATAGAAAATGAGATGTTATATTTCATGACAAAATAGCTGTGAAAAAAAGAAAACATTCAATGTTTTAATATGATATAACAAAATATTCAAGCAAGGGAATGGAGATATTCAAATCAGGATTCAAATTCACAAGTATGAATAGAAAGGAAAGATAAAGATTAAGGGGATAAGAACAAATTATAAGATATGCAAATATAGAATTATACACACATATAATTATCTTAGGATGAAGCATGTAGAAATGCATTGAATGATAGAACAATAACAAGATCTGATTGAACACTCAATAGATCCGATAGACCTTGCCCATCATCACACCTTGATTTGTGGCTTCTCCTCACATTTCAAAAAAATCATCATCCCACTTTGCAAGAGAAGAATGAACCACCTTTAAATTTTGTTTGATGTTGATTTGATTCTTTTTTTGATATCTTTTGGATGAAGTTTCAGCCATAAATGAATGATAGAGAAGTGGAAGAAAAGAGAACAAAAGAAAATTCACGTTCTGTTCTTTGTACTTTCAAAAAAATGAGGAGATTTTGTTTCTAATAGAGTTAAATGAACCTTTTCCTATTCTCATTAAAACTTCATCCTTTATTTCCTCTTTTGAAAATTGAATTAATCTTATTAATTGATTTCCTCCTCTTACCATTATATGACCGATTCAAGCACATTCCAAACGCGCAACTTTTCTAAATAAAAGAAAGCAAATTTTATGTAATTATTTTAATTATTTAAAACAAGTTTAAAACTATACCGATATCTCATCTCGATATATGCAAATATAACTTTTATATATGCACTAAAATAATTACCGACAACATTCAAAACATCAATTAAATTAACAGTGATTAATATTTCACAAATATTAATTAATTTAATCAGTTTGTAACATTTTACACACTAATTAAATTGTGTGGTTTTTTGAGAAATCATAAATGAGGTTGTACGATTTAGAGGTATGAATTCAGTCAGCGATTAATATTGAACAATTCAAATATTAATGTTCATACTTCATTTAGTAGGTGATATGACAATTTGGTTAAATTCATCGCTTACAAGTCTTTCCGATAAAATCAAATTTAACCTATTGTAAGCAGTACCTGATAGTGAATTATTTACACCGATTCTCTTCGACAAAACTATATCACACTAGGACTTTTGGAATTTGGTAGTGGTTAAAATTCCAATATCTTCCACATTCAACTTTAGTCTAAACACAAAGTCCTAGGTTCAATAATAATAATTATTATTGACCAAAATGCTCTAGCTAGAGACTTTGACTTTGAGTTGACTTGAGTTGACCATGATGCTAACCCCTTATAACTGAGCAGACGGATCCTCTCTTGAATAGTGCTTCACTTTCAATACTTTCACTTGACCCAACTACAGTCACTCAATGGAACATCGTGCCATGATTTGAATATAATCAAGGTGGAACTTTCATATTGAAGATCTATAGTATTCTTAAGTCGAGAGAACTGTGTAAATCAGCTGCATCGATATTTTCTATTTGACCTTAATTATATTAACAAACAGAAAACTATCGAATGACTCGCTCCATAGTTATCCAATAATTATCAGTACGTAATCCCTAGGTGCCCCAAGCATTCATGAGTAATACACTTCCTAACATTTGGAGAGTATTACATACTCTACTCTCAATGGTTATATTGATATCTAGTCTTGATGCAACTTGACTAGGAATATTTTAAAGGTATATTTGTTTTATTATGATAAATTACTCAAGGTTACAGCTCTTTGTAACTACTATCGCAAAATATTTATGATTTTATATTAAATATAATTTTAATTAAATTAATAAATGTAACCACATTATATCAAGTATATAATAGGAAGAAACACCTTTATTGTGAGTAAGATTGGTTGACGAGTTAGATATATATAACAAATTACATAATTGCCCCTAGGGCATATCCCCAATCTATCAATAAACACTAGATCTACTTCTTAGAACGCAAAAGGAAAGGAGAATGCTAGCATCCAACAAGGAGGCCGAAGCAGTCAACTAATGGATGTGAATGCCGATCTGGTTGATATTCGAAATCCAAACGATTCCATTACAAAAGCTAAATTCCAGAATCTAATGAAGGAGCTAGTGGATTGCCGTTGAAAATTAGATCAGTAGATTCAAGCCAATATCAACCTATTGAACCAACTCAGCTAGCAACAGTGAGGGAAAATCAAGATGGACCCTCCCACTTATTCAGCACTGAAGAGTTCTAGTTCATCGGATGAGTATCACAGGTACATGCATCGTAGAATGGATGGATATCGCGCAGAAACTTCAGGGCATCAATAGGCATACCATCCTGGTCTGCCGGGACTGATCGGTGCCGATCCTTCCTCCAGAGGAGGGAACTTACCTATGCACACTGGGATTCAAGCTGAAGCTGCTGCAGATGATTTGGATGTTGGAGTTTTGTTGAATGTTGACTGGTTGCGTACCAGGAATGATGATGAAGTGAATTTATAGGAAATACATCAGGACGATATTGAACCAAGAAGGTGTGGAACGGTCCGTAGACATCGACCGAACCATTCATGCGAGGTGGAACATGACTACCATTTGGCACCAACTATCCAAATGTTGAACTTGTCGGCTATGGTTAGACAGTTGGTGAGAGAGAGCCAAGGCTTGACCAATGATGATTGGGGAATCTCAAGAAGATATACCTCATTCACTAACAATGTCCTACATGTAGAGTATCCAAGGAAGTTCAACATGCCGTCGATGTCTGCTTCCAAGGGAAAACCCGAGCCCAGGCAGCACATCATAAGATATGAATGGCTGATGGATTCCGTAAGAGCAGATGATGCAACTAAGTGTAGATGTTTCCCTATAACTCTCTTCGGAATAGAAAAAATATGGTTTACAAGGTTACACTCATGGTCAATCTCTAGATGATGACTTGGCAACAAGGTTTGTGGAGCAGTTCCATATGCATGCAACTCACCCCAAAGACGTAACTTCCCTGTCCAGCTTGATATAGGCTCCGGGAGAACCGTTGAAAAATTATTTGAAGAGATTCTACACAGCTATTACAGAAATCCGTAATCCGAATGACCATGCAATATTGATAGGCGTAATAAGAGGGATTGATCCAGAGTCTGATTTTGGCGATTGGTTAGCAGGCAAGCCATCTGCAACGTTGGAGCACTTTTATGCAAAGGCAGCTTAGTATTTGAGGAAGGAAGAAGCCAGATGCTCTAGAAAGAAGAATGTTGCAGGATTAAGCGGAGAGGGAGTACAAAGTAATACTGTAGTATAGCAGTCCGATGATAGCTCTAGAAAAGTTCAAGCGAATGTCTAGAACAAACCGAATCAAAAAAAGAAAAGCGGAGATAGGAGCCGAGAATGAAAGAGAGATTTTGGAAGAGGGAAGCCTAGGATTTCAATGTACGATACTTACACGCCACTGAATGCATCATTATAGAATATCTATTTGTTTACCTGCAACATCAAGCAGTACAGGAAGTCGCCTCTGAAATAATCAATGGAGAAGCAGAAACATATAGGAAAGTATTGTCGGTTTCATGAATGTTATGGTCATAACACAAACGAATGTGGACATCTCCAGGATATTATCGTAAAGCTAATTTGAGAAAGAAAGTTACAGCGGTTTGTAAAACCCCGCAAGATATCAAGAAGGGTGCATTCTACCCCAACCAAGGACGAGCACCGCACAGAGCCGAGGGGCCTTCTCGGATTGGTGGAAGATTGGTAATCAATACAATAGTTGGAGGACCACATCCGGTTGATAAGAGTTGGCATGAATGAAGCGCTACATTAGCGCGATTAAGCATGTGAATTTTGAATGTTGCTCAAGTATGGAGGATGGAGCTCTGGAAAAATAACAACATACAATGGTAGATGATATTGTGTTTACAAACAGAGATGTAGACAAGGTGGTGGCTTCGACAATCAACCCAATGGTCATTTCGACTATGATTGACCCTGCTTTAGTGAGAATGATATTGGTTGATTATGGAAGTTCTATAAATATAATTTTAAAAAAAGCTTATGATTATACGAGAATGGAGGTCAGGGACTTGAAACCGTCTAAAGCCCGTATTCAAGGCTTTAATGGTGTTACAACTGAAGTTGTTGGTTATGTTGAAATGCCTGTAGAATTGGAAGGTGATCGTAAGAGAGTATGGATTCTGCCTTTTGTTGATTTGGATGTTGATTCTCCATACAAAGCTTTTTTTGGCCAACCGACCCTAGCTAAGTTCCGACCAACACTTGCCCTATGGTATTTGACTTGGAAGTTCCTGATAGATAATGGTGTTTGAGTAGTACATGGCGATTGGGCAATTGGACGTGCCTGTTATGTAACTGAATTGAGGGATGCTCAATGAAACGAAAAGGGTAAAGGTGTGGACAAGTCTATCTGCATCCAAGCCACTAAAGATTAACAACCAATGCTCGAGCCTTGGCTCGGGCTCCACAGTTAGACATAGATCCACGAGATGACGAGGAGGAGCCCAAAGAGACAAAGGTTGCACCGGCTGAACTAATAATCGACACCATTGTCGGCCATGATAATCCATAACGGGTCCTAAAGATTGGATCACAACTCAGCCTCCCAATGATGAATGAACTGTTGGATTTCTCCGAGCGAATCTCGATGTGTTTGCTTGGACTCATTCTAATATGTATGGGATCTCGCCTGCCATTGCGAGCCATGCATTGAATATCGATCCAGGCATGTTCTGATGAAATAGAAAAGGCGTGGGATGGATTCAGAGAGATCTGCTGCTCTTAAGGAGGAGGTGGAGGCTAAAGTTAATGGGTTTATTCATGACACCCTCTACCCTAAGTGGGCATCAAATCCTGCACTTGTGAGAAAGGCAAATGGAAAATGCCAGACATGCATTGATTACTCAAACTTGAATAAGGCATTCCCAAAAGACAAATTTCCCATTGCAAAGATTGACCAGCTGGTAGACTAAACCATAGGACACGAACTGCTATCTTTTATGGATGCGTACTCAGGAATAACCATATCCGACGAATATTCCTGATCAAGAGCACAATATTTTAATTATCGATGTTGGAGTATATTGCTACATAGTAATGCCGTTTGGACTAAAAAATGTAGGAGCAACCTACCAATTCTTAGTCAACAGAATGTTTAAAGATCATATCAGAAGAACAATGGAGATATATATATGGATGATATGCTGTGAAGTTACAATGATCTGGTGACCACATTAGAGACCTGGTAGAAATGTTCGATATTCTCTGCTATTACAAATTGAATATTAACCCTTCGAAGTTTTCTTTTGGCATAACATTAGGAAATTTCTTGGTTTCAATGTTAATGCCCATGGAATCGAAGATAATCCTAAGAAGATCCAATCTATTCGCAACACTCAAGCGCATCAAACAAGTATAGAGAATAAATGGGAAGGTTGCAAGTCCAAGCCGATTTATTTTCAGAGCTACCGATAAATGCATTCCTTTCTTTGACTTGATTAGGAGAGGAAAGTGGAATTTCAAATGGACATAGGATTGCAAAGTTGCATTCCAAGTGCCGGTGAACCATTTAGAGAGACCTCCCATCTTACCAAAGCCAGTGGATAATGATGATTTATTTATCTACTTAGTCGTGTCGGTACATGCTATAAGTGCTGCGTTGCCCTGCAAAGAGAATCGAATCCAGAGACCGGTCTACTATGTTAGCAAGTGATTGATAGGATCTGAAAGGAACTATCTGAAGATAGAGAAACTGGCATACTGTTTGTTGATTTCTTAGTGAAAGCTCCAGCCATACTTTCAAGCATATCCTATCAACGTTTACACTGACCAGCCGTTACGATAGGTCCTACAATGACCTGAGACATCTAGAAGGTTACTTAAGTGGAATGTCAAACTTAGCCAATACGACATCGCTTATCTTCCTTGGAGTGCAATCTACGGTCAGGCAGCGGTGGACTTTATAACATAATTTACCATGCCGGATGATTTTCCGAGGAGTAGTGAAACCCCTACAATACAACGAAAGTTGTATACACATGGAGCGTCAAGTGATCGTTGTTCTAGGGCTAGAATTATGCTTGTAACTCTTGAAGATTGGTCAATTTGCTATGCTTTGAAGCTTTATTTCCCTGCAACAAACAACGAAGCTGAATATGATGCTCTGATTGTTATATATAACTTGCCGGAGAACTGGGATTAAAATCTCTTGAAATCTTTTGCGACTCACAATCGGTAGTATACCAGGTCATGGGAGATCACCAAGCTAAAGGACAATGACTTGTGCCATACCTTACCCAAGTCTGAATTGTTGACTGACTTTGAGTACTATGGTATTACACACATTCATTGGGATCAAAATAATGAGGCTGATTCATTAGCAAAGTAGGCTAGCACCGGCGATGCGCAACATGTGGGTTTGGTTTCAGTCAAAGTATTAAACGCTCTGAGTGTAAGCCTGATGGACATTAACTAGGTACTGGAGATGGATCTTGAGAAGGAGTCATGGACGAATCTGATTAAAGACTACTTATTACAGGGAATCCTTTTCGAACGAAGGAATGTAAAATGACAAGCCCTTCGTAGAGCTTCATGATATATCATACAAGAATGAATTATGTATAGAAAGGGTTTTTGATTCCCCTGCTCTGGTGTATCTCTCATAATGAAATAAAACTATCCCTAAAGGAAGTTCATGAAGGAGAATGTGGCGATACCACTGGAGGAGGGGCAAACTCTAGCAAAGAAAATACTCTGTTATGGGTATTATTGGCCAACCGTCAATCGAGATGCTACTGATTATGTAAGGCGATGCGACCTGTGCTAGATTTATGCAAAAGTTCCAAGAGCTCTGCAGATGTAAATTACACGAATGGTCAGTCCATGGCCATTTTCCATATGGGGCTTAGACATTATTGATATGTTATGGATCTCTAAAGCTGGTGCGAAGTATGCCATCATCGTAGTTGATTACTTCACCAAATGGGATGAAGTGGAACCATTAGTTACGATCGTAACAAAGAAAGTAATCAACTTCATCGTTCGGAACATCATCTGTTATTTTGGTCTTCCATGAACTATTGTAACGTATAATGGGACTCAACTCGACAGTGCTGAATTCAAAGACTTCTATCATCGGCATCATATTGAAAAGGGATTTGCAGCAGTCGCTCACCCTCAACCCAATGGACAAGTCGATGATGTGAACAAAACCATAAAATCCATTTTGAAAAAGAATTTGGAGAAAGCCTGAGGAAAGTGGGTAGGAGAACTCATGACAGCATTATGGGCTTATAGGACTACCAACAAGTCCGCGACTGGCCATACTCCATTCACCCTTGCTTACGGTTCTGAGGCTATTATTCTTGTTGAGCGTGAAGTCCTTTCTCATCTAGTGACCTACAATGATCCCAGAGCGAATAAAGTCTCCTCTTGGAAACTCTAGACTTTGTAGATGAGGAGCATGAAGAAGCTGATTTGAGGGCAGTTTCACAGCGATACCGGATCGCCCCACACTACAACACTTAAGTCCAACCTAGAACCTTTGAAATTGGCAACCTCATCTTGAAATGGGTTTTTCCTGTCCTATCACATATGAATCATACTTAGGAAGGACCATATGTCATTGAACAGAGGCTTGGAGATGGAACTTTCAAGTTGGCGATTGTTAATGGAATCTTCCAAAGGCATGGAATAACAAGCATTTACGACGCTATTTCACTTAGTTTATTCGTTTTCTTTTGGTTTTATTCAATTTCTGAAATTTCTTTAGCATTTGATTTTCCAGATATGCAATAAAACAAATTATGTCATTTCTTTCCATTTAAAAATAAAGTTTGAAATTTCCTTAATGTTAGTTACAATACTGAACTAACTAGCATTGACATGTCCAAGCAGGCTCTCAGAGTTTGGAACTAACCGATTATATAAGTTCACCACTTAACTAGATGAATGAGAATGGTCCGACCGTTCATTTGACGATTCACACTCACAACCCGATGGACGAAATATTTAACGAGGAATGGATATGGTATGACCATCCAATGACCAACTTAATCCTATTAGATGATGGGACAAATATGAATGAAAAATGATCGTGACATGACCGATCGCTTACTAAATTAACCCCAGAGTTGGGGGAAAATCAATCAATTAGGGAATGTGCGATTCGAGTATTTTCCAAAATAACCCTAAGTCCATAGAGTGTACAATGGAGTATAAACACAAACCAAGTGCAATTCGGCTACCCGTTAACTTACTCCTATCCACTGAGTGCGAACTGGAGTATAGACACAAGCCGAGTGTGGTTCAACCACCCGCTAACTAACTCTTATCCCCAGAGTACATATATGAGTATAAACAAATAACTGAGTGCGGTTCGACCACTCACTATTCCATGAACTCTGGCCTGAGACCGATAGGAGAAGTATAAACTCAAAAGGGATGGAGTTCAACTATCCACCGTTTAAATCCGCTTAACTTTTTAAAGATTTGTTGGAACCTAGAAGACCTGTAGATTCGTAGAAACAAGATGACAAGCCATGAATATTGGCCATGAAGAATGAAATCTCTCAAAACGTGGAGAATAGAGCGGAATATCGGCGCGTGGCTGGCTTTCAGTTGTCATCAAAGTCCCCCTTCCAGAATGGGTGTTGGAAGCTTAGATTGATAATCGAGTTTATCCGGATCGTTGTTTAGATCATATCCCAGACCGAGAGAAACTGATGCTTTGGCTACTTGAAAAGAAGAGGGGCATTTGGGATCGCACTTCGAAGACTCGGTAATGTTTTCCCATTTACCGAAAGTCAAAATATCAAAGTCTCATGGCAGCAACATCTAGAGACTCATCCATATGGAGAATCTTCCATACTAGTTTTTCTTCGTCTAAATTAGCTTCGCTAAGGGTTTTCCTTTTTATTTCAATAATGTACTCCTAGGACACAGCAAGTGACTCAAGATAACCCTCACCAAGAAAGCTCAGATTACAGTAGATAAGGACTTTAGCATTGTATTCAATTATCATGGGATCAAACAAGTCTTTAATTTCATTTTGACCGGCTTCCTTGGCATCCTCTACTTGGGCCTCGATTAGTTCTCTCATCTCATTGTGGCCCACTTTCCTCACCTCTTCTTTGAGGACTTCAATTTAAGCAAGCTGCTCATCAAGCTTAATCTTCAAAGTCCTGGTCTCAACATCCTCTTCACAATATCTTTGCGATTCTGCTTGAGATTCGATTTTCTCTTCCATATCCTTCTTAACAAGTCCTTCAAGCTCCTCAATGTTGCAGGCCAAAATATTTTTCTCCTTTTGCAAGGTATATTTTTCTAGGGCAAGTGCACCGCTACAATTATGAGCAGCATCAAGTTCCTTTTGTGGGCAGCCTCTAGACGAATCACCACTTCAGATGTTTCCTTAGCACTTTTTTCTACCTCGTTTAGCTTCTTTGTTAAATCCAAGATCTTAGTATCTTGGTGTTTAATTATATCTGTATCATGGATTGCCTCTAGCTTGAGACGATCAATTTCTTGTTGTCTCTCGATAAACATGTCAGAGATCTTCTCTGCGAAGTGCTGGAATGATTCATGTTAAACAAAAACATCATTGATGCATGCGAGAGAGTTTGCCTTAACATTCCTTGCGATTGTTTGAATGAAGGGGATGAACATAAACCTGTCAAAACAAATCTTTGGAAAAACGACCTAACTTCGGTCAATTTTTCTACTGTAGAAGCTTTAAGAGTAGTCGATAAAGATGGATCGGAAGCGATGATTGTACATGTGCTTGACCTATGGTCACGGGACTGCTTTGAGCTTGAGGAAAAGACGTACTGCTCAAACGGTATGGAAACTTAGGGACCATGGAAAGAGGTTTGATTGCTACTATGCACAGGTAGATTAGGTTGACCCTCCTGATGGGACGAACAAACTGGGACTTATGCTTGAAAGAGGAAGATTCCCTCGAACAACGACTTCTTCTCGGTCGTCATCCCTCCCTCCATACCTACTGATTCTGAATAACATTTGGATTGTATTATGTCTAGGACCCTCTCAAGTGATCAAAAGATTAGGATTGAGATATTCTGCCTGCAAAAAACCATGCAGGAATGTATAAGTTACCATTATATGTAAGATAGATGAAGATCGTGTGGTAAAGGGCACGAGATTGTGAGTGTCCTAGTATCCCCCGACGGACCTGTATTTGCAGCCTTGCTTATAGGATTTTTCTAACCTTTGTCGGTGGGAAGAATGCCATCACCACTTTTGGTAGGAGAATTTAGCCCCTCAATGTCGATGTTAGAGAAATAAAAAGTCACGATGTCGTCGAGAATTTGGAGAATTGAAAATCCTTTCATCGAGCTTTCTAAACATTGGGAAGACGACTCTTTGTCGATGGAAGTGAAAACAAACTCAAGCTCCTTAGCAGTTTTCCTCTAATGGAGTTTATATGCAATTTTCTTTCTTCTCTTAGTTGGCATGTGAGGTTGCACGTTTTGTGACGGTTCGACCACAAGAGTGTTGACAAGACCTGCATCTGCGTCACCAGGCTCGTTGGTCTTAGCACCCCTAATTTCGCCTTCTTCGGTGTTATCCTGAGCTACCTAGACTAGAGGCATGATGGGCTTATTGATGTCACCTTCTTGCTCTACAACATATCCTAGTAACGCAGCGCTACCTAGAAGCCCAATGTTGCGATCTTCTTCCTGCAATCAGAATAGAGATAACCATTCATCTGTTATGAGAAGTCTAATGTCCTGGTCTTCAATTGGAATAGCACGAATTTCAGAGATTGCCCATGGAAAACTATTGCCCTCTGGACGTGGATGGACACCTATAGATATTCATAATGTTACCTGATTCAAGATATGCTTTAGGTTTAAAAATTTTATAGTAGAGAGAAGACGGCAATTACGTCCTTCTAACCATCGCCTTGCAAAGCCAGGCGGACATCGGACGTAAAACCATTCGTGTTTAAAAAGCCCGAGTTTGTTCTTGTATTGACCCGTATTTTTAGCTATTTTAAATTATTAAATTCAATGTAATTATTAAGTAAAAATGGTTAAAATAAAAAATTAATGATTTTTAATGTAAGTTATTGGATACGAACCTGATTAAAATTTTGAAATAGACTAATTTTGACGTTTTCGCGACAATGAGATTGAAATGAAATTATATATATTAACTAGATTTATAATCAATAACTGAATTTTAGTAATAACTATGAATTATTTAGATAGAAATAAAATGACATTGATAACTAGAATTCATTTAAAATCCAATATTGAAATTTGTGAGATACTAAACAATTAAATTATATAAATTTAATATTGTAAATTATATGAATAATTGAATTTTGAATTTAAGATGATTGAAAATGGTATTGGAAGTTGATGTAAATTTTATTTAAATAATAATGAAGATTGTTAATAGTTGAAATTGGATTTAAAAGTAAATAATTAGAAATTGAAAATTTTATATTATATTCGAGACATTAAAAAATAGCGATCTATGACACAGTCTCGGAGTTCAAGAAACTAATTCCATTGGATCCGTAATAGTGTATTATTATAGGATTTCAAATTTCATAACGTTTGGAGTTACCGTTTGGTCGTATGGTATAGAAATGCGTTGAAATTAAATATTGAAAAATTAATATTTTAATTCGATTCAAAAAGCTATCTTCCACATACGATCAGATTAGGCCCTGAAACATGTTCCTTTTTGTTTAGAATAGGGGTAAAACATTATAAACACCAGGCGACACGCTACGTTTTGAGTTCTTCCGGAAAGAGTTGAAAATAATATTAAAATAATATATATTGCACATATATATATCCGTCCATAGTAACCCTAATTTTATTTCTGGCCGTCGCTTATAGATTAAAGGCCGAAACCATTCAAACCTTTTCTGCTTCTGATCTCCTCAACCAAGCCATATTATCCAAACCTCCCAACTAGGAAATCGTAGAGGTTGTCAAGAGCTCCAAATATGTATGTTGATGATCACCTATAGTTCAATGACGTGGCGGCAATTTGTGCTCAAACGTAGTGCACTCACACAAGTATTCCATGGCGATGCTACGGCCAAGCTCGGTCGGACTTGGGCTAGCGGTGCACGGTGGAAGAGGCTTGGACGGGGTTGTGCCTGATCGTGTTATCGATCGAAGTTGTGGGCTCGACAATCGAAAGAAGGACGGCGGCATGGGTTCGTTCTCGACCTAGGACAGATCGCACGGGGAAGAAATAGATCGCGGCCTGGATCTCACTCTTCAAACGAACAGCCAGATCTGACGGAGAAAAAAAAGAAATATGTGAATTAATTTTATAATAAAATCGTTAAACTTTAAAATTGTATATCTTTTTCATACATTGTCATAATTGGACAAAACAAGAGGCATTGGAATCGTGGCGACGAGCCTTACGCCACGGACTTGATTTGGAACCGTTTGGATCTAGTGAAAATTTTAGGTTAAATAGAACGTCGTTCGATTTGTTTTAAAATTTAAACTCAAGGTGAGTGTTTAATAATGCTCACAATGTACTAGAATATTCTCATGCTAGTTAAATTTGATATGATGAAGTGGTATTATTTTATTGGTCATTGTTTGATAATTTAAGTGTCATCCAGATTGTCATTAAATTTACTGTTAAAAATTAAAATTCACAATCAAATTGAAATTGGAATTAATTGCAATAAAATTACCTGATATTGATAACTATGAAACACCCATGAATTATATTGTCTTTTTGTATAATTGATTGTCATGGACGAAAATTGGCTGATATTTGGATGGTTGGATGTTCTTTGTTTTATATAAATAGCTTGTTATCACCCTGTAATTTATTTACAATATATAGAACTGTAAATTGAATTATTTTGATAAATTTAGAAATAGGTTGAAATGATATATACTTATGACATTGCGATTTGGATTGAAATAATAAATGTCCATTCCTTAAATTAAATTGAAATAACTGATCACTTAGCCAAAGGATAGAAAATTATATACGGACACCGGATAGGTTAAATTAAATGATTTTAAAATCATTGATTTGAAATTATTTAAATGGTTTGATTTAAAAGAAGTAAAAATCAATTTATAGAAATTGAATTAACCACAAATTCGAGTTTGAAAGGTTGAAATAAATTTTTGGTTAAAAGAAATTGTTAAATAATTGAAGTTGAGATTTTAAATTAAAATCCAAAATACGATTGAATTTCATAAATTGATTTGTTTCTAAAAGATTAAACTTATATTCGAACTTTGAAGTAAAAGTGATATAAAACGATATTTCAAATTTGAGCTTAAAATTTAATTATATTTGACAATTAGATTTTAAATTTAATATTGAAGTTAAATTTAACTTAAGTGACTTAAATCGATATTTTGAAAATCGAATTCGAACTTATATAGACCGAAATGGTTAAAAAATTGAGAATTGGATCGAAATTAATTCAAATTAGAATTGAATTGAATTGATTGGAATTGAGATCAACGTTGAATTAATTTGGAATCGAAATTGAAACTGATTTTAATATAAATTGGAATCGAAGTTAATTAGAATTGAAATCCGAATTTAATTGACCTAAACCAAAATGGAAAATTGAAATGATTTGAATTAAGAAGATTTGAAAAACGAATCGGTTTGACTTTGAAACTATTTTCAAACAAACTATTTTAGTATAAACTATTTTAAAATCTATATTCTTTTAATATTCAAATTATTTTGATTTTCAAAAAAAATTACTTTAAAAATCATTTTAATAGTTAAACTAATAAATATTAAACTATTTTAATCGTTTAAACTATTTTCAACTAATTCAACCATTTAAACTATTTTAACTATTTTTATTATGTAAACTATTTAAAAACTATTCAAACTATTTAAAAAAAATCAAACTGGTCAATGGTTGAATGTTATTTTTAAATCATGGATTTAAATACGAATTGGGTTAAATAAGTTATAACCCAAAATTGAAATTCGAAACAACTTCGGAATTGAAATCGAGATATTAAGGCGAATATAATTTTGAACTGAAATTGTATATTTTGAGTAAATATGATGATTTTGAAATGAATTAATTTTGAAGCAAAGATGATATTTTGATATCAAGTATTAATCGAAATGTAAAAGTACCAACTGGTGCGTAAAATGATATTTGGTGGTTAAAGAGACCGGAGCCAGATATGGGCATACTCTCTGTCGATACCGAAACCACTTTAACAACTGTGTATGTAGAGAAGACTCCAGAATGAAGTGGTTGGATTGGCGACGATTACTAGATTTGAAGAAAGTGAACGATGATGGATAAACCCCGGCACTTGTGCCAATTTGAAATGACTAAAACAGGACGGCTTGACAGGGCTAAGTGGGCTAATTACCCCGAGCGGACATCCATTTTTTGATTTTCTTAGACTCGGTCCATATTATTACTCTTATTGTTGGTTTCGATTGGAGCATCTTGATTGGGATAGCCTCCCTTTGACTCGATATGGGTGGATGGACGTCGTAGGCAGTCATGGATATGATGTGTTACCACAGCCCTACGACTCGAACTGGTAGTATCCTACCTTGGGCATTGCCTCACGTTCCTTGTCATACTTCATCCCTATACGAGACCTATACGACTTTGGTTTAGGGTCGTCGTATCACGGCGCATCCCTAACTATTGTTGTACTGGTGGTGTCGAATGCAAATTGTATGACAATGCTTAAAAACACATTAAAGGGGATCAATGTAAATCCTTAACGCTAAAAAATATATTTATTATATTGATTAGACATTATATATATAGCATATTATACTACATATAAATATTTTGATGGATCCTTAAGAGATGGAAAATCCCGTAACATATCTTGAGTTATTGCATGCACGTTATACACATGATAGGACATGTGAAAACCCGTAAGCATCTCTAACGTCGTGACACTCATATTTTATATGCGATATCGATTTGACTTACGTAAGGATTTTTAGTCTTGACTCGAGCGTTTTGTTGTTTCATTATGCTCGAGTCAGTCCTGAGTTTTCAGCTCAGCGAAGATTTATTCTGGAGGATGAAGACGAAGATTTGGTATTAATATCACTATTATTACTTCTGCATCATGTTGTCTTCTGCATTATTTATTTATCTCCGATGTTAATATATAACTCTAATGAATGTTGTGTAGATTATATTGAAAAGTAAAATATAAACAGCTTCATGAACCGTTTATTTGATGATTATATTTTGTCGTTCGGTAACAAGGTTCTGTGTTTGTTTCTTCTTATTTTCTTATTTAACCCCTAAAGATTTGTATTTTCGTTCAATAAGAGTGGGACACATGTGATTTATTGTCTACTTAAAGGGAATGAAGATATGGGCCTTTTATAGTTCTAGGCACCCATTAAGACTTGGCACTTGAGAGAAAGCTCAAGGAAACTGTAGGAAAGACTCTATGTCCATCATTTGTAATTATAAATAAACCTTATGTCTTCAAGAGTTGGCGGACGGAACAGAAAGCGCATGAATAATAAGAAAGTGCCATAGTGAGAGGCATAGTTGTTCAGGTGTAGTTGAGTAAGAGCTGTCTCGAGGTATCTTTGTCATCTCCTGGATAAAAGAATTGAAAGGCGACATGCATCCGGCCTAGCACATGAGCTTATTACATGAGGTATACTCCTCCAGGGGTAAGTGAGCCTTGTTGTTTATTAAAGGAACCAAAATTCTTCAAATAGAATTCCATTTTTGGAACAAAAGCTGCAAAAAGTGGCCTCACCAAGTCTGGAAGCTTAAGAATCTGTTAGGTTATCTAAAAACATAGTGCCTTCTACAGTGTCGGGGCAGGACTTACATTTTTCGCTAGAAGGATGAGAATGTCCAAAAAAGATCGGCCGATAGGCCAAAAACTTCTTGTTATTAAGCTTGATGATCAGGGGAAAGCCTTCCAGATATAGTCGCGGAACTCGACTCACTTCAGGATTACTATGTTGTGAGACTAGTCTGGAAGACATTGCAGCTAGACACTCTAAACATATAAAGTCCATGTCAACTATACTCGGTCGATAATCAGGATTAGAGAAGTTTACATGTCCCCCATGCTAAGTCTAATCTAGTGTGGTGTAGAATCATGTAGTTCAAAGATAAGCAGCTTAAGGTAAGAAAACAAAGTTAAATGACGAGATTTTGGATTCTGAATAGAGTGACTGTCATCGCTGATTGTCTCAAACGGCAAGGAGATTGATCGATAGTGTAAGCTTTGGGATCGACTATCGACATATCAAAGCGTGAAATCTGTTATTCAATTACATATGTTAAGATTTAGTTAATGTTCTAAGTCCCATGGATTTGGTCATTCAATTTCGAGTTCATTAGTGGATATGCAAGTCTTGTTCTTCATCATTGTCATATATTCAAGTACATTGGAATATGATTAGTTTTGATTGTCTAAACAAGTGATTACAGATTGGTTATTAAGTTTAATTCGAAGATTAGAATTAGCCGATCCTTATATGTCAATCCTTATTTGCCGATCCCTATTCCAGAGTAAAACACAACCGATCCATCTTTCTCTAAATGATCCTTGTTAATCCCTTTGCTTGGCAAGGGTTATCGATCCCTCTTCACCAAATTCCAACCGATCCCTCTACACTAACCTATCTAATCGATCCCTACTCTACTTCGCCGTTTTCAACACTCCACCCTAATCAACACTATCGATTCCTCTCCACTTCCACCTTCTCGCACTAATGTCCTGTTAACCCACCTTTTTACAATATTACGGACATGCGGAGTTAACTAAAATGACTTCGAGTCTATCGAGGCAAAAATATGATGGATTCGGTTTAATGGATGATGGTCGCTTGGATAGATGATAGGTCGTTCAGTCGGAATGAAGTGGTTCGAAGTGTTTGGGGTTCGACCTTGTGGTTTGGCCGTTCGGCATGGAATGTCCAGTGGAGGTATGGAAGTTCAGGAAGGTTGTTTGGTTGTGGCTCGGCATTGTCGCTCGGCATCATGGGTCGCTCGGCATTGGACGTCGTTCGGCATCACACCTCGTTCGGCATTGGACCTCGCTCGGCATTGGACCTTGCTTGGCATTGGACATCGTTAGGCATGTTGGGTCGTTTGGCATGATGGGTCGTTCGGCATGTTGGGTCGTTCGGCGTGATGGGTCATTCGGCATGATGGGTCGTTCGGCATGTTGGGTCGTTCAGCGTGATGGGTTGTTCGGCAAGATGGGTCGTTCGGCATGATGGGTCGTTCGGCATGATGGGTCGTTCGGCATGTTGGATCGTTCGGCGTGATGGATCGTGCGGCACGTTGGGTCGTTCGGTGTGATGGGTCGTTCAGCATCAGGTGTGGCTCGGCATTGGGGAGAGGTAGGAGTGGCTCGGCATGGTGGTTCGGCATAGGCCGTTCGGCCTTGATGGGCCCGGGTTATTCAGAAAACCCAACAACTACCTGGGCGTGTCTATAAATACAGCATGTGGGAGTTTAGAAAAGGGATCTTCTCTTTGGCTCTCCAACTTTCTACTTTCTAAAGGCTAAGGCTAGTCTACTATTTTGTAATCAATTATTACAGCAATAAAAGGAAATTTTTGGAGTGGACGTAGGCCGGATTTAGCCGAACCACTATAAATTCTGTGTCTTTACTGCTTTCATATTAATTTCTGTTATTCTGCATATTGATATCCTCTACATATATTCTATCTGTTATCTATGACAGTTAGTTGGAGCTTTCATTTACATTTGGGTGTTAGTGACCAATTTTGGCGCTAACACTTTGGTGCTTTCATTGAGAAGGCAAGCACTAGGGAATTTCGGAGTTAGAAACTTGGATTCTAAGGAGCAAAGGCTAGACCATCGGCAAGGAAGTAAGTGATAGAAAGGAGTACTCAGGAGGGAAGTCAAGAGGCTTCCTCTGGAGCGGGATCAGGTCAAGCATCCATCTACATCACTAGAGATGAGATGGAAGCAATGTTGAAAAGACAAGAGGAGCAGTCGTAGGCTCTTCTTAGGCAATTTGCACAAGTAAGAAATACAGAAGCTTAGATCCGTGGGGCTGGATCAGAAGAGCTCAACCAGCAAGCGGAGGGAATGGCCCAACAGGGGGCAGCCCCCTATCAGCAGTTGGCCCTTTACTCCTACAATCAGGCGAGCTAGGAATCCATCGGACTTTAAGCTACCAATGTTGGATATATATATGATGGGAGAACGGATCCCACCGTTGACCTGACAAGGTACATGAGGCATATGGAGGTACTAGGGGCATCGTACGAGGTCATGGCTCGATGTTTTCCATTGTTTTTTTGGATATCGTACCTATGTGGTTCAGGCAGCTGGAGAGTGGTTCTATCGGCATATGGACGGAGCTGATTGAAAAATTTATGAGACAGTTTCGGGTCCATATTGTCATACCCAAGAACGTAATGACCTTAAAATCGATGAAGCAATGGAAGGGAGAGTCACTCAGGAACTTCTTAACTAGATTTAACGCAGCAGTAGCCTCAGTGGATCGACCCGATCCGTCAATGGTTTTGATGGCAGCGGTCTCAGGAATCGTAGATAATTTGAATTTCAAGATATCATTGGAAAGGGACCCACCGAGGGACCTTGGGGAGTTCTACTATGAGGCGGAAAGGTTCCTGAGACAAGAGGATGCGCAGGTTGAGAGAGAGGGGAGAGAGGCTGAGGCTTATGCAGTGAAGGGTGCAGGTCCATCCTGGGATGATCCGAGTAAAGACAATAAAGGAAAAAGGAGAACAAATGGCAATGGTGGCACTTCAAAGAGGCCTCGAAGGGAGTCAAAGTTTTCTTCTTACATGGATTTATCTGAGACTCTAGAAAGGATTTACTTGGACACTCGGGGGCAACTCCAATATCGAAGGCCGGCAAAGAGAGAGCCTTCTGAATACAAGCGGGCATCGAGGAAGCATTGCCTATTCCATGAGCTGGATGGGCACAACACAAACGACTGCAGGCATTTGAGGGATATCATTGAGGAGCATGTAAGGAATGGTCATCGACAGCAATATGTCAGCAATCGAGCTGTGGTAGTGGGACAGGAGCAACCACCGCTACCTCGAACGGAGATGGCACTAGACCTGGACAACGTCAACTCATCATCAACTAAACAGGTTTATGGCTTTGAATAAGTAATAGAACTCAAAGTAATGCGGCTAGATCACTTACACACGTACGAGAATGAGGACGGTCCCTAGGCGTGCTCTGAGATGATGAAAAACCATACTACTTGAATCTATGAAATCCTACTTTCTTTCTATTTTTCTGCAAACTTTGGTTTTCTCTTTTGTACTTTGGACATTTACTTTTCTTTGGTATGGTTTTGGAGTTTGGATTAAACTCCCAGTTTGGTTCATTTTTTTTGGTTTGCCATTTTGGTTTGGATGCTGGATTTTTGACATGGATTTTTGGTTTTCTAATTGGATTTGGATCACTGTATTAAAACAATTCAGGATTAGCGATTACTATCCTGACCAGAGAGATGGAGCAGCGATCACGAGTTACGAGTCCCTTCGCTGGAGAGCGATGGAATGGACACGGATAGAATATCAAAGTCCTTGGCCGGAGTGCCAAGGCCGGAGAATATCAAAGTCCTTGGCCGGAGTGCCAGGGCCGGTGAATATCAAAGTGCTTGGCCGGAGTGCCAAGGCCGGTGAAGATCAAAGTCCTTGGCCGGAGTGCCAAGGCTGGAGAATATCAAAGTCCTTGGCCGGAGTACCGAGCCCGGTGAATATCAAAGTCCTTGGCCGGAGTGCCGAGGCTGGTAAAGATCAAAGTCCTTGGCCAGAGTGCCGAGACCGGTGAATATCAGAACACACCTTCCAACAGCAAGGCATGTTTTGGGGGGCAAGTGTTAACCTGCCTTTTTGCAAGGCTACGGACAGACGAAGTTAAATAAAACGACTTCACGACTATTGAGGCTGAAATATGACGTATTCTGTTTAATGGACGATGGTCACTTGGATAGATGATAGGTCGTTCAGTCGGAATGAAATGGTTCGAAGTGTTTGGGGTTCGACCTAGTGGTTTGGCCGTTCGGCATGGCAATGTTCGGTGGAGGTATGGAAGTTCAGGAAGGTCGTTTGATTGCGGCTTGGCATTATGGGTCGCTCGCATTGGACGTTGTTCGGTATCACCCCTCATTCGGCATTGGACCTCGCTCGGCATTGGACCTCGCTCGACATTGGACATCGTTCGGCATGTTGGGTCGTTCGGCATGATGGGTCGTTCGGCATGATGGGTCGTTCGGCATGTTGGGTTGTACGGCGTGATGGGTCGTTCGGCATGATGGGTCGTTCGGCGTGTTGGGTCGTTCGGCGTGATGGGTCCTTCGGCATGATGGGTCGTTCGGCTAGATGGGACATTCGGCATGTTGGATCGTTCGGCATGATGGATCCTTCTGCATGTTGGGTCGTTGGGAATCAGGTGTGGCTCGGCATTGGGGAGAGGCAAGAGTGGCTCAGCATGGTAGTTCGGCATAGGCCGTTCGGCCTTGATGGGCCCGGGTTATTCAGAAAGCCCAACAACTACCTGGGCGTGTCTATAAATACAGCGTGTGGGAGTTCAGAAAAGGGATCTTCTCTTCGGCTCTCCAACTTTCTACTTTCTAAAGGCTAAGGCTAGTCTACTATTTTGTAATCGATTATTACAGCAATAAAAGGAAATTTATGAAGTGGATGTAGGCCGGAGTTAGCCGAACCACTATAAATTATGTGTCTTTACTGCTTTCATATTAAATTTTATTATTCTTCATATTGCTATCCTCTACATACATTCTATCTGTTATATGTGACTGTTAGTTGGTGCTTTCATTTACATTTGGGTGTTAGTGACCAATTTTGGTGCTAACATGTTCAAACTTTTAAACCGAACCCTACCACAACCCACTTCTCGTCTCCTCAAAGTAGCTTCGGCCTTCAATTTTTCATCATGTCAAACTCCAAATTGTCGCCAATGGAATAGAATCCATCATCTCATCGTAAAATCAAATTTTAATCGAAAGTGACTTACATAAATATGTCAGAGGTAGGCGGTTCGATGAGAAAGAACGAAGTATGGATCAAATGGAAGGCAAAATGACAACCTATAGCTAAATTGGAAGTTCAATTTAGAGATGAAGGCAATGTTTTAATGGAAAGGAAGGGTTTGGATTTTTGAGGTAGGGGAAGGTTCATTCCTAAGGATGTAAATAGGAAGAAGGCAAAAAAGTTGGAAATGTGAAGGTTGGAAAGAAAGAAGGTTTGGTTTATATATGGAGCAGAGGGTATCGACTGACAATTTCGACTCAAAGCAAGGGAAGACGGATCGACTAAATAGATAAAGATCCCCATGAACATGAGTATAAAAAGAAGAAGAGAGAGGGATTGGCAAGAATTATGTCAATGCCTTTAAAAATTAAAAGAAAGGACAGGGGTCGGCACAACATATGCCGATCCCTACAAATGCTTAAAAAAAGGAGAAAAAAGGAAAAGAAAGGGGATCGGCTATGGGCATATATGCAAACAAACATGGGCATGGAAATTATTTGAAGCACGTATGTTCATAATGCGATGAAATTGGATCTTACTCGATGAAAATTGGCAACGACCCGTGAGCATATGAATGTATCCGGGAGCCAACAACAAGGACGCATCTCTGAACGTGCAAGTGTATTGTCTAAAAGTTCAATTTCTGAAATCAAAAGAAATTGAAATCAAACCTGAAGCCTTCAAGTTCAAGGCTGGACCAGATAACCGGTATTAGTCTTGTGAACCAGACTTACGTATCAGCCGACAGAACACAACCTTGGATTTATATTATCGAAAATCAACCAAGCATTATGACGATCAAGAAGAGATACAACACTTGGGGAAAATAATTCGATAGAGGGATAACCACTATTCAGAAAACTGGACTGATTTCTTTTCGATGACTCTAATTTTCTTCTTTTCAAAGCACGTCGTGTTCATCACAAGATGTACATTGTGGGGCAAGTGTTATCCGGCAATTTAACTCGGTCATATTGAACCGATTGCACAAGTTGGATTCGACCGCTATCAAGGCCGATGATTCTAAAGTGATGATTATAATGCCCAAAAGTCAAGTACAGATAATAACCTAAAATCAAGGTTGAATGAAACTGGTAGATATGCAAGGTAGAATGTTAAAAGTATGAAATATGGTTCAACATAAAGGAGGGATCGACATAAATTGACTTCCAACATAAGGATCGATAAGTTCCATGAAACAAGTGCATTTCAATAGTAAGCAAGCAATATCTCAACAACCAAAAGTCCAATGCATATGAATTTCGTGAACAGGATATAGGGCCCTAGAGGGCTAGCCTTAGAAATCGCATCTCAAGGAGATGAAGTTGGAGGGATCGGCATTCTTCCCTTAGAAGGGATCGGCACGAACCAGCAAGCAACCCATATTGGAGCAAAGATCAACCTATAACTCGAGTTCTACTGATCCAATTAGCATGAAATTTGGAGGCTAAGCATATTGTGGTATGGAGTAGGTATCATAGGGATTGCACCAGAATTCCACCAAAGTAGAGATCGGTACCGATCCCTCTTGTAACGACCCGGAATTTCACTGCTTTGATTAGGGAATATTTAATTGATTTTAAATATTCAATATGTAAGTTTTATAATGAAAATAAACTCATTTTAATTAATTAATAATGATGAAAAAATTGTTTTCATTTTTTTTACCAAATTAAATAGTTCTTAGAAAAGTAGAAAATGTGACCGAAGATTGTTTTTCGAAATTTCGACCTTTCGACACCCGAAGTTGTCGGGAACATTGTTCGTCTTTGTGCACCATATACACATATATATAAGAGTTCATTAACTAAATAATAATACACTTAGAAATAAATTATCTTATGTTAATTTGGATTAGTAAGTGATGTGACAAGACATAAATAATTAACTTAAATATATATATATATATGTGTGTGTGTGTGTGTGTGTGTGTGTGTGTGTGTGTATATAAGTATTGTCACATCTTATGTTATATATGTATATATATATATATATATATATTGAGTATTGTCACATCTTAGATTGTATTCATTACCCATCATTATCTCTCGTCACCTTTAATTAATTATTTAACTTATATATATAAAAGAAAGTGATGTGATTAAACATAATAATTATATATATAAGAAAGTGATGTAACTAATAATAATATATATATATGATGTGTTTGGATTATGATATGGCTTGGATGTTTTGTGTATGTGCTAACTTGTAGTTTAGCATTTGATTTAACATTGATGGCTAGACGATGTGTTTGGATATGAATGTGGTGATTTAACTACAATATGATGATGGTGTGATTTGGTACCTTTCATATATGCTCGGAGTATGGTTGAATGGTATGGAAGATAGGAACTTGAGTTGTTAGTAAGGGACTTGAGATCCATTTGAAAATATAATCATTTACTAGTTTTGAGTTAGTAAATGTTTTGTTTAAATTCTAAATCGACTTAAGATTTTCAAAAACCTTTTCTTTTATGTATTAAAAAGTAATCCAAAGTAAGGTTAAAATTTTAGATGGTAACTTTCGGAAGTTATTCCAAGTTATTGCATCCATAGTGATAGTCACTATTGATGCAGTTCGAAAAAGTTTAATTTCTAACTTTAATGTTTTCTCTTAAAAATGATTTGAAAACCTATTTTTCAAACGTAATTAGCAACACATAAGTTAATTATAACTTGATGAAGTATGTTTAATAATTAATTTATTCATTAAATAAGGATATTTATTTATTAATTAATCAGTAATTAGGTTAAGTAATTAGTAACTACCTAATGATAATTAAGTTACTAAGAAGTTTTAATTAATGATTAATTAAGTTATAAAGGGTCATTATTTTTATTTAATCAAGTTTAATTATTTTAATTATTATTTAATTAAAGTTGAATTATTTAGTTAATTATTATTAAATTAAAGAATAATTATTTACTTAATTAATACTTAATTAGGGATTAATTTTAAGTAAATATTTATTCGTTTAAATTTTAATTATTAAATTACTTTTTATTAATTAAGACTTAATTATGATTTGATTTTTATTGTTTAATATTTAATAAAGGTTTAATTTATATTACTTTATGATATTATTATTAAAAGTTTTTTTAAACTTTATTGGTTATGTTTTACGTTGGATTCTTTTCTAATTGGTTTGATTTTAACCAAAGAATCTCTTGTCCATGATATTAAATGGACAAACAACTGTGAATAAGTTAGAATGTAATTGTTTGTGTTATATGGAAACTCATTAGTAGAATAAAGCACTATAACGACCCACCTTTTTTGTACAGTTTAAGTCGACAATAAACCACACATGTCAACTCGAACCATTCAAAAAAGAGGATGTTAATGGGGTGAATAAGTAAATAAGAGAAAAGGAAGAAAAAAACATAGAATCTCGCAGCAGAACGATAAAATATAATAATCAAATAAATAGTTCATGAAGTTGTTTATATTTACATTTGAATATAATCTATACAACATTCATCAGAGTTATATATATACATTAGAGGTAAATAAGTAATGCACCAGACAAAATGATGCAGCAATAATAATAGTAATGGTTTACCAAATCTTCATCTTCGTCCTCCAGAATAAATCTTCAATGAGCTGAAAAACTCAGGACTGACCCGAGCGTAATGAAAAGATAAAACACTCGAGTCAGGACTAAAATATTCTTTTGTAAGTCAAATCGAGATCGCATTCAACATGAGCATAACAGCGTCAGAGATGCTTACGGATTTTCTCATCTCCTATCCACTGCATAATGTGCGTGTAATAACTCAAGAGATGTTACAGGATTTTCCATCTCTTAAGGATCCGTCAAAATATTTATATTTATTATAATACGCTATATATGTAATTTATAATCAATAAAATAAATATTTTTCTTAGCGTTAAGGTTACATTGATACCCCTTAATGCGTTTTTAAGCATTATCGTACAGTTTGCATATAAAACACCAGTTAAACAGTCGGTGGATAGAGATGTGCCGTGATACAACAACACTAAACCAAAATTGTAGGGGTCTCGTTTAGGGATAAAAGTATAACAATGCATGAAAGACAATGTCCAAGGTAGGATACTACCAGTTTACCCTTCCCGGTTTGTGGTAACGCATTATAGCCACAATCGACCACCACATCCAACACTCCTATAATTCAGAGGGTGCGCACCAATCAATCACAATGTAAATGATGGATCAATTGGCACAAGTGCCAGTCTAATACACCATCATTCTCTTTCTTCAAATCCAACAAATGACGCCAAATCCAACCAGTTTGTTCTAGATCATTACTCCACATACACACTTGTTAAAGTGGTTCCGATATCGACAGAGTGTATGCTCATATCCGGCTCCGGTCTCTTTAATAATCAAATGTCGTTTTACACACCGGTTGGTACTTTTACATTTCGAAAACAACTCGTATTTGATATCAAAATATCGTAATCGCTTCAAAATCAAATCTATTTCGAATCACCATATGTACTCAAAATATATTATTTTAGTTCAAAATCATTTTTTCCTTAATATCTCGATTTCAGTTCCAAAATCCTGTCGAATTCCAATTTAGACCCCAATTCGTATTTAAATCCACGATTTAATTATAAATATTTCACCCTTTGACCCGTTTGAATTTTTTTTAGAAAAATAGTTTGAATAGTTTTAAATAGTTATAATAATTTAATTGAAAATAGTTTGAGTAGTTTAAAATAGTTTAAACAATTAAAATAGTGTAAATGGTTAAAATAGTTGAAAATAGTTTAAATGGTAAAAATAGTTTATATATAAAATAATTGAAGTATTAAAATGGTTTACATAGCCAAAATAGTTTGGAAAATCAAAATAATTTGCATATTTAAGAAGATAGCTTTTAAATAGTTTTATATTAAATAATTTATTTGAAAATAGTTTCAAAGTCAAACCTATTCAATTCCAACTTCTCAATTCAAGTCAATTCAAATTTCCATTTAGCCGATTCAATTTCAATTTTGATTCAATTGCATTTCAACTTCGGTTCCTAATAATTCAATTTTGATTTCAATTCCAATTAATTTCAATTCAATTCCAATTTGAAACCATTTCAATTAAATTCTCAAATTTAAACTATTTCGATTTACATTGGTTCCTCGTTCTATTTCCAAAATATCGATTTTAAGCACATAATCAAATTTACCTTCAATATTCACTTTAAAATCAAATTTTCAATATAATTCAATTTTGAGCTCAATTTCAAATCATCGCTTTATAACACTTTTATTTGGCAATAATCCAAAATCCAAAAAAAATCCTGTCTTTTAAAAACAAACTAATTTATGAAATTCAATCATACTCTGATTTTAACTGCAAATTCTCAACTTCAATTATTTAACAATTTATTTTAACTAGAATTTATTTCAACATTTCAAACTCGAATTCAAGATTAATTTGAGTTTTATAAAATGATTTTTTATTTCTTTCAAATCAAAACCATTTAAATAATTTCAAATCAAATATTTTAAATCATTTAATTTAACCAATCCGATGTTTGTATATAATTTTCTATCCTATTGCTAAGTGATCAGTATTTCAATTTAATTTCAAGGATGGATACATATCATTTCAATCCAAATCACAGTGTCGTAGCTATATATCATCTCAACCGATTCTTAATTTATTCGAAATGATTCAATTTACAGCTTATGTATTATAAATAATATACAGGGTGATAATAGGATATATATAAACAAATAAACATCCAAACATCCAATTATCCACCAGTTTGCGTCCATCACAATCAACCATACAAACAGCCAATATAATTCACAATAGTTTCATAGTTATTAATATCGGGTAATTTACTGGCAATACAATTTCTATTTCAAATATAACTGATAATTTTAATTTATAACGGTTAATACAAACGACAATCAAATTTATCAAACAACGACCAATAAATTCATATCACTTCATAAATTCAAATTTAACTAGCATAAAATTATTCTAGTATGTTGTAGCGTCATAAAACACTCACCTTAAGTTTTAAGTTTAAATCAAATTGAACGACGTTCGATTTAACCTAAAATTTTAACTAGCTCCAAACGACTTCGAATCAGTTCTAGGACATAGTGCTCGTCGCCACGATTCCATCACCACTTACTTCGTCTCAATTGGACCTAGCATGTAAAAGTTATAGATTTTTAGTTTATCGAATAAATAAAATTAACTTAAACACTAATTATGAACTTCAAACTAATTACCCGACAGCAACCAAGCCCGACCCAATATGAAGAAAACCCGATCCAACAACAATTCCAGCCTACCCTCTTCTCCTTTTTCTTTTCCTTTTTTTCCCTTCCTTCTTTTTTCTCTCTTTCCTTTTCATTCTTTCACGGCGTAAAGAAATGAACCCGGCCCATCACGCACCCTTCTTCCTCCTCCATTTTCTTCCACCTCATATGCCTACACCCAATACACATCCTAACCGTGCATGAGCACAACCTTCCAAGACTACCAGCGACCATCTTGACACCACCCACACGCCGATCTCCTCATTCTCGTGCCTTTCCACCCCTCCAATCGCTGACCGAGCTACCCGCTCAAGACGCAACCTGCCACGGTCTTCACAACAACCTAAAAAAATCGCACGACCCCAGGCTTGATCGCGACCCACCAAAACTTGGCCTCTAACTCCATATATCGCCATGAATTCGATTCCACCTTTCAATTCCCACAATAATCTCACAATCAAAAATAATTTTGAACTTTAGCTTCCACTGTGTAAAGTCGAGCAACCCTAAATGACACCGCACTCATCAAAACACACGCCAGATCGAAGCTAATGTGAGGACATGATTTTTGAAACAAATCTCGTGATTTTTAGTTTAGTGTAGATCGAGAATTTTTTTTTTGAAGTTTGATTTTCATTTTATTTCTTATATTGCAATCTATGTGTTGATTGAATTAAAGAAGGACGTGATTTAAAAGGAGGGAAACGTGAATAAAAAGCAACAATGACAAGGTAGAATTTACAACTGAAAAGAAGGGTTAACCAGTCAATGTATATATTAAATTTCAAAACGTCTCGATTTTCGTAGCTTAAAATCTTGAACCCTCATCGAGGTGTTCCGCTAGGCATTCACAATGTTATACCCCTACTTCGAATGCAATGGAAAAGGTTCCAAGTCCTAACTCGACCGTATGGAGAAGATAGCTTTTTGGACCCAGTTAAAATATTAAATTTTCGATATTTAGTTCAACACGTTTCTATCCCGTACGATCAAACGATAACACCAAACATTTACAAAATTTAAAATCCGATAATAATAGACTATTATGGATCCAATGGAATTGGTTTCGTCGAAATAAGAGACTGTGTCCGGGATCGCTATTTTTAACGTCTCGACTATAATATAAAAAATTTTGATTTCTAATTATTCACTTTGGAAACTGTTAACAATCTTTAATATTGTTTAAATAAAAATTAAATCAACTTCCAACATCATTTTCGATTATATTAAATTCAGAATTCAATTATTCAAATAACATTGAGATAAGTATATTAATGTTTCCTAAGCATAAATGAAAATGTAAGGGGTTTGAGAATAGTGTTTTGAAAAGATCTTATGATCAGGTTTTATAAACTGGTTTTATTAATTAAAGAGAATTAGTAAAGGCTTAGTGGATCCCATATGGAAATTAAACCATGATTGGATGTTTATTTATTTAATAGTTAAATAACCAAATAACAAATCTAGACAAAAAGTAACTTTGGAAATATCTAGGAGAAACATGAGAAATATATGGTACAGTTACCATCAAAGGTGTTATACTGTATGTATAAACTCGTTATGTTCTTTTAGGACAAATGATAAGGAAATTTGTGCGTAAACAGTTAGGAAGTGAACTTCGCTCTTGTCCTTTGTCTCTTTATTTCCTAAAGAACTAGGGTTGAATTTACCGAAAATATCGAAATTTGTTTCGAAAAGACCGGTATCGGATATGCTATTTGAAAACCACTACAATTCAACTCAAGCATTTCGAAATGAAGACATCTTGAAGCATGTGATCAAAAACGGAGCCATTGAAGTGCAACGGCTCCTTACTACTGATCTTAAAGGTGGTTCCAAAATTGATGTAGTAGAAGTAGTGCCTTAGGTTTGTCCTTATCTTGGATAACTTGAATGGACGAATGCTGGCATTGCATTGACACCTAAAGGGCGACGATAACATTACAAGATGGATTTCTATTCAGAAAGGTAAAGTGTAGCCTCAAGCCTCACAACCGAGAGGAATGAAAAAACAAGGTATGCAACAGAGTTATGTGGTCAGCTACCATTAGGAGCAGTCGCCCTATTCTAGATGTCCCTATCAGAGTTGGTTGCACGCAAACACTATGGTAGTATAAGGCCTCGGTGTCAAAGGGTGAGGTAATCCGGTCTGCCAAGTTAAAGGGGCAGTCGGCTATGTGTTAGCATCGTTGCATTTTCTATGGGTGTATCATCGAAAGGTAGTCCTTTACATTACCATTGTTGGAATTCAATCTCCAATACGTGCCTTATGTTTTTAATTGTAGAGCATGGTATATTGGAATGTGAGATGCAAGCATTTTAGGTATTTTATCTATATACTTTAAATCTAGACACTATGATAATATCACTGGATTTTGATATAAAATGTTTTGGTTATCGTAAGGTAAAAATCCTGTTGGCCTACAAGATTTTGATTCATGACAATGAGCTCAAGACTTATCAAAACACTCGACAAAAATGGGTTTAAATTAGTGTAGTTTTTTTATTCACTGTTAAAATCTTTCCTCAAGTTCATGCCAGCATATTTTGGAAAACATATAGACTTAATCGACTAAACCATTCATTCGGTTTACTAAACTTATGTTATAATTTTTTTTTAAATTACAAGACTTAGTCAAGTAAATGAAATATTCAGTCGACTAAATACTGCATTTTTGAACTAGTAATTTTATGGTTTAACTTTGTCGATTAAATTTTTATATTCAGTCGACTAAACATGTTCGAACCGCAATATTTTCAAATTTTTTGAAAAGATGTCTCTTCTTCTTGAAAAGGAATCCCTTCCAAGAGGAGTTTTGACCATTTCCAATTCAACAGAACTCTTTGCAAATAATTGTAACTCTTAACCATTATATATACATGCATTTCATTCAAGATCAACTTACTTAACTTTTCTACTCTCTGCTATCTTGAATATCCAGTTTTTGAATTTGCGTTGCCAAGTTTAAATTTCTTCATTTCTAAAGCAATCTCTACTTCCTTTATTTTCACGAGCATACAAATATATATATATATATATATATATATATATATATATATATATCTTACTTAAGGAAAAGATTATAGAAAGGGTGTACTTCATTTGACAAATATGTGTTGTAACAAGAACATGCAAAGTCAAGGAAACAATTCATTTGTATCAAAGTCCTGTTCGGTTGCTCGAGCGGGAAAATTTTGTTCAGTTGCTCAGGTGGTCAAAATCCTGTTCGATTACCCAGGCGGTGTAAACCTATTCCTCCAGGTTAAGTAAGTGTTGCTAGTTTAAATCCAAAAGGAGTATGAGACTGGACGTAGAACGGGAGTTTAAACTAGTATAAAAATCTCTGGTGTCATTTTATTTTACAGCTATATTTACTGACTTCATATTCTGCACAAGTAGTTTAGATTTCCATATTACACGATCCTACAGTCACTTTCACTTGGTATCAGAGAAAGGTCATCTTATAACCGTAACATAGTTATCTAATATTTTAGTAATATGGAATATAACACTAGCACAAGTTTCTTTGATGGTCAATCTACTACATGACCACCACTATTTAACGGTTTGAACTATAACTATTGGTCTACTAGAATGAGAATTTACATGCAAGCCAATGGTTTTGAAATCTGGAACATTACTCAAGCCAAATATAATAAATACTACTGAATATTCACAATGATTTAACACTCAAAAACTAGATGCTACAGCAAATGCCAAAGTTGTGAATGCGTTATTTTTTGCATTAGACAAAAATGAGTTTAATAAAGTTAGCATGTGTACAACTGCTTATGAAATTTGGCATACAATTAAAGTTACACATGAAGATACTAACAAAGTAAAGTAGAGTAAAATTTCTATGCACAAGAATCAGTTCTAGAATTTCAAAATAAAGCAAGATGAAACAATAAATGAAATGTATTCCAGATTTCAAGACGAATATCATTCTCTCTTAGCATTAGGAGAAAAATATACAAACTTCGATATTGTTCAAAATTCTTCAACTCTTTAACGGATGGGTGGGAACGAAAAGTCTTAGCAATCAAAGAAGCTAATGAAATTTCAACTATTAAACCAGAAGATTTGAAAGGAAATCTAATGTCTTATAAAGTTAATCTCCAGGCCAAACGAGTACAGGCGCAAGATGAGAAGAATATAGCATTCCAAGTAGAAAAGAATGAATTAGATTTAGATAAAGATGATATGGTTATTGATAAAAAATTTAAAAAGTATTTGAAATAATGAAAAAGCAACAAATTCAAAAACAACAAGAACAACATCAGTAGTAATAAAAACAATAACAAGCCATCGTCTTCTGCTCAAGAATGTTATGAATGTCACAAGAAAGAGCACATCAAGAAAGACTGTCTTGATCGAAAGAGCACATCAAGAATGCCTTCTCTGTTGCATGGGATGATTCAGAATCATCTTCATCATCAGATAATGACACAGACAGCGATTCTGAACAAGCCAACGATTGTTTTGTGGCCACAAATGACGAGGTAAGTGATTTAACTTTTGATGATTTAGCGAATATAAATTCAGAATTACTTGATAAGCTAAGAAACATCAAAAAAAAATATAAAGACATTCTTGAAAAATTGAATTGGACTGAAATTGAGATAGATATGTTATGAAATGAGAAAGAAATTTTAGAAAAAGAACTTGAAACTTCTCAAGTTGTTCTAATACAACATCTCAACTCTCTACGTTAACTGAAGAAATTGAAACTCAAAAAGAAAAGAATGATGCTCTTTTAGTTGAAAATCATGATTTGAAAGCTAATATTCAAATATTGGAATTAGATATTTCTAGTCTTAAAACAAAATTAGATGATATTACTAAAAATGTCTCTAATTTTAACAAAGGAAGAGGGAATCTTTCTAAAATTATAGAAATTTTCAGACAATTTCAAATAAATGGGGACTAGGATATAAGCAAGTTTCAAAAAGTATTCCAAAGAAAAAGAATTCTTTATATAATAATTTTAAAAGGAACAATGATATCATTGTAAAGTCAATTTCAAAAGTTCCAAATTAAATCAATTAAGATTTGGGTTCCTAAAACCAACAATTCTTTGATTAGAAACAAATACATAGAATCATTTATAAAAACTGTTCACAAGAATAAAGATTTTATTTTCAAAAGGAATTCTAAACCCTCTTGGGTTTGTTTTCCAAAGATCTAACTCTTAGGACCCTAACAAAAGTTGGGTACTATTGTTAACTCTATATTTTTTGCAGGTACCACTTAAAAAGAAAGGAAAATGGATATTGGACAGTGGTTACTCAAAACACATGATAGGAAACAAAGAGATGTTAACAAAAATTATCTACTCGGATGGAGGTTCTTTCTTTTTTGGAGACAATTCCAAAGGATAAATCATCGGCAAATGCGACGTGAGTAATAACGGTACAACAAATTTACCTCTTATTACAATTGTTTTATTTGTTAAAAATTTAAAACACAATTTACTTAGCATCAGTCAGCTGTGTGAACAAAGGATTCAATATATCTTTTTTGAAGATAAGTGTAGCATTTTTGATCAAAATAAAAATCTTATTTTCAAATAGCCAAAGAAAATGATCCTTAGTTATGGCATAGAAGATTTTGTCATATAAATTTCAAAGCTATAAACAAATTATCTAAAAATGAATTAGTAAAAGTTTTGATTGAATTTTCAAGTAAACAATATTTGTGATGCTTGTCAACTAGGTATTATCAAAATCACCTTTTAAATCAAAGAAAAATATTTCTACATTACAACCACTTAAACTATTGCATTTGGACCTTTTTGGCCTAACTCAAGTTCAATCCATAAACCATAGCAAATATGTGTTTGTAATAGTAGATGACTTTTCAAGTTATACTTGGACTATTTTTATGAAAAATAAAAGTGGTACTTTTGAAAATTACAATAGTTTTTCTGAAAGAATTCATTTCAAAAAATTTAAAATTAAAATCACTAGAAGTGGTCATGGAGGTGAATTCAAGAATGAAGCTTTTGAACATTTTTGTAATAAAAATGGAATTTACCATAATTTCTCTTTTCCTAGAACACTACAACAAAATGAAGTTGTAGAAAGAAAAAATAGAACTTTACAAGAATGTGCAAGAACTTTATTAAATGGAAGCACTCTACCAAAACATTTTGGGCATAAGCCGTAGCAACTGCTTGTTATATTCTGAATCACAGTTCCATACGACAACTAATGAAACACACTCCATATGAACTTTTTCATGAAAGAAAAGCAAATATGTCATTTTATTTTAAACACAAAAGATCAGCTTGGAAAATTCGATCCAAAATTCGTTAAAGGAATTTTCATAGGATGTTTGGAATGATTTAAGGCTTATCAAATTTTCAATAAAAGAACTAAAACAACCAAAGATACACTTCATGTCTCCTTCGATGAGAATTTTAACTTAAATAAGAGTCTTGAGGATGATGAGATAATGACTAAAACAATCACAAATACAGTTACTCAAAATAATTTTGAAGAAGATGAAAAAATTATTCATAATTTTAAAGAAGATGAAAACATTATTCATAATGAAAATGGATTAAGATCTCCTCCTTGATTTTACGAGATCACCCTGTAGAAAATGTCATTGGAGAAATTAATTCAAATGTCAAAACTAGAAATCAACTTAATCAAATGGCCCATGTAGCATTCATTTCTAACATTGAACCTAAAAATGATAAAGAAGCCTCTACTGATGGCTATTGGATTATAGCTATGCAAGAAAAGCTAAACCAATCTGAACGAAACAAAGTTTGGGACTTAGTTCCTAGACCAAGTGATCAAACAATCATTAGTACTAAGTGGGTTTTCAAAATTAAAGCTGACGAATAAGGAAATATTATTAGAAATAAAGCTAGACTAGTTGCACAAGAATATAATCAAGAAGAAGGGATTGATTATGAAAAAACGTTTGCTCCAGTTGCACTACTAGAAGCAATACGTATCTTACTGGCCTTTCCATTTTTTCACAATTTTAATTTTTATCAAATAGATGTCAAAGGTGCTTTTTTAAATGGATATATAAAAGAAAATGTTTATGCTGAACAACCTTCATTAACGTTGTATGAAAAATTTCCAAACCATGTCTATAAACTCAAGAAAGCTTTATACGGTCTAAAACAAGCACCTCGTGCTCAGTATGATCATCGTAAAAGCTATCTTATGGACTCTGATTTTGAAATTGGAAAAGTTGATCAAACTCTTTTTATTAAACGTACTAAAAATGATATTTTAATTGTTTAAATTTATGTTGATGTTATTATTTTTGGTTCCACAAATGATAAGTTATATCAGGAATTTTCTAACATAATGACCGAAGAATTTGAAATGTCATATATGGGAGAATTATCATATTTTCTTGGATTACAGATTAAACAATTAGATAATGGTATTTTTATTAATCAAGAAAAATACTGTAATAATCTAATTAAATGCGTTGGTAGGGAATACTTTTTCCAAACCAACTCTAATGAGTACAACAATCCATTTCGATCGGGATGAAGATAGCAAAAGTGTTAACCAAAAATTATATCGAAGTATAATTGGATCGTTACTTTGTCTAACAGCTAGTAGACCTAACATAATAATGAGTATTTTTTATGTGCTTGATTTCAAGCAAATCCTAAACAATCACATATGCGAATTGTGAAATGCATATTGCGTTATCTAAGCAAAATCACAAATTTTTGACTTTTTTCCCGAAAGAATGTCCTTTTGAGTTAGTATCATATAGTGATGCTGACTTTGGAGGATGTCGGAAAGAAAGAAAAAGTACGAGTGGGACTTGCCACTTCATTGGACAATCCCAGGTATCTTGATTTAGCAAGAAACAAAATTGTGTCTCACGCTCTACTTGTGAAGCAGAATATATTTCAGCTTCTTTAGCATGTGTCAAGTCATTTACATGCAACAAACACATCAAGATTTTGGAAATAATTCGTCAATTCAATTTTTTTCTATGATAATATAATGCTATAAACTTATCTAAAAACCTTGTCAATTATTCATGAACAAAACATATTGACATTCGTCATCATTTTCTTCATGATAATATTGAAAAGGAGATAGTCATATTAGAATTTGTATCTTCTAAAATCAGCTGGCTGATATTTTTAAAAAACCGTTAAATGAAAATTGTTTTATAAAATTACAAAGAGAATTAGGAATTTCATCCTTGAATGACCTATAAATATTTAAAATATATTTTGAATGAAATTTTTTTAGGCTACTACGACTTGATCTCTTGTCCATGAGTAGGAAGCTAATGCTTTTCAATATTTTTGATTTATTAGTTCTAAGAGGCTAAAATTTATCTTATCTTTATATTTTTAACTATCTCTTTTTATCCACATATTCTTTTTAGCAAAGTGATTGGTTCCATTAGCTTTCCTCTGGTTTAAACTTCCTCTCCATTGTACCTCTCATCTATTTTTGACCATTATTTCAACTATAAAACCTTGGTCTTTTTCATTCTTTTATATCAAATTTCGAATTGTTTTATTCTTTCAACTACCATATAATCATGTCTTCTCAAGAATGATCCCAGTATTCCTCCATCGATTTTAGCTCTCCATCATCAAATACTTCAAATCTTTCTGCTCCGACTCAGGTATATGAACCTGTTCCTATCGTACCGCCCTCAAATTATCATACCGGATACACACCAAAAGCTAAGCGAGGACAGAAACAACATTTTAATTCACCTTTCGTCAATGACTAAATTGATGCTATCCATCATTATCAAAGGGAAACGCCAGCCTGCAACGAGAGATGTACTATGAACAAAAGGTTCATGCTCGGAGACTCAGTTTTCTCGAAAAATGTGCATTAAAATTCTGCGGTGCTTCACCATCGAACATTGCTGTTCATGCTCCATCACCAAAGAGGCCTCCATACTCTCCAAGTTCTTGTGATCACTCAACCATTCAATCAGCTCGAGAACATACTAAGAATGAAGAATGAGCCGGAAGAATGTGAGACTCTAAAGAAATCTTCTTCCTCCTCATAGATTTTTTTCTACTTTTGTTTGTTTTTATCTATGACTCAATATATGTAATATATTTACATGGATGTACAATTATTTTTGTCAATAAATTCAACATTTTTTAGTTGACTAACCTAGAAAATTTAGCCGACTTCATACATTTTTTTTAAATTATTCCATTTAGTCGACTTACAACCAGTTATAGTCGACTGAATCAATGCCAAAATAAACTAAAAACTTTCTGGACACAAGCAGTCGACTAAATATATATATTTAGTGGACTAAAACAATCACCTGAACATTTTTTTTTCCTACACTCAACATTTAGTCGACTAATCTAGTGAAATCGATCGACTAAATACATTTTGTTTAGTGAATTTTTTTCAATTCACTCGACTAACTATACCTCTCAGTCGACTAAATAACATTCAAATGGAATCAAAAATGTTCTGGAAGTAACCAGTTGACTAAATCAAAATGGTTAGTCGACTAAACCTAAGTACTGAGAAATTTTCTGCCTCGATCCATCATTTAGTTGACCGACCACTCACCTTTAATCGACTAAATCTGAACAACAAAAATAAAAAGACAGCTTCTTCCCAATCTACCTATTCATTTTTTACATCCTAACTTTTCGCTAAACCTTCATTACCATTCTCTCCTTCAAAATTCTTCTACAATTTAATCCAAAGCTCCTCCATTTTTATATCCCTTGCTTCCTAAAACGCTAAGCTATAATGCCACTCAAATGATCTAGACCATCCTCCTCTTTAGTCGGTCCATCTGAATCTCAAATTCGAAGTTGGTTGTACAACGATAAGGTTGTTGAGAGGTTTCATAAGATGAAGAACTCGAGAATCTTTGAATGTTCGTTTGTCAAATTTCGAGATTTTTCTTCTTATGGGTTTCAAGATTTAGCAAGACAAAGTGGTTTGGAGCCGTTGCTAGATTTTAGTGGCAATAACCTAAAGATAAACCATCTCTTGATCAAGTTATCCTATGCCAATCTCAACTTAGATCATCACACAATTTATAATCCCGATGATTGTGTATGAACGCATATGTGTGGTGTCAAAATATTCTTACCCATCTCTTGAATTGGTTTAATTCTACAAGGTCCTACGGAAGGTGAAAATTTGGACGAGATTGAAGTCGACATGGATCGCTGTGATAGAGTAAGTCATCTCTTCCTTTTCGGTGATTTAAAGGAAGTCAAGGCAATATGGATCTACCCAAAAGCTAGATTTATGCATCGTACCCTAACATGCTACATTAATCCTCGTACTGGATGTTTCAAGAAAATCTATAATCGAGATTTCCAATCTCTCTACGCTATATGGGGTCAATGCTCCATGAATTGGGCAAAGGTCCTTCTCACGAATTTCTAACCTTCAATCAAGGTCGCATGAAGACCATTCACTATGGAGCTTATATAATGAGACTTATTTATCATTGTCAAATACCTCTCCCAGACTCAGACTTTACCGTGGTTGGCTCCTTCAACACAAGGAACGTAAGCCTTATAGGTCTTCTCAAGAACTTCTAAAGCCATACCATCATCACTTTTGAACATTGGAAATAGATTGAAGCGTCGAGACAATCTCAACCTTCTTCACATCAACGTATTTCTAATGGAACTAGTTCTTTCTCTCAACCTCCACGACAATAAGTGAGATTGAAGAAATTGGGTCGGATACTCAATCACGCCAAGCGTATATAATTATCTCAAGAAATCAAATGATTATAGATATCTCAAGTTGAAAATACCATCCCCAAATTGGATTTGAAACTCGATTATCAAAGGTTTCTTGAGCAACATATAGGATGTCATAACTTGTGTGGCCCATCTTCTTCGACATCAGTCCATGTTCCTACCGATCCGAGGAAACAAATGCACCACATTTCATATGTTCATCCTCCGGCGAAGAAGTAGAAATGAAGAAGAAAAATCGGGAGGCGATGATATGGAAGAAGAAGAAGAAGAAGAAACATCAAGTGGTAACGGGGAAAAAAAGCTATTCTCTATCTTTTAAAAGGATCTTTGTTTAAAAGCATGTTCTATTTCTTTAGTTGATTATGCTATTTTGTAGTCTGTATTACTTTGCTGTGTTGTCATGTACTTCACTGTGTTGTTAATTGTTGTTGTTTATTATGTGTTGATGTTGCTTTGCATTCTGTGTTTGTAAATGTTTATGTGTTGTCCTCATTAATGTTTTAAGTTTGTCATATGATTGTGTGTATATTCCATAATTATCTTTCTCCTTTTTGTTGATGACAAAGGGTGAGAAGAAGTATCAAAATGCACTAACAAATTTTGTAGGATTACAAGATACCAGCACGAATTCAGAGGGAGTTATAGTCCACAGAATTTTGTCGAAATTTATCTCAAGTGAAGTTGTCATCGATCAAAAAGGGGGAGAATGTTGGACTACAAGATTTTGATTCATGACAAGGAGCTCAAGACTTATCAAAACATTAGACAAAAATGAGCTAAAGATTAGTATAACTTTTTTATCCACTGTTAAAATCTTTCCTCAAGTTTGAACCTGCATATTTTGGAAAACATATAGATTTAGTCGACTAAATCATTACATTTGGTCGAATAAACCTATGTTATAATTTTTTTAAAGATTATAAGGCCTAATCGACTAAATGAAATATTCAGTCGACTAAATACTACATTTTCAAACTAGTAATTTTCTATTTTAACTTAGTCAACTAAATGTTTATATTCAGTTGACTAAACATGTTCAAACTGTCATATTTTCAAATTTCTAAAAAGATGTCTCTTCCTCCTAAGGAGGAATCCCTTCCAGGAGGAGTTGTGACCATTTCCAATTCAACAAAAGTCTTTGCAAATAGTCGTAACTCTTCAATCATTATATATATATATATATATATATATATATATATATGCATTTCATTCAAGATCAGCTTACTTAACTTTTCTACTCTCTGCTATCTTGAATATCCAATTGTTGAATTTACGAAACCAAGTTTAAATTTCTTCATTTCTAAAGCAATCTCTACTTACTTTATCTTCAAGTGCATACAAATATATATATATATACCTTACTTAAGGAAAAGATTATAGGAAGGGTGTACTTCATTTGACAAATCTATGTTGTAATAAGAACACGCAAAGTCAAGAAGAAATTTCATTTGTATCAAAGTCCTGTTCGGTTTCTTAGGCGGGAAAATCCTGTTCAGTTGCTCTGGTGGTCAAAGTCCTGTTTGGTTGCTTAGACGGTGTAAACTTATTCCTCCGGGTTAAGTGAGGGTTGCTAGTTTAGATCCAGAAGGAGCCTAGGATTGGATGTAGAATGGGAGTTTGAACCAATATAAAAATCTCTGGTGTCATTTTATTTTGGGTGCGTTTGGCATACATCCCTGGTAAGGTTTGAAAATACACAAAACGTCCCTCTATTTTTTCAATATGTTTTCGGTCCTTGTTTTCAAATTCACGTGCGCATAAAGACCCAAATACCCTTTACGTTTTTAACATTTCAAACGCGTATAACTTTCTATAGAAACATCGGATTAGCATACCGTTTTCATCAAAAAAATCAAAAAAGTTATTATCTTTAAATTGAGATCCATTGTTGATACCAAAAAGTCATATTTGCAGTAAAGGTGCAATTATTCTATATATTTGAAGACAATTCTGCAAATTTTAAACATCTTCGATTTTTCTTCAAATATGCAACTATTGCATATAATTGCAGACATTTCTGCAGTTATATGGAATAATTGCAGACATGTCTATAATTATTGCATATAGTTGGAGAAATGTTTGCAGCTAATGCATATAATTGCAGACATTTCTGCAATTATATGGTATAATTGTAGACATGTCTGCAATTATTGCATATAGTTGCAATTTATAATTGCAGACATTTCTGCAACTATATGGTATAATAGAAGACATGTCTGCAAATATTGTACATAGTTGCATACAGTTGCAACTATTGCATATAATTGCAGATATTTCTGCAATTGTATGGTATATTTGCAGATATGTCTGAAATTGTTGCATAAAGTTGCAGAAATGTCTGCAACTATTGCATATAATGCAGACATTTCTGTAATTATATGGCGAAAACGGTTCATTAATCCGTCATCTCTACAAGGGGTTATTGCGTTTTAAAGATTGATAATTAATGGGGTGCAAAATTTAATTATGGATGGGAGAATAACATCCATATATGAAGAATCATCATTGCTGCAATGGAGAAGAGGGGCATTGTAGGCAAGAAAATTGTAGTATTTGAAAATAGGGATGTAATTTATATCTTTTTTATGAGGAGTATGCTTTGTGTATTAAGTTTGATTTTAGAGATGTGTCCCTTATTTTTACTTTTATTTTACTGATATATTTAGTCACTTCATATTCTACACAAGTAGTTTAGATAATGTCCATATTACACGATCCTACAGTCACTTTCAAACGCATCCATTTTTATGTGCGATGTGGTCTTACGAGATACCCTTTGTGAAAAGTTTTAAAATATAGAAATCTATTTGGTTGTTATTTGTTATCGAGTTTTACTCATGCTCGGGTCAGACCGAGCATGTTTTTCCAGGTTAGCTGGATACTTTGGAGTTGGAGAGCTGCTGGATGGTCAAGACCTATTCACGTATATTTTTTTCCACTATATTATAGAGTCTATATGTTTGTCAATGTAAGGACAAGTTCCTATAACCGTCCAAATTTAGGATAAGTCTAGTGTACTCTAATCTTGTATATATGAATAAAGATGTTTCCTTTTGTAAAAATCATTGTTGTATTATATATTATTCGCTGCATTGTGAGATTCTGTGTTGTTTAGTTTTTTCTGTCTTCTGCCTTCTTTTTTCACCCTAAAAAATGGGTATTTCCGACACTTGAATGTTCGACATATTATACAATGGACGTATTAGTGTCAATTTTTTAGGGTCAAAAATCGGGTTCATTAAATTTGGTATCAGAGCTGAACGTTAAGCAAGAACCTTGGCTTTGGTAGGGTTAACTCGTTAGAGGTAGGGTAATTGACACTCCAAAGCGAGTTTGCGTGTATATATGAGCACGTATTTATTAGTGATTATCAAATATTTTATATTGTGTTTGTTTATCGGTTTAGTGGCTTATGAACTCGGGTCGATACAGGGTGTACAACTGTACCGATAGGGGTTTCTAAACTCTTAAACTAGGCAAATCGGCACAGTATTGTTTTGAAATTCAGTAAATGAAATAATTTTACTCAGGGTATATTTTATATACAAAATAATGGTTTTCATAAATAGTGTAATACAGTTGGTTGTGGTGTTAGGAGATAATAATATTTTATTATTATTATCATTTAGGGTTTGTTTAATCAATCTCCTCTAGTTAATCATTGACTACTGTTAGTATGTTCCCTTTAAAAGATATGGCTTGGGCAGATAAGGATTGCGAAAAATATGGAAACTAACACCTTGAGAATTAAGTTTCACAGTTTGACTAAAAGACGTTCGATGTCAATGCTGAGGTAGAATTTTATTTCAATGTTAGAGTATTTTAGGATAAATATTAAAAAATAGTTTAATAGAAGTGATTTATAAAATGGGTTTATAAAAATGTAGCGTTTAAATTGGAAGAAATTTAGGTTGAAAACTTGAGAACCTAAATCCCGGTGCTTTTGAAAAATGATTTTCAAGGTTTTGGGAAAATTATAACAATAATATTTAAATCAATTTGGTTTAAGTATAAATTTTTGGGAATAAAAGTGTAAGTAAGAAGTGTTATCTTTGGATTAGTACAGAGAACAAGTCTTGATTGTTTGGTGATGATCAGAATAATCTTCTAAGTGACGATCAAATGTTTGCCTAGGTGAATGTTGTAGGCTATTTAGTTAATTATTCTCTTTATCATTGTACGATTGAACAAATCTAAAGTGAGTTGCTGATATATGTCATTGGAAAATGTAAAGTATTGTTTCAAAAATGAGAATTTGGAAATAAAAGGAATATATTTAAGTTAACTAGTTCGAGTAGCTCGAAAATAGCTTAAAATTAAGGAAGGGGTGTATTCAGATGGCAAACACTTCTCTTGAGTATTACCCTTCTTAGTCAGGGAATATATGATACTGTTTGGTGAAACCCAATACCTTAGTATCATTTTGGAGTTACTCGGGCTATGTCCATATATTTGTATAACTTAAAATTTAGAGTTCCAATTCAAAAAGTTTTGAATAGACGTCGGGCATTTGGATCTTGAATTTTTAAAATAAAAGTGAAATGGAATAAAGGAATCAGATAGGGATATATGATATTAGGATGTAGTAGAGTAGCATACAAGTAGAACCTAAGAATAGTTTATGAAATGTTTTCGCAAATAATTTGGTGGAAATAGGATTGGTATTAGGAAGAACCAATCAAGTAAGTGCGTAAGTTGGGCGTAGATCATTTCTCTTTCCATATAGAGTAATCCAAGGTTCGAGTACATGACTTTCAGTTATTGCATCGTTCCGAATAATGATCTATTACTCGATCATTGATTACGAGCACTAGATGAGGGTTTTTGGTGTAGGACCAAGGTTTTCTTTCATAGTTACAACTATTTTAGGAGAATAGAGGTTCCAAATCAAGGAGTCTGATAGAGTCTGCACTAGAGAATCGGGCGAGCTATTGTATAGTGTTAAGTATTTTTTTTGGGATAGGACGAGGTGTAATTTCGGGGACGAAATTCTTTTAAGGGCGCAAGAATGTAACGACTCGGAATTTCACTGCTTCGATTAATGAATATTTAATTGATTTTAAATATTCAATATGTATGTTTTATAATGAAATAAACTCATTTTAATAAATTAATAATGATGATAAAATCATTTTCAAAATTTGTTTACCAAATTAAACATAGAAAAATAGAAAATGTGACAAAAGAACGTTTTCCGAAATTTCGACCTTTCGACACCAAAAAGTTGTCGGGAACGTTGTTTGTCTTTATGCACCATATACACACATATATAAGAGTTTGTTAACTAAATAATAATACACCTAGAAATAAATTATCTTATGTTAATTGGATTAGTAAGTGATGTGACAAGGCATAGTTTTAAAAATAATAAACTTATATATATATATATATATGTATTTATATAAGTATTGTCACATCTTAGGTTTTATATATATATACATATATATATATATATATATATATTAAGTATTGTCATATCTTAGATTGTAATCATTAACCATCATTATCTCTTGTCACGTCTTACCTTTAATTAATAATTTAACTTATATATATAAGAAAGTGATGTGACTAAACATATTAATTATATACATATAAAAGAAAGTGATGTGACTAAACATAATTATATATATCAATATATAAAAGAGTGATGTGATTAAACATAATTATATATATAGTCAAACTAGATATAAATATGACAAGTTATATTATTTAATTCATTTTGCCTATATATATACCTATCTGTTCATTTCTTTTTCCCTTGCTTCCGTTTTCTTCTTCTTCTTTCTTGTTAAAGTTTTCATGGCTTCTTCTTTAAGCCTAGAGAGAAGAAAAACAAAAAAATCCTTAGAAAAACGTGTTCAAAATCCACACAAAATCTTCTCCATTTTCATCCTACTTCCTTCTGCCATAACTTCCATCTTTTTATCCAAATCATGATTTTCATTTTATCAAACCATATATATATATATATATATATATATATATATATATATATCCAGTGGCTACATCTTTCATGTTGACCACTTCTCTAACGCCCCGAAAATTTTCGACTTTCGAAAATTCAACATCGACACTCACTTTATCGACCGCCGAGAAATCGAAGGCCGGAAACCCGAAATGTTATGGTTTAAGAAAAAGAAAAAGACAGAAGAAGAGAGAAGACGGAAGAGAGGATATAGGGAAAAGAAAAATAGAAAAGATAGAAAATATAGAACGGAACAGAAAGAACAACAGAACAATAACAGAATCTCACAATTCGCAGCGGAACAACATATAATAATAAATGAATAATCTTTAAACAAAGAACTATAACAGTTATTACATTTTATACATTTCATTACATCATCATATCATATTTAACTCTATTTTCAATTATTTCCATAATTTAACGTATTAAATTATCGATTTAATTATTCAATTAAATCCAATTATTCAAAATAAAATTTATTCGACTTATAAATTCACTTATTAATATTTAAAATTAATTAAATATTCAAATTTTAATTACTAAAATTTCTGGATCGTTACAATCTTCCCCACTTAAAAGAATTTCGTCCTCGAAATTATTAAGTAAGAAAGTTATAGAATCTATTAATTTTCCAAAATCCATAGTTAAACTTCTTATAATAACTTACTAAGTTTTCAAATCATACGTAGTTATCTTTTCAAAAACAATTACTATTGTTTAACTTTCAATTCCAAATCAAAGTTAAAGTTTTCAAAATTTTCCAATTTTCTCAAAAAAAAAATTCTAACGCCTTAAATTTCCGGAAAAATTCGCCATAGTCTCCTTTGCGCGGCTCGATCCGAAAAAAAAAATGACAGTATATATATCACAAATATACATCTCATCAAGTAATGAGGCATCCCGCAGGGAAAAAGTATAAAAGTACGATATGTAATCCGAGATATGTACCTTATATTTTATTAGCGAGCATATACGGCTAATATAGCGCGAAAGCGAGCTCCAAATGCGAAGCAAACGCGATCCGCACCTACTAATCACTCAACAAACAACATGAGAACATGCATGTAGACAATAGTATCAATATACAACATATAGCAACATAATAACTACATATTCAACCATCAACCAACTAACATCCATAACTAATAAATTTTCATTCATATTCTCCTTAATATTCAATGAAATAGATTTTCAATTTAATCACATTTGATTCATTTACATTGGGTTTACTAATATTCATTCTCAATTAGTTTATATTCACTAATTCATATTCAAGTTGGTTCACTTCCAAATCAAATTCACTTCTATTTAAGATTCACTTAACTTCCAATTGAATTTCCATTACTTTAGCTTCCAATTTAATTAACTCTTAATGAATTATATACAATCAACTAACAATCAAATAACAACCAATGTATATTCATTACAACCAAATTCCTTTGCTTATATTCATTCAATTTGGTTTAATACCTTTACTTTCAATTGGTTCAATTAAATTGATTTTCATTCAATCTTTCAACTTCTAATAACATTACATTTTAATGAATTACACTTATATTCATTATTTCATATCAACTTAATTCACATTCAATTGATTTACATTCAATCCATTAATTCAATTCAATTTACAAAAGTTGAATTTCATTTATATAACTCAAGTTCATATCTATCACTTAACTTTATTATTTTACTTTGATACTAATATCAACTTCATTTTTTTATTTACAACTCATATTTAACCCAAATTTCATATAGTTTCACTTCTTATATATATAAGTTTATTTCAAAATTGTAAATCACTTTAATTATAATTCAATTCTTATAATTCTTTACTTATACAATTATTCTTCAATTTAGATTATTCAAACAACTAAACAATCAACTTACATACACTTTAATAATTTTGAAAAATTATTTTCTTTATATATAAAATATAATTAAGGTAAAATTATTTCATTTACCCAATTTAAAACAATACTGTGTCGGTTTATCTTGTTTAAGAGTTTAGAAACCCCTTTCTACGATAGTTAGCTAGACTAGATCGACCGGAATCTATAAACAATCAACCGATAAGTCAACACAATACAAAACAATTTATATTCACTAACAAATACGCTCTCATAGCTATTATTACACTCAAATTCATTCTAGAGTACTACTGACTCTATCTCTAATGAGTAATACCCAACAGAACCATGGTTGTCGCTTAACCATAAGCTCTGATACCAAATGTAACGCGCCGTAAATTTTCGACTTTCGAAAATTCAACATCGACACTCACTTTATCGACTGCCGAGAAATCGAAGGCCGGAAACCCGAAATGTTATGGTTTAAGAAAAAGAAAAAGACAGAAGAAGAGAGAAGACGGAAGAGAGGATAGAGGGAAAAGAAAAATAGAAAAGATAGAAAATATAGAACGGAACAGAAAGAACAACAGAACAATAACAGAATCTCACAATTCGCAGCGGAACAACATATAATAATAAATGAATAATCTTTAAACAAAGAACTATAACAGTTATTACATTTTATACATTTCATTACATCATCATATCATATTTAACTCTATTTTCAATTATTTCCATAATTTAACGTATTAAATTATCGATTTAATTATTCAATTAAATCCAGTTATTCAAAATAAAATTTATTAGACTTATAAATTCACTTATTAATATTTAAAATTAATTAAATATTCAAATTTTAATTACTAAAATTTCTGGATCGTTACAACTTCCTCATGTTTTTAGTTTCACTATGTCAAAAACGCTTCTCATTTAGACCTATTTTCATAGCTATATTTTAAAGGCCGAAAATATCACTTCTTCTTTTGACCATAACTTTCTCAAAAATGATCTAAATCGAGTGATTCTTTTATTGGAATGATGGAGAAAATAATTTTATAAAACTTTGCTTTTGACAACTTTTCAAATTTTTGAGACTATCATATCGAAAAGCCGAGAGGAAGTTGAGCTATTTTCGGATTGCCTTTTGTGTTTTTCAAGTTGACAAGTTCCAAAGCATTCATGTTTAGGAATGCTTTATGGTGAGTAAATTCTTGGCTTTTTTGGAAAGATCTTGTGATGATATGCAAATCTATACCCTTTGAATCGACAATAAACCACACATATTCGATCCAAAAAGCACAGACTGACGGAAAGTCAAGAGAAAGAAAAGAAGTAAAAAGAAGAGAAGAGAAGAAAACGAGGACATAGAATAAAACAGAACAATACAGAATCTCACATCGTAACGGAAAACATATAATATCATATCAATGATCTTTACAAAATAGAAACTGTATATATACATACATCAATCAGAGTTCAATTATCAATCACTAGTTATCAGCCTGAATAGATATAATACTCTGTTCTTACAATTGCCGATAATAAACAACAACTAAGAACAACGGATAATCAAAACAGATATGTGTATACGAAATGAAGATTTCCTGCTCGCCTGCTGAAGCTCCATAAGCACCAAATTTGAACCTGTAAATATACCCGGTCTGACCGAGCATTGAAAGGGAAGAAAGCTCAGATTAGTCTGGTAAACCAGCGTGAGAAACACACTCAACTGAATTTGTTAAATTACCAAACTTTTCCTTTATCAAAACAAAAGCATTTCGTAAGACATGCCCAGAAAGAAACATGGACATGTTTTTACCTTACGATAACTAAAACATTTCATATCAAATCCTCTTACATTATACTAGTTTCATGTATACACAAATAATATTAATCATAGTCGAAATGGTTACCCATATAGCATTTCGAGGCTATTCATTATGCCTTTACAAAAAAAGCCGCAAGCTCATAGTGGGGTTGGATTTCCATACAAATGACCAGGTGAAGGCACTAACTTCCGGTAGTACATCTCTAAAGGAATGTACCGAGGACCATCACAAAGGGTCCTCTACTAACACAAGATCGCTCCACCTCTATAACTAGATGGTACCGAATATATCATCCTTCGGTCGTTACCGACTTTTACCGAGGACCCTCTAGCATACAAACCACAATAATCAGATACACGACGTTATAGCGTTTAAATATATATCTAGAAGAGGATGACCATATCCTACTTGGGAGTAACCCACTTAGCCTTGCTGCAACTAACCCTGTTTGGGTAATTTTTGGTTGATGAGGCCTGAGGTAACGATTACCTTTCACAAATCACATATCACATCACTTAGAATGTCGCATGGCCATTTCAGTTGACTACTAATTGCCTTCTACCAAAATACAATCCTTAATCTCATACGTCTCAAGGAGGGTGTTAAGCTAAAAGAAGTTGCCTTCTCCACCACCACTGATGTACGTTTGTAAAAACCAATGTATGAAATCTTTCGAAATGCAATGTCAAGAAAACATCCATACAAGATTTCCAGGAACATGACAAACCAAAGGTACTTTCCAACCACATCCTGTTGGGGAAATCCCAAGGATTAATAGCGAATAGTCCTTGCATTGGATATTTCATAACGAAGAGACTACTGCTACTATATGTATATTGGGATTTTAACCCCAAACGATCAACAAGTAGTCCCCCACTATGAAAATCCTAAATATCAATATCATCGATAACCTGCACAATCGAACGCATAAACGTTGGACCAAAGTGGTTTTTGGATAAACCGATCCCGATCTCTTCGCACCAACAATGCAAAAGCGTTTCTCAACCTCACACAGAAACTAAGTCTCATAGACTTATTACGTCTCCAACTTTCAACTTGCTATCCTTCGTCGAAGTAGGAAGCTCGATAGACTGGAGTAATACTCCGCACTACACAAATCAACATCCTCAACACAAACGATAATCAAGCCTACACAGAAGGCTAAATGCTAAGTGCACGACTAAATAGTTCCCACATCAAGTCTACGAACTAAATGGCCAAATTTGATAGTCGGTTGTTTAACTATCAAAGCAACAAACAAATATTTAGCACCATAAACAATCGCTAGGCCCTTTTAATTAAACGTTTATTAATTAAATCACTTGTCAAATATTCACTTCAAATTATCTTTAAAAGGATATAATCTCAAAACCATTTCAACTTCTATATTGGAAAACATTTCCAAATACTTATTTCAACAGTATAAGTAATTCACAATTCACTTTATTTTCAACACTTAGAAAATATCCCATGTATTTAAATCATGATTAAGTGTATATTTTATTCTTTAAGGAAAATATTCTCTTTAAACACATTTATATGGGTCAAAACGAATGTTGCGTAAAATAACGTTACGACAACCCAAAATCACTCGTATAGGGATTCGAAAATTAGATAGATACATAAATCTCATATACTATACAAAAAATTTCCTTTCGAAAATCATATGCTATAACAACAGTGTTACAGTCCATCATTTCCTTACTTCTAGAAAACGTCTATTTCAACAATGAATGTTGGAATCTATGGTTTCGATTCTTAACACACTTTAAAACATCGTCAAATCATTTTACTCCATTTAAAATACCACTTTCCCAAAACACATATTTAACTTTAAAAGATTTATTCACTGTCCAAAATTATGAATATAATTCATTTACCAAATCCACCATTTCTACACATTTTATTAAAGGATAATCCACTATCAAAATCGTGGTTATATTTCCTTTAATCCAAATTCATTATTTCTACACCTTTAATTAAAGGATTATCCGCTGTCCAAAATCGTGGATGAAATTCCTTTAATAACTTTTATATTTAACTTATCAAAATAAATTGATTTTGGATTTATAAAACAATGTTTATAAATTCACATTTCTATTTTATAAAAGACTTTAATTTATAAATTCCCTTTAATAACGAATTCCATTTATCTCTCATTTGTATACAAAAATACAAATTATAAGTTAATTACTTATAATTCATTTATTTACAAAATCAATCTTTTGTAACTTCACAAGTTATAAATCTTATTACTTATAAAATCCATTTTAACTCTTGTAAAGCTTCTTCATAATCCCATTATTTTGATTTATAAAATATCCAATTTTATAAATCTTATATCTAAACCATTTATGATAAATTCAAAAATCTCAATTTAAACTATTTACAAGATAGTTAACTTCATATTTCAAAAATCACATTTCAATCGTATTTCACAAAAATCATAATTTTTATAACATAAAAATTATAACCTTTATTTATTTAAAATAAATTCATTCCTTTAACAATTCAAAATTTAATAAAACATCTATTTTCAAAATCGCTTGTAAATCCTTTTAAATTGAAATCGTCACTTTAACATTTTTAAAATTACCAAAAATAGGCCCAATGCTACAACAACACTATATACATCAATCATGGCATCCAAACATCATATATCATCTGATAACAGCATATATCACAATATCTGTAAATAAATCCAATATGGGTGAGGAATCCAGTTGGATCCCTCCAACCTATCACCTGCAAGAAATATACATATTAGAATATGTGTACAATGTCCGCTTCGAGACAGACTCGCGTACAAAGGGTCATCGCTCATACACGGGAACTTATAGGGTCTCATCTGCTCCAATTGGCGGGAATATATCCAAATACCTATCAATATATATACAATATATCCAAACAATCATCAACCAACATAAAAAATATTATTTCTCACTTATATAAAAATATCAGTGAGTCGGAAAGAGTGAGTTGTACTCACATTGATTCCAATAGCAGTTTCAGCGTTTTATTCCGAATAAAATTAAACGAGCGTTTAATTTTACCCCAAATTTATACAAGCTCCAATCAACTCCAAACAAGCTCTAAAAGTGCTCGTCAATACGTACCCAATGTAACTTGTTTCGTCAAAAACGGACCTTGTATGAAGAAGTTATGCATTTTTAAAGTTTATACGAATTTATAATATAAATCAATTACAAAAAAAAAATTATTTTAAACCTAATCAATGATGGCAGTTGCTTTTGGAAAATGAGATCTAGGCCATGCGATGCTTCCCCTTCTTCCCTATTCAACTCGTTCTAATAAACCCAAATGTTGCCTTTTGTTTTGGAATTTTCACGACCCCTACGCCCATCGATGGGACGATCCACTATCATCAACGCCTACGCCTTACCTAGCTCTACCATTGGCCATAATATCAGGAAGCTCGGCCTTACATTTGCTTCGAAAAACTTGAGTGAATGGCACGGCTTTGATGGGCGATTCTGGTCACCTCGTCACGATCCAGGCAATCCCCGCCGTTGAATTTATCGAGCTCGCGGTGCTCTTCGATTCCCTTGTCGAAGTCGTTGCCTAAAGTGCATGAATGAGGAGATCGGAGGGGAGAAGATTGGCTGTTTTTGGCCATCGAATCTGAAAGTAGCGGCTTTCCCTAGATATATTAGGCTATCGTGAAAAATGAAAATAGTTTTGGCCTTTTATAGAAAATTTTGCGACACTATTGATCCGAAAAATTTTCGAACTCGAAACGAAGCATGCCGCCTGGCGTTTATAATGTTTTGCTCCTATTTCGAACACAATGGAATATATATCTGAATCCAACTCGATCATATTTGAAAGATAGGTTTTCGAATCGAATTATTTAAATTTAAAATTTACTTAAACGAATTTCTACGCGTTTTAGCTTGTCGTGGACAAACCGTAAATCCGAGTAATACGAAATTTGAAATTCTACAATAATTTAACATTACGGATCCAATGAAACTAGTTTCTTTGAAATCCGAGAGTTTTTGAAAAATGGCTATTTTTGCATGTTAATTAAATATTTAATTTTTATAATTTAACTTTCAATTCAATTTTAAAACTTCTCTAACATCATTCTAATTCAAATGGAATTTAATTCAAATTTATAAATCATTTTTATTCACATTAAATCCAATTTCAAATTATTTACACAATTTCAAATATTAAATTAATAATTTAATTATCCCATTAAATCAAGATATTCGAAATATAAGTTATTCAGCTTATAAAATTAACTTGTGAATATTTAAAATCAGTTAAATATACGAATTTCAAATGACAGAAATTTTGAGTCGTTACATTCTCCCCAACATAAAAGAATTTCATCCTCGAAATTACCAAGTAGGAAAACACCATAAAATCCATTAACTTTTCAAAACAATTCGTTCAAATTGGATATCAAATTCCTTTGAACATTTTTACTTTTCCAAAATCATCTTGTTAAACTTCTTATAAAAACTTTTCTAAGTTTTCAAATCCATTCATAGTTATCTTTTCAAATTATAACCCAAAAATAAAAATTTATAGTTATCAAAAATTTTCCAAAATTCTCAAAAAATTTCTAACACCATAAATTTTCAAAAAAATTCGCCAGCGTCTCATTTGTGTTGTTCGATCATAGTATGATCATAATATATATATATATCACAATTATACATCTCATCTTCGAGGATGAGGCATCCCGTAGGGAAAAAAGTATAAAAATACGATATGTAATATGAGATATGCACCTTATATATAATTTGCTAGCATATACGGCTAATATAGCGCGAAAGCGAGCTCCAAATGCAAAGCATACGCCATCCGCACCTACTAAACACTCAATAAAAAATAAGAAACATGTATATATGAATGTAATATCAATGTACAACACATACCAATACAACAACTATATATGCCAATATAACAAATGCAATCAAAAGCAACAAATCCAACTATCAAAAAACTATCATCCAATCAACATCCAACAAATCCATAACCAAACCAATATACATTCACTTCTTATTAATTATTCATTGAATTGGTTTTTCAATTTAAATCACATCTAATTTATTACCATTGGATTTAACTAATATTCATTTATTTGAATTCAATTAGTTTACATTCACAAATTCATATTCAAATTTGTTCACTTCCAAATCAAATAAGTTCAATTCTATTAGATTCACTTCACTTCCTATTTGAATTCAACTATTTATAGTCTTTCAATTTCATTAACACTTAATGAATTTGTATTCAATCCACTAACATTCATCTAACAACCAATGCATAACCAACATAACCAAATTTATTTAATTTACTTTACTTACATTCAATTTAGTTCAACACATTTAATTTCAATTGGTTTAATATTCAATTTAGATTGGATTTTAGTATTTGCTATATTCACATTTTTATAAAACACTTCCATGTTATTATTGATTCACAACTTCTGAACAACAACATTTTTAATGCCAATTCATTTTACCACTGAAGTTGAATTTCATTACATAACTCAAAATCATATTTGTAACAACCCGCATATTTATCGATTTTATATTTTAATATTTTATTTAAATATTTTATCGTTCGTCGGATTAGTCCGAAAATCTACTTTTTGCATACGGTCGAATTAGGACTCGAGACCACCTCCATTGAGTTCAAAATGACGTTTGCGACCTTTTTGAGTATAAGCTTCGATATGTTTGGAGAAAGTTGAATTTTGCTACTTTTTGCTTAGGGTTTTGGTTTGGGCTGAGCCAATTAACCACTTACTAACTCAGTTCCAACCCTCTCCTCTTCATTCACTCCTCTTCTATTTTCCTAATACTCAAGCTTTTATGTTAATGGAGGGTGGAAGAGGAAATTAAAACTCCAAGCCCTAGCTTCCTTTGCAAATCCAAGTTCTTGCTCCAAATTCAAAGAGAACCCCTTGGTAAGCATCTCCTTCACCTTCTCCAACTCTTTCTCCATTCAATTTCAGAAATTTCCTAAACCTAATTTAGGGAATGTTTCTCTTTTAAGCTTATATTCAAGCTTCTAGTGTTGAGATTGAAGAGTGCTTGTTCTTGCCATTGCTTTCAAGCTTCATCTTCATAAACTTAGTTCAAAGGTGAGATTTTTATCTCACATCTATGACTATAACTATCTTTGGTTGTTGGGTATGAATTCCTAACACTTCTTCATGTGCATTTGCTCTTGTTTTGGATTGATTTTGTGAATACTCCAATTTTTGGGTTTTTAAGTCAAATTTGTGTGAAATCCTTTTATGGAAGTTCGATCATGTTTTTGGTGATGCACCGAGGAGCGTATAGGGCCGGGTTGCCAATTGGCATAAACCCTTAGAGCCAATGTTCGTCCGGTTGCATTTTGGAAGAGTTTGCTCTTCATTTGAATGGGGCTGAAAAACAGCCCAGGCATGATTCAGTCGACTGAAAACTCTGTTCAGTCGACTGAACCTGAAACCCGAGAGTTTCCAGGCATGATTCAGTCGACTAAAAAAATTATTCACAGTCGACTGAAACTGGAAACAGAAAGTTTCCTGAACCTGGAAAATTTCCAGGCACAGGGTCAGTCGACTGAAAACTCTGTTCAGTCGACTGAACCTGCTGTTTTAGTCCAATTTGCCTTTTTGGATTGAATTTCCAATTTAAATCGATTCGTGATGATCCTATTTATTGTCATCATTTATTATCATCTTGGATGACTTATTTTCTTTCGGAATTTTAGATATATCCACTTCGATGGATCCTTTATCGATTTCATTGGATTTTTATTCACATCTTCGAATGTGATCTTTGTGATTGATTGTTTCTACAATCCCCCTTTTGCTTTGTCATTTTAAAAATATAAAGGATTTCTATACTAGTAGTAAATATCAAAACTCTTTCCTCAAACGATTTCAATACTATTTTAATACCAAATTCGTTTATAAAACTGTTTTCCAATCTATTAGTATATACAAACCTTTACCTCACTCGTATGAGAAATCTAATTAAACGACTTAGTAAAACGAGTGGTATGAAACGCTTGCGTTTACTTCGTCGGTTAATTCTTGGACTTGTTCGATTGAATCTCTTGTGACAATTTTCTAGTGGAGATCTACAATTTGTTCGTAAATATTTAAGTTAAGCTAGTGGTTATGGGACATGAGGCTAAGCTCATATATTTACTAGCTTAGTGTAATCGACACTTCTCTTTGATCATGACGATCATTTTAGGTTTTAGACTAGCATCGTGCTATGTCTTTGTGATTTGGTTCATCGGACGTCCCGCTGTACGACGTCGTTGTTCCCTTTGATTGTGATTTGGTTCATCGGATGTCCCGCTGTACGACGTCGTTGATCCTTTCCTTGTGATTTCTGGATCTCGTGTGCTGATTTCTGGAATTTATGTTTCACCAACTTTTACGATGGGCACTGATATATGTCATTTATTGTGGCTTGGTGAATGAAATTAGGAGTATGACATTCCTTTTTATCTTGAGTAGATTATTGTGAAATTGATTTACCTCTTGTTAATTTTCTTTTACTTATTTATCACAGCTTGGCATTGTGATTATTATATTTTATGTCATATCTCTTATTATATATCACTTCATCTGATATTTATAGCTAGACTGATCCGTTTATTATTTTCTTATTAAATAATACTCGGGTCAGACCGAGATGTTATAGGTGCTTCTGCTTGACTTCTCTCTTGGGATTGATCCCTCTGACTTTTGGCTAACTACTTAGATTAGTAGTTTTTGTTGTATACATTTGAGATATAGACTCCATAATGTATACTTATTCTTTTGTGTTGTTCATGTAACTATTTCTTTTGTGATATGTGGATCTTTTTAGACCACTACTCTGATGTACACTTTCATGTGTAATATTCATATCTATTTCCGCCTTTGTGATATGAATTGTCTATGACTGATTTATGTTATGTTTATTTCTATATTTGTTTCCGAAGAAATTATAGCCACTGTGTAGTAGCTTTGAGTTTGTGTCGGTATGTCGGATTTCCTCTTGAGATGAAAAGTTATATTTTCATCCGGTATATCGGTACTCGCACAAAGCAATTATACAGATGGTCGCTCCTCAACAGCCTTATTCTCCGTGCTAGTTGACAGCATTCACAGTAATGTTCTTGTCTAGCGTGGGTATAGAGGTGGGGCGTCACATCTTGGTATCAGAGCCAAACTTCGGAACAATGTAGAATAATTTAGCAAGGATCATGTCCTAAGTCTTTCTTAGGAGTTGTGCTTTAGGATTTTATTCGGGTCTTCGTACCGATTCATCCTATTTTCTTTATGATTCCTTGTTTTATCTATCAAGAATTGCTTGATATTTATTTTGAGATTAACCTTTTCCTCTTCTTTCTTTCTTTCTTAAAGAAGAGAAATGGTTAGACCAGGCCGTTCCAGCGCCGGTCAATCTAGCGCTACTCCTCAGGATGGAGTATTCATGTCTGCTCAACAACTTTTGGATCTTGTAAACAATCAAGAGTTTATCTATGCTTTGAGTAAGAACCCCGAAATGGTTCTACCTTTGAAACTTGAAGTTTCTTTCAAACAGCTTGTGGATGTTACTCTTCTTCCTGGAGAGGTTGGTAAAGGAAGTGTTTGTGATATTGGGACTTCCAAGAAGAGGCATATTAAGTTCAAGAGCCTTAATCCCAATAAGAGAGTGAAGCAAACTACTTTTGTAGCAAAGACTCCAATCCCTGATCGTGGAGGATGCTACAATTGTAATTCTAAGGAACACTATGCGAATATGTGTCCAAAACCCCATTCTTGTCGCTATTGCAAGAAACCGGGTCATCTTTTATCTGCATGTCCCAAACTTTTGAATATGGACATGAGAAAACTAAATATTGTGCAAGCCCCTAGCAACTCTTCTCTTGGTCAAGGTATTTTTCATTCAATCCTTGATGACATTTGCTTTGTGATTATCTTGTTCATGTTCTTTTTGATATAGTTTCCATCTCACTATTTTATATCAAAAGGAATTGTTAATTCTTTTTCTTTGAATATTTTGGGCTTATTGACTTCATTGAGAATTGCGAATCCGGATGGTAGATCCGCAACACTCAATTTGCTTTTGTTTAGATGTCGAGATTGTTTTATGTGACTTTTCTTTCCGAGCCGATATTTTTGCTTTGGCTTCGGAATTGACCTTTCTGTAAGGATTGGCTTAATCATTGTGAAGCCCATATCCTATTTTTCCGAGTGGATTATTCATCTTCGACATTTTCAATCTGTTAAGCAGATTTCTGTTTTTCTTTGTGATTTTGATTCCATCTTGATGGCATCATTTTATTCTTTAAAGTCCTTATGGTGAGGAAAGTGTTATTTCTCTCATCTAAATAGTTTGAGAATTTTCCGGTATATTTGACTTGTCTTAGGATTATGACCTAAGTAATCTTTTGTGTGGTGCTAAGGTCTTTTTAGTTCGACTTTACCACCGTTTTCATTTGCTACAAGTTGCGGAAGTTAGCATTTCACTTATCGCATTCCGCACTTGTTATGATTCCTATGAATGAATTATTATGTCATTCAATTTGTCCAGCTTGTTTCATCCATTTTATAAATCCAATATTCTATGAAAATTTCAATGAGACCATTCTTATTTATGGATTTTGGATGGAAATAGAAATTTAAAATTTTGCAAATCTTTTTCATAAGATTTAATTATAAGTGCAATTTGATTTTTTGCTCTTAAAACGAGCAAAGAATATTCTTAAAACTTTTTAAGAGATTTATTTATCCTAAAAAAGATGACTTTGTGATTGTATTGCCCGTTGAGTGCTTTAAGAATTTTGGTCGATGCGCTTGATCAACGTTATCGATAGGAATTTCCTAAACGCTTTGATGTGACAATCAGACACGATATATTGACTTGTAAAAATTTAAATTTTTGTAGAAAGATTATTACATAAAAGTAAAAATGTAATTTTGAAAGTTTTAACTTTTCGGGGAAGAGAATTATTTAAAAAGAACTCTTCCTTTCAATACTCTTATTCTTGTGATTCCTGAAGGGGAACCAAGACTTTGCTATTTGTACCGATACTAGTCGTATTGGTTTGGAATGCCATTCTCTTGCAAAGGAGAACGTGCTATCACTTGTGCTTCTAAATCTTTATAGCTTATCGAGACTAGATATGCCACTCCTGGTCTAGTGTTCGTGGCTATTGTTTTTACTTTTGGAATTTGGCATCATCATTTTTGGATGAGAAATTTGTTCTCTACCTCGATCATAAATCTTTGGAATATTTATGTTCTCTTAAGGAACTTCATGTTGACTCGAGTTTCTTGCATCTTATGATCTTGATATTCTTTTATTCCCGAGAAGGGAAATCGTGTTGCCAATGCGCTTTGTCGTAGGCAACAAGTGGTTGATTCTTTGATGTTGTCTGAATGGAATTATTTTTCTATCAAGTTCATCGGACGTTTTGGTATACTTCGTTTTATTGGACGTTTTCTCATTCCTTTTAAGGACTAGCGTCCGATGTCCTTTTATTGTGTTCGGTTCATTGGACGTACCATTTTTGTACTACGTCGGTGTTCCGAAAATCATTAGGGTTTTGATTCATCGGATGTACCGTTGTACTACATCGATGTCTTTGCTTTGATTCATCGGATGTACCGTTGTACTACATCGATGTCTTTGCTTTTGATTCATCGGATGTACCGTTTGTACTACATCGATGTCTTTGCTATTTGATTCATCGGATGTACCGTTGTACTACATCGATGTCTTTGCTATTTGATTCATCGGATGTACCGTTTGTACTACATCGATGTCTTTTCTTTTGATTCATCGGATGTACCGTTGTACTACATCGATGTCTTTGCTATTTGATTCATCGGATGTACCGTTTGTACTACATCGATGTCTTTTCTTTTGATTCATCGGATGTACCGTTGTACTACATCGATGTCTTTGCTATTTGATTCATCGGATGTACCGTTTGTACTACATCGATGTCTTTTCTTTTGGTTCATCGGATGTACCGTTGTACTACATCGATGTCTTTGCTATTTGATTCATCGGATGTACCATTTGTACTACATCGATGTCTTTTCTTTTGATTCATCGGATGTACCGTTGTACTACATCGATGTCTTTGCTATTTGATTCATCGGATGTACCGTTGTACTACATCGATGTCTTTGCTATTTGATTCATCGGATGCACCGTTTGTACTACATCGATGTCTTTTCTTTTGATTCATCGGATGTACCGTTGTACTACATCGATGTCTTTGCTATTTGATTCATCGGATGTACCGTTTGTACTACATCGATGTCTTTGCTTTTGATTCATTGGATGTACCGTTTGTACTACATCGATGTCTTTGCTTTTGATTCATCGGATGTCTCGTTTGTACTACATCGATGTCTTTGCTATTTGATTCATCGGATGTACCGTTTGTACTACATCGATGTCTTTGCTTTTGATTCATCGGATGTACCGTTGTACTACATCGATGTCTTTGCTATTTGATTCATCGGATGTACCGTTTGTACTACATCGGTGTCTTTGCTTTTGATTCATCGGATGTACCGTTGTACTACATCGATGTCTTTGCTATTTGATTCATTGGATGTACCGTTTGTACTACATCGATGTCTTTGCTATTTGATTCATCGGATGTACCGTTTGTACTACATCGATGTCTTTCGTTTTGATTCATCGGATGTACCGTTGTACTACATCGATGTCTTTGCTATTTGATTCATCGGATGTACCGTTTGTACTACATCGATGTCTTTTCTTTTGATTCATCGGATGTATCGTTGTACTACATCGATGTCTTTGCTATTTGATTCATCGGATGTACCGTTTGTACTACATCGATGTCTTTTCTTTTGATTCATCGGATGTACCGTTGTACTACATCGATGTCTTTGCTTTTGATTCATCGGATGTACCGTTTGTACTACATCGATGTCTTTGCTTTTTGATTCATCGGATGTACCGTTGTACTACATCGATGTCTTTGCTATTTGATTCATCGGATGTACCATTTGTACTACATCGATGTCTTTGCTTTTGATTCATCGGATGTACCGTTTGTACTACATCGATGTCTTTGCTTTTGATTCATCGGATGTATTGTACTACATTGATGTCTTTGCTATTCGATTCATCGGACGTACCGTTTGTACTACATCGATGTCTTTGCTTGGGTTCATTGGGCGTACCGTTTTTGTACTACGCTGATGTCCCAAATTGTTTGAGTTTCTAGTTTTTCGGGCGTACCGTTTTTGTACTACGCCGTTGCACCGGCTCAATTTTCTGCTATTCTTGACGTTCCCCACGTCTTTTATCTACGGGAATGCCTTAGGGATTCCGGTTTTCATTCTTGAGCCCGGTGTTATTGTGGAAATTGAAGTTTCACCAGATTTCTTGCTAACTCTTTTGTGCACTTTATGGTGAACTTCCTATTTCAAATTTTCTTTTGTGTTAATATGCTTCTATGGTTGTTACTTCTTATATTTCCTTCTTACTTATTACGAGGACGCAATTTCTTTAAGGAGGGGAGTCTGTAACAACCCGCATATTTATCGATTTTATATTTTAATATTTTATTTAAATATTTTATCGTTCGTCGGATTAGTCCGAAAACCTACTTTTTGCATACGGTCGAATTAGGACTCGAGACCACCTCCATTGAGTTCAAAATGACGTTTGCGACCTTTTTGAGTATAAGCTTCGATATGTTTGGAGAAAGTTGAATTTTGCTACTTTTTGCTTAGGGTTTTGGTTTGGGCTGAGCCAATTAACCACTTACTAACTCAGTTCCAACCCTCTCCTCTTCATTCACTCCTCTTCTATTTTCCTAATACTCAAGCTTTTATGTTAATGGAGGGTGGAAGAGGAAATTAAAACTCCAAGCCCTAGCTTCCTTTGCAAATCCAAGTTCTTGCTCCAAATTCAAAGAGAACCCCTTGGTAAGCATCTCCTTCACCTTCTCCAACTCTTTCTCCATTCAATTTCAGAAATTTCCTAAACCTAATTTAGGGAATGTTTCTCTTTTAAGCTTAGATTCAAGCTTCTAGTGTTGAGATTGAAGAGTGCTTGTTCTTGCCATTGCTTTCAAGCTTCATCTTCATAAACTTAGTTCAAAGGTGAGATTTTTATCTCACATCTATGACTATAACTATCTTTGGTTGTTGGGTATGAATTCCTAACACTTCTTCATGTGCATTTGCTCTTGTTTTGGATTGATTTTGTGAATACTCCAATTTTTGGGTTTTTAAGTCAAATTTGTGTGAAATCCTTTTATGGAAGTTCGATCATGTTTTTGGTGATGCACCGAGGAGCGTATAGGGCCGGGTTGCCAATTGGCATAAACCCTTAGAGCCAATGTTCGTCCGGTTGCATTTTGGAAGAGTTTGCTCTTCATTTGAATGGGGCTGAAAAACAGCCCAGGCATGATTCAGTCGACTGAAAACTCTGTTCAGTCGACTGAACCTGAAACCCGAGAGTTTCCAGGCATGATTCAGTCGACTAAAAAAATTCTTCACAGTCGACTGAAACTGGAAACAGAAAGTTTCCTGAACCTGGAAAATTTCCAGGCACAGGGTCAGTCGACTGAAAACTCTGTTCAGTCGACTGAACCTGCTGTTTTAGTCCAATTTGCCTTTTTGGATTGAATTTCCAATTTAAATCGATTCGTGATGATCCTATTTATTGTCATCATTTATTATCATCTTGGATGACTTATTTTCTTTGGGAATTTTAGATATATCCACTTCGATGGATCCTTTATCGATTTCATTGGATTTTTATTCACATCTTCGAATGTGATCTTTGTGATTGATTGTTTCTACAATCCCCCTTTTGCTTTGTCATTTTAAAAATATAAAGGTTTTCTATACTAGTAGTAAATATCAAAACTCTTTCCTCAAACGATTTCAATACTATTTTAATACCAAATTCGTTTATAAAACTGTTTTCCAATCTATTAGTATATACAAACCTTTACCTCACTCGTATGAGAAATCTAATTAAACGACTTAGTAAAACGAGTGGTATGAAACGCTTGCGTTTACTTCGTCGGTTAATTCTTGGACTTGTTCGATTGAATCTCTTGTGACAATTTTCTAGTGGAGATCTACAATTTGTTCGTAAATATTTAAGTTAAGCTAGTGGTTATGGGACATGAGGCTAAGCTCATATATTTACTAGCTTAGTGTAATCGACACTTCTCTTTGATCATGACGATCATTTTAGGTTTTAGACTAGCATCGTGCTATGTCTTTGTGATTTGGTTCATCGGACGTCCCGCTGTACGACGTCGTTGTTCCCTTTGATTGTGATTTGGTTCATCGGATGTCCCGCTGTACGACGTCGTTGATCCTTTCCTTGTGATTTCTGGATCTCGTGTGCTGATTTCTGGAATTTATGTTTCACCAACTTTTACGATGGGCACTGATATATGTCATTTATTGTGGCTTGGTGAACGAAATTAGGAGTATGACATTCCTTTTTATCTTGAGTAGATTATTGTGAAATTGATTTATCTCTTGTTAATTTTCACTTACTTATTTATCACAGCTTGGCATTGTGATTATTATATGTTTATGTCATATCTCTTATTATATATCACTTCATCTGATATTTATAGCTAGACTGATCCGTTTATTATTTTCTTATTAAATAATACTCGGGTCAGACCGAGATGTTATAGGTGCTTCTGCTTGACTTCTCTCTTGGGATTGATCCCTCTGACTTTTGGCTAACTACTTAGATTAGTAGTTTTTGTTGTATACATTTGAGATATAGACTCCATAATGTATACTTATTCTTTTGTGTTGTTCATGTAACTATTTCTTTTGTGATATGTGGATCTTTTTAGACCACTACTCTGATGTACACTTTCATGTGTAATATTCATATCTATTTCCGCCTTTGTGATATGAATTGTCTATGACTGATTTATGTTATGTTTATTTCTATATTTGTTTCCGAAGAAATTATAGCCACTGTGTAGTAGCTTTGAGTTTGTGTCGGTATGTCGGATTTCCTCTTGAGATGAAAAGTTATATTTTCATCCGGCATATCGGTACTCGCACAAAGCAATTATACAGATGGTCGCTCCTCAACAGCCTTATTCTCCGTGCTAGTTGACAGCATTCACAGTAATGTTCTTGTCTAGCGTGGGTATAGAGGTGGGGCGTCACAATATTCATTTAACTTCTTCAATTCATTAACTTCTTATTATTCAACTTTAATTTTCATATTCATCACTTCTCTTTATTAATTTACTTCGATATTAAAATCAACTTGATTCAACACCACTTAAGTCACATTTCATTTCAACTTCATTTACATTCACTCCACTATACAACTTAAGTTTGCCACTAATTTAATTGAAATTCTATTTTATTAACTTTTATTAAAGTCAAATTTCATGTCACTATTCAAATTCAGTTTTTGTTTTTCTTAACAAATTATTTAACCATTTTAACAATGGGTTTTACTTACATTTTCTCATTTTATAAGTTATACAACTTATTTATTCAAACTTTCCAATTCATATTGTATAATCACTTACCACTTACGTTTAATTTCCATTTCAATAATTTATCTAATCCAGTTCAAATTCGATTCAATTTATTTGACTTTCCTTTAGTTAAATTTCAAATTATATATTTATTAACTAACTCAAATTTGTTTCAACTTTACCAAGTTAAATTTATTATTTCATATTATAAGTCCAAAACTCGTTTCACTTACATTTATCAATTTCAACTAGGATTTCAATTTCAAATTCGTTTATCACAACAAAACTTAAATTTTCTATTTACTATTGGTAGCAAATCCATCACACAGAAACTCGAAAATGATACTGATGATGCTGTAGTCATCACCCTTATTATTTCCCAGCAACAGTAGTGAATTCAGTGCTTTTTATTCTTTCAAAAATTACTTTTATTTATAAATCACATTTATAAATCTTACTTACATAATTTCACTATTTCACTTCACTTATATGAGATCGTTTCAAATTTATTTATCTTATTTAGAGTTATAACAATATAACCTCTTTAAATTTGAAAAATAACTTTCAAAATAAACGAGATTCAGATTTCAAATTCATAGTTTAAATTCATTTTTTATGTATAACCCATTTCTATAAATATACTAAGGTTGTTTCATTTCTCATATATTAATTATAAATCCATTCTTATAATTCACTTGCTGATATAATTTATTCTTTTACAATTGTTGCTTTATTTAGATTATTCCAACATCTTTTATTAACATATATATATATATATACATTTTCAAACAACAAACTATCAATTTATATATACTTTAATAATTCCTGAAAAATTATTCCCTTTATATATAAAATATAATCGAGGTAAAATAATTTCATTTACCTAATTTAAAATGATACTATGTCGATTTGCCTCATTTAAGTGTTTGGAAATCCCTATCGATAATATGGCATCTCACAAACCGACCAAAATTCACAAACAACTCAACGGATAAGCAAACACAATATAAAACATTTTTATATTTACTAACAAATACGCTCTCATATATATAATACACTCAAACTCAATCTAGGGTGCGACTGCCCCTATCTATACCGAGTACACATCAAAGCTTAGGAATATACAAAATCTAAGCTTTGATACCAAATGTGACGACCCGCAAATCTGTACCCTTTGAATCGACAATAAACCACACATGTTCGACCCAAAAAGCACAGACTGACGAAAATTCAAGAAAAAGAAAAAAAGAAGAAGAGAAGAGAAGAAAGAGAGAAGTAGAACAAAACAGGACAATAAAGAATCTCACATCGCAACAGAAAACATATAATATCATATCAATGATCTTTACAAAACAGAAACTGTATATGCATACATCAATCAGAGTTCAATAATCAATCACTATTTATCAGCCTGAACAGTTATGATACTCTGTCCTTACAAATACCGAAAATAAATAACAACTAAGCAGAGCAAATAATCAAACAGACATGTATATACGAAATGAAGATCTCAAGCTCACATACTGAAGCTCCATAAGCACCAAATATGAACCTGTAAATGTACTCGGTCTGACCCGAGCAGTGAAATGGAAGAACGCCCGGATTAGTCTGGTAAACCTGCATGAGAAACATACTCAGCTGAATTTATTAAATTACCAAACTTTTCCTTCATCAAAACAAAAGTATCTCGTAAGACACGCCCACACATAAACACGGACATAATTTTACCTTACGATAACTAAAACATTTCATATCAAATCCTCCTATATTATATTAGTGTCTAGTATATACAAATAATATTAATCATAGTCAAAATAGTTACCCATATAGCATTTCGAGGCTATTCATTACGCCTTTTCAAACAAAACCACAAGCTCGTAGTGGGGTTTGGATTTCCATACAAATGACTAGGTGAAGGGACTACCTTCCGACAGTACATCTCTAGAGGAATGTACCCAGGACCATCACAAAGGATCCTCTACCAACACAAGACCGACCCACCTCTATAACTAGATGGTGTTGAATATGCGTTTATATGATTTTTGTTTGATGATTATAAGCATATATACATTCGTTTAAATGTATTTGTTAATGTACTATTTTAATTTTTCATTGATTAAATAAATATTTGCTGAATAAAATTAAATAACAAAGAATTTGAATTCAAACAGAAATTTTATTCAAACAAATATTTATTACAATTTATTTGAATTCAAACAGAATTTTTATTCAAACAAATATTTATTACAATTTTGAATAGTTCAAATTCAAGCTCTCACTATACATATACAATTTTGATTACAATACATCACAATTTTATATTTACATTTAACCTCACTACACACCACTCATTCACTCAATTCGTATTTTATCTTCAACTTCATTCTAGTTAGAATCCAACATCTGAGCAATCTGTAAAAATATTCACCAACGCAGTAAAATTGAAAAAGAAATATTTTTACAATATAAAATAAAATATGGATTTTGAAAATATTATTTGCCTCAGTTATTTGGGTTGTTCGTCATCATTTAAATTTGAATTCATCATACACGAACAGCTTGTGACATACACAGTGTATCACTGTATATGCCACAAGGCCGTGCACATCGAAATATACACTTGATTGATTTACAGGGACAGGTGAGCACAGGTCAAACCCAAATGAAAAGCCGGGTTCAACTCAAATGCAATAAAAATAAAATCACAACACGCGCACAAGGCCAAACCCGAGCTATTAGCTGGATTCAACATAGGGAAGTTGTACAGGCTACGACTTCAAGCATACAAGCAAGATGATCAACCACCAGAATTTCAAATGAAGCAAATCCAAGTTTATATGCAAATAAATAGAGCAGTAATAAAAATGCAGTGATATGCAACATGCCAGTTACAACAGACTCAAGGCAACAGTGGATGGGAAATGCAATATGAATGAAATTGCATATGCATAGCAACCAGCAAATGCTCAAACTCAAGTGGACAGTTCCATCTAACCAGATTCAAATATACAACCAAAGAAGAAAACCATCAAGCCAACACTGCAACCTGACCAAGCATAATCAAGTCATACATCCAGAGCTACAAGATACATGCACAAGAACACATAAACTACAAGCTAATCATATCAAGCTTTAGATGGTATGCAAGTGATGGCAGATGGAGGTTTGGTCTGTTATGAAGATATATATGCTGCTGCAATCAGGTATATATGCAAATGGTTGTTACTATGATCAGGTCGAATGTATGACACAGTGAACTGCAAGTGTCGACCAGGTAGCAAGCAGATGCAACTCGATTAACAGTTAACAGGTGAACCAAACTAGCCAACGCAACAGTATCGAATACAATATGGACACAACAATGCTCAATGACACAGCAATGCTCAAGACCAAGGTACAAGTGACAATATGTATGGGGCAATGCACAAGAGGCTAAGGCACAATACCACCAACATAACAGAAACAAAAGTCAAGAGCAATGTCAAATGCATAACAGGCCGAAACAGTACAACTCAATTAATATGCAAATGTCAAGACTAACTCCAGAGTATCACACATACAAACAACAAAGAACAAGGCTACACAATGAACTACATGACATGAACCATATAACTGATCAGAGAATATCATTGACTCAAATGAACATACCAAATGAAACAATGAACAGGATACACAATGCACCAAGTAAGTAACAGCAATGCATGCAAGTGCAAACCAGAATGAAGAACACAAGCACTTAAACAAAGATGGCCAGAGCAAAAGTTCACAAGTGCAACACAACATCAGTAACAACATAAAGCAGTGCAACTACATGCGCAGTAAAGATGGCCAGAGACAATGCTCACAGGGGCCAGAGGATCAAAATCAATGTCGTGGTAATCAAGGTGTCAAGCCAAGTCAAGATGATCAACGACCAGTTGAAAATCAGAAGCCGCAGTCAAATATCATCACAAAAGTAATCAACATCAAAGTATTTTAAAACCAGAACAAAGCTGGTGGAAATCAAAACATTTCAAAATTCAAGCCGAGAATTACAAATCAAGTTGACCGAGCATTTCATGTATATACGATTGTGAACTAGTCAGAATAAACCACAATCATCCAACAATAATCGAACGGCCAAAGCAACAAATTTTGAAGCAATCAGACGAACGGAAAATAAGGGTAACGAACCCTATAAAATGCCCAAATCATCATCGGCAATTTGATGTATCGAGTTCAAGTAAGTCTCAAACCAGCAAAGCAAAAGAAGAAGAAGTACTTACCGAAATTGTAATCGAACTCGATCAATTTCGTTGAAGCCGTGAGCAAAACAGAGAAGCAAGCGATCGACGAAGCAAACAACTGATAAATCTTCTTTTCGATCTAGCAACCAAAGCCGGCCTCTTTGAAATCACGAAAACCCTAAATTGGATCGCATGGAACAAAGCCCTAATTGAGTTAGAGGAACGGCCGCCATCTTCGTATAAATGAACGAGCAAAGGAGAACGTGTTAAAATAAAAAAAAAAGGGCCGGCCTGTTTTTTTTTCTTAAGGGTTTTAAATTGTAAATTAGGGTTATTTTATTTTAAAATTGTTTTAATTTGTATTTTTTTTAAACCGTTTAATTTTTCTAGTCGTGTGACTAGGGGACAAGCTACGTGGCGTAGCTTGAGAATTCGCAATTCAGTGGCTGAGTTGTGGCAGGGTTTTGAGCGTAGAGTTAGATTTAGTCGATAGCGGGTGTCACGAGTTTACGTGTGTAAGCGAGGGACTATCTAATTTCTAGTAGAAATCTTGGGGGCAGCACGTAGGCAGGGTTTTCCCGAAGCTGGGTTAATTCTGTGTCGTTCTATTTCTGCTTTTATTATTCTGCTATTATCTGTGCTGCTATTGTTCTGTGATCTGTGTTGAAATTATTTTATAAGCTTCCGCAATTAATTTTATAATTTATACTATCACCCTATTCACCCCCCCTCTAGGGTGAAATCGATCCTACAAGTGGTATCATAGCTAGGAATAGAAGTCAATTAGTGTTTTAAAAATTCGTGTTTCAAAAATCGTTTTTTGTTTTAAAAATTTGAAGTTTTAAAAAATGGCTTCTTATAATAATACTTTTGTTGAGGGTCGTTCCAATATTATTCCTTCTATTTTCGATGGAACAGATTTTTTGAATTGGAAATTGAAAATGGAATTTTATTTAAAATCAGCTAATATTAAATGTTGGGATATTATTGAAAACGGGTGTGATATAACAGATAAGAAAATTATCTCGATTAATGCTCTTGCTATGCATATATTATATTCTCATATTAATCAAGATAATTTTAATGTCATCTCTCATTGTGAAAATGCACAGGAAATCTGGAATACTTTAATTGCAATATGTGGTGCAAAAGTCAACAGCAATGAGAAGTCCTCCACAACCGACTCAGTTAAAGAAATGTGCTTAACAGGATTGGTGAATAGCGGTTGTGATGAGGATGATGATGATGGAGCAGCCGAGCTGGCATTAATAATGAAGAAATTCAAAAGGTGGAACCGCAAATACGGAAATCCATCTCTAAATCAAAAATTAAAAAGCAGAATAATCAAAGCACTGGACAACTCGAAAGAACACGGGATCATTTGCAACAAACCCGGTGATATCAAGCCCAATTATCCCCGTTTTCAACTCGACAAAGAAAAGGAATAAAAAAGAAGATGTTTTGCAGCCACGTGGAATAAAAGCGATAGCAGTGAGAGTGAGAAAGCAGATATGTGCCTTCATGAGAATATAACCGATAGCGACGATGACGAGCCAAGCGAGGTATCAAAACTTACTAACTCTGAATTACTTATTTATTTCCACGAAGTAAATGGCTGTTTTGAACGGCTTAGGGATAAGTATGCCAAACTTGAATCACAAAAAGATACTTTGATAGATTTAAATAAACAACTTGACCAATTAGTTAAAACCTATCAAAGTAGAATCCCTAAGTGTGATAAGTGTCCAACATTCGAAGAAGAAATTAGAAAATCAGAAATCAGAATAAAATCACTTGAAAATGAAATTTTGATTTTAAAAGAGAATGAAAATACTAGGAGAGAGAATTCTATTAAAAAGTGCACAAATTGATCAACGAAAATGAATCTCTCAAAACACAAGTCCAACAATTGTCAACGACTTTAGATACATTTTCAAATAGTGAAAAATCGTTGAATATGCTATTAGGAAAGCAAACTGTTAATATGGTTAGACAAGGACTTGGATATAATTGTTCGAAAATTGTTGAAAGCAATATTAGTCAAGTTAATTCCATGTGCACAATTTGTAGAAAATATGGACACAATCACAATAATTGTTGGTATAGACCCAAACATGTGAAAACTATACCGATTTGGGCTCCAAAAGGCACAAATATAAAATCTCTTAAAGTTAAACAAATTTGGGTGCCGAATGGAACAATTATAAATAGTTTCGGGTCTCCACAAAATTATTTTCCAAAATATTTTGCCACTAACAATCATGGACCTATAAAAACAAATAGATCACATAAATCTTTTCCCGTGTAGGTGTGGTGGCAGGCTAAGGAACAACAATAGTGTTCTCTGGATTTTGGCTGTTCCAGAAACACAACGGACGACAAAACAAAGTTCCTTGGCCTAGTAAAAAGGTGACAGAATCACAATGGACAACAACGAAAAATATCGTAAAGGTAAAACAGGTAATGGAATATTTATTTGAACGATATATTAAATGTGATAATCTGCACCATATTCTGAATTAAAACCAGCCAATATTGAGATTGATGAAAAGATGATGATTTTGATTCTGACTTATGCCAAATTATTGGCCAATTATATTCTTATGCAAAAAACACTATAAAATTCTCTAGATTCCTTGAATTACTTCATATATATTAATTTAGATTGATAATAGTGTTTTGTTGGATGATAATACATTTGGTTATAATATGGCTAACTCTATATTCACGGTTTTCTGATTATTCACACAACTTCAATTAAAATCCTAAAGATTTTCATCTAAAAATTGTAAAAAGGATTTTAAGAATTTTTTTTGAAACTTCTAGAATCTGTTTGGATAATAATGATGACTGATGATTACTCTTGAATATAGTTGTTTATCCTGTGGCTTCTAAGATTAACATTATGATATTTGACTGATTAATTACAGGCTTCGATTCGAATTCAAAAGAATGTCACTTAAAAATCTGTTAAAATTGATTTTGAAATTTTAGGTGCACACTTCATGGTTTGGTCGATAAAATTCAATTAATGATGATTTTGAGTGAAAGAGAAATTCAGATGCAGATTACACTGGCAATCTGGTTGATAGAAAAATTACTAGGAACATGATTTTTATTATATTTAGTAACTGCATCGTTTTTTCAAAGAAAATATATGCATATTTTTTCATTTCAAACAATTTTCAAATAGCAGAAAATTTTCTTATAAAACCCCCTCGAGAAAATCATTTTTGACCATATTTTCAGATTAGTCATCTTGAAAAACTGATTTCAAAATTATTTTTTGAATTTGATTTTAAATGACTATTTTGACTAATCTAACTCCCTAATAATTATCGAAAAGATAAATAGTGATTGAAAAAGTGATGAGTGTTGATATTCATTATATTATGACTCGAGACGGTATAATTAGTAAATTTCTTTAGAAATTTAAACAAGAGTTATAAAACTTTTTGTTGGTAAAAATTCCATGACCATCTTTATGTCTATCGTGTTTCTAACAACCGTCACTCATCAAAATTCTATATAGTTTTGTTAATATGTGGTACTTTAAACAGGAATCGTTCGTTTTTCATTTTATATTTTTTTTTAAAAGAAGGAGGTTATAATAATAATAATAATAATAATAATAATAATAAATAAATACCAAAGTATTCACTCTCATTTAAAAGTCCTCACGGTTATGCATGGGTGAATTACTTGGAATTTGTTATGTGCTTCCATGCTCATTTAAAAGTCCTCACGGTTATGCATGTATGGAACGCATATCAAAAGTTGATTTTTAAAAATAAATAAGTTGATTCTAATCCCATTTAAAAGTCCTCACGGTTATGCGTGGTTAGAAGATACTTGAATTCATTATTTTTTAAAATAAAAAATTGGAATACTACTAATCTCATTTAAAAGTCCTAACGGTTATGCATGGTTAGTAGATATTCAAATTCCTGGTATAAATATACCACAAATAGACACAACTGTATAGTTTTATATGATGACATAATTCCCATCATTCTAAAAGTGGAATATGCGCCTAACAAAATATTTATGATTTTTGTTTGATTTTTTATTGAAATTTAATATTTACATTCAATTGAGTTTTAATGTTGGATTAATATCGATCACTTTATCTCTATTTTCTCTAACACTATTATTCTTTTGCTGATAACAAAAGGGGGAGAGAAAAGTTAATATTTTGTCAAATAAAATCAAGCAAAGGTCAAATAATTTTCTATTAGCATCTAGGCTCATTTGCAAAATATTTAATTGTATGCATATTTGTAGGGGGAGTTTTATGTAGAGAGGAAGCATTTAAATAGGAGGAGCAATTAGGATATATCTATGATCAAATACATTTAACATATTCAAAATCTTAAATATATGTTTGTTATCATCAAAAGGGGGAGATTGTTGAATATGCGCTTATATGATTTTTGTTTGATGATAATAAACATATATACATTCATTTAAATGTATTTGTTAATGTACTATTTTAATTTTTCATAGATTAAATAAATATTTGCTGAATAAAATTAAATAACAAAGAATTTGAATTCAAACAGAATTTTTATTCAAACAAATATTTATTACAATTTATTTGAATTCAAACAGAATTTTTATTCAAACAAATATTTACTACAATTTTGAATAGTTCAAATTCAAGCTCTCACTATACATATACAATTTTGATTACAATACATCACAATTTCATATTTACATTTAACCTCACTACACATCACTCATTCACTCAATTCGTATTTTATCTTCAACTTCATTCCAGTTAGAATCCAGCATCTGAGCAATCTGCAAAAATATTCACTAACGCAGTAAAATTGAAAAAGAAATATTTTTGCAATATAAAATAAAATATGTATTTTGAAAATATTATTTGCCTCAGTTATTTGGGTTGTTCGTCATCATTTAAATTTGAATTCATCATACACGAACAGCTTGTGACATACGCAGTGTATCACTGTATATGCCACAAGGCCGTGCACATCGAAATATACACTTGATTGATTTACAGGGACAGGTGAGCACAGGTCAAACCCAAATGAAAAGCCGGGTTCAACTCAAATGCAATAAAAATAAAATCACAACACGCGCACAAGGCCCAACCCGAGCTATTAGCTGGATTCAACACAGGGCAGTTATACAGGCTACGACTTCTAGCATACAAGCAAGATGATCAACCACCAGAATTTCAAATCAAGCAAATCCAAGTTTATATGCAAATAAATAGAGCAGTAATAAAAATGCAGTCATATGCAACATGCCAGTTACAACAGACTCAAGGCAACAGTGGATGGGAAATGCAATATGAATGAACTTGCATATGCATAACAACCAGCAAATGCTCAAACTCAAGTGGACAGTTCCATCTAACCAGATTCAAATATACAACCAAAGAAGAAAACCATCAAGCCAACACTGCAACCTGACCAAGCATAATCAAGTCATACATCCAGAGCTACAAGATACATGCACAAGAACACATAAACTACAAGCTAATCATATCAAGCTTTAGATGGTATGCAAGTGATGGCAGATGGAGGTTTGGTCTGTTATGAAGATATATATGCTGCTGCAATCAGGTATATATGCAAATGGTTGTTACTATGATCAGGTCGAATGTATGACACAGTGAACTGCAAGTGTCGACCAGGTAGCAAGCAGATGCAACTCGATTAACAGTTAACAGGTGAACCAAACTAGCCAACGCAACAGTATCGAATACAATATGGACACAACAATGGTCAATGACACAGCAATGCTCAAGACCAAGGTACAAGTGACAATATGTATGGGGCAATGCACAAGAGGCTAAGGCACAATACCACCAACATAACAGAAACAAAAGTCAAGAGCAATGTCAAATGCATAACGGGCCGGAACAGTACAACTCAATTAATATGCAAATGTCAAGACTAACTCTAGAGTATCACACATACAAACAACAAAGACCAAGGCTACACAATGAACTACATGACATGAACCATGCAACTGATCAGAGAATATCACTGACTCAAATGAACATACCAAATGAAACAATGAACAGGATACACAATGCATCAAGTAAGTAACAGCAATGCATGCAAGTGCAAACCAGAATGAAGAACACAAGCACTTAAACAAAGATGGCCAGAGCAAAAGTTCACAAGTGCAACACAACTTCAGTAACAACATAAAGCAGTGCAACTACATGCGCAGTAAAGATGGCCAGAGACAATGCTCACAGGTGCCAGAGGATCAAAATCAATGTCGTGGTAATCAAGGTGTCAAGCCAAGTCAAGATGATCAACGACCAGTTCAAAATCAGAAGCCGCAGTCAAATATCATCACAAAAGTAATCAACATCGAAGTATTTTGAAACCAGGTCAAAGCCGGTGGAAATCAAAACATTTCAAAATTCAAGCCGAGAATTACAAATCAAGTTGACCGAGCATTTCAAGTATATACGATTGTGAACTAGTCAGAATAAATCACAATCATCCAACAATAATCGAACGGCCAAAGCAACAAATTTTGAAGCAATCAGACGAACGGAAAATAAGGGTAACGAACCCTATAAAATGCCCAAATCATCATCGGCAATTTGATGTATCGAGTTCAAGTAAGCATCAAACCAGCAAAGCAAAAGAAGAAAAAGTACTTACCGAAATTGTAATCGAACTCGATCAATTTTATTGAAGCCGTGAGCAAAACAGAGAAGCAAGCGATCGACGAAGCAAACAATTGATAAATCTTCTTTTCGATCTAGCAACCAAAGTCAGCCTCTTTGAAATCATGAAAACCCTAAATTGGATCGCATGGAACGAAGCCCTAATTGAGTTAGAGGAACAGCCGCCATCTTCGTATAAACGAACGAGCAAAGGAGAACGTGTTAAAAAAAAAGGGCCGGCCTGTTTTTTTTTCTTAAGGGTTTTAAATTGTAAATTAGGGTTATTTTATTTTAAACTTGTTTTAATTTGTATTTTTTTTAAACCGTTTAATTTTTCTAGTCGTGTGACTAGGGGACAAGCTACGTGGTGTAGCTTGAGAATTCGCAACTCAGTGGCTGAGTTGTGGCAGGGTTTTGAGCGTAGAGTTAGATTTAGTCGATAGCGGGTGTCGCGAGTTTACGTGTGTAAGCGAGGGACTATCTAATTTCTAGTAGAAACCTTGGGGGCAGCACGTAGGCAGGGTTTTGTCGAAGCTGGGTAAATTCTGTGTCGTTCTATTTCTGCTTTTATTATTCTGCTATTATCTGTGCTTCTATTGTTCTGTGATCTGTGTTGAAATTATTTTATAAGCTTCCGCAATTAATTTTATAATTTATACTATCACCCTATTCACCCCCCCTTTAGGGTGAAATCGATCCTACAGATGGTACCGAATATATCATCCTCTGCTTGTTACCAACCTTTACCGAGGGCCCTCTAGCATACGAACCATAATAATCAGATACACGACGTCATAGCGTGTAAAGATATATCTAGAAGAGGATGATCATATCCTACTTAGGAGCAATCCACTTATCCTTCTTGCATCTAACCCTGTTTTGGTCATTTCCGGTTGATGAGGCCTGAGGTAACGGTTACCTTTCACAAATCACATATCACATCACTTAGAATGCCACACGGCCATGTCCGTTGACAACTAATTGTCTTCCATAAAAATACAACCCTTAAGCTCATATGTCTCAAGGAGGGTGTTAAGCTAAGAGAACTTGCCTTCTCCACCACCACTGATGTACGTTTGTAAAAACCAATATACGTAATCATTAGAAATGCAACGTCGGACAAATATCATACAATTTGTTCAGGAACAAGACAAACCGAAGGTACTTTCCTACCACATACAGTCAAGGAAATCCCTAGGATTAATAGTGAATAGTCCTTGCATTGGATATTTCATAATGAAGAGACTACTACTATATATATATTGCGATTTTAACTCCAAATGATCAACAAGCAGTCCCCCACTATGAAAATCCTAAATATCAATATCATCGATAACCTGCACAATCGAACGCATAAACGTTGGTCCGAAGTGGTTTTAGGATAAACCAATCTCGGTCTCTTCGCACCAACAACGCAAAAGCGTTTCTCAACCTTACACAGAAACTAAGTCTCATAGACTTATCACGTCTCCAACTTTCAACTTGCTATCCTTTGCCCAAAAAGGATGATCGATAGATTAGAGTAATACTCCACACTACACGAATCAACATCCTCTACATAAACGATAATCAAGCCTACACAGAAGGCTACGTACGAAGTGAACAACTAAATAGTTCCCACATCAAGTCGAGGAATTGAAATAGCAAAATTTGATAGTCGGTTGTTTAACTATCAAAGAAATAAACAAATATTTAGCACCATAAAAAATCACTAGGCCTTTTAATTAAACTTTTATTAATTAAATCACTTGCCAAATATTCACTTTAAATTATCTTTTAAAAGATATAATCTCAAAACCATTTCAACTTCTATATTGGAAAACATATCCAAATACTTATTTCAACAATATGAGTAATTCACAATTCACTTTATTTTCAACACTTAGAAAATATCCTATATACTTAAATCACGATTATGTATATATTTTATTCTTTAAGGAAAAGATTTTCTTTAAACACATTTATTTGGGTCAAAACAAATGTTGCGTAAAATATCATTACGACAACCCAAAATCACCAGTATGGGGATTCGAAAATTAGATAGATATATAAATCCCATATACTATACAAAACATTTCCTTTTGAAAATCATATGCTACAACAACAGCGTCACATTGCATCATTTCCTTGCTTCTCGAAAACGTCTATTTCAACAATGAATGTTGAAAACTATGGTTTCGATACTTAACACACTATAAAAAATCTTTAAACCATTTTACTCCATTTAAAATATCACTTTCCCAAAACATTTATGTAACTTTAGAAGATTTATTCACTGTCCAAAATCATGAATATAATGCATTTACTAAATCCAACATTTCTACACATTTTATTAAAGGATGATCCACTATCCAAAATCGTGGATATAATTCCTTTAATCCAAATTCATTATTTATACACCTTTAATTAAAGGATTATCTACTGTCCAAAATCGTGGATGAAATTCCTTTAATAACTTTTATATTTAACTTATCAAAATAAATTGATTTCGGATTTATAAAACAATGTTTTTAAATTCACATTTCTATTTTATAAAAAACTTAAATTTATAAAATCTTTTTAATAACGAATTCCATTTATCGCTCATTTATGTGCAAAAATCAAATTATAAGTTAATTACTTATAATTCATTTATTTACAAAATCATTCTTTTATAAATTCACAAATTTTAAATCTTATTACTTATAAAATCCATTTATAACTCCATTTTAACTCTTATAAAACTCATTTTTAATCCCATTATTTTGATTTATAAAATATCCAATTTTATAAATCTTATATCTAAACCATTTATAATAATTCAAAAATCTCAATTTAAACTATTTACAAGATAGTTAACTTCATATTTCAAAAATCACATTTCAATCATATTTCACAAAAATCATAATTTTTATAACATAAAAATTATAACCTTTATTTATTTAAAATAAATTCATTCTTTTAACAATTCAAAATTTAATAAAATATCTATTTTCGAAATCACTTGGAAATCCTTTTAAATTGAAATCATCACTTTAACATTTAAAATTACCAAAATAGGCCCAATGCTGCAACAGTACTAAATGCATCAATCACGACATCCAAACATCATATATTATATGATAACAACATATATCATAATATCTGTAAATAAATCCAGTACGGGTAAGGAATCCAGTTGGATCCCTCCAACTTGTCACCTGCAACAAATATACATAACAGAATATGTGTACAATGTCCGCTTCGAGGCAGAAGCTCGTATAAAGGGTTATCCGCTCATACATGGGAAAGTATAGGGTCTCATCTGCTTCTATAGGCGGGAATATATCCAAATATCAATCAATATATATATACAGTATATCCAAATAATCATCAATAAACATAAACAATATTATTTCTCACTTATATAAAAGTATCAGTGAGTCAGAAAGAGTGAGTTGCACCCACATTGATTCCAATAGTAGTTTCAGCATTTTATTTCGAATAAAATTAAATGAGTGTTTAATTTTGCCCAAAATTTATACCAGCTCCAATCAACTCTAAACCAACTAAAATGTAATGCTCCTCAATACGGACCCAACGCAACTTGTTTCATCAAAAACGGACCTCATATGAAGAAGTTATGCATTTTTACAGTTTATATGAATTTATAATATAAATCAATTACAAAAAAATTTATTTTAAACCTAATCAACCACGGCCGTTACTTTTGGAAAATGAGATCTGGGCCATGCGATGCTTCTCCGTCTTCCTTGTTCAACTCATTCAAATAAACTCAAAGGACGCCATTTGTTTTGGAATTTTCACGACCCTAGGCTCATCGATGAGACGATCCACTTCCATCAACGCCTCACCTAGCTCCACCATCGGCTGCAATATCAGGAAGTTCGACCTCACATTTGCTTCATAAAACATAAGTGAATGGAAAAGCTTTGATGGGTGATTCTGGTCACCTCGTCATGATCCAGGCGATCAACGCCATCGAATTTATAGAGCTCGCGATGCTCTTCGATTCTCTAGTTGAAGTTGTTGCCTAAAAGTGCATGGATGAGGAGATTGGAGGGGGAGAAGATTGGTTGTTTTCGACCATCGAATCTGAAAGTGGCGGCTTGCCCTAGATACGGTAGGGTTTCGTGAAAAATGAAAATAGTTTTGGCCTTTTATAGAAAATTTCACGACATTATTCCCCCGAAAAATTTTCGAACTCGAAATGAAGCGTGTCGCATTGCGTTTATAATGTTTTACCCCTATTCCAAACATAATGGAATATATATAGAAACCCAGTTCGATCGTATTTGGAAGATACATTTTCGAATCGAATTATTTAAATTTAAAATTTACGTAAACGAATTTCTACGCGTTTTAGCTTACGCCGGACAAACCGTAAATCCGATTGATACGAAATTTAAAATCCTATAATAATGTAACATTACAGATCCAATAAAAATAGTTTCGTAAAAATCCAAGATTGTTTGAAAAATGGCTATTTTTACATGTTAATTATATATTAAAATATTCAATTTCTGTAATTTAACATTCAATTCAATTTTAAGACTTCTCTAACATCATTCTAATTCAAATGGAATTTAATTAAACATTGTAAATCATTTTTATTCACATTAAATACAATTTAAAATTATTTACACAATTTCAAATATTAAATTAATTATTTAATTATCCCATTAAATCAAGATATTCGAAGTATATGTTATTGAGCTTATAAAATTAACTTGTGAATTTGAAATCAATTAAATATACAAATTTCAAATGATAGAAATTCTGGTTCATTATAGATCTTATTTTTATATTTTTTTTGGTTATATGGTTATATACATACATACATAAATATATATGATGTTGTGTTTGGATTATGATATGGCTTGGATGTTTTGTGTATGTGCTAACTTGTAGTTTAGCATTTGATTTGAGATTGATGGTTAGGTGATGTGTTTGGATATAAATTTGGTTATTTTACTACAATATGATGATGGTGTGATTTGGTACCTTTCATATATGCTCGGATAATGGTTGAAAGGTATGAAAGGTAGGAACATGAGATCCATTTTGAAAGTCTAATCGTTTACTTGCTTTGAGTTAGTAAATGCTTTATTTAAATTCTAACTCAAGTTAAGGTTTTCGAAAACCTTTTCTTTTGTGTATTAAAAAGCAATCCAAAGTAAGGTTAAAATTTTAGATGGTAACTTAGGGAAGTAATTCTAAGTTATTGCATCCATAGCGATAGTCGTTATGGATGCAGTTCGGAAAAGCAATTTCTAACTTTATTTTTTTTTAAATGATTTGAAAACCTATTTTTCAAACGTAATTAGCAACACATAAGTTAATTAAACTTGATTAAGTATGTTTAATAATTAATTAATTAATTTAGGATAATTATTTATTAATGGATAAATTTTTTAAATAGGCTTCAGAAAATAACCTATTGCGAAAATAGGTTTCATTTCAAACTATTTACAAAAATGGGCTTCGTTTTTGCACCAACATTTTGCATTGCATGTATATGGAATGCGCATATGTATGTATTATCAATGGGCACGCCAAATATGTGCACTAAGGCGCGTTTTGGAACGCACATAAACAATATTCTTACATTGTTCATGCGCGTTCCAAGAATAAACACTGAGGAATTTCATTAGTGTGCATACTTGGAATGCACATTAAGTGGACACGGCCTTTAACAGCCAGTCCTCTGTCTTTACAAAGCATCCAATTTTCCTCTTCACCTTTCAAACTCGGTTCGATCCACATATCTACTGCGGGACTCATGTATGAGTATATGGTCCTCCACCAAATAGAAGAGATGATTGGATCTTTCGAAATTAGGGTATCGACGTTGGGGCTATGTTACTTGTGTCGAATGTTGTCCCTTTTCGATATTAGTACGATTTGTTTTCATTACATATAGTTCAATAACCTTCATTCCAACGGAAAACAAAGAACGTAAATCATCGGTCCAATAAATCTATAGCCGATGAACCGCCATCTCTAACCCATTTACAAACCAACTTCACATCAAACATATGAGGATCAATTTTTGCGATATCATAAACGCAGTGTTCGAGCTCTATGAAAGTACAGTGTTTTTTCAATTTTCATTCTTTCCGCTTCCCTCCGATATATTTAGGTTTATCCTAATCATCTATTACTAATTCTCCATCATAATAAATAATCGTTGGAACAATTGACATTGTCTAAAAACAAAAACAAAAAATGAATGATTTTTCAAATTCTACAAAAAAACTACTAAAATCCGAATAGATTACCTTGATTTTTTGATCAAATAGTCATATCTAGGAATCTTCAATCAAATCTTCACTTAATTTGCCGATTTTGGAAATTTGAGATTAGGGGATGTGTTTAGGTTTAGGGATTGGGGAGAAATGATGAAATGGAGGAGAAAGCGGGAGACTGGCTGTTAAAGGCCGTATCCACTTATTGCGCGTTCCAAATATGCGCACTAAGGAAATTCCTTAGTGTGCATTTTTGGAACACACACGAACAATGTAAGAATATTGTTCATGCGCGTTCCAAAAACGCACACTAAGGAATCTCCTTAGTGCACATATTTGAAATGCGTGTTAATAATATATACATATGCACGTTCCATATACACGCATTTGCAAAGTGCTGGTGCAAAAATAAAACCTATTTTTGTACATAGTTTGAACTGGAGCCTATTTTCGCAATAGGTTATTTTCTGAAGCCTATTTCAAAAATTTGTCCTATATTACTTAATCAGTAATTAGGTTAAGTAATTAGTGACTAATTAGTGATAATTAAGTAAGTTATTAAGAGGTTCTAATTAATGATTAATTAAGTTAAAGGGTAATTATTTTTATTTAACGAAGTTTAATTATTTTAATTATTATTTAATTAAAGTTTAACTATTTAATTAAAGATTAATTATTTAGTTGATTAGTGATTAATTTTAAGTAAATTTTTATTTGTTTAAAGTTTAAGTACTAATATACTTGTTTATAATTAAGACTTAATTATGATTTGATTTTGATTATTTAAGATTTAATTAAGCTTTAATTTGTATTAAGATATGCTTTAATTATTAAAGGTTATTTTAACCTTCATCGGTTATGTTTTAAGTTAGATTCTTTTCTAAGTGGTTTCATTTTAACCAAAGGATCTCTTATCCATGATATTAAATAGACAAACAACTATGAATAAGTTAGAATGTGATTTTTTGTGTTGTATGAACATTCTTAGCAGAATAAAACATTGTTCTGCTATAGGGTAATGGTTTGGACATATGTTTAGCAGACTAAATCCCCTTTCTGCTATTAATTGATTAAATTTTTTAGAACATCTATTTAGCAGGACAAATCACCATCCTGCTATTTTGTTATTTAAACATGTATATGCTAGTTGAGATGTATTGACATGTTATTCCCTGATTTGATAATTAGTTGAATTTACATATATGTTGGCCTATGTAAATAATTGATAAGTGCCTTGGAATTAAATTGAAATAAAATGATAACTTCAATCAGTACCGTTGGGACTGCTAAGCCTCATTTGGAATTTATAAAGTATGTTTTTGAATTTACTTAAATTCTTTAATAGATTTGAGACTAAGGGTTTATAAATGGTTTTTCAAGTTATATAATCCTTATAAAGATATTTATAAATGATAACTCGTGTATAGAATGGGGTTTTACTATCAAAAAGGGTTATTAAGGTGTCTTACAAATGGTGTTTTGCAAATGATATTTATAAATGAGTATAGAAAAGTTTATATAAAGAGTTTTAAAAATAGGAAAAAGGTTTATAAATCATTTCAAAGATTTGGAAAGAGGTTTACAAATTAACTTAAAGGTTTATAAAAGTGGGTTATAACTTTATTTTGAAAGTTATAAGTTAATTAAAATTTGAGATGAGATTCTAAAAAGGGAACTTTTGATAAAGGATAAGTGGAATATTTTATTTGGAAGAAATGTTGGTTTATTTAATATGGGATTTGGAACGAAGAAAACTATTAAAAGTTTGTAAATATACTTATACTTATAAGATAAGTATATGATTTTGTTTCAAGGCATGAAAAGTAAAATGTTTTGGTAATATACTTATAACATTGGGATAAGTATATAAATGTTTTCCAAGTAAAAAAGAAATATAAGAAGTTTAGGAATATTGTTTTGAAAAGATCTTGTGATTAGGTTTTATAAAGTGGTTTTATTAATTAAGAAGAATTAATAAAGGCTTAGTGAATCTCATATGGAAATTAAACCATGATTGGATGTTTGTTTATTTGATAGTTAAATAGACAACTAACAAATTAAGACAAAACATAACTTTTGAAATATCTAGGAGAAATACGAGAATTATATTATACAGTTACCGTCGAAGGTGCTATACTGTATGTATAAACTTGTTTTGTTCTTTTAGGGTGAATGACAAGGAAATCTGTCCACAAACGGTTAGGAGGTGAACTCCGCTGTCATTATTTGTCTGAAATTTTCCTAAAGAATCGGGGTTGAGTTTACCGAAAATATCGAAAGTTGTTTCGAAGTGACTAAGATCGGATATGCTATCTGAAAACCAAATTGATCCAACTCAAGCGTTTTGAAATGAAGAAATCTTGAAGCATGGGATCGAAGGTGGAGACATTGAATTGCAAGGGTTGCTTGCTACTAATCCTGAGGGTGGTTTAAAATGGATGTAGTAGAAGTAGTGCCTTTTGTTTGTCCTTACCCTGGACAACTTTATGGATGAATGCTGGCATTGCATTGACGCCTCGAGGACAGTGTTAGCATTCCAAGATGGATTGCTATTCAGAAAGGTAAAGCGTAGTCACAAGCCTCACAACTGCAAGGAATGTCAAAAACAAGGCATGCAACAGAGCTACGTGGTTAGCTACTATTAGGAGCAGTCACCCCATTCTAGATGTCCCTTTCAGATTTGGTTTGCGTGCACATACCGTGGTAGTATAAGGCCACGTGTTAAGGAGGTGAGGTAATCCGGTCTGCTATGTTAAAGGAGAAGCTGGCTCTGTGTTACCAATAGTGCATTTTCTAGAGGTGTATCATCGAAAGGTAGTCTCTTACCTTTCCAATGTTGGAATCCAATCTCCAATACGTGCCTTACGTTTTTGATTGTAAAGCCTAGTATGTTTGAATTTGAGATGCAAGCATTTCATCTATTTTATCTATTTACTTTAAACCTAGACACTATAATAATATCACTAGATTTTGATCTAAATTGTTTTAGTTATCATAAGGTAAATGCCCATTCGTTTTTATATGCAGTGTGGTCTTGTGAGATACTTTTGTGAAAAGTTTTCAGATATAGAAATCAGTTTGGTTGTTACTTTTTATCGAGTTTTACTCAGTTGGTTTGCCATACTGACCCAGGAATTATCCCATTTAATGCTCAGGTCAGACCGAGCATGTTTTTCCCAGATTAGCTGGATACTTTGGAGTTAAAGAGGAGCTGGATGGTCAAGACATCTTCACATATATTTTTCTTCCAATGTATTATAGAGTCTGCATGTTTGTCAATATAAGAATAGGATTCTATAACTGTCCAAATTTGAGATAAGTCTAGTGTACTCTAATGTTGTATATATGAACAAAGATGTTTCCTTTTTGTAAAGATCATTGTTTTATTTATATATTATTCGCTGCGTTGTGAGATTCTGTGTTGTTTAGTATTCATCTATCTTCTACCTTCTTCTTTCACCCTAACAAATCAGTATTTCTGGCACTTGAATGTTCGATATATAATACGGTAGACGTATAAATGTCGATTTATGAGGGTCGAAAATCTGGTTCGTTACACCTCTCCTTTGGGAATTGGGATATGCGATCCTTTTTATGGGTCCATATGGATCTGGAGGTCCTTCTGCTGAATTTTCAGGAGATATTTGGTCATCTTCATCTATAAATACAGGCTTAGCTGTTCATTTTGGGGACTTTTACGCTGCTGGTTGCTTTATATTCTTTTGTAATTTAGGATTTTCATCTAATCCTTATTATACTCAGTTTATAAAGTGATTAATAAAGCAATCTATTTTGAGTGGACGTAGGCAAACAACACTGTACCACTGTAAATCGTTGTTTGCGTGTTATTCTCTCAATTTACTGCTATTTCTTTATTGCTATCCTCTATTTTCATTTTATATTCTTCACTTATTTATCTTCAAAGCTTCTACTGGGTGTTCGTGCTGATTTTTTGTGCAAACAGGCACGTTCAAAAAAAGGTTTAGAATTTTTCAACTTGATTTCATATTTTTAAGAATTGATTTGTTTTCGAGCTATCATCAATTGCTTAATGATAAATATTATTTTAACTGAGAAAATTCCATAAATTATTTTTAAGCCCAAAATGTGTTTCCATGTTTTCTAAAATTATAAAACTTGTAATTTTTTATACAATTATTTACATTAATTTATTATGGAAGAAACAGTTTTATTCAATAATATATATATGTATATTATGTATACATGCATACATACATATATATATATATATGCATGTTCATTTACAAATATCGATATCTTGTTTTGCTATACTGTACAAGCATATATTGGATAAATTACAGTACATGCAAAATGAGCTAATGTGTCTGTTGCAATGTAAACCCCAACAACTATATAAAGGCATATTATACCCTTCACATATTATCATGTTACACCTACGTGCACGCATGCATATACATATATATATATATATATATATATATATATATATATATATATACGCATATATATATATATACATGTGTGTGTATTTGATATATATATACACACACACATATACATACATACATATATGTATGTATGTATTTGATATAGATATATATATATATATATATATATATGAAAATTAAATCTATCAATCAATTCAAATTAAAGAGAGACATGAAAGGTTCATCTCTCCATTTAATGCAATTAATGCTCTCAATCAATTACTTGTTTCAGGAAAGAAATGGCAGGTTTACTTTCCTATAAATATTAACTCTTATTAATAAATGTTATGTGTATTTGATACACCATACATTTAAAATTAAATTTGTTTAAACTTCCTTTTAAATAAAATAAATGGTTTTATTTAAAACAAATTTAGAAATGTTCTAATTAAATTAGGATTCATTGGCACAACTAAGATCCAATAGGGTAAAAAAAATTGAAATTCACTTATTTCTTCCACTGCGGACTGGCCTAGTTCCTTCATATATAATAGAAAGAGAAATGTATTTTATTTTGAATAAGATTTTAGTATAGAGTTCATAAATTATAATAAATCACAGAATTTCCCCTAGGATATACCATAACTTTATCATATTAATAATGAGTTGTAAAGGGTATCCACTATAAATATATGTTGACTTAAATCTCTTAAAAATGAGTAGAAGTATAAGTATAAAATGCATAACTTGAGAGTTGGTATGAAATATTAGAGAAAACAACTTTACAAACTATGTGAGTTAATTTGTTTATCCTTTTTACTATACATGATGAAACATATAGTACGATCACTAGAACCAAATAGCCTCTTAACAGCGTTTGAAAACTGTTGTTAAAGGATATAACAACGTTGTTAGAAACACTATCTAACAACATGCGGTCATTGATATACAATTTCAAACAGCTAAAAGAAAACGCTGTCAAAAATAATTTTATACAGCGTTATTTTGTTGTTGTTAATTAGTTTTCTACAACGTTTATATTTTGCTTTTTTAAAATGAAAATAGCGTTTTCAAGTTGCTGCGAAAAAGTGTTTAGGGTATTATTTTCCGCTTTCATCAAGCTATGACAGCGTTTAAAATATGCTATCTAAAGCTTATTCATTAATTTTCAATAGCAATCCATAATGCTATTAATACGTATTTCATCAGTGGTTCATAAACTCAGTAGTATCAATATACTTTATCTTTTCAAAGAACTCACAGTAAGGTATTAAAGCTGTCGTATTAATATGAATTATTTTTCCAAAAATTTGACCACACATTTTAAATGCCGTCGTTTATGACATGTTGTACAATTGCAATATTCACATATCATTAATCAATTGCATTTAATTATATTTCAATTGGATAATATACAAACAGTGCCGGCCCGACTATATTGGTTGCCCTAGGCAAAATTGGAAGGAAAATGACAAGGAGAAATAAAATTGGTGGCTAAGGGAATTGAACCCTGGTTAATAGGATACAATTTAGGTATTAGACCACTAAGCTATGTGATATTTTGTTAAATATTTACCCTGCTACATTCACAAATAAATATTTTTTAAAGCATCCGGTACTTTTTGTTGCCCCCTCCGTCACCTCCGGCGGCGTTGCCCTAGACGAATGTCTCGGTCGCCTTGCCTTGAGGCCGGCCCTGTATACAAATATATACAAATGAAACTAAAAACTCTAAAATAAAAGCATAACAATTAATCATTTTCATAAAATAAGTTGAACACAATATTCATAAACAAAGTTTACTCAAACAACGATGATATTTATATACCATCTTCATACAACATTAAACAAAGGCACCATATCTACAAAGTTTGCATCAAATATTAACGATAAAACATGCAACCAAAAACTTTTCATGTGCTAACTGGGCCGAACCTCCAAAAACCTAAAGAGTATCTTGTGCGTTTTTTGCATCTAAAAGCTTCACCTACCTGTAACAATGAAATTTAAAAGTTAGTGATCAAATACACATTTAAAATAACATATTTAAGTTGCAACTACTAAAAAATTGCTACACAGATTATCATAGTAGCATTGTAACGACCCGTAAAATTCGATGATTTAAAATGAGTTAATTTAATAAGATTTTAATTAAATTTAGAAAAAATATCTTATAATTTATATTGGAGCGAATGTAGAAATTAGATGTAGCAATTTTAATTTATTGTTAGCAATTCAAATTTCATGGCAATTAATTGAAATAATTTAAATTGTCATACTTGGTTATAAGTTTAATAGAAGAAACCAATGGGAATGTTGAATTAGTGTATTATTAATAAAAATATTAACTAGAATGGAATTCAAATTAATATAATAATGGAAAGAATAAATTGTTGCATTTGGGTATAAGATTAAAATATAAGTAAAATAAAACGTAACAATAATGATTTAAGCTAATTATTGATAAACTGAATGAAATTACAATAATTTAAAATGTGTAAAACGTTATACTAGTCTTTGGATTGAATATAAGGAAACAAGTGTAGCCTTGGTAATTAACATTTATTTTTGACAATAGAAGTGAAACCCTAATAAAGAGATAGTGTTAATTGTTTCCCTTGGGTCTGTAAACAATAAACTTAAATGTAGTAAAAGTAAACAAAGGCAATGATTATGTGTTGCCCGTTTATTTAGTCTATTATTTGAAATCAAAGAAACAAATGTATATACATGATTAGCTAATGAAATAATAATAATATAATTAGTGGTAATTAAATAAAAGCATAAGTATTTTAGAACTGTAACGGTTGCTTGATAATAGGGAATTCATGGATGAAATTAAAGACATGGTAACACTTGTGTAAGTTACCTGTTTATTTCATTTTAAAATTGGAAATCAATTAGAGTAAGGGAACCTTAATGTTATAAAAATAAGAATTAATGCAATAACTAAATTAGTGCACACCCTATTAATTGAAATAGATTATAAAGTTTGGATTGATTGAAATTACTAAAGGGATTCGAAGTTATGTCAACTGATGAAGAAATACGTAATAAATTGGAAATTTATACAAACAATGTCCGTTAACTAATTATTATGTTTGTGTTGATAATAGACGTTACTTTAATGGTAATGAATAAAACAAAAGAAGTGTGAATGGATAAATTACATAGAAACTAAGGTATGTATAAGTAATAAATTGGTATAAAAATAGAAGTAAGGTAAATTCATTAATTAGCTTTAACCCTTAATTAATGTGTACAATTGATATAAGTACATATTTAGAAATGTAATATTTATTCTAATTAAGATGTAAATAGGCGTATATTAGTGCAATGGGAAATAAATTTCATTTAAAGGTAATTAAATATTATCTTAATGTAAATTTGAGACAATATTTGAAATTAACATTAATTCCATTCATAATATAACAATTATTATAAATTACCTAATTTATTGGTAAATGAATTTATATTAAATGAAATTTAATTTATTGCACTAGTTGAAATGAAGATGAAATTTGAATATATTAATGGAATGAAATGCGAGACAAGTGTGAACTGTGTTATAGGATAATAATAGACTCAATTAAAGTGTTGGAATTGAATTTAATCGGTTTAATTTGGAACTTACTAAAATTAGTTGGATTCAAATTTATAATAAAGAGATTTTTTTTGAGTAAACGGAATAAAAACTATAATTGGACAATTAATTAACTAAATTGATATGGAAATTAAGGAGAAATTTGAGAATATAAAGACAATAACTATGAACCTATGTAAATTTCACCCATGTGATAATAGGTAATTAAATAATAGGATAAAAAATTCAATTAAATGGAAACTTTGAAAATAAGGTTTATAATTTCTAAATATAATGAAATGGAACATTTAACACTGCAATTGATAGATTTATCAACTTTAAATTTACATCTAAACTTGTTTAAATTTTTGTAAATGGTTAAGAAATATAAAAGTGATAAAGTTGGCAACTATAGAATTGAAATTTAAAAATTGGATTTAATTAATTAATTATTAATTTATTTAATTAATGTAAAAAAAGCCATTTTGGCCACTGACTCGGATTTCGATGAAACTAGTTTCATCGGATCTGTAACGGTGAATTATTGTAGGACTTCAAGTTTCGTAGCGATCGGACTTGTCGTTTGATCGTACGGACACGAAACGCCTTGAAATAAATGCAATTGAAATCAATTGAAATCAATTTGAAAAATATTGATTTTAGTATAACTTCTTCATACGATGCAATTTGAACCTGAAACCTTTTCCATCGTGTTTAAAATATTTTAAAACATCTGTTTTGATATATGGGTTGACCCAATTTCGTTCCGTAGTAAGAACGGGCTTTTTGGGTCACTTTGTCATTAGCGCGTATATCTATCAACCCGATCCATCTATTTTATTTCATTTTTGCCTATAAATATCCCGGTTATAAACACTAGCCCTCTATTTCTCATTTTTCTAATTTCAAACTCCTCAGAAAAATTTGAAAAAATATATGTTGAAGCTCTCGAAGTGCGTAACCTTCTGGTGAAATTCGTTTTTTGTTTTGGATTGCCGTTTGACCGGTAAAAATCGAAGAAATCTCGACCGTTCATCACGTCGAAATCAAATTCGTCGTATCGAGAAACCCATTCTGGGTTTTGTAGAGTGGACCGAGGGGATCGCATCGGCATAGTTTGTTCATCGAATCGACGGTTGGATTTCGTGCAGTTTTTGAGTAGGGTTAAATTATATGTGGCGGCTGTCATATTTTTGGGCTCGATCGGCGCGAGGAGGGGGGCGTTCAAGGTCGTGGGAAACTCTTTGAGGAGGCGCGCGCGGTTGGAGGTGGCCGAGATGGACTGCGACGGCGCGGTTATCGATCAAAGCCGTGGCGGCTATAGCGTGTCGCAGTGTTTTGCTGTGCGCGTTCGTTTTGCCTGGGAAGATGTTGAAGGCGTGCGCATGCAGGTGAGTGACGTGGCAGTGGTATAAATGTGTTCTCTTTTCTTTTATTTTTAAAATTGAAATTCGATCACAATTTTCGCTATATCTTTCACATACGATGCCCATTTCACGCGCGGTTTCTTTTGTTAAGATCGTATTGAAATTTCGGACTTGATGACGCTGGTATGGACGAATTCTGAGACGTCAAATTTTTGGGTTTAAATTGAATTTAAATTCAATAAATTCAAAAGGTGAGTGTTTTAACCCACTCACAACTTCTAAAATTTCTTATGTTTGTTAAATTAATTTATGGTATGATTTAAAATTTATTTATGACTGTTTGGCATAGTTTAATCATCATCTCAGTTAAATCGCATTTATTTAATTAAATTGTTATTTAATTTTTCATTGCATATAAACTACCAGTTAAACAGTTATTTAATTTATTATTGAATATAAACTGCTATTTAATACCTGTTGTTTATTATCCGTTCTATATTGATGCTATTGTTTGAATTTGATGATGATTGTGATAAATGGTTGATGGTTGATATTGGATGAATGGATGTTGTATTTTATATCGTTATAAACTGCAAGTTATTATGCATTTTCATTTCATTCGGGATTGCGGTTTGAAATGATATATAACCGCAAATTTTTATTTTTAAATTACGGATTGAAATGATAAATATCCGTATCACTTGACCATAGGATAGAAAATTATATACAGGCACCACGGTCTATATATATATATATATATATAATATTTTGAAATGATTTTCTATGGTTTTGAAAAGGAATATACAGTTTAATAAATATTAAATTTTAATATTATATAAATATTATTATATATATAGTTAAATCCTTGAATTTAAGCTATGTATAAAATTGATTAATAAAAATGAGTTTAATAATGGAGTTGATTGTTTTGTCTTCTATGGTTTAGTACCTATTTGAGATATTGTATATATAGAGTTTTTAATTGACTTAAATGAAATTTAAGTTAGGAGATAAATATGAAATTGGTTTAAATTGAATTATTTAAGAATTGTACTTGAATAAATTTTGATCTGGAATTTAAATAAAAATGGAGATTTTAAATGGATATGATTCTTATAACTTGATTTGGTTTAAAGTGATTTAAATAAATATAAAGTGGAGATAAATGAATTTATCAAGTTAAATAAACTGAAAGAATATCCAGTTGTTTGAAGTTAAAAGTTTTTCTTAAATTATATGGGATTTACTAAGTAAACGTTTCAAATCTAAATAATAGCGATTGAATTTGATATATATGGAATTATCAAAGAATTAGTTTTGAAATGGTGGAATATTTAAAGCTTTGAAATATATGGAAATTTGAAATGGTTTATTTGGAGGTTCAAATTTGAATTTGGAATTTATTTATGGAATTAAAGAAGCTATTTTATTATATAAAGTAATTTAATATCTAAACCATTTAAGTAGTTGAAGTTACTTTTCAAAGCTATGGGTTTTCAAGGTATATAGATTTGAAGTGTTATGATTTTTGAAAAAGGATATACTTGAAATAAAAATGATATCATATTGATTTGGGTTTTAAAACGAAAATGATATCATATTTATATGGTTTTGAAATGCATATAATATTCTGGTTTTAAAGCATAAACTATTTTGAAAAAGACCGCGGCGTTATAATAACGTTCGGTTGTTGAAGAGACCGGGGTCGGAAGTTGTCATACTCTCTGCCAACTCCGAAAACCACTTTAACAACCGTGTACGCGGTAAAGATTCCAGAATGAAGTAGGATGGCGGCGGCGTTCCTTTGAGGTAAATACGTGGACCCGACTCCTGTGAGTTGGCATAAGGTGGCGAAAACAGGAGCGATTCTCGGGCCAATGAGGTCATTCCTCTAATCGGACGCACTCCTTCGATATTATACTCTAACTTTTGGTTTGATTCGGTGGCCACTTTTGATTTTTGATTTTGGGGGTGCTGTTCGAGGTGGGTGGTAGTAACTGCTATGCGTTACCACCAGTCCGGATAGCAATTAGTATATCTACCCTGGCATTGCCTAGTTGTGCCGTGTCACCTACCCTAGCGCGCCTTATACGATTTTGTTTTGTAACATACCTATAGAGTGCCCTCTGACAACGCCCAGTACGAGGGAGATTGCGGTACTGTATAGACTATGGGAATATTATGTGTTAAGGGCTATATGGGTAACCCCTTAACCCTATTTTAAAGTAAGTTTATTTTACTAATAGACACTATTATAATAGCGAAATATACTGCATAGTAAATAGTTTAACGGATCCTTAAGAGATGTAAATCCCGAGCATCTCTTGAGTTACTGCAGTCATATTTATTTCTGTTGATTTAACTTACATAAGATCTTTTAGTTCTGACTCGAGTGTTTTGTCTTTTCAATTCGCTCGGGTCAGTCCGAGCGTTTCAGGATTTGAAGATTTTACTCTACAGGACGAAGACGAAAATTTGTAGTACTATTATCTACTATATTATTCCACTACACTGTTGTATTCCTCTGTATTATTGATATTCTATGATATGTATAACTCTGATATATATTGTAAGTATAATTAAATATTTTGAAAAACAGCTTCATGAACTGTATATTTGATTAATATATTTTTCCCTTCCGCTGTGAGATTCTGTTTTGTTTTATTTCTTTCTTGGTTTTCTTATTTACCCAATAACAATCGCCCTTCCGTATGATTTGAATTGGCACGTGTGTCGATTTAAAGCGTGCGAAAAGGCGGGATGTTACAAGCATTAACTTAGTTTTGAATGCAATACAATAAAAACACTTTTTTATCACTATTACAAGTTGTTAACGCTCAGCTTTGGATTGAAACAAGTGAGAGATTGGTTTTGAAACAAACTGAGCATTAGCTCGGTTCTGTTTTAAAAATGAGACCTCGGTTTTGTTTCTAAGTTTTGAAACAAAACCGAGCATCATCTCAGTTTTGACTCCTCAGTTTTGAGGTTTAAAACAAACCGAGCGATAGCTCAGTTTAGTTTTAAACTGAGAGCTCAGTTCTCCTCAAAACTGAAAATTTACATCTTGACATAAAAGTATGAAGAGGGACCATACTCCACTACTGCTACAACTGACCGATCTTCAATAACAAGTTAAGGGTAGGCCTTTTAGGTATGTTAACTCTTGGTGTCAATTAGATGGATTTGATGATTGTACTTAGAACGGACTTGAAACTGAAACCTATGGTACTCATATGCAAAAATGACTTCTATCACATATTACAAAAAATTGCTCTAGTTTTACAAGTAAAACATGGTAACCGAAATCAAAGACACAGCAGTCAAAATGAAATGTTGCACATAATACTACTATTGTTTCGCATATACTACTGCAATGTAAGGAGCAACATAAAATTTTTGCTTTTGAAATTTCCAGGAACCAAGGACAGGCTTCGCTTGACGTGGATTTAAACAAATCCTAGGTGAAGAAAACGCATACAACTGCAGCTAGACAAGGACAGGCCACATTTGAATAAAACAAACCAAGGAGTAAGCTTGTAGACACACATACAAAGGTGGCTTCTCAACAGGAACCAGTTGCAAAAGGAAAGGCATGACAACCTTCAAAAAAAAAACCAAGGAGTAAGGTTGTAGACACACATACAAAGGTGGCTTCCAAACAAGAACTAGTTGCAAAAAGAAAAGCATGACAACCTTCTGAAATTCTATTGCAAAAGGATGGGCAAGGAGAGGAGGAGGTCCACTCTAGTTTTAGAAGTAGTTCTAAAAGAGAACATGCCAAGGTAACTACAAGTCAAATGGCATAGGGATCGTTTTAAGATTTAAGACTCGGTCTAAAGCGACGTTTGAAATCAGTTCAGCATCAAACCTATTTGATCTAGTATCAAACATAATCGACACCAAGCCAAATAGGGCCTAGCTATGGTTGCACCTAATCTCATGCATCACGAATCCATGTCCAAGATGATAGACCTATTGATGAGAGAGATAGAGCTAAAAGGGAACACTATAAGAGTAGGATTCATGATCATGATTTAAATTAACAAGGCATTGCATGCATGATTTTCCAAGGCATTAAAACCCTTAAATGAGTGGCTAACAAATTCAAAAGCAATAGGGACAAAATCAGTAACCTAAGCTATGTTCTGTTACATGAACACTTTTATGCATTTTTATAACAAAGTTTTAATTAACTAAGGTCCTAGGTTGAAGGTCATATCAATGAATATTAGGTGTGTGTTATGTGTGTATATTGTAGACTACAAAAAATTTATTTGAAAACTAGTTTATAGATATATGTACTGTATTTACGTACCAAAATATCAAACATAAATTATAAAAGAAGAATAAGAAAATGGTGAATCGACAATGGCCAAATGAACTAATGCCTAGAGCCAAAATGGTTCCAAACTTTTTCCACTGGCACACCAGCGGTAGGCCACCGGTCTACTAGTCGGAACTTCACCTAGAGCCGATGAGGTTCCAGGTGATCTTCGGCCAATTTCGGCTGAGTTCAGCTTGATTAAATAAAACATAAATCACGAGAAGCTGGAACACTACTATAATATAATTTGTATTTTGAATTCAAAATTCAACATACTTTTATTTTTAACATTGTGCATATTTCATATAAACAAGAAATTGTGACACTTACAAAGAAGTTGAATCCACTCTAACATTTGTAGTAGGTCATGCTACCGCCGAACCAATAGCATCTAATAAGCATTCCATGAATGACGTAGGCCACTCTAACAACTATTTCGGCGACAACCTCACCATCATTCCCGTGCTAATGCAGTAAACAACAATTATCACCAATTTGATTATGCTTACTCTACAACTAATAAAAACTAAATCACATAATTACTGATTTAAATATCAAATTTTGTATAATGTTTTAACCTTAATATGGTATATTTTTACCATTTGAGATACACTCTCTTCTCCGCAACTTTCTTTACCCTGCCAAATCAATAATATTTGAAATACATTAGATAATTTAAACTTGTAGTGAATTTGTAGCGGACATGCAGTAATAACAAATGATGCACATTTAGAACTTGTAGTGAATTTAAACTTTTAGTCACTTTGTTTTTTTTCGTGAATGTGAACTGAAAGTGCATGAATAGAAAAGAATTCTATGCATGAAAGTGTTTTGTATTAGGACTTAATATAAATTCTAGATAGGGAAAAAATATAAGACCATATTTTGACTATGATGGGAGATATAGACTGAATAAAAAAATATTTCAATCATTTATTGCTCATTTATTTTGACTATGATGGCATTAAGATGATTACACCTGGTTAACTGTTCATTTGTTGTTCTGGTACACTACATGTATTTGTACATCATATATGGAAATCAAAATTGACATGTCTGATTTAAAAATCCCTACTGGTACAATTTGATGGCAAAAATAAAATCAAGTATTAGCAAACACGTAATATATGCTATTTGAAGCTTTTCCAAAATTTCTTAAATGCAACCTAAAAAGTTAGTACAAGTAAATTCTAAATTTATATATTGATTTTAGTGTTGGACATTCATATCAGAATATAATCGTGTGATGTATAAAATTGCAAAGCGTAAAATACTTTGACACTTTTGTAATATCCACGTAAGCAATCAAAATGAGTTGTAAACTCAACCTACTGGAAAACAATACTTTTAGAACAAGGATTTGTTAGTGAGGATCGATGATTCAAATCCTTGGGTTGTTTTCTGTTGCAAAAAGAAATATGGTTGGTGCACTAAATCTTATCCTTATTTCAGCTTGGTACCAAAAGCAAAATGTGCATGTGGTGAAACGATGGATATACCAGCCTTTTGTGTGTCACCAACTCACTATTTATGTAATGAAGCTGCTTTACAATATGACTGATAAACAAACAAGATGACTAATTGTACTCAATTCACTTCGAAAAACTAACCACTTAAAAAATGTACCACTTTCTTCAACAAATAACAACCATTTTTCATAGAGCAGAGCATATCCTTAATGCAGTCATCCATGACGGTGTCCATACATGATCCATTGTCTATTATTCAAGCTGGTTAAAAATCGATTCATGTAGTGGAAAAATAGCCATATTATACAACAAACATAATATCTAGAAAATGTTTCCTGTAACAACTAATTTAATCAAACAAAATTAATCATGTCAAGTTAACTACCCACTGAACTCAATCAAGCTTAGCATATTTACGGCAATCAATCGATGTAATATCAAGCATCGTCAAAGCAAAATGGGTGGTGACAATATAATTTTATGTTGGAAAAAATAAGACTGTATTTTCTGTAAATTATTAAAATATAATTTGAAATCGTACCTGACGTTTCATTAACATGCGAACCAACCGCTCTAGCTCTGAAATCCTATGTTGACATTGAGCTACTTGCTTATCCTTGATTTGAGACAAAACTGCCTTGGTCATAGTCACACCCTTTCCCATTACTCGTAGTCGTCCCGATCTATCTTGTCCCAACACTAGTGAGAGAGCATCTTCTTTGAACTTACATGTTAAGCTAGACTGTGACTCGTTTTCAACATTTTTTATTTTCTCCTACAAAAATGAACACAAATTATATTTTGTAAATGAGTTCTAAATTATATATTTTCAAAAAAATATGCTTAAATAAATAGTACATATCACTTACAATAGCATCTGCAACATGCATACTTACTAGCTTACCACTTTTTCGAGTGTGAGATTTAATCCAAACATCAGATCTAGAAATGAAAGAGAGATCGATACTTTCCTCTTTCTGCATTAAAAGAGACAACATTAAACAAAACTAATAATGCTTCTTCAATTGTTAGTACCAGTTACACGGATGGTCTTTACATTCTATCAACCAAGTGTACAACAGTTCAGTTGCATGCATATCTAAACATATATGATGTACCTTCGTAAAATATGTAATGCAATATCGGGGATTCTTGCTTTAATGTTTCAAGTAAATATAGATGTTTCTTTTGGTTGATTCTGTAATATTTTTTAGATTCTTTTGTCAGTTTTGTAGTGGGTCTATTTCAGCAAGTTCTGAACTACAGATAAAAGTACCAGAGTTTTTATGGAAGGATGTCGAAGATCAATAGAGAAAAAAGATTAATAGAGAAGATCGTTCAATAGTTGTGATTGCACATGGATTGATCTGTCTACCTGAGAGCAATCTTATTACAGAAACATTGTCAAGTTTGGTGCTTTAAGTAGAGACCAAATTACTCAAATAAAGCAAACTTCCAATTAATGGTTGTAAATGATAGTCTCTTACTAAGTATTCATAAGCTCTACAGGATTAAATATTCCGGCAAGGACAGTTCTACGCACTTACTTATTTTCTACAAATTTTTTTGACCGCAGTTGGAAATGAGTTTAAAAATGGATTATTATTGCGTATCTTGTGTTTAATTCTTCATAGTTGATTCAATTCAATGTAGATACACAAATTGTTTGTTATAGCAGCTTAATCAAATACAATGTATGAATATATAAATACTTTGTACCACGTAGTTAATTTTTATAAATATGTATAATTGACAAAACCTGCTTTATTTTTTGTAAAAACCATTCAATTTTCGTAAATTTAGTTAATTTTTATATAAAAGTTTTATAAATTAGATTAATTTTCATAAATATAAGTTAATTTTTATAAAAATAGTTAACTTAGTTAAAAATATTATTAAAATTAATTAATTTTTATAAATTTGTTTAATTTTTATAAAATTTTGATAGTATTTAGAAATTTATCTAATTTTTATAAACTTTAACTTAGTTAATTTTTATAAAACAATAGTTAATTTTTATAAGTTACTTATATTTATAAAATTTTAGTTAACTTTTAGAAAATTATTTAATTTTTATTAAACTTGGTTAAGTTAGTTAGTTGTTGAAAAACTTAATTATTTCTTACAAACTAAGTTTTTTATATAATTTAGTTAACTTAGTTGAAAAATTGTAAACCATAATTAATTTTTATAAATATGTTTAATTTTTACAAGTGTGTTTAATTTTTATAAAACTTGCTTAACATTGTTATCTTTTGTAAAATTAGTCAATTTTTGCAAACTAGATTAATTTTTATAAAAATTCAACTTATTTAAATTTCTATAAAACTTGGTTGATTTTAAGTGGTTAGAATAAGTGTTTGGTTTGAATTTGCTACATTTGTTGTAAAATACTTATGACAATTGACTTGTACGTTATAATTAATTAAATTACTTATTTCAAAAAATGGATTTCTTAATGACTTTGACAATGGCTAATGGTCTATTATAGCAAGCTCATAAATTACAGAGAATTTAATCGATCGAGATATTAAAACTATAAAATATGTATCAAAGTATCACTGTTTCAATAATAGATTATATATATTTGATTATAATATGTATCAAAATACCTTTAATAACTGCAAAAATGTCTTCTTTCACTATATCCCAGTGTGTTTTAAAAAAGCGTGAGTCAAATCCGTCTGGATTCGAACTGCTATTATCATCAATTTAAAAAGTTGCAGCTATAATTTCCTCATCCATGACCTCAGCCTCAAGTCTAACTTGTGCTTTATCAGTAACAAATTTGTTTGCATGTGATAGTTGGTTAGCCCCCCGTATTATTGGCAGGAATTGTAACGACTTGTAATTTTTCCACTTTGAAAATGGAATATTTAATTTATTTTAACTATTCAAATGTAGAATTTTCAAACTTAAACAATCATGTTTCATATGATAAATAAGAATGGTAAACTTATTTTTGATATTGAATAAAGATTTTGGATTTCCATCGTAAAGTTGACAAAAGTCGAATTCCAATAAAGTACGATAAATATTCATCAAATTTGTTTAAAGGATAAATAATTCTTTTAAATATATATATATAATTGACATCAAACTCTTTTGAAAATAATAGTAATTTAATTTATAATGGTTCGATAAATATATAAAACTTGTTTTATAAAAGTTGACAAATTTCGTCGCATAACGATAAATCGATGTCGTATTTTTATAAATAGATTTGGATTTTATTTTATATTGTTTTATAAGTCAAATATACTTGTTTTAATTATTTAAATATAATAAGAAATTTATTTTGAAGTTTGGTTTAAAAAGATAAATTGTTTAACAAAAAGTTAAAATATGACCGTAAAATGTTTTGTCAAAAATAAACGTTTTGTTCAAAATAAGTTACCGCAACGTTATCACACCTTTGTTAATATGTTTTAACACATATATTACACATTTTAATAACTAAACATGTTTACTTTTACTAAATAATATTAGAAAACTTCTAAAAGTCATTAGTAAAAGTAAGTGAGAATTAACAAAAGTAAGAAAAAGTAAAAATCAAATCACATTAAATCAAAGTCAACATAATTATGATATTCTTTACTAAATTTTTAAGTGACTAAGACATAAAGTAAGGATGTGAAAGATGATGTTAAGTATTGAAAAAGTGGAGATCGATTTAGGTTGAAGTAAGGTTAGTTTGGTAATTTGGTAAGAGGTTATTTTGGTAAATTTACTACATCTTTCTTTTTCTATATATACACACTCCTTCTCACTTTCATTAACATTTTCTTCTTCATCTTTTCTCAAGCTTCTTCATCTTCTTTCTCTTCTCTTTAATGGCTTCCAAGCCATAGAAAAAAAATTAGAAAGAAACATTGTCGAAAGATTTACAAAATATTCAAAAGAAATTAATGTTCATTCTCTTCAAATCAAACTCATCTTTTCTCCATATTTCACCTCTTCTTCTCTCGGCCATAATTTCTTCAAAAAAGAATCAATATTCAAATCATGTATTTTTCTAGCGGCTACAACTTTTATATTTACCACTTTGTCTCATTCTAAAGTTAATCATGTCAAAAATCCACTTCTTTCCAGTGCATTTTCTTGCCCGGTTTTTAAACCAGAGAATAGGCTATTTTGTTTTGATCATAATAGATCCAAATTAAGAAATTATTTTTTTAACCCATATGAAATTCTAGTGACTACAAATTTTATGTTGATCCATTTTTTCAGTTTTGAGGTTTGCTATACCTGAAATCCAATTCTTTGAAGTACATTTTTGGGCTTTATATTTGTGAATCCGAGAATAGCATTTTTTCTTTTGATCATATCTTCTTCAAAACTAATCAAAATCAAGTAATCCGTTTTTTTATATTTAGGAGAAAATAATTTTCAACAACTTTTCAGTTAAGAAGTCTTCCAAATTTTGAGAATAAGAGAGTCAAAAATAAGAGAGAAGAAGACCTATTTTTTGGGTCTAATTTTAAGAATTCAAGGTCAAAGCTCTACCGCTTCTTCTCTATACTTTCGGCCAACCTCCATCTCAAGCCTCGGCCAAGCTATTGGAAGGAAGAGGTTTTTTTTTATAGTGTTTAAGTAGAATAGTAAGTAGTTAGTGAAGCGTGGATTAGTTTGAATGTTGGTAGCAAGTTAATCGCTTTGGTTTATGGTGAGAAACTTTATTTAACATCTCAATTTACATATATACATGTTTGATGATGTGTTATGATTGCTATGGTTGCTTATATATGCTTTGATCATCAAGTATTGATTGTTTGATATGATTATGATTGTTAATTTTTTTTTTTACCAAATCACGTTAATACACGTCGATAAGCATAAAGGAAATCGCTTTCCTTTTGAAAATGAAATGGCGTATATGAAATGCTTAAACCTTTTGGAAATAGTTTTAAAATGAGTTAGAAATGTTTTTTTAAAACATTTAAATATGTTTAAATAAATAAAGGAAGAATATCAAGATTTCATCTTGTACACTTTAAATATGTCCAAAATAATTTTCCAGAAAAATCACGCTTTTTGTAGTAAAGTGACCAAAGTTTGAAATTGATATTTTGAATGTTTTAAAAATATGAAATAAATTCTAAAAATCATTTAAAATATTTTATAAGTGATTTAAGTTGAAAATATGGATATCTAAATGATATAAAAGTCGTTTTAACGAATATAGCTTTTAAAACACTATTTGCAACACTTTTCGCGGCGCTTTTCGCGGCAGTTTTTAATAACTTTTGAAACGTAGTTTTAAACTTAACATTTCTTTCCTATATATTTTGTGAATGGTTTTAAAAGAATAATTAAGTAATTTAAAGATGATTTGAAAGTTTAATAAGAGTTTGAATAAATAGTTAAGAGAAACTGATTATACCACTTGAACAAAAAGTGAAGAATGTTGAATGTAATAACAAACTGAGTATGCGGAAATGACTAGTATATTTGTCCCGCTTGTGAGATCTAGAAAGATAAAAAAAGGTGTTTTACTAAGGTTAGATATGGAGCAACCAGTGCCATGAACTTACCTGGCCTATGTTTTCTTTTTTTGCGCTCGGGGAAGAACAGAACGAAAGGAAAGCTAGGATGCTCTAAAATAAAAAAGATTGTATTAGGTTTCCAAAATAGAAGAAGATTAGAATTATCCAAAATTTAAGCAATCTCTAAAATGAATAAATTACAACTTGGATTGCACAGAGATAATCTTCTTATACGTGGTATTAAAATCCAAAGAGGAAACTCGTCCTATTCGTGGAATTTAAAAGATGATTTCACCGTTATTCTGCCCATAGCATTTGTTGAATACGGAAATTGATGTTGAGTAAAATTAGAATGATTTCTATGATCTATTTACTCAATAATGTTTGCTAAGATTGATTTTAGGATTTATCATAAACGATGTCTTAAAAAACATTGTTTTTGACCTGCCTAAAAGTTAAAAAATTTAGATCGAGAGTTAAGTGAGGGAAATTGAAATATTATCCAAAGAAAAAGAATGAATTACTTAGAATAACTCTAAGACAAAATAAAGAGATTTCAAAATCATCCGAAAACCCCTTCAAACTAATTTTCAAAATAAAACATTTTAAAGACAAAGATATTCATGATGTAGGATTACTTGCCATTAGTCCGTGGAGGTAAAATTTACCATATTTAAAGTGGTAGTAGTGCTCTGTTATGAAAATCTTCAATTTGCAAAAATATGATTTGAAGTTAAGAAAGAAATCTTTTATTGAGATTTAGTAAATAATATGGGAATATTTTCCCTAAGTTAAAAGTTATAGCTTGAATATAAAAAATCTTTGATTAAGATTTAATGAGTGATTTCGAAAAAAATTCCTAAGTAAATGAGAAAATGATTTGAAATTATTTTAGGATTTAAGAAAGATTTAAATAAACCAAATGATTTGATAAATGAGGCTTAATGATTCCATATACTCTTGAAAAGAAAATGGAATAAATTGAAAAGAATATATCTAAGAAAGATATTTTATAAAAGATGAAATAATTGACTGATGATTGATATCCACATATGAACTTAACATCTTTTTATCGATGATTGGCCACGAAGGAATCCGGGTATGATTTGGGTAATTCCCATCAGAAAACCACTTCAAACCAATGTATATATTCGAATGTGAAGGCATGTTGAAGATGATGATTATTGAAGACTGTAAATCTTTATAGCATGAGGACTGCCTGTTGACATGCTTTGGGTAGCTCCTATTATAGAGTTATATATAGCAGTGATCTCCTTGTTGTGGAGATTTGTCAGATTGCAAGGACTACTCGCTACTAGTGGTAGTAGGAGAGTGCCTTCGGTTTGTCCTGTTCCGAGATAACTTGTATGGACGTTTGTTTGACATTGCATTTCTAAAGATTACGTACATTGGTTTTTACAAACGTACATCAGTGGTGGCGGAGAAGACAACTTATTTTAGCTTAACTCCCTCCATGAGGCGTACTGGCTTAAGGGTTGTATTTTTGTGGAAGGTAATTAGTAGTCAGCGGAAATGGCAATGTGGCATTCAGAGATATGATATGTGCTATGTGAAAAGATAATCGTTGCCTCGAGCCTCATCAACCGAAAATGACTGAAACAGGGTTAGATGCAGCAAGGCTAGTGGGTCATTCCCAATTAGGGTATGATCATCCCCTTCTAGATATATTTCTGTCCGCTATGACGTTCGGGATGTAAATTAATGTGGTTTGTATGCGCGGGCACCCGGTTTGAAGGTCGGTAACGACCGGAGGATGACATATTCGGTACCCTCTAGTTATAGAGGTAGGCCGGTCTTGTCTTGATAAAGGAGCTTTGTGATGGTTCCTCGGGACATCCATCTAGAGGTGTACCCATCGGAAGGTAGTCCCTTCACCTGGTCATTTTTATGGAAATCCATTCCTCAATAGAACCTGCGGTTTTGTTTGTATTGGCGTAATGAATAGCCTCGAAATGCTATATGGGTAACCATTTCGAATAAGATTAATAGGTTTATTTGCAAATGTTTTCAAAGAATGTCATTAGAAACAATATCAAATATTTTGATATAAAAGTCTTTTAGTTATCATAAGGTAGAAAACCATCCATGTTTATGTCTGGACGTGGTCTTATGAGATACTCCTTATTTTCAAAGGATTTTATTTAAAGGTTGATATATGACACTGTCATTTATATTTGAGTTTCTCACGCTCGTTTATCAAGCCTGATCCGAGTATTTTCAATACTCGGGTCAGATTCGAGTAGTTTCAGGTTTAGTTGAAGATGGTTGGAGTTTCCAGAGGAGAGCTGGCGATATTCATCTACGTACGGGGATATTCTATTATTCGTTATGCTTTGTTAGTTTTAGTCTGATGTTTGTCAGCAATTGTAAGGACAGATGTTTATAACTGTCCAAAGCTGAATTTGAGTTAGACTCTCATATATTTAATATAAAAGTTTTCTGTTGTAAAGATATTATTCAATATAATATATTATTCCATTCGTGTGAGATTATGTTCTATCTTATTTTCTTTATTACCCCTGATGTTCCGTCTTTTTGTGCAAATTGAGTTGGACATGTGTGGTTTATTGTCGGCTCAAAGGGTATGGAATTATAGGTCGTCACATTTGGTATCAGAGCTGAAGGTTATGCAAGAACCTTGGCTTTGGTGGGGTAAAGACACATCAGAGATAGGATTAGTAATATCCTAAGATGAGTAACTCATTCTAGATAGGGTTAGTAACACCCTAGAATGAGTTGAGAGCATTATATATGAGCGCGTATTTGATAATGTTATATATAAAGGTTTTGTTTAGAAAAATTGGTAAATGAAATAATTTTACCTAGGATTATATTTTGATTACGAAGTATATATTTTAAAGTTATATAGATAGAAATTAAGATTATTTAAATTTAAATATGAACATCTTGTGATTAGAATTTCACAGTTTGACTATAAGATGATTTATAAAGATAATTGATAACTAAAAAATACGATAAGGTAATTAAAATCTTTAATACTTGTTCCATAATAATAAATTAAGAAATGATAATATTACGCTACTATCATAAATAGATCAATTGTTTAATTCAAAAGTTAAAGTACAAATTTCTTATGAATTAAGTTTCATGATTTGACTATAAGGTGTTTGATAAGAAGATTGGTTTAAGGAATGGACATATAAGATAAAAATGATATAATATAAAATGATTATGTTAAAAAGAAAATATAAAAGGAAAAAAGGTTTAAAATTCGAGTGATTTAAAAGAATTGTGGTAATTTAAATGAAGTTAATTAATATAAGATGAATTTATAAAAAGCATTTATAAAATAGGTTTTATAAACAAAAGTAATCTCTAAGGGATTTTGAAAAGGGTATTATTTCAAATAAAAATAGATATTTTATGATAACTAGTTCGAATGGCTCGAAAATAAATTAAAAATGGGCAGGACATATGTTCGAATGGTAAACACTTCTCTTAAGTATTACTCTTCTTGTTAAGAGGATATATAATACTATTGGTAGTACCCAGTTCCTTGGTACTATTTGGAAGTTACTCGATCTATATAATGTTCTTAAGTTAAAGTGATAATGTAAATCATTAATTGATAAATTGATTAGTAATATTAATAAAAAGTGTTTAAACAAAAGATAAATTTGGAATCACTAATTGATAAGATAAAGCGGGATTCTCAACAATTTTGGACAGTCAAAAATTTCCGAATCATACCAAACTCAGAGCCAAGGAATTTATGGAATACTCTGGTAAAAGATAAACCATTGCGAAATGTTTTAAGTAAATGAAATTGGATAAGTATAATTTATAAATGTGATTATAAATAAAAAGGATTTAAAAGTGGAGAAATTTGTAATGGCATTAAATCAGAAATAAATTTTGTAATTACGAATTTGAAATGATAGCAACCTACCACAAACTATAATTCACCCGAATATAAAACAGGTCGGGAATTTGGGATATATATATATACACACACACACACATACACACACACACACATATACATATGTTAGGATGTAAAAGGGTATTATACAAAACCAGATCTAAGTCATGAACTATTTACGTACTTAAGTAAAATCATGACTTTTAAAGTGTAATTATAATTTGGAAAAAGTTTTATTGGTGAATACTACCAATAATTAATAATTTGGACTTAAGTTTTTAAAAGTGATGGATTTACATAGTTGTGTTCATAAGATATAATAAACTCAAGTAATAATTTAATGAAATGATTCATAAACAATATTAGTATTAAAGAATATATGCTAAAAATAAAAGAATGTGGAAAAAAATAAAGGAGTGAATAAAGAGAATTTGGTATAACTGAGAAAAAACCAATAGGAATAAACACGTAAATCATTTTATCACACAAATTTTGATCTAATATCCAAGTACGGAACTTTGAAGTGTTTACACTGATCCGGAAAAGAATTTATCACTTGATTTCTTACGGCGAGCATTAATGATGTTTTGTGGTTAGTTACTCGAGTTTTCTGTCATAGTTGAGAGCTATGCAAGGAAAGCATGTGTCTATGATCTAAAAGCTTGATCAGAGTCCGCATTAGAGGATCGTGAGATTGATACTAGTTCGGAAATAAGTTGTGAATTTGAATAGAAGATCAATCAGATATTATATACGCATTATTTGGGTACATCTTATGGGTTTAAGTTTGTGAAATAATGATTTAGGTTAAAAAAAATAGTGGGTTTAGGTTCACGGTAATTTTAGGGACGAAATTCTTTTAAGTATGGGAGAATGTAACGACTCGAAATTTTACTACTTTGAAAGTGGAATATTTATTTTATTTTAAATATTCAAATGTAGAATTTTCAAACTTAAATAATCATGTTTCATATGATAAATAAGAATGGTAAACTTATTTTTGATATAGAATAAAGATTTTGGATTTCTATTGAAAAATTGACAAAGGTCGGATTCCAATAAAGTAGGATAAATATTCATGAAATTTGTTTAAAGGATAAATAATTCCTTTTAAATATATATATAATCGATATCAAACTCATTTGATAATAATAAAAATTTAATTTATTATGGTTCGATAAATGTATAAAACTTATTTTATAAAAGTTGACAAATTTCATCGCATAACGATAAATCGATGTCATATTTTTATAAATAGATTTGGATATTAATTTATATTATTTTATAAGTCAAATATACTTGTTCTAATTATTTAAATATAATAAGAAATTTATTTTGAAGTTTGGTTTACATAGATAAATAGTTTAACGAAACGTCAAAATATGACCGTAAAACGTTTTGCCGAAAATCAACGTTTTGTTCAAAATAAGTTGTCGCAATGTTATCACACCTTTGTTAATATGTTTTAACATATATATTACACATTTTAATAACTAAACATGTTTACTTCTACTAAATAAGATTAGAAAACTTCTAGAAGTCAATAGTAAAAGTAAGAGAGAATTAACAAAAGTAGGAAAAAGTAAATATCATATCACATCAAATCAAAGCAAACATAATTATGATATTCTTTACTTAGTGACTAAGACATAAAGTGAGGATGTGAAAGAAGATTTTAAGTATTGAAAAAGTGGAGATTTCTTTAGGTTGAAGTAAGTTTAGTTTGGCAATATGTTAAGAGGTTATTTTGGTAAATTTACCACTTTTTTCCTATAAATACTCACCTCCTTCTCACTTTCATTCACATTTTGTTTTTATTTTTTTCAAGCTTCTTCATTTTCTTCCTCTTCTCTTTAATAGTTTCCAAGCCATAGAAAAAAAATTAGAAAGAAATAATGTCAAAATATTTACAAAATATTCAAAAGAAATCAATATTCATTATCTTCAAATCAAACACATCTTTTCTTCATATTTTACCTCTTATTCTCTCGGCTATAACTTCTTAAACACAGAGTCAAAATGCAAAATTCATTTATTCAAATTATGTATTTTTCCAGTGGCTACAACTTTCATGTTTACCACTTTGTCTCATTCTAAAGATAACCATGTCAAAAATCCACTTCTTTCCAGTGCAGTTTCTGGCCCGGTTTTTAAGCCAGAGAATAGGCTATTTTGTTTTGATCATAACTTGAACATAACAGATTCAAAATTAAGAAATTCATTTTTTAACCGATATGAAATTCCAGTGACTACAACTTTATGTTGATTACTTTTTCCAGTTTTGAGGTTTGATATACCTGAAATCCAATTCTTTGAAGTACATTTTTGGGCTTTATATTTGTGAATCCAAGAATAACACTTTTCCTTTCGACCATATCATCTTAAAAACTAATCAAAATCAAGTGACTCTTTTTGTAAAATTCAAGAGAAAATAATTTTCAACAATTTTTCAGTTAACAAGTGTTTCAAATTTTCAGAGTAAGAGAGTCAAAAACAAGAGAGAAGAAGACCTATATTTCGGGTCTAATTTTGAGAATTCAAGATTAAAGCTCAACCGCTTCTTCTCTATACTTTCGACCAACCTCCATATCAAGAATTGGCCAACCTATTGGAAGGAAGAGGGTGTTTTTTTATAGTGTTTAAGTGGAATAGGAAGTAGTTAGTGAAGCGTGGATTAGTTTGGATGTTGGTAGGAAGTTAATCGATTTGGTTTATGGTGAGAAACTCTATTTGGCATCTCTATTAACATATATACATGTTAGATGATGTGTTACGATTGCTACGGTTGCTTATATATGCTTTGATCATCAAGTATTGATTGTTTGATATGATTGTTAACTTTTTTACGAAGTTACGTTAATACATGTCGATAAGCACAAAGGAAATCACTTTCCTTTTGAAAATGAAATGGCGTACATGGAATGCTTAAACCTTTTGGAAATAGTTTTAAATGAGTTATAAGAGTTTTTTTAAACATTTAAATATGTTTAAAGAAATAAAGGAAGAAAATCAAGGTTTTATCTTGTACGTTTTAAATATGTCCAAAACAATTATTTTAAATTTTACCATATTTAAAGTGACAGTAGTACTCCGTCATGAAAATCTTTGATTTGCTAGAATATGATTTGAAGTTCAGAAAGAAATCTTTTATTAAGATTTAATAAATAATTTGGGAATATTTTCCCTAAGTTAAAAGTTATAGCTTGAATATAAGAAATCTTTGATTAAGATTTAATGAATGATTTGGGAAATTTTTCCTAAGAAAAAGAGAAAATGATTTGGAATTATTTCAGGATTTAAGAATGATTTAAATAAACCAAATGATGGGTAAATGAGGCTTAATGATTCCATATACTCTTGAAAAGGAAATGGGATAAATTGAAAAGAATATATCTAAGAAAGATATTTTATAAAAGATGAAATAATTGACTGATGATTGATATCCACATATGAACTTAACATATTTTTATCGATGATTGGTTTCGAAGGAACCGGGGTTGGATTTGGGTAATTCCTATCTGAAAATCACTTCAAACCTATGTATACGTTCGAATGTAAAGATATGTTGAAGATAATGATTATTGAACACCGTGGATCTTTATAGCACAAGGACTGCTTGTTGACATGCTCTGGGTAGCTCCCATTATAGAGCTATATATAGCGGGGGCCTCCTCGTTGTGGAGATTTTTCGGATTGCAAGGACTACTCGCTACTAGTGGCAGTAGGAGAGTGCCATTGGTTTGTCCTGTTTTTGGACAACTCGTATGGATTTTTGTCTGACACTGCATTTCTATAAATTACATATATTGGTTTTTACAAACGTATATCAGTTGGTGACGAAGAAGACAACTTCTCTTAGCTTAACTCCTTTCTTGAGACGTACGAACTTAAGGGTTATATTTTTGTGGAAGGCAATTAGTAGTCAGCGGAAACAGCAATATGGAATTCAAAGATGTGATATGTACTATGTGAAATGGTAATCATTGCCTCGAGCCTCATCAACCGAAAATGACCGAAACAGAGTTAGATGCAGCAAGGCTAAGTGGGTCCTTCCCAATTAGGGTATAATCATCCCCTTCTAGATATATTTCTTCCCGCTGTGACGTTCGGGATGTAAATTAATGTGATTTGTATGCTCGGGCACCCAGTTTAAAGGTTGGTAACAAGATATATTTCTTCCCAATAAACTAAGTCACAACAAAACGAGCAGAAAACAAAAAAATTGAAAGAGAAAATTCTAGATGCATACCAGCAAAAATAGCAAGTTGCAAACCTGCAACAAGAGATAAGCTAATAATATAATCAGAACTTCAGTACCATCATGAAGACATCATAAATCCACCAGAACAAAAGCATATCATTTCCAAAAATAAAACTACCGAATCACATGAAAGCACCTGCTCCAAACACTGACACATGGCCACAGCACATGAAAACACTATTCTCACGAAAAGCCTAAAAATGTTGCATGAACAGATCGCAAGTAGAGACATAGCAACAAGAAAGAAGCGCTGCTTGACAAAAGTAAGGCAGAAAGGAAGAACCCCATTAAACACATTGAATAGTACCACTAGCACGGTCAGGGAGCCCAAAGCAGGAAGAAAGACAGCCGGAAAAGCTCGTCAAAGCACAACAAACTATCACTAAACGGAAATATCCCCATTGCAAGAACAATCACCAAGGTATCACAAAGCAGCAACAAAAAATAGCAAGGCAAGGCTATCAACCATGCGAAGAGGCAAACCCAATTTAAACTAGTAGGCAAAAATTACCAGATCAAAAAGAAGGCAAAACTCACTGCCATATAACAAAAGCGCACCCCATACAACCAAAAGATAGGCCAGTCAAGGAAAATCCCAAAAATCAGAAAGATGTTGAAGCTCAGATTTTATACATAACTCTATCCTGTTGTATCCTACTAATAAATTAAATTAATTTGATGCAAACCAATTGTGAAAAAAATTGATGTTGTACAGACATTCTGCAAAATGTATGGTCGAGCTAATAATTTTATTTAAGATATTACAAAGGTTGCTTAAACCAAATTAAGAAAAGAGAAACATAGTGAAGTTGTTATGTGCTAAAAATGGGGAACTTAAATGCATGCTTGTCAATTAATCATAAGGTTGCTTTTAAATTCATTTAGTTGAGGACCTGCCGACTGATGCATATCTTCTTATTACTTTAGGGGTTGACAGTTTTTTCTTAGTACTAGCACACAAAACAAATGAAAAAATAGTACTTATCCCAAAGTCATAGGCTAAAATTTGACAATCTTTTAAATAGTAGAATCTCAAATGTTTGAATAGTAATGCAAATACTTCACAGGCTGCTTATGTAATGATTAAGTGATTATTGAGGCTATGTGTTTAAGAAATTTCATTTTTTGTATCATAATTATATCTCAATGAGACTGGAAACTCCAAGTAATAATACTTCAATTTAACATGTGGTCGATACGTCATATGACTATATGAAGATCAAGCCCGTACTATTTGATTAGTGAGTTCAATTCATAAGCCTATGCTAATATAATTAGTGACTTAGTGAAAAAAAATGTTATTAGTGAACTCGGTTCATAGACCATTTTGATGTTTGCCTCGTTTTGTAATTTATTTGGGTTGGATAAATTGGACATACGTTATTAAATATAGTAAAAGTCTATAAAGGTTATTATACTCATAATGATTTTTGAAATATCAATTGTATTATTGAGATACAAACTCAGATTTTGTAGCCTGTATAGGAAGAAAACATCTTGTGTTTCATCCATGATCCTTAACCATGAACCATGGTTTCAAGTTTTTGTTATAAAATGCTTGATTAAACTGTTACAAAATAATACACACAAAAATGATTCAATAAAATTGTCTCTGGCTCAGATATTACACACTGAGTTAAGACATGCTTTTGTTTCAAACTATATATGATTTAGTTTTGTGTATGATATTCTAACTCTAATGTCTGATGTATGCTTCGATTGCATGTCATATGGTAACTAGAACAAGCAATATTTCAAATTATATACTCTATGAAAAAATAACATTTCCTATCAACATGATCAAAATTTAATCATCTTAATCAATTCATAGCGAAAACAAATTTAATAGTCTAAGCTAGTTCATTAGAAGCAGATTAGGAAACTCACTATTACCGAAAACTAACGATATTCATCTATGAATAATTCTTCTCATACCACACTAATAAGGACATCAACATTCATCATTCCTTAATTTAGAAGAAAAAATAGTTACGAACATTCAAATAAAATTGGACTGAGACGTATTAGTTAAATAACACAGGCTATAATCAACACCTGCACAATCAACAACCAAACTGGTGAGCAGCGAATCTTTTAAGCCATACAGCAATTTCAATAATAATGGTTGAAGAATTTTTAATTTTTGTAAATTTTAAGTTCCAACCAACTTCAAAGCTTATAGAAGTATAAATTTAAGAGGAATCAGGCTTTAGTCAGTAATCTGCATAGGACTTAACAAAAAGGTATATTAAAAGCATTTCAACTTACCGTACCCGAGTGAGACCATAGTCTGAATCAAAACCTGAAAATCCACGTCGGGATCAGAATATGAATTGAAATCTGAATCAAAACTGAGAGTTCTGGAATTAACCTTCTAACGAAAACTAAATTAGTGTACAATCACTTAATACAAATATCGAAAAAAAGAAGACGAATTAGAACTGAATCAATTGACGTACCTAAACGAGAGAATTAGGGAACTGTGAAATTGAAAGATAAGGGTAATAGAGAACGATGAAAATTGAAGGGAAAGAAATAGGGTAGGATGAAATTGAAGAACGAAGGAAATGAAAGAAAGAGGGAATAAGAAGAGGGTAATCAATTTTTTTCACAAGGTATAATAATTAGAGAGGCGGTGATAAATTTTTTGAACTTAACGCGTTACGTCGGCGTTTTGACGAAAATTAATTCATTTAAAATAATTTTTTGCTGCATTTGTTTAATAAATGCTGAAAATGGTTGTTGTTAAAAATGATTTTTGTTGTAGTGGATAATGATGACGATGTTATATTTTGGTTAATAAGGGAGAAACTTGTTTTATTCTACGATGTGGCCTCACTGTCATATTTTTTACGTTTTAAATATAGTAATGTTATTCATGCTAGGTTATTTTCCGACCCCTTGTTTATTACTGTTTTCCTAATAGACTCACGAATGTTTGCTTAAGTAAGCGAGTTTATGATCTACATATTAGGTAGGTATTTTGGCTAGTGAATAAAGAAGTCGGTGACAAAGAAAAAGGCGTTCTATTTATTTAGTTATATTTGATTACGTTATGTACTTAACTAAATTATATAACTAGCTAGATGAATGTTTGGTATCTTTATATGTTGGTACATCTTCACTATTTATGTTCTATTGTATTTACCATGTTCAGGAAACAATTTGAGTTAAAGATGATAAAAACTTGTTGAAAATTGTATAATGTTATTTAGTTATTTTTTTACATATGTTGTGAATAATATACTAATCTTTTATTGTCACCTGAAAATAACTCTGGTGATGAATGTAGCATCATCGAAGTTTATTTTTGTATCTCAAAGTAGATGAAGTTACACCTTTTATCCATTATCGATTGGTATTGATCGATTACTTAACCAATTCTTTTGTCTAAACTCTTACAGACTCGATTCTCCTTGTGCATCGAACCTAAATCTGATGCCATGCTCCAAATATTCTCGTAGATTGGTATTGATCGATATCTATCTCCTAGTGGGTCGCTACAGAGTTGGAGTGGTCACTTGAAGTTGGGATAGATAGAGGAGTGAGCAAGGGTAGTGCATTGGGGAGAATAGTGGATGGACCAGTTTGGGAAAGGTGGTGGGGGTTGCTACCGAATCCTCCTCTTTGGATGGCTCCTTCGACTCTTTATCTATGGTTTTTCCAAGCTTTTGCTTATTCCGTTTTCACTTCCCATACTTTATTTTTTTCATCATCTTTATCAATCAAACAACTTCTCTTATCACCTCAGAAGAAATACGATCGATGAGAGATAATCTGAATCCATCTGGTAAAATAGGAACAAACCTAACATTCAAAGCCTCTTTTTTACCATTAGCAAGGACTTGTTACACATGTATATCATAAGGAATTTGGATAACTACTTAAAATGTAGTATCGTGAAGTATAATTTGTTGAACTTTAATACCCATATGTTTGTTAGCAAAATAGCAATGGTGTATATATACAACTCATTCGGTGTCCATTATTCACTATAATTATTTCTTCATTTCTGCTTGGATTCCTGCAAAACATCAACTAATGCTTTGAAATACTCTGATGAACATTTTGCAATACCTACACATTCGATATGTGGAAAACAAAATATAGATATCCTAGATGAGTAATGGTCCGACAAAGTGGATGAGTAGGTTCAACGAACCACTATTCAGACTTTGACTTGGATGAGAATTCATCCATTGTTCATTGGTTATTCCAAGGCATCATTTACGTCATTTTAGAAACAATTTTGATGATTTCTTTGCTTCACATGCAGATGGACATATGAAAAATCACCAATAACAAATCTCAATATCACTAACAAATATATCTAGCATTTTTTCTACCTTGCACCTAAAACACCATCACCTCTTTGGTTGCGCCCTATGCCACATGGCACAATCTAAGCATGCAACCATACGGTCTATGTATATCAAACTACAAAACTATAACTACAAATCCAATTTAACATTTGTGTTTAGAATGATGTAAAAAATGCATATCCATACATAGGTCGTCAATGGGCTAGGCTGGATTTGCGTAGTTTAAAATTTGAACTTGATTAGGTTAAAATAACAATTACTCGAGTCTTGCATGAGATTGTTGTATGTTTTAAGTACACTACTTGAAGCTGATCCATGGTGTATTCGAATAGAGACCATAATAACTGACATGGAACATTAACAATAAAAACATCAATTTAACTTGCATATTTATAAATAAATTACGTGGTGATGAATTCAATTTTCAGAGACAAATGGTTGTAGATAAATGCTACATACAAAGAATAAAAAGTCCACAAACACACATATATGTTGCCTATTAAACAACTAATGATTATATAATCATTGTATCGTATTCTATTTTTCCGTGCAGTAATCAAAACTAAATCCAAGATCACGTTAATATGATGGCTTCAAATCGAGCTCTACGCTGTTTCAAACCCATTCAAAAGTAACTGGTTTTGTGTAACGTATGCCAATAAAATAAAACGTTAATCGCAGAGGAATAAGTTAAAGCTGATATATTTTAAGCAGAAGTAGCTGGAATTCAAAACTGCGTTGATTCTGAGAAGAATAAAGCAAGCAATCATACTGGTTGATTAGAATTTATAACATGTACGCACATTAAAAGTCGGCATACTTTTATATGCTACTAATCATCCATGCTATGACTTAGGTTGGAAATATTTGCACATTTCCACACTTGATAAAGTACTTATTATGATATGTGTACTTTAGTTGAATGCAGTTGGATTAAGGTCACGCTTAAAAGCTGCATTATCTATTTCTTTATTGATGATTATATTCACATGGCCTAGTATTATATTGCAAATAGTAGACAGGTGTCGATATCATAGTGCATCAGCGACGATGATCATATGCACAGAACTAAGTGACTTCATACCTTATATGGGCCTTCAGCTTAAAAGGTCAGAAATTGTTGGCCTTCTTGAAGTGAAGCCCAGCATCTCATAATTTCCTGAAGGCAGCGATGGCTAGCAAGACAAATTACGCTTAAGAAAACTGAATTTATTGGTCAATTACAAGCCCAGAAAACTTTTACTATCAAATTGAAACAAATATCACAATGCGACATTAAACTCTAGGGTAAAAGATTACGCCCCATGCGAGGAAAACGTTATATGAAAACTGAAATCAAAACTGAATTTATTTGTTCAATGCATCACCAATACTCTACGTGATGCTTGTACGTTATGAAATGATACGATCTTCTATTTTGTAGCTGTTACAAAAATGATACTTTTTCAATTTTTATTGGTTCTAATTTTTGGAATACAATGTTCGTTGAATGGTACCTTTTAAAAATATATATGACAACATTAAGAACGAAAGAAAATAAAAACGTATAGTAACCAAGAATTCTATATGCATATTATTTTGGTTTGAGAGCTATAATTTCATTAATAAGCTTTTTTGCAACCACTGGTGTAATATATAAAATTAGAAAATATGTTATCCACACTCAACCGCTGAGTTGACTGGATATACATTTTATAGTTAGTATAAAAATTAATCATGACCAACGTATGGACTTTATTATTACTAGGTAATTATAAAATAAACTGTAATCAATGTTAACGTTAAAACATAACACTCAAGAAATTACATCCACTCTAGTTTGGATTTTAAAAAAATTCAGTTAAGCTCCGTTTTAAGTGTGTGTATGTATATGTATGTTCATCTATGATTTTTTTTTTTTTTGAATTTGAATTTGGATACATGGATATTAGTACATATTCGTGTACAAGTTTCAGATATTATACAGCATTCTACATATCAATATTTGTCCACGGTTCAAATCATGCTAAGCAAGTTTCAACTGTAAACTTTAGTTTGCATTAATTACTATTATGTCGAAAATCGGACCAGTCAGAAGCGGATTAAATGAGTGATTCTCCTTATTTGGATCATAGTGGATTCTATGAAATCTAACATTTAACACTATAACCAATCTAGTTGTTATAAAATCAAATTTTATTCTGAATATACATCGCCTTATTTAATCATTCTCATTAATCAAATGCATTTTACGTGAATCAAATTCAACTAAATGAATGATGGTGGTTTTATTTACCGAAAGAAAGAAACATTTTGTTTCTCTCTCTTAAAGCACTCTCATTAATTAGAGGAAGGTTTCATTTTATTTAGGGACAAAAACTTTTCATTCCTCCGCTTAATAAAATTAGATTGATTTACTTAAATGATAGTTATGTCAAGTTTATACTTGGTATATTTTATGAGCATATCTAAATATACTCAAGTGTATATAGTGCACGTGCATCTTTTCAAATTTTGTACATAGTTAATGTATGTGTTTATGTGCTGGGATTTACACCAAAACTAACAAATTCGCCCTTTATATATGCATTAGTTGTCCAAAACATTGCTTACAGATAAAAAATATATGTACACACACATAAATGAATATTTCAAAAGGTTTCTTTTTTTTTAAATCTCTAAATTAATCTTAATTGATTTTACAAAATCAACAAATCCAAATATTAAATTTTATTTACAGGATATCATGCTGTCTAATTTGGTAATACAATATGAAAACAGATCTAGATGTTCAAATTCCAATAAATAAATCAATAATATAAAATGAATAAAAATGGAAATAAAAAGAGCTGTAAATAATACTCATTTGCCAAAACCATAACTTTTTATTTTTAATCCAAAGGAAAAGTTTTACTAAACAAGGTTAGAAGGTTAATTTATGTAAATTTATACATTAAGATGAATCTCCTTTTATACACACACATGTATGTATGCATAGTCCCTCTTTTAAATAATAAAAACCATTTATTGTAAAATATTTTCAAAATTAGTTTTAAAACACACACACACACAAATATATATATATATATATATATATATATATATATATATCTGTGTGTGTGTGTGTTTGTGTGTTCGTTTTGAAACAGAAAACCAATTATGAAGCAATGGAAATTAACATTGATATTTAAATAAATAAATATACATAAAATAATAAATTAACTTTTAGATCTAGATTTAAATCAACAACAACAATATCAATAGAAATTAGCAATACAATTACCAAAAGAAACCATCATTATCAATTTACAAATCAAATATTGACAAATTATAAAATTTTCAAATCTACACATACATACATATAAAAGGGACAACAAATGTATATATAATCTGTCAAAGTAAATAAATTGCTAGATCTACAACATAATAATGTGTGTGTATGTGTGTGTGTATAATTAAATGGAAAATACCTTGTTAATGTTTCCCTTTTTGAATGCACATTGATAGATTCAACCCTAGATCTTATCCTAGCTCCTAGCTTTGCAACAGCTTATAATACCACCTTTTATTTAATTGATTTAATTGGATACCATCAAAATAATATTTTTTATTTCTTTAAAATTTTTAACCATAATAGTGAAAGAGAAAAGATGGTGTCTAGGGTTATGAAAGAGAATGATTAAGAGAGGCAAGTGATATTTACAAAGGTAACCTTCCTAAACTTCCTCCCTTCATTTTCTAGATCCAACCACTGGATTTCAAGTCTCTTTTTCTTCATATGGATTGTAATAAATGAGGTTTTATGGCCCTTCAATTTGTTCAATAACATTTAGGAAATAGTAACATTTAAATCAAATTTAAACGTCTATCGATACCTTATATCAATTTGTACACATACAACTTTTATATACGCGTCCATGTAAATACTAATGGCATCCAATACATTAATTAGTTAATTAATTAACTAATATTTTCAAAAAAATTATTTAATTTAATTAATTTACAACAATTAATAAATCAATTAAATCATGTGGTATTTCAAAAAATCTGTTAATGTGATTGTGCAACTCACATGTGTAATTCAGTTAGCGACTAATATCAGGCATTCGTCATCTTAGCTAGTTGAGTGACATTTTGACCGAACATATTATATCAAGTATAATATACTTCAAATCACACCATTTATTTCAAACAAGGTTGGTTATCGAGTTATTATACTTTAAATTATAAAACATACCATTATGGATTTTCTATTAAATATATTTAAATTAAAATCAATTAATTAATATAACATATTATATCAAGTATATAGTAGAAAGAAAACACCTTCTATTTTGAGTATGATTGGTTGTCGAGTTAGATATATATAGCAATTACATAATTGTGCCTTGAGCATACCACTAACTCTATCAATCTTCCACTTGCACTTGGAGCTAATTATGAAACCTCCATCCCTTCTCTTCGATCGGTTCAATAAGAACTGATCGAGTTATACCCTTCATGAATGGATCTGTTATGTTATTTTAATTATCTACCATATCAGTCACCTCACTCCGATGCTGATAAACTATCTTATCATGTAGAATTAGTTGGAGTATGTTTCTCAACTTCTAATGATCTCTTACCATTACATTGTTATCACATAAAATAATGTAGTATTCTCAATACTTGGAATCAGCTCTAGCTTAGTTATAAATTTATGCTTTTATATTTATACATTGCTTTTATTGTAGTGCTATTCGAGGTAATGTACTTATTCTTTCATTAAACTAGCCACAATGTTTTGTTTGAAACATCTCCAACTTAAACCAACTAATTAAGGTTTGAATCATGGATTTGATATTGGCATGTTGTATCCAATATCACTTGTGAAGTTTGAGCCTGAATACTTCTTCAGAAGGAGTTCGTTCGATCTGTAAACAATTCTATAGTATTTGATAAATACTTGAGAACAATCTCAACCACTGTTTTGTAATCTTAATTTGGATTTGATATTTTCTTCATGCATCAAATACACAAGCAAATTACGATAATATAAAAAATACAATATATATGATAATTCTTATTGTCAATACATAAGGAATCCATCTTAAATGCTTGAGAAATCATTGAGGGAAAAAGAAACAACTAAGTCCATAGAAGGGTATAGAAACGTTGGGAAAAAGAGATATCAAGCCTATACGAGCATGGTGATATGATATGATGACATATTGAGTCTAGATCAATAGTATAGCAAACCTATTATAATACTCTATCAACAAGAAGATATCGAGCATCTAATATGAAGGTAGCTGTCGAGCTCTTACTCAAAAGTTAAGTAGTCTGAAGGAACCAGTGAATAATTGGAGATATCGAATTACAAAGGTTGTCGAATTATATATAGAAAGGTTGTCAAATCTTTATAACTATAGAAGGCAGGGTCAAGCCTCTGCGACCATGAGGGTTGCCGAGCATATAAAGGAGAGGAGATATAAAGCCTTTATGATAATAAGGGTGTCGAGCGTTCAAGAAACTAGCAAGCTTCAACAAGGAGTGAGTAAGTATTAAATCTCTATGGGATATCGAACCCCAACAACATTAAGCATCGTCAAGCATCTAGAGGTAAAATATGATGTCGGGCATCTAGCTGTGAAGATGGGTATCTAGTTTCTAGGGATGATGAGCCTATGCTAAAGCAATTTCTATCAAGTCTCTAATAGCAAGTATTGTCGAGCATCTACAGACAACATGTGATATCGAGCTTTTACGAAAAAGTGTTACTAAGTTTCTACAAACAAAAGAGATATCGAATTCTAGAGGAGTGATGAGCTTTGATATTGCCAAAGGATTTCGAATTTTTATAAGCGATGAAGGATGTCGAAACTCAAACGACCTAATGGATGTCAAATATCAACAATACGAAGAGGATGTCGAATATCAACAATACAAAGAGTTGTCGAGCATCTAGCCAAATGGACATGTGTCAGCCTTCTCGCCTATTTACCATCTCTATAAATAGACCCTCTCTGTTGCTTAGAGGGAAAAAACATTTTCTTTCCCTACTTCTTAATAACAAGTTGTAAACCCTAAACTGATTTGGGGATTTTAGAGCTGATTATAACTCTTGAACTTTTTTCACACAAGGGCTTAAACATTTAACATTGCATGTTTCTTTTGAATGTGTATACTTGACTATTATTGGACAATGAACATGTTTATGATTTATCTTTAGATTTGGACTTAAGCATAGTGGATTTGGACATCAATACTAATGGACTTGAACTTGCATATTTTCAACTTGCACAAGGCCACTTATCCCTTGTTGAAGTTGAAGCTTGCCTTACATATTGCCTATTTTTCCCGTTGGAATATGATTGAAGAATTATTGCATATATATATGACTCACTTATTTTACCTTTGAACTTGTTACTTGACTCTTAAACAACTTTGCGGCTATATTTGAACCAAAGGGTATTATTGGAACCATTTTGAATAACACTATCTTGTACAACACCTTGGGTGTCGAACTAATTTTTGGTTTAACATTTCAGAGCTAGGAGGGTTTGAACCTCTGAATCATCATTTCCATACTTTAAAGCTAATTAAGTGAAATTTTATTTTAGGAAAACGGTGAAGACCAGGAAAGTCAATGTTCTACATGAAGAAGTTGTATAGTGGATAGCCTTGGAGGATAACGTTACTCCGAACTTCAATTTAGAGATTACAGGGATTGGACAACCTTTAATCTCAGCAAAGCCCATATGCAAGTTGATAAAGTTCGAACTAGTGCATTAAAGGAAGAAGTTAAATGATTACTGGAGAATGGATTCATCAGAGAAGTTACTCCTAAATGGTTGATATATTATTAGTGCTCAAGGAATTAAGGCCAATCCGGACCTAATCAAATCAATCAAGGACATAACAGAGCCAAAAACAAGTAAAAATTATGATGAGTTTAAATGGAAGGATGAAAGTTTAAATACATTTTCTTTGGATTGACTCTTGTAGTCCAAGCTTAGCATCCCAATATGGTAATTGATACGACCCCTTAGGTCGAAGATATCGCAAGACCCTCATATTCAATCAATTCCAAAAATGGTTATTTTTGTTGCTCATTGGCTTTTTGAAAAATCACTCTTTGAAGTTCCTTGATTTTCTTAAATCTATTACCCAATCAATTAAGGTGGAAAAGTACAAACCATCCCTTATTTTGATAAAATATTTTCATTTTGAAGCCCTTTTGTTCAAAAGAGTTTTGGAATTTTAATTACTATTTGATATTTCATTAATCCAAGAAAACTGCACATTATTATTTCAAAAAAAAAATTCGTAAAATAATATATATTTTTCACCACAATGGCCACAGTTTCAACCCGAAGGATGTATTGATGAGATCATCTTTAAAATTTTCTAAAAAGAAATTACAAATACCAATATTGACCAAAAAGTGTGGCTAGTCCTAAAAATAACATATGGAATTTCAAGGCCAGAATTCGAATTTCTAACAGTATATATAGAACCGCTTATTTGAGGCATTGGGTTTTTGTAACGACCCACTTTTCCATACATTTAAGTTGACACCCAAATTCAATGGAAAGGCAGATAGTTCAGGAAAGAAAAAGAAGAACGGAAAATAAGAAGAAACTAAGCAACACAGAATCTCACAGAGGAACGAATAATCTATAATATATAACGAGTCTTTACACAAAACAAAATTGTAATATAGGTATATACAGACATCAAACTGAGTATACTAACCTATTCAGCACGGAGAGTTATAACAACATGTCCTCACAACTGCTAAATAATATATAAGCAACGGAAATATATTCATCTACGTGAATATGTCTCTGGTCTCCAGCTCCTCTCTTGAGCTTCAAAATATCCATCTAAACCTAGAAATATGCTCGGCCTGACCTGAGCATTATAGGAAAACGACGTACATGTTAGTCTAGTAAAATCAGCGTGAGAACTTAAATCACAAGAAATTTTATTTATTATAACTTTTTAAAAACCTTTAAAATCAAAGGTATATCGTAAGACCACGCTGCACATAAACACGGATGGATTTTTGCCTTACGATAACAGAAACCTTTCTATAGAAAACCCATGATATTATAATAGTGTCTAGATATAAGTACTTATTAATCATAGTCGAAATTGTTACATCATTAAATTCCAGCATAATAGGTATATAATCAAGTTCGTATGCGCTTATTGGATAATGGATTCCATACATTGACTAGGCACTGGGTACCACCTATCACAGTACACGTCTAGAAAATGTACGGAGGACCTCACCTGGATCCCCTACAACACAAGACTAGCCTATCCTTGACCTGGATAGTATCGAATATATCATCATCCCGGTTTCTTTGCTTATTTGAAATCTCATGCACAACCAATCCATAAATACGTAGATTATCTAGAAGGGTGACAACATACCCTAATGGGTGCGACCCACTTAGCCTAGCTACATCTCCCTTGATTTTCAGTCATCCGCGGTTGATGAGGCTTGAGGCTACAATTACCTTTTAAGAAATTCACGCTTAGAATGCTCACTTCCCTGCAATGACAACGTGCTGATAGCATTCATCCATACAAGTCCGTTCTAGATCTGAACGAAACCGAAGGCACTATTCTTACTACATTCAATTTGGAATCACCCTCAGGATTAGTAGCGATTAGCCCTTGCACTTCATATCTCCATCTTCGATTCCATGATCTTCACGATATCTTCACTTCGAAACGCATTCATTGGATCGAAGTAGTTTTTCAGATAACATATTTGACACCGGTCTCTTCGAAACAACGTTCGATAATTTTCGATAAACTCAACCCCGGTTCTCTAGGATATAAACAGATAAAGATAAGGTCGGAGATCACCTCATAACCGTTAGTGGACAGATTTCCTTATCATCGTCCTAAAAGAACGATACGAGATTTATATGCACAGTACAGTATCATTGGAGATGACTGTGCCATTCAACTTACGTGTTTCTCCTAAATATTTCCAAAGTTACATTTTGGTCCAGATTTGATAGTCGATTATTTAACCATCAAATAAACAACCATTCAATACAAAGATTACATTTCCCATAGAAATCACTAAGCCTTATTTTAGTTAAATTTTCATTATTTTAAAATCACATATCAAATACTGGGAAATCACTTCCATGCACTTACATTAATGGGATAAGTATATTCACCGCCTACTATATTTTCGATACTCAGAAAGTATAACCATATACTTATCTCACTTGTATAAGTATATTAACCATCTCACTTTCAAACTTGGAAGATATATTCACTAACACTTATAAAGATTTTCTATTTTGAAATCATATTTTAAATGATCAAAACAAATTATCACTTAAATGGAGAAACCCAAAACACTAATCCCTTTATAAAACATTCTTAATAAATGCCAAAATCATGTTTATAAAACTTATCCTTCTCGGACTCTTTAAAACTCATTTATAAATTCCTTTATAATTATCCAAAACAATTTGTAAAACTCTTCCTATATTTAATCCAACTCCTTGATAGACTCTTTAAGTCAATACGTACTCTTGATAAACCAAAAGTTATTTAAAATAGTTTTAAATAACAAATTTCTATTTAAACGTCCCTATATTTCATTTAAATCAAATTTTATTTAAAATAATAACTTTAGAATCTTTTTAATAATACATTAGATTAATTTAAAACACTATTATTGTATTAATAGATTAATTTCAAATCAATATTAATATAATAATTAATAAATTTGAAACGTTATTTAAACAATATTTAATTAACCTTAAACTAGTATAAATATAAAAATTAATTACCTTTAAATATAATTAAATAACTTAAATCAATACAATTAGATAGCTTTAATTAAAAATTAAAGTAAGTTAAACCACTTAAACAAATAATTAAATTAAACATTTTAAAACAATAATTAAATAACTTTAAAATCATAATAAAATAAGTTTAAAATGACTTTTAAGAATTATATTAATAAAATAATTAACTTAAAAACATTGCTAAAACAATTAAAAATTTATCTTTAAATATTATTAATAATAATTTATTGTCTTTTTAAAATCCTATTACTAGATAATAATTATCTTTTAACCTTGTAATAGAAATAATTATTTTTACATAACTTCTAAATCAATAATTAGCATTTCAAGTTTTGAAGAAGGCTTAGTGATCATTCTAGTACTTAAATGAGCCACCATATTATTCAATCTAACTTGTTAAGTTAATAACCAATATTAACATATTCAACGACTAAACAAATAATTTAACATTTAACCGTTATCGGTTAACATACTACTTATCCAGAGTGGTACATTAATTTACGACATATAACCAAATGTCCAAATCTATAGAATAGCAGAACGGGGATTTATTCTGCTAAATAATTTCCAATTTAATTTAATTAGCGGAATGGTGTTTTATTTCGCTAAACCAATTTCCAGTTATCATATCCGATATAATTTAACTCAAAAATAATTTATTTGGCCAAATAAACATCAATATTTAAGGTATACAAATTTAAAAGACGTTATTAAATTAAATAACGTAACTTAAATCCTGTATGCTGTAATGCGTCATAAATTTATACTTGTCCAAAGCTATCAACTAGTTGCAGTAAAATGTTATACTCATTTATACGAGTTCAATGCAAAAATCTGTGTGTTAATTGGATTTAAAACGAGTATGTTATGCCATTTCAAAGGTTTGCAAATAATATAATTAAATTTAAACAAGGTTTTTCTCACCAAAGAATAGCAAACGGGTAAGCCCAGTCCACTACACCTTAGATCCGCATCCACAAAAAGCTTCTTCCCCAAATCTCGTACGATCAAAAATTTTCCTGGAACAAAAACTAATCGTGCACGAATAAACGTGCACATGCACGTACTCCTCCAGCCACCAGCAACCGTCGCGTCCACACCAGCAAAACCGTCTTTTCCGCCTCGTCATCCGCCACCATCGTCCTCCCATGTCCACCGTGCTCCACCAAAACTTGACCACCCAACCCACACTACGAAATCACCACTGCTCCAAAAATCTAACACTGCTACCACCACTAGCATCTACAACCACCCTCACCTTCTCCAACCTGACCGCCAACCTCTACCTCACCTTCGAGCCCTCTTGCATCGAGTCTTATGCCCTCATTCTTGCCGACGACGAATGCGTACAAACCCATCCAAAAATTCCGACTAAACCCTAATTCGAACCTCCCACGTCAAACCAAAGCCAAAATCAAAATTCGGTCATGGTCACGACCTCCGCCTCGTCCCAAGGTTCCTCCCCGACATCTCCGCTCGACACCACGACCACTGTTCGTCGAAAATTATTTTTTTAGCTTTCTCCAATCATCTCCTTCCCTAGGACAAACCAAGCTACTAGAAATCATGCAAATGCTTCTAAAAATCCTCAATCGTCGATATGAACCCATCCGTACACTCCATTGCCAATCTGTGATCGTCGAAAATGGTCGTTTTCTTGACCACTTGCAGTAATTTAAAGATAAATCTCTGAATAATCGATGAAAATCCATGAAACTATTTCTATAGGAAACTAGATTTGATTAGAACAACTTTCTTGTTAGTCGCTGAGGCTAAAAGTGAATAAATTTAAGGGTGGTGATTTTTGAAGAGAAGAAAAGTTCTTATTTTCATGCTCTTTATTTTCATGCTCCGTGAATAAAAAAAGAGAAGCGGATGAATAATGTCTGTTGTGTTATATTTATAGTTGGAGATGGCTTAGTGGTGAAGGGTTGAGGCATTATGGCAAGGTGATGGAGATGTCATAGGCTGGTAGACGACCGTTGAATGATGGTGTGGGGTGGCTGAAGTGAAATTACAGGGGAATGATGATGAACTGAAAAGAGACTGGTGAAGGTTTGAGTTTTAAAAAATCTAAATATTTATCAAACATTTTGCGGTATGATGCTGCCCAATATTTCGACTGTGTATGAATTGCTAACGACAAAATAAATTATAGTCGCTCACAACAATGTGACAAGATCACGAAACAACAATAAAATAGATCAGTTATCTTATTAAGTTAAATATCGAAAAAAACCGACATTTGACATAAAAAGCGTTAAATGAAAATTTGGTTATTTTTCAAATTAAAAATTAAAAAAATCGCTACTAGAAAATGCTTAAAACGCGACAGAGGAGAGCGACGGCTTTCGACGGGCCGTCTGCGGCCGTCGGAAGTCGTCGGAAAATCACAAATTATAGGCTCCAGCCGAGCCTTTCTTCCTCATTTTAGCAAAACCTAAATTACATTTCTACAATCCCAAATTCACTCTCCAAGCATCCAATCACTAATGTCGTGTTTTTGCATCCTCCCTGGCTACAAATTCAGCCTCTCTTACTTTCTAGCTCAGGTATAATCTCTTATTTTCGCGAAAAATTCAATTTTTACCCTATTCTAAATTTGCATAAGATGATAAATTATGGCTAATTGGTGATTGAAGTTGTTTTCAATAGTGTGATAATAGTTTCTAGCATTCCATGGTATACCTATTTCATCTTTTATCATGAAATTACGAAAAACTTGTATAATTTGTGGTTGTTCGTGTATATGTAAATCGTTTTTTATGCCTTGATTCTACGATTGTATATGTGTGTAGCGCTGCTATCATTGTATTGTGTTAGTTGGAATAAGATAAAATGAATGAACGATCTAGGAGTATTATATTGTGTACATATTGACTAATGCAACAAAAAAATGCATGAGTCTAAGTTATAATTGTGTGTATTTAAAAATGACATGTTACACCAGCCTTAAGTTGATGTAATACGTTGAATAATGTGTTAAATTAAAATATAATTTTGTAAATGTAAACAGTTAGTAAAGCTGTATTTTTTCGTAAAATGTGCACATTTAATGTCCCTTAGAGAGTTTTTGGCCCCGTTTGACGAGTGTTGTATAAGATCGTTATATAAATAGTCTTTTTTTAAAAGATGACCATTTATATTCATTTGGTACAGTGTTTGGATTTATCCCTGTATTGGACAAGTTACGAACACAGTAAGCATTTACATTTTGTATACTACTTCGTCTCAAACGGTTCATAAAATTTCGGCCTAAATTTGCTTTTTTGTTTCCTACGTACATGTATTTGTGTACAATGTAGGGAACAAAAAAGAAATATTGCCAAAATTTTGTTGAATCGTTTGAGACGAAGTAATATACGAATTGTAAATGCTTACTGTGTTTGTAATGGGAAGTAGGTTATCTGACCATTGGAAAAAAATATCTTTTTGCACAAAATTTGTATCGATACGTTAAAAAATAAAATGTGTCATATTTGAAAATATTTTTTAATTTGTGACATAGTTCTTTAGATTCAAATATTATACGACCATGAAAATAATCTTTTTCGAATTTGTATTCTTGAAAATGAAAACTAAATTTTGAACCTGTGACACATTTTCTCAAATAAGAAAAATGATTGATTATTTTTTTGATCGAAGGAGATGGATGCACCAAAGAAAAGGACTAAGAGGCTCAATAAAAGAAGATTTTTATAATGGTATAAACGTTTTTGTTGAATTCGCTTTAAGTAATAATGGAAACGATCCAAAAACTTGTTGTCTGTGTAGTAGGTGTAGACATTTGAAGTATTCGTTGCCAGATATTGTGAAAATCCATTTGTGCCAAAACGGTTTCGTACCCGAGTATTATGTTTGGGATCGGCATGGAGAAGTTGTAGCAAATACTTTTATAGAGTCTGAAAGTGTCGTTAGCGAAGTAGTCATGACGACCCATATAGAAAATATAGTCGAAGATGCAGCACGATTAATGTTTTCTATGGTTGAAGTTGACGACAATGATGGAAATGTTGAAGAAACAAATATTGCAGCAAAATTTTTTATAATTTACTAGATGTTGCTAAGAAATCTATTTGGGATGGTTGTAAAAGCGGCACTCAGCTGTCAGTAATCGCAGAATATGTTGTGACGAAGTCAAAATACAATATCACCGAAGTTGGTTTTACGGCTATTGTATAAGCTGCAAAAAGACATATGCCGCCCGATAATCTAATGTGTGAAAATCATTATGAAGTTGAAAAACTTATGTCGGCTTTTGGTTTACATTATCAGGAAATAGATACATGTTTAAAAGGCTGCATGTTGTTTTGGAAAGAAGACGCAAACCTTAGAAATTGTAAAATTTGTAATCAGGGGAGATACAAACCAAAAAAAGAAGGGGAAGGAAGTTCCGTACAAGCATATGCATTACCTACCGATCACTCCAAGGCTTCAAAGATTATATGCATCTTCTGTAACTGCATCTAATATGAGATGACATAGTGTGAGAACGGAGGAAGATGGTGCATTGACACATCCGGCTGATGGAGAAGCACGAAAGCATTTCGATAAAAGCTATTCAAATTTTGAAGCAGAGAGTCAAAATGTTAGATTAGGATTACGTAAGGATGATTTTTCGCCATTTTCTTAATTTGGTTCTAAATATTCATTTTGGCCCATTATCGTCACACTGTATAATTTACCTCCATGGATGTGTACGAAAACGCAATATATGTTTCTTATTGTTGTCGTTCCTAGCCCTGAAGATCCGACACAAGGAATCGATGTATATTTACAACCGTTGATTGAGGAGTTAAAAATACTATGGAACGAAGGAGTAGAAACATACGATGTGTCCAATAAGAAATTTTTTCATATGTTTGCTTCTTTGTTGTGGACTATAAGTGATTTTCCTGCCTATACAATGCTTTCAGGATGGAGTACTGCCGATCGTCTAGCATATCCATATTGCATGGATGAAACATGAGCATTTTCTTGACCTCATGATAAGAAATTTTCATGGTTTGACTGTCACCGATATTTTCTCCATGTAAATCATCCCTTTAGAGGAGACAAGAAAAACTTTTTAGCTAATAGAGTAGAAAGCAGACAACCACCAACGACATGGTCAAGCGAAGTCATATATGAACTTGTTAGGGACTATCCCAAGATATATGAAACTGGAGTGCAAACAGAAATTGAAGGCAAATCGATTGTTCATAACCGGTGACTATTTTTTAATAGTTTCCATATTGGAAACATCTTCTACTTCGTCATAATATAGACGTGATGCCTAATGAGAAAAATGTATTTGATAATGTTTTTAACATAATTTTGAATGTGAAAGGGAAGACGAAGGATGATTTGAAATCAAGACGCGATATAGAAGAATTATGCAAACGTCCTAAGCTTCATATGAAACTAAATGACAGTAAAAAAATCCAAAACATGTTATGAGTTAGATAATAATCAAGTTAAAGTTGTGTTAAAATGGGTGGAAGAGTTAAGATTTCCTGATGGATATCATCAAATCTTCGTAGATGTGTTGACTTTGAAAATGGTAGATTGAGCGGAATGAAAAGTCACGACTGTCACATAATGATGGAAAATTTATTACCCGTTATGTTCAAAGAACTATTGCCGTTAAAAGTTTTAAAGGTGGTAACAGAGCTTAGTATGTTTTACAAAGAGATATGTTCGACTACTTTAAAAGTGCAATGTTTACGTAAACTTGAAGTAGATATTCCTATATTGCTCTGCAAATTAGAGAAAATACTTCCGCCAGGTGTTTTTAATGTAATGGAACATTTACCTGTTCATCTCCCATCTAAAGCACGACTTCGAGGTCCTTTCCAATATGGATGGATGTATCCATTTGAGAGGTATGCAATATGTTATCACGTAATTTAATTGCATATGAAAGATGAAGTTAATGTAAACTAATTTTGCATCGATATCTAATATCTAAATCATCTGAAGAAAAAAGTGAGGCAAAAAGCACGAGTTGAAGGTTCGATTTGTAAATCTTACATCGAAGAAGAAGATTCATTCTTTTTCTCTCACTATTTCAGTGACCATGTGAATATATCATTTGAAAATGTTCCTCGTAATGACGAAGGCGGCAAACAAGAGTCCTTTCAAGCAATGTTATCTATTTTTAGACAACATGGTCGGCCTTCTAGAAAGTGTGCAGAAATATGGCTAGACGATAGAGATCTTCATGAAGCACACACTTATATTCTTCTAAATTTTGCCGAGTTTGCACCGTTTATTAGGTAATCTGAAATAATAATTTGATTTTTCATTCTTTTCTATAATGCATGCGCGTGTATAACCTAATGTAATGATTTGTTTATATATACGGTGTTTATAAACGTGAACATCCGAATGGAGATCTCAGTAAAAAAAATTCCTGTTGGTTTTCAAATTACGTTTATGAGCCGAGAAATTGTGTTGTTGACGAAGGGTTGAATTATCCTGCGATGGGACCAAAAAGAGTGGTCAAGTCATATCCAATATATTTCGTCAATGGATATAAATTTAGCACCAAAGAATACGGTGCAGAAAAATTAACGAATAATACTGGTGTATTTGTTAAGGTTGTGACGATCCAGAAAATCACATAAATGATTTTTATGGCATTCTAACACAAATTTTTGCAACCGACGTATTTCTCACGACCCGCGGAGGAGGTGTTTCAATTTAGATGCAATTCGTTTAGCATTGTTTCAGGTTCTGGAATTAATCTGCACAAGGATTATAATCTTATCGAAATAAAGCTTACATCACACTATCATAAGTACGATCCTTTTGTATGAGCGAAACAAGCATTGCAAGTGTATTACGCTCTTTATCCATCTCTGAAAAGAGATAAAGCAGATTGATCTACAGTTTTTAGAACAAAGGCCAGATTTACATTCGATGGGAAGAATATTCCAGACGAACAAGCTTATCAGGCAGATCTTGAGGAAAATAACGAAATAATAATTACAGGCAATCATACATATTTTGGTCCTTTGATCGATGAATCAAATGTTTTAGTAGAAGCGTTTGATAGTGCAGAGGAAAATACCGTAGAAAACGAGACCGAATCTGAATCATAAGACGATGATGATTGGTAAATTCCGAATCTGATTTTTTTGCAGTTGATGTAACTTTGTTGAATTCTTGATGTATTATGAAATTGATGAAACTATGAAAATAAATCTGTACGTTTACCATTGTTTACGTGTTTTATGTCATTTTCATTTATCATTTATTTAGCAATTATTATTAAAAATGCAATATAATCTGCTTATCGTCGGAACATGAGACCCATTATGAATCAGGTATAACACACTTCCTTTTCTATTTCCATTTCAGTCATTAATTTAGCAATTTATACCGTTAATGTATTCATTTACGTATGAAATATATTTCATTATCATGTTATTATTCTCTTTTGAAATGATGTGCATATATATCACAGGTTTATCGTAATGTCATCTAGAGGTAGGAGCTCTTCCCGATCTTCAGGAGGTGATGGCAGTGGTCCAACACAAGCATCACAGCGTCCTGTCATTTCTTTAGTACCTAGAGAAGAGGGGTAAGGATTAAATTTTATTCAGCATCTTATTTTTTTTGATATACGTACGCACTTATCTGTATCATATTTAAAAACAGGGGGTTCGACCTACTTCCCTCGAAGGTTGTGTTGGATGTTTTTAGAGTTTTTACCGGAGTAGGATGAGTGCTTGTTGGCCAAAGTGGGATAACATCCCTCCCCACATAGTAGAGTGTATTTGGCAGGATGTCCTAGTAAGTATATTTTTCTATTTTTCATTTTTAATTCATTTTTTGTCATTTTTGTACTGTTTATCGTTTACAGTTTAATATTCTTTTTGCTTTTTAACGTGAAACACAGGCTGAGATAGACATTCAGACGGATGACATGCAGTTGGCACGAGAATATTGGACGATGAAGATGCGTAAAAACTATAGGGACTCGATATCCAAAATCAAGAAATTAGGTAAGAAACCACGTTGGATGGGGGAGGGCGTATAGCAAGCATGGTTGAGATATTGGGAAACTGACACTGCGAAGGCAAGTTTACTATTTTTTTATATTATTTGACTTGTAGTAAATATCAAAAAGTACATGATCGATAAATAATGCATCAACTTTTGAATGTACAGGCAGAGTCGGAAAGAAACTCTAAAAACAGAAATAAAAATCCCGTCACTCAACGCCGAGGGTCGAAGTCATTTCAGCAGTATCGGTAGGAGTTGGTAAATTTACTGAATGCAAATTGTAAATAGCCTGTGCTATATAATTTTAAATGTACAATAATTGTATGTAAAAATCAATTTCAGGAAGCTGAGGCGCATGGTCCCGTGGGCAATATGGACGTGTTTACTCGTACGCATGTTGTCGAGCATGTAAATTTGGACGGGACAGTTTCATATACATGGCACGACGATAAATCCAGCAAGAGTCATGTAGGCGTATTTCATTTTATGCAGTATTAGTAATTGTTCTACTTGTTAAAATATAATGAAATAAGATATGATGATATTAATGTACTAATGCAGAAAAAGTTTATGGAGCAGCGCCAGAAACTCCTTGCGATACGGATCGAGATCAGCTGACGACGGATGAGGAGGATGCTATTTTTGAGTCAGTTATGGATCCATCGGAGCATGGCAGACGATACGGATTTGGCAATCAAGTGGTAAGTAAATAATATATTGGAAATCAACTAGTAATTTCAAATTTATTGCTCTCATCATTTCCTACAGTTACTTTACATATGCTAAAATGTTCCAAAGTTATAGTAATTCAAAATATAAATCAACAATCTTGTCACTATAGTTATTTGGTGTTACCACAATCTAAAATGTTATCAACATGCACATACACATACATAAACATCATAAACTAAATAAAATAATATTATCACACTGCGACTCACTCACATATTTGCAGATACACTTACAGAGATCACAAAGCTAAATTAAATATTTATTATAGGCCAACAGTCAGAGATGGGGTATGCAGACTAGAGCTAAGATCGATCTAGCAGAGATCGATGATTTGCGGGCTAGAGTGGCACAGCTGGAGGTGAAGAATCGTCGGCAGGCCATAGAGACTACACAGTTGCTAGACCAACGTATCGTCAAGTACATGCAGCTGTATGGTGGCCACTTCCCTTCCTCTGTTGGCTCAGGTTCTGAAGGAGATTGATTGATTGCTTTGGTCAGTAAGTTTTTTTCTGTTTTGTACGATTTGGTAGATGCTAGAGGTACTTATTGGTTTTGTGTACTATGTTATGATACACTTAAAATTATGTGGATGTTTGGGATGTTATGGATGTATGTATTGATAGAACATTTGATGTTGTGGATATTATTATGTATTGTACATTAGTTTGGGTGATGATTATGTGTATTGACTTAATTTTATGTATATTTTGCTTGGTGATCTGTGTATAGTTTGGTTTTTGATATTTGGTTCGAATATTACATATTGGATTCTGAAGTATTGGTGGAATAGTATTTATATGAGAAATGTGGATGGAAGGCGGTATTGCAGCAGAAATACAAAAAAAAATTCAGCAGATTTCCAACGGCTTCCAACGGCTTTCAGGTTATATATTTCCAACGGCTCCTAACGGCGTCCAACGGCCTTCAGGTTTCATATTTCCGATGGCTCCCAACGATGTCCGATGGCTTTCGGGTCATTTTTTCCAACGGATTCCGACGGCTTTCGACAACAGTCAATCTGTCGAAAGCCGTCGGAATTACAAACGACGATGTTCGTCGAAAGCCATCGGAAACACTGCTCCCCGACGCCTTAATTTCCGACGGCTACCGTCAGCATCCAACGAAGGTCGACGATGGTTTCCAACCGTCAGAAAATGGCTTTCACCTTGTAGTGTATGTCATTAAAAATAATATCTAAATTTGAAACATAGATTTTATTAAAATTTTAATTCAGTTTCGAGTATTTAAATAAATAAAATATTCAAATTTGAAGTCTAAAAATACGGGTCGTTGCAGTTTCTTTAATTGTTCAAGTAGCTTTCGAGAAGTTGAAAGACAAAAGAGTCCTCATTAAGAACCATGTTTTGAACAGTCAAATTGACAAATCAGTGGAACTAATATTTATCGATAAAGTTTGGTACTATTATCATTTAAAAGTAAAATATTAATCTTCGAATCTTGAGTATCAGCAACGAGTCCTCATATATGGAGAAAGGAAAATTCAACACCATTAATGAACCGCCTCATAATTTTGCCATACAAATGTTTAAAAATGTTACTTCTACTTCAAACAAGGAAAAATTCAACGAAGAGTAAGTAACCACCATCATCAATGTATGGGGAATAAAGCAGTAATGGAAAATAAGTAAATAAGCGCCAACTTAAGATCAAGGAACATTGGAAAAATTGGAATGATAAATATATATTACTATACCATAAGTAGCTCAAGCGAAATGAGTAGAGCTGTGAGGAGAAATTTAAAAATGATTTTTATATGGATCATCCCAGCCATAAGGAGTAAGGTAAAGAAAGAAACAACACAAGAAGTCATAAGCCATAAAGCAAGTAAGGAAAAATATTGATACTTTTAGATGAAATAAGAATTAATGGTTCCTTACAATCTACTATTACCCCAGCTCAAACTCGTAACCTTTGATGGAATAGAAGACCAATATTTGACCTCAAAAGAGGAAAAATCTAAGCAACAACCAATTAATCACCCACCCAATTGAAGTTCGAATCATCATCCACCATAATAATGTTTTAACACTACACTGATTTATACATAAAGATGTTTCTGGCCATGAAATTCATTTTAAGCTCGGAAAGATCATCCGAGAATGAAGTAGCCAAAGTCTTATTTCCAAAATCTTAAATAATAACAAGGTGGTAGGACCAATATGGAATGCCCAAAACAACTACTAGATTTCAACAAGAATTAACATCATAGTATATGAGTTAAAAGATATTGATTATCATAAACTGACTTTTATATAACCTCAATATGGATTACCGACCAAATCATGAAATGTATCTGAACGAAAAGAAAATCGGGTAGAAGAATTACCTCTGATGTTTTGAACTTATCAAAGAGTCACATATATACCTAGTGTCTATAAAAAAGAAAAATAATCCACAAAGTGATAATGGTAAAAACAAATAAAGAGCCATTCATATGGAAATAAATAATCAATATGAGAACAATTTGATGATACCCATTGTTGAATACTTAGTAGAAGGGAATTTACCAAGAGATAAAAGTGAAGCTAGAAGGATAAGGCATCAAGCTCTAACTTTTACTACGTTGGATGTAACACTTTATAAAAAAGGATACTCGCTTCCTTACTTAAGGTGTGATAGTCCAAAAAATGGTTCAAAACTGTTAAGAGAAGCCTATGAAGGCTTCTACGGGGATTATTCTAATGGCATGAAGTTGGCTAAAAAGGTCGCGAGACAACGATTTATTGACCCATATGAATAGCGGTGCTGTGAATTATGTAAAGAGATGTGAAAAATGTCGGAGGTTTTCAACAATCCCACATATACCGCTATACGAGTTAACCTCAATCTCGAGTCTATGGCCCTTTGATGTGTGGGTAATAGACATAATAGAATCATTGCCTGCATCAATAGGAGGATCCAAGTTTGTAGTAGTAGCCATTGACTACTTTACCAAGTGGGTAGGGGCAGAACCATAGCTAAACATAACTTCAAGGAAAGTGCTAAAGTTTATGATCAAGAACATAGTCATCTGGTTTGGAATACCGAATAAGATATGGGAACCAATTTGAAAGTGAAGAATTCACAAGATTCCATAATAAGAATGGGATAATCAAAATTTTCTCATTAGTAGCTCATCTCAAGGCTAATGGAGCTGTTGAAGCCACCAAAATACCATTAGGACTATCCTCAAGAAACGAGTAGACAAAGCGAAAGGAAATTAGGTAAAAGAACTACTATTTGTGCTTGGGGCATATTGAACTTCTATTAAGACTGCAATATGGAATACCCCATTTTCTTTAACATATGATGTGTAGAAATATTTCCAATCGAAGTTGAGATACCATCCCATCGAAGGATTGCATATGCTTTTGACCCTAATCAAAAGCTAAGAAAAGAATCTCTAGTTTTGATCAATGAAATATGTGATGAGACGACCATATGAACGGTTGAATGTCAATAAAGGATATCAAATTAGTATAACCCCAAAGTTAAAAAGAAATCATTGCGAACAGAAGATATAGTGCTATAAAAAGTCATGAAAAATAACAAAAATCAAGCAGATGGACCACTTGGACAAAACTGGGAAGGACCCCTTGTTCTCCATGAAGTAATCCCATAAGGAACTTATCGACTAAGCTGACCTGATGGTAATGTGATAGTAAGAACTTGGAATGCTAAGCATCCGAGACCTTATTTTCCAACAACGGGGAAATAAAGAAATAGAGACAAGTATATCTGCGAAATCGATAACCGATTGAGAGAAATGAAATCATAATATAAAGGAAAAGCCTTTGATCCCACCACAAGGGCCCAGTCAAAACATTATAAGCCTTCAGTCCCGCCTATAGGGCTTGACCGTAGCACCTCCTAGAGGGAGGTCGGAGTTAGCCTTTGGTCCCGCCTATAAGGCTTGGGCAGAGCACTACAAGCCTTCAATCTTGCCTACGTCGCTTGGACGGAGCGCCTTCTAGAAGGAGGACGGAGTAAGCCATTTATCGCGTCTATGATGGCCTCGTTAAAGCACCAACCAGCCTTTTGTTCTTCCTATAAGGCTTGATCGACTTACCTCTTAGAGGGAGGACGGGTAAGACTTTGGTTCTGCCTAGGCTAACCAAATACACCGACCAGCCGAAATCCTTACCTAAAAGGTAAGAAGTGGCAAAAGAAATCAATCAGATCCTAAATCCTTGCCTAAAAGATATAGAAGAGGCAAAAGAAATCAATTAGGTGAGTCTAATCCCATCTTAGAGATGGGCCAATGCAATATTCCAAAGGAAGAACAATCGGACACGATCAATCTTTCCCCAAGGTGTAACGACCTGGAAATTTCGATTCCGAAATTTCCAGATAGTTAGTGAAAAGAAGAAAAGAGAAAGAAGAAGAAACAGAAAACTCAAACTCATAATCTCACATTCGCAGCGGATATAATATAATAGCAAATAATAACAGTTTACAAAAAGAACCGTATCAGTACATTTACATTTTTATATATCAGAGTTACAACATTTACACAACACAGGACAGTTCTAAATCAACATGTCCTAGATATACAACTATATATCGCAGCGGGTACGCTCCATACGTTCCAGCCATTCAGCTCGCCTTCTGTGCTCCAGAACGTCCTTACCTGAAAATCTGTAATATTCGGTCTGACCCGAGCATTACATCAAAGTAACACCCGGGTCAGGCTGGAAACCAGCGTGAGTAAACCCATCTAATATAGTATACAAAAGTATGCACTTATATTAACCCGAGGTAACTTACATCAATTTAAAACTTCACAAGTTGTTATAGACATTACTTTCATCTCACATCAACTTCTAAGTGTCAATACTTAGATTAAAATGGTCCGATTTACTTAAGTCATTCCACTTCGGCCTATTAGTTTCACATTTCAAATTATAAGAATCGAAGTGGTTTCGGGTATTCACTAATACCCGACTCCGGTCTCTTCGAAACCATTGTCAACTTAACTTAAACTATTCAAGTGAGATACAATTCTACTTTTACTACAGGGTGTCACAGTATTTCATCATCAATAAATAACCACACCTTCAGAGTTTAAATCAAACATATCATATGTAACGATCCTGAATTTTGAACAATTTAAATTGAAAATATTTAATTAATTTTTAAATATTTGAATGATGGTTTAAAGTGAATTCCCAATATAACAATGAATTTGGCGATTAAATTTTAGAATTTAATCTATTGAAAGTCGAATAAAAATTTGAATATTCAATTTTAAGCTGATTAAGAATATTTTAAAGGCTTAGAAAATTCACATTGATAATACTGAAGATAATAAAAGCTTCAGAATTGAATTTGAAAGTGATTCGTCCAGTTTTGGAATTTTATCGTTTAAATTGAATTTAAAAATAGCCTTCCGAGGCACAGTCTCGGAATTCGACGAAATCAGTTCCATTGGGTCCGTAATATTGAATTATTATCGGATTTCAATTTTCGTGGCGTTCGGAGTTGTTATGTGAGCATACGACGTATAAACGCGTGAAAATTTAAATCGAATTCAAATTAAATTTCTGTAACAGTCCGGGGTTTTTGCATCGATTTGATATCGTCATTAAACGATTAATCTGCTAGCTAATTGCTTATTGAAGTTTTTAAGTTGAGTTGAAATTCGTTTAATAATCCGTTGAGATGGTTAGTTTTAATAACCTAAATTGATGTTTGAGAGTTGAACTTCAAAAACAATATATATCTATGAAGCTTGCTAAGGAAGATAATAATAATAAAAAAAACAAAGAAAAGATTGCAGGATCTTTTGTACACATCGTATTTCACTTCAGCCACCCTAAAATCTTCTCAGCCGAGATATCGTTTATTAAAAAAATAGATACGATCTTCTCTGCATAACGCGTACCTACTAGCCACCCTACCCCTTCATCATTTCAAACGAAAAAATAATATGAAAATTAATGGCGGCCCTGTCTCTCTCATCTTCCTCCTCGCTTCCAGAATTAGGGTTTCAATTCGTTTTCGCTTGACTTTGGGAGGCCACGGCTTCGGTTTTCTTGCTCAAGTTGTTGAACGTCTCTCGAGATACCTTTGGCTACGACATCGTATTCGTTCTCTTCGAAAAAAAGGTGAGTAATTTGTACTACTCACATCTAATTCAAACCAGTTCGACTTCGTCTGCTTATTTTGATTTCGTTGTTCGGCTTCGATTCGATTTTGTTCGTTGTTGATATTTCTCTGCTTTAAGTTGATTTTGGGGCTGCTGATTTTGATTTTAGCTTGATTTGTTCAACCTATGTTGACATGGCTTCGGCCTCGAGTATTTTGCTGTTACCTTGGGTAAGAAGGGAAATTGCTTATGATTTGCAATGTTGGTTTCTTCTGACTTTGGGTTATGTCTTCGCTACTTTAATTGCTCGGCATTGATTTTCTTTGTTCGAGTTGACACCAGAGTTTGTTCATCCATGTAGCTTGTATACTCCATTTGTTGTACCGCCTGTAGCACAGTGAACTAAGTATTATGCACCACTTGAATCTGCATTTGCATTTGGTTTGTTCTTTGTTGTAACTGGACCTGAACTTGTAGTCTTCATTAAATACTCGAGTCTGCATCCTCAGTTGAGTAATTTCCACTGTCTTCTTCGTACACATGAAATTCATTGATGTTTGTGCATTCACTTGAGACTGCATTTGGCAATGGTTCCTGTGTCTGCACATCTGAAGTATTCACTGACCTTAGTTGTTGCATTGGTTTTGTTACTAGTCCTGTTCATTTGGACTTTGTTGTCTCACTAACTCACCTGTAGTGTAGTTGAGCTGTACTGTGGCTTTTGGGTCGTGAGTATGATAGTTGCACTATCCAGTTTACAGTGCATACATGTTTTATCCTTGTTCTTATCACTCACATCTAATCCAAATTTGATAGTTTCTGTCTTGTTTAAAACTGTGATTTTCACTGTTTGATTAAGTGATATTCTCGGCTTTGAATTCGTTGATTTTTGTTGACCTCAGTCACTTGTTCTTGTGGACTTTTGTTTGGTTGAAAATACTATGTTGGGGCCTTAACTGTAGTGCTGCAGTCTTCCACTTGAATTACATGCGACCTTAACTGTATTCATTGTAGTACTAGCCTTATCTTCACTGTAACCATATGTAGGTTATGTTTGCATTGTATATCTGCACTGGGTTAACTTTGGGTTTCACTGGGTTCACTGAGTTCACAGTGTTGTTCCTATAACTTGCTGTTCCAATGGTACATGGGTTGGTTCAAACATGTTATTGTTGCTTTAGGATTGAATTTGTTTTAGGCCTTGACCTATTACTATTTTGAAAACTTGATGATTGTTGGTTTGCTTTTGTGGTCTGCATCCCTGATCATACTGTTTTCTCTATGTTTCCATACTGTTGCACTTGTACTTGAGCATACTTGATGTTGCTTCTTATTTTGGACCTGCTGCTTCGATTTTTCTCAAATCTTGTTTATTGTCCAGTTCATATTGCTGTGAGGTCGTTTCTCTGGTATCCTCACTCATTCGATTTTTCATCCTGTTTACCTGATGGCTTCAGGCCTGAATTACTTTGTTACTTAAGTTGTTTGAGTATCACTTGAACTCCATTATCAAGTATGACAGTGCATTCACTTTGTAGTTTGCATTATCACTTTGCCACCTTATTACCCTTCCTGTACTGTCTAGTTTTCACTATTCCATGTGTTCCCTTCATGCTACATTGTTATCTGGTAGCACTTGAGTTTGAACTTGAATTGGCCATTGATGCATTCATTTGTACATCCCTCGATTGCCTCCTTTGTTACTTGTTCTTCGAGACAGTTTGCATATCGTTGCATTTTTGGTTTTGTATTTATGTCTCAATGATGCATTGTATTTGTTGTCGGTTCTTTTTGAACCTGTCTTTAAGATGTACTGTGACTATCCATTTTATATGTTGCACTCTTGAGTTTTATGAAATGGACATGTGTGTCTGCTACACTATGTAGTAGTCATGCTTGTGCATCTTGACGTTGTTGGGCCACCATGTCAGTGCATTATTAACCTGGTTAGCCTGCAGTTCCATGTTGCCACTTCTATTTCTTTTTGTTAAGGTGCAGTTCGTAATGTACATTCATTTGTGTACAATTGGGTTTGCATATAAGTTTGGTCCATATTGCCTTGCTTCATCATTGATTTTGGCATGTGCATCACTTGTGTAATCTATTTGGTTGGTGTACAGACTTCACTTTGACCTTTCAGTGGAGACTGTCTGTAGCTGTTTTGTTCCACTTGATTGCATTTGGATGTGTTTATAGAATTCACTTGAGTTGAATTCAGCTTGTAGCTTGGATTTGACCTTGTGCTGATTTCTATTTCTTCACTGTTGTGGCGAGGCAGTGCACGCGTGCGTGTACTGCAGCCATGCAGTATTGATCTTAATTTATATTTCCTTGCTTCTGAGTCATTGATTTCTTTGCATGCAGTATTGGCGAGGCCGTGCACGCGTGCATGTACGGCAGCCAATCAGTTTTGATGTTTTTTTTTAAGTAACTTTTCAATTATTCGAATTGATTTGATTTAAAATGATGACTTTGCTGTTAATTGCCGTTTAGCTAATTTTGATGTTTTTTTTTCTAAATTATTTTTTTTAAAAGAAAAGAAAAAAAAAATCTTTCATCCATCTTCGCTAAAAATTTGAACTTTGCTGATTTATTGTTTTAACACTATTTAGTGTTATCATTTACCGTTATCCGATTTCTTGTAAAGGGTCGGATAGGTAGATTTATCTTTGACTGTCGTCTAATTTCTATTTTAATTATTATTGCTTCTATGCACTAATAACTGAGTTTGAATTAGACTGACCCGTGTATTATTTTCTTTTGAATGTAATACTCAGGTCAGACCGAGTATTTTTACAGCTTGAAGATTTTCAGGCAGCGAAGATAGAGAGAGGGGGATTACCGCATCACTAAAGTTTTTCAAGAAATTTTTCTTGTACTTTAAAAAGATATATGTATATTCCGCTGTATAAAAAAAAATTAAATGCATTGTATAAACTCTGATATTTGTATGTAAAAGAAAAGTTCATTTATGAGAAATATGATTATTATTGTTTCAGTGATTCTGTGACTGATTCTGTTTAAATGTTATAAACTAAATAACAATCCGTCATTTGAACGTTTCTAGTTGGTTTAATTACCGACTAGAGGCGGTCAGAGCGGCGGGTCCTTATATCATATCACATAGCATCACGAACCACCTATTAGGGACGACAATTAATCATAGGCTCCCAATATCATTCTATAATTCCTTAATTAATTTCACAAATTAATTTATTCTTAACCAAATACAGTAATTAACCTTTAATTGCTTCATTAATTAATTATTAGCCATAATTATTAATCTCCCTTGATTAATAATATCCAGTAATTAACTACCCTCAATTATTTCATTAAATAAATTAATCCTTAATTCTCTAATTAATCCCTTGATTAATCCATTCAGTAATCAACTGTCCTTAATTACTTTATTTCAAAAATTAATTACCCTTAATTAATTAATTTAAACTAATCACATTAAACCCAATTAATTACATTAAGTAATTATTTAAGTAATTAAACTTAAACAATTTCACATATGATTTTTCTTAATTAATTAATCTAATTAATTATTAAAATTTATTACATTAATTAATTATCAAATAATCCTAAGTTAAATACCTTCATTAACAATTATTAATTACTTCTCTAAGTAATTAAACTTAGTCAAACCTTATTAATTTCAAATTAATTAATTCTCAATTTACAAATTAACTAATCCTAAATTTAATTAACTTTAACAAATTTAAACCAAGCTGAAACCTTTTTAAATCAAAGGTTAAAGAAACATTCATCATATAAAGAAGTTTATATAAGAGTTTTAAACCTAATCATTTAACTTCAAGCTTATTTCAAAATCTTCCTTAACCCTTTAAGGTTTTGTAAAATATTTTAAATTTTATAAAACTTTATTTGTTTTCAATCTAGGATTCATAAATAAATTTGAATCCCATCTTTAACCTCCTGAATTTCAACTTTGTTAAAAATCCTGTTCTCAGATTTGCATTTTTTTTTCTAAAACAGCCAGGTTTTTAAGAAAACCTGTAACAACCAAAAAAAAAAAACCCGAGACTCTCCCAAAATACTTCGAGTCACTAACCACAAATCTTCGAGCCAAACTCGTAAATCTTCGAGCAACACTCGAGAACATCTCGAGCATTTCCCTGCTTCCAAACTAATCTTCATCAGAGATAACGATGTGCTCCGTGCACATGCACCGTTGCTCCGGTCAATTCCATACACCCACATCACCTTCCTCACATCAATGATCATCACCTCAGACCATTCCAACACCAAGCCCATCGATTCACACTTGGAAACAAAAATCGAGTAGGAAACCCAAAAACTGGACCTAACGACCAACCTGGAACCTCCTTGTCCTCGCGCCTCCGACCACTAGAGTGCTTAATCCTCCGGCCACAACTTCGTCATTCGCCTTCTTTCATTCCCCAAAACCCTATAGAACTCGATTGACAATCGAAGTCGTGCCGATGAAAAATCACAACCCAGTCCAATTTAGGTTTACAGCCTGAAAACCACCATTGTCACCACCACAGTGCTTTTCTCCACCATCTGACGATTTTACCGACTTTTCGATCATACCACGACCACTAGCAAGAACTTCGACCTTCCAAACCACTGGGATCACCAGAATATCCTCAGATACCAATTTCTGGTTAAACCAGAAATGCTCTTAAACTCCTCTGCTAAAAATCGTAATTTCACTTCCAAAAATCATGATTCAGTATAGAGGTTCATATTATATCCCTGAATCATTTATTTAAGATACTTAAATTTCAACCAAGACTTATACTTCCACAGTTCTTAGGTTTTCAGGGATATTTTCAATTTATTTAACTTGAATAAAATTTTAAAACCAAATCCAAGATTTTACAAACAGTTTTTGTTTATTACTTAAATTCTATCCAAGTCTGGATCAAAAGATTAAGAATTCCTAAACAAACTTGTACCAGGGAACTAAAATAGTGAGAGTTAAATGAAACCAATATGCACAACACATCCAGATATTCATATATTCATACACTGAGAATATATATAGACAACACATTCTAAGTTTAGATTTTTAGATCATGCAACCAGAGTCATGTATTTAAATTTCTTTAGAAAGATTGTTGCTCATTGTGTAACTTTGATCGGGGAGACAGAGTTTTGAAATAAGGTTTCTCACTAGTTTTAGATGAATTCATTTTTTTTATCTCATGTCTACTAACTTATTACCTTCAAAACATCTTATGCTATGAGAATTTAGGTAAGAGAAATGAATTTTTTTTTTTAAAGGAATTTAGGCCTGGTGATAACAACCTGAACATGCATTTACATACCAAGACAAACATACAGAATTTCTCCTGTTTTTCTAACAATTCTATTTATTCTACTATGGAATTCAAATCCAGGTTATCATTTTATTTTTATTTTCTTTTAAATCATATTTTACATTCACCAGGATATAAAAGAATTGGGTTTAAAAAAAAATGCTTTTGATTTCATTCTGCTTCTGATTTTCAGGTTTTGCTTTTGCAGATATATAAGCATTATTCAGGCATCAAACTCTCATAATCATACACGCATTTATATTTTAAGCAAGCATGCATACATATATTTAAACATGCATCACAAAATTTCCATCCAACATTTCCACCTACATCAATATAAACTGTTTAAGTTTAAGTTTACTCACCTGTTTGACATGAATAGAGGCCTATCATCTGGAATTGATAGAAAACTGAAATATTTGGATCTGGTTTTGATCTGCCTTTTATTTGATGTATTAGAATTTGTAACTGATCTGAGATAGATTGCCTAGCTTGCCTTTTGCTCTAAGTTGTACTTGCGTTTGTGGTATTCACAGGTTTGCATTTGTCTTGAGGAATGAATTTCAGGCCTTAGATTCAGGTTAGAGGAAATTTGCAGGTTTACTTGATTTGATGTTTTTTTTTTAGAAAAGGTTTCAGATTTTGGATTGCATGAAAATTTTCTGGTTTTTGATGAAGTTCTTGTTTTTGTTTTCACTTTGTTATTAGAAATGAAAATAGAAAAAGAGTTGTAGATAGGAAGTGAATGTTTAATATATTAAATTAGAATAAATTTTAAAATTAAAGAAAATAAAATAAACTATTGACACTTGTCTTTCACCTAATTTAATTGCTTAACACTTGTTATTCTAAGGGTTTATATCTTAACATTTGTAATAACTTATATTTATATTATTTTTAAAAGATTTTTAAAGCTTTTATATTAATGTTTCCTAATTGATAAATACCTTTGTAAATAAGTAAATGCTTTCTCTAAATTTATATAAATAAATTTCCTTTAAAGAAAAATAATATAAAACAATCTTATTTTAAACCCTTACTCATATATTTCAAATCCAAAATATTTTTAAGTTCAAATTCAATTTAAAATCTAATTTAACATTAATTCAAATATATGTATTTTTATCCAATCAAACATAAATTTAAGTTATTTGAAAATAATAGTTTTCCCATTCTAAATAATTATATTAGGAGGTTATTAAATAATTATTTACCCAGATATAAAAATTCAGTTTCTATTATTTATATTTAGATATTCTCTATTATCAGAATTCTTATCTGATCATATATAATCCAGTATTTCTATTAATTAATCCAATCATATAATTAATTAAAATAGCCAAAATCCGGGTTATTACATTCCTCCCCCTTTGAATCTTTTCGTCCTCGAAAAGGAACAAAGCTAGAATTTATTAAAATGTTTAAAATTAGATAAATTTTATAACTCGATGTTTCAACAAGTCCATCCTCGTTCTTGTAGAATTTCGGTCATACGTTGATCAAGCGTAGGACTGAAAATCTATAAGTACTTAGCAGACCCATTTTCAACACCCAGTGAAAATATTTTAGAAAATAATTTTATTGAAAATATAGAAAACATTTTTGAAAATAGAGAATATATCTTTGGTGAGAATGCTCTGGAAATCATCGCCCCCATCCATGGTCACAGTTACATCCAGGGTTACGTTGCCGTCGCCGCAAAAGTCCATGTAACTGCAGGCTCTCCGCGGCCTTTCGATTACGCCATGGAACCCACACAATAGATCACAGTTACATTCCAGGGTTACGTTGCCGTTGCAGCAAAAGTCCATGTAACTGCAGACTCTCGGCGGCCTCTGATTTTCGCTGTCGAAATGAAACCTCTCCACTCCTACATAGGTCGCAGTCCACCGATATAAAATCAAACGCAGATTGTTGGCTCTCAGCGGCACACACGACTTTCGCTATGTTATACCATAGATCGCAATTACATCCTGGGTTACGTTGCCATCGCAACAAAAGTCCATGTAACTGTTGGCTCTCAGCGGCACACACGACTTACGCTATGGTATACTCTACTCATAATCCTCAGGAACTAGTTTTGTCCGGACTCCTCACAGGATCAACTTTAGAACCCACCCCCCCCCCCCCCCCCCCCCGGGGCTCAAGACAGCACCACCCGGTGGTACTCCTGAGAAGTTCATTTCAAGGGAGCGCCTTTTTCCCCAGAGCCATCATCAAAACATTTTATACTATACACATATAGTATCTTTAAATCATACACCTAGTATGATCTTATACAAAGCTCCTTTATACCAAATCGATTATTCCAAAATCGATAATTCTCAAACTAGGCTTTCCAAATCCTCATACTGATTTTACTCAAAAATTAAAAGACTTTTCCAAATCCAAAGGTTCCCAAAACCCTTTTTTCCAAAATCCTCATATGATCCTTTATATATATATATATATATATATTCAGATATATAAAATCTTTTAAAACTTTGGATCATTTCAAACTTGTATAAAATTCCTTTTATACTTCAAAACATTTCCAAAAACCCTTTTCTTCTGGCAAAAGATTCAACAAGGGGAGTTTCATTTTATTAAACAAAGATATTTAACTTTGTTTACTCAAAATCAAATATTCAAATTTGATTACTCCTTTCAATATCATTTTCATTCAAATCCGTACGATGTACACATATCATCCGTACGTTATACCAATCTAATCGCTCACTCGATCACACAATTTCACTTCCGAACTAGTATCGTCCACCCGACTCCCTAGTGCGGACACAGATCTGGTTTCTTGATCAGAAACCGTCATTCTCCTTGCATAGTCTAACTATGACAGAGAATATCCAGAACCAATCAACAATCCATATCCAGTTTCGTCGTCGAAAATCGAGTGAAAAATCCCACTCGGATCGATATAACTATCTCAAAATTCTGTGGTCGAATCTGGATCAAATCACTATGCGAATAGAATAACATACGTACACCCTACGTATTTATCTTTATTGGTTATTAGTCAAATTAATTCCATTTCTATTCACATTCGCGTTGATTTTCTTTTACTTACTCACAACCGCTTAAATCCATTCGGATTATCACCTCTATTCTTATCTTGATTGGGTATTTAAACAATAACAGTTTGAACTCCGAACAGTTTATTTAGAAAATAGCTTGAAAAATTAGAAATAGATAAGTAGTTGAAAAATAATTACTAGTTTGTAAAATAGGTGTAAAATAGTTAGAAAATAGTTAAAATAATTATAAAAAATTTAGGTAATTGCAAAATAATAGTAAGATAGTAATTAGTTTTGTAATATAGTTGAAATATAGTAATTAACTTATAAAACAGTTGGAAAACAGTTTCAAAAATAATTGTAAAACAAGTATAAGACAGTTTGTCTTTTAAAAGAAAAGTTGTATATATAATGAATAGCTTGGAAAAAAAATAGGTTTATACTAAAACAATTTATATTAAAAATAGTCTAGAGTCAAAACTGCTCACTTCCCAATCTTCATTCTTATCAATCAATTTAAATTTCCACTTCCATTTAAATTGATCCAATTCCAATTTTAAATAACTCCAATTTCCATTGCGCTTGATTTATTCCCAGTTCAAGTTGAATTAATTCTCAATTCCTTATTCAATTTAAATCAAATTCCATTTGATTTTAAACATATTCCACTTTAATTACAATCCCAAGTTATTCCAATCACTTTGGACTAATATCCATTCAATTGAACCCACTTCAATTCCAATCCATTTCAACTCCAGTTTGAAATAATTCCAATTTCAAATTCCATTTCCAAATCAAGTTGAATTATTCTTGATTTCCTCCCAAATTTAATTCAAATTCCTTTTGAATTTAAAACTATTCAAATTTAATTATAATTTGAACTAATTTCAAATTTCAAATTTAAACCATCTCGAATTATATATAAATTCGAGTTAATACTTCAAATGTTGATTTAATTCCTTTAAATCAATTTTCCTTTAAAGTTTTTAAACAATTCAATTCTGAGTCCAAATTTCAAAATTCCATTCTAAAACATCCATCAAATTCCAAATTATAGATCTCAAACCCATTTTCAGATCACACAAACTCCCAATTCAGATTAACCATTTAACTCCCCAAATTAAATTCCAATTCCATCTTGAAATTCCCAAATCATGTGATCATTCCATCTTATTTAACTTTTTCCCAAGTTAAACTCAATTTACTTAATTCAGTCAACCTTACCCAATTTGGACTTCCTTTTCAAATTTTAAACTTCATATAAATAATATTCCCACTTATTAAGTTCAAAAACTTTCACTTTGGGTATCATATCTCATTCCAAATTGAAAACTCAATATTTAGAGTTTATTTCAAACTACCTTTGATACTATGTATATACACCTATATACATATTAATTTCTTCTACATACCAAGTTACACTTTAAAATTTTAAACCACCTTTGCTTTTTAATTTAAAACAAGTTTCTTTTAAATTTTCAAACAACTCTTTGTTCGAAATAGGACCATTCATTCAAATGCATTAAATAATCTTATTTATTATTTCTTTAAATTAATTACATCATTAATTAATTCCAATTAATCACATTCGGTAATTAACTTATTTCTTAATTACCTTCATTAAGCAATTGTCCCTTAAATTACTTACCTCTAGTTACTTCGTTAAGTAACTTCCCCTTTATTTTATCATTTCCAATTATTATTCATTAATTTATCTCATTAAATAGAGTTTAATTAATTACATAAATTAATTGATTATCCTAAAACCTTTCCCAAATTCAAGATTTAATTTCAGTTCGGTTGTGTTTCTATTACTATTACTTTTAGTTTAATTAATACTACAACCAATTTCCTTAATATAATAGATAATCTATTTCTTATATAAGATTCATTTACTTTTGAAATCATTTAAAAACCTTTATATAAGAAAATAACAAGTACGCTCTCTCATATATATTCACTCAACTCATTCTAGGGTACCACTTACCCTATCATTAATGAGTAATCCCATCAGAGCCAAGGTTCTCGCTTAACCTTTAGCTCTGATACCAAATGTAACGACCCGGAAATTTCGATTCCGAAATTTCCAGATAGTTAGTGAAAAGAAGAAAAGAGAAAGAAGAAGAAACAGAAAACTCAAACTCAGAATCTCACATTCGCAGCGGATAAAATATAATAGCAAATAATAACAGTTTACAAAAAGAACCGTATCAGTACATTTACATTTTTATATATCAGAGTTACAACATTTACACAACACAGGACAGTTCTAAATCAACATGTCCTAGATATACAACTATATATCGCAGCGGGTACGGTCCATACGTTCCAGCCATTCAGCTCGCCTTCTGTGCTCCAGAACGTCCTTACCTGAAAATCTATAATACTCGGTCTGACCCGAGCATTACATCAAAGTAACACCCGGGTCAGGCTGGAAACCATCGTGAGTAAACCCATCTAATATAGTATACAAAAGTATGCACTTATATTAACCCGGGGTAACTTATATCAATTTAAAACTTCACAAGTTGTTATAGACATTACTTTCATTTCACATCAATTTCTAAGTGCCAATACTTAGATTAAAATGGTCTGATTTACTTAAGTCATTCCACTTCGGCCTATTAGTTTCACATTTCAAATTATAAGAATCGAAGTGGTTTCGGGTATTCACTAATACCTGACTCCGGTCTCTTCGAAATCATTGTCAACTTAACTTAAACTATTCAAGTGAGATACAATTCTACTTTTACTACAGGATGTCACAGTATTTCATCATCAATAAATAACCACACCTTCACAGTTTAAATCAAACATATCATATCACATAGCATCACGAACCACCTATTAGGGATAACAATTAATCATAGGCTCCCAATATCATTCTATAATTCCTTAATTAATTTCACAAATTAATTTATTCTTAACCAAATATAGTAATTAACCTTTAATTGCTTCATTAATTAATTATTAGCCATAATTATTAATCTCCCTTGATTAATAATATCCAGTAATTAACTACCCTCAATTATTTCATTAAATAAATTAATCCTTAATTCTCTAATTAATCCCTTGATTAATCCATTCAGTAATCAACTGTCCTTAATTACTTTATTTCAAAAATTAATTACCCCTAATTAATTAATCTAAACTAATCACATTAAACCCAATTAATTACATTAAATAATTATTTAAGTAATTAAACTTAAACAATTTCACATATGATTTTTCTTAATTAATTAATCTAATTAATTATTAAAATTTATTACATTAATTAATTATCAAATAATCTTAAGTTAAATACCTTCATTAACAATTATTAATTACTTCTCTAAGTAATTAAACTTAGTCAAACCTTATTAATTTCAAATTAATTAATTCTCAGTTTACAAATTAATTTATCCTAAATTTAATTAACTTTAACAAATTTAAACCAAGCTGAAACCTTTTTAAATCAAAGATTAAAGAAACATTCATCATATAAAGAAGTTTATACAAGAGTTTTAAACCTAATCATTTAACTTCAAGCTTATTTCAAAATCTTCCTTAACCCTTTAAGGTTTGGTAAAATATTTTAAATTTTATGAAATTTTATTTGTTTTCAATCTAGGATTCATAAATAAATTTGAATCCCATCTTTAACCTTCTGAATTTCAACTTTGTTAAAAATCCTATTCTTAGATTTACATATGTTTTTTTTTTTCAAAACAGTCAGGTTTTTAAGAAAACCTGTAACAACCAAAAAAAAAAACCCGAGACTCTCCCAAAATACTTCGAGTCACTAACCACAAATCTTCGAGCCAAACTCGTAAAATCTTCGAGCAACACTCGAGAACGTCTCGAGCATTTCCCTGCTTCCAAACTAATCTTCATCAGAGATAACGATGTGCTCCGTGCACATGCACCGTTGCTCCGGCCAATTCCAGCCACCTACATCACCTTCCTCACATCAACGATCATCACCTCAGACCATTCCAACACCAAGCCCATCGATTCACACTTGGAAACAAAAATCGAGTAGGAAACCCAAAAACTGGACCTAACGACCAACCTGGAACCTCCTTGTCCTCGCGCCTCCGACCACTGGAGTGCTTAATCCTCCGGCCACAACTTCGTCAATTCGCCTTCTTTCATTCCCCAAAACCCTATAGAACTCGATCAACAATCGAAGTCATGCCGATGAAAAATCACAACCCAGTCCAATTTAGGTTTACAGCCTGAAAACCACCACTGTTACCACCACAGTGCTTTGCTCCACCACTGACGATTTTACTGACTTTCCGATCATACCACGACCACTAGCAAGAACTTCAACCTTCCAAACCACTGGGATCACCAGAATATCCTCAGATACCAGTTTCTGGTTAAACCAGAAATGCTCTCAAACTCCTCTGCTAAAAATCGTAATTTCACTTCCAAAAATCATGATTCAGTATAGAGGTTCATATCATATCCCTGAATCATTTATTTAAGATACTTAAATTTCAACCAAGACTTATACTTCCACAGTTCTTAGGTTTTCAGGGATATTTTCAATTTATTTTAACTTGAATAAAATTTTAAAACCAAATCCAAGATTTTACAAACAGTTTTTGTTTATTACTTAAATTCTATCCAAGTCTGGATCAAAAGATTAAGGATTCCTAAACAAACTTATACCAGGGAACTAAAACAGTGAGAGTTAAATGAAACCAATATGCACAACACATCCAGATATTCATATATATTCATACAGTGAGAATATATATAGACAACACATTCTATGTTTAGATTTTTAGATCATGCAACCAGAGTCATGTATTTAAATTTCTTTAGAAAGATTGTTGCTCACTGTGTAACTTTGATCGGGGAGACAGAATTTTGAAATAAGGTTTCTCACTAGTTTTACATGAATACATTTTTTTAATCTCATGTCTACTAACTTATTACCTTCAAAACATCTTATGCTATAAGAATTTGGGTAAGAGAAATGAATTTTTTTTTAAAGGAATTTAGGCCTGGTGATAACAACCTGAACATGCATTTACATACCAAGACAAACGTACAGAATTTCTCCTGTTTTTCTAACAATTCTATTTATTCTACTATGGAATTCAAATCCAAGTTATCATTTTATTTTTATTTTATTTTAAATCATATTTTACATTCACCAGGATATAAAAGAATTGGGTTTAAAAAAAATGCTTTTGATTTCATTCTGCTTCTGATTTTCAGGTTTTGCTTTTGCAAATATATAAGCATTATTCAGGCATCAAACTCTCATAATCATACACGCATTTATATTTTAAGCAAGCATGCATACATATATTTAAACATGCATCACAAAATTTCCATCCAACATTTCCACCTACATCAATATAAATTGTTTAAGTTTACTCACCTGTTTGACATGAACAGAGGCCTATCATCTGGAATTGATAGAAACTGAAATATTTGGATCTGGTTTTGATCTGCCCTTTATTTGATGTATTAGAATTTGTAACTGATCTGAGATAGGTTGCCTAGCTTGCCTTTTGCTCTAAGTTGTACTTGAGTTTGTGGTATTCACAGGTTTGCATTTGTCTTGAGGAATGAATTTCAGGCCTTAGATTCAGGTTAGAGGAAATTTCCAGGTCTACTTGATTTGATGATTTTTTTTAGAAAAGGTTTCAGATTTTGGATTGCATGAAAATTTTCTGGTTTTTGATGAAGTTCTTGTTTTTGTTTTCACTTTGTTATTAGAAATGAAAATAGAAAAAGAGTTGTAGATAGGAAGTGAATGTTTAATATATTAAATTAGAATAAATTTTAAATTTAAAGAAAATAAAATAAACTATTGACACTTGTCTTTCACCTAATTTAATTGCTTAACACTTGTTATTCTAGGGGTTTATATCTTAACATTTGTAATAACTTATATTTATATTATTTTTAAAAGATTTTTAAAGCTTCTATATTAATGTTTCCTAATTGATAAATACATTTGTAAATAAGTAAATGCTTTCTCTAAATTTATATAAATAAATTTCCTTTAAAGAAAAATAATATAAAATAATCTTATTTTAAACCTTTACTCATATATTTCAAATCCAAAATATTTTTAAGTTCAAATTCAATTTAAAATCTAATTTAACATTAATTCAAATATATATATTTTTATCTAATCAAACATAAATTTAATTTATTTGAAAATAATAGTTTTCCCATTCTAAATAATTATATTAGGAGGTTATTAAATAATTATTTACCCAGATATAAAAATTCAGTTTCTATTATTTATATTTAGATATTCTTTATTATCAGAATTCTTATCTGATCATATATAATCCAGTATTTCTATTAATTAATCCAATCATATTATTAATTAAAATAGCCAAAATCCGGGTTATTACACAAGGCAAAGTTAGAGCAACCTTCGAAGGAAAGGTCAGACCGCTACTGTAGTGGGTATTTTAAAGACAATGGTCATAAAGGAAATTCTAAAATTTTCTTGTCAAAGCATAAATTACTATCAGAACCTGAGGTAATACTCCTTCAAATACTGAATTGAGTTAATTATCAATCTTTTATTTCCAAATTGGAATCCAAATAATGGGAATCTTCATTGGGTTTCCGGCCCTTTGTTAGCTGGAATGGTAATTTTACTATTAAAATGATAGTTACCAGATGGATTTATGGTCTTCTTATGGATGGATTTCTAATTTTCTTACTAGATAGATTTCTGGTCTTCTTATTAGATGGATTTTTGATCTTCTTACTAGATGAATTTTTGGTCTTCTTACCAAATGGATTTCTGATCTTCTTACCAAACGGATTCTGGTCTTTTTATCACCAGGTTTCTCATTTTCTCACCAAATGGATTTTTGGTTTTCTGACCAAATGGATTTCTGGTTTTCTCTCCTAATGGGTTTCTGGTCTTCTTATCAACGGGTTTCTAGATTATAAAGCTTACCCTTGAAATGGAGTTTGTAGAACTCTTGCTTTTATTGCCAAGTTTTCAGTCTCAAGGCCGGAATCAGATTCTCCTGCATAACAAAGAAAAATCATCGAATAATTATCCAAGAAACCCAGACTAAGGGAAATAAGTTTATTCTGAAAACCAGCCAGGATAATAATATTTAAGCGACAAAGATTCGTCTATGAACTCATTCAGTCTAAATTGATAAGAAGGAAAATTGATCCACTTTTCTGCTACATTTGAAAGGCTTATTTGAAATTCTGCTGATTCATTAATCATTTTGAAAGTGATTTTCAAAACTAAGCTTTAAAATTTCAAACTTTAATGAGAGAACCTATTTACAAATTTCTTTGGTGTTTACAAAACGAAATGACCAATTTGAGAAAGAAATAATGGAAGTCATAACCGCTTATTTTATATGTTTCATAAGAACAAGATAAAATCTAGAAAGAAGAGCCACCAAGATAAAAGGAAGCAGTTAGGTTAATAGAAGGGCATAAAAGCATTTAAAAGGGGAAAGGGTTATCAAATTTCTAGCAAGTATCATATCCAAAAGGTGTTGAGCCTATAACTGTCAACGATATTGAGCCCTAATATGAAGATGATTATCAAACTTCCACTCAAAAAGTGAATAGTTTAAAGGAATCAGTAAATGCTTGGAGTTATCAAGCCATAAGAATTATCGAGCTTAAAGAATGTAAGGTTGATACAACTTTACACCAATAAGAGGTGGTGTCGAACCTCTATGACCATAAAGTTACGAGCATCTAATGCATAGAATGGTATCAAACCTCTATAGTAATGGGGGTTATCTAACAACTAAAGTAGAAGATAGTGGCGAGCCTCCGCAAGTAATTATTATCAAGTTCATGGAAGAGGAATTTCCAAGCCGAAGCACTATATACAATCAGCAAGTCAATATAAATGAAAATATCTTGAGACACTAATGAAAGATAGCTATTAAGTCTTTAGATGAAGGATAACTATTAAGTTGATTACTATTGGGTCCACTAAAAATTTGGAAGAACAAGAGATGTTAAGTTTCTATGAATAAGTGATAATAGGCTTCTATAAAGGAAATATTACCAACATATCACCTAAGATAAAGTTAATGGTGCACTCAAAAGTAAGAAGATATTTGGTTTTACAACTAAATGTAAAAATCTTCTTTTATATAAGGTAGGGGGCAAATGTTATCCATATATTTTACAATATAAAAAATGCTTGAGAAACCATCATGGAAAAATGAAACAATTAAGTCCATAGAAGAGCATGGAAACATTGGGAAAAAGAGATATTGAGCCTATAAGAGCGTGGTTATATGACATAATGACATATTGGGTCTAGATCAAAAATGTGGCAAACCTTGATAGTGCTCTATCAAAAGGAGACATCGAGCATCTAATACGAAGGTAGCTGTCAAGTTCCTACTGAAGAGTTAAGTAGTTTAAAGGAACTGGTAAATAATTGGAGATATCAAATTACAAGGGTTGTCAAACTTGAACCTAGAAAGGCCAACAAATCTTTATAATTATAGGAGATAGGGTCGAGCCTCAGCAACCATGTGGATTGTCAAGCATATAAAGGTGAGGAGGTATCGAGCATTTACAACAATAAGGGTGTTGAGAGTTTAAGCAGCTATAGGCTCCAACAAGGAGTGAGAAGGCATCAAATCTCTAGGGGATATCGAACAACAACAACATGAAGCATTATCAAGCATCTAGAGGTGAAAGGTGATGCCAAGCATTTAATAAAAAATAGGGATATCGAGTTTCTAGGGATGACAAGCTTGTGCTACATCAATTGTTATCAAGCCTCTACAATAGCAAGTGTTGCCAAGCATCTACAAACAATAGGTGATATTAAGCTTCTATAAAGAAGTGTTACTAAGTTTCTACAACAGAAGAGACAATGAATTCTAAAGGAGTGGTGAGCTTCCACATCGTAAAGGATTTCCAATTTTTACAAGCGGTAAAGAATGTCGAACCTCAAAAAACATGAAGGATGTCGAACATCAATAATACGAAGAGGATGTTGAATATCAATAATACAAAGAGGATATTGAATATCAACAGTACGAAGAGAATGTCGAGTATCTTGCTTAATGGAAACGTGTCAACCATCCCACATGTTTGTCATCTCTATAAATAGACCCCCTCCGCTGGTTAGAGGGAAAAATCATTTTCATCCCCTACTTTTTTTAAATACAAGCTGTAAACCCTAAATTGATTTGGGGATTTTAGAGCTGATTGTAAGTCTTGAACTTTTTGCACATAAGGGATTGGACATTTAACATAGCATATTTCCCTCAAATGTAAATACTTGACTATTATTAGGTAGTGAACTTGTCTATGATTTATTCTTAGACCTGGACTTTATCATATTAGATTTGGACTTGAATACTAATGGACTTGAACTTGCATATTATCAATTTGTACAAGGCCACTTAAGCCCTTGTTGAAGTTGAAGTTTACCTTACATATTGCCTATTTTTCCCATTGACATATGACTAGAGAATTATTCCGTAAATATGTGACCACATATTTTACTCTTGAACATGTGACTCAACTCTTAAACAACTTTGTGACTATATTAGTATCAAAGGGTATTATTAAAACCATTTCGAATAATGCTATCTTGTACAACACCTTGGGTGTTGAACTAATATTTTGTTTAATAATATCATTTGGGATATTCCCAACATTCTTTATACTTATTATAAAAGATATAATTTACAAATCCAACAATGAGTATTTAACAAACAAATCATTACCGATTTTAATGTAAGTACATCGATAACAATTAAAAATATGTTGTTTACATTTTAGAAACATTTTATTACCTTAATGGTTCTTTCTTATAGACACACGCTTCTTCTGCGTTTCGACTGAAAATCAAACCATTTGACATTTCTATCAAAATACTAACTCAATTCTAATGCTTATATAATGATACTTTCGTATCATTTCTTGGATCAAATCCAATAACTACACAAACTCATTAACTCTCCCACTGACTTTGAGACACTTTGGTTGTTATGTGCAAATAATCTATCTCGATCATTAGTTAGAATTTTCCATTTCGACACATATGTACCAAACATAAAGTCACACCAAACGATAGTTTTATGAGTAAATTCGATTTTTCTTGAGCATGTTGAATAATGAATCCACTACGGTAATATCAGTAATTGAAATTTACGATGTTATTATTATCAACATCGCTTATTATATTCCAACTGCATCAGTACTACTTTTGAGGACACATTCATTGCCGATAGATCATATTCCTATAGGTACAACTAAGAAAACTATATTTTGATAATGTACTTGGACCCCACTATGGATTTGCGCATCATACCATATCGTGGAGTTAATAACTCTTATTAGTTTAACAGACAGCCGAAGATTATCTTTCTCAAATTGATAAGAAAACCATAGTTTATCTTTAATATGCAAGAATATTTATTAGACATTCTAACGCTTTGTGTTTATTTAGGTTTGGTTAATTTATTTCATCCCTCGAAGTCAATTTTATCCTAGGATCGTATCCAAATTCATTTTGCCACCAATAGTTTTTAAAAAAAATTCTTCACTACAAAGTTGGTATTTTTTGAAACAACAATTGTTTCTCAATGCAATGAAATAGGTATTAATAAACACTTTATGAATTTCCTTATATACAAGACTGAATTGGTTTTAGTTTACAAAACCTATATTCAAAACATAAATAGTTCATCCAATGATAATCGTTTCTAAAACTCTTTTGGGGCAATTCATACAAGATCCTTCATGTACAATTATTACATGCAGTCTTTCGACTCGCACAACCTGCCAACTTCTTAGTCTAGGATATATTAGGATTTCTCATTAACCCTTATCTTGTATGATTAACACAAATAGTTCATCCAATGATAATCGTTTCTAAAACTCTTTTGGGGCAATTCATACAAGATCCTTCATGTACATTTATTACGTGCAGTCTTTCGACTCGCACAACCTGCCAACTCCTTAGTCTAGGATATATTAGGATTTCTTATTAACCCTTATCTCGTATGATTTTTTAAATTGATCTTTAGATGAAATTAATATTAAACTCATTCATTATTCTTATGCATACGATCTTATAAAAAGAAGTTAACTCAACCTAACTCATAATTAATCATACTTTCATCAACAAGGTTCAATTACTCCTTATTTGTGACGGCCCGGAATTTTTGGAGCATTTAGAATTGGAATATTTAGTCGATTTTGAATATTAATTTCTAACTTGAATTTCAAACGTCACAATTTATTTGATAATTGAATTATAAATTTAAATAAATGAAGTTGGGTAAATTGTTGAATCTGGAGTTTTAAGCCTATTAAAAATAATTTGAAGGCTTGGAATTTTTTTATTGATAATGTTAAGGATAATAAAAGTTTTAAAATTTAATTTAACACTGATTTTTTCGGTTTTGAAATTTGTATCGTTTAAATTGAATTTAAAAAATAGCCTTCTGAGGCACAGTCTCGGAATTCGACGAAACCAGTTCCATTGGGTCCGTAATATTGAATTATTACCGGATTTCAAATTTCGTATTTATCGGAGTTAATGTGTGGGTGTATGATATGTAAACATGCTGAAAATTAAATTGATAATAATCTGATGAAATTTGATTTAATTGGTCAAGCTTCTTGTATACGCCATCTCATATTCGTTTTAACACACTACCCTTATCTTCCATCGCACACATCTCGTTCCTTCTTCTGAAAGCCGAGCGAGTTCTTTTTTTCTCAAATCGATATCATCTCTTATAACAAGCCCTTATTCCTTCTTCAATTAATCGAAAACTTCCCTTGTCCTTCTTTTTAAAACAGCTGAAACCTTTTCCTTTCCTTCAAATCAAAATCAAGATAAACATCTCGAATTTTTTTTTACAAAATTAATGGTCGCACGCGCTTTGGTTTCGGCCACGTTTTCCGCTTCGAGCCTCTTCAAAAATTAAATCGGAGGGTATGTCGCGACATGGTGCTGAGATTGGGGACGAGGCGTCTGAGTCGAGAGGAGCTCGAGTTCGTTTGGCAACGACGATGAGATTTCGAAGTCCCGTGGGCGACTGCCTGGACTCGCTCGCGGTAGAGTTTCTTGTCGCGAGTACCTATCGAAGCAGCGACGTCGTGAAGTGGTGGCTCGCCTGGAGTATGGGCCGGTGGAGGTGTTCCTTCGAGTGGTGACGTGGAGGGGAAGCTAGGGTACTGGAGGTGTTGAAGTGGGGCTGGTGGTCGATCGCGATAGCTGGGTTGTGGTGGTCTTCGTTCACGTGAGTATTTGATTTCATCATTCTAAGAGTTTATCTGGATTTCGTATTTTAGCAGATTGAAGATATAAGTTTAAGAACAGGAAATTTATTTACAGAAGAAAAATATGCTTATTGGGATAAAAACAGTAAATAAGAAATTTTTATTAACTGTAAAGAATGAATAAATTAAATATACATACATATACATTTTAAATTTACCAATTGAAAAAATATATTAAGGTTATTAATTTGTTTAACCGGTTCATCTGATCATTTTAGTCATTAAAAATAATTTATTAAAGAAGAGTTTGTTTAAATTAAATTATTAAAGGCCGATTGATTGTTAGATGATTTAAAGTGTTAATAAACCATAAATTGTTTATACAAGGTCGATATCATGAAAGAATCAAGACGGATTAGGGTGGACTGCAAGCTAAAATCAAAGGTGAGTTAATCTCAGTCGGTCAAACTTAAATTTAAATGATTAAATTTAAATAATTGTTTGAATGGTTGAATTGATTAATGTGCTATAGTATGATATTTTGGAATTGGAATATTGTATTGTGCTAACGTCTGTGATGCAGGGAAAATAGGTTGGAGGGATCCAACTGGATCCCTCAACATTTATTTAAATTATTTAATACCCTCTGTTGTGATTATTTTATATTCTGTGATGAATATTATTGACAATTGGAATATTGGATGTTATGGTTTACCTGAATATGTTCCGGTGCACTAATTTATCAAGATATATAGAATTAGATTTTTGAAATAAAATGAAGAGAATTTGTAAGTGAAATAATTATAGAGAATTTAAATAAATTAGGAATGAACTGGAAAGAATAATAATAGTTTTAAATTCTAATAAATAAATTTCGTATATGGAAGGAAATTTTGAATAAACAGAAGATTAATGAATTTTTAAACTTCATTATGATTAAAACATATATTTAAAATTCAAGCTTTAAATTATTTAAGAAGAATAAAGAAGAAATTGGGAAAATCTGAAATTGGTATATTTGAGTTAAAAGATTTTAAATCAAACGGAAAATAATAACAATAATAATAAGCCCATAACTAATGAATTATGAAATGAATTGAGTAATTAAAGGAACTTATTTCTAAATAAAATAAATTGGAAATCAATTTGGGGAAATTGATTTAAGTAAGTGAAGTTGGAATTTTCTCTGGATAGCCAAGTACATGTTTTTAAAAGTAAATTTTTAAATATAAATTAAATGTTTTAAAGTTGTTTTTTTTAAAAGAAAGCAAGTTTTGTAAAGTTTATTATTTCTAATATTTGAAGTCTAAAGTAAGTATTTTCTTTTAATCTATTTTAGCAGTAATTATTAAGAAGTAACTTAGTATTTTGTTTTTAAAAAGTAGAAATCTAGTTTTATATTTTATTAAGTAACTTTATTTTTTGAAGTAGTTTTAACTTAAATGTTTTAAAGTAAATTCCAAGCATTTTGTTTAATCTATTTTCGTAATAATTATTTAAAGAATGATTTGGTATTTTGATTAAAAAAAATCTAATGTATAGTTATAAGGTAACCTTATTTTTAGTTATTTCTAAAGTATTATTATAAATTAAGTATTAAAGTAAATTTTTCTATATTAAATGTTAAATATATTTTAAAATAAAGTGTTTTTAAATTATTTTAAAAATCTAAAGAGGAAGGCACGTTTTTTAAGAAGATTGGATCTCAAGAACGAAAAAAAAGAGGATGGTCAAAGTTTTAGCAGATGGCGAAACCCATTTTAGCTCGTCCATTTATACTTCGCATTTAGAAACATTTATTTGTTTTAGGGGCACTTTTATTTATTATGTTTTGTATTTATTGTCTTGATTTTTTCTAGGATTGAGCTACGTGTTGTAGTTTAGGGATTCTGATCTCAAGTACTGAGTTCAGACAGAATTACTAGATATATGGTTAGTATACTCATATTAGTAAAAAGTGAAAATTTATAGGTGTTGTAAGCATTGAATGTATAATTTTAGTAGTAACTTTAGGGAGAGCGGTAGGCACTAACGGGTTAGTAACCAAAGCTGAGTATATTTGTGTGTTATTTACTTTTCGCATTTACATTTCTGCATTTTATTTTATCTGTTTATCTGGAAAAAAAAATACCCTATTCACCCCTTTAGGGTATATTGTAGGATCCTAATAAGTGGCATCAGAGCAAGTTATTAGGAAAAGCCTGCTATTATGCCTTACGCAAGCTGTTGTAGTTTTAGCGAGAGTCAATCCGATGTTTGACCACCAATTTTTAACGGAATAAAAAAAATTAAATTGGAAATTTAAAATAGAATTTTATTTAAAATATGTTAATTTTAAAATGTAGTACATCACTAAAAATGATAGTGATACGATAGATAAGAATAATATTTCATTTAATTCTAAGGTTATGTATATTCTTATATTTTTATCAATAGAGCTCAATTTAACCATATCTCCTAATGTTTGACTGCACAAGAAATTTGGTGCATTTTCGATGCAAAATATGAAAGGAAACTCAACAATTGCAAAGAACTCCCTATAGCTGATACAAAAGCAGAGCTTTGTTTGATGGGTTTCACAAAAGAAGATTCAGATAATGATGGTAAAGATAACGATGATAGCGACTTAACAAATGATGAGATAAGTGATTTCTCATTTAAAGATTTAGTTCTTTTGTGTTTCAAATTAACTAAAAATGTTGATGATCTTAAATTGAAAAATAATAAGTTGAAAAGCTAAAATTTTAAACTTCGTCTCAAAAATGACAAATTTGAAAATGAGCTTGAAAATATTAAGAAAACTGAAATTTTTGATTGTAAAAAATGTTTGGAATATGAAGAAAAATTTGTTGTTTTAATGGAAATTTTCAAAAGCTTGAAAAAGAAATTTAGATTTTGAAGGAAAATGAAATTGAATTGTTTTGCAAGAATAACACTTTATAAAAGAAGTTGGAGAATTTTCAAATGTAGAAAATGTGTAGATTTAAAAAGGAATTGATTGAGATTAAAGAAAATTTCAAAACACTTGAAAACAAAAATGTGATTTTGAAAACTAAAATTATTTAATCAAATCACGATCTAAAAAAGAAGATTGAAAAACTCAAGGATTTTGAAAAACTTGAATTTGAAAAATGCTAGCTTTTTGAAAGCGGGATGCTTGAAGCTAAGACCAAAATAAAAGTGCTCGAAAATGAAAATATTATTTTAAAGTAGAATGATTCTGAAAAGAGAGAGACAGCTATTAGTCATTGTTCTAAGCTAATAAATGAGAATAATCTTTTTAAATCCAAAGTTAATGAACTAGAGTTGACAATTCAAAAAATTTACATAGGAGAAAAATCTTTTAGTATGTTATTAGGAAACAACTCTTTACGAATAACAGAAAATGATTTGGATTTGAAAATATGTCGGTTTATAAACAAATGACTAATAACATCGCTAAGGGAGAAGTGTGTTTCCAAAATATGTGAAATATGGCAAAATTAGACATAATTATAATAACTGTCGAAATAGAAACATAAATAAATGAGTTAAAGAAATTTTGGTTCCTAAGAGTATGGTTGTTAATGTCAACGTTTACCACATAAACAAATATGGGTGTCGAAGATTTCAACTGTAAACAAATGTGATCTTACTTCTCTTTTTAGACCACTCATTTCCTCGTCTAATATGTAGGTATGAAGATGGGCTAAGGAGCAACTATTGTGGAGGTAGATTTCAAGTTGTTCTATACATTTTATGAGCTATAATTATAAAGTACCTTAGCCTTGGAAAGTGAAGTGGAGATCCACTAACTTTGGATAAAATGGTGAATACAAATGCAACTTCAAAGATTGAATTTTCAAATAGTGGTTGTCGATGTCGCGATGGTAATTTGTTTTCGTACACATGTGCATGATATATTTCTACATGAGTGATGCCATGCTCATTTCCTTTGATGATGACTAAAAAATCTTTTGTTCGAGAATTTTTGGTTTTATGTGCTTTTGTTTGACATAGATGACTTTGCTAGGAAATTGGAATATTGGATCAAATTCAATTTATATTATGGGGTGCGCAGTACATTTGTTTGATGAAGCTTATCTTTCAAGTTTGGCCTTGATGATGAGATGTTGGAAGGTCGAATACCATTGTTTGAGATACCATTGCACGCCACCATGGCACATAGCGAATACAAGTGCTATCATTGACCACTGATAGCCGAGATAACTAGTGGAATCATGATAGATGGTTAATTGGTTTTTTCTTTTTAGAACATCTAGTATGATTTATCACCTTTGTGACTTCTTCAGCATGATATTTTTGATGGTTCATATGTTTCACAGATTGACTGACATTTCGCACATTCTATTTCACCACATGCGGAGAGCTTGCATTTTCTTATTTTAAAAAATCTAATTTTTTTTCCTTCTTATGAAGTTTTTGTTCTTAAAAAATTGAAAAACCCAAAAAAATGTTTTTGCTTTCTTAGGATTTTTTTGGATCTCTATATTTATTTATGATGTGGATATTTTGAAATAAGTTATATATGAAAAAGTCTTTGATATAAATTTTCGGTGAGAAGTTTCTTTTGACTAGAGAGTTCATTGACTTGAAAATGTTGAAACTTCTTGAGATGATAGATTTTTATTTGAAATGGCTTTTGGAAATGACCTTGTTTTAAACTTCTTGAGATCTTTTCAAAACTTGAGATGATTATTAGTGATGACTTTTTAAAATTTTGATCTTTGTGATGAAATCTTTTGAGATGACCCTTTGCTTTTGTTTTTGATATATTAATATGTATATCCTTAGAACATATGCCCCTCTTTACATAAATAGCTTTAAAAACAATTCATATTGCATGTTCAAGGATAGAATATAAAACTAAAAATATTTTGAGGTATGTACAAAGAATTTACTTTTGAAACCATACTATAGTCAATTGATCTTATTTATGTGATGTTTAAAGGTACGTATATTTATTAAATTGATGATTATGAATATTGCATTTTGTACTTGATTAAATAATGGCATTATGATATTTTTTGTAATCAAACTTATGTTAAAGTTTCTACTTTCGACTATTGCATATTCCACATCATCTTTGAATCTACCATTTGACTATCACATTCATCGATTCATCTTACTCTTTTTTTCACTGTTGTTCTTATTGTGAAATGGCTAAATTGACATACCCAAAATTTATTGTTGAAAGCCTGTGGAAAGTATAAAAATTACACATATGATTTTACAGACTCTCTAAGCCCCAACATGCCTGTATGTCAGTACTCGTCAAGTAAGGCCCATCTTTATTTAAAAGATCTCGCGGTAATGTATGGGTGGAAGGTTCTTGATCTTATCTACGATGATTTAGGGATAACTTATACTAACTTGATTTCATAATGAATTAAAATAAGCTGTTTTAATTACAAACATCTTATGGGCTATGTCATTTAAATCTGACTATATATAGCTACTCTTATTTTGTCACCCTCTTTCCACTCATAGGATATGACGTTGATCAATATAATTACTATGATGTATGGTTGATTTTTCCTTAAATATTTATTCTTATATTTTCATTGGGTTTTGTCATTTACTACACTTTCTTGTCATGTTCATGTGATAATCATACTTTTGATGGGAAAAAGTGGGAGAGCGAATAAGATTTGGTGACCGGGTGAATTCGTTGCTAATACTGAAACAAATATTATTAGTTTAATATTTTATTCTAGAACACATATGCCGCATATATAGGTGGAGCGTATCAATAAGGGAGCATGTTATACATAATTAAAACATTGTGCAGTGATTTTAATTTTACGATGCCGAGTACACACTCAACGCGTATTACACTTGTCAAGTCTTAACTTGTTTTTTGTTATCATAAAAAGGGGGGAGATTGTGGAGTATACATCTTGTTTGATGAAAACAAATATATTATTATATTTGATTATTTTTTTTACTCTTTTGGAGTGTATTATAATTAAAAAATCATAAAGCATAATTTTATTTTAAATCAACCTATTATCTTTTAAAATTTCAATCAACACAACACATACCAGACACATCTACTTTTATCTGTAATAATAATGTGTTTACTATTATCAAGAAAGAAATATTGTGAGATATCACAATTAATTTTTTTTGATGTTAATAAATATATATTTTATTTAACGTGTTTTTCTAGTATTGTATATTTACCCTTTTTTTTTATCAAATAGTGGTTTTAGAGAGGTTTTCTTCCGGTGCGATAAAAGTTGCATATACAAAGAAAAGGAAAATAAATATACGAAGCATGAAATCTATCAATGCACAATCAGAGGAAGTATATTTGAAGAAAGGGAAATAAATAGAGATTTGAAGTGAAGAATTGTACACAATTAGATGATATATTTTAGAAGATTCAACAAAATTTATTCCCTATTATATACGGATTTTATCTTCTACAAAGGGAAAAAATTATTACACAAATCATATCTTTCTCCATATATCCTCTCTCATATTTTTTTCCCATACTTATGCCTCTTCTATAAGCCTATATAAACTCAAGCACGCTAAAAGAAAAAAGGATCGGATACAAGCTTAATTGAAAATTATTATATCAAACAAAACCCTCTATCTAATCAAATAAAATATACATCTCCTTATGACCATCATCTCATACCAATCCCACAACCACTCTCAATTTGAACACACATTGGCATACTAAAGCATCAACAATAATTCAAAACCAGACAAGCACTATTGTCCAAATGGATAATTGATTCGGTTTTGGTGCAAGAGGTCACAAGTTCGAAACTTGTTTTCGAACGTTTATTAACATGGGATATGTTGTCACAATGATTTGTTGTATATAAAGTACCATTTCAAAAAATAAATAAAATAATAATAATAATAATTCAAAACCAACTTCACATAACTCAGCAAATATCCAAAATCATCAACAAAGTCATAGTGCAACGCAAGCATCTCCTCCTTTGAATAATTGCCAAAGCAAAACAAACAATCCATCATCAACCGGATCAGATTCGAGTAACTACAAACATATTCAGTCCAACCAACGTATAACGCAACACACCCAAGTAGTAAACAGCAACCAAAACGACATCAAGTATCAACACAAAGTCGTACCCAGAGCGAAATCTTTAAGCGACAACATGCATCTAATCGAAAGCACCGAATTTCATAGCAAAGCTTTAGGAAGCGACTCATTTCTTGAGGCGGAAAAGACAAGATTCAGATCTGACATGATTGGTGAAGCGGTCCAATAATTTTTTTTTCTTCAGTTGCGCGGTTTCATCTTTAGGCGTTGCTTCAGCTCCGTAGCTTTTAGTTGAAGTGTTTTTTGCTTTTTAGTGGAGTGATTTACATAGGAGAAGAAGAGAGGATTAATTAGTGAAAAGAGGAAGATAAGTTTTTTCTAAAAAGATTGGATCTCAAGAACAAAACAAAAGAGGCTGGTCAAAGTTTTAACAGAAGGGGAAACCCATTTTAGCTCGTCCATTTTATACTACTGCATTTAGAAACATTTTTTAAGGGCGCTTTTATTTACGTTCATTTTTAAATTCTATACTTCAGAATTTTTTGCTAGGATTGAGCTGCGTGTTATAATTCGTGAATTTTGATCTCAGAGTTCAGAGTAAAGGTAAGGTTAATAGGCACAGTGTTAGTATATTCAGATTAGCAGAGGGTGCGAGTTTACAAATGTTGTAAGCATCGAATATATAACTCTAGCGGTAATTTTGAGGTAGTTGTAGGCATTAACGAGTTAGCAACAGAGACTGGGTGTATCTGTGTGTTATTTACTTTTCATATTTACGTTTCCATACTTTATTTATTTATTTATGTGCGAAATTTTTAAATACCCTATCCACCCGCTCTAGGGTATATTGCACGATCCTAACACAAGTGGCTAAAGTGTAGCAAAGAACTATATTTCATGTAAAGCGGCACCCGCCTAGGATACAATCTCCACTGTTGCCAACGCCGTTGGACTAGCTTTCCCGCACCATGACCCACTGATAATTACAATGCAGGTCTCGAATTGCACCATAAAGAAAATATTTGTAGATTCTGAGAGATCTATCAACGCCATCTTCAAATCTGCATTTGATAAGATGAAGCTTCCAGCAGAAATACTTAAGCTAATCCCCAAACTACTTTACGGCTTCAATAATATTACAAAGGTCCCTATTGGATCAGCATGTCTTCTTATCACCATTGGAACTGCTCCTCTTCACAAATCATTATATGCAAGCTTTTTGATCAATCATCAATAATCTCCATACATTGTTTTGAAAGCATGCACTAATTGATATTGGAGCAGCAATTTCCCTGAAAGATTTACTTATGAAGTTCCATACTCCTGTTGAAATAGAATCAATTAAAGGAGAACAATAGTTAACTAGAGAATTGTACAATGTAAACTTCAGTTATGGCAATAAAAATTCACAAAATTATTCTGTTTTCTCTTCAAATAATTATGATAATTATGACGAAAAAGAAAGCATGGGTACAATGTACCACGACTAGTTTGGAAAAAGTTCATTCTTCGAACAAAACACAATAAGAAGAAAAAAGAGAGAGTATATGCATATGATCGGCACTGATGAGTATGACTCAATTTACGCATAGTATTTTTCCAAAGAAGCACAGAGACAGGCTTTCTCAACTCGCGTTCCAACCTGAAGAGGAAGAAAGTAAAATAGATCTAAGATTAGGGGAGACAAGAAGAGAACTAAAGGCACTATATTATCTCAAGGATATATAGGAATAGACTCAGCTATCATCTGCCATACACTCAACATCAATCCCAATGCCCGTCCAGTCAGGTAGAAGTGAAGAACTTTAGATCAAGGAAGATACAATGCTCTACATGAAGAAGGTGAAAAACTAAAGGAAAATGGGTTCGTCAGGGAAGTATATTACCCATAGTCGATTGCCAACCCTATTCTTATAAAGAAGTCTAATTGGAAATGGAGAAATTGCATAAATTACACCAACCTCAACAAGGCCTGCCCAAAGGACAACTTTCCTCTTCCTATGATTGATCAACTGGTGGATGCAACAAGTGGTCATGAGATTTTCACGTTCATGAATGCATATTCATGTTACAACCAGATAGTTATTTTTGATCCAGATCAGGAGTATGTCGGATATGTGATGGACAATAGCTTATACTACTACAAAGTCATGTTGTTCGGACTCAAAAACACTGGAGCAACCTATAAAAGGCTAGTTAAAATGATGTTTTTCATACTAGATTAAAAAAAATGTAGAAGTGCATGTAGATGACATGCTTGTCAACTCAGAAGAAGCTTCGAATCATGTGCATGACCTAGAAGAGACCTTTGCGATCCTAAGACGATTTAACATGAAGTTGAATCGTTTGAAGTACAATTTTGCCATCGAATCAGGAAAGTTTTCGGGTACATAGTAAGTACCCACAACATTAAAGCAAACCCATAACATATTGAGGCCATAAGGAATATGGGAGTCCAAGAAAAACTGTAAGATATCATGAGCCTAAATGGTAGGATGGCTACTGTAAGTAGATTTTTTTTTTGAAAGCAACTGATAAGTATATACCATTCTTCGATCAAGTGACAAAGCGATAGAATTTTGGAAGCACGAGGAATGAAAAATTGCTTTCCAAAATTTGAAGGGCCATATGATCAGTACCCTTATCCTATCAAAACCTATAACAGGTGAGGACTTATATGTGTATTTAGCTGTAATTGATAAAGTTGTTAGTGCTGCAGTGGTTTGAAAAGATGAAAGGACCCAAAGGCCTATTTACTTCACGAGAAAGTGTTTGTCAGGAGCAGGGCTCAGTTACTCGGTCATTGAAAAGCTAGCTTATAACCTGCTTCTCATAGCAAGGAAAATACGACCGTACTTTCAAGCACATCCCATCAAAGTTCTCATGGACAAACACTAAAGCAAATACTGCAAAAGCTAGAGATATCGAGCCGCTTGCTAAAATGGGCGATGGAGCTCAGTTAATATGATATCTCCTCTTGTCCAAGAAAAGCAATCAAAGGACAAGCACTATCGGATTTCATTGTGGAATGCATGCTACCAACCGAGTCACAATCTGAGGAAGAAATGCCTACTCCATATGGAGTTCCAACTACCAACAAAAAATCAAAAGACAAAAGAAAATCAAGAGCAGTCTCCAACTACGCATATCCCTCAACAGGCAAAGGATGACTCATGGATGACCTCTATCAAACAATGCTTGATAAATGGAGTTGTACCTCCAAACAAGATTGAAGCCCATAAAATAGGATACCAGGCTCTGCACTTTTCTTTCTTTGATGGCATGTTATACGAGAGAGGGTACTTACCCCTTAATGTAAGTGCATTTCCAAAAGAAGAAGGGGTATGAGTCTTGGTGAAGTACATGAAAGCAATGTGGGGATCACTCTGGAGGAGCTAAATTAGCAAAGAAGGTTCTAAGAAACAGTTACTATTGGGCCACCGCACATCAAGATTTGCAGGAATATGTGAGAAAATGTGATAGATGTCAATGGTTTTTCAGTATCCCGAGACTACCTTCCCACAAACTCATCCCGTAAGCTAGCCCATCGCCTTTTGACATAAAGGGCATAGATTTGATAGGATCACTTCCCATGTCAAAAGGAGGGGCAAATTATGTTGTGGTTACAATGAACTACTTCACCAAGTGGGTAGAAGCAGATCTCATAGCTACAATCACTGCAAAAAAGATAGTCACTTTTGTTGTGAGGAACATAATTACAAGATTTGGTATCCCTCAGAAAATAATTTCAAACAATAGAACCCAGTTTGAAAGGAAGGAGTTTACGGAAATTTTATGAAAGGAATAAAATAATAAAAAGTTTCCCCTCTATTGCACAACCCCTAGAAAACGGGCAAGTCGAAGAGTGAACAAAACTATCAAGAAACTACCCAAGAAAAAGATTACAAAAGACTAAAGGAAAATGGCTAGAGGAGTTACCTTTAGTATTATAGGCTTAACGAACCTTACCCAGACCTCCAACTGGCCATACACCTTTCTCTTTAACCTATGCTATGAAGCAATGATCCTAGTCAAAACAAAGTTTCCATCACATATAAGAATATCATATGTCGTATAACTAAACAAAGAGTTGAAAGAAGTTGCCCTCGATATTATTCAAGAAAGAAGAGATGAGCCTGCAGTCCGATCCACCGCATACCAAAAAAGGATGGCAAAAAATTACAATGTTTGGCACAAGAATAGAAACTTCTGCAAGGGAGACCCAATGCTACAAAGAGTAATGGCTAACACTAAGGACCCAACAGATGGAGCTCTAGGCCCGAATTAAGAGGGTCATCTTGTTGTAGTAGGATTCTTAGCTAACGGGGCATTCCGACTCACAAGGCCTAGTGGAAATCTAGTTCCAAGAACATGGAATTACGAGCATCTCTGGTCTATTTTGTATAAGCAATGTTATTTGTATAACAAACATTGTAATTATTATTAAAATAGTAATATAATGAATTGGACGTAGAGATATTAGACGGTCCAAACCAGTATAAAATCTTTCTATATTAATTTTACTAACCTAGCTAACAACATTGAGTTATAACTTACACAACTCAGCTTTTCAGCCAAACAATTGCATTGGATGTAAGGATATTAGACAACCTAAAGCAGCACAAAAAACCATGCGCATGAATTTATAAATAGTTCTAAATATGCCATCTTACTTCATAGTCAAAATAGTCTTCCCTAAATAACGGAGCAGGCCATGTTAAGCGCACGAACAAAAAAGGGATGCAAAATTGAAAATAAAGAAAAATCGAAACAAATAGAATTGAAGGCAAGTGTAAAATAAGCTAAAACTCACAAGTTAAGTATACTCTTTTATAAAAGAATTTAGTATATATACAGCTGCTATAAGTATTTTTCGAACCAAAAGAAAATATTTCCTACGACATAATTTTACAAAAGTTTTCCAAATTGTAAAATCCTATAATGCTACTACAATAATAAAGTATCCAGTCCATGGGATGCTTGCTAAAGGTCGATCCATCCTAATATGAAAAGTCTTCCTGGGGTTGTAGTTGGCATGAGTCCATGGGTCCATTGAATCCTCCATGGTCAGCACGAAGCGTTCTTTGTTGTAGAGAAGACTTGGGTCAAGTGCAGGGTAAAAATAGTTTAAAACATCTATAGCACATTGCAAAGAAATCTTCCCTATTTTACATCTGACATTCTCCTTCTTAAGCTTCCTTTCAAAATCAACAAGTCAACCCAGACCTAGCGCATCAACAGATACTGCTATGACACTAGAGGCAGCCTGAGACGATCTTGGAGCTTGTAAACTTTAAATATGTAAGTCTCCTTAATCTATTCTAAAATATTTATTAGTCGTCCCTCGTCTTTTTTGAATCCCTTGAAAAACCACCAAAATACTTAAGAGAATCCGCTTTTCACCCCTTCATCTGTGTGCGAGGGAGCATATTCAACAATGATCGCTCTAACTATTTCTTATAGTGGGCTTCCGTCTCTTTACGTTTATCTTGATAGAGTAAATCCAATTTCCTCCACCACTCATCTACCGGTAAAGCATCCATACCTATAGCAGGAGTAAGGGATGCACCCAAGCTAAGCCTATATACCGCCTCTCCTCCTTTGGCATCCTCCTTCTCCTCATATTGATGGACAGCCCGAAGAGACATGTTTTCTTTAGTATTTTTCAATCCCTTAATCTCCTCTTTATAAACAATCCCATAGAGAACTTCACTTTCCTTTAACTTCTACAGTAGTTTGGTCACCTTTGAGTTTGCAGTGTCCATCTCTGTGCGCAGTTTTATGTTATATTGGTGCTAATGCTAGTGTGCATCCTTAGCATTTTTGAAGTTAAAAAGAGCATCATTCAAATCACTTTCAAGACTTTCATTGGTAAGCACTATTTGGAGATTCTCTTCCTCTAAGGTAGTAGTAGGAGATGAAACCATAACCTCAAATTCATGAGCGCTTGAATCATCAGGGCCATAGATAGTAGGAACCAAAGGTTCATTAGAAATGATGGCATTGGTAGACTCGGAGGAGTGCCCAAAGGGAAGAAGAAAGTCGACCTAACTAACAATAATTACAATTTATTTCGAAAGGGATCAAATTACACGAAATAAAGTTTAAAGAGAGTTATCATGTAAGACCGATTTTATATGAAGTGTGCAACAAAGTCACATACAAATAATAATATTACACAGCCCTTACTTTGTATTAAGACTATCAAGAATAATCCTAAACCACTCCAAATGAGGGCTATCGAGGGGGGAGGAACTTCTCTTTAGGTTATAGCGCCAACAGTGTCGTAAGAAATCACTAAGTGCCTCCTTTTCTTTAACTACTCGGTCAATTTTAGAAAACATCCCTAAGTTTCTTCTTTACGTTGAGTAAATGCCTCATCTAACTACTTTTCTTGCCTGCAAATTACCACCACAATAAGACCGAGATGATCTATGGTTTGAGTTTGAAGTTTTTCCATGCTTTCCTTCAGGAGTTTAGAAAAAAACACTTCCATAGATGACTATAATGAACAAAGGAATAAAAATAACACGGTCATTCATAGTGTAATAACAAGAAAATAGGACAATTGTAGGAATTGATCACAAAAAAACTAGGAAATAAATTCAGCTTATTACATACTGAGAAGTTTTAAAAACAAAATAAGTAGCAAAATCACTTACCAAGGTTCAGGTAATTACATGAACTTGAGGAGTAGAGGTAGCCTCGGCCCCCTTAGCCTACGTAGCCCTGTAGTAAGGAAGGGAAGCATTTTACGTAAACAGCTCCTTAGCCCACTCAGCCTTGTAGTAAGCAAGGGCATCCTTAATTTTTTCCAAGTCTCCCAAAAAGATAAGGTCAACCTCGGCAACAGTACCATCTGAGTGATCGATTAAAAAATTGATGCTTAACCATGGCATACAACTTGTAAAGCATCCAGTAAGTGATCCGTTCAAGCTTGTCCTTAGACTCCTTCGACGCCTTCTCCTATAATGTTTTATCTTATTCTACCAATTCCCTGAGTCTTCAACACCAAGGCCTCCTTCGCTACCTTCGCTGCCTCCTTCCTTTTCTGCTATCTTCTGTTGATCCCTAAGATCTTCCTCTAATCAGGTTTTCTTGGAAGCTGCCATGACAAGGTCTACCTCAAACTTAGCCATACGGGTAGTGGATAAACCCTTATTGTCTTCTACCCTCTTTCGAGCCTCGGCTGCCAAGATACTTATCTGTTACAAAGAAAAGATAGATAAGATGAGAATTGATAAATCAAATCTCCATTGCATAAAGAAGGAGAAGAAGGTACATACGTAGACCAAAGACCTTTCAAGCTCGGTAGCAAGCTTGGGGAAGGAAAGTGCAGGAAATGGAAGAGCGATAAGATAAGATTGTAGGATAGAGGCAATCTACGATAAGACATCCAGAGTGATATGCCCAAACCTCTCGGTAAGATCAGTAATGATGCCCCTAGGTAAATCAAGAAGCGAATGCGAGGTCTCGGAAAGACAGAATAGGTCAGATGGGCAATGCTTCTGAGAAAGGAAAAGAAGGAAAAAGATGTGTATGTAGTTTCTTGAAAGGTTGGTCTGAGGCTTCAACGTTATCATTTCTCCTTTTTTTCTCCCCTCTTCTTCTTCAGTGTCTCCAATTTCATTAATGGGGAATGATCGAGGAAGGCATCAAAAAGGTCGCTACCCATTTTACCTACGCAAAAAAGGGCTAGGATTAGCAACTATCCTTATGAAATAACAGGAAGTAAAATTTCATTGTTCGACTTATCAAATTATACCCCTAGATTCATCCATAACTGAGGATTATATAAAGATGAAGCGAGAAAAATTGTGTCCAGTAGGTAAAAAAATCAAACTTGTGCAGTATCGATTCTGTAAAAAATGATTTGTTCCTCTCATCTTCACCCAAACCAAGGATGTCCTTCTTACGAGATACGCATGAACTAATGGCTTGATTGGATAAAATAATCTGATTAGGATGTGATCGAAAGGAAGAAGGAAAGTCATCTAAATTCGAAATGATAAAATATTGATCATTCCATATTTAAGTCTTACAGGGATAAATGTGATAACCGACTTCTTTGCCTTGGCATAATAAAACCCAAAATATCCCTTGGAAGAGCTCTTATGAATGTCGAATAGAAATTGAAGTTCCTCGTAGGAAGGAGGATGACTCTTCTCTGCATAAATAATAAAAGTGGTGATCAGAATGGAACAAGAAATGGAAGCAAGTTGAATGGATGCAAGATCAATGGTGTATAGCCATTCATAATGAATTTGATTAGTAGGAAGACAAAACCCACATTACATATGTTTAGAAGTAGTAAAATAAAGCTTCCTAGGGGCATATGGTTACGTTCATGATATTCAGGAACCCTACCTACATAACCCTCGAACCTAAAATGACCCAGAATGCTCTTCATTTCCTGTAATTGGTTATTCTAGATGGCAAAGATAAGGGAGAGATGGAAGCGGTTTTATATCGAAAAATATCAGATTGATTATTGGCTATCGTTAAGAGCTACGAAAAAAGAAAAAAGCAAGAAAAAGAATACCCATACTTTGGTTTGGAAAGAAACCATCCTGGAGAAGATGAGATTAGTAATTAAGGTTTTCGAAAGCATGTAAAAGAATGGAGAAGAAGGATGTGTGTGTGTGTATACACTTACCTCGATTTGAATCTAAACTACACAATCAGAGATGAAAGAGCACCAAACACATCAATTGATTAATGACAAGGAAGACTAATGTGAGGATCCGTATATATTTTCTTAGGAGTCGAAAAGGCTAAAGGTACAATTCTCAAAATATTAACCAGTAAGTTAGTTACACATATGCTTAGGCATTAAATGAAAAACGGCAACAAAGGCTTTTTCGATTTTGAGAAGAAGAAAGAGGAATACAAGAAGTGATAGGTTACAAAAAAATATGAAAGTTGAGACAAGTCCACAAAAATATGCGATCGCTATAGACTTAGGAGAAAGTGTTATATCCATATTTTCTAAACGCCGTTGAAGAGAATTTGATATAAACACCGAGCCAGAAGTAAAAACAAGATAGTACTGTGCCAAGACCTTAAGTCAGTTGGAAAACATAAAGACTACGCCTTCCTATTGAGCATCACTTCAGCAATACAACACTACGCTAGTACCTTGAGACAACAACAAAATATAAGGACTGATCTGCAATCCTAACAAGTACTTGTATAAGCAGAACTGCGGCAAAACCTTCAATTACCAAGCATGAAAGTTGTGCTATGGTCCTAAAAACTAAACCTTAATAAGTTGGAACTGCGTCATAATCATTAAGTAATGGCAAGATGTAGAGATTGTGCTGTGGCCCTAAAAAACCATTACTGATATAGAACCGTGGCATAAACCACAAAGCAACTATACGCAACAGAGATGTGCCACAATCTTGAACTAACATTAAAAGTGGAAGGTCTACACCACAATCTTACATTGAGATTAAAAGCAATAGGGATGCACCACCATCCTGATTTGACGTTGAAGTGACAGAACAGTGTCACAATTTCAAAGAAGATACTACCAGAGATATAAAGACTCAAGGATGAAGATATAGAAAAAACTACTCTACAACCATTATCCACGGCACGATACCCAAAAGCAAGCCAGGAAGTTATGATTTCATGCTTAAAATCCTAAAACACAACTTAAACCAAGGGTGGTGGCGCAGTCCTCTATTGATAAGGACATCTTAGAATTAGTTCAAGCGATATAGCCTCCCTTCAAAACGGAAGTGCAGTTTTATTTTTCGAGTCATATTGCTCAGCATAAATTACCCCTGACATCATGTTTCGTTTCTATTTTTGATAAATGGTGCGGTGCGGTTTAAGAATGTCGACGCAGTTCAGACGTTGTATATTGCTATCACCTAGCATAATCAGTGGCACGGTTCTTAATGGCCCATTCACAATAGCAAAGTCCAAGAATGCTTAAACCTATGTATCTTTCCTGAAATAGGGGTAGTTTCTCAGGCCAATTTTGCCCATACATGTACATAGTTCATTGGCTTGTTGCTTCATGAAACCATCGGGTCATGGTCTATTCAAAATGAGATTTCTCGTTTCAATTTCAAGCTTCCCACGGAAAGTCAAAATTCACCAAATTACAGTTCACCGCCATAGACCACATTAGCAATCTATGTACAAAAAAATAAGGAAGATGGATGATCGACACGTGGCATATTATAAAGGTAGGAATAAAAAGAGCGAAAGAATGGCGTTGACGATCTATGTGAATCTCTATATACTATAAATAAATTAAGTACTGTAACAGAAAGGGATTTTGAGACTTTACTCCTTTTAGAAGCACTGAAATCAAAACCTGTACTCTTTGTCATTGTTTGTTTGTACTAAGAAAAATAGAAGAACATTTTTCGATAGATGTAGGATTCATTAACATCTGAATCATATAAATTCTCTGTGTCATTTATTGCTTTCGGTACTTTATTTTACTTTTTTCTATTTTTAGTGCTAAAGTTGGAATATATTACTTAACGGATTAGGTAAGGACTTGTCATAAAATTTTGAATGTTTTCCTCATAATTGTGTAAGCATTATTGTACATAATTACTTCCTTTAAAGGCAATTTTAACATTACTTAGTTTTGCCGATTCATATGCACGTAAGCGCTCAACGTCGTGATTATTTCGAAAAATACTTAGCTGTTTCTGAGATGAATAATCTAACTAACAAATTAATTAAATATGATTTAGTTAATATAATATGAATAAGACTATTATGTGAGTTAACTAAGTTATAAAAGCTATATAATAATTAAGCTTATATAATATGAATGTAAAATAAAAAGTGGAACAACAAGAAACCCAAACAAGCCTTAGGGGATAAATACATATGTACAATACTTATACCATGATTTTCGATGTATCCGACACTTGAATCATGTAGATATTTCATAAGAAATACATTATTCCGTATGTCGATATCAGTCAATATAATATATTAAAGATTATGAATTTTAATATAAAGTTGTTCTCTATAATTTATATACTGATAGGTAACTTGGATACTCCTTAGTTTTTGAGATTTCCTCATGTTAGAGATTATGTGTAGTACAAGTAATATATTGAATATATGAGGTAAGACAACCACACATATTTGTTGAACTTTCCTCATGGTATGTTCATCATACTTAGGCCGTCGCGAAATGGTGAGTATGAGTGAATAGTCACTCTCTCTGTTTGTTGAGCTTTCCTTAAGGAAAAGATGAGATTATGACAAGGAACCCCAAGTTAGGAGTTGCATATGATACAGCTGATAAGGAGTTATCGATTGTACGTGGGCTTAATTTTTGTTGAGCTTTCCTCATGGTCAAAATCCCAAGGCATAGGAGTCCTAACACCCACTATAGAAGCTAAAAATATTTCTATGTTTTCTCTTAGGGTTTTAAGAACTAGAAGTCTAGTAGAAGCCTTATTATGAAATGAAATGGTAATATTTAACCTTTCAATATCGTAAGAACATTTTCTATATAAAGTTAAAATATTCTACATCGGCAAATTTGTCCGACTAATAAAACTGATAAAATGTTTATCAATAAAATATGCAAATGAAATAAATTAAGATTGACATAGAAATGCAAAATATACCCATCAATAAATCTTTTAGAATGTTGTTATTCCAAGACCCATGTAGGAGCCTAATTTTACGACTACTAAATACATTTGTATCCTTGTCATTTGAAGGTTTATATATCCAAGACTATGTATTGTCTTTTGAGTTTTAAACTCAAAAGAAATACAAAAAAATGGATATTTGATCCATATTCAATCAAATAAAAAGGTTGTGTGGTGAAAAGTCGTCGTTCGTAATGTACGAAACTTCGATGAAATTGATTCATTTGGAATAAGCTGATAAATCATAGTGCAAGATCGTGTATTTGATACGATTAATCATTTATTCGATATGATTGACTGTAGTAAGGATTTTCTTTGAATGGTTCGACCATTTTGGAAAGAAAAGTGAATGCACGAAGGCAAATGTAATATAAGGTACAACTGAGATGAAGAGAGTGAATGGTCACTTCTAGTTCATAAGGAAACATTGGAAACGATAATTGTAAAATAATAACCGATACTTAACATTGGAACAAGAAATATGATTTCCATTCCAAAATGTATTTTTATATACAAATTGTTTCTATGAAATATATTCCTTTGAGTTTAAGATATTTGATCTGAAAACTCTCGAATGTAAAATGGTAATATTAGATGAAAAAAACCTACATTAAGCGATTTTTTAATCCATCGCCCATTCCCAACTATTTTAATCCAGTTTCATTTTTCTTTATTCGACACATTCCCAACTATATTTAATTTGTTAACACTTCAAGTCAATTTTTTTTATTTATAACTCAAGTTCTAATTCCACTATTCTCTTTTAATTTACCAACCAATTTTATTAACTCACAATTCAACTTCATGCTCAATTCATTTAATTAATTGCAAGGCCACTTTCAATTATATTTTCTTCACTAATGATTCAAGTCGAATTTGATTTATAACTTGAGTTTTATTTCCAAACTTCAATATTAACCCACCAAATCAGCTTCTATTTAACTACACTGAACTCCATTTACACATTTCATTAACTTATTTATTATCTAAATAGTTTTTTTTTCTATTTATAATTCAATACTTGATTTTAAATCTCAAAATCTCTTCATTCAATTTGCTTAAGTTCAATTTATTTTATAATTCAAGCTTGGATTTTTGTTTTATTTTCCAATTCATCAAAAATATTTATTTTGGGTTTTTTTTCTATCCCACTTTTCAAATTTTATAAGTCACAACTTATTATTTACACTATTCCATTAATTATAGGCTTGAATATATTCTTCTTTTATTTTTAACTCGAGTTTTACACTTATTTATAACTCAAGCATATTTTTATTCCATGCATTTTTTTTAATTCTTTTATAAGTTATTCCGATTTATTTATTTCAATTCAATCCTTATCCATGTTATTTTCCATTTATTCAGGTAAGAATCTAATTCCATTCAATAACTCAATTGAATTCTTATTCCAATTAGATTTTATTTTAGCTTAGATTTATTTAACTCAATTCGATTTCAACTCAATTCGAATACAACTGGATATTATTTTCAGTCTAATTCAATCAATTTCAATCCAGTTAAATTTTTATTTCCCAATCCAAGTTAATTTCATTTTTTACTTTTCACTTTAAATTTAAATTCCCAACATTCAAAGTTAATATTTCCTTCCTGATTTAAATCATCTCAATTTGTAAACTTACAACCTATCTCATCAGGAATTTTTAAACACCCAACTTTTGGATTCAAATTATTTTGAAATCTCCAACATCTCAAATCACATTTCTCAAGAGTCAAACCAATCCTGGTTTTATCCCCAACAAATTTCCTTTGAAATTTTCAAAACGAACAAATAAGTTTTTGGCAGCAATCCGTCACTTAGAAATTCGAAAATGAATACTGATGATGCGGCCGTCATCATCAGAATTATTTTCCAATAATCCGAGTGATTTCAATGCTATTCCACTTTCAAAATCCATTTAAAACAAATTTCCTTTCAGAAATATCTTCAAAAGAATAATGCTATTATTTATGTTTAAATACTTCGATAAACACTTCCAAGTCTCCGGATTTTAAATTTCCAAATCCTGCTTAAATCAATTCTAACTATAATTCATTTGCATAGCTTATGCTCATACAAATACCCATTTAATTATGTTTCAATTTATACATCATGTTGTCATTTTATATTTATACATTCCTTTTTATATATATAAATGAATCTAATTTCCTTAATCATTAGTTATATTTTCAATTTGTAGTTAAATTTTTATTCAACAATGATAATTATTTAATATTATCACTCCTAACATCCAAGCAACCATATATTAGCTAAATAGTTTACAAAAACTTTTCTTTATCTCAAAAATATATTTTTGAGTAAAATTATTTCATTCACCCAGATTTAAAACAATACCGTGTCAAACTGTTCTATTCAAGTGCTTAGAAACCCCTTCGATACAGTTGTCCAGACTGTGCCGACGAAGGTTCATATGCCACTCAATAAATCAATCAACAAATATTAAAATAATTTATATTCACTAACAAATATGCGCTCATATCTATTAATACGCTCAAACTCATTTTAGAGTACTATGGACTCTAATTTAAACGAGTAATTCCCACCAGAGCCAAGGTTATCACCAACCTAAGCTCTGATACCAAGTGAAACGACCCGCAAATCCGTACCCCTTGAGTCAACACTATTCTACCTAAATCAACTCAAGTTGTACAGAAATACGAACCATTTGGGTTAAAGAAGAAGAGGTAGAAGAAGAAAATAGAAATCAACAACAGAATCTAACCATCACAGCGGAATAAAATATAATAGATAATAAATAATCTTTACTCAAAGATCAAATATATCAGTTTATATATTACATCATCAGAGTACATCAATCACATCTCAACATCAATATCATACAAATGGATACACAACAACTCAACACAGCGGATTATATATATAAACAAGTACGGGAGTACGTATCGTCGTCCTGCTCGTCTCCTGAGCTCCACAGCATCGTATCCTGTATCCTATAATATTCGGTCTGACCCGAGCATTACAGTTAAATAACACCCGAGTCAGTCTGGAATACCAGCGTGAGAAAATCACACCCTATTGATTATTTAAGTTTCGAAAATCCTTTGAAAACAAAAGCATCTCGTAAGACCACGCCACAAAAAAAAAACATGTCGGGTTTTTACCTTACGATAGCTAAAACAATTTTTATAGAAATCCTCTGATATTATAATAGGGTCTATATGCAAATACTTATAAAATAGCCGAAATTATTACATTATTAAATTCCAGCTACTAGCCACAGAGTGGGTAATACAAACAAAACTCGGGAGAATGGATTTCCAACCAATGACTAGGCACTGGGGTACCACCTGTCACAGTACGTGGCCTAGATCATAGTACCGAGGAGTACGCCCGCTCCCCTGCAACACAAGACCGGGACTACCCCTTACTGGATAATCCTGAGTGAGATCACCCCACGGTTGGGATCAGCAACCGCCCACTAAGACGAAATAAAAAGGAACATCTAGGCAGGGATGACCTCACCCTGCTTGGGTGCTACCCACCTAGCCTTGCTGCATAACCCCTGATTTTCAGTCATTCCCATTTGATGAGGCTTGAGGCTAAGCGTTACCTTTTTAGAACAATATCCCTTAGAATGCCCATCGTCCACCTGACGATGTTTCGCAAGCATTCATCCATACAAGTCCGTCCCGGGTTCGAATGGAACCGAAGGCACTATTCCTACTACATCCATTTTGGAAATATCTTCAGGATTAGTAGCGACTAGCCCTCGCACTTCACTGCTCCATCTTCGAATCCAAACTCATTTTTCACGAAAACGTACAAACTGGATCGAAGTGGTTTTCGAGAAATAAATCTCGATCCCGGTCTCTTCGAAACGATCAACGTATTTGTCCAATATTTATAGTCGGTTATTTAACTATCAATTAATATTCACAAACAACCATCAACCAATAAATAATTTCCCAAATTATTTATTTATCTCAAAATATCTTCACAAGATATATTTTTACTTTTCAAACTCCTTTGAAAACAGTTCTCAAAACTATCTGCCTTTCTCAGAATAAATTCCAAGTATATCTATTTCCACTGGAATCACCAAGCACAAAACTTTAGATTTTTAAAATAATTTAAAAACACTTTATTTTAAAATATATTTAACATTTAATATAGAAAAATCTACTTTAATACTAAATTTATAATAATACTTTAGAAATAACTAAAATAAGGTTACCTTATAACTATACATTTGATTTTTTTTAATCAAAATACCAAATCATTCTTTAAATAATTATTATGAAAATAGATTAAACAAAATTCTTGTTTTGGAATTTACTTTAAAACATTTAAGTTAAAACTACTTCAATAATTGGTTAAAAATATATACTATATAAACATTTGAAAATAAAGTTACTTAATAAAATATAAAACTAGATTTCTACTTTTTAAAAACAAAATACTAAGTTACTTCTTAATAATTACTGCTAAAATAAATTAAAAGAAAATAATTACTTTAGACTTTAAATATTAGAAATAATAAATTTTACAAAACTTGCTTTCTTTTAAAAAAACAACTTTAAAACATTTAATTTATATTTAAAAATTTACTTTTAAAAACATGTACTTGGCTATCCAAAGAAAATTTCAACTTCACTTACTTAAATCAATTTCCCCAAATTGATTTCCAATTTATTTTATTTAGAAATAAGTTCCTTTAATTACTCAATTCATTTCATAATTCATTAGTTATGGGCTTATTATTATTGTTATTATTTTCCGTTTGATTTAAAATCTTTTAACTGAAATATACCAATTTCAGATTTTCCCAATTTCTTCTTTATTCTTCTTAAATAATTTAAACCTGGAATTTTAAATAAATGTTTTAATCATACTGAAGTCTAAAAATTCATTAATCTTCTGTTTATTCAAAATTTCCCTTCCATGTACGGAATTTATTTATTAGAATTTAAAACTATTATTATTCTTATCCAATTCATTCCTAATTTATTTAAATTCTCTATAATTATTTCACTTACAAATTCTCTTCATTTTATTTCAAAAATCCAATTCTATATATCTTGATAAATTAGTGCACCGGAACATATTCAGGTAAACCATAACATCCAATATTCCAATTATCGATAATATTCATCACATAATATATAATAATCACAACAGAGGGTATTAAATAATTTAAATAAATGTTGAGGGATTCAATTGGATCCCTACAACCTGTTTTCCCTGCATCACAGACGTTAGCACAATACAATATTCCAATTCCAAAATATCATACTATAGCACATTAATCAATTCAACCATTCAAATAATTATTTAAATTTAATCATTTAAATTTAAGTTTGACCGAGTGAGATTAACTCACCTTTCATTTTAGTTTGCAATCCACTCTAATCCGGCTTGATTCTTTCATGATATCGACCTTGAATAAACAATTTATGGTTTATTAACACTTTAAATCATCTAACAATCAATCGGCATTTAATAATTTAATTTAAACAAACTCCTCTTTAATAAATTATTTTTAATGACTAAAATGATCGGATGGACCGGTTAAACAAATTAATAACCTTAATATTTTTTTTCAATTGGTAAATTTAAATTGTATATGTATGTATATTTAATTTATTCATTCTTTACTGTTAAAATTTTTTTCTTAACCCATGTATTTACTGTTTTTATCCCAATAAGCATATTTTTCTTCTGTAAATATATATCCTGCTCTTAAACTTATATCTTCAATCCGCTAAGATACTAAATCCAGATAAACTCTTAGAATGATGAAATCAAATACTCACGTGAACGAAGACCACCACAACCCAGTTATCGCGATCGACCACCAGCCCCATTTCGACCCCTCCAGGAACCCTAGCTTCCCCTCCACGTCACCACTCGAACGAACACCTCCATCGGCCCATACTCTAGGCAAGCCACCACTTCACGACGTCGCCGCTTCGATAGGTACTCGCGACAAGAAACTCTACCGCGAGCGAGTCCAGGCAGTCGCCCACGCGACTTCGAAATCTCGTCGCCGTTGCCAAACGAACTCGAGCTCCTCTCGACTCATACGCCTCGTCCCCAATCTCAGCACCAAGTCGCGACATACCCTCTGATTTAATTTTTGAAGAGGCTCGAAGCGGAAAACATGGACGAAACCAAGGCACGTGCGGCCATTAATTTTGTAAAAAAAAAAATTCGAGATGTTTATCTTGATTTTGATTTGAAGGAAAGGGAAAGGTTTCGGCTGTTTTAAAAAGAAGGACACGGGAAGTTTTTGATTAATTGAAGAAGGAATAAGGGCTTGTTATACGAGATGATATCGATTTGAGAAAAAAAGAACTCGCTCGGCTTTCAGAAGAAGGAACGAGAAGTGTGCGATGAAAGATAAGGGTAGCGTGTTAAAACGAATATGAGATGGCGTATACAAGAAGCTTGACCAATTAAATTAAATTTCATTAGATTATTATCAATTAAATTTTCAGCGCGTTTATATATCGTACACCCACACATTAACTCCGATAAATACGAAATTTGAAATCCGGTAATAATTCAATATCACGGACCCAATGGAACTGGTTTCGTCGAATTCAGAGACTGTGCCTCGGAAGGCTATTTTTTAAATTCAATTTAAACGATACAAATTTCAAAACCGAACAAATCAGTGTCAAATTAAATTTTAAAACTTTTATTACCCTCAACATTATCAATAAAAAAAATTCAAGCCTTCAAATTATTTTTAATAGGCTTAAAACTCCAGATTCAACAATTTACCCAACTTCATTTATTTAAATTTATAATTCAATTATCAAATAAATTGTGACATTTGGAATTCAAGTTAGAAATTAATCTTTAAATATTCAAAATCGACTAAATATTCCAATTCTAAATGCTCCAAAAATTCCGGGCCGTCACATTCCTCCCCCATAAAAGAATTTCGTCTCCGAAATTACTAATTAGGAAGAATGGTCCAATACCCGTTACTATTTCTCCAAAACCAACAATTTAACATAAGTTTAGGAAGAATGTATTCCTACCTTTGGATCTGCCCTTCTTTTCAAGATGTGTTTTGGGATTTTGAGTATGAAATCATAGCTTCCTGGCTTGCGTTTAGGGATCATACCTTGGCTTATGGTTGTATCAGTTTTCCCCATAGCCTCATCCTTCGGGTTTTGTATCTGTAGGTAGTATCTTCTTTGAAATTGTGGCGCTGTTCAATCCTCAACATCAAATCAGGCCGACAACACTTCCTTATTACTTTTAATGTTAATATAAGATTGCGACGCATCCCCGCCACTTTTAATGTTAGTTAAAGATTGTGGCGCATCCCTACCACATATAGATTCTTTGAGGTTTGTGCCACGGTTCTATATCATTAGTGCATTTTTAGGGCCACTGCACAATCTCTACATCTTGCCGTTACTTAAAGATTATGCCGCAATTTCAACTTTTTAAGGTTTACTTTTTGGAACCGCGGCACTGCTTCATGTTTGGTACTTGGAGGCTAGTTCTACTTATTGTAGTAATTGTTAGGATTGTAGATCAGTCCTTATATATTGTGGCAATCTCAGTTCACTAGCACAGTATAGTAGCGCTAAAGCGATGCTCAATGGGAAGGCGTAGTCTTTATATTTTGCCATCGAATTCGAGCCTTGGTGTAGTGCTATCTGGTTTTTATTCTTGCTTCCTTTCCATGTTTTGACTTCTAATATCTAAGTAGTTCTTTTGGCTCGATGTGTGCAACAACTTCCTTTTGATAGCATTTAGAAAATATGGATGTAACGTAATTCAATTAATTAACATTTTAATTAACTTTTTGTTATTCAATTAAACATTTTAATTGAATTTGTATACCATAACATTTATGGTTTTACACACATATCTTTATATACATGTATTTTATTATTCTTCGATCAAGTTATTTAATTAAATATTAATTTCAAAATTTCTTATGTATGCACATATATACTTACATCATTTTAAAACTCAAGAAAATGTAACATATATCAATATATGTATTATACAAGGTGATAGGTTCACGGCGATGGGTTGTCACTTAGGAAGGTGGTGATTGTTGGATCAAGAGAGAGGGTGGAGGTGATTGGATCACTGATATGACGACCCGAAATTTTGGACAATTTAAATTGAAATATTTAATTGATTTTAAATAATTAAAAGTTAATTTTTAACTTGAATTCAAATATTATTATTATTTAGCAATTAAGTTATTGGATTTAATAAACTGAAATTGGTTAAATTATTGAATCTTCAGTTTCAAACATGTTAAAAACAATTTAAGGGTTTGTAAAATTTATATTGACAGTTTTGAAGATAGTAAAAGTGTTAAAATTGAATTTGGGAATGTTTTGTTAAGTTCTGAAATTTTATCGTTTAAATCGATATTTAAAAATAGCCTTCCGAGGCGCGGTCTCGAATTTCGACGAAACCAATTCCATTGGATCCATAATATTGTATTATTATCGGATTTCAATTTTCATAGCATTTGGAGTTGTTGTGTGTGCGTACGATATATAAACGCGCTGAAATTTATATTGAAAATTTAATATAATAACTGGTTCCAAAAAGCTATCTTCTCCATACGATCGAATTAGGTTTCGAAACTTGTTCCATTGGGTTCGGATAATGGTATAACATTATAAACGCCTAGCGGCACGCCACGATAGGAGTTCAAAATTTTAAGCTGCATTCATCGAGACGTTTGGAATTTAAATAAAAATATTTCTTCATAAACCTACTGTGCAGCCGTAATCGTTTCACATTGTAACTTTTTTTCCTTTCATTTCGAAAACACTGTAGCTAGCCTACTTCTTCACGTAAGAGTATCGGCACACGCTTCCCTCTCCATCAGTCAATATCTTATCTTCCCTGTTTCCCTTTTTATAATCACGTAGATCAAATTTTTCGCTCAGAACAATTAAATTCGTGGCCCTCTTGCTGTACGCGAATATTATTCTCCCCTCTTCAATTTCCTCTGACCAAATTCAATCGAATAAATCTGATTGATTTAGGGAAATCGATCGCAACTTTGGTCGCAACGGGTCAAGCGGTTGATTGGGGTGATTCGAGTCATGGCAACGTGAGCACGGAATGGAGGCGCGGTGATTGATGACAACAAGGCGAGTTAGAGATGGCGTCGGTCTAGGTTGATGGTCGCGATTTGGGGAATGTGGACGTATGCGATTTGGGCGAACGCGCATTCTCGTGCGTGCGAGGGTGGAGGAGCTCACGTGCAACTCGAGGCGTGCAACAATAGGGTGGCAGCGATGTTAGGAGGAGCGGTAGGCGAGGCGACGATTCGCAGTGAGGTTTACTTGTAGTTCTTTCCTTTTTAATTTGGTATGTCTACAAGAAGCAGAAGTGTATTGCAGTATAAAATAAAACTGTTTATGTTATTAATATATATATATATATATATATATATATATATATGGGACAGAAGAATTATGTTATGCAGATAAAGTTCTTGATAATATAAAGATTTAAATAAAGATTGGATTTTTTTTAATATGTATAGATTTTTTTTTACAACTATATATACATACATATTTAGTCTACTATAACTGGTAAGTAATGGATTATGGGATCTACTCGTTTAAATTAACTTGTTTAATTATCCTAATTTCTAAAGATTTTCAAAGGAAGGTTTTTGAGTTTAAAATTAAAGGTGTAAACAGAATATATATACGCATTTTAAATCTACCAATTGTTTTAAAATATTGTATATTAGTGATAAATTTATTTAATTTATTTTTGTCACAAAAAGGTTTCGAAAAGGAAATTTTTGATTTAAATAAAATTATTAGCTAACTTATTGTAACAACTAAAAGATTCTAAGAAAGAATAAATTATTTAGTTAGAATTGAATTGTTAACTAATTAATTTATTTAAAGGAATTTAGTTTTAAATTAAATGATTAATTACATCTATGAGGGTTAATTGATTGATTCAAATATTAATAGACCGTACAAATGTCTATACAAGGTCTTAAATCTGGAAGAAATAAAGCCGGTTTGGATTGGATTACAAAACAAAAGGTTCAAAGGTGAGTTAATCTCACTTTTCTGAATTGCTATTTAAATTTAAAATGGTTAAATTTAAATAATTGGTTGAATGATTGGATTAATTCGATGTGTTATATTATATATAGTAGTATATAGTACATTGGAGTAATTGATTTCCTGCATTATAATAGCGGATGAGACCCTATGCGCCGCATAATAGCGGATGGTATTATTTAATCCCATATACCGCGATATTCCACGTCGAAGTGGAATTGATATTTTATGTTGTGCTAACATCTATGGATGCAGGAAAACAGGTTGGAAGGATCCAACTGGATTCCTCAAAATTATTTAGATTGTTTAATATCTTGTGTTATGAATATTTGATATTTTGTGATGAATATTATTAATGGTTGGAATATTGAATGCTGTGATTTGCTTTAATATATTTCAGTACATTGAGTCATCAAAAATATATAGGATTGGATTTTTGAAAAGAAAATAAAAGAATGAATTTTTAAGTAAAATAGTCATAGAGAATTTGAATAAATTTAAGAATGAATTTGAAAAGGTAAAAGTGATTTTAAAATTTTAATAAATAAATTCCGTGTATGAAAGGGGGATTTTGAATACAAAGGAAGATAATGAATTTTAAACTTAAGTGTTATTATTTAAAGGAATAAAGCATTTATTTTAAATTTAAGATTTAAATTATTGGAAAAGATAAAGAAGGAATTTGGGGATTATGAAATTGGTATTTTCAGTTAAAAGATTTTAAATCATTATTAAGGAATAAAAATCTGAAGTTAATGGATCTTGAAATAAGTGAAGTAAGTAAGGAAATTTATTTAAAGGTGAAGTAAATTGGAAATCAATTTGGGAATTGATTTAAGTATGTAAAACTGGGATTTTTAAGAGAAGTGAGACATTGGTATTTATAAAAATGAAGTAATATATCATTAGATATTTGGAAGAATAAATTCACGATGGGAATTTAATAAAGGAATAAGAAAATTTGTTTAAAAATAAAAAGTGAATTATTTTTAAAGGATGTGAAGGGAAGCGTATTTCCCTGGATAGCCAAGTACGTTTTCATAGCAAATTTGTAAATATAAATTAAAAAGTTTTAATGTTGTTTTAAAAAAGCATGTTTTGAAAATTTTATTATTTCTAAATGTTTAAATTCTAAAGTGAATATTTTTCAAATCTATTAGCATAGTAATTATTTAAAAGGTGACTTGGTATTTTGTTTTAAAAAGTTAAAATCTAGTTTTATATTTTATAAAGTAACCTTATTTTCAAATATTCATATAGTATGTATTTTTAATAAAGTATTGAAGTAGTTTTTAACTTAAATGTTTTAAAGTATATTTCAAAATAAAGCGTTTTAAATTATTTTAAAAATCTAGAGTTTTGTGCTTGGTGCTTTCTGTTATCCCGCTTTTTGGCAAAGCCGTGATACCAAAAGATCGGTCAAAAAAAAGACAGTTCGTCTCAGAGATTGGTTGTACTTCACTTCACTATGGATATCGATGAATTTTGTCCGAGCCCGGATCAGGCTACAATTGATAAGACATGACAAACAAGACCATGAAAGCCAGTGCTCCAAATTTCAGGTTAATCGGAGGTCGTATGAACGGGATATGATCGATGCAAGTTAGCCAAAGTATGTCGTTCGAACCCATCAAAGAGTTGAGGAGATGCTCATTTCGAATCCATAGGATTCGTATCCATCACTGTCTGTCAAGTTCGAATCCATCGGGCTCCATGTACTTCGAATCCATCTCATTCGAATCGATCAGCAGGATATTGATCACTTCGAATCGATCGGTTCGAATCCATCAGATGGGCATCCCCTCAGCACGTTCGTATCCATCGAGTCCAGAGCACTTCGAATCCATCACCATCAGTATACCCTACTTCGAATCGATCGGTCTCGTGCCCGAGCACTACTTCGTATCGATCGTCCTCGCATCCATCAAGAGTGCCAGATCATTACTTCGTATCCATAAATTTTGCCTTATTCGAATCCACTTGGCTCGTCTCTATCCCCTTCGTATCGATCCATGATTCGAATCCATTTATGCGAACTGGGTCGTGGCACACGATACGAACGAGGCGAAATTCATGGATGCGAAGCAGTCAACTCGAAGAAAAAATAGGATCGATGCGAGGAGTGCACGGCACGTCACCAAAGAACCACGTGACAAGGTCGATTCGAAGGTATCGGTTCGAACTGATGGATTCAAACCAAGCAGCCAACTGAAACATATCAACTCGAATCAGTCATATCTCTCAAACCACGAGGCCAAATGCAATGAAATTTTCACAGTAGCTTCCATACAAGGTAAAGTTTGTTCCTGCCAAGTTTCAGCTCGATTAGGTCATTTTTTTGATCGATTCGAATGGAGTTCGAATCGATCTCAGATCGAGTCGAAACTTGGTGGGGTCGGTCGCGTGGGCCCACTCACATGCCAGAAAGAGTCTCCCGAAGTTTGAGCAAGATCTGGGCCTCCTACGCCTATAAATAGCACCCTGAAGCCTTCAGAAAAGGGGATCTTTTGGCCATTCAACGTCCAGACTCTGCCGGATTCAATTCTACTCTTCAATACCGTTGTTGTAATCAAGTATCAGAGCTATAACTTGCTGTAATTCGCTGTAATCAATTAACATCATCAAGTGAATCAATAAAGACATAAACTTTAGAGTGGACGTAGGCAAGATCGCTGAACCACTATAAATCATGTGTTTGTGATTGTTATTTGTGAATTATTGTGATTGTTAGTACTTAGATATGAGTTCTATATTGATTGTTGTCGATTTGTGTTCATAAACGAGTGCTTTCACGATATTGGGTGTTTGTGGTCAATTTTGACGCAAACATTTTGGTGCTTTCACTGAGAGGGCTGATTCAGGAGTTCTACCACTTAGAAGTTGATTCAGAAAGTTTGAAAGTTCAGATTTGAGAAATTATAACGAGACAATCGAGCAGAAGGCCAAGGCCAGAGCGAAGTGAACACCAAGGAAGTCAAGAGGCTTCCTCAGGAGCAAATCAAGCGTCGATCTTCATCACTAGGGACGAGATGGAGACAATGATGAAGAAACAGGAGGAGATGATCCAGAGTTTATTTCAACAGATAGGACAACTTGGAGCACAGAATAGAGAAGCGGATGGAGTCCAGAACGGAGCAGGACCATTCGGCATAGCACCTGGATTAGGAGGCACACCCATGGAGAACGTTGATCCAATTTCGAAGAGAGAGAGGGCAGCATCTGCACGACCCGGGAGTAGTAGAGGAGCGAACGCTCAGTTAAGGGAGCAGATCCCAGAGTTCCCTCGTGAACTCGGAGGGCAGGTTGAAAGTGATGAATGAAGATTGCATCTCGGAGACCATGACAGATTGGCGGAGATGGTTAGAAGAGCTATGAGAGGTGGTTTGGTAAACAAAGATTTGGAGGATGTTAATAGGAGTCCTTTTACTCCAACAATCAGACGAGCTAGGAACCCACCGGATTTCAAGTTACCATCGTTGGACATGTATAACGGGAGAACGGACCTCACGGTTCATCTGACGAAGTATATGAGGCATATGGAAGTGCTGGGGGCATCAGAGGAGGTTATGGCCCGGTGCTTTCCATTGTACTTGGCGGATATTGCATCATTATGGTTTAGACAATTAGAGAGTGGATCTATCGGAACATGGAATGATTTAACTGAGAGATTTATTAGGCAATTCAGGGTTCACATTACAAGACCCAAGAATGTGATGACTTTGGCAACTCTAAAACAGAAGGCTGGAGAGACTCTGAGGAGTTTTCTGACGCGATTCAATGCAGCAGCAGCTTCGGTGGATCGAGCAGATCCATCTATGGTGGTGATGGCAGCTGTGTCCGGAGTAGCTGACGGCACAGAGTTCAAAAATTCATTGACTAAAGATCCACCGTTGGATCTAGGGGAATTCTACGATGAGGCAGAAAAATTTTTACGATTAGAGGATGCGAATGCAGAAAGAGAAGAAGGAGAAGGAATAGAAGTTTATGCGCTTAAAGACAAAAAGCCTCTCGAAAAGGACTCAGGCAAGGATAAAGGAAAACGAAAGACTGAGAATGACGGGGACATGTCAAAGCGGCAACGGAGGGAGCCGCGATTCACCACTTACACTGAGCTGAATGAGAGTCTGGAATGAATTTATTAGGATACCAAGGAGCAGGTTCCGTATCGTAGACCGATGCGAAGGGATCCAACTTTTGACGAAATAAAATCAGATAAGTTTTGTGTATTTCATGAATTAAGCGGTCATAACACTAATGATTGTAGGCATCTGAAGGACGAGGTGGAAGGACATATCAAGAACGGTATGCTTCTTTAGTATGTGAGGAGGCGAACTCCAGTGGCGGAACCAGAGCGACCACCGTTTACATCAGATAGAGGCGACCCTGAATCAAGGCACCGTTTGGTTATCCATCGATTGACTGAAATAACGATGAACAAGTCATAAGCTTCCCACTAACACAATTAAATCATTTACACATGTACGAGATCGCGAACGATCCTCAGGCATGCTCTGAATGATCATTGACCGTTTCGTAGTGGGAGCTTACACTTTGACATCCTTACTTTGCTTTTGTTTCATTTTGATTTGGACCTTCGGACTTGGTATGTTTGGACATTTCTATTTTAAAACTCATCTGTTGAATAGATATTTGATTCTGAAATGGCTAAGCTACTTACACATGTACGGGGTCGCGAACGGTCCTCAGGCAAGCTCTGAGATGGCGATAAACCGCCCTGATAAACGATCCAGGGACCCACTCGAACGTGAGCCTGGTATCGATAATATTAAGTCCCCCCCCGGGCACACTTATTCGCCTCGAACGGCACCTGACCTCGAACGGTCACAAATTCGCCTCGAACGGCACACGATCGTGAACGATCACAATTCGCCTCGAACGGCCCCCGACCTCGAACGGTCACAACTCCCCCCGAACAGCACAACTCACCTCACCTCAAATGGCTCGATCATGAACGGTCGTCATTTGAGGTCCGCCACTTGATCGCGCACGGTCGCACTTCACCTCAAATGGCTCGATCCCGAATGATCGCCATTTGAAGTTAGGCGCTTGACCACGAACGGTCGCACTTCATCTCAAATATCTCGATCCCGAACGGTCGTCATTTGAGGTCACATAAAACTGTAAATTCCTTTGCAGGACATCAACAGGATATGAACATCTAGCTCATGGCATTACAAAACACGCCTTCCTACCGCAAGGCATATTTTAGGGGGCAAAATGTTATCCTGATTTTTGGCAAAGCCGTGATACCAAAAGATCAGTCAAAAACAAAAGATAGTTCGTCTCAGAGATTGGTTGTACTTCACTTCGCTATGGATATCGATGAATTTTGTCCGAGCCCGGATCAGGCTACAATTGATAAGGCATGACAAGCAAGACCATGAAAGCCAGTGCTCCAAATTTCAGGTTAATCGGAGGTCGTATGAACGGGATATGATCAATGCAAGTTAGCCAAAGTATGTCGTTCGAACCCATCAAAAAGTTGAGGAGATGCTCATTTCGAATCCATAGGATTCGTATCCATCACTGTCTGTCAAGTTCGAATCCATCGGGCTCCATGTACTTCGAATCCATCACATTCGAATCGATCAGCAGGATATTGATCACTTCGAATCGATCGGTTCGAATCCATCAGATGGGCATCCCCTCAGCACGTTCGTATCCATTGAGTCCAAGGCACTTCGAATCCATCACCATCAGTATACCCTACTTCAAATCGATCGGTCTCGTGCCTGAGCACTACTTCGTATCGATCGTTCTCGCATCCATCAAAAGTGCCAGATCATTACTTCGTATCCATAAATTCTGCCCTGTTCAAATTCACTTGGCTCGTCTCGATCCCCTTTGTATCGATCCAGGATACAAATCCATTGATGCGAACTAGGTCGTGGCACACGATACGAACGAGGCGAAATTCATGGATGCGAAGCGGTCAACTCGGAGAAAAAATAGGATCGATGCAAGGAGTGCGCGGCACGTCACCAAAGAACCACGTGACAAGGTCGATTCGAAGGTATCGGTTCGAACTGATGGATTCGAACCAAGCAGCCAACCGAAACATATCAACTCGAATCGATCATATCTCTCAAACCACGAGGCCAAATGCAATGAAATTTTCACAGTAGCTTCCATACAAGGTAAAGTTTGTTTCTGCCAAGTTTCAGCTCGATTAGGTCATTTTTTGATCGATTCGAGTGGAGTTCGAATCAATCTCAGATCGAGTCGAAACTTGGTGGGGTCGGTCGCGTGGGCCCACTCACGTGCCAGAAAGAGTCTCCCGAAGTTTGAGCAAGATCTGGGCCTCCTAAGCCTATAAATAGCACCCTAAAGCCTTCAGAAAAGGGGATCTTTTGGCCATTCAACGTCCAGACTCTGCCGGATTGAATTCTACTCTTCAATACCGCTTTTGTAATCAAGTATCAGAGCTATAACTTGCTGTAATTCGCTGTAATCAATTAACATCATCAAGTGAATCAATAAAGACATAAACTTCAGAGTGGACGTAGGCAAGATCGCCGAATCACTATAAATCCTGTGTTTGTGATTGTTATTTGTGAATCATTGTGATTGTTAGTACTTAGATCTGAGTTCTATATTGATTGTTGCCGATTTATGTTCATAAACGGGTGCTTTCACGATATTGGGTGTTTGTAGTCAATTTTGACGCAAACACTTTCAGTGGAAATAAATAGTTGGGAATTTATTTCATGAGAAAAGTGTGGTTTGAAAACTATTTTCAAAAAGGGTTGAAAATGGAAATATATCATGCGAAGATATTTTGGGATTAATAAATAACATGGAGAATGTATTTATGGTTGAGGGTTGTTGTGAATGTTTATTGATAGGTAAATCACTTACTATCAATATTGGCCAATGCGTTGATCGTTTCGCAGAGACCGAGATCGGGATTAATTTCTCGAAAATCACTTCTATCCAGTTTGTACATTTTCATAAGGAAGACGAGATTAGTAAAGTGCAAGGGCTAGTCGCTACTAATCCAGATGATGTTTTCAAAATGGATGTAGTAGCAATAGTGCCTTCGGTTCCGTTCGAACCCGGGACGGACTTGTATGGATGAATACGTTCAGAACATCGTCAGGTGGGCGTTGAGCATTCTAAGAGAAACGTTCTAAAAGGTAACGCTTAGCCTCAAGCCTCATCAACCGAGAATGACTGAAAATCAGAGGTTATGCAGCAAGGCTATGTGGGTAGCACCCATTAGGGTAAGGTCATCCCTGTCTAGATGTCCCTTTTTATTCGGCTTGGTGGTGCGGTTGCTGATTCCAACCGTGGGGTGATCTTACTCGGGATTGTCCAGTAAGGGGTAGTCCCGGTCTTGTGTTGCAGAGGATTGGGAGTAATCCTCAATACGGTGATCTAGGCCACGTACTGTGACAGGTGGTACCTCAGTGCCTAGTCATTAGTTGGAAATCCATTCTCCCTACGTGCCTTTACGATTTTTGTTTGTATAACCCACTTTGTGGCTAGTAGCAGGAATTTAATCATGTAACAATTTCGGCTATTTTAATAAGTATTTATAAATAGACCCTATTATAATATCAGAAGATTTTATAAGAAATGTTTTGGCTATCGTAAGGTAAAAACCCAGCATATTTATTTGTGGCGTGGTCTTACGAGATGCTTTTGTTTCCGAAAGGATTTTGGAACTTTAATAATCAATTTGAGTGTGATTTCTCGCGCTGGTATTCCAGACTGACCCGGGTGTTATTTAACTATAATGCTCGGGTCATACCGAGTGTTGTAGGATACAGAAAAGGATGTTGTGGAGCTCCGGAGATGAGCTGGATGGCGATACGTACTTCCGTACTTGTTTTATATATTCCGCCATGTTGATTAGCTGTGTATTCAGTTTTGTGAGGACTGGTTATGCTTACTGTCCAGTTGTGTGTTATGTGTACTCTGATGATGTAACGTATAAACAGATATATTTTTACTTTGTGTAAAGATTAGTTAATATCTATTATATTTTATTCTGCTGCGATGGTTAGATTCTGATGTTGTTTCTATTTTCTTCTTCTATCTCTTCTTCTTTAACCCCAAATGGTTCGTATTTCTGTTCATCTTGAGTCGATTGATGTAAAATAGTGTTGACTCAAGGGATACGGATTTGCGGATTGTTTCGTTTGGTATCAGAGCTTAGGTTGGTGATAACCTTGCCTCTGGTGGGATAACTCATTGAAAATAGAGTCTGTAGTACTCTAGAATGAGTTTGAGCGTATTAATAGATATGAGCGCGTATATGTTAGTGAATGTAAATGGTTTTAAATATTGTGTTGACTTATTGGTTGAGTGGAATACGAATTCTGATCGGGTAAGTTAGCCGCTATTCGAGAAGAGTTTATAAACACCTGACACAATAAATTGACACGATATTGTTTTAAAGGTGGGTGAATGAAATAATTTTACCCAAAATATATTTTGATATAAAAGAAATATTTCCTTAAATTTTTAGATAACTTTGATGTTTGGATGATAATATTTTAAACAAATAAAATTATAAAATTAGTATGACTTGTATAATCAAATGGAAAATTTGTATGAGCATAAATTATACAAATGGATTATAGTTAAATTTTGATGTAAGTCAAAATTTTAAAATTTAAAATCCTGGAGATTTTGGAAGTGTTTTTCGAAGTATTTTGAAGACAAATAATAGCATTATTATTATAAAAGCATTTCTGGAAGGAAATTGTTTCAAATGAATTTTGGGAAGAGATATAGGATTGAACTCACTTTATTCGCTAGAAAATAACTTCTGTGATGACTACAGCATCGTCGATGTTCATTTTCGAGTTTCTAAGTGATGGATTGCTGCCAAATTGATTTGTTCAGAAGAACTAGTTTGTTTTTGAGATTTCAAAGGAAATTTGTTGGGGATAAAAACCAGGATTGGTTTAAAATTTGAGAAATGTGATTTTGGGATAATGGTGGTTATAAAATGATTTGAAACCAAGAGCCGGGTGTTAAAAAAAATCCTGAATCCTTATTTGAATTGAAAATCCTGATGAGATAAGTTATGAACTTATAAAAAAATTGAAATGATTTTTAAATAAGGAAGGAAAATATGAGCTTTGAATGTTGGAATTAAAATTTAAAGTGAAAAGGTTAAATAAATTTAATTTGGAGAAATTTAATTGTGGGAAAATTTAATTGATGGTGATTTGAAAGAAATAAAATTTAGTTGAATTAGAATTAACTTAAGCTAAATAGATGGAGGAGGGTTGAATTAAAGTCAATTTAAACTAAGTTTAATGATATTGGGTTGGGTTTAATCAAGTGAAAATAAAATTCAACTTGGAATAAAGAGAAGAAATTAAAATTTTGAAACTTAAATGGATTGTGATTGAATGGGAAAACAAAAAAAAAAAAATTAAATTGAATTGGATGGAGAAGTATGATATTAATGAATGAGTAGCTCATAAAAATAAAAAAATGGGGAATTGATAAGCCGAAATGAAAGTGTTGGAATTTTGGAAAATGAAAGAAAATCCAAACTGGAATTACAAAAAGAAAATTTGAACTCAGAAAAATTAATGAAGTAATTTTTGAAATAAACTCGAATATTGAGTTAAAAGTTGGAAGTAAGCTAATTAGCTAAATAAATTATTTGATGAAGTATGTTAATAAAATTTAACTCGGTTAAATAAAATGGATTGTACGTTAATAATGAAGTTTGGAAATAAACTCGAATTATAAATAAGAATCAAATGAAAGATGGAAATAGAACTTGTTGCAAAAAGAAATGGAGGTTGGTTGAATCAAATGAACATATGCTATAATGTTAAAAATGGAGTAGTTTTAGTCGCAACAAGTTAAGAAGAAATGAAATTGTTAAGGAGTTGAAATAACTTAAAGATAATAAGAGAAATGGAATGTTTTCAAGTTTAATAGAATGGTTTCAAATGAAATGAATGCGGATAAGAAATGAAATACAAATGAATGGAAAGTGAATAAAATTGAAAAGGAATAAAATTGAAATGGAATGTGTTGAGCTAAATAAAATGGTTGTGAATGAATTAAAATAGAAGAAATTAAATATAAATTGAGTTGGAATCAATTTAAAATAGTTATAAGCCTAAGTAATTATTTATTCATATGAATATTGTCGAATTGCATAAGAAATGGGTCGTTCGATGTAAACGAGATTAGATAAAATCCAATGAGTTATTAAAAGTGAAATAGGATAATTTTGAAATCAATTGGAATGAATATGAGTTTGTTTAGCTTAGAATGAATTAAATATAAGCGAGTAAGTTGTATATCACTTGAACTGAGTGGAATGGTTTGAGAATTGGTTGTAGGCAATTGTAATAAGTGTCGGAGCCTTGTATGTGCTTATGGAAATTATATAACATGAATTATATGAGAAATTTATGTGTTAGCTATATTAAAATAAGTGAAATACTAGTAAATTGCATATATTTAGCACTTACATGTTTAAATTGAGTAAGTACAGGTACCTGAAGGCCGTTTGGTAGGATTTTGGTTACGCTAATTACTAAAATAATAAGCCGCTTGCTTAAAAATGCTAAATAAGGTATGCGTACGCAATAAAAATAGGAAATATGAACTGTTTTTGTTTTTCCGACCGGGTGGGTCGATGTATATATATTTATATCTCTTGTCAAATTGCAAAAGCTTTTCCGTACAAAGGAGACTTTGCCAAAAATTTCCGAAAATTTTAGGTGTTAGGAAATTTTGAAAATTTTTGAGAAATTTTTGTTAGAGACAAAACGATTTCAAATTGGAAATCGAAATAAATTAGTGGATGAAACTAATTTAAAATAATGATATGAATCAGTTATAAATGGAAGATAAAATTCAATATTCAAAGTTGAAGATAAATTGAATTCATAGAGGAATGGGAAAACTAATTTGAATAGAAGTATATATGAAAACTTCCATAAAGAAATGTATAAAATGATTTTAAATGCTATGATTGGATACTATTGCTAAATAGGATATGCATATATTATAAAGGGAAAGGAAAGTTGGTTTTGATTTCAGAAGATAATTTGAATTGCCCGGCTAAAAAGATATGTATTTAAATTTCTGTATAAAATTTGATTGGGTTTTGATCTAGCCACTTGGCTTTTTGTTTCTTTTGGAAATTGGAGGCCCGTAGAGGTATTTTGCAGTTGTACCAAGCTAGCCGCGCAAAGGAGACGCTAGCGAAATTTTTCGAAAATTTAGAGAGTTAGAAAATTTTTGAGGAAGTTTTGATAATTTAAATTTGGATTTAAAGTTAAATTTGAATAAGTGGAGTAAATAATGTTGTTGGAAACCATGGAAGGTTATGGGAAGTTGATTGAAGTAATAGTGGGTCTTTAATAAAAGACATGTCATGGCAAGTTGATAAAACTGTTTGGGTTTGGAAAATAGCAATGGGTAATGGATCATTCTTCTTAACTTGCAATTTCGGGAACGAAATTCCTTTTAGGGGGGAGGAATGTGACGACCCGGAATTTTGGACAATTTAAATTGGAATGTTTAATTGATTTCAAATATTTAAAAGTTAATTTTTAACTTGAATTCAAATATTATTATTATTTAGCAATTAAGTTATTGGATTTAATAAACTGAAATTGGATAAATTATTGAATCTTCAATTTTAAGCCTGTTAAAAACAATTTTAAGGGTTTGTAAATTTTATATTGATAGTTCTGAGCATAGTAAAAGTGTTAAAATTGAATTTGGGAATGTTTTGTTAAGTTTTGAAATTTTATCGTTTAAATCGATATTTAAAAATAGCCTTCCGAGACGCAGTCTTAGATTTCGACGAAACTAGTTCTATTGGATCTATAATATTGTATTATTATCGAATTTCAATTTTTGTAGCATTTGCAGTTGTTGTGTGAGCATACGATATATAAACACGCTGAAATTTATATTGAAAATTTAATATAATAACTGGTTCCAAAAAGCTATCTTCTTCATACGATCGAATTAGGTTTCGAAACTTGTTCCATTGGGTTCGGAATAGCGGTATAACATTATAAATGCCTAGCGGCACGCCACAATAGGAGTTCAAAATTTTAAGTTGCATTTATCGAGACGTTGGGAATTTAAATAAAAATATTTCTTCATAAACTTACTGTGCAGCCGTAATCGTTTCACGTCGTAACTTTTTTTCTTTCATTTCGAAAACACTGTAGCTAGCCTACTTCTTCACGCAAGAGTATCGGCACACACTTCCCTCTCCATCAGTCAATATCTTATCTTCTCCGTTTCCTATTTATAAATCACGCAGATCAAATTTTTCGCTCTGAACAATTAAATTTGTGGCCCTCTTACTGTACGCGAATATATTTTTCTCCTCTTCAATTTCCTCCGACCAAATTCAATCTAATAAATCTGATCGATTTAGGGAAATCGATCGCAACTTTGGTCGCAAAGGGTCGAGCGGTTGATTGGGGCGATTCGAGTCATGGAAACGCGAGCATGGAATGGAGGCACGGTGATTGATGACAACAAGGCGAGTTGGAGATGGCGTCGGTCTAGGTTGACGGTCGCGATTTGGGGAATGTGGACGTGTACGATTTGGGCGAACGCGCATTCTCGTGCGTGCGAGGGTGGAGGAGCTCACGTGCAACTCGAGGCGTGAAGCAATAGGGTGGCGGCGACGTTAGGAGGAGCGGTGGGCGAGGCGACGACTCGCGGTGAGGTTTGCTTGTAGTTCTTTCCTTTTTAATTTGGTATGTCTACAAGAAGCAGAAGCAGATTGGTTTTTTTTTAATCTGTATAGTTTTTTTTACAACTATATATACATACATATTTAATCTACTATAATTGGTAAGTAATGGATTATGGGATTTACTCGTTTAAATTAACTTGTTTAATTATCCTAATTTCTAAAGATTTTCAAAGGATGGTTTTTGAGTTTAAAATTAAAGGTGTAAACAAAATATATATACGCATTTTAAATCTACCAATTGTTTTAAAATATTGTATATTAGTGATAAATTTATTTAATTTATTTTTGTCACAAAAAGGTTTCGAAAAGGAAATTTTTGATTTAAATAAAATTATTAGCTAACTTATTGTAACTACTAAAAGATTCTAAGAAAGAATAAATTATTTAGTTAGAATTGAATTGTTAACTAATTAATTTATTTAAAGGAATTTAGTTTTAAATTAAATGATTAATTACATCTATGAGGGTTAATTGATTGATTCAAATATTAATAGACCGTATAAATGTTTATACAGGATCTCAAATCTGGAAGAAATAAAGCCAGTTTGAATTGGATTGCAAAACAAAAAGATCAAAGGTGAGTTAATATCACTTTTCTGGATTGCTATTTAAATTTAAAATGGTTAAATTTAAATAATTGGTTGAATGATTGGATTAATTTGATGTGCTATATTATGTATAGTAGTATATAGTATATTGGAGTAATTGATTTCCGGCATTATAATAGCGGATGAGACCTTATGCGCCGCATAATAGCGGATGATATTATTTAATCCCATATACCGCGATATTCCACCTCGAAGTGAAATTGGTATTTTATGTTGTGCTAACATCTGTGGATGCAGGAAAATAGGTTGGAGGGATCCAACTGGATTCCTCAAAATTATTTAGATTGTTTAATATCCGTTGTTATGAATATTTGAGTTTGTGATGAATATTATTGATGATTAGAATATTGAATGCTGTGATTTGCTTTAATATATTTCGGTACACTGAGTTATCAAAATATGTAGGATTGGACTTTGAGAAGAAAATAAAAGAGTGGATTTTTAAGTAAAATAATTATAGAGAATTTGAATAAATTTAAGAATGAATTTGAAAAGGTAAAAGTGATTTTAAAATTTTAATAAATAAATTCCGTGTATGAAAGGTGGATTTTGAATACAAGGGAAGATAATGAATTTTAAACTTAAGTGTCATTATTAAAGGAATAAAGCATTTATTTTAAATTTAAGATTTAAATTATTGGAAAAGATAAATAAGGAATTTGGGGATTATGAAATTGGTATTTTCAGTTAAAAGATTTTGAGTCATTATTAAGGAATAAAAATCCGAAGTTAATAGATTTTGAAATAAATGAAGTAAGTAAAGAAATTTATTTAAAGGTGAAGTAAATTGGAAATCAATTTGGGAATTGATTTAAGTATGTAAAAACGGGATTTTTAAAAGAGAAGTGAGACTTTGGAATTTATAAACTGGGTTTATAAAATTGAAGTAATATATCAGTAGATATTTGAAAGAATAAATTCATGATGGGAATTTATTAAAGGAATAAGAAAATTTGTTTAAAAATAAATAGTGAATTATTTTTAAAGGATGTGAAGGGAAGCGTATTTCTCTGGATATCCAAGTACGTTTTCAAAGCAAATTTTTAAATATAAATTAAAAAGTTTTAATGTTGTTATAAAAAGCATGTTTTGAAAAATTATTATTTCTAAAAGTTCAAATTATAAAGTAAATATTTTTCAAATCTATTATCGTAGTAATTATTTAAAAGGTGACTTGGTATTTTGTTTTAAAAAGTGAAAATCTAGTTTTATATTTTATAAAGTAACCTTATTATCAAATATTCATATAATGTATTTCTAATAAAGTATTGAAGTAGTTTTTAACTTAAATGTTTTAAAGTATATTTCAAAATAAAGCGTTTTAAATTATTTTAAAAATCTAGAGTTTTTGTGCTTGGTGCTTTCAGTGGAAATAAATAGTTGGGAATTTATTTCATGAGAAAAGTGTGGTTTGAAAACTGTTTACAAAAGGGATTGAAAATGGAAATATATCTTGCGAAGATATTTGGAGATTAATAAATAATATGGAGAAATTATTTATGGTTGAGGGTTGTTTTGAATGTTAATTGATAGTTAAACCACCGACTATCAATATTGGCCAATGCGTTGATCGTTTCGAAGAGACCAGGATCAGGATTAATTTCTCGAAAACCACTTCGATCTGGTTTGTACGTTTTTGTGAGGAAGACGAGTTCGGAGTCGAAGATGGAGCAGTGAAGTGCATAGTCGCTATTAATCCCGAGGATGTTTCCAAAATGGATGTAGTAGGAATATTGCCTTCGGCTCCGTTTGAGCCTGGGACGGACTTGTATGGATGAATGCTTTCAGAACATCGTCAGTTGGACGATGAGAATTCTAAAAGAAACGTTGTAAAAGGTAACGCTTAGCCTCAAGCCTCATCAACCAGGAATGACTGAAAATCAGGGGTTATGCAGCAAGGCTATGTGGGTAGCACCCATTAGGCTAAGGTCATTCCTGTCTAGATGTCCCTTTTTATTCGGCTTAGTGGTATGGTTGCTGATCCCAACCATGGGGTGGTCTTACTCTGGATTATCCAGTAAGGGGTAGTCCCGGTCTTGTGTTGCAGGGGATTGGGTGCAATCCTCGGTACAGTGATCTAGGTCACGTACTGTGATAGGTGGTACCCCAGTGCCTAGTCATTAGTTGGAAATCCATTCTCTCTGCGTGCCTTTACGATTTTTGCTTGTATAACCACTTTGTGGCTAGTGGCTGGAATTTAATCATGTAACAATTTCATCTATTTTGATAAGTATTAGTAAATAGACCCTATTATAATATTAGAGGATTTTATAAGAAATGTTTTGGCTATCGTAAGGTAAAAACCCGGCATGTTTATTTGTGGCGTGGTCTTACGAGATGCTTTTGTTTTCAAAAGGATTTTGAAACTTTAATAATCAATTTGAGTGTGATTTCTCACGTTGGTATTCCAGACTGACTCGGGTGTTATTTAACTATAATGCTCGGGTCAGACCGAGTATTGTAGGATACAGGAAAGGATGCTGTGGAACTCCGGAGACGAGTTGGATGACGATACGTACTTCCGTACTTGTTTTATATATTCCGCTGTGTTGATTAGCTGTGTATTCAGTTGTGTGAGGACAGGTTATGATTACCGTCCAGTTGTGTGTTATGTGTACTTGATGATGTAATGTATAAATATATATATTTTTACTTTGTGTAAAGATCAGTTAATATCTATTATATTTTATTCCACTACGATGGTTAGATTCTGATGTTGTTTCTATTTTCTTCTTCCATCTCTTCTTCTTTAACCCAAATGGTTCGTATTTCTGTTCATCTTGAGTCGATTGATGTAAAATAGTGTTGACTCAAGGGGTACGGATTTGCGGGTTGTTTCAACTGATGTTGGCTTCGGGCTGATGTTGTGCTGTCTTGTGGTGGACGATGCTAGTGGTGAGGTGGGACTGTGATATCTTGGATCGGCAGAGAGGAGTAAAATAGAAGAGGCCTTCCTTTTTTTTCTTATGAAACGTAAGTGGAAAAAGAACAAAATAAAAAAATAGATGCAAGTCAATTTGATTTTTAAAACCAGGGAAAAATCAAAGATCAGCACATGAATTGATAAATGTTGATGGCTATTTGTTTAGACGGTGGAAATGAATAGACAAAGGAGACGAAAGAACCTAGAAATGAAAGGACTAAAAAAAGGATACTGATATGATTTTCGTTTACCAGATTCCGCTGCGTACCAGACTTCAAAATACAGAATTGAATATATCACAGGGATTAGCACGACGAGACAATCAAATCGGTATACAGATGTCAACATTACGATCATCCTATCAAAATTCGATAATCGGTAACGAAAATGCCGCTATTCTGTCGAAAATAAGATAAACGAAGCAATAGCGGTACAAATTTGAAGAAAAGAAATATGACATCTCACTCAAAAGAAGATTTACAAATTTATCACATAAAATATTCAAATGTGGAAATCATTTAATTATCATCACTTTTTAACTGATTCAAATTCAACTAAAATTACACAATAAAATGAACTTCCATATTATTTGATGAAAATTTACCATTTGCTATGTTTAAATAGACGTATTTCAAATATCAAATTTTTATTTTCAGATTCAAATGTTTAAAATTTCATAAAATTTTAATTAATTAAATAACAAAACCACTAAAATTTACGGGTCGTTACACTCTCCCCCGCTCAAAACTTTTCATCCCCGAAAGGAAGGAGGTAGGAGAATGGAACAACCAGAAAGAAAATCGATTGAAATACAAAATAAACAATTAATTTAAAACCATATAAATTTCAATTTAAATTAATTAATATTCAGCAATTGATTTAAATTCAAGGTATTTCAATAAGTTGATTTAATTTCAATTTATTAATTCCTTCAAACAAAATTTTATTTTATTTATCTCATTTATTATTCAATTAACTCATTATTCTATTTATCTCTATTTACATTTTTATAATTAAAAATTAAGTGTATAACATTTATTATAACCACTCAAATTTTATTTATAAAATCATTTTACATCATTTTACATTGTAAATTATCTAATTACATATTCAACTTCTGAATGATTTAGGTAAGTTATATTGGAATGTAATTGAGTAATACACAAGTAAAATTTTCTGATTCGATTATTTCAAGTTTATTCAAAATTTTTGGCTACGTTTACAATTGAAATCATCTTTTAACAAAAATTTAAGAATTAATTTTCCTATTAACTTCAAACAATTTATATATATATATATATCAAACCAAATCTATAATTATATACCTATATAATATATATATATATATATTATAAATCAAGTCATACTAAAGAAATTTAAATCAAATTATTTTCCAAAACAAAAGTGTAGCAAAGCTACAGAATGTCTCTTCACTCTGAAACTCGAAAATGAACGTCGATGATGCGACCGCCATCACCGAAACTATTTTCTAGCGACAAAAAAGAAAAGCAGTGGTTTAAACATTTAAAAATTCTCTGAAAATAATTTCTATTTGAAAATACTTTAAATGATATACGTTTAAAGCTTTAAAACCAAAGTTTAGAATCATCAGAAATTAAATTCTTAAATTGTTAATTTAAATTCATTTGAACTCCAAATCAAATTATAAACCATGTTTGATAAATTCATTTATTTATATATTGGAAAATCAATGGTTTACATACAAAATTGTACAAAATTTACTTGACTATTAAATGTCAGAAAATTATACTAATATATATAATATAATCATACAAAATTATTTCATTTACCAAATTTGAAACCAAAATTGTGTCAGTTTGCTATGTTCAAGTGTTTTGGAGTTTCTATCGATACGTTAATCAGATGAATCGATCGAAACTCCAAATCAACATTAACAACTCAAACAACACAATATATAAACATTTTTTTACATAAATTACAAATACACTCCCTCAGTCGATGATTCCAAATGAGCAAGGATAGAGATTCAAATTAGAGAGAACCTAAAAAATAAGGATTCTAGCTAAGAAGGTAGGCATGAATGGAGATAAGATAACTAGATAGCAAAAGAGAAAAGATGGATAGACTTAATAAATCGCGGGAGACCATAACCTAGTCAACCGTGACTTCAAGAATAAGATCGATGTAGAATTTTGAGGCAAATCGGCATTCGATTGCAATAACTGAAATCGGGCATAGCAAGAGAGAGTAACATCTAAACCGACGATACAAAAATCTTCGGTGAATCGATGCCTATTGTAAAGGAGTTTCACCCCTCTACAAATCATACAGTGGAGCTATGGATACTACAGAGTCAAAAGAACACAAATAAGGATAGACAAGAATGGATTTCAAAACGAATGGGAGACTTCCATAATCCAGAGGAAACCGAGTTAAAGAGGAAGGAATTCAAGCTCGAACGAAGGTTATTCTGTAATTAAGTTTACTATATATGCTAAATTTTGCCTAAACCAGAGCTCTGATACCACATGCAATAGAACATTATTTTCAACCATTCGCACCCGCACATGTCGGACTTGAATTGCTAAAAATATGAGATTATTAATTTTTATTTGGCAAAACTTAGCATATACGGTAGATAAACAAATCACAGAATCACAGAAACAGAGCAATATAACAATAAGCAGCGGAAATAAAAAAATAGTAGTTCATGAAGCTACTATATATACATAACAGAGTTAAACAAGGTACAACAGAAGCCTTGAATACAATAATCAAATAACAAAATCTTAATACATCATTTGGTATCAACCGAATATCTAAAAGTTGAATCGATAGATGGATCTCCAAGCGAAGCTCCAATTTCAAAGGTGAGTCTAACGCTGTGACACTCAGTCATACCCGAGCGTAAAGGAAAACACAAAACACCCGAGTCAGGATTAACATTCTTATATCAATAAATCTAACTCAAGTGATATAACAACTGAAATACAAGTAATTTAAAGGATGTTTGGGATAACCATCCTTTAAGGATCCGTTAAACTATCTACTATGTAGTAATATACGTTGTTGTAATAATGTCTAAAGTAAAGCAAACTATTAAAATAGCGTTAAGGCGTTACCTGTTTCCCCCTTAACACATATTTGGTGCCAATAGTCTATATAGCACCGTAATACCTCATGATCGAGAGGCTATCAGAGGATACTCTATAGGTACGACACAAAACAAACTCGTAATGGTCTCGATATGGTAGGTGACATGGCACGATTAGGCAATGCCAGGGTAGATATACCAATTACACTTCCGGGCTGGTGGTAACACATAGCCGCAGCTACCGCCTACCTCGAGCCACACTCCCAAATCAAAGGTGAGCACCAAATCAATCACAAATTAATAGAATGGCATACGAAAAAGTGTGTCCGATCAAAGGAGCTACCTCATTTGGCTCATCGATTGCTCCTATTTTAGCCACCTTATGCCAACTCACAGGAGTCGGGTCCATGTATATACCTCATATTGGATCGTCGCCACCATCCTACTTCATTATGGAATCTACACCGCGTACATGGTTGTTAAAGTGGTTTACGGTATTGGCAGAGAGTATGACAATATCCAATCCCGGTCTCTTTAACAATCAATCGTTATTATAACACCGTGGTCATTTCAAAATAATTTATACTTCAAAACCAAAATATCATTTCCATTTCAAAACCATATCAATACGATATAACTTCACTTCAAATATATTCATATCCAAAATCATAACACTTTCAAAGTTATAACACTTTCGAAACCAAAACACTTGAAATTATAACACCTTTGAAATCATACGTTTGATAACATAATACTTTAAAAACCATAACTTTGAAATCATAACTTGGATATCATAATACTTTGGAAATCATAACATTTTGGAAAACATAATTTAGAAATCATAATACTTTTGAAATCATAACATTTTAAAATCATAATATTTTGGAAATCATAACACTTTCCACTTACCAGTTTAGATATTAAAATAGTGTATAAAATAAAATAGCTTATATAAAGTAGTTATAGGTTAAAATAGTTTATAATAAAATTGTTAGTATATTAAAATAGTTTATATTAAAATAGTTTATGTTAAAATGATTTATATTAAAATAGTTTATACGAAAATAGTTTATAAAGTAAAATATATAAATAGTTTTAAATATGATTTAAAAATACTTTATATAATAAAATAGCTTCCTCAAATTTCACAAACCGATTCCAAATCAACTCGAATTCCAAAATTCAAATTAAATCAAATCTCAAATCATCAATTTCAACTCAACTCAATTTCTCTGTAAACCATTTCAAATTATATCGATTTCAAATACATATTTTAACCACAAAATAAACCATTTCAATTACAATATATTTCAAAGCCATATTCCACGATTTCAAAAATAAATTTGATAATTTCATATATATATATATCAAAATTTAACTTCATTATTATTTAGTTTTGAAATATTTACTTAATCATTTAAATAGCATTTAAATAAAACTTCAAATTTAAATTAAACTAAATATACCATTTCAATATATGTAAATTTGAAATGTTCATTTAAATCACTTTTAATCAAAACCAAGTTATAAAAATCATATCTTTAGAATCCCAAATTTAATAAATTTCAAATCAAACTTATTTGAGTATAATTCTTAAATAAATTCAATTTCAAGCCAATTTTATTAAAATCAGTGTAAACACTATATTTGAAAATATAAATTTTAAATAAATACTTAAACATATTATATATTAATTAAATCTACTTCATTAAATCAACTTTAATAATTCAAATCTTATTGTTGAACTTCTTTTACATATATTTTAAAATAGTAAAATTGTAAGTAAAATCATAAAATTTATAATTCCAAAACTAGCTTATAATTTTAAAATTTTCAAAACATATAATTTTAAAAATCAAAATTTAAAACCTTTAAAAAATAACATTAATATATATATATATATATATTCTAAAATCAATATTTATTAAATCCAAAATATTCATTTCAAACCTTGGAAATCATTTCAAAATATATATATTGACCAATGGTGTCTGTATATAATTTTCTATCCTATGGTCAAGTGATACAGATATTTTTCATTTTAATCCGCAATTTAAATATATACAGGTATATATCATTTCAACCCGCAATCCCAAATACAATTCAATGAAAATCGCTTGGGTTTATCATTTCAATCCATAACGATTTTCTCCTATTCTACAAATCGTTCGGGTATGGATCATTTCTAACCCATAGGGAATTCTAAACTAATAAAGAACTTGCAGCGTGATAACAAATATAGTAATAATATAACAGGTATATATCATCAATATAAATAACGCATAATGGTGTCAGATGTCACAGGTGAACAGATAGCATATATATAGCAATGTAAATAAGTAGCAGCGGCATATTTCAATTGTCGTTTCAATTGAAATCAAATTTAATAAAAATAAGTACGTTAATCGTGAGTGGTTGCTCACCTTTCGAGGCTGGAGATGAACGAGAATGAGATGAGTTATGAATCCAAGCACATATACTAAAGCGAAGGAAGATTGAATGTTAATCCGACGATCAAAGATGATAAATAGGAATCAATGAGAATATGATATATATATATATATATATATATTTGTGTGTGTGTGTATAATTTAAAGTCTAATATTTACTCTTATTAAAATAAATTACTTTATACAAAACCCAATAATAAATTTAAAACATATAAATAAATTCTCAAGAATCAATTTAACATATGTCAAAATAAAATATATATTAAATTTCAAATCAATGTTTATCATAAAATCAATACAAACAATTTATTATAATATATATATATAAACTTAACGGTGATGAAATATTTAAAAATCTATGTATAACATATTATATAACTACATACATTACTATACATGAATTATTTTGTGAACTATAATTTATATTTGTACAAATGCAACTTTTACGTACACTACCTCTATCATATATATTTAAAATAGAAGACTGCTGTATGACCATGCTTTCAACAAAACACCCACCTAACATTCCCATAATACAAGAAACCAGATTTTCAAAAACGATGTTGTTGTAATTAAGCTTATACTCATAGATGTATTGTTATAACATATTTGCAACACTTTGATATTTTAGAATATCATATAGACATAACAACCTGTAATATATATTGCTCAAATATACTATAATATATCTATATTTATTCATTTTAAAATCATTAACAAAAAATATATATTGAACTACTTCAAAACCATTTTTAAAGATCTAAACACAAATATATATAATACTGTAAATATAACCAAATATGTCTAATATTTAACTCTAAATATAATAACAAATACATATAACTAACCTGTAGAAGATCTAAATATATATATATATACACACAGATGTATACTCACAGATCTCGTATATATAAACAAATATATATAAAATCTATATACATATCATATATATATATAATCTATATAAATTTATATACAGACAAACAAAGTTTATAACTAGTATGGATAACAAAGTATATTATATATTTTGTATATACACATAAATAACCAAATTTATACATATACATACGTATAAGTATAAACTTTACATACACTATACATAAGAATAGCTTGGCATGGACTATAGAACATAAATTATAAAGATACATATAAAATATAAAATATACCTATATTTTTTTCAAGCTGATGTATATACACAGGCAACACAGTATAGATAATTGAAACCAACTCAGGTAACATAATATATAAAATATAGATTATATATACAAATTACTTTATATATAGAACATGTAAAAGTTGCATTATGAAGGTTTAGGCCCATACATACAAAAAGAAGGCTCGGCAAGAGGGAGAAATGGCCTCGGCCTGATTGGAAGGTGATGAGCTACAAGGTGATGGGTTCATGGTGATGGGTTGTCGCTTAGGAAGGATGCGATTGTTGGGTCAAGAGAGAGGGTGGAGGTGATCGGATCACTGATGTTGGCTTTGGGCTGATGGGATGCTGTCTTGTGGTGGACGATGCTAGTGGTGAGGTAGGACTGTGATATCTTGGATTGGCAGAGAGGAGGAAAAAAGAAGAGGCCTACCATTTTTTTCTTATGAAACGTAAGTGGCAGAAGAACAAAATAAAGGAATAGATGCAAGTCAATTTGATTTTTAAAACTAGGGAAAAGTTAAAGGTCAGCACATGAACTGATAAATGTTGATGGCTGTTTGTTTAGACGGTGGAAATGAATAGACAAAGGAGACGAAAGAACATAGAAACAAAAGGACTAAAAAAATACCGATACGATTTCCTTTTACGCAGATTTCGCTGCGTACTGGACTTCAAAACACAGAATTGAATATATCATAGGGATCAGCACGACGAGATGATCAAATCGGTATGCAGATGTCAACGGTACGATCATCCTATCAAAAGTCGATAATCAGTACCGAAAATGCCACTATTCTGTCGAAAATAAGATAAATGAAGCAATAGCAGTTCAAATTTGGAGAAACGAAATATGACGTCTCACTCTGAAGTAGATTTACAAATTTATTATATAAAATATTCAGGTTTGGAAAACATTTTATTATCATCAATTTTTAATCGATTCAAATTCAAATAAAATTACATAATAAAATAAACTTTCATATTATTTGATGAAAATTTACCATTTGCTATGTTTAAATAGACGTATTTCAAATATCAAATTTTTATTTTCAGATTCAACTGTTTGAAATTTCACAAAATTTCAATTAATTAAATAAATAAAACGGCTAAAATTTACGGGTCGTTTCAGTTACTAGAAGTTCGGATCCGCAAAACGGTAGTATCCTACCCTAGGCATTACCTCGAGTGCCTTGTCATATGCCTTATCGCGTCCACTACGAGTTTGGTTTATACCATACCTATGGAGTGCTCCCTGAGTATCCCACAAGTTTGGTGGCGCTTATAATTTTGTATAAACTATGGGAATTATATGAAAAAGTGTTAAGGACAATATGGGTAATGCCTTAATGCTATTTTAATACGTTACTTTAGCATAGACATATTATAATAGCGTATTGTACTATGTATGTACATAGGTTAAAGGATCCTTAGGAGATGAAATCTTGAATATCTCTTAAGTTATTGCACGCACGTTATACACTAGATAAGAGATGTAAAATCCCGTAAACATCTCTGAAGCCGTTACACTCATATTTATTTATTATTGATTTAACTTACATAAGATCTTTCAGTTCTGACTCAAGTGTTTTTTCTTTTCATTATGCTCAGGTCAGTCTGAGCTTTTCAGTATATTGAAGACAATTTTTCTGGAGGACGAAGAAGATGATTTAGTATATTATTACTATTTACTATATTTATTCCACTGTATAATGTTGTTATGCTGCATTATTCCTGCTATATATATAGCTCTGATCTGTATTGTAAAAGTGCAATCAAATGTTATTTGTAAAACTACTTCATGAATTGTAATCAAATTATTATATTTTGTCATTTCGCTGTGGGATTCTGTGTTTTGTTTTTTTCCTTTATTTTCTCTTATTTTCTTGTTTATCCTAATAACAATCCTCCCTTTTGAATGGTTTGAGTTGACATGTGTGGTTTATTGTCGATTTAAACCGTCCAAAAAGGTGGTTCATTATAAATGGTACCAGAGCTTAGGTTTAGCAATAACCTTAGCTTGGTGGGGTCTGACTCATTAGAGATAGGATAGTAATACTCTAGAATGAGTTTGTCTGAGTGTATATATATAAGAAAGCGTATTTGTTAGTGTTATAAAAATGCTTTTATATTATGCTAATTTGTTCTGTTTGGTACTTATAAATTCTGGTCAGTACATAGGATGCTATGGCATCTATCGGGATTTCTAAACACTTAAAAGGGTAAACCAACACAATATTGTTTCGAAATGTAGGTAAATGAAATAATTTACCTAGTATTATATTTTGTACATAAAAGAATAAATTTTTATAAATGATATAGTTCTATGTGATATATTTATTTGTTAGGAAATGAAATTTTATAAATATTAGCTGTAAATATAAAATTTACAAATAAAGTAAATATGAATCGAAAATTTGAGAACTTAAGTTCCGAGGTTTTGAAATTAATTTTCAAAAGATTATGGAATATAATATTAGTATTATTTGGAAGTATTATTGGATAAATATTTTCAAAGTAATTTGGAAGAAATGTTTTAAAGGAATTTTAAATGAAATAAGTTCAGTTCTCCCCACTTCTATCGCTGGAAAATAATTTTGGTAATGACGGTCGCATCATCGACTTTTATTTTCGAGTTTCAAAGTGGAAAGACTATTGCAGTAGTTTTACTACACACCTTTTTGATAAACAATTCTTAACTTTAAATTCCTAAATATGATTTGATCTATAAAAGATATGAATATATGTATATATTATTTTAAAATGATTTGAAAATAAACCTAGTATTTAGTTCTTAAATTTCTTCAAATTAGGGGTTTTAATTATTCTAATGAAATGAAATCTTAACTATTTTAATAGTTGGAAACTTTTAAAATGAAAAAAAAAATAAGAAATTAGAAGCTAAGTGATTAATTGAACTGTAAGAAATAGAAAATTTGTAACTTATAAATCCAAAAATAATAAAAAGATATGAAAATTCAAAAGATGTAATTATTGAACATTTTGTTAACTAAAATGAATAAGATAAACCTGTGTAACATTCAATTGCATTCTTAAAACAAATATATGACTTACCATAAATGTTTAAAAAGCTGTGATGTTAAATAGGAATATGTAATAGAATATTATACAAGCAAAACTTAAGTAACGAAAGTGTTTAAATGGAATTATTTCTACAAATAAGAATTTAGATGTATAATGGATGTTATAAACATAAGTTAGTGTTTTGGAATGCTAATAATTAGATTTAATAGTAAAAAGTAAACGTTATCTACGAAAATGTGTATAAACTTAAAAATTTACTGAAATGACTTACAAATAAGTTGTTATTATTTGACCCTATAAAAGAAATGCATTTAATATTCAATGATACTATACAGGAAAGAATGAATGAAAATTTAAGAGTTAAGAGACTTAAGTTGAATGATTCATTAAATTGAAAGCAAACTATATAAACCATGAATGTAAATAAATAAAGATGATTATGTATATATGACTGGGAATTTAAATAAGAGAAAAATAAATGAATGTGAATTTAATTACAGAGGAACCTATATAATATTTTAAGAATTGATTTGTTGATGTCTAAATAATTGAATGCAAATAACATACGTAAGTAAGCGAATGTAAAGTAATGAAAAATAATCATTATATGAATGATTGAAAATAGATGAATAGTAAATGATGTGAAGGAAATTAATAAGAATAAACCTAAATGATATTTGAAATTCTTGGTTGTTTTGGCTTATGGGATGTTTGGAAAAGGATACTTCAAATTGTTTAAGAATGTATGAACAATCTATTAAGTAATTATCTAAGGTTTTCGAACGTAAGGTACACTTAGTAGTTTGTTTATCACCTTTGAACGATAAAAAGTGTGTGAACCTGGACAAACCATTTGCTTTGGTTGCTATGGATGTAAGATGAATTGTTTGTATTGTTTGTTTGCAAATGATTATTTCATATTGTTGTTTTGTTGTGCTATAAATTGAAATAACTAATATGTTGCCTTTTTACATAATTATAACTCTTTTTGATCATATAAGTAAAATACAGGTTTATGGAAGCAATAGCTACTGCTTTTGGTTTCATACATAAAGCGTTGTTTGCCCGACAAATAGGTACGTTCTCGGATTACGGTTTTATAGCGATATTTTATTGCTTTTTCTGTGGTTTGGCATACTTTATTTTGAAATACAATATATATATATATTGAAATTATTGATATTCTTATTTTTTCAGGACCTATCCGGACAAAGCAGACTTTTGCCGAAATTTTCCATGAATTTAAGACTTGGAAATTTTTATGAAAGTGAAAATATTTTCGAACTTTTATTTAACTTGAATTTGAAGATTCAATTGTTTATAAATTAATATATCTTATTTAAAATACTTAATAATGTAAATTTAAAGTGGTTATAAATTGAATATTTTGAATAAATTATGTCAAGTTTCTTAATTCCTTCTCGTTCCTTTTCGAGGAAAAAAAAGTTTTGAGTGGGGGAGAGTGTAACGATTCGTATTTTTCGATAATTAAAAATATTAAATTAAATAAGGTTTTAGAATTTAATATTGCGAAAAATTCAAATTTATGATTTATTTAAGAGAAAAATAATAAGGATATGAATTTAAAAATGTTATTTAAATGTAATTAAGAACTATTTTAATGAAATTCCTATCGATTGAAATAATTGTAAAGTTAATTTGGTTATAAATGTAATTAAGGAAGGAAATTGGTAACCGATGAAATTTATGAAATTGAATTGGATTTATTATAGAATTTATTGAGTACATAAAGTATTAGCTTTTGTTTGTTGAAAATTAACTCCGAAATGTGGTTGAATTTGTAAGTTGTAATAATTGTTATTTATCACCTTATTATTAATTGTAAATAAATTGAAATTAATCTAATTAAATATTGTAGTTAATATGAATTAAGATGATAACTATAGAATATCGATGTTATAAAATGTAAACCAATGTTAATTATATCCATAAGGTGATAGTTGATTGAATAATAAGATGTAAATCAAAATTAATAAATTTATTGGAATTTAAATTATAATTAATGAATGTATTGCGGTTATAATTGAATGCTGAAATTCATGAAATATAAATATTGAATTTTACATGGAAATTTTATTTAAAGATTAATAATTTATATGTAACCAAGAATTATAAAAATGGTTAACTTTTGAATTTAAATTTAAAAGTGATTTAACAAAATTAATAATAAATTATTTAATTAACGTGAAAATTTGCCTTTTACCCACTGTCTCGGATTTCGACAAAACTAGTTTCATCGCATACGTAACAGTGAATCATTATAGGATTTCAAGTTTCATAGCGATCAGACTTGTCTTTTGATCATGCAGGCTCGAAACGCGTAGAAATCAATTTAATGAATTCAGTTAAAATAAGCTGATTTTAAAAGCTAAATTATGTATACAATGGAATTAGGGCTTGAAACTAGTTCCATTGAGTTTAAAATAAACGAAAACATCTACTTCGATATATTGGATGACCCACTTTCATTTCGTTTCGGAAACGGAACGGGCTTTTCAGATTCGCAAAATCGTTCAATCTGTATCATGCATTCTTATTTGTTCGTGTCCATATAAATAGATTTTATTTCCCAAACTCTAGTAGCCTTTCAGTTCATTCTGTACATGCATTCTCATCGCTTCCTTTCTTCTGATGGCAGAAACCCAATTCCAATTAAAAAACCCTAATTTTCAAATCAAATTCAATTTCAAAAATTTCAACCTCTCCTGACTATATCAAATTATATATTGTTAGAAAGCTCTCGAAGAGCGCAATCAAGATCAGCAATTCGTTTTTGCAATCAAATCCCAATTTGGCCAGAAATTAGCGATTTATCCTCAGTCATTCGTATTAGGTTTTCAGATTTGACGGTGGATCTTCGACGAGGGTTCGATAAGGAGGTATGGACGTGTAGAGGAGGCTGGGAGTTGTAGATTCATGAGTTCTTTTTGGTCAAAAGATCAATGGTTTGGCCAGAAATCGATCATATAGGTGGAGGCGGCGTTGGGGGCTCGGGGCAGTCGGAGATGGCCGCGCGACTTGGAGGGATACGCCTCGACTTGGAAGCACGGTGATTGTTGTTGATTTGGGTGTAGGAAAGTGGAATGGCGGCAGTTCATCATGGAAGGGCGGCGGTGGTGTTGCTCTCGAGCGTGACTATGCATGTGAGATTAGGGTTTCAGTGGGTACGTGGCATTATTCTATTATTATTTATTTAAATTTAAATTCTAAAACTTAACGTTCCAACGTGAATAACTTTTACATACGAGTTCGAATTCACATGCGGTTTTCTCCATTGAGATCGTATTGAAATTTAGGACATTATGAAACTAGTTTGGCTGCATCTCGAGCCTGTTAAATTTTTGGACTAATTTTGGATTTTAAACCGTGATAAATCAATGGTGAGTAATTTAACCCATTCATAAATACTAAATCATCTTATGTTGGTTAAATTGAATTTATGATGTGATTAGAAATTTATTGGTTGCTGTTTGGTATTTTAAACTGTCATTTAAATTTAATTTGAATTTATATTGAATTTAATTTCCATTTAAATTAATATTGAATTTAACTGCCAGTTAAATACCTGATAATGATAACCAGTTTATTTGTGTGACTTATTGGTTGAATGGAATGATGATTATAATGGATGTTTAATTGCTGATATTAGATGACTAGATGTTATGTTATTTTATATATTTTACCGCACTGCAAGTTCCGTTACTTATCGATAGGAAAATCACTATGGATTGAAATGATACATACCCAAATTGTCTTATAGATTATGGGTTGAAATGATAAAGCCGAGCGTTTTATGGATTTTGAATTTTAACTTGGAATTGCGGGTTGGAATGTTATATACCCGTAAATTTAAATTTATTGCGGGTTGAAATGATATATATCAGTAACACTTGACCATAGGGTAGAAAATTATATACGGACACCGAATTGGTTAAATTAAATGATTTTAAATCCTTAATTTTTGAATCCAGTTAAATGATATCTTGAAATAAAATTAGATTTATATAAACTGAATTATTTTCAAAATCTATGTTTTAAATGTTGAAATTGAAATTGTTTTAAACGAATTGTTTAAAGAATTTAAATTGAAATTTTAAAGTTGAATTTTGAGATATAAATTAAATTTATCAAAATTGAGTTATTGTAAACGTTTGAATATTTAAAGTAATCTATTGAATTTGAAGTGGTTTAAATCTTGTAGTTCAACATGAATTTGAAATCGATATAAATTGAAATGGTATTAATGAGAATTTGAATGGGAAGTTTAAAATTGAGTTTTGTTGATTTGAAATCTAAATATGATCCAGATTTTTTGAAATAAAAGAAACGGTTTGATTTGGTACTATTTCAAAATAAATTATTTAATATAAACTATTTAAAAATCTACTACTTCAAAAATTTAGATTAATTAGAATTTCAAAACTATTTACTATATAAACCATTTCCAATAATCAAACCATTTTATATTAAACAATTTTAACTATTTTAAAATCCTTGAACTATTTAAACTATTTTAAAGCTATTTAAAGATATTTGTTTACTATTAAAACTATTTTAAAATATTTTTAAACTATTTTTTCTATCAAAAATATTTTAAACTATTAAAACTATTTTGAAATATTTTAAACTATTAAACTTTTTTTTAAAACTAGTTTAAACAATTTAAATTGTTTATGACTATCCAAACTATTTTCTAAAATTCAAACGATACAAAGTTGAATTGTTTAAATTTAAATCCTTGATTTAAAAGAGAATATGGTTAAATGATGTTATAACCTACGTTGGAATTGAAATTATGTTTTCTACTGAAATGATATATTTTGAGTAAATATGACGATTTTGAAACGAGGGTTTAACCTATTTAGTGATATGATTTCGAAAGTGAATATAATTTCGGAAGTGATATGATTTCGATACCATAATTATTACTTTGTGCTTGATTTGGTGGCCACCCCTCGATTTGATTATGGGATTGTGTTCCGATGTGGATGGTAGAAGCTGCTATGCATTATCACCAGTCCGGATCCGCAAAATGGTAGTATCCTATCGTAGCTTTGCCTCGCACGCCTTGTCATATGCATTATTGCACCCACTACGAGTTTGGTTTGTACTGTACCCACGGAGTGCTCCCTGAGTATCCCATCGGTTTGGTGGAGCTTATAGTACCTGTATAAACTACGGGAATTATATAAAAATGTGTTAAAGGGATATAGGTAACGCCTTAAGGCTATTTTAATACTTTACTATAGACATATTATAATAGCGTATTGTACAATGTATGTAGATAGTTTAACGGATCCTTAGGAGATGAAATCTCAAACATCTCTTCAGTTATTGCACGCAGTTAGACACTGGATAGGAGATGTAAAATCCTGTAAACATCTCTAAAGCTTTTACACCCATACTTATTTATTATTGTTTAACTTACATAAGATCTTTTAATTCTGACTCGAGTGTTTTGTCTTTTCATTATGCTCGGGTCAGTCTGAGCTTTTCAGTGTATTGAAGACTATTTTTCTTGGAGAAAGAACATAAAGATTTAGTATATTATTACTATTTACTATATTTATTCCACTGCATCATGTTGTCCACTGCACTATTTATTTATTCCTGTTGTATGTATAGCTTTAATTTGTATTGTAAAAGTGTAACCAAATGTTATTTATAAAACAACTTCATGAACTGTTTATTTGATTATTATATTTTGTCATTCTGATGTGAGATTCTGCGTTTTGTTTTTTTCCTTTTTTTTCTCTTATTTTCTTATTTACCTCAATAATAATCCTCCCTTTTGAATGGTTTGAGTTGACATGTACGGTTTATTGTCGATTTAAACCGTCCAAAAAGGTGGGTCGTTACATATTATAACATTTATAATTTATTTATTATTTGAAGTTTAACTTTTAAATTTAAAATTTTACTTTAATTTTTAAAACAATTTTGAAAATCAACCCAATTCAAATTGAGTCTTTTCTAGGGCCAACTTAGGGCACATTCACTTTTAGGGCATGGTCGGTAACCAGAGAGGGCTAGGTACTTGATTGCCCAAACCCAAACCTAGACACCATACTAATGGGCACACTTAATTAGTTATCCCTATCATGACTAATTTAGACCGCATAGACTATTTGGTTCTGATATCATTATTGGAGCTAGACCAGTGGGAAGCAGGTTAAATGGATGAAATTCAAAAAATATCCCAATTTGGATCATAGTGGGCATATGACGTCTAATGTTTAACACTAAATCCAATCCAGCTATTTTAATAAAATCAAATTTTATTCTGAATATACATTTCCTTACTTGATTATTCTCATTAACCAAATACATTTGACATGAATCAAATTCAATTAAATGAATGATGGAGGTTTTATTTATTTGGAGAAAGAAACATATCGGTTTTCTCTTTTAAAGCTCACTTGTTAATTAAAGGAAGGTTCTATTTTATTTAGAGAGTGAAACTTTTCATTCCTCTCGCTTAATTAAATTAGGTTAATTTACTTAAATATACTCGGTATATTTTGTGAGCATATCTAAATATGCTCAAGTGTATGTAGTGCAAGTGTGAAATTTCAAATTATGTACATAGTTAATGTATACGTGTTTAGGTGCTGGGATTTACATCGCAACGAACACATTCACCTTTTATATACGTATTAGCGGTCCTAAACACTGCTTATAAATAAATAATATAAATAAAATATATGTATATATACATATAGACACGTGCACACACATACATATACAAGAATATTTCTAAAGTTTTTTTTAGTTAAATCTCTAAATTAATCTTAATTGATTTTGACCAAATCAACAAATCCAAATATAAACTTTTGTTTTCAGAATATCATGTTGTCTAATTTGGTAATGCAATATGAAAATATATCTAGATCTACAAATTCCAATAAATAAATAAATGATATAAAGCAAAATAAAAATGGAAATAAAGGGATTTATAAATAATATTCATTTGCCAAGACCAAACCTTTTAGTTTTAATCCAGAGGAAATGTTTTATCAAACAAGGTTAGAAGGTTAATTTATGTAAGTTTCTCCATTAAGATGAATCTTTATTAATATATGTATGTATCTATGTGTTGTGGTCATCATAAGTGGAATAGCTTGACAATCATGTAAGTAAGGTTGTACCAAATCTTATAGCAAAGAAGGTTAAACCAAATTCCAAATACTATATGCTCAACTATCTCTCCTCATATCTTCATTCTATAAATATCAAGCACATGGCATCATAAAAAAAGAGGACGCTGAAGAGCACAGCTTTCAGCAACAATGGTAAACAACTTCGAGAGGGAAAAATCTTAGTTCTAATAGCATGTTTACTCGTATTCAAAACTTGTACTTGTAATCAGAAATGAAAGGGATAATAAAAGAGGAACAGTGGACGTAGGCACATTCAGGCCGAACCACTATAAATTCCGTGTCATTTTGCATTTAAGTCCTTTGCATATTCTTTATTGCAAATTACTAATTTTCTTCCTTAAACATCCGCAACTAATTTTCATCAAACAATAGCTATATAATACAAACCATATTTACAGCCCTGCAACAATGATTTGAGTGTCTGCCCATTTTTTGTGCAAACATTTTGGTGTTCATTGAGAGCTGAACTTTCCATTTTCAAAAGGAAATTCTCTCTTTCTTTCTTACTTTTCTTTTTATTTTGAAATATACTATTTCTAATCTTCTGACTTGAGATTGTCATTTCTTCTCTTAAGGAAGTCTCTCCCTTTTCTAAGATCTAAAATCTATGTTTCTTTTTTAGATCTACCATGACTATTTTACGTTAAAAAAAATCCTTCTTTTCTCTTAAGATCTGAACATCCATTTTACAACATAGAGAAATTCTGTTGTCCACATTTTAGATCTTACTTTTACTATCCACAGACACTATTTATTAGGGGGGGAAAATGTCATCTCTTAGATCTGAAATCCTTAGATATTTCTTTACCTATTTCAGATCCACAAACACATGTCCCTTAACCAAAAAGAAACATGTACTCATTCTTTGGATCTGAAATTATGCCACCTCTCTTTTCTCATTTGGAATCCAAAAACATGGCTTCTTGGCATAAGAAACTCTTTTTCCCCTCTGTTTAGATCTGGATCATTATTTTCTTTCACAAAAAAAAACCTGTTTCTAGTCTTAAGATCTAAAATTGCATTTTAATATAATCTATAACCTTTTCTTTTCAGATCTAAAGTCACTGTCTCCTTGGAATGAGAGATTCTCTTTTTATTACTTTCCCAGTTTGAGATCACTTTTTCTTGGATTAAAACGCTCTATATCTCCCAGATCTAAATCCATTACTTTAGGAAAATATATTTCTCTTTTAGAATCTGCAATCACTATTCTTTGGAGATAAAAAATATTATGTCTTTCTTTTCTCTTATTTTAGATCTACAAATGCTTTTCCTTAACCAACAAGAAACATGTACTCACTTCTTAGTTCTGAAATCACCGTATATTCTTTTAGATCCGCAAACATTATTTCTTAAGCAATCAAAAACATGTATTCATTTCTTAGATTTGAAAGCATTATATCTTCTTTTCTCATTACAGATCAAAAAACATTGTTTTTGACCAAAAGAAACACTTAGTCACTTTTTAGATCTAAAATCATTATAGATCTTATTCTCTTTCCATCCGAAAGCATTGCTTCTTTAACATAAGAAAACTATCTTCTTCTTTTGTATAAGAGGAATCTATTCCCTTAGTAAAATATAAAATTACGGTTCTAAGAAAATCCTTTTCTCCCTCCAAACTCAAAATCATTTCTCATGATCTGAAGTTATGGTCTCTTTGACTGTTAGCGGGCAGCACTAAAACGCCAAACATGAATCTTGGCCTACTAAAACACCCGCTATCAAATAGAGTACTTGTAGAAAATCCTTATGAGGAGCTCTTCGATCACACAATATGCTCGCATAAACAGTCATATGCATGACAGTAGATGGTGCTGCAAAGGAGATACCATAACAAACTTCTTCTTTCATTTTTATCTAACTCGGTTGTTGTCATTTCAGGATAATTCCATCATCTCCTTGGTTTCATAGAGCATTACAAAAATACGAAGCGAGACTTCCCATCCAAGAGAACATCTTAAACCAGGCATACTACACAACATGGTAATTTGCGCTTCTTTCGAAGCAATAGGTTTGGTCTAAACTACTCTTTCCCTTTGACCAAGACAAGAGACTAATGCATTCACTTAACACATATGTAGTTATATTCACTTAACACTTATGCTGTTATAACCACTACTTATTTTGTGATTAGCTACCTAGATCACAAGCTTGTGTTAGCAGTAGTGAAAATAAGATTGCCATGACTAAGGGCGCTAGCCTGGGCAGTTCACTGCTGACGACTACCCCCTTCCCTGGTAATGACATACCAGTCGGGCATTCGAGCACAAATCTAGCTTGAGTAACTCAAAGAATAAACGCATTCAAAGCTTAGCATAGTTTGACTCATGACAAGAGTTTCCCCAGGCCAATGGGCAGGTTGAAGCTATCAACAAAGTCTTGCAAACACTAGTTAAGCAAAAACTAGATAAATCCAAAGGAGTGTGAGTTGACAAACTACCCATGACACTGTGGGCCTACCAAGCTTCCCACAAAACAGGAACATGACATATTCTATTTTCTCTAAGCATGTAGAGCTGAGGCCATGCTTTCGGTTGAAACAGTTGCCCCTTCACATCGCACGACACACTATAATCCAGAAGAAAACGAGGAGCTTCTAACCATGTACTTTGACCTGATTGAAGAAAGAAGGAATAACATCGCTTCAAGACCGCCGCACATAGATGGAAAGTGGCAAAATAATATAAATCTAAGGTAAGAGTTATAAGGGGGAGATATTGTTCTTAAGCAAGTCTTTTCTCGTCCAGGTGCAGTGGATCCAGTTTGGAAAGGACCACTTGTTATTCATAAGGATCTCCACAACGGAGCTTATATTCCGTCGAAAGTTGACAAAAAAGGTGTTTGGGAAAGGAAGGAATCTCCAGCATCTTCACCATTACTTCTCTAAGCTTGTAAAAAGCATGTATCACTTGAAACAGCAAAAGAAAGACAGTGGACGTATGCATATTCTGGTCAAGCCACTGTAAAAATTGATGTTTTGCTTGATTGTTGGTCTGATATTTTTCATATTGTGATCAATCGCAAGCTCTTGCCGGCAGCATTGAAAGCAAGATAACCATGACTAATGGCACGAAAATAGTCTGGGTTGTTCAATGCTGACGATCGCCCCCCCCAGCCAGCAATGATAAATCGACTATAAGGCACGAATTAGGCACGATTATAGCCTAAGTAGTTTACCATTGGCGTTCAGCTCACCTGCAACTGCGAACTGATAATAAATCCCATGATTAAGGCATGACTATAGCTAGGGATGGTTTGTAGTTGAAGATCGACACCCACGCTAGCCGGGCCACATAAATGGAATAATACTCATGATACAAGCCATAATGGCCTTGGTGGTTATCGTGTGCGAATCCTGGCTTTAAATCTTAAGTACGACAGTCGCAAAAGTTACACTCCCTTGGAACATAGGTTAGGCTGACAAATCATATGTCACCAAAATCCACAATCGGGGCAAGTAATTTATGTGCCATGAATCTTAATTTTGGTAGGAATGTCTTGATGGAGAATATAGTTCGATATACTTAAACTTGAAGCTTCTAGCAATTTATTTTAGTCTTGTGACATTACATACAGATAGTAGAAATATGAATTCCATTCTACTAACCACAGCAAGATATTCATTCGCTTCCACTCCACCAGAGGAAATGGAACATCGACTTAACTCCGCCAGGGATAGCGGAACATCAATCCAACATTGCCACAAGAATTAGAATATCCCTTCCTACCAACTTTGCTCAAGAAATTATAATAATTCTCCCAAAGCTTAGCACACTTATGGAACCTGAGGAAAACTCAATGTAGAGGTATGACTAACTTGCGTAAGATAAGCTAAATTCGATAAAAAAATACTTAGGGGCTTACCACCATCACACCACTTGATTATACACATGCACTACAACTCAGCTTGGTAATAACACATTGGAATCATGACCTTTAGTTAGAAAGTTTAAAACCTATTCATGATACAAGGCAGCATGTTGTAAGAAGCAACCAAGTGCACTATACTGGGGGGCAAACCCAGATAAATAATGAGCGCTCCTGGGCGACTTTTGACAACGTCGCTAGGGGGTGCCCTGGAGGATGTGATGTGTATTTAAGGATTGCCATGTCCCTAAAATTATTCTCTAAACCTTAGTAATAGGGAACCACTTCGAATGATAAGGACCTCTCTCAACAGAAGTGATTCAATCTCTAACCTTCCGAACATAATTAATTCATATCAAAGTTTATTTTAACCCAAATAGCTTGATATCTTTACCTAATAAATCAGTAAAATTCCAAATAAAAATGTATTGATAGTCTGTAACTAATTCTAAGGCAAGGATGAAAGTCTTTGACCACACTAGGCCCGAAAGGACCCTAAACTTATGGGTAAAGTGAACAGAAAAAGACGATCCTCTATCGCCAAAGCCAACGGGACATTTGAATTAAAAGATTGAATTTACTAATCAACAGGAAATAATAAACTAATACTAATCAAGGTTTCCAATGTCCAAAAATTATTCCATCTAAACACCACATATTGGGGGCATCCAACATCAGCATTTGGCATAACTCAAACCAGCAATAATGAATCACTCTTACCCACAATCAGAGTATGCTTTCCAATCTAGCCATCCATAACTCACATTTTGTCGTGACCATGACTTCGTATGAGAATAATGTAGTACTCCTAGTATGGACAATTCCTCGCAGGCCCTAGACAGAAAAGCCAATGTCGCTCTCTCAAAGATTGGTTTAGTTATAGTCCTGTGTTAGTGCCAAACCAGAATTTTGACTCAGTCACAATTGCTAGACACCAAACACAAGCTTATGATTAGCACAGGTAGTGCATCAAGTCATTGTTTCGACCTTGGACCATGCAACCCACCAACACTTACGCCCGAACCCGTTTTGCACCTCGGCCCGACCTCTTTTCATGTACCAGACCAAGTGGTTCGACTGTCATCTTCCACTCTCAAACCAAATAATTTGGGTCCAGTGAACTCCACCAAGCCAATTTTGTGGTCCGGTTATCCTTGCTCCTTCACCAAACTTCTTAATAATCCAACACTTATCCGTCAAAACTTACCATCAATTTAGTCTGTACAAGTACATTGAGGATTAACAAACCAGGCTATCGACAAAGTTAGTAAAACTGATCATCACTTTACCGGACCGTATGCCGCACAAACCAATTACGCCTTATCAGGTGTGAGGATTCCAACCAAAATTTATATAAAATATACATATCTTTGAATAAAAATCCGGAAGAAGATACAAAACATGGGATAGGGAAATCATAACCAACATTCACTCGATAACACTCAACACCATCTCCTACATACAAAGTCCCTTCATTAGAGATTCTTACTCTATCAGATTCATCAATGATTGATCTTGTCAAAGCATGAACAAGGGTGGAGAAAGGATTAGTAGATAAATACACAATTTGGCGATCACATGAGATGGTCAGGATAGCTTGACTAAACTACACATTGAACATAACCGGAGTACCACATCACAGATCCAAAATCGATAATGCAAAGTATACATTAGTTGGTCTGCATACTGCATAAAGCCTCAACGTAGCAAACCGAAAGTCCAAGAAAAAAGGCATCCTATCGGATGAAAACTAATCAAAGAAGGCTTTAAAAATTTAGCAAGTCGTCCTCAGAATGAACAAAGTCCCACATCAAACTAGCAAAAGATGGCTCATCGAAAAATCAGAGGCGAAGGTGAGATATAAATATTCAGACAATATAACCATTGCAAGACTAAGAAGACAGTCTTGGATTAAGCAAAGCACACTTTGTATTTACCAAAGTATGCTTTAGGGGGCAAATATTGTGGGCATTTTCGCCCACTTCATGGTGAATATAAGGAGTTAGGGGAAAAATCGTCCTTATTTTGGAATAGACTCAAACTAGTTTGGAGGTATTCTTAAGACCAAGATATGGACATAGGTCGAAATCGCATCTCAATTCGAGCTACGGATTGAGAGATATGATCATCTTAAGATGTGTATACCACCGTCTCGTGGGGCCGATACCGAGACACTCTACCGCCATTCAAGGTTGATAGTCCAACAGCAAGTCAGAATCTCCGGTCTGATGACCGAACCAAAACTTTGGTTCGACACTTGCTTGGAATCGGGGTTTGAAAATCTCGAGTCTGCTTAGAGTCGGCGCGACGACCGAACAAATTTTTTGGCTCGGCGCTTGCTTGAAGTCGGACCTTGAAAATCTGGAGTCTTCTTGGAGTCGGTTGGATTACCGAACCAAATATTTGGTTTGGCGCTTGCATGAACTTGGGGCATAAAAATCTTGAGTCTGCTTGGAATCAACCTGATGACCGATCCAAAACTTTGGTTCGGCTTCTGCTTGGTGCCGGGCCTTGAAAATCTGGAGTTTGCTTGGAGTCGGTTGGATTACCGAACCAAAAATTTGATTCGACGCCGGCTTGGAGTTAGGGCTAGAAATCTCGAGTCTTCTTGCAATCGATGCGATGATTGATCCAAAACTTTGGTTCGGTGCTTGCTTCGAGTCGGGCTTTGAAAATCTGGAGTATGCTTGGAGTCGGTTGAAATAAGGAACCAACACTTTGGTTCGGTATTCGCTTGGAGTCGGGGATTGAAAATCTCGAGTCCTCTTAGAGTCGAGGCGATGACCGAACCAAAACATTGGTCGGCGCTTGCTTGCAGTCGGGCCTCAAAAATATGGAGTCTGCTTGGAGTAGGTCTGATGACCGAACCAGAACTTTTGTTCGGCAGTTGCTTGGGGTCAGGCATGAGAAATTTAAGGGTTTACTTAGAGTCGGCTGGGAGTAATGCTGCTTGGAGTCGGGGGAAGGTTTGCTTGGGGCTCAACCCGGGTATAACTGATATAAAAAAAGTTGAATTTTTTTGTCATGGCACGACGTTACTTCGGTATTTCTTCATGACGCGCTTCGGGATTCTTGGAGGTGTATGGCGGTCGTCACGAGTGGAATAGCTTGATAATCATGTAAGTAAGGTCGAACCAAATCTTGGAGGAAAGAAGGTTGAACCAAATTCCAAATACTATATACTCAGCTGTCTCTCCTCATATCTTCATTCTATAAATACCGTGTATTAGTTCGTGAGATGATGGTTTTGATGACAACAACTTTAGAATAGATTATAAAATATAAATACTGACATTATAAGTTTAGATATATATGTATATGCAGGATTTAACCATGCAGGTACCAAGAATGAAGACTGTACAGTATGGAGATTCAAGATATCAAGATAGAAGACTCATGAGTATCAAGATTATCAAGAGTTCAAGATTTCAAGGTTAAGTATTTTTTATTAGGAATTTCGTTAAAACTTATAGAAAAGCACTGACATCTTAAAATCCAATTTATTCGTGGAATGGAATCCGCTTCGAGCCTGTTAAAGGGATGGAACCCTAAGTAAGATGGAACATACGAAAAATCTGGTGGAACATTGTTTTGTATCCGCTAACTTTTTATTCAAAATGATTTTTCAAAATTATATCCTGTTTTCAAAATGTTTTCAAAACATTCCTTTTAAAAGATTCAAAACCCTCTATCCTGATTTTAAATAATTTTAGCCTCAAAATTATCTTTAATTTCAAAGTCAAATTACTCCTGATTTTAAACTATCTTTTAATATAATATATTTAACTTTTAAATATTTATACTTAGATTTAAAATACAAAATTAGAGTTAAATTCTATATAAATTATTCTCTATATTTACTTATGAATTTTAACTATATTCAAGTATATTTATAAAGTTTAAATTAGTTTTAATATAAGATAAAGATTATTTTCAAAGAAAATCAGAACATCGAAAAATGCTTTAGGATGTCGACATGCCTATGTACCCCATGTCGACATGGTGTCAATTGAGTTCAAATTTAAATTTCAAAAGAAGTGTCTGTTCGCTATAACTCTTCATGAATGGACATGGCTGTTGTTCTTCTATAAATAGGGGTTAGTGTCAACGAATTTTATATCAGATTTTCTGGTTTTTCACTCCTCTTCTTCTTCCACTTTTCTTAAAACATATTCTTACCATTACTCTGTCGAAATCAACATTGAATCGAACTCGATTACTTCTAGTTTGATTCTCTATCATTCTCTCTACAAGATTCTCAGTGCTATTCAGAGTTATAGACTTCTTTGTAATCTATTGAGCGAGAAAAGGTGTGACTGTAGCCTTGAAAATCAATCAAAGAGAAAAGGTGTGATTGTAGCCTTGGTAAATCAATTGGGTGAACTTGTGGCCGGAAATCAAGTATCTCTACCCATAGGATCGAAATTCTGGAGGGTGTACCTCGTAGCCTTGAAACCGAGGGTATAACTGTACAATTGCTTTTGAAAGGAAATCCGTACTTGCATTGTGGGACTGGATGTACGGTAACTCCGAACCAGTATATAATCATGTGTGTTCTTTCCTTTATTACTTTTATTTTATTTCTGCATCTGTGTTTGTTTCTGTGATCATATCTGTGTCAGTATATTGCATACGTCGGTGTCTAAATTAACATAAATCGAAAAAGATTTAGTAATTCTTTATTAACACTATTCACCCCCCTCCAGTGTTAATCCTAGCCTTAAGATCCGTAATCCGCATTTCTCACAATTGGTTTCAGAGCAAGGTTTTCAAAGTTTCATAATCTGATTTTTGAAAAGTTCTCAAAATGGCTACCAACACTGGTACTGTTACTAACACTAGTATCCCTGTCACTAGTTCATTTTTAGAGGGTCAATCTACTGTCAGATCACCACTTTTTAATTGCAGTAACTATGCATATTGGGCATGTAGGATGAAAATATATTTACAATCTATAGGATTAGACACTTGGAATATCACACAAACTGAATATTCTGAACCCGCAACTAATTTTGCACAGTGGACTACTGAGCAAAAGACTATTGCACAAAATAATTCTAAGGCAATTAATATTCTGTTTGTTCTAGATAGAAATGAATTCAATAGAGTGTCAGTTTGTAAGTCTGCATATGAAATCTGGAAAACTTTGCAAGTTACTCACGAAGGAACAAGCAAAGTTAAACAGACCAAAATTTCCATGCTCACAAATCAGTTTCAATTATTTAAAATGAATCCTAATGAGTCTATTTCAGATATGTATAGTAGATTTCAGGATATTGTGCGTTCTCTAATATCTTTGGGAAAGGAATTTTTTTAAGAAGATCAAGTCGGAAATTTTTTAAATTCTCTAACTCCAGAATGGGATCAAAAGACACTTGCGATCGAAGAGGCAAATGACACCGGTACTTTAAAGATAGAAGAATTAATTGAAAATCTAATGTCATATGAAGTTCAAATGATCGGGAGAAGAGAAAGTAAAGCATCTGAAAAGAAATCAATGGCATTCAATGCATTAACCGATGGATCAGACTCAAACAGTAATAATGATGAAGAGATAGCCTTTATGACTAGAAATTTTAGGAAATTCCTGAAATACAAAAGGATGAATAATCTCAAGAGAAACAACTATAAGAATTCTGGAAATCAGAATGTGGTGCCAAATAACGATAAATGTTACAACGGTGATAAACCAGGTCATTTCAAAAGAGACTGTCCATATCCAGATAGGCAAAATTCTCCTATGAACAATGATCCAGCAAAGAAACGGAAACGTGCATTTACTGCTACTCTAGATGACTAAGACTCGTCCTCAAGTGATGATGATCAGAAGACAGATAATTCGAATTTGTATTTCACAGCTGTTCATGACTCTGACGAATTCAAAGAGACGGACTCAGAAAAAGGTACGCGTTTACAATACAGTTGGTTGAAATTGCTTGCTTAAAATTAGTTGCTTGATTGTCTGATTGATTGATTTTGAATTGGTGTGTTCTTTGAATTTTAAAATTTGTTTTCTATTTTTATTATTATTTCATTATTTTATTATAATTTTTATTATTTTTTAATAGTATAATAATATTTCCTGAAATATACTTGAAGTTTAATAATATTTCAGATATATATAGGCATTAATAATAATAATAATATTTATATATATTAGAGACCTTAGGAAAAATCAATTCATGAAAATTCAAAGGCACATGTCGACATGGTCCCTAGCATGATGTCGACATGGGTAACTGAATTTGAATTTCAAAATTTGAATTCAAATGTTTGAATTTCCCTCCACCTTTTCACTTCATTCAATTCTCTGAAAAGCTACTTTTTGACCAGAGAATATGTCCTTTGAGAATCTATTTATTCACTATCTTTTATCATATCTTTTCACTCTCATTTTCAAATTCAAACTCTTTCTTCATAACTTCAAACTCTCTACTCTCAACTTTAATGGCTTCTTCAAGCAATCCCTCCACCTTGAGAATTTCCAGAAAAATCAAAGAGCAATTATTCAATGATCTGGAGGCAATAAAAGCATACATCAGTTATGCTAACTATGCCAAAGTCCATCCCGGAAAATTTGCTATTTTTCAAGATTTTTTTTCTTATGAACTTGATTCTCTTTTTGCAAACAATGGAGTTCTTAGTCTTATTGATGCTTCTCAAAATGATTTTGTTTGCTATCCAAATCTTGTCAAAATTTTCTATGCTAATTTAAACCGTGGATTTTATCATGGAAATGAAGATGAAATTTGGAGTAGTGTCAAAGGCACTAGAATTGTTTTGAATTGTGATCTTTTGGGTACCATTCTCAATTGCAAGTGTACGGGAATGGATCTTTCTAATTTTAAAATCGATGAAAATGATCGTGAGACATTTCATCACATTTTCGAAGGGATTGATAATTTTGAATTCAAAAATCGAAATTTTCGACTAAAGGAAAGAATTGTCAATCTTCTTCTGCAACATATTTTGACCCCAAGATCGGGGAATTTTAAAAATCCTACTTCAAAAGTTTGCAAATCTCCTTTTGCTATTTTCGGAAATTGTGACATAAATTGGACGCAGGTTATTTTGGATGAACTTCGTCCTAAAAATCTTGAAATGGGTGGGAATACCTTATACCATGGAATTTATCTCACTCGGATTTTTAACTATTTTGGAGTGGATTTCAAAGGCAAAGAATTTGTTTCTAGAAAAGTTTTCAACCATTCCAACATTTCGCTTATGAAAATTCCTTTTGTTTTTCAACTTTATGAGACCCTTGCCGAAAAGGAAGAGCGTTTGGCTCATGAGAAAATGGAAGAAGAGGAAGAGGAAGAAGGGGATGAAATGGAAATTGAAGAAGAAGAAGGAGAAACCTCTTTGGAAAGCATTGACTATCCTCCTAATCCATCCATCAAAACCCTTCTCAAAAACCAAAAGACGATTGTTGAGAATCAACGGATTCTTAAAAGATCCATTAGTAAGAAGTTGGACAAAATTTCATCCAAGATGAACAAGTTCATTTCCAAAGTCAGCAAGAAACTTGGACTATCTTCATCTTCATCATCCTCAAACTAGTCTTATCTTTTCATATCTTGTTGTATTTGTTTTAGTTCGCTTTATTTCGAATGTTCATGTAGTTTGTTGTGTGCTTAATCGTTGTATTATTGTAGTATGCAATGAAATGAAATTTCCTTTCTGTTATCTATCTTATCCTATCTCCAGAATAAATGTTAGTATAGTATATAAATATACACACACACACACAATTATTCACAAAATCAAATTAGTCATAATTTTTCACTGACCCATGTCGACATCCCCTATATGACCATGTCGACATGTACTGGTCAGAAATGACAATTGATTTTGAATTTGAAATTTGAATAACTACCAAATGTCTATTTATTTCAAACGAATTTCTACACCTATAAATACCTGTTTCTTCCAGAATTCTTCACTGAAATTCATTTCTTATCTTCTATATCCTTTATTTCTTTCATAAATTCAACTATGGCTAATCCTATTCACAATCTATCCGAAAATCTTGAAGAAGCTCTTAATTCGTTCAAGAATATTCTCTCGTTTATTCTACGAAACCAGCGTCACTTAGAATTGAGTCAAATGTAGATGATCAAGGAACAAGAAAGGCACTTCGATGTGATACGATGGATGATCTCCTCTCTACACAAGGATGATAACAAAGCACATCCTCCTGTCTCCCTCACCAATGACAATGATAATTGGGATGCTATTAAGGAAGACCCAATCTTTGGAGAAGAAGGATGGGTGGAAGTTCCACGTGACGTTTGATTTTTATTTTTTTGCTTTGTCTAATTTGTTTGAATTGATTTGGTTTGGATTGATACTCCGTGTGGATTGACTTCTTGATATTGGTTTGAAATTTGTTGTATAAAACATATATATACATTGAAATGTATATAGTCTTTGATTAGTTATCATGTTCATAAGTATAATTATTTCTTAATCTATATATTATATATTCTGTTGTATAGTTTATCAATGCAGGTACTGATGCCCAAGAATGAGGGGGAGTAAGTTTTTTTTGTTGATGACAAAGGAGGAGAAATATAAAATAGGTTAGTTAGGCATAAATTAAGGGGGAGTTATTAGTTTTAGGGGGAGTTATTGGGATAGAAGTAATATTTTATAAACAATGGTTGTTATCATCAAAAAGGGGGAGATTGTTAGTCCGTGAGATGATGGTTTTGATGACAACAACCTTAGAATAGATTATAAAATATAAATACTGATATTATAAGTTTAGATATATATGTATATGCAGGATTTAACCATGCAGGTACCAAGAATGAAGACTGTATAGTATAGAGATTCAAGATATCAAGATAGAAGACTCGTGAGTATCAAGATTATCAAGAGTTTAAGATTTTAAGGTTAAGTATTTTTTATTAGGAATTTCGTTAAAACTCATAGAAAAGCGCCGGCATCTTAAAATCCAATTTATTCGTGGAATGGAATCCACTTCGAGCCTGTTAAAGGGATGAAACCCTAAGTAGGATGGAACCTATGAAAAATCTAGTGGAACATTGTTTTGTATCCGCTAACTTTTTATTCAAAATGATTTTTCAAAATTATATCCTGTTTTCAAAATGTTTTCAAAACTTTCCTTTTAAAAGATTCAAAACCCTCTATCCTAATTTTAAATAATTTTAGCCTCAAAATTATCTTTAATTTCAAAGTCAAATTACTCCTGATTTTAAACTATCTTTTAATATAATATATTTAACTTTTAAATATTTATACTTAGATTTAAAATATAAAATTAGAGTTAAATTCTGTATATATTATTCTCTATATTTACTTATGAATTTTAACTATATTCAAGTATATTTATAAAGTTTAAATTAGTTTTAATATAAGATAAAGGTTATTTTCAAAGAAAATCAAAACATCAAAAAATGCTTTGGGATGTCGACATGCCTATGTACCCTATGTCGATATGGTGTCAGTTGAGTTCAAAATTTAAATTTCAAAAGAAGTGTCTGTTCGCCATAACTCTTTACAAGTGGACATGGTTGTTGTTCTTCTATAAATAGGGGTTAGTTTCAACGAATTTTATATCAGATTTTCTGGTTTTTCACTCCTCTTCTTCTTCCACTTTTCTTAGTACACATTCTTACCATTACTCTGCCGAAATCAACATTGAATCGAACTCGATTACTTCTAGTTTGATTCTCTATCACTCTCTACAAGATTCTCAGTGCTATTCAGAGCTATAGACTTCTTTGTAATCTATTAAGAGAGAAAAGGTGTGATTGTAGCCTTGAAAATCAATCAAAAGAGAAAATGTTTGATTGTAGCCTTGGTAAATCAATTGGGTGAACTTGTGGCCCGGAAATCAAGTATCTCTACTCAAAGGACCGAAATTCTGGAGGGTGTACCTTGTAGCCTTGAAACCGAGGGTGTAATTGTACAATTGCTTTTGAAAGGAAATTCGTACCTGTGTTGCGGGACTGGATGTAGGGTAACTCCGAACCAGTATAAAATCCGGTTTGTTCTTTCCTTTACTGCTTTTATTTTATTTATGCATCTGTGTTTGTTTCTGTGATCATATATGTGTCTGTATATTGCATACATCGGTGTCTAAATTAACATAAATCGAAAAAGATTTAGTAATTCTTTATCAACACTATTCACCCCCCTCTAGTGTTAATCCTAGCCTTAAGATCCGTAATCCGCATTTCTCACACCGTGCACATGACATCATAAAAAAGAGGATGCTGAAGAGCGAAGCTTTCAGCAACAATGGCAAACGACTTCGAGAGGGAAAAAGCTTAGTTCTATTAGTATGTTTACTCGTATTCAAAGCTTGTACTTGTAAACAGAAATGAAAAGGATCATAAAAGAGGAACAGTGGACTTAGGCACATTCAGGCCGAACCACTATAATATCTGTGCCTTTTTACATTTAAGTCATTTGTATATTCTTTATTGCAAATTACTGATTTTCTACCTTAAACTTCCGTAACTAAGTTTCATCAAACAATAGCTATATACTACAGGCAATATTTACAGCTCTACAACAACGATTTGAGTGGTTACTCATTTTTGTGCAAACAGTATGTATGTATATGTACGTATATATGAAAGTACGTACGCATATATGTATAGTCCGTCTTTTAAATAATTAAAACCGCTTGTTGTAACATATTTCCAAATTAATTTTAAAACACACACACACACACACACACATACTCATACACAAACACATGTTTGTTTTGAAACAGAAAACTAATTACGAAGAAATGGAAATTAACATTGATATTCAAATAAATAAATATACATAAAATAATAAATTAACTTTTAGATATAGATTTAAAGCAACGTTAACATTAATAGAAATTAACAGATAATTATCAATAGAAACCGTCATTATCGATTTCAAACCTAAACCAAATATTGAAAAGTTATAAATTTTTTAGATCTACACATACATATAAAAGGGACTACAAATGCGATATAAATTCATCAAAATAAATAAATTACTAGATGTACAACATAACAATGTATATAGATAAAATTGAATGAAAAATACCTTGTTGATATTGCCATTTTGAATGCATCTTGGTTGGTAGATTCAATCCTAGATCATCTCTCCTAGCTTCCTGCTTTGCAACGGCTTGTAGTACCACATTTTATTTGATTGATTCATTTGAATTCCATTAAAATAATTTTCTTTCTTTTATTTCTCTTGAAATTTTGACCATGAACGTGGAATAAAGAAGATGATGGCTATGGTTATGAAAGGAAATGATTAAGTGAGGCAGGTGAATGAAAAGCAAGGTATTTATAAAGATAACCTTCCTTAACCTCCTCCCTTCATTTCTAGATACAACCATTGGATTTCAAACCTATTTTTCTTCATATGGATTGTAATAAATAAGGACTTATGGCCTTTCAAATTGTTCAATAATACTAAGAAAATAGTTATATTTAAATCAAATTTAAACACCCATCGATTACTTATATCGATTTCTGTATACACAACATTTATATATGCTCCCAAGTAAAATGCTAATGGCATAAAAAATACTAATGGTGTCCAATACATCAAATTAATAATCAATTAATTAATATTTCCAAAACATATTAGTTAATTTATAATAATTTATAAATCACTGAAATCATATGGTATTTTGGAGAATCTATCAATGCAACTGTGCGACTCATATGTGTAAATTCAGTCAACGATTAATATCGAAGTATTCAAATATTGATGTTCACTTGTTATCTTAGTTAATGGATTGATATTTTGGCTGAATTTATTTTCGGTTGTAGATCTTCTCGATAAAACCCAATTTTACTTATTTAAGCATTACCTAATAGTGATAATTATTTACACCAATTCTTTTCGTCAAAACTATATTGCATTAGGACTTATGGAATTTGGTTTTGGTTAAAATTCCGACATTGTCCTTATTCAACTTTATAAATACAAACACAATTGGTTCAATATTAACAATTATTATCAACCTTATTGCTTTGACCAGAGACTTTAACTTTGAGTTGACTTAAGTTGACCTCGTGATACTAACCCATATAACTAAGGAGACGAATTCTCTCTTGAATAGTGTTTCACCTCGATCTAACTATAGTCATTTGATGGACGTCATGCTACAATCTAACTATAATTAAAGTGAAGTTTCTAGGTTGAAACTCAACAGTATTCTCAAGTCGAGTGAATTGCATAAAATTATCACATCGATATTCCCTATTTGGCCCTAGTTATAATGACCAAAAAATATATCGAGTGGGTCATTCCATAGTTATCCAATAAATATCAATATGTAACCCCTTGGCGCTTCCAATAGCTATGAGTAATACAATGCACAACCTTTGAAGAGCATTACGTACTCTAGTCTCAATAGATGTATCGATATCCAGTCTCGATACATTTTGATTAGGAATATTTGAAATGATATATTTATTCTATAATAATAAATCACTCATGATTATAACATTTGTAACTACCATCATAAAGCATGCCATTTATGGATTTTTTTATTAAATATAATTTAATTACATTAATTAATTAAATACCATATTATATCAAGTATATAATAGAAAGAAACCAAATTTTATTTCGAACAAGATTAGTTATCGAGTTAGATATATGTAACAATTACATGATTGCCTCTGGGACATATCCCAAACTCTATCATATTAAATATGAAAAAAAAACAAATTTGAAAGAGAAAATGTAATGATATATACTCTATGAATTTAATCAAGCCTAATTTATCTATTTTCACACGATTTTCAAAAAAGAGAAAAAAAATCTAAGCTTCTTAATCTTAGAAAACATATAATGATCCCAAACGAAAAGGTTAATATAAAGGTAACTCAAGTGTTATGAATTCGTTCAAGAAAAATCTACTCATCTTATACTATTTATTCTATTATATATATATATATATAAGAGAATATATACCTTTACATTTTCTCTTCGCTCATTCAATCTCAATTCAAATACTAAAAATTCCACAATTGAGCCAATAATTAACATTTTACCCCTAATGTAACGACCCAGAATTTTTGTCAAATAAATTTGTATATTTAATTAATTTTAAATATTAATAAATGAAATTTATAAGCCGAATAAATTTTATTTCGAATAATTAGATTTAATTGGATAATTAAATCGATAATTTAATAGTTGGAATTACAGAAATAATTGAATAACGAGTTTAATATGGTTAAAAATGATTTGTAAATTTTATTTAATCATATTGAAGTTATAGAGATGTTATAGAACTTTTAAAATTGAATTAAAAGTTTATTTGTGAAAATTGAATATTTTAATATTTAATTATCAACTGAAAAATAGCCAATTTTCGAACAGTCTCAGAATTGGACGAAACTAGTTCCATTGGATCCGTAATAGTTTGTTTTTATCGGATTTCAATTTTCGTAGCTATCGGAGTTTTCGTTTGACCGTGGCAGCTCGAAACGCATCGAAATTGTTTTAATATTAATTTGGCGAGTTAAATAGTCATTTTTCAAACAGTCTCGGATTTCGACGAAACTAGTTTCATCGGATCCGTAATGTGATATTATTGTAAGATTTCAAATTTCATGTCAATCGAATTTACGGTTTTTCCGGGGCAAGCCAAAACGCATAGGAATTGGTTTAAATCGATTTAATTTAAAATCGAACGTTTATTGCCGCAACTCGCACAGATGATCGAATTAGCCTCCGAAACACGTTCCATTATGTTCAAAACGGGGTAAACCTTTGAAACGCCAACCGGCATGCTTCGTTTGGAGTTCGGAAAAATTTCGGGTGAATAGTGTCGCGTAATTTTCTATAAAAGGCCACCATTTCTCAAAATTTATACCAAAACCCTAACCCTAAGTTGTAGCCGCCGGCCCTAACCATTAATGGCCAGAAAACATTCTCGTTCTTTCTAAAATATTTCCAAATCCACACGCTTTCAAGCTTCGGGTTCAACTGCAAAGATGAAGAGGAAGTTGAGAACTTCGATGTGAACAGTGGAGATCGTCTAATTCGCGACGAGGTGGGGGCTATGGGCCAGAGTTCACCATCAGGTCACGCATGCAATTCGAGGCAAGGGGAGAGCTGAGTTCAGCAAATTTCTGGCCGAAGGTAGCTCTTGTCACGACCTTCGACGTGGAGGTGGCTGATCGCTCTGGAAGTCGTCGTGGAGGTCGCAAAATTCAACCCTAAATGGGCATTGATGGGTTTGGTTCGAAATTCATCACCTGGTGGAAGAAAGAACGAACGCGGCCGAGATATCTCAGAAGCAAAATCAACGGCCAAGATTCAAAGTATGGAAAAAAAATAAGTGTAAAAGTTAATTTTATTTAATTCGTATAACTTTGTAATGCTGTAACCTTTTCATACGAAATCGAAAAATTGCAAAACAAGTTGTGTTGGAATCGTATGGACGAGCACTACGCTATGGAATTGGATTGGAGTCATTTGGAGTTAGTGAGAATTTCGGGTAAAATTAAACGCGCGTTTAATTTTATTCGAAATAAAACACGGAAACTGAATTGAAAGCAAGGTGAGAACTTCTCACTCAATCGAATTAGTTTCGATTTAAATTTTAAATAGTTAGATTTAAAATTGTTTGATTGTATGTTTGTTGATTATTATCTGTTGATGATTGAAATAGACATTATGCGCCGTTAGTAAGCGGAGGTTATTTATTAAAAACATGTACCGCGAATATTTCACAATATAGTGAAATTGGTATTATTTATGTACTTGGAGTTGATTTTTCCGCATTATATAGCGGATGAGACCCTATTGCGCCGCCTATTAAGCGGATAATATTTTTATAAATCCCATAGACTGCGATAATTCCGTACTGGAACAGAATTGGTATTGTGCTAACATCTTTGGATGCAGAGAAGCAGGTTGGAGAGATCCAACTGGATTCCCCAACTATATTGATTTATTTACAGATATTGTGATATTTGTTGATTATCATATCGATAATATGATATTTGGATGTCATGGTTGACTATTTGGTGTTGTTGCATCATCGGATCCATTTTTAAAGTATGAAAATAACGATTTTGATTTTAAAAGGATTTTTAAAATGATTTTTCAAAGTATTTGTTTTATTAAATTTTTGAATTGATTCATTTTAAATAAGTAAAACGTTATAAATTTTTATGTTATAAAAATTAAGATTTTTGTGAAATATAACCAAAAGGTTATTTTTAAAATAATAGATTTATAAAATAGTTTAAATTTGGATTTTTGAATTATTATAAAGGATGTATATAAAAGATTTTTAACATTGATATTTATAATAAAAATATATATGTATATGTATATAAAATATTGGAATTATAAAACGAGTTTATTAAGTGTTAAAATGAAGTATAAAATGAATTTCATTAAAAATTATAGATTTATAATTTGTGAAGATTATAAAATGAATAGATGTTGTGAAATAAAAGATTTATAAGTAATTAACTTATAAACTGGATTTTGGACAGTAAATATATTATTAAATAAAATGGATATGCTTTGGGAAGTGATGTTTTAAATAGAATTAAAACGATTTAAAGATGTTTTAAAATGTATTATGAATCGAAATCATAGATTTCAACATTCATTGTTGAAATAGACGTTTTCGAGAAATAGAAGGAAATGGTGGACTATAACACTGTTGTTATAGTACATGATTTCCGAAAGGAAATGTTTTCGTATAGTATTGGGATTTATATATCTATCTTAATTTCGAATCCCTATACTAGTGATTTTGGGTCGTCGTAACGATGTTTTACGCAACATTCGTTTTGGGCCCAAATAAATGTGTTTAAGCGCACGTTTTCCTTAGAGAATGAAATATATACTTAATTTCGATTTAAGTATATTAAATATTTTCCAAGTGTTGAAAATAAATGGATTTGTGAATTACTTGTTATTATTAAATAAGTATGGAAATGTTTTCCAATATGAAGTGAATATTTTGAGAATTTATCTTTTAAAAGTTGAATTGAAAATGAATATTAGAAATCGATTTGAAATCGTATATTCATAGATATTTTGGGATTGTAAATTCACTATGGAATTTACAAAAGAAAGGGAAATTTGTTTAAAAATAAACGTTGATTTATTTTTGAAGTGTGAGAATAAATTTACGGATTTGGAACGTAAATATAAAGTAAATCTTTAAGGATTTATTTAATTGGTTTAAATGAACCATGTTGAAATGAAAGTATTTCCGCGTAAGGAAAACATGATTGAAATTTATTTTCAAAAGTGGTAAAGGTGAAAAGTGATTTGAAAATTTGTTTTCAAAAGGTTGAAGTGTGGAAATTATATATCTAGTAAAGATATTTTGGAAAGTAAATAATTTGGAAAATTATTTGGAATTTGGTGATGTTGAACACGCCTATTGATAGTTAAATAATCCGACTATCAATATTTACCTTTAAATAGGTATTCGTTGTGATTGCTTGAATTTGAATGCCACACTTATTTTTGAACAAGTGCTCACTATTCGGGTTAGCGGGAAAGGACCTTAGGGTCGTGGACCTTAGGGTCGTATAACCCATTCTGAATATGTAATATGTCGTTATGGATTGCATTTGATGACCGGTGTTGTAGACCGGATATTTGTGAAAACGGAAGGATTACCGTCGAATGTTTCTTCATCGGCTGATCTCCGATATAGAAATTTATTACCCTTTGTAATGGGAAGTCCGGTCGTGCTTGGTAAATATCCGGATTGCAAGGACTTCTTTGTAAGTGCCTTCGGTTCCGTTCGATCCCGGAACGGACTTGTATGGATGTGTGTCTGACGTTACAGTTTGAGATGTAAAGCTGGTTTCCATCAAATATATTTCCGTTGGTGGCGGAGAATTTATTCTCTTAGCTTAACACCCTTAGAGGTTATGTAGTTGATGGTTACTAGTGATACATTCCCAAATTGGTAATGTGGCATACGAAGTGCTTTTGAGCATTTGATGATCAAAGCACAGCTTTTATATAAAGTGTGGCTTTGTGGACGAGATTTTGTCGGACCTCACACCCCAAAAATTGTCAAAACAGGAAGGATGCGGCAAGGTTATTAGGGGGTAGCGCCCCTTTAGTGTATGTCATTCCTTCTGGATAGAGGTGGTATCATGGTATGGATCCCAGATACTTAACCTATGTTGTTGCTGCAAATTTATTGCTTTGTGGTTGTTGGAAATCGAGGATCCTCGGATATAGATCGGTTACGATCGGGGGATGACATATTCGTGTCAGTAGTTACCCAGTTAGGGGTAACCCTGCCTTGTGTTGGCAGAGATCCGGTTTGGTTCTTGGGTCGTCTTTCCAGAGGCGTACCCATGTGGCAATGGGAAGTTCCTTGGCCTGACCATTTGTTGGAAATCCAAAGAAACAATACGAACCCTGTACGGTTTTAGTTGTATAACCTGCCATGGAATGTGGCGGTAACCTGCTATTGAACATGGTAGCTATAGTAGGCATAAGTGCGGAATGCCTATGCTGACTAAGATTTATATCTTTATTTTCGAAATGATTTTTCCGACACTATGCACTAGTAATAATATCAAAATTTTCTTTTTAATGCGTATCAAGCATCTTTGACTATCATAAGGAGAAATCTCCTCCGATTCTGCGTTTGCATTGTGTGTGTGTGCGGGAGGCCTTATGGTAGTCTCATTTTCTAAAAAGCATTGCGAATCTATTTTAAAATTATCCTGTACTTTGTTTTTAAAAGATAAATTGTTTTGGGTTCTCACACCAGTTTCCACACGAGCAGTCAAGAGTCAGGTTTATCAGGATATTCTGAAATTCAGGAGTTGCAGGAGGCAAGTTGGATGGCATGGCGTATTCATTAGTATGTAGTATTTCTTTTCCGCTGTTTGTTGTTGTTTGTTGTTGTGCACTCTGATGATGTAATGTAATGTGATGTAATGTAATAACTGATATAGTTCCTTGTTTTAAAGATTATTCATTTATCTATTATATGTTGTTCCGCTGCGATTGTGAGATTCTGATATTGTTCTGTTATTTCTTTCTGTTCTGTTCTATCTTTTTCTCCCTTCTTCTATCTTCTTCTTCTTTAAACCATAACGGTACGGTTTTCCGGCATTCGATTGCTCGGCAGTTGATACAGTGGACGTATTGATGTCGGTTTTCGAGCGTCGAACAGTCACGATCGTTACATTTGGTATCAGAGCATATGGTTAAGCAACAACCATGACTCTGTTGGGAATTACTCATTAGAGATGGAGTCAGCAGTACTCTAGAATGAGTTTGAGTGTAATAATATATACGAGCGCGTATTTGTTAGTGAATATGAAATTGTTTTATATTGTGATGATTGGTTTATTGAATGGCATATGAACCTTCGTCGGCACAGTCTGCGCAACTATATCGAAGAGGTTTCTAAATACTTGAATAGAACAATTCGACACAGTATTGTTTTAAATTGGGTAAATGAAATAATTTTACCTTGATTATATTTTATATATAAAAGAATAATTTTTTAGAATTATTAAAGTGTATATAAAATTGATTGTTTGGTTGTTGAAATGTAAGAATATATATAAGTTAATTCAAAGTTGTTTGAATAAGTTAAATGAAACATATTGTAAAATAATAATTGTATAAGCGAAGATTTATAAGTATGAAGTTATAATTAAAATGATTTACACTTGTGAAATAATCTTATATATAAGAAGTGAAATTATATAAGTAAAAGATTTATAAATGTGATTTATAATCTGAAAATAAAATTCCAGAGAAGAGTTTTGAAAGGATTTGATATTTTGGAAAATTGTTTTGGGAAAATTAAAGCTCTAAACTCTTTTCGGTCACTGGAAGATAATTCCGATGATGATCATGACATCATCGGTGTTCATTTTCGGGTTTCCAAAAGAGGGATTGCTGCCAAATTGTTTTAAATGAAGTTGTTTGGAAAATTTGGATTTGGGTTTTTGAAATTCAAAGGATAATTGAATTGATTTCAAAAATGGTTTTAAAAGGTTGAAAAGACTCTGGAATCCTATTTAAAATATTTATGGGAACGATAAATGAGTTGATAACTTATACAATTTGAATTTGGATAGAATAAATTTAACTTAAAGGATGGAGTTAAGTTAAAGGAAGTATAAGTGAATCAATTAAAATCCAAGTTGTAATGGATGAATATAAGTGAAATGAGTTTTGAACTTATAATATGAATAATAAATTTAGCTTTGGATAAGTTAATGGATTTGGAAGTTAATAAATAAGTTGTATAACTTATAAATGAGAAAGGATAAGTAAAACCAATTATTGAAGTGGTTAAACAATTTTGTTAAGCAAAATGAGATGGAATTTGAATAAGTGGTGGAATTTGACTTCGGTAAAAAGTTAAATAGAATTACTTTAGAATTGGAATTTGAATTGAATTTATAAGTGGAAAATTTAATTTAATTTAAATAAATGATGTTTGAAAGAGAATATAACTTTAGTGAAGTTGAATGAAGTTGATTTTGGTGTCAAAGTAAACTAATAAGTGAATTAATGAAATGAAATCATTAAGGATTTGAGCTTGAGTTATATAAATAAAATTCAACTTTATTTGTAAAAATGAAGTAGTAATTAAATTAATGAATAGATTGAATGTTAATCAATCTAATGTAAATAAATTGAGATGGAATAATGAATATAAGTGTTAATTCATTAGAAGCTAATTGAATAAATTGGAAGGTTGAATGAAAATCAATAGAATATCAAACCAATTGGAAATTAAATGTGTTGAACCAAATTGAATGTAAAATGAATAATTTGGTTGTGTTGAATATACACTGGTTGTTATTTGATTGTTAATTGATTAAGTATAATTCATTAAGTGTTAATGAATTTGAATTAGCGAAATTAAAAGCTATGTAATTGAATTCAAATTGAAAGTAAAGTAATTGAATTTGATTTGGATTGAAAGTGAACTAATTTAAATTAGTGAATGTAAACTAATTGAATTTTAATATGAATGAATGTTGATAAAATCCAACGTTAATGAACCAACTATGATTTAAATTGAAAACCAAATTCATTAAATATTAATGAGAAATGAATGTATATTGATTTGGTTATGAATTTGTTGGATGATAGTTGTTTGATGGTTGCATTTGTTGCTTTTGTTGCATTTGCTATGTTGGCATATGTAGTTGTTATGTTGCTATATGATGTATATTGATACTATTTTCATATATGCATGATTCTCATGTTGTTGCTGAGTGTTTAGTAGGGGCGGATGGCATTGCTTCGCATTTGGAGCTCGCTTTCGCGTTATATTAGCCGTATATGCTCGCTAATAAAATATAAGGTACATATCTCGGATTAAATATCGTACTTTTACACTTTTTTCCCTGCGGGATGCCTCGTCAGTTGTATATTTGTGATATATACACTGTCATTTTTTTTCGGATCGAGCCGCGCAAAGGAGACTCTGGCGAATTTTTTCGAAAATTTAAGGCGTTAGAATATTTTTGAGAAAATTGAGAAATTTTTGAAAACTAAGTTTGGATTTGGGAACTTAGTAAAATTTTGTAAGAAGTTTAACTATAAATTTTGGAAAAGTTAAACACTTAAGAGATTTGAAAAAAAACTAAATTGAATGGTTTGTTTTGAAAAATTAATGGATTCTATAACTTTTTCTTACTTGGTAATTTCGAGGACGAAGTTCTTTTAAGGGGGGAAGTATGTAACGACCCAGAATTTTTGTCAATTAAAATTTGTATATTTAATTAATTTTAAATATTAATAAATGAAATTTATAAGCCGAATAAATTTTATTTCGAATAATTAGATTTAATTGGTAATTAAATCGATAATTTAATAGTTGGAATTACAGAAATAATTGAATAACGAGTTTAATATGGTTAAAAATGATTTGTAAAATTTTATTTAATCATATTGAATTTATAGAGATGTTATAGAACTTTTAAAATTGAATTAAAAGTTTATTTGTGAAAATTGAATATTTTAATATTTAATTATCGACTGAAAAATAGCCAATTTTCGAACAGTCTCAGAATTGGACGAAACTACTTTCATTGGATCCGTAATAGTTTGTTATTATCAGATTTCAATTTTCGTAGCAATCGGAGTTTTCGTTTGACCATGGCAGCTCGAAACGCATCGAAATTGTTTTAATATTAATTTGGCGAGTTAAAATAGTCATTTTTCAAACAGTATCGAATTTCGACGAAACTAGTTTCATCGGATCCGTAATGTGATATTATTGTAATATTTCAAATTTCGTGTCAATCGGATTTACGGTTTGTCCGGGGCAAGCAAAAACGCATAAGAATTGGTTTAAATCGATTTAATTTAAAATCGAACGTTTATTGCCGTAACTCGCACAGATGATCGAATTAGCCTCCAAAACACGTTCCATTGTGTTCAGAACGCAGGGTAAACCTTAGAAACACCAACCGGCACGCTTTGTTTGGAGTTCGGAAAAATTTCGGGTGAATAGTGTCGCGTAATTTTCTATAAAAGGCCACTATTTCTCAAAATTTATACCAAATCCCTAACCCTAAGCTGTAGCCGCCGGCCCTAACCATTAATGGCCAGAAAACATTCTCGTTCTTCCTCAAATATCTCCAAATCCACACGCTTTCAAGCTTCGGGTTCAACTGCAAAGATGAAGAGGAAGATGAGAACTTCGTTGTGAACGGTGGAGATGTCTAATTCGCGACGAGGTGGGGGCTACATGCCCGCATTCACCATCAGGTCACGCACGCAATTCGAGGCAATGGGAGAGCCGAGTTCAACAAATTTCTGGCCGAAGGTAGCTCTTGTCACGAGCTTCGACGTGGAGCTGGCTGATCGCTCTGGAAGTCGTCGTGGAGGTCGCAAAATTCAACCCTAAATGGGCATTGATGGGTTCGGTTCGAAATTCATCACCAGGAGGAAGAAAGAACGAACGCGGCCGAGATATCTCAGAAGCAAAATCAACGGCCAAGATTTAAAGTATGGAAAAATAAAAATAAAAAAGAAGTGTAAAAGTTAATTTTATTTAATTCGTATAACTTTGTAATGCTGTAACTTTTTCATACGAGATCGAAAAATTGCAAAACAAGTTGCGTTAGAATCGTATGGACGAGCACTACGCTATGAAATTGGATTGGAGTAGTTTGGAGTTAGTGAGAATTTCGGGTAAAATTAAACGCGCGTTTAATTTTATTCGAAATAAAACACGGAAAATGAATTGAAAGCAAGATGAGAACTTCTCACTCAATCGAATTAGTTTCGATTTAAATTTTAAATAGTTAAATTTAAAATTGTTTGATTGTATGTTTAAATGTTGATTATTATCTGTTGATGATTGAAATAGACATTATGCGTCGTTAGTAAGCGAAGGTTATTTATTAAAAACATATACCGCGAATATTTCACAGTATAGTGAAATTGGTATTATTTATGTACTTGGAGTTGATTTTCCCGCATTATATAGCGGATGAGACCCTATTGCGCCGCCTATTAAGCGGATAATATTTTTATAAATCCCATATACCGCGATAATTCCGTGCTTGAACGGAATTGGTATTGTGCTAACATCTTTGGATGCAGGGAAACAGGTTGGAGGGATCCAACTGGATTCCTCGACTGTATTGATTTATTTACAGATATTGTGATATTTGTTGATTATCATATCGATATATGATATTTGGATGTCATGATTGACTATTTGGTGCTGTTGCATCATCGGATCCATTTTTAAAGTTTGAAAATAACGATTTTGATTTTAAAAGGATTTTTAAAATGATTTTTCAAAGTATATGTTTTATTAAATTTTTGAATTGATTTGCTTTAAATAAGTAAAACGTTATAAATTTTTATGTTATAAAAATTAAGATTTTTGTGAAATATAACCAAAAGGTGATTTTTAAAATAATAGATTTATAAAATAGTTTAATTTTGGATTTTTGAATTATTATAAAGGATGTATATAAAAGATTTTTAACATTGATATTTATAATAAAAATATATATGTATATGTATATAAAATATTGGAATTATAAAACGAGTTTATTAAGTGTTAAAATGAAGTATAAAATGAATTTCATTAAAAATTATAGATTATAAATTGTGAAGATTATAAAATGAATAGATGTCGTGAAATAAAAGATTTATAAGTAATTAACTTATAAACTGGATTTTGGACAGTAAATATATTATTAAATAAAATGGATATGTTTTGGGAAGTGATGTTTTAAATAGAATTAAAACGATTTAAAGATGTTTTAAAATGTATTATGAATCGAAATCATAGATTTCAACATTCATTGTTGAAATAGACGTTTTCGAGAAATAGAAGGAAATGGTGGACTATAACACTGTTGTTATAGTAAATGATTTCCGAAAGGAAATGTTTTCGTATAGTATTGGGATTTATATATCTATCTTAATTTCGAATCCCTATACTAGTGATTTTGGGTCGTCGTAACGATGTTTTACGCAACATTCGTTTTGGGCCCAAATAAATGTGTTTAAGCGCACGTTTTCCTTAGAGAATGAAATATATACTTAATTTCGATTTAAGTATATTTAATATTTTCCAAGTGTTGAAAATAAATGGATTTGTGAATTACTTGTTATTATTAAATAAGTATGGAAATGTTTTCCAATATGAAGTGAATATTTTGAGAATTTATCTTTTAAAAGATAAATTGAAAATGAATATTAGAAATCGATTTGAAATCGTATATTCATAGATATTTTGGGATTGTAAATTCACTATGGAATTTACAAAAGAAAGGGAAATTTGTTTAAAAAAAACGTTGATTTATTTTTGAAGTGTGAGTAAATATAAAGTAAATCGTTAAGGATTTATTTAATTGGTTTAAATGAACCATGTTGAAATGAAAGTATTTCCGCGTAAGGAAAAAATGATTGAAATTTATTTTCAAAAGTGGTAAAGGTGAAAAGTGATTTGAAAATTTGTTTTCAAAAGGTTGAAGTGTGGAAATTATATATCTAGTAAAGATATTTTGGAAAGTAAATAATTTGGGAAATTATTTGGAATTTGGTGATGTTGAACACGCCTATTGATAGTTAAATAATCCGACTATCAATATTTACCTTTAAATAGGTATTTGTTGTGATTGCTTGAATTTGAATGCCACACTTATTTTTGAATAAGCGCTCACTATTCGGGTTATCCGGGAAAGGACCTTAGGGTCGTATAACCCATTCTGAATATGTGATACGTCGTTATGGATTGCATTTGATGACCGGTGTTGAAGACCGGATATTTGTGAAAACGGTGCGTCGGCTGATCTCCGATATAGAAATTTATTACCCTTTATGATGGGAAGTCCGGTCGTGATTAGTAAATATCCGGATTGCAAGGACTTCTTTGTAAGTGCCTTCGGTTCCTTTCGATCCCGGAACGGACTTGTATGGATGTGTGTCTGACGTTACAGTTTGAGATGTAAAGCTGGTTTCTACCAAATATATTTCCGTTGGTTGCGGAGAATTTATTCTCTTAGCTTAACACCCTTAGAGGTTATGTAGTTGATGGTTACTAGTGATACATTCCCAAATTGGTAATGTGGCATACGAAGTGCTTTTGAGCATTTGATGATCAAATCATTGCTTTTATATAAAGTGTGGCTTTGTGGACGAGACTTCGTCGGACCTCACACCCCGAAAATGGTCAAAACAGGAAGGATGCGGCAAGGTTATTAGGGGGTAGCGCCCCTTTAGTGTATGTCATTCCTTCTGGATAGAGGTGGTATCATGGTATGGAGCCCAGATACTTAACCTATGTTGTTGCTACAAATTTATTGCTTTGTGGTTGTTGGAAATCGAGGATCCTTGGATATAGATCGGTTACGATGGGAGGATGACATATTCATGTCAGTAGTTACCCAGTTAGGGGTAACCCGGCCTTGTGTTAGCAGAGATCCGGTTTGGTTCTCGGGTCGTCTTTCCAGAGGCGTACCCATGTGGCAATGGGAAGTTCCTTGGCCTGACCATTTGTTGGAAATCTAAAGAAACAATACGAACCCTGTACGGTTTTGGTTGTATAACCTGCCATGGAATGTGGCAGTAACCTGCTATTGAACATGGTAGCTATAGTAGGCATAAGTGCGAAATGCCTATGCTGGCTAAGATTTATATCTTTATTTTCGAAATGATTTTTCCGACACTATGCACTAGTAATAATATCAAATGTTTCTTTTTAATGCGTATCAAGCATCTTTGATTATCATAAGGAGAAATCTCCTCCGATTCTGCGTTTGCATTGTGTGTGTGTGCGGGAGGCCTTATGGTAGTCTCATGTTCTAAAAAGCATTGCGAATCTATTTTAAAATTATCATGTACTTTGTTTTTAAAAGATAAACTGTTTTGAGTTCTCACACCAGTCACATGACTGACTCAGAGTTTATTGTTTTCCTTCCCTAACTCTGGGTGCCCACCAATTTCCACACGGGCAGTCAAGAGTCAGGTTTATCAGGATATTCTGGAATTCAGGAGTTGTAGGAGGCAAGTTGGATGGCATGGCGTATTCACTAGTATATAGTATTTCTTTTCCGCTGTTTGTTGTTGTTTGTTGTTGTACACTCTGATGATGTAATGTAATGTAATGTGATGTAATGTAATAACTGATATAGTTCCTTGTTTTAAAGATTATTCATTTATCTATTATATGTTGTTCCGCTGCGATTGTGAGATTCTGATATTGTTCTGTTATTTCTTTCTGTTCTGTTCTATCTTTTTCTCTCTTCTTCTATCTTCTTCTTTTTTAAACCATAACGGTACGGTTTTCCGGCATTCGATTGCTCGGCAGTTGATACAGTGGACGTATTGATGTCGGTTTTCGAGCGTCGAAAAGTCACGATCGTTACACCTAACTTTGATTTTTATGTCAAACTCTCCTTCATTTAACCTTTTTAACGCATCTACTTCTCTTTTATATTTTCAACTATAGTTAGAAATTCTAAGCTAATTGTGTAAACTCTTCCTCTCCCATCCTTAAGGTTGTGCCCTAATTTATTTTTCCATTCCCTTTTGAAATGTTTAACTTTAATTTCTCAAGAAATGCTTCTATATCTCTTCTTATATGTGGATTAAGTGAAGAGACCATATTCGATTATAAGAACTCTTTGTTTAAGCTATGACCTTAACTTAATCTTTTCATCATATCTAATCTTTTGTAAAAGATATAAAGTCCATCTTCTAGTATTCTGTCATAGTTCTCTTTTCTCTCAAATTTGATCACATAGAAATCATTGTCTTTTGAAAAAATGCAAAAGACTTCCCCTGGTTTCCAATCATGTGATATACTCTTAAAAACATGGGTGATGAGGTTTGCTTTTAACATCATATATCACAATTGGATTGTTTCACTTGTTTTAGTGGCCTAAACTATGTATTAGACATTCTAGCACAAATCTTATTGTTTCTGTCAGTTGGTTGAAAGAAAGAAAATGGCGCTGCAATAGAAATCTGATTGCCTGCAATTATTTCTTTGCACGTTTGAATGCTAGGTTTACCTGTCTCCATTATATTTGGGATTATTGGCATGAACTAAGTCTAAAAACTCCTTGGTGGGTGCGATTCTCCCACGAAAAAATTGGAGCTCATTTGTTTGTGCCATTGCACATGCGTGGTTTTTTCCATCATATGCGCCGATCCAAGAGTTCTCCTCATATGTGTTGATAAAATAGGGGTGAACCCGTGGCTATGCCTATTGAATGAAGTTGAATTTTGTAGGGTTGGGGGTGCTTAGAAAAAGCCATGGCTTATTTTTCTTGAATAATTTAAACCACGGTTTGATGCTTTAATAAATGTTATAAAGTAAATATTACAAAATGTTATCGATTATTAGTTAGAATGTATTAATCATTATTTATTATTTGCAAATTATCATTATTAATTATTAATTATTAATTATAGATTATAAACTATTAAGTAATATCCATAAATTATTATCTATTATTTGTTAAGTATTATGAACCATTTATCAAATACAACAAAATATTATGAAGTATTTGTTATTAATTATTGATTATTAGTTATTATTATTTGGATTTATAACTTAAATAATAACATAATAAACAACAACTAAATTAGTAAAATAATCACCATAATCTCATGTTCAGATCAACTGTATTGTTTAATTAACTTTTAATAAACTCCTGTCCGAAGCCAAAGTAGTTGAACTACACTATCACATGCTTGGAATTACAATAGTGCAGTATAATATTTTTTGTGGACATCGGCATTGCGACTTAGGTCGCATATCTTTTTAGTCAATTTTTTTTAGTGGAAGTTAGGGACATATTCCTCTTTTTTAAGCTTACTTGTTTTACATTATTCCCCTTTAGAAACTATATTTTACATCTTTTTTTTTGAATTTCTTTTTTTACTTCTTTCATTTTCAAATTTAAAAGTGGCAGTTCCGACGTGTATTACGGTGGTTATGAGTTATGTACGTATACCTTAAAAGGCATGTTAAGCTTAATAAAATTGCTCAAATACCCCGTGAATTTCAACTTTTTCTGAAAATAGGGATGCAATTTATAAAAAAACAATTGAAGCTAATTTTGTTATAATCATAAGGATGTGTGGCAAAAAATTTCATATTTTTAAATCATTGCAGAAAAATTTCCATCATTAACCAATTCTAGTTTTCATCTTATTAACCTATATATTAGACATCTAGCACAAATCATATTGTTTCTGTCAATTGGTTGAAAGAAAGAAAATGGTGCTGCAATAGAAATCTGATTGCCTGCAATTATTTCTTTGCACGTTTGAATGCTAGGTTTTCCTGTCTACAGTATATTTGGGATTATTGGCATGAACTAAGTCTAAAAACTCCTTGGTGGGTGCGATTCTCCCACGAAAAAATTGGAGCTCGTTTCTGCTTGTGCCATTGCACATCCGTGGCTTTTTCCATCATATGCGTCTATCCGAGAGTTCTGCTCGTATGTCTTGATAAAATAAGGGTGAACTCGTGGCTATGCCCATTGAATGAAGTTGAATTTTGTGGGGTTGGGGGTGCTCAGAAGAAGCCATGGCTAATTTTTCTTGAATAATTTAAACCATGGTTTGATGCTTTAGTAAATGCTATAAAGTAAATAGTGAAAATGTTATCGATTATTAGTTAGAATGTATTAATCATTATTTATTATTTGCAAATTATCATTATTAATTCCAGATTATAAACTATCAAGTATAATCCATAAATTAATATATATTATTTGTTAATTATTATGAACCATTTATCAAGTACGACAAAATATTATTAAGTATTTGTTATCGATTATTGATTATCAGTTATTACTATTTGGATTTATAACTTAAATAATAACATAATTAATAACAACTAAATTAGTAAATTAATCACCATAATCTCATGTTCAGATCAACTGTATCATTTAATTAACTTAATGAACTCCTGTCCAAAGCCAAAGTAGTTGAATTACACTACCACATGCTTGGAATTACAATAGTGCAGTATATTATTTTTACTGGACATCGGCATTGCGACTTAGGTCGCATATCTTTTTAGTCAAATTATTTTTAATGAAAGTTAGGGAGATAATCCTTTTTTTTAAGCTTATTTGTTTTACATCATTCCCCTTTAGAAACTATATTTTACAACATTTTTTTTTTGAATTACTTTTTTTACTTCTTTCGTTTTCAAATTTAAAAGCGGCCGTTCCAACGTGTATTACGGTGGCAATGAGTTATGTACGTATACCTTAAAAGACATGTTAAACTTAATAAAATTACTCAAATACTCCGTGAATTTCACATTTTTTTGAAAATAAGGATGCAATTTATAAAAAAAAATTGAAAGAAATCCAAGGCTAATTTTGTTATAATCATAAGGATGTATGGCAAAAAAATTCATATTTTTAAATCATTGCAGAAAAATTTCCATCATTAACCAATGCTAGTTTTCATCTTATTAACCTATTTAGGGTTTTAAATAGATTTTAATCGCAGTCCATGTATATACATTAAACGTACGCATTATCTAATTTTGTTTTTTGGAAAATAGAAATTCTAAGGATGCAATTAAGCAGGGTTAAAACATAAAAGGAATTCCCAGTATACTTTAAATAATAAATTTTGTACTATGATTGCCAGCCTGATTGCAACCAAAAGCCCAAGCCCAGAGGCTGAGATCAAACCAAGCCTAAAGCCATTAGTCAAGCCCAACTCCTGATATCCTGCTAGGGTTACCATTTCATCGTCGTCCTCCTCCTCGCCGACGTCTTCTCGACTGTTGATATTTTGCACCTGACGCGACTAACGATTATACAAATTTCATTCCGGGCTTCAATTTCGGTCAGTTTAATTCTTTAAATGTAAGCAATAAATTCGTTCTTGCTTCTGTAAATTACAATGCCTTTGCTTATTAATCTTTTCGAATTAGATTCCAGCTAAAACTAATCATATGTGTTTATGTGGAAATTTTAATCACATATTTAACGCGATTGATTCAGCCAAGTACTACAGCATACCACTTTTGCATTCAATGCTTATTGTGGAATGCAGTTATTCATGCTTGATTATTACATGATAACTTCTGATGCAAGGTCTGCATTTATATGAAAAAGATTCAGTTTGATTATTATATATACCTGAATGATTGGATTTGCAAAATTTCGGTGTTGCCAGTTACTCCACTAAATGTGAACATTGTCAACCAAATTACACTTTATATGTATCGTTCGAAATAAATGGGTTATGATATTGAAAATCACCTCCCTCATTTGCTTTCAATTGATGGATTTTCCTCATTTTTTTATCATTGGTTCATTCCAGAATCATAAAATTGGAAACTCTAATTTTTGATTATAGGTACTTGTTGTCATCTCCAGTAAATTGGAGCCTCTTTTGCATCATATGTGGTGCTTTTGGATGTAAAACTTGTTCATAAAAAGATCATTGCAGGTAAATAAAACAATAGATTTAGCTTGAATTTTTGTTACGGTTTAAGTCACCACTTTAAAAATTGTTCTTATTTTTATAAAAACTCAGCGATATAATCTGAGATGATGCATATAGCTCCTGAAGCATTCAGGTTGAAGAAATCATTTTGCTAGGGATAAAAATGAAACAGGGAGTCATTTTCTGTGCTGCCATTAGGACTCCGATTTCCTCTTCAGGTCCCTCTTATAATTTTAATATGAATGAATATTTTGTATGTGCTTCTGACTACCAATATTTATTTTTTCACTCAAGTTATAAGCAACCTTTTGTATCAGCAGTTCTTCGGTGATTCAACGCCGCACGGCCATTGATAATCCAACCTTCGTCAAAGGTAGTCGAGCAGTAGTTGTAATTTTTTCTTATGTACAACCAACAGAAGTTCGGTCCTTTGCAGCCGATCGGGTGCCGCTTGATTTAGAGAGAAAAAATAAATGGTATTAGAAAGAGGAGTACACGTTGGGACGACCTTCAGTGTATGTTTCCAAAAAAGAAAATCGGAGTGTCAATAGCGACACACTTTTCTAATTTATTTCATTTTGACTTTGAGGCGATCTTCTAGATTGGGGTTAAAGAAGGAAACATATGCTCATACACCAAAGCTTATAGAACATATGAAGAGGAAAAGTAAAAGAGCAAATGTATATACGTTGAGAATACTGATACATGTAGAATATCAACTTGGTATTATGTGCAAACTTTGGCTTGCATGTCTTAATCTTTCAAGCTAAAACATAAGGCTTTTATGCTTTTATTTTGTTATTATTCTTAATTTATATACTTTTTGACTTCCTTCAAGATTGTTACAGCTATTAATTTTATGATTATTGCTGTTCTAGTAATATGATGTTAGTCTTCTGTTAATTTAGTATATTCTGTCCTTTACAAACCTTGCACTGTTCTATACTTTGAACCCATGCACTGGCCATTTAAAACCACGCAATTACCGTTATTCTTTATAGTAGTGTAGGGCCTTGGTTTCTGAAGTTGTGATACATATATGGTAGTTAGCTTAGTACAAATTCAAAATATTACTTTTTGAATTACCTTTGAATGGGTTAGACCAGTACGGTAGCGTTCATGTTCCTTTTCTACTCTGATCAAGCTGGGGCGTGTCTCGTTTGGGGCCCACTTAAATGGTCCGTTGTGGGGAACCATTAAAATGAACGGTTGACGTCAGACGCGTCAAATGCATCTGACACCAACAGTTAATTAGTTCAAACAACTAATTACTCACCTATAAACCATTTTCATCTACCCCATTCCCTCAATCTTCCCTACATCATCTTATTCATCTTTACTCTATCTTCGAACAAAAATATCAATGGTCGAACCATACGACGAGAGTGATCATTCGAATTTTGAAGTCGAAGATTTGACGATATACAACTATTTGGAAATTAGAACGCTACAGAAAGCTCCAATAAATCCAATTCACACTTTCGAATAAAAGAAATTCACATGGCTAATGATATACTATGGCCATTCAGAACGTTAACGAAACTTTCGAATGAAAAACGTTTGTTTTCTGTGTGAGTGGATGGAAGGCTATCCAACGTCTATGCGTTGTGGAAATGACAATCATCGTTCTATATACAACTGCTTTGGCTTTTCCTACATGGTAGGTTGTCGAAAGATTTCAACGACTGAATAACACGGTTTACGTTTATTTTTATTAAGTTTTGAAAATTGTTGAATTAATGTTTAAAGACATTATTAGACCGGTAGACCCGCAATTTAATACACTCGCAAAACAATTGAGCACATCACACCAATATTACCTTTTTTTTTAAATTGTATCAGGGTTATTGATGGCACCCATGTGTCTACTTCAGAAATGCAATGATACGTTGGACGTAAAGGAACTACTATGTGTTATCCCATTTTTTGGTCAAAACTGGAATATCAATGTTGAGCGCGTCTCCACCACGATCGAGCTAAGAAGGAGCAACCAGCAAGCGTACCTAAGCCCAGAGTTCCCGAATACCAAGTCCATTCGGCCTCATACCCTCATGTTCATTCGGCTATGCAAGTATACGAGTCATTCGGCACTAAGGCCTAAAGCTCGTTCGGCATTCCTAGTCGTCTCATTCGGCGTTCCCATCCGGCGTTCCCAACACAACTCCATTCGGCATACCGGTCCAAGCAATGCCGAACCAAGCCTCTCCACCTCAATACCGAACCAACCTGCCTCCTCCATCACCGGACCAATCCACCGGCCCACTCATCCTACACCGAACCAACACTCCATCCACTAACATACTACCACCGGATCATACTCCTATCACCGAACGAACTCCACTCAACCCATGCTCCACCGGACCAACCAACCACCGGTCCAACCATCCTTCTCTCCAAGCTCCATGCCGAATGAAGCCTCGCCGAACCAGAAAGTTGCCAGTCCAAACTGCATCAGCCCAGGCCCACCAACAGCTATAAGCATCCAAGACCCCTACCCCCAGCCTCACTCTATAAATAGAGGGGCAGGGGTACAACAATGGAGGACAAGTTTGAGAGCTCAAGCCTGGAAGGAACTCTCAAACAACTTTAGATACTTGTAATCAAATCTTTGTACTTGTAATCTGAAGGAAAAAAGGAGAATAACATATAAAGTGGACGTAGGCATGTTCTTGCCGAACCACTATAAATCTGTGTGTCTTTTACAATTTAGTCCCTGCTTTTCATACATTTGCATAAATCACCCAAATCACTAAGAACAACATAAAATCAACCAACTCATACGACTTTGGGTGTTTGCGGCCATTTTTCACGCAAACATTTTGGTGCTTTCACTGAGAAGGAACCAGCTCCCGCTACATCGGATAGAAGTTGAATTTGAAAATCTAAGAGTTCAGATCTAAGAGTTATGACGAGACAAACAAGTAGAAGGCAAAGGCCAGAGAGAAGTGAACACCAAGGAAGTCAAGAGGCTTCCTCAGGAGGGAATCAAGCATCGATCTTCATCACTAGGGATGAGATGGAGGCCATGATGAGAAGACAAGAAGAGATGATCCAGAACTTACTTCAACAAATTGGGCAAATTGGAGCACAAATCCAAGGAGCAACTGGGGTTCAGAACGGGGCAGGACCATCTGGCGCAGCACCAGAGCTAGGGGGCACTCACGCAGAGCATGTTGATCCGACCCCGGGAAGTGAGATGGGGGCATCCGAACCACCTGGTAGCAATAGAGGAATGAACGTTCAGCCAGGGAGGCATACACATGAAAACTCCCGCGGACTTGGGGGGCAGGTCGAAGACAGTGAACGAGAACTACAGCTTGGAGACAATGACAGATTAGCAGAGATGGTTAGAAGAGCTATGAGAGGCGGTTTAGTAAACAGAGACTTGGAAGATGTAAACAGGAGTCCTTTTTCTTCTGCGATTAGGATGGCTAGGAACCCACCAGAATTCAAGCTACCATCATTGGACGTGTACAACGGGAAAACGGACCCCACGGTCCATCTAACGAAGTATATGAGACATATGGAAGTGCTGGGGGCATCAGAGGAGGTTATGGCCCGGTGCTTTCCACTGTATTTGACGGACATTGCAGCGTTATGGTTTAGGCAACTGGAGAGCGGCTCCATAGGAACGTGGACAGATTTAACTGAAAGATTCATGAGGCAATTCAGGGTTCATATTGCGAGACCCAAGAATGTGATGACTTTGGCGACCTTGAAACAGAAAACTGGAGAGACTTTGAGGAGCTTTCTAACGCGATTTAATGCGGCGGCAGCATCGGTGGATCGACCAGATCCATCTATGGTCATGATGGCAGCTGTATCTGGAATAGCTGGTAATACAGAGTTCAAGAATTCATTAACCAAGGACCCGCCTATGAATCTGGGAGAGTTCTATCATGAGGCTGAAAAGTTTCTGCGTTTGGAAGATGCTAGTGCAGAAAGAGAGGAAGAAGATGACGTTTACACAATCAAGAGCGGAAACCCATCTGGAAAGGGTGCGGAGACTAGCAAAGGAAAAAGAAAGGCTGAGGATAATGATAACAGGACAAAGTGGCTACGAAGAGAACCACGCTTCACCACCCATTCAGAGCTGAATGAGAGTTTGGAACGGATTTATCAGGATACCAAGGGGCAGGTTCCGTATCGTAAACCAATGCGAAGGGATCCAACCTCTGACGAAAGAAAATCAGATAAGTTTTGTGTATTTCATGAATTGAATGGTCATAACACTAATGATTGCAGGCATTTGAAGGACGAGGTAGAAGGGCATATCAGGAACGGTATGCTCCTTCAGTATGTGAGGAGGCGAACTCCAGCGGTGGAGCCAGAGCGACCGCCCTCTACATCAGCTAGAGGTGACCTTGGATCAGGGCACCATTTGATTATCCATTGATTGCTTGATTAAAATAATGATGAACAAGTCGTAAGCTTCCACTAACGCAATTAAATCATTTACACATGTACGAAATCGCGAACGATCTCCAGGCATGCTCTGAATGATCATTGACTGCTTCGGAGTGGGAACTTACACTTTGACATCCTTGCTTTGCTTTTGTTTCGATTTGAACATTTGAACTCTTCCTGTTTGGACATTTCTGCTGTAAGGTACTATTGCTTTAACATTTACAATTCTATGAAAAAATTATTTACTTGTATGCCCGTTGGATCGCGAACGGTCCACGAGCACCTATTGCATGACAACGAACTGCCGAAGTCTTTGATTCGAAAAATTCCCCCAAACAATGACTCCAACACTGATAATATTAAGTCCCCCCCGGGCACACTCATTCGCCTCGAACGGCACCCGACTTCGAACAGTCACAACTCGCCTCGAACGGCACCCGACTTCGAACAGTCACAACTCGCCTCGAACGGCACCCGATCGCGAACGATCACAACTCGCCTCGAACGGCACCACTCGCCTCGAACGGCACAACTCGCCTCGAACGGCACAACTCACCTTACCTCAAATGGCTCGATCGCGAACGGTCGTCATTTGAGGTCCGCCACCCACAACTCACCTTACCTCAAATGGCTTGATCGCGAACGGTCGTCATTTGAGGACCGCCACTTGACCGCACACTGTCGCACCTTACCTCGAATGACTTGATCACGAACGATCGTCATTTGAAGTTAGGCGCTTGACCCTGAACGGTCACATTTCATCACAAATGGCTCGGTCTCGAACGATCGACGCGTGGACATACAGACTCGACCGCGCACTGTCGCACTTTACCTCGAATGACTCGATCGCGAACGGTCGTCATTTGAAGTTAAGCGCTTGACCTTGAACGGTCCCCACTCGACCGCGCACTGTCGCACTTTACCTCGAATGACTCGATCCCAAACGGTCGTCATTTGAAGTAAAGCGCTTGACCTTGAACGGTCACATTTCACTGCAGATGACTCGATCCCGTACGATCGACGCATGGATTTACGCGCTTGACCGCGCAGGGTCGCACTTTCCCTCGAATGACTTGATCACGAACGATCGTCATTTGAAGTTAGGCGCTTGACCATGAACGGCCGCGCTTCATCCCAAATAGCTCGATCCCGAACGGTCATCAGTTGGGGCCATATAAACTATCAAGTTCTTTACAGGTTGATGACAGGATATGAACATCCAGCTCATGGCATTACAAAACACGCCTTCCTACCGCAAGGCATATTTTGGGGGGCAAAGTGTTATCCCATTTTTTGGTCAAAACTGGAATATCAATGTTGAGCGCGTCTCCACCACGATCGAGCTAAGAAGGAGCAACCAGCAAGCGTACCTAAGCCCAGAGTTCCCGAATACCAAGTCCATTCGGCCTCATACCCTCATGTTCATTCGGCTATGCAAGTATACGAGTCATTCGGCACTAAGGCCTAAAGCTCGTTCGGCATTCCTAGTCGTCTCATTCGGCGTTCCCATCCGGCGTTCCCAACACAACTCCATTCGGCATACCGGTCCAAGCAATGCCGAACCAAGCCTCTCCACCTCAATACCGAACCAACCTGCCTCCTCCATCACCGGACCAATCCACCGGCCCACTCATCCTACACCGAACCAACACTCCATCCACTAACATACTACCACCGGATCATACTCCTATCACCGAACGAACTCCACTCAACCCATGCTCCACCGGACCAACCAACCACCGGTCCAACCATCCTTCTCTCCAAGCTCCATGCCGAATGAAGCCTCGCCGAACCAGAAAGTTGCCAGTCCAAACTGCATCAGCCCAGGCCCACCAACAGCTATAAGCATCCAAGACCCCTACCCCCAGCCTCACTCTATAAATAGAGGGGCAGGGGTACAACAATGGAGGACAAGTTTGAGAGCTCAAGCCTGGAAGGAACTCTCAAACAACTTTAGATACTTGTAATCAAATCTTTGTACTTGTAATCTGAAGGAAAAAAGGAGAATAACATATAAAGTGGACGTAGGCATGTTCTTGCCGAACCACTATAAATCTGTGTGTCTTTTACAATTTAGTCCCTGCTTTTCATACATTTGCATAAATCACCCAAATCACTAAGAACAACATAAAATCAACCAACTCATACGACTTTGGGTGTTTGCGGCCATTTTTCACGCAAACACTATGCAAAATATTATGGCTGTATGGACCTTTGATTTAAATTTACGTTTGTAAGCATAGGGTTATAATGAACTGTACTCAATGCTAAAGTTTTTCGTTCAGTTTTAATCGATGGTAATTTGAATTTTCCCCATCCACCACCAAAATAGTTTATTTAGTTGACGTCATACCCCAATGTTGGATACCACATTCAAGATTTTAATGAAACGTAGAATCAACCAAAGATCGAAAATAAAATTTTTAACTACCACCATTTGAGTTTACGTATAATAATCGAAAGACCGTTTGGAATTTGAAAGAAAAAATTCGCAATCCTACATAGCGAATATAAAGTACAAGTAAATGTTATTATTGCTGTAGTGGATATTTGCAATTTCTTACGAAGATAAAACGAAAGAGACCTGAAATTCATGACATATAACAATAATCTCGATCTTGCTCCATAAGAATTACTAGAAAAGCACTACATTATTCGAATGTCCGGGAATAATGACATTAACTAGTTGAAAAAAATGCAACAAATTTTATTGCAATCGTTGGAGATAAAATACGAATATGTTATTCAGAATTGTTATATCATGTACCATTATTGTGGTTGAATTATCAAATTTTCGGATTAAGTAACTTCTCAAATATACGTTTATTTTAGAACGATACAAATACGTTAACAATATATTTATTAATGATAAAATAATCCGCTTTCATGCTCCTTTCAAATAACCATTTCAAATGATATTTCGTAACATAAAAACGTTTTGTATTTCATCAAACATGTTCCTTTCAAATGCTCCTTTCACATGTCCCTTCCGAACAAACGCAACCTTAGTCATTTATGTAAGAATTAGTCTCTGATTCTATGCATTCTTACATAATTGATAATCTTGATAATCAAGAAACCTTAATCAACTTCCGTTCATATAAGCGAGTTTCAAATAGATTCCAATTGTTATATTCTTTAGGATCTGTATAGATCATACTCTTATTTTGAGTGCCCAGCCGAGTTTGGTCAAATATAGTTTCAAAATAACATTAACTGTAAGGAACTACGTTTGATGTATGAGGGTCTGTCTAGTGCCTTCATGATTCAAGAAATGATATGATATGCATATCCATGTCAATTTTTTCAACCAGATATGTTAAACTTCGTCAATGTTTCAGCTTTACATAACGGCAAGAAAGGAGGAGCGCCGGCGTCAGCTTTACAATGGTTGATAGTTGACCTATTTATACAGAAGATTCCATAATCGTACGATTATAGGGAATGCTTATCAAATGCAGGATTAGAGCATTTGGCAACAAGACCCCACTAAGGATTATCATTTACTTCAAACTTTATGACCGTCTTTTTGCAGTTTTGGTTTCATTCCTCTTGCCAGTGATTAGAGACAAACTATGAAACAGATCTTCTACTGTTTATAAATTATCATCTGTACCTGCATATAGTATAGAATTATTGAGTATTGATGGTGTTGTTATTGAGGTGAAGCCTTGTATTTTGCACATGGCTTTATTTATGACTTTTCCGTCGTAAACCCAGTCAATCATCATTGTCAGTTTAAACCTTTTTATTCTTTGAAGAGTATAGTTTGCAAAATGCAGCAATTTCATATTAAAACATAATATGCTGTTTTAAGAAAATTATGTATAAAGGTTGAAGGAACGCGCAAAATCTCAACATAAAACATTCACCAGATATGAGAATGGTCAATTGATGCACAGACAACTTGATGTTAAAATTTATAATAAAAAAGCCGGTCAGCTATGGTAAAAGTTGAATTATTGCATTACCACTACTCTATTATGAGTGCAATTTGCCACTAGCTTAGCACATCGGTTTCAGAGGTGGGTGAGAGAATAATTGTATATTTTAGTTGGACAAATACTAATTTCCTGATAATGCTCATGATTGGTCACTGGAATTTATTCCATAGTTAGCATTTTCTTTTGTTTTATATCCTTTGGGATTAGATTTCACACAAATGTCTGTGAATCAACTCAAATAAACGCGGAAGCGATAAGTTTGTATTTTAATATGATAAAACAAACAGAAACAAAAGAATAAAACATCAAATCACGAAAGAAAGTAATATAGAGTTCTTACATGGATTCATAGTAGTTTTACTATCGCGAGATAGTGTATATTCATTTTGGAGTGGAGATTTTTATTATTTTTAAGAAAAACGAAGTTGAAAAGATTGACAATGAAGGATAAGAAGAAAATTAAGAAATACAACTTGAAGTGATTGATTTATGATCATAAATCAATATCTTATCAATTCTCCTATTATGTTTATCTTTTTAATGCTATGAAAGAAATAATATATTTGAGTAATTATCTCAAAGGGTTTTAGGCTCAAGGAAAAAGTTAGAAAAAAATTTAGTTTCAGAGACAAAAAGTTTATTTTTTAGGCTGAAGGACACTTTTTAGTGTAAATCACAGAATGATAATTGTAACTATCATTTTCAGTTTACACTAAAAAGTGTCCTTCAGACTAAAAAAACAAACTTGGTGTCTCTGAGACTAAATTTTTTTGCAACTTCTTCCTTATGCCTATTTACATATCTTTTCAAATCTTCTGCAATTAGATATATTTTATCATTAAAATTAACAATATCTTTCAAAATTCTATCTAGTATGAAAATGTTGTATCACCAAACCAAATAACCTTATTAACAAAATATTGTGACAGCCTTTTATATTTTATTTTCCAAAAACCTTGAATGATATCAACCATATATATATATATATATGTTCACTATATTATATATATGTAGCATAATACTAGCAACTAGAAAATTTCTTAGACAGCCTTTTCACAGGAAACATTATTCGTGAACATTATGACATATATTTTTTTTAGATTGCAAGGGAGGGTCGTGTGCAATAATTTACATGGTGTTAGGTTGTAGAAAATGACTCGCTTATCAAACTGCTCCTGGATTGATTAAGTGGAATCAAACAACTATTAGTTGGTGTTATGTCATGATGGCAACTAGAATTAGACATGATATGCAAATTTGTATGCAGTTGCTTTCAAAATAGTGAATTTTCTTTGGTGATGTAAAGCTGTAATTGGTTCAAAGATAGTGATATTGAACTAGCCTAAGATTGGATTCATAAGATAATCCATGAATATAAATACATTGTATGATTGTTTACTCAAATCGGCTTTTATGTATTTTCTTGTTATGTATTAGTTAATTCTTTTACACAGCTGGGTTAAAACACAAAATTGATCAGGACGGCTTTTAGATAAATCAAATAATGTGTATTTAATTGCTTTTTTCCCCCTTAAGCAGGAACATAGAAGCAGCATTTTGATTCTGTAATGAAAAACGAACAGAAGACAAGCATGCAATAATTCAATAACGTATCCACTTCTCTGTTCAACAAGAACCACTCTGTAAACGAAATCTGTATGTATGCATTTAGGTGTAATCTAAATTTTTTTAGCTAACTTTCTCTATCATGGAATACACAGATGCTAATCTAGTTTCAAGTTGCAACTATTATTTTTAGACATTAAATGCAGGCTGAAAATAAATCATAACAGAATTCTTGTTTTCAATCTAAAGTACGGGAATAGGACTATAATCACATTTCAGTTAACTGAATCCTTTCATTTACAAATAAACCACAAGTATATCATATTTTTGTATAATTGGAATCAAAACTCTTCTATATATTTTGATTTGATTTTTGTTTTTTTTTGCTTTTGTACTACCTAAAAGCAACCAACCCCACAAAACTCAAGAACATCAAAGCCCCAAAACCTGTACATACCAAATCCAACATTCCTTCTCTTCTAACTTTACGATCAAGTCTTTCCTTCTTCTTCCTCATAAACTCTTCATACTTCTCCTTAACCTCAAACTCCTCTTTTACCCCTACCCTATCCCCTTCCATAGCCGCCTTCAAAATGACCAAACTACCCTTCCCAGACATGGACATCCCGTCCAAATTCTCAACCCTCATGTTCATCTCTGTCACATACCCTGTCTCCTCTGCACACGTAATAACCACACTAACTGCGCATTCCCTTAAAATAATGGCAAATCGAACCAGCGTCTCTCCTGTGTACCAGTGCCTGTCTATTGAAACCGGCCTTCTGCTCGATATGTTTATTGCACGTTTGCTCTCGGGGTCGATCACCACCCAGCTCAGAGTCAGCTCTTCTGGGTCGATCACGGGCATCGGGTATGGATCCGGGTCTTTTTTATCAAGCCCGTCTACCCGGAAGGGCAATGTCAAGAACCACGAGGACGATGTGTCGGTGTCAACCACACGGGAAAATACTGGAACACCCTTGTGGAACAGGTCTATGGCTGATATGAGTTTGCCAGGTAGCGGTGGGGTGTTTTCGTCGTCGTCCTTTTCAAAGCACTTCCCTGTTTGTTCCTGATAGCTTGTACTGACCTCTTTGTCAGCTGAACATGGAAAGGGGAAGGAGTCGGAGAAGAAATTACGATACTGTCCAGGTACGGAAAGCAAAGACGAAAGGCGTGGATTGGAGAGAGAAGGCCAGGTGGAGAGGCAGAGATTCTGCCAAAGGCCAGAATTGGAAGCCAGGTCGCGAAAAAGAGAAGCAGATGAACTGGCGACTGCAAGAGTTGGACCATCCATTTTACTCAGGGTTTGAAGAATGATGTCGTTGTGCAAATCTGATATTGTGGTGGCAGAAGCAGCCATTACTTTTTTAGGAGAAGAAGAAGAAAAGAAGACTGAAATGATAAGGTAAGGAAAGAGAACAAGGTGTGTGTATATATAGTAGTGGAATAGAAGAGTTTTTGTGCTTGTAATTTGACCGTGTGTCTCTTGCCTTTTGCACGTTTTTTGCAGGGGGATATGCACTCTCTTGGCGCGTTCTATGCACACAGGCTTCTAATTTAACTTGTGAGTTTCTTCTCTTTTTAGCATTCATGGTCATTTGTACATTTAGGAGTAAATGAACCTCATAATTTCTATGTTTAATGGTGAAATCTCTGGCATTAGTTCAATCATATTGCATGGGCCTACACGAATTAGTTATGGGCTTTCTGTTTGTGCACGTTTATGTGTATTCTAGAATTTGTTCATAATAAATACGGTAATTACTTGTTTGCGGTTGTAAATAGTCTGTTTATAAGGTGAACCAATAAATTAGATATGGAAGACAGTGGAAGTAGTAGTTAGTTTAAGGCACAAATGAGAAAAAAATGGTGAAGAGTTAGTTAACATGGCTGTTGGATTATTAGTGGTGATTTGTTTGAAGTTGGTTTATGATCAGAATTAGTATGAAATTTTCCTAAACAGATAAGGTGCAATTAATCAAAGTTAATATGTTTTGTATCAAATCAAATAATTAATACATCTGTATTAGTGATAAAATCTGATTTATATTTTTAACCGTTTCTTTATTCATATGGACAAATTAAAATTATAATATGTGTGTATATTTATGATCATGCCTATCTAGATAGAACTTTTTTTGCACTTATTCAAGTAGGACCCGTGTATACATCAAGTTCCATGAATGGTCCTAGTATTTAAAAGCTTACAAATTCATTCTGGATACTCCTCCATTTTTTTCTATTGATATTGCTAGTTCTCTAGGAGTTAGAGCCATTGTGGTTGAGAATTCTTTAAAATGAAAGTTAATAAAATTCTATGAAATATACAAGCAAAGGTTTTTTTTTTTTTCCCCTTCTTTTCTTTTATCTAGTGCAATGAAAAACTATTTTTATTTTTAGTGCATTTATGCCTTTAATCAGTTCTGGTGAACTATGAGTTCTATAATGTCGATCATTAAGAATTCTGACTTTAAGCATCATTGAACAAATTATAATCCTTGATTAGCATATAACTTCTCATTATTTTATACATGTTTATTACAGAGTCGGTAGGGAGATATGGTCAGATTAGTATGCATGAACTCATCGATCGGTTTGATAAGGATATGGGATTACTTTATTCATTTGAATTATTTTATGATTTATCATCAAGTCTCCTTTATATAAAAATCGGACAACGACCAAAGCCCAAATAGACAGTTTAGAAATTACGTTATGGAGGTAAGTCTTAATCCCATCTTTTAAATGAAACCACAAATATTAAGCACGTAATTTCCTTCTGTCTGCAGTCTTCTAAAGGTCGTTTTCATTCTTCTTTGTTTATTTTATTTTTAAATGATTATTTCCATCTTTTCATGTAATTCATGTATATCACTTAGTTACATATAATGCATTGTGTGTATTTTTGACAACTTTTTTTAAGTAATCTAAACTTTTTACTAGTAATTTATTTTAATTGTAGCATTTGAAAACTTCTTCTTGCAAATGTTGGATATTCAGTTTAGCCCTAATCAATTCAAGAGAAATCAAAACTGTAAACAAACGGAGATTAGCGGAAGCGTACCGGAATCCATTGAATCAATTTGTATGAAATTTTGATCTTTCAAGAATACAGTTTCTACTTTCTGTTTGCGTTTCTCTCTGACGGGGAAGAAGAGAAAACAAAAGTACGTACTGTTTCTCGGGGACCAGACCGTTTTATAACGGACTAAAATCAGTTATGTAATATTTACATTTTGGCCCCTCAACAAATTGTAAATACCACTTATTTATACCCCAATGTATAATAGCATTATACATTTTAACATATGTGCCCAAAACAAAAATTTAATCTAACAATCTCCCACTTGGGCAACATATGTTTCTTTATAAATGTACAATCTTATGAGCTCAAAATCTGCTATTAAATAAACGTAATCTTTAACAATCTTGTCCATCAACCATATCTATATAAGATCATAGTGGTCTTTGCCATATTAATCATGACTAAACCCATCAATGGTCACATACATATATATAGTCAAATGACATAGATCAACCTATTTTCAATTGGTCCTCCTTAAACTTAAGTGAGGTCAGAATCAAAACAATAAAACAGAGTGAATGAACCGAATACTTTATTTCTGATCAGAAAGTTAAACACATGAATGTCTTAAAGTAAATATACAACACATATAATACAAACTCCCACTAAACCATAATATTCTCAAGCAATACAACACCCATATGAGCAGTGTGCTCATGAAAGACCTTGGGTGGTAAACCTTTTGTGAGCGGATCCGCTATCATGAAGTTTGTTCCAATATGCTCTATAGATATATGTCCACTCTGCACTCTTTCTTTCACAACTAAGAATTTTATGTCAATATGCTTTGACTTAGTTGAACTTTTGTTATTATTAGAATATAACACTGCTGACTTATTATCACAATATAACTTCAGCGGTCTTTCTACATTTTTCAAAATGCGTAGCCCAATGATAAAGTTGCGTAGCCATATTTCATCGTTTGATGCCTCATAACATGCTACAAATTCCGCTTCCATGGTGGCAGAAGTCACAAGTGTTTGTTTAACACTTTTTCAAGATATAGCTCCTCCAGCCAACAGATAAATATAGCATGATGTAGACTTTCTGCTATCTTGGCATCCAGCAAAATCAGAATCAGAATACCCTATGACCTCCAAATGATCTGATCTTCTATAAGTGAGCATGTAATCTTTTGTTCTCTGAAGATACCTCATAACCCTCTTGGCTGCTTTCCAATGGTCTATACCAGGGTTGCTTAAGTATCTGCCTAACATCCCAATAATGTATGCAATATCTGGACGTGTACATACTTGAGCATACATTAGACTCCCAACGGCTGAAGCATAGGGAATCTTTTGCATTTCTTGAATTTCAAGATTGCTTTTAGGGCATTGACTAAGACTGAATTTATCTCCTTTAGCAGCAGGGGTATCTCCTGGTCTACAATCTTGCATGCCAAACCTTTTGAGTACTTTATCAATATAGCTCTTTTATGATAATCCAAGAATACCCCGAGATCGATCTCGAAGTACCTGAATACCCAATAAAAAAGAGGCGTCCCCAAGATCTTTCATCTCAAAATGTTTAGATAGAAATTTCTTGGTTTCGTGCAATAAGCCTATATTGTTAGTGGCAAGTAAGATGTCATCGACATATAGAACCAGGAATATATGTTTACTCCCACTGAACTTGTGATACACACAATCGTCAACAATATTCGTCTCAAATCCAAACGAGATGATTACTTGATGGAATTTGTGGTACCATTGACGAGAAGCTTGCTTAAGTTCATAGATGGATTTTGTTAATTTGCAAACCATATTCTTTGGATCTTCCAATACAAAGTTTTCTGGTTGTACCATATAAATTGTCTCATCAATGTCTCCATTGAGAAACGCCGTCTTAACATCCGTCTGATGTAACTCAAGATCAAAATGAGCAACAAGTGCCATAATTGTTCTAAAAGAGTCTTTCGATGAAACTTGAGAGAAAGTCTCTATAAAATCGATACCTTCCTTTTGAGTATAGCCTTTTGCTACAAGACGTGCCTTATACCTCTCCACATTACCTTTTGCATCCCTCTTGGTTTTAAATATCCATTTACAACCAATTGGTTTTGCACCTTCTGGTAATGGGACAAGTTCCCAAACTTTATTGTCTTGCATGGACTTCTACTCCTCATTCATGGCATCCATCCACTTTTGAGAGTTAGCACTTTTCATAACATGATGAAAGTTGATTGGGTCATCTTCCATCATTCCAGTATCATTCTCTTGTTCTTGGAGAAATACAATATAATCATCTGAAATAGCACTTCTCTTTTCTCTCATGGACCTCCTTAATGGCACTGGTTCTTGAGGTTGTTGAGTTTGTTCTTCTGGAACAATAACTTCATTTTCAATAAGGGGTTGTATAACATTGTCTTGTTGAGGTTCCGGAATCACTTCTTGATCAATGATAGGTGTAAGCAACTGTATAACATTGTCAAAAGTGATAATAGGAACTGGGTTTGAATCCAATTCCTCCTCAAAAGAAACGTCTTTAACTTTATTTCTCCCCCCAAACTCAATATCCTCAAAGAATACTGCATTTCCCGTCTCAAAAATATTCTTAGCTATGGGATCATAAAACTTATAGCCCCTAAAACGCTCAGAATAACCAATAAAGTAGTTGCTCACTGTTTTGGAATCCAGCTTCTTTTCATGTGGCCTATAAGGCCTTGCCTCAGCTGGACAACCTCAAATGTGAAAGTGCTTTAGACTAGGCTTTCGACCTGTCCAAAGTTCATAAGGTGTTTTTGCAGCTGCTTTAGTTGGTACTCTATTGAGAATATAAGCTGCTGTCTTTAATGCTTCTCCCCAGAGGGAATCAGGTAAGGTGAATTGAGCAATCATACTCCTTACCATATCCTTAAGAGTTCGGTTTCGTCTTTCAGCAACACCATTCATGCTAGGTGATCCTGACATGGTGTACTGTGGGACAATACCACATTCCTCTAGGAATTTAGCAAACGGTCTTGGACGTTGTTCACCTGAACCATCATATCGACCGTAGTACTCACCACCACGATCAGATCTGACACTTTTAATTCTTTTGTTGAGTTGATTTTCAACTTCAACTTTATAAGCTTTGAACACATCCAGTGACTGTGATTTTTCATGAATTAGATATAGGTAGCCATAACGTGAGTAATCGTCTATGAATGATATGAAATATTGTTGACCATTCCAAGATGCCGTAGGGAAAGGTCCACAAATATCTGTATGAATTAATTCTAAGACGTCTGAAGATCTATTTGCACCTAATCTTTTAGTTTTGGTCTGTTTTTCCTTGATGCAATCTACACAAACGTCAAAGTTTGTGAAGTCAATAGATTCTAAAATACCATCAGGTACTAAGCGCTCAACTCTACCTTTTGAGATGTGACCTAAGCGCTTATGCCATAAAGATGCTACATTTGTTTTATTTAATTTACGTTTAGTACCACGTGATTCTACATGCAAGGTTTCATTATAGGATGCAACTGTTTCCAACAAATAAAGATTGTCATACGCATTTAAATAACCAGTTCCAACAACATTTGAATTCAAAGACAAAGTAAACTGATTGTTTTCAAATGAACAACAATATCCAAATTTGTCCAACACAGAAACAGAAACCAAATTCCGTCTAAATGACGGTACAACAAAAGTGTTTTTTAAATCCAAATAAAAACCAGTTTCTAACAACAATCTAAAATGTCCAATCGCTTCCACTTCTACCGATTGTCCATCGCCCACAAAGATGTGTCTTTCACCATCACTTGGCTTTCGGTAGCTCAGGCAACCCTGCATAGAAACACTTATGTGAGTGGTAGCACCAGAATCTATCCACCAAGTGTTTCTAGGTACTGAAGATAAATTAACTTTAGAACAGACCAAAGTAACAAACATACCTTTCTTTTCACGCCATGCATGATATTTGGTACATTCTTTCTTCATATGTCCAGGTTTGTGACAAAAGAAACAACCGTCTTTTTCCTTTTGTTGTTTCTTTTGATTGGGATCCTTAGCAGCTTCATTTTTAAATTTTCTTTTCTTGCCCTTTGCTTTAGAGGTGCTGGCCAAATGGGCACTCTCAGTCTTATCTTGCTTCAGCCTTTCTTCCTCTTGTACACAATATGAAATGAGCTCATTAAGAGTCCACTTCTCCTTTTGACAGTTGTAACTGACCTTAAATTGACTGAATTATGGAGGAAGCGAGATAAGCACTAAATACACAAGCAAGTCATCCGAAAGCTCAAGCTTTGGTGTCTTTAATTTTGAAGCAATGTGAGACATTTGCATAATGTATTCCCTTATGTTTTCCTTGCCTTTGAACCTCATGGAAATAAGTTTCTTCAAAAGAGTACTTGTTTCCGCCTTATCGCTTTTGGCAAAGCGTTTCTCAATTTCAGCAAGGAAATCTGTGGCATCGGTAATCTCTTCGGATACCGCACCCCTAAAAGCCTCAGGTATGCCCCGTTTAATGATCATAAGACTCATGCGATTTGAACGGTCGTATTTCTCAAAAATTCTCCTTTCCTCGGAGGTACTACCATCTGTAAGAGAAGCAGGCCGATCCATCCTTAATGCAAGGTCCAGATCCATGCAACCAAGAACAATTAATATGTTCTCTTTCCAGTTCTTAAAGTTATTACCATTAAGGACCGGTACTGAATTAAGGTTAGCAGATACAGTGGCAACAGCTGAAACAGAAAACGAATAAAATTATATAAATTACATGCTCTTAATGACTTCATATAAAACAAAAAATTCAAATAATGGTTAATCACATCTCAAGATACCAAACACATCATTAATATCAAGTCTTTGGACGGTAAAATTAACTGTAAGCGGTACTCTTGTTGTAGTAATCAAACGTTGACAATAAATTATGTCAAACAATATGCAATCTTTGGACTGTCATATTGCTCACATAAAATTCCTTATAATTGTCACACATTTATCATCACAAGTACGTATGAAATTCGGCCAAATATTAATTCACCTTTGGGTTCGTTAATAAATGCATGAACTACATACACACAATTATTTTGATATTTTAATTAGAATAATCTACACAAAAGTGATCGCTTTGGCGATATTTTGTTTCAATTAAACCATTTAAAATATAAAATATCCTTAAGAAAACCAAATTCGAATTAAAAAAAAAATTTAAAATTTTTTTCAGACATGGTAACAAGACGTCAGTCATTATAGCATACTGATGTTGTCAAGATATATTTGCACAAGAACTTTATCTCAATTGCAATTGGACAATCTAAGTAAATTATACATTAAATTAGATTAGGCAATCTATTATGCATTACTTGTAAAGGCGAAATGTTTGGTCTGTTGCACAATAAAATCTGTTCCAACCAGAAAATCATATTAAGCATTGTGCATTGCCTCTGTCTGAAACAAGCATGCTTCTGTTTGCCTTTTTTTTTTATTGAGAACACTTTCAATTATATTTTTGAAGACGTGCATTCCATTCTTTGGCAAAATAAAATAAATAACCCAGATATGCAATTTCTAGTGTATTTGCATTAGAAACAATAGTCTGTTTCAGTTCATACTTCTGATGTAGTTAGTTTCAGTTCATGCTTCATTCAAAAAGTTGCAATGAGAGCGAATTATCCTCATATGGACTTTACTCTTTGTTATACTAGTACCGATAAAAGATAAATGGATGCTAATTATAATTGTGAGGATGTTAAATTTTGCTAAGAAATCAATCTCGGAGACTGTAATAATAATTATTGTAAATTCACATCTCATTGGTGTTAGTGTCAAATCTTAAACAACCGATATCCTTCAGTTTGTATCCTTCAGTTTGTTTAAACAGAAAGATGTTGAATAGACCATTTTGCAGGCTACCCAATGTTTCACGCAGAGCGATTATAACAATAGAAAATGCAACAAACATTTTCAAGCAACCGATATCGAATATTACTGCAAATTCTTAAGAATCAATTTAGGGTGAGCTCTGATACCAATTGTTGGATATTCAATTTAGCCCTAATCAATTCAAGAGAAATCAAAACTGTAAACAAACGGAGATTAGCGGAAGCGTACTGAAATCCATTGAATCAATTTGTATGAAATTCTGATCTTCCAAGAATACAGTTTCTACTTTCTGTTTGTGTTTCTCTCTGACGGGGAAGAAGAGAAAACAAAAGTACGTACTGTTTCTTGGGGACCAGACCGTTTTATAACGGACTAAAATCAGTTATGTAATATTTACATCTTGACCCCTCAACAAATTGTAAATACCACTTATTTATACCCCAATGTATAATAGCATTATACATTTTAACATATGTGCCCAAAACAAAAATTTAATCTAACAGCAAAAATATTTTAATGGTTGAAAATTGAGAAGTAATTATTTATTTGCTTATAATTTACAAAGCAAATTCATAAGCTATTTTGACGAAGTAATTCTACTTGAAAGTTAAATCAGCAAACACTTGTACTTAAACTTATTATCTAAACTTCTTTTAAGAAAATGCAAAATAAGCTGCTACCAACAGGCTCTAAGTATGAAACTTTTCTACCAACATTGTGTGGAATAAAAAACGAATAAGTGTGGATACATTAAAATAAAGGACAAAATTTAAAATTAGATCCGAGAAACTAACATATTTCAACTTTATGCCTCATTCAAAATTTATTACAAAAATATATCTCATTTTGCTTTATACAGCAATTTATGAATGCGCAAGCGTAAATTTTTTTTTTTCAAAAATAACACTTCCGCATTCTTTTTTTCAAAAACAACACTTGTGAATTTCGAAAATGCTCAAGCACAATTTTTTTTAAACAGCACTTGCGCATTCTAAATTTGCGCAAATATGAATTTGTTTTTAAAAAAAATACGCTTGCGCAATTCATGTATGCGCAAAACTAGGCCTATTTTCGTAATACATTTTAAACGAAGTCTAAAGTTGAAATAAGTTATTTTTCGTGGTCTAATTTGAAAATTTGTCCTAAAATAAACCAGAGAAACATAAAATAGAATTTCTAAAAGGTGAGATAACAGATTTTTGTGTACCAATGTAGGTAGCACAGAACAAAATTATTTTTTTCATAGGCAACAAAAAGAAAATCATTTTGTGGATCTAATTAAAAACGAGAAGAGAACAACTTTAGTTTATAATTTGGGCAAGGAAGAATAGTTGGGAAAGGGCTGATGTTTGTATTCTCTTTTTGCCCTCTTTCTCTGGATGTGGTAAACGTATGAGTCAAGTAGGGAAGTTTGGCTATCATTTTCAATGTGAAATCATCATATACCTAGTCCTTTTTATACTGCCAAATCCAATCCATAGCAAGTTGCATATGTTTGAAAATAATAATAATAATATTACTCTAAAGACAATTCAGATTCTGACCAAAATGACAGTAAAATCATTTACTCGTCTATAATAATAATAATACGTATAATAAGAAAGTATGGTGGTGCAGATTTTTTTTTTCTTTTTTTCCTGTGACTCAAACGAGTTGGCATTAGCTTTTGTCTTGGTGTATTTGTTTTTAGCGTAGCTTAAGGACCATTTGGCAAAATTTCACTATGATATTATTTTATTTTATTTTATTCGTGTCTAGTAGTTTAACTATTATGTCGAATAATTAGTTAAATATATATTTTATTCAATCATACTATTATAAACTGTGTTTTTGGTTACATATAGAAGATTATATTCTGTCTCTGTGTAACTTAATACCGAACTGATAATTTATGCTTTGCAGAAATTAAGCGGTACCATATTAGTGCAGTTACAATTCAACAGTTCTTTTGGTGTTTGTAGAAAAAAAAAATGATTGAAACCATATGGTAAGTGAGTATCCCAAAGTACAAATATCAATTCATCAAACAAACCGAAGGAAGTTTTGCCTTACCGCAACATGCTATTTGGAACTCTCTGAAGCCGGTAAAATCTGCAATATTTATCGCACCTGTCCTCTTTTGATTGTCTCTTCCTACAACCTTTCAATTGTTTTCTACTACTTGGTAAACTTAGATTGACATTTATTAACAAATTCGGAATCTCCATTTCCGCTGGCACTGGTTCCTCCTCCAACCCATTGTCGATTTCTTAATTCATTCCTTCTTGTTAAATTTTGACGACACTATATGAAGATTTGTAGAGGTCGAAAGTAGCTTCGTAACGGGGGAAACGGTTCGTAAATCGTAGTTTGAATGTGAAAGTTATAAGAGAAAAGGTGAAGTGAGCTAAATTGACAAAGGTCAGAAGTCTGAGACGACTTCCGTCTGTTTTTCACGTGTGGACTTGACGTAAAGATTTGCGATATCTGCAGGGACAATTTTAGAACATTGCCTAGGGATTCTATTTTCCTATATAAGCTAGCTTCAGGTTTCAGATCTAGGATGTGCGTGCAAGCAAATGCAAGAGATTAGCTTCCACAAATCAATTTCTAATTAGAATTTTGATCATTGTATTCAATCTCTTGTGCGCTTCTCATCAATATTAATAAAAGCTCTCTCTTAAAGTGGATATACACTAACACAACGTTAGTGGAACCACTATAAATCGCTGTGTGATTTATTTTTCGCTATTGCTTTGATTTTTATATTGCTCGTTTGGGATTGTGATTGCTTTTGGATTGATTGAGATTAAAATTTAGTTATTGATTCGTTGTTTTTAGACTTCTTGCCACGATCCCGTCTTCCGCTGTGCTTGTGGGGTTTCAATTTGAATAGTCTCGAGTCGGAATTCCGCTCCGACATTTGGTATCAGAGCATTGGCGTTGGTAGGCGGTTGTAGAAATGTCTGAATCAAGTAGTAACTCAAGTAGTTCCTCAATGGGTAATCCAAGTGGTGTAGCTCCTTATGTACGTGGTTCGTATGCAGCTTCAGGATCACAATTGGTAACAGACAAGTGGAATGACGATAATGATTTTGAAAAATGGCAATGGAAGATGAAATCGGTTCTAAGGAGAAATCAGGTAGTGTTTGACACACATTTGTTGCCTGTAGGCATCTCATGTTGAGAGAGAGGAGATGGAAGAGTGAGCATTCTCTGAAAATCTACAGGGTGGATCGTGTAATGTATATGCAAGCATATGTGATAAAATATATGATGCAATTAAAACAATCTTAATTTTAATCTAAGTAAACATAGAATAAGCACACCAGGATTCTATACTGGTTCAGACCTCCCGTCCTACATCCAGTCCTGAAGCTCCCTTTCGGAATTCGACTATCAAGCACCCTCGCTTCGTTTGGAGGAATATGCTTGGTTACAATAAGTTGTCTTGTTAAATGTGTGTTTTAGTATAACACGGATGTTGACTAATTAGTACAATTGTTTCCAATATATATTTAGAGTATTGTCTATGAAGATCAGAATATATGAAAGAATGAATATAAGTATAGATTGCTAGAGTGCAGAGATCAAGAATATATGATAGATTATAGAATTAAAGAGCGTTAGTATGTAAAGTAATTTGTTCCCTTGATTCTTGATGTTATATATAATTGTAGATGGGTATCTTAAGTAGTTGCATCCATTAACGAGTGCTGTACAGTTGCTTCTGTTGATGATGAAGAGTTGCAGCGAAGAGAAGCGGAGATGTCCATTCGAATGTGACAGTTGAAGTTGTTATTTGAAATCCGAGTTTGAAATCAGACGTTTGGAATATGTTTCAGACATCTGATATTATATGTATTTTTGAATATAGTACTAGATAGACGTTTGAATGCAATTGTCAGACGTCTGGTTCAGCTTGTATGTTGTTCCAGAGAACAGTTTCAGACGGTTGGCTTGTGCACCCAGACGTCTGATATTGTGCATATCAGTTTTTGTGCTCTTTTTCTTGTGCTTCTTTTTTCCTATCGACTTGTAGTCTCTTGTAGTGTTCTTTAAGCCTTGTTCTTGTCTTTCTAGTGATGTTGTAGCAAGGACATGTATATATAAATATATGTGCATATTTGATTTCTATTGTATATTTGTTTTCATCGAAACCATAGAGTTGATTTTCTAACAATCTCTCACTTTTTGATGATGACAACTATACAACGTACTTATATATAATTTTATAAATCTCCCTTTGAATATGTGCTTTCCATTATTTATTGTGTTTTTTATTATTTCTCCCCATTTGGCATTATCAAAAAGCAGTAATAACTTTAATTGTAGATGTCATGTCCATACCATTTACTATTTACCAATCGTTGTAAGGTTATATGAATATACACAGAAATAACACACCAAAAAGCAATTTTCATTGATCATAATAATCGATTACATTCATAAATTTTTTGCATTTTTATACAAAAGATGGAATCCTAAAAATCTAAGGATCTTTTGGGGAAGCTTTATCTTGATCATCTCCTTCATCTTCATTCTTGGAAGAGCTAGCTTGTTTTTAGGAGATGACGGAGCGTGTTCGAGAGGTTCTTTCTCCTCGTCAAAAAGTTTGGAATGTTTTGAAGGAGGAGGAGAAGACACCGGAGTTGGCCAATCTTCTAAAGGTGTTGTAGGACCATAAACTCTTTGAAGAACCTCTTTTAGAACGAATAATGCAGTCGAAAGTGACGTTTCAACTGTGGCTAGGTGAGAAACAAAAGATGTTTCAAAACTATCAATGCGCTTAGCCAATAATTTTTGATTTCGAGATAAAATAAGCTGATTTTGGAGAGTTAAATCGGAATACTCTCATTTGGATTCGTCTCAGTGCGAGTCTCCAAAATATTATATTGGCACGTATAATCAAATGGTCTAGTAGGAAGAGGAGTATTCTCGTGATGGTTCAGGTTGTGTTTGAGATGGAGGCCTCGCTTGTCCGGCTTGACGACGTTGCGTCCACTCTTCAAATGACATAAAATGCGGAGGATTTTTCGGTAAGTGCATTAGAGAGATTTTTTGTTGAAGCATATTTCGGAGAAATCTCTTCAAGAGTGGATAAATATGAGGGAATGTTGTGAGCTCTTAGAAGTCTCATGATGTATGTAGGATAGATGATGGATGGGCGTAATCGAGTCCAAAAATGTTTGAGCTCGTCAAATATAAAATTTGCCCAATTAATCTTTGTTCCACTGAATGTAGCATATAGGGCCTTGTGTCTAACTCCTTGATTTGCTCATGACTACCAAGGTGAAGAATGATAGTGTTGATAATCATTCTAGTGAGAAGTCTCGCCTTAGGTCTTAGGTATTTAGATGCAGATTTAGGTATTTCATCTTCCCATGTTTGATGTGTGATATTATCTCTTGGTTTGAGACGCATGTTCGGAATGTTATATAAATCTTCTCCCATGCCGGAACATCCGAGAGTTTGGCTTATGATCCCTGGAGTAAGTCTAATTGTGCTGCCGTAAACACTTGACCATAGCCAATTATCATCGTTGTCAGTGTTTCAAACTGTTGTGCTATCTAAATTAGCATAGAAAATAAACATGGCTAGCTGATCGGTTCGGATGTTATTGGGATTAAAGGATATCAATGTTTCTAATCCAGCACTTTCGCACATTTCGTCTAAATCAATAATTGGGAACTTTAGCAAATTATAAAATGGACTTGTAACTTTTTATGAACATCCTCGTATCTCTTGATTGAATTTGGTACACGATTCATCCATTGCTCAATTTGATCGTCAGAGCAAACTTGCGTGTTGGATGAAATTGCTTTGTCTTGCTTTCGCTTAGAGATCTTAGGGTTTTTTGTTTTAGAAGCCATGGAATTCGAGTGAGTTTGGAAGAGAGAGTGATTTTGAGAAATAGAGAATCGACTTTGCTGTAGAAATGAAATGAAACGAAACGTAAGTGAGAAAAGTAAAAAAAAAAAAGTAGACGTTATCAGGTTACTTAAGAGTGTCGATTGAATTTCAGACGTCTGTAAGGTGAATCAGACGTCTGATTTAACCTAGTTTGAAGACAGTAAATAGAATCAGATGTCTGGTTGTTGGTGGCAGACATCTGGAATTGATTAATTTGTAAATTTTAAAAGGCGGAGAGAATTATCAGACGTCTGGATGTAGAATTAGACGTCTGGAATATGTTGATTTGTAATTTTTGTAGGAAAGATAGTTTTCTCAGACGTTTGGATATAACATCAGACATCTGAAAATGGCCTGAGTTTGTATCTTAAGGAGGCAGAGACTTTGTTCAGACGTCTGGTCAATTGTTTAGACGTTTGGAATAGACTGGTTTGTATTTTCTATTAGGCAGAGATAATTTTCAGACGTCTGGAATGTTATAGCCGACGTTTGATATATGCACGATGTTTAAATTTGAGTGATACAAGAGTGTCAGACGTCTTATGGTAATGTTCAGACGTCTGAAATGGCCAGTCTGTTTTAAAATAGCCTAATTTTGAAGGGTGTTGCTTATTTTTTGAGAGATTGATTTTAATAAAACATAATATTATTATTTGTGAAACAAAATACAAATATACGTAGATAAAAATACAATAAGAATAAGTAAATTTATTTAGATGAAGATGGATCATTGTGATCTTCAGACTTGCCATCCCTCCACGGCTTGAGTGAAGACCAAATATTTCCACGTTCGTTGGTTCTTGGAGAACCAGAGAATCGCCTAGGTGAAGGTTCCAAAGGTGTACGATAAGAAGCAGAGAGAACCAAAGGATTGCAAGGAATCAGAAGTGGTTCATGTACGTCCTTCTTTCGTGAATTGCAAAATTTGATCGCCACTTGCTCTAGAAAACTTAGTCGTCGCGCAGTGAACTTTTTTTCAAAGTATAATTCTCGTTGTAAATCTATTTGTTGCCTTTAGTAGTGATGTATCTTATCGATTTTCTCCTTGGTGTTAGGAGAGACAAATAGAGATCGTTTGGACTTCTTTTTATCGGAAGTGAATCCCGTGTGGTAGGAGAACCACTTATATGTCGATTTCTGATTTGGTGTTGGAGTAGGAAGACGATGAGGTGTATCCGCTGAACTATCTGTTGTTGGTGTTGAGAAGGAGAGATGAGAGTTGTCGGAAGACATGCTTTTATTTTCTTGTGTAAAAAATGAAATATATATATTCTTTACCTTTTTTAAAAAAAAAAGGCTATTTAATACAAGATTTTAAAGGTTACACATAGGTTCTTTCAGAAAAAAAATTGCTAAAACATTGTTGGTTAGTGTTTAACGATTTTGATTTGTGGATAAAAATTTTTAGCCAAAAATAGAATGAATGAAAATGTAGTATTAGTTGAGAAGATCATTAAGAGAACATATTCCTAAATCGCATCGCAGTTTAACAAATGTATGTTCATTTAGTGGTTTTGTGAAAATATCTGCTATATGATTCTCGGTATTTACATATTCTAATGTAATAATTCCTTTTTCTACATTGTTACGTAAAAAATGATGTCGTATATCTACATGTTTAGTACGCGAGTGATTCACAAGGTTTTTTGATAGATTTATTGCACTGGTATTATCGCAATATATTGGCGATTGATTGATAACTTTGCCGAAATCCTTAAGTGTTTGTTGCATGTATATCTCTTGTGCACATGCTAGAGTCGTCGAAATATATTCGGCTTCACAAGTGGATGAGGAGATAATTTTGCTTTTTGCAAAACCATGAAACTAATGAATGTCCGATAAAGTGACACGTTCCGCTAGTACTCTTACGATTTGTTTTATACACCGAAATCCGCGTCGCTATATGAAACAAGTTCAAATGATGATCCTTTAGGGTAAAACAAACCGTAATCTCAAGTACTATATAGATATCGTAAGATACATTTAATGGCTCTTTGGTGAAATTCTTTTGGTTTTGCTTGAAATCGAACATAAAGACACACTCATCATAATGTCGGGTCGACTAGCTGTCAAATAACGTAAGGAGACAATCATGCTACGATAAAAAAATTCATCAAATTTTTTTCCGTTATCGTTTTTTTCCAAGTGAACACTAGTACTCATTGGTGTTGGTTTGCTTGAAGTTTTATCCATTTTAAACGACGTAATAGATCGTTACAATATTTTTCTTGATGAATAAAATACCATTTTCAAGTTGTTTTATTTGTAAACCTAAAAGGAAATTTAATTCTCCCATGCGAGACATTTCAAATTCGTTTTTCATAATATTTAAAATTTTGTACAAAGATTTTCGTTAGTTGAACCAAAAATAATATCATCTACGTAAATTTGTACAACTAAAATGTCGTTATTTTCTCGTTTAATAAATAAAGTTGTATCAATTTTACCTATTTGAAATCAGATGTAATTAAATGATTTTTAAGACGTTCGTACCAGGCACAGTGGGCTTGCTTTAAATCATATAAGTCTTTTTGTAATTTAAAAACATGATCGAGATATTTTTCGTGAACAAATAATGGAGGTTGTTCGACATATACGTCTTCTTTAATAGAACCATTTAAAAAAGCATTTTGACATCGATTTGATATAATTTAAAATTGTGATGATTTGCAAAAGCAAATAATTTACGTATAGTCTCGAGTCTTGCTACTGGAGCAAAAGTTTTGTCGTAGTCGATACCTTCGTCTTGATTATAACCCTGAGCAACTAAACGTGCTTTATTTCTAACTATATTTCCGTTTTCATCTGCTTTGTTTTTGAATATCCATTTCGTTCCAATAACTGATTGATTTTCTGGTCTTGGTATTAATTTTCAAACATTATTACGTTCAAATGATTTAGTTCTTCTTGCATAGCTATTATTCAAAAACTATCGTTTGAAGCTTCTTTATCATTTTTCGGTTCAAAATTTGACATAAATGTTATATGACTTATTTAGTTAAGTTGATTTCTAGTTACTCTGGAGTTAAGATCTCCAATGATGTTATCTTTTGGATGATCTTTTAGAATTCTAGGAGATGACACTAAAGTGTTATTTTGTGCATTTGTCTCATTATCATAAGAATTTGTTGTATTTGTTATTGGAATTATTTCTTCATCGTCATTAGTTTGATGGTTAAGAAAATTTTCATCAAACGAAACATGTAAACTTTCTTCAACCGTGTTAGTTCGTTTACTAAAAATTCTATATGTCTTGCTACGATCTGAATATCCAACAAAAATTCCTTCTGGTCGAATTTTCCCAAATTATCTTTTGTATTTATTATAAAACATTTTGATCCGAAAGTTTTAAAGTATGATACTTTAGGTTTTCTTCCAAAAAATATTTTAATACAAGTATGTTTAGTTATAGGTTACTCGATTAAAAACATAACAAGCCGTAGCAATAGTTTCATTCCAAAAATATTTTGGTAAACCACTACTATTTAATAGTGTTCTTGCACATTCTTATAACGTACGATTTTTTCTTTCTACTACACCATTTGTTGAAGTGTGCAGAGAAAAGAAAAATTATGATTTATGCCATTTTATTACAAAAATTGGTAAAAAGATCATTTTCGAATTCTCCACCGTGATCACTTCGAATATTTTTAATTTTCACATCCATTTGAGTTTTAATTCTTTTAGCAAAAATTTTAAACATTCCAAATGTGTCACTTTTATGTTTTAAAAATAAAATCCATGTATATCTTGAAAAATCATCAACTATTACGAAAATATATTTGTTGTGATTTATAGATCGTATTTGAGTTGGACAAAATAAATCTAAATATAATAATTCTAATGGTTGTTTTGTAGAAATATTATTTTTAGATTTAAATGAGTTTTTCTTTAGTTTTCTAATTTGACAATTGTCACATAAATTTTCTACTTTGTAATTTATTTTAGGTAAACCTCTAATTAGCTCATATTTTGCAAATTTATTAATATAATTAATATGACAAAATCGTTTATGCCACAACCATGTATTGTCATGTTTGGCCGTTAAACATAAATTTTAATTTTGATTTATATTCATATGTATGACATAAATATTTTTGTTTCTAAATCCCTCAAAGATAAGTTGTTTGTTATTGTCGAAAATGTTACATCTATCTTTTTCGAAATTGATTTGAAAAGCTTTATCGCATAATTGACTAATGCTAAGTAGGTTGTGTTTTAAATTTTCTACTAATAAAACATTTGTAATAATATGAGAGTTAGAAATACCAGAGTTGATGACTTCTCCGATGCCAACGACGTATCCTTTTGAGTTATTTCCAAAAGTTACTGTTCCACCATCGATATATGTTATATTTGATAATATTTTTGAATTTCTGGTAATATGCTTGGAGCATCCACTATCAAGTATCAATTTCTCCTTATTTTTTATTTTGGGTACCTGCAAAATAAAAGATGATTTAATTGGTACTCATATACCACATTAGGGTCCTAAATGTTAGGAGGAGCAGGTAGCCATACCCAAGAAGGTTTGGTACCTTTATGAACATAATTTTTATTATAGACTACATTATCTAAAAAGTTATTAATATGTTTTTGTCTAATTAACTTATTATTTGTCTTAGATATCCAAACTTTTATATTTTTGGTATTCGTATTAGACTTAGGTGATCTTTTAGTCTTTTGATAAATACAACTATATTTCTTAATATTATTCCCTTTTTGTTTAGGAATATTTTTAAATCCTATTCAATTTCTATTATCTGATGGTTTTGAAATTTTGGTAAGATTTTTTAAATCTTGTTTTCCTTTATTAAATTTTGAAACATCATTTATAATTTTATCTAATTTTTCTTTTAATTCTAAATTTTCAATTTTTAATGTTTCTATATTACTCTTCAAGTTGATATTTTCTTTTACCAAGTTATCCTTTTCTAGTCTAATTTTTCCAAAATCAATAGTTATAGTTTCATTTTCAACCAAACCACTTTTAATTTTTCTTAAGATAATTCCAGTTCCTCCTCTGAAATAAATTTTTCATCTTTTATCATTCCTACTTCAAGTTTTAATCTATTTATTTTGGTTATATGTTCTTTATTTAATTTTTTATTTGTCTAAATTTACCATCTAATTCGATACTAAGTTCTAATAATTCATCATAGCTAACTTCAGTACATACCTCATCGGTTTGTGTCATAAAACGTACATTAGCTTGTTCTTCGTCACTATCGCTGTCACTGTTTGATGATGATGAAGAATCTGAGTCATCCCATGTTGCTTTGAAAGCTTTCTTCTTTTTGAATTTTTCAAATTTGTTCTTCTTTTTATCATTGTTGAACTTGGGACAATCTTTCTTCATATGTCCAAATTGGTCACATTCATAGCATTTGATTGATGTTTGATTTGTAGAGCTTGATTTTCCTCCTTTCTGAAATCTGGTCATTTTCCTAAATTTCTTGAATTTGTTGTAGTTTTTGACAATAAATATGATTTCTTCTTTGTCTAAGTCAGAGTCTTCATTTGTTGCTGGGAATGATATGTTTTTCTTCTCCGCCTTTTTTTTCTTTTCTTGCCTGCAAATTAGCTTCATGGGACATTAAATTTCCTATCAATTCTTTAACTAAGAGTGTTGAGAGATCATTGGCTTTTTCGATAACTAATACTTTTCTTTCCCACTCTGAGTTAAAGAATTGAGTATTCTAGATGTTAAGTCAAAATTTGTGAATTTGACTCCAAGTGACATAAAATCGTGTTGAATGATTTGGAATCTATAGTACATGTCTATTACAGATTCATTTTGTTTCATTTTAAATGATGAAAATTGATTTTGTAAAATTGAAATTTTAGTTTGCATAACTTTGTCTGCGCCTCGTGTGTAACTTGTAAGGTATGCCAAATATCATATGCAGTGTTACATAACATGACACGTGAAAATTCATTCTTATCTAATGAACAAAATAAAACATTCATAGCTTTGGCATTATTAGAAGCTTCAGTTTTTTGTTCATCATTTCATGTGTCCATAGCAGTGTCAGGTGCTTTATATTTATTTTGAGTGGCTGACCAAATTTCTACCATTAGCTTCCATAAAAATTCTCATACGTGTTGACGAATATGCATAGTTAGAACTATTAAAAAGTGGGGGTCGTGCTGTGGATTGACCTTCTTGAAAAATACTTGCCATATTAAAGTGATTCGAAAATGTGTTACTGTACTTTGATCAAACCTTGCTCTGATACCAATTGAAAGTCTACATGGTGGATCATGTAGTGTATATGCAAGTATATGTGATAAAATATATGATGCAACTAAAACAATATTAATTTAAGTAAATATAGAATAAGCACACCAGGATTTTGTATTGGTTCAGACCTCCGTCCTACGTCCAGTCCTGAAACTTTACTTCGGAATTCAACTATTAAACACTCTCGCTACGTACGGAGGAATAGACTTGGTTATAATAAGTTGTTCTTGTCAAATATGTGTTCTAGTATAACACGGATGTTGACTAATTAGTACAATTGCTTCCAATATATATATGTATATATATATATATATATATATATATATAGAATATTGTCTATGAAGAACATAATATATGGAAGAGTGAATACAAGTATAGATTGCTAGAGTGCAGAGATCAAGAATATATGATAGGTTATAGAATTGGAGAGCGTCAGTATGGTAATTTGTTCTCTTGATTCTTGATGCTATATATAGTTATAGAGAGGTATCTTGAGTAGTTGCATCCTTTAATGAGTGCTGTACAGTTGCTTCTGTTGATGATGAAGAGTTGCAGCGAAGAGAAGCGGAGATGTCCATTCGAATGTGGGAGTTGAAGTTGTTATTTGAAATCCGAGTTTGAAATCAGATGTCTGAAATATGTTTCAGTCATCTGATACTATATATTAGTAGATCAGACGTCTTACTGCAATTGCCAGACATCTGGTTCAGCCTGTATGTTGTTCCAGAGAATTGCTTCAGACGTCCGGCTTGTGCACCCAAACGTCTGATATTGTGCATATCAGTTTTTGTGCTCTTTTTCTTGTGCTTCTTTGTTCCTATCGACTTGTAGTCTCTTGTAGTGTTCTTTAAGCCTTGTTCTTGTCTTTTTAGTTATGTTGTTCTAGCAAGTACCTGTATATATAAATGTATATGCATATTTGATTTCTATTGTATAGTTGTTTTCATTGAAACCGTAGATTTGATTTCCTAACATTCACTACACTTCAACTTGCTATGGAAGAGAATGTTCTCTGAAATTAGTGGCGAGACAACCGCTAAGGGTATTTGGGACAAGTTGGAGGAGTTGTATATGAAGAACTCACTGACAAATTGTTTGATCTTATCGCGAACCTTCTTCACCTATAAGATGAAGGAAGATACTTCGCTAAAGGCGCACTTAAACATTTTTGATGATTTGCTAATAAAGATGAAGGCGGTAGATTTGAAGATTGAGGAAGAGCAAGAGACGATGATATTGTTATGTTCATTGCCAGATCGCTATACAGGTTTCTCAAATAGTTTGATCTATAGCCATGATACATTGACTCTTGATGATGTCAAGACGGGTCTTCTTAGCGAGAAGTTACGGGAACAAATGAAGGAGTTAGGTGATGGAAGTAGTGGTGCAAGTAATGGTCATGGTTTATTTGTGGAGAATGAGAGGTATATGAAGAAGGAGAACCAGTGGCGTTCTAAATCAAGGAATCCCGGTTAGAGAGGAAAGCCGAAGGAAAGAAAATGCAAGTACTATATTTGTAGGAATCCTGGTCATTGAAAGAATAAGTGTCCAGACAAGGAGAAGACAAAGAAGGAAGTAGCATCTTCATCAGTAGCGATGGAGAGTGAAGTTGGTGAGAAGATGTAGATGTTTTGTCGGCGGTAGCATCGGATGTTTCGGGTAGCAAATGTGTGCTCGATTCGGGGGCGTCTTATCATATGACGCCAAATAGAAATTGTTTTTCTTCTTACAGCGACAATGAAGGAAATTCAATTGTTATGAGAAATAGTGCTATTTGTAAGTCGAAAGGCATCGGTTCCGTGTAAATTCAGATGTTTGACGGAGTGATTCGTACTCTCACTGATGTGCGCTATGTTACGGGACTTAGGAAATCTCTTATCTCTTTGGGGCAGCTGGATTCTTTAGGTTATAAGATCACTATTGAGAGTGATAGTGTAACATTCTCGGATTTTAGCCAACTTTAATTTGATAATTAATTTAATTTTTGGAATAATATGTGAATTAATTTGAAGATTTGATATATATATATATATATATATATGAAAGATTTTAAATAAAGGATTTGATTTGGAAATCTAAAATAGATTATAATTTGGAATTCGAATACATATATGTTGAAAATAAACATTTGGAAATAAATTGGATATATATATATATATATATATATATATATATGAAAGTTATATTTTGAAATTAACATAGTAAAAGTTTAAAGCTAAATTTTATATTATTGTGTTTATTTATTTAAGTATAATTAGATTTTAAAACCATTTTCTTTAGAAATTATACAAATATTAATAATAGAAAATGTATGACATAACTAAGTATAATTTGTTTAAATTAATGAGAGGTTTAAAACACTTTTTCTTTACATTTGTAATAAATAATTTGTGTATATATATATTAATAAACATTTATATATATATATAAACATATATATGTGTGTAATATATGCTAATATGAAAAGAAAATATATTTAAAAAATATAAGAAATTACTAATGCATGAAAGATTACATGTGTAAGTATTTTTATAATAAAATTTACGCTTGTAAACATTTTAACAAGCATTTAAACAAGTGTAAAACATATAACAAGGAATTTAACAAGTGTTTTCTTAGTTTTATCATAATTAAACAAGTGTCACTTGTTTTTAATTTAAATAAAAATGAAAACAAGATCTATAAATATATCTACTTCCTCTCTTTCCATTTTTTTCCTACATTTCAAAAACTAAAGAAACAAGAAAATCTAAAAATCAAATAACTTGAATCAAGCCTGGAATTCAAAAGAACAAAAGAAAATTTAAATCAAATACCTGAAAAGCTTTCAACCTCAAATCTTCAACCTGGAAACAAAACCTGTAATCAAAGTAAAGATCAATTCTTCTCGAACAAAAGCAATTCAGAGCTTCAACCTGGAACTGAAAGATAAAATCTGGAACAGAAAAAAAAGTCTCAAAGAAAAGTTCAAAGCCTGGGAATCAAATGCAAGTTCTAGAGAACAACAATGGAGCAAAGATAAAAGCTCAACAACAAATTCAACTTGACATGATAAATCAAGATCAGATCAAAGCAGATATTTCCAGATTTCGAGTTCCAGGCCTAAAATTTGCTCTCTGTTCTTCATCTCTCAGGTGAGCAAACCTTTTTAATATACCATTTTATCTTGATATTGGATAATACTTGAAAGTGTGATGGATTTATCCGAGAAAAATGGTTGAATTTCTTTGTATCTATGGTATGCATGCCTGTATATGTGATGTATTTGTCTCTGTTGAAAATTACAGACACTGATCCATTTAATAAATGCAAATGCTTATTATCTAATTAACTTTAAGCTGTGATTTCTAAATGAATTTTTTTTATAAAAATGAAATACCATTTTTAAAAATAAATGTAAGTGTTTAAATTAGGTAATTATCTCGAAATTATAAATTATAGTGTTAATCACATATATGTCAAAAATAAAATATTTGGATTTCAAGTTTGGATCATGGGTCAGATTCGTGTTGCCAACGTTTAATTTTAATATATATTTCCAGAATTTTAGATTCGTATATAATAGGGATTTGCGTGATGAACGAAAAATCTGTTTCCATCGATTCTCCTCGACCTATGATGATTCGAAGATCGTGATTCTTGGTGAAGATAGTTAGAGCATCGAGGTTGTTGGCAAAAATGGCAGGAGGGTGTATAAACCACCATGGTGGTGGCGGTAGGTCGAACTAGGTCTTAACCCTAGTTTATATTGAGGTCGGGTTTTTGGTGTACTGCTTTGCCTCTGGTGATTCGAGTTGCTCGAAATTGCGAGAGATGGCATCATGGGGTTCGGTAAGGTGTGGCCGGAGTTGCATGGCGTCAGGTGGTTGAAATGATCGGAGCGAAGCATTTTTGGGCGATCGATATTGTTCCAGTTTGAATCGAGTTGTTCAAATTTGAACAACGATGAAATCGAGGAATCTAGGTAGTCGAATTTATTGTCGTGGTCGTAGGTGATTTGCTGTAGGTCTTAGCGACGATCAGATCGTCGTCGATCGGCTGTACATGTGCACCAGTATCATTGAATATCTGGTTTTGTTGTAGTTTGGGAGGGAAGGATTGTTGCCTCGGGGACAAGCTCGGGATCGATCGTGTTGGACCCGAAGGAAATGGTAGAGCAAGTTGCCTAGGGTTTGTGCTCGGGAAAAATCGTATTTGGCTCGGGTTATTTGGTAGGCAGTTTTGATTTCCTTTTAAAATTTAAACTAGGTTTTCAAATTTTAATTCAAATCAAATTTTAAAGATTTTCTTATTTAATAATAAATGGTTTATACTAGTTTTGGTTAAATAGCTTTAAAAATAATTATTTTAAATTAATTAAGTTCAAGTGTTTTACTTCTTTATTTTAAATGAAATCTTTAGTGTATTTTAAATAAATTTAATGTTTTAATTAAGAAGTAAATCGAAAAATAATAATTGGTGGATTAAAAATTATTTGGTTTCAAACATTAAAGGTTTAAAGATTTAAAGTTTTTAAAAGTTAATCGAGGGATAATTACTTTGTGTAAATTAAATTAAAGTTATTTACTTTGTGTAATTACATTTATGTGATAATTAATTAATATGATTAATTTGAGGTTAATTAATGTGATTAATTAATTAAAGGTTGATTAATTAATGATAAGTAATTTTAGGTAATTAATTACTTAAAGGCAATTACTTAGTGAAAGTAATTAAATAATAATTGATTAATGAAAGTAATTTAAAAGAATAATTACCTAATGTAATTAAAAGGATTAATTACTTAAAGATTTATCTAATGAGATTTACTGATTAAGGTAATTAATTAATGGCTAATTAGTTAATGTAATTAATTAAAGTTAATTAATTAAAGAATAATTAAATAATTATAAGGTTAATTATCTAATAATTAAGGGTTAATTGATTTATTAATTAAGATGGATTAAATAATAATTAAGGGTTAATTAATTTATTATTAAAGATTGATTAATAAATGATTAAAGGTCAATTAATTAAAATAATTTGTCATTAATTAATGATTTAATTAACCAGAATTTGTAATTTTTTCATAAGTATTTAATCTGGTTTAAGTTAAATTAATCAGATGTTAATTGATCTTACTTATGGATGTTTGGATTCTATTAAATACTGTGAATTGTTTGATATCCCTGATGTGCGATGCTCTGTTTTGATTTATCCGTGATGAATGCAATTTATTTATGTGCGATAAATTTATATTATTTATCTGTGAATCTGTGAATAAAGATAAGCGTTATTGGATCATACCGCTTATCGATATTGTTGTGCTTGAATCCGTGATGATTGATATTGTTGCACTATTATGTAAAACCTCTGGACTACGCATACACACACAAATATGGATTGCACGAGGAAATTGGTTAATTCACGGATATTTGAATTTAATGAAATGATTTTAAAGTTGAATTTTGAATTCAAATGGTTTTGGAAATGGAATTGGATTGAATATGAAAAGCCTTTGAAAGAAAGCTTGAAATTGAATTTTAGCTTGAATATAATATATCTTGTTTTAAGTTTTGAAATTGTTTTGGAAATTTGGTTTCAAAGGTTTATACAAGTAAATCATCTTTATGATATTTTAAATATGTTACTTTGAGAATTTAAATTCAACCCAAATTTCTATTTGAAAGGCTTTAACTTGAGCAAATATAATCGGATTTTCCCTAGACAAAATTATTTGTTTTCAAATAATAATGGCTTTCATGCAAAAGAAAGAATTCCCAGCTTTGTCGAAAGGAAATAGTTTTGAAAGCGATCTTTGTTAAAGATTTGGAAAATCTTGTTGTTGAACTGAATTGGATCTTTACTTAAAAGATTTGAATCGTAAATAGTTTGGAAAGCTGTGAATTAATCTTTGTGAAAGATTGTTGAACTTTGTTTTGAAATTGAAGAGGATTTTAAATGGTGTATCTTTTATATAAAAGATTTGAAATGGGAATTGTTTTGAAAGTTATGAATGAATCTTTGGAAATGGTTTTGAAAGCTATGAATTGAGTCTTTGATTTAATGATTGGATGAGTTAATCCAATTTGAAAAGGAAAATTATTTTGAAAGCCATGAATGAATCTTTGTGGAAGATTAGTGAACTTTGTGAAGTAAATCTTATCATTTAAAAGATTTGAAAATGGTAATTTGTTTAAACAATTGAAGAAAGATTTTTGGGTAATAAGTTATGACTTAACTGAGATCCCATTATCCATATGGTTTTAAAATATTGCGCTCATTATTCGGTTTAGCCGGGAGAGGACCTTGTGTTATATAACCCATTCCGAATAATGATACGACGTTATGGATTGCATTTGAAGACCGGTGGTGAAGACCTGGTATTTTCGAGAATGAAAGGATAACATGTCGAATGTCTCTACACTGAGTCACGCCGGTATAGAGATCTATATGTGATGGGGAGTCCGATCAGGATTGTAAATACCTGGATTGCAATGGCTTCTTTGTGAAGTGCCTTCGGTTCTATTCGAACACGGAACAGACTTGTATGGATGTATGTCTGACATTACACTTTGAGATGTAAAACTGGTTTCTATCATACATTTCTGTTTGGTGGCGGAGAATTTATTCTCTTAGCTTAACACCCTTCTCTGAGACGTATGAGTTCAGAGATTATGTAGTTGATGGTTACTAGTGATACATTCCAAATTTGGTAGTGTTGGCATGGGAGTGCTGCTGCGTGTTGATGATCATTTGTTGATCGAAGCATGGCTTTGTAAAAAGCGTAGCTTTATGGACGAGACCTCGTCGGACCTCACAACTCGGGAATGGTCGAAACATGAAAGATGCGGCAATGTTATTAGGGTTCGCTCCCCTAGGGTATGTCCATTTCTTCTGGAAAAGGGTGGTATCATGGTATGTAACCCAGATACTTAACTCATGTGATCGCTGCATATTTATTACTTTGTGGTTGAAAATCCTTGGATAAAGGCCACAAACGACCGGGAATGGCATACTTGCAAGTGTTACATCCGGACAGGGGTAACTCGGCCTTGTGTTGGCAGAGAGCTGGGTAAGTTCTCGAGGCATCCCTCCAGAGGCGTATCCATGTGGTAATAGGAAGTTACTTAGCCTGACCATTTGTTGGAAATCCAAAGAAACAATATACGCCCTGTACGGTTTTAGTTGTATAACCTGCCATAGAATGTGGCGGTAACCTGCTATTGAACATGGTAGCTATAGTAGGCATACGACGAAATGTGGTATGCTGACTAAGATTAATATTATACTTCCAAATGTTTTCCACTATGCACTAATAATAATATCAAAATGGTTGTCGCATATCAAGCATGTTTGACTATCATAAGGAGAAATCTCCTCCAATTCTGCGTTTGCATGGTGTGTGCGGCGGGAGGCCTTATGGTAGTTTCATTTTCCAAAAACAATTGCGGATTTTTTTTTAAATTCTTTTTGTTTGTTTTGTTTAAAGAAAACTGTTTTCGTTTGCTCACACCAGTCCCATGACTGACCCGGAGTTTATTGTTCCCTTCCTAAACTCTAGGTGCCCACAATTTTTCACACATGTAGTCTAAAGTTAGGTTTTTCAGATAAATAGTAGGTTCGAGCTTTTGGTTCAAGCTATCTTTGGTTTGGAGTTTTGGAGATAGAGTTGCGGGATGGTGTTACATTCTTTTGGAGATTCTATTGAAGTTATCTTTCCGCTGTCGATGGTTGCAAGGTCTAGACCATCCAGTTGTGTTATATTTCCACTGTTATCTTGTATCTCTGATATTGATATTCATGTTGTATCTGATATTGTATCAACTATTGTACATCAATGATATTATCTTTTTTCTTCCGCTGTGTTTTTTGTACTTAATGTGTTATAAGCTCCGGCATGAATTGGATTTCAACGGCTGAATCTGCGACATTCGAGTACAAGTGAAGTACGGATGTCAATTTTCAGGTGCCGGATTTTGGGTCGTGACATGTGGTATCAGAGCTGAAGGTTGAAACTTTAGCTCAGGGGTATAACACATTAGGTAGCTCATTAGAGATAGGGATAGAAATGCCCTAGAATGAGTATATCACTAAGATATCTGTCTGAATGCCTCAGTCAATTCTTTTACTTTCCACCGATAGTGAGTATGAGTGAAAGAAGAGGAGGAGGTAGGGGACATGAAAGTATCACTACAAATGGTCGATATCTTGTAACAACAACGAAAACAACTTTTCTCATCAATCTCCTTTGACCCGATTTCAAAATTCTTTTGGATGGCTTCGTGGCAGCTACAAGAAGAAGCTTTGGTAAGGTGATGGCCCTGCGAGTCGCTGTAGAAAAGGTTCTTGTTCCTAATTCGTCTTTTCTAATCATCGGTTCATTTTTAACTCTAACAAATTTGAAATTTTATTTGAAATAAATTGGTTAATAAAATATGAAGTTAAATTAATTTGTATCGATAAAACGATTTCGGTTAAAACCAAGTTTTGTTGTAATTTCTTGTGGGAATCAAAGTCTGAAGAAGGACAAGTTGGTGCATACTTTAGGATATTTCAACCTGGATTAAGTATCTATTTTTTGTTCTGTTGGGTCCAGATATATTCTACGAACAGTTAGTTATCCTTTCGAACTAACCAGTTCCCATGCATATCTCATAGACTGGATGACCTGAGTGCTTCGTAAGATATTAATTAAGTTCGTTCTCGTATTTATTGATATTCTGATTTGGTGAGCCAAATGCAGAATTAATATTCAGTTTGATCTGGAAAGCTATATCTTTGTGTGTTTAGCTATCTTCGTTGTCTTCCTGTCATGCAAATCTCGAGGACGGAATTTTCTTAAGGGGAGAATTTGAAACATTCTCGGATTTTAGCCAAGTTTAATTTGATAATTAATTTAATTTTTGGAATAATTTGTGAATTAATTGAGAATTAATTTGAAGATTTGAAATATATATATATATATATATATATATATATAAGATTTTAAATAAAGGATTTGATTTGGAAATCTAAAGTAGATTATAATTTGGAATTTGAATTTCAAATACATATATGTTGAAAATAAGCATTTGGAAATAAATTGGATACACACACACACACACACACACATATATATGAAAGTTATATTTTGAAATTAATATAGTAAAAGTTCAAAGCTAAATTTTATATTATTTTGTTTGTTTATTTATGTATAATTAGATTTTAAAATCATTTTCTTTAGAAATTATACAAATATTAATAATAGAAAATGTATAAGACATAACCAAGTATAATTTATTTAAATTAATAAGAGCTTTAAAACACTCTTCCTTTATATTTGTAATAAATAATTTGTGTATATATATATATATATATATTAATAAACATTTAAAAGTATATATATAAACATATATATATGTGTGTGTGTAATATATGCTAATATGAAAAGGAAATATATTTAAAACATATAAGAAATTATTAATGCATGAAAGATTACATGTGTAAGTATTTTTACAATAAAATTTACACTTGTAAACATTTTAACAAGCATTTAAACAAGTGTAAAATATATAATAACGAATTTAACAAGTGTTTTCTTAGTTTTATCATAATTAAACAAGTGTCACTTTTTTTTAATTTAAATAAAAATGAAAACAAGATCTATAAATATGTCTACTTCCTCTCTTCCCATTTTTTCCTACATTTCAAAAACTAAAGAAATAAGAAAATCTGAAAATCAAATAACTTGAATCAAGCCTGGAAATCAAAAGAACAAAAGCAAATTTAAATCAAAAATCCGAAAATCGTTCAACCTTAAATCTTCAACCTGGAAACAAATCCTGTAATCAAAGTAAAGATCAATTCTTCTCGAACAAAAGCAATTCATAGCTTCAACCTGGAACTGAAAGATAAAGCTTGGAACAAAAAAAAAATCTCAAAGGAAAGTTCAAAGCCTGGGAATCAAATGCAAGTTCTAGAGAACAAAAATGGAGCAAAGATAAAAGCTCAACAACAAATTCAACCTGACATGATAAATCAAGATCAGATCAAAGCAGATATTTCTAGATTTCCAGTTCCAGGCCTAAAATTTGCTCTCTGTTCTTCATCTCTCAGGTGAGCAAACCATTTTAATATACCATTTTATCTTGATATTGAATAATACTTGAAAGTGTGATGGGTTTATCCGAGAAAAATGGTTGAATTCCTTTGTATCTATGGTATGCATGCCTGTATATGTGATGTATTTGTCTCTATTGAAAATTACAGACACTGATCCATTTAATAAATGCAAATGCTTATTATCTAATCAACTTTAAGCTATGATTTCTAAATGAAAATTATTTATAACAATGAAATACCATTTTTAAAAATAAATTTAAGAATTTAAATTATGTAATTATCTCGGAAATTATAAATTATAGTGTTAATCACATATATGTCAAAAATAAATATTTGGATTTCAAGTTTGGATCATGGGATCAGATTCGTGTTGCCAAATGATGAATTTTAATATAAATTTCTAGATTTTTAGATTCGTATATAATATGGATTTGCATGATGAATGGAAAATCTATTTCCATTGATTCTCGTCGACCCACGATGATTCGAAGATCGTGATTCTTGGTGAAGATAGCTGGAGCATCGGGGTTGTTGGCAAAAATGGCAGGAGGGTGTATAAACCACCACGGTGGTGGCGGTAGGTCAAACTAGGTCTTAACCCTAGTTTATGTTGAGGTCGGGTTTTTGGTGTACCGCATCGCCTCTGGTGATTCGAGTTGCTCGAAATTATGGGAGATGGCAGCATGGAGGGTCGGCAAGGTGTGGCTGGAGTTGCGTGACGTCAGGTGGTTGAAATGATCGGTGCGAAGCATTTTTGGGCGATCGGTATTGTTCCAGTTTGGATCGAGTTGTTCAAATATGAACAACGATGAAATCGTGGAATCTGGGTGGTCGAATTTGTTGTCGTGGTCGTAGGTGACTTGTTGGAGGTCTTAGCGACGATCAAATCGTCGTCGATCGGCTGTACACATGCACCAATATATCTGGTTTTGTTGTAGTTTGGGAGGGAAGGATTGTTGCCTTGGGGACAAGCTCGAGATTGATCGGGTTGGGCCCGAAGGAAATGGTAGAGCAAGTTACCTAAGGTTTGTGCTCGGGAATAATCGTATTTGGCTCGGGTTATTTGGTAGACAGTTTTGATTTCTTTTTAAAATTTAAACCGGGTTTTCAAATTTTAATTTAAATCAAATTTTGAAGAATTTCTTAATTAATAATAAATGGTTTATACTACTTTTGGTTAAATAGCTTTAAAAATAATTATTTTAAATTAATTAAGTTCAAGTGTTTTACTTCTTTATTTTAAATAAAATCTTTAGTTTATTTTAAATAAATTTAATTTTGTAATTAAGAATTAAATCGAAAAATAATAATTGATAGGCTAAAAATAATTTGGTTTCAAAGATTAAAGGTTTAAAGATTTAAAGTTTTTAAAAGTTAATTGTGGGATAATTACTTTGTGTAAATTAAATTAAAGCTATTTACTTTGTGTAATTACATTTATGTGATAATTAATTAAAATGATTAATTTGAGGTTAATTAATGTGATTAATTAATTAAAGGTTGATTAATTAATGATAAGTAATTTTAGGTAATTAATTACTTAAAGGCAATTACTTAGTGAAAATAATTAAATAAAAATGCTTAATGAAAGTAATTTAAAAGAATAATTACCTAATGTAATTAAAAGGATTAATTACATAAACATTTATCTAATGAGATTTTTAATTAAGGTAATTAATTAAGGATAATTAATTAAATGATAATTAATTAATGGTTAATTAACTAATATAATTAATTAAGGTTAATTAATTAAAGAATAATTAAATAATCAAAGGTTAATTATCTAATAATTAAGGGTTAATTGGTTTGTTAATTAAGGTCGATTAATTAATAATTAAGGGTTAATTTATTTATTATTAAAGTTTAATTAATAAATGATTAAAGGTCAATTAATTAAAATAATTTGTATTTAATTCAGGATTTAATTAACCAGAATTTGTAATTTCATAAGTAATTAATCTGGTTTAAATTAAATTAATCAGATGTTAATTGATCTTACTTATGGATGTTTGGATTCTATTAAATACTGTGAATTGTTTGATATCCCTGATGTGCGATGCTCTGTTTTGATTTATCTGTGATGAATGTAATTTATTTATGTGCGATAAATTTATATTATTTATCTATGAATCTGTGATAAAGATAAGCGTTATTGGATCATACCGCTTATCGATATTGCTGTGCTTGAATCCGTGATGATTGATGTTGTTGCACTATTGTGTAAAACCCCTGGACTACACCATACACACAAATATGGATTGCACGAGGAAATTGGTTAAGTCACAGATATTTGAATTTAATGAAATGATTTTAAAGTTGAATTTTGAATCCAAATGGTTTTGGAAATGGAATTGGATTGAATAGGAAAAGCCTTTGAAAGAAAGCATGAAATTGAAATTTAGTTTGAATATAATATATCTTGTTTTTAAGTTTTGAAATTGTTTTGGAAATTTGGTTTAAAAGGTTTATACAAGTAAATCATCTTTAAGATATTTTAAATATGTTACTTTGAGAATTTAAATTCAACCCAAGTTTATATTTGAAAGGATTTAACTTGAGCAAATATAATCGGATTTTCCCTAGACAAAAAGTATTTGTTTTCAAATAATAATGGCTTTCATGCAAAAGAGAGAATTCCCCGTTTTGTCGAATGGAAATAATTTTGAAAGCTATCTTTGTTAAAGATTTGGTAAATCTTGTTGTTGAACTGAAATGGATCTTTTACTTAAAAGATTTGAATCGTAAATAGTTTGGAAAGCTGTGAATTAATCTTTGTGAAAGATTGTTGAACTTTGTTTTGAAACTGAAGAGGATTTTAAATGGTGTATCTTTTATATAAAACATTTGAAATGGAATTGTTTTGAAAGTTATGAATGAATCTTTAAAAATAGTTTTGACAGCTATGAATTGAGTCTTTGATTTAATGATTGGATGAGTTAATCCAATTTGAAAAGGAAAATTATTTTGAAAGCCGTGAATGAATCTTTGTGGAAGATTAGTGAACTTTGTGAAGTAAATCTTTTCGTTTAAAAGATTTGAACATGGTAATTTGTTTAAACCATTGAAGAAAGATTTTTGGGTAATAAGTTGTGACTTAACTGAGATCCCATTATCCATATGGTTTTAAAATATTGCGCTCATTATCCGGTTTAGCTGGGAGAGGACCTTGTGTCGTATAACCCATTTCGAACAATGATACGACGTTATGGATTGCATTTTGAAGACCGGTGGTGAAGACCGGGTGTTTTCGAGAACGAAAGGATAACCCGTCGAATGTCTTTGCACTGAGTTGTGCCGGTATAGAGATCTCCATATGTGATGGGGAGTCTGATCGGATTGTAAATACCCGGATTGCAAAGGCTTCTTTGTGAAGTGCCTTCGGTTCTGTTCGAACCCGGAATTGACTTGTATGGATGTATGTCTGACATTACACTTTGAGATGTAAAGCTGGTTTATATAAGGTACATTTCTGTTTGGTGGCGGAGAATTTATTCTCTTATCTTAACACCCTTCTCTGAGACGTACGAGCTCAGAGCTTATGTAGTTGATGGTTACTAGTGATACATTCCCAATTTGATAGTGTGGCATACTGAGTGCTGCCGAGTGTTGCTGATCATTTGTTGATCGAAGCATGACTTTGTGAAAAGCGTAGCTTTGTGGACGTGACCTCGTCGGACCTCACAACCCAAAAATGGTCGAAACAGGAAAGATACGGCAAGGTTATTTGGGGTCACTCCCTTAGGGTATGTCCATTTTTTATAGAAAATGGTGGTATCCTGGTACGGAGCCCGGATACTTAACTAATGTGATCACTGCAAATTTATTACTTGGTGGTTGTTGCTTTGTGGTTGAGGATCTTCGGATAAAGGTCGCAAACGGGCGGGAATGGCATACTTGTAGGTGTTACTTCCGGGCAGGGGTACCCGGTCTTGTGTTGGCAGAGAGGTAGGTAAGTTCTTGGGGCGTCCCTCCCAAGGCGTACCCATGTGGCAATAGGAAGTTATTGAGCCTGACCATTTGTTGGAAATCCAAAGAAACAATACGCGCACTATACGGTTTTAGTTGTATAACCTATCATGGAATGTGGCGGTAACCTGCTATTGAACATGGTAGCTATAGTAGGCATACGACGAAATGTGATATGCTGGCTAAGATTAATACTATAGTTGCAAATGTTTTCCACTATGCACTAATAATAATATCAAAATGGTTTCGCATATCAAGCATGTTTGACTATCATAAGGAGAAATCTCCTCCAATTCTGCATTTGCATGGTGTGTGCGGCAGGAGGCATTATGGTAGTTTCGTTTTCCAAAAAGCATTGCGGATTTCTTTTTAAATTCTTTTTGTTTGTTTTGTTTAAAAAAAACTATTTTCGTTTGCTCACACCAGTCTCATGACTGACCTGGAGTTTATTGTTCCCTTCCTAAACTCTGGATGCCCACAATTTTTCACACGGGCAGTCTAGAGTTGGGATTTCAGATAAATAGTAGGCGTAGATTCGATAGATCCAGCCTTTGGATTTGGCAATAGCATTCGTTTCACTTGGACTGACCTTGCTTAATGCATCGATGATGGTGGTTCGAGCTTTTGGTTCAAGCTATCTTTGGTTTGGAGTATTAGAGATGGAGTTGCAAGATGGTGTTGGATTCTTTTGGAGATTCTATTGGAGTTATCTTTCCACTGTCGATGGTTGCAAAGTCTAGACCATCCAGTTGTGTTATATTTCCACTGTTATATTGTATCTCTGACATTGATATTCATGTTGTATCCGATATTGTATCAACTATTGTACATCAATGATATTATCTTTTTTCTTCCACTGTGTCGTTTATACTTAATGTGTTATAAGCTCCGGCACGAATCGGATTTCAACTGCTTAATCTACGGCATTCGAGTACAAGTGAAATACGGATGTCGATTTTCAGGCGTCGGATTACGGGTCGTGACAAGTGGTATCAGAGCTGAAGGTTGAAACTTTAGCTCAGGAGTATAACACATTAAGTAGCTCATTAGAGATAGGGATAGAAATGCCCTAGAATGAGTATATCCCTAAGATATCTGTCTGAATGCCTCGGTAAATTCTCTTACTATCCACTGATAGTGAGTATGAGTGCAAGAAGAGGACGAGGTAGGGGACATGGAAGTACCACTACAAATGGTTGATATCCTGTAACGACAACGGAAACAACTTTTCTTATCAATCTCCTTTGACCTGATTTCAAAATTCTTTTGGATGGCTTCGTGGCGGCTACAAGAAGAAGCTTTGGTGTGGTGTTGGCCCTATGAATTGCTTTAGAAAAGGTTCTTGTTCCTAATTCGTCTTTTCTAATCATCGGTTCATTTTTAAGTCTAATAAATTTGAAATTTTATTTGAAATAAATTGGTTAATAAAATATGAAGTTAAATTAATTTGTATCGATAAAACGATTTCGATTAAAGCCAAGTTTTTTTGTAATTTCTTGTGGGGATCAAAGTCCGAAGAGGGACAAGTTGGTGTATACTTTAGGATATTTCAACCTGGATTGAGTATCTATTGTTTTCTTTGTTGGGTCCAGATATATTCTACGAACGGTTAGTTATCCTTTCAAACTAACCAGTGCACTTGCATATCTCATAGACTGGATGACCGAGTGCTTCGTAAGATATTGATTGAGTTCATTCTCATATTTATTGTTATTCTGATTTGGTGAGCCAAATGCATAATAAATATTCAGTTCGATCTGGAAAGCTATCTTTGTGTGTTTATCTATCTTCGTTGTCTCCCTGTCTTGCAAATTTCAAGGACGAAATTTTCTTAAGAGGGAATCTGTAACATTCTCGGATTTTAGCCAAGTTTAATTTGATAATTAATTTAATTTTTGGAATAATTTGTGCATTAATTGAGAATTAATTTAAAGATTTGAAATATATATATATATTTATATATAATTTTAAATAAAGGATTTGATTTTGAAATCTAAAATTGATTATAATTTGGAATTTGAATTTGAAATTCAAATACATATATGTTGAAAATAAACATTTGGAAATAAATTGGATGTGTGTGTGTGAGTGTGTGTATATATTTATATGAAAGTTATATTTGAAATTAATATAGTAAAAGTTTAAAGCTAAATTTTATATTATTGTGTTTATTTATTTAAGTATAATTAGATTTTAAAATCATTTTCTTCAGAAATTGTACAAATAGTAATAATAGAAAATGTATAAAACATGACTAAGTATAATTTGTTTAAATTAATAAGAGGTTTAAAACACTTTTCCTTTATATTTGTAATAAATAATTTGTGTATATATATATTAATAAACATTTAAAAATATATATATATACATATATATATATGTGTGTGTGTGTGTGTGTGTAATATATACTAATATGAAAAGGAAATATATTTAAAACATATAAGAAATTATTAATGCATGAAAGATTACATGTAGTATTTTTATAATAAAATTTACACTTGTAAACATTTTAACAAGCATTTAAACAAGTGTAAAACATATAACAAGGAATTTAATAAGTGTTTTCTTAGTTTCATCATGATTAAAAATGTGTAACTTGTTTTTAATTTAAATAAAAATGAAAACAAGATCTATAAATATATCTACTTCCACTCTTCCCATTTTTTCCTACATTTCAAAAACTAAAGAAACAAGAAAATATGAAAATCAAATAATTTGAATCAAGCCTGGAAATCAAAAGAACAAAAGCAAATTTAAATCAAAAACATGAAAATCTTTTAACCTCAAATCTTCAACCTGGAAACGAATCCTGTAATCAAAGTAAAGACCAATTCTTCTCGAACAAAAGCAATTCAGAGCCTCAACCTGGAACTGAAAGATAAAATCTAGAACAGAAAAAAAATCGCAAAGGAAAGTTCAAAGCCTGGGAATCAAATGCAAGTTCCAGAGAACAGCAATGGAGTAAAGATAAAAGCACAACCACAAATTCAACCTGACATGATAAATCAAGATCAGATCAAAGCAGATATTTCCAGATTTCCAGTTCCAGGCCTAAAATTTGCTCTCTGTTCTTCATCTCTCAGGTGAGCAAACCTTTTTAATCTACTATTTTATCTAGATATTGGATAATACTTGAAAGTTTAATGGGTTTATCCAATGTATCTATGGTATACATGCTTGTATATGTCATGTATTTGTCTTTGTTGAAAATTACAAACGCTGATCCATTTAATAAATGCAAATGCTTATTATCTAATCAACTTTAAGCTATTATTTCTAAATGAAAATTGTTTTAACAATGAAATGCCATTTTTAAAAATAAATTTAAGAATTTAAATTAGATAATTATCTCGGAAATTATAAATTACAGTGTTAATCACATATATGTCAAAAATAAAATATTTGGATTTCGAGTTTGGATCATGGGATCAGATTCTTGTTGCCAAACGATGAATTTTAATATAAATTTCCAAATTTTTAGATTCGTATATAATAGGGATTTGTGTGATGAACGGAAAATCGGTTTCCATCGATTCTCGTCGACCCACGGTGATTCGAAGATCGTGATTCTTGGTGAAGATAGCTGGAGCATCGGGGTTGTTGGCAAAAATGGCAGGAGGGCGTATAAACCAAAATGGTGGCGGTGGTAGGTTGAACTAGGTCTTAACCCTAGTTTATGTTGAGGTCGGGTTTTTGGTGTACTGCATCGCCTCTGGTGATTCGAGTTGCTCGAAATTGTGGGAGATGGCAGCATGGAGGGTCGGCAAGGTGTGGCCGGAGTTGCGTGGCGTCAGGTGGTTGAAATGATCGGAGCGAAGCATTTTTGGGCGATCGGTATTGTTCCGGTTCGAATCGAGTTGTTCAAATTTGAACAACTATGAAATCGAGGAATCTGGGTGGTCGAATTTGTTGTCGTGGTTGTAGGTGACTTCCTGGAGGTCTTAGCGACGATCAGATCATCATCGATCGGCTGTACACGTGCACTAGTACCATTGAATATCTAGTTTTATTATAGTTTAGGAGGGAAGGATTGTTGCCTTGGGGACAAGCTCGAGATCGATCGGGTTGGACCCGAAGGAAATGGTAGAGCAAGTTGCCCAGGGTTTATGCCCGAGAAAAATCGTATTTGGCTCGGGTTATTTGGTGGACATTTTTGATTTCTTTTTAAAATTGAAACCAGGTTTTCAAATTTTAATTTAAATCAAATTTTAAAGATTTTCTTAATTAATAATAAATGGTTTATACTAGTTTTGGTTAAATAGCATTAAAAATAATTATTTTAAATTAATTAAGTTCAAGTGTTTTACTTCTTTATTTTAAATAAAATCTTTAGTTTATTTAAAAAAAATAATAATGTTGTAATTAAGAAGTAAATCGAAAAAAGAGGAAATTAGTTTAAAGGAAAAAGTTTAATAAAATTTAATTTTAACGGATGTTAAAACTAAACTTCCGTCTTAAGGACAAGCGCCAAAATTTGTCTATCGTTCCTGCTTTTTAGTTTCGTTTCTTCTGCAAACGAAATTACTTCTTCATCAAACAATGGCAACCCAAACCGAAATCAATTTTCTTCCTCAAACTAATTTACAAGCGCAATCGACTTCAGAATCTAAGTCAATGAAAGTAAATCAAAATATTTCAATTAATCCTGAACAAATAAACGATGAACCTATAATTGCAAAAAGTAGGGCTTCGAATGCTACACGTACAACAGTAAAGAGAATTCGAAAAACTAATTCATCCATGGCTGTCGATTCGAATGATATTCGCGACGATACAAAGAGGACGAAAAAATCTAGGGCATGCAAAACTATGAAAGAAGACGACATGAAGAAACAATAGCTTAGTGATGAAATCGGTAGCAGAAAAAGAAAGACAAAGGTATAACAACTGATTTATTTTTAAAATAAAAGATAATTTTACAATGATAGTTCAATCATCATTTGATTTGTTATTGGATGATAGATCAATACATTATTTGATTTGTTGCATGTATAATATTGAATTATGAGATGATGGATGAACATAGCATTCAGTTTTTGACAGATGATAGACAACAATAAGATGAATAGTTACAGAATGATAGAGAAATATAACATTGAAAAAAATGATAGGCAAACATAGCATGATAGAATGATAGTTGAATATATCACTTTATTTACTGTAGGTGTAATGATGCAATGATAGATGAAATAGCATTTCAATATTTGATAGACGGTAGAAAATAATTAGATGGATACTTACTCGATGATAGTTCTATATATCATTTGATTTGTATGCACCATATTGAAAGATGAGATGATAGATGAACATAACATTCAGTCTTTTATAGAAGATAGACAACAATAAGATGAATATTTATAGAATGATAGAAAAATATAGCATTGAAAAAAATGATAGACAGACATATCATTATAGAATGATAGTTGAATATATCATTTTATTTACTGCATTTGTCAATACAGTAAATAAATGATAATTATTGAATGGTAGTTCAGTATATCATTTGATTTACTGTATTGATAGTTATTAAATGATAGTTCAATATATCATTTGATTCGTATGCATAATATTGAAATATGAGATGATAGATGAACATAGCATTCAGTTTTTGATGGTTGATAGACAACAATATGATGAATAGTTACAGAATGATAGATAAATATAGCATCAAAAAAATGATAGACAGACATAACATTCAATCTTTCGACTTTAGAAGCATACATTGAAAAAAAAAGTAATGATAGACAAATATAGCATTTGAAAAAAGAATGATAGATGGATATAGCACTAGTAAATTATGCTTTCATAGTTGAAAAAATTGATAGATAAAAATAAGAGAGCATTTTAAAAATGAGACATGAAAATAACATTATAGTTTGTTATATATCGAATTATTCATTCACATTTTTCTGTACAGGGATCAATAGGTAAAACATTGAAGAAAGCAAAAACAACTGAAGGAAAAAAAAACCAAAGAAAGTATCTCAGAGAAAATTCAGTATAGATGTAGCTTACCTCCAATGATAAAAAATTTCAGGAAAATTAAGGAAAAAGGAGGTTATCTTGTAGATCAATTAAATTATTTAAAACAAATACCCTTCGAAAAATTCATGCTAGTGTTTTTCAAAGAAATTTTATCCATAGCTGCTTTTACAAAATCATCAACAACCTTAGATGATATCATAGAAACATTTTCTATCAATGGCGAAGCTTTTAAAGTGGGGAATATTTTTTTAAAAATCAAACCTGAAGATGTTTCAATTCTCTTTAGCTTATCTTTGTCTGGAATAAATATCTTTCCATTACCTAAAATGAGTTTACAAATCCTTTCAGACAATTGTAAAGATTTTGTACTGAGAAATTTTGGAAAATAGAGCACATCACAAAAGATCTTACAATTTCAAAGATAAATAATGTGCTGGAAACACAACAATTTCAACATGAAAATGATTTTCCAAAACTGCTTATTATTCTTGCAATGATAACCTTCTTCTTTCCTGATAACCAAAGATACTTACCATGAGGATATATTCCCTATATCCTTGATCGAAACAAAATGAACTCGGTATCTTGGCCAGTTTCAATTCATCATTCATTGATTAGAGCTTTGACGGCTTTCAAAACATAGCCGATAAACATGTCGGGTTGTTCCATGCTCCCAATTATAAGTACAACATTCTAACTTTATGTTAATGCATCTATCTCTATAAATTAAATTATACACATTATATGTTTTAACAATTAATATTTTATTTGTAGTTTTTCTTATGTGAGCATGTGAATTTGATATCTCCATTAGCAACATACTATTCTACAGTACCTAGATTTGGGAGGTGGAATATTGCAAGCTTGAAAAAGGTCATCTCAAGGAAGCATTAATGAACATGGACAATAGAAAGGTACTATTTATCACACTAGTATAAGAAATATAAAATGATAGATAAATATATCATAACATAGTGCATATCAATAGTTTTCATTTTGTTATTATGCAATCGTAACTTAAATGATAGTCACATATATCAGTTCTGCACATATACAATTTTCTGTAGGTGCTACTAAAGAATGATAGTTAGATATAGCATCACATGAATAATGACAATTATATATAAAATTAGCTCATCCATTGTATGTTACCTCATTCATTACTATTTATGTTATTACATAGATTTTTGTTGAAATAAGAAACCTGACTGAAGACGAAAAAGCACTTCCTCAACAAACAAGCCAACAAAAATTTGTCCAGCTAGATACCAATGAGCATATTGGGATGCACAAAATAGAAAATTTGGAAGAGACGTCAAAAAAGCAAGTTGAGTCAATGCAGCAGTACATTGAAGATTTGAAAAATAGATTGAAGAAAAGTGAAAAAGAATTAGAAAAGGAAAAATAGAAAAGATTACAAGCAGAAGGCACTGTCATATAGTTGAGAAAAGAAATCAGGATGTTGAGATCAAAAGCAAGAGTAGAAATACAACCACCATCATTTGATCTCAATATAACTCAGGAAATTAAAAAGATGCAGCAAGAGAAAGAACAACATGATCAAAAGAAACCTCCAGTGGCAACAGAAAAATCACCAGCAGTGCATGAAAAAACACAGAAGAAACCAAGCTCTTTTGTTTTGAGGGTTAAAAAGCGCCAACGAAGGAATAAAATTGATTCTGATTGCCAATATGAAATTGTTCGCAGAAAAACGAAGAAAAATGTGACAATGAAAACCAAAAGCAGCAACTTGAAACCAAGGAAGGTCAGAAAGAAAGTACAAATAAACAGAAACAAGAAGAACAAAATGAAGAATCAGATTATGAAAATGAATTTGAAACTGAAACAGATGAACAAGTCACAACAATTGAAAATGAATAAATTATTGATGTTGATGGGTACTCACAATCAAGTAAAACCCACAAGAGTAAAGATATCACAAAAAGCAGTATTCTACAATTATTGAATGAAGAACATCAAAACAAAATTCTTACTTTCTTCAAATTTAACGAAAATGATAAGTAAGATTTCTGATATTTTTTCTTTCATTATATTTGTAATTAAATAAAATTGAAGAAAAATCAACTTGTCAATTATTGATTTTCAATTACAGCACTGTAGCATATGACAAAGATGAAGGACACAAAGGAGGAATCACAATAGTAAAATCTATGCTGGAAGTCGTTCTGTTTGAGGGGGTTATAGATGGATAGGTATGCATCAAATTAAAATTATGATAGTAAAAAACTGTATATAAATATATAAAATGAAAGAAAGATAGATGAACCTAGCATTCAACTTTTCAAAATGCATATGAGTGAATTGAATGAGAGAGTGGCAGCTAAAAGTAGCATTAGTACTTTTAAAATGCAAATAACTGTATAGGATGGGAGAATGATTGATAAAACTAGCATTCATAGTTTTTTAAGTGCATATAAGTGTACAGGATGAGAAAATTATAGTTAAAACTAGCATTCAAAATTTCAAACTGCATATAAATGTATTGAATGAAACAATGGGAGTTAAAAATAACATTGAAATTTGTAAAGGGCATATAAATATATAAAATGTCCAAGATGACTGTTTAAACGATCATTTGCATTTTTCGGTGCATACAATGCAGTAAACATGTAAATGAAAGTGAATACTAGCATTAATATTCCTGGTCAAAGAATAATAATTATTATTATCCCATGAAACTTACAACCTTTTTTGTTTGGTTTAACAGCTTATTGATTGGTTTTATTACAATCAAGAGATGTATGAACACAGTTACTACTTCACCACAATGATGATGGTAAGTATAAGCTTTTCAATATAAATGTTAAAAAATAATATAAAGTATTCTATTCAATATGAATGTGCAGAATGCTTTAGTACATGACCAGTAAATTGTGATCAAAGACATTGTTATACCAACAATAGATATCACTGTCAAAGATGAATTTACAGAGAAAATTTTCTTCCCTCTACATTACGCAAACCATTGGAGCTTGTTGATGCTAAACTATGAAACAATGCAGTGGAGTCATTATGATTCAACAAAACCAAAAACTAGATCAACAAGGACTTCAAACCCCAGCTATAACCAAGCCATCATTCTTGTAAGAAAAGTATAGTTTTGAAATCACTCTAACATTAATATACAACACTAATTTTTCTTCTTGCAGAAAGACAAAATTGAATTGATGTTCAAGAAGAAATGGGCAGAATTAGAAACACTGAACAAAGAATTTCACAAACCTAAAGTGCTGCAGCCAAAAAGCCCACCACAGGATTCAGATTCGTAAGTAACTAATTTCATTTCTTCTCTTGTTTAAACTATCATTTCTACTTTTAAATTGCAGTAGAATGCATTAAATATGCAAAATGATAATTAAAACTAGCATTGCTAATTGAGAGTTCATTGATCTGCATTTATTGAATAAAAGGATTATGTATAGCTGCACATTCCACACATAACAATGATGTCCCTATGAATGCATTGATTAATATTGTGATCAAAATATAAAGCTATATTTTAGAATTCTAGAGTAAAAATTGCAATATTATTTTAGCATTAGGTTTTACTGTAATATTAACTAATATTTCTATATTTGAAACAGACTTGACTGTGTGTTCTTTGTCATGGTAAACATGAAAAATCTGACAAGGATGAGATACCAGAAAAATATCCAAAGGAAATTCTTAGAAACCTAAGAGCTGCAGTGGTGTATAGCATGCTCAATGATCCACAATACAGTTGGTCAGTGGAGAAATTCTGCAAAGATTCTACATAAAAATAGCTGTTGCATTTTAACTTCTTACAAGTTTGGATATATTTGAACCGAACCACTTGTGCTAATTAAACTGAGATGGAGTCTAATATGGAGTCTGAGATGGAATCTGAGATGGAGTCTGAGATGAAGTCTTATATGTTTTCCAATGATTGTATTTTGTTCTCAGTGTATAAACTGCTCAGATGAATTTGAACTTCTTGATTTGAATTTGATTTGATTATAGTTGTCTGTTTTCAATGCATGAACTACAATGTATAAAATATGGATATATTCAAGTATCATTTTTATGTGTTTTTTAATCCTTTTACTGTATTTCTGATGTACCAAATAATGTTTTATATTGAAATGCTAGACAGAACTAGCATTACGTGAAAATACATTTCTCAGTGATTGAATTGTGATCAATAATGTGTGAATTTATCCATATGGAATTTTTATATGATTTCCAATGTTTGAACTCCGTTTCTAGTGTGATGACTATTGTTTTACACTGTAATGCTAGTTATAACTAGCATTTAACTGAAATGATAAGCAGATATAGGCAGTTATGGAGATGGTAGGTGCTGGGGTAGAATGATGGAGATGGTGGTTTTTTTTGTAAGTTATGAAGGCAGAGACAGTGGGTTGCTGTATGGTGATAATGAAAGCGCTGATGTATGAAGAAAATGGTGGAGATGCCAGCAATTTAGCGGTGGTAGTTTGAGTGTGGGATGTATAACAGCAGCAAAGTAAAGATGTAGTTTAAAATGAAGTAGCAAGCAATAGTGGAAGTTTAAGTAGTAAAGGGTAGTATGATGTTGGGGTGGTGATGAAGTATGCAGGGTTGAAGAAGTGATTGGTATGGGGATGACTGGTATGCACTTTTGTGACTGAAGTAAGGAGATTAGTTTGCACAGTAGCTGAAGTAGTTGTTGAAGACACTGTTTGTTATGTAGCAGTATATGTTGTTTTCTGTTATTTTCTGAAACAGAGAGATGTAGTTGCATAATGAAGATATCCCATTTACAAATTGGTGTTAATTATTTTTTCTAACTGTTGTTTCTAAAAATAAGGGAAGATATTCCATTGCAGTATAGAAGAAATATGGGAGCAGATGTTCCCCCATATCATATAAATAACACATCATCAAACTGGCAAATCATTACAAAACCACTTAAGTAATCTAATCAACAAATCATATAAACAGTATATCATCATCATCAAATCCTTCGTTCTTGCTCAACAGCTTACTCATTTCTATACAATGACAGATGATGGGTTTCAATGACAGAGAGATGCATACTGATTATAATGCAATGCTAGTTACAACTGGCGTTCGACTGAAATGATAAGTACATATAGCATTGAATAGAAATATCAATACTGAAATGCAGAGGAACGTCAGATACTAGAAATTAAAACGAAATAACCAAAACATTTCACATTTTATTTTCTAATAATTTCACAAAGTCTAACTTCATTTTTCTATAAGCTTTAGCAGCTGTACACTTAAAAAACTTCTCAATTACACTAACAAAACACATAAATTTTCTTAACTTTTTGAAGAATGAAGACAATTCCTTTTGTTGTGGCCAACTTTATTACACTGACTGCATCTGTTTCTTTTACTTTGAGAATATTCAAATCCACCATGCCTCTTTATAGATGGTCTTTTAGCACCACGAATTTCTTTAGGAGGCCTAATCAAAACATCATTTTTAGCAGCAATTGGCTTATCAAAATCTGGAATTGGATTAATAACATTAGCATACGAAGATCTGAAAGCATTAACAGTAAAATAGTCCTCCATAAAATCATAAACTAATAATCTACACTTGTTAATGTACTTAATTGCATGGGCACATGGAAAACTAGTAACTCTCCATTGATTACAACTGCATAAATGATTTTTAAGATCAACAACCCGTGACTTAGGAGATTTAACTTCAAACACAAATTCCATAGACTTAAAAACATCCCAACCAAAGCCATCATCTACTAACTTTGACAAACGTTCCTCCATAACAGGACAAAGTTACGTTGTCCACAGACAACATTCCTCTCTTTGTATCGCCATTTGCTCCATAACTTTCACTCGAATACCATCCAAACAAGAAGTTACAGGCATAACTCTATCTTCCAAAATCCATGAGTTGAAACTTTCTGCAACATTTGAAGAATATTCACCATAACGCTTTCCTCGAAAAAACGAATCTGCCCAATAGTCAAAAGGTTTATCTCTTAAAAAAAATTCTGCAGATGTACCCCCAATATCTTTAAATTTAGAAAGATATCACTCAAAATCATAAACATTAGAAGCTCTAGCACAAAGTTTGAACAACTCCACAATAGATGAATCACCTTTAGTCGCCTTGACAACAGTACCAATATTCTGTTCCATGTGAAGTAAACAATAGCTATGATATGAAGAAGGAAATACTTTGGGAACACCTAAAATGAGACCCCATTGACGATCGAGCATAAAAACTAAAGATCGGTCTTCATTAAGCATTCCTTTCAGACGAGATAAAAACCAAGACCAATTAGATTCAATTTCATATGAAACAATACCCATAGCAAGAGGAAAGAAACCTACAAAATAATTAATTAATGACAGCTCAGTACTAAGAAACATGAATTATATTAAACATTAAAAACCTGTATTAAATATTAATAATTTCTATTATGCACAATTAAAGTAGATTCAAAATGATATATGAATATAGCATATGTTATTTTAAAGTCTTTTAGTTGCTGCTTTTATAAAATTTTAGTTCTTGTTTTTGTAAACATTTCTACCATGAACATTTCTAGTGTAACCAGGTCAATCATTGAATAAAATAAAGCCAACAATTCTTGTGTAAACATGGCTACATTATAACTATGTACAACTTTGACCAATGATTGTTTAATACATCATTACTAGAAAAACAAATAAGTAAATAAAACAAAACTAAAATGAAACTCATACCTTGGTTACCATTTTCAAAAGTAGCAGCTAATAAAACACCCGGTCTTCCCTTCAAAGCAGCTGCATCTAAAAATATTAATGGCCGACGGTGTTTAAATCCAAGTAGACAAGCACCAAAAACAATACAAACTCTCTCAAACTGATCGGTTGAACCATTAACTTGCATGGCCACATAACTACCAGGATTATACTTTTGCAACGCCTCTAAATACCAATGTAAATCATTATATGACATAGCATCATCTCCATATATTTCTTTCAAAGCCAACTGTTTTCCGCTATAAGCATAATAATATGAAAGATTAAAATTGTACTCTCTTCTCAATTCCTTCATAATATCCTTTGGCTTCTTCATAGGAGCATCTCGAATTTGGTCAACAATCGAAGATTTAACAAATCTACTTGAAATATTAACTTTACTAACATCTCTAAGACCGGCTCCACACGAATGATCAAAATTGTAATTCTAATAAAAAACCGAGAGAGTAGACCAGGATCCGAAGAAGCATAAGATAAAACTTACAACCATCCTTCAACCAAGAGCAATTACCAAAATTCTATCTGGGGAATTTCTTACAAAAATCAAATCATAACCATTTTTTATTTGATATGCCATTAAAAACTCCCGAAAATCCTCAGCTCCATTAAAACAAAAACCAAGAAAATCCACAATAGTTTTTTGAGAACCTTTCTTCAACATATCTTTCAAATAATAAGAAGAATCAGCATGTGAATCACTATTTGAACCAGAATTACTAACAATTGAAGTGCTTTGAACACTTGCATTTCCTAAACCACAGCCAACAATATCACCTTCCTTAACATAAACATTTTCCTTAACAGTAAACTTAAAATATTGACTCTTCTTCAAAATTAGAAAACACGCAATACTAATCAAATATGAATCAGTATCAATGATTATATTCTTATTCTCAAGAACATAAGATATTTCAATAGAAAATGAACTAAGATGTGACCAAACTTCACAGATTTCAGTCTTAACACCAAACAAAGAAGAGCCCGTGGTGAGTCGAGTAGAATAACAATTCTCATTATGTTCAAAAATAACTACCAAACTATTTGCTTCATCACTGTAGAAATCAATACTGCAAAAGAAATTAAAAAACCAATTAACAAACTTACTTAACGTTATGAATACAACAACAACAGAAAATGTTAAATTAACGTAGAATAACAAATCGAAATCAAATTAAGAGCTAAATGAAATAAATATAAATTAATTAAAAAGTAGATGATAAATGAACATAGCACAATCAAAGTAAAACAAAATATGAATACAACAACAAAGAATGCTATATAAATATAGCATAACGCAAAAACTACATATGAAATTCACTAGAAAGATAGATGAACAGTAAAATTGTAAAACCTTAAACTATACTGAAGAAACAGAATGATACACAATAAAATCTTACGTTGCCATTGAAACAAATCCAAAATAGAAACTAAAATGTGGAAGAAGACAAACTATGCAACCTAAAAAAACAAAAATATACTTCATAATCGAACGATATTATATCAGAGAAGATAAAAAGAATATTGAAACAAATAAAAGCAATATACCTGAATGTAAGGAAATTGTTTGATAAAGATCCAGAGCACGATGAAGATCGACGATAAAGAAATACGACGAAGATCGATGGCAATCGAGAAGATCAAACACAAAACGCGTCCTTGAATCGAGAAGATCGATGAACTAAGATTAGTAATATCAGAATGAAGGTGGAGAAGAAATCAAGACAAAAATTTAAATTTTATATAAGTTTGTCCTTAGAACGAAAAAATAAAGCCCGCGTCCTTCAGGTGAAAAAAAATCATCCGCATCCGTTGGCACAAAAAGAGAAGTAAAAACTTCCTCTAGCTCATTTTCCTGTCAAAAAATAATAATTGATGGATTAAAAATAATTTGGTTTCAAAGATTAAAGGTTTAAATATTTAAAAGTTTTTAAAAGTTAATTGAGGGATAATTACTTTGTGTAAATTAAATTAAAGCTATTTACTTTGTGTAATTACGTTTATGTGATAATTAATTAATATGATTAATTTAAGGTTAATTAATGTGACTAATTAATTAAAGGTTGATTAATTAATGATAAGTAATTTTAGGTAATTAATTACTTAAAGGCAATTACTTAGTGAAAGTAATTAAATAATAATTGCTTAATGAAAGTAATTTAAAAGAATAATTACCTAATGTAATTAAAGGATTAATTACTTAATATTTATCTAATGAGATTTATCAATTAAGCTAATTAATTAAGGATAATTAATTAAAGGATAATTAATTAATGGTTAATTAATTAATGTAATTAATTAAGGTTAATTAATTAAAGAATAATTAAATAATTAAAGGTTAATTATTCAATAATTAAGGGTTAATTGATTAATTAAGGCCGATTAATTAATAATTAAGGGTTAATTAATTTATTATTAAAGGTTAATTAATAAATGATTAAAGGTTAATTAATTAAAATAATTTGTAATTAATTAATGATTTAACTAACCAGAATTTGCAATTTTTTCATAAGTAATTAATCTAGTTTAAATTAAATTAATCAGATGTTAGCTGATCTTACTTATGGATGTTTGGATTCTATTAAATATTGTGAATTGTTTGATATCCCTGATGTATGATGCTCTATTTTGATTTATCTGTGATGAATGTAATTTATTTATCTGCGACAAATTTATATTATTTATCTGTGAATCTGTGAATAAAGATAAGCGTTATTGTATCATACCGCTTATCGATATTGCTGTGCTTGAATCTGTGATGATTGATGTTGTTGCATTATTGTGTAAAACCCTTGTACAACACCATACACACACAAATATGGATTGCACGAGGAAATTGGTTAAGTCGCAGATATTTGAATTTAATGAAATGATTTTTAAAGTTGAATTTTGAATCCAAAGGTTTTGGAAATGGAATTGGATTGAATATGAAAAGCCTTTGAAAGAAAGCTTGAAATTGAAATTTAGTTTGAATATAATATATCTTGTTTTAAGTTTTGAAATTGTTTTGGAAATTTGGTTTGAAAGGTTTATACAAGTAAACCATATTTAAAATAGTTTAAATATGTTACTTTGAGAATTTAAATTCAACCCAAGTTTATATTTGAAAGGCATTAACTTGAGAAAATTTAATTGGATTTTCCCTAGACAAAAAGTATTTGTTTTCAAATAATAACGGCTTTCATGCAAAAGAAAGAATTCCCAGTTTTGTCGAAAGGAAATAGTTTTGAAATCTATCTTTGTTAAAGATTTGGTAAATCTTGTTGTTGAACTGAAATGGAACTTTTACTTAAAAGATTTGAATCGTAAATAGTTTGGTAAGCTGTGAATTAATCTTTGTGAAAGATTGTTGAACTTTGTTTTGAAATTGAAGAGGATTTTAAATGGTGTATCTTTTGTATAAAATATTTGAAATGGGAATTGTTTTAAAAGTTATGAATGAATCTTTGAAAATGGTTTTGAAAGCTATGAATTGAGTCTTTGATTTATTGATTGGATGAGTTAATCCAATTTGAAAAGGAAAATTATTTTGAAAGCCTTGAATGAATCTTTATGGAAGATAAGTGCACTTCGTGAAGTAAATCTTTTCGTTTAAAAGATTTAAAAATGGTAATTTGTTTAAACCATTGAAGAAAGATTTTTGGGTAATAAGTTGTGACTTAACTGAGATCCCATTATCCATATGGTTTTAAAATATTGCGTTCATTATTCGGTTTAGCCGGGAGAGGACCTTATGTCATATAACCCATTCCGAACAATGATACGACGTTATGGATTGCATTTGAAAACCGGTGGTGAAGACCGGGTATTTTCGAGAATGAAAGGATAACTCGTCGAATGTCTCTGCACTGAGTCGCGTCGGTATAGAGATCTCCATATGTGATGGGGAGTCCGATCGGGAATATGAATACACGGATTGCAAGGTCTTCTTTGTGAAGTGCCTTCGGTTCTATTCGAACCCGAAACAGACTTGTATGAATGTATGTCTGACATTACACTTTGAGATATAAAGCTGGTTTCTATCAAATACATTTCTGTTTGGTGGCGGAGAATTTATTCTCTTAGCTTAACACCCTTCTCTGAGATGTACGAGCTCAGAGGTTACGTAGTTGATGGTTACTAGTGATACATTCCCAATTTGGCAGTGTGGCATGCCGATTGCCGCTGAGTGTTGCTAATCATTTATTGATCGAATCATGGCTTTGTGAAAAGCGTAGCTTTGTGGAGGAGACCTCGTCAGACCTCACAACCCGAAAATGGTCGAAACAGAAAAGATGCGGCAAGGTTATTAGGGGTCGCGCCCCTAGGGTATGTCCATTTCTTTTGGAAAAGGGTGGTACCATGATATGGAGTTCAGATACTTAATTCATGTGGTCACTGCGAATTTATTACTTTATGGTTGTTTCTTTGTGGTTGAGGATCCTTGGATAAAGGTCTCAAACGACCGGGAATGGCATACTTGTAGGTGTTACTTTCGGGCAGGGGTAACCGGCCTTGTGTTGGTAGAGAGCTGGATAAGTTCTTAGGGCGTCCCTCCAGAGGCGTACCCATGTGGTAATAGAAAGTTCCTTAGTCTGACCATTTGTTGGAAATCCAAAGAAATAATACGCGCCCTGTACAGTTTTAGTTGTATAACCTGCCATGGAATGTGGCGGTAACCTGCTATTGAACATGGTAGCTATAGTAGGCATATGACGAAATGTGGTATGCTGGCTAAGATTAATATTAAACTTGCAATTGTTTCCCACTATGCACTAATAATAATATCAAAATGGTTTTCGCATATCAAGCATGTTTGACTATCATAAGGAAAAATATCCTCCCATTCTGCTTTTGCATGGTGTGTGCGGCGGAAGGCCTTATGGTAGTTTCGCTTTCCAAAAAGCATTGTGGATTTCATTTTAAACTCTTTTTGTTTGTTCTGTTTAAAGAAAATTGTTTTCGTTTGCTCATACCAGTCTCATGACTGACCTGAAGTTTATTGTTCCCTTCCTAAACTCTGAATGCCCACAATTTTTCACGCGGGCAGTCTAGATTTGGGTTTTTCAGATAAATAGTATGTGTACATTCAATAGCATCCAGCTTTTGGATTTGGCAATAGCATTCGTTTCACTTGGACTGACCTTTCTTAATGTATCGATCATGGTGGTTCGAGCTTTTGGTTCAAGCTATCTTTGGTTTGGAGTTTTGGAGATGGAGTTTCGGGATGATGTTGGATTCTTTTGGAGATTCTATTTGAGTTATCTTTCCGCTGTTGATGGTTGCAAAGTCTAGACCATCCAGTTGTGTTATATTTCCGCTGATATCTTATATATATCTAATATTGATATTCATGTTGTATCCGATATTGTGTCAACTATTGTACATCAATGATATTTTTTTTTCTTCCGCTGTGTTGTTTATACTTAATGTGTTATAAGCTCTGGCACGAATCGGATTTCAACGGTTGAATCTGCTGCATTCGAGTATAAGTGAAGTACGGATATCGATTTTCAGGCACCGGATTTTGGGTCGTGACAGATGGCTTGCGGGTTTCGAAGGGTGCGCTTGTGATGATGAAGGGTGCTAGGACTCATGATATTTATTTGCTTCAAGGAGTGACTGTAGAAGGTGGAACTTGTATAGGAGTTAATAGTCCTCGTGGCTTGGATGCGACTAGGTTGTGGCTTTTGAGGTTAGGTCATGTCTCGTAGAGGAGTTTAGATATTCTTCGGAAGAGTGAGATGATCGATGGAGAAAGTTTCAACAAGTTAGGATTTTGCAAATAATGCGTCATGGGGAAGTAAAAGTTTCATTCGGTGAGGGAAAGCATGATTTGAGAAGGGTTCTTAAGTATGTTCACACGGATGTTTGGAGACTAGCACATGTAGCTTCTTTAGGTGGAGCTCGCTATTATATTTTGTTTATAAATGACTTTTCTCGAAAATAATGGGTGTATGTAATGAAGTCCAAGTCGGAGGCATTTGCAAAGTTCAAAGCATGGAAGGCTCTTATTAAGAAAGAGAGTGGCAAGACTTTGAAGGCTCTAAGATCTCACAATGGCGGAGAATATGTTTTCGAAGAATTTTTGGAGTTTTGCAAGCATCATGATAATCGGAGGCATTTTACTACACTTGGAGATCCGCAGTTGAATGGTGTTGTAGAGAGAATGAATCGTACTCTACTTGAGAAAACTCGATGTTTGAGATTGACATCGGGTTTGCCCATGGGATTTTGGGCTGAAGCTGTGTCAACCGCAGTGCATATTATTAATCGAATTCCGTGCTCGGCTATTGGTAACAAAATTCCCGAGTAAGTGTGGAAGGGAAAGAGTATTGACTTGAGTTATCTTCGTGAGTTTGGAAGTCCTGTTTATGTGCATGATTCGGGAAATGATATGCTTGAACCTAGAGTTTTCAAGTGGATTTTGCTTGGCTATACGGACGGAGTAAAAGGCTATCAGAATGAATCCAAAAATGAGGAAAGTAATGAATTCTCGTCATGTTACTTTTGATGAGTTAGCGATGTTCAAGGAGAATGTGGGCTCATCGGATATTTCAGATTTGGTTCATGGCGAATCAAAGGAGAAGAAAATTATTTCCACATTTTGTCCAAAGAGTAGATAGAGTAGAGTAGTTGGATACTGGTGAAGAAGTAGCGGTTGATGTAACATCACATAGTCCACAGGGTGCCTCTAGTAGTATTGGTGATGTGCATGATTCTAGAGAAGATTCGGTTCAAAGTGGAGCCGCAGAGAGTTTGGGTGATAGTATTGCTAATCGAGTTGGTCGTCGTACTATAAGACCACCCGAAAGATATGTTGATTGGAACTATCTTAGCTTTTGTGATAATTTGAACTATGCTCTTCATGTAGTCCAAGATGAGCCGATGGACCTTGATGACGTCATGGAGTCGCGTGATAGCTCGAAATGGATTTGATCCATGGAGGAAAAGTTGCAATCATTGTTGAAGAATCAAACTTGGGATTTGGTTCCACTCGTAAAGGAAACCGTGCTATTGGATGCAAATTGATATACAAGTTGAAGGACGATGGGAGATACAAAGCTAGGCTAGTGGTTAGGGGGTTTGCACAAAGGAAGGGAAATGAGTATGATGAGATATTCACATCGGTTGTGCGCCATACTTCTATCCGGATATTACTTGCTATTGTTGCTATTCACGACTTGGAGTTGGAGCAACTTAATGTGAAGACCGCCTTCTTGCATGGGGACTTGAATGAAGACATTTACATGGATCAGAAGGTTTTGTTGAGGATGGTAAGTCAAATTTGGTTTGCAAGTTGAAGAAATCACTAAATTGTTTAAAGCAATTACCTAGACAATGGTACAAGAGGTTTGATCATTTTATACTAGAAAATGGTTTTTATAGAAGCATCAAAGATGCTTGTGTTTATTTCAAGAAGTTGAAAAATGATTGTTGGGTGTATTTACTCTTGTATGTGGACGACATACTCATTGCTTCTAAGGATAAGAATGAAATCAACAATCTAAAACTGAGTTTGAAATCGGAGTTCGAAATGAATGAGCTTAGAGAAGCAAGAAGGATATTGGACATGGAAATTGTAAGGGATTGAAAGCATTTTAAGTTGAAACTAACTCAAAGGGTGTACATTGAGAAAGTGCTTTGCCGGTTTGGCACGGAGAATGCAAAGGCGTCAAATACAACTTTACCTTTGCATATGTAGCTTTCGAGTAAAGAATCACCTATCTTGGAGGAAGACAAGGCTTATAAGGTCAAGGTGTCATATGCTAGTGCGGTTGGAAGTCTAATGCATGTTATGCTGTGTATAATGCCTGACATTGAAAATGTCATCGGGATGATTAGTCGATATATGGCTAATCAGGGAAAATCGCATTGGGAAGCTGTAAAGCTTATATTGAGATACTTTAGAGGCACATCATCTCATAGTCTTGTTTTTTGCGGTAGTAAGACGATGGATTGCAAGCTGGTTGTGTAACGACCCGTAGATTTTAATAAATTTTATAACGTATTTAATTTGATTTTTGAGAAATTTTAAACAACAATATTTTAAAATAAAAATTTAATATTTGAAATACGTCCATTTTATTTTAGCAGATGGTAAATTTTCATCCGATTTTATGAAAGTTTATTTCATTGTGAAATTCTATTATATTCAAGTCAGTTAATAATTGCTAATAATAAAATATAAAAATAAATTTTGTTGTTTGTATGTCATTGATACTATTTAAGCAAGTTAATTTATAACTCTTATATGTAAACAACAATTCTATAAATGTATTTAAGTTACTGTAAAAAGAATCCAATTATTTTAATTATCTTATGTGTAAATAATAATTCTATAAATGTATTTAAGTTACTGTAAAAAGAATCCAATTGTTTTAATTATCTTATGTGTAAACAACAATTCTATAAATGTATTTAAGTTACTGTAAAAAGATTTCAATTTTTTTAATTATCTATCCATTAATTATGTTCCGTTCTTTTTCCTGTTGCCTTTTTCATTCCTTGATTTTGGTGCTATTGGCTTCAACAAACGTATCATATTCGGTGCAAAATATATATATATATATATATATATATATATATATATATATATATATATTCCTTACATTACCTGTGTCTTTTCTTTGTTTGTTCCTCTTTTTTACAAGCAAATTATAAAGTGCATTAAATAGCTTTCCAGCTGAAATCAAGGGAATTGAACCGTTGCCATTATTTTGTTTATATATTTCAGGTTCTCTGTTGCTTTCGGAAAGAAATTGCCTTCTTTGTGTATTATTCCTCCTGCTTAATTTTTGCGTTCGTTTCTATTATTTCTCTTTTCTCTTACCTGAAGCATTTATTTTAACTCTTCAATCTCCTTCCGTTTTAAAAAAAAATTGTCCAATCAAATTTATTGCTTTAATAATCTTTCCTGAATCAATGCTTCTAACCATTGCTATTTCATTACAGCAAATTATTCATTACTTTACATTTATATCAGTACATTTAATTGTGACAGTTAATTTCCCTTCGGTTTTAAATTTTAAAACGTGCTGCATACGCATATCAATTGCTTAATTATCTGCGTCAATCAAGTGTTTATGTTACTTCACATTTATTTTATTGCCAATAGTACAAATTCAAACGGTCATCTAGCTTTATTACTCCCTTTATCTTTTGTTCTATCACTTGAAGATATGTATAACGTACGTACGTTTTTCCTTTTTTTCATTATTTGATTTGGCTGCAGCTCATATTTTATTTGCGTGTATAAATCAACGTGAATATTTATTGCCTAAAATCCTCACCTGCTACTTTATATTTATTATTTATGTGATACGTTTCCCAATTTGTGCCTATTCGTTTTTCCTACATTACTTGTTTTAACCGCTGAAACATTTTTAACCCTTTGACAGTTCAGTTTTTCCACTCTACCCATTTTATATATTTTTTTTCTTTCCCATCTCCCTGTTCTCTGCTTTCAATATAAATTTTCCAAATCCACTTTCATATTTCACTCGGCAAGGAAATTTTTTTTTTAATAAACATAAAAGCATCGCTGCTTCATCTTTTGCCGCCTGGATCTCGTTGTCTTCGCCAATTCTAGAACAAGCCTTTTGCTTCCTTCCCCCTCATTTATATGCTTATATAAGTAAGTAAGTTGTTTTAAAACTTATTTTGGGTTAATCTGCAGTTTTGTTATCAAGATTTGCATGCTTTTGTTATAGTATATTTCATTTTATCAAATCTTTTTATATGGTGTTATAAGTTGCTTCTTCTTCTTTTTTTGTATGATGATGTGTGTGTTACATATAATAGTATAGTATATTATATCATAGTATATTTTATCACTGTTATTTATGATTTTAAAGTACATATATATAATTTACTATATGTATATGTTAGTTTTGGATCAAAATACGTTAGTATATATAGATATAACTCAGAGCTTTCTATTGTGGGTTAATATATGTACAAACTTATATTTTGTTTTGCGTGTGAGTTCTATCTGTTATATATATATATATATAAAGGTAGTATATATTCTATTTTTGTTTATATGAATACTTTGCTTTCTGATTTTATATATATACGTTTTAATATAATATATATAAACTTATATAAATCTTAAATACGTCTGTTATACAAATTTTACCAGTCATGCATATATTAATTATGTCATAGTATGTTATATTAAAATTGGTTATAGTTTTATATTAGTAATGTTTTTAAGTATATATATATATAACAGTTTTGATTTTTATTATACATTAATGTTTTGATTCTTTAATAAATATATGTATATATTTGGAAGCAGCAGCCTTTTGTCGTGTAAAGAAATTTGTGTAAAATTTTGTTTTGTTTGAGTTAGTGAGGAGTTTTATAAACATTGGTTTAAATAGAAAATAGATGCAGATGTACCCAGAATATATAGGTTAGTGTATATGAATTTTTAAAACATGTTAGCATTTGTTTATTTTTGTTTTGAAAAAAAAAATGAGTTGCATCATTGTTTAAGCAGTACCGATACCTATTGCTTTATATATACAAATTTAAGTACGTCGTATAATATGTTGACAAAACATATATAATGCATATGTTGATATGAAGGCTGATGGATTGCGTACATGCTTATAATAGTTTATTTGTATATGGTCTATTTAAGTAAATGATATTAAGTTCTGTGATATATGTTATACTATTTTATATAAAATAATAAACTTTTTGTTAGCGTTGTAACTCATTGTTAAAGTTAAAATATATAGTTATTTTGTTTTGATCGGCTATTTTAAGTATTATATATATTTGGTTTGTTTTAAAACAGCATCTTATTTTTTTAGGCGTCAGCATGACTTTTTTTTTTAGGTCTGCATATGTTATACTTGTTAAGTTGTTCATATTCTAAGATATGTATAAAGTATATGGGGTTATGATGGATTTAAGTATATTTTCTAAGTACGCTTAAAAGCTTGTATATAAAATGAGTGCTGACTTTAGGTAAATGTAGGTATTTTAGATAAATTGTGTTTTATTCTAAAACAATGGATTTTGGAATGTGTGTACACACACACACACACACACACACACACACACACACACACACATATATATATATATAAAATATGTGTTTAAGAAATTGTCGTGGGAAATAGTTTAAGTATAGTAATAAAAAATCTTTGATTTTTAATGCTTGAGTTAAGAATGATGATTTAGAAATTTTTATATTATTTTGATTTTTGTCTTAAATTAGAATACTGAATATGTATTAATAATATATCTATTTTCCGTCTATGTCAAACCGATGCTAATCGTTCCATCGATTCCTCGTTATCAGTTGTTCGTCGTGCCTGTTTTCTTCATCGAATCATATCCATCTAGCGTTGCTTTGGAATTTGTAGCTCGTTTCCTTGTCAAATTTCTCTAGCCTCGAAAGGTAAGTAATCACTCACGATTAACATTCTTATATTTATTAAATTTAATTTCAATTGAAACGACTATGGAAATATGCTACTGTTGTTATTTAAATAGTCATCTATGCTATTATCTGTAACCGTTCACCTGTGGGATATGGCACCATATCCTATTGTTTATATTATATTATTATTGATGATATATGTCTGTTATTATTATTTTCATATCTGTTATCACTCTACAAGTTCCCTGTTAGTATAGAATTCACTATGGGTTGAAATGACACATACCCAAACGGACTTTAGAATAGGAGAAAATCGTTATGGGTTGAAATGATAGACCCAAGCGATTTTCATTGAATTGAATTTGGGATTACGGGTTGAAATGATATTCATCCGTATATATTTAGTGTACGGATTGAAATGATAATATCTGTATCACTTGACCATAGGATAGGAAATATATACAGACACCGCTGGTCCGTATATAAATATTTTGAAATAATTTCTATGGTTTCAAAAAGAAATATATGGCTTAATAAGTATTTATTCTTAAGATATTATATAAAAATGGTAATTTTATATATAGATTTAGTAGTAGTATTTAATTTAAATTAGATTGATATAATATGGTTAAGTATTTATGTAAATCTATATTTCAAATAGATTTTCTTGTAATAAATTGAATAAGTAAGATTGGGAAGATAAATTTGGGTTTATTTGGAATGGTATTTAATCAAGGATTTTATTTAATTAAATCAATTTGAAATTATTGAATGTGAAATTTAAAGGTATGATTTTATAACTGGATTTTTGATTTAAGTGATTTAATGAATATTTCACGTTTAAATAAATTAAAGAAAATATTTAGTAAAATGTAACTTAAGGTTACTTAAACGATATTGAATCAAATGAGGGAATATATCAAGACTAAATAATAATGAAGATAAACTAAATCTATCTGAAATCGTTAAATTTAGTTTGAAATGTTGAATATTTAAAGTTTTGAAATATATTGAAATGTAAAAGGGTATTTTGTGATTTCAAATCCGGATTTGAGATCGATAAAATTTGAGATGGTTATTTAGAAATTGAGTTGAATTTAAATTGATAAATTGAGATTGGACTAAATTTGAATTTGGAAATTGAGTAGATTTGAATCGTAACTTTGAAAGTGATAAAATTGGAAATAACTATATTTGAAATGAAATGATATTTTGGTTTTGAAGTATAAATTAATTTGAAATAACTACGGTGTTATAATGTATATTTCTACATTGTAGATAGCTCCACGGATCCTTAGAGGATGGTTATCCCAAACATCCTTTGAGTTACCTGTATTTCAGTTGTTATTTCACTTGAGTTGGATTTATTGATATAAGAATGTTAATTTTGACTCGAGTGTTTTGTGTTTAGCTTTACGCTCGGGTCAGACTGAGTGATGCAGCATTAGAGACTCATCTTTGGAGTTCGGAGCTTCATTTGGAGATCCAACTATCGATTCAGCTTTCAGCTTTTCCAGTTGATTGGTTCAGAGAAGTCATCGGTTCGTACTGAAGACTTCACTGTATTTGAGATATTCTGATGTACTTTATTTCTAACCCTGATGTATATAGTAGCTTCATGAACTACTATTCTTTATTTATTCCGCTTATTATTGTACTACTCTGTATCTGTGATTCTGTGATTGATTTATTTTACCGAATATGATGAGTTTTGCCAAATATAAATTAACAATCTGATATTTTGAGCAATTCAAGTCCGACATGTATGGATGCGAATGGTTGAAAATACCGGGTTGTTACAGGTTGGTTGTTGTGATTCAGACTACGCCGGTGATAGGGATCGAAGAAAATCATCTTCTGGATTTGTCTTCACGCTTGGGGGTACAGCCATAAGTTGGAGATCTAGATTGCAGACCGTAGTTGCTTTATCCACTATGGAGATGGAGTTGATAGCCGCGGTGGAGGCGGCAAAGAAGACACTCTATTTGAAACGATTGTTATGTGACTTGGGATTCGAGTATGATAGTATTGATGTTCGATGTGATAGCCAGAGTGCTATTCACTTGACAGAGAATTTGCCGTTTAGCTCACGGACTAAGCATATTGAGGTGAGAGAGTCATTTGTAGTAGCCATGGATGAATATAAGCAACTATATCTTCGGAAAGTGCATACAAAGGATAACGCGGCGGACATGTTCACTAAGGCATTGCCGGTAGGGATGTTCGAGCATTGTTCGAATTTGATTCACTTGGAGAAGCGCTAGGTGCCACGAGGTGGCACGGTTAAGGGAGGAGCTTGGTGGTAGATGAGGAAGAGTAACGGTGAGAGATTGAGGTTCTATCTTCTTGGTAAGTGCTAGTCTTTGGTGAGATAGCTTAGAATTTGAATGTTTTAAACACTTCATTAGCGGGTGAGGGTTTTGCCTGAGCTCATTGGTGGAGTGCAATGGGCGGAGGCTTTGCCTGAGCTCGTTGGTGGAGTGCAATGGATGGGGCATTCGTGTTTGGTTGAAGGTAGAAGAAGTGATAGGTGGTGTCATCGGTTGCTGTTGATGGTATGGTACCATTGGAGTTGAAGATAGCTATAGTATCAAGGTGGAGTGCTAAATTTTGACGACACTATATGGGGATTTGTAGAGGTCGGAAGTAACTTCGTAACGGAGGAAACGGTTCTCAAATCGGAGTTTGGAGGTGACAGTTATTAGGGAAAATGTGAAGTGGGATGAATTGACAGAGGTCAGACGTTTGATCAAAAGGGTCAGACGTCTGAGTCTGTGCAGAAATGATTCCAGAGCCTGTAGTCAGACGTCTGACCAAATGGTCAGACATCGGAGCCGAAGAGAAACTTTTCCAGTAACTCAAGTCAGACGTCTGACCATTTTGGCCAGACGTTTGAGGCGACTTCCGCCTGTTTTTCACGTGTGGACTTGGCGTGAAGATTTGCGATATCTGCGGGGGCAATTTCGGAACATTGCCTAGGGTTTCTATTCTCCTATATAAACTAGCTTCATGTTCCAGATCTGAGGTGTGCGTGCAAGTATCTATAAGAGATTAGCCTCCATAAATTAGGCTTTATCAAAATCTAATCTTCTTCAATTCTCTTCTACACAAATCAATTTCTAATTAGAATTTTGATCATTGTATTTAATCTCTCTTCTCATCAATATTAATAAAAGCTCTCTCTTAAAATGGATGCACACTAACACAACGATAGTGGAACCAAAAATCGCTGTGTGATTTATTTTTCGTTATTGCTTTTATTTTTATATCGCCTGTTTGGGATTGTGATTGCTTTTGGATTGGTTGAGATTGGAACTGAATTATTGATTGATTGTTTTATACTTTTTATCATGATCACGTCTTTCGCTGTGCTTGTGAGGTTTCAATTTAAGTGGTCTCGAGTCGGAATTCCACCCCAGCGCTCCTCATGAGAAGCTCTTACTTTACCACACTTTATACCACCGTGTCTAAACCTTAATTTAACATCTCCCGCGAAAGAATGAATGAATTTTGGGTTTTCCAAATTCGGATTGCATCTATTATGAAGGGAGAAAACAAATCCAGAATGCAACGATTTTGAATAGACTTTTTGTGATTAGTTTCATGAAAGGAGATTTCAGTTCTTATAATCATTGTGTTATTCAGTACACTTTGGAAATATAATTGGTACAAACTATTTCATTATTGTAGTATATTATAAAATGTTATAGTATATATTCTATAATATTTCCAATGCACATTAACTGATGCTTAACTGTGAATAAAATGTGTTACACTGGTGTATACTTATCACTGATGCAAAATTCAATGGTTTTATAAATCAAATTCATATAATAACATGCAAGTTGTAAATATGGAAGTTGATTTTGTTATTATCAATTATGTGTGAATTACAGACAACTAAGATATATGCATTGTCACAATTACTGAGTGATGAAGTTCATTCTTTGAATTCAACACAATTTTTTCGCATGCTTCAACCATTTATTTTTGATGCGGTATTGCACCATGACACCAACCGTTTGATTCTACAACTACAAAATATATACATTAGTTTTAAAGTCTCGCCTATATCTTTGGTAATGTGAATTTGAGTTTTCAATGTTATGGTTAGCAGCAGTTTTTTCAGTATATTAAGTACGTCTGCTTTAACAGCGATATAACTGTACTCTAAAATTATGGGATTGTTACTAAACTACTATTTAAGATAACAGCAGTTACATTCTTCCATCAATATCTCATTTAATTATAATTTTGAAATAGGGGAACTATATTTGTGTGATCATAGGAACTATTATTGATGTTAAGTGACTGACCGAAGAATCAAATCATCTAGCCTCAAATTAACAGTTCATGTGTCAACTTTATTTAAATCATTGAATTATGTATCATTTACCTTCCATTTAATGCGAGTTCCACATAATAATAAATCATATAGATGAACGGATAAGATTAAAAAAACACATGAGAACAGAGGTGTAACGACCCGTATTTTACGTGTCGATATATCGTAGAATTCTAGGTCATTAGTGTTGTTTATGTCGTCCTTAGCCTAAGTCGTAAGGGAGGATAACTCGTATGTTGTTTGAGTCGCGTGGAAGTTAGATTGGGAAGTTAACTCGAGATAGTGCTAGAGCGAGTTAACAGGTTAGTGATATTAGCGAGTTACGAGTTATCAGGTTAGAAAGGTTAGCGACTTAGTGGCTGGGACGAGTTAGCGTGTTAGTATGTTGACCGAGTCATAATAGTTAACGAGTTAACTAGTGGGCGAGATAAGGATTAACTCGTATGGCCGAGTTATAGGAGTTAACCGGTTAGGTCTGACCGGGCTAAGAACTGAACGACTTAAGGGTTAGTGGAGTCAGCGCGTTGCCGAGTTAGTGAGGCTAGTGTGTTAGCGGGTTAGTGAGCTAACGAGTTAGCAGAGTTACCGAGTTAAGGGTTAGTGGATTGGGCCGGGTTAGTGTTAGGACGGCATGTGTAGTTAGGTCATGACTCGTATACGAGTTAAGTCGTTGGGTCGGCCAGGTGATAAGTCGTTTCCCCAGTTGAGTCATTGAGTTCGATAAGTCGTAAGCCGTTGAGTCGTAGCTCGTGTATGAGTTAGGCCGCGCATAGGATAAGTCGTTTGGTTCTGTGTGTGTTAGGTTGTAGTACCTGTTGAGTCGTGGGAATGGCTGAGTCGTATGTCGCTAGGTTGTTGAGTCGTTTACGAGTTAAGGATAGGTTGGCTGGGCTCGATGAGTCGTATAACGTGTTGTTTGATGAGTCATGGACGACTCATGGGATAAGTCGTGACCGACTTAAGGGGCGACGACTCATGGGGCTTCCAGCCTATAAATAGAGGGTTTTGGCTCACTTTTTGGCACCAGTTTTTGAAGCGACGAAGTGCTGCCATTTTGAGAGCTCGACTACAACATTTCTTCATTTCCTTTTCTCCATTCCAATCTAGTTCTAACATCCATCCAAGATCGAAGATCGAAGAGCCAAAGTTGAAGATCTTCATCCGACGAAGCTAGATTTCACCATTTCAAGCGAGATTTCACCAAATCGAGCTTGAATCCTTGCTGTCCAGATCTGAAATTGATAGTTTTTGAAGTGTTTGGGTGATTTGGTGAGTGGTAGTTATCTCTCACGTGGACCCAAAGGAGTGTATTGGATTGGTGGTTTGTTAGAGTGTTGTAGATAGTGATTTTATGCATTCTTCCTTAGATCCAAGTGTAGATCCATTACTTATGAAGATGTTTACCTTTTTAAGTTCATTCATCTAGTTGTAGAGACAAAACCCATGAGTTATATTTGTTAGATCTATGCTAAAGACCCATGATTCATGTATGTTAGATCTATGCTCATTTATTTACGAAATTGCCATTGTAATTATAAATGCCTATTTAGATCATGTTTGATTACTTGATTTTCTATGTAGATCTTGTTGAATGATTGATTGCTTGGATTAATGTTTGATTTGATTGATTAGTTGATCTATTACTTGACTTGGACAAGTAAGGTCGATGGTGATTCAAAAGCTAAGTGGAAAGGCTCTTGAATGGTGAACGCTGCCTGTAGCATATGAAGCGGATGTGGAAGCTCATATGGATGGATTCGATGATGTGGAACCTTGCCATAATGCGAGAAGGCAAAGCATGATATTGAGATGGGACTTTGCTATGATGTGATGGGGCAAGGCATATGTTGAGATGGGACGGGTCATGATGACGTTCCAAGCACGGGCCATGACGACGTACGAAGTTATAACTCGGTGATGCGGTCCGAGTTGGGATGGATAATGGTTAGCTTGAGAGGCGCTTGAGCTAGTATGGAAAGAGTCGTCAAGGAGGATGACTAGGAGGCTAAGATCTCATCGTTGTTGAAGGTTCTAGCATACTCAAAGCAAGGGTACGTTGGAACGGGTCACGATGACGTTCCAAGCACGGGTCACGATGACGTGCTAGTACTCTGGGCTGATGCGTTCGGCTTAAGCACGGGTCATGATGACGTGCGGAGTTATGTCTAAAACCGGGGTCACCATTAGCCCTTGACAGGTGGTCATTCACCTAACGGTGAAATCAAGGCAAGGATAACAGTGATAGCCAGAGTCATGGATGTTTGGTTGTATTATCATTCGGTCTCAAGAGCGGTGTTTTCTGGGTGCTTATCTGATCTTGGTTTAGGCCTTGGGGATTTGTATTTGGAAAACATCGTCCTTGGCTCGAGTGATTATTGCTTTACCTTAATTATCTGCTAAGTTATGCTTGCTTCTTCTTAGTATGTGTCTGGGGGCTATCACTGTAGAAAGATGTGGAGTGGGATGGTTTGGTTCCTATTCCTTTTATCCCTTATGCTCTTTTGGTATGTTTGATAGTTGATTTACTGCTCAGTAAGACTTTGTCTGACTCAAGGTTTTATGTCTCCTCTTATTACCTTGGGCTGTTCATCCATGTTGGGATGGGCAGACTAGGTAGCAGGTGACAGGTGCTGTTCTTGGAGATCTACGCTGATGATGACGAAGACGAGCAGGAGGCTTTTGCATATTATTTCCTATTATATGTACTGGGTGTTCCGCTGCTGTATTGGTTTGAGTGTTATGTAGTGAGGCTTTGATGTATGGATGATTCATATGTTTGTATAAAGCTATTATGATTAGATGATGATATTCTGTTCTATGGGAGCTTCACTGTATTATATTTCTCTATTGTATTTTATCCATGCGCTGTGAGTTTTACGATAGAGTCTGCGATGTTTATGTTACCCTGACTATCGTCCATGGCTACCTGGCACGCTTTTCAGCGCACTATTCCTCTTGTTTTGGTGCGGGAGTCATGGGCGGTCGTCACATTTGGTATCAAAGATTTGGTTAATCGATTTTAGTCAACGCTCGCTGACGTAACTACGTATGAGAGACGTAATTGTATTTTGATGGATGATTACTATATATAATATAGTAGTTTAAAAGGATTTGAACTCATTATGCAGTTGTTTCTTAAGGTATTCTAATCATTCTTATTACAGATGTTAAGGATGAGTCGAAGAGGGAGACCAGCTGCAAGGGAAGGACGTGCTGCTGAAGAAGCTGTTGATTATGGAACTATGTTCGAAGCGATGATGACTTCGATCATGAGAAGGATACCAGCTCCAGGGCCATCTGTAGATGTTGGAGTTCAAGTTCAAGCTCCAAGACCAGTGGATTTTGCTAAGCTTTGCAAGGACTATACTTCTCTTGGAGGAAAAGCTTTCTTGGGGACGGAATCGACCATTGAAGTGCAGAGATGGATTGATGCTTGTCGAAGGATTTTTGGTGATTTGGGAATTGAGGATGCAACCAAGAGGAAGCTTGCATCAAGACAGCTTCAGGGAAGAGCTGCTGATTGGTGGAATTCCATCACCATCGATACTCCAGAGGAAGGGATCACTTGGGAGCAATTCCAAGTCAGATTTGAAGCCAAGTTCATCTCTACGGCTCAGAAATCTGTTTTGTTTAAGAGGTTTGTGGAGCTCAAGCAAGGTGGGAGACCAATTCTTGAGTATATTTCTGAGTTCGAAGCCTTGTCCAAGTATGCCAGATCGTATATTGATTCTCCCTACCAGAAGAACGAGAAGTTTGTGACCGGTTTGGACGCTTATCTTGGAAGGCAGTTAGTGGATCATTTGGACGATCCGTTTGAGAAGCTTGTTGAAAAAGCTCTTAGGCATGAGAGTTTGTTTCCCATGGAAGGTTCTGTTGTTGCTGTAACCAAGGAAGGGTCTAAGCCACAGCAGGGTGGAAATAAGAAGAGGAAGCAGCAGCAACAGAAGGGAAAGGATGGCCAGAAGAAGTTGAAAGGCGAAGTGACTTGCTACAACTGCCGACAGAAGGGTCATCTCTCCCAGGATTGCAAGAATCCAAAGGTGCAGTTGAAGTGCCACAACTGTGATAAGCTGGGACATATCAAGAAGGACTGTCCAGAACCGAGGAAAGATAGGCAGGTTGTGCAAGCTTATGCTTTGGGAGCTGTGTCGTCGTCTTCAAAAGCTCCTATTGCTGAAGAGAAGGGGAAGAGTGTGGTGGTTCAAGGTACTCTTTCTATTTTTGGTGTTCCAGTTAGAGTGTTGTTTGATACTGGAGCGTCGCATTCTTTTGTTTGTGATGATTTGGTAGGCCGGTTAGGTTTGAAACCGGATATTGTTGATAGACCATTGGTTGTGACTAATCCAGTTGGGGGTTCGTCATGTTTGTGTATGATATGCCGTGGCCTAGTTGTGTCGAGTCATGATTGCTCGTTTGTTTGTGATTGCTTTGTTCTGAACTTTACGGGGTTCGGAATTATTTTGGGTATGGACTGGCTTAGGAAGTATGCGGCAAGGATTGATTGTGAGAGGCTGGAGGTGACAGTCGGAAATGTGGAAGGACGAAAGGTTGTGATACGATGTAAGCATGAGGAAGGCGTCTTCATGAGCTTCATGTATTCGCTGGTTGTTCCACGGGATGGACTGTCGTCGGTGCCTATTGTGAATGGATTTGAGGACGTCTTTGACGAGGTCAAAGGGTTACCGCCGCATAGGGAGATCGAGTTTCGTATCGATCTAGTTGAGGGAGCCAGACCTGTTGTGATGCCTCTTAGGCGGATGGCGCCTAGGGAGCAACAAGAGTTGAGGGTGCAAGTTGATGACCTTTTACGGAAGGGATTCATTCGGCGTAGTGTGTCCGAATGGGGTGCACCAGTTGTGTTTGCAACCAAAGCGGATGGATCGTTGAGGTTGTGTGTGGATTATCGTGAGTTGAATAAGGTGACTAAGAAGAACAAGTATCCATTGCCGAGAATAGATGACTTGTTTGATCAGCTCCACGAGGCTAAGGTGTTTTCTCAGATGGATTTGGCAACGGGATTTCACCAGTTGAGAGTGGCGAAGGATAGTGTGCCGAAAACTGCTTTCAGGACACCATCCGGGTTTTATGAGTGGCTGGTAATGCCGTTTGGATTGACCAATGCACCAGCATATTTTGTGGATCTTATGAATAGGGTGTTCAGAGATCAGTTGAATAAGTTCGTGCTTGTGTTCGTGGATGATATTCTGATTTATTCCAGAACTGAGGAAGAACACAAGACACACTTGAGAATTGTTTTGGAAATCTTACGGAAACATCAGCTGAAGGCTAAGTTTTCGAAGTGTCACTTCTGGAAGAGTGAAGTGAGGTTCTTAGGCCATGTTATCTCTGGAAATGGAATAGCGGTTGATCCCGCTAAGGTGGCAGCAATGCAGGATTGGGTTAGACCTAAGAATGCATCTGATATGAGAAGTTTTCTTGGATTAGCAGGATATTATCGACGGTTTATCAAAGACTTTTTCAAGATAGCTGCACCATTAACAGGATTAACGAAGAAGAACCAAGTGTTCAGATGGGATGACAAGTGTGAGCAAGCTTTCGTAATCCTAAAAGAACGACTAACAAGTGCTCCTGTTTTGACTATTCCAAGTGGGAATGATGAGATGGTGGTTTACACCGATGCATGTGGTACTGGACTGGGAGCAGTGCTAATGCAGAAGGGTAAAGTTGTTGCGTATGCAAGTCGACAACTGAAGCCGCATGAAAGGAATTATCCGACTCATGATTTGGAGTTAGCGGCAAATGTGTTTGCTTTGAAGATGTGGAGACATTATCTATTGGGAGTTCGATTCGAGTTGTTTACGGATCATAAGTCATTGAAGTATCTTTTCTCCCAAAAGGATTTGAATCTTCGACAGCAACGATGGCTAGAGTTTTTAGCATCATATGATTTTGGTATGGCTTATACTCCGGGAAAAGGTAACGCAGTAGCTGATGCGTTGAGTCGAAGACATGCAGGATTGGGAGCCATGTTTTCGGAATGGAAAAGTCTCGAGTATTTGGCTGGATTTGATTTCAGGCCCAGATGTGAATTGGAACCTGAGATGTTGGCAAACTTATCGATAAGGCCTACTCTTGTGGAAAGGATTGGCGAGAGCCAAAAGCGAGACGATAAGCTTGTCAAGATTATCCGAGATTTGGAATCTGGATTGGACCCAGAAAAGGATAAAGGATTCGAAGTCGATCGAGAGGGTTGGCTTCGGAAGCAAGGACGACTAGTTGTTCCCGATGTAGATGGATTGAGAGATGAAGTTCTTAGGGAAAGTCATCACTCGAAGTTGACAATTCATCCAAGAGGAAATAAAATGTATCGGGATATGAAGAGAACCTATTACTGGGAAGGTATGAAGAAGGATGTTGGAAATTTTATTTCCAAGTGTATGAACTGCCAGTTGGTGAAAGCTGAGCAAAAGAAGCCCAGTGGATTATTTCAGCCATTAGAGGTTCCTACATGGAAGTGGGAGCAAGTGTCGATGGATTTTATCGATGGCCTACCTAGAACCAAGGCGGGAAATGAAGGGATTTGGGTCATCATAGATCGGTTGACCAAGAGTGCAAGGTTTATTCCTGTTCGATCGACTAGGACTACATCGAAGTTGACTGAGCTTTATGTTAAGTGGATAGTTCGATTCCATGGTGTTCCGAAGAATATAGTGAGCGACCGAGATCCTTTGTTCACTAGTGGATTTTGGAAGAGCTTCCAGGAAATTTTGGGAACTAAGTTGTGTTTGAGTACAGCTTACCACCCTCAAACAGATGGTCAGACTGAGAGAGTCAACCGAGTTTTGGAAGATCTCCTTAGAGCATGTGTTTTGGATTTCGGAGGATCATGGGAAGATCACCTTCATTTGGTGGAATTTGCATATAACAACAGTTACCAGTCAAGTATTGGTATGGCACCGTATGAAGCATTGTATGGAAGACCGTGTAACTCTCCGACATGTTGGTTGGAAACTGGAGTAAAGCTGATACTTGGGCCAGAGATGATTCGACAGACTTCGGATTGTATAGAAATCATTCGGCAACGAATGAAGGCAGCCCAAGATCGTCAGAAAAGTTATGCCGATAATCGTCGTAAGGATTTGGAATTCGACGTGGGTGATATGGTTTTTGTGAAGATTTCTCCATTGAAGAATGTTATTAGATTCGGGAAGAAAGGAAAGTTAACTCCGAGATTTGTTGGACCATTCCCGATTATCGAGCGAATTGGAAAGCTCGCTTATAGATTGGAGTTACCGGAGAAGATGGAGGGTGTGCACAATGTCTTTCATGTATCTTATCTACGGAAGTATGTGCATGACTCGAATACGGTGGTTTCTGCTGATAGCTGTGAAGATTTAGAGGTTGATCCAGTAGTTACGAGACCTCGTAAGCCGCTTCGTGTTGTTGAAACCGACACGAAACAGCTTAGGAGGAAGACGATTACGTTGCTCAAGATACAATGGAGTGATGATGTTAACGACTGTACATGGGAGGAGGAAGAGAGGATGAAAGCAGCTCATCCTGAACTCTTCGAGGTATGGCCCTAAGGTGTCGTGACATCTCATGAATTTGTAACTTGTTCTAATCATAGAATTCTGCATGCTAGGCTAGAATTGGATGCATGGTTTGTTGATTACTATGGATGGTAGACATGCAGAATAATTTTGATTGCTGTTGTTTGTTTGGAATTTCAGGGGCGAAATTCCTAAGGGGGAGAGAATGTAACGACCCGTATTTTACGTGTCGATATATCGTAGAATTCTAGGTCGTTAGTGTTGTTTATGTCGTCCTTAGCCTAAGTCGTAAGGGAGGATAACTCGTATGTTGTTTGAGTCGCGTGGAAGTTAGATTGGGAAGTTAACTCGAGATAGTGCTAGAGCGAGTTAACAGGTTAGTGATATTAGCGAGTTACGAGTTATCAGGTTAGAAAGGTTAGCGACTTAGTGGCTGGGACGAGTTAGCGTGTTAGTATGTTGACCGAGTCATAATAGTTAACGAGTTAACTAGTGGGCGAGATAACGATTAACTCGTATGGCCGAGTTATAGGAGTTAACCGGTTAGGTCTGACCGGGCTAAGAACTGAACGACTTAAGGGTTAGTGGAGTCAGCGCGTTGCCGAGTTAGTGAGGCTAGTGTGTTAGCGGGTTAGTGAGATAACGAGTTAGCAGAGTTACCGAGTTAAGGGTTAGTGGATTGGGTCGGCTTAGTGTTAGGACGGCATGTGTAGTTAGGTCATGACTCGTATACGAGTTAAGTCGTTGGGTCGGCCAGGTGATAAGTCGTTTCCCCAGTTGAGTCATTGAGTTCGATAAGTCGTAAGCCATTGAGTCGTAGCTCGTGTATGAGTTAGGCCGCACATAGGATAAGTCGTTTGGTTCTGTGTGTGTTAGGTTGTAGTACCTGTTGAGTCGTGGGAATGGCTGAGTCGTATGTCGCTAGGTTGTTGAGTCGTTTACGAGTTAAGGATAGGTTGGCTGGGCTCGATGAGTCGTATAACGTGTTGTTTGATGAGTCATGGACGACTCATGGGATAAGTCGTGACCGACTTAAGGGGCGACGACTCATGGGGCTTCCAGCCTATAAATAGAGGGCTTTGGCTCACTTTTTGGCACCAGTTTTTGAAGCGACGAAGTGCTGCCATTTTGAGAGCTCGACTACAACATTTCTTCATTTCCTTTTCTCCATTCCAATCTAGTTCTAACATCCATCCAAGATCGAAGATCGAAGAGCCAAAGTTGAAGATCTTCATCCGACGAAGCTAGATTTCACCATTTCAAGCGAGATTTCACCAAATCGAGCTTGAATCCTTGCTGTCCAGATCTGAAATTGATAGTTTTTGAAGTGTTTGGGTGATTTGGTGAGTGGTAGTTATCTCTCACGCGGACCCAAAGGAGTGTATTGGATTGGTGGTTTGTTGGAGTGTTGTAGATAGTGAGTTTATGCATTCTTCCTTAGATCCAAGTGTAGATCCATTACTTATGAAGATGTTTACCTTTTTAAGTTCATTCATCTAGTTGTAGAGACAAAACCCATGAGTTATATTTGTTAGATCTATGCTAAAGACCCATGATTCATGTATGTTAGATCTATGCTCATTTATTTACGAAATTGCCATTGTAATTATAAATGCCTATTTAGATCATGTTTGATTACTTGATTTTCTATGTAGATCTTGTTGAATGATTGATTGCTTGGATTAATGTTTGATTTGATTGATTAGTTGATCTATTACTTGACTTGGACAAGTAAGGTCGATGGTGATTCAAAAGCTAAGTGGAAAGGCTCTTGAATGGTGAACGCTGCCTGTAGCATATGAAGCGGATGTGGAAGCTCATATGGATGGATTCGATGATGTGGAACCTTGCCATAATGCGAGAAGGCAAAGCATGATATTGAGATGGGACTTTGCTATGATGGGGCAACGCATATGTTGAGATGGGACGGGTCATGATGACGTTCCAAGCACGGGCCATGACGACGTGCGAAGTTATAACTCGGTGATGCGGTCCGAGTTGGGATGGATAATGGTTAGCTTGAGAGGCGCTTGAGCTAGTATGGAAAGAGTCGTCAAGGAGGATGACTAGGAGGCTAAGATCTCATCGTTGTTGAAGGTTCTAGCATACTCAAAGCAAGGGTACGTTGGAACGGGTCACGATGACGTTCCAAGCACGGGTCACGATGACGTGCTAGTACTCTGGGCTGATGCGTTCGGCTTAAGCACGGGTCATGATGACGTGCGGAGTTATGTCTAAAACCGGGGTCACCATTAGCCCTTGACAGGTGGTCATTCAACTAACGGTGAAATCAAGGCAAGGATAACAGTGATAGCCAGAGTCATGGATGTTTGGTTGTATTATCATTCGGTCTCAAGAGCGGTGTTTTCTGGGTGCTTATCTGATCTTGGTTTAGGCCTTGGGGGTTTGTATTTGGAAAACATCGTCCTTGGCTCGAGTGATTATTGCTTTACCTTAATTATCTGCTAAGTTATGCTTGCTTCTTCTTAGTATGTGTCTGGGGGCTATCACTGTAGAAAGAGGTGGAGTGGGATGGTTTGGTTCCTATTCCTTTTATCCCTTATGCTCTTTTGGTATGTTTGATAGTTGATTTACTGCTCACTAAGACTTTGTCTGACTCAAGGTTTTATGTCTTCTCTTATTACCTTGGGCTGTTCATCCATGTTGGGATGGGCAGACTAGGTAGCAGGTGACAGGTGCTGTTCTTGGAGATCTACGCTGATGATGACGAAGACGAGCAGGAGGCTTTTGCATATTATTTCCTATTATATGTACTGGGTGTTCCGCTGCTGTATTGGTTTGAGTGTTATGTAGTGAGGCTTTGATGTATGGATGATTCATATGTTTGTATAAAGCTATTATGATTAGATGATGATATTCTGTTCTATGGGAGCTTCACTGTATTATATTTCTCTATTGTATTTTATCCATGCGCTGTGAGTTTTACGATAGAGTCTGCGATGTTTATGTTACCCTGACTATCGTCCATGGCTACCTGGCACGCTTTTCAGCGCACTATTCCTCTTGTTTTGGTGCGGGAGTCATGGGCGGTCGTCACAAGAGGATTTGATTTATCTTTATGTTAAATTTCCTTTAGAGGTTATTTATCATCTTGGAACCCTTAAGTATGTCATTAGTCTTAATGCATGCATTGACTAATTAATGATTGGGGTTTGTTAAGAAACAAAACTAAAACACACACTTTCAAAATGTTTGAGCATCTCTGTTTGCGTATCAACACTTATCTATGGTATAATCGTGTTCTATCTATTAAATAATAGTAAAGCAGAAGAAATTCTAGCTTTCACATTAATTCTAGCATTTCTCTCACCTCACCTTAATTTTCTCTAGATATTTATTTAAATTTTATTTTAAAGACCTAATACAATGCATTAGTTTTGAATTGTTTATAAGATTTTATTAATTTTACACTATTGTTTTACATTCAAAAATCTACACTTTCTGCTTTTTACAATTATTTTCAAAGTCCTCAATTTTCATGTACAATTTACATTTAAGTCCGTATATTTAAATTAATTAAATAATTTCATTATAAATTATTTAAAAAAATTAATTAACCATTATTTATTAATTTTTCTAATAAATAATATAGATAACCATGCCAATAAAATATCACGCTCATATTAGCAAAACAGTATAAATATGGATCGCATAAAAAGCAATACGAACAACTTTAATGTATAATTATTTATTTTAATAAATTATTAGTTAAACGATTGAAGTTTAAAGATCACAAATCATCACAATAATTATAAAATTTTCACCCCTACTCATTAATTCTCTTCGTTTTTTTGAATCCATATAAATTATCATTTTATAGTTATCCAAAATATTATGTTAATTTTTTCCATGATTTTATATTTATATATACCGAGATTTTATAATTTCTACAGTCATTTACGAAATTTTCATCAATTTTCTTTTATTATTTTACATTCAAATCTATGTATTTAAATTAACCAAACACTATAAATCTACACTATATAAATAAATTCAAGTAATTAATACTCATTAAATTCTTTGATAATCTATAAACAAAATGAAAATTTCAATTTATATACGGCATTAATAGTAACACATGGTAGATATTTCTTTCAAATATAAAAATATTCGAATCACTTAACAAAAATTATAAGCATAAATAATAATAAAACATTTAATTTATGATTGATATATCGAACATTGCATAACAAAATTTTATTTTAACAACATTTAAAGTATGAATACCATGTTTTTACAAAATTAGCGTGTGCAACGCATGAGATACATTCTATTACTTTATTATTATCCACAATTTTAGTAAATTAAAAAAATAGTTTTGCCCTTAATATCTCATGTTACATTTAAAATTCCTATATACAGATTTGCAATTTAACGTCTATGCGCATCAAAACATACATGATCATAAATTTACTAAATATTACTTTAAAAAGGAACATATTACATCTATATTTTTCTTTGAAATTTATCGTATACATAAACACTAAAAGTTGTTTCACATGCATCGGTATATCGGTCATATTTAACGTATAATTTCTTAATTTCAAAATATAAATTACACTTATTTTAAAATTACATAAAATATTTTAAAATATAAAATTTTGAAAATAACAATAGTATATTTATATATACACATTTTTAAACGTACAAATCTATGATTAACATATAGTTTCCTTAAACTTTAGAAATATTATCGTAAAACTAATTTGAAACAAAATCTATCATTTTAAATAGTTAGAATATGAAAATAATGAATATATGATTATTTTTAACTATTCGAAAATAATTTTGAATATATTGTACTATGAAACATAACATTTTAACATGCTAAAATCAAAAAATATATGTTTAATATTAGCATATTACATTGTACATCGACTATTTAACTATGTATATTTGACAATTTCTTTTATAACATTACCGTGTGCAACGCACGGGTTACACACTAGCATTAATAAATTGCAAGTTATGAATTCGTTACTCATGTTCAAATCTATCGGTCTGTTCCCACTAGGGCTGTTAAGATAACGGTAAATTTACCATTACCAGCCAATCGGTTACCATTTTCGAGTGAAATCGATATACCAGTTTAATCGGTATGTTAACGATAAATTTACCATTTTGTACGGCAAATTATCGGTAACATTTATTCAATACCAATGGTAACGGTAATTTTACCACTCAATTTATAATAAATGTATATTCATGTAACATTCTCTATTATAGGCATTTAGAATCAAACAGATGATTAAATTTAGTTTATTAATCAGGTGAAATAATGTTAAATACACTTCACTTCTTTTCCATTTATGTCTTTTATTAAGTAACACTATAAATTGTATAATGAAGCACCGTTATGGTGTGAATACGTATTATGTTACTAACTTTTTTTAGAAAAACGGTAATTTACCATTACCAGTATAACGGTTACCAGATTATCGGTATACCAGTGTACGGTATACCAACCTTTCAGTAACGGTAATGGTAAGCTATTTTCGTTTACCAGTAAAAATAGTACGGTAACGATATTTGTAAAATGGTAACGTTAACCATTACCATAAGAGCCTTAGTCTGCACTATTAAACGGTTTTAACTAGCACATGGAGTAGTTTGAATCTGCAAGCTCTGACTTAGTATTTGTTGTTTTACAGATTTGAATTGAGAACAACAGAAACAGACTTTTGTCGATCTTCGAGATTATGTACATATGATAATATATTGACTAGAAATAGGCATTGGGGTATGGCCCATCTTCGCTTTAATAATTAAATACAACGACCAAATTAACTTTACTGTTATCAAAAGTCCATTATGTTCTAGTTGGGCTCAAGAAACCGTTTACAAGTCAATCTATATACAAATAAGTTTCATTTTCTCATAATTACGGAAAACTAAAAATACGACTATGAAATACTATTTAGCAATATGGAATCAAGTCAAACCAATAAGTTCGATAGCAATTGCAATTAAAGTAGAAAATGACTCAAAATGCACGGATCCATTGATTTTCTAACTCAGCATGTGATTGGAGATTTTGCAACTAATGTTGCTATAAACTCATGTTGAACTCGTGTTGCAATAAAGCCATATGAAAATGATTATTCAACTTTTTCTGCTGCGAGATTTTGTTTAGATAAAATCAAACACTGTATTTTACTTGTATGAAAATTTCAAATGTTGTACTCAGAATTTTCCATTTTTAATTGAACAAACATATTTGCTACCAGTACAACCGCACAATGGTGGAAAAACCGATCGTTTAATTATATAATATGGTAAAAAAAGTTTATTATGCTTTTTTCATCAATTTAAATTAATAAAGATAATATGTAAGAAAAAATGTCTTTGTATTATTGGAAATATAAAGGAACTTTATTAGACGAAATGTATAATAAAAAGTAGCCGACAATTAAGCACTGTAATTGCATTGTATATTATTGTATGATGTAATAACAAAATTATATTTATTGCATACTTATCATGTGTGTTTCTGTAATCACAGCTAGATGTCTACTCTAAGTTAACTAATTTAAACATTATTTTGTATGTACTAATACATTCCAAACAAAGAAATATAGAAATTGGATAGGTGACATTATAAATATTCACCTCTATGAGCTTCGCTTAACTTTGTTGCAGATGAGTGGATGCAAAATACATCTAAAAATTCCTCTTTTCTTGCTAAGTTGTTTTTTGGTACCGCTAGTACTAAAATACTAATAAGAAATGCTTCATGCTATATAATATTAATCTAAACTAACAACAATCAAATTCTAAAAGAGTTTTCTGATCCATAAAGTAATCCAAAGCAGTAAAAGGGGAGCACGTAATCTCCTAGCATATCTAAGCAACTACATAACCGGATCTACTATAAACGATTTTTTAACACATCTTGACCTTTTACAAAAGTGAACTGCCAACATTGTTAAGAGTTATATTGTCACATTTAAGAAACCGTTTGAAATTTCATTGTGCATTTTTAAGTTTATAAACGTGTTGTACTTCTAAAGTGCAGTTAAAACCTTATAAAAAAATGATAACACAACGGTCTTATGGCAGATCACGTTGGTTTGCATAAGATTAACATGGCGAAATGTTTGGTTATTAAAGAGTGTTACGATCCCACTAGGTTTGCAAATAGTAAAAATGTAGAATGTAGAAATTAGCTTTTACTAGTAGAAGAGAATAAAAACAAATACATTAACTCATTTGAATAATGGCAACAAAGATAAATGCATTAACTCATTTGATCGAAAAATGAAGTTATGCCAAATGATATAGTAAAAAAAAGTATATTATAGTTAAATTAACCAGTAATATCTTTAGACCAAACATTGTCGTTTATTCCTAAGTCGTTAGCAACGGAACAACCGAGAAAGATAAACATTCGCCTGTTACGATCCCACTAGGTTTAACATCAACCAACGAATCATAGAAAAAAGTCAATTTTAAAAGAGTTTGTTTATGTGTCATGCCTTATTATTGAAGAATATTGTTTTCCAATCAAGACCAGAATTATGTTCTGTTTGTGCACATGAACGTGAAAAACATAATCTATTGGAATGTACTAAAGTGTTCTTTGAACAACAAACAAAAACAAAGCTTTAGTTGCCAAATAAATTAAAATTACATACATTTTAAATAAAAATAAATAAAACAGAAAGGCCAAATCTGCTGGCACAAAGCAAGGACTGTGCTTGTTCATCTCATATCAAAAATTATTTGAAAGCTCGATTGCAAAAAAGAAGAATGTAAATATAATTAGTGGATGTCCCTGTTGACTTCCTTTAACAACAGATAGTGGAACAAACAAGACATAAGTAAATTTATCAGAGTCGATAAGTTTCCAAGTAATAAGCAACTAGATTAATTTCAAAGCTATTGCCATGGACTTATCTAAAATTTCCAAGTAAGAAACAACTAGATTCATTTCGGTTTTGATGTCATCCTTCTCGACCAACTAGATTTAAGGCTAACAATGAAAGATCCAGTAAAATGGTCAATAGCATGAGCAACTACTAATGATAAAAAGACACTAAGAGCTATTCTACAATCTACACATATTTTAAAGTTCATGTAGTTGACAACCCTGTTTTGCAGGAATTTCTGGTGATTTTGAACAGCTTATTTCATGTCCCTTCAGAAGACGAGGAAAACCAAAGTATCCAACAGACGTCTAAAAATAATATTTTATGCAGCAAGAGACAAGGTTTACATTGCACTAGGTATAAAGTGTCACAAATACTCTAAAGCACAACCGGACGACTGTTTCAAACTCCAGTGCATGTGCAGTTAATGTCCCGCTATAACCCTACTATATCTCATAACGGATTTCTACCGCTACGATTTTTTCATATAACCCCAAATATAGCATTTCCGTATTATGCTCCGCTATATTCCTCTATTTTTTTCTTGAAAAGAAATGAATTGAAAAATGACATTTATACATTATAAAAATTATAAAAGTAATTAATTTAATTGAATTTTTAATATATTTTCAGAAATAAAAATCCTCTAATATTCTACTAAATTCAATTATGTTACATAATTGATTTTACATTTATTTACAGTATATTCACAAATGTTTTTATTTAAAATTATTTACGTATTGATTTTAGTTTAATTAAATATTAATTTTTCATTTAACTACCATTTATATATTTGTAAAAACATCAAGTACGTGTTTATATGTTATTTCAGAGTCATGCTATATTCCACTATATCCTCGCTGTATCACCGCTATGACTTTCTACACCTCCGCCGCATTGAATCTGTCGAGCGCTTTAACTGCACGGTCCAACGCATTCTTTATATTTACTTCTTACTGATACGAAGATGGTCACAAGTACTGCTATACATCTTAATATCTTGTAACAAAAACTTCTTTATTAAATACATGTTGAGACGACTAGTGCTAATTAGCACGTTAATAAATCATGGATGGATTTTACCTTTTAGTTCCTTCTTTTCCCTTTTTCCTTTTTCGTTCGATAACTTAAAACCAACCTACTGTTTTGCTACCGTACATCATATCATTGTTCTAGAATACGTGCCTTCAACTTTGACCTTTCATTACAAAGTACTTTGAACATAAGAAAATGAAAGAAAATCCCTAAATTTAAATTTAACCCTCATATTGATGGTACGCTGACCTTAAATTTGACCCTCATGTTTATCAAGCGAAATCAAGCTATCAAAGGTCCGTTATAATGAAAATCGAAATATATTTTGAGTATTAAAATATAATTTATAATACCCAATTGCAACTTATGATGAGGCTACTCGCAACGTGAAGAAGTAACTAAATAGCGACGAAGTGGCTGATCTGATGATCCGGTTAGGTTAGCCGATGACAAAGACGGGATGAATCAGAGTTTATTTAAATGTACAGTAGTGGAGATTGGGATAGAAATAGAATACCGTCTGACAAATTGAGGAAGAAACAGTATACCTGAAGCGTAGAAATATTAGGGCGAAAAATTAGGCATTCCACTTGGAGACAACGGAGACGGGAAGAAGATTACGAGACAGAGGGCATAGTGTTTGGGCTTCACAGAAATTGATTTTGGATGATGACAGTAAACAAACTTTTCTAACAGTCGATTTGATTAATCATGTATGAGGTGGCCCATGATTTGGCTCATTTTTAGGACAGAGTCCTTCAAGGAATCCAAAGTATTACTTTTAAGATTGCAAAATTTAAAAAGTAGTTGGATACACACATAAATTAAGTCCAAACTTTTTAGAGGGCTTTTGAATATTCATTGTCTTAACTAGGTTTGTCAATGGACAGGATTCGGTTCGGGTATTATAAAACTCGGATCCGAATCCAATTACAATAATTAAAACCCGAGTCCGGCTCGAACCCGTAGGGTATTTCAACCGAATATTCGAGTCCGGTCCGTCGGTCTTTTTAAGCCCGTTGGATGATAACCATATACCCCAACTCAGAACATTTATGTTAAAACCATATTTTAAAACTACAACTTTGATAAAATTTGTATACAAATAATGCTAATATATAAATTGAACGGTGACGTAGTTAAACTTATAACAAAAGTATACAAAAACATCTGCATGTAAACAAACAAAATGGTTAATAATAACATGAAAAACTAATAATCGGATCGGGCTCTATTCGGATCCTAATTGGGCTGGGTTTTGATAAACCGTACCCGATCCGAATCAGGTCTGAGTCCGACTTGGATAATGAAAGGCAAAACTCGTACCCGCATAAACAGATCGGGTTCGGACCGGAGTCAGACTAAATATGTACCAACAAGTCTAGTCTTAACAAGTCCTTGTTCTGAAAATATAAGAAAACTGTAATCCGAGCTTAACATTATCCCATTTGGAAAAGGTAGATTGGTTAGTACATCTTTGTTCCTTGGATCACAACGCATCACTCCTACACTTTTATCTCCTCTCTGCGGAAAAAGACGACGAAACACTTTTATGTGCCAAAGCTTCTTTCTACCCTTCATTAATCTCATCTGACTTCAAACCATTATTTTCTTTTTTTGCTTCAAAACAACTGCGGCAATGAACCATTTAATTAACGCTGATAATCGCTACCGAATTATTCTCTTTCTCTTACAAAAAACGTTTGCACGTCTCTGCTCTGTTCAGATCCATGAAAAAGATTGAGAATTTCTTCAGCAAGTTACAATATTTGTTGTTTTTTAAGCAACGTTGTCTCATCTGGCTTCAAACCCTTATTTCCGTTTTTTGCTTCAAAAACGATGTCAGCACCTAATTATGTTGATAATCGCCATCACATAACCAGGGACGGATCTATTTACAACATTGGTAGCATGGTAGGCTATTTTGTTGATACTAGCAGTAAGTATTTGTAGCACAGTAGGCTCTTTTGTTGATACTGGCAGTAAATTGTGCGACCATCTACTGACAGTAAATTTTAGTGAATCAAATAATGAAGATACTGATAGTAAATTTTGGCATCAAATTAATGTTGAGACGACTGTAGATCAATCGAACTTAATTATTTTGATTATCATGAATGCGATGGAATTAATTATATTAAAACAGTTTAGTTTTTTTATTATTTAATTTTCTTCTATTATTCGTCCACCGCAAAATAAATTTCTGGTTACGTCTCTGCACATAATCCTCTTTCTCTTCGCAAAAGGTTTGCATGCATCTGCTTATCAATGCAAAACGAACAAGTCTTCAACGAATTCAGTTAGCAACGCTTCTCTGCACCTAGAAGATCCACCCATTTATGATCAGACAAGTGCTTCTCGCTCCCGCTGTTTTTTCCTTCTTTACTTTCCTTGCAGTAATTTGACCTTTGTCTTTTTTCCAGGCATTCTTAAAACTTTGCTTGGAGTAGATTTTCCGATTCTCAAAAGCAGTGTGAGCTTTTTCTCTGTAGGAAAAAAATGTAGCTTAAAACAGGAACTTACAGAAGGAGTAACTGGAGTTCGGCATATGAGCGAAGTGTCGAAATTGCATGCACCTTCAAAAGAATTCTCGTCGAGAATGAGGAAAAAACAACGCTTTGTTGCTGGTTGGCTAACAACAGGCTTTTCAAATCGGTTGAGTTGGATTAAAATGCGTTGGCTCGAGTTTAACCCAAATCATTTAGATTCAATTTTTTTATTCATTTATAATCCAACCTATTTATGACTCAATCCATTTAATAGACGGGTTATTCATTTAATCCATTTAAAAATTTAAATTGGATTTAACTAATAAAAAATAAATAGATATAAAATAATTTTAATTTTTACAATTTTTAATTTTAATGAATATCAAAATTTAAAATTTAAAATTTTAATTCTAATTTTCATCAAAATTCAAATATGTGATGCAGTCCGTTATTTGCTAAGTGCAATCGGTAGTCATCATGAAGAACTACAGGATGCGCTCGTTGAAATATCTCACACCCATTAATATACCCAAAAGGACACATTAAAGATTTGGTGCGTTGTAGGTATAAATGAAACTAACAGAGACTGAGATTCATAAGACAAAAATAGGTAAAAACAGCGGAGACTAAAATAATAACTTATTCAAAACAAATACTTCATAATTGCTTCATAAACCAAATAAGTCAAATACCAAATACAATATACATGTCTCAAACCCAATATGTTTCATGTAATAAAAACTCGTAGTCTCAACAAAAATCAGAGTATAAATATCCCTCTCAAGTGCTAGTACAAAGAAAGAAAAACGGAAATAAAAGTAGGAAAATACATAGCATAATCTTCTTCAAGAAACCTCCGAGCAACTGCAATCTCCATTGATTGCCCATGGAGGAAAAGAGGGAAAAAGAAAAAAATAGTGGAGTCGGTCGGACTAAAAGTCTGATGAATGATAGTAACTACTAGGATCTTTAAGCAAAGTAAAAGTAATAGACTCTTCAATATCTCTAGTATATACAAAAGGAAACAAAGGAAATTAGAAAGGGATAAACTAGAAAATACGATTAAACTATTACAATTGATAAGATATGTCAACTTCAATTGTTTGCACTTGTCTTTGATTGTTGCTTAATTAGGCTGAATTCATAATCCTATAATTAAGCTAAAATCTTAATTTTACCCTTTGATCGGCCTGCTACTCCATAGACCTTATTGCAGACTAGTCGATATATGACTCCCTACACAGCAGCCAATGGTAACTATGAAAGATACACAAAGTACCCACTATGGACTAGACGATACATAGCTCCATACACAGAAGGCAATGGTGTCTACGAAAGACACATAAACCAAGCGCTTGAAACTCATAGCGATTACCGAGCACCGAAATAGAAGTCACGCGCGTAACTGCCACCATGCTCATGCTACATGTTGCTCCACCTATTAGGTCGTATTATTACCTCGACTCAGCATAAACATGCCCCTCGTCTCACTTCAGGATTATGTGAAACACTATGTCCATAGAAAATATAGGGGAATGCTGCCGATACTGATCCGTCATCCAAACAATATCTAATAGCGCCCTTGTCCAATTCTTCATCTTTGAACATCTCTATATTGACTAATTACTACCACTAATAGTATAAGCGTGTCTCTCGTCTCACTTCTGGTTTATGTGAAACACCGTACCCATAGAAAATAATAGGAGAATGTTATTTGATACAGGTGCTACTTTAGTTCTTTGTTTATTAACTTAGATAAATTATTTAAATAAGCGTTTACTCTTGTTCTTACTATCTGTGCTTATTAATTTATCCCAAATCTTAAAATAAGCCTTATTCTGCTCGATTTCTTATTATAACCTACGTTATAATCATGCTTATTACTTAACCTATGGTCTGAGTGTGAAAATAAGCTTCTTTTATTCTTTTATTCTTTTTAGTTGTAATTCTAAGTTATAACTAGGCCAATCTCTTTAATTTAGTCCAATTAATATCATAATTATGCATAATTTCAGTCCAATTCCATTTATACAACGGTCTTTATAATTTATATCTTATATTCCATTATTTCATGTTTCTTATAATTTAATCCAATTTCACGTTAATTCTATTCTAATCCATACGCGAAGAAGAAGTAGGAATAAAAGAAAACTGAAAATAGAAGGAAATCCAAAGCGTAGGAAGAAGATGTAAAAAACGCATAAATAACAGTAAACAAACTAAATTACTGTAAATAAATGGAAAAGCTAGAGATAAACTAAAATTACTGAAAATAATTCAAAAAACTGTAAATAAATTACTAAAAAGGTTACTCCAAAAATCGTAATAAAACTATAACTTTTGGAAATTCTATTATTTTAGATTACTTAAAGAAAATTAAAATAATTACAATCTGTCACATCTGCTCCTTAGCTCTTTCATTTAGGCCTTCACGGATCCACTTGGGGTTGTAAAATATTTTTATTTAAAACGATTTCCTCATCGGAAATTTATTCCGCTTAGTGTCCTTCCTGAAAAGGTGAATCCAATTGGATAAAATTTTAGAATGAGAAAAGGTGTTAGGCCTAGGGTTCTATTTATGGAGGTAGAAGTGGATCTCAGACCATTCAATTTGAGGATTGAATAGAAGACAACCACGTCATAGGCTGAATAGAGGTCATCAGATGTAGAAACGGAAGGACTAGATCAAATTGAAGAATGCAAAATGCGTCACAAACATTCGAACAAACGTCGCTAAAAAAATAAGGTAGGTCGACCGCTCTTATGCCCAGGTCTAACGGCCAGTCGACATTGCCTATACATACATACATATACATATACATACACACATACACATATTTGTTTATTTTGTTTAATTTATATTTTGTTCATTTTAGGTCGGATTCCGGCGTTCTATATGTGTAAATTGACCAGAAGATTACCCGGACACAATGGTGCAACTCCCGTGGCTCAATTTTGATAAATTCACAAATTTATTTTATTATTTAGTTAATTAACGAATTAATTATTACGGGTTAAATTTTGGGTTGTAACATTCTCTCCCTTTAAGGGATTTCGTCCTTGAAATCTCTAAGGATAAACGAATGTACTAAATGTTTTTTTTCAATTCTATAACCAACCGCTTAATCATCAACTATTCATCCATTGTTCTTAAGTTTTTCTAATGCAATTTATGATACTTATGCAATTAGTGTAGTGTAAATGTTCCCAATCAATGCAAAAAACTGGGCGGTCCACTGATTCAATTGACCTCCTTTTATGCAATCATGTCTATGCCATGTATCCAAATGAATGCGAAAATTTTCTAATGATAACTGATAATTCTATATGCGTGCTACAAACGTCATCCAAATGCAACAACTATGTGAAAATCATCCATTATGGCAACCATGGAAAATAGAATAAAATGCGCACACATCAATATGCATATGGTCTAGTGTCCTAGTTAGGCCAACCCTAAAGAATATTAGTGCATAATGTATCTATATGCGTCCATTAACATCCACTAGCAAACACTTGCAATCACTAGCGTACATCGTTCATAATATATCCTATTAACATGTTTACATCAAATTCTACCATTTATAGGTTAAATCCTAAATTCTACCATTCCAAAGGATAATAAAGGAAATTCTATTCAAAACTAAAGATGGAAATAGGAAATTCAAAATTTACGATTAAAGAGAGATGTGGATAAGAAGTACGCATTTTCTCCTAATCAATTTAATCTTCTTCGAAGTCTTTTCAACCTCTGTAGATTCTATCCAACACGAAAGCGAGTTGTACAGTCTTCCATAAAGAGCTTTGGAAGGTGTCATTCCAATGATAGCTTGAGAAGTACTATCTTATGTGAATTCCACTAAAGAAAGATGCTTTATCCAAGTTCTTCCAAAATCAGGAATATCCATTCTCAACCATGTGTGTCTTACAATTTTTACTAACTCCATATTACTGTTCTTCTTTAGTCTGCTCACATTAATCAACATTCTAGGTTCTCACTAGGGTCATATACACTCTACAGAAACTCTATTATTACTTCCAAAAGTAATTACCGCTGTCTCCTTTGTAGCCTTATCCCTTTTTCTGTTACACCTAGGAAATGATCCTTATCTATTTCACATCTAGGAGTTTGGTTCGGTGTTTATAGTCCCATTTTATAAATTAACGTTTCCAAGTTTTTAAAACATCAAATCCCAAAAATTTTGTCTTTAAAAAGTGTTATTTTTGAGTTTTTATTAAATTAAAAAATACTTGGTTACTTAACATTATTTTCCAACTTAGAGGGGAAAACTTTCAAATTCTAAGTCCAAATCTTATTCCTTGTTTTCTTTTAAAGACCTTTTTAGTTTTCTATAAAATTTTGAATTTTCAAATTCTACTTTATTAAGTTTTTCATTCTCAAAAACTTACTTACTTTTTCACCAAACCGTTTTCTTTTAAAATATCTTTAAACTGTTTTATGTGTTTCCAAAACATCTTATTATACCTTACGGTCTCATACCTTAATATATTGGAACTACTTTCTTAAATGAGAAATTATTAACGCTAAAATCTTTTATGTACCTTTTAAAAGAGAGTTTCATGTTTATGTGAAATTACAAGGAACATATTTTATATTTTTCGAAATAGGTAATACAAAATATGGTACTTTTCATACCTTGTATATCTTTTTCATGTATTCCTTTTAACTTGCGCAAAACATTTTTATGGGTTTCATAGAAAATCATACCATTATTCTTTTCATTCCAATAGATTAAAATATGTTCAAACTATATTCTTCCACAATAAATATTTTCTAATATCTAACTTACACATTTTCCTTTCAGAAAAACTTATCTTCAAAACAGTTTTAATATTTCCATAACTGCAAAAACACTTCCTCATACTTATTAAAAATAATATTTGTATTTTACAAGCCATTTTGTTTCTATACTTAAAAATTACCTTTTAAAATACATTTTTATTTGGTTTAAAATGAATGTTGCGTGAAACACCGTTATTACAACCCAAAAAATACTAGTGTATGGATTCAATTAAATACCAATAAATTTCTTATACCTTTGTAGAAATATTTCTCTTGCGAGTAACTTACTATAACAATAGTGTTATAGCCTATGCTCCGCTTATTTTTCACGAAAACATGTATTACAACAATAAAAGTTGTATTCTACGTTTTCGATACTTGATACGCTCTAGGTTTTTATGTTTAAAATCTTTGTTTACTTAAAATGAAACTAGTAAATTATATATATGTATTCCATAATTCTTTAAAAATAATTTCAGTTTTTCATTATATAAAAACCAACTTAAATTTCATACCATTCTTCAAAAACCTCATATTTATTTTCTATAAAAAATATTAACAATGAAAATTTTCAATTCTAACAATTACATTCTAACCTTGGAGTACTTAAGAAAAACCTTGAAAATCTCATTTCCTTACTAAAGTCTTTCGTTAGATTTATTCCAATGTACTACCGTTAAATCCACTTACATGAAACAATTATAATTTCTGTAATTATCTACACATGGATTTTCATCTTTTCTTATCAACTGAACCTATTGTACATCCCCCAATTTTTTGCCTACCTCTCTTTGGATTTCTACACTCCGATCCTAAATGTAAAAAACCGTTTTTTAAATCCCTACCATGTATAGATATTCTCTACACCCTAATAAACGCACTTCAAAAGTGATACTTCAAGAACTCTATCTTCAGTTGATGAACACGAAGCGTACGAAGAACATCCTTTAGATGAATAACATGTTCTTCCATACTTCTTGAAAAACACCAAAATGTTGACCACGAATTGTAACGACCCTGACTCGACCTTCAGAAATCGGCACCAAATACGAAATTTGTATTCCAATGCCGCAGATCCAAACGTCGAATCTGGTTCGCCGGAGCTTATAACACAATAAGTAAAACAACACAGCGGAAAAAAAAATGAATACTATTGATATACAACATTTGATACAATAATGATATAATATGAATCAATATCGGAGATACAAGATAACAATGCAACAACGGAAAACTCAAAAGACTGGCAGCGGAAACAACAGAACTTGAAACTCTAGAAGAACACCAATATCAGCAATCTCCATAGATAGTTCGAACCACCATCAAGTTGCACCAAGCTAAGCAAGTCTTGTCCATGAAGCCGAAGACTCTAATATCCAAGATCTCCAAAGAATTACCAAAGAGAAAACTGAAAGCTATCGAATCGATATCTATATCTACTATCTGAAGAAAAAAAAACCAACTCTAGACTGCCCGTGTGGAAAATATTGGGCACCCAGAGTTTAGGAAAGGAACAATAAACTCCGGGTCAGTCATGAGACTGGTATGAGCAAGCAAAAACATTTGGTCTTTTAAAAAAAAGCAAAGAATTTGAATTTGAAATCTGCAATGTTTTTTGTAAAATAAAACTACCACAAGGCCTCCCGCCACATACACCATGCAAACGCAGAATTGGAGGAGATTTCTCCTTATGATAGTCAAACATGCTTGATACGCGAAAAACATTTTTGATATTATTATTAATGCATAGTGGAAAATATTTCGAAAGTATAATATTAATCTTAGCCAGCATAGACATTTCGAACTATGCCTACTATAGCTACCATGTTCAATAGTAGGTTAACACCACATTCCATGGCAGGTTATACAATTAAAACCGTACTGGGCGTGTATTGCTTCTTTGGATTTTCCAACAAATGGTTAGGCTAAGGAACTTCCCATTGCCACATGGGTACGCCTCTGGAGGGACGTCCAGAGAAGCATCCCTCAGTTCTCTGCTAACACAAGGCCGGCTACCCCCTTCTCGGGGAATAAAACCTAAGATATGCCACCCCCGGTCCTTTGGGACCTTTAATCGAGGATCCTCAATACCAACATATCACATAGTAACAAATATACTACAATGCCCACATGAGTGAGTATCTGGGCTCCATACCATGATACTACCCTTTTCCAGAAGGAATGTCATATCCTAGGGGCGCTACCCATGAAACCTTGCTGCATCTTTCCAGTTTCGACCATTACCGAGTTGTGAGGCTCGACGAATTCTCGTCCACAAAGCTACGCTTTTCACAAAAGTCATGCTTTAATCAACAAATGATCAGCAACACTTCGTATGCCACATTACGAATGTATCCCTAATAACCATCAACTACATAACCTTTGAGCTCATACATCTCAGAGAATGGTGTTAAGCTAAGAGAATAAATCTCCGCCACCAACAGAAATGTATTTGATAAAAACCGATTTTACATCTCAAAGTGTATTGTCAGACACACATCCATACAAGTCTGTTCCGGGCTCGAACAGAACCGAAGGCACTTCCAAAGAAGCCCTTGCAATCCGGATAATTTCTAATCACGTCCGGACTCCCCATCACAATGGCTGCTCAAATCTCTATACCGGGGCCATTCGGTGCAGAGACATTCGACAGGTCATCCTTTCGCTTTCGAAAGTATCCGGTTTTCACCACCGGTCTTCAAAAGCTATCCATATCGTCGTATCATTATTCGGAATGGGTTATATGACACAAAGGTCCTTTTCCGGCTAAACCGAATAATGAGCGCAATATTCAAAAACATATGGATAATGGGATTTCAGTTAAGTCACAACTTTAAACCTAAAACTTTTCATTCAAATGGTTAAAACAAATTACCATTTCCAATCTTTTAAACAAAAAGATTCATTTCAAAACCTTCAATGGTTTAAACAATTTCCACACTTAAATATTTTAAACAAAAGATTTATCTTAAAATCCCCTTTCATTTTAAAACGAGGATCACCAATCTTTAACAAAGATTTATTCATAGCCTTTCAAGAAAATTTTCAAAGATTCATTCATACCGTTCAAAACAATTCTCGTTTCAAAAATAAAAGATACACCATTTAGAATCTTCTTCGATTTCAAAATAAAGCTTATCAATCTTTCACAAAGGTTCGTTCATAGTTTTTAAAATAATTTCCATTTCAGTTTGGACTAACTCATTCAATCTTTAAATCAAAGGTTTAATAGTTTTCAAACTTGTTTCCAATTCATTGAATTCCATTTTCAAATATTGAATTCGAACTCAAATCAAAATATTTCAGTTTTCAAACTAAATCAAGTTATTTAAATTAACTTTTATCTTCAAAAACTCCATTTCAAATATTTTTCAAATTCAACCCAATTTCATTTCTAAAATTATTTGGATTCAAAATTCAAATTTTTATAACCATTTCAAAATATTGAATTCAAATATTTGTGACTTAACCGATTTCTCGTGAAATCCATATTTATGTGTGTATAGTGTGGTCCAGGGGTTTACACACAATAATGTACCAACATCAACCATTACAGGTTCAAAACACAGAAATATAGATAAGCGATATAATCTATAACGCTTATCCTTATTTAAAGATCATGGATGAATAATATAAGTTCACCGAAGATAATAAATTACATCACAGATCACAGCACGAATCAGGATAATTCATAACACAAAGCATCATATATCAGGGATATCAAATAATTAAATCATCCAATCCAACATCCATAAGCAATATCAATTTATTACCTGATTAATTCAAATCAGATTAGTCACAAATCTTAGTTAATTACTTTTAATTAATTACAAACCATTTAATTAATTATTCTTAATTTATTACAAAAATTAATTAACCCTTAATCAATAATCATACCTTAATCACCTTTATTAATTAATTAAACTTTAGTTAATTTATCACATTAATTAATTACCCTTAATTAATTAAAATAAGTGATTATTCTTAATCTTATCATTGTTAACCATAAATTAACTAGCAATTAATTTATCTTAATTAATTACCTTAATAAATTAGAAATTAATTCACCTTCAATTATTAATTTATTAATTAGCCTTTAATTAAATCCTTTAATTAATTAACCTTTAATTAGTTAATTATCCCCAAATTAATTACCTTAATCAACAAATCACATAAACTACTTATTAATTACTAATTAATTATTTAATTAATTATTACTTCCATTCATCAAATCCTTTCTAATTAATTATCTAACAAGTAACTAATCACTTTATTAATTACTCTTAATCCTTTCATTAATAAATTAGTGTTCAATTAATAAATAAAATTACACCTTTTATTATATTAATTAATTCTTTAATTAATAACACAAGTGATTAACCCTTATCACTTCCACCTAATCACTTTCATAAAGTAATTATCTTTTACTTTGTTAAATAATTTTCTTTTACCTAATTACCTCCAGTAATTAATTACTTAATTACCTCACCAAGTAATTTAACCAAATTACTCATAAATGATTATCTTTAATCACTTACTAATTTAATTACTTAATCAATTATCTAACTAATCATTTAAATTTAATTAAATGATCCCTTAACTTCTTATATTTAAAATAATCCTTAATTAAGAAAATCTTTATCTAAATTTTAATTATTAATATTAACTAATAACTTTTTAATTATTAATAATAGTTGAATTATCTTAATTATTTTCACAAATTTATTTATCTTCAATTAATCAAAACTTTTAATTTCTTAAGATAAATCTTCATTATTATTTGATCTCTAAATCTTTATCATTTAACTTTATTTAAGATAAATTACTTTAGAAATCAATTTTAATTTTAAACCATTTAAACATTCAAAATAAACTTTTAAAATTTTAAAACTTCCCAAAGTTATTTAACAAAATTTAATACAAACCTTATTTTTGAAATCTACTTATTTTACTTTTAAAAACTTTTATATTCCAAAATATAAAAACTTGTTTAAAACTTAACTTTGAAACAAAATAGTCTTATAAGTAAAAACTTGTTTAACTTTTGTTTTAAAACTTGAATTATCTATAAAATCATATTTTCTTTGTTTCAAAACTTTTTTTAAAACATTTGCTGTACAATACTAAAACCTGCATTGTACTGGGTTTTACAAACCCGAGCCAAGAACAGGAAAACTCGAGCACGACTTCGGGTCTTCCACCAAATTCTTTGGGTTCAAACCCGAGTAACTTTTTTTCTTCTTTCTGTTATATTTTAAACTTCTACTACAGTTAACTCTTCGCGAATGCTTGGGGACAAACCCGATCAATCTCGAATTCAACTTCGAGTCCAACCTCTTCATACCAAACCAACATCATTTTCCCAGATACATGAAATCGCGTGCACATGTACGCCACGACCACCGATCACTAACCATCGACGCTCCCTCCAGTATGTCGCTTAACCTCCCTCTAGTCGATTTCGACCACCCAAAATCACCACATAGCCCAAAATCGGAAACGAGCATATAAGAACTCCACCTGGAACCACTCGATCACCAACAAGCACCTCGTATCGCCAACCACGACCACTTGAGACCACTGCCTTACGATCACAACTTCGCCGACCATCCACTTGCCTTTTTCCCCATATGCAATCTGTCCCAATGTCCCAACGACGTCGATATGACCTTGTAAACCCAGACAACCCAAACTGTACGTGAAACCCTAAATCATGGTCGTGCCATTGCATCGATCATCTAAAAATTTAGCAATCATTTTTCCTTTGCTCCTCTACTTATGCACCACCTTCGGTAACAAATCCGACCCATCTGATTTCATCGATCATCAGAAAAGCCTCCCAACGCCAAACTCGTTCAATCCTCAAAGACTCTCAACACACAAGCTTAAAAATCTTGATTTCAATTTTAAAAAACATAGTTTTTAAATACGAATCAGTTAATATAAACAAAAACCAAAATTTAAACAACTAAATTTTCTAACTTGATTGAATTCCCACTGTTCTTCTTCCCTTTTATTAAGGCTACCTTCATATTCTTTCTAAAAAGTATTTTTAAAATGTATATCTTGCTGCTTCTAACAGATCCTGTTTACACATCAAGGTTTAAAGAAAAACAGGGAAAGAGGAATTGAAATTTGGATCTAAATCAAGCCTGGGAATTTTCTAACAGAGTCCAAGTGCTTGATTTTTTTTATTGTTACTGTTATTTATAAATTTTGAAATAAATATTCAACATAAACTCATGCAAATATTTTTTTTTCCTACTTGAATCTCGATTGTACAGATATTTTTAGTTTAGATTGCTGGATCTAACAAGAATCAGAGGGATGGGAAATTATTCTTGAAGTTGTTTAGAGCCTACATGTTTTAACAGAGATATACACATACTTACTTACAGGCATGCAACATCAACCTATACACATATGAACACATGTGTATACATTCCAAACAAGTTACCAAATCATTCATTTCATTCATCATCACTGAGCACAACCTAGATAAAAGATTTGGGTTTTAAAAGAGAGTTGCTCACCTTAAAAAACAAAGAACAAAGTGGAGAACTGGAATTTTGTTGTTTCTAGGTTTGCATCCCAGATTTTCTTTATTTTGGGTTATCATCCCCTCAGCATGAAAATGATAGAGTTAATTAATTTTTTTCAATTGCTTCAAATACTAAAAAAAAAAAATTACTCATGATTTTTCTTTAATTTACCTGAGAAATGATTAATTTTGGAAAAAAAACTGGAACTGCATTTGATCTGCATTGTCTTAAATTCCTGAAGCTTCAATCCTGATGTTGATCTGATTTCGATCTGTTCTTGCTTTGATTAAACTTGAAGTTGCAGTCTTTTCTTTTATCTTTGCTTTGTTTCCTTTCTATTTTCAGATTTGTTTGCCTTTGATCCTTCTTGAATTCCAGATCTATGAAATGTTTCTGGATATTGAATCAGATTTTGATTCTTTTTGCTTCCTTCATCTCTAACTTTAGCTCAGTTGAATCTAACCATTCACATGCTTGACTAAGATGCATTTGCACGTCTCAGGTCAGTATCAGGTTGAAGAACTTGCTCTTTGATCATGATGATCAATTCTTGTTTAAATTTGCTGTTTAATTTGTTCTTTGCTTTTGAATTTTCTTTTCAGGTTTTCGTTTTTTTTCTTCAGATTTTATTGTATTTTACTTCTTTAAATCTTTGTTTTGTATTCACTTTGTTGAAATGAAGAAAGGTGCAGCTGAAAGTAAAATCCTTCTTCTTCTTATTTTTTTTTAAATTATCAAAGAGGATTGACACTTGTCCTATTCATATTTTAATTAGCTTACACATAAGCTTATGTATTTACAAATGTCCCTAACATAGATTAAAATATTTACAAGTGTTCCTTTTTTATAATTTATTTAGGCTATGCAAGAATAAATATGTAATATATATGTATGTAATGTATTTATTTTATATAAGTAAACTTTAGATTTTTGATAAATATTCAAAAGTGAATTCATGTTAACAATTATTTATAAATAATTTATGCTTTGATCCAATAAATATAACATATGTTTATATGCTTGAGAAATCTATTCTAATTTAACTCTTGATATAAAATTTTAAAACAAGCTTATCTTATGTTAAAATTTTAAAATTGAAAGAATATTAAAACAATTAAACTTTTAAATTTAAATCTTATCTAAAACTCAAATTTAAAAAATGTATATCTATATTAAATAAGAAATTATCTTTGTTATTAAAATTTAAATCTCAAATATAATTTTTAAAAGTATTAAGTCAAATTTAAATGTTCAAATTAAATTCTTATTTATAACAAATGATTTGGAAAGTTATTCATTACAAATAAATATTTATATGTTAGTTAATACAATTTTTATTTTCAATACATTTATATTTTTAACTTAAGATATTAAACTTATTTTTGAACTCCAATCCAAAATTCTATATAAAGTACATATTTTTATTTGTTCTGGAAATTTCATATTATTTTAATAATTTCATAATTAAATTCAAAAAATTAAATAAATTGTCAAATTAAACTTGTTCAAAATTCAGGAATGTTTCACGAATACCACCACAAACTTTATTTTAGGACATCTCTAAAAACATGGTTCATTAAATCTATAGAATAGACTAGGACATTGCTTAGCCCAAACGACATAACCAACAACTCAAAGAATTCGTCGGTTGTCCTAAATGCTGTGACGACCCGAACTCGATGTCCGACAAACGACATCAAATTCGTATCGTCGGAGCTTATAACAACATCACATGAATATAAAACAACGGAACAAAATGAATATCATGCATACATCACAGCTACAACATCAGAATATCCAATAATACATCAGAGTATTTAATACATACACCATAACACCAAATACAGCATCATAATAATACAACAGTGATCATATATCCAAAAAGTCTTCAATGAAAGAAGTGATAACGGACTCCTAAAAGCTAAACACCTGAGATCTCCAAAAAGCTCCTAAGACATCTCCAAAGCAAGAGTTCCAAAATACCGCTAACTCCAAAATACGGATACCTACTACTAGGCTGCCCGTGTAGATATTATGAACACCCGGAGTTTAAAAATGAAACAATAAACTCCGGGACAGTCATGGGACTGGTATGAGTAAACAAAACAGTTGTTTTTAAATAACTAGATTTATAAAAGAAAAATTGATATGCTTTTGAAAAATGAGACTACCATAAGACCTCCCGCCACACACACAATGCAATCGCAGAATTGGAGGAAATTTCTTCTTATGATAGTCAAACATGCTTGATATGAGAAAAAATATTTGATATTATTATTAGTGCATAGTGTAGAAAGCATTTCAAAAATAGAATATTAATCTTAGCCAGCATAGACATTTCGAACTATGCCTACTATAGCTACCATCTAAACAGTGGTGACCACCATAAGTAAATGGCAAGTTCTACAACTAAAACGGTACATGGTTTCGTATTGGGTATTGGATTTCCAATAATGGTCAGGCTAAGGAACTTCATACTGCCACATGGGTACGCCTCTGGCGGGACGTCCCGAGAGCCTACCCGGCTCTCTGCCAACACAAGGCCGGGTTACCTTTGTAACTAGGTAACTATTACTCGAGTATGCCATTCCCCGGTCCTTTGGGACCTTTATCCGAGGCGCCTCTAAACCACAAAGCAACAACCACACAGAAAATGAGATTGAAGCCCACCACATAGGTAAATATCTGGGCTCCATACCATGATACCACCCTTTACTAGAAGGGAATGATACACCCTAAAGGGCGCGACCCTCATAACCTTGCCGCATCTTTCCTGTTTCGACCATTTTCGGGTTGTGAGGTCCGATGAGGTCTCGTCCAAAAAGCTACGCTTTACACAAAAGCCATGCTTTGATCACAAATGATCATCAACACACAGCAACACTTAGCACGTCATACTACCAAATTGGGAGTATATTGCTGATAACCTTCAACTACATAACCTCTGAGCTCGTACGTCTCAGAGAAGTGTGTTAAGCTAAGAGAATAAATTCTCCGCCACCAACAGAAATGTATTTGAAAGAAATCCGCTTTATATCTCAAAGTGTAGTATTAGACACACGACCATACATGTCTGTTCCAAGCTCGAATCGAACCGAAGGTACTTCCAAAGAAGCCCTTGCGATCCGGGTATTCACAATCCCGATCGAACTTCCCATCACTTAGGGAATCTCTATACCGGAGCAACTCAGTGCAGAGACAATCGATGGGTTATCCTATCGTTTTCACAAATACCCGGTCTTCAACACCGGTCTTCAATTGCCATCCATTTACGTCGTATCACTATTCGGAATGGGTTATACGACACAAAGGTCCTCTCCCGGCTAATCCGAATAGTGAGTGCTAAATTTAAATAAACGTGGGCATATCAATCACAAAGATTTATATTTAGGGTTCGATGTGGGTTTCGGATAACAAACTGAAATACGACTCCTTGTCGCATCGAAATTCAAATGCCATTTATGGCCAAAGGGTTTCACATCCACACAAAAACAAATCACAATCATAGTTCAGCACAAAGCAATTCATAGCCTCACAATCACGATGGAAATACCAATCCAGAGCACAAAGTCTGTTGACGGTCAAACCATCTTCAATCAAGGTGAATTAATTGTGTATTAATTAATTACCTGATTAATTTTATTAATTATTTTTAATCAACAGTTAATTATTCTTAATGATAAATTAATTTAAATCTCAGTCGTTAATTAAATTTTTGTTGTTTTTAATGCAGTTAATTCTTATTAATTACAAAGTAATTGCGAATCATAAGATATTTAATTATTGAAAGTAAGTTTGTTTAAGTTAACAATTTGAACGTTTAATTAACTTCTCAATATTATATTAAATTAAACTAAATTTTTAAACGAACTTTACTTTAAAAATACAAGTTTAAACATTTTTGAACTTAATTTTATTTTTCGAATAATTATTTAAATGCCCTTAACTTCACATTCCATTGACAAACCATGATCATTTTTATAAAGAATGAATTCTAGGAATCATTTGCACTTATGTTTTAAAGATTTTGAAACTAGAACTTGCTATCCCCAAGTCCAGCCGTGGCTTCCCCGAGTCGTTCCCGCGTAAAGTTACTTCCTGCTTCGAGTTTCACCCCAGAGCTACCCGCGTAATAAAAATTTTCAAAAATTTGTTAAGTTAAAAAAAACGATCTGATACGATGCTAAAACGACACGAGCACGTCTTCGAGTTTCTACCACAATTTTCCTGGGTGAGACTTCGAGTTGCCTGCCATCTTCCCCAACCCAATTTCCTGACACCACAATCGGCACCGTGCATATGCACGACAGTTCTGGCAAACTCTGATCGATGCTGCGATGATCGACGAGTCAACCACGACGTCCCCTAGCCACCAGACCACCCAGCAACGTGAACCAGTGTCGAATTTGCAAATGAGCTTTTCGACCAAATTAACACCAAAAACGATCGCCACAAAACCACCTCGTTCATCTGCCTCTGGCAGTCCTAGGCCATAAATTTTTAACCCGAGCTTCGCTGATGTGTGACGCCGCGACTGGCACTGGAGTGACGAAGTCCGGTGGTCTACAGGCAGAGCAGCGATCACATTTCCAGACTCGACTCAGCTCACCGCTTAAACCCTATCTTTGATTCGTTCTACCCATTCACACATTAGAAAAATTCTTCAACAATTTTCTTGGATTCGTAGGTGTTCAACTCAGCTTCAAGCAAGATTTCAGCGTTTAAATTTTGTTCGATCATCGAAAATTGATCAAAACGCATTTCCAGTTCACTTATGAACCGCTACTTGAATTTCCAACTGAAAATTCTCATTCTTGTTTTTAAAATCTTCTTTTTGTATGTAGATTCAAGCAATAAAATTGAATCAGCAGTTCATCGCTTTCGAATTAAACATAATATTGCATGGTTTCCTGTAAAGCAAGATTACAGTAGTGAATACTTCACCAATAGGTTTTAAACGGCTTTTAAAATCTTGATGTAAGCTTAAACATCTTGTTTGTTCGAAAATTCTAAACTTAACAATGATTAGTTGAAAATATTTTGAGTTTGAATGGATATGCAACTCTGTAAAAAAAATAAACAGAGGAAACCTGTAAATCCAACATTTCACAGATAGCCTATAAATATAACACAGAACCATCTTCAAAAATGATGCACAACGAACACAGTATCATCAATGAATTGCCTGTTCAGTGTTTTAATTGAACTTAAAACTTTAAATTTTATGTTTACTCACAAAAATATGGATGAACAGAGAGAATCTGCAGTTTGATCTTCCTTTTTGCTTTGTTTCTTCAGTAAATTCTTTCAACTGTAAGTACAAAGTGATTTCTTCTTTTCTTTTTAATTTCCAGTTCTTTGCTAAGATTTGTTGAATGAATTAAAGGTTGTGGATGTACACTTATATATGAAAGGTTTGTATACAAGTTTTAGTAGAGTACTGAAGCAAGAGTTTTTTTTATTTATTTGTACTTTGTTCAGACATTTATATATATTTTTTAATTTGTTGACTAAACCATGCTTTAACTTCGGCTGATAGGATCTTGTACATGCAGAGGAGTAAATAGCATTAAATGACTTTGCTTCCTTCTTTGTTAACAGCAATCTATTGGATTTGATTTTTTTTTTCTTTAATGGTGGCTTTATGATTTTGTGGAGGCTAGCATTTATTGCTTTGTCTTATTTCATCATGTTTACACTTATCTCCTTGTACAAATCTTCATACTTTATTAACACGTTGTTTGAATTTTTACTATGTCTATATATATATATATATTTTGTTTTGTTATCTTCTTGTATACTTAATTCATATACATACATTTGCCTAGTTTTATTTTATACTTTATGCTTGAGTTAAAATGGTTATAATTATTGATATGTATTTATCTTATGTTGCCATAAAATTTTAACATATATATTTCATAGTTTAACACAAATTCTTGTTTGTTATATTTTTAATTTATTTATCATTCATTTAAAAACTTAAACTATCAAACATTTATTTATACCCATACAACTTTATAATATTAATATCAATAATATTTTATTTCTCTTGAAATTTGTCAAATTAAATCTCAAAAGTTCAAACAATTTACCGGATTTGAAATTCAAAATTTTGGGATGTTACAATATCCCCTCCTTACGAAAATTTCGTCCTCGAAATTTGAAAGAGAGAGAAAAGCAACAAAGAATATACGAATTCAGAAACAATAAGGAAACGGCTTACCAGTTTAAGCCGAGATGTCTGCCCTGCAATTGGGATATGATTTCTTCATATTATCTTCAGTTTCCCAAGTACTGTCCTTTGGATCGCCACTCCATTGAACTTTGACCAGTTTCACAACTTTGTTCCTTGATCGCTTCTCATCACGATCTACAATTTTTATCGGCTCTCTTTTAACTGCCAAGTTAGGAGTGATTTCGAGATCCTGCTGAGCGGCTTCTTCAATAATATCATCTGGATCATGCACATACTTTCGAAGATTAGAAATGTGGAACACATCATGTACGCCAGACAACCAGCTGGGTAGCTGTACTCGTTATGCTAGAGGACCGATCCTTTCTAGAATAGGAAAAGGACCAATATAACGCGGTGCTAGCTTTCCAGTTTTCCCGAATCTCAATACACCCCGCATCGGAGACACTTTCAGAAATACAGAATCTCCAACTTGAAATTCCAAATATTTTCTTCGGCGGTCATAATAGTTCTTCTGACGGCTTTGGGCAGTTAATAACTTCTTTCGGATAAAATCTACCTTCTCCATGGCTTCTTTAATCATATCTGGTCCAAGGACGAGTCTATCACCTTATTCGATCCAACATGTAGGTGATCGACATGGACGACCATATAAAGCTTCGAAAGGAGCCATTTCTATACTGGCCTGATAGCTGTTGTTATATGAAAACTCGACCAGATGTAAATGGTCCTCCCAAGAACCACCAAAATCGAGAATGCAAGCCCGCAAAAGGTCTTCTAGAATTCGGTTAACCCTCTCAGTCTGCCCATCAGATTGTGGGTGATAAGCAGTGCTGAGATTTAATTTTGTTCCTAAAGCAGCTTGGAATGCCTCCCAAAATCTACTAGTGAAGATCGGGTCACGATCACTCACTATACTGCTGAGAATACCATGGAGACGAACAATTTCCTTTATATATAGCCCTGCTAAGCTTGCTGCAGTCCTAGTGGATTTCACTGGAATAAAGTGAGCAGTTTTGGTTAGACGGTCCACTATAACCCAAATTGCTTCATTTCCCTTCTTGGTTCGTGGCAATCCGTCGATGAAATCCATCGATACCTGATCCCATTTCCATTTTGGTACTTCCAAAGGTTGAAGTAAACCGGCCACTTTCTTTTGATTGCTTTTGACTTGTTGACAAGTAGCACAACGACTCACGTGGATAGATATGTCTCTTTCCATTGTCTTCCACCAGAAAGTTCTTTTTATACCTCTATACATTTTATTAACTCATGGATGGATGCAAAGTTTGGACTTATGGCATTCATCTAAAACTTCACGTTTCAGCTCCGGAATGTCAGGGACACAAATTCTTCCTTTCAATCTTATAACATTATTGTTGTCAATCTCAAAACTAGTATTTTCACCCTGGCATATTCTTTTATGGATTTCTCGAAGAAACTCATCTTCTTTCTGCTGTGTCGCAATCCTTTTGAGAAGAGTAGGAGTGATAACAAGATGAGCAAGAATAACATGCTTTCTACTTAAGGCGTCTGCAACTACATTGGCCTTTCTCGGCGTATACAGAATATCTAGGTCATACGATGCAAGAAATTCCAACCAACGTTGTTGTCGCAGATTCAGATCTTTCTGGATAAAGAGATATTTCAAGGATTTATGGTCGGTGAATAGTTCAAAATTTTCACCTAAAACAAAGAGAGTTTATCAAGTATATTTTCTTAGTTAATTTCGTAAATTGTTAAAAAGGCTGAAAAGATTCTTACCCAGAAGATAGTGTCGCCAGATTTTTAAGGCGAAAACAACAGCCAAAAGTTCCAAATCATGTGTTGGGTAATTTCTCTCATGCGGACGTAATTGTCTACTCGCATAGGCAACTACCCTTCCATTTTGCATTAATACTGCACCTACCCCATCACCACACGCGTTAGTATACACAGATAAGCCTTGTTCCCATTGATAATAACGAGAACAGGACGGTGGTTAATCTCTTCTTTAACTCTTGAAAAGCTTCATCGCATTTCGGAGTGCAATTGAATTTTACATCTTTCATTGTTAGCTTGGTCAACGGACTAGCTATCTTAGAAAAATCATGAACAAACTTCCTATAATAGCCTGCTAAACCCAAAAAGCTTCGAACTTCTTTTGGGGTAGTAGGTCTTCTCCAATCAAGAATAGCGGATATTTTGCTAGGATCAACTGATATTCCTTCTTCATTAACAATATGACCAAGGAATTTGACTTCTTTGACCCAAAAGTGGCATTTGGAAAAATTTTCAAATAAGATGTTCCTTCTCAAAATTTCCAAAATAATTCTGAGATGTTCAACATGTTCCTCCTCGGTTTTGGAGTAGATTAGGATATCATCAATAAATACGAGAAAAATTTTATTCAGCACTTCCCGGAATACGCGGGTCATAAGACTCGGAGGGGATTTTTATAAAAACTCTTTTATACTGAAAAAAGATTCACAAGACAAAAATAGGTAAAAACAACGGAGACTAAAATAATAACTTATTCACTTCATAATTACTTCATATACCAAATAAGTCAAATACCAAATACAACATATTTTTCTCAAAACCCAATATGTTTCATGAAATAAAAACTCGTAGTCTCAACAAAAATCAGAGTATAAATATCCCTCTCACGTGCCAATATAAAGAAAGAAAAACGGAAATAAAAGTAGGGAAATACATAGCAGAATCTTCTCCAAAAAACCTCCGAGCAATTGCAATCTGCTGCCCTCTCCCTTGATTGCCCATGGGAGGAAAAGGAGAAAATAGAGGAGTCGGTCGGACTAAAAGTCTGATGAATGATTGTAACTACTAGAATTTTTAAGCAAAGTAAAAGTAATAGACTCTTAGAGAGTTCTAGTATATACAAAAGGAAACGAAGGAAATATAAAGGGATAAATTGGAAAATACAATTAAACTATTACAATTGATAAGATATGTCAACTTTGATTGTTTTCACTTGTCTTTAATAGTTGCTTGATTAGGCTGAATTCCTAATCCTATAATTAGGCTGAAATCCTAATTCTACCCTTTGATCGACCCGCTACTCCACAGATCTTACTACGGACTAGATGCTATATAACTCTCTACACAGCAGCCAATTGTAACTACGAAAGATACACAAAGCACCCACTATGGACTAGACGATACATAGCTCCCTACATAGAAGGCAATGATGTCTACGAAATACATACATATTAAGCGCTTGGAACTCATAGCGATTACCGAGCACCGAAATGGAAGTCGCACGCGTAACTGCCACCATGCTCATGGTACATGTTGCTCCACCTATTGGGTCATATTATTACCTCGACTAAGCATAAGCATGTCCCTCGTCTCACTCAGGATTATGTGAAACACCGTGTCTATAGAAAATATAGGGGAATGCTGCCGGTACTAGCCCGTCATCCAAACAATATCTAATAGCGCCCTTGTCCAAATTCCCCTTCTTTTGAACATCTCTATATTGACTAATTACTACCACTACTAGCATAAGTGTGCCCCTCGTCTCACTTCAGGTTTATGTGAAGCACTGTACCCATAAAAAATAATAAGGCAATGCTATTTGGTACAGGTCCTACTTTAATTCTTTGCTTATTAACTTACATAAATTATTTAAATAAGTCTTTACTCTTGTTCTTACTATTTGTGCTTATTAATTTATTCTAAGTCTTAAAATAATCCTTATTCTGTTCTATTATAACCAACGTTGTAATCATGCTTATTACTTTATCCAAGGTCTAAGTGTGAAAATAAATTTCTTTTCTTCTTTTATTCTTTTTAGTTATAATTTTTAGTTATAACTAGGTCAATCTCTTTAATTCATTCCAATCAATATCATAATTTCAGTCCAATTCCTTACAGTCTTTATAATTTACATCTTATATTTCATTATTTCAAATTTATTATAATTTAATCCAATTTCGTGTTAATTCTATTCTAATCCATACGCGAAGAAGAAGAATGAGGAATAAAAGAAAAATGAAAATAGAAGGAAATCCAAGGCGTAAGAAGAAGATGTAAATAACACATAAATAACAGTAAATAAATTAAAATACTGTAAATAAACTGTAAATAAATGGAAAAGCTAGAAATAAACTAAAATTAACTGAAAATAATTATAAAAACTGTAAATAAATTACTAAAAGGGTTACTCCAAAATCGTAGTAAAACTACAACTATTGGAAACCCTATTATTTTAAATCACTTAAAGAAATTTAAAATAATTACAATCACTAACTTCCGGTCCTTAGCTCTTCCCTTTAGACCTTCACGGATTTCCTTGGGGTTGTTAAATATTTTTATTTAAAACGATTTCCTCCTTAGAAATTTATTCCGCTTAGGGTCCTTCCTGAATAGGTGAACCCAATTGGAGAAAATCTTAGAATGAGAAAAAGTGTTAGGCCTAGGGTTATATTTATAGGGGCAGAAGTGGATCTCAGGCCATTGAATTTGGGGATTAAATAGGAGGCAACCACGTCATAGGCTGAATAGGGGTCATCAGATGCAGAAACGGAAGGACCAGATCGAGTTGAAGAATGCAAAATACATCACTAATGTTCGAACGAACGTTCATTCGTTAAAAAAACAAGGCGGGTTGATCGAGAGGTCGACTGCCCTTATGCCCCGGTCAACTGGAAGGTCGACCTGGCCTATATATATTGTTTATTTTGTTTAATTCATATCTTGTTCATTTTAGCTTGGATTCTGACGTTCTATATATGGAAAATTACAAGAATATTACCACGGACACAATGGTGCAACTCTTGTGCCTCAGTTCTGATAATTTCACGAAGTTATTTTATTATTTAGTTAATTAACGAATTAATTACTATGAGTTAAATTTCGGGTTGTAACATTCACAAGATAAAGTATCCGAGTATTTCATATTATCCATAATTTAGGTGGGAGTTCATCGATCGAAGTTTCGTCAGATTCTGAGTTAGTATGAGAAAGTTATTGCAGTCTTAATAAAAAAATAACGGCTTCTGCCTAGGTGGAGTTCAAATATGGGTATGTAGTAGCATGTTATTTTCTAAGTACCATTGTTAGTCGACATGAAGAAATACAATGTGCGTTTACAAGATGAAGTATCCGAGTGCTTCATACTGTCTGTAATTTAGGTGTGAGTTCATCGATCGAAGTATCGCCCGATTTTGAGTTACTATGAGGAAGTTATTGCAGACTGAACAAAAAAATAGCAGTTTTTGCCTAGACGAAATTCAAATATGGGGATGTAGTACCTTGTTATTTTCTAAGTACAACTGTTAGTCACCATGAAGAACTACAGTGTGCGTTCACAAGATGAAGTATCCAAGTGCTTCATATTGTCCGTAATTTAGGTGGGTGTTCATCGGTCGAAATTTCACCTGATTCCGAGTTAGTATGAGAAAGTTATTGCACTCTGAACAAAAAAATAGCAGCTTCTGCCTAGACGGAGTTCAAATATGGGGATGTAACAAGCTGTTATTTTCTAAGTTCAACTGTGATACCCCGAAAATTTCTGGTAATATAAATTTAATAATCTGTGTAAAAATTAAATTAATTTGATAATAATTATTAATAAGATTTGAATTGATTTGATAATCTTCTTTTAAATAAACATTTAACTGATAATTTATCTTTTAAAAACTAATAAATTGTTTTCTATTTGTAGTATGTATATATTTGTATATATTATAAATAGATAAGCTCTGTTTTAAATTAATAAATAAAGACATGTTTTCTAATTCTAATATTTCTGATAACTTGGAAATTTGATTTAATTTAGTATTAAGCTACTAAATAGATATCTATATGGTTTTAAATACATAAGATAAATGTTTAATAAATAAAACTTATTCTAGCTTAAGTTTAAATTTAAAATTTATTAACAGAAAAAGGATTGGTTATTTTCCTTTTAGTATAGCTTGATAGAATTATGGTTTAAATATACTTAAGATAAAGTTAAAAATTTGTTTAGATGATTTTAGCTAAAATTTAAATTTAACAAAAATTGATTGTTCTTTTCTAAAAATAGCTTGATAAAAATAAGTAATTAAGTAATAATTTCTTTTATAAATTATTTTAACAATGAGTTTTTTTTTTTTAAAAACAATAATAATAATGTAATACTTTACAATGGATTTTAAATAAATAGAAGTTGTTATTTTAAATTTATTTATTTATATACATATGTATTTTGGAAAGCTATGATTTATAAATTTAAAATTAAAATCTTTCAACAATGTTTAAAAATAAAAGAAACTTTATAAATATAAACCAAATATATGGTTATAAAAATAAGTCTGAATACATAAACTTAAGAAATTGTAATATTAACATAAGAATAAGAAATAATAAGTAAATAAAGTAATAAACCAAAACAAATGACTAAAACAAATTTTATAATATGTATGTAAAATACAAAAGCATGTAATCATGTCTGTAAAATAGTTATGTTGGCAAATAAACAAGGACTAAACAACTTTATATCTATGAACATCAAGTATGAAAGCAAACCAGGCTTGTATTTGTATGTTATATGTAAAGTTTAGAAATGTTGCCTGGTAAGTAAAAAAAAATGAAGATAGCCTGTAAAAGTAGTAATGCAAGAACAAAGAAACAAAGCAAGGTAAATGTAAAAATATCCATACATAAGATAGGATTAGTAGGAAACATATAGTACATTTGCATTTAATGCTTTCAAAACTCTAGCACATAACCAAGTCATTTCGAATTGTGTTAACATCATTTCGGCCTCCATAACAAATATAATTTTGCCTGATAAAACAAAACATAATCTCTGAAAAATATAATAAGATTTTTACTTGCAAACTTGCTAACCCAGTTATCACCTACCTATAAACTTCTTTATATATGTCTTCTCATGTTTTAGTTCGTTCAAAACATATCAAACCTGAAACAAAGAAATAGTAGCAAACATTTCTTTTTTTTTACAACTTGAATAAAGTTTGCAACTCAACTACAAACAAGAAGATTAAGGAAAATCAAAGAAAACCATTTTCCAGTTTTGAAGTCCAAAGCTTTTCAAACAAGAATGCTCTGTTTATTTTCAAAAGCAATGGTGAGTAACTTTTAAAAAATCTAAAATTTTATCTGGTTGCATACTATTTATGTGATAAAATGTTGTGATGTGTATATATGCAAATGTAATCTGTTGTATGCAAGCTATCAAAATGTCCTCTGTTTAAATTTTCCAGTTTTCCTGTTGTTTAAATTTCATGTTCTTTTTGGCTAAACTTCTGTTAGGATTTAGTTTACAAGCAAGATTGTTTGTCTAGTTATAAAGTAAGTTTTAGAATTAAATTGAGTTAATATAAACAGGTATTTGGCTCTGGAAAATCATAGCAACTGTGCAAGTTCAAATTTGAATGAAAATTTAATCATCTTGTTTCCTGATTTTATGAATATAAATTGAATACTAAAATCAAAACATGATTTTTAAAACAATAATTATGATTTTTAGTATAAAGGATAGAGTGTAGTCCTGTGTTCCTCTGAAAATGGGAAACTCGAATTTCCTGATGATCTTTGTATCTGGATAAGTCGGAATCTTGGATATTATTGAAGGAGTGATTGTTGTTGAAGGGAAAAATGGTCGGAGGCACTATCGATCACTGTGGCGATGGTGGCTTTCGATTTTAGTGGGTAAACCTAGTTTTGGTTGAGTGGAGTATTTGGATCGATTCGAACGCCTCGAAGCGTCGAGTTCAACGGGGGTTTGGGAATGCGTAGAGAGATGGTAGGCGAAGTCGTGACCGGTGGCAGTGGTTTTCTGGTGGTCGGAGTTTGAAGCGCGGTGAAGTTTCCAGGTTTGGGGATGATGTCCTGCTCGTGTTTCCAGGTTTGAGTTTCAAACTCAATTTCCATTCGAGTTGCCGTGACGATTTTGGGTGGTCGTGGTCGTGTCTGGTGGTAGTCCGCAGCGTGGTGAAGTTCGTGTGGGTGGCTGGGATCACGGTGCACGTGCACCGTGCCATTGAATGCCGAGACATTTGAGGTTGGGTGCATGGTTTTTGGGCTCGGGAAGTACTCGGGTCACTCGAGTATGTGACTCGAAGCAGGGGAGGGTTTGACTCGAAGCAAACTTGCTTTGGTCTCGGGTTGAGTTGTTTTGCTAACAGGTTGTATAAAACTGCCTGAAGTTAAATTTAAATCAAATTTAAATAAATTAAATTGTAAGCTAGTTGTAACCAAAGGTTAAAACTAGCGTGATGTTAAATTCAAATGAATTTAAGTTTGTCAACTAAGTTTAAACAAAGTGTAAATCTAGTTTGAAGTATGAATTCAAATTTATATTTTGAATCTAAAATGAAGTTTAAAATATTTAAATGGGTTTTAAGTTTAAAAACCTAATAGTTTCCAGATTTTTAAAAATTTAAATCTGAAACAAAAGCTCTAACAGTAGTTTAAATTTGAATTTTAAAAGTATTGATTCAAATGAATATTTGAATCTTAAGGTTTTAAAATAGATTTGGATTTGAAAATCAAGTTTTTAATTCAAGTTGTTAAAAGAAGTTTAAATCAAAGTTTTAAATCAAAGATAAATTGATGGAATTCAAATTTACTTAGAATTCAAATCTGAAAGCTTAAATCAGTTTTTAAATATGAATGTTTTAAAAATAAGTTCAAATAAAATAGCTTTGAAAAGTAAATTTGTTTCAATAAATATTTAACTTGATTTTGAGGATTCTTTTATTAAAGATTTTTGAATGGAAAGTAAATAAATTGTTTTAACTTGAATTTGCAAGTTAAAATATTAATGTATTTTGGTAGTTTAAATTTAAATAAAGATTTAAGTAGTTTAATTTAAAGGCTTATCTTATATAAGTTTCATATGCAAGTAATAAATGTTATTTTCATTTATTTACAAGATTATAAATTGAATTTAAATTTTGTTAATGTTAAATAAATAGTCATTTTGAATCTTAAATTCAAAATAGAATTCGAATTTAAATTTAAAATGTAATGTTCTAATACACTTTAATATTAATGAAGTCATTAATAAAGAGATAAATTATCTTAGACATAATTTAGATATTTAAATGATTTAATGAAAAGTTAATTAAGAAATGACTCATTTTATAAATTAATAATTTAGATTAATTTATAACTAGAAATTAATTAAGAAAGTAATTTAAGAAATGTTATTAGTTAATGAAGATAATTAACTAAAGATTATTAATAATTAATTAATGTGATAAATTAGTTTAATTAATTAAGATAATCATTTGTAAAGTGGTTAAGTGTAATTACTTGATAAAAGTAATTAAGAGATTAAATACTTTTAGTAATTAAATTAGATGATATGATTAAATTAAGTTAATTAATTTAGTTTAATTAATTTAAGAAAATCATTTGATATATTGATAAGTGTAATTACTTAGTATAATCAATGGAGCATAATTACTTAAGGAAGTAATTAATGTTAATTACTGAATGTAATTAGTGAAAGATGATGTGTTAATGAAGTAATTTGGATAATTACTTTTGTAATTAATCAAGAGATTAATTAATGGAGATAATTAATTATGGGATAATTAATGTATTAATATAAGTAATTAATGATAGTTAATTACTGGAATGTTATTAATCAAGGGTGATTAATAATTGAGTTAGATTAAAGATGAATCATTTAATGTAATTAATTTAATAAAGTAATTTAATTCAAATCTAAACTAGAGAATCATTAATTAATATAATTAATGATGAAATTAAGAATTGTTAATTAAGAAATAATTAATAATGTGGTGATTAATTTATGTAAGTAATTAAGGATAAATGTAATTAATTATATTTAATCAATAAATGAGGTAATTAAATGTTAATTACTATAAATGATTTTAAACAATTAATTTGTGGAATCAAATAAAGACTAATTAGTTATTGTAGTTAGAAAATGATTAATTAAAAGTGTTTAATCAAGATGAATACTTAATGGACCATTAATAAATTTGATTTATAATTAATGGTTGTATAAGCAGGATTTATAGATGAAGTAATTAATTTAATTTACTTTAAATTAATTAGAGATAGAAGTAGTTAATTTAATTCATTTTAAATTAATTATAGATTGTGATTCATAAATCATTGCTTATGGATGATATTTCATTTGATGATTGTGAATTCAGATATGAGATGAGTAATATCTATGTGCTATGGATGTATGGTTTAAGTATGATAATATGTAATTATCTGTTTTGATGATAATATGAGTTATCTGTTTATGAGATGATGTGATTATCTATTGTGATATTATGAATTATCTATCTGTGTGTATATTGATAATATTGAATTGAACTGTTAAGACTAAATATACAACTTGGCCTTAAAAGATACGTTTTGGATTTCGATGAGACCGGGATCGGGTTTCCATATTTGAATATCCGAAAACCACATCGATCCAAATTAACGATAGGTCGTGAATCTGAAGTAAAGATGAAGATTCAGAATGCAAGGGTTATTGTCATTAACTCTGATGGTGATTCCAAAATGAGTGTAACGAGATAATGCCTTCGGTTTCGTTCGAACCCGTAACGAACTTGTATGGACTGAATGCTTTCAGCACATCGTCAGGTGGACGATGAGCATTCTAAGAAATATATTCTCTTAAGGTAATCGCAGCCTCAAGCCTCATCAACCGGGAATGGCTAAAACAGGGGAGGTGCAGCAAGGTTAGGTGGGTCATGCCCAAGCAGGAAAAGATATTCCCCTGTCTAGATGTCCCTTATTTTTTGGCTGTCTGGGCGGTTGATTGCAACAACTGCCGGGGTTATCTTGTTCGGGACTGTTCGGTAAGGAATGGTTCCGGCCTTGTGTTGTAGGGGGTCGGGAGTGATCCTCGGTACGTTAATCTAGGCCACGTACTGTGACGGGCGGTACCCCAGTAGCCCTGCCATTGTATGGAATCCACAATCTAATAAGTGCCAACAGTTTTGATTGTATTACCCACTTTTGTGGCTAGTAGATGAAATTTAATCATGTAACAATTTCAGCTATTTTCTATTTACTTGAAAACCCTAGACCTATTATAATATCACTGAATTTCCTATCAAATGTTTTGGTTAGCGTAAGGTAAAAACTTACCCATGTTTATTTGTAGGGAGTCTTACGTGATATGTAACAACCCGCATATTTATCAATTTTATATTTAAATATTTTATTTAAATATTTTATCATTCGTCGGATTTTAGTCCGAAAACCTACTTTTTGCATACGTTCGAATTAGGACCCGATACCTCTTCCATTGAGTTTAAAATGCCGTTTGCGACCTTTTTGAGTATAAGCTTCGATATGTTTGGAGAAAGTTGATTTTTGCTACTTTTTCCCGCTTAGGGCTTTGGTTGGGCTGAGCCAATTAACCACTTAACTCAGTTCCAACACTCTCCTCTTCATTCACTTCTCTTCTATTTTCCTAATACTCAAGCTTTTATGTTAATGGAGGGTGGAAGAGGAAATTTAAACTCCAAGCCCTATCTTTCTTTGCAAATCCAACTTCTAGCTCCAAACTCATGTGAACCCATTGGTAAGCATCTCCTTCATCTTCTCCAACTCTTTCTCCATTCAATTTCAGGAATTTCCTAAACCTAACTTAGGGAATGTTCTTCTTTTAAGCTTAGATTCAAGCTTCTAGAGTTGGTTTTGAAGAGTGGTTGATTCCCCTTTGCTTTCAAGCTTCATCTTCATAAATTTAGTTCAAAGGTGAGATTTTTATCTCACATCTATGACTATAATTATCTTTGGTTGTTAGGTTTGAATTCCTAACACTTCTTCATGAGAATTTGCTCTTGATTTGGATTGGTTTTGTGAATATTCCAATTTTTGGGTTTTTAAGTCAAATTTGTGTGAAAATCCTTTTATGGATGTTTGATCATGCTTTTAGTGATGCACCGAGGAGCATATAGAGCCGGGTTGCCGATTGGCATAAACCCTTAGAGCCAATGTTCGTCCGGTTGCATTTCGGAAGAATTTGCTCTTCATTTGAATAGGCAGAAAAACAGCCCAGGCATGATTCAGTCGACTGAATACTCTGTTCAGTCGACTGAACCTGGAACCCGAAAGTTTCCAGGCATGATTCAGTCGACTGAACCTGGAAACAGAAAGTTTCCTGAACCTGGAAAATTTCCAGGCACAGGGTCAGTCGACTGAAAACTCTGTTCAGTCGACTGAACCTGCTGTTTGAGTCCATTTTGCCTTTTTGGATTGAATTTCCAATTTAAATCGATTCGTGTTGTTTCCTGTTTGTTGTTATCATCTATTATGACTTGATGACCTTTTCTTTGGGAATTTTAGATATATCCACTTTGATGGATTTGATATCGATTTCTTTGGATTTTATTCACGTCTTCGAATGTGAATTTTTATGATTGATTGTTTCTACAATCAATTCTATGATTTGTCACTTAAAAATATAAAGGTTTCAATACTAGTAGTAAATATCAAAATTCTTTCAACAAAATGATTTCAACTTTATTTTCAATAACAAAGCTCGTTTTCTTAAACCGTTTTCCAATCTATTAGTATATACAAGCCTTTACCTCACTCGTATGAGAAATCTAATTAAACGACTTAGTAAAACGAGTGGTATGAAACGCTTGCGTTTACTTCGTCGGTTAATTCTTGGACTTGTTCGATTGAATCTCTTGTGACATTCTTCTAGTGGAGATTTACAGTTTGTTCGTAAATGTTTAAGTTAAGCAAGTGGTTATGGGACATGAAGCTAAACTTTTATATTTACTAGCTTAGTGTAATTGACACTTCTCTTTGATCATGACGATCATCTTTGTGGTTTAGACTAGCAATGTGCGATGTCTCTTTGTCTATGTGGAGGACTGTTCCTCATTTTATTGAGTTTCGTCTCATTTTATACATGGGTCGTACCTTTCTATGTGCGTCGATGTTTATTTATGCATGGGGTGTACCTTTCTAGGTGCATCGATGTTTATTTACTTCGTGGAGCAATCAGCTCAACAAGTCGGGACATGAGGCGTATCTTTCTAGGTGCGTCGATGTTCGTCTATGCATGGGGTGTATCTTTCTAGGTGCGTTGATGTTCGACTTTGCATGGGGTGTATCTTTCTAGGTGCACCGATGTTAGACATTACATGGGGTGTATCTTTCTAGGTGCATCGATGTTTATTTGTGCATGGGGTGTATCTTTCTAGGTGCATCGATGTTTATTTGTGCATGGGGCGTATCTTTCTAGGTGCGTCGATGCTAGAGCATGGGGCGTATCTTTCTAGGTGCGTCGATGTTCGACTGTTCATGGGGCGTGTCTTTCTAGGTACGTCGATGTCCAGTTTGTGGGATTGGCCATCCTTTTTATTGTGATTTGGTTCATCGGATGTCCCGCTATACGACGTCGTTGTTCCTTTTTGTTGTGATTTCTGGATTTCTTGTGTTGATTTCTGGAATTTGTGCTTCACCAACTTTTACGATTGGCACAGATATATATATGTCATTTATTGTGGCTTGGTGAATGAAATCAGGAGTATGACATTCCTTTTTATCTTGAGTAGATTATTGTGATATTGATTAATCTCTTGTTGATTTTCAATTACTTATTTATCACAGCTTGGCATTGTGATTATTATATGTTTATGTCATATCTCCTATTCTATATCATTTCTTCTGATATTTATAGCTAGACTGATCCGTTTATTATTTTCTTCTTAAATAATACTCGGGTCAGACCGAGATGTTACAGGTGCTTCTGCTTGACTTCTCATCCAGGATCATTACTCTGACTTTTGGCAAACTACTCAGATTAGTAGTTTATTTTGTTGTATACACTTGAGATATAGACTCATTGTTGTATTCCTTTGTATAGCACGTGTTGCTATTCTTTTGTATTATCGTGGATCTTTTTGACCACTACTCCGATATACACTTTCATGTGTTAGTGTTATATTCATATCTATTTCCGCCTTTGTGATATGAATTGTCTGTGACTGATTTATGTTATGTTTATTTCTATATTTGTTTCCGAAGACCTTTATAGCCACTGTGTAGTAGCTTTGAGTTTGTGTCGGTATGCCGGATTTCCATTTTTATCTGGCATATCGGTACTCGCACAAAGCAATTATACAGATGGTCGCTCCTCAACAGCCTTATTCTCCGTGCTAGTTGACAGCATTCACCATAATGTTCTTGGCTAGCGTGGGTATAGAGGTGGGGCGTCATAGCTTGGTATCAGAGCCAAACTTCGGAACAATATAGAATAATTTAGCAAGGATCATGTCCTAAGTCTTTCTTAGGAGTTGTGCTTTAGGATTTTATTCGGGTCTTCGTACCGTTCTATCCTACTTTCTTTTATGATTCCTTGTTTTATCTATCAAGATTGCTTGATATTTATTTTGAGAGTGACTTTTTCCTCTTCTTTCTTTCTTTCTTAAAGAAGAGGAATGGTTAGACCAGGCCGTCCCAGCGCCGGTCAATCTAGTTCTACTCCCCAGGATGGAGTATTCATGTCTGCTCAACAACTTTTGGATCTTGTAAAGAATCAAGAGTTTATCTATGCTTTGAGTAAGAACTCCGAAATGGTTCTACTTTTGAAACTTGAAGTTTCTTTCAATCAGCTTGTGGATGTTACTCTTCTTCATGGAGAGGTTGGTAAAGGAAGTGTTTGTGATATTGGGACTTCCAAGAAGAGGCATATTAAGTTCAAGAGCCTTAATCCCAATAAGAGAGTGAAGCAAACTACTTTTGTAGCAAAGACTCCAATCCCTAATCGTGGAGGATGCTACAATTGTAATTCTATGGAACACTATGCGAATATATGTCCAAAACCTCATTCTTGTCGCTATTGCAAGAAACCGGGTCATCTTTTATCTGCGTGTCCCAAACTTTTGAACAAGGACATGAGAAAGCTAAATATTTTGCAAGCCCCTAACAACTCTTCTCTTGGTCAAGGTACTTTTCACTCAATCCTTGATGGCATTGTTTTATTTCGTGATCTTCTTATTTGAGTTCTTTTTGATATGTGTTCCATCTCACTATTTTATATCAAAAGAACTTGTCGATTCTTTTTCCTTGAATATTTTGGGCTTGATGACTTCTTTGAGGATTGTGAATCCGGATGGTAGATCCGCAACACTCAATTTTCTTTTTATTTGATGTCGAAAATTATTTTATGTGATTTTTCTTTCCGAGCCGATATTTTTACTTAGGCTTCGGAATTTACTTTTGTACGGATTGGCTTAATTATTATGAGGCCATATCCTTTGTCCCGTGTGGACTATTCATCCTCGACATTTTCAATCTGCTAAGCAGATTTCTATTTTTCCTTTGTGATTTTGATTCCAATTTGATGGCATCATTTTATTCCTTAAAACCAGCATGATAAGGAAAGTATTATTTCTCTCAATCATATCGTTTGAAAAAATTTCTGGTATATTTGAGCTTGTCTTAGGATTATCACCTAAGTAATCTTTTGTGTGATACTAAGGTCTTTTCAATTTGACCTTATCACCGGTTTTCGTTTGCTACGAGTTGCGGAAGTTAGCATTCCACTTACCGCATTTCGCACTCGTTATGATTCTTATGAATGACTTATTTTGTCATTCAATTTGTCCAGCTTATTTCATCCATTTTATAAATCGAATATTCTATGAATATTTCGATGAGACCATTCTTGTATTTATTGATTTTGGATGAAAATAGTAATTTAAAATTTTGCAAATCTTTTTCATAAGATTTATTTATAAGTAAAACTGGATTTTTGTTCTTGAAACGAACAAAGAATATTCTTAAAACTTTTTAAGAGATTTATTTATCCTATAAAAGATGATTTTGTGATTGCATTTCCCGTTGAGTGCTTTAAGAATTTTGGTCGATGCGCTTGATCAACGTTATCGATAGGAATTTCCTAAACGCTTTGATGTGACAATCAGACATGATATATTAACTTGTAAAATGTAAATTCTTCTAGAAATAATTTTTACATTGAAATAAATGTAATTTTGAAAGTTCTAACTTTTCGGGGAAGAGAATTATTTAAAAGAAGTTCTTTCTTTTCGATACTCTTATTTTTTCTTGTGATTCCTGAAGGGGAACCAAGACTTTGCTATTTGTACCGATACTAGTCGTATTGGTTTGGATGCCATTCTCTTGCCATAGAGAACGTGCTATCACTTGTGCTTCTAAATCATTATAGCGTCTCGAGACTAGATAGCCACTTATGATCTAGTGCTCTCGGCTATTGTTTTTTCTTTTGGAATTTGGCATCATCATATTTGGATGAGAAATTTGTTCTCTACCTCGATCATAAATCTTTGGAATATTTATGTTCTCTTAAGGAACTGCATGTTGACTCGAGTTCCTAGCTTCCTATAATCTTGATAATCTTTTTATTCCCGAAGGGGAAATCGTGTTGCCAATGCGTTTAGTCGTAAGAAACAAGGGGTTGTTTCTTTGTTGATGACCGAATGAAATTATCTTTTTACCAAGTTCATCGGGCGTTTTGATGTACTTCGTTTTATTGAGTTTCATCTCATTTCTTTTATGAACTTGCGTCCGATGTTCTTTTATTGTGTTTTATTCATCGGATGTACCGTTTGTACTACATCGATGTCTTTGCTTTTGATTCATCGGATGTACCGTTTGTACTACATCGATGTCTTTGCTTTTGATTCATCGGATGTACCGCTGTACTACATCGATGTCTTTGCTTTTGATTCATCAGATGTACCGTTTGTACTACATCGATGTCTTTGCTTTTGATTCATCGGATGTACCGTTTGTACTACATCGATGCCTTTGCTTTTGATTCATCAGATGTACCGTTTGTACTACATCGATGTCTTTGCTTTCGATTCATCGGATGTACCGTTTGTACTACATCGATGTCTTTGCTTTTGATTCATCGGATGTACCGTTTGTACTACATCGATGTCTTTGCTGTTTGGATACATCGAATGTACCGTTTGTACTACATCGATGTCTTTGATTTTTGATTCATCGGATGTACCGTTTGTACTACATCGATGTCTTTGCTTTTGATTCATCGGATGTACCGTTTGTACTACATCGATGTCTTTGCTTTTGAATTCATCGGATGTACCGTTTGTACTACATCGATGTCTTCGCTTTTTGGTTCATTGGATGTACCGTTTGCACTACATTAATGACTTCGCTCTTTGGTTCACTGGACGTACCGCCTTTGTACTACGTCGGTGTTCCAAATTATTCGAGTTTCTAGTTTCTCGGGCGTACCGTGATTGTACTACGCCGTTGCACCGGCTCAACTTTCTGCTATTCTTGACGTTTTCCACGTCTTTTACCTACGGAAATGCCTTAGGGATTCCGGTTTTCATTCTTGAGCCCGGTGATATTGTGGAAATTGAAGTTTCACCAGTTTTAATTTATGAGCAACATTCCATTCGCATCCTTGCTTCGGAGGTTGAGCGCCTTCGGAATAAAGATATTCTTCTTGTGAGAGTTCAATGGTTCTCAAATCGCTCATGTGAAATCTTGAGAATTCATTGAACGAAAACTTTCTGATTTACTCCTTCATGCTCTTTATGGTGAACTTCTTGATTCAAATTTTCTTTTGTGTTAATATGCTCCTATGTTTGTTACTTCTTATATTTCCTTCTTAATTATTGCGAGGACGCAATTTCTTTAAGGAGGGGAGTCTGTAACAACCCGCATATTTATCAATTTTATATTTAAATATTTTATTTAAATATTTTATCATTCGTCGGATTTTAGTCCGAAAACCTACTTTTTGCATACGGTCGAATTAGGACTCGAGACCTCTTCCATTGAGTTTAAAATGTCGTTTGCGACCTTTTTGAGTATAAGCTTCGATATGTTTGGAGAAAGTTGATTTTTGCTACTTTTTCCCGCTTAGGGCTTTGGTTGGGCTGAGCCAATTAACCACTTAACTCAGTTCCAACACTCTCCTCTTCATTCACTTCTCTTCTATTTTCCTAATACTCAAGCTTTTATGTTAATGGAGGGTGGAAGAGGAAATTAAAACTCCAAGCCCTAGCTTTCTTTGCAAATCCAACTTCTAGCTCCAAACTCAAGTGAACCCATTGGTAAGCATCTCCTTCATCTTCTCCAACTCTTTCTCCATTCAATTTCAGAAATTTCCTAAACCTAACTTAGGGAATGTTCTTCTTTTAAGCTTAGATTCAAGCTTCTAGAGTTGGTTTTGAAGAGTGGTTGATTCCCCTTTGCTTTCAAGCTTCATCTTCATAAATTTAGTTCAAAGGTGAGATTTTTATCTCACATCTATGACTATAATTATCTTTGGTTGTTAGGTTTGAATTCCTAACACTTCTTCATGAGAATTTGCTCTTGATTTGGATTGGTTTTGTGAATATTCCAATTTTTGGGTTTTTAAGTCAAATTTGTGTGAAAATCCTTTTATGGATGTTTGATCATGCTTTTAGTGATGCACTGAGGAGCATATAGGGCCGGGTTGCCGATTGGCATAAACCCTTAGAGCCAATGTTCGTCCAGTTGCATTTTGGAAGAATTTGCTCTTCATTTGAATAGGCTGAAAAACAGCCCAGGCATGATTCAGTCGACTGAATACTCTGTTCAGTCGACTGAATACTCTGTTCAGTCGACTGAACCTGGAACCCGAAAGTTCCCAGACATAATTCAGTCAACTGAATCTTCTGTACAGTCGACTGAACCTGGAAACAGAAAGTTTCCTGAACCTGGAAAATTTCCAGGCACAGGGTCAGTCGACTGAAAACTCTGTTCAGTCGACTGAACCTGCTGTTTGAGTCCATTTTGCCTTTTTGGATTGAATTTTCAATTTAAATCGATTCGTGTTGTTTCCTATTTGTTGTTATCATCTATTATGACTTGATGACCTTTTCTTTGGGAATTTTAGATATATCCACTTTGATGGATTTGATATCGATTTCTTTGGATTTTATTCACGTCTTCGAATGTGAATTTTTATGATTGATTGTTTCTACAATCAATTCTATGATTTGTCACTTAAAAATATAAAGGTTTCAATACTAGTAGTAAATATCAAAATTCTTTCAACAAAATGATTTCAACTTTATTTTCAATAACAAAGCTCGTTTTCTTAAACCGTTTTCCAATCTATTAGTATATACAAGCCTTTACCTCACTGTTATGAGAAATCTAATTAAACGACTTAGTAAAACGAGTGGTATGAAACGCTTGCGTTTACTTCGTCGGTTAATTCTTGGACTTGTTCGATTGAATCTCTTGTGACATTCTTCTAGTGGAGATTTACAGTTTGTTCGTAAATGTTTAAGTTAAGCAAGTGGTTATGGGACATGAGGCTAAACTTTTATATTTACTAGCTTAGTGTAATTGACACTTCTCTTTGATCATGACGATCATCTTTGTGGTTTAGACTAGCAATGTGCGATGTCTCTTTGTCTATATGGAGGACCGTTCCTCATTTTATTGAGTTTCGTCTCATTTTATACATGGGTCGTACCTTTCTAGGTGCGTCGATGTTTATTTATGCATGGGGTGTACCTTTCTAGGTGCATCGATGTTTATTTACTTCGTGGAGCAATCGGCTCAATAAGCCGGGACATGGGGCGTATCTTTCTAGGTGCGTCGATGTTCATCTATGCATGGGGCGTATCTTTCTAGGTGCGTCGATGTTCGACTTTGCATGGGGTGTATCTTTCTAGGTGCACCGATGTTAGACATTACATGGGGTGTATCTTTCTAGGTGCATCGATGTTTATTTGTGCATGGGGTGTATCTTTCTAGGTGCATCGATGTTTATTTGTGCATGGGGCGTATCTTTCTAGGTGCGTCGATGCTAGAGCATGGGGCGTATCTTTCTAGGTGCGCCGATGTTCGACTGTTCATGGGGGGTGTCTTTCTAGGTACGTCGATGTCCAGTTTGTGGGATTGGCCATCCTTTTTATTGTGATTTGGTTCATCGGATGTCCCGCTGTACGACGTCGTTGTTCCTTTTTATTATGATTTCTGGATTTCGTGTGTCGATTTCTGGAATTTGTGCTTCACCAACTTTTACGATTGGCACGGATATATATATGTCATTTATTGTGGCTTGGTGAATGAAATCAGGAGTATGACATTCCTTTTTATCTTGAGTAGATTATTGTGATATTGATTAATCTCTTGTTGATTTTCAATTACTTATTTATCACAGCTTGGCATTGTGATTATTATATGTTTATGTCATATCTCCTATTCTATATCATTTCTTCTGATATTTATAGCTAGACTGATCCGTTTATTATTTTCTTCTTAAATAATACACGGGTCAGACCGAGATGTTACAGGTGCTTCTGCTTGACTTCTCATCCAGGATCATTACTCTGACTTTTGGCAAACTACTTAGATTAGTAGTTTATTTTGTTGTATACACTTGAGATATAGACTCATTGTTGTATTCCTTTGTATAGCACGTGTTGCTATTCTTTTGTATTATCGTGGATCTTTTTGACCACTACTCTGATATACACTTTCATGTGTTAGTGTTATATTCATATCTATTTCCGCCTTTGTGATATGAATTGTCTGTGACTGATTTATGTTATGTTTATTTCTATATTTGTTTCCGAAGACCTTTATAGCCACTGTGTAGTAGCTTTGAATTTGTGTCGGTATGTCGGATTTCCATTTTTATCTGGCATATCGGTACTCGCACAAAGCAATTATACAGATGGTCGCTCCTCAACAGCCTTATTCTCCGTGCTAGTTGACAGCATTCACCGTAATGTTCTTGGCTAGCGTGGGTATAGAGGTGGGGAGTCACATGATACCTTTTGTTTTCAAAGGTTTTCAAAATTAAGCAACTTTAACCTGTTACTCACACCAGACCCATGTCTGACCCGGAGTTTATTTCTGTTTTTCCTAAACTATCGGGTACTCAAATTTTTACGAGTAGCCAAGGGATGCAGGTTAGCTTTGACGAATTCTGAAGGAGCAATGGAGCAGGAGGCTTCAGCGTTGTAGATATACATATAGTTCCGCTGTGTTAATATCTCTATGTTGTATTGTGAATTGAGTTGTATTAACTAGACATGTGTTTATAACTGTCTAGTATGCTGTGTATTATCTGTATAACTCTGATTGATGTTGTATACTATGTAAATACTTATGTGATTATTATAATTTATTCGTTCCGCTGTGAGATTCTGATGTTGTTGTTTTTTCTTCTCTATCTTTTCTATTATCTCACCCCTTTCTTTCTTCAAGACGAAACGGTTTTCTGGGCGTAGAAACTCGGGTCGTCACAGTTGGTATCAGAGCGCTAGGTTGAGTGAATACCTAGGCTCTTGAGTGATTTCTTTCCTGAGAGAGTGTATTTGTAATTTTGATATATATATATATATATATATATATATATATATATATGTATCTACCTATGTTAGGTTACCTGTTCCGGTTTTCCAATAAGCAATAAAGGTAGATAGGGTAGTGGTGTGTGTAACACAACTACCAATAGTTAGAGTTTAAATGATTGAGGTTGGAAGTGTAATTGTCGAGACTGTAGACCTAATACCGTCTCGAGTGGGCTTTGAGTGGTGTAAGGATTTCATCGATCTCTGAAAGAAATCTGTTAAGATATAGAGTTCATTTTTGAAGTGTAAGTTTGGTTGGGCTAGAATCTGTCGGGTGGACAGAAGCAAGTCATGGTATCTTGATACATCAAGGTGTAGTAGCGGTGCGATGAGACACAGTGACCATGTATGTCTTCGAAGATGTTTCTTTGGAACAAGTTAAGGAAGAGTGTGTCTGCTCGGTGATGTCGCTGTGTTCAGCTGGGTGTTTCTGTTTGCTTTGAGGTCCGAATTTCTCGAAGAGCTTTGAATTAGGAAGTCTTCTGGCTTAACAGTTTTCTTGGGTAACTTCAGAAGCAGCAAAGTAGTTCCATTTCTTCGATGGATTGGCCACATAAGTGTAAGCTGTTCTGATTAGAAGAGAGAGCAGTATTTTTGGAATTAGGCTGGATTGATCGCAAAAGTGACTTGCGATAGTTTGAGTGTTCTCTTTTGTTTCAGAGAATTTTTCTGGATGTCTTCAGGAAGTCAGAGTTTTGTCAGCACCTGAAGATTGAGTTTGGTATCGACTGCATTTCAGAAGTGGTATCGATGGATCAGCTTAGTAATAAGATGGTTTTGAGTTTGGGGAAGTAGCTCAGGTTTTGGAAAAACTTCGGAGTTTTATTTTTGGATATGTGAACTTTATTTTTGGAATGTTTTGTCCAGTCTGTGCTTGAATTCATAATCAGCATTTTCATCTGTTCAATCAGAGTTGCGCAGTGGAAGCATGGTGGCAGTTGTTTTAGTTTGGAAGCAATTGGATGTTACAGTGTTTGGATTGGAGAGTTCTACAGGAAATTTTTCAGGATCTGAGACCAGATTGGAGTGCACCTGTTTTATCTTTTCCAGATGGGAGAAGTGAGATTAGCCTTCTGATTTTGGAATAGAGTTTGTGTTCTGAGTTTTGGTCGATATTGGAAAGATCGTTTTGTTGGATTGTCTTTGGTTCAGTTGTTTCTAAGGACATCAGCAAGGGTTGAGCTGATCAGGAGAGATGTAGGCAGCACAGGATCGTCCGTAGAATTTTGGTGGATAAGTGTTTGGTCTTCAGGATTGAATTGTCAGTTTGGGTAACTGGAATTCGTTGTGTTTTACGTATCTCTGAGGGAGTACGTGTAAGATCTATCTCTGGTTATAGAACCAGCAGTTCAGGGAGTTTTGGTTGCTGATTCAGACTTGTCTGTAGTCTGATATCCTGTCTTGTTTTGTAGATCTAGATGAGTGGAAGCTCTGTAACTTAGTAGTGTTGGTTGTTTGGATTCTGTAGAGCGAGTATCCTGATATTTATATTTGGGAAACTCGAGAAAATTCTATCCGGAATTTTGTCTGAATAGTTAGATTTGTTTGATTGGATAAATTGATTGCTATGGTTGTTAGCTTATGGTTGATATATGCTTGTGTTTAAGATTTAAATCTTTAATTAGATTATTAAATTACCTTTGCTTTAAATTTCGGGGACAAAATTCTTTTAAGGGGGGAAGAATGTGATATCCCGAAAATTTCTGGCAATATAAATTTAATAATCTGTGTAAAAATTAAATTAATTTGATAATAATTATTAATAAGATTTGAATTGATTTAATAATCTTCTTTTAAATAAATATTTAACTGATAATTTATCTTTTAAAAACTAGTAAATTGTTTTCTATTTGTAGTATGTATATATTTGTATATATTATAAATAGATAAGCTCTGTTTAAATTAATAAATAAAGACATGTTTTCTAATTCTAATATTTCTGATAACTTGGAAATTTGATTTAATTTAGTATTAAGCTATTAAATAGATATCTATATGGTTTTAAATACTTAAGATAAATGTTTAATAAATAGAACTTATTCTAGCTTAAGTTTAAATTTAAAATTTATTAACAAAAAAAGGATTGGTTATTTTCCTTTTAGTATAGCTTGATAGAATTATGGTTTAAATATACACAAGATAAAGTTAAAATTTTGTTTAGACGATTTTAGCTAAAATTTAAATTTAACAAAAATTGATTGTTCTTTTCTAAAAATAGTTTGATGAAAATAAGTAATTAAGTAATAATTTCTTTTATAAATTATTTTAAGAATGAGTTATTTTTTTTTAAAAACAATAATAATAATGCAATATCTTTACAATGGATTTTAAATAAATAGAAGTTGTTATTTTAAATTTATTTATTTATATACATATGTATTTTGGAAAGCTATGATTTATAAATTTAAAATTAAAATCTTTCAACAATGTTTAAAAATAAAACAAACTTTATAAATATGAAACATAAGTGTAAACCAAATATATGGTTATAAAAATAAGTCTGAATACATAAACTTAAGAAATTGTAATATTAACATAAGAATAAGAAATAATAAGTAAATAAAGTAATAAACCAAAACAAATGACTAAAACAAATTTTATAATATGTATGTAAAATACAAAAGCATGTAATCGTGTCTGTAAAATAGTTATGTTGGCAAATAAACAAGGACTAAACAACTTTATATCTATGAACATCAAGTATGAAAGCAAACCAGGCTTGTATTTGTATGTTATCTGTAAAGTTTAGAAATGTTGCCAGGTAAGTAAAAAAAAATGAAGATAGCCTGTAAAAGTAGTAATGCAAGAACAAAGAAACAAAGCAAGGTAAATGTAAAAATATCCATACATAAGATAGGATTAGTAGGAAACATATAGTACATTTGCATTTAATGCTTTCAAAACTCTAGCACATAACCAAGTCATTTCGAATTGTGTTAACATCATTTCAGCCTCCCTAACAAATATAATCTTGCCTGATAAAGCAAAACATAATCTCTGAAAAATATAATAAGATTTTTACCTGCAAACTTGCTAACCCAGTTATCACCTACATGTAAACTTCTTTATATATGTCTTCTTATGTTTTAGTTCGTTCAAAACATATCAAACCTGAAATAAAGAAATAGTAGCAAACATTTTTATTTTTTTACAACTTGAATAAAGTTTGCAACTCAATTACAAACAAGAAGATTAAGGAAATTCAAAGAAAACCATTTTCCAGTTTTGAAGTCCAAAGCTTTTCAAACAAGAATGCTCTGTTCATTTTCAAAAGCAATGGTGAGTAACTTTTAAAAAATCTAAAATTTTATCTGGTTGCATACTATTTATGTGATAAAATGTTGTGGTGTGTATATATGCAAATGTAATCTGTTGTATGCAAGCTATCAAAATGTCCTCTGTTTAAATTTTCCAGTTTTCCTGTTGTTTAAATTTCATGTTCTTTTTGGCTAAACTTCTGTTAGGATTTAGTTTACAAGCAAGATTGTTTGTCTAGTTATAAAGTAAGTTTTAGAATTAAATTGAGTTAATATAAACAGGTATTTGGCTCTGGAAAATCATAGCAACTGTGCAAGTTCAAATTAGAATGAAAATTTAATCATCTTGTTTCCTGATTTTATGAATATAAATTGAATACTAAAATCAAAACATGATTTTTAAAACAATAATTATGATTTTTAGTATAAAGGATAGAGTGTAGTCATGTGTTCCTCTGAAAATGGGAAACTCGAATTTCCTGATGATCTTTGTATCTGGATAAGTCGGGATCTTGGATATTGTTGAAGGAGTGATTGTTGTTGAAGGGAAAAATGGTCGGAGGCACTATCGATCACTGTGGCGATGGCGGCTTTCGATTTTAGTGGGTAAACCTAGTTTTGGTTGAGTGGAGTATTTGGGTCGATTCGAACTCTTCGAAGCGTCGAGTTCAACGGGGGTTTGGGAATGCGTAGAGGGATGGTAGGCGAATTCGTGACCAGTGGTGGTGGTTTTCTGGTGGTCGGAGTTTGAAGGGCGGTGAAGTTTCCAAGTTAGGGGATGATGTCTTGCTCGTGTTTTCAGGTTTGAGTTTCGAACTCAATTTCGATTCGAGTTGCCGTGACGATTTTGGGTGGTCGTAGTCGTGTCTGGTGGTAGTCGGCAACGTGGTGAAGTTCGTGTGGGTGGCCGAAGGTGGCTGGGGCCACGGTGCACGTGCACCGTGCCATTGAATGCTGAGACATTTGAGGTTGGGTGCAGAGTTTTTGGGCTCGGGAAGTACTCGGGTCACTCGAGTATGTGACTCGAAGCAGGGGAGGGTTTGACTCGAAGCAAACATGCTTTGGTCTCGGGTTGAGTTGTTTTTCCAACAGGTTGTATAAAACTACCTGAAGTTAAATTTAAATCAAATTTAAATAAATTAAATTGTAAGCTAGTTGTAATCAAAGGTTAAAACTAGTGTGATGTTATATTCAAATGAATTTAAGTTTGTCAACTAAGTTTAAAGAAAGTGTAAATCTAGTTTGAAGTATGAATTCAAATTTATATTTTGAATATAAAATGAAGTTTAAAATATTTAAATGAGTTTCAGGTTTAAAAACATGATAGTTTCCAGATTTTTAAAAATTTAGATCTGAAACAAAAGCTCTAACAGTAGTTTAAAATTGAATTTTAAAAGTATTGATTCAAATGAATATTTGAATCTTAAGGTTTTAAAATAGATTTGGATTTGAAAATCAAGTTTTTAATTCAAGTTGTTAAAAGGAAGTTTAAATCAAAGTTTTAAATCAAAGATAAATTGATGGAATTCAAGTTTACTTAGAATTCAAATCTGAAAGCTTAAATCAGTTTTTAAATATGAATGTTTTAAAAATAAGTTCAAATAAAATAGTTTTGAAAAGTAAATTTGTTTCAATAAATATTTAACTTGATTTTGAGGATTCTTTTATTAAAGATTTTTGAATGGAAAGTAAATAAATTGTTTTAACTTGAATTTGCAAGTTAAAATATTAATGTATTTTGGTAGTTTAAATTTAAATAAAGATTTAAGTAGTTTAATTTAAAGGCCTATCTTATATAAGTTTCATATGCAAGTAATAAATGTTATTTACATTTATTTACAAGATTATAAATTGAATTTAAATTTAGTTATTGTTAAATAAATAGTCATTTTGAATCTTAAATTCAAAATAGAATTTAAATTTAAATTTAAAATGTAATGTTCTAATACACTTTAATATTAATGAAGTCATTAATAAAGAGATAAATTATCATAGGCATAATTTAGATATTTAAATGATTTAATGAAAAGTTAATTAAGAAATGACTCGTTTTATAAATTATTAATTTAGATTATTTTATAACTAGAAATTAATTAAGAAAGTAATTTAAGAAATATTATTAGTTAATGAAGATAATTAACTAAAGATTATTAATAATTAATTAATGTGATAAATTAGTTTAATTAATTAGGATAATCATTTGTAAAGTGGTTAAGTGTAATTACTTGATTAAAGTAATTAAGAGATTAAATACTTTTAGTAATTAAATTAGATGATATTATTAAATTAAGTTAATTAATTTAGTTTAATTAATTTAAGAAAATCATTTGATATATTGATAAGTGTAATTACTTAGTATATTCAATGGAGCATAATTACTTAAGGAAGTAATTAATGTTAATTACTGAATGTAATTAGTGAAAGATGACGTGTTAATGAAATAATTTGGATAATTACTTTTGTAATTAATCAAGAGATTAATTAATGGAGATAATTAATTATGGGATAATTGATGTATTAATATAAGTAATTAATGATAGTTAATTACTGGAATGTTATTAATCAAGGGTGATTAATAATTGAGTTAGATTAAAGATGAATCATTTAATGTAATTAATTTAATAAAGTAATTTAATTTAAGTCTAAACTAGAGAATCATTAATTAATATAATTAATGATGAAATTAAGAAATAATTAATAATGTTGCGATTAATTTATGTAAGTAATTAAGGATAAATGTAATTAATTATATTTAATCAATAAATGAGGTAATTAAATGTTAATTACTATAAATGATTTTAAACAATTAATTTGTGGAATTAAATAAAGACTAATTAGTTATTGTAGTTAGAAAATGATTAATCAAAAGTGTTTAATCAAGATGAATACTTAATGGATCATTAATAAATTTGATTTATAATTAATGGTTGTATAAGCAGGATTTATAGATGAAGTAATTAATTTACCTTACTTTAAATTAATTAGAGATAAAAGTAGTTAATTTAATTCATTTCAAATTAATTATAGATTGTGATTCATAAATCATTGCTTATGGATGATATTTCATTTGATGATTGTGAATTCAGATATGAGATGAGTAATATCTATGTGCTATGGATGTATGGTTTAAGTATGATAATATTTAATTATCTGTTTTGATGATAATATGAGTTATCTGTTTATGAGATGATGTGATTATCTATTGTGATATTATGAATTATCTATATGTGTGTATATTGATAATATTGAATTGAACTGTTAAGACTAAATAAACAACTTGGCCTTAAAAGATACGTTTTGGATTTCGATGAGACCGGGATCGGGTTTCCATATTTGGATATCCGAAAACCACATCGATCCAAATTAACGATAGATCGTGAATCTGAAGTGAAGATGAAGATTCAGAATGCAAGGATTATTGTCATTAACTCTGAGGGTGATTCCAAAATGAGTGTAACGAGATAATGCCTTCAGTTTCGTTCGAACCCGAAACGAACTTGTATGGATTGAATGCTTTCAGCACATCGTCAGGTGGACGATGAAGCATTCTAAGAAATGTATTCTCTTAAGGTAATCGCAGCCTCAAGCCTTATCAACCGGGAATGACTAAAATAGGGGAGGTGCAGCAAGGTTAGGTGGGTCATGCCCAAGCAGGATAAGATATTCCCCTGTCTAGATGTCCCTTATTTTTCGGCTGTGTGGGCGGTTGATTGCAACAACTGCCGGGGTTATCTTGTTCGGGACTGTTCAGAAAGGAATGGTTCCGGCCTTGTGTTGTAGGGGGCCGGGAGTGATCCTCAGTACGTTGATCAAGGCCACGTACTGTGACGGGCGGTACCCCAGTAGCCCTGCCATTGTATGGAATCCACAATCCAATAAGTGCCAACAGTTTTGATTGTATTACCCACTTTTGTGGCTAGTAGCTGGAATTTAATCATGTAACAATTTTGGCTATTTTCTATTTACTTGAAAACCCTAGACCTATTATAATATCACTGAATTTCCTATCAAATGTTTTGGTTAGCGTAAGCTAAAAACTTAACCATGTTTATTTGTGGGGAGTCTTACGTGATACCTTTTGTTTTCAAAGGTTTTCAAAATTAAGCAACTTTAACCTGTTACTCACACCAGACCCATGTCTAACCCTGAGTTTATTTCTTTTTTTCCTAAACTCTCGGGTACTCAAATTTTTACGAGTAGCCAAGAGATTCAGGTTAGCTTTGACGAATTCTGGAGGAGCAATGGAGCAGGAGGCTTCAGCGTTGTAGATATACATATAGTCCCACTGCGTTGATATCTCTGTGTTGTATTGTGAATCGAGTTGTATTAACTAGACATGTGTTTGTAACTGTCAAGTATGTGGTGTATTATCTGTATAACTCTGATTGATGTTGTATACTATGTAAATACTTATGTGATTATTATAATTTATTTGTTCCGCTGTGAGATTCTGATGTTGTCGTTCTTTCTTTTCTGTCTTTTTTATTTTCTCACCCCCTTTTTTTCTTCAAGACGAAACGGTTTTCTGGGCGTAGAAACTTGGGTCGTCACAACAATTGTTAGTCACCATGGAGAACTACAGTGTGCATTTACAAGATGAAGTATCCGAATGCTTCATATTATCTGTAATGTAGGTGGGAGTTCATCGATCTAAGTATTGCTTGATTTCGAATTAGTATAAGGAAGTTATTGCAGTCTGAACTAATAAATAACGACTTTTGTCTAGGTGGAGTTCAAAGTGGGATGTTGTAGTCTGTTATTTTCTAAGTAAAACTGTTAGTCACTATGGAGAACTACTGCGTTTGTTCACAAGATAAAGTATCTGAGTGCTTCATATTGTCCGTAATTTAGGTGAAAGTTCATTGGTCGAAGTCTCGCCCAATTCCTAGTTAGTATGAGAAAGGTATTGCGGTCTGAACAAAAAATAGCGGCTTCTTCCTATGCGGAGTTCATATATGGGGATGTAGTAAGCTGTTATTTTTTAAGTACAGCTGTTAGTCACTATGAAGAACTACAACGTGTGTTCAAAATTCTTATTTTCAACATTTTCAAAATTTGAGGGCTCGTTTGGTTTCGTTTTCAGTTTTGTGTTTTGTATTTTCAACCAACACTACAAAATACAAGAAAAAGTGTGAAATTGTTTACAATTCTTAGCCATCGTGATGATATATGGAAAATAGAGGAGATGAATTGTTTTTCATCATTTTATTATGTCTCAAAACATGAAAAATCAAATAAATTTGTTTTCTATCTTCTACATTAATTTCGTTTTCCAAAATTGTTTGTTTTCCAATAATATATAAGAAATGCGCATTTTTGTTTAGACGAAAACACGAAATTAAAAAGGCAAATCAAACGGAGCCTAAGTTTTTAATAGATGGTAAATGAGTTATCGATTTATAACCTTTTTAAATATAGGTTAACCAATTCATAACCCATTTAATAGAATTTATGAATGGGTTAATCCAACTAATCTTTAAGTAAGGTAAATGAGTGTTTAATGGATTGGGTCATATTTTGACAGTTCTAACCTATATGTTCTCATTATTTACAAATTTCATAATTATCTTGGTTTGCTGGGTGGAATTTTGATTTGAGTGCTCTGATTTTGACCAACTCTGTGATTAGTTTACACACATTTGTCTGTTGTACTGTTTTGGTCAAATACCTGGTAATTCCTCTTTTGCTAAATAAACCAGATGCAGGTTGAAAGCACCATGCTTGTTATGTCTCTCTTTAGTCTTCCATTGTAATTTAGTACGACACTATTTCCATACATATGCACTGAATTTACATTTGAAAAATAGATGCTCTACTTCCTCTTCATGTTGTCCATATAACTCACAAGTCACTTCTATGTTCATCCCTCTCCGCTTTAATCTTTTTTTGGTAGGCAAATAGACGTTTATTACTTTACATAAACAACAACCATCTTATGAGTATGAATATTTTTACGCACAAAATATTCCCACGGGACTTTATCACATAATCTTCGAATAGTATGCCATGTCGCTTTGAAATTGTATTTGTTGTTTTTGTCATCAGTCCACGTCTAATAATCTTCCTTCCTGTCATTGTGAATTTTGATGCTTTCGATTTCGTTTCTTAACGGTCCAACTTATGGATTAGCCTTTGACCTTCAACTCTTCTCCTCTCACTCTTTCCACTATGTCAACCCCTAACTTATGGATTAGCCTTCCACTATGTCTCTCAACTCACTTAAGAGCCTCACCTCCAGACCCGGCTCCAGGGCCAGGCTGCCAATGCGGCTGCCTAGGATAACACATCTCTCGCCTAGGATAACACATCGGAGAGAGCAACAAAATATGCAAAGTTTGTTTACAAATTGAATAAACAAGGCCAACATTTTAAGGAAATTGTTTGGTAGAGTGGTTAATTGGTTGTCCTTGTCATCAAGCAGCCAGAGTTCAAGCCATGCATGCATTAAATTTTTAATTTTGTTTATTTTTTCAGTCTATTCCCCAAATTGGGCTGGGGCAACCAAATTGGTTGGACCGGCCCTTCTCACCTCTGTCTCTCAGTAACTCTATCCAAACTCCCCAATCAGCAATAGAAAACTGATTTTTCGATGCCAAAATGGCATCAGAAAACTTGTTTTCGAAATCAAACCGACACCATTTTTATCGTCCGTAAAACTAGCGTGGAAAAAAAATTCCGACGCCGCGCGTTGGATGTTTTCCAATGCCTTTCTGACATCATTTTTCCGACGCCGAATTTAGAATACAATTTTCCAATTTACCCGCACCTTATCTATGTTTTTTATGATGCCATTTCTGAAGAGTTATACCGTATTTCTAACCCTCAAACTCAACATCGAATATATTCATTATACCAAACATGCTATGAAACATCTATATCTGAACTAAATAAAATAATATTACGGACAACATTATAAAACAACAAAAAACAATGATATGGTTGATGAAACATTCAAATAACACATAACATTCATAGTATTATCCGATACAACTTACACTAATATCGTATACATGCAGGTCTAAACGAAAATCATTTTTGTTTTTTGTGTTTTGTTTTTTCTTTTTAAAAACAAGTTCTTACTCTCTTCCTTTGTCCTCCGGATACACCTCTTGACAATAGGATATTAATAAATGAAATTATAGCTACAAAAATGTGACTAAATTGCAACTAAGTCACTGCTTTCCTTAGGCAGATTCACAAGTCCAGTGTGTCTTAACCCGAACAAGGATCTTTTCCGAATTCAAAGGACCACTTCCACGGTCGCTTATACGACCATTCCGTCTCATCCCTTCAATCGTTTTCTATATTTTGGTCAAACGTCTACAATGTCTCGGAAAATAACAGTGCCTTCTGGCCTCTCTGTTGGATCTATCTCTAGTAAAATGTTTGAAGTGTCGCACCTTATATCAAAAAAAGATTACATGACACTATATACATATGATGATGTAAAAAAATGCTCTTTAAAATATATGATTCAAATGTCAGATATGTAATGTGTAACCAAACCTGTTGAGTTTGATTTGCTAAGTTAAAAATACATGATTCAGGTTAAGATAATATGTGCACATTATTATGCAAAAGAGGTCCTAACATTTGAATGCATGGTTATGTGATCTTAGCAGTAGATAGACTACATTACTGTATCTATACATAATCAGTCATTTCTCCTGTATGCAGATCATGTTGACTAATATATGCAGCTTGCATAATCCATCAAAATGGAATGTTAATTATTTACCTCGCACGTTCGAGGCTTAATTATTTAATGATTCCGTTGACATCATGTAGGATGTTTAAGATTGAGTTGATGAATGAAGGCAAGCTTCGAGTACCAACATGAGCCTCTACATCGATGTTTAAGTGCTGAAAACGTACCTCAATAGTAGAAAAGTCGAGCCCAACTCTGATCGAAGCACAAAAATGACTACGTTTTAGTAGTTGTCAAGAGTTTGTACTCTATATGCATATTGTATTTATTATGAACCAATATTAGATAACAGCAAAAAATATTCAACAAATGTCATGAATAACATGTAGATTGGAATCTAAGTATCTAACAATTCTAGAACGTCAACGCACTTTGGGGGTGAAATGTCATCAAAATATCCATGAAGGTAATAATATTTCACCAATTCATTTATCCTATTGTGGCCATACTAATATAAAATTTGTTGATATGTTAACACGACCTATGGAGAAAAAGCATCCCTACCCAAACTGACACGGTCAGCAGCTATGATTCTTCTTAGCATTATTCTTAACCACAAAGCAGTAAATAACAACCCCAAGTCTAGTTCCAGGCAACGTCTCATTCTTGAACAAAACTTCTACATCAAAAAACGTTCTTGCCTTCCTAAAAAATAAAGAATCTCCCTTTTTCCACATTGAAAAACCTGTATATTATATGGATATATCATTGTAATTGCCATCTGATATAACAAGAAGTAAGTTGCACAATTTGTTTCTAGCTAGACGTGTGGTATATACATACACAATACAATTTGTATAATTTAAATTAAATCATTTTATAATTGATGACCATGGTTTGCCGTGCATACGAGTTACATGGACTTCAGATTGGCATCCAACTTGCAATGTATATAACCTAATTGTATAAGAATTAAGCTTCATAATTTTCCCACCACATCATAGTAAAGTTTAAAATAAGCTAGTCAATTAATAGATTATCTAAACACTCATGTTATCATTAAAACAAAGATACGGAAATAAAATGCCCTGGAGGATCATTGGTATCAGATCATGCTAAACTTTTTTTCTATTATTCCTCTATTGAAAAGATTTGATATTGGCTTTGATCTATTTCCGTATACAGCATTTGTTGTAGTAAATCTGAGATATGATGTAAAAAAATGATAAACTCTCTTTTATTGATTTGAAACAGATAAAGTGTCTCATAGATATAACGCTACACTCGGCAGTGTATTTATACAATCTGAATTGTATTTGGGCCGAGTGCATTTGGGCCATATGTCTGAAACCCGTATGCAAATACAAAATACATTACAAAATACAAATGACTCAGTGAAACCCTTATTTCATTACTCCCCCTCAAACCGACGTTAGGGTTTCCACGGCTTCTCCATTTCTTTGCACCGCCATGTGAGAGATGTGAGATTTTCTTCAATCCAGAATGAAAAATCACCTCAAATTCGAGACCACTATAGATTATACTAAGTATACTTTGATGTCTTTGAGATGCGAGTCTTATTCCATCTTTTTGTCTCTCGTTCTGTTGATGTCAGCAGCAGATCTGAGAGATGAGGTGAAGTTCTGTTGATTCTCTGAAGTAGATGCTTGAATAATTCACTTATTGAGGGAGATTTGTTCATTACTGCTGCTAGACATGGTGTCGATGTTGATAACAGATCTGTTGCCTTCTGTGCTAAAGATCTTGACTTTATTGCATTGAGCTCCTGTGGCTTCCTTGTATTCACTTGAATCGTCGTGACTAACAACAACTTTCAGATCATTTCTGAATCTTGTGAAGTTTTGTTTAGACAAGGGTTTGGTAAGTGTGTCGGCTCTCTGGTAAGCAGATGATATGTGATTAATATGTAAATTTTCTTTCTGAACTTGTTCTCTGACAAAGAGGTCTATCTCTACGTGTTTAGTCCTTGAGTGAAGCACTGGGTTGGCTGACATGTATATTGTGCTTTGATTATCACACCATAACGTTGGTTTGACATGTTGTTTGATGTTTAGTTCATGTAACAAGTACTGCATCCACATAATCTCCGCTGTTGCACTTGCAACACTTCGGTATTCAGCCTCTGTGCTGGATCTGGAGATAACTGACTGCTTCTTTGAACACCATGACACTGGGTTATCTCTTATGTATATGCAGTAACCTGTGGTTGATTTTCTATCATCAGGGTCTGTTCCCCAGTCAGCATCAGTATAACCAGTGATACTTAAATGTTTGCTTCCCTTCATATGCAGTCCATAATTGATTGTTCCTTTTAAGTATCTTAATATTCTCTTTACTGCTTTCCAGTGATCATCTCTAGGTTTCTGCATAAATTGACAAACTTTGTTAACACTGAAACAGATGTTTGGTCTTGTAATAGTTAAATATTGTAAAGCACCAACAACACTTCTGTATTGTTTGATGTTTGTTATGTATTCTCCCCTGTTTTTGGATAAGTATTGAGGGCTGATCATTGGTGTAGGCTGGGGCTTTGCACTATTCATTTTGGTTTTAGTCAGTAGCTCCAGACTATATTTCTTTTGACAAAGAAAAATTTCTGACTTTGATTTTCTTTTTACTTCAATCCCTAAGAAATAGTTCAATAACCCCAAGTCCTTGATGGAAAAATTCTTGTCTAGACATTAAGCAACATTCTCAATTTCATTCTCATCATTACCTATAATAACAATATCATCAACATATATTAAAATATAAGTACTTGTTCTATTATTAACTTTAATGAATAAAGAGTTGTCAGATTTGGTAGAATGATATCCAAGTTGAACCAATGTGGCTTTTAATTTGTCAAACCAAACTCTTGGAGCCTGTTTGAGCCCATATATAGCCTTCTTAAGTTTGCAAACTTGACTTGTGTTTTGTCTGTAACCAAGGGGCTGCTCCATGTATATTTCTTCTTGTAGAGTTCCATTCAGAAATGCATTGTTGACATCATATTGTCTGATATTCCATTGATTACGTAAAGCAATACTCAAAATAATTCTGATAGTAGTTGGTTTGACTACTGGAGAAAAGGTTTCATTAAAATCAAACCCATATTGCTGTGTGTAACCCTTTTCTACAAGTCTTGCTTTGTATCTGAACACAGTCCCATCTGGATTTCTTTTGATTCTGTATGTCCACCTGCATCCTATGATATTTTTATTATTAGGTGGATGTACAAGATCCCAAGTATTGTTCTTTATTAAAGCATTGTATTCTTCATCCATTGCTCTCTTCCAGTGCTTGTTTATTGCAGCTTGCTCAAAGGTTTCTGGTTCCTCTATAACTGATTCTGCTGTATATAGTTTTGGTTTGAAGATTCCACTTTTCGATCTTGTAATCATTGGATGTTCTATTCTTGCCTGTGGTGATTTTTCTGTACTTGTTAGACTATTATCATTTTCTGAATGCTCTTGCTCATTTGTTGACCCCTCTTCATTGACTGATTGTGTTGAATGTCTTGAATTCACAGGTGTTTGATTGAGATAGCTTGAAGAGCTCAATGGTTCATGACCTGGTTGAGTTGACATTGTGAGTTGTGGATCATTAGCTCTAGCAGTCCCTTCAATCATCTCAGGACAAGGAATATCACTGCAAACAGGTATACTGGGAATAGAACTTTTTGAATTATAAACTTTTTGAGTAGTTTTAATACTTTTATTGCTGAAGGGAAAAACATGTTTATTAAATACAACATGTCTACTGATTATAATTTTCCCATCTTCACCAAGACATTTATATCCCTTTTGGTTTGTTCCATATCCTATAAAAGTGCATGGTTTTGCCCTGAAACAGAATTTATTGTTGTTGTATGCTCTTATGTGAGGAAAGCATAAACATCCAAATATCTTTAAGCTTTGATAATCTGGCTTAACACCTAATAATTTCTCTACTGGACTGATTCCTTTATGAACCTTTGTGGGCAGTCTATTAATTAAGTAGACAGCAGTGTTAAAGGAATCAAGCCAGAATTTTAGTGGTAGTGATGCTTGAGCAAGTAGTGTTAGCCCTGTTTCAACAATGTGTCTATGCTTTCTCTCTATTAGACCATTTTGTTCTGATGTGTAAGGACATGTGGTTCTATGTACAATTCCTTTCTTAGCAAAGAAATTGCTAAGTGATCTGTACTCAGTACCACCATCTGACTGAATAATTTTGACATGATTTCCAGTCTGTTTTTCAGCCATCAATATGAAATGTATCATAGCATTATAAGTATCTGATTTGGCTTTCAAAAAATGTATCCAAGTATATCTTGAGTATGCATCAATAAAAGATATATAATATCTATAACCATAATCTGAATAAATTGGGGCAGGTCCCCATAAGTCAGTTGCAACCAATTCTAAAGGTTTTGAATAACTGGTTAAGGAGTCATTAAAAGGTAATTTATGACTTTTACCCAATTGGCAATATGTAAAAACATATGGTAAAGCAACATGGTCAAACATGATTTTATTTTTCTCAAGTACTTGTTTCACAACATGTGTGTTTGCATGACCAAGTTTGTAATGCCACAAGTCAAACACACTTCTATTTTCTTTAGTTTGACTAATTTCACCCAAGTTACAACACTTTTGATTTTTCCCTGATTTGCTGTTGTTTTTTATGGTGAATCTGTAGAGTCCCTTCACAGCTTCACCCTGCAAAAGATTTTTATTAGTCAGTATATCTTTAACCAAGCAGTAATCTGGAAAGAATTCAAAATATACATTGTTATCTTTTACAAATTGCGATACACTAATGAGGTTTTTCTTTATTTTGGGAACTCTTAACAAGTTATTCAAGTATAATTGTCTTTTGCTATCAATGCTGGCCTTGCCAGTGTGAGTAATATTCACAGACTCACCATTCCTCATGCATATTAACTGTTTACCTCTATATTCCTTGTTGCCAAGATTTAAGTTGTCTAGATTATTTGTTACGTGATTGGTTGCTCCGAAATCTGGATACCAGCTTTCATCATGTATGTGTTCTGATGTTGTTACAGTACTTTGATTAACTTCACCATTACTATTGCTGTCAGGTTGATTTTGAATCAAATTTACACTTGCTTTTCCATTTCCTTGATTACTTTGATTCTGGTTTGGTACATAGTTAGCATTGAACCTGAAATAACACTTCACTGCAGTATGACCAACTTTTTCACAAATTTGACACTTGGGTCTATTGTTATTGTTGTTCCACCTGCCTCTGCCTCTGGATCTGTTTGAACTACCTCCTCTTTGTTGTGTATAAACTTGTTTATTTTGGTTCTGTCCTTTGTTTCTTGAATTGTACACATAATTAACTGACATATCTGTATCTTGAGTCTTTTTGTGATCTATTCTTGCCTCACGTGCAAGAAGTGTTGCATGAACGAACTGTACAGATGGCAAGGTTGGTTGAGATGACACAACTGCAACAACAGCTTCATATTCTTCACTAAGACCATTCAACATACTTAATACTTGTTCTGTTTTAGACACTTTATGCCCTGCTGCATCCAACATATTGCAGATGTTATTTACTTGTGATAAGTAATCTCTCATTGATTGATTCCCTTTAGTAACATTTTGCAGCTGTCGTTTATAGTGCATAACTTTGGCAGCTGACTGAGTGTTGAATATTCTTTCAACTGTAATCCATATGTCATTTGCTGACTTGCACCCTATAACTTGAGATAACAATTTTGTATCAATAGAAGATAGCAGCCAAGAACTTATTAATCTGTCTTGTCTGTAGTATTTTGTGTATTCCTCATTGCTAATCATTTTATTTTGTGAATCAGTGACAAATCTTGGAGGAATTGGGATAGAACCAAGAATGAATCCTTCTAATCCATATCCTTGCATTGCTGTTTCAACTTGCAACTTCCATAGGAGATAGTTGTCTTCTTCAAGATGAACAGTGATCAACTGACTCTTAGGACTGATCACTGTTTTGATTAACTTTTCCGTTGCATCGGTTAAAGTTTATGACAGTGGGTTATTGGTATTATCTGATGTAGCTGATGTATTGTCACCTTCAGCCATGATTGCAGAGGAAACTGAACAGATAGATCAAGCGACAAGATTCAGTAATATAGCCAATACAAGATTGCACTGACAAGCAAGAAACATGTTAGTTGCAGCCAAGATTCAAATGATGAATCTGCTTCTGATAATTCTTGGCGAGGCAATTCCTTTTTTTTTTGTTGAGTTTTGCTGTTTTCTTGAATTGGTTTTTCCTATTTACTGAGTTTCTTGCTGCGAATTTGCTTTGATCTTTGAAGAAAAACTTGTTGCAATCAGAAATCTATTTGATTTCTTGGTATGGTACCTGTTTTTCAAATCAAGACGGAAAATTCAAATACTAACCCAAATGATGAGATATCACCTGATGGATTGAGAGCCTTCAAATGATGATAATGATTCTGATGAAGTTGCCCTTAGGCGTATGGCTCTGGTACCATGAAAAGATTTGATATTGGCTTTGATCTATTTCTGTATACAGAATTTGTTGTAGTAAATCTGAGATATGATGTAAACAAATGATAAACTCTCTTTTATTGATTTGAAACAGATAAAGTGTATCATAGATATAACATTACACTCGGCAGTGTATTTATACAATCTGAATTGTATTTAGGCCGAGTGCATTTGGGCCATATGTCTGAAACCCGTATGCAAATACAAAATACATTACAAAATACAAATGACTCAGTGAAACCCTTATTTCATTATCTATCATCAAAGGAAGTTCAAATGAATACGTTGAAATGCTTTTTCATTGAATGAACAAATATACAAAAAGAAAGGACTGCTAGTGTCACAAAATTGCAGCTAGCACATGTTTCAGCTATAACTATCATATGAAAATCAAAACAAATAACAATTAAGCATTAAACACGAAATCTAAACATAAGTAACATACCCAAAATTGTTCTTATGTGCGCTCCCTTGTAGAATAAAGATACAATCCCGACGAAGAAGGGGGCAGCGAAAGATATGGCTAGGGTCGAATGAAGAATTTGAGAGTTATTAATGGGAATAAGGAACGAGCGTTGGATCTAGTGTGTTAATGTGAATAAACTGCTCTAAATCGATAAAATTTGGGAAGAAAAAAGCCACGGTTACATCGTTGATTTCGATTTTAGCTCTTGGAGTTAGGGTATTTTATGCTAGGTAGATGGCAAAGGAGAAGAATGAAGGCTGTATGTTTATTAGCTACATATTTGCTTTACCATGTTTGATATACTCCCAAGCATGCATTTGACCGCTTAAAACAACTCTTCATGTAAACCAATCAAAATCGCTAGACGATTAAAAGTTTTTTTTTTCTTTTCAAAACTTCTCATAACCGGTATTACAAAATTGCTAAGCGGAGCCTTAATTTTTTCTGTTGTTGCTGCGAAATTTTACAATCAACCACATTTTATACACAGTTGCATATGCATTCCAAAATCACTTCTAAGAAATAACAAAAAGGCGTCGGAACGGCATTGAAAAATACCGACACCTTTCCGACGTCACTTATTTGCATAATAGAAATAACAAAGGAGTCAGAATGGCGTCGATATTTTCGGACGCTTTCCGACGCCATTGTTAATTTTGTCGGGTAAATAAATGACATCGCGATGGCGTCACTGTTTTCTGACGCCATTCCGACGTCATTTTTCTTTTTACGACTTTCCATCGTCATTCCGGCTCCCCGCCTTTTTGACACCGCAATGGCGTCGGAAATTTTCGTCGCTGATTTGCATCTTTTCTAGTAATGTATTTCCCAATAGGATTGTCCCTTCAAGTACTTGGTCTCTCATCCAGCAGACCAATATAATTTCACCGTTGATCATTCTCCGTATTCTCTTGACTGATAGGACCTACCTTTATCTCTTCAAACTATCTAAGACCCAGTCCTCCTTCTTCTTTACATTTGCACACCACCTTCCAAGGGATTTTTCTTAATTTACCTTTCCAAAGGAAATTCAAACATAAACGTTTAATAGCATTAAGAGTAGATTCCGGTGATTCGAAACATTGTATCCAGTATTGGACCATCGGATAGATAGTTGACCTAATGAGTTCGAGTCATTCTGTTAAATTGAGTAATTTAGATTCACAATCTTACATTTTCTTTTTAATGTAGGCTTTGGCAATCTAAACTTTTTATATTCACACTAGACAGTAGTATACCTAAGTATCTTACTGATATATCTCTACGCTCCATGTCTAACGCTTCTGTTATCTCCTCCTAGTTTTCCACTCCCTCACAAAAAACACCTTGGATTTTTCCGTATTTTGACACAATCTTGATAGCTCTTTCAATGACTAAAAAACTTCTTTTATGGCAATTGCTCCTGACACATTCGTCCTTACAAAAAGTGCAATATCATTTGCATATATTAGGTTTGTTAGCTTTCTATCTATGTTTGAGACGGGAATAGTTCTTCCCTCTTTCACTTTTTCCTCCATGAGCGATGTAAAATATTTCACAGCAATGGCGGATAGAAATGGCGATAAATGGTAATCTTGTCTTAAAACAGAAGTACCCTTGAAAAATCCATAAAGGGCTTCCTTATGCTATAATTCAAAAGCTAGGGGAGCATATCATTTCCTCGATTAGTCTTGTCCATTTATTCGTAAAATGCATCTCCCTCCCTCATCAAATGTATAATGAATTTCCTATTTATCGAATCATACACCTTCCGGAGATCTATGTTAATGCACACACTTTATTGTTGCTTTTAATAATGGAAAGTTCATGCACAAGGAGAATTTCGTCTCTTATTTACTTATGTGGGACAAATACACGTTCATTTTCTGATATAAGATTATCTAGAAATAATTTCATTTTGTTGCATGGGGTTTTTGTCAAAATTCTATATATCACATTACAACATGCTAGGTCTAAAATGTTGAACCTCACTTGCCTCTTTGTCTTCGTGAAGAGGTGCAGGAATGTATGATTACATTTTCTCATCATTCTACCATCAGAAAATAATTATTTAATGCCTCTGTTAGAAGATTTTTCATTTGATTATAGTATAGTTTATTGAACTTTGCATTAAATCCATCAAGTCCTGGCGGAGTGCCATCTTTGAGGTTGTATGTGACCTCCCATACTTCTATTTCATCAATTTAATCATTCAAGAAGTTTTCCCGTATTTTGAAATAGCATTCTTGCATGTATTTTAGGGAATGATTCTCTTTGGTTTTGGTTATACATTTTGCTATAGAAACATAATAGCATCGTTCATAAATTTATCTTTATCAAATACTCTACCTCGTCAACTGGTATTCGATCCATCCAGTTCATCATATTTCTTCTTTTTGACATTTTAACATAAAGGAAAGATGCGGCCTCATCTCCTAACAGCACTCAGTCACATTTAGCCTTTTGTTTAGTATCCTCATATTCCATCTTTAATGCTTTTTCTAATTCAATCTTTCTCTTCAACAATTCTATGGCAACTTTCAAATCATTATTTCCCTCCAGCCTTTCTACATTTTTCTATCTCTTACCTTATATCATTCTTATTTGCATTCCATCCCTTCAGCGCCACTTTAACATTTTTCTGTTTGGATATCAATTGGTCCAATAGTCTACCCTCACCTTCTTTGTTCCACCCTTCCTCAAATTTCTCCAAGTAATCCTCTTGAATACTCCAAGCATTCATATATTTGAATGGCTTGTTACTTTTCTTTGTGAACTCTGTCGGAGAGACGATAATTTGGGTACGATCACTTACGCTTGAAACTGTTATACGTCTAGTATACCAAAACAGAGAATAATCAATTATAAACTCGTCGCACAAGTTTATAACTCAGATTTCCACTACACTAGAATTCTGTCGTAATTATTATAACAATATGAATGTTGTAAATAAATTACAACAACAGCGTTATACTATTTTGAATAAATAGTATAACCAGAATAATGGATAGAATATAGAATAATGTATATAAATATACAATCAAACTAGAATTCTAATCGGATTATGTCTGAGGCTCGTCGTAACGATTTTCTTAAGAATTTTATTTCAAAATTCTCCCAAGATACAACAGACGTATTCTGCTCGAGATTGTAATGAGTATATCACTCTGTGATTTTGATTATAAGAACAGCAGTTATTAGAAGAGAAGGGATAAGAAAATTCAGTGAGGAAAATGATCAGTCTTCCTCTTTATTTATAGTTGGTTCGTACCCATTCGAACAGTCGCGTCTGCACCCGTTTGTCCAAACGGTCGCGCCTGTTGCTTTTCATCGCACCTACCTGCTGTTCGGCCGCGTCTCCTCAGTTGGGCCGCATCTGTTCATTTGCGCGTGCTTCAGAAGTCGTGTCTCTTCAGTCCCCGCGTCCGTTTTTACCCGCCCGCTGCTTCTCTTCATATTCCAGGCCTAGCCAGTTTCAACCGAAGCCTAAAAACTGTAAACAATGGCCTAGCAAAAGAATGGTCATTTTAGACCCGTACCCATACCCGACCCGGTTCGGTCGGAAGGACGGCGGCGGCGCGCGCGCGTGTGGTGGTGATGTATGATCTCCCTCCTCACAATGAAGCATACATTTGGGATCCCCAGGCCCCCAACCTCCTCATGAGAAAGCTATATATAAACCACTATAGCTTTCAATAATTTGGAGATGTGGGACTTTTGTATATTTCATTCATCTTATTAAGGAATTCCAACAATCCCCCACATGGATGATAATATACATATCCCCCACACAAAGCGTAATATCACAGAGTATATATGGAATTTATGCTTTACCGTGGATAAGTAGATATTTCACTTTGAACTTTCCCTAGTTAAAACTTATCGGATCTACTTGGCTAATCGGTGAATTATTTCATCTTGAACCGTCGGCCTGTATTGTATATCCAGACAATAAGCTTTACGAAGCATTGATTCCCTTCTCATCCAATCTCTTGGTTGTGTTCATTTTGGTCATGAACAATTTTTTTGGTTCTGCGAGTGTTTTAGAGAATAAAAGCCTTTTAATATTCTCATAGAGCCGACCCAGCTCACACTAACATAGGTGATCGCAACCATTAAGAGTATCCTACATATACCCCACTTGTTATTTCCAAGATATGGTCATCATTAAAAAAAAACATAGTTTTAACCTTTAAATACTTCTGTAGGCATGCATTTATATTGTGCACCATAGGAATGGAGTTGGACCAAGTCCAGACAAATGCATTACTTCTTGAGTTACTCATAACTGATTTGCCTATTGATCATAGTTCGTGGGATCTCCAGTCGCTAGGATAGGTTTCCATATAAGGTAACTCTTGTTGGTTTAGGCTTTTAAACCCATTCCCCTCGATGCGCAGTCAATTTTCTCTCTTGATAAACCTTTAGTAAATGGATCCGCTAGGTTATCATTTGTCTCACATAATCTATGGAAATAGTTCCATTTGAGAGTAACTTCCTAACTGTGTTATGGCGTCGACGAATGTGTCGTGACTTTCCATTATACACAAAGTTTTGCGCTCTGCTTAGCGCTACTTGGTTATCGCAGTGTATGCATATGGCCGGTACAGGTTTAGGCCAGAATGGAATATCTTCTAAAAAGTGACAAAGCCATTCTGCTTCTTCGTCTGCTTTATCTAATGCAATGAACTCTGATTCCATAGTGGATCGAGCTATGCATGTTTGTTTAGTAGATTTCCATGACGCTGCTGCCCCTGCTAGGGTAAAGACATAACCACTCGTTGATTTCGATTCCTCTGAATCTGCAATCCAGTTTGCATCACTATATCCTTCTAAGACGGTAGAATATTTTCCATAATGTAAGGAATAGTTAGTGGTATTTTTTAAATATCCAAGCACTCTCATTAGTGCTTTCCAGTGTTCCTTCCTTGGATTGCTTGTATACCCGCTCAAGCGACTTACTGCATAAGCTATATCTGGTCTTGTGCAATTCATGAGATACATGAGACATCCTATTACACAAGAATATTCCAGTTGCATTACACTCTCATCAGTGTTTTTATGTAGTACTTTTGATGGATTAAAAGGTGTTCTCACTCCTTTAATTCCATAGTCTTGGAATTTTTCAATCACTTTGTCTACATAGTGTGGCTGAGATAATTCAATTCCATTAGGTGTTCTTATTATTTTTATTCCCAAAATAATATCTCCAACACCCAAGTCTTTCATGTCGAAATTGTTGATCAACATTTTCTTTATGGTCTCAATTACCTGAGTATTTGGACCGAATATTAGCATATCGTCCACATATAGACAGATCAACACATATGGTTGTCCAAGTTATTTATAATAAACACATTTGTCACATTCATTTATACGAAAACCATTTCTCATCATGACACTGTCAAATTTTGCGTGCCACTGCTTTGGAGCTTGTTTTAGTCCGTATAATGATTTGACTAATCTACAGACTTTGTTTTCATTTCCTTTGGAAATAAATCCCTCAGGTTGCTCCATGTAAATCTCCTCATCGAGATTTCCATTTAAGAATGCTGTTTTTACATCCATCTGATGAATCTCTAGATTATAGATGGATGCAATTGCTATTAGCATTCTTATAGAGGTTATTCGTGTTACCGGCGAATATGTATCAAAAAAGTCTACTCCTTCTTTTTGACGATATCCTTTGGCTACTAATCTGGCTTTATACTTGTCGATAGAGCCATCTGCTTTCATTTCTTCTTGAAAATCTATTTGCAGCCAATTGGTTTTATTCCTGGTGGAATATCAACAATTTCCCAAGTTTTATTACTTAGAATTGAATCAATCTCACTTTGGATTGCCTCTTTCCAACATGAGGATTCAGAAGATGACATTGCTTCCTTGTACGTTTGAGGTTCGTGCTCTAATACATATGTAAAAAAGTCTGAACCAAATGTTTTGGAAGTTCTAGCCCTTACGCTTCTTCTTGGTCCAGCATCCTCAATTTGATGATGAGTTTCATCTTCATGTGAATCATTTGATTCTTCTCTTGTCCTTTTTGGGACATTATTTCCTTCATTCCTTTTGTGTGGAAACACATCTTCAAAGAATGAGGCATCTCTTGATTCCATGATTGTATTTACATGAATATCAGTTATATCAGACTTGAATACCAAAAATCTGTAGGCACTACTATTTTGGGCTGGCCCAAGATAATAACAATCTACTATTTTTGGTCCAAGTTTGACTCTCTTGGGAGGCGGAACTGGAACTTTTGCCAAGCACCCCCACACTTTGAGGTATTTAAAGCTTGGTTTGTGTCTTTTCCATATCTCATATGGAATTGTTCCCGTTTTATTGTGAGGAACTTTGTTTAATATGTGATTAGACATATTTAAGGCTTCCCCCCGCAAGTTCGTCGGTAGACCAGAAGTTAAAAGCATGGCAGTAATCATGTCTCTTAACATTCTGTTCTTCCTCTCGGCTATACCATTTTGTTGTGGTGAATATGGAGCTTTTGTTTGATGAATTATACCATTTTCGGCACAGAACTGTTCAAATGGTGATTCATATTCTCCACCTCGATCAGATCTTAGTATCTTGATCTTTTTATTTAACTGATTTTCTACCTCAGCCTTGTATTTTATAAACGCTTTTATTGCTTCATCTTTACTATTTAAAAGATATACATAGCAATATCGCGTATAATCATCATTAAAAGTAATGAAATACTTGTTGCCACTTCTTGTAGGTAGTGATTTAAAATCACATAAATCTGTATGTACCAAACCTAATGGTTCGGTGCTTCTGTCAACAGATTTAAATGGTTATTTGACCATCTTTGCTTCTAAACAAGTCTCACATTTGTAGTTCTTATCTAGTTGGAATTTTGGAATTAATCCCAAGTTTGATAATGTTTCCATTTTGCGGATATTTATGTGTCCCAATCTATCATGCCATAGTAAAATTTCGTGCTCAAGGAAATAAGAAACTTCAATTTTATTAATAGCACAATCAGAATACATATTTTTGTTGCCGACAACGGCTACATTTGCCTTAAATAGGCCATCACATAAATATCCTCTTCCTATATACATTCCAGCTTTGGACAGTACCATCTTCTCTGACTTGAACACCATCTTGAATCCCTTCTTTGATAGGACTGCACCAGAGATGAGATTCTTGCGTATGTTTGGAACGTGGAGCACGTTATTCAACTTAACAGTTTTTCCAGAAGTAAACTTGAGGATTACTGTGCCACTGCCTTCGATCATGGAAACTGCAGAATTACCCATGTAGAGTTTTTCTTCGTGATCGAATTTCTGATATGTAGAAAACATGGATTTGTCAGAACAAACATGACGAGTAGCACCTGTATCTACCCACCATTGGTTAGGATTCTGAAGCAGATTGCATTCAGATACCACCGCCGAGAAGTTGGACTCGTCTACTTCCATGTTATCCACTATATTTGCCTCTTTATTGCGTTCCTTCTTGAGTCTGCAATCTCTAGCGGCATGTCCAACTTTTCCACAAACCCAACATTCGCCATTAAACTTCTTGGTTCGTTTGTTGTCTTTTGGTTTGTTGTCTTGATCTTTCCTTTTCTTCAGGAAATTCATCTTTTTGTTTTTGGTCTTTGACCCTTCAGCCACAAATGCCTCCTCGCTTTGTTTTGTTATTCCACGGTTATCTGCCTCAATTTTCAATCGGACTATGAAATCCTGTAAAGAGATTTCCTTCTTTTTATGCTTTAGATCGGTAATCTCTCCATGACGGCGGTAGTTTTCCCGTGATGGCTTCAACCAAAAACGATTCTCCAACCATATGACCTTCCGCTTCGAGTTCATGAATGATGATTTGCAATTCATGCAGTTGAGCAGTCACCGGTTTGGAGTCAACCATCTTGTAGTCCATGAATTTTTCTACAATGAATTTCTTAAGACTGATATTCTGCGTCTTGTACTTTATGGTAAGTGCATTCCAGAGTTCTTTTGATGTCTTTAAAGGATGATATACTTTGTATAGCACCTTGTCGAGACAATTCAGAATATAGTTTCTGCATAAAAAATCGAAATGCTTCCACGTATTCACCTCTGCTTCCTTTCCTGGTGTAGGAATCGGTTCCTCCTCCTCGAGGTACTTTTGCAGACCGAGTGTGGTGAGATAAAACAACATCTGGTTCTGCCATGTCAAGAAATCATCACCATCTCCCTTGAACGGTTTAGGTCTGTTGTGAGTAGTATTCTTTGAAAATTCTACTATTGTCATCTCTGTTTTAGTAAGAAAACAATAAAATTCTTAAGATGTTATACGTCTAGTATACCAAAACAGAGAATAATCAATTATAAACTCGTCGCACAAGTTTATAACTCAGATTTTCACTACACTGGAATTCTGTCGTAATTATTATAACAATATGAATGTTGTAAATAAATTACAACAACAGCGTTATACTATTTTGAATAAATAGTATAACCAGAATAACGGATAGAATATAGAATAATGTATATAAATATACAATTAGACTAGAATTCTAACCGGATTATGTCTGAGGCTCGTCGTAACGATTTCCTTAAGAATTTTATTTCAAAATTCTCCCAAGATACAACAGACGTATTCTGCTCGAGATTGTAATAAGTATATCACTCTGTGATTTTGATTATAAGAACAGCAGTTATTAGAAGAGAAGGGATAAGAAAATTCAGTGAGGAAAATGATCAGTCTTCCTCTTTATTTATAGTTGGTTCGTACCCCTTCGAACAGTTGCGTCTGCACCCGTTTGTCTAAACGGTCGTTGCTTTTCATCGCACCTGCCTGCTGTTCGGTCGCGTCTCCTCAGTCGGGCCGCACCTGTTCATTTGCAAGTGCTTCAAAAGTCGTGTCTCTTCAGTCCCCGCGTCCGTTTTTACCCGCCCGCTGCTTCTCTTCATATTCCAGGCCCAGCCCAGTTTCAGCCGAAGCCCAAAAATTGTTAAACAATGGCCTAGCAAAAGAATGGTCATTTTAGACTCGGTCGGACGGCGGCGGTGGCGCGCGCGTGTGGTGGTGATGCATGATCTCCCTTCTCACAACGAAGCATACATTTGGTAGCCCTAGGCCCCCAACCTCCTCATGAGAAAGCTATATATAAACCACTATAGCTTTTAATAATTTGGAGATGTGGGACTTTTGTATATTTCATTCATCTTATTAAGGAATTCCAACAGAAACAATGTTGATTGCCGACGAAGCATTAAAAACTCTTTTCCATTCCATATTAACTAAGATTCTTTATATCTTAGTTAGAATATTTTTGCTAGGACTCAACACGTGTACCGTATACCCATCACTTCCAGTTCGCTAAGCCCTATCATATACATCAAAATGTCTAGTTCATAAAGTTTGTGATTAGGAACCTGAGTGCCACCCAATTTATCTTACGCCTTTCTAATGCAATTATAATCTCCAAGTACAACCCAAGGCTTGTAAATATGGTATGCGTCCTCTTTTATATTAAACCATTATTTCCCTCAAGTAATCAAAGTTTTGCACATAAACATAAGTACAGTTAATTCTCATGCCTCCAAGGTTGATAAGTTCCAAAGCAATATGTTGCTTACTCATGCTAATCAGATTGAAACCCCAATTTCGCTATCTATTAGAACCACTATTCTTCATTTATAATAGCAAGATACATTACTCACCATATCCCATTTACAGTCCAACCTTTGTATCAATGTTCTATTTCAAAAGCTCTGAGTTTATTTTCCAAAATACTTGTACAGTTTATCTCATATTTGCATATGTTCTTGATTTCCATAAGCCTATTCGACTTATGAAAATCTCTTATATTCCAACAAGCAATCGTCATTTAGCTGGCTTGGACCTACTCCGTAATTCCTTGCCTTGATACCCGACACCTTTATTCTCCACTCTATTTTTTGTATACTCCACTCTCTTTTCTCTATTCTCCTCTGTCCACTCTGGGTTTTTCTTTACCCGAAGCTCCCTTTTGACCTCTTTTTTTGCTTGCCGACTGGCAGGGCTACTAGGGGATATGTCGAAGAGTTCTCTGTCGGTTCATGCACATTCTTTGTACCAAGCTTCAATGCTTCCTTACTCTTCTATTTTTTTCCCTCCCTCCTATAATAAAGATACATTAGAATTACTACACAAAAGATTACAAGATGAACTAGCACTAGCTTTACCAGAACAAGGAAAATAAGGGTTGTGATCAATATTAAGGAGGTCTGATGATGCTTCATCCTTATGATGATCTGGAGCTGCTTGTGGTCCTTGGTTGGTCTGAAGTCCAGTGGCCCTCTTGGGTTGCAAGGATATGGTGACTATAATTTGTTTGACTATCTTTGCTTTAGCCTTCTCCTCCTTAACCGAGGACTCAAACTCCATATTCTCCCTCTTCCCTTCGATGGAATAGCTTTCACATTGTTCTCTAAATAACTTCCAATTTCGTTTTCAACTTGCTTTAGCTTTCCATCCGCTATTTCCATCAAAATAGCCAACTTAACCTGGCTAAGTTGTCTGATGGCTTCCTCAACCTCCTTAAGATTTTTTTCCGATTCACCTTCCTTCTTTCTTCCTTCCTTAGCTACTAGTTGTTCTTCTCCTGATATTTCATTTTTCACCTCCATGAATTCTTTGACAGTGTCAAAGGACTTCTCCTTAAACATCACTTCCTCCCTTTTCTTCTTAGTTACCTCCTTTTTTGAACCTTCCTCCATATTATTATTCTCTACCTCCATCTCTTTCTCCTCTATGGCTCTGATTTTGTCCACTTCTTTGGGAATCCAAACTTTACTCATATGTCATTGTTTCTTAATGTCTTCAAAATATATACAGTTTTCAAGTCTGGTCGGGTTCTTTCGTATATAGCTTCTTGTTTGAAAACTTCCCCATCTTCTCATACCACTTTTAGAATACTCAGGAGTCCATACTCAGCTTTCATATCCACCAAACTCTTGCAAAAGATATTCTAAACTTGTTCATAGTTGCCTTATCCTATCTAATGGGATTTCCGATAGTGCTTACCAAATCATTAGTTGCTTTAGATCTTATAGTCTAAAGTTTAGTCATGGTAATCTAATTCATATTGTCATAATGGTTAATAAATCTCTATCATTTATCATATGTAGGTTATATTTGTTCATTATTATTAAGTTCTTATAAAAAAACCATGGCCCCTCATCCATAATTTTATTAAAGTCTGTCTCATTATCAAAGCTAATTGTTGGGATCCCTCCTTAATTGGAGAGTTTCTAGAAAATTCTAAACGTTTCTAGAGAAATCTAGAATTTTCTAGAATGTTCCGGAGAACTCTAGTGAAGTGTAGAACTCTCTAGAAGCTTGTGGAAGAGTGTGGAACCCTCTGGAATATTCTAGAGATGTGTGGAACCTTCTAGAACCTTACGAAAGAGTATGGAAGAATAAAGAAGGGAATGGAAGAGTGTAGAGATTCCTAGAGAGTGTGGAGCATTCTAGAGAATCAATCTCTACCGTCGGATGCAAGTAATCTCCACCATTCATTATGGAGGTTGAGTAGTATAAATAGGGGAAGGAGCCCTATTACTAGCCATCCAAGAATCCAAGGAAGAAGCCACTTCTTAGAGTGAGAAAAAACTTGAGAATTAGAGAGATCCTCTTTGAGAGAAAAGAGTGATAGCTTGAGAAGTCTTTATCCTCAAGCTTGAGTGAGCCACCAAGTGTGAGTTACTTTTGTAATCATATTATTGTAATCCTACTATTCTTTTGTATAGTGGAAGAATCTCCATATTGGAGAATTATAAACTCTTGTGCTTCCATTGCTACTTTTAATCTTAAAGTGCCTATCTTAACTTCACGAAGCGGGAAATACCGAGATTTCCCCAACAGTGGTATCAGAGCCAGGTTCATCCATAGCCGTAATCAAGCTCGTGTAAGTTCAAGATGGAGGATATTGTTGCTCATGATGGAGACATGTTCAAGCTCACAGCTAACAACTAGTCCTATTGGAAGCCAATAATGGAGGACCACTTGTATTGTAAGGATTTGCGTGAGCCCATCATCTACAAAAATAAGGTGGAAGGAAAGAGTGATGCTCAGTGGGAACTGTTGAACCGTAAGGCTGTTGCTATGATTCGTAAGTACATCGACACAACTCTCTTCGAGCATGTTTCTACTTATACCAATGCCTATGAATTATGGACAAAGCTTGAGTCCATGATTCAGAAGAAAACGCCTCGCAACAAGGCCAATTTAGTTCGACGGTTAGTGAAATTGGAGTATAAGGATGGTCATAGTATGATTGGGCACTTGAATAACTTCAAGGGGCTCGTAAATCAACTAACAAAAATTGATATGAAGATTGATGATGAGCTACAAGCCCTTCTACTCCTTAGTTCCTTACCGGAAAGTTGGGACACACTTGTTGTCACGCTAAGTAACTCAGCTCCGGAAGGAAAGTTAACTATGGATACCGTCAGTGACAGCCTTCTTGGTGAAGAAGCAAGGAGAATGGAATGAGATGAGTCTATCCATCCCGAAGCTAATGTTGTTGAGAATCGGGGTAGGAATGAAACCCGTGGACGTAGTAAGAGTCGAAATCCCCATCAATCTCAAGGTAGATCCAAGTCACGTTCGAAGATTGCATGCTATTACTGTGGAAGGATGGGTCACAAGAAAATGGAATGTCGAAGCTTCAAAAGAGGCCAAAAGGCCGGTAATGTTAAGCCTGACCAAATAAGCCTAACAAAGAAGCAAGAAGAAAAGAGTACTGCTGCCATAGTATTAAAGGAAGATCTGCTATATCTCGTTGGTGAAAGTAACATTCTAAACATTGCTTGTGATGAGAGTTCTTGGATTGTTGATTCTGGTGCTTCCTTCCATGTTACTCCACATGAAAACTTCTTATCATCCTACCAAAGAGGTGACTTTGGCACGGTGCAAATGAGAAATCAAGATAGAAGCAAGATTGTTGGAATAGGAGACATCACTTTGACGACAAGCACCGGGTGCAAGCTTGTTTTGAAAGATGTGAGGCATGTCCCGACCATGCGCCTCAATCTTATCTCCGCTGGAAAGCTAGATGATGACGGTCTAATGAATTACTTTGGTGAAGGGAAGTGGAAGCTCACCAAAGGAAGTTTGACAATAGCTCAAGGAAAGAAGGTAGGATCATTGTATGTAATGCAAGCTAAGCTATGCAAAGCAGAAGTAAACATCTTACTGATGATATGGACACATGGCATAAACGACTTGGGCACATTAGTGAGAAAGGTCTTCACATACTCGCTCAGAAACAACTCCTCCCTGACGTGAAAGGTAAACCACTTCATCCGTGTGCTCATTGTTTAGCTGAAAACCAACATAGGGTTGCTTTCCAAAGATCTTCTCCACCCACAAGAAGAAAGAACATTCTAGACCTCGTGCACACTGACGTATGTACGATGTCTGAGAGATCCATTGGTGGTGCTCTATATTTTGTCACCTTCATTGATGATCATTCAAGGAAAGTATGGTTGCACCTGTTAAAATCAAAGGATCAAGTGCTTGATGCCTTCAAAGAATTTCATGCTCTGGTGGAGCGTGAGAATGGACAGAAGATCAAGTGTGTACGACCAGATAACGGAGGTGAGTATAGAGGTCCTTTTGAAGACAATTGCAAGAAATATGGCATTAGGCTAGAGAAGACTCCACCCAAGACACCACAATTGAATGGGCTAGCTGAGAGAATGAACCGAACCATTGAAGAAAGAGTTAGTTGTGTGCTCTCTCATGCTAAGTTACCCAAATCATTCTGGGGAGAAGCTATAATGGCTGTGGCCGACATTGTCAACCTCACACCATCAGTTCCTTTGGATGGGGCCATTCCTGAGGAAGTTTGGACGGGCAAGAGGGCTTCATATAATCATCTCAAGGTGTTCGGGTGCAGGGCATTTGTTCACATTCCCAAAGATGAGAGAGCTAAGCTTGATGTAAAGACAAAGGAGTGTATTTATCTTCGTTCACCTAAGGATGAATTTGGGTACCGGTTGTGGGACCCAATTAACAAGAGGGTTATTCGCAGTAGAGACGTTGTATTCTTCGAAGACCAAGCAATTGAAGATATCAAGAATTCAGAGAGGCCAAGATTGAGAAGCAGTAAGAACATTGAACCTACTCTGGTTCGACATGAAGATAACAACACACAAGAAAGCAATGAAGCTGAAGATCATGAAATTCATGATGAACTAGTTCAGGAAGAACCTCAATCTAGCACTCCAATCGCACCAGAGCCAAGACGATCCTCAAGGGACAGAAGACCATCCACCCGATACAACACAGAGGAGTACGTTACGCTCACCGATGAGGGGGAGCCTCAAAGCTATAAAGAAGCAATGAGTGATTGTCATAAAGAAGAGTGGAGAATAGACATGCAAGAAGAAATACAATCCTTGCGTGAGAATAACACATAGAACTAGTGGAGCTACCAAAAGGGAGAAGAGCTTTGAAGAATAAGTGGGTGTATAGAATCAAGACCGAAGAGAACCGTTCAAAGCCTTGCTACAAAGCTCGATTAGTCGTCAAAGGATTTGGACAAGAAAAAGGTACTGACTTTGAAGAGATATTCTCTCCCGTGGTAAAGATGTCATCAATCCGAGTTGTGCTTAGCCTAGCAGTCGTGCAAGATTTAGAGATTGAACAACTCGATGTCAAGACGACGTTTCTACATGGTGACCTAGAGGAAGAGATCTACATGGAACAACCTGAGAGATTCAAAGTTCCAGGCAAAGAAGATCTAGTGTGCCGCCTCACAAAGAGTCTATATGGACTTAAGCAAGCACCAAGACAATGGTACAAGAAGTTCGACGCATTCATGGAAGAACATGATTTCAAAAAGACGGAAAACGATCATTGTGTCTTCATAAAGAGGTATGTAAGTGGTGACTTTCTCATACTTCTGCTCTATGTTGATGATATGCTAATCATTGGACAAGTACGCATAAAGATAGCCGCTTTAAAGAAAGATCTAAGCAAGAGATTTGCCATGAAAGATTTGAGGCCGGCTAAATAGATTCTTGGGATGAGAATAACTCGTGATAGATCAAAAAGACTGTTATGGCTATCCCAAGAGAGATATATCGAGAAAGTCTTGGAAAGGTTCAACATGCACAAATCAAAGCCGGTTAACACTCCACTAGCTGGGCACTTCAAGCTAAGTTCGAAGAAGAGTCCGAAAAGTGAAAAAGACAAGGAGGAAATGAAGAAGAAACCATACTCATCTGTAGTAGGCAGTCTCATGTACGCAATGATATGCAGAAGACCATATATCGCTTATGCAGTTGGTGTCGTCAGTCGCTTCTTGGCTAACCCAGGGAATGAGCATTGGGTTACAGTCAAATGGATCCTCCGATATCTACGTGGAACTTCCAAAAGATGTTTATGCTTTGGAAAAGGAAAACCTGTGTTAGAAGGATATACAGATGCAGACTTGGCTGGTGACATTGATTCAAGGAAATCAACAACCGGATACCTAACCACTTTTGCAGGAGTTGCTATTTCATGGCAATCAAAGCTGTGAAAGTGTATTGCATTATCCACTATAGAGGCAGAGTATATCGCAGCTACTGAAGCTTGCAAGGATATGTTGTGGGTGAAGAACTTGTTTCATGAATTGGGAGTGGATCAAGAAAAGTATGTCTTGAAGTGTGACAATCAAAGTGCAATTTACTTGGCAAAGAATTCAACATTTCATTCCCGCACAAAGCATATTGATACAAGATATCACTGGATCCGAAGAGTCCTCGAGGAAAAGCAAATACATCTTGACAAGGTTCACACAGATGAGAACTGGTCTGACATGATGACCAAGGTAGTACCAACAAAGAAGTTTGAAGACTGCTGTCAAGGTACCGGCGTACTACTACCCCCCAATTAAGTCGGGAGGGGGGGATTTGTTGGGATCCCTCCTTAATTGGAGAGTTTCTAGAAAATTCTAGACGTTTCTCGAGAAATCTAGAATTTTCTAGAATGTTCCGGAGAACTCTAGAGAAGTGTAGAACTCTCTAGAAGCTTGTGGAAGAGTGTGGAACCCTCTGGAATATTCTAGAGATGTGTGGAACCTTCTGGAACCTTACAGAAGAGTATGGAAGAATAAAGAAGGGAATGAAAGAGTGTCGAGATTCCTAAAGAGTGTGGAGCATTCTAGAGAATCAATCTCTACCGTCGGATGCAAGTAGTCTCCACCATTCATTATGGAGGTTGAGTAGTATAAATAGGAGAAGGAGCCCTATTACTAGCCATCCAAGAATCCAAGGAAGAAGCCACTTCTTAGAGTGAGAAAAAACTTGAGAGTTAGAGAGATCCTCTTTGAGAGAAAAGAGTGATAGCTTGAGAAGTCTTTATCCTCAAGTTTGAGTGAGCCACCAAGTGTGAGTTACTTTTGTAATCATATTATTGTAATCCTACTATTCTTTTGTATAGTGGAAGAATCTCCATATTGGAGAATTATAAACTCTTGTGCTTCCATTGCTACTTTTAATCTTAAAGTGCCTATCTTAACTTCACGAAGCGGGGAAGACCGAGATTTCCCCAACACTAATAACAAAGAAACGTTTTCTCTTGATTTAATTATAAGGTTACCACATCCTTCATGTATAGGCCTCCAATGCTTTATAGTATGGTCTAGGAACTACAACATACATCATCACACAATTTCTCCATCCTTCTTCAGCCTCCTTTATAGTCTTTATTGATATAAATCCCTTCAACTACCTTTTCCTGCTCCAGGTTGCACAAACGGTAAATTCCCCCTACTACCGAAGTAGATTTAGATCCCCTCAAAGCGTCGCCTTTCTTAGACTACTCTTATGAAAACTGAAACACCTACCAAAGAAGATTGAGATCCCTTCAGCTGCTTCTTTGAAAATGCCTACCTCCCGTCTCTTATGAAAACTAAAACGCCTAGCTCGGGAATTTCCTTTCAAAGCCCTTTTCTCCACTTCCTTAGAAGATTTGCTAACCTACTTTACCTTTTTTCCTTTTCTGCCTACCATCTCCTATCCACCCTCCTTCCCTAAGTTCGCAATTTATAAAATAGACTACTCTAGTGTCTTGATCAATGTAAATAACAATTTATTTCCTTATGCATGTGTTAAGTATTAGAGCAGCAAATTTCTGACCAGGTATGCCTTCCATTAATCCAAAATATGCGTCAGAAATGTAGAGTTTTCTACTATTTTTGTTGAACCATAATCCCACTGGTCTTTCGCATATTGTCTCTTTATATGGGTGTGTTGAACCCCTGCACTCCTTTACCCTAAACAATATACCATTTATCGTATAATATACGAGAATATTGTGTTATTTGGCATTTGAATTAAACAACATTTTGGTAGAATTGGACTACGAAGTGATAAAAGAATGTATCAAGAAGCTTAGAAGATATCAAAAATAAAGTACCCAAAAAATTGGCAAGTATGGAAGCTTCAACATCTACTAGTACCGGTCGATCGGTCAAAAGCTATAGTTGGGACCCACTTTGCTTTTACAAAGGTCCTACATGCAAATTTAAAGAAAAAGAAAAGTTTTGGGAATGAGAATTGATCGCTACCGATCGATCTATAGTGACAATTTTGTCCTCGAAGAATCAAAGTTTGAAGAATTAAATATTTTTGAAAAAAGAGATAAATAATTTGTCAATTCTATCGAACGATACTGATCGATATTGATAAACAGAAAAAACGTCAATTTGACTTGTTCTTCCACTGGAAACTTAGATCTGCATGTCTAAGAGATTCAAAAGAAGATTTGGTGATTCTAGTGTGGAATTTTGACTATAAATAAACATCTTACAACACATGAAAATAGACTTTTTTCGATTTTTGCGTTGAACTGCTATTGAATTTGAAACCTACCATTCTAGATCTAAGATCATGTTGTAATAGGATTGTAATAGCAAACTTAATCAAAAAATAAGATATAAAGTAGGCGTATGCATTTATTTGATCGAATCAGAATAAAAATTATGTATTCTCTCTCTATTTCCAATTTCTTACTTGATAAATTTCTTTTTTCAACTAAAAATGTTTGTCTGTTTCACATGAATTTTTTTTATGCTTTCATTTAGAGCTGAATTCAGGATTAGATCTGCGACTGCTACTAAGATTTTAACAAAATCTCCAACCGATCTGAAGAAAAGGGCTCATAGAAAGACGTCTGCTAAATTAGAACACTTGCCGAGAATCTAGAAGATCTCAGCATAAAGGTGGGGATGTTAATCATGGGGGGACTTTGAATCAACTAGAAGTTGTTATGAAGGATGAGTTGGATTGCATAATGGCTGACATGAATAAGAAGATGATGCAAAGTCAGATGTTCATCATGGAGAAAATGAAAAGTGGTTCGCTCTGTTGGCACAACCCTCGCAACAAGAAAGATCTCATGGGCATCGTAAGGAAATAAATGATTCTTCATCGTCTGATGTAGGTGAAGGAAGTTCATCATATCAAAGCCATAAATGAAGAAAGTACGATTTGCTTCTTTATTCTTGCATTATTTTCTCTTCCTTTTTTGATATCCAAAACATTGTTTTTGAATCCTATCTCAAATTTAGATATAATAGAATATTTTTAACAAAATGATGCAAAAAATTTACACCATTTTTAGCTCAATCCATAGTTATTCAAAATTTAAGTCGTTTTAATTTAATTCAATTGCAAATTAACAGAAGTTGATTACAACAATCGTTGAACAAAAACAATTTGTATTTCATTCAAACTCATTGAACTATGAAATAGAATATAGGAATGTACCATTTTAGGGGTTTGATCATTTGAAAAATAAATGACATTGCTTCAATTCCAAAATTTAAAAAAATTGATGCTTTAATTAGAGTCGCATATTAACAACAATAGAGACAATAAAGTTTACTAATGGTGAACTAATTTATAGTAAACTAATTAAGGGTTAACTAGTTTTATTAACCATATCTCAAAATCAAATATTCATATTATTAAAAATGTAAATTTCAAGAATTGGATGCAGCACTTGCGACATCAACCTTTAAATATAGGGCAACGTGTTGGAGATAAAATTAGGACATCAGGGTGAAATTAAAATTAGGGCAATAGACTGCGCAACGACAAGATGAAAATAGGCTAACGGCAACGCGACCATGTAAGGTAGACGGGGACTGTCACCTATTGGATCTGAGAGAACGGGATGAGGTAAGAACCTTCAACACGATAGCGCGAGGTGAGAATTGTGTATAGAGAGAAGTGATATAACTATTTTTTTATCCTTGTGCTTCCCATTTCCCTAGATTAATACCTCGCTTGCCTTGATCTTGGGCTGGGCCTACCTCTACTAACCTACTATAAAGGTCCGTTCATTTCCTTTTTCTTATCCTGTTGGAGCTCGTGTTGCGTCCAATCCGTCATTATAAGGGCCTACTGATTTGCCCTTGTATGGTGAACGGTTAAAAATGTCAAGTTCACTTTCGACGTGTCCAGACGCTTCGGACAACAATTGTACTTAAAATTCTACTCTGTTTATAAGTGCCTCTTTCATTTCCCTTTCAAATACCACTTTCATTCCTCCTTCAGTGCACACAAAAAAATGTTCTCTTTCCCTTTTCACTTTTCATTCCCTTTCAAATGCCCTTTTCCCATGCCCTATTATTTGGCACAAGAACGCATCTTAAACCTTTTAACGACAACTTCAAAAATACATTTCCTTTGTTGGTTTGGGGAAAGTCGGGTCGAATATAGAATAAGAGAAAATAAATATTTGCATTAAAGTGATTGCAAATCAAATATTGGTTAAATTTACAATAATGGAAATAAATATTTGCATTAAAACAGATGCAAATCAAATCTTGGGAAATTGGAAACATTCTCAAAACCTTAATGGAATTGATTGTTTACTTTTCTAATCAGTTACATTCTTTTCCAAAATAAGTTCAGTTTCTTCTATCTTATTTAAAGGGGCCTCGAGTAATGGAAAAACTTATCTCATTCTTCTCAAGCAATAATTTCTCTAAGTTATTCTTGTGTAAATTTGTGCAAGGGATAAGCTTTACCCACTTTAAAAAATCTCTATCAGTTTTGTTAGCTCTCCTCTTGTAACTAGTGAAAGAAACAAAGTTGTAGGGTCTCCATGGATATAGGTACGCTAAACCACATTAAATTTCTGTATTATTATGTTTTTTGTAGTTTTTGTTCTTATGTAAACTGATATTCATCGTCTTTTTTTCGAACCGACTAATAGTCTATCCATAGAATAGATTATGTATTTCCGTTGTAGAATATATTTTCTTGTAATGAATTGGTATTAGAGCTTGTTATTCATTGAGATTCTTTACCAACTATGTGGAGTTCTTTAAAGAATAGAGGAAAAAATTATGTTGTTACACGATTTGATGGAAAAGAAGATTTTGGTGCTTGGAATTTGAATGTGGAAGAAATGTTAAAGAAAGAAAAGACATTTAAAATTGTCTCTGCACTTGAAATCCTAAAGGATTTAGGAGTTGATATGTTAAAGAGACGGAGGAGGAAGCTTTACCACTATAGTTAAGCCTATCATATGAGGTCCTTCGTGAATTCTCCCATATTAAGATAATAAAGAAATTTTGGAAAGAATTTCTTGCAACCTATCCGAACAAATCTCTTACCAATTGCATCGTCCGGTAACAACAACTTTACACTTCTAAAATGAAGCTGGGTATGATTTTATGGAACAAGTTAATACCTTAAATACTTTATATATTAATCTAAAAGTAGCTAAAGTTGGTATTACTGATGATGGCCAAGCAATTTTTATTTTATGTTCTTTACCTAGAGATATATTGCTTTGTAAATTTTACGATATATGAGTGCAGGAAAATTAGTCTTTCTAATGTGAAGGTCGGTTTGCATAATAAAGTATTAAGGGGCAGATCAGGTAGTACTAATTTAGACAATGATTTTAAAGGCCTGTCTGTCCAAAGTAGGAGAAGTAAGAGTAAACTCAAATTTGGTGGAGGTCATAGAAAATCAAAGTCTATGTCTAGATGACCTAATGATAAACTTTGTTATAGTTGTAAAAGCCTAGATATATAATTGCAACTTGTCCAAAGTTGGAGAAGAAGAATGAAGCTTCTAAGAAAGCTTCAGTAGTTACTATAGAGACTTCACAAATTGATATAAAGTGTGATGTAGATGCTTTCACTGCTTCTGACTCTACTACAAGGAGTCATTTATGGATCATTGATATCAGAGAAGCTTATCATATGAACCGCAACAAGAACTAGTTTCCACTTACAACATGGTTGATGGGGGAGAGGTTATAATGAACAATGATGCTTCTTACCATATGATGGATGTTGATAGTGTGACGATTAAGATTCATGATGGTGTTGTTGCATTATTATTGATGTTAGGCATAACTGATTTGAGGAGTCTTATTTCTATTGGAGCTTTAAATAGGCTTGTGCCGAAAATTGTTATTGAAGGAGAAAAGTAAAAGTAACAAAGGATTCTCTTATTGTTATAAGGAAATGTGGGAGGGGAACCTTTATTTGCTAAAGAGTATCAATGTTAGGAGAGTCGACCATTATGATTGACTCGTTCGATTCCGATTTACCAATTTGTGGCATTTACACACGAGACATATTAAAATGTGGTTTGATAGTGTTGTAGAAAATAGGGTTGGTTAACGGCATTCAACACGCCAAGCTTGGCTTTGTGAAAGGTGCGTACTTTCTTAGTAGACAATGGTTTCTTTTGAAACTGGCACACATAAGTAGAAGCTGTTTTTGAATACGTGCATATAGATGTTTGAGAGACCGCATCTTGCTTTGGGTGGAGTCCGGTACTTTGCTTCCTTTATAGATGTTTTTTCTAGAAAAGTATGGGTATACTTTTTGCAATCTAAGAGTGAAAACTTTGTTAAGTTTTGGGAAGTGGAAACTATTATTGAAAATAGTCGGGAAATAAATTAAAGGTTCTTCGTTCAAACAATGAAGGTGAATTTATGTCTAAGAAATTAATTAATTTTGGGTGTTCGAAGGAACAAAGAGACATTACACCACACCCGATAACCCGCGGTCTAATAGGGTTGCTGAACACATGAATTGGATTGTTGGAAAGAACTTGTTGCCACACACCCCTTACTGATGTAAAGGAGTTTTAGGTAGCAGCTTTATCTATGGCGGCGTTCCTCATCATTGCATACCTTCACCACTATAAACATGAAGATCACAGAATAAGTATGTGACGGGGAGCCTTTTGATTATTCATTTCTCCAAGTGTTTGGTTGCCTACTTATGTCGATGAGAGAAAGGAAAGTTGGATTTGATGTCGCATAAATGTATTTTTCTTAGTTATAAATGAGGAGTGAAGTAGTATAGGATATGGTTTCCTAGTGGTTGATGTATTATTACTAGTAGACATTTGTGTTTTTTGATGAAAATGCTATGTTGAAGGATGAACATACATCAACTGATGATAGTTCAAGTACAGTTTTAGAATACCAAACCGAAGGCAAATCATCATACTATTTCCATAAGTTACAAATGGTTTTTCCGATGGCACTTTGTTTGATAAGGATAATTTTGAAGTTCAAACTTAAGGGTGGAGCTCAATCTCAATCTAAGCTCGTTCGTCAATGGAAGAAACCCAGATGGCTTGATGACTTTGTGGGACTTAGTATTAAAGAAGTGGATTTTTTTCCATGATGGTTAGCGGTCATTTCTTATCATGAAACTATTTTCTCATTTTGGTCAACTTGGTTTGAAACATGATTGGAAGTCGGACCATGATATTGCACTACAAAAGGTAATTTTATTATTATTGAGATAGGTAAGAAGTAAAGGCAGAGTATGAAGCATAAATAGCATCGATATGATGAATTTTCCTACAAAGATATTCTATAGTTTAATTCAAAGTAATAAATGGACATATAGGTCATATGTGTCTACCCACATGAGGAAAGGAAGAACCACTTTCTAGCACATAGTGTGTGAACTTTAGTCACTTGTATTTTTACTATTTATTGCTCTCAGTTATCTTCATTATTTATTTTCGCTATAACTTCTCAGTACAAAATGTTTGAGGACACAAAAGATTTTTTAATGGAGAAGATGAATATATTTAGCGGAAAAGATCATAAATCGTAGAGTTTTGGTATAAATTTTGTAGATAGTGATATGTTGAGTTCTTCATCCATTACCTGCCTTTTTATAACTGAGATTCGGCTAAAATATTTCCTTTATTTGGGCTTTGGGAATTGGTAGAAAGATTCTTCTAATATTAGTTTCCATTTGAAAAGGGTTTGCTGTCTAATTTGAGCATTTAACAATTAAGAGATTGAATTTTAATGAAGTTATGATGATGTGGTGAAGTTCTAGGTAGAGTTTGAGTAGTCAGGACTAGAACACAACCGTTACTCCAAGGTCGGCCTTGACCTACTTTGGACCGAGCCGGTAAATGCTTTGAGTGCTCTAGGGTTAGAAAACCATGGATTCATGTGCTTCAAGTTTGGGCTCAAGCTGATTTTGGTCAACTAGGAAGATTACCTTAAATGCTTTGGATTGAGTTGGTTGGGTAGCTTCGTGTGCTTTGGGTTGGGCTCAAGTTTTCTTTAAGTTGAAATATGATTGAACTTGAGCACTCTTTGGTGCCTAGCTTGAGCCCTTTGTACTAGATAACTCCAAACTATTTGAGCTCTCCAAGTTTTGAACACACATCACGAACTTTGGATATTGTTTCAAAGTAATATCTTGAGTGCCCTAAGTCACGCTTCAAAGCTTACTTCGAAGCATGCTTCGGGTCATCACTTAAGTGATCGTGGATTACTTTGTTAGGTTTTTCTTCATTTTTTCAAATGTTTCTTCAAGCGAGTCAAGTAGACTTCCGGTAGTCTTCTAATTCGATCTCTAAATAATCTTTTGAGTATTTTCATTTGATTTTTGAGTAGTATTTACCGGTCTTTAGAAAATTTAAAGTGGTTGCATCCGTAAATCATGCTATCTTTGATTCTGTCATCTCTGGATCTGGAAATTATTTTCTAATAAATACAAGTATCGCCAAAATATGGCTATAATACTTTAACACAGGTTTACTTATGCTTTCCGTAGAAGTAAAATTTCAAGTACATAAGTGTTACACCAATTCTTCACTAGCATGTGTCTGTTGGTTATTGTTCATCACCTCTATTTACTTTCATTTAATTGCACATCTTTATTGATTTACATCGTAGAAATCTTTTCTTCTACTCTTGGATGTTAAATTTTTTGTATGATCGAGCCATATTATATAATCAAGTGGCAAATCTAATTAAATGCACTTTTCCTTTCTCTCTTCCCTCTTTTTTTGAGCGGCACTCCATATTCTAATCAATCCATTTTCAAACAACGTTGAGAACTTCGGCCTTTTTTGCCAATTCTAAATGCTTCCACTTTTTCCCTCCTTCGTAATTCGATTGATTGAATATTTCAAATATTGTCTGTAAAATTATCGACGATGATCTTTGAACCTCTGTATCTCCCGATCTCTTTCAAATTTAGAATGATTGCATTCTTTGAGCTATTGGAATTCTTTTCTCAAAATTGGATCTCGATAATGCTAAAAGCATAACAAAACTTGTTTGGCTGAATTTTGTTGCTCATGGTGCATGCTTCAAAATGTTTATGCATAAGAACTCAAGTAGAATTCCAATCTTTATAACGTCTTCATTTGCTTTTGGTTTTTAGTCCTTATAGTCATCATTTTGTGTTGTTATCAAATAATGTAAGACAATTGGTTGGATAACTATGTGCATGCTTTGAGCTTGGAAAATTTTCTTGAACATTTTTAGGCAGTATTTTGGGGATTTATGGCCATCCATCTAAATTTTGGGATGTCTGGTATTGATTGTGAATAGATTCATCACAGTGTTTTAGGTTGTGTAGGTGTTTTAAGTTACAACTTGATAATTTCAATTTCCCTTTAGGGTTCTTTGGCAGTCCCTTGTGTCAAAGATTTTTATGAGTTTATTGCCTTGGTATACATAACTTGCACACCTTTTAATCTTTTCTTCATTACCATGTTTGTTTTTGTGTGATATTTTCCTTGTTTTATTAGGATTTGACTTTGAAAGAGAGGTTCTATTGCTCCTAGCTAAGAGGATGTTGTTGCACATTGAACATCTGGGTTTTTCTTGGTCCTTCTTACTTTCGATTTTCATGCAAAGTTTATGAAATTTGTGGGAATAATTTTGTATTTTTAGTAGCTTCTTATGTGTTTGACTTAGTTTTGCATGGTTTTTGCTCTTTGATCACCACTTTGATATATCCGTTTTGCATGCGATTCTCATACACACACCTCCTTGTGCAATTGTGCAATGTTTACGGTTGATTTAGCTTCATACACTTACTAACCAAAGATTTGATGACGTTAAGCTAAAAATGTAAGAAAACTAACAAAAAAAGGTGAAAAATATATGAGAGTAGAAAGACAATAGAGATAAATCCATTCTCTAGATCACATAGTTCAACAAAACATGAAATTATTGTCTCTTTTTTGGTCATTAGTAAGTTTGACTGATGTGCTTATCATAAGTATGGCCCATTTGTGCTATTAATTAGCTCAACATAAGCCATCAAACTATAACACACCATTTAAACTATTTTTCAACTCTCATGAAAAATGACAACAAGTTGACAGAAAAATCTATTTTAAGCATGGTCTATTAACTATTAATTAGAAATATAGACCATCAAATTTCAATTTCCACATTCACTTCTTTGCCATAATCAATTTTAGACGAAGAGGCAGATTTTGTTTTTGATTGTTTAAGCATAGCTTATTTGTTATGAACAACATAGACTATCAAATTCAACATGAAACAATAAATCACATCAACATTTATTTAAGCACAAAAGAGAGCAGTAATTATCAAAATGTTGAAGCTACATGATTAGAGGCTTCATTACCCCTAAATTAAAGGGATAAACCTCTCATTTGTGTTATCATATCAACACAAGTAGCATGCAACATGAAACTAAAAGAAGAGGAAGAAGAGAGCAGAATGAAAGGAAAAGCTAAGTAAAAAGATGTAAATACTAATTTACTTGCATGAAAAATAAACTTACTACTAACAAGAAAGAAATAGAGCATGTAAGAGAGAATATTAATTAACATTGCATACAAGAAATAAAAATTACATGAAAAAAAATAGGGCTAAGTGGCCATAAAAAGAGAAAGAGAGCTTGTGTTTTATTTTGAGCCTAAAACTAACTAAGCGGAAGAAAGCTTAAGAGAGACTAAGGGAATAGTTATATGAAACATAAGGGGTATTTATACATGTATGAAACCCAAGTAATCATCCATTAAGTTTGCATAAAGATTTAATGACATTTTAGCATGTGCATTAGCTCGTAATTGAAAATCAGGGTAAGTAGGTAGGTGGGGTCCTCCATGTTCATGAGTTTGAATTATTTTCATCTTCATTTGCTTTGTTTCCTTTTGTGCATGCATATCTTCATGAGTCCATTTTATTTGAATTTAAATTCCTACAAAACAACATAGAAATTTTCAATTAAATTTTATAAAATTAATGTATACACGAAAATGTCCATTTTTCCCTTGGATGAAGATGAATATGTGACGATTTAAAATAATTTGAATTTAGTTTAAATAAGTTAAAATACCCAATATGATCATTTATTTAATTTAAATAGATTAAATATATGATAAAAATATGCACATTTACGTGCACATCAATTCTGATCCTACTTCCTAAATAAATAAAGCCCACTAGGCCTATTGACATGCCACTTTAGACATATGGTGCCACTTTAGACTTATGACTCTAGAAGAGAATTAGGAGTTAGATAAGAAAGTTTTCAAGTTAAAAATGGTTAAAGGAAACCAAGTTCAAATTAATTGTTTGAAACATCATAGAGAAGAGATGTTAATCTAATAGAAAAGTAATTAGGTTAAGATTTATGCGAAGGAGATCAGGTCGAAATTATATTTGCATGATATTGAAAGTTTTAAAGGAATTGTTGAAGTAGAGTTTTGGAAAACTGGATAGTGGAAGGGACGTTGAATAGACCCCGTTAACCAATCAGTTGAAATCATTTAGGGTGTAGTTGAAAATATCTGACTAAAAGGGCCTAGATTTCATTGTGTGATGGGGTCCCGATGACCCAGTAGTATTTCTATGCGATCTGAATCGATGTTTGGTCCATAGATTAAATTTTGGAATAGTGACATTAACAGTCTTTAAAACAATATCATTGTGGTAATGGTCGATGATGGAGGCAAATAGAGTTTAGATGACTTATTGTTTGACTTCATCGGTAAAGGTAGAAAAACTGGCTGGATTGTGGATTGGTGTTGTTGATATGATGCTTCAGGTAACGATACATCGTGCATATTTATTTTGGCTTGGGTGGTTATAAATCTCCAGGAAAGCAGCTTGTCATCTTACTGTACATGTTTCATAGCGATATTTACAAAGTTTTTATACTTGAGTTGTCATTCCAACCCCAAATACATTGATTAGATTGGATGTGACACGAGTTCCATATCATGTTCATTAAGCTAGGACTTCATTTATTTTTGATGTATCTAGATGTGATTTATGGCATAATGTTATTTGGATCCTTGAAATATTTTGTTTATCGGATTAATATGGCATGACATTATTCCATATTGAGTTGTCTCGACCATAGGACGATAAAAGTGAAATAATGAGAAGTTATGTTTATAAAAGATAAGATTAGTGGATTTTTATAGAAGAATGATCAGATTTGGAGCTTCAATTGTAAAAGATACCTCGGATTGAGTTGGAGCTAAGGTTATATAAGAAGTACTACCGATTAATGTAGAATAAGAATTTCAAGCTATTTTGATAAGACCAATTTGAGGGAACGAGGAAAAATATAATGTTGTTTTCACACATTAGAAGCGAGGACGGTTTCCATGGAAAGCAAAATTTTGAGATTTGGGCATGATTTTGGGAAAGTAGGTAGATTTTTTTAGTCATCCCTCGGTTGAAGAAATACTATCTATTCAAGAATGATATTTTAAAGCAACAACTTAAGGGTACATAGTTAATGTAGCGTACCAGGTATACGTAAACGATGCATCACCTAATCAACCACTTAAACATTACCACAATCTTTGACCAGAATTTCACTTAGCTTAGGATTTCACTTAGATTAAGGATTTTTTGTTATGTTTGAATGGTTGAATATAATATGATTGCTCTGTTTGATCGCTTGTATATTTTAGGACTTAGAATAAAATTTGAAAACTTTTGTAGATCGATAACATGGTACTTCGTTATCATGATTGTTGGATTATCGAAGAATTGGTATCATAAGTTGAATAATACCACCTGTGTTGGGTTGAAATTAAAAAATAAATTATGTTATTTTCATTATATTATGTAACAAACTACACCAAGTGAGCTTGAATTTTTGCTAAATCAAAAACCCAAGTCCACCAACGTATGGATCGTTGGTTTGGTATCCTACAAATAAAATAAAAGAATGCATATCACAGCTCTAATAAAATAATTTATAGTAGAATATAATAGATCACATAATTACTTACCAAGAATTGACACTTCCTAAGTCAAGTGTCCTTATCAACACCAAACACGCCATGCACAAGCACTTGTCCTTCTAACTATCATATAGATCATAATGAGGAGGGGTTCTACATAATACTAGTTTATGTCAATTTTCTTCTATCTGATGTTATGTCTGTTTACATTTTTAATAAATCATCTCGACTTCATGTCCCCGTACGATCCATTCCCATCTATCCTCTGTTATATATCCCATGGTCCCCCAATTGGACCTAATATTATCCCCACTAGTATCTCTCTATTAGCATCCCATCGGGATCCCTTGCACTCGTCGTATCATGATCTCACCGTTATGCATATCGAAGGACTCCCGTAGTACCTAGTGACGGCTTTTCATACATTTTGTCATACTCTATCTCGCTTTAGAGATTTACCACTTCATTTGCTTCCTATTGTGGACTAAGCTCCACGGAGCAACCCAACCATTTTGAAAGAACTCCTTTTTGGGTTAACTAGCATTGTCCTAACAAACTAACTTACAAACAACTATGGTGTGCATAACCCAACATGGCCTACCCTGGTAGGCGGGGAAGACAGGTTAGGCGTAACCTTGTCTTTCCCATTGACCGATAAGGACTGGTGATGTTCTTTCCCTATGCAGCCCTACCCCTGAATTTTGATACCAACTGTTGCTACATAGTGCCCAATCTCACTCATCATTCTATTTTGATTGCCTAATGCAATCAAGGCAATGCCCATTTAAACACCATATTTGAAGTAGACTACTCTAGTTATTGGGGGTATTCCTTTATCTACACACAAATGTTTATACTCCGTAGGTCCTATGGTTAGATATGTCTCACATTAGTGTAATGTTACACAATTGCTAATAGCCCCTTGCGGTGGGCAAACTCACATCAGTATAATATTACACAACTGCTAGCAGCCCCTTACGGTGGGCAGACTTCTATCGTGAAACACTACCACCTTCGCATTCCAATCTACTCTAATGAACACATGTCATATTATTCATTTAATTATACTTTAATTACAATAATTCACACCCGTCATAAACACATATTCGAGGCACTTATATATATATATATATATTCTTTCTTACATACTAAATTATCATGCCTCTATAGTTTTACGATTGACCCTAAGTCTTCATTTCATTATGCGCTTCACCTCTTTCTTTACTTTAAGTTCATTTACAGCCTTTCTCTTATCAATGTAATAACCTGGATTTGTCAATATTTTTAAATAGAAATTTTAACGTAGATTTTGAAATAAATTTTATTTAAAAAAATAATAAAAATTTGAACATGAAAATTGGATATTTAAAATGCGTCCACTGAAATCAGGCCAATGGAATTTATTGTACATCAAAATTTGTTTGAGACTCGATTAGCATATTTTTCAGTACAAATTATTGAATTTTGAAGTATAAATATTTTTGCATAAAAATGATCTAGAAAATTTTCTGATTAAAACATCAAAGTTTGTTCCATCTAATTCCGACCTTTGTAGCTCCGTTTATCAAGAATTGTCGTTGTCATTCAAATTTGAAGCGGTATAAGCGGCGACATATGAAATTTTGCTAAGAATGTCGTAATTCAGATTTTAATACATTGTTAGATTCATTACGCCTCGCTGATCTGCGTGGTATATTTGTTTTCGTATTTTGGTTTCCGTTGTAAAACGCTGAATGGTCGAGATAGTGGTCCGTGACCGTGCCCCTCACATCATAATTGCTTTCATTCTTTCGCAACCAACTTTCATTCTTTTCAATTCTTTTCGCAGTCGTGTTGAGCCTGATATATTAAATGCTGCATTAATTAATTTTATGCCTCTTCTTCTACTATATATACGTGCCTATGCTCTCTGCTCCTTCTCATTTCTTGGTTCCGAGCATTGTTGGAAAGAAAGAATACAAAGTAGATATATTTATAAACTATACCCACATAGCCTTTTTCTCCACTCACATTTTCTTTCACTCACCTCCCCCTCCACCGCTGTTACCACCGACCGTCCCAGTCGCCTCCTCCTTATCCCATCAGCCACTTCTACCCCGACCAAACCAGCCTCACCGACCACACCTTGCCCCTCCGCCAGCCACCAGCACCGACCCACCGAAAAAACCCTCCGCCCAGCCTGTCTCGCTCAGAACATGCGACCGCACCACTTCCCATGACCTCCGACCTGCTCCAGCACCTCCGCCTCCCTGCCAAACCCAGCTCCGTCCGCTCCCCTGATCCATCCCGCAACCAAGCCACAACTCGAACCTAGCCGAGCCTCCACCGCCTAATCATTGCGAAACCTATGCCCGTCCAAACCTTTGCAACCTCCACGTGCCAAGCTCCACCGCCTTGCTTTCCCCCTCATCCATCACGTGCAGCAGTCCTGTTTCCACTCACCATAACACTCACTGCCTTCACATCCAGCTTCAACTCTAGTCCCTCACCGAACTCCTCCGCATGGCCACCCCGACAACTAACTCCGCCTGCCGCATCTTCCTGCAAACACCCAATCAGTAAGCTCCGACTCATGTCCATCCACACGCGCTGTCCAAACCCTCCTCCATCGACTCCATCAAAGCCCCTCCTCATGTCAGCATCTTCCGCCTTCGGTCTGATATCCACCCAAAGCACCGCCCAAACCTCCACGTGTTTCACTTCCACCCACTCACCATCCTCCTCCACTCATTGATGTCCATGCCATGCACCCTTTTCCTCCATTCGCCCGATAACTACCATAACGCAGCAGCCTTCACGTCCTTTTCGCTACGTCAGCCCTATCCTCGAGCAGCTAGAGATTTGGGGAAAGCAGCAGCAATCATACGACGGAGTTCGATCATTAGAGGTGAAGGCAGTGAGGCTCGGTTCGATCATGAAGATGGAAAACACGTTCTGGGTATTGATATGGGGTGGGAAGGTTTTGGCGATAATCACGATATAGTATAGAAAGATAATTAGCGGCTAATCAAGTTCCTAAGCATGGTTTTTTTTTAATTATTAATTAAATAAGTAATTTATATAATCAATTTATTTCAAATTTTAATAAAATCGGAATTCCTTCATACGAGGTCGGATTTGAGCATGGTCAGTTGCGTTGAATTCATATTGACGCTGTTTATGATGTGGAGTGAGATTCATAGCTCTTCATCATTGTGCAAATTTTAGATCTTTTATAAGGTGAGTGATTTAACCCACTCATAACGTATTAAATTTCCTAGTATTAGTTAAACTAATTAACGAATTGATAAAATTATTTTGATTGCCAATTGGAAATTTAATCGACTGAATTTAAATTGACAGTTAAACTATGATAGTTAAATTTATAGTTATATCAACATTGAATCTGATAATTAGACTGATAGTTAAATATGATAGCTTAAATTGACCGTTAAATTGATAGTTTATAGTAAAATTGACATCAAATTTGATCGTTAAAGTTGACAGTTATTTCGACAGTTGAATTGATAGTTAAAATTTATCAATTAAAATGAGATTTAAATTGCATATCAAAATCTGTTCAATACCTGACATTTTGATTACTATTGATTGTTGTCACATGACTGAATTGGTTGATTTGAATGTTGATTGATTTTGCGATGGATGTATTGTTAGTTGATCGTATGTTGTTAATTTTCATGTTATCGCTTATTACTACCACTATAGGTGTGATCGATCACTTTGACATTTAGATTTGATGTGGACCTTTGGATATCCCATTTTATATGTGAATTATTGGATGCATTGTTGACTGCTTTGACAGAAATATGATCTTTATGATTTGATCGCCGTTCGACGAAATTGGAGGGGTTTCTAAATTAAATTTCAAACTTTGAAAAGCTCTAATTATAAATTTTTAACTTTAGAAATTTATATATTATAAAGAATTTAGTATTGTAAATTGAATTAAATCAGATTTATGAAAATAATTTAAAATTCATTTATAAAAGTTTTGAAAATGGAATTATTGAAATTTTGAGAATTTTTAAAGTGTTGTAAAAATCTTCTGAAAATTCAATATGTCATTTGAATAATATTTGATAAAAGAAACCTAAATTTATTTCGGTGATTTGATAATTTGAAATATTTAAACATTGCAGTTGTTTAACTATGGAATTTATTAAATCGATTTAAAGTTGATTAACTTATTGGAAACCCGTATATGAATTTTGAAACTGTGAATCTTTATGTGAAATTTTGAAGAAAAAAATTCGAAGTTATTTACGTCTATATTCACTTGATTTTGATTAGACTTACATGAGATTTTTTAGTCCTTCGAGTGTTTTTGTCTTTTCATTACGCTTAGGTCAGACCGAGTTTTTCAGTTATCAAAGGCAGTTATTCCGGAGGACGAAGATGAAGATTTAGTATATATATCTACTAGTATTTATTCCGCTGCACTATTTTATTCCGTCTATTAAAATGTACAACTCTGATAGTATGTGTAACTTTGATTTATGTTGTAAATTGAATCGAATATATTGTTAAACAGCTTCATGAACTGTTTATGTGATTATTATATTTTATCGTTCTGTTGCGACATTCTTTTGTTTCTTATTTTATTTTTATTTTCTTTAAAATAAACTCATTGATAATCTATCTTAAAAATCGTTTGAGTTGGACATGTGTGGTTTATTGTTGACTTGGACTGTTCAAAAAGGTTAGTCGTCACAATCAAGTTCATTATATCGTTGCCCATCCTTTTTATCTGTTCTATATTTTAACCTTCTATCCCCATGTTATCCTTTTATTCCTTCTAACCTATCTTTCATATTTTCTTTTCAATTACTTCTAAATTTTATTGGTATTTCACGTCTTAACTTTTTATGATCTTTTTACTTCATTCATTTCTTATCGTTTAACTTTTGGGCTTACTACATTTTAATGCATTAGAACTAATTTTTTATTCCAAAAATGTTAACATCGTAAATTTTTATGTCTTATCCAAATAGATAGAGTTGCCTGGTGTTTGTAATCACAAGGAACTATCTTTTATTTCTTGAAATGGGCGGTACAAAATACGACAAATGTCCCTATTTTGTACATCTTTTTTAGGTTTATTCCTTGTCGTTCCAAACATTGCACTTTTGTTTATTTTAAACCTAATAACACATAGAAATCTACTTGCAATATCCCAAATTTCAATAAATTAAAATATCCTTTAAACCCCTAAAATCCTAATAAAGTTCCTTTTTATTTTGCATTCTTTTTCTACGTTCAAATACCAATTTGTTATTACCAATTTCATAACAAGTTACTGGGATAACATATGTATGCAAGTTTTCCAAATTTCATTTAAATCCCTACTATAATCAATCCCATAATCCTTTTCATTAGATCAATTTCATTGAATTCATTATGCACAAACAATAATTTATATATGATAATTACACTCCTACAAATTTAAATCTAATCATCGTGCACTTACAAATTTATATCTAATCATTACATACTTATAAATTTATATCCAAATCTATAAATAGGCATAATTGAAATATATTACAATGAAATATATCTAATTTTATTATAAAATATGTAATTTCCCGCTCTTCTTTCAAGCATTTCCAAATCTCTGGATCTAATCTCTGTTATTTGTATCACCTCGTTGACTCCCTACTAGGATTCGTATATAACATATACATATAGATCTCTTAGAAATTTTGGATTAGAAAAGAGATATTTAGGTTGATTATAGTTTCAAATATGGGTTTACAATATACCTTGGTTGTAGCAACTTGATTTGAACTTATTCACTATCTCTATTATCTTCTAAAATCCTCCAGTGGTCTATACATGCAAACTAGACTATTTCTATGAGTTTAGATTTTTGGAGGAGAAGAGAAAATAGCAGAGCTTCCATGCACATTATAGAAATATGAGTTGGAAGTAAGAGTCTAGGTTTATATTTATAGGGGTTCAAACCATTGCTAACCGTTCAATTAAACCATTTTAATTTTGGTCCGTTTCGTGCCTAAACTTATTGGCGCAATTATACAAGCGTGGGTCGACCGCCCCTTGCTTAGGATTGACCACTACCGGTCGACCTAATTGCTTTTTGGGTCGACTTTTATCTTGTAAATTATGTTAATTATTAGCGTTGATCATAATTGTTAATTTATTTCCATTTTTTATTCAATCTTTTGTTTTCTTCCAACGTTCATTGCAAAAATTTGTTTCCACATACATATATCGTCTTAGATTTAATTTTTATGTTAACATTTCTTGACATTTATGTTTCCATTAGTGTAATAAATTAGCATTAACTGATTCGTATTTACATATATAATTATTCCAACGCTAAAACTTCAAAAATTAATAACCCTTTTGTTTGAACTTCGATCGAAAAAGTTTATACATGAAAATTGATCAAAAAATCACCACGAATCCAATGGTATAAGTTTCATAACCAAATTCTAAAGTTTATAGAAATACTATTATTAGCACTATTTATTTCTTTTAAGACGAATTATCGCAAAAATAGTAGGTTTTTACATTCTCCTCTCTTAAAAGAATTTCGTCTTCAAAATTCCTCAAGGACTGAACAATGCAACATAATGTACAACCATTCTAAACTAACAATCAATTAATGTACAAACAATTTGCAACCAATCATGTACAAGTTCACAATATAACAACACATGTGATATGCATGCTGAGCAATTCTAAATTGGCGCCTCCTATATGATTCTATTATTTTAAAATAATTTCGAAAATAAGATGCAAACATCCTAAATGTATTGGCAGTTCTACATGTATGTAACCTACGAAATTAAAAACTTGCTTTTACATCAAAAAATTTCTACACTTCCATGAATAGGAGTATAGTTCAACCAATTTTTCATCCACTTTCTACCATCCAAAATCCTAGCATATTGTTGCTAACATTCAAATTTAGAAAAAATTGAGTTTTCTATACCTATTTTTTATGCTTAAAAATGGTCTAGATGGAAAATTTCATATTTCCATCCTCTCCTATATACCATTTTTCAACTATACCTTGGAATCTTCTCTTTTGTCCCTAATTCTCTTCCACCATTTCGAAGTACAATCCACATATGTAAATTTTATTTAAATCTTTAAACTTTTAAAACAGAATTATCTTAAAACCAGTTTAGTTCATCTATCGATGAGGTATGGAGGAAGTGATTTCATAGCTAAAATAGCTTTTCCCTTGTCCTTCTTAGACCAAAAATTGGTATAACATACATAATGTCATGCTAAGACTACATTTGGTCTTACATCCATGATGTTTTTCAATATGGTATTATTTTGGAGGGTTGTGTTAGCGATATTAATTCGAAAATTGGCTCATCATTAAAGACTTAGTACAAGATGATATCAATCGAAACAATCTCATGATGCCCTTGGGTTTTTGGTTTTATTATGGAAATGGCCAAAAAGCCATATCATGTGTCCAAGGAAAAATAGGCAAGTTGCTTATACCAATAGTCCATTAATTTTTTTTAATCGAAAAAATAAGCAAGTTACATAAGTCATAATCCATTGTTCATATGTTTGATATGCAAGATAGTAATATGCGAAATAACATTAAATTGAACAAGGTCTTAAACGGCCTTGTTTGATTTATAAGTCTAAAGTCAAGTCCAAGTTCAAAGTTAGTCATATGTAAGTCCAAAGTTCGATTATAATCAAATATATACAAAACGAAGGGAATAGGCTATATTAAATTATTCATCCAAGTCTTTGTTTATAAGTCTTAAAGGTTACAGTCAAATCTTGATTTTTTCTCACAATTCAATTTAGGGTTTACAATATTTAATTTGAGAAAAAAAGATAGAAAATGATCCCCTTTTACAATGCCTATGGCTCCGTATTTATAGAGGTGGAGGTGTGCGACATAGTTGAAACGTGTCCTTCGAGATGCCTAACATTTGGCATCATCCATTGAGACGTTGGTGATTCACGATATTACTCATCAACATTCCTATACTCATTGTCGTTCTTCGATATCCTCTTACTTGCTTGCTTCCAACATCTCTTAATATACTGTTGAAGTGCGGTATTAGTGTCATACGGTATCCTTTCTCACATTGATGGCTTAAGATATACTGACGTCCGACATCATCACTGTCTTGATGATATATGACATCCTATACTGCCTTTACTGGTGCGAGATGCTTTATATTCTTAAATTAGGTTTCTCTATCTTTCCATAAGTTCAATATCATCTTTTGCTGTTGTAGGAGCTTATCATTTTCACCTTCATAAGTTTAAAATGCTCTGTATTTGACAACCTTATCTTTATAGGATTGATATCGTTTGTTTGCAATTATTTTATGTTCATAGGTGCGATAACCCATAAAACCTTTGAGTTTGACATCCCTTTTTGCCTTTGACTATGATATCCTTATAGCCTTTAGATACGACATCCTTGTGTTGGCACTTTTCATATAATTAATTGTAATACCCTTGCTGGATTTATTAATTCAACATAATATTCCCTTACTTCCCTGTTTTTTTCATCAAAAACCGTGGGGATAATATTTGCCTCCTCATTGTATAATAGAAGCTTTTTACACTTTAGCGTAAAACCAAGAATTTTCTTCTTTTCAAATTCTTTGCAAGGTTTTCTTTTTAACCCTGTTTTCCTGTAAAACATAAAGTAAATGATGATTTTCATTATTAATTTTAGATATAGTTTTGGGCAAGCCCTTTTGGATTTGGTAAGGTCATGAATTAGCTTATTATCATTTTCCTATAAACAGGCTTTCATACTTTAAAATTAAAGTTGATTAAGAAGACCGTGTATAGGAAGTCTATAAATTCAATCTAGTAATCATATCAAAGCTATATTTGAATAGAAGGCTAGAAATTTTACGGTAATAATAATAATCCAAATAGAAGACCAGAAATCTTCAATAATAATCTGAATAGATGACCAAACAAACCATCTGGTAATAATATCACTTGAATAGAAGACCATAAAATTATCTGGTAATAATAATCTAAATAAAAGTCTAGAAAAATAATCCGGTGGTAATATCACTTGAATATAAGACCAGAAAAACCATCTGGTAATAATCTGAATAGAAGACCAAAAATCCAACTTAGCAATAATCTGAATAGAGAAACCATCTGATAATAATATCACTTGAATAGAAGACCAAAAAAATATCTGGTAATAATAATCTAAATAGAAGGCCAAAAAAACCTTCCGGTAATAATATCACTTTAGTAGAAGACCAGAAAATTATCTGGTAATAATAATATGAATAGAAAAATGGATTGAACCATTCAATAATAATATCACTTCATTAAAATATCAAAAAATTATCTAGTAATAATAATCTAAATAGAAGGCCAAAAACTTCTGTGGCAATAATATTTGAATAGAAGACCAGAAACTTATCTAGTAATAATAATCTGAATAGAAGACCAGAAACTTCTTTGGCAATAACATCTGAATAGAAGTCCATAAGTTTATATGGAAATAGATTGTTCTTCACCTTTCTATGAAGGTTACCTTACCTTTATCTTAATGTGAAATTATAGATGTTAGACTGTTCTTCCTCTAGAAGATTGCTTTGGCCCATCTTTAGGGTAGATTTGAACTTACTCGATTGATTTCCTTTGCTCCTTACCACTTTTAGGTGGTGATTTAAGATTTAATTAACTTTGCTCCTTATCACACTTTGGGTGATGATTTAGGCTTTAATTCTCTTTATCCCTTACCACTCTTTAGGTAGTGATTTTGGTTTGAGCCCTTATTACCATATTGGTAATGATTTAGGTTTTTCAGTACGTTTGGTTAGCCATCTTAGGCAGGACCAAAGTCTTACCCATCCTCCCTCTAGTACGTGCACTAGTCAGGTCTTATATGCAGAAATGAAGGCTGGTTTGATGCTTTGGCCAGGCTATTTTAGGCGGGACTAAAGGTTTACTCCATTCTCCCTCTAGGAGGCACTCTTTCCAGGCCATGTAGGTGGGACCGAAGCTTGCAATGCTTTAGCCAGGCCATCTTAGGTGGGACAAAGACTTACTCTAACATCCCTTTAGATGGTGCTTTGATCATACTCTTGTGGCAGGCTCAATGGCTTTTTTCGTCCTTGCTACCATCTAATGTAGTGATTTAAAGTTTTCCTTTTAGCTCTTTTCTTTCATTTGATTATCCATTCCGTAGATATGCTTATCTCAATCTTCTTTGTTCATCCATTGTAGGGAAGTGAGGCCTTAAATGTTTGACATTTCAGGTTCTTGTTATTATGTTGTCCTCTGATCGACATAATCGATATGTTCCTTATAGAAATACTTCATAATTAACCAAAAGTCCTTCGTAATTTGGTCCAAGTGATCCGTCTGATGGAATTTTGATGTTTGTCATGATTTTTTGGAGTACTAAATCTCCTTTTTGAAATGACCTTCCTTTAAATTTGAAATTAAAATGTGACGACCCATATTTCAGAAGGTTTAAATCGACAATAATCCACACATGTCCAACTTAAACAATCCGGAGTATAGATAATCAATGGGGTTAATTAAGAAAAATAAGAAAAGAAGAAGAAAACAAACACAGAATCTCGCAGCGGAACGATAAAATATAATAATCAAATAAACAGTTCATGAAACTGTTTATATTATACATTTGATTATAATTTATACAACATTTATCAGAGTTATATATAAAACAAGGATAAATAAATTATGCAGTAGAACAACATGATGCAGGAAATTATAATAGTAATAATATACCAAATCTTCGTCTTCGTCCTCTAGAAAAATCTTCAATAAGTCGAACACTCAGGGCTAATCCAAGCATAATGAAAAGACAAAAAACTCGAGTCAGGACTGAAATAATATTATGTGAGTCAAATCGATATCGCATATAAGAAGAGTGCCGTGGCGTTAGAGATGTTTACAGGTTTTACATATCCTATCCAGTGTATAACGTGCGTGCAATAACTCAAGAGATGTTACGGGATTTTCTATCCTTAAGGATCCGTTAAAATATTTATATGTAGTAGAATACACTACATATATAATGTATAATCAATAAAATAAATATTTTTATTAGCGTTAAGGCTTTACATTGATCCCCCTTAACGCGATTTTAAGCATTGTCGTACAGTTTGCATATAAAACACCAGTAAACCGTCGGTGGATGGGGACGTGTCGTGATACGACAATACTAAATCAAAATCATAGTGGTCTCTTATAGAGATAAAATTATGGCAAGACACATGAGGCAACGCCCAAGGTAGGATACTGCCAGTTCAGATCGTAGGGCTGGTGGTAACGCATCATAGCTCGACCGCCCACCGCATTTATCCATCCTATATCGAGTCAAAGGGAGGCTATTCCAAATCAAGGTGCATCAATCAAAACCAACAACAAGAGTAATAATATTGACCGGGTCCAAGAAAATCGAAGAACAAATGTCCGCTAGGGGTAATTAGTCTGCTTTGCCCTGTCAAGCCGTCCTGTTTTAGTCATTTCAAATTGGCACAAGTGCTAGGGTTTATCCATCATCGTTCTCTTTCTTCAAATCCAGTAAACCTCGCTAAATCCAACCACTTCGTTCTGAAGTCTCCTCCACGTACACAATTGTTAAAGTGGTTCCAATGTTGACAGAAAGTATGCCAATAAGAGGCCCCGGTCTCTTTAACAACCAAACGTCGATTTACACACTAGTTGTGTAACAACCCACATGTTTATCGATTTTATATTTAAATATTTTATCGATACTCGGAATTTAGTCCAAAAAGCTACTTTTTGCATACGGTCGAATTAGGACTCGGGACCATTTCCATTGAGTTCAAAACGTTGTTTTCGATCTTTTTGAGTATAAACTTTGATATGTTTGGGGTTAGTGGAATTTTGCTACCTTTTCACTTAGGGCGTTGGGTTGGGTTCAGCCCACTAGCCAACTTAATACCCCAAACTGAACCACTCCTCTTCATTCACTCCCTCTTCCTCTACTTTTCAGTTCTAAAGAGATTAATGGTGAGTGGAATGGGAAATTAAAACTCAAGCCCAAGTTTTCTTTTGCAAATCAAGCTCTAGCTCCAAACTAATAGAAGAAACTTTGGTAAGCCTTCTCTTCATCTTCTCCAACTCTTCCTCCATTCAATTTCAGAAATTCCTAAACCTAACTTTAGGAAATGTTTCTCCTTTAAGTTTAGATTCAAGCTTGTTGGGTTGGAATTGAAGAGTGATTGTTTTGGTCATTGCTCTATAACTTCTTCTTCTTTGTTTTTGTAGAACAGTGAGATTTTTATCTCACATCTAAGCCTATATTTATCTTCGATTGCTAGCTATGAATTCCTAACACTTATTCTTGTGCAATTGCTTTTGGTTTGGATTGATTTGGTGAATATTCCAATTTTTAGTGTTTTGGGTTCAATTCTTTAAGAATCATAGCTTTGATGTCTTGATCATGTTTTTGGTGATGAACCGAAGAGCTTCTATGGCCGGGTAGTCGATGGCGTAAATCCTTAGTGTCGTTGCTCGAGCGATTGCAATTCGAAAGGGATTGGCATTCATTAGATAGGCAGGGGAGTGCTGGCAACAGGGTCCAGCCGACCGAGCTCTGTAGCCGGCCGACCGACCTGCTACCCGAGCGCTTCCTGCCTCTGTTTTGGAAGTGCAGGTTATAGGCTCCGGCCGTCCGAGCTCAGGGTACGGTCGACCGACCTGCTACCCGTGGACTAAGTGAGTCCGGTTGACCGACCTGCTCTTATTTGCCAATTTTGCCTATGTTGTCTATTTTGTTGAATTTCCAACTTTAATCGATTCGTGTTGTTTCCCTTTTGTTGTTATCATTTATTATCGACTTTGATGACATTTTCTTTGGGAATTTTCGAAATATCCATTTTGATGGATTTGATATCGATTTCTTTGGATTTTATTCACGTCTTCAAATGTGAATTTCGATGATTGATTGTTTTACAATCATTTTTGTGATTTGTCACTTTAAAAATATAAAGGTTTCTATACTAGTAGTAAATATCAAAACTCTTTCATCAAAATGATTTCAATACTATTTCAATACAAAGCTCATTTATTAAAACCGTTTTCCAATCTATTAGTATATACAAACATTTTCCTCACTCGTATGAGAAATCTAATTAAACGGCTTGGTAAAACGAGTGGTATGAAACGCTTGCGTTCACTTTGTTGGTTAATTCTTGGACTTGTTCGATTGAATCTCTTGTGACAATTTTCTAGTGGAGATCTACAATTTGTTCGTAAATATTTAAGTTAAGCTAGTGGTTATGCGACATGAGGCTGAGCTCATATATTTACTAGCTTAGTGTAATTGAAACTTCTCGATGATCGATGATGATCATTTTGTGATTTAGACTAGAGATGTGCTATGTTTCTTCGTCCACGTAGGGGACGATACCTATGTATTATTGAGTTTCGTCTCATTTTTATTATAGGCTAACGGCCTATTTATTTCTTGGGGTTACGACCCAATTTTTGTGGGCTAGCGACCCACGTTTTTATGGAGTTCGGATCTTCGGGCGTACCGTTGTACTACGTCGTTGTTTCGAATTTTACGAGTTTCGGGTTCATCGAGCGTACCGTTGTACTACGTCGTTGTTCCGAACTATTCGAGTTGCTGGTTCCTCGGGCGTACCGTTGTACTACGTCGTTGCACCGGCTCTATGGTTAGCGACCATGGGATAGCGTCCCGTTTTGTGATACACGTGTCGGTGAGTTTTCATGCTCCCGTTTTGTGATAGGCCTCCCCCTTTTCGTGATTGATCATTTCTACGATCATTTTTGTGATTCTTGGATTTCTATTGATGAATTCTAGAATTTGAATTTCACCAATGTTTATGATTGGAATTTATATGTTGTCAATATTTGTGGCTTGGTGAATGAAATAAGAAGTATGACATTCCTTTTGATCTTTGAGAAGATTTTTGTGATATTGATTAATCTCTTGTTGATTTTCAATTACTTATTTATCACAGCTTGGCATTGTGATTATTATACGTTTAGTTATATCTCTTATTCTATATCATTTCATCTGATATTTATAGCTAGACTGATCCGTTTATTATTTTATTATTAAATAATACTCGGGTCAGACCGAGATGTTACAGGTGCTTCTGCTTGACTTCACTTCTAGGATTATCATCCTGACTTTTGGCTAACTGCTTAGATTAGTAGTTTTTGGTTGTATACATTTGAGATATAGACTCATAGTTGTGTACTTATTCTTTTGTCTAGCTCTTGTAACCATTCTTTTGTGATATTGTGGTTCTTGTTTGACCACTACTCTGATGAACACTTTTATGTGTTATATATATTCATGTCTATTTCCGCCTTTGTGATATGAATTATCTATGACCGATTTGTGTTATGTTTATTTCTATATTTGTTTCCAAAGACATTATAGCCACTGTGTGGTAGCTTTGAGTTTGTGTCGGTATGTCGGATTTCCTCTTGAAAAGAATGCAAGTTATATTTTATCTGGCATATCGGTACTCGCACAAAGCAATTATACAGATGGTCGCTCCTCAACTGCCTTATTCTCTGTGCTAGTTGACGGTATTACACCGTAGTGTCCTTGGCTAGCGTGGGTATAGAGGTGGGGCGTCACAAGTTGGTTCTTTTACATTTCGAAAACAGTTTGTAGTTGATATCAAAAATATCATATTCGCTTCCAAAACTCCAAGCACTTTGAAGATTTCCAAACTCAAAAGCTTTCCAAAATCTGATGGCTTCCAAAAGACTTCCGAATCCAAGCTAGCTCCAAAACACGGATAACTGCTTCTAGGCTGCTCGTGTGGAAAATTATGGGCACTCAGAGTTCAGGAAGGAAACAATAAACTCCGGGTCAGTCATGGGACTGGTATGAGTAAAAAAAAATAGTTGTTTGCACAAAACAATTTATAAAAAGAAATTTGTTCATGCTTTTTTGAAAATCAAACTGCCATAAGGCCTCCCGCCACGCACACAATGCAACCACACACTTGGAGGAGATTTCTCCTTATGACAGTTAAAAATGCTTGATACAAGAAACCATTTGATATTATTATTAGTGCATAGTGCAGAAAACCTTTCGAAAGTATAATATTAATCTTAGCCAGCATACCACATTTCGTTGTATGCCTACTATAGCTGCCATGTTCAATAGCAGGTTACCACCACATTCCATGGCAGGTTATACAACTAAAACCGTACAGGGCGTGTATTGTTTCTTTGGATTTTCAACAAATGGTCAGGCAAAGGAACTTCCTACACTGAAATGGGTACGCCTCTAGAAGGTCGCCCCCGAGAACCTCACCGGATCTTTGCTAATACAAGGCCGACGGTACCTCATTCTTTAACCAAGCTATAACATAGGTAGCTGCCACACAAGTTATCCAGAAGGAAATGGACATACCCTAGGGGCGCGACCCCTAAAAACCTTGCTGCATCGTTCCTGTTTCGACCATTTATGGGGTGTGAGGTCCTGATGCAGTCTCGTCCACAAAGCTACGTTTTTTCACAAAGCCATGCTTCGATCAACAAATGATTAGCAGCACTTCGTATGTCACATTACCAAATTGGGAATGTATCACTAGTAACCATCAATTACATAACCTCTGAGCTTGTACGTCTCAGAGAAGGGTGTTAAGCTAAGACGATAAATCTCCGCCACCAAACAAAAATGTATTTGATAGAAACCAGCTTTACATCTCAAAGTGTAATGTCAGACACACATCCATACAAGTCTGTTCCGGGTTTGAACAGAACCGAAGGCACTTCCGAAGAAGCCCTTGCAATCCGGGTATTCATAATCCCGATCGGACTCTCCATCACATATGGAGATCTCTATACCATATCTACTCAGTGCAGAGTCATTTGACAAGTTATCCTATCGTTCTTGTAAACACCAGGTCTTCACCACCGGTCTTCGAATGCTATCCATTTCGTCGTATCACTATTCGGAATGGGTTATATGACAAACTACCATTTAATTCCTTTAAAAAAAAATCATTTCACAAAGTTCATCCATCTTTCACAAAGATTCATTAATATTTTTCCGATTCAAACCTTTTATACAAAAGATACACTTCTAAGATCCCTTTTCAATTTGAAAACAAATTCACCAATCTTTAACAAAGATTCATTCATAGCCTTTTCAAAACAAATTTCCTTTCAAACTGGATTAACTCATCCAATCTTTAAATCAAAAACTCAATTCATAGCTTTCAAAACCATTTCCAAAGATTCATTCATAACTTGGAAAACCATTATCATTCAAACTTGAAATCCTTTCAACACCAACTGGAAATCCTTTCTTTATATGAAAGCTATTATTATTTGAAAACAGATAATTTTCGTTTCGGAAAAATCCGATTATGTTTGCACAAGTTAAAGCCTTTCAAATATAAAACTTGGGTTAAATTCAAATTTCCAAAACAATACTTTTAAAATGGTTTAAAACCCATATAAACACATTTATAACTTGTATAACCTTTTTAAATCATAATTTCCAAACATAGAATTCAATTTTAAATTTTGTATTCAAATTCAAATTAAATTATTTAAATTTCAAAACTTCATCAGGTTATTTAAAATGACTTTTTTCTTTAAAACTCCTTTTCAAAAGCTTTTCACATTTAACCCAAAACCATTTCCAAAACCATTTGGATTCAAAATTCATCTTTCAAAATCATTTCAAATATCTATGACTTAACCGATTTCCTCGTGAAATCCATATTTGTGTGTATATGAGTGTGGTCCAAGGGTTTTACACAATAGTGCGACAACTTCAATCATAACAGATTCAATCATATCAATATCGAAAAGCGGTATAACCATAACTCCTATCTTCATTCACAGATTCACAGATAAAGTCAATTTATCGATCACAAAGATTCATCATTACGATTCGATGTGGGTTTTGGATAACCAACTAGAATCCGACTCCCTGTCGCATCGAAATTTAAATGCCGTTTTACGGGCCAAAGGGTTTACACATTTATGCAGTAGTATATTCATCATAGATATCACAGCTCAGCACAAAGCAATTCATTTTACATAGCATCATAAGCACATAACAGAGATATCAAACAATTCAATATTCAATAGAATTCAAACATCCATTAGTAAGATCAATTTAATCATCTGATTAATTTGAATCAGATTAATTACATATGAATAATCTACAAATCCTGGTTAATTAACATTAATTAATTACAAACCATATTAATTAATTATCCTTAATTAATTATTAATTAACCTTTAACAACAAATTAATCAACCTTTAATTATTAATTAACCAACCTTAAATCATTAAATAATTAACCTTTAAACATTTAATTATCCTTTAGTTAATTAATTATTCTCAAATTAATTACTTTAATTAATTAATCACATAAATTAATTATCATTTAATTAAATTTTTCTTTAATCACTTGAATAATCAATTTTAAACATTAATTAATTATTCTTAATTACTTTCATTAATTAATATAAAACCTTTATCTATAATAGTTTAAACTAGATTAAATTTAAATTTAAAACTTGATGCAAACATTTTGCTTTACTTTTAAACTTGATTTATACTTCTTTAAAACATATTCATTTTAAATTCACTTTTGAGCTTGGCTACATTTTCTTTGAAAACAAATCATTTAATAACCTTTAAAAACTTAAAAAAAAAATTAAAACATTTTGTTTATAAAACTGTTCACGTTTTATATTTTAAAAACTTGGTTATTAAAAAAAACTTTATTAACACAATGCCTTAAAACTTGAAACTTTATCATAACAACCTGGTACAAACTTCTTCTAGAACCAGAAACACAACTAACCCAAGCCCATCCCCAGCCATCTCGACCAAATCCTCGAGTCACTCACGCGAACACTCACCTGCTTCGAGCAAACCCACACAAAAACTCGAGAACAACCCAAATATCAAAACCTTCTTCCCCAATCACTTGAAAAAAAACTAATACGCGAATGTTGCACTTGTACGTGCACATGCTCGTTGACCATCGTCGGTCGACGTCGAGGCCACCAGAACATCATCGTTGATCAACAGTCGATTCAAATAACCCAAAACACGAAATCACTGTAAAATCAAAATCTAGCTCACTACGAACTAAATGTCATTTCCTGGAACCACATGCTCATTTGAAAACCCTTCCCTTCGCCGCTACATGCCACCAGAAGCCACGCCCTTCTGGCCAAGGGTACTTCGATCCACCACGAACACATCACCGCAAGTGCGATCGCCTGAATCGCCGTGGCGACGACGCAGTTTACTCGTGACTTCGACCAAATAAACACAAGCTTAAATCCTAAATTGCTTCAAACCATCGTCCACAACGAATTGAAAATTCACTTCGTATTTTTCCCATGGTTATTGATCATTCCAACATCCACTGCCACGATCCCGAAGTCCAATTCTTGCTCGGTCACCAGAAAATCGCTATAACCCATTTCCCATTCAACCAATAAGTGCAACCCCAATTCGCAACTAAAAATTCTAATTTTTGTTTTAAAAATCCTTGCTTTCGAAATGGATTTAAATGATGTAATTCAATTATTGAATTCATGCAAATTGAAAATTTGGTAAATTTTTTAATTTATACTATATTCAACTTCCAGAAAAAAATATTTCATATTATATTGAAATTATATTTTTAAAATTAAGTTCTGATGATTTTGAACATATTTTGTTTTTACATCATTAGCTAAAAATGATCAAAGCAATTAGAATTTAATTTTAAACTAAGATATAACTTGAAATTTTTATAACAAGGCCCTATTTCCTGTTACCAGAGATATGCTCAGGATATTCATGCGTACAGGCACATCACACAACCATTCAAGCATAATTTTTTTTATCCATAACTTCAGATCCAATGCAAACCAAACAAAAATCAAACAAATCCAGGGTCGAATAAGTGAGTTTACTTACTATGTTGTTTGACAGAGAGGAACATAGGACATGAAGCTTGATACTGGAATTTGTAAACTGGGAATTGGTTGTTGATTCTGGAACTTGATGATTTTTTTGATGAATCTGTTGATACGCTATATTTTGATCAATGACAATGTGCTTTAACAAAAAGGAAGAATGATGAAGACCGATGATAGTATGAGTATGATTTAAATATAGGTCTTAGTTTAGATTTATTGTTAAAATCTATCCTCAAGAGGCTTGCACAAACACCAGTACACGTTTCATAAATTTCATTTTCTAGAATAAAAATTCACTGTGCAAAAATCAAAAGTTCAGTTGACTGAACAGGTATGCCTAGTCGACTGAACATGTTACACATATATAAACATGCACAGTTCCAGTCGACTGAAACACCCTGCTTAGTCGACTGAATTTGTTCCTGAAAAATTTTACTTTACATTTTTCAGTCGACTGAAATCCCTGCTCAGTCGACTGAATTTAAACCTGCGAATTTTTTATGAAAGGACACCTTCTTCCTCCCAAGAGTTGCAACCATTCTCAAATGGAAATGGAATCATCTTTTTTTTTTGCATCTCTAGCCAACAAATACATCTCTTCTACACATATAAATACATGGTTCTAAGATCTTAAATTCACCAATTCTCTTATGCTTTAACCTCACTACTTTCATGAACATATTTTATATTCTCTAAAAGTTTTCAAAGCAATCACCAATCTATTGCTTGAATCTCTGTTTTGTTTATAACACTCTTTTGATTCATAGCAATTCACATTTCCTAAACCTTTACAAACTCATTGCATACTCTCGAAGATAAGATCATAGGAACATTGTACTATATTAGACTCATTAGTGTTGACAAGAACACAACAAGTCAAATATTGTTTTTTTAATTGAGTTGAAGTCCTCTTCGGTAGTTGAGGCAAGAAATCCCGTTCGGTTGTTCGGGTAAGTTGTAAACCTATCCCTCCGGGTTAAGAGAGAGTTTTAGTTAGTAGAATTCCTAAGTGAAGCTTAGGGACTGGACATAGGACTAGAGGTCCGAACCAGTATAAAATCCTGGTGTCTACCTTGCTTTTACTTACTTTATCTACCTAGACTATTCTGTTATTCCATATTACACGATCCTACCGTATAACATCTTTCAATTTGTATCAGAGCTTGGTCGTCCTATAACCATAACACCGTTATTAGACATATTGATAATATGGAAAATAACGCAAGTACAAGCTCAACATCTGCCTATAGCTCTACATTTACGGAAGGACAATCTACTCAAAGACCCCCCTTATTCAATGGACTAAACTCTAACTATTGGGCTACAAGGATGAGGATTTATATGCAAGCAACAAGTTTCGAAGCCTAGAATGCCACTCAAGAAGAGTTCGTTGTACCAACGACCGATTATCCTACATGGACACAAACTCAGAAGAATGAAGCTAGTGCAAATGCCAAAGCTATGAATATGCTATTTTGCGCCCTAGATAGAAATGAATTTAACCATGTTAGCATATGTACTACTGCATATCAGATATGGGGAACACTTAGAGTCATACATGAAGGCATAAACAAGGTCAAACAAACAAAGATATCCTTGCTGAAGAACCAATTCCAAAACTTTAGAATGCGACAAATAAATCCACCAATGACATGTACTCAAGATTTCAAGACATTCATCATGCCTTAATAGGATTAGGAGAAAAATACACGGACTTTGACATTGTGTCTAAAGTTCTAAATTCCCTCACTGATGAATGGGAGAGAAAAGTACTAGCAATTGAGGAAGCAAATGATCTATCTACAATGAAACCAAAGGAATTAATTGGAAATCTTATGTCATATGAAGTAAATATGCAAGCTAAGAAAGATCAAGCTCAAGAAAGAAAGAATGTAGCTTTTCATGCGGAAAAGGAAGAATCAGAGTCTGAAGATGAGGATTTAGCATTTATAGCCATAAATTTTAATTTTTTTTAAGATATAGAAAAAGAAATAAAAACGGATTCAATAAGAATTTCGTGAACAAACCTACATCATCGAATATAGAATGTTTCAACTGTCACAAGAAAGGTCACATGCACAAGGATTGTCTAGAGCAAAAGATGGAGAATCAGAAGCTCTCAATAATAAAAACAAGAGAGAGAAATTCAAAAAGAAGGCATTCTCTATAACATGGGATGATTCAGATTCTTCTTCATCTAAAAGTGAAAATGATAGCAACAATGAACAAGCAAATGTATGCTTTATGGCTCAAGAATCTGAGGTTAGTAATTTAACTTTCGATGATTTAATTGAAGTAAATATTGAAATTTTGAGCACAATAAAAAATCTTAAAAAGAAACTCAAGGAAACTCATGAAAATCAAAACAAAGCTGAATTTGAAAGACATATGCTAAAAGATGAAAAGAAAATTCTAGAAGATGAACTTGAAAAAGTTCAAGAATCTCATTCAAATTCGAAAACTCAATTATCACTTTTAAGTCAAGAAATTGAAACTCAAAAGACAAAGAATGATATAATTGTTTCTGAAAACCATGAGTTAAAAACTAAGATTAGACAAGTTGAGTCAGAAAATAATATTCTTCAAGCTAGATTAGATAACATCACTAAAAATGTTTCTAACTTTCACAACGGAAGAGAAATTTATCTAAGATTTTATAAAATTCTCAATCCTCTTCAAGTAAACATGGATTAGGATATAAAAAGAAGTCAAAAATTCCTAAAAAGAAAAATGCAAAGTTTAAGAAGAATATTGATTCAAAACAACAAATCTTATCAAGAGAACCTATTAAAACAAAAGTAGAAACTAAGATAATAAAAATTTGGGCTTCAAAGATTAACAGTATTTTAATTAGGAATAAATATATTAAAACATTTATGGATAGTGTTCATAATAATAAAAACTATATTTATAAAAAGGACACTGAACCAAATTGGGGTTGGTTTCCTAAACTCTAACTTTTAGAACCCTATTAAAAAGGTAGGTACCAATAATTTCATATTTATTTTCAGGTCCCACTCAAAAAGAAGAAATGGATACTAGACAGTGATTGCTCAAAACACATGACCGGAGACAAAGATATGCTTACAAACATCACATACTTTGATGGTGGCTCGGTTACCTTCGGAGACAATTCAAAAGGCTATATCATTGGCAAAGGAGATGTGAGCAATTATGGTACATCAAATTTACCTTTTATTACAAATGTTTCATTAGTTGAAAATCTAAAACGTAATTTACTTAGCATAAGTCAACTTTGTGACAATGGTTTTAAGATAACTTTTTCAGAAAATAAATGTAGTATTTTTGATCAACACCAAAATCTTTTTTTTTGAGGGAAATAGAGATAGGAATATTTACGTTATAAATATGAAAATTAATCATAATACAAGTATGTGTTTACTTGCCAAAGATAATGATCCTTTGTTATGGCACAAAAGATTTTGTCATAATAATTTTAAAACTATTAGAAAACTTTCTAAAAATGAATTAGTAAGAGGTTTACCTAAAATAAACTTTAAAATAAAAAATCTTTGTGATGATTGTCAAAAGGGAAAATTAATAAAGTCATATTCAAATCTAAGAAAAATATTTCGACCTTACAACCACTGGAATTACTACATATGGATTTATTTGGACCAACTCAATCCACTAATCATAATCGATATGTGTTTGTAATAGTTGATGATTTCTCAAGATATACATGGTCTATTTTCTGAAAAAATAAAAGTGATACTTTTGAGCATTTTAAAACATTTGTCAAAAGAATTCAAAACATTAAAGATTTGAAGATTAAAAATATACGAAGCAGTCATGGAGGCGAATTCAAAAATGAAGCTTTTGAATCTTTTTGTAAAAAGAAAGGAATAAATCATAATTTTTCATTTCCTAGAACTCCTCAACAAAATGGAGTTGTAGAAAGAAAGAATAGAACATTACAAGAATGTGCAAGAACATTATTAAATGGAAGTTTTCTACCAAAACATTTTTGGGCAGAAGCCGTAGCTACTACATGTTATGTATTAAATCGTATATTAATTAGACCATTAACTAAAAATACTTCATATGAACTATTTAATAACAAAAAGCCAAATATATCTTATTTTAAAGTATTTGGATCAAAATATTTTATTTTAAATACAAAAGATCAACTAGGAAAATTCGATCCAAAAGCTAACAAAGGAATTTTCGTAGGATACTCAAAACGGAGTAAAGCATATCGAGTATTTAATAAACGAACAAACATAATTGAAGAAACTTCACATATATCTTTTGATGAAAAATTTAATAAAAATTTGAGTATAAAAGATGATGAAGAATTTATAAATATAGAAAATGCAAACCTTGAAAATTGTGATAATGAACTAAGATCTCCACCAAGAATATTATGAGATCACCCAGCGCAAAATATAATAGGTGAAATGAATTCTCAAGTTAAGACAAGAAGTCAACTAAATCAAATGGGACATGTTGCTTTTATTTCAACAATAGAACCTAAAAATCCTAAAGAAGCATCAACAGACGATTATTGGATTGTTGCTATGCAAGAAGAATTAAATCAATTTGAACGTAACGATGTTTGGGAGTTAGTTGCCCGTCCGAATAATCAATCAGTTATAGGAACAAAATGGGTTTACAAAAATAAAGTAGACGAACAAGGTAATATAACTAGGAATAAAGCTAGACTAGTAGCACAAGGGTATAATCAAGAAGAAGGTATTGATTTTGAAGAAACTTTTGCTCCAGTTGCAAGACTTAAAGCAATACTTATTCTATTAGCCTTCGCATGTTTTCACAATTTTAAACTTTATCAAATGGATGTTAAAAGTGCATTTTTAAATGGTTTTATAAAAGAAAATGTATACGTTGAACAACCTCCTTTATTTATACATGAAAAATATCCGGATCATGTATATAAATTAAAGAAAGCACTATATGGTCTTAAACAAGCACCTCGTGTTTGGTATGAAAGACTTAAAAGTTATTTCCTAAATTCGGGATTTCAAATTGGAAAAGTAGATCAAACTCTTTTCATTAAAAATACTACTAAAGATATTCTAATAGTTCAAATATATGTAGATGATATTATATTTGGTTCGACAAATGAAAACTTATATAGAGAATTTTCAAATATAATGACTAAGGAGTTCGAAATGTCTCCTATGGGAGAATTATCCTATTTTCTCGGACTTCAAATTAAACAATTAACAAATGGAATTTTCATAAACCAAGAAAAATATTGTGCTAATCTAATTAAATGTTTCGGAATGGAAAACACTTCTGCTAAACCTACTCCTATGAGTACCACTACTCATCTCGATCGAGATGAAAATGGCAAAAGTATAGACCAAAAATTGTTTAGAAGTATGATAGGCTCCTTACTTTACTTAATCGCTAGTAGACCAGACATAATGATGAGTGTATGTCTATGTGCACGTTTTCAATCAAACCCTAAAGAATCACATTTACGAGCTGTAAAACGAATTATGCGATATCTTAACTATACTAAAGATTTTGGTCTTTTCTATCCAAAAGAGTGTCCATTCGAATTAGTATCGTTTAGTGATGCTGATTTTGGTGGATCTCGAACAGATAGAAAAAGTACAAGTGGTACTTGTCATTTCATTGGAAAATAACTTGTGTCTTGGTTTAGTAAGAAACAAAATTGTGTTTCGCTTTCCACGTGTGAAGCGGAATATATATCAGCCGCCTTAGCATGTGCTCAAATCATCTATATGCAACAAACACTTAAAGATTTTAATATAAATTTAACAAATTCTATAGTATATTGTGATAATACAAGTACAATAAATTTATCTAAAAACCCGGTAAATCATTCTCGTACAAAACATATTTATATTCGTCACTATTTTCTACGTGATAATATCGAAAAAGGAACCATAAATTTAGAACATATTTCTACCGAAAATCAGATTGTCGATATGTTTACTAAACCTTTATTAGAAAACTCTTTTATAAAATTATGACAAGAGTTAGGAATAATTTCTTTTAAAGATGTTTTATAGCAAATATTATAAAAATTATAAAACTCAGTCGACTAAACAACTCTGCCCAGTCGACTGAATCACAAAAACAAATTTTTTTCAATGTATGTGTTTCAATTCAGCTACATAATACATAATATATTAAAGGATGTCTCTAATCCATCCATTACTAACCAATTTTTTTTAAACCAATGAAACAATGATTGGTTCTAAAACCTTATTAATTTACCACCACATTTTTCTTAGCACTTTTATGCTATATATATACGTTTATACATATGTTATTTTCAAAAATTAAAAAGTTTGAAAATTCTATACAAAAATTTCTTCCAGCAACTCATACTCTCCAATCAACATCAGCTCCTCAGTCGATAACTCACCTACATCACCAAAACTTCCTACGCCAACACCAAAGCATGAACCGGTTTATAAATGGGAAAACTATCGAACTGGCTACACACCGGAATCGAAGAAGGCTAAACGTGGTCTTTTTATCTCACCTGATATGAAAAGAAAGATTGATGAGATTCATCACTTTCAACAACAACAAATTGATCTTCAACGAGAATTATATTTTGAACAAAAAGTAACGGCTAGACAATTAAGCTTTCTTGAGCAAATCGGTTTACGTTTTTATAGTTCAAAGAAAAACGATGTGACTGAGCCCCTACCTCAACCAGTTAGTTCGTATGATCCATCTTTGTCATACCGTACACCAATCGATCCCGTGAATCCTTGGATGTCGCCAGAAACTCCTCAATATAGTCCAAATTCATGGGACAAAAACTATATGGCAAATGAAGGAAATAAAACGCAAAAGAAAAATAGTCCATCTCCAAAGAAATGATTATTTCTGTTGCCAAATCATGTAGTTATATTGTAATATGTCTATATAATTATAATCATTTATTAAAAAATTTTGCTTTAAAAATTTAGAACACCAAAAACTCAAGGTTCAGTCGACTGAACCTTACTGCTCAGTCGACTGAACACAAGGCAGAAAACAATTATACAATAATTCAGTCGACTAAAAACTCTGTTCAGTCGACTGAATTTAATAAAGAAAATTTTCGGCCAAAAATTCAGTCGACTGGACAGACAATTTAGTCGACTGAATGTCATTTCCCAGGCTACTTTTTCCTTTTTACCACCAATTCCTACCTGTACTTTTCACTTTTACCATTCCAAAAGCTCCTTCTTCATCATTATTCTTCAAAACCCTAGCCCCCAATCTTCATAATTTTCAAAATCCCTCTCAAAACTCTCACAAAAATGGCTCCAAAAAGATCAAGGGCTTCAACTTTAACCTCCTCCGAGCCAATTGACGCTCAAATTGCTCAATGGCTTTATGATGGAGTGGCGGTCACACGGTGGAATAAAATGAAGAGTTCTTAGATCTTTGAACACTCCTTCGTTGATTTTCAAAGTCTTCAAACGTACAACGTACAAGCCTTGACGGATCAAGCAGGTTTAACTTCTCTCTTAGACATAAAATGAAATGACCATGCAATCAATCACATTATGGTCAAATTGTTCTATGCAAATCTTAACATTGGCCACCAAACTCCAAGAAATTCAAACGATAGTGTTTGGAGTATGGTGTGTGGCAAAAAGGTATGGTTCTCCCTAGACCGAATTGCACACATATTAGGATCTCCTAACATGGGAAGGAAGCTTGAAGAAATAGAATTTAATCCACATATCCGAGACTGTATAAATCATCAATTTTTGGATGATAACATCAGCATCCGGGATATGAAGTCAACTTCCTTAGGACCAAGAGCAAGACTTCTCCACAAAGCTCTTCTGCGAACAATCACTCCTCGAACGGGCTCATATGAAATTGTATACCCAAACAATTATAAAGCACTATATGCTATTTGGGGGCAATATTCAAGTCAATTGGGTCCAATTAATTCTTGATGAATTTCTTACTTTCAATAATGGCAAAATGCGAACGATATATTTTGAAGAGTATATCATGCAACTTCTTTTCAATGTTGATACGCCATTACCGGAGTCCGAAAATACCATGGTTCATCAAATTAATCATCAGACTATAAGCCTTATGCAACTCCCGGATAGACCTCCTCGCATTATACCTCTTGCCGAATGGGAAGCTAGACATCAAGAACCACAACAACCTCCTCAAGCTCAACATGAAGAACCTTTCGACCATGATGATGAAATTCGTATCATTGAACCAAGTTTTACTACCAATCAATCGTTAGGAATTTTATCAAGAAATCAACAAATTCTTGATAATCGCCTCAAGAAGGTAGACCACAAACTTGATAGAATTAAAGGGTTCTTCAATAAATTATGAGATGCCATCTCATGCACGAGCTCCACTACTACTTCAACCTCCCGTGGCAAGAGTCCGGCAACAACTTTCACATGGACATCATCCGAAGAAAATCCAAGCGGTAGCACAAGTGGGAATAGCGGTGGTCAAGGTGGAAGAGCTTATAGACCACCCACAGGTGGACCCGTTATTCACGAACCAAGGGGAGGGAGAGAAGCCTCATATGATTGGGATAAAGATGAATAACTCTCTTATGGTTTTTTATTTCAAAAACACTAATCAAAAGGCTTGTATAAATAGCCTTTTATGTTTCATTCATGCTACATTCTATGTTTTATTTATTTATGCTACATTCATGCTACATTCTATGTTTTATTTATTTATGCTACATTCTATGCTACATTCTATAGTCATGCATATCAGTGATTGTTTTGACATGTACATATATTCAGGGGGAGGAAATAATGTTACTAACCTTGTTTTGTAGAAAAGACAGTGCATATATTCAGGGGGAGGAAATAATTACATCTCTACACATTTCAGTATTGTCATCAATCAAAAAGGGGGAGAATGTTGATATGCTATATTTTGATCAATAGCAACGTGCTTTAATAAAAAGGAAGAATGATGAAGACCGACGATAGCATGAGTATGATTTAAATATAGGTCTTAGTTTAGATTTATTGTTAAAATCTATTCTCAAGAGCCTTGCACAAACACTAGTACACGTTTCATAAATTTCATTTTCTAGAATAAAAATTCACTGTGCAAAAATCAAAAGTTTAGTAGACTGAACAGGTATGCCCAGTCGACTGAACCTGTTACACATATATAAACATGCACAGTTCCAGTCGACTGAAACACCCTGCCCAGTCGATTGAATTTGTTCCCGAAAAATTTTACTTTACATTTTTCAGTCGACTGAAATCCCTGCTCAGTCGACTGATTTTAAACCTGCGAAATTTTTCTAAAAGGACACATTCTTCCTCCCAAGAGTTGCAACCATTCTCAAATGGAAATGGAAGCATCTCTTTTTCGCATCTCTAGCCAACAAATACATCTCTTCTACACATATAAATACATGGTTCTAACATCTTAAATTCACCAATTCTCTTATGCTTTAATCTCACTACTTTCTTGAACATATTTTATATTCTCTAAAAGTTTTCAAAGCAATCACCAATCTATTGCTTGAATCTCTGTATTGTTTATAACACTCTTTTGATTCATAGCAATTCACATTTCCTAAATCTTCACAAACACATTGCATGCTCTCGAGGATAAGATCATAGGAACATTGTACTATATTAGACTCATTGGTGTTAACAAGAACACAACAAGTCGAATATTGTTTTTTTAATTGAGTTGAAGTTCTCTTCGGTAGTCGAGGCAAGAAACTCAGTTCGATTGTTTGAGTAAGTTGTAAACCTATTCCTCCGGGTTAAGAGAGGGTTTTAGTTAGTAGAATTCCTAACTGAAGCTTAGAGACTGGACGTAGGACTAGAGGTCCGAACCAGTATAAAATCATGGTGTCTACCTTACTTTTACTTACTTTATCTACCTAGATTATTCTATTATTCCATATTACACGATCCTACCGCATAACATCTTTCAGAATCCAGTTGAATTGCCTTTTGATTTTGATTCGAATTTGTATGGCTTGAACTTATTTGCTTTGGTTTCAAATTTCCAAACTTTTGAAAACTTGCTCATAGGCTCTCTCTTTTTTTCTGGTTTTTTAAACTTTGTTTTCAGGAATTTAGTTTGGGAGAAGATTTTGGATTATTGTTTTAGATTTTTGAGGAGGATGGATTTCAAATTTTTAGAGTTGAAGATGACTTTGATTTCTTGGTTTCTCTGGCATGGGAAAATTTTGTGAAGAATGAACACCACCTGACACTTGTTCTTTCTTTTGCATGCTTTCAAAATTAAATTCAAAAGAATCAAATTATCTTGCCACTTGTCCAATTTTATTACACATGTAATTTACATTTGCTTATCTTCTTACAAATATTCATATGTAGCATTTTTTGTGTTTATACCCTTAATTCAAATTATTTTGTAAACTTTATTTTAACCCTTCATGTATATAAAATTTCATATGCCAACATATGTTTTTATTTTAAATGTTTTCATCCTTAATACTTTTACATTTGCACAAATAAAACCTTATCCCAATTATTTTTCACATTACAATCTTGATTTAGTTCAATATATTCATATACATATATTTTTTATATATATTTTACATTCATACATTTCTTACCATTTATTTTTGTACAACTTTTAAAAGAAAAGAGTGATTTGAAAATCTTGATTACATATTAACAAATGATCACATTCATTCATTTACGTATATATATATATATAAGAGAATTCAATCTTAAAAATAATCTTTTGAAAATTAATATATCTTCCAAATATTAATATATTTAAAATTTAGAAAACATTTTTCATTTATCTAAAAGCTTCTAATTTCTATTTTATCTTTAAATTAAATATTTATTTGTAAAATACTTATCCTTGAATTTCAAATCAAAATTTTATTTATAATCTAAATTTTTTATTTATTCTACAAATTTCTGATTAATTGATGAATAAATTCACAAATTAATTTCAAAAACTAAATTAATTGTCAAATGATCTTGGTTAAAATTCAGGGATGTTACAACAATGATGATACATGTTAATTAGATGGCAATGTTGTCTTAGCTAATGTAAATGATTGGCCTTTTTAAGATGTTAAGCCCTAAAGGTTTTGCATTTGCGTACATGATGAAAGATTCAAAATAGTTTGCAACGGAGTTATCTAATGAATTAAGAAACAAATGGTGGTTGAAAACAGAGAAGACACTATATGAAGGAAAATAGTATGGAGGTTCGGTTTGCCATTTATGTATGGCGTTTGGTTAATATTCACTTGACAGTTTCATCTACTCCCGTGTCCAAGTAGAACATGAGTCAATTGCACATAGAGCAATGACACGTGAGTTCTTAGTGCGCATAATTATCAACGAACCAACTGAACTTACTACATTAGCGATTAACTACGTTTTAACTTCCACCAGAGTACATAGCAAATTGTAATGCCTGTAGGCCAAGGAAGAATCTGAAAGAAGCGGTCCTCCAGTATCAAAAGTTACAACTGTTGTTTTAAATAATGTAGAAAGTATGCATAATGATTGGCAGATATAAAATTGTAATTATTGATGCTGCATATATTTCATTCATACACGTTGCTATTTGCAAAAATATGTAGAAATATATAAGCAGAAGTATAGACTAAGACTAATACAAGCAAATTGATAAATTATATACTATGATTTACACACACACAATATATATATATATATATATATATATATATATATATATTAACACTTGATTTTTTTTAAGTTTTTGGAACTAATTATGTTCAATGGATAAGGTGCATTATATAGTTTGGCTATTGCATTTTTCTATGCCAATTGAGTTTAACTGTGATTTATGGTAATTCTAATTTATCTTCCCAAATATATTTCCGGCTATATTTAACTACATATTGCTTTATAATGATGCTAATCTAAAGGAAGATTCAAACACTAGCATCAAGTAATTTTATACTTATTGCATGTTATAATCTTCTTGCGATCAGCATCTGAAGAAATAATTAAAACTTTAGTTCATTATATGCATACTGCATGATAAAGCTAAACAATACGTCTATGGCCTGCATTATCATCTCAACCCATGTTGTGGGACCCTTCAAATTTTGATATGAAATAAACTTTATATCATCTCAACCCATGTTGTGGGACCCTTCAAATTTTGATATGAAATAAACTTTATATGCTACAACCTTCGTACACTTCCCTTCAGTCCAAATCATGCGACCATACAGTTTGCTGCATTTTTACGTAACTGTAAAAAAAAATGGTGTAGCTCACTGACATTTCTACATTAATTCCCTTAGCACTTGATCCGCTTTTACTGCCCATGTTTCCTATATCTGCTCCTTCAACTTTTCCCGCAGACTAGGCTGATACGTACTTTTCCACTCAAAATTTTTAATACGTCCACCACTATATATTATAACCACATCTCTGTTAACAATCTCCGCACACACCACTCTCTATCCTCAATAGCTCATCTCCATAAATTCTTCCGCCTTTGTGAATTCCACTCCAGCATTTAAACTTTCATGTTACTTTTTATGCGAAATGACAAAGGTACTTCTATACTATCTTTTATTCACACATTTACTCTATTCTATCCTATGTCGGATTTTATGGATAAAGGCTCTTTCAGACATATACTTTTTCAAACATATTCTATTCAAAAGGTTTTGCACATTCTTTTTCAGACATATACTACATTCGTTTATGCATAAAAGCTTTTAGCTGTAATAGCTTTACACGAGTTGAGTACGCGAAATATTTGAATACAGTAGACTTTCACAAATTTTACCGTCATTTCTTAAATATGCAAGTTATTCTGTACATGTACATATGTAGGTCAAAGTCCAAAATCTATTTAGTTCTTAATTATCAAGTATCTCATTCCGTATATATACTATACGTATGTTTTTCCACAACTTACCATTTTTTTTTACCCGTAGAACAAATATACACAACAGGGTAAAGAACCTACAGTATCCCCTTTCATAGACAAATTCAAACGTAAAAGTACACGTTAACAAAGCACCTTCAATCCGCTACTGATGAAAAAGTTACTGCTTCATCAAACGTCTCACAGATTAATCTTTCCCACATTGAATCAGACAATGTTAACAAACCAACCCACTCTGTTCATCTTCCTCCGGTTATGAATTTTTTTTGAAACCAACGACAACTTATCAAAATCTTCCAATTGTGAAGCACACTTGACACAATCTGATGAACTCCAGTATTTTCCACACTGTTGTCAAGATGATAAATGGGAAGATTTTTTTACTTCTGAAGTGGTATGCCAAAATTTAATCATTTGATACACACACAGACACACACACAGACACATACACATAGATATATATATATACATACATATACATACATATATGTATGTATGTGTGTGTTTATCCTACATACTAATCACAAATTTTTATTCCCTTATAGATTGAACAATGTGATGCAGCTATTGAATATTTTCTCACGAACCGTACTTAATACAGCTTCAACTCTATGTTAGCCAATAAATTGTCCATTTCCGTGCTTCCATACTTTTTCCTTTAGTCACTATTAAGACAAAGTTATTTGTTTCTGATTTATTTGTTATATTTGCATTAAATTTGTTGTGTATTTTATGTTTTTGTTAATGCCTAAATAAATTTGATCTTATTTTCACGTGCACGCAAGTGCTGTTAAAAAGTTATATATGCGTTCGTTTGTATGTATATATCTTTTTCCGTGCACATAGGTACAAGCCTATGGAAATACCCATGCCACTACGAAATATGTATAAAAAATATTTTCATTTTTCTCACGTGTTACACTTATTAAGAAATCCCTGTCGGCCACTTTAATACTTCCTACATAAAATAAGTCTGAGTAATACGTTGTATATTATAAGTTCTCTAATATAAATGACACTGAATAAAAGGAAATATCGCTGACTTATACCCACATGATGAATAGAAAACAGAGACTGTAGACAGCATATCTCCTGAAAGATCACGCGGTTGTATAAGCAATATTCTGCAATATAATTCAAACCGTCTGTCATGTATATAAACGCAACGATAATACTGTCACCAACAAACACGACATAAATATCTTATTACTTTACTTCAAATACATACGTATACAGAAAAAAATTATTAAACAATTGCTCGGTATTGAAATTTACAAAAATCTGCTCTTTTCATTTCTGAGTACATACGCACATATTCGGTAGATGATGCTTTCAACTACATCGTTGTGTACAGTTGCATAATATTTTTCATGCAAGGGAGTCTCGTGTTTTATAACTTACACGTATCGCCTGTAGTTATCAAGATGGATAGCACTATTTCTGGTCTTGCAGACATTCATCATTGAATCTATGTTAAATTTTATTCTGGATCTTCGAAAAACATGTTCTTAAGTAATCAAATGCTAACCATAAACTAAACTTGGTGACTGTTAATTCTTCTACCTAACACAGCCTTTGCTGCGTAAACATCTTTATTTCTTATTTTATTGATTTCTTTGTTCAGATTTGTCCCCTTTATGGTTATCGTTATAAACTTCATTTCTTATATTTCTTCATATAATTTTCGTGCATTTTTTGTTTTAAATTCAAACGATGGCTTTTGCTAATAAATTTGAAAGTTTGCTCAAACAAACTAGTGGTTCAACTCCATCCATTTACCAAGCAATTAGATGCATGTCATCAAAGCTCTTCATTGGAGGTCTGTAATAAAAAATTACTTTTTTTTTTGAACAGGGAGAAAATTAAAGGCCCAAGGCCCAAAAGAAAATAGTAGCGTAAAATACACCCTACCCGAATCAAACACTAAACCTTAGCTAACAACACCATAACGCCTCAACACCGAAACAAACAGAAACCCTAGAAAACAAATGCGAAAATAAATAAGCCATGGCGATATGAGGCAATTGCAATATAATCGAGAAATCATGGTGGCTTCCAAACAAATCTCTTCCTCTTGCTATCTTCATCAATGACGACGAGTGGATCTCGGATTAATGTTCGCAAAACAAGCAAAACATTGGGATTCTGAATCAAATGCGTGCTATTATTCACGAGATGCTCAGATGTAAGCCAGCCTTTGTCATTTGAGGGATTACGAGCAGAGTTGTCGTGAGTCTCGTGAATCTCAGAACTAGGAAGGGCCACTTGCTTTTTATGCTCAGAGAGTGAGCAGCAATCGGTATAATCAATTGAGGAACTCTTGCTGCAGTTGACAGCAACTAACTCTTCTAACTCTTCACTAGAAAGCTTGCTGGATTCACCTTTGTCCCAAGCAGATAAGTGATAGAAGTGATTGTCTATGTTGCTTTTGTAGAAATCAGTCGAAACTCTCTGATTACTCATGACTCGATGCAAAATCCTGTCTTTATGCAGGAGATGATCGGGATATGCCTTGTGCTTAAGTGTGCGGTAGCCTCCGCCCCTATCAGGTAGGTTAGAAAGATCAGTGCTTAAAGATGTAGTATTATAAGGCACTTTGTTAAAATTAAAATAAAAAACACTTCCCTTTCCTTTTTCATGGCAGGAAAAATTGCTGATTTGCTGGTAGACGTGGCCGCCACCAAAAAGTGCAAGCTCCAGATTGGGTCTGCTGAGGCAATTCGATCTCTTCATCCAGTGAATGCCACTGTGGTGAAGAGGTTTGCTTCGAGGGAAAACAAAATCCCAATTCTCGTTTTGTAAGAAATTTTCAAGTTCCCCATCATAGTTATCAGCACTCCTAAGAATTTGATTGAATTTTTCTGAATGATTTTGGCTGCTTTCAAATTTTTTGAGAAGAATTTGGCTTTCCATGTCAATTGTTTTCCAAAGTTGAATGCTGTCTGTCTCTTTTTGAGTATGTAATCTTTGATTTCTTTCTTTCCAAATGTGAAAGATGGTTGACGTAAAGGTGATGCTAGAATATCTGAATTCCTTTGATTTTTCTCTGAAGTTTTCCTGAATATATTTGATGCTTTCTTTGATGCTTTGAACAGCCTGATGCTGGTTGATTTTAAGTTTTGATTTGGCTATGAACCAAATATGTTTTGAGAAACACAATCAAAAAATAAATGGTTTATACTTTCATCCTCCTGTTTGCATAATAGGCAAATAGTCTCCCCATTTTTATTCCATTTCAAGCACCTGCCTCTAATAGGTAGCCTATTAATAACAGCAAAAAAGCACAATGGGACATTTTTGGGCAATTTGATTTATTCCAAATAACATTATACCAATCTACTTCACTTTCTTGGCCACGAATATATTCCCAAGTTTTTTTAAAAGAAAAATTCCCTTTTTTTGAAAGTCTCCAATCCCAAGTATCTTTGTGCAGATTGGGATTAATAGTAATCTTTTTAATGGCTTCATTAAAGGTAGAAGCTGCTGGGTGATTAAAAGTATTCCAAAAATTGTTTTGAATAATGGTATTAACTTTATCAAAAGTCCCACCAAACCAACGCAAACTATCCCAGCCCAAAAGGCTGACCAGAGATTTCCCATGAATCCATGGATCAAACCATAAACTGGTTTGATTACCATCCTTGAATTTCCTATCCAGAAGTTTTAGACCAACTTCCCTACAACTCAAAATATTTTTCCATGAGAAAGAGTAATGATTTTCAGATTTTGCAGTCCAAAATTTTTTATTTTTAAGATATTTAGCTTTCATCCATCTAGCCCAGAGTGAATTTCCATTGACAAATTTCCAAAAAAGTTTAAGCTTACAAACCTCACTCAAATCATTTATATTCCTAAGGCCCAAACCCCCAAATTTCTTTGGTTTGCAGACCACATCCCATGCTATTTTATGCTGTTTTCCTTTCCAAATAAAATTAGCACGGGATTTTTCCAATTTATGAATAGTTTTAGCTGGGATATTATGAGCTTGAATCCAATACATTATGATTGCAATGATGACAGTATGCGTTAATTCTATCCTACCAGCCAGGGACAGAAGCTTATAAGCCCAACCCTCAAATTTATTTTGAATTATGTCCAACAATCTAGTGCAATCAGCATCATTGATTTGATTAACACTCAAAGGCAATTCCAAATATTTTACTAGAGGATTGCCCTCTTTAAATTTAAGAATGTTAAGAATTTCGGTTTTATTGTTGCAACCTTTGCTGAAATAAATTTTACTTTTAAAATCATTAACTTTCAGACCAGCATGAGCTTCCATATTCAGAAAAAATTTCAATATGGCTTTAGCATTATTAGAGTCAGCATGTAAAAATAATAGAAGATCATCTGCATATAACAAGTGGGTAATGGCTGGTTTGATTCTATTAATGGGTTTAATATTTCCCTTGATGATTTCAATTTCCATTAGGATAGAGAAATATTCCATAGCAATAGTGAATAAGTAGGGAGACAGTGGATCCCCTTGCCTAATTCCCCTATTGCTATGGATAAAACCCTTAGGAGAACCATTAACTAGAATTGAGAAAGAAACATTATTGATGCATTCTTTAATAAGAGAGCAGAATTTTTCATCAAATCTCATTTGTTGCATCATGTAAATAATAAATTGCCTATTAATTTTATCAAAAGCTTTGTGTAAATCAATCTTGACACACATAAGATCGCATTTTTTATTATTAAAGTTTCTAATTAACTCATGGGCAAGAAGAGTATTTTCCATAATAAGTCTGCCCGGGATGAAAGCGCACTGATTTTTAGAAATTAAAATTTTAAAAATATTTTAATTCTGTTACATAAAATATTAGCAATGATTTTATAAATAAAATTGCAACAAGCAATAGGTCTGTAATCATCTAGGCTATTTGGAATTTGAATTTTTGGAATAAGAGTGATAAAAGTGTGATTAATTTTTTTTAAGAGTCTACCAATATAAAGAACTCAGAGATAGAATCAAAGAGAAAACACTTTATTTCTTCCCAGTGAGTTTTGTAGAATTTTGCACCAAACCCATCAGGGCCAGGGCTTTTATCATTATTAGATTGAAAGATAATGTTTTTAATATCCTCTAAACATATAGGAGCAAGAAGAATGTCTTGACTATTAGAGTTCAATATATATTTGGTTTCAATAGTAGGAAAGTTATTTGTACAGCTATTTGAATTGTAGAGATTAGTAAAATAATGAATAGCTTCTTTTTCAATGCAAGATTCTTCATTGATGACATTACCCTTAACATCAATGATTTTACCTATATCATTTCTAAATTTTCTGCTAGACATCCTAGTATAAAAAAATTTAGTAGCTTCATCACCTTGTGTGAGCCAATCTACTTTAGCTTTCTGCTTCAAATTCATAGATTGCACTTGAAGGGACATAATTAAATTGTGTTGAGCTTCAAAAAATTTGTTGACATTATCACTGTCTGAGCAATCATGATCCAAGAGATTCTGCCTTATCTTGCATTCCTCTCTAAAATGAGATACATTGTTTTTATTTCTGAGTTTATTCCAATTTTTCAAGTTTTCTTTCGTAGTTTGAAGGAAATTGCTAAATTTATACTGGGCAGTGCCCTGTATCTCAAAAGACAAACTGTTTTTGATGATATCTTTGTAGTTATTATCATATACCCACCCATTGATAAATCTGAAAGGAAACTTTTTGTTAGAAGAATAATTTTGAGTGAGAAGATTTGAATTGGGGTATGATCACTAGAGGCTTGAGGAAGAGTGTAACATTTAAAAATTTTGAAACAGTTAGTGAAGTGGAGGTTAAGAAGTATTCTGTCAGGTTTACAGTGAATGTTTCTAAAAATTCTAGATTTTCAAGTATATTTATTATCAAAAATAACTAGTTCATAAAGGCCAGTTTTAAGTAAAAAGTTACTTAAAAAATCAGTTTTTTAGAAGGAAAAGGAATCCCCCCTCTTTTTTCATGAGCATGCATAATAGTATTAAAATCACCAAGAATAATCCATGGAAAATGAATATTAGAATTAATCTGAACAAGATTCTCCCAAAGTTTTTGTCTTTCATACTCACTATTAGATGCATATACAAAGGTAATTTCAATTTGAAAACCACCTTTATTAATACATTTACAGCGAATAAATTGATAATTAACAAAATAATGGGTAATATCCCAAATATTAGGATCCCAAATGATCAATATTCTACCATTTCCCCCCATCTGATTATTGTTAACAATATTCCAATTATTTAAGTATTTGATATGATAATCTTTTATCTTAAAATCATCTAATTTATGTTCAAGCAATCCAATCATACTAGGATTTTCAGTCCTAAGAAGATGAGACAGGTCTAATCTTCTTTCAGAAGAATTGAGATCTCTGACATTCCAAGAGATAATAGACATAAAAGATCAGATTGAAATAAAATAAAAGGATACAGAAAAAGTATACATGAAGCAGCAGCAATTAAGCACTATGGCTGCTCTCTTCTTCAAAGGATTCTATTCTTTTCCCTTTTTTCTTATATGAGGTTTTGCTGAATACTTTTAGTTGATCTTCCCATTTGTGATTTTTGATGTTGTATTTCTTTCTGAATTCACTGTCTTCTGAATTTTCAGAGATTTCATTTTCTACTATTTCTTTAATACTTTTCATCTTGCCTTTTTTCTTATCCTTGCTTTGTTTTTTGTTCTTCCTTGGGACAGAGACAGAATTTGTAATCAAACTAACTGCCATTTGAATATTGTCTTCGGAATTGGAAATTGAATTTTTGAAAATTGGGGAAAGATGAGATGCAGGATGACTGATATTGGGGTTAACAGATGGTTCCTTGCTTAAGATATTGTTAATGTAAGAATCATCATCCAAGTTCATAACCTCTGTAACAGTTGGGGCCATATTTTCTTGGAAATTTGTATCTTTACCAGAATTTTGAGAAATAACAGTGTTGATCTCTGAACTTGCAAATGCTTCAGGAATGATTTCAGAATTTTTTCCTATATTAGTCATGGTTTTGGTGCCTTCTTGAGGATCATTTTGATTTTGAATAATCTATGATTCTTCAATATTTTTATTTTCCCCCAAAATGTCATTATGATTGGGATCATTTTTATTGATGAGATCTGTAAATGAATTTCCAGATTTGTCTATTCCTTCCACTGCATAGTTGCTATAATTCATTTCTGCATTCACTTGACTACTTTGCTTTACTTTCCAAACCAAAATAGCATCACAGCTTTCTATTGTGTGTCCAAAACAAGAATATGTTTTATATCTGGGAGGGATCCATTCGTATTCAATGTTTTGGATTAAATTCTCCCCATCATGCAAAGAAATAGTAACTTCATTGGGTAGCTCTGTGTCTGCATTAATTTCAACCAAAATTCTTGCAAAGGAAAGTCTAGATTCTTTAACAGTGTGTTCATCCAATTTGAGAGGAGTACCCACCACACTGGCAATAGCACTAAGAATTTCACTATCCCACAGTCTGAGATTTAATCCGGGAAGTTTAATCCATATAGGCATGGTAGTAAGTAAGTCTCTGTCAAGATTGAGTGTATTGCTCCATTTTTCCATGATGATAAGCTTTCCATTAATAAAGAATGGACGCCCATTGATTGCTTTATCACAATCTGTAGCATTTGTGAATCTGATTAGGAAGAAACCATTGTTACGAGTGAAGATATCAAAATTTCCAGTGGGATTACATGTTCTAGCAATAACTGCCTTGAAGTGATGATAAGCAGGTCTATTGCCGAAAACATAGGCAAGAACTGAGAAACTCCACTTACTCTCAGCCCTTCTACTGGCCTCCGCGCTCATCACCACTATTTTCTTATCATTAATGGATAAAGGAGCTACATATTTCAAATTAAAGTCAGAATTCGAACCTCCATTTTTAATCATTTCTGCCCATGAAGAGGGTTTGATCAGGTTAGTAATAGATTGGGAAGTAATTGCATTGTTTTGGTTGATTCTTGCATTGGATCTAGAATTACTGAAATGATTTTCTGGAATTGAGCCATCCTGATTGATTCTTGTCATATTTCTTGAATAGATTTTATCAGAAACTGCATTTCTTGAATTGAAGAATCCATTATTTGCATATCTGGAATTCTTGTATTGATGAGAGGCTTTGTCTGGAAATTGCAGAGTAGAATTTTTATTCTTCTGATAAGATTTTCTATCTTGAACAATCTGGAAACCTTCTAAATCAATAACAGGCCCTTTCTTTGGCTGAGGAGGTTCATGTAGCAGCGACAATGGATTCAGTGGAGGTGGAGGAGAGCGAGGTGGAGAAGTATCAAAAGACCTATCAATCTGATCTAGGCCGTATATGGGATTATTAAGAAGATTACTGTAGGCAGCCATGGCTGCAAAGCTTGATTTCTTATTTTGGTACACTGGAATACATGTGTAGTATTCGACAAAAAAAACTATCTTCTTTTAAAAAAAATCTGCATATTTTAGTGCACAGACCTGACCATTTTAATATACAATGAAACTGGAATAAAAAGATGCTTGAAACTTATTTCGTAATTCATTTCTTAAAGTAATCAGTTGGAAGTTTTATATATTTGCTGATAACACTGATACCGCCTTGAATACATATTTTTTTACAAATTTAAGTCTACGCTTGAAAATGAATTGTAAGATGGTTGAATGTTATTACCCTACCAGTAACGTTTATCAGTACCAACCTCTACATATTTTATACTTATTTCAAACGTCCACAGTTTGGTACATATCAATTTTCATGTCAGTACCTGTTATTATGTCAACTGCACTTTTGCTTACTATATATACTATCTTATAGCTAAACTAGATCCATTCTACACTTTAACGCAACGATATATAATAAAATTTCACCCATTTACTAAATATCTACAGTGTACATCCCGGATCTAACTATTTCAACAACGTTTGCCTGCTCATTTTCAGCATTTATACCAACTTACGTAACCGTTGATTTACCTATGTATACATACTTGCCAATAGACTGTCCTTCACTTACTACTGTACTACCGTTTCTGCTACTGCCATATATCTATGCAAATCAGTCATTAAAAAATCTTATCTTTGCTGCTATTTATTACCTCTTCTGTTTATCTCAACATTTAATGGAACAGGAACAAAGAGAAAGACGTAGACTTAATCAATGAGCTAGACGTGCATACGCAGGCGAAATACGTATTGCAAATAGACGAACTCGGTTGAGTGAAGGCTTCCACAGTCCAGGTTTATCAGGTAATTATTTTTTCTTCCCCTCTCGGTCCTCACAACGGTCACACCAACTCTACACCTCAGTTCCTATACTCGATTACTATACTATGTAGCACATTTAAATATTTCGTACTTATTTTTAAATTTATCATCTCTTGGTCCACTTCGTAGTACAATTTACTTTACTGTGTGCCTATTCTGTATGTTTTGCTTAAGCTATCCAATTTTTCACCCAATAACGCGTACGGCGGTACACATGTCCCATTATTTGACGAAAAATAAAATAGACCACTGTAAATAACGCTTTTAACACTACAAAATAGCCATATAAAATTGATATAACCCCAACCGCACGTAGCTTATAGCGGTACTACTTAGAGCTAATAAATTATGAATAGGAAAATGTCACACGTCTAAGCTACTACTAGGTTCTAACTCCTACATACTAGGCTGTAATTCGAACACAAAAATAATTTTAACAAGCCTTAGGCATCCTTTCCAATAGATATGATTACTATCTTCAATATTTGTCATCCCTACATTTGATACTATTATATATATGCATAAAAGGACGGTCATTCATCAGTTGATAAAATGTGTACGCATATTTAACTTTTGTCTTCCATAAGGTTTTTCGAACTAAGCTGTATTACACCATCAAATATCAATAGTTTTCAAACAAAAGGGTAGTATTATAATAAGCAGTTTGGGAACAAAATTTACATTTAGCCAAGAAAATCATGATGATACTTCTTCCGCATATTATAGTTTTCAAAGGTCAAACACCCAAACAGAAACACACATGCATTAGGTGTAGGCGTGTGTACAATATGACAGACATGTAAGCAAAGTTGTGCTACAAATAAACAGTTGCAGATGTATTTTTAGTTCAGAGCAATGATGTAGCATAGTGTATATAGTGTATCCAACCGTGAATTTAAGATATCATTAACATATGACTAAATTTAAGGCACGCAAAAGCACATACTTTATCCAAACCGATGGATTTAGAACTAACTCAATACTGGCTTGGTCATAGAAATCAAGGAGTCATAGAAGAAAATCATTTGAACTCCAAATATCATATCAAAGGCAAACCAAACTAACGAATATAGAATTAGCTAGGCAGCAACATACATGTAGTTCATAATTAATTTCGATAGCTATTTTCACTTTTCAAACCATTTTTTTTTCCTCTTTTCACTGTTTATTTGTGTATATGTGTTGATTTCATACTGTTAGTAGAAAAACCATATATTTGAACAGTAACAGTACTGTAATCCAAAACCAAGCTACTGAAAATTTTAAAGCTAATCTCTTTGCATAATGTTTATATACCATAATCTGTGTACCAAAATTGTTTTGGTATTTTGGTACAAAATGTACAGTTGATCACGTTAAAGATTAATTTGGAATATCAATTTTGTTTCTTAGTTAAAAATTAAATAAAATATTAAAACCATTAATTCCATATTTTATCATCATCTGTGTTTTAGAAAAATGAAACTGCCAAAATTACATACTGCAATTACTGTGAGATAGCAAGCAATTTAGATAATCCAAAATGACTTGCCTATATTGGAATTCCCTGCAAATTAAAAACTCTAATGTAAAAAAATCAACAGTTGGCCAGTATTAAAAACCATTAGTTCCATATTTTATCAACATCCATAATTCAGAAAATGAAAATGTCGAAATCACATGCTGTAATTTCTGTGAGACGGCAAGCAATTCAGATAATCCAAAATGACTTGCCTATATTGGAATTACCTGCAAATTAAAAACTCAAATGTAAAAAATCAACTACAGACCTTAACATTTGATGATTTTTACCGTTTTTAAGCATAAAATTTTGGATATTAAAGGCGAATCCACCAATACAATTCTTTATCTCCAAATATAATACAGATATATTGCTGAAAAGTGACAAAACTTGAAAGAAGAAAAATTATGCTAAAAAGACCGACTAAATCAAGTAGGAAACATAAAGGGGAGTCTAGGATGAATGGCAAGGAGGATTCGAACTTTACATATTTACTCTGTTAAATCATATCAACAATATAAAAAATCACCTTAGGAAAATTGGTATTCCTATCACTTCTCGGTGTAGATGCTGCCAAGCTGGTAGCTTCGAAACTCTCTTTCACCTTTTTTTTCAAGGCAATTGTGTCAATGTTGTTTGGTCTTTCTTTGGTAACCTAGTTGGCTGCAATGGTCCTGCCAACTCCATATCTGAGCTCTTGCAACTCTGGTGGACTGGTATTGTTGGGAAGACTGTTTGCTCGATTATTTTTCGTCTTATCCCTTCTCTTATTTGTTGGCACACTTGGTGCGCCCGTAACAAGATGATTTTTGAAGAGGCGCCTATGGATTCTTCTGCTATCATCCGGAGAGTGCGCAATGACATCTATCTTGCTTTTAGAGGTCGTCCTTTCAGGAAGTCTATTGGTTCCAGATCAGCTTTTCTTGCTAGGTATTTCGACATTGCGATCGAGATTGCTGCTCCTAGGTCAGGTATTGGCTGAGGTTTATCTTGTTTTACATAGTTCTGAGGGTAGTGGAATTTCTTTGTTCTTGTGTCTTTCTTTTTTATTTTTTGCATACATATTTCCTTACCTCCCACGGGAGGTTGCGACTATTTTTGATTATTCTTCCAGTTATGCAGGTGATATAGTAGATTTACAGGGACTAACTGTTTCACCCTGTTATCCTGCACCGGTGCTTTCTCCTTTAGGTTGCGGTTTTTTAGATCTTTTGATCTAATTGATAGGCTTTCATTTCTAAGTCTTTATACCCCTTCTGGGCGGTGGCCTTGCCGGAGCTCAGTTTGGGCGTATGAAGGGTGGTGGCCTTGCCGGAGCTCTTCTAGATCTCATATGTTCCCTTAGCTTCGTTGCTTTTGGTTTTCTTGTTTTCAGTCATTTCCGATATGTACTTATTCTGTAAAAAAAAATCTTAATATATATACATGTTGTTAAAAAAAAAACAATATAAAAAATCTGATAATAACTAATCAATTAATCGACTTTCCTTTAAGATGATATCAATTTAACTAAAAACAATACCATATTGTAGCAAAGCTATGATTTTTGAATGTAGAAGCTGTTGTTTCCTTTTTATTAATAATGCCATCTCAAATTTGATGCTCGATGATTATTACTCGCACAACTAAAATTTAAAATTCTTGCACATATAACTATTACGCCATAGAAAATTTACGTTCTTTCACATTTAGCATACTTTTAGAGGTTGAACAACAATTACATGTACCGTTTAATCAGTATCATCTTGCAAAAGGAAACACTACATTACAGATTACGATATTTTGTTTAACTACTCTATTACTATTACTTCGATGTTCTACTTACTGCTGTATAACTACTGCACTGAATACTAACTTTATTTTTTTAGGTTCTTCAATAACAGGGGAGGGCGAAGAAATGATTCTGCGGACTGTATTACGCGGTAGTCATAACCGTGGTCGAAATTTTAGAGCAACCATTCCCTACCACAAACATCGACTTTCGCAACCCACTTACTGTGATTTTCCATGCTAAAATATTTTTCCATGAAAGCTTACATAATTGTTGCTCTGGAGGTTCCATCGACATTCATCGTCCTACCACTACACCACAACAGTTACTGAGCTTATTCCAAGATCAAGGTGAAGTGGGTAACCATTTTCGAATAAACATCCGATCTTATAATAATGCATTTTCATTCACGTCTATGGGTGCATCAATTGACAATAACGTGGCCAATGCTAGAGAAGGAGTTTACACATATCGCGTGCAAGGTTCAATATATCATAGTATTGGAAGTCTTTTACCCTTGGCTGGAAGTAGACTAAGATATTTGCAGCTGTATACATATGACACTGACCATGAGATTGAAAACCAACTTCAAGATAGTGAAGCAATGAGATTGGAGATAATTATGATTTTGAAACAAATTTTAAATACTCATAACCTATATGTCTCCATACTTCGGCAGTTGGGGCACCAACCTGACGTGCAAATATGTAGAATCAAAATCAAAGAGATCACAATAGATCGACATCTTCATGAGCTGCCAACCACATCCCAAGTAGCAGGTATAATAATTGGAGATGAACCAGACAATTTGCAAGGTCGAGATATCATTGTTGAGACAATAAGTGGAAATCTACAGAGAATATCAGATATTGTAGGTTTTTACGATCCACTACAATATCCACTATTGTTGCCTTACGGTCATCATGGATGGGATTTGAGCATCCATGAAAATGGAAATACACCTATAAGTTGTACATCTTACTACTTTCATATTTTACAGGTACGTATAGCCTATTTGATATCCAATATTATTTGTTCATAAATAACACAAAACTTCATTTATATCAACATCAGTAACAATGTTACTTACATTTTGTCTATCGCCTACACACAAAGATACGACCAGAAGAGACATCACTTATACTGCTTGGTGGTTTTCTATTTCAACAATATGTCGTTGATATGTATGTAAAAATAGAGACAATCCAGCTAAGGTTTCTTCGCAACAATCATACTACTATCAGAGCGAAGTTATACCAAGGTTTACAAGATGCCTTAGCTACTGGAGAAACATATATCAGTAAGTTTCTTTACCTCCTTCATTCAACCATTTGTTGTTCCTAGTAATTACTAACCGCTTATTTCACTACCTATGACTTTTCACACATTAGGAAGTGTTGATGTCAAGAAGATTCTTCCTTCCTCCTATATTGGTAGTCCACGATATATGCATCAAAGATACCAAGATGCAATGGCATTAGTGCGAAGGTATGGAAAGTCTGACTTATTTATTACTATGACATGTAATACAAACTGGGTAGAAATTACACAAGAATTGCTTCTCGATCAATAACCACAAGATAGATCGGATTTAACAACTAGGATTTTTCGATCAAAACTAGAGCAACTTAAAACTGACCTATTTGACACATGTGTTTTAGGTAAAGTCATTGCACATGTCCACGTTATTGAATTTCAAAAAAGAGGACTACTGCATTCTCACATTCTACTTATCCTAGATGAAAATGATGAAATTAACAATCTCAATGATTATGATGCTTTAGTTCGCACTGAAATTCCATGCACACATTTAGAACCCAAACTACACAATGCTGTAATGAAACATATAATTCATTATCCATGTGGACATTTCAACCAAAGAGCTGTCTACATGAAAAATAACCACTGTAAGAAGGGTTTTCCAAAAGCTTTTTCTCCATTTACTTTACAAGGAACTGACTCTTACCCTATTTATAAAAATGCGACAACGGAATACAATATCAAATTGGAAGCCACATAACCGATAATCGTTGGATAGTACCTTATAATCCTTACTTACCTTTGAAATATGATTGTCATATACATGTTGAGATTTGTTCAAGTATTAAATCTGTGAAAAATCTCTACAAATATGTTTACAAAGGTTCAGACTGTGTTTCTATAGGATTATCCAGTACATCTGATGATAACGATGAGATTTCAAAATTTGTTAATTCTAGATGGATTTGTGCTCCAGAAGTTTTATGGAGAATATTTAAATTTTCCCTAAGTAATATTTTACCGTCTGTTACTGGCTTACAAATACATTTACCAAACAGATAACAATTATTATTTCGTGAAAAAGAGCACATACACACTATTTTGGATAATCAACATAGATCTAAAACAATGCTTACTGAATTTTTTTGTAAAAATGTTTTTGATGAACAAGCACTTCAATATTTATACTATGAGTTTCCTGAAAAATATTGGTGGGATTCTACAAGTAAGCAATTGAACCGTAGGCAAAATAACCGTAGGGAAATTTATAGAATTTACACTATATCTCCCACTGAAGGAGATCATTACGATTTGCGCCTACTATTAACACATGTTAGAGGTCTTCTATCTTTTACTGACTTACTAACAGTTAATCGAATAGAATATAACACATTTAAAGAAGCAGCTGAACATAGGGTTTACTTGAAAATGATGATAGTATAAAGGATTGTTTGAAAGATGCTTCAAACACACATATGCCTAATGCTTTAAGAAGATTATTTGTTACAATTTTAGTATACTACTAGCACGAACCCGTGCTTCGCACACGGAAATGGAAAAAATATAGTTGTGTAAGTTGTATAAGAAAATAATGGTGAAATTTGTGCATAGAAGGAAATATACTTCTAAACTTGGGTCACAATTTGTGGGTGTATCTTGCTTGCTATCTTTTAAGCCACATCCATCTTGTAATTATAATGTTTGAATAATAATTATAAGGTTTGACTAAAAATTGTTGTATTTTTCATTGTTTTGGCCTCAATTATGAACATGGTTGAAAGTTTTTAACATATAATATTTCATTGATTACTTGGAAGGTACAATGCATATCATATAAGCTTTTTCTATGTTTTTTTGGTAGTATTCGTAGATTAAACGGTGTACTTTTCAGTACAGTTAATTATTGCAAAAGTAGCGGTAGGTTAGGAAAAGTATGGATGATAATCCCATAAACTCAATGAGCAACACCGCTGTATAATTAATTTATGAGCAAGACGTCGTGTATAAAATGTCACAGGAGGTAATAAGGTAAAACGCAGGCTCATAGTAGTATACAATTTGCAACAGGTAGAGACCTACAAATATAGACCAAGCGGGTGGAAGGAAACATAATTAACATAAGGGTATGATGATATAATTTATGCACCAACTGTAGTTATATGATATATAATATTCCTCTTTGTTTGACAAACTTGACAAACGTTGTAATAATGCATATATAGTTTCACATCAGATTAAACACATGTTCACTTTCACAGTAATGAAAGCATGCAATCAGATGCAAGAAAGTTTAAGTGTAACAATTAAACACCAAAGTTCAAATGACGTCATAGTGCAAAATTACTTCAGCCATGTTACATTGTTTGAAGCAGTCCTCAATCTTCTTCACTACCTGCATGAAAAGGCAAAATGTTGCTTATGTAAATGTGTGGAAAAAGGCTAAAAAATAAACTCAAACAACCAAAACAAAACCACGTTACATTGTTTGAAGTAGTCCTCAATCTTCTTCACTACCTGCATGAAAAGACAAAATGTTGCTTATGTAAATGTCTGGAAAAAGGCTAAAAAATAAACTCAAACAGCCAAAACAAAACCTGTATTTTTAAATTTTTTTTGAATATGCTTAAAGTTTTTCATGGCAGCAGCCAAAAAAAGAGCATAGAACAATTTTAAGTAGTACATTGTGACATTCAGATGTTTAGTAACAGTTAAATTGATAGTTACGATTTGGTTAAAAAAAAGCTACTACCAGAATGAAGGGTGTTAGAATGAAACAATTGCAAATTTTTTAACGTGACGTTCCTGTTTAGGCTTTTGAACCTACGACAGTCAACTTCAAATGCAATTCGGGTTCAAGGCACTTCACTAATGCAGAACTAATTGTCTCATTCGGCCCCAGAAGTTCTCTTAAACTTCACTTCAATCCTCTCATATTACCTGCAGGAGTTACACTTTAGCTCACTTCAGGTTTCAGTCCACTTCACTTGCTCGTTAGCTTATACCAGTTGCATTTCAACTGCAGCCGCTAAGTACTATCTAAAACTACCATTAGACGTCTCATTCAAGCCAGGTAGCCACCAGTACAGTTCAATTGCCTCTTTTAGCCTGTCCTAAAGCACAAACTCATGAAGTTCAGCCCACATTATGTTTTATCTGCTCTTCAAGCTATGCGGTCAGCACTGTCAACTGCCTCTACAAAGTTGTCCCAAAGTTCATGCTCACGATTATGCACATACATTATCCCGAAGTACACGCACACCAAGTTCATCTTGGCATGTACATAATCCAGAAGTTCAACTACCTATTCATGACCACCAAGATCGGCTCAGCATACATGTACGTAGCTAACATTCAATAGCCAGTTAATGTATCGAAGCGCAACCACCAATGCACTTTGTTCAACCGACTCTACCAAGCTATCCCAAAGCCCATGCTCACCTATCATTCTTTTACACGGATTTCGTGTCATGAAAAACTTTATTTTTCTGATTTCGCAGAACACGAACTGATGATAAGTTATAGTATATAATCATTTTGAAGACCGCATCCTTTGTGTTCTGCGCATGATGTTGTATCAAAGATATAAATTTATCAAATGCCATAGTAAAAGAAGTGTTTGTAAATAAACATGTATATCATATTATTAAACATGCTTTTCATACTTGAAACTTAACAGCCTAGGAAGAAAACATTTTACAAACGTTATGTATGTTGCACTACTGACTTTAAAATTTTAGGACGTCACATCGAAGAAAGCCTTCATCGCCAATACATGCTGATGGACTTTGTTTATAAATTCCAAAGCTCATGTGTTTCACTGAGTATGACTAAACGATGAGAGTTTTTATCAAAATATTTGAGTAATATTTGAATTATGTAAATGTAGGTATGGTCTAATTACCGATTATATAATCACAAATAACAAAATATAGCATGATAATTATGTAATCGTATATTAAACATGTCCAATAGGTATTCTTATGTAAGATTCAAACAACTTCAACACTTGCATTGGATATCGACTCCAATAGAAGAAGGGTTAACTACATAATTCATCTCCTTCGAATCTATAAATGAGGGTCCACGGTTTATAATATTTGACAAAGTTTATTGTAATAAATAATCTTACATGAATAAAGGCTGTAAGCTGCTATAAGTTGCTAGATTTTAGATTAAGGAATCATTGTCTCCCAGATCTATTGTGATATTAAAGGTCTCGTCTTAGCCTTGTACTCCGGTGTACTTAAATGTATTACCACAATAGGTTAGGCATTTGCAGTTGTTGACAGCGCAAGCAATCATTGATTAGGTTTCCTACTCCACGGGATATGCCTTAGGTACCCTGGATATTCGCATTAATAACAAATGTCATATTCATTAGGATTTCTGAAAAACATGTAGTAAAAATGATCATTATGGAAAAAAAATTCTCCTCGTCGCATATATTTGCATAAATTTGATGAGATGACTACCTATGCCAAAAGGTAACATTATTCAGCTTAGTAATTATATTCATGAAAAAGAATTGAAGATCAAGATCTTGTAATAGATGCACAAAAAGATGTTTACTTTGAGCACACAGACATAAAGTAAAATTATTGTAATTATTCTACACATGCGAGACATAAATGTTAAATTTATTAAATTATATCAAGTTGTGAAATTTAATAAATATAACACCATATTTAAAATGAGAATGACAGTTGAAATCATTCGATAATGAAAATCTGAACCACTAATAGGATTAAAAAATGTGAAAGAAGATGTAAAATATTACATATATACTGTGTGGGAAAAAGAATCTATTTCTGGTAATAAAAATGGACTGGTATATGGATGAGGCCACACATTAGCCTAAAAAATTTAGGTTTCAAGAGAGTAAACTAAGAAAATGTAAGCTAACATTGTAGTGGAAAAAAATTAATATTACTAAGGTAATTCATTCACTAAAAAACATTTTCATATTAAATGATTTGAACAATACATATTCATTTATCCTTCAGTTATGCTGTTAAAAAATTATAATTAAACAAATCAGTAACTTGGACCATGAGCCATGCAATTACTAAAAAGAAACCAACAAATTTATCAATCCAATGTTGAAATTTCAATACTCAAATGACAGAGTGAAACCAAAAAAGAACCTGAATCAGCACTGGTCACAACATGGGCCTCGGCGACAAAATGAAAGTGTCTGTTTCTTTAAAACAACTTGAAATTTGTTTAATTCAGCAAGCACCTCTAAAGATCAGTTGGACATAGCTGGCATTGTTTGATTAAAATTCTATAGTAAATTAAGCACAGTAGAGGATAAGGCATAATGATAAATGAAATTAGGCATTTGACTACAAAAAGCAAAATTCACAAACCACAAATTGGAAATGTTACCACATGAATAATACCAGCACATGTTGATTTTGCTTCTGTGCAAGCACTCCCAGCCTTACCTAAAACTTTACAGGTTCAAATTATTATGTCACTAAAAGAATATATTGCATATTTGAATTTAAAATGCCTCATTTTAAAAATATATGTTTTTAAGTATAATAACATACCACATTCTTTGATTGCTTGTTCACATTTTGGATACAATTTATTGATACTTTCATGATTTGATTGGTTAATCGGTTTATTATCTAATGAAAAGTCTGTATACGCCTTGTACTTAATTGATGGGGTCTGTGAGTCAAAATATATCATTTAACCCTATTGAAATTCAGTTATCAAAGGGGTATGTAACAGTGATATGCTTAAAATACCTTCAAATTGATGAGAGTGCCTTTTTTTGCTTTGTTTCCTTAGTTAACCCGACTTGGAAAAGCGTGGATGTACTGTCTAGCATATGATTCTCCTATGATGTAGAAATCATTCTTTGTGTAGTCTGGTTGCTTGATAAAAAATGCCTGAGAATGTCACAATGATAAACTATTTCTCAATGCTATTGTTGCTTACTAATCAATATGTTTCATGAATATGTGTACACATCATGGAACTGGAATTTACCTGCATAAAATCGTTTAGATCATTGCTCACACCATTTTCATTGTAGCGTATGTCTCTATCATCGGAGCTATTACTAAAAGCTGTTCCGTTGGTTGATCCACATATATCAGGTTTGAAGCTATTAAGTAATTATGTTTACAGTAATTTTTTCGTATAGTTGAAAACTAAAAAACTGATATAACTTTTGTTTTTGAATAATACCTGATCCCATCCAAAGTCATTCCATTTAAGTGATAGATTTTTAGAAATATGGCAAGGACCATTAACATAGAACAATGCTAATTCACTACTACAACAGGGGTCGCCAGCCAACCAAATTACTATATGGTCCCCTCTCTTTTGTCTTGACTGAAAAAAGAAGCAGGATAGCCTCTACATATTCATTGAGTGGTAACGATCAATTGTTTGAATTGTATATAACATAGACATCAAGCTATTATATACTTAGGGTTGCAACCATTCATTTATATGCAAGCAAAGCTAAGTTCACAAATAATGAAATGTTTTCCATGCATATTTACAATTACACTAATTATCAAATACGATCAGATACGACTAAATGTAAGCAATGAATGAGTAATTTTGCAATGATGTTTTGCAACTTGGATTTATAATTGCACTAAGGCTATAAAGAAAGGAAGAATTACAATTATAGCTTAATAAGAAGTCCATTCTCACGTCATGACAACAACAAAACATTTCAGTGATGTAGCATCATATTCAATGAAGTAATATAATTTATGAACTGAAGCAAGACATGCAACTAAAATTTAAAATGAAAATAATACAGAAGTAAAATTTTAAGAAAAGACATTCCAAATGAGATCACCCAATGCAACAAATATACCATAATTGTTGGGGGTGGCATTCAGCCTGCAGCATATCATTTAAGCCATCAGTAAAAGCATCTGCCACAACAGAGATGAACCGAAAATCATAAGAATACGGTTATACCATGTTTGGTTATTGATAATGCAAAAAAAAAATCAAAAAAATACACATAATATTTTTTTAGTTTGATATGGATTTAACAGTTAGGCAACGAACCATGACACCGTTGTTAACTAATTCCAACCTTTTATTCTCAATCTTTAGATAATCCAGTATGTTGTTAACTCCACATAAAAGTTGGGTCTTTTTTTACTTTTTAATACAACGAAGCATATATGAATCGGAAGAGCATTTGAAGCCCATATGGCTTAAAGAAAGGGTACAGTTTTTTGTAAATGCATCAGAACTTCAACCACTACTAATATAGCTTGTACGCATAGAATTAAAGCACGGGTGGTAATGTCAAAACTAATCAGTCTCATTTATGTGTGTTGTTGGTAGTTGATTTTAATTACAGCAGCAAGACGTTCACATCTGTAAATTAAATTAAATACGATATGTGAAAGATTAAATATATATTTACCAATCATGCATGGTAATTGAAAAGAAAAAAAACTATGTATGTCATTTTGCAATTATTATTGCATCTCATTTCTTGCTAAAATATCACTATGATGATAAGTAAACTTAGCCTTTCATTCAATTCACTAATCGGCAAACGAATTTAAGCATTCAGCCTATATTTTTTAACAATAAATAAAAAATTACAAACCTTACTCTAGTCCATGCTACAACATAGATCTATCAATCTGTCATGCTGTAGGAAACAATCCATATCAATGCAAGAATTTAGCGCAATGGTGGAGTGTGTTCTTATATGAATGCAAAGCAGACCAATTATATATTTTTGAGGCCTGTACACATAAAATGTCTATTTTTAAAATCAAGCCTTTGTTTGATATGTCTTCAGTACTTAGGATGTAAATTATTTTAATTTAACATACTATATCAATGCAAAGAATATAGTGAAATACACCTGAAATTGTTCCTTAATTTTACCTTTGTCATTACATTATAAAGTCTAGAGCTTTGCTCTTTGATAGTGATACTTATTGTTACCTGACATTCATGTTTTCACATATTAATAATGTTAATAGTATGTACAAAAAAATATTCAATTTCTCTCTTGTCTTTACCTTGTTATACTACTATAGTTTAAACTCAATTATTGCTAATCTATTTAGCTATAGCGGCTGGTGGTCAGTTGATGTGTAGTGTATGAGAATTTCATATTGTGCATATGTAAAAAGACAACGTGTATTGATTTACAATGTATATACCTTTGATGCTGCTTGAGACAAATTTTCTTATGCGGAATAATGGTAAAGACAACAAACAATTACCATAGCTAAACAACTCAATTTTTTTACCTACAAACACATGAATTGCAACAATGTGCACTATGAATATTATATTATTATAGAAAGAATTAAATTGGTTTAACTTTATAACTTGCTATATATCTTATCTCATTGAACTTTTGAGATAACGATCTTCCCATTTAGCCATGTCCATTATATATCTCTTCTAACATTGCTAGTTATATTGAATCATTGATATAGTATGAGATAAGACAACCTTTACTCTTTGTAATCATAATCACCATAAAATGAGAGCATGTTGAGTTTAAGTATTTGTTAAAAAGCAAAACGTGTAAGTATCTTGGCAGATCTACCTTTATAAAAAATAAATAAATAAGTTTATAGTAGTTATATAGTTTACTGGAATAACATAGATTTGATAAGTGAAAAGTGAAGAAATAACATGAAGCAAACAGGCATTTAAAAAAGATAAAAATCATTTTTGGTACTTTATCAAACATTTCATAATAATTTTAGTGTCTTTTAATAAATGGAGATGCAAATCCATATACTAACACCGAAGAGAACTTCAGCATTTCAAAAAATACTACTACTTTTATATGAAGAATACAATAATGGAGATGTTAGATTTCAGTCATGTGTAGCTTACATGCTAAATAAGTTTACATCGAAAACCGTGTATCAATCAAATACAAAATCTTAATCAATTACACACACAAACACACACACACACACATATATATATATTCCTTTTCCCTTTTTCTGAATACATTCGCTACCAAATTTTATCTACTGATTACATCCTGTTACATTCAGTGTCTTTGGTGAACAACCACCTGATTAAATTGATGCATGCGTCCCTTAATTTATTTTGCACAATAATTGATCTACTTCCTCATATTGCTGAGTAATTCAGATGAAGCCAAATAAACATTTCAAGTTACATAAACTCACATGCGCAAAGTCAGCATATAATCAGACAGCTACTACCTTTGGGAATGTAGTACTTAAAATAACTATTATACTATGACTACTCTTCAATATCCAAAATTGTAAAAGATACGATTTAAAAATAATCTAGCATCTCAAACAATACGTATGGATATTATATCCAAAATTATAAAAAATATCGCGGCTGGACCATGTGCAGTTGTTTCTTAACATTTAAAACCTCTATTCATATAAACTTCCCTATTTAATCTCACGTAACCCCTTTAAGGCAATATAGTAGTTAAAATATGATGAAATGATAACGCATGTATTAATTAAATTAACATGCAAGTTCAAAGCAGAATCTAAATATCAGCAAATAAGGAAACCGTTGATTATTTAGTAGAGTCTAGCAGCAAATCACAATTTGTATGGTTGATAATTTTACATGGATAAAGAATAAATAATTTTGTTGTAGACAAGTTGTCACTAAGGTGCAATATTATATATTATGGCATGTCTATATAGATTGACTTTGCATATTCCTGCCTAATTATAACAACTGGTCATGTGCACTTGGAGATTAACAAAGCATGAAAATGCCAAATGCTTCTTTAAGTTACTGAATCTAAAAAATGAAACTAATAAAACCTGAGTGAAAGCAAGATCATGGGGGTATTAGTCATACACTAAGTCTGGGCTCTATTAATATTGAATATGGCAGCAAGGACATGGTCATCGAACCAATATTTTCCTGTAAACATGATTTTCTAGTTATGTAGCGTTGAATCAAATTATTATAAAGGATAAGAGAAAAGGTTGTGGTAGAAAATTTGAACAAATAAGAAGTATTATTTAAACCCATTGGCAGGCTAGTCATACAATTAGAACTATAATGAAGTTCTAGAGTCTTTTATACGCATATCATTGAATCCAGGTCACATGTATAGTATTTCATCATTATAATGAGTGTTACTGATACAACAACCCTAAATTCAGCAAAATTTTCTTTTATCTCAGCGTTGTAGTCCTCTTATTAGCTGGCTCTTTTTAGTGGATTAGGATCTATTAATCCTAGTGTTTAGAAGAAGATTGCATTCTAAAAGGATCCACGAAATTATAAAGATCCACATAATTATCAATGACTTGAATAATGAAAACCCAACAGTGTTTTAATACAAATTTAAATCAATATAGTACATAATTAAACTTCAAAAATAAGCCAGATGAAAACCTTTTCACATTATTGAATTAACTTCGTAAGTATTGGACTACTTAACAAACTGCGATATCGATAAGGCTGAATTATATCTATGGGTGTCAATCAAATTTTCCAACGATTTTAATTAGCATTGTGTTTTGCACAAAAATAGCTATTTCTTTTTACATAAAACCAATAGGCTATTTTGAAACCTATGTGAGGACATAGGAGTCTGCATAAAGTACATGTAGAATTCTTTCGCCATATTGACAGTTATTGAAAATATTACACAACAAATGTCTCAAAATAAAGACTGTAAATCGTAAGGGAAAAAACTACATAGATAAAACCTAATTCATAAGACATGAGTGCTAAATTAATCCAAATGCAATCTGATAATTTGGTAACCTTTATTATAATGATAAAATAAAGGCCGTATAAGGTAAAATAAAGACTGTAAAAATTTTCTGCATTTTCCTGTTTTGTTATAGCTTCATTATAATGACCCTACATGTGTTCTAAAAATTTATAGAAATTCTTTTGCTTGAAGCACTAACTATTTAATATGCTAATATTGAGTATCTTTTGAAGCTGTTAGCAGATAATAATCACATTCGCTACTGAATAGAGAACTAAAATAAACAGCATGGCTTGTCATGTTAAGTTAAAAATGCTTTCAGTACTCATGGCATAAGAATTTAATATCACCAATATACATTTATGTTTTTCACAACTTCACTATGTTTTTCACAACTACATTATTCACATGTATCATTCGACCAGCACCATTTAAACCTATCTATAATTCCATCCTCTTTATCATTCATATATTGAAAGATAACAGGAATTATATCTATTATCAAGGAAAAAGAATCCTATAAATCAGCGATATATTAGTAGTCATAAAGAACAAAGTAAAACAATTATAGAGAAAATTGAATACACACACCAAATAGGTTATTGTTTTTGAAGTTATCTTAGGAAATAAGTATTTTTAAAAACTTTGTTATCGCAATAGAACTCGTTTAAATAAATTACAATTCATTTGGTAACTACTTATCGTGAATCATAGGAAAGCCTTTAAACATTGATTCAACCATCACTCTGACACGATTCATCTTGTAAACAATGTTGACCTTTTTAGGAATAGGGAAGTATGGCCAAACGGAAAATCTTGAAGCATTACTATAATACACACATATTTATGTCATCGAAACAATTGCTACTGCTACCATTAGATTTCTATTATCTTAAACCTCAAGAACATATGCTATCAGGATTATAACAAACTCAGTACATTAACCTAATTGCAACAAAATTCTCAGTTGGAAGAGCATGATAACAATGAATCTTCTCAGATGTAAAAAGTCAAATCGTAATTAAAAACTAACAAATTCCAGCCAAAAACATAAATTACATGAAGAAAAAGGGAAAAGGGATAAGGAGATTACCTGCGTTTATGCGCCTTGGTAACATACTAATGGACGGTAGGGAAAGAGTTAGCAACCAGGTTGAGCTGAAGAATAGCTGTTAGAAGACAAAATCGTGATGGTCAGTTATCTGGCAATTTACCACTAAAATTTATGCTATTAATGTTGACATTGGTTATATTTCAAAATGTTAACTCAATACTAAAGCCGATTTGAAACTGAGAAAATTTCATGTTCAAAAGCAAATGAGGGCAACCATAAGAAGATATAATATATGAACTCATGATACAGGAATATCCAAAGTTTTCAATTGCTGGCATAACTTGGAATCATATTGATGTCCATCGCGTAGCTGTAACTAACAGACTTTAAGTTGTATCTAAACAGAACATTCTCACCACTTTTCAATCATACGTTTTATGCTAAAAAAGAGGACAATGCAATCATTTGTAACAGAGGATGTGGACATAGAATTGCTTTCTTATTAAGATTGGTATCACTGTAAGGACAAAATATTCCGTTATTTATAAAACAGGTTAAATTTATAATATTTTTAGGGTATAACATATGATATAAATATTAAAAAAAATCATATGTACATTTATTGAAATGATAAGAAAACGGTATAGTGGTACTTCTCTTAAGCATTTCTAACATACAAAAAGCATTTGTACACTATATTATTATAGCATTTATGTTGACAATGAGATTTAATGTCCATTTATAACTCTTTAATGTAAAAAAAGTTTAACATGTTTAAATTGAATGGAATCAATTTATACATTAGTTAGCATGACCCATTATATTTCAAATCTTAAGCTCAACATCCTGGTACCTCTCTTATGAATAATTGCCAGTACGAAGAAAGCAAATATTAAAAAAATTGAAATATTTTCATAAATTCAATGAGAAAAATAACTAAATAAATGCCTAAGATTAAATAAAAAGCATACCTGAATTTCAGCTGCTCTGTAATTCCAAATTAATATGAAAAGGAGGGAAAATGGAACAAAATCAAAGGCTATTGGTTGTCTTCGAGCAAAGATTCAAAGTTGAAGTGGCGAGGCGGTAGGAGGGGAGGTTAGCATCGATGGATGGGAAAAGCCATAATTGTGGGGAATGTTAATGTCTAGGGTTTTGGAGGATAAGGAGGCAGATGCTTCGTTGGCGATAAAGCAAGAGGCAGTAAAAATCAGAGTTAATTGGTCAGCAGATCGGAAAAAATTAGGGTAATTTGGGGGGATTAAAGTCAAAAGTGCGGAGGGAGGAAGAACAAATGAAAAGCGTACCGAATAAGAGAATAAAGAAAGCATGCGTTGGTTAGCGTGATGCTTCATTTGTCAAAATCCTAAGATGCTTCTGCGGCCTCGAAATCAAACTCAATAATAATATAATAGTATAGATGACCCATGCCATGTGCGTGAATTGTGGGAAGAGTTTTCACCTTTCTTACTTGAAGACTATCCTACTACATCTGCTACTACTCTGACCAATTCATTGTCAGTAATTCAATGTTTGTCTGACCTCGACAACCTTCTCAAACAATGTAACAAAACAATTTTTGACTATGACATTTCACATATTAATTTCTCCAACTTTACTCATACAGATACATCCACTCTTATTTCAGAAGAACAATGCATAGAAATACCCAATAATGATATCGATTCTGTAGATAACTTGAACTCCGAAAAAAAGAAGGCATTTGACCCGATAATATCTTCTGTTGAAAGTGGAGCTAATGCTATATATTTATAGACGGTCCTGGAGGTACAGGAAAAACATATTTATATAGAGCAATCTTAGCATATTTATGAATTCAAGGTCATATTGCAATTATAGTCGCTACTTCTGGAATTGCTTCTCTTGCTCTTCCAGGAGGTCGAACTGCACATTGTTGATTTAAAATACCAATTAATTTAAACTCTTCCTCTACATGTCATATTACCAAGCAATCTGAACTCGCAAAACTTTTATTGACTTTTACTGTTTTCCTATGGATGAAGCTACCATGGCTCACCGCCATGCATTTGAGGCCGTAGACAGAATATTATGAGATTTAACTAATTTAGACGCACCATTTGGAGGAAAGATTGTTATTTTAGGCGGCGATTTTTGTCAAGTTCTACCAATAGTCGTAAACGGTACTAGAGCTCAAACCGTCGATGCATGTATAATACAATCATATTTATGGGAAAATGTTTAGGTAATTCATTTAACACAAAATATGCATGCAAAAGACGATCAATCATATGCACAATTTCTTTTACGTATTGGAAATGGAGACGAAGTCTATGTTCAAGACGATATTATATAGCTCCTAAATGATATCGTTGAACCTTGGACCACTACTTCTTCACTCTATGCTCTGATTAATGAAGTCTTCGCTGAACTGAATGACAGATTACGTGATCCTAATTTTATAATGGATAGAGCAATACGGGCCCCTAGGAACGAAACAGTGGATGACATTAATAACAAAGTTATAGAACTGTTTCCAAGTAGTGAGCGCATTTACTACTCCTTTGACAAAGTCGAAGAAGATACACATAATCTATATCAATATGAATTCTTAAACTCACTTGCTCCGGGTGGTCTACCAGCACATAAATTAAGACTAAAAGTAGGAGCACCAATCATGTTGCTTAGGAATATTGATCCACGAATTGGATTATGTAATGGAACCAGATTATTTTGTCGTGTTTTTCACAGAAATCTCATAGATGCAGAAATAACTGTTGGACATTTTTGTGGTACAAGAATATTTATTCCACGTATACCACTAAAGCCTTCTGAGAATACTAACATACATTTCAACCTAATACATAAACAATTTCCAATTAAATTAGCTTTTTCCTTAACGATTAATAAATCACAAGGACAAACCATCCCTCGCGTTGGTATTTATCTTCTCAAACATGTTTTCAGTCATGGTCAGCAATATGTTGCATTATCAACAGGCGTTTCACGAAAAACAACAAAAGTTTTGGTGAAAGATGGAAAGTTCGAAATAAAAATGGCACACATACTAGGATTGTTGTATATAAGGATGTGTTATTACAATGTACTCACGAACTTAATTAACAATACTTCATTTTTCCACTTCACATGATGTACTTTTACTATAGTTATTACTCTACAATAATGGGTACAGATATAAGTTCTTCACAACTGTTTTATTATTCTATTTAAATAATTAAGGGATTTTTTATATGACCATAAATTAGTAATATCTGCACTTATAATCTTTATCTCCATTTTATTGTTTTTCGTCATATATTTGGCTACAACTTCTACAAAATACAAAACTGGGTTAACAAAAATTTCATCCTTTACTACTCCAACTCACTTTCGGTTCACAAAAAAATCCCTTAAAAAACGTTTTTAACTCCACCATCAACTTACTGCTGATGCCGGTCTCAAGCCCGGAACAAGGAGGAGAGAAAACGGTTACGACAACTACACTTACTATCTACAATTTACTATCAAATAGTTTTTTAGCTGCAATAACTCATTTTGTTTCCCTCTTCTCACAAAATGCAATCATATCTATCTCTGACCACCTACTACATGTAACGAAGAGCATATTCTATTTCCGTTACAAATTAAAGTTATTCTCTACGGTTTGCATGAACATGCGTTATAATTCGTTACACCATATGTATATTACTTTTCTTTCTATCCACACAATGTCAGTATGATATAACGCTTCTTCCCATGTTCGATACAAATTTTCTACATCCACGTCCATCTATTGTTCATTCATTCTGCATGTCAATATCCAAAATATTCAATAATACGTGTACGTCACACTTATTTTATCACATTCAACAACTCCCATAGACATTGTTTCTTAACACCAGTCCCTTCTGCGCATGTGCATCGCACGTGCCAAACTAGTCGTGTGTGTATATATGTGTGTGTGTGTGTGTGTGTCTATATTAATGTAATTCTTATACGAAATCTGTACTTAATAAAAAAATCAAAAACCTTCTTGTCCGAGAAAAAATAATTCAAACTTATGATACACACACATATATGTATGCATGTATATTTACTAATCAATAATTTATTAATAAATATATTTAAATTAATATTTACAACATATACATGTTTACATTTCAAATTAAAAATTAAAAAAATCTTAAGATTATATATATATATATATATATTATTTGTAATTTGAATTTAAAATAGATATTTACTTAGATTTAGATCTGTTTTTGAATTTTCACTAACACATGATTTTTAAGATATTAATTCAAAATATTTGAATTTGTCAAATTTTAAATAAAAACCTAAAATTATATGCATATAGTTCAAATAAAACTATGAACAACAAAGGTAAATATAAAGGGACAAATGTGTCCCTGCTATATAAATCTCAATACTTGTATACATATACATTAACCATGTACATTATTCATATGTTACACATGCACTATACACATATAAGTGTATTTTTTGCCAAGGCAAGTAGGGGTGACTGGACCCTTACTAGATTTATTAGAAAACAATAAAGTTACAAGAATGGGAAAGGTAAAGTATAAGAAAAAAACAACGGAAAAGGAACCAACACATGTGGGCCACAAGAAAGAAATACAACTCTACCCAGTCAAGCCGTCTAAACTCAAGAACTCAAATGACAAATTAATGCCACCTAAAATAGGGTATTAAAGTAATATTTAGTCTCCAATTATTTAATTTCACCTTAATCTTTTCCTTGATTAGCCTCGCCTAAGAAAAGTGCTTAATTGTTTGTAGTTAAAGATGCATTTGTTTCTTTTAAGCCATGCAGATTTAACTGTTTTCGTAAGCATAAGTATTAAAACAATAGAAACTGCTGCACATCATCTAGTAGCTTTGAAAAGTCTGTGCCATACCTCACTGAAGATATGTTTAGGTGTGTCAAAGTCTGCATATTTGAGAAGTTGTTTCCAAGTCGTGGGAGCATCGGTACATTCAAAGAATAGATGAGTATTTGATTCTTGTTCGTTACCAAATAGAAAGCAAGAGCCAATGCCAATAATTCTAATGATTTTAGGCTTGTTTAGTGTCTACAAAGTGTTTGACATTGCCTTCAAATTCATGAAGTTGTCATTTTCAAAAATCGAAGGTTAACCAGATATGCTTAGCCCAAATGGAAACAAGGTGCTCGACGAAACTCCATCAAGTGTAGTAGAGTATTTGATACATTTATAAAATATAACTTGTATATGTATATAAAAAAAAACCTTTTATAAAAAAATTAAATAAAATAAAGATTTTATTTAAAAATATTTTAGAGCGGATCTAACGTTTTAGGCTTCAAAGGCCCAATAAAGATGTAAAGGTGTAATTTTTTGAAATCGCCTATTTAACCTGCTATGACCCAACCTAGTTTCCTTCAATGGTATCAAAGCCTAATAACCTATGTGATCTAAATTAGCAATATTAGGGCTAACTTATTAAAGCCTACCCATTTAGTAGGGTGTCTAAACATGTACTGTCTAAGGTTGAATTTGGATAATCAACTACTTTGCTCTACTTGGCTACAAGCCTAGCGCGAAGGATGATGTAAGCACAAAGGTTATCATCAATATAAAGGCCCGAATTAATTTTGTGCCTTGGATTAAGTTTCAAATTCTATTTTGAAAATTCAAATAATATTTTTAAATTCAAAAGTTAAGTTTAAATTATAAATGAAATTTTATAAATGTTATGAAATATTTTTGAAATTTAATAAGTTATTTTCAAAATTTTATTTTAATTGATTGTATTATTAAGTAAACAAATAATTAAAAATTGATAAACTAAAATATATAATGATATATATATATATATATATTAACATGTTTAAGTTAAATAATAATAAATTTGGAAAATAATTTTATTATGAATAAAATTGTTTTAATTAATTAATAAATTAAATACTAATTAATAAATAATATACATGTATGATGATATATGTATTTAACTACTACAAATTTTATAGTCAATGTTATTTTTAAAATGTTTAAAATGAAAAGAATTAAATTAATTAAATGATTAATTAAATAAATTAGATACTTAATTAACTAAATTAAATATTATTTTATTAATAAAATTAAAATCAAAATTTAATTAAATATGATTTAATTAAATAGAGTGGAATCGTAAGGCAAATTAATCCTAACACTCACTGAAGAAGTCGAAAGACTTCTATATTTCTTTTTAGGTTTTGAGAAATATAAAAATCTAGTGAAAGCTTATTAGTAAAATGAAATATAATATTTAACCTTGCTAATTACAGATGTTATGTATAAATGTCATAATCAACACAAATTAAATTTACAGAAAAATGTCCACACCAAAGTTATTTTCAAAAAATGATAAGCTTAGTGGACTTAATTACATAGAATGGTTAAGATCAATCAAAATAGCACTGATCTATGAACGCTTGTGGCCATTGATACACTGACCTCCAAAAGAATAACCCATTAAAGATGCATATCCTGAATTAAAGATTGTTTATAACAAATGGACAATGGATCTTTAAATTGCCCAAGTTTACGTGATGTCTACTTTAGATAAACAATTACAAAGACAACACGAAAACATGATTGTCCATCGAATCTTCGATGGCCTCGAAGCTTTATTTTGGGAGTAATCTAGTTCCGTAAGGTGCGAATTACTAAGAAACCGTTCAATGCAAAGATGATGAAGGGCACTCATATGGATAAATATGTCTTAATGATAAAATGCTATATTAGTATACTTTCACAATTAGACATTACTATAAGCAATAAGCTGCAAGTGAACTTGATCTTAGAGTCTCCTACTATAACGACCCCACCGCTATGCCCAGTCTAGCAAAGAACAAACAAGTAATGTTGTCTGCTAATCCAGAAAATACGGCTAGTTAAGGGCGATTGAATGTGAATATATCTTTGTACTAACACTGACATATCTCATTTACCTATTTGAGGATCTGAACTAAAATTTAAACAGTAATAAACACACCGATTAAAATTATTCAAAATGGTATATAATATAGATAAATCGGAATAAGAGTGACAGATCATAATATACTTCATTATATACATAACAGAACGTGGGGATACAAAATATGAGTCTAGACCCATATAAATATATACATCATATCCCAATCTTATATCAGGTATAAAGTCACTACTATATAATATGGATGACATAACTCCTAACTGTCAATATATTCAAGTATGAAGTAAAGTAAAACTATTAAAATAGTCTACTTCAATCCTAGCCCAAAATCCAAAGGTCAATGGGTCCATGTACCCATAAAGTCTCGGCCTGATCCGAGCATTAAAATAACAAACGGACCTGACTATATCTAAATAAAAGGTGAGATACTAATATCATAACTTTATGACTTAAAATAATAAGCCATATAAAATATGCCGAACAAACAATCATAATAAGGCATATTAATTAAATTCACTATATAAATCCATGAATGACTTAACTCTAAAATAATCATCTCAAAATATGCCTAAATCCCAAAAATTCAAAAAGGCATATCAAACCAATAAATACAGATCTCAAAATTTGGACTTAACAATAACCAAATAAGTCATAAATAAAAATATGCCCAAAACAAACACTCAAATAAGGCATATCCAACAAATCACCATTTCATAAATACATATCAAGTCTAAATAGACTATCATCTCAAAATATAGGGATAATCAATTCAAAATTCCTCAGAGCCATAAAGGATACATAATATCCATACTAAAAATCTTTGAAGAAATAATCATCAATAATGAAATAATAATGGTAGTCATCTATCAGTTTAATACAGTGACACAAAATCTACCAAAAGAGACTCGCTACATAGAAAGAAAGCCTTTCGAAAGAGACTGCAGATTAGAGACACCGCTCAAAGAAAAGAGCAGTTGTGTACCTAATCTGTCATATGCAAATTTACCTTCCAAAAGATGTAAACATAGTCTAATTGTATAAAACAAAATAAACTGATAGGTTGTAGTATCTACAGACTATGATGCATGTAAAATTTGTCTTCCGAAAGATACAACCGTATTTACACCATAACAGATCTTCCAAAAGAGATCTGCCTACCCAAGTCTAAAAATGTATCGATTCTCAGATCGATGAAAAATGAGTTATCTTTTCTCGGGGATCGATCTGTCTGAAATCCAAACACCCAAAGATAATACAACTCTAAGTGTGAATTACTGTCACTCCAATAATCACAAGAATTTAACTAACTGTCCCATACCAGATAGTAAACTCAAGTATTTACTAAAAGCTAGTAATTTCCACTTTAAACTCTACTTAACAAATTATAATAATAATCGAAAGAATTGTACAAAGTGTCCCATACCACCCTACAATTCAATTGTTTATTAAAATATTTTATTTCATAGAAAATCAAAAAATTCATCAGAAATCCAATTCAAACTTGTGTAAAATAGCCAAAAGCTAAATACAATAAAAGCCAACAATAGTTTAAAGGATGAAAATAATTAATATTAATTTTATCAAAAAGAAAATGATTTCTAAAGTATTTTATCTATAATTTACTTTTAAACTTCTCATCTTTGTTAATACATAATAAATAAATTAAAAGAGTTGTAATTAGTTTTTATATGTACCAAGATATAATTTTTCCAAAATCACTTTTAAAATCTAATAACTTATATATATAAAAAGAAAAGAGTTACAAAATTTTAGATCTTAAAATAAAATTCCTTTATTAGGTCTTTGAATCAAACATTATTTAAATAATTGATAATTCACTTAATTTCAAACACACACACATACACACACATATATAACATTACTTCATAAACACTTTAAAACCATAAATTATCTGTAACTTAAAAATTTTAGTTAAATTTATTTTAAAACAAATCTTTACGTTTCATAATTGATAACTTACTTTCTTTTGAAAATCTATTTAAATAAATATATATATGTATATATGCATACAAATAAAGATATAATTTCCCAAAGGCTTTCAAACTCTTTCTAAAATCATTTATATAGCTTTGGTAGCTAAAATTACTTGAAATTGAATTTATTACTTTCATAACCATTTTTCTAAAATAATACCGTATATTATCTTTTGCCTCTAAAGCATTTCGAAAATTATATACTGATAAATAATAATTTTAAAAAGATTTTGTAAATAAATATTACTTATCTTTCAAAGTTTTAATATGAAATTTTGTGATAAGCAATAAGTTAAGAAGATAATATCATTTGAGTATATGTTTTATAAAATAATTTTCATTAAGGATCAAAATGGAGAAAATCTCATTTTCGAAATTCATTTAAAAACATTTAAATAATTTAAACAACAAATCTAATGAAATTTCAACATCTAAAGCCAACATTGTTTTACGAAATAAAATTCCAAATATGGAATTATTAACTATCTGAGTTGTGTTCCGACAACTCCGATCACTCAAACAACATAAATAGTTTTTATATAAGTTAAAAAATGGAATTTGCAATCAAATAGAATTTCGTTCCCAAATTGACTTCTTTTAACCCATATAACAATATATATATTACTAACAATAAACTTCTCATGCTCTGAACAATCAATTCATTAAAACAATCCAATCAATAACCTCAATCAGTTCAATCATCCAATACAATCAACTATTGGGATAATTGTATATAGCAAACAATTTAATAGATGTCGATGTGTGAGTTAAATTGATTAACTCACCTCTAGTAATACGTCTAAGCTCCTTTACAAGTTCAGCTTGCCCCAAAACTAGGCTGCCATTTTCGAGCATTGCAACAATCGAATAGGATTGCTACTTCTACCTGTAACCTGCCGTGAATACCACTACCTCATCTGCCACGCTCCGATTCCACTGCAACCATTGCCTCACCTCGTCGTCAACTTCCACCCCGACCAAAGACTCATGTGCGCATGCTCCACCATCGGCAGCGACTTCAGCATCCCTGTGTCCAAGCTTCATCGATCGCAAGCCCTCATCGTTGGTTCGCAATGACCTGAACCTTGAAGCTTGCGCTCCTCCGATTACCACAATAGTAGCCTCTGATCGCGATTTCGGTCGACGCTGCCATATTTTTTCCGTAGCCGATTGAATGTTGTGAACTAGGGCTTTAAGATTTGGGGACAAAACGAACCGTTGTTGTAGAATGGCAAAAGAAACAAAAGAATAAGGCTAAGATATTATTTTGGGCTAATGTGGTTTGGATTATTATTCTATTCAAACTAAAATCGTATTTCTCCAATTTCCGTTTATTTTTATTTTATTTTAATTTTCTAGTAACTCTTTTAATTTGTGTATAGTTATATTTTCGTTGAATTAAACTGATTTATATCTCATTTTACGAAATATAATTCTATAACTACACAATTCTGTTCAATTCATATATTAATACAATTGAACTTTTTTTCAATTACTCATTACATTAATGTAAAATAAATTTATTTTTCTCCAGCTATTTCAATCATATAAAATTATTTCTACTTAAAAATATTTTATACTTTATTGAAACATTTTAATTGAATTTTAATACATTATAAATAAAAAGGAATTCATTAACTATTTAATTTTACCATCAAAAAATCATTTACTAAATAGACTTTAATTGAATAATAATTTGATTAAAAAAATAATTATTATCAAAATCAAATCCCAACGCTTCTATTTTGATTTAATTAATTTAATATTACACCTTTAAAATAGGGTTGTTATAGACCTCCCTCCTTATGAAAATTGCGTCCTCGCAATTTCTTGTAAGAAGACATCAAAAACATGCAAATGTTAACTCTCTTCGAATTTTACTGTTAAGTTGAAAACCGTTCAAAACATAAGCAATTAACATTAGAATTAAATTGATCGTACGTTATAAATTTGAATAGATTCATTTATTAATTTCTGTTTCTTTGCATATGAAAATTTTGAGAATATTATAGTGTTAAAATTTTTGAAATTTTTTGGCAGTCTCGTTTGTACAGAGAGCCTTTTGCAATTTCACAATTAAAATATAAATAATATACATCGACCACATGGTCGAAAACACAACATATAACAATATTTCTATCGTTTTTGTATTTAATCTGAAAGTGTACCTTTATTTTAGCATTTTTAAGCGACTTACTAAACTTTTATGTGAGCAAGAGCGAGTTATCATCGCCATTTAGTCCAAATATGTTTTGTGAGTACCTATTCTTAACTTAAGTTCAAATGTACGTGTCACATCATAGGCAGACATGTTTAATCATGACTAAAAAATGTGCACATGCACATAAATGCATGTTTTGTCATGGAGGGCGGGGGGGAGGCATTGGTTCGTGAGGTGGAAGGAGGTGGTGACGTGGTACAAGGAGATAGGAGGGCAAAGTATGAGGGTAGCTTGGTAATTTGGTGTATGCACTTAGTATACACAACATTTTCCTAGCGCTTCCATCATTTATCATTCATTTCCATTTCCATTTTCGTTACTTCTTTCCACTTTAAAGCTTTTCAAAACCATAGTCACGCTTTCCTATTTCAAAATTATAAAATTTAAATTCAAAAATTTATTTTGTTTTAAATGTTTTCAAACTTTGTTTTAAAACTTTTTCTTCTCCATTTTACTCCCATTTCATTCGATCATAACCTCCTCCATACTACACCAAAGTAAAATTTTCTTTTTTCAAACCATATAGAATTTTAGTGGCTACAAATTTTATGTGAATCAATTTTTCAAACTTTTGGTCTAGCTATGTCAAAATCCCATTTATTTACAAAGTGTTTTCAGACTCAGAAATTCAAGTTCGAAAATAGCTCCTCTTATCTTAGTCATATCTTTCTCAAAACTAACCGAAATTGAGTGTTTCTTTTTATCAAACTATAGAGGAAAGAATTTCCTTAAACTTCCCTTTTGACCACCTTTCCAAAATCCAAGGACTATATGTCCAAATATCGAGGAGAAGCTGACTATTTTCGAGTGAATTTTATGATTTTCCAAGTTTTCCGAATTCCAAATTGTGTCAAGTTTTCAAAGGATTTTTTGTTTAGTAAATTTCTTAACTTTTTGGGAAATAATTACCTTTATATATATGGTTGTTATATGGTTGTATAAGTGACGTTGTTTTTATTGATTATGGTATGGTTTGGATGTATATGTATGTGCTAATATGTAGTTTAACGTTTGATTTGAAAATAATGGTTTAAGTAAAATGCTTGGCTATTAAGTTGTGAACTTGGATGTGCTAGTAGATGTGAATTTTGGTTGTGGTATTGTAGATGAACTTAGCATGTGATGATGTATGTAAACTAGCTTATGAAGTTATGTTAAACGAGATTTAAAATCTTGGAAACTTTTTTTATATATATTTTTGGAAGTTTTAAAGTTAAAGATCAAAAACATTGTCTTTAGTTTCCAAAATATTTTATTAAGGGTTTAAAGTTAATGCAAGGTTAGGTAAGAGGTTTTGAAGTTAGTACACTTAGAACATTTCAAAGTAACGGCATCTATATCGATGTAGTTTCCGTAAAAATCCGATTTTTTTGGAAAATTGAGTTTTTATACTTTAACTGTTTTGTAAATGCTTTATAAACCTAACAATAATGTTCTAAAAAGTTAACTAAGTATTTAATGATTAATTATTAATCAAGTAGGTTTTAATAATTAATAGTTAATTAAGTATTAAACAAGGTTAATTAACTTAAGTAATGATTAATTATTAATTAATTATCCTTTAAAGGCAGGATTAATTTTAATTATTATTGACTAAGTGAGATTAATTGTCACGACTTGAAATGCAACATTCGAAAATCGACACCAAATACCTCACTTGTATTCGACTGCCGAAGATTCAAACATCGAACTCCAGTTCGGATGGAGCTTATAACAATATTAGATGAAAATAAACAGCGGAATCAAAATGAATATCATTGATCAACACCACAAATACAACATTAGACACAATATTCATTACAACATTAAACATCAATATTAGAGTGCTACATAATGATATAACAATAGCATAATGATAACTTCACAACGAAACGACAATAGAGTCTTCAAAAGGATCCAACATACTTCTACTTCGATAAGGTCTTCAAAACTCCAACACTTCAAAAGGTTACCAAAGCCAAAACTTCCAAAATCCAATAGCTTCCAAACGAAAAGACTTCAAAAGATTCCAAACTGGCTCCAGACACGGATAACCTATTTCTAGGCTGCCCATGTGAAATTTTTAGGCACCCATAGTTTAGAAAGGGAACGATAAACTCCGGTTCAGTCATGGGACTGGTATGAGTAAACAAAAACAATTGTTTGTATAAAAAAGTTTATAAAAGAAATTCGATATGCTTTTGGAAAATGAAACTACCATAAGACCTCCCGCCACACACACAATGCAATCACAGAATTGGAGGAGATTTCTTCTCATGATAGTCAAACATGCTTGATACGAGAAAATTCTTTGATATTATTACCAGTGCATAGTGTAGAAAACCATTTCGAAAGTACAATATTAATGTTAGTCAGCATAGACATTTCGTACTATGCCTACTATAGCTACCATCTAAACAGCAGTGACCACCATAAGAAAATGGTAGGCTATACAACTAAAACCATACTGGGTTCGTATTGGGAATTGGATTTCCAACAAATGGTCAGGCTAAGGAACTTCCTATGCCACATGGGTACGCCTCTGGAGGGACGTCCTGAGAACTTAACCAGCTCTCTGCCAACACAAAGCCGGGTTACCTCTATAACTAGGTAACTACTACACGAGTATGACATCCCCTGGTTGTTTGCGACCTTTATCCGAGGGCCCTCAACTATAAAGCAACAACCACATAGTAATGAGATTGCAGCAACAACATAGATTAAGTATTTGGGCTCCATACCATGATGCCACCTTTTTCCAGAAGGAAATGACATACCCTAAAGGGTGCGACCCTCATAACCTTGCCGCATCTTTCCTGTTTCGACCATTTTCGGGGTGTGAGGTCTGACGAGGTCTCGTCCACAAAGCTACGGTTTACACAAAAGACTTGCTTTGATCAACAAATGATCAGCAACACACAGCAGCGCTCAGCATGCCACACTACCAAATTGGGAGTATATCACTGATAATCTTCAACTACATAACCTCTGAGCTCTTACGTCTCGGAGAAGGGTGTTAAGCTAAGAGAATAAATTCTCCGCCACCAACATAAATGTATTTGAAAGAAATCTACTTTATATCTCAAAGTGTAATGTCAGACATACAACCATACAAGCCTATTCCGGGTTCGAATAGAACCGAAGGCACTTCGTCCAATAAAGGAAGAAGCCCTTGCAATCCGGGTATCCACAGTCCCGATCAGACTCTCCATCACATATGGAGATCTTTATACCGGAGCAACTCAGTGTAGAGACGTTCGATAAGTTATCCCACCGTTCTCGAAGGCATCCAATCTTCACCACCGTCTTCAAATGCTATTCATTTCGTTGTATCACAATTCGGAATGGGTTATATGACACAAATGTCCTCTCTCGGCTATGCCGAATAGTGAGCATAAATTTTAAAAACGTGTGGATATGTCATTCACAAAAATTCACAGGTTCGATGTGGATTTCGAACAACCAACTAGAATTTGACTCCTTGTCGCATCGAAATTCAATTGCCGTTTTACGGGCCAATGGGTTTTTCACATTCACACAGAAGTATATTCATCACAGATATCACAGCTCAGCACGAAGCATTTCATATTACAAAGCATCACATCACATATCAGAAATATCAATCCAACACACAGCGTTCAATAACAATCAATCATCTTCAATCATGATGAATAAATCGTGTGATTTAAATTAATTAATCCACATAATTACTTTCATTAATTATCTTTAATCAATGATTTATTATCATTAATTAAAATTGATTAAGTTTTAATCACCTTCATTAATTAATCATCCCCTAATTAATTAACTTAACTAATTAATCCTGAATTGTTAATTAATTAAATCTTAATTACTTTAATTAATTAATTACTCCTTAATTAATTAATAATTAGTTACAAATTAATTAACCTTAGTTATTTATTAAATTAATCTTTAATATTAAATAATTACTTTTAAAATAATTATATTAACAAATCACTAATTACTTAATAAATTAAAAGATAAATCTTTTTATCTTTATTAATCACTTTGGATATTTCACAAAACTTGTTTAATCATTATCCTCATACATTAGTTGCTTTAAAAAGGTTAAGATAGATTAAATAACTTTTTATCTTAATTACCCTTTTAATTACATTATTTATTTAATATAAATAACTTTATAAAATAATGTATCAAAATTAAATAAATTAAAATTTAATTACTTTGAAAATATCTTACTAAAATCTTTAATTTATTCTAACTTTAATCAAATCATCATTTTGAAAACATGGGTTTTAAAAATGTTTAAAAGTTTGAAATTTTTTAAAGTAAAACTTTTTTACGTGGTAGACCCGAGACTGCTTCGAGTCACCCTTGAGACCGTTGCCTATTTACTTCGAGTTTTGCCGGAAATCAACCCGAGTGCCTAAATTTTCAAACTTGAATTTTTTTCTAAGTATTATTACCCGGCGCATAATTTTTTTTTTTACTCGAGTTAAAACTCGTGCTATCACACGTCTCCCCCGAGGCTTGCTTCGAGTCGAACCCTTCGTTCCCAAACATGTTTACTGATACACCCCTGTAGCCTGTGCACCTGCACCATCAATCACCGAAGCTCCGGCCTCCAAAATCATTACCGACCAGTCCCCTTCGATCACCTAAACCATCTAACCATCCAGAAACTTGAATTAAATTCGAAAACAAGATCGAGTCGTCTCGACCAAACAAGCCCAGCAAAACATCATTAGAGAATTTCCTAGTTCAATCACCTCAGGCCGTCGGGGATCACGTGAATGCACTCGAAGCTTCCACGATGTCCGACACCTCATTTCCCCCGGTCCGGTGAATTTCGATGCATCGACGAGGTGGCAATGACGAGATTTCCGACCTTGACACAACATTGGGCTTAAACCCTAATTCAACTCTGATCACCCACTACGGTGATCTGAAAATTCATTGAGTATTTTTCCCAGACTCTACGAACAATGTCGCCGACCACCATAATTTGCCCAAAAACTCAAATCTGTTCATCTCGCGATTTCTCTATAAATACATAACTAAATTTCTTGATTTAAGTTTTAAAAAACAACATTTTTGATAAGGATTTTGATGATATTATTGGAACAAGATGACATAATATTTGAATTTTTACTTAGTTCAGAGTTTTACTGTGTTTGCTTGATTTCCAGCAATCTCTTGATAATTCAAAATTTTTAAATTTATTTTAAACCTAGTTATTGATCATACAAAAAAAATTACTTAGACATGAAGCCTATCAAAGATTGTAGGATTAGAATTTCATTTTTAATAGGTTTTTGAAACCCGTTATACTTTAGAACAGAGACATATGTCTGTTCTCAGACATGCACATCACATTCGTATACATATACCCAAAACTTATACACATGCAGATAGATTCAACTTCACTTCAGGCTTGATTTACAGACAACAGGCAACGAAGTCCAGATAACTAAAAAGTTTACTCACTTGTGTAGTTGAACAGAGAGCTTTCTGTTTTTAAAAGTTGAAAGTCTGGAACTGTTTTTAACCGGATCTTGAATTCTTTTCTGCAACTGATTTATATAACTTGCTTAGTTTTCTGATGAAATGACTTGCTTCATTCTTTAACAACAAACTCAAATTAAATTTCTTGAAGAGATTTACTTACAGTTTTCTGATTTTTTTATAAAAACAAAGAAGAACTTTTGTATGCAACTTGAAGACTGAGTTTTGAAAGCCTAGAGTTTCTCCTGATTCTTTTGCTCATGTGATGATCTTTTTCTTTTGTTTAATTGTTGAAATTGAATCCCACTTTGATGTTGAGAGCTGAAGTTGTTTTTGTTGAAATTTCTTTTCTTGGCTTTAGATTTTAAGAAGGTGTTTATAGATTTCTGTTTACTGTGATTTTGATTTTTTTTCTGGCTTTAGAATGTTACAGATTTTTGTCTATTGAAAATAATGGTAAAAGAGAAGAGAGAGAGAGAGAGAGGAGGTAAGGGTTTATAATATTTTGTTTTCCATTTTTTTTTCAAAGATGAAATAAAATGCCTTTTGTCCAAAATCATTACACTTGTTAAAATTACTTATTATATGAACAACACTTGTATTATCTTTTATTTCATGCTTAACACTTGAATTTTATATGAGTTAAATATTTTTAAATAAAACTTATGTTATGTTTACTTTATTAATAAATACATTTCCTATTTATTTTTATATACAAATTTTAGAAGAAGAAATGTTTTTAACAAATTTTTGCATTAAATAAATTACATGTTTACGATTTCAAATACAAATTATTTTCCTAAGGCATTTATTTAAATTTTTAAATTCAAATTCAAATCTACTCATATATACACACATATGTATAATTTAAATTCAAATGACTTTAAAAACATTTGTTATTTCAAATTTTAAACTTAAATGAAATTGAAATCTTATTCATACAATTTAACACTTATTTGATTTGATTTGATATTATTCAAATTATTTTCAAATTAAATTCCAAAAGTTCAAATAAATTACCAATTTAAATTGATGAAATTTGGGATTTACAGATTTCCCCTCCTTAAGAAAATTTCGTCCTCGAAATTTGAAAGAGAGAGAAAAGCAAACAAAGGATATAAGAATATAGAAAAAGATAGAGAAGGGCTTACCAGTTTAAGCCGGAATATCCACTCTGCGATTGGGATATGATTTCTGCATGCTATCTTCAGTTTCCCAAGTGCAGTCCTTTGGATCACCGCTCCACTACACTTTAACTAATTTCAAAACTTTGTTCCTTAATTGCTTTTCATCACGATCCACAATCTTTATTGGTTCTCTCTTAACTGCTAGGTTGGGAGTGATTTCGAGATCCTGCTGAGCAGCCTCTTCAATGATACTATCTGGATCATGCACATATTTTCAAAGGTTAGAAATGTGAAACACCTCATGCACGCTAGATAACTAGCTGGGTAGCTGCACTCGATATGCTAAAGGACCAATTCTCTCCAAAATAGGAAAATTACCTATATACCATGGTGCCAGCTTACCAGTCTTCCCAAATCTTAACACACCACGCATTGGAGACACTTTAAGGAAAACAGAGTCTTCAATCTGGAATTCCAAATCCCTTCTTCCGCGATCATAATAACTCTTTTGACGACTTTGAGCCATTTTCAATTTCTTCCATATAAAATCAACTTTCTCTGTGGCTTCCTTAATCTTATCTGGTCCAAGGACGAGTCTATCACCTGACTCAATCCAGCATGCAGGTGATCGACATGGACGACCGTATAAAGCTTCAAAAGGAGCTATCTCGATACTGGCCTGTTAGTTATTAACGTATGAGAATTCGACCAGATGCAAATGGTCCTTCCAGGAACCACCAAAGTCGAGAATATAAGCTCGCAAAAGGTCTTCTAATATTTGTTTTATCCTTTCAGTCTACCCATCAGACTGTGGGTGATAAGCAGTGCTGAAGTTCAGTTTTGTTCCCAACGCGGCTTGGAACGCCTCCCAAAATCTACTAGTAAAATCGGGTCACGATCAGTCACTATACTACTCGGTATACCATAGAGACGAACAATCTCTTTTACATATAACTCGGCTAAACTTGCTGTTGTACGGGTATATTTCACTGGTATAAAGTGGGTTGTTTTGGTCAAACGATCCACAATAACCCAAATTTCTTCATTGCCTTTCCTAGTATGGGGGAACCCGTCGATGAAATCCATCGATACTTGATCCCATTTCCACTTGGGTACCTCCAAAGGCTGAAGTAAACCTGCCATTTTCTTTTGATCGCTTTTAATTTGTTGACAAGTAGCACAGCGACTCACATATATAGATATGTCCCTTTTCATTTTCTTCCACCAGTAAGTTCTTTTGATATCTCTATACATCTTGTTAACTCCTGGATGGATACTGAATTTAGACTTGTGGCACTCGTCCAAAATTTCACGTTGTAGATCTGGAATGTCTGGGACGCAGATCTTGCCTTTCAATCTTATAATTCCATTATTATCGATTTCGAAACTAGAATCCTCACCTCGACATATTCTTCTACGAATTTCTCGAAGGACTTGTCTTCATTCTACTTGCGGGCGTTCTTTTCAAGGAGAGTAGGAGTGACAACAATATATGTAAGAACAGCATGTCTCCTACTTAAAGCATAAGCAACTACATTGGCTTTTCCGAGCGTATATTGAGTATCTAGGTCATAGGATGCTAGAAATTCTAACCAATGTTGTTGTCGCAAATATAAATCTTCCTGGGTGAAGAGGTATTTCAGAGATTTGTGGTCGGTGAATAATTCAAAATTTTCACCTAAAGAAAAAGAGTTCGTTAAGTATATTTGTTAATGTTAAGTTATTCTTAAATCGTTAGGAAAGCTGAAAGAGGTTCTTACCCAGAAGATAGTGTCGCCAGATTTTGGAAGCGAAAATGACAGCTAAGAGTTCCAAATCATGGGTTGGGTAGTTTCTTTCATGTGGACGTAATTTTCTACTCGCGTAGGCAATTACCTTCCCATTCTGCATTAAAACCACACCCAAACCATCACCACAAGCGTCAATATAGACAAATAAACCCTGGTTCCCTTTGATAATAGCAAGAACAGGAGCGGTGGTTAATCTCTTCTCCAACTCCTAAAAAGCTTCGTCACATTTCAGAGTCCAATTGAATTTTGCATTCTTCATCGTTAGTTTAGTCAATGGACTTGCTATTTGAGAGAAATCTTGAACAAACTTCCGGTAATAACCCGCTAAACCCAGAAAACTTCGAACTTCTTTTGGAGTAGCGGGTTTCCTCTAGTCAAGAATAGCGGAAACTATGCTAGGATCACAGAAATTCCTTCTTCATTAACAATGTGCCCGAGACATTTAACTTCTTTGACCCAAAAATGGCATTTGGAAAATTTGGCGAACAGAATGTTCTTCCTTAATTTCTCCAAGACAATTCTAAGATGCTCGGCATGCTCCTCCTCGATTTTGGAGTAGACCATAACATCGTCAATAAACACAAGCACAAATTTATTCAATACTTCCCGGAACACATGGGTCATTAAGTCTACGAAGTATGCTGGAGCATTAGTTAGTCCGAAAGGCATGACTAACCATTCGTAGAACATGTTAGCACCCCTGAAGGCAGTCAAATAAACACAGTCTTCGCTAATTCGTAGCTGATAGAATCCCTGGGCTAGATCCATCTTAGAAAAGAAACGAGCGACGTGCAGTTGATCAAACAGATCATCAATTCTAGGTAGAGGAAATTTGTTTTTGAGTGTTAGATTGTTGAGATCGCGGTAGTCTACACACAATCTCAAAGATTCGTCATATTTAGCAACAACCACCACTGTTGAACCCCATTCAGAAACGCTATGACGAATTAACCCTTCATCAAGCAAATCACTGGTTTGCTTGACTAATTCAATTCTTTCCCTGGGTGCCATCCTACGACTTGCGTGAATGACAGGACGAGCATTGGGTACTAGGTCAATTCTAAATTCTATTTCTTTATGTGGAGGTAAGGATTTTACTTCTTCGAACACGTCTGGAAAATTCCGGACAATGGGTATGGACTCCAGACTGTGTTCGAGGTAACCCAAGTTATACATCAACTCATCTATTTTAGGACTTGGGTCCTCACAAGAAATCTCAATGAAATCTCCAAATTTGGTTTTGACCGAAATCAATCGATTATTACAATCTAATTTGGTTCATACTTCGTTAGCCAATCCATTCCATGTAAGATTTCAAACTCATTAAAATCAAGGACAAAGAGACTGATAGGGAATTGGTAACAAAAATATGAGATAGGAATGTCTCTACATCGTAGATAAAGGTTCACGGGGCCACCAACTGGATTCTTTATGCAAATGGACTCGTCGACAAAATTAGGTTCAAGATTTAATTCATTTACAGCTTGTTGAGAGATAAAACTATGTGTAGCTCCCGTGACAAACAAAAATCTAACAATTCTATCATAAATAGTAAGGTTACCTTCCAGAACCCCTTTCCCTTTTTCTGCTTTAGAAGTTGTAGGTTTATCTTTGACCGTGTACACCTTTGTTGTCTGAGCTTGCTTCATTGTTGGGCAGTCTTTAACTTCGTGTCCCGGTTTCTGACAATAGTAGCATTTCTTGGGTTTTGCTTGTACAGGTTGATTTAGTTGTTTCTTAGGCTTTGTACATGTGCTCGACTATCGACCCTTTTCTAAGCAATTAAAACAAGTAACATTTCCTACCAGGTTTTCCTAATTGCTCTTCTTCTTCTTCTTACCCTGCTATGGTTTCTTGCCTTCAAATTTCCTTTTCTTCCAATTTTGATTGCTCATATTTCCTTTCTCCACCGGGGCTTCTTGCATATCCAGGGTAGCATATTTGTACCCCATATCGATTAAATCTGAAAAAGATTCTTGACGTGGCCAGTCATCCTTTCGTGGAACTTCTTATTCATCCCAAAAAATAAACCTTTCATTGTTCTTTTTACCAACTCTGGACCGAAACGAGACAATTCGTTGAATTTGTTTAAATGACAAACTCCCTTGCTTCAAGTCCATAAATTCCTGGTACATTCGAGAAATACCAGCCGATGGCATATAGCGTTTCTCAGACACTTCTTTAAATCTTTCCCACGTGAATTCTTCTTCTGGCTCATCTATAGTAACTGTCTCCCACCATGCTAGGGCTTCTTCTTGAAGCTGCCAAGAAGCTATGAGTCGCATTTGATCGTCTTCCAACTTTACCCCTTTAAAAATTCTTTCACACGATCTGATCCGGGCTTGGGCCTCGATAATCGACTCCTTGCCGGTAAACGGCTTACCACCATGTCTCAAGAAACTCTTATATAGATCAGCCAGATTCGGCTGATGTTGAGTAGATAAAGATGCATCTATTGTTGGGGGAACTTGACCAGCTGTTGAGGCATTTCCTTGAACCCTAGCTCTTCCTCTTCGCTCACTCATTCTTACTATCTGTAATTAGTAAGAAAACTTGATTTATAAATACGTATGAGATATCGTAGGGAATATCAACAGTTAAACGAAATAGACCAAGAAAATTTAGGGTTTCAGTTTCTCGGTTTATACTCATTCTAGGGTATACTACACCCTATCTCTAATGAGCCACCTAATGTGTTATACTCCATAGCTAAAGTTTTTACTCAACTTTTAGCTCTGATACCACTTGTCACGGCCTGAAATTCAATGTTCGAAAATCGACATCAAGTACCTCACTTGTATTCGACTGCCGAAGGTTCAAACATGGAACTCCAGTACGAATGGAGCTTATAACAACATTAGGTGAATATAAACAGCGAAAACAAAATGAACTAACATAAATCAACATCACAGATACAACATCATCATAATATTCATTACAACATTAATCATCAATATCAGAATGCTACACAATAATATAACAACAGCATAATGATAACTTCACAACGAAACGACAATAGAGTCTTCAAAAGGATCCAACATACTTCTACTTTGATAAGATCTTCAAAACTCCAACACTTCGAAAGGTTACCAAAGCCAAAACTTCCAAAATCCGATAGCTTCCAAACCAAAAGACTTCAAAAGATTCCAAGCCAGCTCCGAAACACGGATAACCTGCTTCTAGGCTGCCCATAATTTCCATACGGACAACCTAGAAGCAGGTTATTTGTGTTTCGGAGCTGGCTTGGAATCTTTTGAAGTTTTTTGGTTTGGAAGCTATTGGATTTTGGAAGTTTTGGCTTTGGTAACCATTGAAGTATTGGAGTTTTTAAGACCTTATCGAAGTAGAAGTATGTTGGATCATTTTGAAAACTCTATTGTCGTTTCATTGTGAAGTTATCATTATGTTGTTGTTATATCATTGTGTAGCACTATGATATTGATGATTAATGTTGTAATGAATATTATGATGATGTTGTATCTATAATGTTGATTTATGTCAGTTCAATTTGTTTCCATTGTTTATATTCACCTAATGTTGTTATAAGCTCCATCCGAACTGGAGTTCGATGTTTGAATCTTCGGCAGTCGAATACAAGTGAGGTATTTGATGTCGATTTTCGAACACTGAATTTCAAGTCGTGACATTAATTTTAATTAATTATGAGTTAAGTATATGTTTTATTTTTAATTAATTATTAATTTAATATAAGATCAATTATTTAATTACAAATCAAGTTTAATTTAAGTTAAAGATTAAAATAAAGCTTAATTATAATTTAATTATTTTAAAAAAAGGTTTAATTTATTATTTAATTTTTTACTTAAAGATTATTTAATTAAATAATTAAGTTAAATTAATATTTAATTATTATTGAAGGTTTAAATTATTATTTAATAATTAATAAATGAGTAATTGAGATTTAATTATTTATTTAATAATTAATTATTATTTGAAGGTTTAATAGTTTATTTATTTATAATTAAATTAAGTTCAAATTTAATAAAGATTAATTACGATTGAATAATGAGTTTAACTTGTAATTAATCATTTTAAAAAGGAGTTTTAATTTATAAATCCTTTGTTTCGAGAACCAAATTTGTTTTAAAGGCACTTCTTTTTTCAAAGATGGTTTTGAACATAAGGGATTCAAATGTTGATACCATTAAGTAGACAAATGGCCGTGAATGAGTTATGATGTGTTTGTTTGTGTTCATATGGACTGCTATTAGCAGAATAAAATCTCATTCTGCCATAAATTGATTATTTGATTACGTGGACATCTGATAGCAGAATTAATCCTCATTCTACTATAAATTGATTGAATTGTTTGGACATCTATTTAGCAGTACAAATCACCATCCTATTATTATGTTATTTGGACATGTTTATATTGGTTAGTTCATATTGACATGTTATTTCCTGATTTGGATATGAAGTGTATTTACATATACGTTGACATATGTACATAAATTGTTGAATGACTTGAAAATGAAATTAAATGGTAACCTAAATTAGTATCACTGGGATTTCTATGCCTCCTTTTTGAATTAATGAAGTATGATTTCGAATTAACTTCGATTCTTTAATCAGTCTGGGGTTTTAAAGTTTATAAACAATTTTCACGTTATACAATTATTTTACAAAGGTATTTATAAATAATAACTTATTATAATAAAAAAAGTGTTACTAAATAAAAGGGTTTATTTAAAGTTATTTAAAAATTAGATTTTGCAAATGATATTTTGTAATGTCAAAGATAAATTATAAAGGAAGTTTTATAAAAAAAAATTATACATGGAATAGATTTTATAATCATTTTAGAGAATTCAAAAAAAGTTCAAATCTAATTTGAAGATTTATAAGGAGGTTTGAAATATAAAGTGAACTTATAAAAAGAATTTTTATAAGGGATAAGTGAATGGATTTTATAAAGTGAATGGTTTTATAGGTGTGACGTTTTGGAAAAGGATATTTCTTGGCCATTTAATATGGAATATGAGAAGAGGGAATTTTTCAAATGTTTTTGGTAAATACTTATATTTTTGAGATATGTATATAAATGTTTTTCTAAGTATAAAAGGGACGTAAGGGGTTTAGGTATAGTGTTTTGTAAAGATCTTTTGATCAAGTTTTTATAAACTAATTTTGTTAGTTAAACGTTAATTAATAAAGGCATGGTGGATTCCATATGGAATTTAATTAATGTTTGAATGATTTCTTATTTGATAGTTAAATAACCGACTATCAAACCTGGACCAAAACATAACTATAGAAATATCTAGGAGAAACACGTGAGTTATATGACGTAGTCATCCCCGATGGCGCTGTACCGTGTGTACAAATCTCGTTTCGTTCTCCTAGGATAAAGGATAAAGAAATTCGTCCACTAACGGTTAGGAGGTGATCTCTGCTCTTACCTCTATCTTTTTATTTCCTAACGGACTGGGGTTGAGTTTACTGGAAATTATCAGAAGTTGTTTCAAAGAGACCAGGATCGGATATGTTATCCGAAAACCACTTCAATCCAGCTCGAGCATTTCAAACTGAAGGCATCTTCAAGAGCATAGAATTGAAGGCAGAGTTTTGAAGTGCAAGGGCTATTTGCTATTAATCCTGACGGTGATTCCAAAATGGATGTAGTTAGTAGTGCCTTCGGTTTCATTCAGTTCCAGAACGAACTTGTATGGATGAATGCAAGCATTGCAACGATGCCCGGAGGGCGGTGCAACATTCTAAGTGGGTTTCAAATAAAAAGATGAAGACGTGACTTTACAAGCTTCACAAATCGGACAAATTGGAAAAACAGGGTATGCGGCAGAGCCATGTGGTTAGCTACCATTAGGAGTCGTCATCCCATTCTATATTGTCCCTATTCAGAGTTGGTTTGCACGCAAACACCATGGTAATATAGGGCCCGGTTTCAAACGGGGTAAGGTAATCCAGTATGCCATGTTAAAGGGAAGCCAGTTCTGTGTTAGCATCGGTGCATTTCCTAGGGGTGTACCATCGGAAGATAGTCCCTTACATTGCCATAGTGTGGAATCCAATCTCCAATACGTGCCATACAGTTTTGATTATAGAGCCTAGTATGCTGGAATTTAATAATAGTGAAATTTTAGTTGTTTTATATATTTACTTGAATCGTTAGACATTATTATAATATCACTGGATTTATATGTAAAAGTGTTTTGGTTATCGTAAGGTAAAAACCCATTTCTGCTTATGTGCGGTGTGGTCTTACGAGATATCCTTGATTTTAAAAGAGTTTTTAAAGTAATAATTCAGTTGTTTTGAGTTTACTCACATCAGACCCATGTCTGACCCAGAGTTTTATTTTCTTTTCCCAAAACTTGTGGGTGCTCAAATTTTTATGGGCAGCCAAGTAGTTTAGGTTTCCATGGACGCATTTTGGAGGAGCTTACAGCAGGAGGCTTCATCGATAGCTAGTTATTATCTTGTTTTCGCTTTATTATATTATGTTGTATTAGTTAAGTAGGGACAAGCTATTATAATTATCCAAGGTAGAATTGTATTAATATGACTTAGATGTATCATTTTGGAATGATTTTGTAAATAATTATGTTTATTATTATATGTTATTCCGTTGCGTTATGAGATTCTGCGATTGTTTAGTTTCTTCTTATCTTCTATCTTCTTTCTTTCCTTTAAAGATCGGTCTCTCCGGCACTTGAATGCTTGGCACACAATATAGTGGATGTATTATTGTTGATTTCCAAGGTTCGAAAACATGGTTTGTTACATTTGGTATCACAGCGCAAGGTTAAGTGAGAACCTTGGCTTTGGTGGGGCAACTCATTAAGCTATAAGGTAATGGAATGCCTTATGATGAGTTTGAGTGTATTATATATATGAGAAGGCGTATTTGCCTTTATATTGTATTGTTTGATTTGTGGAGTAGCTTATGAGTTCCAGTCAACACGCTAGATCAACGCTGTCGATAAGGATTCCTAAACACTTAAACAGGACCAACGGACACGGTATTGTTTTTAAATTTGGTAAATAAAATAATTTTACCTACAATATATTTTATATATAAAGAATTATTTTCAAAATTAGTGTAAGATGGTATAACTAATTGAAATATAGGGTGCTAGGAGATAATAATATTTTACTATTATCATTTAGGGTTTGTTTAGTGCTCGTCCGGTTTAAGCATTGACTATTGTTAGTGTGTATAGGTAGCTTTCCTTTTTAATATTTCGGTTGGGTAAATTGAAATAGCGAAAACATCGAAACGAATACCTTACGAGTTAAGTTTCATAATTTGACTATAAGGAGTTCGATGTAAATGTTGGGGTAAAGATTGATTTAATGAAAGATGTTTATTTAAAGTTAGAGTATTTTACAATAAATATTTAAAAAATGATTCTATAAAAGTTGACCTTATAAAATTGTAACAACCCGTAAATTTTTAATGGTTTTAATAACGTAATTAACTGGACTTTTTGAAATTTTTAAACAATTGAAATTGTAAATAAAAAAACTTGATATTTGTAATACGCCTATTTAAGCATAGAAATTAGTAAATTATCATGAGATAATATGGAAGTTTATTTTATTGTGTAATTTTTATTTCAATTTAAATTATTTAATATCAGATGATAATAAAATATTTCTTAAACCTGGATATTTTTATATAATAAATTTGTAAATCATCTCCCGAGTAAGCGTTATATTTCATTTCGTCAAATTTGGACTGCTATTGCTCCATTTATCTTATTTTCGGCATTTAAATAGCATTTTCGGTACCGAATATCAACTTTTGATAGGATGATCCTATCACGTATATCGTTTTGATCATCTTGTCGTGCTAATCTTAGCAGTATATTCGGTTGTTTGTTTTGGAATCCGGTACTTGGCGAAATCTGCAAAACGTTTGTCGTATCGGTTCTGTAATTTGACCTTTTAGCTTCCCACACTCTTTCATATTCCATCGTTTAACCATTGGCCAATAACAATTAATAATTCACAGAATTCAACCCCTGACTTTAGCATTCCCACCTGTCCAATTTATATTACCCTGATTCGTTTTATCTATCACTTTTTGTTCGTTCTCTTCCTTTCCATTTTCTTCCTTTCCAACTTTTCGTTTTGTCCTCTTTAAAATTTTATTTTACATTACAGTCTACCTATAATCAACCCACTCTTACACCGATCATCCCCTGCCAACTGCATGTAACTTCTCCCTGCTCTCCCTCTCTCTCCTCACCCCTGCCCCATCTCACCTGTGCTCACCCACCACCCTTCACGTGACAGCAACCAACACCTGCTTCCTCACTTCCTCCTTCCCTTCCATTGCCTTCGCCCATCACCTCGCTGCTCCCCTCCGCCTTCTCCTCTACACTCGACACCCCATCTCAAGCACACCCCAACCTCGGCCTCAACTCAACTGACCAGCCCCATGTCGTCTGCCTTGCACGTGCCACTTATCTCCCTCCACGCAGAGCCATCCACCAAACTCCACCTTCCTTCTTGCCGAGCATACAAGCTATACTTCACGCCTAGTTTTCCATACACTCAATCGTCCTTATGTAAGTTTATATATATATATATATATATATATATATATATATATATATGTTTTCCAATTCTTTTGAATTATGGCTACCTTGTTTTGTGTGCATATATATATGTCTATAATAACAATGATTTTAAACTAATGATATATAGATAGCTGACTTTATATATGTGTGTTTATTAATTTTGATTTTTACTGTATACATATATCGATTCTGATATATATATATATATAATTTATATTTATAAGCTTATAAATGATATATTGTGTATAAAAGTTTATATAAAAGTTTTGTATATTCTGTTATATATATATATATATATGTAAGTTTATATATATGCAGTATTTTATATATGCTTTATTTGTATGATGTTTTGATATATGTGTTGCTTTCTGTTTTAGTTATCTGCTAATATATAAAGTTGCCATCCAGCATGTTTTCATACAGAGGTAATACATATATATGTATATAATAATATATGGATTGTATATGTATTGTGTAAACTTATGTATGTTGTTAAGTAAGTTATATAATATGTTAATGTCAGTTATATATATATATATATATATGTATGTATATGTATATATATGTTTAAGTCAGTTCTCATATATATGTTTATACAGTGTAAAGTTTATATTAAGCTTATGATAAACATTGATTTTAAAGACATAATATATAGGTAAGTTGTATATAATTTTATACATACGTACATACATACATACATACATACATACATACATATATATATATATGTATGTATGTATGTATGTATATTTGGACTGTTTGTATGTATACACATTAGCTTATATTTGAGCAAAGTTGGGTCTACATATTAGCCTGAAATATAAATATATTTAGGTGTATATTTTCTATAGTGTTTGCATATTGATTTTTAATATATATATATATATATATATGTAGATTTATTTTATTTGGATTTAAATTAAATAATAATTTTGAGATATATATCTATATGTATACATATATATTGATTTTGATTTTTATGTATGTGTTTTGAATTTTGTATTGATTTTGAGAAATATTTATAACGATATAATATACATTTCATTTTAGTTATATCCAACCGATTTGATTCGTTTTCATCAATTTCTATTTATCAGCTTTGTTCGTCAAATTCGTGCCAATCTTGCTTTGCTTTGGAATTCGTGCTTGGATTCATAACTCATTTCATTGTCAAATTTCTTAAGCTTCGAAAGGAGAGCAACCACTGGCTTATATTTATCAAACTTGATTTCAATTGAAACGACGAATGAAGTATGCTGCTAAATTTAATTGTTAATTATATAATTGCTGCATATGATATGCCATTATCTGCATCTGTTCACCTATGACATATGACACCATATTCTGTTGTATATATATATTATATTTAAGTTTATCACTAATGATATATGCCTGTAGTAGATTGTTATATTATGATTATATATGTTCTCACTCTACAAGTTCCCTGTTAGTATAGAATTCCCTACGGGTTGAAATGATACATACCCGAATGGTCTTGTAGAGCAGAAGAAAATCGTTATGGGTTGAAATGATAAACCCAAGCGATTTTCATTTATTTTGAATTTTGAATTGCGGGTTGAAATGACATATACCCGTAGATATTTAAATTGTGGATTGAGATTATAAATATCTGTATCACTTGACCATAGGATAGAAAAATTATATACAGACACCGCTGGTCTATATTTTGAAAATGATTTTCAGAGTTTTAAAAGGAAATATATGGGTTTTAGTAAATATTGATTTTTAAAATATAATATATAAAGGTATTTTATATATGTCAAAATTTTAGATTTTTAAATCATATGTTTTGGGAATTTTAAAATTATAAGTTAGTTTTAAAATTATAAATTTTATTATTTTTCTTATAATTTTATTTTCTTAAAAATATATAAAATAATATTTAATATAAAATATACATTTAATAATAAGATTTAATTTAATTAATTTAATTTAATTAGTATATAATTTGTTTAAGTACTTATTTAAATTTATATTAATATTTAAAATAGATTTTATAACTTTAATAATAATGGTTGGGAAGATAAATTAATGTTGGCTTGGAATTTTAATTGATTAATAAGTGAATTTAAATAGGAATTGATTTAGACTTTTTGATTTTTGAGGTTTTGAAAGATAACTTGATTTGATAAAAGGTGATTAAATGAATATTCTCAACTTCGAATAAAATTGAGATTGAATGTTTAATATTGATTTAAAAATTAGAATTTAAACCAATTGGTATTAAAATGGTTAAGTGAGTATTGTTCGATTTGAAATAAATTAAAGTTAAATGTTGAAATATAAACGGAATTTATATTGTAAATATTTGAATATATAAACTTGAATCTTCAAATCGATTTGCGAAATTTGAGGAAACTAGTTTGATATATAAATTATTTTAATATATAAACTATTTTAATCTATAACTATTTTAATATATATATTATCTTCAGTATCTATGCTGTTTAAGTGGGAAGTGTTATGATTTTAAAAGTGTTATGGTTTCAAAGGTGTTATGATCTCAAAAGTGTTATGGTTACAAAAGTGCTATGATTTCAAAAGTGTTATAATTTTAAAGTGTTATGATTCTAGATGTGAATATTATTTTAAGTAAATAATACTATCGAATTGATATGGTTTTGAAACGAATATGATATTTTGATATGAAGAATGAACTATTTGAAATGAAATGACCACGGTGTCAAAATAAGCGTTTGGTTGTTAAAGAGACCGGGATCGGATATTGTCATACTCTCTGCCAATACCTAAAACCACTTTAACAACTGTGTACATGGTGGAGATTTTAGAATGAAGTAGGATAGTTTGGTGGCGATTCTATATGGTATTTGCGTAGCCCTGACTCCCATGAGTCGGCTTGATGTGGCTAAAACAGGAGATATATCGGGCCAAGTGGGGTTATTCCCCCTATCGAGCATATTTCTTCGATACCTTCTATTGCTTTTGTGATTTGATTAGGTGCACCTTTTGATTTGAAAGTGTGTCACGAGGTGAGAGGTAGTAGCCACTATGCGTTACCACCAGTCCAAGAGTGCAAATGGTATATCTACCCTGGCATTGCCTTGAGTGCCATGTCACATGCCTTATCGCGCTTTCTATGAGTTTGTTTTGTACCGTACCCATGTGGTGTCCTCTGTGTAAACCTTCATTTTACGGAGGAGCGTACGACATTGTATAGACTACGGGAATATATAAAATTTGTTAAGGGGGATATGGGTGACGCCTTAACCATATTTTAATACTTTTACTTTACTATAGACATATTATAATAGCGTATATTACTGCATAGTAGATAGTTCCACGGATCCTTAGAGGATGGAAATCCCAACTATCCTTTATGTTACATGTATTTCTGTTGACATTTCACTTTAGTTGAATTTATTAATATAAAAATGTTAATCCTGACTCGAGCGTTTTGTATTTTGCTTTACACTTTGGTCAGACTGAGTGTCATAGCATATAAGACTCACCTTTGGAGTTGGAGCTTCACTTGGAGATCCATCTATATCTATTCAGCTTTTAGCTATCAAATGGTTTTGTTCAGACTTGTCATCAGTTTGTATTTGAGACTACATTGTATTAGAGATATTCTGTTGTATTTTATTTCAATTCTGTGTTTATATAGTAGCTTCATGAATTACTATTTATCTATTCTGCTGCTTATTGTTGCAATACTCTATGTTTATGATTCTGTGATTGATTTTATTTAATATATATGCTGAGTTTTGCCAAATATTAAATTAACAGTCTATTTTTTTGAGCAATTCAAGTCTGACATGTGCGGATGCGAATGGTTCAAAACAACAGGTCGTTACAAGTGGCATTAGAGCTTTGTTTTGGCAAAACTTAGCATATAGAGTAAATTTAATTACACAATCACCTTCGTTCGAGCTTGATTCTTTGACTCAGGTTCCTTTGAATTTTGAAACTTTCCCCTTCATTCTGAAAATTCACTCTTGTCTTCTCCTGTTCACGTTCTTTTGATACTGGAGCATTCCATAGCTCCAACTTCAACTGTCAACTCCATCCCTGGTGTGACAACCCCATCGGCGGTCCCACCAACCTCTATATGATTTATAAAGGGGTGAATCTCCTTTACAACAGGCGTCGATTCACTTAAGATTTCTATGTCCACTGTTTATAATGCTGTTACTTTCCTATCAAGCTCGGACCGTTTCTTAGTAGACGATCCGGTAAATTCTCATTTGATCGAATCGAATGTTGATTGCCTCAAGATTTAGCAGGCAGTTTTATCTTTCGTTTGATGCTCAACCTAGTGATCTTGACTCCACCCCTGTTGTCCGACTATTTTCGAATGTTTTGGAGAAGTCACTTCTTTTCCCTACAAGCGAGAAATTGAATTTCCGCATCGATCTTATCCCTGGAATTTCGATTGACCCGGTTAAGGTCACCCACGATCAATATAAGTCTATCCATCTTCCTCTTTGTAATTCATTTATTTTACCTTCCTTTCGAGTCTATCTTCGTAGTTAGAATTATCTTTGACTAGGGTTCACCTAAATTTGAATCTTTATCCTTGTACTACGATCCATTCTTGAATCATCGTGTGAGGGAGTGAATTTTGGGTTTCGACCAACTCGTCTAGCTAACGCTATCTATAGGAATTCCAAAACACTTGAACAGAGCAAACAAACACAATATTGTTTTCAAAACTTTGGTAAATGAAATAAATTTTGTATGATTATATTTTATATATATAGGTATAATTTTCAGAAAGATTACATAGTTAAATTAATTGGTTGTTAGAAATGGCAATACTAGATTACCATTTATTGTTTTGTTAACATTTCTAAACCATTAACTGTTATTGTTTAGTATAAGGAAATGAAAAATGTTATAAATATGGTCTATAAATATGATTTGCAAATAAAAAAATTTAAATTATGGATTTGAGAATTTAATTTTCGGTATTTTTCAAAAATTTGGTTTTCAAGGTTGAAAAAATATTATTTAGAAGTATTTTCAAATAGGAATTGTTTTCAATAAATTTCAAAGAATTAAGTCAATACTCTCCACTTTTGTCACTGGAAAATAGTTTCGGTGATGACTGCAGCATCGTCAACATTCATGTTCGAGTCTCAAGGTGGAGAGACCACTTAGTAGCTTTGCTGCACTTTCGTTTGGAAAATAGAGTTGATTTGAATTTCTTGAGTATGATTTAAATTTGAAATATATATGTATATATATATATATATATATATATATATAATTATTTCAAAATAGTTTGAAGTGAAACCACAAATTTGAATCTTAAGTTTTATGTTAAGAAATGGTTTCAATTATTGAAATAAAGTGCAATTTTTGAATAATTGGAATATCTAAAATGATAAATGAAATTAGACCAACTTGAAATAGTTGAATTTGAATAAAACTTATCCGTATAATACTAAATAGCATTCTTATATATAACTTATCTAAAATATTCAAAAAGTTAAAATGTTAGGTGAATATATAATTAAAGGTTATACAAAAAGAAAACTTAAGTAATAAATTGTTCAGACTAAAATCTGGCTTAATATAAATGTTGTAAATAAAAGGAAAATGTGTATAGTATTTATTTACACTCGTAAACATTAATATAACTTACCTAGAAAGTTTAAAAGTAATTAGAATGTAATTGGATAATATACACTATGATATAAGTAACAAGATGTCAAAAATGATATTTTGTTAAGGGAATTTACTGATAATAAACTGGATAACAAAAAGGAAAATTTATTTATTGAATAATATATGGTTATAAAATGTATACACCTAATATATGTTGCAAAATATTTTTAGTGAAATAAATTAAATAGATAAAAGAGAAGACTATTTAAGCAGGTAAATATGAACTTAAGAATAGTGAACTTGAATTTTTGTGGAATCAACTTAGCTAAAGATAAATGGATAAAATAAATAAGTTAATTTAAAAATGAATTTGTTTGAAAAAATGTTGATAAAATGAAAGAAAATCAATTTAAAATTGAATGACTATCTATTATTGAATAAATTGGATTAAATCAAATTGTTGAATATTAATTTATCTAAAATTAAAATCTATATGGTTTTGAATAGTTGAAGTTGAAAGTTGAGGTGGAACTAAATATGGTTGATCAAATAGATTTAATAGATAGGTAAAATAAAAAAAATGCTGTGAAATTTTTCGCAATAAATGTTAATAAATGGGAAACAAATCAATTAAATAAAAATATATGAAAATGAAACCAATCAAATGTGAACACAATAAATTTGATTGATTAAATAAAATGATTTGGAATCAACTAATTGAATATAAACCAATTTTAAAATAAATGCAGTTTATATGGTTTTAAATTAATTATTTTATTTTATATTTCAAATCTATTTTTCTTTCTGGCTGTTTCTATTTTCTTATCTCCTTCCTTTTCGAAGACGAAAAGTTTTAAGTGGGGGAGAGCGTAACGACCCGTAAATTTTCGATAGTTTTAATAACGTAATTAAATGGATTTTGTGAAATTTTAAACAATTTAAATTGTAAATAAATAAACTTGATATTTGTAATACGTCTATTTAAATATAGAAAATGGTAAATTTTCATCAGATAATATGGATGTTTATTTTGTTGTGTAATTTTAATTACAATTTAAATCAGTTAATATTAGATGGTAATAAAATATTTCTCGAACCTGGATAATTTTATATAATAAATTCGTAAATCAACTTCTAAGTGAGACGTCATATTTCGTGTCGTCAAATTTGGACTGCTTTTGCTCCGTTTATCTTATTTTCGGAGTTTAACCAACATTTTCGGTACCGAATATCGACTTTTGATATGATTGTTGTATCATTGATATTGGTATATCATTTTGAGCGTTTCATCGTGCTGATCTCAGTAGTATATTCGATTGTGTGTTTTGGAGTCCAGTACTTGGCGAAATCTACAAAACGATTGCCATATCGATTCTGCAATTTAACCTTTTAGCTTCCCACACTCTTTCATATTCCACCGTTTAACCATTGGCCAATAACAATTAATAATTCATAGAATTCAACCCCTGAATTTAGCAATTCCACCTGTCCAATTTATATTACCTTAATTCGTTTTATCTACCACTTTCTGTTCGTTCTCTTCCTCTCCATTTTCTTCCTCTCCCACTTTTCATTCTGTCCTCTTCTTGAAATTTTATTTTACATTATAGTCTGCCTATAATCAACCCATTCTCACACCGATCATCCCCTACCAACCGCCCGTACCTTCTCCCCGCTCTCCCTCTCTCTCCTCACCCCTGCCCCAACCCACCTGTGCCCACCCAACACTCATCACATGATAGCAACCTACACCTGCTTCCTTACTTCCTCCCTCCCTTCCATTGCCTTCGCCCAACACCTCGCTACTTCGCTCTACCTTCTCCCCTGCACTCGGCACCCATTCCCGAACACACCCAACCTCGGCCTCAACTCAACTGACCAGCTCCATGTCGTCTACCTTGCACCTGCCACTTATCTCCCTCCACGCAGAGCCATCCACCAAACTCCACCTCCCTTCTTGCCAAGCATACATGTTATACTTCACGCCTAGTTTTCCATACGCTCAGCCGTTCTTATGTAAGTTTTTATATATATGTTTTCCAATTCATTTGTATTATGGCTTCCTTGTTATATATATATGTATATATGTATGTATGTATGTATGTATGTCTATAATAACAATGATTTTAAACTAATGATATATAAATAGTTGACTTTATATATGTGTTTATTAATTTTGATTTTTAGTGTATACATATATCGATTCTGATATATTATATATAATTTATAATTATAAGTTTATAAATGATATATTATGTATTAAAGTTTATATAAAAGTTTTATATATATCTATTATATATATAGGTTTATGTAAGTTTATATATATGCAGTATTTTAAGTGTGCTTTATATGTATGGTGTTTTGATATATATGTTGCTTTCTGTCCTAGTTATCTGCTACTATATAAAGTTGTCATCCTACATCTTTTCATACAAAGGTAATACATATATGTATATAATAATATGTGGATTGTATATGTATTATCTCAACTTACATATGTTGTTAAGTAAGTTATATAATATGTTAATGTCAGTTATATATATATATATATATGTTTATGTCAGTTCTCATATATATATATATATATATATATATATATATATATATATTCACACATATATATATACAGTGTAAAGTTTATACTAAGTTTAAGATAAACATTGATTTTAAAGACATAATATATGGGTAAGTTGTGTGTGTGTGTGTATTTGGACTGTCTGTATGTATACATATTAGCTTATATATTTGAACAAAGTTGGGTCTACATATTAGCCTGAAATATAAATATATTTAGGTGTATATTTTCTATAGTGTTCGCATAATGATTTTTAATATATATATATATATATATATATATATATATATATATAGAGATTTATTCTATTTGTGTTTAAATTAAATAATGATTTTGAGATATATATCTATACGTGTACACACACACACACACACACACACATATATATATAAAATCTTGATTTTTATATCTATGTTTTGAATTTTTTATTGTTTTTGAGAAATATTTATAACGATCTAATATACATTTCTTTTTAGTTATATCCAATCGATTTGATTCATTTTCATCAATTTCTATTTATCAGCTTTGTTCGTCAATTTCGTGCCAATCTTGCTTTGCTTTAGAATTCGTGCTTGGATTCATAACTCATTTCATTGTCAAATTTCTCTAGCCTCGAAAGGTAAGCAAAACATTATTATATTTACTAAATTTGATTTCAATTGAAACGACAATTAAAATATGCTGCTAAATTTAATTGTTAATTATATAATTGTTGTATATGATATGCCATTATCTGCATCTGTTAACCTACGACATATGGCACCATATTATGTTGTATATATATTATATTTAGATTTATCACTGATGATATACGCCAGTAGTCGATTATTATATTATGATCATATATGTTCTCACTCTGCAAGTTCCCTGTTAGTATAGAATTCCCAATTGGTTGAAATGATACATACCCAAACGATCTTGTAGAATATGAGAAAATCGTTATGGGTTGAAATGATAAACCCAAGTGATTCTCATTGATTTTGAATTTAGGATTACGGTTGAAATGATATATACCCATGGATATTTAAATTGTGTATTGAAATGATAAATATCCATATCACTTGACCATATGATAGAAAATTACATACGAACACTGAGGGTCTATATTTTGAAAATTATTTCTAGAGTTTTGAAAGGAAATATATGCGTTTTGATAAATATTGATTTTTAAAATATAATATATAAAGGTATTTTATATATGCTAAAAATTTATATTTTTAAATTATATGTTTTGGGAATTTTAAAATTATAAGTTAGTTTTGAAATTATAAATTTTAATATTTTTCTTTTAATTTTATTTTCTTAAAATGTATAAAATATATTTAATATAAACTATACATTTAATAGTAAGATTTAATTTAATAAAAATATAATTCAATTAGTATATAATATGTTTTAGTATTATTTAAATTTATATTAATATTTTAAAATACATTTTATAACTTTAATAATAAATGTTGGGAAGATAAATTAAGGTTGGCTTGGAATTTTAATTGATTAATAAGTGAATTTAAATAGGAATCAATTTAGACTTATTGATTTTTGAGGTTGTGAAAGATAACTTGATTTAATAAAAGGTGATTAAATGAATATTCTCAACTTTGAATAAAATTGTGATTGAATTTTTTATATAGATTTAAAAGTTGGAATTCAAACAAATTGCTATTAAAATATTTAAGTGATTAATGTCCAATTTGAAATAAATTAAAGTTAAATGTTGAAATATAAATAGAATTTATATTGTAAATGTTTGAATAAATAAACTTGAATCTTTGAATCGATTTGTGAAATTTGAGGAAACTAGTTTGATATATAAATTATTTTAATATATAAACTATTTTAATCTATAACTATTTTAATATATATATATATATATATATATATCTATGTATGTATATATGTATTATCTTCAGCGTCTATACTGCTTAAGTGGGAAGTGTTATGATTTTAAAAGTGTTATGGTTTCAAAGGTGCTTTGATTTCAAAAGTGTTATGATTTCAAAAGTGCTATGATTTCGAAAGTGATCTAATTTTTAAAGTGTTACGATTCTGGAAGTGAATATTATTTTTTAAGTATATAATACAATCAAATTGATATGGTTTTGAGACAAATATGGTATTTGATATGAAGAATGAATTATTTTAAATGGACTGACCACGGTGTGAAATAAGCATTTGGTCATTAAAGAGACCGGGATCGAATATTGTCATACTCGCTACCAATATCGAAAACCACTTTAACAACTGTGTACGTGGTGGAGATTCCAGAATGAAGTAGGATGGTTTGGTGGCGATTCTATATGGTATTTATGTAGCCCTGACTCCCGTGAGTCAGCTTGATGTAGCCACAACAGGAGCTATACCAGGCCAAGTGGGGTCATTCCCCCTATCGGGCACATTCCTTTGGTACCATTCTATTGCTTTTGTGATTTGATTAGGTGCACCTTTTGATTTGGAAGTGTTTCACGAGGTGGGCGGAAGTAGCTGCTATGCTTTACCACCAGTCCGGGAGTTCAAATGGTAAATCTACCCTGGAATTGCCTCGGGTGCCATGTCACATGCCTTATCGCGCCTTCTACGAGTTTGTTTTGTATCTTACCTATGTTGTGTCCTCTGTGTAAACCTCCAGTTTATGGAGGAGCATACAACATTGTATAGACTATGGAAATATATAAAATGTGTTAAGGGGGATATGGGTAACGCCTTAACGCTATTTTAATACTTTTACTTTACTATAGACATATTAATAGCGTATGTTACTGCATAGTAGATAGTTCCACGAATCCTTAGAGAAAGGAAATCCCAACTATCCTTTAAGTTACTTGTATTTCTGTCGACATTTCACTTTAGTTGATTTTATTCATATAAGAATGTTAATCCTAACTCGAGTGTTTTGTGTTTTGCTTTACGCTCGGGTCAGACTGAGTGTCACAGCATCTGAGACTCGTCTTTGGATTAGGAGCTTCACTTGGAGTTCCATCTGTATCTATTCAGTTTTTAGCTGTCCAGTGGTTTTGTTCAGACTTGTCATCTGTTTGTATTCGAGACTACATTGTATTTGAGATATTCTGTTGTATTTTATTTCAAACTTTGGTGTTTATATAGTAGCTTCATGAACTACTATTTATCCATTCCGCTGCTTATTATTGTAATACTTTATATCTGTGATTCTGTGATTGATTTTATTTACTGTATATGCTGAGCTTTTCCAAATATAAAATTACAATCTATTATTTTGAACAATTCAAGTCTGACATACGCGGATGCGAATGGTTCGAAACAACAGATCGTTACAAAAATGAATTTATAAGGTGTCTTTTAATTAAAAGAATTTAAGTAGGAAACTCGAGGACTTAAATTCTGGGGCTTTTGAAGCGGATTTTCAAGGTTTTGAAAAGTAATAATAGTATTATTTGAAAGAAATTTTGGAAATTTTTGGGAGTGAAAATGTTAACTAAGAAGTATTTTCTTTGGATTGGTTAGGGGGAAATGAGTCTCTACTTATTTTCTGATAATAGGAATAATATTCTAATTGACGATCAGATGTTTGCCTAGGTGAACGTTATAGTGCACTTAGTAAATTGTTCTCTTTATTATTGTACAATCGAAACAATTTCAAACCCGAATGAACCCAAAGCAAGCGGATGATAAATATTTTGTTGGAAAATGTAAAGTATTGTTCAAAAATGAGATTCTGAAATAAAAGTAATATTTTTAAATTAATTAGTTCGAGTGGCTCGAAAATAACTTAAAATTGGGAAAGAGACATGTGCGGATGGTAAAAACTTCTCCTGAGTATTACCCTTCCTAGTAAGGAAGTGTATGATACTTTTTGGCAATACCAGTTTCTTAGTATCATTTTGGAGTTACTCAGGCTATAAGTTAGCTTTCTAAGAATTGAAATTATGGTATCATTTCAATAGGTTTTTGAAATAAGATCGGATATTTGGATCTTGAGTTTTCTTGGGGAAATAGATGCAAAATGGAATAGTTGAATCAAATAGGGGTATACACTCTTAGGATGTAGTGGAGTAGTATGCAATTGGATTTAAGTTTAGTTTTATGAAATGTTTTCATAAATAATTCAGTGGAGATAGAATTGGTATTAAGGGGAACCAATTAAAGAAGTGCGTAGGTTGGACGTAGATCGTCTCTCGTTTCTAGATACTTTGATCTAAAATTCGAATACATGGCTTTGAGGTGTTTCACACTATTTCGATAAGGATCTATTACTCAATTTTTGACGGCGAGCACTTTATGAGGATTTTTGGTATGGGACCAATGTTTTCTATCATAGTTACAACTATGTAAGGAGAACAGAGGTTCCTAATCAGGTAGCCTGATCAGAGTCCACACTTGAAAATTGCGTGGGCGTTACTAGTTCGGAAGTGAAGTTATGTATTTGAGTAGTGATTGAATCATATTTTTTTAAGAATGATCTATGTACATCATAAAAACTGATGTATAGTGTTAAGTGTTTTCTGGGTTAGGTTGAGATGTAATTTCGGGGACGAATTTCTTTTAAGAGGGGAAAAATATAACGACCTTGAATTTCACTGCTTAGATTTATGAATATTTAATTAATTTTAAATTTTCAGTATATAAGTTTTAGAATGAAAATAAAAATATTTTAAAGAATAAATAATGATGGCAAAATGGTTTCCAAATTTTGTTTACAAAAATATTTAGTTCGAAGAAAAATTGAAAATGTGACCGGAAATCGTTTTTCGAATTTTCAACTTTTCGTCGGCTAAAAGTAATCGGAAATGTTATTAAATCTTCAGCACAAGTATAAATTTGTGAATTATTTAGTGTATATATATATTTGTGTGTGCTACTGTATGTATATATGTATTTATACTTAGGTATGTAAGGTTTAAAAACAAAAATAAATTAAGCAAAATGTAGGTGTCACATCATTGGCAGACATGTTTAAACATGTCTAAAAAATGTACACATGCACATAAATGCATGTTTTTTCATGGAGAGACAAAGGGAGGACGTTGGTTCATGAAGTGGAAGGAGGTGGTGAGGTGGCATAAGGAGAAAGGAGGGTAAAGTATGAGGGTAGTTTGGTAATTTGGTGTATGCACTTAGTATATATAACATTTTCCTAACACTTCCATCATTTTTCATTCATTCCATTTCCATTTTCTTCACTTTTTTCCTCTCTAAAGCTTTTAAAAACCTTAGTCGTGGCTTTATATTTTAAAATTATAAAATTTAAATTCAAAAATTTATTTTATTTCAAATGTTTTCAAACTTTGTTTTAAAACTCTTTCTTCTCCATTTTTACTCCCATTTCATTCGGCCATAACCTCCTCCAAACTACAACAAAGTAAGATTTACTTTTTTCCAAACCATATAGAATTTCAGTGGCTACAAATTTTATGTGAATCACTTTTTCAAATTTTTGGTTCACCTATGTCAAAATCTCGTTTATTTGCAAAGTGTTTTTGGATTTTGAAATTCAGGTCCATAAATAGCTCCTCTAAACTTGGTCATATCTTCCTCAAAAATAACTGAAATTGAGTGTTTATTTTTTCAAATTATAGAGGAAATAATTTCCTAAAACTTTCTTTTTTACCACCTTTCCAAAATCTAAGAACTACATGTCCAAAAATCTAGGAGAATATGACCTATTTCGAGTGAATTTTGTGATTTTTCATGTTTTTGGAATTCCAAAATGTATCAAGTTTTCAAAGGATTTTTGGTGAGTAAATTTCTTAAATTTTGGGAAAGAGTTTACCTTTACATATATGGTTGTTATATGGTTGTATAGGTGATGTTGTTTTTGTTGATTATGGTATGGTTTGGATGTATATGTATGTGCTAATATGTAGTTTAGCATTTGATTTGAAAATAATGGTTTAAGTGATATGTTTGGTTATTAAGTTTGAACTTGGATGTGATAGTGTATGTGAATTTTGGTTATGGTACTGTAGATGAACTTTGCATTTGATGGGGTATGTAAACTAGCTTATGCAGATATGTTAAGTGAGATTTAAAATCTTAGAAACTTTTTTATTTGTTTTAAAATTTTAAAGTTAAAGTTCTAAAACTTTGTCTTTAGTTTCCAAATATTTTACTAAGGATTTAAAGTTAAAGCAAAGTTAAGTAAGAGGTTTGGAAGTTGGTAAATTAGAACATTTCTAAGTAATGACATCCATAGCGATAGTCGCTATGGCTGCAGTTTCGATAAAAATTCGATTTTTTTTAAAAGTTGATTTTTAATACTTTAATTGTTTTGTTAATGCTTTATAAACCTAACAATAATTTTTTAAAAGTTAATTAATAATTTAATAATTAATTATTAATTAAGTAGGTTTTAATAATTAATAATTAATTAAGTATTAAACAAGGTTAATTAACTTAAATTAAGTAAATGTTAATTATTAAAATTATCTTTAAAGGTAGGATTAATTTTAGTTAATTATTGATTAAGTGAGATCAATTTTACTTAATTATGAGTTAAGTATATGCTTTATTTTTAATTAATTATTAATTTAATATAAGATCGATTATTTAATTACTAATCAATTTTAATTTCAATTAAAGATTTAATTAAAGCTTAATTATAATTTAATTATTTTAATTAAAGGTTTAATTTATTATTTAAGTTTTACTTATAGATTATTTAATTATTTAATTAATTAATTAAGGTAAATTAATATTTAATTATCAGTGAAGGTGTAATATTATTTAAAATAAGTAAAGGATTAATTAAGGATTTAATTATTTAATTAATAATTAATTAATGTTTATGGGTTTAATTGTTCATTTATTTATAATTAAATTAACTTCAAATTTAATAAAGATTAATTATGATTAAATAAAGAGTTTAACTTGTAATTAATCATTTTAAAAGGGAGTTTTAATTTTTAAATCCTTTGTTTCGAGAACCAAATTTGTTTTAAAGGCACTTCTTTTCCAAAGATGGTTTTGAACTCAAGGGATTCAAATGTCGATACAATTAAGTAGATAAATGATTGTGAATGAGTTATGATTTGATTGTTTGTGTTTGTGTGGATAACTATTAGCAGAATAAAACTCTGTTCTGCCATAAATTGATTGTTTGATTGTGTGGACATCTGATAACAGAATAAATTCCCATTCTACTATAAATTGATTGAATTATTTAGACATCTATTTAGCAGGATAAATCACCATCCTGTTGTTATTTTATTTGGACATGCTTATACTAGTTAGTTCATATTGACATGTTATTTCCTGATTTTTTTTTAAAACTAGGGAAACCTGTTGAATCACTACCGACATGCAATTCCTGAACAGTAAACCTAGGGAATAGACGGCTGGCCCGCTATAACCACTATTCCAAGCTAGCCAGACCTTTCGACTGACCAGGCGCAGGAGGCAGATGATGAACCTCAAACCTCCCATGTGAAAGGCGTATCTCCTCACACACCTCCCAGGTGGGATTCGACCCTCAAACCTCTCATCTAGGAAGCGTATCACCCCACCACCCGACCATGCCCACGGACAAATTTTCCTAATGTGGATATGAAGTGTATTTAGATATATGTTGACATATTTAAATAAATTGTTGAATGACGCGAAAATGAAATGAAATGGTAACCTAAATTATTACAACTGGAATTGCTAAGCCTCATTTGAATTTATGAAGTATGATTTCTAATTAACTTTAATTCTTTAATCAGTTTGGGGTTTTAAAGTTTATGAATGTTTTTCACATTATACAATTATTTTACAAAGGTATTTATAAATAATAACTTATTATAATAAAAGAGTGTTACTAAATAAAAGGGTCAATTTAATGTGATTTAAAAAATGAGATTTTGTAAATGATATTTGTAATGTCAAAGATATTTTATAAAGGAAGTTTTATAAAATGTTTTATACATGGGATAAATTTTATAAATCTTTTTAGAGATTTTAAAAAGAAGTTTAAATCTATTTTGAAGATTTATAAGGAGGTTTGAAATATGAAGTGAATTTATAAAAAGAATTTTTATAAAGGATAAGTGAATGGATTTTATAAAGTGAATGGTTTTATAGGTGTGATGTTTTGGAAAAGGGTATTTCTTGGCAATTTAATACGGAATTTGAGAAGAGGGAATTTTCCAAATGTTTTTGGTAAATACTTATATTTTTTAGATAAGTATATAAATATTTTTCAAAATATAAAAGGGACGTAAGGGGTTTGGGAATGGTGTTTTGTTAAGGTCTTTTGATCAAGTTTTTATAAAGTGATTTTGTTACTTAAAGATTAATTAATAAAGGCTTAGTGGATCCCATATGGAATTTAATCAATGTTTGTTTATTTGATAGTTAAATAACCGACTATCAAACCTAGACTAAATGTAACTTTGAAAATATCTAGGAGAAACACCTGAGTTATATGGCACAATCATCCTCGATGACACGGTACTGTGTGTATAAATCTCATTTCGTTCTTCTAAAATAAAAGATATGGAAATCCGTCCACTAACGGTTAGGCGGTGATCTCCGCTCTTACCTTTATCTGTTTATTTTATAAAGAACCGAAGTTGAGTTCACCGAAAATTATCGAAAGTTGTTTTGAAGAGACCAGGATCGGATATGTTATCCGAAAACCACTTCGATCCAATTCAAGATTTTTGAACTGAAGACATCTTCAAGTGCACGGAATCGAAGATGGAGTTTTGAAATGCCAGGGCTATTTTCCACTAATTAGGAGCCATCATCTTCAAAAGCATGGAAAAAACAAGTTATGCAGCAGAGCCATGTGGGCCGTCATCCCATTCTAGATTGTCCCTATTCAGAGTTGGTCTGCGTGCAAGCACAGTGGTATTATAAGGCCGGGTGTCAAAACCGAGTGAGGTAATCCGGTACGCCATGTTAAAGGGGCAGCCAGTTCTATGTTGGCATCGGTGCATTTTCTAGGTGTGTACCATCGGAAGGTAGTCCTTTACCTTGCCATAGTATATAATCCAATCTAAAATACGTGCCATACGGTTTTGATTGTAGAGCCTAATAAGCTGAAATTTGATAATGGTAAGAATTTCATTTATTTTTATATATTTACTTGAATCGTTAGACATTATATAATATCATTGAATTTATATATAAATGTATTTTGGCTATCGTAAGGTAAAAACCCATCTGTGTTTATGTGCGGCATGGTCTTACGAGATATCCTTGATTTTAAAAGAATTTTTAAAGTAATAATTCAGTTGTTTTGAGTTTATTCACACCAGACCCATGTCTGACTCGGAATTTTATTTCCTTTCCTAAAACTCTTGGGTGCTCTAACTTTTATGGGCAGCCAAGCAGTTCAAGTTTCGACGGACGCATTTCGGAGGAGCTTGGAGCAGGAGGCTTCATCGATAGCTGGTTATTATCTTCTTTCCACTGTATTATATTATGTTGTGTTAGTTAAGTAGGGACAGGCTGCTATAACTATCCAAGGGTAGAATTGTATTAGTATGGCTCTAATGTATCATTTTGGAAATGACTTTGTAAAGAATTATGTTGATTAATATATGTTATTCCGTTGCTTTGTGAGATTCTGTGATTCTTTAGTTTCTTCTTATCTTCTATCTTCTTTCTTTCCTTTAACGATCGATCCTTCCGGCACTTGAATGCTCGGCACACAATGCAGTGGACGTATTAATGTCGATTTCCAAGGGTGGAAAGCCCGGTTTGTTACAGGTCTGCACACCTAATTTGCATTTTTGGCCTATTAAACGACAAAATATCGTAAACTCCCAGAATACATGCAAAAAATCGAATCCAAACACTTCTATTTTATTTGAATTAATTCAATATCAAACCTTTAAAAGAAGGTTGTTACAGACCTTCCTCTTTATGAAAATTGCATCCTCATAATTTCTTATAAAAAGATGTCAAAAATACATGCAAACATTAACTCTCTTCGAATTTTACTATTAAGTTGAAACCCGATCAAAACTTAAGCAGTTATCATTAGAATCAAACTTATCATATGTTATAAATTCAAATAGATTCATTTATTAATTTCCATTTCTTCGCATACGAAAATTTATTGAAAATTTTGTAAGTGTTAAAAATTTTGAAAAATTTCGGCAGAGCCTTCTTTGTACGGAGAGCCTTTTGGAATTTCACAATTATAATATAAACAATATACACCAACCACATGGTCGGAAACCCAATATATAACAATATTTCTATGATTTCTGTATTTATTTAAAAGCGTACCTTTATTTTAGCATTTTTAAGCGACTTACTAAACTTTTATGCGAGCAAGATCGAGTTATCGTCGCCATTTAGTCCAAATATGCTTTGTTAATCCAAATATGCTTTGTGAGCACCTATTCTTAACTTAAGTTCGAATGTTAGCCACACATGTAGATATACAAGAAGCATGTATTCTTTGAATGTGGAAAAAAATCCTTTTAACATTATTAAAACTACTTGCTATCAAGTTTTAAAAGGTCAAGCCGACTAAATTAGAAAATGGTTTCAAAGAATAAATCATTGCATACTGAACTAATTTTCCAAAACAACTATCAAACATAAAAATAGCAAATTTTCTAAATTGTGCGCAGGCTCATACACCTAATTTGCATTTTTTGCCTATTAAACGACAGAGTATCGCAAAACTCCTAAAATACATGCAAAAAAATCAAATCAAAACACTTCTATTTAAATTTAATTAATTCAACATTACACCTTTAAAACATGATTGTTACAGACCTCCGTCCTTATGAAAATTGCAAGCACCACTCGTTGAATTTATATTTTTACCTCACTTGAATCCAAATTTTTGAAAAGTGATAAATATAAAAATTGAACCTTACTAAGATATCTTTCAAACAAAAGAAGTTTAACTAAAATCCATTCAGAAAATTAAAATTTATCACTATTCTACCTTATTACTTATTAACATGTCAATGTTATAGATCCACAATATCTTTTTTAAAACTTTGGTACGGTCAAGAATTTCAAGTGCAAGTGTGTATGAAATTACAGAAAACAACTAGGTCCAAAAGTATAAATGGTAGGGTAAGGCAAGGTAGTGGACTAGACATGGGCTGGCAATACATATGACAAACTCAATAAGCACTAAGCAACAGGCTAGCGTAAGGATGTACAAGTACAAAACGAAATATGAAACCATGTGTAGCATAATCAAAACTTGAAAGGCCAGTAGAATAAGGATACGATAATATGTACTAGGTGAAACAACCATGTGTTGTTCCAATAAGAACACAACATGTTCCGGTGAATTATTATTCAACCATTACTGAGAGTGCATGCATTGGAACTTTGCTGTAGGTTTTAGTTCAAAAAGAAGAAAATGGGACAAGGAGGTATGACTTTAAAATTATTGGTTATCCTGTTAAATTTGGATTGCTCAATATTTCTGACATTATCCTGTTAAAATTATTCATTCACCCACTTAGAATATAAAACATCTTTCTATACACACACCCACCATAATTCTATTAAAAAAATTATGATTGCCTTTATTTAATTAAATCAAATTCTACCTTTTCCAAACCCAAATCAGAATGCAAACTAAATTCTTTGATGCTAATATCTATCATCAATTGTGATTCTGCCCAAATTAGTTAACTATCATCAATTATGATTCTACCTGAATTAGTTAGTTTCTAAATTGTTTCTTCTAATTGACCTAAGTAAATAACTTGACTTTAATGGTGGTTTGGGTTAAAATTTGATTGTTTAGAGACTCATATTATTATCTAGCATATTCACTTTGAGTTTCAAATATTCGACAACAGAGCTTGTGTCCTCTATACTACTGTTATCACTTAATTCACTCCATTTAATCAACTAAGTTGTAACAACCCTGTGGCAGCAAACACATTTTTTTCAGTAGAAATAGTTTCTAACTTTATCTCATTGACTATGCTATAGTGAAATGAAATTTAAACTACTAAAATTTCTAAGTGTATACATTTAAAACTTTAATGTCGTATTCCAAATGCATCGAAGTCGTACGATCAAAATCCACGGTCGAACTTTAAACAAAAATTAGAATATCTGAAAATCTCAAATCGAAAATATAGGGAATCAAACCCTACAAAATTCCATAACAGAAAATTAAAGACTTAACCAAATTTAATTTAAACTAGGATTTTTGAAATAAACGACATTATTCCCTAAAGCTTTTCTAGCTTCAAAATGTCAAAATGGAATGTTTATTTCACACATGCTTATCATCAATAACCATCACATTGGATTTTAGATTTGAGTTCATTTGAATCCTATTATTTTTCAATTGAAATTAATTAGACTCAATTTCTATAAATTTCCAAATAGTCCAATTACTTTCCAGAGAATTTATAGATAAGCTTCCTTCATTTATCAAAAATAAATTCCAATAACAATTGAACTTGAGTAAAAATCTAAGTTTTTTATACATATATTAAAAATATTCCTTATTTGTACTTCCCAAAAAAAATCCCTTCACGAAAATTTTTAATTATTTTTTAGCAATATTTTGTTCCCACTTGCCAAAATAATTTACTCTTTATATATGATAGTATTACTATATATTTTTAAAAATATTGTGTTGAAATGACTCGTTTAACCGTTTTGAAATCCTTAACGATAATACTGATTAGATATATCGATCAGAATTCATAAAGAAATCAACGGACAAATACACATAAAATAAATCACAATATACCTTTTCAAACCACTATATATAAATATATATAATTTTTTTGCTTTAACGATAACATATACTTGTTCGTATAAAATATCTACTTATTATATTTAAGGTTTAATTAATTTTTTCATTCATAGCAATAATATAGTGCATTGAACATCGATCAATTTATATAGTAAGCAAGCATACAATTATACATTTTTTCCGTACCACGTTTTAATTATATATAAATGTATTTTACTATCAAACCAAATAGGGTTATGTATCATTTTGCAACATAGTTCTGAAGAAGCCGATGACTTTTACTTATGTTCAGCTTCATCTAGTTATAGATGGGTCAATAACCTTGAGCGATAACTCTTGCTCAACCTCATATTCTATACAAAGCTAATTAAAATTTTAAAACAATATTGCAACCACATATAAATAAGCAAATGTTCCTTAAGGAAAGCTATCTAGAGCTTTCACTGTGTACTCTGATCACTAATAGATAATTTCACTTTAATTTACTATGACTCATCTTAGTGTTGTAACGAATATACACTGCAAGACTTAGGTTAAAGCCTTCTAAAGCTTCTCTAACCACCATTTTATTTTACTTCAAGCCACAAAGAGGAATTTAAATCACCAATGCCATTGCTACTAGTCGGGCCAACCACTACTACCTTTACAACGTCTATCAACTATTCTTCATCCTTACATAAAAGGCAACGCTCAAAAAGAGGTAGAAGTAAAGATATTGTATAATAGGAAATAAGAGATACATCATAGATAATTTCCCCGTGTACACTTACTATTCCTTAACATAATATAGGATATGTCGACCGCCAAAGGGAACAAGAGGCTAAGTCTCACTAAGGTCGGGACTCATATCTCATATATTCTGTATTGTTTTGAACGTGGATCTAATACATAATTCGATCATATGGTCATGAGAGAATTTTGTCTTTGTTCGAGCAAAGGCACATAGAAGATCACATGTTTCTAGAGTCTATAACAGACTAGGGAAGAATAAAGAAAGTTCGGGTATGATTGCAAGGATGTAATTTTCATAAGGGGGAAGTCTGTGACAACCTTACTTTCTACGTTATCAAAATAAATAAATTTCAAGTAAAATACAATGTTCGAGTACAATTTTGGATAAATTTTTGTTTTAGAATTATATTCTTATTGATTAAGTTTGCTTAATTAAGATATTTTTCTTAATAAATTCAATTAACTAATAAAAATTTATTATGAAAATATATCGAACTCAAATAAAATATTTACAATAAATGTAAAATATTTTCATTATGTAAACTATTTTATATCATTTTAATAACAAAAAATAAGCTTTATTCATTATTAATTAAAATTAATGAATCAATGAAGATAAATAATTATTGAATTTGGATATTTTATATCATTCACCAAAATCAATGTTGTAAAATATATTGAAGATATAATTAAATTGAACCGAAAATATATTTTTGTAAATAATTGATAGAATTTATATATGTAAACAAAAAGGTTTCAAATAAGAGGGACAAAATATGGAAAATAATTAATAGCTAGCCCTTAGCCACTAGCCCAAACACAAACCTATTTAAAAAAATAGTTACTTTTCACTTCGAATGGAAAACCCATAGCCTATTTCTTCATTTTCCCCCTTTCATGCCCTAATTCCTCTTTACTCGAAGTGGTAAAATCAAAGGAAAAAATTAAAACATGACAGCACCTAGCATGGGAAAGCACAAGTTCGAGGACGTCGAAGTGGAAGGAGAGGTGCATCGTACGTGTAAGCATAGGAGGGTGAGCGGTTAAATGAGGAGAAGCTAGATGCGACAATTTGACAGAGGATGCAAGCGACATTGTCAACGGTAGTAGGTAGTCATGCATATGAGGTTAAAGGTGAAAGGGTAGGTGTTTACATGCTTCAATGTTGGTGAATTGAATTATGTTTTGTGGCTAGAAATAAGAATGAAGTAATGGTTAGAAAGCTTCAAAAAGCTTTAACTTAAATCTTGTAATATATATATTCGTCATAACCCTAAGATGTGACGAAGCGAGTTAAAGAGGCATGATCCAGTAATGATAAGAGTGGTATAGCGAAAACCTATATATTGCTTTCTGCAGAACATATTTGCTTGCTTATTTGTCGAGTATCGGTTGTATAATTGTTGAAAATAATGAAGTATCAGGAGGAAATCTTTGATTTTCGATGAGCTTTCCATGGACTTATAAATTATATATAGATTCTAGTTTTAATTTCATGTGTTTTTCGATTATTGTGTTATAAGTTTGATTAGGAAATTGATCCAATTGGTTGAAATTATTGTTGAGTGCGATTGTTGAGATGAATTTAAAGATATTTTCAACCATATATAAAAAGGAAAAAATAATTAACTTTAAATAATGGATATGAGTCATTATCTGGTTAGTATAATTTGGTTTAGGATTTGATGTATGATGGTTGCATGTCCTTGCCTTGCTTTGATACTGTGTCACCCCACCACTATATTCATACTACCAAAAGAGTATTACAAAGTAATATTGTCTTGTAACATGAAAAATGAGGCTTGTTAAGAGCGAACACACGTGAATAATCCATTGGGCTAATGCCAATACATTTTCTTAGCTCGTGTAATACACAAATATACGTGCTCGGTGTTGGCACAAAGCAATAAACATGTGGATTTATATGATTGTAATAACCAAAAATAAGTTGTATTTGTTATTAATTAAAATTAATATATCTATGTGATTAATTTTTGTGCTAATACCGAGCATGTATATTTGTGTATTACATGAGGTAAGCAAGAATATTAGTGTTAGACCAAGGGAATATTCATCTGCATTCGCTCCTATAATGCCTCATTCTCCATGTTACTTGATAGTATTACTCTATAATACTCTTTTTGTTGTACGGGTATAGTGGTGGGGTGGCACAATTGCATTGTGAAAAGAAAAGGTTACTTGCTAATCACTAAGTATAAAAATAGAAAAAGGAGTCAAATACACAGCTGAAAGGTAAATGACATAAAATATAGAGTGATTCAGCAAAGCTGCCTACGTCCACTGTGAATTTACATTACTTTATATTTCCATTACTATATGTTCCTCTTGCAACTACAGGGAATTACAGAGAATAATAAGAAAAGGGAGGCACTTAAACTAATAAAGTTATATAATCCTAAGGACTTATGTGGTATCAAGAGCGCTGAATTGTGCATTCTACTCAGAACTCTCAAATGTTCCAACCTCTTTTATGTTGCAATGCAGAGGGTATTTATGGTCGTCAAAGTGATGGTGGACGATTGAGATCGCGCTATAGAGCCAACGAGAAAAGTTCTTGACCATTGGTCTGTCTATAAAGATGGATGGTCAATAGCTGTAAAGTATATCAGAAGACATGCGATGGATGAGAATGTACTAATTTCCTTCCTATACTAGCTTGCATTAAATGCGCATTTAATACTCATGGTAAACTACATCAATTCAGCTTCCCAGCTATGGTACTTCGGATAGATAGATGGACAACTTTGTCGTCCACTTGAGTGTCTATATAGCCGAGTTGGATGACCAACTGTTGGCAACATGGAAGAGACATGGAATCTTGTTAAGGACATGTATGGAAGATGGTTAGTGATTAGGGATGAGGCAATTGGGAGAGAGGCCTGATGTCGGTTGGAGTTGGATGTACTGAATCCATGCTAAAGATGGTCCATGCTTGGGCCATTTTCTTGATATGTTGTATACTAGGGCGGGCATGAAAGGGAGCCGACAGTATGTTGTTGTGATGTCTGGTGAATTGTGTTGGCCTTTTAATTGCTGTTGGAAGAAGTTCGCTATAGGAGAGTTGGTAAGGACTAAGCCGGACCTGGCCCAGATCTTGCCTAAGTGTGAAGATTGCTTGTGATAAGATGGTTGGGCCTCATCTTGGCGCTTTTCTATGTATAAAGGTTGGTTTAAAGTCAATATAGGATTGGGTCGTCCTTTATGGGCTAATGGCAAATCAACTGGCCTGGCTTTGGTTGGGCTAGCCTATGTGTAATTTACCTACTAATAACTTGCGAGAAAATTGAGCAAATATTTTGAACCCTAAGTCTGTATCCACTTGTGGATTCCAGCTCGAAAAATCATACAAATCTTACTGATTGACGACTCTATAATGTAGTAAAGTGGTTTCTACTTGGCTTTGTGAAATTGGCTATGGCGGTTTGTTTTTCCAAGCGTGGTAAAGATCTGTCACGTCTCTCCAGACTTGACTTCATACTGATCTCTTTTGAACGACTGGGACACATTTTGCATTTTGAATTCAACATATGCGATTAAAGGCGTGGGTATATAAATACCCACTTTTCTTCTTCCTTGAGCTTATAAAATCGTTCTTCATAAAAAAATCAAAGCTTATGAATCTTTTCTGATTCTTTACTAATAAAAAGCCGCTTCATCGTTTGTTTCCTCTCCAAATGCCTATGCATATATGCCTTTTTATCAAATTCAACTAGGATATTCGAAAAGAAGAAAGCTCTTCAGTATATGAACCTCCGTTGGTTGAATGCAGTTCAAACCATTAGATGGAAACTTCAGCTTGGGGCAAACTACGCCTTGCTGCTTGGCTTGGACCCATGCCTGACGGCCAAGGTTATGGTGGTCGAATGCCGTTCTCTGTAAGGAACCATAAATTTATCACTTTAAAAACAATATTTATTTTTGGATATTAGAATAAAAGATTTTATAATACAAATTATAATGTTTTGAACAATAATTAATTATGGTAAACTTGTTTTAAAATTATATTTATAAATATAGATATTTGGGATTTCCTTCAGAAAAGCGACGAAAATCGGTTTTCTGTAAAATTGCAATTTTCTTAATATTAGAGGATACGAAACTGGACACATACACTTATTTCTCCATTTAAGCGAGAATATATAATAAAAGTATATATTTTATTTTTGAAAATAAAATGTCTCTTTGACATCATTAATGATGTCATCATCTTTAAATAGTTAATTTTAGAATTTAAATTGAGTTTAAATGATTTCATAATTATGTTAAATATTAAATGAGGCCCTTTTAAATATTAAATAATAATAAAAATGTCATTTTCAAAGAGAAGAAGGAATGCTATAAGTGCTTACACCATCTCAGGAGCAAGGACAACATGCAAAAGTACAAAGCGGCAAAGAAGAACGCAAAGAGAGCGGTGAGTGAAGCACGAGGTCGGGCGTATGAAGATCTATACCATAATCTAAGTACGAAGGATGGTGAGAAAAACGTCTATAGGATAGCTAAGCTCCGCGAGAGGAAGACAAGAGACTCCAGCCAAGTTAAATGCATCAAAGATGACAATAATAGACTTTTGGTGAAGGACGAGGAGATAAAAAATAGATGGAGAGATTACTTCGACAAGCAATTTAATGAAGAAGATGATAGCACTATGATCGAGATAGACGACTCTTCGGATGACACCTGTAGACATTTTGTTCGGAGAGTTCAAGAATCCAAGGTAAAAGAGGCACTAAAACGGATGAAAGCAGGCAAGGCATTGGGGCCTGATAACATCGCCATTGAAGTGTGGAGATGCCTTGGAGATGCAGGGATAGCCTGACTAACTAAGTTGTTCAACAATATTTCCAAATCAAACAGGATGCCAGATGAGTGGAGGAGAAGCATACTAGTTCCAATTTTTAAGAATAAAGGAGACATCCAAAGTTGCAATAACTACAGAGGAATTAAACTTATGAGTCATACAATGAAGCTTTGGGAGAGAGTCATTGAACATAGATTAAGAAGAACGACAAGTGTTTCAAAAAACCTATTTGGCTTCATCCTGGGAGGTCAACCACAGAGGCGATTTTCTTGATAAGACAACTTTTGGAGAGGTTTAGGGAGCCAAAGAAGGATCTACACATGGTATTTATCGATTTGGAGAAAGCTTATGACAAGGTACCGCGAAAGGTGATGTGGTGGGCTCTGGAAAAGAAGAGAATCCCAACAAAGTACATTACACTTATTAAGGATATGTACGATGATGTTGTGACTAATGTCGATGGTGAAACTAGCGACTTTCCCATTAACATAGGTTTACATCAAGGGTCAGCTTTGAGTCCCTACATTTTTGCTCTAGTGATGGATGAGGTTACGAAGGATATACAAGGCGAGATTCCTTGGTGTATGCTATTTGCTGATGATGTTGTGCTAATTGATGAAATTAGGATTGGGGTTGATAGACAACTGGAGTTGTGGAGATAGACTTTAGAATCGAAGGGATTTAGACTTAGCAGAACTAAAACAGAGTATATGAAGTACGGGTTCAGCGATGTCAGGTCGGAGGATGGAGATGTCACTCTGGCCGGACAATTAGTTCCCAAGAAGGAATCATTTCGATATCTTGGATCAATGTTGCAGTATAATGGTGAGATTGATGAAGATGTTAGTTTTAGAATTCGAGCGGGATGGGTGAAATGGCGACAAGCGTCTGGAATTCTCTGTGACAGGAAGGTCTCACAAAAGCTTAAAGGAAAGTTCTACAAAACGGCAATCAGGCCAGCGATGTTGTATGGTGCAGAATGTTGGCCTACTAAAAGCCAACACGTCCAAAAGATAAACGTAGCAGAGATGCGTATGCTGCGATGGAGCTGCGGTCATACAAGAAGAGACCGAATTAGAAATGATGATATACGTGATAAACTTGGAGTAGCACCAATTGAGAAGAAGATAATTCAACATCGCTTAAGATGGTTTGGACATATTCAACGAAGGCCTCCCGAGGCACCTGTGAGTGTTGGAATTATAGGCCGTGTTGATTACTCAAAGAGAGGTAGAGGTCGCCCAAGATTAACATGGGAGGAAGTAGTAAAAAGGGATGTGAAAGATTGGGGTATATCCGAAGAGCTGGTGACGGATCGGAGCGAGTGGAAGTTAGCGATTTACGTACCAGAACCATGAGCATTGAGTTTTAGATTATAGGACTAGAGAACATGAGCCTAAGACGTAGGTTTAGTCTTTGACCAATATTATTGTTAGTATCATTATTGCTATTAGTATTATTATTGTCATTCCTCTTATATATACATATACATTTTTATTTTATCTTATTTTACTTAGTTATTATTATTAATTTACCTGTTTGACTTTATTATTATTATTATTATTATTATTATTTTTTAGGGTTCCATCTCTAGCCGACCCCAACTTGTTTGGAAATAATGGCTTTCTTGTTGTTGTTGTATATATATATATATATATATATATATTAACTAAGAAGTAAAAAATGATCGAAATTCGAATCCTGGATTCACCACATTTAACGAATACAAGTTTTACCGAAATATTGCAACATGATTTATTAAAAATAAACATAAAAGCACCCATACACATACACATGCACATGAACACACATACATTTACATATACATTTACCACTAACATTTACAAACTTACTTAAGGTAAATATATATAAAATCTAGATATTTCCTAAGCAAAATTAAACAAAACTTATTATTGTTGAATATTCTAGTATATGAGTTTTGTTTGATGATAATAAACACACACAGATATATATATATATTCATTTAAATGTATTTGTTAATATACTATTTTTATTTTTCACATAATCAAATAAATATTTGGTGAATAAAATAAATAACACAGAATTCAAATTCAAACAGATATTTTATTCAAATAAATATTTATTACAATTTTGAATAGTACAAATTTGAGCTCTTACTGTATATATATACAATTTACTACAACACAATTTTGATTACATCACAATTTATCATCTACATTAGCACCTCACTACATATCACTCACTCGCTCATATTTAATCTTGAACTCTATTCTAGATTGAATCCAACATTTGAGTTATCTACAAAATAAACACCGACGCAGTAAAATTGGAAAAGAAATATTTTTGCAGTGTAAAATAAAATGTATTTTGAAAATATGATTTGCCTCAGTTATTTGGGCTGTTCGTCATCATATTTATTTTGAATTCATCGTACACGATAACTTGTGACATGCACCGTGTATCACTATACATGCCACACGGTCGCGCATACCGATATACACTTGATAAACTATAGGAACAGGTGAGCATAAGGTCAAACCCAATCAAAAGCCGGGTTCAACTCAAGTACAATACAAATAAAGTCACGACATGAGCACAAGGTCAAACCCGAGCTTTAAGCTAGATTCAACTCAGGTGCAATACGAAAAACAAATCCAGATGAACGTGTGCACTTGGAAAATACTCGACAAAACTCAAACTACACCAGTGAATGTGACCAGCTCAATAATCATGTAACATGATCAATATACATGAAGATTCAAATGTACAAAGACTCCAAGCCTGCAAGCATTTCAAACTTGAAGCAATACTCACATGTAAACTTCAAGTGAAAATAGAATGGTACAAGTGCAGCCTCAACATGAAGACAACAGCTTCTATAAGCAAATGGACTCAAATATCATATCCACTGACTCAATTCAAATGCAAACTGACTCAAAGGAACAAGCACAAGAAACAGCACACAATAACAAGTGCAAGGCTACCAAGTTCAACATGCATTTAAGTACAAATGGTTCCAGAATAAAAATGGAATATACAATACAAAAAAGTTCAAATGCAAACTGGCTCGAGGCTACAACCCAGAGCTCATGTGCAACTCAAACTTGAAGTAACAATAAGGATCCACTAAACTCATAAATGATGACTGGAAACACCAGGCAACTCAACACAAAGTGAACCACAAACCAGATCATAATACTATAGAGACCAATGAGACATCAAGCACATGAATGCATAGTACAGATTACATACAAAGTAGATTACAAATTGCAATGAGACAAGACCATATGCATGTGTATACATGAAAAACAGCAATATGCATATGGTCAAGCACAAGACTCGATAGTGGAGTTGAAAAAATGTCAACCAGAATAATGAACCAACAGACCTACATCACAGCACACATACATATGTATGTATGTACATATATGGTAATGAACAAGTATAATACACTGGACATGAAGCAACATGAATGCATACGCACATATGGTCCGAGCAACTCCAATATGTGGAACCTGACTCAACAATATAATGGTCAAGTGCACTAAAATATATAGAACAGAAGTGACAACTGATCAGTTTCAACATCAACAATGCAAATAAATGCAATGCATCATTGAGACACGATTATAAGTACAACATGAATATATACAAGTGTGAAACAGCAATCAAAACAAACAAAGTCAAATTGATCAAGCCGAAGAGGTCGGTGGCATTTTTATTGAACATCGGTCATTGTAAATTCAAAGTACAAGAGAATCGAAACCGTGATGGACAAGGATTCGAACAATTTCAAATTATCACAAATCAAAGCCGTGTTGACCAAGGCAAGTAAGTTAAACAAGTGAAGATTAATCAACATCATCAAAGCAATTCAAAGCCATGTTAATCAAGTAAACAGCAAATTATACGAATTGAAAAAGTCAGAAAACATCATCAACATCCAAGCAAAATCAAACGGCCGAGCCAAAAAGTAACAAACGAATTCGAACAAATATTCGAACGATAATCAAGGGTATCAAACCCGATTTAACCCAAATCATCACTGGAATGTAAAGCATCAAGTTCAATAAAATTAACCAGTAAAGCAAAGAGCATAAACCACATAACAAATTCTGTTCGGACTCGATCGAATTCAAAGCATCCGAAGCTAAGCAACGTACGATCGATCAACAGTGCAATCATGAGAACATCCACTCGATCGATCAACAAAGTTAGCTTCTTAAATTTTACATAAACCCTAAAGTTTTGAAAGAGGAACGAAAAAAGATGGACGAGCAAAAAGGAAGCAGACATTATTTTTCAAGAAAAAGTTACCGTCCAATAATACAAAAAGAAAAAAGGGGCTTCACTTTAATTTATTTTGGGCCGGTGTTTTTTTTCATTTGGGCTTTAATATTTAAAATAGAGTTTCTAGTTTTTTATTGTTTTTAATTTGTATTTTTATTTTAAACTTTTGTAAATTCTAGTCGTGCGCTAGGGGACGAACTAAGGTGGTGTAGTTCAAGAATTCACTACTCAGTGGCTGAGTTATGGTAGGGCTTTGAGCGTAGAGTTAGTTTAGTCGATAGCGGGTGTCGTGAGTTTACGTGTGTAAGTGTCTGACTATGTAATTCCTAGTAGAAACCTTTGGGGGATCATGTAGGCAGGGTTTTGCCGATACTGGGTAAATTCTGTGTTGTTCTGCTTTTAATTTTCTGCTACTATCCGTGTTGCTATTATTCTACTATTATCAGTGTTGTGATTATTTTATATACTTCCGCATTAAATTTTTATAATTAATATTATCGCCCTATTCACCCCCTCTAGAGTGAAATCATCCTACAATTATCACTTACAAGCATATGGGGTGGCATAAGGGGGAGGGTGGTTTGGCCATGTAAGGGGGTGTGGGTGTAGCACATGGTGATGGGAATGATGATGATGATGATGATGATGATGTAGAAATTTTGCTAAAAAGGCTATAAATACATGTCCATATCCTCTCATTTTCTTACACCAAAAACTCTTCTTCTTCGTTCTTCTTCCTTCTTCTTGAGCTCCTTAATGCTCATTAATTGCTTCCAACTATTCATAAATTATTCCATAGTCGTAGCGAAACTCTGCTGATAATACACTTTCAAATATAGAAAAATATCGCATTAATTTGAAATTAAAGTGAGCGAACTCTTCTTTCTTCTTACTTGGTCGATCTCATCTAGGCATCCTTACTCTCTTAAGTACAAGGCTAAGCACACCTAAGGGTCCCTAGGTAGGATTCATAAGCTTTGGTGTGGTGATAGCGGAGCTATAGTCAATTTTAGAACATATAGAGACTAATGAATGTGAGAATTACTTCGCTGGTTTATTTTATTAAACTATATGATGATATGATATGTTTTTCCACGATTGTTTTCTATGTTTAATCATCATGTTTTGGATCGCAATACGTTTGCTTGGTTGTAGAAATAATTCACGATAAATACATGTTGAATTTACATAAAGAAATCACTTTCTTTTATGAATTATAAAAGTGTCACGGCGTAGTAAAACCTCTTTAAATTTGAATAAAAATGGTTTGAATGATTCATAAAAGTTTTATAAACAATAAAATATATTTTGGCAAATTTTTGGAAAGATATGAATTTAGAGCCAAAACAAGCCATCATGTTTTTGCAGTTCGTGTTTTTGCAACCCGAGAAATTAAACGAATGTGTAGGATGGATTTTAAGTCAGAATTCTTTGAAATAATAATTTTCCAGACCCTTGGGGTTATATTTTTCAAATAAAAAATAAAATTTGAGATTTCATTTAGTAGAGTTTGGACACAAAAGTCGAGATTTCATTTAATAGAGATTGAGATATATCCAAATAAAGTTTTAAAAAATCGTCGCATTTTGGCAGTTCGAAAACCAAAGTGGTAAATTATTTAAAAATGGACATTTTTAATCTTTAAAAATATGAAATAGATTATATAAGTATGTTAAAATATTTTAAAAGGGGTTTAAGTTATGAAAATAAACTTATATGAAATGGAAAAGGTGGTTTGATCAAAGAAGCTTTAAAAATACTATTCGCAGCGATTTTTACAACAGATTTGGTAACTTTTGAAAATCAAGGTTAGCGTTTTATTCTTCCCCAATCTATTTAATAAATCTTTTCAAATGAATAATTAAGTATTTTGAAAATGATTTGGAAGTTATACAACTATTTTGAAGGAGTTTAAAAACGTTTAAATGAAATTGTTTATAAAACTTGGGTTTTTCTTCCCAAATATTTTTTCAATGTTTATCAAATAATTAAAAAATTATTCTAAAGGAAATTAAAAGTTTGAAAAATATTAAGTTTAGAGTAGATCAAATAACCTAAACGCCTTATGGGTGATAAAGAGGTAATCTCTAGGCTTGGATTTGGAAACCAATTTCCTACTCTTCCTAGCTATCCGGACTGGCCCGAAGGAGGGGATAGTTAATTTAATTTACTATGATTGTAAAAGAAAAGAGATTTGGAATTTTCAAAAAATTTAAATAAGATTACAATAATATTTTGATGGTAAAGAAACTGTTCTGGTTAAACTCTGTATTAAATTTCAAGGAGGGAACTTATGCTATTCGTGTGTATTCAAAAGTTGATTTCGCCATTATTTGATGAATACTATGGGTGGAATACGAGAGTTAGTATTGAGTATAATTAATCTAAAATATATGGATCCATTTTTACTCAGTACCAACTGGTTTTGGTTTACAGTAAATGATGTCTTAAATAACATTGTTTTTGACCCATCAAAGATATGGGTTGGAAATGTGAAATCTTCATTAAGATTTGAATTATAGTTTTCCTAAGTAAAAGTTGAAATGTTTTAGTATTTCTAAAGTTAAAAAGGGATTTTAATTAACCAAAGGATTTGATAAAAGAGGTTTAACAATCCCGTATATGCTAAAAAAGAAAATGGTTTAAAGAATATATATCTCAAAGATAATTGATTTGATAAAAAGATAAATTGATTAGATGTTGATTGATAAAATCACTTATATACTTGACATCTTTTTATCATTGATTGGTTCGAAGAGACCGAGATCAGATTTGGACGATTCCTATCCAAAAACCACTTTGAACCAACATATGCATTCAAAAGTGAAGACATGTTGAAGACGATGATTTTTTAAGACGGAGATCATCATAATGTATGGCTGCTTTCCAATAACCTCTGGGGTGATTCCCATATTACATATATATGGTGAAAGTAGTGCCTTTATTCTGAAAATCATATATTTGCAAGGACTACTCGCTAATAAACCTAGGGGTGAGTGTCTTCGGTTTGTCCAGTTTCGGATAACTCGTATGGATGAGTGTCTGACATTGCATTTCTAAGACTATGTACATTGATTTTTTACAAATGTATATCTGTTTGGTGGTGTGAACCCTCTTACACTTAACACCCTTCCTTGAGACGCACAAGCTAGGGGGTTATACTTTTATGGAAATCAATAATATGTGATAAGAAATGGCAATGTTGCATTCAAAGTGGGATTTTTTTTGTAAAAGGTAATATGATACCTCTGGTCTCACACCCGGAAATGGCTGAAATAGGGTATGACTTAAGGTTGTGTGTGTCACACCCATTAGGGTGTGGTCATCACCTTTCTAGATTACCCTCTATGTATCGGGTTTGTTGTGTATGCTATGAGACATCTTGGATAGGTCGAAAATGACCGGGGTGATATCATATTCGATACTATCTAGGACCATTGTGTTGGTCATTGGAAAGGGGTAGGCTAGTCTTGCCAGATGCTGAGGACTTTCTATGGGTCCTCAACGCATTCCTCTAGAGATGTATTGTATAGAAGGTAGTCCCTTACTTGCCATTATGTGGAATACATTCTCCAATAAGTGCCTTTGGACTTAGTTGTATACTATTATGCTGGAATTTAATGAATGTAATAATTCGACTAAGATCAATATGTATTTGTCATCTAAACACTATTATAATATCATTGGATTTTATGTAGCAATGTTTTGGTTATCATAAGGTAAAAATCCATCCGTGTTTATATGCAGTGTGGGATTATGAAATACCCTTTGTTTTAAAAAATATCCATGTTATGAGTTTTCTCATACTGGTCCCATGACTTATCTGGGGTTTATTTTATTTTCCCTTAAACTCCGGGTGCCCTATTTTTCCGGGCAGCCAAGTACCAGATCTAGCTTAAAACATTTTGGTGAAGCTTGGAGCAAGAGCTGAAATTTTTTCCGTAAATAGTTATCCATTTCCTTTTCCACTTCATTTGTTTACTGTTTGTATTCAGCATTAACGGGAAAAAGATTTATAACTGTGTAGGCTGAGATTAGGATAGACTCTAATGCATGTATTTAAAATTTCTGCTCTAAAGATTATATATTGAAATAATATATGTTATTCCATTCATGTGAGGTTCTATTCTTTCTTTATTTTCTTTTATACTTCATCGGTCTGTCTTTACGGCATTTGGATATTTGGCACATAAATACTGTTGATGTATTAGTGTCCTTTTTTGAGGATCGAAAAGGCTGGTCATCATAATCTTGGACTAATAATCTAGGTAAAGCTAGAGCGCTTCCTTGCTTCTAGGCTCTAACACTCCATATCTTAGGTCAGATTGGGGGCTACTGGGTGCTTTAGAAGGAGTTGGGGCTGTAGCCTTTGCTACTTCTTCCATGGCCGAAGATTTAGTTTACTCCTTGACTAGGATGTCCATGAGCTTCTAGAGACCCCTTGCGGATTTGATGGTGAGGGCATTGGATTTAGTAGCACAATTGTTAGGACCCAAAATTTGACCACTTTAAAATATACTATTTAAAATGATTTTAAATATAAATTAGGTAAGGTGATATGATTCAAGCAAAATTAGATAGGATTTGGAAAGAGAAGTATATACAAAAATAGTAACAGTTGCCTATATCGACAAAAGTGACAAAATGCTGATTTCAGAAAAGTAAGTTTCAATGGTTAAATAAATTATTTTAATTTATTTTTGAGTGTTTATATTTTTAAATATAAAAATTTATTTTTAAATTTGGTTTACATAAATAAATAGTTTAACTAAAACGACAAAATGTGACTGTAAAATATTTTGTCGAAAATCAACGTTTTTTCGATTAAAGTTGTCGCAGCATTGTCGCACCTTTATTTTCTTATATAGGAACATATATTTAAATTGTGTAAGTATTAATTAATTCACTAAACATGTTTACTTTTACTAAATATAATTAGAAAACTTCTTGAAGTCATTAGTAAAAGTAAGTAATAATTACCAAAAGTAAGAAAAAGTAAACATCAAATCAATATCACATCACAAACCAACATAATCTTTATTTTACTTAGCTTAGTTCTTAAGGGATTAAGACATAAAGTAAGAAGTGAAAGGATGATGTTAAGCGTTGAAAAAGTAGAGGTTGGTTTAGATTGAAGTAAGGTTAGTTCGGTAATTTGGTAAGAGGTTATTTTGGTAAATTACCACTTCTTTTTCTATAAATACCCACCTCATTATTCACTTTCATTCATATTTCTTCTTATTATTTTCTAAGGCTTCTTAATCTTCTTCCTCCCCTCTTTAATGGATTCTAATCCATAGAAAAAATTAGAAAGAAATAATGTCAAAATATTTACAAAATATTAAAAAAAATCAATGTTCATTCTCTTCAAATCAAACTCATCTTTTTTTCCATATTTTACCTTTTCTTCTCTCGGCCATAATATCTTCAAAGTGAATCAAAATTCAAAATTATTTTTTTAAATCTTGTATTTTTTTTAGTGGCTACAACTTTCGTGTTGAGCACTTGTCTTACTCTAAGCTTAAATATACTAAAAATCCACTTTTTTCAGTGCATTATCTATCCCATTTTTTAAGACAGAAAATAGCATATTTTTTTTTATCATAACTTAATCATAAGTGAACCAAAATAAGAAATTATTTTTACCAAATCATGTATTTTTCCAGTGGATGCAACTTTCATGCTGAGCACTATTTCTAGTTTTGAGGTTTGCTATACTTGAAATTCAATTCTTCGAAGTGCATTTTCGGGATTCGTTTTATCAATCCGACAATACCTCTTATTCGTTCTATCATATCTCCCTCAAAAAAAATTGGATTCAATTTTTTTTTTTTTTAAATTCAAGATAATATAATTTTCAACAATTTTCCAAGCAATAACTTTTTCAAATTTGGAGATTTAGAGGGTCTAAGATCAGATACAAGTAACCTTTTTTTGGATCTAATATTAAGAATTCAAGTCAAAGCTCCAAGACTTCTTCTCTATACCTTCAGCCAACCTCCATCTCAAGCCTTAGCTAAGCTATTGGAAGGAAGAGGTGTTGTTTCTAGGGTTTAATGGAATAAGAAGTAGTTAGTGAAGTGTTGGTTGATTAGAATATTGGTAGGAAGTTTATCGCTTTGGTTTATGGTGAGAAAGTCTATTTAATACACACACACATGTTTGATGATGTGTTTTGATTTCTATGAATGCTTATATATTCTTTGATCATCAAGTATTATTGTTTGATATGATTGTAAATTGTTTTACCAAGTCACGTTAATACACGTCGATAAGCACAAAAAAAATCACTTTCCTTTTGAAAATGAAATGATGTATATGGAATGCGAAAACCTTATGGAAATAGTTTCAAAATGAGTTAGAAATGTTTTATAAACATTTAAATATGTTTAAAGAAATGAAGAAAGAAAATCAAGATTTCATCTTGTATATTTTTAATATGTCTAAAACAATTTTTTAGAAAAATCGCACTTTGTAGTAAAGTGACCAAAGTCTAAAATTGATATTTTAAATATTTTAAAAATATGAAATAAATTCTAAATTTTTTTAAAATGTTTTAAAAGAGATTTAAGTTGAAAATATGGATTTCTAAATGATATAAAAGTTGTTTTGAGGAATATAGCTACTAAAACACTATTTGTAACACTTTTCGTAGCAGTTTTAACAAACTTTTGAAATGTAGTTTTAAAACAGTTCTTCCTAAGTCTTTTACGAATAATTTAAAAGAATAACTAAGTAATTTATAGATGATTTAGAAGTCTTAATAAGAGTTTGATAAATGGTTACGAGGAATTCTTATACCTCTTAAATAAAAAGGGAAGAATATTGAATATAATAACAAACTGAGTATGTGGATACGACTAGTACATTTGTCCCACTTGTGAGAGTTAAATGGTAAAACAAGGTGTGTAACTAAGGTTTGGAATGAAGAAATCAGTGCATTGAACTTAACTGCCCTTCGCTTTATCTTTTAGACATAGGATGGAACATATCGAAAGGAAATCCCAGATGCTCTAAAAGATCATATTTAAGTTTTTTCAAGATTAAAAAAATAGGATATTAATTAACTAATTACATATTTTTATCGATTATTGGTACGAAGGAATCAGGATCAGATTTGGATGATTCCTATCCGAAACACCGGGATCAGATTTGGGTGATTCCTATCTAAAAACCCCTTCAAACTAATTTTTGGAATAAAACATATTGAAGACAAAGATCATTGAAGACAAAGATCTTCATGATGTAGAATTACTTGCCATTAGTCCCTAGAGGTGAAATTTACCATATCTAAGGTGGCAATAGTACTCTGTTATGAAAATCTTCGATTTGCAAGAATATGATTTGAAGTTAAGAAAGAAATCTTTGATTAAGATTTAATGAATGATTTGGGAATATTTTCCCTAAGTTAAAAGTTATAACTTGAATAGAAGAAATCTTTGATTAAGATTTAAAGAATGATTTGGAAAGGTTTTCCTAAGTAAAAGAGAAAACGATTTGGAATTATGCTAGGATTTAAGAAAGGTTTAAGTAAACCAAATGATTTGATAAATGAGGCTTAATGATTCCATACACTCTTGAAAAAAAAATCGAAAAGAATATATCTAAGAAAGATATTTGATTTAAATAAAAGATGAAGTAATTGATTGATGATTGATATCCACATATGAACTTAACATATTTTAAAGTGATGATTGGCTTCGAAGGAACCAGGGTCGGATTTGGGTGTTTCCTGTCCAAAAACCACTTCAAACTAATGTATACGTTCGAAAGTGAAGACATGTTGAGGATGATGATTATTGAAGACCGTAAATCTTCATAGCGTGAGGACTGCTTATTGACATGCTTTGGGTCGCTCCTATTATAAAGTTATTTATAGTAGTGGTCTCCTCATTGTGGAGATTTTTTGGATTGCAAGGACTACTTGCTACTTATGGTAGTAGGAGGAGTGTCTTCGGTTTCATTCAGTCCTAGAACAAACTAGTATGGATGTTTGTCTGATATTGTATTCTAAATCACATTTGCATGGTTTCTATAAAAGTATATCAGTTGGTGGTGGAGAATGCAACTTATTTTAGCTTAACACCCTTTCCCGAGACATACGAAATTGGGAAGTTATACTTTTCTAGAAATTAGTCATGTGATGTGGAATGACAATGTGGCATTCAAAGTGAAACCTGTTATGAATAAGCATGGCTTTGTATGAAAATCATAGCTTTGTTTAAGTTGAGCATAACCTCACTCCCACCCCTCACATCTTGAAAATGATATGGGTACTATGTTACATATTTCAGGCTGAGTATGATGAGGATGGTGCATGATCCCTCAAGGTGACTGGCGGCGTATGATCTATGTCACCAAGGTGTCCAGACGAGACCCTTATTGTACGGTATAGTGGCATGTGAGTCCTTGCATGCGAAGCCACCAAATATCTAGAAGTGTGGCAATATGAGGAATAGTGGTGTGTGAGTCCTTGCATGAAAAAACCTTCAGATTCTGGTTGCTATCCGTGGTTATCAGGTTCCCTATCATGATGGAAAATCTAATTCCGATACGAGCTTTACGGTTTGCATTATGGTTTTGATTATAGTCCCAAAATAGCTGTAATGACTTGCAAACATTTCAGCTCCCCTTCTGGTATATTATATTCCGTTGACACGTTCCTAGTTTATTACCTTAGATTTAGTCTGGGTATTGATACCTTATTTGAATAAGTTTATTTGAAAAGTGTTATTAAAAGAATGTCATTATAAATAATATCATGATTATTTTGGTATAAAAATGTTTTGGTTATCATAAAGTGAAAAACTATCAGTGTTTATATGTCGTCATGGTCTTATGAGATACCCTTCTTTTTAAGGTCTTGGCGTCTTCATGATCCATGCATTTAAAATTCTAAGTATGTCACACTGGTTTATCAAGCCTAATCTGGATATTTTTAATACTCGGGTTAGATCCGAGTAGTTTTAGGTTCAGTTGAAGCAGTTAGTGTTTTCGGAGGAGAGCTGGAGATCTTCATCATCGTATGGACGAATTCTATTATCCGCTACATCTATTGCATTTGTTTTGTCATTTTCAGCATTTGTATGGGCGGGGTTTTATAACTGTCCAGGAGAATCAGGTTGGACTCTGATATTATATTTTAAAATTTTCCGCTGTAAAGATTATTATTAAAACAATATATGTTAATATATTCGGGTGAGATTCTGTTCTATCTTTATTTTCTTTCTACCCTTAATGATCCGCTTATTTATGCAATTTGAGTTGGATATGTGTGGTTTATTATCGATTCAAAGGGTATAGAAAAATGGGCCATTACAACAATACTTCTTTTTCAATAATTTTTAGAACATTTGAAGTATCTGAAGCGGTTCTCCATCAATTCTAAAAGGTTTTTGGGCGGTGATAAGTGTGCAGGCTGGCCTGCCTCGGAAGAGCTATTGATGTGCTTCTTCTTCTCTGCTCCCTCTTAGTATTATTTTCAACTAGTTAGTGATAAGGACATTGTAGGCCTAATGGGAAGGGCATTATTCCCTCGCTCTCTTTTGAACTGGATAAAAAAAACTTTTGTCCCAAACTGTGAATTGAGAAATTTGTTTTATTACTTGATTATCCATGCAACTTATTGAGTAGAATACCTTGAATATCTAGTAGTCCATGTATTTATTCTTTAGAAAATTCTTTCTTTTTAGGATTATGCTGACTATCAATGTGATAATAAGGTGGGTTGGAGTTAATGCAACGTAACGATCAGATGCAGAGTGGCGGTTTGCACCGGCAAGAGCTAAAATGCAAATTTGCTTGTGGGTATTCTTGGGCGATAAGTGGTTGAGCGTAGAGTGCCAGATAAGCCCAGCCTCAAATTCGAGCACATGGGGCTATGAGGTTCTCCTGGGTGACACGTCGTTTGTCGTGAAATGACTGTTGAACCTGAATTGAACTGGTGCGCATTTTCTTAGCTCATACACTTTAGTGTAAGTGAGTCACATGATGGTGAGGCAGACTATATACAGTCCGCTCATAAGAATTTGATGATGAGACAGTTTATACGAAGCCTGCTCACAAGGAATAGATAGATGGAAAAGTATTTATATTATGCTTTTTTGGAAGGAGAACTTATTTATAATAATGAGTTCGACCCAAGATTGTAATGCCCGGGCTTTAGATAAGGTAGCTGGTAATGGGAGAGTAGGAGCTGTTGGAAATACTCCAGGGTTGGAAGCCGTATTGGAAAGAGCCAGTGCGTTGGCTAGGTTGTTGGATATGTTGACAGACCTACTGTTGATGGTGGAATGTTCTTTCTATAACATGAGAACAACCTTATATGCTTGCCTAAAGGAACTTCTATAACATTTCCTTGCTTTTATCGATTTCCCCTAATTTTACTCACACTATCTTGAATAGGGAACTTCATGATGAGGAAGTTGTAGAAGCTGACGACATCCAGCTCTACAAGCATCATTTATCCTATTAATAGGTTAAAAGTAGATGGACAATCAACTAATATAAAGGTTACCTAGATCGTTGCAGTGAGCAGCTCTTGGCCAAATGTCATTATGAGAGAGGTAATGGCAATCGATATAAAGCCGATACACTCAAAGCCATAAATGGGCAAGGTGCGTGAGGTAAGGCTGGATACAGGAAGATTAAGAGTTTCAAAGATGTTCTTGAGCATGACGTTGACTGAGCTGCCTCATCCACTAAGGCCTGATGCATATTGGGGTTGACCAAGGAAAAAGTAATGACCATGATATTGTGATGGCGGTAGGACACTGATTCCCTTTCCTGTGCCGTAAAGCTGATCGGCTGCTCTGATTCCAATCGGGGTACCTTGTACATCTAGATCTCCAATGAGTAAACCTGCTTAGCAGTGCTCACTTCTCTTTGATACCGAAATTAGGCCCTTGGCTGCTGCCGGCCACATGTAATCCCCTGCATATAGTCAAGACCTCAGTGACGAATTAAACACCAACGTTACTGAGATGAGGATGCTGAGTCTACCATTCTTCACGGTTTTCCCTTTTCTCAACCTAATGTTGAAAAAATTCTAGGAGTACTCCTTCCTCGATGAGCCTTTTAATCTCATCCTTGAGCATATGGCAATCTGTTGTGGAATGGTCGTAGATTTGATTGAATTCATAGTACTTTCCATTATGATGAGGTTCCTCCCATTTTCGATTTTTGATGGTGGTGGGCCTTTGGTATTGCACTTGGTTCCTAGTGGTGAGGTAGATGGTGGCAATGTTCCTATTCAAGTGTGAATAATTATGATTGTTCGGCATATAGGGAGGGTTGACCTATGGATGCCTTCTAACATCGCCTTGACAACCACTATTGCAGCAATCTTTGTTGTTGCTAGGGCTGGTTTAGATGGGGCACTTTGCCTTATCATCGCTGTCTGAAAGATTTGCATCTTCCATCCTCGTCGTCATGTTCGCCTATTGATAGATGTTGATAAGGCACGAAGTCGACATTTTTGGAACCCTCTCCATATCCTAGACTTATACATGACCCCTGAGCATAGGGCCATGACCTGCACCTGTTCCCCAGGCCCAAGTGACACTTTGTTAAAGTGGATAACATATGACCGCAAGGTTTAAGAAGGACTCTACTTGGTATTTCCCAGCTCGCTAGCTAATATGACATAGATATGGGACGTGAAGAAATGAGCCTTAAAGTCTATGCACAGTTGCGCTCAAAGCGGATACTGTCTGATCATAGGTGCAAGAACCAATGAGAGATTGATCCTATAATGGTAGAGAGGAAGAGCAATAACATTTCTTAGTTGGAGTGTCGTTCAGCGCGGCTGATGGAGTAAAATACCATGATGGGGTTGGATAGGTCTACATTCCTATTATACTTGTTAATTGGAAGTAAGCCATAACATCGATGGATGTAAGCGTCTAGGATTTCATTATAGAATGATTCTGATAGAGTTAGAGGTATGTATAATGCCCCGTAAAATTAACAATAATTAATAAGGCTTTAAAAACGGAATATGAAAAAATGACAGAGTTTGGCCAAGAAACCATCACCATTGTTTTCGTGGCCATTTTTTGAGCAACTTTCATATTTAGTATTTTGCAATTAGAGATCAAATGAAGAATTATTAGCGTTTGAAGTTTCGGAGAGAAATTAATTAACAAAAAAAATAAAATAGATAAATATTAAAACGCAGCGATCCTCCTCTATGGGCCAGTTGACATCCTGTAGAGGATCGGTCGATCGGTTTTCAGATGGATGCTAAGGTTTGAATCTTGGCCAACAGCCTTGATTTATTTATTTTAATCTAAAGGTTATGGTTGATTCGAGGGCCTACAAATACAAGCCTAACTCCTCGGCTCTCTTCTCATATTTTCTAATCAAAGAAGTGAAGCTCTGTCATTTTTCCTTCGCCATTATTTCTAAAAATTATAAGATATTATGTACATACAATCAGAGAAGGGCGGGAAATAAAAGAGAAGAAGTGATATTGTGAAAGAAAAAGGTAAATTTCTTTAATTATAAACTTATATTCCCCTTAACCACAAATCTCTTCTCAGATTTATAATTCTAATAGTATAATATACAGTATTACGCATATTCGTTTGGATTAGAATGAAAAAGGAGGCAAGTAAAGGAATGCATTCAGATTTGGGAAGTTTGGCAATCTAGAAAGATGAGTAGGAAATTATATAATTTATTTATTACACTGAAATTTATATCATTGGATTTTATTAGTTATTGTGCCTAAATAAGATCTAATGAATTATAGGCTAAAAAAAATGAATATCACCTACATATTCTATAAAATAGGTAATTGGAATAGGAATAACATGTACAACTTAATCTGGAATTTGAATTTATTCCCAAATATTAATTATTGTAGAATGTTTGTTTATTCTAGATTTATAATTGGGTTGTAAACTAGGTTGCCCTAGTTGACTTGGAATGTGAATTTCTATATTTTAATTTACTTGGAGTGGGGTGCAATTTAATTATAACTTTTTCCTTTTAGCTTCCACAAATTATCTAATTTCTAAAAATATGTATAAAAATGCCTCATTTGAATTAACAAGGTATATACCAAAAAGGAAAGAGGTATGTAAAGTATGGATATCCTTCTCAGTAGATTGCACTATCTATTTCAATAAAAGAAAAGAGATAATTCCTTATAACCTTGAGCGGAGTAAAATTCTCATTTTGGGTAATTTAAGGAAAGTTACAATGATAATCTTTTTTAAAGGATAATTTGATAAATCAAAACCTGAAAAGGAATGTTCTAATTTGGGAATTAATAATTAGAAAATAAGAATACATATGCATATATGTAATATAGCATATTAATTAAAATTAACAACATACATATAACATAATTTACAACAACATTTATATTGGTTATTATAGTGTATTAAATTATAGGACTAAAATAGAAGGAATAAGAATTTCAAAATTTATGGACATTAACTACAAATTTAATAAACAATAAATTTGTAATTAATAGAGAATTAAAAGAATTAAATATGGACTGATTAGATAATTTATTATGGCATTGATGAGGAAATTAAATAGGCAGAATTAGTGGATTTTGAAACTAGTAGATAATTATCATTAGAGATTATTCTGATGACTAATAATTATGAACAATGGACATTTATTAGACAAGGATGGAAACAAGGAAATCAAGGCCTAAGCATATAAAATAGGAATTATTACGAAGCGAACAAGTAAATATTAACATTATTAAATACACATAGAAGGCAATATAATTTTTATAATAGGAAATTCTATAGCTTCAATTATACATTTAGAACGAATGTGAATTAGTGGGCCTAGCCCAACACTTAAGCTTTGGGTGATAGTTTTGATTTAATGGATTGGCATGCGAGGTCAGTAGAGCTACACAATAGAAGTCTACCTTTCACCTAGAGGCTACGACCAATTGTGTATACCTACTATTGATGTGATACATGTCCAACTATAGGACTCGTACGTAAGGGATATGCATCGCGAATAAGTGAGGGAAAACATATTGAGGGTTTACCTTGGATTTGAAGTATTAAATGGCCTGTTACTTTCAAAGAAATAGGGCCTACTTCATTTCCAGTAAGAGGTATTAAGTAACTGAAAGCGACATTTTTCCTTGACTTACTTAGGTTAGTCTAAAATGGGATGTCAAGTATGGAAGGTCGGTGGGCTATGTAAGTATTTTGTATCAGTGTTTTAGTAGTAGATTTGGTATATAGGCTATGACCACTAGTGGTCCCAAGTGAGCGGTAGCAAAGACTTGGATTATGCCTTGATAGGTTTCACGTTTTACTAGTGTAGAAACCGTATGGGATACACATAGACGTCAAAATAGATGGTTAGATGAAAATTAGTTTGTCAGAGGTGGGCCAATTAACCCTTAGATTTGTATTTGGAATGCATTAGTAGTATGATAATTAAATTATAAATTATAAAGTTGTATATAGAGATCATCGATCTCTATAGCTTGAACCGATTGATTAGCATTGTGTTGTTGAGGGCGTGCTTTGGGGATTGAGGTATTAAATGACCGTTGGGTCTACCTCCTCCCTATTTAAGAAGTATTAAGTGGCCGAGGTTTTTAGGCAGTGAAATTGTGACGCCCCACCTCTATACCCACGCTAGCCAAGGACACTACGGGGTAATGCCGTCAACTAGCACGGAGAATAAGGCTGTTGAGGAGTGACCATCCGTGTAATTGCTTAGTGCGAGCACCAATATGTCAGATAGTATAACATGCATTTTCTTTTCAAGAGGGAATCGGACATATCGATACAAACTCAAAACTACTAGACAGTGGCTATATATATTCTTCGAAAACAAACATAGAAATAAACATAACATTCACAGATATCCATATCACAAAGGCAGAAAAAGATATGAATATTACACGTAGAAGTGTACGCCAGAGTAGTGGTCAAACAAGATCCACAATATCACAAAAGAATAGTTACAAGTGCTAGACATAAGAATTAGTATATAGCCTGGAGTCTATATCTCAAATGTATACAACAAAATAAACTACTAATCTAAGTAGTTAGCCAAAAGTCAGAATAATAACTCCAGAAGAGGAGTCAAGTAGAAGCACCTGCAACATCTCGGTCTGACCCGAGTATTATTTAATAAGAAAATAATAAACGTATCGGTCAAACTATATATATCAGATGTAATGATATAGAATAAGAGATATGACATAAACATATATAAACCATAATACCATACTATGATAAGTATGTAACTGAAAACCAACCAGAGATTAATCAATATCACAAGAATCTTCTCAAAGATCAAAAGGAATGTCATACTCCTTATTTCATTCACCAAGCCACAAATATTGACAACGTATAAATGCCAATCATAAAATTGGTGAAATTCAAATTCTAGAAATCATCAATAGAAATCCAGGAATCACAAAAAAAGGGGGAGGCCTATCACAAAGCGGGAGCCTGAAAACTCACCAACACGTGTATCACAAACGGGACGCTAAGCATAGAGCCGGTGCAACGACGTAGTACAACGGTACGCCCGAGGAACCATAAACTCGAATAGTTCGGAACAACAACGTAGTACAACGGTACGCCCGAAGATTCGAACTCCATAAAAACGTGGGTCGCTAGCCCACAAAAATTGGTCGAAACCCCAAGAAATAAATAGGTCGTTAGCCTATAATAAAAATGAGACGAAACTCAATAAAACGAGGTACCGTTCCCTTCGTGGACAAAGAAACATAGCATAGCGCTAGTCTAAAAAGCAAAAATGATCCTCGATGATCATCAAGAAAGTTTCAATTACTCTAAGCTAGTAAATATATGAGCTTAGCTTCATGTCCCATAACCACTAGCTTAACTTAAATATTTACGAGCAAATTGTAGATCTCCACTAGAAAATTGTCACAAGAGATTCAATCGAACAAGTCCAAGAATTAACCAACGAAGTGAATGCAAGCGTTTCATACCACTTGTTTTACTAAGTCGTTTAATTAGATTTCTCATACGAGTGAGGTAAAGGTTTGTATATGCTAGTAGATTGGAAAACGGTTTGAGAAAACGAGCCTTGTAATAAATAGTGCTGAAATCATTTTGAAGAAAGAGTTTTGATATTTACTACTAGTATAGAAAACCTTAATATTTTTAAAGTGATAAATCACAGAAATGATTGTAGAAACAACCAATCACTAAAATTCACATTCGAAGACGTGAATAAAATCCAAAGAAATCGATTCAGAATCCATCAAAATGTATGTTCACATGAATCCCGAAGAAAATTTCATCAAAGTGGATAACAATTGATAACAACAAGTGGGAATAAACTCGAATCGATTAAATTTAGAAACACAAGAGAAATAGACAAAAATAGGCATAATAGGCATTTAAGAGCAGGTCAGTCGACTGGCTCAATGAGTTCAGTTGACTGAACTCGGTCCCGAAATATTCGCGGGATGCTGGTCAGTCGACTGGACTCAGTATGCCAGTCGGCTGGACCAGAACCTTGGATGTGCTCAGGTAGCAGGTCAGTCGACTGGCCCAAAATTCCAGTCGACTGGAACCTGTGTCACGCACTTCTAAGCCCATGTAAATGAAGGCTATTTCCTTCCAAATTGCAATCACTCGAGTCACGACACTAGGAGTTTATGCGAATCAGCTACCTAGCCCAATAGGCTCTTCGATGCATCACCAAAAGCATGTTCAAACAACAAAGCTATGATTTTTGAAGATTTGAACTCAAAACACCAAAAATTGGAATATTCACAAAACCAATCCAAGTCAAAATCAAATGCACATGAATAAGTGTTAGGAATTCATACCTAACAATCAAAGATAATCATAGACTTAGACGTGAGATAAAAATCTCACCTTTACACCCAAAGCAAATGAATGAGAAGCTTGAAGACAAGGGAAGATCAACCACACTTCAATCTCAACACAAGAAGCTTGAATCTAAGCTTAAAAGAGAAACATTTCCCAAATTAGGTTTAGGAATTTTCTGAAATCAAAGAGAGAATGAGTTGGAGAAGAAGGAGATGATACTTACCAATGCTTCTCTTTGAATTTGGAGCTAGAACTTAAATTTCAAATGGAAACTAGGGCTTAGGATTTTAATTCTTTTTTCTTTTCCCCCATTATTCTCTTTAGAACTGAAAAGATAAGGAAGAGGGAATGAATGAAGAGAAGTTGTTCAGTTTGGGGTATTAAGTTGGCTAGTGGGCCGAACCCAAACCCAAACCCAAAGTGAAAAAGGTCAAATTTTTAGCTAGCTCGAAACATATTAATGTTTATACTCAAAAAGGTTGCAGATGGCATTTTTAACTCAATGGAAGGAGTCTTGAGTCTTAATTCGACTATTTGCAAAAAGTAGATTTTTGGAGTAAAATCCGACGAAGGATGGAATATTTAAATAAAATATTTATATATACAATTGATAAATATGCGGGCCGTTACAAACTCCATTTCTTAAAGAAATTGCGTCCTCGCAATCTTAAGAAATAAATGAATAGAAGTAACAACCATAAAAGCATATCAACAAAAAAAAAATTGAAATAGAAAGTTCACCTCAAAGAGCACGAGAAAGAAAGTCTGGTTGTGTTCGCTCGATGAATTCTCTAGATTCCCAAGAGCAATCCTTAGGATTTGAGGACCATTGAACTTTCACAAGCGGGACATCTTTATTTCGAAGGCATTTGATCTCCGAAGCAGTAATATGAATAGGATATTGCTCAAAAGTTAAATTCGACGAATCTTCAATTTCTTCCACAACACCAGGCTCAAAAATAGAATTGGAATCTCGAAGGCATTTCCGTAATTTAGAAACGTGAAACACGTCATGAATAGCAGAAAACTGAGCTGGTAATAAGAGGCGATAAGCCACGGAACCAATATGTTCGGTGATAGGAAATGGACCAATATATCGTGGTGCTAAGTTTCCCGATCGACTAAAACGTACAACACCCTTCATAGGTGAAACACGAATAAACAAAAAATCTCCCACAGAAAATTCTAATTTCCTTCTTCGGTTACCAGCATAGGATTTTTGTCTAGTTTGGGATTCTTTCATCCTATGATGAATAAGGTCAATCTTTTCTGTGGAATCACGAATAAAATCTGGACCTAAAACCAGCTTCTCACTGGCCTCAAGCCAACAAGAAGGTGATCATCATGGCCTTCCATAGAGAGCCTCAAAAGGTGCCATACCAATAGTAAATTGGAAGCTATTATTATAGGAAAGCTTAACAAGAGAAATATGATCTTCCCAACTTCCACCAAAATCAAGAACACATGAACGAAGAAGATCTTCAAGAGTTTGATTAACACGCTCGGTTTGTCCATCGGACTGAGGATGATAAGCGGTGCTAAAATTAAGCTTCGTTCCCAAAGCTTTTTGAAGACTCTTCCAAAATCCACTAGTAAACAATGGATCACGATCACTAACAATAGAAGAAGGAACTCCATGCAATTTTACAATTTCTTTAATAAAGAGTTTGGCCAATAGAGGAACGGTTCGATTGGACTGAACGGGAATAAAATAGGCGGATTTAGTAAGTCTATCAACTATCACCCATAAGCCATCATGACCCGAACGAGAACGGGGAAGGCCGTCAATAAAATCCATGGAAATTTGACACCACTTCCAAATTGGAATTTCTAAAGGTTGCAATAACCCACCGGACCTTTGATGCTCGGCCCTCACAATTTGGCTAGTCATGCAACACATAACAAAGTAAGCAATATCAGATTTCATTCCCTCCCAATAATAAATTCGCTTCATATCTGCATACATTTTACTACTATCGGAATGAATGGTAAATTTAGAACGATGAGAATCTTCTAAAATGTCTTTACGAAGATCACTAATATTTGGCACGATAAGTCTACCAAATTTTCGAATACCGCCACAAGAATCAATATCAAAGTCTTTCAAACCTTCAATATCAATTTTATCCCTAAAATTTTGGCCAAGAAGAGCCAATTCGGGATCTAGCTTTTGAGCTTCAAGAATGCGGTCTAAAAGAGAAGGATGAGCCTCAAGGCTACATAAAACAAGAGATGAACATAAATCGAAACCACGATCTCGAATCTCACAAGTGGATAAAAGCCCGAGATCATTCCATTGGGATATCATCATAGAAACAACCACTTGTTGCTTGCGACTAAGTATATCGGCAATATGACTTCCCTTTCCGGGAGTATAAAAATTATCAAGATCATAAGATGCAAGGAATTCGAGCCAACTTTGTTGACGCAAATTAAGTTCCTTTTGAGAAAATAGATACTTCAAAGATTTATGATCGGTGTAAAGAATAAATTTTTCTCCCAAAAGAAAATGACGCCAAATTCGAAGGGCGAAAACAATAGCCGCGAGCTCTAAATCATGAGTGGCATATCTAGTCTCGGCTGGCTCCAATTGCCTAGAAGCATAAGCAATAACATGTTCTCTTTGTATAAGAACGGCACCCAAACCAACGCGACTAGCATCGGTATAAACAATAAAATCTTGGTTTCCCTCGGGAATCACAAGAATAGAAGCATCGAAAAGGAGTTCTTTTAATTTTTGAAAAAAAGCTTCACATTTGTTCGACCAAATGTATTTAACTCCCTTCTTCGTCAAACTAGTAAGAGGCACGGAAATTTTTGAAAAAGTCTTTTATAAAATGGCGGTAATAGCCCGCCAATCTAAGGAAGCTACGGATTTCCGTCACACTCTTCGGTCTCTTCCAATTTTGAATCACTTCAATCTTTGAAGGATCCACCGATATTCCGGATTCGGAAATAATATGACCGAGAAACTTCACACGAGATTGTCAAAAGTGGCATTTAGAAAATTTTGCTTTTATTTGATTACTCCTAAGAGTTTCCAACACAATCCGAAGATGCTTTTCATGCTCCTCCTCGGTTTTTGAATACACAAGAATATCATCAATGAAGATGAGAACAAATCGATCGAGGAAATCTTTGAAAACTCGATTCATAAGGTCAACGAAATAAGCCGGAGCATTCGTTAAACAAATGGCATAACAAGCCATTCATAAGATCCATAACGAGTACGGAACAATGTCAAAGGAATGCTATCCTCTGCAATACGAAGCTGATGAAAACTGGTTGCCAAGTCCAATTATGAAAAGACTCTAGCACCACTAAGTTGATATAATAGATCATCAATCCGAGGTAAAGTATATTTATTTTTGATAGTAAGATCATTAAGCTTGTGGTAATCAACGCAAAGCCTAAGTGTACCATCACATTTCTTCACGAAAATAGCCGAAGCTCCCCAAGGCGAGGAACTAGAGCGAATAAATTGCTTCGTCTCCAATTCAGATAATTGTTTGCATATCTCCTCATTTTCCTTATTGGACATGCGATAAGGAGGACGAGTGATAGGTTGAGCTCCATGGATGAGATTAATTTTGAACTCAATTGCTCGCTTAGGTGGTAGTCCTAAAACGGGCTCAAATTTGTCGGAGAATTCACGAACAACGTGAATAAGAGAAATGACATCTTCCTCATCATCATTATCGTCATCATGAGGATTTAAAGAATATAAAGATGCAACTAAGTTGGAGTCCGAATCTTTAAGAATAATAGAAATCTGCTTGACAAATTGAGGATGTCGAAGATGGATAGTCCGCTTAGGACATAGGACATGAGCTTCATAACGGTTAAGCCAATCCATTCCCAAAATCATTCCAAAGCCAAAGTAACGCATAACATGAAAATCGGCTAGGAAAGAAAAATCACACAAAATAATCTCCACATCTTTACAAAGCAAACTAAGTGTTGCGGATCCACCAACCGGATTCGCAATTCTCAAAGAAGTCATTAAAGCAATAACACTTAAAGAAAAATATTCAACAAGTTCTTTCGATATAAAAGAATGGGATGCACCCGTATCAAAAAGAACTTGAATAGGTTGATCATGAAACATAATAATACCATCAAGGATAGAATGAGAAATACCTTGACCACGAGAAGTGTTGCTAGGGGCTTGTGCAACATTTAACTTTCCCTCCTTCTTGCCTTGAAGTTTGGGACATGCAGATATAAAATGACCCAAACTTTTGCAATAGCGACAAAAGAGAGGTTTCGGGCATTTATTGGCATAATGGTCTTTAGAACCACAATTGAAGCATTGCCCACTATTAGAGGAAGAAGTCTTTGCTTCAGGGGTTGCTTGCTTTCCTTTCTTATTAGGATATGAGCCTTTGGACTTAATAGGCCTTTTCTTGTTATTGTTGAAGTTTGGTTTGGCACCCACAACTTCAACATCACTCTCCTTATTCGCCTCTTCAAGTCGAAGAGCGATATCAATGAGTTGATCAAAAGAAACTTCTAACTTTAGAAGTAATGGCTTCTTGAGATTTTTGTTTAAGCCATAGACAAATCTTTGGTTCTTCTTCAATGGGGTGTTTATGTATTCGACCCCGTATTTAGAAAGTGACTCGAAGGATGCGACATAATCTGCCACAGAGGATTCACCTTGAACAAGGTCAATGAAACGACGAGCCAATGTCACTTTCTCAGCTTTTGGCACAAACTTTAATTCGAATCGTTCTTGGAATTTCTCCCAAGTAAGATCCGCTTCATTTATTTCAGAAACCAGAGGCTCGTACCAGTCTAATGCTCTTTCTTAGAGCATACTAGAGGCCAACTGGACTCGGTGAAGATCAATAAGATTCATGCGAGAAAAGACTCGATCGCATGTTCTTAGCCAAGCATGGACTTCACTAATGGTTTCAGACACTTTGAACGGCTTCCCACCCAAATTGGTATAATCGTTGCACAAACGTGCAGATCCAGACTTAGGGTGAGTAGACTCCGGATTAGAATCGGCTGCTTGAGCATTGTTTGCTAGATCAAGAAGCTGTAGGGCAGACATATATACTCCATCTTGGGGAGTAGCTCTAGATAGACCGGCTCTGGGACGGCCAGGTCTAACCATTTCTCTTCATTAAGAAAGAACGAAGAAGAAGAAAAATGTTATTCACAAAATGAATATCAAACAATAATGATTGATAAAACAAGGAATCACAAAAGAAAATAGGATAGGACAGTACGAAGACACGAATTAAATCCTAAGGCACGACTCCTAAGATGGACTTAGGACGATGATCCTTGTTAAATTATTCTACATTGTTCCGAAGTTTGGCTTTGATACCAAGCTGTGACGCCTCACCTCTATACCCACGCTAGCTAAAGACACTATGGGGTAATGCCGTCAACTAGTATGGAGAATAAGGCTATTGAGGAGCGACCATCCGTGTAATTGCTTAGTGCGACACCGATATGTCAGATAGTATAACATGCATTCTCTTTTTAAGAGGGAATCCGACATACCGATACAAACTCAAAACTACTACATAGTGGCTATATATATTCTTCGAAAACAAACATAGAAATAAACATAACATAAATCAGTCACATATATCCATATCTCAAATGTATACAACAAAATAAACTAATAATCTAAGTAGTTAGCCAAAAGTCAGAATAATAACTCCAGAAGAGGAGTCAAGTAGAAGCACCTGCAACATCTCGGTCTGGCCCGAGTATTATTTAATAAGAAAATAATAAACGTATCGGTCAAACTATATATATCAGATGTAATGATATAGAATAAGAGATATGACATAAACATATATAAACCATAATACCATACTATGATAAGTATGTAACTGAAAACCAACCAGAGATTAATCAATATCACAAGAATCTTCTCAAAGATCAAAAGGAATGTCGTACTCCTTATTTCATTCACCAAGCCACAAATATTGACAACGTATAAATGCCAATCATAAAATTGGTGAAATTCAAATTCTAGAAATCATCAATAGAAATCCAGTGATCACAAAAAAAGGGGGAGGTCTATCACAAAGCGGGAGCCTGAAAACTCACCAACACGTGTATCGCAAATGGGACGCTAACCATAGAGCCGGTGCAACGACGTAGTACAACGGTACGCCCGAGGAACCATAAACTCGAATAGTTTAGAACAACAACGTAGTACAACGGTACGCCCAAAGATCCGAACTCCATAAAAACGTGGGTCGCTAGCCCACAAAAATTGGGTCGAAACCCCAAGAAATAAATAGGTCGTTAGCCTATAATAAAAATGAGACGAAACTCAATAAAACGAGGTACCGTTCCCTTCGTGGACAAAGAAACATAGCATAGCGCTAGTCTAAAAAGCAAAAATGATCCTCGATGATCATCAAGAAAGTTTCAATTACTCTAAGCTAGTAAATATATGAGCTTAGCTTCATGTCCCATAACCACTAGCTTAACTTAAATAATTACGAGCAAATTGTAGATCTCCACTAGAAAATTGTCACAAGAGATTCAATCGAACAAGTCCAAGAATTAACCAACGAAGTGAATGCAAGCGTTTCATACCACTTGTTTTACTAAGTCGTTTAATTAGATTTCTCATACGAGTGAGGTAAAGGTTTGTATATGCTAGTAGATTGGAAAACGGTTTGAGAAAACGAGCCTTGTAATAAAATAGTGCTGAAATCATTTTGAAGAAAGAGTTTTGATATTTACTACTAGTATAGAAAACCTTAATATTTTTAAAGTGATAAATCACAGAAATGATTGTAGAAACAACCAATCACTAAAATTCACATTCGAAGACGTGAATAAAATCCAAAGAAATCGATTCAGAATCCATCAAAATGTATGTTCACATGAATCCCGAAGAAAATTTCATCAAAGTGGATAACAATTGATAACAACAAGTGGGAATAAACTCGAATCGATTAAATTTAGAAACACAAGAGAAATAGACAAAAATAGGCATAATAGGCATTTAAGAGCAGGTCAGTCGACTGGCTCAATGAGTTCAGTTGACTGAACTCGGTCCCGAAATATTCGCGGGATGCTGGTCAGTCGACTGGACTCAGTATGCCAGTCGACTGGACCAGAACCTTGGATGTGCTCAGGTAGCAGGTCAGTCGACTGGCCCAAAATTCCAGTCGACTGGAACCTGTGTCACGCACTTCTAAGCCCATGTAAATGAAGGCTATTTCCTTCCAAATTGCAATCACTCGAGTCACGGCACTAGGAGTTTATGCGAATCAGCTACCTAGCCCAATAGGCTCTTCGATGCATCACCAAAAGCATGTTCAAACAACAAAGCTATGATTTTTGAAGATTTGAACTCAAAACACCAAAAATTGGAATATTCACAAAACCAATCCAAGTCAAAATCAAATGCACATGAATAAGTGTTAGGAATTCATACCTAACAATCAAAGATAATCATAGACTTAGACGTGAGATAAAAATCTCACCTTTACACCCAAAGCAAATGAATGAGAAGCTTGAAGACAAGGGAAGATCAACCACACTTCAACCTCAACACAAGAAGCTTGAATCTAAGCTTAAAAGAGAAACATTTCCCAAATTAGGTTTAGGAATTTTCTGAAATCAAAGAGAGAATGAGTTGGAGAAGAAGGAGATGATACTTACCAATGCTTCTCTTTGAATTTGGAGCGAGAACTTAAATTGCAAATGGAAACTAGGGCTTAGGATTTTAATTCTTTTTTCTTTTCCCCCATTATTCTCTTTAGAACTGAAAAGATAAGGAAGAGGGAATGAATGAAGAGAAGTTGTTCAGTTTGGGGTATTAAGTTGGCTAGTGGGCCGAACCCAAACCCAAACCCAAAGTGAAAAATGTCAAATTTTTAGCTAGCTCGAAACATATTAATGTTTATACTCAAAAAAGTTGCAGATGGAATTTTGAACTCAATGGAAGGGGTCTTGAGTCCCAATTCGACTATTTGCAAAAAGTAGGTTTTTGGACTAAAATCCGACGAAGGATGGAATATTTAAATAAAATATTTATATATACAATCGATAAATATGCGGGTCGTTACAAACTCCATTTCTTAAAGAAATTGCGTCCTCGCAATCTTAAGAAATAAATGAATAGAAGTAACAACCATAAAAGCATATCAACACAAAAAAAATTGAAATAGAAAGTTCACCTCAAAGAGCACGAGAAAGTAAGTCTGGTTGTGTTCGCTCGATGAATTCTCTAGATTCCCAAGAGCAATCCTTAGGATTTGAGGACCATTGAACTTTCACAAGCGGGACATCTTTATTTCGAAGGCATTTGACCTCCGAAGCAGTAATATGAATAGGATATTGCTCGGAAGTTAAATTCGACAAATCTTCAATTTCTTCCACAACACCGGGCTCAAAAACAGAATTGGAATCTCGAAGGCATTTCCGTAATTGAGAAACGTGAAACACGTCATGAATAGCAGAAAACTGAGCTGGTAATAAGAGGCGATAAGCCACGGAACCAATATGTTCGGTGATAGGAAATAGACCAATATATCGTGGTGCTAACTTTCCCGTTCGACTAAAACGTACAACACCCTTCATAGGTGAAACATGAATAAACAAAAATTCTCCCACAGAAAATTCTAATTTCCTTCTTCGGTTACCGGCATAGGATTTTTGTCTACTTTGGGATTCTTTCATCCTATGACGAATAAGGTCAATCTTTTCTGTGGAATCACGAATAAAATCTGGACCTAAAACCAGCTTCTCACTGGCCTCAAGCCAACAAGAAGGTGATCATCATGGCCTTCCATATAGAGCCTCAAAAGGTGCCATACCAATAGTAAATTGGAAGCTATTATTATAGGAAAGCTCAACAAGAGAAATATGATCTTCCCAATTTCCACCAAAATCAAGAACACATGAACGAAGAAGATCTTCAAGAGTTTGATTAACACGCTCGGTTTGTCCATCGGACTGAGGATGATAAGCGGTGCTAAAATTAAGCTTCGTTCCCAAAGCTTTTTGAAGACTCTTCCAAAATCCACTAGTAAACAATGGATCACGATCACTAACAATAGAAGAAGGAACTCCATGCAATTTTACAATTTCTTTAATAAAGAGTTTGGCCAGTAGAGGAACGGTTCGATTGGACTGAACGAGAATAAAATAGGCGGATTTAGTAAGTCTATCAACTATCACACATAAGCCATCATGACCCGAACGAGAACGGGGAAGGCCGTCAATAAAATCCATGGAAATTTGATACCACTTCCAAATTGGAATTTCTAAAGGTTGCAATAACCCACTGGACCTTTGATGCTTGGCCTTCACAATTTGGCTAGTCATGCAACACATAACAAAGTAAGCAATATCAGATTTCATTACCTCCCAATAATAAATTCGCTTCATATCTGCATACATTTTACTACTACCGGGATGAATGGTAAATTTAGAACGATGAGAATCTTCTAAAATGTCTTTACAAAGATCACTAATATTTGGCACGATAAGTCTACCAAATTTTCGAATACCGCCACAAGAATCAATATCAAAGTCTTTCAAACCTTCAATATCAATTTTATCCCTAAAATTTTGGCCAAGAAGAGCCAATTCGGGATCTAGCTTTTGAGCTTCAAGAATGCGGTCTAAAAGAGAAGGATGAGCCTCAAGGCTACATAAAACAAGAGATGAACATAAATCGAAAACATGATCTCGAATCTCACAAGTGGATAAAAGCCCGAGATCATTCCATTGGGATATCATCATAGAAACAACCGCTTGTTGCTTGCTACTAAGTATATCGACAACATGATTTTCCTTTCCGGGAGTATAAAAATTATCAAGATCATAAGATGCAAGGAATTCGAGCCAACTTTGTTGACGCAAATTAAGTTCCTTTTGAGAAAATAGATACTTCAAAGATTTACGATCGGTGTAAAGAATAAAGTTTTCTCCCAAAAGATAATGACGCCAAATTCGAAGGGAGAAAACAATAGCCGCGAGCTCTAAATCATGAGTGGCATATCTAGTCTCGGCTGGCTTCAATTGCGTAGAAGCATAAGCAATAACATGTTCTCTTTGCATAAGAACGGCACCCAAACCAACGCGACTAGCATCGGTATAAACAATAAAATCTTGGTTTCCTTCGGGAATCACAAGAATAGGAGCATCGGAAAGGAGTTCTTTTAATTTTTGAAAAAAAGCTTCACATTTGTTCGACCAAATGTATTTAACTCCCTTCTTCGTCAAACTAGTAAGAGGCACGGAAATTTTTGAAAAAGTCTTTTATAAAACGACGGTAATAGCCCGCCAATTCAAGGAAGCTACGGATTTCCGTCACACTCTTCGGTCTCTTCCAATTTTGAATCGCTTCAATCTTTGAAGGATCCACCGATATTCCGGATTCGGAAATAATATGACCGAGAAACTTCACACGAGATTGCCAAAAGTGGCATTTAGAAAATTTTGCTTTTATTTGATTACTCCTAAGAGTTTCCAACACAATCCGAAGATGCTTTTCATGCTCCTCCTCGGTTTTTGAATACACAAGAATATCATCAATGAAGATGAGAACAAATCGATCGAGGAAATCTTTGAAAGCTCGATTCATAAGGTCAACGAAATAAGCCGGAGCATTCGTTAAACAAATGGCATAACAAGCCATTCATAAGATCCATAACGAGTACAGAACAATGTCAAAGGAATGCTATCCTCTGCAATACGAAGCTGATGAAAACTGGTTGCCAAGTCCAATTGTGAGAAGACTCTAGCACCACTAAGTTGATATAATAGATCATCAATCCGAGGTAAAGTATATTTATTTTTGATAGTAATATCATTAAGCTTGCGGTAATCAATGCAAAGCCTAAGTGCACCATCACATTTCTTCCCGAAAATAGCCGTAGCTCCCCAAGGCGAGGAACTAGAGCGAATAAATTGCTTCGTCTCCAATTCAGATAATTGTTTGCGTATCTCCTCATTTTCCTTATTGGACATGCGATAAGGAGGACGAGTGATAGGTTGAGCTCCATGGATGAGATTAATTTTAAACTCAATTGCTCGCTTAGGTGGTAGTCCTAAAACGGGCTCAAATTTGTCGGAGAATTCACGAACAACATGAATAAGAGAAATGACATCTTCCTCATCATCATTATCGTCATCATGTGGATTTAAAGAATATAAAGATGCAACTAAGTTGGAGTCCGAATCTTTAAGAATAATAGAAATCTGCTTGACAGATCGAGGATGTCGAAGATGGATAGTACGCTTAGGACATAGGATATGAGCTTCATAACGGTTAAGCCAATCCATTCCCAAAATCATTCCAAAGCCAAAGTAACGCATTACATGAAAATCGACAAGGAAAGAAAAATCACACAAAATAATCTCCACATCTTTACAAAGCTAACTAAGCGTTGCGCATCCACCAACCGGATTCGCAATTCTCAAAAAAGTCATTGAAGCAATAACACTTAAAGAAAAAGTATCAACAAGTTCTTTCGATATAAAAGAATGGGATGCACCCGTATCAAAAAGAACTTGAATAGGTTGATCATGAAACATAATAATGCCATCAAGGATAGAATGAGAAATACCTTGACCACGAGAAGTGTTGCTAGGGGCTTGTGCAACATTTAACTTTCCCTCCTTCTTGCCTTGAAGTTTGAGACATGCAGATATAAAATGACCCAAACTTTTGCAATAGCGACAAAAGAGAGGTTTCGGGCATTTGTTGGCATAATGGTCTTTAGAACCACAATTGAAGCATTGCCCACTATTAGAGGAAGAAGTCTTTGCTTCAGGGGTTGCTTGCTTTCCTTTCTTATTAGGATACGGGCCTTTGGACTTAATAGGCCTTTTCTTGTTGCTGTTGAAGTTTGGTTTGGCACCCACAACTTCAACATCACTCTCCATATTCGCCTCTTCAAGTCGAAGAGCGATATCAATGAGTTGATCAAAAGAAACTTCTAACTTTAGAAGTAATGGCTTCTTGAGATTTTTGTTTAAGCCATAGACAAATCTTTGGTTCTTCTTCAATGGGGTGTTTATGTATTCGACCCCGTATTTAGAAAGTGACTCGAAGGATGCGACATAATCTGCCACAGAGGATTCACCTTGAACAAGGTCAATGAAACGACGAGCCAATGTCACTTTCTCAGCTTTTGGCACAAACTTTAATTCAAATCGTTCTCGGAATTTCTCCCAAGTAAGATCCACTTCGTTTATTCAGAAATCAGAAGCTCGTGCCAGTCTAATGCTCTTTCTTAGAGCATACTAGAGGCCAACTGGACTCGGTGAAGATCAATAAGATTCATGCGAGAAAAGACTCGATCGCATGTTCTTAGCCAAGCCTGGACTTCAATAATGGTTTCAGACACTTTGAATGGCTTCCCACCCAAATTGGTATAATCGTTGCACAAACGTGCAAATCCAGACTTAGGGTGAGTAGACTCCGGATTAGAATCGGCTACTTGAGCATTGTTTGCTAGATCAAGAAGCTGTAGGGCAGACATAAATACTCCATCTTGGGGAGTAGCTCTAGATAGACCGGCTCTGGGACGGCCAGGTCTAACCATTTCTCTTCATTATGAAAGAACGAAGAAGAAGAAAAGGTTATTCACAAAATGAATATCAAACAATAATGATTGATAAAACAAGGACTCACAAAAGAAAATAGGATAGGACAGTACGAAGACACGAATTAAATCCTAAGGCACGACTCCTAAGATGGACTTAGGATGATGATCCTTGTTAAATTATTCTACATTGTTCCGAAGTTTGGCTTTGATACCAAGCTGTGACGCCTCACCTCTATACCCACGCTAGCCAAAGACACTACGGGGTAATGCTGTCAACTAGCATGGAGAATAAGGCTGTTGAGGAGCGACCATCCGTGTAATTGCTTAGTGCGAGCACCGATATGTCAGATAGTATAACATGCATTCTCTTTTCAAGAGGGAATCCGACATACCGATACAAACTAAAAACTACTACATAGTGGCTATATATATTCTTCGAAAACAAACATAGAAATAAACATAACATAAATCAGTCACATATATCCATATCACAAAGGCGGAAAAGATATGAATATTACACATAGATGTGTACATCAGAGTAGTGGTCAAACAAGATCCACAATATCACAAAAGAATAGTTACAAGTGCTAGATAAAAGAATAAGTATACATCCTGGAGTCTATATCTCAAATGTATACAACAAAATAAACTACTAATCTAAGTAGTTAGCCAAAAGTCAGAATAATAACTCCAGAAGAGGAGTCAAGTAGAAGCACCTGCAACATCTCGTCTGACCCGAGTATTATTTAATAAGAAAATAATAAACGTATCGGTCAAACTATATATATCAGATGTAATGATATAGAATAAGAGATATGACATAAACATATATAAACCATAATACCATACTATGATAAGTATGTAACTGAAAACCAACCAGAGATTGATTAATATCACAAGAATCTTCTCAAAGATCAAAAGGAATGTCATACTCCTTATTTCATTCACCAAGCCACAAATATTGACAACGTATAAATGCCAATCATAAAATTGGTGAAATTCAAATTCTAGAAATCATCAATAGAAATCCAGGAATCGCTAAAAAAGAGGGAGGCCTATCACAAAACGGGAGCCTGGAAACTCACCAACACGTGTATCACAAACGGGACGCTATCCCATGGTCGCTAACCATAGAGCCGGTGCAACGACGTAGTACAATGGTACACCCGAGGAACCAGAAACTCGAATAGTTCGGAACAATAACGTAGTACAACGGTACGCCCAAATATCCGAACTCCATAAAAACGTGGGTCCCTAGCCCACAAAAATTGGGTCGAAACCCCAAGAAATAAATAGGTCGTTAGCCTATAATAAAAATGAGACGAAACTCAATAAAACGAGGTACTGTCCCCTTCGTGGACAAAGAAACATAGCATAGCGTTAGTCTAAAACGCAAAAATGGTCTTTAATGATCATTAAGAAAGTGTCAATTACTCTAAGCTAGTGAATATATGAGCTTAGCTTCATGTCCCATAACCACTAGCTTAACTTAAATATTTACGAGCAAATTGTAGATCTCCACTAGAAAATTGTTACAAGAGATTCAATCGAACAAGCCCAAGAATTAACGAACGAAGTAAACGCAAGCATTTCATACCACTTGTTTTACTAAGTCGTTTAATTAGATTTCTCATACGATTGAGGTAAAAGTTTGTATATGCTAGTAGATTGGAAAACTGTTTGAGAAAACACGCCTTGTAATAAAATAGTGCTTAAATCATTTTGAAGAAAGAGTTTTGATATTTAGTACTGGTATAGAAAACCTTTATATTTTTAAAGTGACAAATCACAGAAATGATTGTAGAAACAATCAATCACTAAAATTGACATTCGAAGACGTGAATAAAATCCAAAGAAATCGATTCCGAATCCATCAAAATGTATGTTCACATGAATCCCGAAGAAAATGTCATCAAAGTGGGTAACAATTGATAACAACAAGTGGGAAAAACCCGAATCAATTAAATTTGATAACACAAGTAAAATAGACAAAAATAGGCATAATAGGCATTTAAGAGCAGGTCAGTCGACTGGCTCAATGAGTTCAATCGACTGAACTTAGTCCCGGAATATTCGTGGGATGCTGGTCAGTCGACTGGACTCAGTATGCCAGTCGACTGGACCAGAACCTTGGATGTGCTCAGGTAGCAGGTCAGTCGACTGGCCTAAAATTCCAGTCGACTGGAACCTGTGTCCTGCACTTCTAAGCCCATGTAAATGAAGGCTATTTCCTTCCAAATTGCGATCACTCGAGTCACGGCACTAGGAGTTTACGCGAATCAGCTACCTAGCCCAATAGGCTCTTCGATGCATCACCAAAAGCATGTTCAAACAACAAAGCTATGATTTTTGAAGATTTGAACTCAAAACACCAAAAATTGGAATATCACAAAACCAATCCAAGTCAAAATCAAATGCACATGAATAAGTGTTAGGAATTCATACCTAACAATCAATGATAATCATAGACTTAGATGTGAGATAAAAATCTCACCTTTAAACCCAAAACAAATGAATGAGAAGCTTGAAGACAAGGGAAGATCAACCACACTTCAATATCAACTCAAGAAGCTTGAATCTAAACTTAAAAGAGAAACATTTCCCAAATTAGATTTAGGAATTTTCTGAAATTAAAGAGAGAATGAGTTGGAGAAGAAGGAGATGATACTTACCGATGCTTCTCTTTGAATTTGGAGCTAGAACTTGATTTGCAAATGGAAACAAGGGCTTAGGATTTTAATTCTTTTTTATTTTCCCCCATTATTCTCTTTAGAACTGAAAAGATAAGGAAGAGGGAATGAATGAAGAGAAGTGGTTCAGTTTGTGGTATTAAGTTGGCTAGTGGGCTGAACCCAAACCCAAAACCAAAGTGAAAAAGGTCAAATTTTTAGCTAGCTCCAAACATATTAATGTTTATACTCAAAAAGGTTGCAAATGGCATTTTGAACTCAATGGAAGGGGTCTCGAGTCCCAATTCGACTATTTGCAAAAAGTAGGTCTTCGGATTAAAATCCGACGAACGATGAAATATTTAAATATACAATCGATAAATATGCGGGTTGTTACAGAAACGGTTAGACATATATGTAAATATGCATATGCTTATATAGTTATACCTTAGAGAAGGTTAGGTTAGGCATATCCTACGTGCACATAAGATTTAACGGATTAGCCGTAAATAATAGATATAACATTTAATGAAAATTGGTCGGCATAAATTGATGGTATGGGTAAACCATGTAATTTTTCAATCACTGGAACATTGTTCTTTCCCTCTTTTCATAAAGGCACATAAGATAGATTTTAGAGGACTGGATATTGGGGCAAGATAGAAACTGCAGATGGTGAAGTCTTCTTATTCATACTCGATGTGGACAAGGCAATTAAATATCAATGGAATGATATTCTGAGGTAGCAGCCTTAGTCAATACATATGTTATTCCATATTTTTCAACTCCGATGTGAGTTTATATCGATCGCACTCTGATATGCTTGTGTTTATTATAGAACCAACGATCAGTACCATAATGGACTTGGTTTTTGATTTAGTCAAAAATTAGAACCCATTAAGGTGCGGATTGTTACATTTGGTGTAAGAGCTTGGGTTAGTCGATCATAGAATATAGGATATGCTGAGAGAACCTATTTTTATTTTACATATAATTATATTTATATCATATGAGCCAAGCTCTATAAGTTTTGACTATAGAAGTAGTTGCGTGAGGTAACTATGAGTTGCAAAAAATAAATATAGTTAAATTTATACTCCAACCCCGGTCACCCTGTGGGGAAAAGGTCGTGTCATAAGGAATGGACCAAGAGAGTATGAGCATGATATATAAAAGAATCCCGAAGGCTAGATGGTAGTTGACCCTTTGTTGGGCATAGGCTGCCAAATAATTGTAGATTGATGATTGAAGATGCATATATCATCCAAACAAAAGGGAAGTAGGAAACTATATGTTGCAAGCATCTGGAATTAAGGTATAATAGGAGTGGCAAAAGTTCCTGCAAGAAAGTATGCATTAATCACCACTAGAAGATAGTCGCATTTTTGATGAAGAAGAATTAAGGAGTAGGAAGAAGGAAGTCCAAAATAAATGACGATTAAAGTCCATTTTTAATTCCGACCCTATGTGAATGAATTTGAAAAAATATATTTCTTTGACAATTCCTTTAAATGTTTTGATTGTGTTTTTCAAAGGTTTATTGGGAAGTTATTGATTTGAAAAGCAAGAAAATTTGGAAATTCATAATTTGAAAAAAAATTGAGTCAAAATTTTATGGTTTAAAGATTTCTAGTGAAATGGGTTTTTCATTTTTTAAATTCTTAGTCTAAAATTGGTTGTCTCAAGAAGTTTTTGGTTTAAATATTTTTGATAAAAGGCTTTTCCGTATTCGAAATAAATGTAAAATAGAGCCTAGGTTGGGCTCGATAATTTTTTTCTATTTTATAAATTTGGAATTTCCCTTTGAAAATTCTTTCTAAAGTAGGGATAAATAGAAATGGTACTTGATTAGAATGAGGTAGAGAGAATAGATGGGTAAGAACGCCAAACAGCTTAGATGGAAATAACAGAAGGAATTTATATATATATATATATATATATATATATATAGGATTAGTAATCTAGTTAGAATAATATAGGAGAAAAGCAATAGGAATAGGATCGAAAGAATGGATAAATTCCATGGATACGTTTTAATTGCGCATATATTTTAGGTAGACGCTTTGAAAGATGCGACAATTGAATGAATCTTTTGAAGTCCCCTCATGTGTTATTAAAATCTCCACCAAAGGTGGAAGTGGAAATATCATGGGTAATAGAAAAATAATAGGATGAAAATTATCCTCGTCTACCGTAGTTTTTTTTATTAAGGTTATAAAAGATGTTTTTGAAAAATGGTTTGGTAAGATAATTGGGTTTTCAAGATAATAATGTTTTGAGTTTAAAAATCCTACTTTTAAAGAAGTAAATTTCTGTTATATAATATCTTTAAAAAGGTAAAGTTTGTTAGAATGGGAAAAATGTTCATGACTCCTTTCGGAAACCAAACAATTTTGAATTTGAGAGAAAATGTTTCTAAGTTTATATTTTTAGACATAAAAGTTTTGGATCAAGTATTTCATGATTGTGAAGTTTTAGTTTTATAAAGAATGGTGAGAACTGAATCAAAATTTTAATATAGAGTGGATGAGGATCACTGATTTGGTAAGACAGGGTAAAGATCTATGCTAGGAGTAAAATAACTATGGATGCTCATAGGGTAGCAATAAGACATCCCCATTTAATATAAGGAATATGGGTATGAACCTTGAAATATTTTATTAAAGATGTGCTAAAGCCATGAGAAGATCCCTTAAAGGAATGAGGAATGGTATCAAAGTGCAATTTTGTGATTCTTAAGGTACACTCGCATGAAGGATCAAGGATTTAGGGGAAATAAATACCAAAGTTTGAGAATACTTTCAAGGGATTGTGATTGAGAGAAGATAGTAGTATAGCTAGAGAAGAGACTAATAAGGTGGCAAACCCACATAAAGGATGGTTGTTAATTCAAGGTTAGAGAAAGCAAGATAGGTGGTAGGAAAATTATTCTACCTAGTTAATTTTCTGAAAAGTTATTCTAAACGTACATAATTTATATTTTTTATCCACTACATTGTAAGAATGCATGATATATCTCATAGTTGGATGTAATAATTGAAGCAATGGATGGACCTTGTTTATTAGAAGTCAAGGAGGTGAGTTAAGTCATAAATTAAATAGAATACTAGAATGTCTGTCTTAATTTAGTAAGGAGTGTTAGGACCACAACATCATTAATACCAGTTGGTAATGAATGACAACTACTGGCAAAATTTGATTTTAGGGTTTTTGGGTTGTAGTCGCTAGTTGCCTCACTTAGGTTATTGGAAAAGCGTACGATACGATATGAGATATGTTCATGTCTTATCACTATGTTAGTTTTAATGATAGGATTAGACCCGTTATACACACACACACACATATATAAAAATGGTGTAAATAAGAAAATCTCATAATGACACTTATCTAGCGATAAAATGTAGGTAAGATTGGAAATTTATAAAATAAATTAGGAAATTAAGTTAGCAACAAGAAATTAAAAGTGCTTTAATCCTAAAAGTTTTAGGATTTTGTGAACAATTAATTTTAGCAAGCAGAGGACAAAGATAGGTTATTGCAAAATCATGTGTCACTACCCCTATACCTTGAAAGCTAAAATTTATAAATACGCTTGGAGGTAGTTTTTTGTTTGACAACAAAAGAAAAGGCTCCCTAAATCTAAGATTAACTACACAATATTATGGTCAGTCATATGCATTAACCTTTTGATTGAGTTTCAATTACGTTTAGAGGTGGATTGATTTCTTTAAATGATGGAGAGGAAAATGTTTTGAATTTTTTTATTTAAATGCTTTTGAAAAGTGTGGTTCAAATGTCTTTGGAAAATTTTGGTCAAGTGCTTTTGAAAAAATATAGTATTAAAATGCTTTTGGAAATTTTATTTTTCAAACTATTTTACAAGAGGAAAAGTTTTCTTTGAAATGAGAAAATTTCTAGTTTTCAAATGTCACATACATAGCGTAGGTAATGTCGATGTATGTTACCCGGATGCTTGGCTCGGCTACAAAATACTGGTTTTGGAAGTCAGTTTGGATGGTTCAGCCTACGCATATGGATCGGCCTGTAGACGCGGCTCTGTCAAACACGGATGTTGGTATGAATTGCACATGTATAGCTCGGCTTAAGGTAGAAGTTCATTGTTCGGTCAATTGTTGTTCGGTGTAATAATGTTCCAGCCTTAAAGGCACATTATCATTTTTCGCTTGGACTGGATGGTATGATGTATGCCATTCACCTTTGTTCACCCTAGATATGTGGTTAAGCTGAGAAACTATGGCGTGTGTCGCCCGGTTAAAAGAAAAGTGTTGTTGGGAACTCAGTGAACATCGCTCGGCAAAGCGTCGCTCGACAACATCGTTCGGCAAGCATCGCCCGGCAAAGCATTGCCCAGCTAACTTCGTTTGGCACATGCATTCAGTATAGCTGTTCTAGAGAAACATGGGGGATTCGACTTATCCATGGAGATCAGCATCAAAGTAAGGGGTTCAGCGTTGTTCCATACCAAGTTCCACTGCGAATTGCTCTGAGTATTTTGAGGGCTTACTTCGAGTCATTTGATAATTGATCACCGACCAGACATGATGGGTCGGTGTCTCTCGGTCGGCATTTGCCGTTCGGCATGTCTCGCTTGGCATGCCTGGCTCGGTGTGTAGAAGTCACCTACTACGAGCCGAAGTAACTTGTTCTTGGGCTCGCGGAGGAAGTCCAGCCTATCTTCGTCTATAAATAGAGGGGTAGAGGCGTAGTGAAAAGGGACCTTTTTTCAAAAACACTGAGGGAGACTCTGCCATTTTCAAGACTCATTTCTTTTCTGTTCAAACTTGTATTCAAGTGCTGGTATACGGATTGTATCCGTGTTCAATTATTTGAAGAAATAATAAAGATAACAATCAAAATGGATGTTGGCAGTTACGCCGAACCACTATAATTCTGGTGTTCTTGTTTTTTACTATTGCTATTGCATTCTACTATGTTATTCCTCAGTTTTAATTTACTTTCTTCATTAATCTCTCTACACAAACCTACTCAAGGGTGTTAGTGACCCATTTTGTGCTAATAATGTATTAGACAAGAGTGACATTAAATGGAACATAGATAATAACAAGGGAAAACACTGTTTTAGTTTTGGAATTTTTATTTTCATTCCTTGTTGATAGTAAACAAAAACTTGCGCTTAGGATAATTACGCTTTAACATCCAAAAATAAACCTCCTTATGCAGATTGCACTTGGAAAAGTTGAAAAAAATTTGGAGGTAGAAGAAAAGGTTCCAAGATGCAATGGAATATGATTCTAAAGAAGGGTGGAATTGTAAAAAATCTCGTCTAAATCCAGTTTCCGGTAGAAGAATATGGATTTAGAATAACTACATTTTCAAAAAATTTAGATGTTGGAAATAGCGTGCTTGGTTTTGGATGGTAGGGATTAGTTGCAAAATTGATTGAGCCAAACTTCTACTCATGGGAGTGGAAAATTTTGTGTGGAAAATGAATTTTTTTTTATTTTTGAAAAAATGCATACATATGGGACTGGCAACATATATGGGTTGCTTGCATCATATCTTCAAAATATTTTTAAAAGAATGCATTCATATAGGAGGTGCCAATTTAGAATCAATATGCATCATGTCTTATATATTGTGATACACTATGCACTTGTACACGTTTGACTACAGAATTGGTTATACACTAATAGGTTGAATAGTTTAGATTGGTTGTGCGCTATGTTACATAATTCAACCCTTGGGTAATTTCATGGATGTTAAAGAGGGGAGAATTTAACACCCTGTAAAGTTAATAATAATTAATAAAGCTCAAAAAATGGAATTTGAGAAAATGATGAAATTTATCCATGAAACTTATACTTTTGTGTTTATGGCAAATTCTAGGCAAACCTTTATATTTGGAGTTTCACGATTAGAGCTCAAACATAGAATATATTAGCATTTGAAGTATCCATAGTGAAAATAATTTAAAACAAAAAAGAAAATAAATAAACATTAAACATGAACCTCACTGATCGAACAACCATCTATAGGCCAGTCAATCGCTAGCAGTCGACTACCTATAGGGGAGTGGTTGACCGGTCTTTAGGTGGCGGCTAGGGTTCGAACCTTGGCCAATGTGAAAGTGACATAGGATCGTAGTATGGAATATTAACTAAGTTACCTACTAGTGCGGAATATAAAAAGTAAAGAAAATGACACCTGGGATTTTTATACTGGTTCGAACTTCCCATTCTACTCCAGTCTCAGACTCCTGAAATTTAACTATCAACCTCTCTTAACCTGAAGGAACATGTATTACACCGTCTGATCAACCGAACAGGACTTCTACATCCTAAACAATAGAACGAGACTTCGACCGCCTAAGAAACCGAAGAGGACTTCTGATACAAATAGTAAAAATTACTTCTGACTGATTATGCTCTTGAATAGCACTAATAAGTCAATAACGTACATCCTTCCTATAGTCTTCTCCTTTGTGGTATACAGTGTAGTTCTTGAAGATAGAAAGTTAATTTAATCACAAATGAAATTTCTCTTGAATGTACAAGTGATTAGAACGATAGTTTGAATGCAAATGGCAAGAGTTTAGATAATAAGAATATGAGATAGAATCAGAAAATTAGATGATTAAAACAAATGATTTGAGGGATATATATAGTGTTTAAGTGTTGCAACTTATCGTGAAAAAAGACGATCAAAAGATACAGAAACAACTCTTGAATCAAGGGTTGTTTCTGTTCGTTGAAGTGAAGTGTCTTTTCAGAAATATAGCCGTTATGCAATTTCAATCGATTGAACAAAAGAATTCAGCCAGCTGAAATGTTAAAAATTCGAACCAGAGAGAAAATGGTTCAAAAAACACCAAATTCAGTCGATTGAAATCGGTTGTTCAGTCGGCTGAATATTCATATCAAATTGTGCATGTGCACAAATATTCGGTTGACTGAACTTCAGTTGGCTGAATTTTAGGTTTTTTGCAATATTCATTATTTCTTAGAAATATTTTTGTGTGACCAAGTGTAATAACAAATTTAAAATATGAAGTATGATTTTGAAGCTTTGGAATTGCATGATTGTGTGCATATACCACTTTGGAGAGATTTTAACAAAAACAAACTACTAGACTTAGACTATAGACAAACCATAAACAATATTGAAGCTTCTATCTGGTATCTGGTCTATAATCTATTGTCGAGTATAATAATATATTCTCCTGTAAATATTGTTAGTTCACATAATATTTACTTATATAGTTGTCACAATCAAAACATCAAAATACAAGGTTCTAACATTCTCCATCTTTTTGATGATGACAACTGTGTAAGTTTGCAAATTTATAAAAGCAGTTTACTCCCCTGAATGAATATTCCTCTATCAAGCAATTTCTTCCCCTTTATCATCGGCAAAGGAACAAGTAGATAATAAGAGAAATATATACATATAAGCACATTAATCAACATATAATATAGGGAAAGCAAATACACTTAGCATCATAGATAACACACAAATAAACATGATTGTGAGAAACAATGAACATTGTTACAACTTAAAAAACATAATAAACACATAGGAAAATGTCTTTGGAAAAAAAACCATAATCTATGCATAAAAACTAAAGTTCCTTACTATCCGAAGCTTATTCTTCCTCTTCTTCTTCGAAGGTTGACCAAGTAAAAGGTGCGGGGTTTTCAACAATATCAATAGAGGTAGAGCCGATACATGATATTTTCTCCCAAATTTTGATGAAGAAATCTTTTATGGAATTTAGCTTTTTATTTGTTTTGACCACATTTTTCTTGATGGTAGCTAAACATCGTCCAAGCTTACTTTGATTGCGAGAGAGTGTAACAAGTGCTTGCTTTGGAGTAATGTCACCATAAAGCTCATTAACCTCATTGTCATCTTCTTCTTCTTGGCGAGGAGGTTGCGAGGATAAAGATGCTACATTTGTATCCCTCGGTTAAGGAATCCCTTGATCACGATTTGCGGCCCATTGTTGGAAGCTTATTATTTGTTGTGATTCCAAGCGTTTTGGAAGACCCATAAGGCTTAGAGTTTTCGAGTTAAGCTTACCAATGGTCGTGTAATTCGCATCAGGTAAAGGAACTCCAAAGTTTTGAAGAATACACATGATGTAGGCTCCGTAATAGATGGTTTTTTTTTTCTTTTATGGTTAACGGTGAGAAACTCTTCCAAAATGATATTTTCCCAATTTACTCTTAGGGATGAGTAAATGGCGTAGGCCGCTTGGAAATCCCTCTTGTAGACTTTCTCATTGCTACCGTACAAGATTGAAGTGATCAAATGAGAGCTCAGTGAAGAATACGTGCCTTTGGACGTACGGTACTAGATTTTAAGATCATCAAATCATCTGATAGAAAACGATGAGAAACTTCATCTCGGTTATACATGTCTACTTCAGCATTATCCATATCCAATCCTTTGGACGGACATCGCAATATGTGGCCAAGTCATTGTAAAGGCAGATAAATTTTAACTCTGCAAACCAAGTTCCAAATACAATCATCCTTATTACGTGGATCTTGGTGGTCTAGATTCATATTGGCGAAGAATAACTTAATCAAGAGATGGTCGATACCACTAGCTTCGGTAAGCTCTCGGATAGCATATCCATTGAAATCAGCAAACTTGATGAAAGATCCTTCAAAAATTCAAAAACTTTCCATTAAATTGAATCGAGTTATCGTTGTCTTGTTAGGAAGCCAAGAACTGATTTGGTTCTCAGATGGGCCAACAGTAGATTCCCGAGCATGTTTAGATCAGGGTGCCATTGATTTGAATAGGTTTTGAGGAAAAATTCAATTTTGATGTGGAGTCTATCATTCCTTTTGGAGTAAAAATGGTTTAGGTAATGGGTCGAATGAGGAAGAGAGGGGAGTTAAGTAGTATTAGAGTAAATGGTTGCATTGGAAAGAGTGTATTGGTATTATAAAAAAAAATTAAAAATATACGGGCCAGTCGACTGAAATGGGTTGCTCAGTCGACTGGCATGCACAGTTTTTCATGCCGCAAGTTTACAATGTAAAATGTCGAAATTTAGTCGACTGTATATAGGGTGGCAGTAGACTGATAGGAGTTAAAATTTAAATAGTTTAAGATTTAATCGATAGTACTGGGGAGGTCAGTCGAGTGGTTTACCGAAAAAAGTACCTGCATGTTTATAGTTCATTTCTGGGTGGATTTAGTCGACTGGTTGGGGTGATTCAGTCAGCTGTTATCAGCCTAAAATTTTAAATTAGTTTGAAATTCAGTCGACTGAATGCCTTATCCCAGTCGACTGAATCTATTGTTTTTTCTATGGTAAGCCTTTCTTCTAGCTTTTCCTTAAATTAGTTATACAATATATATATATATAGGTGTGTTCTAGTTTTAGTTTAATGTTAATCACAAATATATAAATATTATTCCAGAAAACATACAAATTATTCAAATTATAATATATAAACAAAGAGATTTAATTTTTGGAATTTTTCGAATCATTTGAGTGTAGTTCAGCCTTACCGATGTCTTGTGATGGATGGATAGGAGACCATGCATTACTTTCAACACCACATTCCCAAGAGTTTAGAGACACTTGAGGACATTATGGAGATGGTTAGTGCATACATTGTTTGGAAGATGATTTGCAAAACATCAGAGCAAATTGCTCTAGGAAGCTTAATCGTTTTGCATTGACTTTTTGTTCGTGGTACATTACATGTTCTAATGTTTCCTGTAGACAGTGGTGGATATCATCAATCTTTTCTTTTGTCGACGAGAAGCCAAAACCAAAGTTTCTTTTAGCTCTATTTCCTTTCGGCTTATACCTAGTATGATGATTTGGTGAAGGCGTAATCTTAACTGGAATATATACCGTAGTTGAATTGTTTGAGGAATCAGAAGTTGGACTGCTAAATACAATTGAGGACTAGTTTGATATTCCTTGTGACGATATCGTATTGTTTGTATATTATTTGCAGATTCGTTTGAACACTTTGTAATGCTTAAGAAAATATGAAAGTTATTTGAATATATACACCGAGCTATATACTATTACCGGTTTTTGCATTTGAGGTGAAAAACGTTTAGAAAATTTCAGCCAAGTAAAAAATTGGAGGTTAGAAACAATAAGAAACAATGGCCATAAGTTTAATTAAAATATTGGAACGTCATGCAACTTCCTCTCAAGAGACCAAAGTTCGAGTGCCATTAGCTCTAATATTTTTATTCTAAATTTTTTTGTTTATTTTATACTTGTAAAAATTTTTTATAAAATAATATCGAATAATAATTCATTTAACGATACGATTCCTAGTTCTCGTCTTAATTTTATATAAATATTTTCATTTATGGCTTTAGTAAATATACCGGCTATTTGATTTTCTGATGGTACAAAATCTAGTGATATATTTCTATTTTCATATTATCGCGAAAAAATAATGTCTAATATCAATATGTTTAGTTCTAAAGTGATTTATAGGACTTTTCGATAAATTTATAGCACTTGTGTTATCACAGTAAATTGTAGATCCAGAAAGGTTTATCCCAAAATCTTGTAGTGTTTGTTGCATGTAGATTACTTGAGCACGTGCAAAGCAGCAGAAATATATTCTGCTTCACATGTCGAGAGTGAAACACAATATTGTTTCTTACTAAACCAAGATACTAAAGATCATCCAATAAAATGACAAGTACCACTTGTGCTCTTTTGAACTGTTCGACATCCTCCAAAATCAGCATCAATGTATAATACTAACTCAAAAGAATACTCTTTTGGATAAAAGAAACCGTAGTCTTTAGTCTTGCTTAAGTAATGCAAAATTTCGTTTCATTGTCCGCAAATGTGATTCTTTGGGATTTGCTTGAAATTGTGCATACAAGCATACACTCATCATTAAATCTGGTCGACTAGCAGTTAAAAAAAGTAGTGATCCAATCATGCTACGATATAGTTTTTGGTCAATAATTTTGCCATTTTCATCTGGATAGAGATGTACTGTAGTGCTCATAGGAGTCTGTTTAGCAGAAATGTTTTCCATACCAAATTGTTTTATATGATTTACAATATTTTTCTTGATTAATAAAAATTCCATTTACTTAATTTTTTAATTTGTAAACCAAGAAAATATGAAAGTTCTTCCATGTGTGACATTTCAAATTCTCTTGTCATAATATCTAAAAGTTCTTGGCATAATTTTTTGTTTGTAGAACCAAAAATAATATCATCTACAGATTTATTATTAAAGTATCATTTTTATCTTTTTTTATAAACAAAGTTTGATCTACTTTTCCAATTTTAAAACCAAAATTGATTAAATAATTTTAAAGATGGTCATACCAAGCACGAGGTGCCTGTTTTAAACCGTATAAAGCCTTTTTTATTTATAAACATGATCTAAAAAAATTTCATGTACAAATAAAGATGGCTCTTCTACATATACTTTTCTTTTATAAAACCATTTAAAAATGCACTTTTTACATCCATTTGATATAATTTAAAGTTACTAAAACATGCATAAGCTAATAAAATACGTATAGCTTCTAGGTGAGCTATAGGAGAAATTTTTCATCATAGTCTATACCTTCTTCTTCATTATAACCTTGAGCAACTAGCCTAGCTTTATTTCAACTAATATTTCCTTGCTCATCAGCTTTATTTTTGTAAACCCATTTGGTACCGATAACCTCTTGATTACTTGGTCTAGGAACTAAGTCCCGAACATCATTACGTTCAAATTGATTTAGTTCTTATTGCATAGCTATAATCCGGTAATCATCAGTTGAGGCTTCTTTAGCATTTTTGGGTTCAATGTTTGAAAGAAAAGTTACATAACCCATTTGATTTAGTTGATTTCGAATTCTTACGTTAGTATTTACTTCTCCAATGATATTTTCAACAGGAGGATTCCTTAGAAGTCTTAGTGGAGTTTGAATTTCATTATTATTTGGTAAATAGTTGTTTTCATTATTTTAAATATTATCAAAATCATCTTATGTGTTATTTGGTTTAGTAATAATCCATCATCTTCATTTTTATGATTAATTTTGAAATGTTCATTGAATGATACATGAAGTGTTTCTTCGATTACTTTAGTTCTTTTATTATAAACTCTATAAGCTTCGCTTCATTCTGAATATCCAATGAATGTTCTTCTATCAAACTTCGGATCGAATTTACGAAGATTGTCTTTTGTATTTATAAGGAAACATTTTGAACCAAAAACTTTAATATATGATATGTTGGGTTTTCTACCATTAAAAAGTTCATATGGGGTATGTTTTGTTAATGATCTAATAGAAACTCTATTTAGAACATAACAAGCAATTGCTATAGCATCTATCCAGAAGTGTTTAGGTAAAGTACTTCCATTTAATAAAGTCCTAGCACAATCTTAAAGTGTTCTATTTTTCTTTTCTATAACTCCATTTTGTTGCAGTGTTCTAGGAAATGAAAAATTATGAACAATTCCTTTCTTATTACGGTATTTTTCAAAAGATTCATTTTCGAATTCACCACCGTGATCGCTCCAAATATTTTTAAAATTTTAACATTTTGAATTCTTTTAGCAAATATTTTAAATTTTTTAAAAGTATCACTTTTATTTTTCAAAATTTTTGTCCAAGTGAATCTTGAGAAATCATCTACAATTACAAAAACATATCTATTATGGTTTATAGACTGAACTTGAGTTGGTCGAGAAAGATATAAATGCAATAACTCAAGTGGTTGTAATGTAGAAATTATTTTCTTTGATTTAAAAGAATTTTGGTTAATTTTCTTAGTTGACAAGCATCACAAATACTTTTTACTTTAAAATTCATTTTTAGTAATCCTTTAACTAAATTATTCTTAGATAAATTGCTTCTTGCTTTAAAATTTATATGATAAAATCTTTTGTGCCATAACCAAGGATGATTTTCTTTGGCTACTAGAAACATATTTGTTGTTATGATTAACTTTCATATTTAATATGTAAATATTTCATTCTCCAGTTCCTTCGAATATAAGATTATTATTTTGATCAAATATGTTGCATTTATCCGAAAAAGTTATATTAAAACCATTTTCACATAGTTGACTTATACTAAGAAAATTATGTTTTAAATTCTTAATTAGTAAAACATTTATAATAAGAGGTAAATCCGTCACTGCTCACATCGCCTTTGCCGATGATATAACCTTTGGAATCATCTCCATATGTGATGGATCCTCCATCTAAGTAGATAATTTTAGTCAGCGTATCTTCATTTCATGTCATATGATTTATGCAACCACTGTCAAGTATCCGCTTTCCTCTTTTCTTAGTTGGTACCTGCAGAAAATATCAAAATGATTTTAGTACCCACCTTTGATTAGGGTCCTAAGAATTAGATCTTAGGAAACCAAACACAAAAGGGTTTAGAATTCCCTTTATAAGTAAAACCTTTATTTTTATGAACTAAATTTATAAAAGATTCAATATACTTATTTCTTATTGAATTACTATTAGTTTTTGGTACCCAAATCTTTATAGTATTTGTGTTGCAAATTTCTTTCTTTTGAGTGAAAACCTTTAGTTTTGGTTTTGCTTTTACAAAATTCTTATGCAAATTGAAATTTTTATATGATGAGTTATTTTTCTTTGAATTAGTCTTTGAAGAATTTGTATATCCTAACCCTTTTTTATTAAAAGTAGTTTGAGAATTACTAATAATCTTAGAAATATTTTCTCTTTATTGAAATTAGATACATCTTAATGATATTCTCTAACTCGGTTTTGAGACTGGTATTGTTTAATTCAAAAATTTTGACATTTGATTTTAAATCATCATTTTCTGAAGCTAGTATCATATTCTTTTCCTTTTGCACTTCTATTTCATTCAATAGCATATTGAGTTGAGAAGAAACGTTAGACAAAGATTCTTGTGTTTTAACAAGTCCTTCTTTTAAGATTTCCTTTTCATCCCTAAGCATATCAACTTCTATTTCACTTCTGTTTAATTTTTATAAAGCGCCTTTATATTTTATTTTAACTTCTTTTAGCTTATCTAATAACTCTAAGTTTATGTCTATTAAATTATCAAAAGTTAGATCACTTACATCATTAGTCCAAGCCATAAAACAGACATTGGCTTATTTAGAATCATTGACAACGTCACTATCTGATGATGACCCAAGTAACAGAGAATGCTTACTTCTTTTTGTACTTGTCCTTCTTATTCTTGTACATGTCTTTCTTTTGATCAGGACAGTCATTGTTTATGTGACATTTCTTATGACATTCATGACATTTGAGATTTAAAGCTGGTGGTTTATTGGTATTGTCTCTCCTGTCGTTTATGAATTTCTTGTTCTTTCTAAATTTCATAAACTTTTTGAAATTCAGTGCTACAAATGTCATGTCATCTTCATCTAAGTACGAGTCTTCTTGTCTAGCCTGAAAAGCTATATTCTTTTTGTCTTGGGCTTTATCTCGTTTTTCCTGTAAATTAACTTCATATGACATGAGATTTCCTATTAACTCTTCAGGTTTGATGGTAGAAATAGCATTAGCTTCTTCAATAGCTAAGACTTTTCTTTTCCATTCATCCATTAAAGAGTTTAGTATTTTCTAGGCAATATCAAAATCTGAATATTTTTCTCCTAGTGCCAATAGTGAATGATATATGTCTTGGAATCTAGAATACATGTCATTTATAATTTCATCTGGTTTCATTCTGAAATTTCAAAACTGATTTTTAAGCATAGAAATCTTGCTTTGTTTCATTTTATTTGTTCCTTCATGTGTAACTTTAAGAGTTCGCCAGATTTCACAAGCAGTTTTACACATACTAACTTTATTGAATTCATTCTTATCTAAAGCATTTTTTGTGTGTCTGACCATTGTGCAAATGGTGTGGTTGGTACAGTGTGTTCATTTTGAGTGATATTCCAAGTATCATATCCATTTGCTTGCATATAAATACTCAACGAGTTGACCAATAGTTGTAATTCAAAATGTTATATAGTGGTGGTCGTGTAGTGGATTGACCTTCTATAAAACTTGTGTAATTGTCATTTTACATATTAATTGAATATCAAATAACTGTGTTTATGGTTATACGATGACCTACTATGATACCAAGTGAAAGTGAGTAAGTATTGTAATATGGAATATTGACTATGTTATCTACTAGAGCAGAACATAAATATAAAAGTGAAGTAAATGATAACAGAGATTTTTATACTGGTTCAAACTTTTTGTTCTACGTCCAGTCCCAGAATCCTTCTGGAATTTAACTATCAAACCTCTCTTAAATCAGAGGAACGGGTATTACACCGCCTGAGCAACCGAGCAGGATTTCAACCGCCTAAGCAATAGAATAAGACTTCAACCGCCCGAGCAACCAAACATGACTTCTGATACTAATAGTAAGAATTGCTTCGGACTGAATATGCTTTTATATAACACCGATAATTCAATAATATACACTCTTCCAATATTCTTCTTCTTTTTGGTATATAGTGTAGTTCATGAAGATAGGAAGTTAATTTAATCACAAATGAAATTGCTCTTGAATGTACAAGTGATTAGATAGAAAGTTTGAATGCAAATGGTAGGAGTTTAGATAATAATAATATGAGATAGAATCAAAAAATTAGGTGATTAAAACAAATGATTTGAAGGATATATATAATGTTTAAGTGTTGCAACTTATCGTGAAAAGAGACGATCAAAAGATATAGAAACTACTCTTGAATTAAGGGTTGTTTCTGTTCGTTGAAGTGAAGTGTCTTTTCAAAATATAGCCGTTATGCAATTCCAGTCACTGAACAAAAGAATTCAACCAGCAGAAATGTTAAAAATTCAAACCAGAGAGAAAACAGTTCAAAAAACACCAAATTCAACCAACTAAAATGCTCGAACTTAAGTTTAGAATCCCTACGATTGGTTGCTTAACAACTTTGAAAACAATATTTGTAGGAAAAGAAATATTTGTAGGAAAAGAAATAAATCGTAGCAACCAAATTTCAAAAATATTTTTGTGTGAACAAGGGTAATAACAACTTTGATATATGAAGTATGATCTTGAAGCTTTGAAATTGCATGAGTGTGTGCATATACCACTTTGGAAAGATTTTAATAAAAAATAACTACTAGACTTAGACTATAGACAAACCATAAATAATATTGAAGCTTCTATCTAAAATCTAGTCTGCAATCTATTGTCGAGTAGAATAGTATCTTCTCCTACAAATATTGTTAGTTCACATAATATTTACATATATAGTTGTCACAATGAAAACATCAAAATACAAGGTTCTAATACATTGGTCCAAATTTAATTATTTTAATCTAGCGGTTACGGTCAATTCGTGTGTTTATAAATACAGGCCTTACATCTCACTTCTCTTTTCATATTTTCTAACCAAAGAGCGCTCTACTATTTCTAAAAATTATAAAATATTATATACACACACAAATCGGAGAAGGGTAGAAAATAAAAGAGAAGAAGATAAGAAGCAAACCAATGTTGCGAAAGAAAAAGGTAAATTTCTGTAATTATAAATTTATATCCCCCTTAACCTAAATCTTCCCAGATATGTAATTCTTACAGCATGTATATACCCTGTTATATTTTTTTTGGATTAGAGTAGAAAAGTAGTCAAGTAAAGGAATGGATTTGAGAGATTTGAAAAGCTAGAAAGACGAGTGGAAAATTATGTAATTTATTTGTAACATTGAAAGTTATATCATTGGATTTATTTAATTATTATGCTTAAATAAGATCTGATGAATTGTAGGCTTAAAACAAATATATGAGAATATCGCCTACATATTCCATAAAATAGGTAATTGGAATAGGAATACTATATACAACATAATCTGAAATTTGAATTCAGTCCTAAAAATTTATTAATTGTAAAATGTTTGTTTATTCTATATTTATAATTGGATAGTAAATTAGGTTGCCCCAGTTGACTAGGAATGTGAATTTATATATTTTAGTTCACTTGGAGTGAGGTGTAGTTTAATTATATTTATTTCCTTGTAACTTTCCTAAATTATCCAACTTCTAAAATATGTGCAAAAGTGCATCATTTGAATTAATAAGGAATGTACCAAAAACGAAAGAGATGTATAAAGTAGGGATATTTTTTCCATAAGTTGCACTATTTATTTCGATAAAAGAAAGGAGATAATTCCTTGTAATTTCAAACAGAGCAAAAATTAACAATAATTCTTTTTGAAAGGATAACTCTAATAAATTAAAATATGGAAAGGAATGTTCTTTTTTAGGAATTAATAATTAGAAAGTAAGTGTATACATATACATACATACATACATACATATATGTGTGTGTGTGTGTGTGTGTGTATGTGTATATATATGTAAAACCACGCATATCAATTAAAAATAAAAACATATATATAGCTTAATTTATGACAATATCTGTATAAGTTATTATAGCATATTAAATTATAGGACTAAAAAGGAAGGAATGGGCATTTCAGAATTTAGGGATATTAACTATAGACTTAATGGGAAAAATAATTATAGTTAATAGAGGGTTAAAAGAATTAAATAGGGACTGATTAGAGAATTTAATGTGGCATTGATGAGGAAATTGAATAGCTGGAATAAGTGGATTTTGAAATGGGTAAACAAATATGATAATAGATTATCCAATTTGACATTAATGACTAATAATTATGAACAATGGACATTTATTAGATAACCAAAGAAACAAAGAAATATAAGCCTAACTGTTTATAATAGGATAATTACGCAGCGAACAAGTAAATATTAATACTATGGAATACACGTAGAAAGTAATATAATTTTCATTGTAGTAAATCATATAACTTCAATTATATGTTTAGAACAAACATGAATTAGTGGTCCTAGCCCAACACTTAGGCTTTGAATGATAGGTTTGATTTAGTTGGTTGGGATGCGAGTTCAGTAGAATCACACAATAAAAGTCTGCCCTTCACTAAAAAGCTACCAATAGTTGTGTATACTTACTACTATCTGCCCTTCACTAAAAAGCTACCAATAGTTGTGTATACTTACTACTAATGTGAGACATATCCAACTATAGGATTGGAGCGGAAGGAATATGTGTTGCTGATAGGCAAGTGAAAAATATACCGAGCGTTCGCCTTGGATTAATGTTTTAAATGGCCCAATACTTTTAAGGAAATGGGGTCTGCTTCATTTCCAACAAGTAAGCCGAAGAAGGCATTATTCCTTGGCTTTGTTAAGTTAGTTTAAAATGGGATGACAGCTGTGGAAGGTCACAAGGCTATGTTAGCATTTTATACCGGTATGTAGTAGTAGTTTTGAAATATAGGTTATGACCACCAACGGTTCCGAGTGAGCGGTAGCAAAGACTTGGGTTTTACCCCGATAGATTTTGCTTCCTAGTCGTGTGGAATTAGTATGGGATATGCACAGACCTCAAAGTAGATGGTTAGATGAAACTTAGTTTATTATAGGTGAGCCAATTAACCCTTATATGAGTCTTCGAGATGTGTTAGTAGTGCGATAATTAAATTATAAATTATGAAACCGTATATAGGGTTCATCGGTCTCCGTAGGTAGAACCAATTGACTAGCGTTTATGTTATGGAGGGCCTGCTTTAGGGACTGAGATATTAAATAGCCATTAAGTTTGTCTCCTCCCTATTTAGTAAGTATTAAGTGGTCAAGGTTTTTGGGTAATGAAATGGTTAGACATATATGCGAATATGCATATACTTATATTATTATACCATAGAGAAGGTTAGATTAGCCATATCATATGTGCACATAAGATTTAACGGATTAACCGTAAATAATATACGTAACACATAAATGAAAATCAGTCGGCATAAATTAATGGAATGAGTAAAGCATGAAATTTTACAATCACTAGAATGTTGTTCTAACCCCCTCCTCATAACAACCCATATGATAGATCTAAAATGATTGGATACTAGAGCAAGATAAGAATTATAGATGGTGAACTCTTCTTATTCATGCTCTGCGTAGACGAGGCAATTAAATATCCAAGGAATGATATTTTGAGTTAGTAGCCTTAGTCAATACCTAGGTTATATTACATTTTTCACTTCCGTTGTAAGTTTATATTGATTGCACTCTGATATACTTGTGTTTATTACAGGTTACCAAAACCAACGATTTGTATCCTAATGGACTTGGGTTTTGATTTGGCCAATAATTCTGGCTCACTAAGGTGCAGGCAACGATTAGTCGATCATAGGAATTAGGATACGCAGAGAGAAAATATTTTCATTTTACATATAATTATATATATTATATATAATATACGCCAAGCTCCATAATTTCGACAAAAGAAGTAGTTGTGACTATATTCTGAAAGAATGGGCATGCAACTGTGAGTTGCAAAAAATAAATAGAGTTAAATTTATACTCCTACCCTATTTACCTTATGAGGTGGAGGTCATGTCTAAAGGAGTGGACCAAGAAGAGTATGAGCATGACATATAAATGAATCATAGAGGCTGGATGGTACATGACTCCTTTGTTAGACATAAGACGCCTCATGTTATGGATTTTAACGGATTTCCAATTGAAGATGCATGTTTTATCCAGACAATAGGGAAGTAAGAAACTATATATTGCAAGCATCCGGAATTAAGATACAATAATAGTAGAGAAAGTTCTTGTAAGAAGGTGTGCATTAATCACCATAAGAAGAGAGTCGGACTTTTGACAAACAAGAGTTAAGGAGGAGTAGGAAGAAGGAAGTCCAAAAGAAAGGATGATAAATGCCCATTTATGAGTCCAACCCCATGTGAAAGAATTTAACAAAAAGATTTCTTTGGAATTTCCTTAAAATGTTTTGATTGAGTTTTTCAAAGGATTTATTGGGAAGTGTTTGTTTTGAAAAAGAGAGGAAATTTGAAAATTCATAATTTGAAAATTCATAATTTGAAAACTTGTTGAGTCAAAAGTTTTCGATTTAAAGGTTTTTTTAAAAAGAGGTTTTCATTTTTTAAATTATTTGTTTAAAATTGGTTAAGTCGAAAAGTTTTTGGTTTAGATATTTCTGATAAAGGGAATTTTCTTTTCTGAAATAAATGTAAAATAGAGCATAGGTTGGGCTCGATGGTTTTTTCTATTTTATAAATTTGGAAGTTCCTTTTAAAAATTCTTTCTAAGGGGAGATAAATTAAAATGGTACTTGATTAGAATGGGGTAGAGGGAATAGAATGGTAATAATGCCAGATAACTTAGATAGAAATAGTTGTAAGAAATCTATACTATTATATTATTACCGAGTTCAATTTGAAGAGCGCATAAGCCCTCTCCATATTTTGTGAAAGCAACAATCGTGTTTTCTTATTACTTCCTGTTTGCACTCAACTCTCTGCTTCATTCTTTTATCCTCCAAACCTTAAATATCAACATCCCCTTGCTAATATATCGAAGTCGGTTTTTCCTATGCTAATAGTTGCTTCCCTTCATCTCCGAACCTCCAACCAATCCACTTCCTCCTTTATGTATACAGAAACTGATATGATATTTGAGGCGGTCTCTGCTAGACCGAATTCATTTTTAGGGCTTCTCGGATTCGAATTGTTGCTTTCTTCCTTCAGTACTCATTTACTCAAATCTTTTCTCTAATTCCTAAGATTGGTTAATACCTCATCTAATTGATTATGTGATTCCGTTTATTCCTGATTATTGTTTGCGTTTAATTTTGTAGATACAATTAAAAAACAGCCTGCTTCGTCAATTTCTAAACGAATCTGATTGCTCGAATAAGTTAATAATAGATTGTAAAATAAAGTAATGATATTGTTAATTCTGGTTTAAATTAGCAAAATTTGTTTTTTCCCTCAAACAACAAGAAAAATTCAAGTTCAGTTTACTGTTTATGGCATATTTGAATTTTATCACTACCCTAAATACTTTAACCACAAGTTCACCAAACAATACCTAAGGATTTTTATTGCAAATTCTTATATGCATGTACATATAGTTTTGTGTGTGGTATAAGATTAAGCATTCATGGACAAAAATTTGGTAGCTTTACACGGAACTTCAAGTAATTTGCTTTCCCTGTAAAGATTCACATGCAAGTCATATAAAGCAGCAATAAAATTTAATTTCTACGACTAGATTATAAATAATCCTTAACTTATACTGTTCTTTTAGTTTCTGTTTTTATATTTAGTTTCGATTCTTACATTTTCTATCAGGTTGTTACTTTTTTTCGCGTAGCATCCTATTAGGCTTTTGATGTTGGGCTTATTGGCGAGCACTTTATGTTACGCCGACTGTTTTATGTCGAAATGTAGGTGATTGCTATAATGAGTAACCTGTTGCACCTTTAAGTGGATTGTTATGGATGTGGTTATTCACATAACATATCTTTTTATTCTATTTTCCAGAAAAATCAACAATGGTAGATTCAGCGAGGATCATATTCGTTGTATAATTATTCGGATGCAGTAAGTTACGCCTAGCTCTTTCCCTTATCTTGGTAATTTATATTCATTATCTTTGTTTGACAAGCTTACTTTATTATAGTGCTACGCACTATAGTGATTGTCGTGCTCTTATCTTGCTTCTTATGATTTCATACAAATATTTTGGTTTTAAAATATACAAGCGCTTTCTCATTATTATTTTGACTTTGAAAAGACTGAATACTTTTTAAAATTATCCATTAAGTTATTGTTGCACTCATCCAATATTCTTTCCTTCACCATCCAGATAATTTATCATTTCTCGTTATTGTATGATGAGTGTTTCTTAATTGATTAATGTATAGAAAAATACTCAATTATTATTTAATTCTACTTATGTTTTACCAAGTTTTAAATTTATATGATGAACCTAAAGTAATTGATTTTTGATACTATTTAAACTTTACAATAAATTTTTCAAGTTTTATACACCATATATTACAAGAAAAGGACATCTATACTATTATATTATTACCGAGTTCAATTTCAAGGATGCGGAAGCCACCAAAATTTTTCCATAAACTTTAAAACCCAAACGACATGGCGCTTCCTTTTTTATTTTGCTTACCATTCACCTCCCGCTTTCGCCTTTCTTTCCTCCTCCTTGCCTTATGCCTAATTCCATAACTAGGCGATAGCATCCCTCTCAATTTCCAGCTTAGACACTCTGTCATCCTTATTGTTAGCTTTTTATCAACGGCACCGCCCTTCTTGAGCGTCGTTGGAATCAGTTCGACATATGGTTTTCAGTGTGGTTGTTAGATGTTCTTGCGATGTAAGCACCTCTTTCTCTTTCTATCCACCGAATAATGTTTCGTTGGTTAGGCTTTTGCTCTATCTGTTTGACTTTGATTAGGGTTTTCGTTTACTATATTGGAAATATGTTTTTTGTTTGGTCTTTGACCACTTTATGAAAGTTTGGCATGCCTAATACCGTGCATAGGACATTTTAAACATGTTAAGCAATTTTCTTGCTAGTTGATGGATGCGATAGTTAATGGATATGATAGTTCTGGATTTACTGCAAATGTAAAGTGGTTAATTTTATTTGATATCTTATTCTTTGCAATCTCACGTTAAGAACAATAATGTTGTTATAATGTTGTTAAATTTAGCTGAAAATGCGTATGGAACGTTAGCATGAGTTTTGGGATGTTTATACTGTCCAGAAGGTAATGCCTTACTGCAGTGTGGTGCTTATTTGAATTAACAAGCGTTCCTTCTCCTTGGCTCTTGCCTCTCATTAGAATCATTCATTCCTGTCATTTTCCTATTTTCACTTGCACTATTTAAAAAATCATGTCTGGACTCATATGTAAACTATATTGATTAGGAAAACGATCTTATTTTGAAAAAGAAATATGTTCGAACTTAAGTTTAGAATCCCTACGATTGGTTGCTTTCCTTCCTTACTGTAATATTACCAAGCCGCCAAGTATGCTCCGACCCATGTTTTTCATGTTGACTATTCACTGTTTTGGCTTTCTTGTTCCAGCATTTTTGCGCTTTACATCTCTTCTATCTTCATTTTTTTATGTTCTCAGTCTTTTCTCTCTTCCCGTGTTTTCCATATTCCACTACCAGTTTAATAGGTATATTAAATACAAAAGAGAATGCCCAAATTAATGACAATGTAATAATAATGTACTAAATTATGGCTTTGCTGCAGGAAGGCTTGCGCTGTACAGCAAATGTAGGTGGGTTTTGAACAAAAAGGAAATAAAAAATATAAGGCAAGCAAGGAAAACCTTGGGGATTTTGGTTGAAGATTTCAAGTCAAAATTCAAAATCATGGCCTCGATTTTATAGTTATTTTAGCACTTGATAAGTGATTGTTTTATGGAGGTTAATGATAAAATAATTATCTAAAGGTGGAATGAAATGGATATATAAATAAAGAGGTTTCTTGCTTACATTATGTGAAAACTAAGTTTAAATTTAAGTCCCAACTGTTACGACAATTTAAAGTCATAAATTTCATATTCTATTTGACATGTAAATTGACATTTACTTTTATATGTTAGTCAAAATTCTATATACAGTTTAATGATTAGGGCAAGCGTGAGTTCTGTGTATCTAATATTCTATTTGTAAACATTTGTAAAACGTTTGTATAATCAAATAAGAAGAAAAAGATAATTCATATTATTCAGCAAGACGGCTGAGCAAAAAAGAGATTGATTACATTAGGGTTACAGAGATAGGTTTATATAGATAGAAAGCATAAATAAGAAAAAAGGCTAAAAAGCCCAATATGCTAACATCCCCCCTCAAACACACGATGGTACAGCAAGTAGCATCGAGAGTTTGCCAATGAAAAATCTATGACGTTCGATAGTGTGAGCCTTCGTGAAGAAATCAGCAAGTTGCGTCGATGATGAAGTAAAAGGCAGAGAAATAAATCCATGCAGCAAGTGATACCGAGTGAAATGACAGTCAGTCTCAATATGTTTGGTGCGCTCATGAAAAACAGTATTGTGAGCAATTTGAATAGCGCTCTTATTGTCACAATACATAGGAATGGGAGAAGAAATCGAAACACCATATCCTCCAACAGCCAACGTAACCAAATAATTTTAGATGTAGTGGAGGCCATAGCACGATACTCTGCCTCAGTGGAAGACCGAGAAACAACATCCTGTTTCTTTCTCTTCCATGAAATAAGGGAATCTCCTAAAAATATACAAAAGCCAGTTGTGGATTTTCTATCCGTTGAATCACCAGCCCAATCTGATCAGAGAAGGCACGAAGCTACAAAGACGAGGTCGATGGGAACAAAAGACTCTGATAAAGTGTTCCTTGCAAGTAACGAAGAATGCGCATAACAGCTGCCCAATGAACAGAGGTAGGGGAAGATACGAACTGGCTAACAATGTGAACAACATAGGCAATATCTGGACGAGTGATGGTCAGATATACAAGGCAACCAATAATAGAGCGATATAAAGCGAGATCAGAAAGAGGACTCCCATCGGTCGGAGTATATCGGGCATTTACCTCAAGTGGTGAATCAACATGACGTGTATCAGTAAGACCAGCACGATGAATAATGTCAGTGGCGTATTTGGACTGGGAAAGAAGATAGCCTTTTTCTGAGGAAGCTATTTCAATGCCTAAAAAATAATGTAGATGACCCAAATCCTTCATATCAAAGCAACGAGACAATGTGGCTTTAATACTCACAATACCATTACTGTCATCACCTGTAATGATCATATCATCCACATATAGTAGAAGAAGAATACGGCCTGCAGAAGTCAATCTGACAAAAAGTGCTGAATCATGGGGACTAGAGGTAAAACCAAGTGATGTAACTACAGTCGAAAATCTCTCATACCAAGCACGTGGTGCTTGCTTAAGACCATATAGAGCTTTTTTAAGCCTACAAACCTGACCTGGAGCATGAGAAACACCAGGTGGAGCAACCATGTAAACTTCTTCCTTAAGATCTCCATTATGAAAAGCATTTTTAATATCCATTTGAGAGATGTCCCATTGACGACTGGACGCAACAGCAATAAGAACCCGAACAGATGTCATCTTAGCCACAGGAGCAAATGTCTCCTCATAATCCATGCCATACTCTTGGGAAAATCCTTTAGCAACTAAACGAGCTTTGTATCGCTCAATAGAACCATCTGACTTGGTTTTAATCTTATACACCCATCGACAACCAATAGTTTTCTTCCCAGTAGGAAGGTATACAAGATCCCAGGTACCAGTTTTGTCTAAAGCAGACATTTCCTCAGACATAACACGTTGCCATACAGGAGAACGAACAGCCTCCGAGTAAGAAGAAGGCTCATAGAAAGTGTCAATGGAAACAAGAAATGAAGCAAAAGCCCGAGAGTAATAAGAGTAAGCAAAATCAGATAATTGAGTAGATTTACGTGTGCGAGTGGGATAGCGAGGTTGAACAGGATCAGTCATCACAGGAGGTGTTTGAACAGTCGTAGTAGCAGGGGATAAAGTGTCACCTGTAGAAGGAGGAGGAACAGAATGTATGGATGACGGAGTATCAATGGTAAGAGGTGGTGAATCAGAGGAGTTATCAGCAGGAAATGGATCAATGTGAATAAGATCAGACTTAGTCATACTATGAGGACTAGCTGGAATAGAGTAGAAGGGAATATGTTCAATAAAGGAAACATGACGAGAAACATATAGTTTATTTGAAGAAGGATCATAACAGCGATAGCCTTTTTGTCCAATACCATACCCAAGAAAAACACATATAGCAACACGTGAAAATAATTTTGTACGTTCTACGTGTGGACGAAGAACAAAACAAGTGGAACCAAACACTTTAAGGTGAGAGTAATCAAGAGTTTGACCAAACAACTTGGCATGAGGAGAAATACCAGAGTTATGAGAGATCGGGATCTTATTAATAAGATAAACGGAAGTAATAACAGCTTCTCCCTAAAATTCTTTTGGAACGCAAGCTGAAAGAATCATAGAACGGGCAGTTTCAACAATGTGTCTATGTTTTCTTTCAACAACACCATTTTGTTGCGGGGTATCAGTGCAGGAAGTCTGATGCAAAGTACCATCAACCGTGAATATGTTAGAAAGGTCTCCCTTAGTGTATTCCTCACCTAAATCAGAACGAAAGCATTTAACAATAGCAGAGTGTTGTGTTTTAACATATGCTTGAAAGGCAGTATATATATATATATATCAATAAACTCAGAATGACGTTTCATCAGAAAAACCAAACAATAACGAGTATAGTCATCGATAAAAGATACATAATATCTGCACCCACCTTTTGTGGGGATGGGTGCTGGACCCCAAACATCAGAATGAACTAAGTCAAAAGGTGCAGTGGAAGTAGAAACACTTTGATTAAAGGGCAAAGCAGAAAATTTTCCTAGTTTACAACCACTACAATCTGAAATATCATGGTATCAGAGCCTCGTTCCTGTTTCTGCCCGCTGCCTCGTCGCTGCCTCGTCACTGTCTAGTCTTCTCTACCTCAACCCGAAACCCTAGCCTGGTATCATCATCTGCTCCAAACCCTAGCATCTAGCGTGTCGTCGATTTTGTCACAAAACCTCAGAGCCCCGTCCCTAAGTCCCCAGCCTGCCGATCTCCCTGCCTTGCCCCAAGTCCCTAGCTGCCGATCTGCCTACCCCAGCTGCCGATCTCCCTGCTGAAACCCTAGAACCCCGAAACCCTAGCCTTCCGATCTCCTTGTCCCGAAATCCTAGCCTGCCGATCAACCCGAAACCCTAGTTCCCCAAAACTCTAGCCCAATTGATACCTGTCTCGACCTAAAGCAGTTGCTGACTTCAAAATATGGCAGGAGGTGATGATTCATTATAGGCTATTAGTGTTCGTTTAGATGGAAAAAACTATTCTTATTGGAGTTATGTCATGAAAAATTTTCTGAAAGGAAAACAGATGTGGGGATATATTTCTGGTGTTATTGTGGCTCCTAAAGCTGCTAATGTTGAATTGATGGAGAAATGGGATACTAACAATTCAAAGATCATCACTTGGATTAATAATTCTGTTGAAAATAAAATTGGTATGCAGTTGGCTAAGTATGATACTGCTAAGCAAGTTTGGGACTATTTGGAGCGACTTTTTGTGCGTTCTAACTTTGCCGTTCAATATCAATTAGAGGCTGATATTCGGTCATTGTCTCAGAATGATTGAAATATTCAAGAGTTTTATTCTGAAATTACTGCTCTTTGGGATCAATTGGCTATGAATGAGGTTGCTAAGCTTAGGTCATTTGCTCCATATATCGCTCGTAGGGAGGAACAACGTCTTGTTCAATTGTTGATGGCTCTTCGACCAGAGTACGAGCATTGTCGTGCGTCCATCCTACATCGCACTCCTTTACCTTCTGTTGATTCTGTTCTACATGAATTATTAGCTGAAGAAACTCGCTTGAAGTCTCAAACTGAGAAAGTTGCACAGACTTCTTCTGCATCTGTTTTTGCTACAGGGATTTTACCAATCTCATCTCAACGCAACAAGGTAAATATCAAGAATGGTCGTGATGTAATTATTGTAAACAACCGGGCCATTGGAAAAGTCAATGTCCTGAATTATTGGCCCGACAAAAAAATCAAAGTTTTAAGCCAGGTGATAGATCACAACAGCAACAGCGTGGTAGCCAACAACAGTCCCTCTCTACTGCACAAGGACATGGACAGTCACGAGGTAATTCCCAGCCTAAGACTGCTGCATTGGTACATCCTTCTGGTAAATAAGAAGAAAAGGATAATTCATAATATTCAGTAAGACGGCTGAGCAAAAAAGAGATTAATTACATTAGGGTTACAGAGATAGGTTTATATAGATAGAAAGTATAAACAAGAAAAAAAGGCTAAAAAGCCCAATATGCTAAAAAGCCCAATATGCTAAAAAGCCCAATATGCTAACATCCCCCCTCAAACACGCGATGGTACGGCAAGAAACATCGAAAGTTTGCCAATGAAAAATCTATGACGTTCGATAGTGTGAGCCTTCGTGAAGAAATTAGCAAGTTGCGTCGATGATGAAGTAAAAGGAAGAGAAATAGTTCCATGCTGCAAGTGATACCGAGTGAAATGACAGTCAATCTCAATATGTTTGGTGCGCTCATGAAAAACAGTATTGTGAGCAATTTGAATAGCGCTCTTATTGTCACAATACATAAGAGTGGGAGAAGAAATCGAAACACCCATATCCTCCAACAGACAACGTAACCAAATAATTTCAGATGTAGTGGAGGCTATAGCACGATACTCTGCCTCAGTGGAAGACCGAGAAACAACATCCTATTTCTTGCTCTTCCATGAAATAAGGGAATCTCCTAAAAATATACAAAAGCCAGTTGTGGATTTTCTATCCGTTGAATCACCAGCCCAATCTGCATCAGAGAAGGCACGAAGCTCCAAAGATGAGGTCGATGGGAACAAAAGAATCTGATAAAGTGTTCCTTGCAAGTAACGAAGAATGCACATAACAGCAGCCCAATGAATAGAGGTAGGGGAAGATACGAAATGGCTAACAATGTGAACAACATAGGCAATATCTGGATGAGTGATGGTCATATATACAAGGCAACCAACAATAGAACGATATAAAGTGAGATCAGAAAGAGGACTCCCATCGGTCGGAGTATATTGGGCATTTACCTCAAGTGGTGAATCAACATGACGTGTATCAGTAAGACCAGCACGATGAATAATGTCAGTGGTGTATTTGGACTGGGAAAGAAGATAGCTTTTTTCTGAGGAAGCTATTTCAATGCCTAAAAAATAACGTAGATGACCCAAATCCTTCATATCAAAGCAACGAGACAATGTGGCTTTAATACTCACAATACCATTACTGTCATCACCGGTAATGATCATATCATCTACATATAGTAGAAGAAGAATACGGCCTGCAGAAGTCAATCTAACAAAAAGTGCTGAATCATAGGGACTAGAGGTAAAACCAAGTGATGTAACTACAGTCGAAAATCTCTCATACCAAGCACGTGGTGCTTGCTTAAGACCATATAGAGCTTTTTTAAGCCTACAAACCTGACCTGGAGCATGAGAAACACCAGGTGGAGCAACCATGTAAACTTCTTCTATAAGATCTTCATTAAGAAAAGCATTTTTAACATCCATTTGAGAGATGTCCCATTGACGACTGGACGCAACAACAATAAGAACCCGAACAGATGTCATCTTAGCCACAGGAGAAAATGTCTCCTCATAATCCATGCCATACTCTTGGGAAAATCCTTTAGCAACTAAACGAGCTTTGTATCGCTCAGTAGAACCATCTGACTTGGTTTTAATCTTATACACCCATCGACGACCAATAGTTTTCTTCCCAGTAGGAAGGTATACAAGATCCTAGGTACCAGTTTTGTCTAAAGCAGACATTTCCTCAGACATAGCACGTTGCCATACAGGAGAACGAACAGCCTCCGAGTAAGAAGAAGGCTCATAGAAAGTGTCAATGGAAACAAGAAATGAAGCAAAAGCCCGAGAGTAATAAGAGTAAGCAAAATCAGATAATTGAGTAGATTTACGTGTGCGAGTGGGATAGCGAGGTTGAACAGGATCAGTCATCACAGGAGGTGTTTGAACAGTCGTAGTAGCAGGGGATAAAGTGTCACCTGTAGAAGGAGGAGGAACAGAATGTATGGATGACGGAGTATCAATGGTAAGAGGTGGTGAATCAGAGGAGTTATCAGCAGGAAATGGATCAATGTGAATAAGATCAGACTTAGTCATACTATGAGGACTAGCTGGAATAGAGTAGAAGGGAATATGTTCAATAAAGGAAACATGACGAGAAACATATAGTTTATTTGAAGAAGGATCATAACAGCGATAGCCTTTTTGTCCAATACCATACCCAAGAAAAACACATATAGCAACACGTGAACATAATTTTGTACGTTCTACGTGTGGACGAAGAACAAAACAAGTGGAACCAAACACTTTAAGGTGAGAGTAATCAAGAGTTTGACCAAACAACTTGGCATGAGGAGAAATACTAGAGTTATGAGAGATCGGGATCTTATTAATAAGATAAACGGAAGTAAGAACAGCTTCTCCCTAAAATTCTTTTGGAACGCAAGCTGAAAGAATCATAGAACGGGCAGTTTCAACAATGTGTCTATGTTTTTTTTCAACAACACCATTTTGTTGCGGGGTATCAGTGCAGGAAGTCTGATGCAAAGTACCATCAACCGTGAATATGTTAGAAAGGTCTCCCTTAGTGTATTCCTCACCTAAATCAGAACGAAAGCATTTAACAATAGTAGAGTGTTGTGTTTTAACATATGCTTGAAAGGCAGTATATATATATATATATATATATATATCAATAAACTCAGAACGACGTTTCATCAGAAAAACCAAACAATAACGAGTATAGTCATCGATAAAAGATACATAATATCTGCACCCACCTTTTGTGGGGATGGGTGCTGGACCCCAAACATCAGAATGAACTAAGTCAAAAGGTGCAGTGGAAGTAGAAACACTTTGATTAAAGGGCAAAGCAGAAAATTTTCCTAGTTTACAACCACTACAATCTGAAATATCATGGTATCAGAGCCTCGTTCCTGTTTCTGCCCGCTGCCTCGTCGCTGCCTCGTCACTGTCTAGTCTTCTCTACCTCAACCCGAAACCCTAGCCTGGTATCATCATCTGCTCCAAACCCTAGCATCTAGCGTGTCGTCGATTTTGTCACAAAACCTCAGAGCCCCGCCCCTAAGTCCCCAGCCTGCCGATCTCCATGCCTTGCCCCAAGTCCCTAGCTGCCGATCTGCCTACCCCAGCTGCCGATCTCCCTGCTGAAACCCTAGAACCCCGAAACCCTAGCCTTTCGATCTCCTTGTCCCGAAATCCTAGCCTGCCGATCAACCCGAAACCCTAGTTCCCCAAAACTCTAGCCCAATTGATACCTGTCTCGACCTAAAGCAGTTGCTGACTTCAAAATATGGCAGGAGGTGATGATTCATTATAGGCTATTAGTGTTCGTTTAGATGGAAAAAACTATTCTTATTGGAGTTATGTCATGAAAAATTTTCTGAAAGGAAAACAGATGTGGGGATATATTTCTGGTGTTATTGTGGCTCCTAAAGCTGCTAATGTTGAATTGATGGAGAAATGGGATACTAACAATTCAAAGATCATCACTTGGATTAATAATTCTGTTGAAAATAAAATTGGTATGCAGTTGGCTAAGTATGATACTGCTAAGCAAGTTTGGGACTATTTGGAGCGACTTTTTGTGCGTTCTAACTTTGCCGTTCAATATCAATTAGAGGCTGATATTCGGTCATTGTCTCAGAATGATTGAAATATTCAAGAGTTTTATTCTGAAATTACTGCTCTTTGGGATCAATTGGCTATGAATGAGGTTGCTAAGCTTAGGTCATTTGCTCCATATATCGCTCGTAGGGAGGAACAACGTCTTGTTCAATTGTTGATGGCTCTTCGACCAGAGTACGAGCATTGTCGTGCGTCCATCCTACATCGCACTCCTTTACCTTCTGTTGATTCTGTTCTACATGAATTATTAGCTGAAGAAACTCGCTTGAAGTCTCAAACTGAGAAAGTTGCACAGACTTCTTCTGCATCTGTTTTTGCTACAGGGATTTTACCAATCTCATCTCAACGCAACAAGGTAAATATCAAGAATGGTCGTGATGTAATTATTGTAAACAACCGGGCCATTGGAAAAGTCAATGTCCTGAATTATTGGCCCGACAAAAAAATCAAAGTTTTAAGCCAGGTGATAGATCACAACAGCAACAGCGTGGTAGCCAACAACAGTCCCTCTCTACTGCACAAGGACATGGACAGTCACGAGGTAATTCCCAGCCTAAGACTGCTGCATTGGTACATCCTTCTGGTAAATAAGAAGAAAAGGATAATTCATAATATTCAGTAAGACGGCTGAGCAAAAAAGAGATTAATTACATTAGGGTTACAGAGATAGGTTTATATAGATAGAAAGTATAAACAAGAAAAAAGGCTAAAAAGCCCAATATGCTAAAAAGCCCAATATGCTAAAAAGCCCAATATGCTAACATCCCCCCTCAAACACGCGATGGTACGGCAAGAAGCATCGAAAGTTTGCCAATGAAAAATCTATGACGTTTGATAGTGTGAGCCTTCGTGAAGAAATTAGCAAGTTGCGTCGATGATGAAGTAAAAGGAAGAGAAATAGTTCCATGCTGCAAGTGATACCGAGTGAAATGACAGTCAATCTCAATATGTTTGGTGCGCTCATGAAAAACAGTATTGTGAGCAATTTGAATAGCGCTCTTATTGTCACAATACATAAGAGTGGGAGAAGAAATCGAAACACCCATATCCTCCAACAGCCAACGTAACCAAATAATTTCAGATGTAGTGGAGGCTATAGCACGATACTCTGCCTCAGTGGAAGACCGAGAAACAACATCCTGTTTCTTGCTCTTCCATGAAATAAGGGAATCTCCTAAAAATATACAAAAGCCAGTTGTGGATTTTCTATCCGTTGAATCACCAGCCCAATCTGCATCAGAGAAGGCACGAAGCTCCAAAGATGAGGTCGATGGGAACAAAAGAATCTGATAAAGTGTTCCTTGCAAGTAACGAAGAATGCACATAACAGCAGCCCAATGAATAGAGGTAGGGGAAGATACGAAATGGCTAACAATGTGAACAGCATAGGCAATATCTGGACGAGTGATGGTCATATATACAAGGCAACCAACAATAGAACGATATAAAGTGAGATCAGAAAGAGGACTCCCATCGGTCGGAGTATATCGGGCATTTACCTCAAGTGGTGAATCAACATGACGTGTATCAGTAAGACCAGCATGATGAATAATGTCAGTGGTGTATTTGGACTGGGAAAGAAGATAGCTTTTTTCTGAGGAAGCTATTTCAATGCCTAAAAAATAACGTAGATGACCCAAATCCTTCATATCAAAGCAACGAGACAATGTGGCTTTAATACTCACAATACCATTACTGTCATCACCGGTAATGATCATATCATCTACATATAGTAGAAGAAGAATACGGCCTGCAGAAGTCAATCTAACAAAAAGTGCTGAATCATGGGGACTAGAGGTAAAACCAAGTGATGTAACTACAGTCGAAAATCTCTCATACCAAGCACGTGGTGCTTGCTTAAGACCATATAGAGCTTTTTTAAGCCTACAAACCTGACCTGGAGCATGAGAAACACCAGGTGGAGCAACCATGTAAACTTCTTCTATAAGATCTTCATTAAGAAAAGCATTTTTAACATCCATTTGAGAGATGTCCCATTGACGACTGGACGCAACAACAATAAGAACCCGAACAGATGTCATCTTAGCCACAGGAGCAAATGTCTCCTCATAATCCATGCCATACTCTTGGGAAAATCCTTTAGCAACTAAACGAGCTTTGTATCGCTCAATAGAACCATCTGACTTGGTTTTAATCTTATACACCCATCGACAACCAATAGTTTTCTTCCCAGTAGGAAGGTATACAAGATCCCAGGTACCAGTTTTGTCTAAAGCAGACATTTCCTCAGACATAGCACGTTGCCATACAGGAGAACGAACAGCCTCCGAGTAAGAAGAAGGCTCATAGAAAGTGTCAATGGAAACAAGAAATGAAGCAAAAGCCCGAGAGTAATAAGAGTAAGCAAAATCAGATAATTGAGTAGATTTACGTGTGCGAGTGGGATAGCGAGGTTGAACAGGATCAGTCATCACAGGAGGTGTTTGAACAGTCGTAGTAGCAGGGGATAAAGTGTCACCTGTAGAAGGAGGAGGAACAGAATGTATGGATGACGGAGTATCAATGGTAAGAGGTGGTGAATCAGAGGAGTTATCAGCAGGAAATGGATCAATGTGAATAAGATCAGACTTAGTCATACTATGAGGACTAGCTGGAATAGAGTAGAAGGGAATATGTTCAATAAAGGAAACATGACGAGAAACATATAGTTTATTTGAAGAAGGATCATAACAGCGATAGCCTTTTTGTCCAATACCATACCCAAGAAAAACACATATAGCAACACGTGAAGAAAATTTTGTACGTTCTACGTGTGGAAGAAGAACAAAACAAGTGGAACCAAACACTTTTAGGTGAGAGTAATCAGGAGTTTGACCAAACAACTTGGCATTAGGAGAAATACTAGAGTTATGAGAAATCGGGATCTTATTAATAAGATAAACGGAAGTAAGAACAGCTTCTCCCTAAAATTTTTTTGGAATGCTAGCTGAAAGAATCATAGAACGGGCAGTTTCAACAATGTATCTATGTTTTCTTTCAGCAACACCATTTTGTTGTGGGGTATCAGTGCAGGAAGTCTGATGCAAAGTACCATCAACCGTGAATATGTTAGAAAGGTCTCCCTTAGTGTATTCCCCCCTAAGTCAGAACGAAAGCATTTAACAATAGCAGAGTGTTGTGTTTTAACATATGCTTGAAAGGCAGTATATATATATCAATAAACTCAGAATGACGTTTCACAGAAAAACCCAACAATAACGAGTATAGTCATCGATAAAAGATACATAACATCTGCACCCACCTTTTGTGGGGATGGGTGCTGGACCCCAAACATCAGAATGAACTAAGTCAAAAGGTGCAGTGGAAGTAGAAACACTTTGATTAAAGGGCAAAGCAGAAAATTTTCCAAGTTTACAACCACTACAATCTGAAATATCATGAGAACGTAAATCTCCCAAAACACCAGAATTACACAAGAATTTAAGACAGGAGCTTGAAATATGACCATGTCTAGAATGACACAAATAAAACTTAGAAGACAATGGAGTTAAATGAAAAGAAGAAAGATCAATACTAGCAGCAGCGGCATGACTTGAAATGTGCAATTCATCCAAAACATAGAGACCGCCCTGCCTAAGTCCTGTCCCAATCAACTTCTTGGAGTTGGGATCCTGCACAGAGCAAGTGGTAGAAGAAAAATGAACAAGATATCCAAGATCACAAAGTTGTCCGACCGACACAAGATTCATAGTTAATTTAGGAATACAATAAACATTTGGGAGGGAAACGTGTGTGGTTTGAATTGTACCGATTCCTGTTAATGGCAAAGGTGTGCCATCAGCAGTCAAAATAGAAGGTGAGCGAGAATCAAAAGACATAGTTATAAATGATGAATAATCATGGGACATATGATATGAGGCACCAGAATCCAAAATCCACAAAGGAGAATTCAAACCTGATATGGAGGGAGCTGACATGGCAAAGTGCTGAGATTGCGGTGTAGTCATGTTTTGAGACAAAGATGGCTAGCAAGGAACTTCTGAAATTGTTCTGCAAGAGAGTCCATAGAGGAATCCACAACTGATTCACCAGAAGGATGTACCAATGCAGCAGTCTTAGGCTGGGAATTACCTCATGACTGTCCATGTCCTTGTGCAGTAGAGAGGGACTGTTGTTGGCTACCACGTTGTTGCTATTGTGATCTATCACTGGCTTAAAACTTTGATTTTTTTGTCGAGCCAATAATTCAGGACATTGATTTTTCCAATGGCCTGGTTGTTTACAATAATTACAATCACGACCATTCTTGATATTTACCTTGTTGCGTTGAGATGGGATTGGTAAAATTCCTATAGCAAAAACAGATGCAGAAGAAGTCTGTGCAACTTTCTCAGTTTGAGACTTCAAGCGAGTTTCTTCAGCTAATAATTCATGTAGAACAGAATCAACATAAGGTAAAGGAGTGCGATGTAGGATGGACGCACGACAATGCTCGTACTCTGGTCGAAGAGCCATCAACAATTGAACAAGACGTTGTTCCTCCCTACGAGCGATATATGGAGCAAATGACCTAAGCTCAGCAACCTCAGTCATAGCCAATTGATCCTAAAGAGCAGTAATTTCAGAATAAAAATCTTGAATATTTCGATCATTCTGTGACAATGACCGAATATCAGCCTCTAATTGATATTGAACGGCAAAGTTAGAATGCACAAAAAGTCGCTCCAAATAGTCCCAAACTTGCTTAGCAGTATCATACTTAGCCAATTGCATACCAATTTTATTTTCAACAGAATTATTAATCCAAGTGATGATCTTTGAATTGTTAGTATCTCATTTCTCCATCAATTCAACATTAGCAGCTTTAGGAGCCACAATAACACCAGTAATATATCCTCATATCTGTTTTCCTTTCAGAAAATTTTTCATAACATAATTCCAATAAGAATAGTTTTTTCCATCTAAACGAACACTAATAGCCTGTAATGAATCATCACCTCCTGCCATATTTTGAAGTCAACAACTGCTTTAGGTCGAGACAGGTATCAATTGGGCTAGAGTTTTGGGGAACTAGGGTTTCGGGTTGATCGACGGGCTAGGTTTTCGGGACAGGGAGATCGGTAGGCTAGGGTTTCGGCAGGCTAGGGTTTCGGGGTTCTAGGGTTTCAGCAGGGAGATCGGCAGCTGCGGCAGGCAGATCGGTAGCTGGGGACTTGGGGGGCAAGCGGGGAGATCGGCAGGCTGTGGAGTTGGGGACAGGGCTCTGAGGTTTTGGGACAAAATCGACGACAGGCTAGATGCTAGGGTTTGGAGCAGATGATGATACCAGGCTAGGGTTTCGGGTTGAGGCAGAGAAGACTAGATAGTGACGAGGCAGCGACAAGGCAGCAGGCAAAAACAGGAACGAGGCTCTGATACCATGTAAACGTTTGTATAATCAAATAAGAAGAAAAGGATAATTCATATTATTCAGCAAGACGGCTGAGCAAAAAAGAGATTGATTACATTAGGGTTACAGAGATAGGTTTATATAAATAGAAAGCATAAACAAGAAAAAAGGCTAAAAAGCCCATTATGCAAACACTATTTTGTTATCATCTAGTGAGGATTGGAATACAGTGGAGCCGCTAGCTTCAATAGCATTCCTCCCAACATCAAAGTTGCAAGGTATTGATATTAGAATAAGCCTCATTGTTTTGATTCTCATATCTGTTTGTTTATTTATTCTTTCTGAAGTGCTTATTGCTTTACGTATAATGGTAAGGTAATATGTTATTGATACTATCAAATTCTTACTTCATTATAATATATTATAGGTATTAGTAAGGAAAAAATTTCTTAACTAAGACGTTGAAGTTATTTATACACTTCATGTTCAAATTGCTACATTTAGTCGATATTATGCCTCTCGGGAATGAATAAATAGTGCGAACACATCTTGCATATGGGTTTGTCTCCATCTTTGGATTATGTATAACTTTTATAAATAGTTTTAGAATATAAAATGGAAACGTGAAGGTCAAACAGTGGGAAATTTATTAAGCAATAAACTTCAAATTTTTACCCTCGCCTAACTTTTATAATTTGTCGATGCATCGTCTGCTGAATGGTGTGTTTGACTATTACTTTCCAATCTAGAGCATTGTTAATGATATTTGGATAAAAGCATTAATATCGAAAGGTTCGTTTGACTATTCTAATGCCAATCTACCATGTGATTTTATTTTTTATTAGTTTTAGAACTTGAACTAGAATATTGATAATCAAATTGCTATATTAGATTATGTGTTACTATATGCTAAAATTTTTCGAATGTGATCAAGTAAAAACTTGGGCTCGAAATTAGTTTGAAAGAATGGTATTATATATCTAAAAAATTAGTATGGAGCAGATAGTATATCCATGAATCCGCAAGAGTGTCAATTTTTTGTACTATGTGAATAAATATATATTTCTTAATTAAGCTTATGAGCCACTCTAAAAGACCAAACGAAGCAAAGGTCTTAGGCTATAGAATATTTACACTAAAGTTTTTTCTTCTCTTGGAAGTAATCTACCAATGCTCTGCATTTGTAATTAGCACTCGAAAAGCTATATTTTTGGAAGATCATTGTTAATTCAAATTCAAACTTCGATCATAGCATTTCTAGAAATGGAAAAGTGAAACTATATGCTCCTGTATTAGGATTATAAGAGTTGGGAAGTATAGGGATATGGGTGGTGTTTCAAACACTTTTAAATGCATAATATTTTCCTAAAAGGATGGTGTTTGAAGCATGAATATTACCCGCTTTATTAATAATAGCATGGGAGCTAAAGAAAAGTGATACTGGTGTTAATTTTGTGTGGTACTTATTTATGCTAGACATGTTTACTACAGGTTCTGGAAATATAAATAATCAAATATATCATAACTCTCAAACCATATGTAGTACTTCAAATTTCAACTCTTTATCCAAAACCGATGATCATTTGACTGTTGAGATCTCCTTTCAACCCAATACGAATGAAAATAGTAAGATAAAAAGAAGTGTGCTTTTATTGAACCTGGTGCAATTGATAAAAGTCTCAATCAACATGAATGCAACGTGGTTTTCATCAACATTTTTTAGTCGATAAATAGGGTTGCAATATGCATCAAAAAGAATATACTGGTAAACTAAGAGAATTTTGCAGGTTGTGTAGATAATAAGAATCATGAGATTCAAACTTACAATAGCACTTTTAACCCAAGCTCTATATTGGCAAACAACTTTGACATTGGTAAAATTATCACTTCTCAGCCAATTACTTCTTACTCAATGCCGACCAGAAGTAAAATACTACTCAATTAAAATACTCAATTACAGCCAATCAGAGTAGGAGATATCTTTGAAGTTTTTTTATATTGTTATTTTAGTTATGCATACCATTAAATTGAACATGATCGTGATTTATTATTAGGCAGATTCAACAAATCTAAATCCTCAACTTGAGCATCAGTTGCTATTAAAGTCGGTTGTATTATCGAGTATCAATTGGTGAAATTATTTTTTGCATGAATACAGCTTACTGCTTTACCTGGGAATCATTTTCTGGAGTTATATGAATAAAAAAACGTAATCGCTCTCAAATGGCTATAGTTTCTCAATAGGAGCTGAGTCCTTCCTTTCATCTAATTATATTGGAGCTAGTATAGGGGTTATGGAAGAGGCATACATATGATCAGGTAGTTTTTCCTTTTTCTTTTGAGTTCGATTTCTCTCTCTCTCTCAAAATATTCAAATTCTAAAAGAACTACCGACTACTTCAAGTATGGTCAATATACAAGTTTTAACTTAATTGATTATGAAAATCCAATTATTTGTACCAAAAGATGAAGCTGATCATCAAAGACTTCCAATTAATGGGATACATACTATTGAGATTTCCTAATAGAATCAAAATAGTAACTACCTAATAACCAACAGTTTGTCAAAATGAAGTTGCGTATACAAGCTAATTGTTGGGTATGCATTTGCAGTCAACCTACCAAATTCAAAGTTTATATTAGGACATTTAATCTCTATGTGATTAGTATGGTATTTCCTAAAAATTTGCAGCTTTTATGAAAATGTAAGGCATTTCACAATGTTTTATGAAAATGTACGCATTTCTTCTGTTCTTAGTTCCAATTTAAATAGAATCATGTACTCTCTTCAAGTTGACCAACCTATAAATAATTAGTTTGAAGTGAACAAATTTCTCATGCACTCTTTGGTTAGAATATACATGACTACTTTGTTATATGTAGTATTTTATTTGCTGGTATTTAGCTTGATTTAATATTTTGTTCAATGAGATAAAGTTTTAGGTAATTGGATTTGAAACTGCATTGTCATGTATCTGTTTGACATGAGCTATAAATTTTAGGGTTTTCAAGTGGAAAATATTATAAAAGAACTTTGGCATATCCCCAATAGTTTAGAGCCAATTAACTATTATCATTTTTACATCATTCAATGTCATTAAATAGCATTAAATCAATTATTGCATGACTATTATTTCTTATTAGCGGTATTGGAAAAAGGTGTTTAGTTGTTCATATCCTACATCTATTAGGTTTATTGTTGGTTGACTAAAGAAATTAAAATGGAGGTAGAATGCCAGGATACATTCTTATCACATCTCTTTTATCTGTCTATTCCTATGTAATGAGTAATAGGTAGTTTTACCATCCTCATAACTTGCTATTCCACTTGATGTATTGTTGAATAATAGCTCTTGCACAAATGGGAACAAATAGATAAATAAAGACGACTATTGAGCTTCCTGACTAATTAACCATAAAGATTGATTGATAATACATTTATCCACCAACACAATTGTAGTTATAAACAAATCTGAATTATAGAAAAATAAATGACCATAAATATGTAATGCCTTAGTGTTCATTTCTATAAGAAAAAATCCCAACCTCCTGATAATACTGTCAATATTTTCACAAGGGTACTATCCTACTCTAATAAAGGCATTCACCCTGTTGTTGCAGCAATGATCTTCAGGTTTATATAATGCAGTTTCTATATTTCTCCACTTTCATTATTTGTATTATTGATTTTTTTAAACCTTGTTCATATATTATTCATTTGAGTATTGGTAATGCTAAGTGAACTTTTGAGTAATTCAGTATTTTTGTGTATATGATTATGTTTAATTGATGCACAATACATACATGCATGGTGTAAGCTTTTGGAACAAATGACAAATCTTTTTAAGGAAATATGCAATCTTATTTAACACTCCATAGTTTGAGCCCAACTATCATTGTTTATGATATATATTTGCAATGTAAGCTTTCTTGATTTTAAAATTGACTTTACTCATACTGATAATAAAAAGATTTATTTTCTCTGTTGTTATTGCATGCCTATGTTTGTAAAATTTATTAGTGTAAGAAAAGCTTTTCCACACCGAGGGTTGTCCTTTGGTTTTTTGCAGGTTTTATTTCTAGCATTATGGTTAGAATGTACTCTTCTTCATAAGAGCAACCTTACAAGATTTTGACATAAAAAGAACTATATTTGAGGATCCACTTAACAAATTCCAGTTAGATGGCGGCTTCTAAGTTAAAATTGACGAAGGCTCAAAGCTATTATGACTTTTGTGAAAAGATATTATACTACCACTAGATTGACTTTAATAATATTTTTGAATATAACTATTATGAGTGACTTAATCAGTCATAATTGTTATCAGTGGATATATTTCTCTTTCTCCATTGACTTTAAAGGTGATGGAGAATAATATGTGTCCACTCATCTAGGTTGCATGGTTATATATATCAATTATGGTTAATTATGTTTATTATGTGTAGGTTATAAAGCTGATGTTGGTTTGACTGATACAATAGTTGGAGACGATTGGCATCACAAAATATATGGTTGGATGTTGGGGACAATAACATCCTTTATTCCCTGTTTAATGTTTATATCATATGATTTGAAATAAGTTGATGCGAAAAGTGTACAAAATGAGGTAACAATTATATGGATGTATGCTTGATATAAGTGGTAAGAATACCAGAAAATGATGAGCATGTGAAAGTATTTGAAATCTGACTTCAACTTTGGAATTATATGATGCTCGTATCCCATAATTCAATTTTCTATTTTATCATTCTCAGTACATGTTTCACATAGTGTACGCAATTATAGATATTAATAGTTCTAAGTGGTGTTTTTCTAATTGTTAAAATGAAAGATCATTCATTGTCGAGAGATAAGGATGGATACTTTTAAAACTAAAAAAATCATGTCTAAATGCAAGTCCAATGTGTAGCACCTAAGTATATATTTTTTCCCATTGTTCTCTTCATGTTAGTTTAGATTATGTTCATCGCATTTCTTTATCTGCGTATAAAATATTAGAATGGGTATGTCAAAATTTTAGATTTCAAGATGAACAAAAAGACATTGTATTCAAATTTCAAACGTATCACGCATGAGATTTCATTTGATTTTTAGAAGTTCTGTTCTTTATTGTGCACTTCTGACTTTTTAAATGGACTATTTTCAAGTTGTTGGTAAAAAGATTATATGATAAACACCATGTGCGTAGCACGGGTTCGCACTAGTTTATATTTAAAAATAAGATTAGTAATCTAGCTAGAAATAATATAAAGAAAAGAAATAGGAGTAAGATAGGAAGAATGGATAGATTTCATGGATGAGTTGTAATTGTGCATATATTTTAGATAGATGCTTAGATAGATGCAGCAATTGCACGTATCTTTCGGCAGTCTTCCCCATATGCTATTGAAATCTCCGCCAAAGGTGGAAGCGGAAATAACATGAGTAGTAAGAAAATAATAGGATGAACGTTATCCTCGTCTACTACAGCTTTTATTTTTTTTAAGGTTATAGAAGACAAAAATGGTTTGGTACGACAATTGAGTTTTAGCTTGAATGTATTGTTTAGATCTTCACCGTATTTGAAATTACTTCATGAAATAATATGAAAGTTTCACATATAATTTAGTTATTTTGATTATCAATTATTTTGGTTATTATTTACATTGTCTCAATTCAAAATTAACAAGGACTTTAGTATAAATTCACAAATTTAAAGTTGAATCTTTTCTAAGTCGAAACTAGTTTTCATATTGTCAATTTTTTTAAACATGTGTACTTTATTTAAATTCTAATGTTATCTTATTATCAAACCAACCGTTTGTGATGTTTGTTGCTTTCGGGGCCCAAATTAAATTTTCAACAGCCCAAAGCACATGCTTAGTGTCTCACGGCGATTTACAAACACATTCCCCTGCTGCTTCGGCCGTAGGAATAAAATCTCTCCTCAGTTTGCCTTTCAAATTCCAGATTCCGATTAATTCTTCTCAAAAAGATAATTCAAACAGTTCAAACCCTAAATCAATGCATCAAACGAACAGCCCGGATCTCCACCATCCACCACCAGGCCGAGCAAAACACCTATCGACATTAGTACGTCTCCACAGCCGGTAATCTACCTATTGACATCCGTACATCAACATCAGGTATGAAGTTTTAGGTGGTAATCTCTAACATAGTGGAATCGTATGACTTTTGAATCGGTTAGATTAACCTTCTTAGGAAGAATTTATATAAATGAGCGAAATTATAAATATTATCAAATTTGCTGTATTTTTATGGGAGGTTTGCTTTAGTTACGAGCTTAATCTCAAATCTAATTTGAGTGATTAATTAGTAAGTAAAATTAAATGATGACCTTTCAAAGCTAAATTTTGCTTGACTTTATGCTCTTTATTTTTTTAACCTTTGTAGGAAGAATATATATAAATGAGAGAAAGTAAAATATTGTAAATTAGATGTTATGGAAAGAAATAACCATACAATATACCAAATTTAACAAAACGATGATCTGTTAAACCCATGTTGAAAAAAATGTTGAATAAGCAGAAGAAAAAAACATAGCATACTGAAACTATGTAAAGAAGATCGTCATTTCATGAAGGCTTTTATGAAGCTTCGGTATGACATACAAATTTCACTTAATTCATTATAGGCAACTCACTATCTGTAGTGGCATGTGGACTGGGCGGAGGTTCATTAGTAAATGCAGGTGTTCTAGTTTCGACTCCTGCACATGCAAAAAGAGATCATAGATGGCTGAAAGAATGGAATAAAGACTGGAAAATACATGAACAAATGGCTTTCTCAATGTTAGGAGCACAGAGTGCTTCTCTAGATTTTCAAATGCACAAGTAATGAGACAAGTAGTAAAAGGAGACAGAGAAGATTACATGCCTGATCTTTTAAAGTTCAGTATCAATTTTGACCAAGAATCTAAAGATACATGAAGATGTTTAGCATGTGGAGATTGCTTATAAGGATGTCCTTATAATGCAAAAAATGCTACTAACAAAAATTATTTGGCTTCATAAATTCAGGTATGGGAATATACATTCAATAAAATGTAAGGCCGATCATATATGTTATTAGACAGGAAACTGTTGACAACAAAAATAAACATGGACTACACCCTCAAAATTTCAGTTGCAGCTTGAGGGTATATATTGTATGTTATATAACATAGGTAAGTCCTTGCATTTTAATACATATATTGATATAGCTCCTATATTTACTCAATTTGTTATACTTTCCAGATTTCCTTTAAGACATTGTATGGCTCACTTACAGGATGGATGTGTGATTAAAACCGAACGTAATGTACTCTATGTCAAAATCTAGATACAAATTCTAAAGAGCACAATAACAACAAACAAATACGAAGATGGTAGGTGTACTTTGATTATCTAGAATATATAAGCGCAGATTTTATAGTTCTTTCTAGTGAGATATAAGAAGTTGAATCGACTACCTTATACTCATGAACAAATGATGAGACTAATATCATATAGTGTGATTGTCTTTGTTTAGCTGGAGTTTTAGGAATAAGTCAAATATTATTTCAATCTAGAAAGAGAGGACTGAAACTTTCTGAAAAACCTTGGTCATGGTTAGAGTTGCAACGGAAACAATGTAGCTTATATTGTTGGAAGTGAAGCACCTTTGCATGCTACTGGTCTTGCCAAAAGTCAGTTCGTAGGTGTTCCGTTTCAGAATAGACCAGGGCCTGTAATTACATCATCATATACATCTTCCTCAGGCTTCACTAATCAGGTATTATTTTATTCCGTGTCAATAAAGCAAGCTTTAAATATATCATGAATGCATTCCCTGTCAGAATTTTTTTTCCTCCCTGTTTCTAAGTAAAAAATGTGAACACAAGGTTGACCTGTTTCTAACTAAGGCTTAAAACAAGTTTGTATAAAGGGCATATATGTCTGTGTACTACATAAAATGAGTTTTATCCTTATAAAAAACCGAGAGGACTGTTATATTCAGTTGATGAATGAACAATTTACTCACTAGATTTAGTGACCTACAGGTATCTATTTTCGGGTCTATCCCGAACAAAAATAATGAGAGGCCAAAAAAATATTGAAATTTTTGGACCTGATGTACGGTGGCCTAGCCATAAGACCGATGATATTTGAATATCACACCAACATTTTGGCATCAATGTGTTGCCTAATCTTTTCTATCTAGCCGTATCAAAGCATACCAGTGTGTGGGGTAAGCTTTGCAACCATAACATAACTTTGAAAAGGCACATTGACTTCATACGTACAAGTTCAGTTAATCTTATGTCAACAATATGCACACCAATAGGCATCATAATCCACTTTTATGTGATGCAAGACACATATAGAAACTACAAATGCTTACTTGAAATTTTTTGTATGCAGAGTGGAGCTCTAGCATTTAATTCCTCTTAGAACACTACACTTGAATTTCATATGTTAATTTGCTACAGGCAATAAAAGTTGGTATCGTCATTTTGTTGCCAATTTGCCTTTAGTCCTATTGCCTCTTTTGACGTAGTTGTTAGAAGCTAATAGATTCTTAGGTTGGTGTAGATTAGGCAGTTTATGTTCCTACTTGATAATGCAACCCATCGGGTGAAATTATTTAAAAAAAATTTCAGCATACACTTTTTATGCACGAGAATTTCATTCTTTTCTGTGATACGATTGACAAATCTAGTTATATTACTTTATTTCTTGGTGAACCCAATAACATTATTGAATGGAGGGTGAACCTTAGGTTTTAGGGATTAAATTGCATCTGTAATTGCTTATGTATGACAATTGAATTTGTTTATTGTGCTCTGTTGAAGCTCTTGTTATAAATAACAAGTTTATGTCCATATTCATGTTTGATTCCTTCATTTGCATGTCGATCAAAGTGAAAGGGTTGATTAGCAATATGTGGTGTAAAGAACCAGATTTGGTATATCACAATTGTTTGTAATATATCTCGACTCAAACCAGATAAGCAAGGCCACCCCAATTGATGTGCTGCAATATTCGAAAGCGGAGGCAGTGTAGGAGTCCTCGAAAATTCTCTTCTTTCTAATTAAGTACCGACTTATAGGTGGTTCAACTTAGGAGTCCCCGAAAATTCTCTTCTTTCTAATTAAGTACCGACTTATAGGTGGTTCATGTAACGACCCAGGATTTTTGTTAATTAAAATTCGTATATTTAATTGAATTTAAATATTAATAAGTGAAATTTATAAGTCGAATAATTTTATTTCGAATAATTGGATTTAATTGGATAATTAAAACGATAATTTAATAATTGAAATTCCAGAAATAATTGAAAATTGGGTTTAATATGATTAAAAATGATTTGTAAAATTTTATTATATCATATTGGAGTTAGAACGATGTTATAGAACTTTTAAAATCGAATTTAAAGGTAATTTGTGAAAATTGAATATTTTAATATTTTATCGACTAGTGAAATTAGCTATTTTTCAAACAGTCTCAGAATTGGACGAAACTAGTTCCATTGGATCCATAATAGTTTGTTATTATCGGATTTCAATTTTCGTAGCAATCAGAGTTTTCGTTTGACCGTGGCAGCTCGAAACGCATCGAAATTGTTTTAATATTAATTTGGCGAGTTAAAATGATCATTTTTCAAACAGTCTTGGATTCCGACGAAACCAGTTTCATCGGATCCGTAATGTCATATTATTGTAAGGTTTCAAATTTCAAGTCAATCGGATTTACCGTTTGTACGGGGCGAGCCAAAACGCCTAGAAATTAGTTTAAATCGGTTTAATTTAAAATCGATCGTTTATTGCCGTAACTCGCACAGATGATCGAATTAGCCTTCGAAACACGTTCCATTGTGTTCGGAACGCGGCGTAAACCTTAGAAACGCCAACCGGCACGCTTCGTTTGGAGTTCGGAAAATTTCGGGTGAATAGTGTTTGTGAAAATTTCTATATAAGGACCTAAATATTTCACTTTTGCAAACAAACCTACCCAGAAACCCTAGCCGCCTCTATTATCATCAATGGCCGGCATCTCACCCTCTTCTTCCTCGAATTCTGGCCGATCCTTTGAGAATTAGTTAAAACTTCCAACATGGAAATTGAAGAACAAGTTGCGAACTTCACATCCAACGGTGGATTTGCGTTGGAGTGGCTTGGATTCGCCAAAATATGGCGATGAAGGGCGCGCGTATAGGGGACGTTTTCTCGATGACGGTGGCATGAGGTGGGGCCGCACTTGGCTGGGAGTCGGCTTGCTATGGTGGTTCACGTTGAGACGCTCGATCGAGCTCCGGTCGAGTCGAGCAAGCAGCGGCATCAAAAAATTTGAACGGCCGATGGGTTTTTGTTCGCGTGAAGTAACGGGAGGGGAGAAGAGATAGTGGACGGCCTAGATTTCATCACAAGGGAATGCACGGCTCAGAAATAATTAGGTTTAAAATTTAAATAAAAATAGTAAATTTGTTTATATTATATCGTGCAAACTTTAAAACTGCATAACTCTTTGCTACGAGGTCGAAAAATTTCGAAACAACTTGCGTTGGGTTCGTATGGACGAGCACTACGCTATGGAACTGGATTGGAGTCGTTTGGAGCTAGTGAGAATTTCGGGTAAAATTAAACGCGTGTTTAATTTTATTCGAAATAAAACGCTGAAACTAAATTGAAAGCAAGGTGAGAACTTCTCACTCAATCGAATTGTTTCGATTTAAATTTTAAATGGTTAGATTTAAAATTTCTTGATTGTATGTTTGAATGATGATTGTTATCTATTGATTGTTAAAATAGACATTATACGCCGTTAGTAAGCGGATGTTATTTATTAAAAACATATACCGCGAAAATTTCACTGAAAAGTGAAATTGGTATTATTTATGTACTTGGAGTTGATTTCCCGCATTATATAGCGGATGAGACCCTATTGCGCCGTCTATTAAGCGGATAATATTTTTATAAATCCCATATACCGCGATAATTCCGTACTGGAACGGAATTGGTATTGTGCTAACATCTTTGGATGCAGGGAAACAGGTTGGAGGGATCCAACTGGATTCCTCAACTATATTGATTTATTTACAGATATTGTGATATTTGTTGATTATCATATTGATATATGATGTTTGGTTTGTCGTGATTGACTATTGGGTGTTGTTGCATCATCGGATCCATTTTTAAAGTTTAAAAATAACGATTTTGATTTTAAAATGATTTTTCAAAGTATACGTTTTATTAAATTTTGGAATTGATTCATTTTAAATAATTAAAGCGTTATGAAACTTTATGTTATAAAAATTAAGATTTTTGTGAAATATAACCAAAAGGTGATTTTTAAAATAAATAGATTTATAAAATAGTTTAAATTTGGACTTTTGAATTATTATAAAGGATGTATATAAAAGATTTTTAACATTGATATATATATATATATATATATATATATATATATTGGAATTATAAAACGAGTTTGTTAAGTGTTAAAATGAAGTATAAAAAAATGGATTTTTAAGTGAATGAAATTATAGACTTATAAATGGAGAAGTTATAAACTGAATATATGTTGTAAAATAAAAGATTTTGAGTAATTAACTTATAAATCAGATTTTTGCATTTAAATTGAAATCTTTGATGAAGCATAAATGGTTTATAGATGAGATTTATAAGGTATATATTTTATAAATCGAAAATAATGGAATTTTAAAAGGAGTTCTGTTAATGTTGAAAATAAGGCTATAAATGAAATCTTATAAGTAATAAGATTTATAATTTGTGAAGTTTTAAAAGAACGATTTGTAAATAAATGAATTATAAGTATTTAACTTATAATATAGACTTTTGGTATATAATTGAGTTATATAAATTGAATTGGATTAATGAAGGAGATTTATAAATCGAAGTTTATAAATAGAAATGGAATTTATAGACATTGTTTATAAATTCGAAATCAATGGAATTTGGTAAATTGAATATAGAAATTTATTAAAAGAAGTATATTCGCGATTTTGGATAGCGAACTATTCTTTATATAAAATGTGTAGAAATATTGAAATTTGGTTAGTGAAGTATATTCACGATTTTGGACAAATATATTATTAAATAAAATGGATATGGTTTGGGGAAGTGATATTTTAAATAGAATTAAAACGTTTTAACGATGTTTTAAAATGTATTAAACATAGATTTCAACATTCATTGTTGAAATAGACGTTTTCGAGAAATAGAAGGAAATGATGGACTATAACACTGTTGTTATAATAAATAATTTCCGAAAGGAAATGTTTTTGTATAGTATTGGGATTTATATATCTATCTAAATTTTGAATCCATATATTAGTGATTTTGGGTCGTCGTAACGATGTTTTACGTAACATTCGTTTTGGCCCAAACAAATGTGTTTAAGAGAATGATTTCTTAAAGAATGAAATATATATATACTTAATTTCAATTTAAGTATATTGAATATTTTCCAAGTGTTGAAAATAAATGAAATTGTGAATTACTTATTATTAAATAAGTATGGAAATGTTTTCCAATATGAAGTGAATGTTTTGAGATTTTATCTTTTAAAGATAAATTGAAAATGAATAAATTGTGAATTACTTATTATTAAATAAGTATGGAAATGTTTTCCAATATGAAGTGAATGTTTTGAGATTTTATCTTTTAAAGATAAATTGAAAATGAATATTAAAAAATCGATTTGGAAATCGTATATTCATAGATATTTGGGAATTGTAAATTCACTATGGAATTTATAAAAGAAAGGGAAATTTGTTTAAAAAATAAACGTTGATTTATTTTTGAAGTGTGGGAATTAATTTACGGATTTGGAACGTAAATATAAAGTAAACCGTTAAGGATTTATTTAATTGGTTTAAATGAACCATGTTGAAATGAAAGTATTTCCGCGTAAGGAAAATGTTTGAAATTTGTTTTCAAAAAGTAGTAAAGGTGAAAAGTGATTTGAAAATTTGTTTTCAAAAGGTTGAAGTGTGGAAAATTATATATCTAGTAAAGATATTTTTGGAAAATAAACAATTTGAGTAATTATTTGGAATCTGGTGATGTTGAGCATAACTATTGATAGTTAAATAATCGACTATCAATATTTACCTTTGAATAGATATTTGTTGTGATTGCTTGAATTTGAATACCACACTTATTTTTGAATAAGCGATCACTATTCGGGTTAGCCGGGAAAGGACCTTGGGGTCGTATAACCCATTCCGAATATGTGATATGTCGTTATGGATTGCATTCGATGACTGGTGTTGAAGACCGGATATTTGTGAAAACGGAAGGATTACCGTCGAATGTTTCTGCATCGGCTGATCTCCGATATAGAAATTTATTACCCTTTGTGATGGGAAGTCCGGTCGTGATTAGTGAATATCCGGATTGCAAGGACTTCTTTGTAAGTGCCTTCGGTTTCGTTCGATCCCGGAACGGACTTGTATGGATGTGTGTCTGACGTTACAATTTGAGATGTAAAGCTGGTTTCTACCAAATATATTTCCGTTGGTGGCGGAGAATTTATTCTCTTAGCTTAACACCCTAGAGGTTATGTAGTTGATGGTTACTAGTGATACATTCCCAAATTGGTAATGTGGCATACGAAGTGCTGTTGAGCATTTGATGATCAAAGCACAGCTTTTATGTAAAGCGTGGATTTGTGGACGAGACTTCGTCGGACCTCACACCCCGGAAATGGTCAAAACAGGAAGGATGCAGCAAGGTTATTAGGGGTAGGGTCCCTTTAGTGTATGTCATTCCTTCTGGATAGAGGTGGTATCATGGTATGAAACCCAAATACTTAACTTATGTTGTTGCTGCAAATTTATTGCTTTGTGGTTGTTGGAAATCGAGGATCCTCGGATATAGATCGGTTACGATCGGGGAATGACATAGTCGTGTCAGTAGTTATCCAGTTAGGGGTAACCCGGCCTTGTGTTGGCAGAGATCCGGTTAAGTTCTCGGGTCGTCTTTCCAGAGGCGTACCCATGTGGCAATGGGAAGTTCCTTGGCCTGACCATTTGTTGGAAATCCAAAGAAACAATACGAATCTTGTACGGTTTTAGTTGTAGAACCTGCCATCTAATATGGTAGTTATAGTAGGCATAATATAATGGTACCCATGCCGGCTAAGATTTATATTCTACTTTCGAAATGTTTTCTACACTATGCACTAATAATAATTTCAAAAATGTTTTGATTTTGCGTAGTAAGCATCTTTGACTAACATAAGAAGAAATCTCCTCCAAGTCTGCGTTTGCATTGTGTGTGTGGTGGGAAGTCTTATGGTAGTTACATTTTCAAAAAAACATTGCGAATCTATTTTAAAATTATCCTGTACTTTGTTTTAAAAATAAACTGTTTTAGTTCTCACACCAGTCCCATGACTGACTCGGAGTTTATTGTTTTCCTTCCTAAACTCTGGTGCCCATCAATTTCCACACGGGCAGTCAAGAGTCGGGTTTATCAGGATATTCTGGAATTCAGGAGTTGCTGGAGGCAAGTTGGATGGCATGGCGTATTCACTAGTATATAGTATTTCTTTTCCGCTGTTTGTTGTTGTTTGTTGTTGTACACTCTGATGATGTAATGTAATGTTGATGTAATGTAATAACTGATATAGTTCTTTGTTTAAAGATTATTTATTTATCTATTATATGTTGTTCCGCTGCGATTGTGAGATTCTGATATTGTTCTGTTATTTCTTTCTGTTCTGTTCTATCTTTTTCTCTCTTCTTCTGTCCTTTTCTTCTTCTTTAACCATAACGGTAAGGTTTTCCGGCATTCGATTGCTCGGCAGTTGATACAGTAGACGTATTGATGTCGGTTTTCGAGCGTCGAAAAGTCGCGAACGTTACAGTTCAACTTGTATTTTTTCTTAAATCTATATTGTAACATATACTAGATGTTGAATTTTGTCATGCATTAAGAAAATAGAAAAGTATGTAGTGGATAAGTCACGGGTTTTAGTTCATAAATGTCGAATTTAAGTGCTGTCGATTTCTTGTATCGATTTCTTTCTTTTATCTTATAAAATGGAAACCCTTCCTTACATACTTGTGTTTTTCTTCTATTGCTAATTTATTAATTCATTCTGCACCGTTCAAAACTTATTGTCTATCGGTTTTGACTGGTTTTGGATGACTCGATATTTTAGGTGTTGTCATAACCTTTGCTTATAAGTTTTGTTTCATATAATTATTATTACTTGTAAATCGGTGAACGCTAATGTAATGTAATTCTAATTGTAATTCTTAACACAACAAATTGGGATGTTTTGAGGGATTATAACCTTTTTTCCAATTATGCCCTACTAATCATATTGGAAAATCAATCTTCACAAAATTAGAAAATAAATATAATGATGTATATAAATGTAATAGTACTCGTACAAATGATATATGTTAAACTCTTAAGCATGTGCTGATCGGTTATAACAACATTTTACGCAAATGAATCACAACTGCTACTATAATTGACGAAAACCAATACTTTGAAAAATCTTGCATTATTGGTATCGCAAAATTCTAGAACGGAGTATTAAGTGCTTCCTTTGATTGATAGAAGTGCTTGCTTTGATTGATAAGTGCTGCAATATTTTTTTTCATGATATTTGAAAAGAGTGATATGTATGTGTGTATATTTGTATATGTTATTAGTTGCTCTCTGTTGCACATCTTAAAGGATAAATAATTTTTTCACATCATGTTATAATTTGTTTAATTGAAAATAACAAAAATACTCAGTAAATGAACACAAACTCTTGGCTTTTAGGTTCTACAACTGTACGTTGCAATAAAAAAGATTCAGAATGCTTTCCAATTTTATTTGCTTATCTTGCAAATAATTTCAATAATTTTGCAAAAGAAGATAATACTTATGTACTCTTATGACTTATGACTTGAGCAATTATCGTGAAACTTTAGGTAATCATTTTGGTTTCTTATCTTGCTTTCTATCATTGCTTGAGGTACAAGAAAAAGAACGAGAAAAATTAAGTCCTAAACTATACGAAGTTATTTTCTAACACTTGTAATTTGAATAAATTGAAAATTAACCGGCATAACCTTTTAAATTTCTTTTTTCCTCTATAAAGTTTGTTTTGGCACTGAAGCATGGGTCCTTCTCTCAACATACTCAGTTATCGATAATTTATCTACAGACTCTTGCTTTAGCCATTTGGTAAAATAATCAAAATCAAACTTTTGAGCTGATTACAGATCATTTATTATCTTGCTTTAGCCATTCGGTGGAGCCATTTTCACTATATTTGCTAGGTAGTTGTTTATACAGAGAAGTAAAGTTGGTTTTTGTTTCACTATATTTGCTTTTGAAGTGCTTTAATTTTGCGCGTTTAAAAGTTATGCAAGATGGACCTAGTAATTGTGCCTTTGAAGCTTTGGAGGGGTTTTTAACTCAATAATCGTTTGTTTGGAGAATATTAAGCTGCAATATTTACTGTACTAGAAAATCCAGTAATATATCATTTTCAGCATACAGTCGTTAATTGTAAATTGTTCTTTATTATACAAATATTATTATTTTCTCAAATTATATCTTCAAACGGTCGGTTTCTACACCGTTGTGCGGTTGTACTAGTTATTTCCACACAAAGACACACAAAAACACACACACACATATATCCATAATAATGAGAATTTCTTGAATTGGAATTCAATCGTGTCTTTTTGGAATATCAGAATACCCTTCGTTTGTTTTCGACCTGCACATCTCGCATCCGAGTTTTCTTCTTCTTTCCAAAGCTACGTAACCCTACTTCCCCTTTTGCTCTCACCGTAGGGAAAAGAAAAAACAAATTGATTTCCCTACCTCTTCATCATCGACCACGATTGTCGATCATCCACGAGATCTGCTCAAATTTGATCTTCCTTCCATTACGCTTCACTCGTTGGTAATTATCCATATGTTTTGCTTCACAACATCAGTTGCAAATAATATATCCATCACCCGACGATTCATTAAACTTTGGCAACCTCGAATTCATGCGCAGACTTTTCCAAACTTGAATCAACTTCCTTTGGTCGAAAAAAGAGTGAGGATTGACATATCTGTTTGGTTTTATGGATTGAATTATTTTTCATGGACTTTGCATGACTTTATTTATTTGTTATTCTGCAGTTGGAGGGCTTTCCTACTATGGTTCTCCGGGTCTATTCAGATGATCGTAACTCAGATACCGAGGCGACTACATAATTCTAAATATTGCTTTCAATTGGTATAATTCAACTAAATATATCAATTTTGCTTCATTTTTTGGCAGTACTTTTTAATTTTGTTTTGGTATGGTTACTGAGTTTGATATCATCTGCTTTTTGGTATAATTCAACTGAATATATGTTTTGCTAGATACCAAATAAGTTTCATTTTATTTCTTCATTTGGGAGAAAATAGGTGGTTATTGAATTGGGGAATTTAAGGGGATTCAGTATCCCATATTTACCGGCTTTCATTTGAGATGATGAATTGTGAAATTATTTATTTGAATTAGTGGTTTTAATCATCACAGCTAAGCAAGATGTAGACTATGCATTAAGATGTAGAATTGTTAGTTGTGCTATAAGCAAACAGTCAAGTTCTACTGACAGTGTAAATAGTCAGGGATAAATCATTTTTGAAGTACATTGCCAAACTTTTTCATGTACGATTTTATAAATTTTGAATGCCTAGATAAAGTGAAATGAATGCTTAAAGATATGATCAAGGTGGGCATTTGTTTTTTCCTAATTTTTACTATATAATTGCTTAGATATTTAAATATATTTTTCTACTATGTAATTGTTTAAATATAATTGCGGTAGCATTGTATCTGGATATGGTTACTCTGTTTTTCATTTCTTGCATTATGCAAGTAATTATTAAAAAAATTAAGTTGACAATATAGTTTTATATTTATTATAACTTAAAATAAAATATATTTATTATAGTTAACATATTATAAACAATCATTATCCGCAACCTCCTTTGCCATGAGGTCACTTGGCATGGCCATGTAGTTCGTATTGTCATGTATAAGTAGCAGTAGCCATGTTCTAAGAGAGGAATGTTTATTTATAATTCATAAGAAAGAGAAAACAGTATCTATTATACATCAATTATAAAAGTACGTAAATCTAAACCTGTGTATGTATGTATGTATGTATGTATGTATGTATGTATGTATGTATGTATGTATGTATGTATGATAGAGTTAGTGAGGTCGTGCTAATATTTATATGTGTGGTTTATCCGTTCTTATTTAATGAGGGTAATTTTGTTCTTTTATTTTTCACTATTGACATGGATTATATGGGCAAGGCTTCCTAAATATGGCATTGGATGTGAAATGTAAACCGTTGTACATAAAATGAGATGGATAAAATACATATTCAATTATTACATTGGATGAGAAATGTTTATTGCTGTATTGTATTGTAACCGAAATATATAATGTATACTATAAACTAAGATGCACAATATACATTCAAATTCATGTATGCCAAGTATGAAAATAATTGCATGGTGGTTATAGTTTATAAAATAATACTAGAGATATGATATTTCAGGATGAAGCTAAAGCAAACAGAAATAGACCTAAACTGTTGAAAAGATGCTTCAATAACCTGAGTGAAGAAAACCATCGAATGTAGAAAGAAGTCGAAGAGCTACAGACTTTAAAACTATCATCACGATTCTACATGAACATGACGCCACCAACTACGCTGGCAATGTGTCCTTCATGCAAGAGGGTGACTTCTTCTCTAGGTACCAGGTCTTGAAATGATGAAATTGTGATTTTGGTATGTACTTTATACAAAAGGTTCAAGTTCAACCTATTTTTTGTAATCATACATGCATGCATACATACTATCCTTTAATTTGTGATTTTTGGTATGCACTGTACATTGTTAAATAACTATAATATTTATTTATATGGCTTTCCATTATTCATATAAATATATTGTAAAGGCAAATGGCTTTTGAACATTCACATAAATAGAATAATACACCCACTCTCATAATTTTTTAATAACGCATCCCAATATTTTAATACTATAAACCATGCATGCTTAAAAGTTTCATGAGATTGGAAGAACTCCTCCACCTTCGACCCAAGTGCGGCCACACTCGGCCCTTGCCCATGCCTCGAGTTGCGTGATGGCGCTCCCTGATCGTTCTCAGCTCGTTCGTGGTGGTCGGAAGATCAAACCCTAATCGAATGCGAATGGGTTTGCTTGCGCGTTCTTCTTCCTGGGAGCATTTGCGTACGCGAGAGGGAGATGGGGGAAGGGGATGATGTGCGGCCACGATTTTTGGGTAGGGTTTTGTAAAAGAATTTGTAAATCTATTTTTATTTAAATTCGTGTAACGTTTAAAAATCAATATCTTTTTGCTGCGAGGTCCGATTTGGGCGAATCAAAGTGCGTTGGAATCATATGGTCGTGCTCTTCGCAATGCAACCAGTTTGGAGTCGATTGGAGCTCGTTTGAATTTCGGGTAAAATTAAACGTTCGTTTAATTTTATTCGAAACGAACGCCGAAACCGGAAATAAAACCAAGGTGAGAACTCCTCACTCAATCAAACTGTTTGGTTTAAAATTTTAAATAGTTATTGTTGATTGATGATTGCTGTTTGATTGTGGTAGTAGATATAGTAGGATATATACTATATATAGCAATATATATATATATATTGGCATATGTATATATTGGATTTGATTTCCCGCCTCGTATAGCGGATGAGACCCTATTGCGCCGTTAGTAAGCGGATAATATTTTATAAATCCCATATACCGCGATATTCCACCTTGAAGTGGAATTGGTATTGTGCTAACGTCTGTGGATGCAGGGAAACAGGTTGGAGGGATCCAACTGGATTCCTCGCAAATATTTATTTGTTTATAGATATTGTGTTGATTGTTAACTATCATATCGATATATGATGTTTATTTCCGTGATTGACCATTTGATGCGGTTGCATCATCGGATTCATTTTTAAAAAGTTAAAAATAACGATTTTGAATTTAAAAGGATTTTTAAGTAATTTTCCAAGTATATGTTTTATTAAATTTTGAACTTGATTCATTTTAAATAAATTAAGATTTTAAATATTAAAGTTATAAAACTATGATTTTTATGAAATATAACCAAAAGGAAAATTTTAAAATAAATAGATTTATAAAATAGTTAAATTGGGTTTTTGGGTAATTTTTATTAATAGTTTATGTAAAAGATTTTATAAATTGATATCTATAAATTAAAAATTTTTGGAATTATAAGACGAGTTATTAAGTGTTAAAATGAAGTATAAAAATGGATTTCATTTAAACTATAGTTTTATAAATTATGAAAGTTATGAAATGAATTGATGTTGAAAATAAAAGTTTATAAGTAATTAACTTATAAAATGACTTTGGGCATTTAAAAGGGGATTTTTATAGAAATTGTTAATAAAGGAGGTTTTTATAAGTTGAAACTATTATAAAAGGTGAGAAATCTTATCAGTAATAAGATTAACAATTTGTGAAGTCTTAAAAGGAACGACTTGGTAAATAAATAATATTTTAAGTATTTGACTTATAATACGAACCTTTGGTATAGAAATTGGGTTTATAAATTGAATTGGCTTAATAAAAGAGATTTCTAAACCGAAGTTATTAATAGAAATAGAATTTATAAACGTTGTTTATAAATTTGAAATCAATGGAATTTGGTATATTGAATTTAGAATTTGTTAAAGGAGTTATATTCACTCTTTTAAACGATGAATATATTATTAAGTCAAATGGGCATGTTTTGGGAGAAGAATGTTTTAAAGGGAATTTTAAAACGATTTAAAGATGCTTTAAAATGCATTAAGTATCGAAAACTTGGATTTCAACATTCATTGTTGAAATAGACGTTTTCGAGAAATAGAAGGAAATGAACACGTAGATTTCAACATTCATTGTTGAAATAGGCGTTTTCGGGAAAATAGAGAAACGGTGGACTATAACACTGTTGTTATAGTAAATAGTTTCCAAATGGAAATATTTTGTGTAGTATTGGAATTTATGTTTCTATTTTTATTTTGAAACCCTATTCCAGTGATTTTGGGTTGTCGTAACGATGTTTTACGTAACATTCGTTTTAACCCAAATAAAAGTGAATAAAAGAATGTTTTCCTTAAAAGAATGAAATATATACTTAACTATGATTTAAGTGTATTGAATATTTTCAAATTGTTGAAAATGAATAAATTTGTGAATTACTTATTTTTAAATAAGTATGGAAATGCTTTTCCAATATGAAATGGAACGTTTTTGAGGATTCATCTTTTAAAGGTAAATTGAAAGCGAATAATTTGAAATCGAGTTGAGAATCGTATATTAGTAAATATTTGGAATTTAATTTCACTATGGAATTTATAAAGGGAGGGGAAATTTGTTAAAAATAATTATTGATTTATTTTGAAGTGTGAAAATGAATTTACGAATTTGGAACGTAAATTTAAAATAAATCGGTAAAGACTTATTTGATGATTTGAAATTTGTTTTCAAAGGGGTATAAATGATGTAAAGTAATTTGAAATTGGTTTTCAAATGGTTGAAGTGTGAAATTATATCGTGTAAAGATATTTTGGTAAAACAAATAATTTGGGCAATTATTTGGAAGGTGTATGTATATATATCTTGTGAAGATATTTTTGGAATTGAATAATTTTGGAAAATTATTTGGAATCTGATGATGTGGCGCATCTTTATTGATAGTTAAATAACCGACTATCAGTATTTACCCTTGGATGGTAATTGTTGTGATTGTTTGAAATTGAATGCTACACTTATTTTTAAAATAAGCGCTCGCTATTCAGTTTAGCCGGGAGAGGACCTTTGTGTCGTATATCCCATTCCGAATATGTGATACGTCGTTATGGATAGCATTTGAAGACCGGTGTTGAAGACCGGGTATTTGTGAAAACGATAGGATGACCTATCGATTGTCTCTGCATCGTTAGCTACGATATGGAGATTTCCTTTGTGATGGGAAATTTTATCGGGATTGTGAATACCCGGATTGTAAGGGCTTCTTTGGAAGTGCCTTCGGTTCTGTTCGAACCCGGAACAGACTTGTATGGTTACGTGTCTGACATTACATTTTGAGATATAGAGCAGATTTCTTTCAAATACATTTCTGTTGGTGGCGGAGAATTTATTCTCTTAGCTTAACACCCTTCTCTGAGACGTACGAGCTCAGAGGTTATGTAGTTGAAGGTTATCAGCGATATATTCCCAATCTGGTAATGTGACATGCTGAGTGCTGCTGTGTGATGATCATTGGTTGGTCATGTGTGATATGATCATTTGCTTGATCGTTTATCTTTGTGATCATTGCTTTGGTCATCTGTTGACCCAAAGCATGGCTTTGTTGCACAAAGCGTAGCTTTGTGGACGAGACTTCGTCAGGACCTCACTCCCCGGAAATGGTCGAAACAGGAATATGCGGCAAGGTTATGAGGGTCGCTCCCTTTAGGGTATGTCATTTCCTTCTGGAAAAGGGTGGTATCATGGTATGGAGCCCAGATACTTACTCATGTTGATACACTATATCTATTACTGTGTGGTGTTGTTGGATCGAGCGCTCGGATAAAGGTCCCAAAGGACCGGGGGATGACATATTCGTGTAGTAGTTACCTAGTTACAGAGGTAACCCGGCCTTGTGTTGGCAGAGATCTAACCGTAACGTTAGTTTCTCGGGACGTCCCGCCAGAGGCGATCCCATGTGGCAGTAGGAAGTTCCTTAGCCTGACCATTTGTTGGAAATCCAATCAAAACAATACGTGCCTTGTACGATTTTAGTTGTATTACCTGCCATGGAATGTGGCGGTAACCTGCTATTGAACATGGTAGCTATAGTAGGCATACGACGAAATGTCGTATGTTGGCTAGGATTTATATTCTACTTTCGAAATTGTTTTTCTACACCATGCACTAATAATAATATCAAAATGATTTAAATTTTGCGTAGTAAACATCTTTGACTATCATAAGGAGAAATCTCCTCCGATTCTGCGATTGCATTGTGTGTGTGTGCGGGAGGCCTTATGGTAGTTTCATTTTCCAAAAAGCATTGCGGATTTCAAAATTTAAAATTTCTTGTTGCTTGTTTAAAGATAAACTGTTTTGAGTTCTCACACCAGTCCCATGACTGACCTGGAGTTTATTGTTCCTTTCCTAAACTCTGGGTGCCCACTATTTTCCACACGGGCAGTCTAGAGTTAGGTTGTCAGGTTATTCTGGATTCGGGAGTTGCTGTGCAGATGTTGGAGGCGAGCTTGGATAGCGTAGTCTATTATCTATTGTATATAGTATCCTTTTCCGCTGTTTTATTGTTGTACACTCTGATGATGTGATGTATGTATAAAATGTATAGTTCTTTTGTTTTAATGATATTCATTTATCTATTATATATTGTTCCGCTGCGATTGTGAGATTCTGATATTATTTCCTGTTCTGTTGTTTGTTTCTGTTTCTTCTCTCTTTTCTCTCTTCTTCTACCTCTTTCTTCTTCTTAAACCCTAACGGTTCGATTTTTCGGCAACGAAAAATCCCGATCGTTACATTTGGTATCAGCTAGAAGACGATGAGTCTTTGGCTCACGGTTGATTTTAATGCAAGTGTTTGGATTTGTTGACTTGAATGCTTGGTTGCATGCTATGTTTTTGGGTGTTATCTGTTATCATTGGCTCGGTTACTTGAATCTGAACTATTTGGGGCTATTTGCAGTCTCTTGCTCGATTACTTAAATTTTAATTTAACTGATGAGAATAGATGTTATAAATTTTATTTTTAAATTGATAATAACAGATGCTGTTAAATTTATTTATAAATTGATAAGAACAGATACTATGTGTATTTGTTTTGTTTTTTTTTATTGATAAGAAGATTAAACTGAATTCAAATGCAGTTTGAAATTCAAAGTTTTAAAAAAATGAAACTTTAAGGTTTAAACCAGTTTTAAATTCTGTGTGGATCAAAACTTGAAAACAGTTTCAGGTTTAAGCCTGAGAAGCTTTGCAGTTTTAAATTTTAGAATCAATTCATATTTTAAGTTGAAAACTTGATTCAGGTAATATTTGAATCTGAATTCAAATATAGTTTTGAGTTCAAATTTTTTTTTTAGGTGAAATATTAAAATTTAATTTAGTTTTAAAAAAAAGAAAAAAATTAAAACAGTTTGCAGGGTTTTATAACAGAGAAGTTGCAGTTTTTTTAGTTAAGTGAATTCATATTTTTTTTTAGTTAGAATCTGATTTAAATGGAAGTTAAATCTAATTTCAAATAAGGTTTGAAGTTCAAAGTTTTAAAAAAAAAATGGAACTTTTAAATATATAAGTTTTGAAGGTTGCATGTTGTTATTTCCAGTTGCACTTACCCCTTAGATGCACTATGTCTTGCATTTAGTCTGTACTGGTGTACATCTTAGTTTGCATTCCTCCTGAGTTCATATATATTGTTCTTGTACATATATATATACACAAGTATACATGCAATTGCTTCACTGTTTATTTTCTGCACCACTTGCATGTTACCTAAAGTTTGTTATGCTATCATTCATTCATGTGTATAACTGGTTTGGTGTTGCATCCATTGTGATATTTGTAGTAGCACCGTGCTTGAATCATTTTTGCCATCTTCACTCTGCAGTATAGCCTGTCACACCTGTTATACTTCATTCCTTGACTTGTTTGGTTTCTGTTCTCGGTTGATTTGCAATTGCATTTTCATAGTTGCTGCCCAGATTTGTTCTTGCTGTCATGTTCCATGCATTTGAGCTCTTTGAGTTGCAGTGTTTCATCACTTGATGTCTTTGATTATTTGGTCTGCACTTTATGTTGCAGTTGGACCTGCATTCGTTATTGTTTATGCCCTTGTGTCTGTGTGTGTGGTGCCATGTTTATGGTGCCCCCACCTTCATTTTTGATGACTTTATGCAGTATCAGTGCCTTTGTGCACTTGTGTGTCTGGTCAGTAGCTTGTTCATGTGATTTTTGACTCGGTATTAAGATCTGACTTAGTTTGATTTCGTGTTTTCGATAGTTTGATTATCACGACACTGTTTATTTTTGGTGTGTTGTATAGTAAAACTTGGGGAATTTTGATTTGTTGAGATTTTTGGTTTGCGGTTTTCAGTTTTGGATTTTCGTAACAACCGCAATGCATTTAGTTAATTATTTCTGAAAGTTTTGAAAAAAAAGACCGAGTATTTTTACAGCTTGAAGATTTTCAGGCAGCGAAGTTTGAGAGAGGGGGATTAAAGCACTCCACTAAAGCTTTTCAGAAATTTCTTTTTTTGTACTTAATAAAATAAATTGTTTCCGCTGTATAAAATGTAATGTATTGTATAACTCTGATATTTGTATACAAAAGAAAAGTTTATTTATAAAATATATTATTGTTTCTGTGATTCTGTGACTGATTCTGTTTAAATGTTATAAACTAAATAACAATCCGTCATCTTGAACGTTTCTAGTTGGTTTAATTACCGACTAGAGGCGGTCAGAGCGGCGGGTCGTGACAAGTGGTATCAGAATATCTTATTGACTACAAGTAAATAATAAAATGTAAAATTCCTTTAAAGAGAATATCAAAATGAAGATTTGATTGATTCAAAAGATTAGGAAAGTAGGATCATGATCTGTAGAATAGTAGGTATGTATTTTTTCTTTTGTTTTTTCAGTATTACTATAAAACATAAAACAGATCACATTACTTTAGTGAAATTTAGACAATAGTTATTTCTAAATTGAGCTCATATTGTTAGGGATGTACTAGGAAGTTCTGACGGTCCTTATACCATTGATGAATTTGTGCATAATAATAATCATTATATGGTTGATCATTATTCAGTCAAACCATCCATTATGTCTTCGTTTATTACCTGCTGAAGTTAATTATTCTGTAAGGTTCTATGCTTTTATGTGCTTTCCACACCTTTTTAATGTGTGATATATGAAAGTGGAAATACAACTTTTAAAATTAAGATTTTGGCTTGGAATTTGCTTGCATATTTTGTATTTGATTTCTTAGTTTCTTATGGTAATCTTTTAATTTCAGTTTATGCTTTCCTTCTATGATATTATATTTGATATATAAAATAGTTAAAATATAAATTTTAATCACATCTTATAATCTCATTTGTTAGTAGAACTTTATATCATTTTTAAGAAACAAGCGACCCAATGCTTTTTTTAGCATTGTTCTATAACTTGGTATTTAAGCCGTTATTAACTGTATTATGTTTCACTTTTTGAAAAATGGCTATTTCTGTAGAAAATTTTAATCATGTAAGCCATATTTAGTTATGGTTGAATCCAAGATGTAGAGCTTATTAAGGAAAAAACAATTTCACTTGATTAACATTATTCTCATTTCAACACAGACAGGCTGTAACGACCCGGAATTTTCAATCCCGAAAATTTCAGATAGTTAGAAAAAAGAAGAAAGAGATAGAAGAAGAAGAAGAAACACCACAAAGATTCTCACATTCGCAGTGGATGAAAATATAGTAACAAATAATAACAGTTTACAAAAGAATTCTGTATCTGTCAAATACATTTATAATACATCAGAGTTACACATATATATACAGACACTGGATATACACAATCATCATGTCTTAAATATACAACAATATAATACAGCGGAAACACTCCATACGTTCTTGCCATCCAGCTCGCCTCTTGAGCTCCATAACGTCCTTACCTGAAAATCCATAATACTCGGTCTGACCCGAGCATTACATCAAAGTAACACCCGGGTCAGGCTGGAAACCAACGTGAGTAAACTCGTCCAACATGAAATTCCAATGCATGGAACTTATTTAAAAACCGGGGTGACTCGTATCAATTTACAAATTCACAATTTTTTATAGACATTACTTACTTCACACATCAATTTTCTAAGTACCAAAACTAAGATTAAATTGTCCAATTCACTCAAATCATTCCATTCCAGCCTATTGATTTCACATATCAATCTATAAAAATTCGAAGTGGTTTTGGGTATTTTATAATACCCAACCCCGCTCTCTGCGAATCCAATGTCATCTAAACCCAAGTTATTCAAATGAAAAAAAATTTAAACTTTTTTTAAATACAGGATGCCACTTTACATAGCAATGCATCTCGATAAATGACCACATTATCACTATTCAACCCAACATATCATATTACAGAAACATTTCATATCAGAAATATCAACCAATCATTCATAAGCAAGATTAATTAGTCACCCATTTCTAATAAATCAAATTAATTATTTTAATCATTTTAATCTTGCTTATTTAACAATAATTAATTACAATCTATTAATTAATCATCCCCTAATTATACATCTTAATTTATCACTTAGTGTAATTATTTTAAAGGATAGTTAATTATCTTTAATTAATCCCCTGAATAATTGACCTTCAATTACTTCCACTAAGTAATTATCCTTCTTATCAATTTCACCAAGTAATTTAAATCCAAATTACTTCCATCTATTAACCATCCATTAATTTATTACATCCAGTAATTATCACTAATTACTTCACCAAGTAATTATACTTTTATAGATTACATTAAGTAATTATACTTACCAAATTTCACAATTGATTATCCTTAATTAATTAATAAAATTAATTACGTTAAATTAATCACATTAATCAATCATTTGATAACCCTTAATCAATGATCTTCCATTAACTATATTCATTAACCAATCCTTTAATTACTTCTCTAAGTAATTAACTTTAATTAATCATTTTTAATTACAAGTTAATTACTTCTTAATTACAAATTAATTAATTTCTAATTACATAATTAATTCCTAAATTTTAACTAAATTAATCTTTAATTACTTGATTAATTAATTCCTAATCATTAATTAACAATCCAAACTTATTTAATTTAACGATTCTTAATTTCAACTTAATTTAACCCTAAATTAATAATCTTAATCCAAATCATTAATTTAAAAACCCTTAATAACTTAATTAATTAATTAATTAACTTATTAATTTAACCATTTTATTTACCTTAAAAATTTAATGAATTACAAATCATTAAATCTTAATTAACTTTAAAATAAAAGCATCATTTTTATAAGGGATTTAATTATCATTCTCAAACACATTTAAAAACGTTTACTTTCAAATTCACTTTTAAATTTCATTTCAATTAAGATTCAAATTAAATACAATTTAACTTTAACAAATTAAACCAAGTTAAAACTCTTTTTAAAATCAAATGTTGTAAAACACTTACCTTTATAAAAGAAATTTATACAAGAGTTTAAACCAAATCATATGAATTTGTTACAGGTTTTTGTAAAACCTGTCTGTTTAAAACTGCATTTATATGCTTCAGTGTTATTATACCAACCCATCTGAAGTTTTTAATTAAACTCTATTCAAATTTCCAACAGGATGGTATATATATTATCTGGTTTCAAATCTGCATATATATATTTAAATTCAATCGAAAACCAAAAGCAGATATACCTCCCTGCAGTATATAATTTCTGTTTTTTTAAACAGTTTATAAACAAAGTATACTTCTTTTTATTTCTTCAGTAATAAAAATAAATGTTTAAAGTTCACCTTTAAAATTTAAGACCCAAAAACCGATATGCATATATACATATACATATCGAAGATTACTCACCCAACCAGCTGTCGACACTCTCCCTCGATGCATACTACGATCCCAAGACCCCGCTACCCCATCGCGCTGCCACATCCTACTACAAAGTCGACGAATCCAGCTACAAGCCTTCTCTTGCCCACTGCAGCAAACTCGAGTAGAAAGATCTAGGGTTCTGAGGCAATTTGATCGATTCCATCGTCGCGACCCAACAAACTTCGCTAAACCCCTCCATTCGCTGTTACCCTGACGAGAAACCCTACATCCCTACGCGTGCCACAGTGTACTCGAGCTCGATTGATGGCTTCAAAATCTCACAAAGCTCAAGACGTGACGAAGAGATCTGCCGTAAATCAATCTCGAACGGAATCGTCATCTCTCCTACACGAGGCTAAAGATTTGAGGAGAGGCGGTTCTCTTTGGCAATGAACGAGGGTTTGCGTGCGTTTGAATTGATTTTGAACCCGTATAGTTCGGCCATTATTTTGATTTTCATGAGTTCATTTTTTTCTTCTGATGCTTTTCGATTTGTAAATGAAGAAGGGGAATGAGATATTTTAAAAAAAAGAACGATGTGATTTGTAAAAGCAAACGTAATTTCGAAAAGAAAGTTGTGTGCTGGGATGAGTTACAATGCTTTGGAAAGGACAGGAAAAAGGGTTGACGTGAGATAATTTCAACTGCAGTTGACTAGTGTGACGCCCCACCTCTATACCCACGCTAGCCAAGAACACTACAGTGTAATGCTGTCAACTAGCACGGAGAATAAGGCTGTTGAGGAGCGACCATCTGTATAATTGCTTTGTGCGAGTACCGATATGCTAGATAAAAATATAACTTTCCATCTTAAGAGGGAATCCGACATACCGACACAAACTCAAAGCTACTACACAGTGGCTATAAAAGTCTTAGGAAACAAATATAGAAATAAACATAACACAAATCAGTCACAGATAATTCATATCACAAAGGCGGAAATAGATATGAATATTACACTAGGAAGTGTACATCAGAGTAGTGGTCAAAAAATCCACAATAATACAAAAGAATAGCAACACGTGCTACACAAAAGAATACATCTATGAGTCCATATCTCAAGTGTATACAACAAAATAAACTACTAATCTAAAGTAGTTAGCCAAAAGATCAGATGAAAGTCCGATAAGGAGTCAAGCAGAAGCACCTGTAAAATCTCAGTCTGACCCGAGTATTATTTAATAAGAAAATAATAAACGGATCAGTCTAGCTATAAATATCAGATAACATGATATAGGATTAAGAGATATGGCATAAACATATAATAATCACAATGCCAAGCTGTGATAAATAAGTAAATGAAAATCAACAAAAGATTAATCAATATCACAATAATCTACTTAAGATAAAAAGGAATGTCATACTCCTAATTTCATTCACCAAGCCACAATAAATGACATATATATTCATGCCAATCGTAAAAGTTGGTGAAACATAAATTCCAGAATTCAACATACAAAATCCAGAAATCACAATCAAAGGGAACAACGACGACGTACAGCGGGACATCCGATGAACCAAAACACAATCAAAGGGAACAACGACGTCGTACAGCGGGACATCCGATGAACCAAATCACAATCAAAGGGAACAACGACGTCGTACAGCGAGACATCCGATGAACCAAATCACAATCAAAGGGAACAACGACGTCGTACAGCGAGACATCCGATGAACCAAAACACAATCAAAGGGAACAACGACGTCGTACAGCGAGACATCCGATGAACCAAAACACAATCAAAAGGAACAACGACGTCGTACAGCGAGACATCCGATGAACCAAAACACAATCAAAGGGAACAACGACGTCATACAGCGAGACATCCGATGAACCAAAACACAATCAAAGGGAACAACGACAAACCAAAACACAATCAAAGGGAACAACGACGTCGTACAACGAGACATCCGATGAACCAAATCACAATCAAAGGGAACAACGACGTCGTACAGCGAGACATCCGATGAACCAAAACACAATCAAAGGGAACAACGACGTCGTACAATGAGACACCCGATGAACCAAATCACAATCAAAGGGAACAACGACGTCGTACAGCGAGACATCCGATGAACCAAAACACAATAAAAGGGAACAACGACGTCGTACAGCGAGACATCCGATGAACCAAATCACAATCAAAGGGAACAACGACGTCGTACAGCGAGACATCCGATGAACCAAAATCTCTAAGACATTGCTCAATGCTAGTCTAAAACATAAAATGATCGTCATGATCAAAGAGAAGTGTCGATTACAGTAAGCTAGTAAATATATGAGCTTAGCTTCATGTCCCATAACTACTAGCTTAACTTAAATATTTACGAACAAATTGTAGATCTCCACTAGAAAATTGTCACAAGTGGTTCAATCGAACAAGTCCAAAAATTAACCAACGAAGTAAACGCAAGCGTTTCATACCACTTGTTTTACTAAGTCGTTTAATTAGATTTCTCATACGAGTGAGGTAAAGGTTTGTATATACTAATAGATTGGAAACCGGTTTGAGAAAACGAGCTTTGTAATAAAATAGCATTGAAATCATTTGAAGAAAGAGTTTTGATATTTACTACTAGTATAGAAAACCTTTATATTTTAAAATGACAAATCATAGAAGTGATTGTAGAAACAATCGGGCATAAAAATTCACATTCGAAGATGTGAATAAAATCCAAAGAAATCGATATAAAATCCATCAAAATGGATATATCTAAAATTCCCAAAGAAAAGGTCATCAAAGTCGATAATAAATGACAACAACAAAAGGGAGACAACACGAATCGATTAAAGTTGGATATTCAAACGAATTAGCAATATAGGCTAATCTGGCAAATAGTAGCAGGTCGGTCGACCGGACTTCCTGAGTCGGTCGACCGAACCAGAGGTTGGAAGTGCTCGGGGCACCAGGTCGGTCGACCGGCCCAGGGGGCTCGGTCGGCCGAAGCCTGTAACCAGCACTTCCAAACAGAGGCAGGAAGTGCCTGGACTACAGGTCGGTCGACCGGCCCAGGGGCTCGGTCGGCCGAACCTGTATGCTTGCACTTCCTACCCTATTTCAAAAGAGGTTCAACTCTCGATCAAATTGCAATCGCACAAGCAACGGCGCTAAGGGTTTATGCCAATCGACTACCCGGCCCTATATGCTCCTCGATGCATCACCAAAAACATGTTCAAACATCAAAGTTAGGATTTTTAACGAATTGAACTCAAAACACTAAAAATTGGAATATTCACAAAAGCAATCCAAATCAAAATCAAATGCACATGAATAAGTGTTAGGAATTCATACCTAACAATAGAAGAGAATTATAAGCATAGATGTGAGATTAAAAATCTCACATTTGCACTAAAATTTATGAAGATGAAGCTTGAAAGCAAAGGGGAATCAACCACTCTTCAAATCCAACTCTAGAAGCTTGAATCTAAGCTTAAAAGAAGAACATTCCCCAATTTAGGTTTAGGAAATTTCTGAGATCAAAGAGAGAATGAGTTGGGGAAGATGAAGAGAAGCTTACCAATGGGTTCTTCTATTAGTTTGGAGCAAGAACTTGAGCTAGCAAGAGGAACTAGGGTTTTGGATTTCTATTTCCCATTCTCTTCCACCATTTTTGCTAAAGCTTGAGTGTTAGGAAAATAAGAATGAAGTGAAGAGGAGAGGGGGTTGGGACTGAGTTAGTAAGTGGGTTCAGCCCAAACCAAAACCCTAAGTGAAAAAGTTGCAAAAATCAACTTTCTCCAAACATATCGAAGCTTATACTCAAAAAGGTCGCAAACGTCATTTTGAACTCAATGGGGGTGGTCTCGAGTCCCAATTCGACTGTTTGCACAAAGTAGCTTTTCGGACCAAAATTCGATGAATGGTGAAATATTTAAATATATAATCGATAAATATGCGGGTTGTTACAGACTCCCCTCCTTAAAGAAATTGCGTCCTCGCAATAATTAAGAAGGAAATATAAGAAGTAACAACCATAGAAGCATATTAACACAAAAGAAAATTTGAATCAAGAAGTTCACCATAAAGAGCACGAAGGAGTAAATCCGAAAGTTTTTGTTCGATGAATTCTCAAGATTTCACATGAGAAATCCTTAGGATTTGAGAACCATTGAACTTCTATCAAAAAGAATATTTTTATATCGAAGGCGCTCAACCTCCGAAGCAATGATGCGAATAGAATGTTGCTCAAAAGTCAAATTTGGTGAAACTTCAATCCCCTCAATAACACCGGGCTCAAGAATAAAAACCGACAACATAAAAGCATTTCCATAGTTAAAAGACGTGGAAAACGTCATGAATATCAGAAAATTGAGCTGGTGCAACGACGTAGTATAAAAACGGTACGTCCAATGAACCGATAAACCGGATCAATGATGTATTATAATAATGGTACATCCATTGATCCAGATAAGATGGAACACCGATGTAGTATAATAACAATACATCCGATGAACCGAACACCATAAAAGAACATCGGACGCTAGTCCATAAAAGAAATGAGATAAAGCTCAATAGAACGAAGTATATCAAAACGTCCGATGAACTTGATAAAAAGATAATTCCATTCAGACATCATCAAAGAATCAACCACTAGTTGCTTACGACAAAGCGCATTGGCGACATGATTTCCCCTTCGGGAATAGAAAGAATATCAAGATCATAAGATGCCAGGAACTCGAGTCAACATGAAGTTCCTTATGAGAAAATAAATATTCCAAGGATTTATGATCGAGGTAGAGAACAAATTTCTCATCCAAATGTGATGATGCCAAATTCCAAAAGTAAAAACAATAGCCGCGAGCACTAGATCATGAGTGACATATCTAGTCTCGATAAGCTATAATGATTTAGAAGCACAAGTGATAGCACGTTCTTCTTTGCAAGAGAATGGCATCCAAACCAATACGACTAGTATCGGTACAAATAGCAAAGTCTTGGTTCCCCTTCAGGAATCACAAGAATAAGAGTATCGAAAGGAAGAGTTCTTTTAAATAATCCGCTTTTCCTGAAAAGTTAAAACTTTCAAAATTACATTTTTATTTATTTTTTATGTAATAATCTTTCTACAAAAATTTACATTTTTACAAGTCAATATATCGTGTCTGACTGTCTCATCAAAGCGTTTAGGAGATTCTTATCGATAACGTTGATCAAGCGCATCGACCAGAATTATTAACACACTAAATGGGAAATACAATCACAAAATCGTATTCTATAGGATAAGTAAGTTTCTCAAAAACTTCTAAGAATATTCTTTGTTCGTTTTAAGAACAAAAATCCGGTTATACTTCTAAATAAATCTTATGAAAAAGATTTTGCAAAATTTTAAATTGCTATTTTCATCCAAAATCAATAAGTACAAGAATGGAGTCATCGAGATATTCATAGAATATTCGATCTATAAAATGGATGAAATAAGCTGGACAAACTGAATGATAAAATAATTCATTCATAGAATCATAACGAGTGCGGAATGCGGTAAGTCAAATGCTAACTTCCGCAACTCGTAGCAATGAAAACCTGTGGTAAGGTCAAACTGAAAAGATCTTAGCACCACACAAAGGTTACTTAGGTGATAAATCCTAAGACAAGCTCAAAAATACCGGAAAATTTCTCAAACTATTTAGATAAGAGAAACAACACTTTCCTTATAAGTGGGCTTAAGGAATAAAATGATGCCATCAAGTTGGAATCAAAATCATAAAGGAAAAATAGAAATCTGCTTAACAGATTGAAAATGTCGAAGAGGAAAAGTCCACACGAGAAAATAGGATATGGGCTTCACAACGATTAAGCCAATCCTTACCAAAAAAAATCAATTCCGAAGCCTAAGTAAAAATATCGGCTCGGAAAGATAAATCACATAAAATAATTTCGACATCAATAGAAAGCAAATTGAGTGTTACGGATCTACCATCCGGATTCGCAACTCTCAAAGAAGTCACCAAGCCTAAAATATTTTCAAAGAAAAAGAATCGACAAGTTCTTTTGATATCAAAATAATGAGATGAAACTCATATCAAAAAGAACTCGAATAAGAAGATCACGAAATAAAACAATGCCATCAAGGATTGAGTAAAAAAAATACCTTGGCCAAGAGAAGTGTTGCTAGGGGTTTGCACAATATTTAGCTTTCTCATGTCCTTATTCAAAAGTTTGGGACATGCAGATAAAAGATGACCCGGTTTCTTGCAATAGCGACAAGAATGGGATTTTGGACACATATTCGCATAGTGTTCCTTAGAATTACAATTGTAGCATCCTCCACGATTAGGGATTGGAGTCTTTGCTACAAAAGTAGTTTGCTTCCCTCTCTTATTGGGATTAAGGCTCTTGAACTTAATATGCCTCTTCTTGGAAGTCCCAATATCACAAACACTTCCTTTACCAACCTCTCCATGAAGAAGAGTAACATCCATAAGCTGATCGAAAGAAACTTCAAGTTTCAAAGGTAGAACCATTTCGGGGTTCTTACTCAAAGCATAGATAAACTCTTGATTCTTTACAAGATCAAGAAGCTGCTGGGAAGACATAAATTCTCCATCTTGGGGAGTAGCACTAGATTGACCGGCGCTGGGATGGCCAGGTCTAACCATTTCTCTTCTTTAAGAAAGAAAGAAAGAAAGAAGAGGAAAGAGTTATTCTCAAAATAAATTTCAATCAAACTTGATTGATAAAACAAGGAATCATAAAGAAAATAGGATGAATCGGTACGAAGACTCGAATTAAATCCTAAAGCACGACTCCTAAGAAAGACTTAGGACTATGATCCTTGTTATATTATTCTACATTGTTCCGAAGTTTGGCTCTGATACCAAGCTGTGACGCCCCACCTCTATACCCAAGCTAGCCAAGAACACTACGGTGTAATGCTGTCAACTAGCACGGAGAATAAGGCTGTTGAGGAGCGACCATCTGTATAATTGCTTTGTCCGAGTACCGATATGCCAGATAAAAATATAACTTTCCATCTCAAGAGGGAATCCGACATACCGACACAAACTCAAAGCTACTACACAGTGGCTATAAAGGTCTTCGGAAACAAATATAGAAATAAACATAATACAGATCGGTCACAGATAATTCATATCACAAAGGCGGAAATAGATATGAATATTACACTAGGAAGTGTACATCAGAGTAGTGGTCAAAAAGATCCACAATAATACAAAAGAATAGCAACACGTGCTATACAAAAGAATACATCTATGAGTCCATATCTCAAGTGTATACAACAAAATAAACTACTAATCTAAAGTAGTTAGCCAAAAGATCAGATGAAAGTCCGATAAGGAGTCAAGCAGAAGCACCTGTAAAATCTCAGTCTGACCCGAGTATTATTTAATTAGAAAATAATAAACGGATCAGTCTAGCTATAAATATCAGATAACATGATATAGGATTAAGAGATATGGCATAAACATATAATAATCACAATGCCAAGCTGTGATAAATAAGTAATTGAAAATCAACAAAAGATTAATCAATATCACAATAATCTACTCAAGATAAAAAGGAATGTCATACTCCTAATTTCATTCACCAAGCCACAATAAATGACATATATATTCATGCCAATCGTAAAAGTTGGTGAAACATAAATTCTAGAATTCAACATACGAAATATAGAAATCACAATCAAAGGGAACAACGACGTCGTACAGTGGGACATCCGATGAACCAAATCACAATCAAAGGGAACAACGACGTCGTACAGCGGGACATCCGATGAACCAAAACACAATCAAAGGGAACAACGACGTCGTACAGCGGGACATCGGATGAACCAAATCATAATCAAAGGGAACAACGACGTCGTACAGCGCGACATCCGATGAACCAAATCACAATCAAAGGGAACAACGACGTCGTACAGCGAGACATCCTATGAACCAAAACACAATCAAAGGAAACAACGACGTCGTACAGCGAGACATCCGATGAACCAAAACACAATCAAAGGGAACAACGACGTCGTACAGCGAGACATCCGATGAACCAAAACACAATCAAAGGGAACAACGACGTCGTACAGCGAGACATCCGATGAACCAATACACAATCAAAGGGAACAACGACGTCGTACAGCGAGACATCCGATGAACCAAATCACAATCAAAGGGAACAACGACGTCGTACAGCGAGACATCCGATGAACCAAAACACAATCAAAGGGAACAACGACGTCGTACAGCGAGACATCCGATGAACCAAAACACAATCAAAGGGAACAACGACGTCGTACAGCGAGACACCCGATGAACCAAATCACAATCAAAGGGAACAACGACGTCGTACAGCGAGACATCCGATGAACCAAAACACAATCAAAGGGAACAACGACGTCGTACAGCGAGACATCCGATGAACCAAAATCTCTAAGACATTGCTCAATGCTAGTCTAAAACATAAAATGATCGTCATGATCAAAGAGAAGTGTCGATTACAGTAAGCTAGTAAATATATGAGCTTAGCTTCATGTCCCATAACTACTAGCTTAACTTAAATATTTACGAACAAATTGTAGATCTCCACTAGAAAATTGTCACAAGTGGTTCAATCGAACAAGTCCAAAAATTAACCAACGAAGTAAACGCAAACGTTTCATACCACTTGTTTTACTAAGTCGTGTAATTAGATTTCTCATACGAGTGAGGTAAAGGTTTGTATATACTAATAGATTGGAAACCGGTTTGAGAAAACGAGCTTTGTAATAAAATAGTGTTGAAATAATTTGAAGAAAGAGTTTTGATATTTACTACTAGTATAGAAAACCTTTATATTTTAAAGTGACAAATCATAGAAGTGATTGTAGAAACAATCGGGCATAAAAATTCACATTCGAAGATGTGAATAAAATCCAAAGAAATCGATATAAAATCCATCAAAATGGATATATCTAAAATTCCCAAAGAAAAGGTCATCAAAGTCTATAATAAATGACAACAACAAAAGGGAGACAACACGAATCGATTAAAGTTGGATATTCAAACGAATTAGCAATATAGGCTAATCTGGCAAATAGTAGCAGGTTGGTCGACCGGACTCCCTGAGTCGGTTGACCGAACCAGAGGTTGGAAGTTCTCGGGGCACCAGGTCGGTCGACCGACCCAGGGGGCTCGGTCGGCCGAAGCCTGTAACCAGCACTTCCAAACAGAGGCAAGAAGTGCCTGGACTACAGGTCGGTCGACCGGCCCAGGGGCTCGGTCGGCCGAACCTGTATGCTTGCACTTCCTACCCTATTTCAAAAGAGGTGCAACTCTCGATCAAATTGCAATCGCACGAGCAACGACGCTAAGGGTTTATGCCAATCGACTACCCGGCCCTATATGCTCCTCGATGCATCACCAAAAACATGTTCAAACATCAAAGTTAGGATTTTTAACGAATTGAACTCAAAACACTAAAAATTGGAATATTCACAAAAGCAATCCAAATCAAAATCAAATGCACATGAATAAGTGTTAGGAATTCATACCTAACAATAGAAGAGAATTATAAGCATAGATGTGAGCTTAAAAATCTCACCTTTGCACTAAAATTTATGAAGATGAAGCTTGAAAGCAAAGGGGAATCAACCACTCTTCAAATCCAACTCTAGAAGCTTGAATCTAAGCGTAAAAGAAGAACATTCCCCAAGTTAGGTTTAGGAAATTTCTGAGATCAAAGAGAGAATGAGTTGGGGAAGATGAAGAGAAGCTTACCAATGGGTTCTTCTATTAGTTTGGAGCAAGAACTTGAGCTAGCAAGAGGAACTAGGGTTTTGGGTTTCTATTTCCCATTCTCTTCCACCATTTTTGCTAAAGCTTGAGTGTTAGGAAAATAAGAATGAAGTGAAGAGGAGAGGGGGTTGGGACTGCGTTAGTAAGTGGGTTCAGCCCAAACCAAAACCCTAAGTGAAAAAGTGGCAAAAATCAACTTTCTCCAAACATATCGAAGCTTATACTCAAAAAGGTCGCAAACGTCATTTTGAACTCAATGGGGGTGGTCTCGAGTCCCAATTCGACTGTTTGCACAAAGTAGCTTTTCGGACCAAAATCCGATGAACGGTGAAATATTTAAATAAAATATTTAAATATATAATCGATAAATATGCGGGTTGTTACAACTAGTATAAATATTCAATTTAAATTCAAATTCAAACCGTTCCGATAAAAACAATCTTAAAAACTTGACCTCCTATCGAGGTGTGCCACTAGGCGTTTATAAAATTGTAACGCTATTCTGAACGCAACGGAAAATGTTTCGAGCCCTAATTCGATCGTATGGAGAAGATAGCTTTTTGGATCAGTTATTATATTAAACTTTCGATGTAAATTTTCAGCGTGTTTTCTTATCATACGGCCAAACGATCACTCCAAATATTACGAAAATTGAAATCTGATAATAATACAATATTACGGATCCAATGGAACTGGTGTCGTCAAATTCCGAGAATGTGCCTCGGAAGGCTATTTTTAAATATCAATTTAAACGTTATAAATTCAAAACTGAACAAAACACTTCCAAATTCAATTTTAACACTTTTACTATCTTCAGTATTATCAATATAAATTTTACAAGCCTTACAATTATTTTTAACAAGCTTAAAACAGAAGATTCAATAGTTCACCCAACTTCAAATTGTTTAATTTAATAATTAAATTACCCAAATAAATGGTGATACTTGAATTCAAGTTAAAAATTAACTATTAAATATTTAAAATCAATAAAATATTCCAATTTCAAATATTCAAAATTTCCAGGTCGTCACATTCTTCCCCCTTAAAAGAATTTCGTCCCCGAAATTACCAGTTAGGAAGAATGGTCCAATACCCGTTTACTATTTTCCTAAAACCAAACAGTTTTATCAACTTGCTATAACATATCCTTTATTAAAGACCCATTATTACTTCAACCAACTTTTCAAAAAACTTCCATAGCTTCCACAACATTATTTACTCCACTTATTCAAATTTAAATTTAAATCCAAATTTAAATTATCAAAACTTTCTCAAAAATTTTCTAACTCTCTAAATTTTCGGAAAAATTCGTCAACGTCTCCTTTGCGCGGTTAGCTAGGTACAACTACAAAATGCCTCTACGGGCTCCCAAATTCCCAAAAGAAAACAAAAAGCCAAGTGGCTAGATAAAAAACCCAATCAAATTTCATACAGAAATTTAAACACATACATTTATAGTCGGGCAATTCAAATTATCTTCTGAAATCAAAAACATCCATTTATCTTTTGCCTTAACACACCTGTATATCCTATTTAGCAATAATGTCCAATTAAAACATTCAAAATAATTTTATTGACCCCCTTACAAAATTTTAATATTTATTTTCACTTCACCACTTTAGTTTATATCTACTTCTATTCAAATTGGTTCTTCCATTTCCATATGAATTCAATTTATCTTCAACTCCGAATATTGAATTTTATCTTTTCATGTCATTATTTTAAATTAGTTTCATCCACTAATTTATTTCAATTTCCAATCTGAAATCGTTTTGTCGCTAACAAAATTTTTCCAAAAATTTTCAAAATTTTCTAACTTCCAATTTTTTCGAAATTTTTTGGCAGAGTGATCTTTGTACGGAGGAGCTTTTGCAATTTGACAAGAGATATAAATATATATACATCGACCCACACGGTCGGAAAAACAAAAACAGTTCATATTTTCTATTTTTATTGCGTAGGCGTACCTTTATTTAGCATTTTTAAGTAAGCGTTTATTATTTTAGCAATTATCGCAACCAAATCCAGCCAAACAGCTTCCCGGTACCTGTACTTACTCAATTCAAACATGTAAGTACTAAATATATGAAATTTATTAACATTTCACTTACTTTCAATAGCTAAACACATGCATTTCATAACAACATGCATCAAACACCTTCCATGAGCAATTTATATGATTTCAAAACTAATTCAATTGCTTTCAACCAATTCATATGTCATTCCATTCAATTTTAATGGTTTACACTTCAATTTCTTACATTCAATTTATTTTTAATCCAAACAATTCACATTTATTTCAATTGATTCCAAAAATCAATTTATTTAGCTCTACCAATTCATAGAATTTTTATTTACTTCCATTTAAGTCGAACGACTAATTTATTCTATGAAATTTGACGATATTCACTTAATAGAATATCCATTTTAGTTTTAGCCACATCCAGTTGATTCCAACTCATTTTATACTCGAATTGGATTTTATTTGTAACTCAAATCATTTCTATTATAATCCAATTCCATTTTATTTTTTTACAACATCTCCACTTATTTTAATTCATTATCAATCCAAATCGAATTCTATTTATAATTTGAATTTATTTCCAAACTTCATTATTAACTTACAATCCTTTTATTTAACCGAGTTAAATTTTATTAACATACTCTATCAAATAATTTATTTAGCTAATTAGCTTATTCCCAACTTTTATATCAATATTCGATTTTATTACAAAAATCATTTCATTAAATTTTCCCGAGTTCAATTTTTTTTATTTTTTATAACTCCAGTTTGGATTTTCCCTCATTTTTCAAAATTCCAACACTTTTATTTTAAAAATTTAGAAATACTTTTAAATTCACATAATATTATTAAAATAGCTTTTTATAAAAAATACTTCTTATAACTCGTTGTCTCAACCAGCCCATCCTTGTTCTCATAGAAATTCGGGCATACGTTGATCAGGCGTAGAACTGAAAATCTATAAGCACTTAGTAGACCCATTTTCAACATCCAGTGAAAATACTTGGAAAATAATTTTATTGAAAATATAGAAAACAGTTTTTTTTGAAAATAGAGGAAATATCTTTAGTGAGAATGCTCTGAAAATCATCACCCCCATCCATGATCGAAGTTACATTCCAAGGTTACGTTGCCATCACAGCAAAAGTCCATGTAATTGTAGGCACTCCGCACCCCTCGATTACGCCATGGAACCCACAACAGATCGCAGTTACATTACAGGGTTACGTTGCCATCGTAGCAAAAGTCCATGTAAAATCAAACGCAGACTGTTGGCTCTCAGCAGCACATACGACTTTCGCTATGTTACCATAGGTCGCAGTCTACCGATATAAAATCAAACGTAGACTGTTGGCTCTCTGCGGCACACACGACTTTCGCTATGGTCTGCAGTAGACCGCAGTGACATCTAGTTACACTGTCATCATAGCATAACCCAAATGCCTCTGTAGGCATCAACATCCTCGATTTTCGCTACACACTACTCATAATCCTTAGAACTAGTTTTGTCCGGACTCCTCATAGGATCAACTTTAGAACCCCCCTTAGGGTTCAAGGAAGTACCACCCTGTGGCACTCTTGAGAAGTTCATTTCAAGGGAGCGCTTTTTTCCCAGGGCCATTATCAAAACACTTTACTATACACATATAGTATCTTTTAAATCATACACCTAGTATGAATCTTATATTAAGCTGCTTTACACAAAATCGATTATCCCAAAATCCATAATTCTCAAACTAGGCTTTCCAAATCAAATATTAATTTTACCCAAAAATCAAAAGCCTTTCCAAATCCAAAGGTTCCCAAAACCTTTTTTCAAAATCCTTATAAGATCCTTTATATATATATATATATATATATATATTTTAAAAAAACTTTGGATCTTTTCAAACTTGTATAAAACTCCTTTTATACTTCAAACACCTTCAAAATCCTTTTCTTTCAGCAATAGATTCAACAAGGGGAGATTTATCTTACATAACAAAGATATATAACTTTGTTTATTCAAAATAAATTATTCAAATTTGATTACTCTTTTTTTATAAAGTTGTTTCCATCTTACTTATCATCATAAAAATATCCAACTTTCACTTTTATCCATTGCATATTTCACAGAATATACTTTCATTTCAAAAGAAATCATTTCACATTTCTTATTCACAAATTTTCAATATCAATTTCATTCAAATCCGTACGATGTACACATATCATCCGTACGCTATACCAATCTGATCGCTCACTCGATCACGCAATTTCACTTTCAAACTAGTATCGTCTACCCGACTTCCTAATACGAACACAGATCTGGCTTCTTGATCAGAAACCGTCATTCTCCTTGCATAGCCTAGCTATGATAAAGAATATCCAGAATCAATCAACAATTCATATCCAGGCTCGCCGTCGAAAATCGAGTGAAAAATCCCAACTCGAATCGATATAACTATCTCGAAATTCTATGCTCAAATCTGGATCAAATCACTATGCGAATAGAATAGTATACGTACATCCTACGTATTTATCTTCATTGATTATTAACTAAATCAATTTCTCTTTCTTTTCACATTTCCTTAAATTTCTATCTACATAATCACAATTGTTTCAATTCCATTGGATTATCACTTTAATCCTTATCCCAAATGGATATTCAATCATAAACAGTTTGAACTCTGTCCAGCTTAAATTCAGGAAATAGCTTGAAAAGTTTAAAATAGATAAGTCATTGAAAAATAATTATTAATTTGTAAAATAGCTATAAAATAGTTAAGTAATTGTAAAATAGTGGGAAAATAGTTAAATAGTTGCAGAGATTTTAGATAATTGCAAAATAGTTGTAAAATAGTAATTAATTTGTAAAATAGTTGAAAAATAGTAATTAGTTTATAAAATAGTTGTAAAATAGTTAAATAGTTCCAAAAATAGTTGTTAAGTAAATATAAGATAGTTTTGTAATTTAAAAAGAAAAGTTGTATAGTAAATAGTTAGGAAAATAGATTTATATTAAAATAATTTATTTAGAAAATATCAGAGCCAAACTGTTCAATTCCCCATCAATTCAATTTAAATTTCCACTTCCATTTAGATTGACTCAATTCTAACTTGAATAACTTCAATTTCCCTTGAACTTGATTTATCCCCAATTCAAGTTGAATTAACCTCAGTTTCTTTCCAAATTCAAATCAAATTCCATTTGATTTTAAGCGTATTCGCTTTAATTACAATTCCAAATTATTCAAATTAGTTTAGACTAATTTCAAATTGAATCCACTTCAATTTCAAATCATTTCAATTTCTATATGAATTAATCCCATTTGAATCTAAACTCATTTTCAAAATTTTCAAATTAATCTAATTCAAATTAACCATTTAACTTTCCAAATTAAATCACAATCTCATTTTGAAATTTCCAATTCAGGTTGTCCCTTCAAACTTATTTAACTTCCTCTAAGTTAAATTCAATTTACTTAATCCAGTCAAATTTACACAATGTGAATTTCCATTCAAATTTTATACTTCAGATTAATAACCTTCCCACTTAAGTTTAAAACTTACTTCACTTTGGGTTTCACATCACATTCCAAGGAAAATTAAAAACTCAACCTTAGAGTTTATTTCATATTTATATCCTTTACACACCAGGTTACTTTTAAATTTTAAACCATCTTTGGTTTTAAATTCAAACAAATTCCTTTAAAATTTTCAAACGACTCTTGCTGAATCAAGCTCTATCATTCAAATAATATTAAATATCATTATTTATTATTTCTTCGTTACCTTGAAACAAAATTTTCAAATTCTGGACCTAGATTTAAAACTCCACAATTCAGACCAACTTCAGTTCCAATTTATAAGTCATACTTGCCTAAATGTTTTACTTCTTTAAAACATTTCATTTTGCTTACTCATTAATTTTTAAACACAACAATCATTTATGATAATAACTAAGATTATCATATCTTAAACCATTCATTATCATCTTATGTTGAAACTCTTTCCCAATTCACGATTTCAATTTCAGTTTGAATCCATTTCAAACTTATCTTTATTTAATTTTGGTTATATTATATTACTTCTTAATTTAATTCCAATAATTTAACAACCAATCACCTTAATATTTATTAGAAGAAAATATTGCTTTATATATAAAAATATATTCTCATATAAAATCATTTAAAATCTTTATATAAGCAAATAAGAAGTACGCTCTCATATATATACACACACACACTCAACTCATTCTAGGGTACCGTTGACCCTATCCTTAATGAGTAATCCCACTAGAGCCAAGGTTCTCGCTTAACCTTTCAGCTCTGATACCAAGTGTGACGACCCAGAATTTTCAATTCCGAAAATTCCAGATAGTTAGGAAAAAGAAGAAAGAGATAGATGAAGAAGAAATACCACATAGATTCTCACATTCGCAGCGGGTGAAAGTATAATAACAAATAATAACAGTTTACAAAAGAATTATGTATCTGTCAAATACATTTATAATACATCAGAGTTACACATATATACATGCACTGGATATACACAATCGTCATGTCTCAGATATACAACAATATAATACAGCAGAAACACTTCATACGTTCTTGCCATCCAGCTCGCCTCCTGAGCTCCAGAACGTCCTTACCTGAAAATCTGTAATACTCGGTCTGACCCGAGCATTACATCAAAGTAACACCCGGGTCAAGCTGGAAACTAGCGTGAGTAAACTCGTCCAACATGAAATTCCAATGCATAGAACTTATTTAAAACCCGAGGGGACTCGTATCAATTTAAAAATTCACAATTTGTTATAGACATCACTTACTTCACACATCAATTTTATAAGTACCAAAACTTAGATTAAATAGTCCAATTCACTCAAATCATTTCATTCTAGCCTATTGCTTTCACATATCAATCTATAAAAATTCGAAGTGGTTTCGGGTATTTTATAATACCCGACCTCGGTCTCTTCGAATCCAATGTCATCTAAACCCAAGTTATTCAAATGAAAAACAATTTAAACGTTTTTAAATACAAGATGCCACTTTACACAGCAATGCATCTCGATAAATGACCATATTATCACTATTAAACCCAACATATCATATTACAGAAACATTTCATATCAGAAATATCAACTAATCATTCATAAGCAAGATTAATTAGTCACCCATTTCTAATAAATCAAATTAATTATTTTAATCATTTTAGTCTTGCTTACATAACAATAATTAATTACAATCCATTAATTAATCATCCCTTAATTATCCATCTTAATTTATCACTTAGTGTAATTGTCTTAAAGGATAGTTAATTATCTTTAATTAATCCCCTGAATAATTGACCTTCAATTTCTTCCACTAAGTAATTATCCTTTTTATCAATTTCACCAAGTAATTTAAATCCAAATTACTTCCATTTATTAACCATCCATTAATTTATTACATCCAGTAATTATCACTAATTACTTCACCAAGTAATTATACTTTTATAGATTACATATGTAATTATACTTACCAAATTTCACAATTGATTATCCTTAATTAATCAATAAGATTAATTACCTTAAATTTATCACATTAATTAATCATTTGATGACCCTTAATCAATGATCTTTCATTAACTATATTCATTAACCAATCCTTTAATTACTTCTCTAAGTAATTAACTTTAATTAATCATTTTTAATTACAAATTAATTAATTCTTAATTACAAATTAATTAATTTCTAATTACATAATTAATTCCTAAATTTTAATTAAATTAATCTTTAATTACTTGATTAATTAATTCGTAATCATTAATTAACAATCCAAACTTATTTAATTTAATGATTCTTAATTTCAACTTAATTTAACCCTAAATTAATAATCTTAATCCAATCATTAATGTAAAAACCCTTAATAACTTAATTAATTAATCCAAATCATTAATTAATTAACTTATTAATTTAACCATTTTATTTACATTAAAAATTTAATGAATTACAAATCATTAAATCTTAATTAACTTTAAGATAAAAACATCATTTTTATAAGGGAATTAATTATCATTCTCTAACACATTTAAAAACGTTTACTTTCAAATTCACTTTTAAATTTCATTTCAAATTAAGATTCAAATTAAATACAATTTAACTTTAACAAGTTAAACCAAGTTAAAACTATTTTTAAAATCAAATGTTGTAAAACATTTACCTTTATAAAAAAATTTATATAAGAGTTTAAACCAAATCATTTGAATTTGTTACAGGTTTTTGTAAAATCTGCCTGTTTAAAACTGCATTTATATGCTTTAGTGTTATTATACCAACCCATCTGAAGTTTTTAATTAAACTCTATTCAAATTTCCAACAGGATGGTATACATATTATCTGGTTTCAAATCTGCATATATATATATTTAAATTTAATCTAAAACCAAAAGCAGATATACCTCCCTGCAGTATATAATTTCTGTTTTTTTAAATAGTTTATTAACAAAGTATACTTCTATTTTATTTCTTCAGTAATAAAAATAAATGTTTAGAGTTCACCTCTAAAATTTAAGACCCAAAAACCGATATGCATATATACATATACAGATCGAAGATTACTCATCCAACCAGCTGTCGACACTCTCCCTCGATGCATACTATGGTCCGAAGACCCCGCTACCCCATCCGCTGCCACATCCCACTGCAAAGTCGACGAACCCAGCTACAAGCCTTCTCTTGCCCACCGCAGCAAACTCGAGTAGAAAGATCTAGGGCTCTGAGGCAATTTGATCGATTCCATCGCCGTGACCCAACAAACTTCGCTAAACCCCTCCATTCGTTGCAACCCTGACGCGAAACCCTACATCCCTACGTGTGCCACCGTTTACTCGAGCTCGATTGATGGCTTCGAAATCTCACAAAGCTCGAGACGTGACGAAGAGATCTGCCCTAAATCAATCTCGAACGGAATCATCATCTCTCCTACACGAGGCTAAAGATTTGAGGAGAGGCGGTTCTCTTTGGCAAAGAACGAGGATTCGCGTGCGTTTGAATTGATTTTGAACCCGTATAGTTCGGCCATTATTTTGATTTTCATGAGTTCATTTTTTTTTCTTCTGATGCTTTTCAATTTGTGAATGAAGAAGGGGAATGAGATATTTTAAAAAAAGAACGATGTGACTTGTAAAAGCAAACGTAATTTCGAAAAGAAAGTTGCGTGCTGGGATGAGTTACAATGCTTTGGAAAGGACAGGAAAAAGGGTTGACGTGAGATAATTTCAACTGCAGTTGACTAGTATAAATATTCAATTTAAATTCAAATTCAAACCGTTCCGATAAAAGCAATCTTAAATACTTGACCTCTTATCGAGGCGTGCCGCTAGGCGTTTATAATGTTATACTCCTATTCCGAACGCAACGGAAAAGGTTTCGAGCCCTAATTCGATCGTATGGAGAAGATATCTTTTTGGATCAGTTATTATATTAATTTTTCGATGTAAATTTTCAGCGCGTTTACTTATCATACGGCCAAACGATCACTCCAAATATTACGAAAATTGTAATCCAATAATAATACAATATTACGGATCCAATGGAATGGGTTTCGTCAAATTCCGAGAATGCGCGTCGGAAGGCTATTTTTAAATATCAATTTATACGATACAAATTCAAAACTGAACAAAACACTTCCAAATTCAATTTTAACACTTTTACTATTTTCAGTATTATCAATATAAATTTTACAAGCCTTACAATTATTTTTAACAGGCTTAAAACAGAAGATTCAATATTTCACCCAACTTCAAATTGTTTAATTTAATAATTAAATTACCCAAATAAATGGTGATACTTGAATTCAAGTTAAAAATTAACTATTAAATGTTTAAAATCAATTAAATATTCCAATTTCAATTATTCAAAATTTCCTGGTCGTCACATAGGCAGTTGTTGTAAAATCATAAGTGTTTATGAATTAATTTTCTAATGCTCTTTATGATATCATTTAATATATATGGGAGTATGCTGGTATTGATCCATCTGGTTGTTTGACTAATCTTAAGCAAAAGCATTCAACATGTCAAAGTGCAAACTAGAATATTGTATGCAAACCAACTATTACTAAGTTAACTACTATAAATGTTATCGTTGAAGTGGAGTGTGGGTCTATCGCTAAGGCAACAACAGTCACAATTGGTCGTCACAAATGTGGCAGTTGTGCTTTCCACTGATGTCATGATGACAGAGGCAGGATAAACAACTGAATTCTTTTACGTGTCCTCAAATCAAATTATTTCCATATTGTTTTTGGGTTATGTGTTCATGTCTTGCTATTCATGTTGTCTTTATTTGTGAGAACATACAACAAGAACTGTAGCAACAACTATAGCGACAAAGGTAATCCATTAAAATGTATTTTTATGTAATATATGTCCTGCACTTATGTTATTACGGTAGCAACAACTTTGGTTTTGATTTAAAAGAAAAAGGAAAGATGATGTTACCTTAAATAAAATATTCATCTCCACTATAGTGATGGAAAATAATTCTGATTATATCCTAAGCGGATTATTTATGCACTAATATCCCGTAGAGCTTTGCACAATAATAAAGATATGATCAATCATATGCATGCACATTTCACTTATGAAACCAAATTATTATTCAATTTTAGATCTTATGAGTTTGGTTCCACCATCCATTTACTGAAGTCTATCAATACAGATTACACCAATGCAATCCAACATAAAGTGAAACTCACAACCGTTTCAACTACTTTAAGAAAATCATTACAAATTGACAATTTACCAAACTTATAATCAAGTTCATCATTTTAAGATATAATATACTTTCAAATTATCTATCGTAAAATACTTTATGTATCTTCTTTGTAACGACCCGTAATTTTCGATAGTTAAAATAAGATTTTGGTAATTTAATAGTGAAGAAATAAAAATTTTGTAATTTAATAATGAAATGAATGCTAAAGTGAAACGCAACCATGGAAATTAAAGCCAAGTATTAACAACTGAAATGAAATTATGACTAATTGAAGTAATGTAAATTGTTATACTAAGCTATAAATTGAATATAAGAAAACAAATTTAAATATTGAATTAATTAATGAATTAATAATAATAAATAATAATTGAATAAAATTAATGTCCTATGAGTAATTATAATATTGTTTGGAAATGTAACTTATTAAAGTATGATTAAGAGTTAGTGGAAACAATTATTATAACTTACCGATAATTTTAATCCATTAAATCGAATTTAAATCAATTGCAATAAATCTAAATAAATTATTACGTTAAGGTTAATTAAGGTAATACTTGAATAATGTTAATATTATCCATAATAGGACAATTTGTTGGATTTAAAAGAATGGAAATGAAGACTTTCAATTTAATGAGATTTGAACTATAGTAATTGGGTTTAATTGCAAATAAATGAAATTAAATATCTAAATATTATGTTAATTGAAATGAAGATGGAATGTGAGAATATTAGTATAATAGATTTTGAATCCAATGTTAATTTCATCCGTTAGATAATAATGAATTGAATAATAGAATGAAAAGTAAATTAAATAGAATTATTGGGAATTAAATTTATAATTTTGAATTTAATGAAATTGAGGTTAATACTGAAATTGATAAATTAATCAACTCTAAATTGACATTTAAATCAGTTTGAGTTATTGTAAATGATTGAGAAATCAAAAATGATGAAAATTTTCAATTAAAGAATTGAAGTTGAAAATTTGATTCATGTAGTTAATTTATTAATTTAATTAATTAATGTAAAAATAGACATTTTGGCCACTGACTCGAATTTCGATGAAACCAGTTTCATCTGATCCGTAACGGTGAATTATTATGTAATTTCAAGTTCCGTAGCGATTGGACTTGTCATTTGATCGTACGGACTCGAAAAGCCTTGAAATCAATTTAATTGAAATCAATTTGAAATAACTTGATTTTAGCACGACTTCTTCATACGGTAGAATATGGACTTGAAACCTATTCCATTGCGTTTAAAATATTTTAAAACATCTATTTTGATATATGGGTTGACCCAATTTCGTTCCAGAGTCAAAACGGGCGTTTTGGGCTATTTATCGTTCAACGGTCCGAACCAATCGTGTCCATTCATCTCTATTTCCGACCTACCTTGTACGACCCAGAATTTCTGTCATTTGAAATTCAGATATTTAATTGATTTTAAATATCAACAAGTAAAATTCGTAAGTCAAATAAATTATTTTTCGAATATTTAGATTTAATTGGATAATTAAATCGGCAATTTAATAATTGAAATTGCGTAAATAATTGGAAATTGAGTTTAATATGTATAAAATGATTTATTAAGTTATAATAAATCATATTGGAGTTATAGTGATGTTATAGAACTTTTAGAATTGTATTAAAAGTTAATTTGTGAAAATTGAATATTTTAATATTTAATTGACTAGTGAAAATAGCCATTTTTCAAACAGCCTCGGATTTCGACGAAACCAGTTTCATCGGATCCGTAATATTATATTATTTCATGGTTTTAAATTTCGTGTCAATCGGATTTACGGTTTGTCCGGGGCAAGCCAGAACGCATAGAAATTGGTTTAAATCGATTTAATTTAAATTTGATCGTTTATTGCCGTAACTCGCACAGATGATCGAATTAGCCTCCGAAACGTATTCCATTTTGTCCGGAACGTGGGGTAAACCATAGAAACGCCAGTCACCGCGCGAGATTTGGAGTTTAAAAAATTCGGGATGAACAGTAATTTGGAAATTTTCTATAAAAAGCCTTGGATTTTTCTCATTTGCAACTAAAAACCAAACCCTAGGGCAAATAGCTTCTGCCGCCACTATGAAGCTAATGGCCAGAAACTTCCAATCTTCTTCCCTCTTCTTCTCCAAATCCGTAAACAATTACAACAAACTCTCAACTACAAAGTGGTAGATCTCATCGAGATCTTTAATTCCAACGGTTGTGATCATTTTTGGAGCTATAGATCGACGGGAATATAGGCTTGAAGGGCCGAAAGTCGTGTGCGCTTTGGAGATGCTGGGCATGACCAGGTCCTTTGATGTTGTGGCCGAGCATGGAGTTCGTGATGGGCTTCCATTTGGCGCTAGCCGATCGATTTCTAGTCAAGCGTGGAGGAGGCAATATTCAACCCTAGTTCGGCAAAATGTTGGGTTCGGCTGCGTTTTTACCTGGAGCACGCGCGTTTGGGAGGAGAGAGTGTGCATGCGGCCCTGATGCCTCCAAACAGAAACTAGTGGCCAGGATTAGTTTAAGTTAAAAGTTATAAAAGAATTTGTAATTTAGTTATATTTTTTTATTCGTGTAACTTTAAAAATGCATATCTTTTTGATACGAGGTTGGAAAATTACGAAATGACTTGCGTCAGGTTTGTTTTGTCGAGCACTACGCTCTGGAGCTGGTTTGGAGTCGTATGGTGCTAGTGAAAATTTCGGGTAAAATTAAGCGCACGTTTAATTTTATTCGAAATAAAACGCTACAACTATTATCAGAAACTCAAGGTGAGAACTTCTCACTCAATCGAATTGTTTCGATTTAAATTTTAAATAGTTAGATTTAAAATTTCTTGATTGTGTGATTGGATGATAATTTGTTATCTATTGTGTTAAATAGACAGTATACGCCGTATATTAAGCGGATGTTATTTATTAAAAACATATACCACGATAATTCCGACTTGTATGGAATTGGTATTATATATGTACTTGGAGTTGATTTTCCCGCATTATATAGCGGATGAGACCCTATTGCGCCGCATAATAGCGGATAATATTTTATAAATCCCATATACTGCGATATTCCGTCTTGAAGAGGAATTGGTATTGTGCTAGCATCTTTGGATGCAGGGAAACAGGTTGGAGGGATCCAACTGGATTCCTCAAACATTTGAATTTGTTTCAATGTTGTGTGTTGATCTATTTATAATCTGTGTGATTATCTTTGTGATTGAAATGGTTAAAGGCTAAATTTTAGCCGAATATACTTTTGGTATCATTAGATGCCGAAAATAAATAAAATTTGATTTTTGAAAATTAAGTTGAGAATTCATAATAAAATTTAATTTTGAAATTGATTCATTTTAAATGAATAAACGTTGAAATTTTTATATTATAAAAATTATGAATTTTGTGAAATATAACCGAAATGTGATTTTTTTGAAATAAGTAGTTGATTAATTTGTAAAATAGTTTAAATTGGGATTTTTGAATTATTATAAATGATTTATATAAAATATTATAAAATTGATATTTATAAGTTAAAATATTGGAATTATAAAACGAGTTTTTATAAGGGTTAAAATGAAGTATTAATGGATTTCATAAGTGAATAAAATTTATAGATTATAAGTTGTGATGTTATAAAATTAATGGATTTTTGGTAAAATAAAAGATTTATAAGTAATTAACTTATAAATTGGATTTTGGCATGTAAATGGAATATGGATAGAATCTGTTAATAAAGTGATTTTATAAGTTAAAAGTTGTTATAAAGTATAAATGGAATCTATAAACGTTGTTTATAAATCCGAAATCGACTTATTTTAATAAGTTTAATTATTATAGCTTATTAAAGGAGATATATCCACGATTTTGGGACAGTGGAAAATCCTTTAAATAAAATATGTAGAAATTGATTTTGGTTAATGAAGTATATTCATGATTTTGGACGGTGAATAATATATTAAAGAAATATTTTGGGAAAGTGATATTTTAAATAGAATTAAACGATTTAAAGATGTTTTAAATTGTATTAAGTGTCGAAACCCTAGATTTCAACATTCATTCTTGAAATAGACGTTTTCGAGAAATAGAAGGAAATGATGGACTATAACACTGTTGTTATAGTAAATGATTTCCAAAAGGAAAAGTTTTGTATAGTATCGGGGTTTATATATCTATCTTAATCTCGGATCCTTATACTAGTGATTTTGGGTTGTCGTAACGATGTTTTACCTAACAGTCGTTTTGACCCGAATAAATGTGTTTGAGAGAATGTTTTCCTTAAAGAATAAAATTGATACTTAATGGTGATTTAGGTATATTGAATATTTTCAAAATGTTGAAAATGAATAGATTGGTGAATTACTTATTATTAAATAAGTATGGAAATGTTTTTCCAATATGAAGTGAATGTTCTGAGATTTTATCTTTTAAAGATAAATTGAAAATGAATATTAGAAATCGATTTGGAAATCGTATATTCATAGATATTTTGGAAAGGTAAATTCACTGTGTAATTTATAAAAGAAAGGGACATTTGTTTAAAAATAAACATTGATTTATTTTTTTAAAAGCGTGGAAATAAATTTATGAATTTGTAGCGTAAGTTTAATAAATCGGTAAGGATTTAATTGATTGGTTTAAATGAACCATTTTGAAATGAAAGTTGTAAGGGTGTAAGTTGATTTGAAATTGGTTTTCAAATGGTTGAAGTGTAGAAAATATATATCTTATAAAGATATTTTTAAAAAATAAATAATTTGGGGAAATTATTTGAAATCGGGTGATGTTGTGAATATTGATTGATAGTTAAATAACCGACTATCAATATTGACCCTTAAATGGCCATTTGTTGTGAATTGGTTGAAATTGAATGCTACACTTATTTATAAATTATTGCGCTCATTATTCGGATTACCCATTCCGAATAGTGATACGACGTAATGGATAGCATTGAAGACCGATGGTGAAGACCGGGTATTTGCAAAAACGAGGATGACCTATCGATTGTCTCTGCACCGTTAGCTACGATATAGAGATTTCCTTTGTGATGGGAAATTCGATCGGGATTGTGAATACCCGGATTGCAAGGGCTTCTTTTGAAGTGCCTTCGGTTCTGTTCGAACCCGGAACAGACTTGTATGGTTACGTGTCTGACATTACATTTTGAGATATAAAGCAGATTTCTTTCAAATACATTTCTGTGGTGGCGGAGAATTTATTCTCTTAGCTTAACACCCTTCTCTGAAACGTACGAGTTCAGAGGTTTTGTAGTTGAAGGTTATCAGCGATATATTCCCAATTTGGTAATGTGGCATGCTGTGTGTTGCTGTGTGATGATTATTTATTGATCATTTGTTGATCAAAGCATGGCTTTGTGAAAAAGCGTAGCTTTATGGACGAGACTTCGTCAGACCTCACACCCCGGCAAAGTTATGAGGGTCGCACCCTTTAGGGTATGTCATTCCCTTCTGGAAAAGGGTGGTGTCAGGTATGGAGCCCTGATGCTTAACCTATGTGGTTGCTCCAATCTCATTTTTCTGTGTGGTTGTTGCTTGGTGATAGAGGACCCTCGGATAAAGGTTCCAAAGGACCGGGGGGTGGCATATTCGTGTAGTAGTTACCTAGTTACAGAGGTAACCCGGCTTTGTGTTGGCAGAGAGCTGGTTAAGTTCTCGGGACGTCCCGCCAGAGGCGATCCCATTGACAGTAGGAAGTTCCTTAGCCTGACCATTTGTTAGAAATCCAAATAAAACAATACGCATCTTGTACGGTTTTAGTTGTAGAACCTGCCATTCACTTATGGTGGCGCCCCACTGTTTGGATGGTAGCTATAGTAGGCATAGTTCAGAATGTCTATGCTGGCTAAGATTTATATTCTATTTTCGAAATGCTTTCATCACTATGCACTAATAATAATATCAAAAATGATTTGTTTTGCGTAGTAAGCATCTTTGACTATCATAAGGAGAAATCTCCTACAATTCTGCGTTTGCATTATGTGTGTGCGGGGAGGCCTTATGGTAGTTTCATTTTCCAAAAGCATTGCGGATATTTTCCACTTCTATTGTTGTTGTTGTTTTAAAAGATAAATAACTATTTTAAGTTCTCACACCAGTCTTGCTTATCTTAGTGAAATGTGATTGGGGGGGGGGGGGGGGGGGGGTTTCTCGCTTCGCGGTTAGGTGGCGAACGGGAGACTCTTACCCCTACATGTCCTCTCTTCGTGAATAGGGGTTGGTTATGCGTAAGCCGTGACAGTCGAAAGGCTGGTCGTAAAAGCAAGTTTGGGATACAAGTGTAAGCCACGGCGGGGCTGGGATGGTTGAAAAGCCTACCAATCGAGATTGGCCACTGTCTATGGTTGAAAATCCTAGAACTTTACATTTGGTATCGGAGCATTTGGTTAAGCGACAACCTTGGCTCTGTTGGAAATTACTTATTAGAGATAGAGTCAGCAGTACTCTAGAATGAGTTGAGTGTAATAATAGAGATGAGCACGTATTTGTTAGTGGATATGAAATTGTTTTTTATTGTGTTGACTTATCGGTTGACTGTTTATAGATTCTGGTCGGTACAGTCTGACCAACTGTTTCGATAGGGATTTCTAAACTCTTAAACAAGATAAACTGACACGGTATTGTTTTGAAATAGGGTAAATGAAATAATTTTTACCCAAAGCTATTTTGTATATAAAGGAAATGATTTTCTATAAATATTTATAATATATGATTGCTTGGTTGTTTGGAAGTAATGATATTGAAGTATTATCATTATTATATATATAGGAATTGAGATAATAACCAAAGGAATGAATATATATACAAGTGGAATTTGAATATGAAAAAAATGTGATTTATAATTTGGAATAAAATTCATTAATGGAATGAAATTGGTAATGTGAATGTATAAATGAGTTTTATAAATTGAAATGAGATATGATTGGGGATTAAGTTGAATAAAAAAAATCCAAACTTGGGAAAAATAAAAATAGAATTGATTGAATCCAAGTAAACTAATATGATAACTAATAAATTCATGATATAGAAAAAGTTGAATTAGTTAAATTAAAACTTGAATTGTGAGTTAAATAAAAATGATTTAAATTTGCAGGAAAATTCCAGTTGTAATTTATAAATAAAAGTGATCAAGTTTGAATTTATAATATGAGATAATAAAGAAATTTTAGCTTTGGTAAAGTTGAAATAAATTTGAATTAGTATGATCAAATGTATGATGTGAAATTTAACTAAAGGAAGTTAAATAAATTAAATCAGATTTGGAAGTTGAATAATAAGTTGTATAACTTATTAAATGTGAAGATGTATGTAAAACCAATTATTAAAATGGTTAAACAACTTTGTTAAGCAAAACGAGGTTTGGATTTGAATAAGTGATGAAAATTTGATTTTGGTAAAAGTTAAATAAAAATTTACTTTGGAGTTGAAATTTGAATTGGATTTTAACTAAATTAGACGTGATGTTTAATGGAATATAACTTAAGTAATGTGGAATGAAGTTGATTTTGGTGTCAAAGCGAATTAATGAAATGAAGTCATTAAATGGATATGAACTTGAGTTGTATAAAAGAGATTCAACTTTATGTGTTAAATAAATTGGTAATTGAGCTAATGAATTGAATATTAATCAATTGAATGTAATGAATTGATATCGAATAATGGATGTAAGTGTAAATTCATTAAGGCTAATTGAATGTTGAACCAAACCGAAGGTAAACAAAGTGAATATGAATGTTGAATGTAAAGTGAATAAATTTGGTTGTATTAGATATACATTGGTTGTTAGATTATTGTTAATTGATTGAATAGTAATTCATATGCAATTGGATGAATAAAATTGAAAGCCAAAGCAATTGAATTCAAATGGGAAGTTAAGTAAATTTAAATTGAATAGAAATTGATTTGAATTGAAAGTGAACCAATGTGAATGTAAATTAGTGAATGCAAACTAATTGGAAATGAATAAATGAATGTCGTTGTATATGAAATGGTTGTAAACAATTACAAGTAATGTTGGAATCATATAAGTTTCTTATAAACCTTGCTTAGTATGTGTTTCTTTTAATATACATGTGTTGTAGTTGTTTAAAAGAGTAAAATATTAATAACTTCTTATATATGTCACTTACGTATTTATATTGAGTAAGTACAGGTGCCAGGGCTACCGTTAGCGGGATTGGGTTGCGCAAAATGCTTAGTAAATAACCGCTTTGCTTAAAAATGGTAAAAAGGTACGCCTACGCAATAAAAATAGGAAATATGAACTGTTTTTCTGTTTTTCCGACCGGGTGGGTCGATGTATATATATTTATCTCTATTGCGATATTGTAAAAGCTCCTCCGTACAAAGGAGGTTATGGCAAAAAATTTTGAAAATTTAAGGCGTTAGAAAATTTTCGGGAAATTTTGGAAAATTTTGAAAACTAAGTTTGATTTGAAGTTAAAGGTTAAATGATATAGTTGATTTTGAAAAGATAACTATCTATGGATTTGAAAACTTAGTAAATATTTTGTAAGAGGTTTAACTATGGATTTGGAAAAGTTAAAGCTTAAGAGATTTGAAAAATCCAATTTTAATGGTTTGTTTTGAAAAGTTAATGAATTTCAGAACTTTTTCTTACTTAGCAATTTCGAGGACGAAATTCTTTTAAGGGGGGGAGTTTGTAACGACCATAATTTCTGTCATTTGAAATTTAGATATTTAATTGATTTTAAATATCAACAAGTAAAATTCGTAAGTCAATAAATTATTTTTCGAATATTTAGATTTAATTGGATATTAAATCGGCAATTTAATAATTGAAATTGCGTAAATAATTGGAAATTGGGTTTAATATGTATAAAAATGATTTATAAAGTTATAATAAATCATATTGGAGTTATAGTGATGTTATAGAACTTTTAGAATTGAATTAAAAGTTAATTTGTGAAAATTGAATATTTTAATATTTAATTGACTAGTGAAAATAGCCATTTTTCAAACAGTTTCGGATTTCGACGAAACCAGTTTCATCGGATCCGTAATGTTATATTATTGTATGGTTTTAAATTTCGTGTCAATCGGATTTACGGTTTGTCCGGGGCAAGCCAGAACGCATAGAAATTGGTTTAAATCGATTTAATTTAAATTTGATCGTTTATTGTCGTAACTCGCACAGATGATCGAATTAGCCTCCGAAACATATTCCATTTTGTTCGGAATGCGGGGTATACCCTAGAAACGCCAGTCACCGCGCGTGATTTGGAGTTTAAAAAATTCGGGATGAGTAGTAATTTGGAAATTTTCTATAAAAGGCCTTGGATTTTTCTCATTTGCAACTAAAAACCAAACCCTAGGGCAAATAGCTTCAGGCGCCACTAATAAAACTAACGGTCAGAAACTTTCAATCTTCTTCCCTCTTCTTCTCCAAATCCGTAAACAATTACAAGAAACTCTCAACTACAAAGTGGTAGATCTCATCAAGATCTTTAATTCCAACGGTTGTGATCGTTTTTGGAGCTATAGATCGACGGGAATATGGGCTTGAAGGGCCGAAAGTCGTGTGTGTTTTGGAGATGCTGGGGACGACCGAGTCCTTTGATGTTGTGGCCGAGCATGGAGTTCGTGATGGGCTTCCATTTGGCGCTAGCTGATCGATTTCTAGTCAAGTGTGGAGGAAGCAATATTCAACCCTAGTTCGGCAAAATGTTGGGTTCGGCTGCGTTTTTACCTGGAGGACGCGCATTTGGGAGGGGAGAGTGTGCGTGCGGCCCTGATGCCTCCAAACAGAAATGAGTGGCCAGGATTAGTTTAGGTTAAAAGTTATAAAAGAATTTGTAATTTAGTTATATTTTTTTTATTCGTGTAACTTTAAAAATGCATATCTTTTTGATACAAGGTCGAAAAATTACGAAACGACTTGCGTCGGGTTCGTTTTGTCGAGCACTACGCTATGGAGCTGGTTTGGAGCCTTTGGGGCTAGTAAAAATTTTGGATAAAATTAAACGCACGTTTAATTTTAATTGAAATAAAACGCTACACTATTATCAGAAACTCAAGGTGAGAACTTCTCACTCAATCGAATTGTTTCGATTTAAATTTTAAATAGTTAGATTTAAAAATTTTTGATTGTGTGATTGGATGATAATTTGTCATCTATTGTGTTACATAGACAATATACGCCGTATATTAAGCGGATGTTATTTATTAAAAACATATACCACGATAATTCCGACTTGTATGGAATTGGTATTATATATGTACTTGGAGTTGATTTTCCCGCATTATATAGCGGATGAGACCCTATTGCACCGCATAATAGCGGATAATATTTTATAAATCCTATATACCGCGATATTCCGTCTTAAAGCGGAATTGGTATTGTGCTAACATCTTTGGATGCAGGGAAACAGGTTGGAGGGATCCAACTGGATTCCTCAAACATTTGAATTTGTTTCAATGTTGTGTGTTGATCTATTTATTGATCTATTTATAATCTGCGTGATTATCTTTGTGATTGAAATGGTTAAAGGCTAAATTTTAGCCGAATATATTTTTGGTATCGTTAGATGCCGAAAACAAATAAAATTTGATTTTTGAAAATTAAGTTGAGAATTCATAATAAAATTTAATTTTGAAATTGATTCATTTTAAATGAATAAACGTTGAAATTTTTATGTTATAAAAATTATGATTTTTTTGAAATATAACCGAAATGTGATTTTTTTGAAATAAGTAGTTGATTAATTTGTAAAATGGTTTAAATTGGGGTTTTTGAATTATTATAAATGATTTATATAAAATATTATAAAATTGTATTTATAAATTAAAATATTGGAATTATAAAACGAGTTTTTATAAGTGTTAAAATGAAGTATTAATGGATTTCATAAGTGAATAAAATTTATAGATTATAAGTTGTGAAGTTATAAAATTAATGGATTTTTGGTAAAATAAAAGATTTATAAGTAATTAACTTATAAATTGGATTTTGGCGTGTAAATGGAATATGGATAGAATCTGTTAGTAAAGTGATTTTATAAGTTAAAAGTTGTTATAAAGTATAAACGGAATTTATAAACGTTGTTTACAAATCCGAAATCGACTTATTTTAATAAGTTTAATTATTATAGCTTATTAAACGAGATATATCCATGATTTTGGGACAGTGGAAAATCCTTTAAATAAAATATGTAGAAATTGATTTTGGTTAATGAAGTATATTCCCGATTTTGGACGGTGAATGATATATTAAAGAAATATTTTGGGAAAGTGATATTTTAAATAGAATTAAACGATTTAAAGATGTTTTAAATTGTATTAAGTGTCGAAACCATAGATTTCAACATTCATTGTTGAAATAGACGTCTTCGAGAAATAGAAGGAAATGGTGGACTATAACACTGTTGTTATAGTAAATGATTTCCAAAAGGAAAAGTTTTGTATAGTATTGGGGTTTATATATCTATCTTAATCTCGGATCCCTATACTAGTGATTTTGGGTTGTCGTAATGATGTTTTACGTAACAGTCGTTTTGAACCAAATAAGTGTGTTTAAGAGAATGTTTTCCTTAAAGAATAAAATTCATACTTAATGGTGATTTAAGTATATTGAATATTTTCAAAATGTTGAAAATGAATAGATTGGTGAATTACTTATTATTAAATAAGTATGGAAATGTTTTTCCAATATGAAGTGAATGTTTTGAGATTTTATCTTTTAAAGATAAATTGAAAATGAATATTAGAAATCGATTTGGAAATCGTATATTCATAGATATTTTGAAAAGGTAAATTCACTATGGAATTTATAAAAGAAAGGGAAATTTGTTTAAAAATAAACATTGATTTATTTTTTTAAAAGCGTGGAAATAAATTAACGAATTTAGAACGTAAATATAATAAATCGGTAAGGATTTAATTGATTGGTTTAAATGAACCATTTTGAAATGAAAGTTGTAAGGGTGTAAATTGATTTGAAATTGGTTTTCAAATGGTTGAATTGTGGAAAATATATATCTTATAAAGATATTTTTTAAAAATAAATAATTTGGGGAAATTATTTGAAATCGGGTGGTGTTGTAAATATTGATTGATAGTTAAATAACCGACTATCAATATTGACCCTTAAATGGCCATTTGTTGTGAATTGGTTGAAATTGAATGCTACACTTATTTTTAAATTATTGCGCTCGTTATTCAGATTACCCGTTCTGAATAGTGATACGACGTTATGTATAGCATTGAAGACCGGTGGTGAAGACCGGGTATTTGTGAAAATAATAGGATAACCTATGGATTGTCTCTGCACCGTTAGCTACGGTATAGAGATTTCCTTTGTGATGGGAAATTCGATCGGGATTGTGAATACCCGGATTGCAAGGGCTTCTTTTGAAGTGACTTCGGTTCTGTTCGAACCCGGAGCAGACTTGTATGGTTAAGTGTCTGACATTACCTTTTGAGATATAAAGCAGATTTCTTTCAAATACATTTCTGTGGTGGCGGAGAATTTATTCTCTTAGCTTAACACCCTTCTCTGAAACGTATGAGTTCAGAGGTTTTGTAGTTGAAGGTTATCAGCGATATATTCCCAATTTGGCAATGTGGAATGTTGAGTGTTGCTGTGTGATGATTATTTATTGATCATTTGTTGATCAAAGCGTGGCTTTGTGAAAAAGCGTAGCTTTGTGGACGAGACTTCATCAGACCTCACACCCCGGAAATGGTCAAAATAGGAATATGCGGCAAGGTTATGAGGGTCGCGCCCTTTAGGGTATGTCATTCCCTTCTGGAAAAGGGTGGTGTCAGGTATGGAGCCCTGATGCTTAACCTATGTGGTTGCTCCAATCTCATTTTTCTGTGTGGTTGTTGCTTGGTGATAGAGGGCCCTCGGATAAAGGTCCCAAAGGACCAGGGGGTGGTGTATTTGTGTAGCAGTTACCTAGTGACAGAGGTAACCCGGCCTTGTGTTGGCAAAGAGCTGGTTAAGTTCTCGGGACGTCCCGCCAGAGGCGATCCCATTGACAGTAGGAAGTTCCTTAGCCTGGCCATTTGTTGGAAATCCAAATAAAATAATACACATCTTGTACGGTTTTAGTTGTAGAACCTGTCATTCACTTATGGTGGTGCCCCACTGTTTGGATGGTAGCTATAGTAGGGATAGTTCGGAATGTCTATGCTGGCTAAGATTTATATTCTATTTTCGAAATGCTTTCATCACTATGCACTAATAATAATATCAAAAATGATTTGTTTTGCGTAGTAAGCATCTTTGACTATCATAAGGAGAAATCTCCTCCAATTCTGCGTTTGCATTGTGTGTGTGCGTGGAGGCCTTATGGTAGTTTCATTTTCCAAAAGCATTGCGGATATTTTCCACTTCTATTGTTGTTGTTGTTTTAAAAGATAAATAAGTGTTTTAAGTTCTCACACCAGTCCCATGACTGACCTGGAGTTTATTGTTCTCTTCCTAAACTCTGGGTGCCCAAAATTTTCCACACGGGCATTCTAGAGTCAGGTTATCAGGTCATTCTGGATTCAGGAGTGCTTTGGAGCTCAAGGGGCGAGCTGGATGGCGGGCGTATTACTTGTATATGATATTATCTTTCCGCTGTATAATTCACTTGTAGGGACATGTTTGTATAGCTGTCCATTCTTATATTGTGTTGTATATTGTTGTTGTACGCTCTGATGATAATGTAAGGTATTAACTGAGATAGTTCTTTGTTTTAAAGATTATTCATTTATCTATTATATGTTGTTCCGCTGCGATATGTGAGATTCTGATATTGTTTATGTTCTGTTTTCTTTCTTCTTCTGTCTTTTTCTTCTACCTCTTCCTTTTTCTTTAACCCTTAAGACTCGTAAGTTTGTTCCTCTTTGGCTGGATTGTTGTGGAATGTTGCCAGCTCAAAGGAGTACGGATTTTCGGGCCTTTACATACCTATATATAGTTATGTACGTACAATTCATTCTGTTCCTCCTCTTCCTCAATGCCAGGCAAATTCCCAGAACCCTAAATCCCAAAATACAATTCCAAATCATATTCAAAGCAAAAATTCGAACTCTTCAAACTATATCATATTTTATATCGTCGAAAAGCTCTCGACGAGCGTAATCTTCGGGTACTGTTCGTTTTTCGATTTGAGTTATGGGTTGGTCTGAATTGGTTGAATCATTATCGGCCGTTCATCGTCCGTCGGTGAACCTCGATGGATCGTCAAATTGTAGGCATGGTTGTGTGGAGAGTCGAGTGGAGAGACCATCAGCATGGGTTGCGCAGCGAGTTGATGGCTAGATCTCGCGCTAAAATTCAATTAGGGCTTGGATAGGGTGGCGGCCGGAGATGGGTTTGGGCGACCGGACCGGGTTCATCATGTGCGGCTTGGCGAGTAGGTGGAGATGGTGGCGATGGCTCGACCTACGACACGTTCTGGTGGTTGACGGACGTGGTCAAACGTCGGTCAAAGGTGGGTTTCCGTGTTCGAGAGCGTGTGTTTCTGGAGCGATGAGCACGAACGTGCTGATGGGGCGGTAACGTGTTTTTTTATTTTATTTAAACTATAATTTTTATCGTATAACTTCTAACGGATATAATTTCCGCATAAGAGGTCCGTTTCATACGCGGTTTTCTCCGCTAGGTTCGTATTGGAATTCCGAACATTTTGGCGCTAGTTTGGATGGATTCTGAGACTGTGAAAATTTTAGGTTTAAATTGGATTTAAATTTAATTTAAATTCGAAAGGTGAGTGTTCTAACCCACTCGCAACTTCTAAAATTTCTTATGTTTGTTAAATTAATTTCTGATGTGTTTAGAAATTTATTTATGACTGTTTGGCATATTTTTAATCATCTCCCAGTTAAACTAAATTTATTGAATTAAATGGTTATTTAATTTATTATTGCATATAAATTGCCAGTTAAATTGTTGTTTAATTTATTATTGCATATAAACTGCCAGTTATATTGTTATTTAATTTATTATTGAATATAAACTGCCAGTGTATACCTGTTGTTTATTATCTGTTTATATTGATGTTTTGATTTAATTGGATCATGATTGTGATAAATGGTTGATGATTGATATTGGATGAATTGATGTTGTATGTTATACTGTTATAAACTGCAAGTTGTATGCATTTTTATTTCATTCGGATTGCGGTTTGAAATGATATATAACCGTATTTTTATTTTAAATTACAGATTGAAATGATAAATATCCGTATCACTTGACCATAGGATAGAAATTTTTATACAAACACCATAGTCTATATACAAATATTTTGAGAATGATTTCTATGGTTTTGGAAAGAAATATACGATTTAATAAATATTGATTTTTGATATTATATAAATATTGTTTTTATATATAGTTAAATTCTTGAATTTAAGCTATGTAATAAAAAAATAAAAAGTTTAATAGTGGAGTTTGATTTTATTAAAATAAAATATGGTTAAGTATTTGAATCATACTTTAATATAGAGGTTATAATGATTTAAATAAATTAAGGTTGGAAGGTAAATTGGAAATATATCTGAAATTGAGTTTATTTAAGAATTTAACTCAAATAAGTTGATGTAAAATTTATTATATTTGAAATTCTAAAGGTATGGTTTTTTATAACTTGATTTTTAGGGTTAGGGTGAAGTAAATGAGTATTTCAAGTACAAATGAATTGAAGGAAATATTTAGTTATTTGTAATTTGAGTTTTATTTAAATGATAAGGGATTTACTATGTAAAAATTTCGAAGCTAAATAATAGAAAATATAATTGTTGAATCGAAATTATCAAATTTAGTTTTGAAAATTTGGAATATTTAAAGCCTCGAAATATATCGAAATTAAAATGTTTTATTGAAATTGAAGTGTTTCGAAGTTATGAATTTCAAAGTATTAGGTTTTAAAGGTGTTATAATTTCAAATGTTTGGTTTCGAAGTGTATAAATTTGAAAATGCTATGATTTTGAAAAAGGGATATATTTGAAATAAAAACGATATTATATTGTTTGGTCTTATAAAAAATGATATCATATTGATTTGGGTTTTAAAACGGAAATGATATCGTATTTATATGGGTTTGAAATGGATATTAAATTCTGGTTTTAAAAGTATAATTATTTTGAAATGACCGCGGTGTTATAATAACGTTTGGTTGTCAAAGAGACCGGGATCGGAAGTTGTCATACTCTCTGCCAACTCTGAAAACCACTTTAACAATCGTGTACGCGGTGGAGATTCCAAATGAAGTACGGCGGCGGCGGCGTTTCCTTTGAGGTAAATAGGTGGACCCAACTCCCATGAGCTGGCATAAGGTGGCTAAAACAGGGGTGATCGACGGCTAAGAAGGTAGCACCTTTTATCGGACACACTCCTTCGATACCATTCTATTACTTTGTAATTGATTTGGGCCCTTTTGATTTTGGGGGTATGGATCCCAATCTGGAGATGCGCTGATACCGGATGGACTACCGGGACTATTACGTGGTAAGGGCTATATTGGTCACCCCTTAACGCTATTTAAAAGTAAGTTTATTTTACTATTAGACACTATTATAATAACGAAATATTATTACATAGTAAATAGTTTAACGGATCCTTAGGAGATTTGAATCCCGAGCATCTCTTGAGTTATAGCATTCACGTTAGACACTGGATAGGAGATGTCAAATCTCGTAAACATTTCCGACACCATTTACACTCATATTTCACGATTGATTTAACTCTCATAAGATCTTTTAGTTCTGACTCGAGTGTTTTGTTTTTTCAATTCGCTCGAGCCAGTCTAAGCATTTCAGGAGATGAAGACTTTATTTCTGGAGGACGAAGTAGAAGATTATATTACCATTATTTATTATATTATTCACTGCATCATGTGCTCTACTGCATTGTTATTGATTATTCTCTGGTATGTGTAACTCTGATATGTATTGTATAAGTATAATCAAATGTTTTGTAAAACAGCTTCATGAACTGTTTATTTGATTATTATATTTTATCGTTTCGCTGCAAGATTCTATTTTGTTTTTCTTTCTCTGCTTTTTCTTATTTACCCCATAACAATTCGTCCTTTTGTATGGTTTGAGTCTGACGTGTGTTGTTATCGTCGATTTAAAGCGTACAAAAAGGCGGGATGTTACATTCTTAATCATAATTCTAGTATCTCAATCTCCCCTAACGTACACTTTTATAGAATCCCAATGTATGCAGCATAAATAACTTATGGTTCATTACTAAAAATAGGGAAAAACTAAATTAACACATCTGTTTTATGTGTAAAAACTATCTAAACTTGAACATTCTTTACTAATAAAAATAACTATTACATTGGGAAATTTTATGTTTTCAACAAAGGGGATATATTGCACCATACAATGCTTATACAAATAAACCCAACAAATGCCCACGTGTATAGCACGGGCCACTCACTAGTATATATATTTTCAGTTCAAATTTTATAATAGGACTTTTATGTAAAGTTACAAAATTAATGTTTAACCCTTTCTCAAGTTAAAATTTAATTTCAATTGTTAGCATTAGATTTCAAAACTTGTAAGCAATTTTAGTGTATGTATATACATATAAGTTCAGTTATCATTTAAGATTATATAAAGTAAACTATACATACATATATTTTCATATAAGTTTAAAATGTTTTGAAAACGAGCCAAAGAAAGATTAATACAATGGCGAAAGATTTCCTTCTGTACCTCTCATTAATCGTCTTATAAATGCCTTTTACTTATTATTTTAATGTCACTTAAGTGCACTGTTACCTAATAATAATTTGATTCCTTTTAGTCAAATCTATTTACTAATATAATTTATGTTATTTGTTTCATTTAATGTATAAATGACTTTGACACACACACACACATATGTATGTATGTATGTACGTATGTATGTATGTATGTATACGTATGTATGTATGTATATAAACTTTTATATTCAAGTTTAAAATGTTATGCGATGATTATTGCTTATATCAATTGACAATGTATACGCTATAGATGCAAATCTCAATACTAAATACATATACATTAACTATATACACCTTATAGTAAGTTGCACTTGTACTATTCACACATGAGTGTATTTGGTACACTCATTATAGTATGTATAGTATAAATTAAATTAAAACTTCCTATTTTAAAATTTGAATAATATAAGATTTTATTTGAAAACACCAGTGAATTGGATCTAATATTTTTTTAGACTTCATAGGCCCAATAGATCCAAAAGGAAATTTTTGGAATCAATCTATTTTCCCGCTTCCGATTAACACGGTTCCAACAATGGTATCGGAGCTAAATATTCTATGCGGTTTAAATTAGTCACATTAGGGCTAACCAATTAAGCTTATCAATATAATAGGGTGTCTAGTAAGGTAGTGTCTAGCCTTAGGTTTGAGTAATCAAGAACCCTAACCTCCCTGGCTACTGGCCTTGGCTGAAAAGTAAAGTGAATGTAAAGGTTATGGTATATTTGAATAGAAAATGCCCAATTTTAATTGAGCCTTGAGCTAATTTCAAAATTGTTTAGAAAACTAAGAATGAAATATTAAATTTAAAAGTTAAATTTAAAAAAGAAATATATTATAACGTTGTATTGTGATTTCAAAATTGTTTTGAAATTAAAATAAAATTTTAATTTAAAATAAGAATTACATTATAAATATTATAATATGGTTTTCAAAATTGGCTTTGAAAACAATGTATATTATAAATGTTATAGTATAGATTTTCAAAAGTGGTTTGAAAATATAATAAACGTATTTCTTAAATTTTAGTATAAGATTAATTAATCAATTAATTAGTTAAATTATATACGTGTACAATATATATATATATATATATTACATCATCTTGAATTGTTTGAAATTATGATGTATATATATACATAAGAAATTTCCAAAATTAATATTTAGTTAAATTTCTAAAAAATAAGTTAAGTAAAGGCTAATTTACAAATAATAATATACAAATGTGTGGGTGTGTGTGTCTCTAACCATAAATGTTATGTATACATATTTAATTATATTGTTTAATTAAATAACATAAAATTAATTAAAATATTAATTAATAATTGATTAAATAATATTTAATTTATATAATGTTATACTAAAATATCATATAAGTTAAATAAAGTATAAAAGTAATATGATAATAAAACTTATATAATATAAATGCACAAATTAAAGGTGGTACACTAAAGAAATCCTAAATAGACTTAAGGAATAAATATATATATAAAAGTATGTATACTGCGATTTCTGATGTGTCTGACACTTGAATCATGAGGGTATTTTATAAGATATACATTATTCCATAAGTTGATATCACTCAATTAAATACACCAAAGATTATGAATCTTAAATATAAATGTTATCCTCTACATTTAAATGTTAATAAATTACTTGCATACTCTTTGGTTGTTGAGAAAACTCAAGCTAGATATTTTATATGTAGTATTATTAATATGTTTACTAAAAAAGGTAAGATAACTATATGTATTTGTTGAGCAAACTCAAGGTACATATACGATACTTAGGCCATCATGAAATGGTATGTATGAGTGAATAATTTATTTCAATTTATTGAGCAAACACAAGGGCGAATGAGATTAGGATAAGAAAACATGGGTTTTGAGTTGTATATAATACGATCAGTAAGGAGTTATGCATCATTTATGGGGCTATTACTTGTTGAGTGTAACAACCGGTAATTTTATCGTTTTAATTTATGGATATTTAATTTATTTCAAATATTCAATTAAGAATTTTAATAAATAAATAGACCTTATTTTAATTTACAACTAATGATAGAAAATCCTTTTGAATTATGTTAACATAAATAGGTAGCTCGATGGAAAACTGAAAATATGATCGAAACCCGCGTTTCGGATTTTTAGCCTTTTTTCAAACGAAAAGTTGTAGAAAATTGGAATACCCTTCCATATACTTTAAAACAATATGTAAGTGTTCTGTAACGATCCGAATTTATCACCATTAGTTTTTGAATATTTAAATGGTTTTAAATATTGGATTTAGAATATAAGTTGATTTTGGATATGAAGATTTTGGTTGAAATAATAGAATGAATTTAAAATTTCAAATATAGCGATTTATCATAATACGTATAGTTCAAATATTTGGAATTTGAGTTGAATATGAATCAAAAAGATTTCTAATGTTGATATAAATTCTATTTGAATTAGAATTGAGTTATTAAGTTTTTAACACTGAAATTTCAAGCGATTTCGTAAAATTTTGAAGTCATTGATTTAATCGACGATTAAAATAGTGATCAGGGCACAGTCTTGGAATTCGACGAAACTAGTTCCATTGGATCTGTAATAGTGTATTATTAATGAATTTCAAATTTCGTAGCATTTGGAGTTACCGTTTGGTCGTATGGAATAGAAACGCGTTAAAATTAATATCGGAAATTAAATATAACAATTGGGTTCAAAAGCTATCTTCTCCATACGAATGAATTGGGGCTAGAGGCTTATTCCACTGCGTTCAGAATAGAGGTATAACATTATGAACGCTAGGCGGCACATCTCGATTGGAGCCCGTAATTTCATAGCTAGATATTTTGAATTTTGAATTATATATTTTCATTGATTTAACCTTTCAACCTTATCCTTTCATTTGAGCCACATCTACTTGTACATCAGCCATCCTATAGCCTACATAGCCATCTTCTCACCCATTTAAAAATTGTGTTTCCCCTCTTCATTCTCAGGCGCAGAGAGAAAAAAGGAAAACATTAAAACAATTCAAATGCAATCAATGGCCACAGTTAAATGGAACCACCAGAGGCCTTGTGAGGCGTTCGGGTCCGACAAGGAAATGTGCGGGGCATCGAGGCGGAGGGATTATGAGTTGGAAATCACCCGAAGGAGGCTATGGGGCACAATTGGGACAGTAAAAGGGTTCGATTTTGGGCAGGGCCAGAGCGCGCTTAGGCGATGTCAAGGTGGTCTCCGATGGCCATGAGAAGAAGCGACATGTCGACGAAGTCGCGATCGAATGAGAGTCATGAGAGGAAGAGAATGCACGATTGTGAAGGTGATTAAGGGTTGCTAAACAACATTAAGCTGGGTAACGTAATTAAGTAATTTAAGTATAATTTATCTATATTATTACTATTTCAAATGTTTATAAATTCGTAATTCACTCATACGAGGTCCAAAAATCTTGAAATCAGACATATTGGATTCGTAGCTGCGAAATATACAATCTGGAATTAGTTCAGGATTTTACGGAGTCAGTTAGAATTCTAGATTAAATTGTACATGGTTTGATTTAGTTCAAATCTGGATGTTTGGCAATTTAAAAAATCAAGGTGAGTAAATCTTACTCAATTGAATAACTAGTTTTATTTTAAAATGTTAAAAATTATTTATTGATTGGATGAATTGATAAATTTTCATTTTCATTTGGATGTTATATCATATATAGTAGTATATATATTAGTAGTTGGATTGAATATTCCCACCGATTGGAGAGGATGGGACACTATGCGCTTCGCATAACAGCGGACAACCCTATATTACCGCGATTTCTGCCTCGAAGCGAGATTGGTACTTTATGTTACATAACATCTATGGATGCAGGGAAACAGATCGGAGGGATCCAACTGGATTCCTCAAATATATTGATTATTTTTCATATATAGTAATATATGATGTGATTTAATCTGTTATGGATTATTGTGTAATATGATATATAAGATGCTATAGTAGCACTGGCCCTAATTTTGGTATTTTAAATACCATTAATAATATTTTTGAAATTTAAAAGGGAAATTCAAAGGCGAATTTGGAAATGATTAAAATTTTATATTGAATTTTGGATTATTTAAAAAGGATTTGATTTGGATAAAATAAATGATTTGATTTTGGGATTTGTGCTTATCTATTTTAGATTATATTTTAAGTAGAGATTTTAAAATAATTTATATAAGGAAATTTAAATAATGGATTTAAAGTGGCATTTTTGAAATATGGAAAAAAGTCGAAATCAATATTTAAAGTGGGTTTGAAAAATAAAGAGGATGTATGAAGGGATGGGTTTATAAATGAAATCTTATAAATGAAATTATTTTATAAACAAGTGAAACTAGAAAGGAGTTTATAAAATTTATAAACGATTATATAAATAAAGTGAAGTGACTATCACTCGATAAATTGAAAATATAAATTTACAATGTGAATTTATATCAAAATATGGAAAACGGGTTTTGGAAAAAGAAAAAATAGTGGATTAATGGTTATAAAATTGAAATGTATCAATGTGATATGAATCGAGAGGGATTTGTAAATTGAAAATTGGTAATATCGGATTTTAAAAATAGTTTTTTGTCGAGAAATTAAGTTTGTTTTTAAATGGTATTTTTATTTACTAGACTATATAGTTAAAGCTTTTTTAGTATTTAAATATTTCAAAAAGTGGATTATTCAAATATTTAATATTTATTGAAATGAATTCAAATTTTTATAATAAGCTTTGTAAATCGATTAGTTTTATTTAAAAGTGAATTTGAAATGAGTTATCGATGTTATTTAAAGTGTGTTGATATTTTAAGTAATTGCTTGAACGTGTTTTAAAAGAATAAATAAATTATTATTCTTTAAAAATACTTATCATATACATAGAGTTTTGAAATGATTGAAATTTATATATAAATACCCTAGAGATTTGTAAATAACGGATATAATTTTGATAAGAGGGATCTTATAAGAGATTTGGGAGAAAATGGAATTTCCAAAATGTTGTAATATGGGAACTTTGACAATGAATCCGAATTCATAAAGAAGTTATAAATTATTGGTTTGGATTATAAAAGAGTATAGTCGGTTTTGAAAATTGTAAAAATGAATTTATAAATAACTCCGAAGATTTATGAGATAAGTTATGAAATATTTCCTAAGTTTGATATTAAAATGATTTTGGAGAATTTGCCTATAAATATTCTCCTAAGTATTGAATAGAGGGTTTTAGGAAAATATTTTAAGTGTGAAATGACTTATATAGAAATATTTTTTCTAAGTCTTATAAAATTGGATTTGGAAATATTTCTACGTGTTGGAATGGTTAAAAAAATTATCATGTTATGGATATAAGTATTTGAAATTGTTTTCGAATATTGAAATATTGGAAGAGATTTGGACCTATATATCTTTGTAAAGAAATTTTGAAATAAATATTTTGGAAAATTTATAATATGGGCCTGTTGACTTCTCATGTGTGTTATTTGTTAGTTAAATAACTAACTATCAAATTTGGCCAAATTCATCAATCGTTTCGAAGATGCAGTGATCAGATTTAATTATCCGGAATCCACTTCGATTGGATTTGAGCATTGCGAATTGTGATATCGTAAAAACAATGAAAACGGTGATTTTGGAGATTCTTGTTCAAACCTAGAACAAATTGTATGGACAAATTCTATTATTGTGTTATTTCGTTAGGAAGGCAGTTTTAGCATTCCATGTATGAAATGATATTCTTAAGATAAACGTAGACTCAAGCCTCGTCAACCGAGAAATGACAAAAACAGGGAATGCAGTAAGGCCAAGTGGATCGCTCCTATTAGGGCGTGGTCATCCCAAAATCTTGACCAGTCACTATCTATTCACGAATGCTTTTGTAACGTCCCGCCTTTTCGCACGCTTTAAATCGACACACGAGTTAATTCAAACCATACGGAAGGGCGTATTGTTATGGGGTAAATCAGAAAAACAAGAAAGAAATAAAAACAAAACAGAATCTCACAACGGAAGGATAAAATATAATAATCAAATATACAGTTTATAAAGCATTTGATTATATTTATATAATACATATCAGAGTTACACATACCAATAATAATGCAGCGGAACAGTATTGAGTGTAGTGCAATAATATAAATAATAATAATACAAATCTTCGTCTTCGTCCTCCAGAGCTAATCTTCAGATCCTGAAATGCTCGGACTGACCCGAGCGAATTGAAAAGATAAAACATTCGAGTCAGAACTAAAAGATCTTATGTAAGTTAAATCAACAGGAATAAATGTGAGTGCAGTAACATAAAAGATGCTCGGGATTTACATCTCTTAAGGATCCGTTAAACTATTTACTATGTAGTATATTTCGCTATTATAATAGTGTCTATAGTAAAATAAACTTACTTTTTTCTTAGCATTAAGGGGTTACCCATATAGCCCTTAACACGTAATAGTCCCAGTAGTCCATCCAGTATCAGCGCATCTCCAGATCAAGAGACTACCCTAAATACTCCACGGGCTACGGGAGAAAACCAAACTCGTACAAGGCGCGATATGGTAGGTGACACGACACAACTAGACAATGCCAAGGTAGATATACCAATTATGCTTCCGGGTCGGTGGTAACACGTAGCGCGCAGCTACCGCCCACCTCGGACAAACTCCCCCAAATCAAAGAAATCAAAAGTGAAGGTGGCCACCGAATTAATCCAAAGTCAGAGTATAGTATCGAAGGGAAGTGTCTGCTCAAAGGTGCTACCTTATTAACCCATCGATCGCTCATGTTTTAGCCACCTTATGCCAACTCACGGGAGTTGGGTCCACGTATTTACCTCATAGGAAATGCCGCCACCATCTTACTTCATTCTGGTATCTCCACCATATATACGGTTGTTAAAGTGGTTTTCGGAGTTGGCAGAGAGTATGACAACTTCCGATCCCGGTCTCTTCAACAACCAAACGTTATTATAACACCGTGGTCTTTAAAAATAGTTTATACTTTAAATCCAGAATATAATTATCCATTTCAAACCCATAAATACGATATCATTTCCATTTCCAAAACAACTCATTTTGATATTATTTTATAAAAACGCAAATCGATAATATCATTTTTATTTCAAATATATTTCTTTTCCAAAATCATACTGCTTTAAAATTTATAATATCTGGAGACCAAACATTTGAATTATAACTTCCAAAACATAATACTTCGAAATTCATAGTTTTAAAACCATAACCTCTAAAACTTGAATGGTTTGGATATTAACAGTATGTAAAATAGTTTATTTTAAATTACTTTATAAAGTAAATAATTTCCACGCCTTTCCCATTTATTCACTTTAAATTAAGTCTAAACCCATAAATCTAGGTTCTCTTTCAATTTCAATAAAACACTTCGATTCTAATATATTTCAAACTTTGAGTTTTTAACAATTTCAAAACTAAGGTTGGAAATTTTCTATTCAACCATTCATTATTCTATATTTTAATCTAAAATATTTACATAATAAATCCATAATCATTTTAAATAAAACTCAAATTACTAACAACTAAATATTTCCTTCAATTTATTTATACTAGAAATATTCATTTGAATTATCCTGAATAAAAATCCAGTTATAAATATCATACCTTTAAATTTCCAATCTTAATAAGTTTACATCAACTTATGGAGTTAAATTTTAAAATAAGCTCAATTCCAAATAAATTTCCGATTTATCTTCCAATCTTAATTGATTTGAATCCTTTAAAACTCTATATATATACAATATCTTAAATCTGTACTAAATCATATAATATAAATTATCAAACTCCATTATTCAACTTATTCATTTTTATTTAACAGATTTATACATAGCTTAAATTCAACAATTTAACTATATATGTATATATAAAATAATATTTATAAAATATCAAAATTTAATATTTATTAAACCATATCCTATCCAAACCATAGAAGTCATTTTCAAAATAATCATACATACATACATACATACATACATACATACATACATACATACATACATACATACATACATACATACATACATACATACATACATACATATATATATATATATATATATATATATATATATATACCGACGGTGTCTGTATAAAATTTTCTATCGTATGGTCAAGTGATACGGATATTTTTCATTTCAATCCGTAATTTAAAATAAAAATTACGGTTATATATCATTTCAAACCGTAATCCCGAATGAAATGAAATGCATAACAACTTGTAGTTAATATAAATAAATTAATATAAATAAACATCCATTCATCCATCAAAATCATACATCCGTTTATCACAATCATCATCCAAATTCGAACAATATATCAATATATAACAGGTGATAAATAACTAGTATCAACTATCAGTTTATATTCAAAAACAAATTATAACTGTTTAACTGGTAGTTTATATGCAATAAAAAATAAATATAAATTTAACTGGCAGTTAATATGCAATAAATAATAAATAACAATTTAATTAAATAAATGTAATTAACTGAGATGATGATTAAAAATAGGCCAAACAAACATAAATAAATTTTCAAATCACATCGTATATCAATTTAACAAACATAAGAAATTTTAGAAGTTGTGAGTGGGTTAAAACACTCACCTTTTGAATTTAAATTGAATCTAAATTCAATTTAAATCCAAAAATTTGACAGTCTCCAAATCCATCCAAACCAACGCCAAAATGTCTGGAATTCTGATACAATCCCAGCAAAATAAACGGCGCGTGAATCCGAGATCGTACGCAAAAGTTATGAAAATTGGAAAATTATGGTCCTTGGTCGACTTCGGGTTCGACTTTGGTGCTCCGCCTCAAATCCCCGGTGCTTGCTTGGAGTTTTTGCCAAAACGACCCGCAGCGACCCGAGTCATTTTCTTCCTGACACGAAGTAGATACCGCGTTTTTGCCTCTGAAACTCGAAGCGTGACTCGAAGTGGCTGCAGATCCGCAATTATTTTTTTTGAAATTGAAATTAATTTTTTGGAATTTGGGAATTAGGTTTTTTTTCTGCCATTGGAATGCGGAGTTGAGAAGGAGATGTACGTACAGACCAATGAAAATAAGGAGTGGCTAGGGTTTATGAAAGGATATTTATAGGCAAATTTGAAATAGAATGGATATGATAAGATAGATGTACACCCTAACGACAAAATGGCCCAAAAAGCCCGTTCTGACTCCGGAATGAAAGTGGGTCAACCCATATATCAAAATAGGTGTTTTAAAATAATTTAAACGCGATGGAAAAGGTTTCAGGTCCAAATTCCATCGTATGAAGAAGTTACGCTAACAACAAAATTTTCAAATCGATTTCAATTGCATAAATTTCAAGGCGTTTCGAGTCCGTACGATCAAACGACAAGTCCGATCGCTACGAAACTTGAAACACTATTATAATTCACCGTTACGGATCTGATGAAACTGGTTTCGTCGAAATCTGAGTCATTGGCCAAAATGGCTATTTTTTTTATTAATTAATTAAATTAATAATTAATTAAAAAAATTCAATTTTTAAATTTCAACCTTAAAATTGATAGATTTTTCACTTTATATTTCTCAATCAAATTACAATGTTTTAACCAAATTAAAAGTCAATTTAAAGTTGATAAATTTAACAAATTTCAGTGTTTATCTCAAATTCATTGAATTTAGAAATTGTAAATTAAATTTTCCAAATTTCATTTAATTTCCTTTCATTCTATTATTCAGTCTATTGTTATCAAAAGATGCAATTTACATTGGTTTGTATCTATTGCATTAATATTCTCAAATTTTCTTCGTAATTGTCATTAACGTAGTATTTTAATATTAAATTCCACTTATTCGAGTCTTATTGAATTTTATATTTCAAATAAATAAACAATTTTCGTTTTATAACTAAAATTAACATTTATTATGTCTTGTAGAATTATCATTTCAAATGACCAATCACATCTACCATAACTGCACAAATTATAAACTAGTAGATTTTTGTCATTTTTAATCCCTTAGATACTTAATATAGCTAAAAGCAAATTCACATATGATTTTAGTGTCAATTATTCCAGTAAATACAGTGTTCAAATGTCAACTGCAATTAATCCAATTAATTGCAAATTAATTCCAATAAATTTGATTTTATTCGAATACAACTTAACATTCACTCAATTATTACTCAACTAACATAGTTAACATTATTTCATATTTAATTACATAAATATTTATATATACATCTTAGATTTGTATCAACGGTTATACATAAAAATATGAATCTGGTCAAGTACGCGTATTAGTTAAGGTTTTCAACTCAATTAACAAAATTTCCTAAGTCAAATCCCTTTTTACCAAATTTGACAATCCCTAACCATTTGTACTACATCTCATATTAATGTAATACTTATTAGATTTTATTTCAAATTAACGTACAACTTAATTTCCCTTAATTGAGATCTGGTTCCCAATTTTTTTTTATTTAACATACTAAATGAATAAATAACCTAAATAAATGGTCACCTACTTACTTCTTTTATTTATAAGTTCACTGCTCACCCACCCAGGTATAAATTCCATATATAACACTAATTAATTTCCATTAACACTGCATTATCCAATTGTCATAAATTTGTTCAATATATACTCTTGTTTACTTAAAAATAAATTTATGTTTTCCATAAATTCTCATTCACTCTTCCATTACGAAATTAAAAATCATTAAGAAATGTTTATTATCAAAACAACATTAATTTATTACCTTTCACATCCCACTATAAATCAGTGTAACCATTAATACCACACATATTATAATTCCTTACACCATACCGATCTTATTTAATTACCATTAACTATCTATTTTGTACAATAGCTAAATGTTTACATTTGTTACTTATATTTAGTTTTATAGCCAAGCATAGCATGTTTAGATTCAATGAATTGGAGTTTCACTAAGATTGTTGACACTTAACTTGTATTAACATTGTCTCAGTTTAAATTTAGTTATTATTCCATTATAAAATTGCAACACTTTATTTCTTTCAATATTAACTCATAAAATATTATTAAAACCACAAAATTAAAACATCAAAAATTTATGGGTCGTTACACTCTCCCCACTCAAAACTTTTCGTCCCCGAAAAGGAAAAAAAAAGGGGAAAGAAGAAATAATAAATCAATATATCTCACTTAAAATATTAAAAACAAATAAGTTTACATAAGAAAATAATTTAAAATAAAATATACCAATTCATACCCATTTAGATTTTTATATTTTTTTTAAACTTAAATTGTTAAAGTTTGTAACGTTTTTAAATTTTTCTAAGCCCAAAATTTTCGAAATTTTTTGGCAGAGTCTCCTTTGTACGGGAGGCTCGGGAGAAAATATAATATCAATAATACAATATACAACATATACTTTTCAAAATAATATATATCCACACTCGGGAAAAATAATATAATAGCGCTATACCATAATCCGAAAACGTACCTATTTGTCGGGCAATTTACGCTTAATTAAGAAACCAAAAGTAGTAGCAATTGCTTCCATAATCTGTATTTCACTTATATAATCCAAAAGAGTTAATAATTATACAAAATGAAATATTTAAGCGTTGTTTCAATCGATAACAAACAAATTCATACAAACATCAATCATTGCAACCACAGCATACAATCATCACATAAAATTAACACAAATCAATCAATCATACATATCAAACACAAATAGTTGTTCGGGTTCAAAACTTTTAAATTGCACGGAATGAAGAATAACTACTAGCGTATCATTTACTCAACAGCCTTAGATAAATCTAAATAGATTATTCATTCATCCAATCCAAATTTAAAGTATCTTAACCCAAAAAACCATAACCCAAACAACAACAAATCCAAACAACCATCAACTTTACTTATTATTAATTTCCTTTCATACCTTTGTTGTTTGATTTTCCTTTTATTTATACAATGAATTATTTTTTTAATTTACATTTATTTCTAACAAACTTTTGATTTCATTTATTCATTCAGTGTTTGTTTCATTTAATTTCACTTATTACTTACAATTATTCATTTTCATTAATTCAGGTCATGTAAGTTTCTTTTATTGTATTACATTTATGCATTTCTCCATTTCATTCTTTTATTTAATGCTCATTTAATTATAGTAACCCTTTTTAATTACACTTAAATTTTGAACCTTATAACATCAATTCTTATAAGTAAAGGATTTCATTAATTCATTTACTAAGGTTTGCAATCATTTATTTATATTACTTACTTTTTCTATTATATTAAATTAGTAGCATTTCAATCATACTTAAGTTTATAACCCTACACATCAATTCTTATTTATTAAAGAATTCCATTAATTATTTTCATTATCTCAAGTTAATTACTTGTATAATATCTATTACATTTTCTTATTCAAAATTTTCAACTTTTATATATTTTGGTAAGTTATATATATGCCTTTAAGAATGTAATTGAAAGTTATACACGTTTTTTTTCTCAATTCTTCTAATAATTTAATGGTTCAATAATTACATCTTTTTTATATAAGTTACAATTTCAAATTTACCTTTAATTATATTTACAGGAAATTATTGTCAAGGACAAAATTTCACAGCTTTTTAGCCTCAAGGACAGACATTCAATATTTTATCCTGAAGGACAACTTTCTGTAGGTATCGGTTTTTAGTTATTGATAGCAGTTTTTAGGTATCAGTTTATAGTTATCGGTAGCAGTTTTTAGGTATCAGTTTTTAGCTCGGTAGCAGTTTTGTTGTCCTTATGAATAATTTTGGAAAATGTTTGTCCTTATGAATAATTTTTAGAAAAATGTTTGTCCTTATGGTAAAAATACTGAGGTCGTGTCCTTGAGGCAAAAAATATACAAATATTTGTCCTTTAAATTAATTCTCCCATATATTTACTAATAGTAAAATTTCAATTATAACTTAACTTTCAACCATTAGCATCCGCACATGTCGGACTTGAATTGCTCAAAATATCATATTGTTAATTTAAATTTGGCAAAACTTAACATATACAGTAAATAAATCAATCACAGAATCACAGACACAGAGTAATACAATAATACGCAGCGGAATCAATAAATAGTAGTTCATGAAGCTACTATATAATCATCAGAGTTAGAAATAAAATACAGCAGAATGTCTCAAATACAGTGAAGTCTCCAATGCAACAAATGACTCCTCTGAACAAATCAAATGTAAGAGCTGAAAGCTATAACGATAGTTGGGTCTTTAAGCGAAGCTCCAAACTCCAAAGGTGAGTCCCAAATGCTGTATCACTCAGTCTGACCCGAGCGTAAAGCAAAACAAAAAACACTCGAGTCAGGATTTACATTCTTATATCAATAAATCCAACTCAAGTGAAATAACAACTGAAATACGGGTAACTCAAAGGATGTTTGGGATAACCATCCTCTAAGGATCCGTGAAACTAACGACAATGTAGAAATAGACACTATACACCGTGATCATTTCAAAACTTCAAAACCAGAGTATCATTTCCATTTTATATATATATATATATATATTTCCAAATTTTATCATTTTCAAAGTTACGATTCAAATCAACTCAATTTCCAATTTCAAATTTAACTAAATCTCAATTCAACAAATTTCAATTCAATTCAGTTCCTAATAAACAATTGCAAATTATATCAATTTCCAATGTAGAAATAAATCTCAAAATAAACCGTTTAAATTCCAATATATTTCAAAGTCTTAATATTCACATTTTCAAAGCTAAATTTCATAGTTTCATATGTCCTGATTTAACTTTATTATTATTTAATCTTGAAATATTCCCTCGTTAAAATTCAATATCATTTAAGTAACCTTAAATTACATCTTACTAAGTATCTCCTTTAATTTATTTTAACATGGAATATTCATTAAGTCACTTAAATCCAAAAATCCTATTAAAATCATATCTTTAAATTTCAATTTCCATAATTCCAAATCGATGTTTATTTACTAAGATTCTTAATTACATACAATTTCAAATACATTTAAATTTATCTTCCCAGCATTAACTTATTCAAATTATTACCAAAATCTATAAATTTAAATAAGTACTTGAGCATATTATATGTATTAAATCAATGTCCATTTAATTAAATATTATTATTAAATCTATATATTATATTTCCAAATAATAGGTTTAGAAAATAATCCTAGTTTCCAAATCAACATAATTTCGGTGATGAGTGCACGCATCATCGACATTGATTTCCGAGTTTCAAAGTGGGGGAGAGGCCACTTTAATAGCTTCACTATGCGAGTGATTTTGTGAAACCTTATTCATTTAAGTAAAAAAATGTTCTTCCAAACTTTATTCATTTAAGTAAAAAAATTCGATTTTTAAATTTCAATCTTAAAATTGACAGATTTTTCACTTTCTATTTCTCAATCAAATTACAATGTTTTAACCAAATTAAAAGTCAATTTAAAGTTGATAAATTTAACAAATTTCAGTGTTTATCTCAAATTCATTGAATTTAGAAATTGTAAATTAAAATTTCCAAATTTCATTTAGTTTCCTTTCATTCTATTATTCAGTCTATCATTATCAAAAGATGCAATTTACATTGGTTTGTATCTACTGCATTAATATTCTCAAATTTCCTTCGTAATTTTCATTAACGTAGTATTTTAATATTAAATTCCACTTTTTTTAAAATCTTACCCTTGTTATTCGAGTCTTATTGAATTTTATATTTCAAATAAATAAACAATTTTCATTTTATAACTAAAATTAACATTTATTACATCTTATAGAATTAATCATTTCAAATGACCAATCACATCTACCGTAACTGCACAAATTATAAACTAGTAGATTTTTGTCATTTTTAATCCCTTAGATACTTAATATAGCTAAAACCAAATTCATATATAATTTTAGTGTCAATTATTCCAGTAAATACAGTGTTAAAATGTCAACTGAAATTAATCCAATTAGTTGCAAATTAATTTCAATAAATTTGATTTTATTCGATTACAACTTAATATTCACTCAATTATTACTCAACTAACATAGTTAACATTGTTTCATATTTCATTACATAAATATTTATATATACATCTTAGATTTGTATCAACGGTTATAGTTAAATATGTGAATCTTGTCAATTACGCGTATTAATTAAGGTTTTCAACTCAATTAACAAAACTTCCTAAGTCAAATCCCTTTTTACCAAATTTGACAATCCCTAACCATTTGTACTGCATCCCATATTAATGTAATACTTATTAGATTTATTTCAAATTAACGTACAACTTAATTTCCCTTAATTGAGATCTGGTTCCCAAATTTTTTTTTGTTTAACATACTAAATGAATAAATAACCTAAATAAATGGTCACCTACTTCTTTTATTTATAAGTTTACTACTCACCCACCCAGGTATAGATTCCATATATAACACTACTTAATTTCCATTAACACTGCATTATCCAATTATCATAAATTTGTTCAATATATACTCTTGTTTACTTAAAAATAAATTTATGTTTTCCATTAATTCTCATCCACTCTTCCGTTACGAAATTAAAAATCATTAAGAAATGTTTATTATCAAAATAACATTAATTTATTACCTTTCACATCCCACTATAAATCAGTGTAACCATTAATACCGCACATATTATAATTCCTTACACCATACCGATCTTATTTAATTACCATTAACTATCTATTTTGTACAATAGCTAAATGTTTACATTTGTTACTTATATTTAGTTTTATAACCAAGCATAGCATGTTTAGATACAATGAATTGGAGTTTCACTAAGATTGTTGACACTTAACTTGTATTAACATTGTCTCAGTTTAAATTTAGTTATTATTCCATTATAAAATTGCAACATTTTATTTCTTTCAATATTAACTCATAAAATATTATTAAAACCACAAAATTAAAACATCGAAAATTTATGGGCCGTTACAGCTTTCGGGGACCAAAAGGTAGGGTGATCATTTTCGGTACCAGTAGTCAAATGCTAGGCCAGTCTTGTATTCCCCGGGTACCAGATCTTCTTGTCAAACCCCTGTGCATTTTATCTAGAAATGCACCATCGGAAGGTTAGATATACAATAATTCTCCAATAAGCGCTGTACGGTATTGGTTATGCCCAACTATTCTGAAAAGTTAGATGCAAGCATTTTAGCTATTTTCTATAGACACTATTATAATATCTGATTATTTTGATATACAGTGTCTTGGTTATCGTAAGGTAAAAGCCCGTCGTGTTTATATGTGGCATGGTCTTACGAGATACCTTTGTTTTCCATGGATTTTGATAACAACAATAATTCAAATTGAGTGTGTTTTCTCACGCCGGTTTTCGAGACTGACTCGGGTGTTATTTTATAATGCTCAGGTCAGACCGAGTATTACAGATTCAGGTTAGGATGCTATGGAGATCAGGAGACGAGTTGGAGGAGCCTCAGGAATATTCCACGTACTTGATTATATTCTGCTTTGTGTGTATGCTGTATATTCAGCACATGTGAGGACAAGTTATTATAACTATTCAGATCGATATTGTTGACTGTTGTACTCTAATGATTGCATAAATATTAATTTTTACAGTTTCATTTTGTAATTAGATCTGTTATTATATATTAAATATTTTTCCACTGCGATTGTGAGATTCTATGTATTGTTTCTATTTCTTCTTCAATCTCTTCTTTTTCTTTACCTCTAGCAATCGGTTTTTCTGGCACTTGAATATTCGACATGTTATACAATGAATGTATTAATGTCAATTTTCGAGGGTCGAAAATTCCAGGTCGCTACACGTGGTATCAGAGCTTAGGTTGAGTGAATACCTAGGCTTTGGTGGGGATTTCTCATTAAAGATAGGGTCAGTGGTACCCTAGAATTAGTTTGAGTGTATAATAGATATGAGCACGTATTTGTTGGTGAATATGAATTGTTTTATATTGCGTTGACTTATCGGTTGAGTGTTTATGAATTCTGGCCGGTACGGTCTGGACAATGGTATCGATAGGGGTTTCTAAACTCTGAACAAGTTAAATCGGCATAGTATTGTTTGAATGTGGGTAAACGAAATAGTTTTACCAAAATTATATTTTAATATGAAAGAAATAATCTTCTAAAATTTTTATAGTATATTGATGTGTTTGGTTATTATTATTATAACCAAAACAAGATTATAAATTAAAATGGTCATATATAACAAAATTAAAAGGTATAAGTATGACTTATACAAATGAGTTAAAACTAAAATTTGATTAAAACCAGAATTTGGAAATTTATATCCCGGAAAATTCAGAAATGTTTTCCAAGTGTGTTGAAATAAATAATGGTAATATTATTGTGGATATGTATTTGAATAGAAAATGTTTGTAAACGGATTTTGAAAGTGGTAAGGCACTGAAATCACTTCAGACGTTGAAAAATAACCCTGGTGATGACTGCAACATCATCAACATTCATTTTTTATGTTTCTAAGTGATGGATTGCTACCACGGTAACTTAATATGGAGATTTTTATTTGGTAAACAGGTGTTGTTTTGGAAATTCTGAAGGAATTGTTTTGAATAAAACCAAGTTGATTTTGAAAATTCTAAGGAAATGGTTTGTTAAACCAATATATATATTATGATTGCAAAATGATTTGAAATAAATTTGGGTGGTTGAATCCTAGAATATTCATTTGATGGTTTTGTGAAACCGGAAAGAAAATTAGTTTTTGAACTTAAAAGTTGAGAATGATATTAATAAGGAGAGAAAGCGTGAAAACTAAATTTTAGAATTGAATTTTAACTTAAGTAAGTTAAAATGAATTGTATGAATTGAAATTTAACTTGAGATAAGTTAAATAAAGTTGAATTGGATTGGAGATGATATCAAATTGAAGTTACTATAATTTTGAATAGTAAAGTGGTAATATAACTATAAGTTATAATTATTGAATGGAATGAACCCTAGAATGGAATTTATGAAATTGTGAATAATCGGTTGTATAACTTATAAACCTAAGGAAATGAAAAGTGGAATCCAAGTTAGGATGGTTTAATATTTTGTTTGAAAGGAATGAAAATCTGAATTTGAATTATAAAAATGAAGTTAACTCAGGATGATTTAAATGAGATGATTTTTGAATTGAAAGTTAACTTAAGTTAAGTAAAATGGAAGTAAACTAATTAGATAAATTAATTTATGGATTTGATATTGAAATAAAAATAGGTTTTTGAAAAATGGGGCTTGAGTTATAAATAAATTCAACTTAAGTGACAAGAATGGAAATTCAACCTAAATGTGAACAAATTGAACATGGTTTAAAGGATTGTTTTATAAAAATTAGGTTTTTAGTAAGTGCAAATGAGTTAAATTATGTTTTGGAGTATTGCTTGATTTAAATCAAGTAGGAATTTAAGTTATAAGCTGAATATGAACTTGACTAATGGTATGAATGTTTATAATAAACCTTAAGTGATAATTTTAAGAAATGGTTTGTTACTGAATTAACATGGAATGAAATGTTGTTCAATATAAAATGGATTGTTTGTAGTTTATTTGAAATTGGATAAATGAAAATCGACTTATATGTAAGCGAATTAAATATATTTTGGAATGTTGTCGAATCAAATAGAAATGGAGTAAAATGGTGATGAATTAAGTTATATATGAATTTGATTTAAGTGTAAACTGAATATGGATGGAAATATTATTGATAAGAATGAAAGTCAATTTATGTAACTAATTTATGAGATGATTCATAAATAAATTGGCATGGATTGGTTTTTTGTGAATATAAAATTGAGAAAACAAGATTTTGTGAATAAATTGAGTGCGGATTAATAAAAAGTTGATTTTGAATCAATTCAAAATAGCTAAAAACTGGCATGATTATTTTATTAAATGAATATCATTGTATCACATGAATTGAACTGTCATTCGACATAAACGGAAGTAAACAAAATTTTGTGAATCAATGGAAAGTGAATAGATTGATTAGAACCAATTTGTAATGGATATGAAGGTAATGTGTGTAAATATGTATTGAATGCTAGTAAATTGTTTGTGAATCTTTCGAATTGAATGAAATGGTTTATAAATCGATTAATAGTAACAAAATAAATGTTGGAACCCTGTAATTGCCTTACAATACATGTAGAATATGTTGGTTTATGCAAATATTGTGTTTAACTAGGGAAATGTCTGAAACGTTACTAAATTTCATATTTTTTGGGACTTACTTGTTTAAATTGAGTAAGTACAGGTACAAGAAGACCACTTGGCTATATTTTGGTTGCGCGATTGCATATAAATTGAGCGAGCTTGTTTGATAACACTAAAATAGGGTACGCTTACGAATTTAGCGCGTGGAAATAAAAATATTGTTTTATATTACATTTTCTAGCCATGAGAGCCACTGTATATCTTTTTATTGTATTCTTCATATTGCAAAAGGCTCTCCGTACAAGAAAGAATCTGCTAAAAAATTTCAAAAATTTAGGATGTTAGAAAATTTTTGAAATTTTTTGGAAAAGTTTTTGCTAACTTAAATCGGATTTGCAACTTTAACTTTAAATAAAGTATTTTGATTTAGAAATGGAACCTAAAATTAAAGGGTTTAGGAAAGTGAATTGTAGGGTTTTGACTAAGTAGGTTTTAGATAAGTTAATGGGTTTGGAACATTTTCGCTACTTAGCAATTTCGAGGATGAAATTCTTTTAAGGGGGAGGAATGTAATGACCCGTAATTTTTTCCATTTGATTTAAATATTTAAATGGTTTTAAATATTGGATTTATAATATAAGTTGATTTTGTATATGAAAATTTTGGTTGAAATTATAGAATGGATTTAAAATTTCAAATATAGCGATTTATCGTAATATGAATAGTGCAAATAATTGGAATTTGAGCTGAATATGAATCGAAATGATTTCTAATGTTGATATAAATATTATTTGAATTAGAATTGAGCGAATAAGTTTTTAAAACTGAAATTTCAAGTGATTCGATAAATTTTTGAAGTCATCGATTTTATCGACGTGTCAAAATAGCAATCCATAGCATAGTCTCGGAATTCGACGAAACTAGTTCCATTGGATCCATAATAGTGTATTATTATCGGATTTAAAATTTCATAGCGTTTGGAGTTACCGTTTGGTCGTATGGGATATAGACGCGTTAAAATTAATATCGAAAATTTAATATAATAATTGGGTTGAAAAAGCTATCTTCTCCATACGATCGAATTGGGGATCGAGACTTGTTCCATTGCATTTGGAATAGGATTATAACATTTGGAATGCCAGGCGGCATGTTTACACTGGACTCCGTAATTCCATAGCTAGATAATTTGAATTTTTAATTATATATTTTCGTTGATTTAACCTCTCACCCTTATCCTTTCATTCGAGCCGCACTTACTTGTACATCAACCTATCGCCTACATAGTTGCCTTCTTACCCATTTAAATATCGCATTTCCACTCTTCGTTCTCAAACGCAAAGGAAAAAAGGAAAACGTTGAAACAATTCAAATGCAATCAACGACCGTAGATAAGCGGAACCACCAGAGGCCTCATGAGGCATTCGGGTCTGAAGAGGAAATGTGCGAGGCATTGAGGCGGAGGGATTATGCGGTGGAGATCACCTGGTGTTCATTGTAGAGGAGGCTAGGGCGGCTTGACTAGGACAGAAAAAGGGGTTCTATTTTGGGTGATTTGTTCGGAGCTAGGGTTCGTGACTGGTGGCATGAGCCAGGGCAGGGCTGGACCATGCTTAGGCAATGTCGAGGTGGTCTCTGATGGCCACGCGGAGGAGTGGCATGTTAATGAAGTAGCTATTGAATAAGAGGCCTGGGAGGAAGAGAACACGCGATTGTGAAGGTGATTAAGGGTTGCTAAACGTCATTAAGCTGAGTAACGTAATTAAGTAAATTATATATAATTTATTTAAATTATTATTATTTCAAATGTTTATAAATTCGTAATTCATTCATACGAGGTCCAAATATCACAGAATCAGTCACATTGGATTTGTAGGTACGAAATATACAATATGGAATTAGTTTGGGATTTTTTGGAGTCAGCCGGAATTTTAGTTTAAATCGAACGTGGTTCGATTTAATTCAAATCTAGATGTTTGGCAATTTGAAAATCAAGGTGAGTAAATCTAACTCATTTGGATAACTAATTTTATTTTAAAATGTTAAAAATTATTTATTGATTGGATGAACTGATAAATTTTTATTTTCAGTTGGATGTTATATTATATATAGCAGTATATATATTAGTAGTTGGATTGAATATTCCAACCGATTGGAGAAGATGAGACACTATGTGCCCTGCATAATAGCGGATGACCCTATATTACTGCGATATCTAGCCTCGAAACGAGATTGGTAATTTATGTTATATAACATTTGTGGATGCATGGAAATAGGTTGGAGGGATCCAACTAGATTCTTCAAATATATTGATTATTTTTCATACAGTGATATATGATATGATTGAATAATCTATTATGAATTATTGTGTAATTTGATATATTGGATGATATAGTAGCACTGGCACTAATTTTGGTATTTTAAATACCATCAATTAATATTTTTGGTATTTAAAAGGGAAATTCAAAGGCAATTTTGGAATTGATAAAACTTTTATATTGAATTTTGGATTATGTTAAAAGAATTTGATTTGGATAAAATAAATGATTTGATTTTGGGATTTGTACTTATCTATTTTGGAAGATATTTTAAATAGAGATTTTAAAATAATTTATATAAGGAAATTTGAATAATGGATTTAAAGTGGTATTTTTGAAATATGGAAAAGAAGTCGAAATCGATATTTAAAGTGGGTTTGAAAAATAAAGAAGATGTATGAAGGGATGGGTTTATAAATGAAATCTTATAAATGAGATTATTTTATAAACAAGCGAAAGGGTTAGAAAAATAAAGAATATTATGAAGGGATGGGTTTATAAATGAAATCTTATAAATGCGATTATTTTATAAACAAGTGAAACTGGAAAGGAGTTTATAAAATTTATAAACGATTGTATAAATAAAGTGAAGTGACTATCACTCGATAAATTGAAAATATAAATTTACAATGTGAATTTATATTAAAATATGGAAATCGGGTTTTGGAAAAAGAAAATAAATAGTGGGTTCTATTTTTGAAACGTGAGAATTATTGTGAATTTTAAATATAGTCGATCTGATATGAATCGAGAGGGATTTATAAATTGAAAACTGGTAATATTCGATTTTAAAAATAGATTTTTTGTCGAGAAATTAAGTTTGTTTTTAAATGGTATTTTTATTTATTAAACTATATAGTTAAAGCCGTTTTTAGTATTGAAATATTTCGAAAAGTGGATTATTCAAATATTTAATATTTATTGAAATGAATTCAAATTTCTATAATAAGCTTTGTAAATCGATTAGTTTTACTTGGAAATGAGTTATGAATATTACTTGAAGTGTGTTGATATTTTAAGTAATTACTTAAACGTGTTTTAAAAAAAATATTATTCTTTAAAAACACTTATCATATATATAAAGTTTTGAAATGATTGAAATTTATCTATAAATCACCTTGAGATTTGCAAATGGGGTTTATTTAACGAATATGATTTTGATAAGACGAATCTTATAAGGGATTTTGGGAGAAAATGGAATTTCCAAAATGTTGAAATATGGGAACTTGGAAAATGAATCTATATTCATAAAGAAGTTATAAATTGTTGGTTTGGGTTATAAAAGAGTATAATAGATTTTGGAAATTATAAAAGGGAATTAATAAATAATTCCGGAGATTTATGAGATAAGTTATGAAATATTTTCTAAGTTTGATATTAAAATGATTTTAGAGAATCTGCCTATAAATATTCTCCTAAGTGTTGAAAAGAGGGTTTTGGGAAAATATTTTAAGTGTGAAATGAATTTTAAATAAATATATTTTTTCTAAGTCTTATAAAATTGGATTTGGAAATATTTCTAAGTGTTGGAATGGTAAAAAATATACTGTTATGGATGTAAGTATTTGAAATTATTTTCGAATATTGAATATTGGAAGAGATCTGGACCTATATATCTTTGTAAAGATATTTTGAAAAATTTATAATATGGGCCTGGTGACCGCTTATGTGTGTTATTTGATAGTTAAATAACCGAGTATAAAATCTTACCAATTTCGTTAATCGTTTTGAAGAGACCGGGATTGGATTTAATTATCCAAAAACCACTTCGATCCGATTTGAGCGTTACGAATTGTGATATCGTGAAGACAATGAATGCTATCATTGCATTGTTATGGTTAGAAGGCAGTGTTAGAATTTTAAATATGAAATGCTATTCTTAAGGTAAACGCAGCCTCAAGCCTCATCAATCGAGAAATGACAAAAAAAGGTATGCAGCAGGGCCAAGTGGATCTCGGTGTGGTCATCCCAAGATCTAGACCGGTAATTATATATTCATGAATGCTTTAGGGGCCCAAAAGGTGGGGTGATCATGTTCGGTACTAGTAGTCCAGTGCTAGGCCAGTCTTGTGTGGTAAGGGTACAAGATGTTCTTATCAGACTCCAGTGCATTTTATCTAGAGATGCACCATCAGAAGGTAGTTCCTTACTTTGTCATAGTATGGGATACATTCTCCAATAAGCGCTGTATGGTTTTGATTGTGCCCAACTATGCTGAAACGTGAGATGCAAGCATTTCAGATACTTTCTAGTTTATTTTCTATAGAACTATTATAATATTAGATGATTTTGATATAAAATGTTTTGGTTATTTTAAGGTAAAAACCCATCGTATTATGTGTGATGTGGTCTTATGAGATACCTTTGTTATCAAAGGATTTTGACAACGGTAATAATTAAATTCTCGCGCTGGCTTTTCAGACTGACTCGGGTATTATTTTATAATGCTTGGGTCAGACCGAGTATTATAGATTCACGTAAGGATGTGCTATGGAGCTCAGGAGACGAGTTGGAGGAGCCTCAGGCGTATTCCACGTACTTGGTTATACTCTGCTGTGTGTGTATGTTGTATATTCAGCACATGTGAGGACAAGTTATTATGACTGTCTGGATTGATATTGTTGACTGTTGTACTCTGATGATTGTATAAATATTAATTGTTACAGTTTCTTTTTGTAATTGGAACAATTATTTTATATTATATATTTTCCGCTGTGATTGTGAGATTTTATGTGTTGTTTCGATTTCTTCTTCTATCTCTTCTTTTTCTTTACCCCTAGCAATCGGTATTTTCGGCACTAGATTATTCGGCATGCTATATAATGAACGTATTAATGTCGATTTTCGAGGGTCGAAAATTCAGGGTCGCTACAGTTTAGAGAAAATATTTTAAAATGTAAGAATAAGTAAAATTATAATAATAAGGATTAATATAAGTAAATTTAAAAATGAAAAGATGGATTTAACTTTATAAAGTATAAAAGTTAACCAAGATACAAGGATCACTCTAAGATCCAACATATTTTCTAAGGATTAGGCTTTCGGTGGCTTATGAAATGATGGAAGAATGGAAAATGTGATTTATGGGCATTTTGGCTCATAGCCATCTCTTCTTTTATTTTTATTTCATTTTACTTTATATACACGCTTTTCTCATTTATATTTTCATATTCTCAACTTCATTTTTACTTCACTCAAGAGGATTTAAAATTTTAGCTTGGATTTTGCATTTTCAATTATCCGATAAGGTGAGAACTTTAATCCTTTTTCTTACTTTTAGAAAATAAACGAATGTGTGAAATCTTTAACCTTTGTCTAGTATTCCTGTGTAACTAAATGATGTGTTATTAGTAGTATTTTTTTATGATACATATGTTTATATAATTGTTTAGATCTAAATTTGTAAAAAAAATTGTTTAAAATGTATGTGAATGTTCACTATAAGCAAGATATGCACACATACATTAGGTACAGGTCAATTTCTTCTCCTTCTTCTTTACTTGCACTCTATCTAGTGAAGAAATCATTTTGATCTCATAATTCAAAAATACATATCACTCAAACCATTCAATTTTAGCCAAAGCAATCAATTGGAAAGTTTTTCAAGGTAGTGTCTAGTCTTTTTTAAAAATAATCGGGTGTAGTTTCGTTAGGTATGGTGGTTGTAATGTGTCAATTGCAGTAAATGGTTAAATGGTGTCATTTTTTTGTAGCGTATAAATTGATGAACGGAGTGTATGGTCGTTCGTCTCAGCAAATCATAAATTTTGAAGCAAGTCACATGAATTTAGGGCTTGGGGGTGTGTCGTAGAGGTGAGTTGTTCAGATTCCGACCATTTAGTAAATACTGGTAATATAGGGCTTTGAGGTGGAATGGTGGTGCTAGAAACAAACTTGGGGATGGTCAAGGCAGGGAAGGTGATCACGTAGTCGATGGTGGTCAGAGTTGTCACGTCGATCTAGGTTTAGGGTTTTAGGAGTTTTGTTTTGAGGTTTGAAATTGGCGACGGTAGCGGCACAGGGGAGCACTGGGCTGGCCTTGATTGGGTCAGGAGGTGAAGCATCGAGCAGGCGTTCGATTGATGATGGTGGTAGGGACTGGAAGTGGAGGTGGCGGTCTTGGTTGGTGATTGGTCGAGGGCTGGGTATGTTTGAGTTTTGTGTTGAACGGTCGAAATGGATTTAGGGTCATTGGAGGTTGATGGCGAGGGTAGGAACGAGTCGTGCATAGCAAGAGGAGTTTAGGCGTTGGTTTGGTGCAGCGGTTGAAGGTCGTCGTCGGCGGCGTATCACATCGTGCACGTTCATGCACTGCTTTTTCGCTCAAGGAGATTTTGTTTGGAAGTTTGAATTCGGTTTTTATTTTGGCAAGAAGAACTTATCTTTTTTCCGATTGGGTAGTGGGCTTTGCGGGACTAGCAACTATTTGGGTTTGGGTAGGAATTCATTAACTAGATTAGTTATTAAATTAGTTATTTAAGTTTTTAATGCTTTAAAAATGAATAACTCTCCTATGCTGAATCCGTTTAACATGTGGATTTCGACACTTAATTCGTATTTACTAGGAAAACAATTTAGTACAGTTATTTGAGAAATTTAACGAAGTGAAAAATATTGATAAGTTATTGGTGTTGGAATTTAATTACGATTGCATAGTTAAATAATTTTATTTCAGCACCGACATCCCATTAGCAGAATAAAACATAATTTTGCTATAATTAAATTATATAGATTATTGGACATCTATTTAGCATGTTCTGCTATTTTATTACTTGGGACATTTATTTATAGTCAGTTGACTTGGATAAATAATGTTTCGTCTGTCAATTTGGTAATTATAGATTTTATTTAAATATATGTTGCTTATGTAAATATTAGTGATATGACTTGTAACGTTGAACTAAAAATAAGTGTTGGCTTGTTTAAGTGCCATTTTGGTCGCTAAGCCACTTCCTAAATTTGAAAAGAAATGGATTAAAACTTACTTTAACTTTATAATATTTTAAAGTAAAGTATTTACTATATTTAAATGATAAAGTTACTTTATTACAAATAAATTAAATATTTTGTTAATGATATTTTATAGTTAATTAATTATATTTTTAGTGATGTTAAAATTAAATAATCATTTTATCTACATTATTTTAAGTTGAATAATTTATTTAATGACGGTGTTCAAGCTAATTTAATTAATCTAATAAGGTTTTTTAAAATAATAATGTTTTATAAAAGGTATAAATTATTTTATAAATGGAATTTTACTTAATAATTTTTTTTAATAAAAGAGTTTATAAATTAGAAAGAGATCTTAGAAATCTGATAAAAGAAGTTTGATTTGTAAAACATTGATTTTAAATGAATAATATATGGAGGTTTTGGAAACCATATACTTAACATTTACTTCATGGTAGGGAAACATCTAGCTATCCTAAAAAATAAGAATGTTGTTGACTCAAGGTGAGATGTTATAATATCCCAACTCGAGCGACTTCATTGTTATCCGAAGGATAGTTTTAGTTTGAAATTGAAGATTGATGTTTAGTGTATAAAATATTATTTTTCGTATATGAATTGGATCAATATTAAAAATCAGGTTTATGAAATTAATGAATAATCTTTCTTAATTATGGTGATATGGAAGCCTTTTTCCATATTTAACAATCAATGATAAGTGGTTTGGGTTTATGGGAAACAATATTTTGAATGACATTAATTTTTTTCTATTTAATATGATTTTGAAATAAGAAAGCTTTCTTATATGCTTTATGAATATTCTTATACTATTTTTTAAGTATATGGTTAAGCCTTATAATTATGGAAAGTAAAATGATTTGAGAGTATACTTATACTAATGATATAAGTATATGAATATTTTGTAAATAATTGAAGAGATTTAACTAGTGAAGGTTAATTAAAAAGGCTTAGTGTATTCCATATGAAATTATATCTATGCTTGATTGTTCATTTATTTGATAGCCAAATAGCCGATTTTCAAAATCTGGACCAATTTTTAACTCTAGAAATTTCTAGAAGAAACACGAGAATTATATGGTACAGTTATCTTTGATGATGTTATACTATAAACTCATGAGTTCTTCAAAGACAAATGATAAGAAAATCCGTCCACTTAAATGGCTAGTAGGTGATCTCCGCTCTTATGTATTGTTTGTTTATTTTCAGAAAAAACCGAGATTTAGTTTACCGAAAACTAACGAATGATGGTGCGAAGAAACCGGGATCAAATAAGTATGGATTGTCGAAAAACCACTTCGAACCAACTTAAGCATTTAAATTGAAGACACCTTAAAGATGATGGAATCGAAGACGAAGCCCTTGATGTGCAATGGCTACTTGCTTCTAATCCTAAGGGTAATTCCAAAAAAGAATGTAATAGAAGTAGTGCCTTCGGTTTGTTCATATCTTGAATATCTTGTATGGATGAATGCTGGCATTGCATTGTTGCTTAGAGGGTAGTATTAGCATTCCGAGCGGGATTTCTATGAAAAGGTAAGATGCACCCTCAAGCATCACAACCGAAAATGACTAAAATAAGGATATACGGCAGAGTTATGTGGTTCGCACCCATTAGCGTATTGTCATGACCCTTCTAGATTAACATTTACGGATTTGGAATGTGCACGTGAGCTTAAGAGAAAAGGTTACAAAGCAACTACGGTAATGAAATACTTGGTACTATCTAGTAAGGGGTGGGCCGGTGCTGTGTTGGTAGGGGGTCCAAGTGAAGCCATCGGTACATTTTATCTAGAGGTGTACTATGGAGGACGGTATCCCAGTAGCCTTGTCATTGTGTAGAATCCATTTTCTAATACGAACCTTTACGGACATAGTTGTATACCTATTATGCTGGAATTTAATTAATGTAACAATTTCAGTTATGATTCCATATTTAATTTAAACTGTAAACACTATTATAATATCATTGGATTCTACATAAAATGGTTTGGTTATCGTAAGGTAAAAATCAATCTGTATTTATGTGCGGCGTGGTCTTAGGAGTTACGTTTTATTTTGAAATGTTTTATAGGATATAACAACGCATTTGATTTGAGTTTCTCATGCTGGTTTACTCAGGTCAGACCTGAGTATTTTTCCAGAATTAGTTTGGATGCTTTGGAGCTTCAAGAGACGAGCTAGATGCCTCTAAGACGTATTTTCATATTTTTATTTCCATTATGTTTACTTGTTTGTGTTTATCAGCATTTTTAAGGATTGGCTATTATAAGTGTCCATATTGATGATAGGTCAGACTTTGATGTGGTTTGAATATTAAAGTTTTCTTTTGTAAAGATAATTTGGATATTATATATTACTCATCAAAATGTGAGATTTGTTTCTGTCTTTTCTTGTTTTTATCATAACAATCTGTCTTTTTGGAACTTAGATGTTTGGCACATGAATATTATGGATGTATCAGTGTAACGACCCAGTAATTTCAACCATTCGCATCCGCACATGTCGGACTTGAATTGTTCAAAATACTGCGTTGTAGAATAAATTTGACAAAACTCAGAATATACAGTAAATAAATCACAGAATCACATACACAAATATCAGAATCTCGCAGCGGAATATAAAATAATACAGTGGTTCATGAAGCCACTGATATAACTTTTACAAAACAGAACTTACATAGTTTAGAATCTGCAATATAACTTCAGACATGATAGAAATAGAATCTTCCAAGTCTTGATTGCAAATAAGATAAAGACTGAAAAGCTTCCGGCAGCACGAATGATCTACAGGATGTCCTAGCTCCGGAAAGAAAACCGAGGCTGCAACTCAGGCTGACCCGAGCGTACAATAAAACAAAACACTCGAGTCAGGACATACATACTTATATAATGTAAGCTAAATCAAGTGTATTGTAATATATAGCAAGTAACTCAAAGGATGCTTGGGACCGCCCATCCTCTAAGGATCCGTTAAACTATTTACTATGTAGTATATTGCGCTATTATAATAGTGTCTATTTATAAAGTAAACATACTTCTTTCTTAGCATTAAGGGGTTACCCATATAGCCCTTAACACGTAATAGTCCCAGTAGTCCATCCAATATCATAGCTCCTCCTACTCGGGAAGCAACTAGAGGATACCACACGGGCTACGGGAGAAAACCAAACTCGTACAAGGCTCGATATGGTAGGTGACACGGCACAACTAGGCAATGCCAGGGTAGATATACCAATTGCTATCCGGACCGGTGGTAACGCGAAGCCGCAGCAACCGCCCACCTCGAACAACACTCCCAAATCAAAGGGTGCACCCAAACAATCACATAAGCAATAGAATGGTATACGAAGAAGTGCGTTCGATCAGAGGAGCTACCTCATTAATCCGAGAATCGCTCCTGTTTTAGCCACCTTATGCCAACTCACGGGAGTCGGGTCCACGTATATACCTTTCAAGAAACCGTCACCACCAACCTACTTCATTCTGGAATCTCCACCGCGTACACGGTTAGTCAAAGTGGTTTTCGGTATCGATAGAGAGTATGTCCATATCCGATCCCGGTCTCTTTGCCAACCCTTCGTTATTATAACCCGTGGTTATTTAAAAACAGTTTATACTTTAAATCAGAATAAACATTTCCATTTCAAAACTATAGATACGATATCATTTTAAAACCCAAAACAATAGGATATCGTTATATTCAAATATAATTCTTTCCAAAACCATACTGTTTATAATATCTGGAGACCAAATATTTGAATTATATCTTCAAAGGATAATGTTTTGGAAACTTTACTTAAATCCATAACTCCCAAACACAATGGTTTGGACATTCAACGGTATATATATAAATGGGTTAACTTTATGGTTACTTTGTAAAGAAGATAATTTACATAGCTTCACAAATATATTTCTTTATTTAAAGTTTAACCATAATTTAAATATCCCTTTATGTTCCCAAAACCATTTAAATTTTTATATATATCCAATTGGAGTATTTACTATTCAAAACTTAGTTTGGGTTTTATTCTTTCACAAATCAATGTTTTATATTTTTAGTCTTGAATATTCCCATAATTTCCATAAATAAAACTCCAAATTTTAACCATTAAATTTTTCCCAAAATTTACTTAATACCAGAATATTTATCTTTAATTTATTTAGGAAAATACAGTTATAAATATTATGTCTTAAGTTTTTCCAAAACTTAAGGTAAAAATAAAATTTATCAAATTCCATAATTTTTAGAGCAATCAAATTCTAGATTCCATAGCACTTAGGAAATGCTACCTAAAGTTATGGGTAAAACTAGTCCAATTTCAAAAGACAGCATTTAAATGCTGTAATAGATTGTTTAACTTGATAAATATTTCCAAATATAACCTATTTATTTATTCATTTATTAACTGAAATCTTATTCTTTCAAAATCCCGATTTACCAAATAAGTTATATTCCATAAATTTATTTAAATATTTATTTATTTCTTTATTTATAACTTATTAAAAATCAATATAAATTCCTTTAAAGATATAAATCAAATATTTAACTTCCAAAATAATTTTTAATATTTCAGAAAATATTATAAGGACCACGGGCCTGTATATAGTTTTCTAGCCTAGGTCAAGTGATACGGATTTATATCATTTCAATCCGTAGTTTACAAATATCCCGGGTCCTATCATTTCAACCCGCAATCCCAAGTTATCAGTTAAGCAGTTAACAGAATAGTTCAACAATAATCATCATTTAGGCCTATCATTTCAGCCCATAAAATCTAAAATAACAGGGAACTTGCAGTGTGATTTAAGCAGTAAATAAACAATAACATAATATAACTGCAGATATAATACAACAGATGAATAACTGATGAGGTGTCAATTTAAATAGGGTTCATCATTTTACATCATACTACAGACAGATGATAGTGAAATACAATTTTACACATACACTTGCAATAATTTACCAAATATAAATACGTATGTCTGGTGAGAAATACTCACCTGTATGTTGCAGAAAATTTGAATTCAAAACGGCTATTCACCGGTAAAGAACGACAGAGGATAATGGTCAAATTCCTTCTGATGTCGCCTAGATTCAAATCTAGAATAAAATTCAAATATTTTGAAACGCGACTTTAGAATTTTACGGTCAAAGAAAGGAAAAAAAAAAAATAAAATAAAATAAAATAGAACGAGAATGGTTTGACTTGCTCGACCACTCCACCGTGTAAATAGGCCAAAATGTTCCCGAACACATGAATTGAGCTAACACAAAACTAAGATAAAATTTCTTAAAGACAACTAAGGCAAAAGGGAAACTTTTCCTACTAGATGTCGTAGTACATACTGGTGCACGTGCACGCCTTCTCCTTTTTGCTCACGCACACGTACACACACACCAACCATTTCACTTTACTGCCTAATTTTCCTTCTCTATGTCATATTCTTTTATCTATGCAAAATATGAATGTATACAACTAATATTCTCTAATTTTTAAAACTCAGATTTCATCTCCCATCACATTCTATTTGTTTAGTTTTAAAACATTTTACAGTCTAATTTTCTCAGATTTAAAACTTCCCAGTGCTAAACTGAAACATTGCTAACTACCCGAGCCATATTTATTTTACTTCGAGAAATAAAATGCAAAACTTCGGGTCAACATGCAATTTGCTTCGAGTCAGATATGTCTGTGCTTCGAGTAAACATTTCCACCCACTTGCTTCTGAAAATCAGTTCTTACCTATCTCAACCCTGAACTTCACCATCTCTATTCCTATCATCACCCACTCCAGTCTGCATCTACACCAATCAGGGCAAAATGAAAATCTTCTTACCGACCATCCCAAACCAACTGATGCTTCAACCCACCTACCTATCTACCCTACAATTTCAGTTATGTAAACCACTTAACCACCCAGACTTCAACTAACAGCCTCAGACAATCACATGCCTCTTGCAGTTCTATGCTTCACGAATGCATTCTTTTTATTGCTTAGCATCTTTTTAAAACCTTATACTCTATTTACTTACAATGTACTCCCAGACTTCCAACTTAAACACTTAGGCTAGAGGGGATATGCAAACTGCTAAAAATCTCCACACTATAGTCCTAGCCTACCCACCTCTGTACTTTATACAATCTCTGAAATAAAACATGCAGACTTCCCCTTAGGCATGAATGAAATCTAAAGCTCATACCTTAGTCCCAATCTGCTCTGTAAATGGATACATCATCTACTGTCTCTTCCTTTTGTTTAACATCACATTTCAATCCTCACCTTTTCTCTCTCTCAGTCCAGATAACATGCACACTGATACTGTGTGTACATGCATCCTCATTCCCATTCCTCTCCCCTGTTATCCTTCCTATCCAATATCCTCTTCCTCTTTCACCTGTATCTGACTTAGTTCAGGTGTATATTGCTTCCATCCTTCAAACTACAACATGCAAATATTTACACTACCCTGGGTACACTTCTTATTGCCATAAAGGAAATCTGGACAACCCACTGATACATGTGCATACTTAGTGATGCCAAGTTATGCACGGCTACAAATTTCATACATGCAGACTATACTTAAAGTATGAATGCAGACCAAAAGAAAACTCACATACTATATGCAAAGATATGTGTACTTACTTATCTAACATTTTAACTCTGACCCCTCTCTTAATTTGGATCTACCCAAATCAGATCAGATGCCCATCAAAACACCCCCTAATACATATGTCAACTATATGCAGACATACGTGCTTCCCTTGTCAGTTTCCAATATATACAGCCTACAATAATCTTTTTGTAAATGCAGACTTTACCCCCTGGTGACATGAATGCAACTGGAAACCCACGTCCCCTGTGTACCATGTTTTACTTAATCTATGCATCACTGCTTCACCCTTAATTCATCTCACTAGACTCACACAAAGATTCTCAGCATCAAAAGTCACTGTATGGATATTTTAAATCCTAAATACTCAACTCTCTGTTCTTTAAGGCAACTTGTTCACCACACTAAACAGGACATAAACACAAGTGGAGTTGGCCGAGCAAGACATCAAAGAAAAGAAAACAAAAAGGCTGAAGAAGTAAAAGAGAAATTTACCTGATGGCTAGAGGAAGCAAGGCAGAAAATGAGATGCAGAGGAGAAAGGGTATACTTATAGGTTGCGAGATCAAGGAAAAAGAAAAATAAAGCATACCAACAGAAGGCACTGAGACCTCTACTAGTTCGAACGTTACAAATGAGAATTTACATATGCATTGATTATGGGAAACAAATGGTTGCGTGATCAGTTAAAGGAAAATGGAAAGATTTCGAAAGTTGCAACCTAAAGAATTGGAACTGCTGCAAGATCAAGGGAAGAGAAAGCTCAATCAGTGGAGGGGAATTGTATCAGTTATAAATATAAACATACAAATGAAGGCGTGATTCAATGCTGATGAGATCGAGTCAGAGGGAAAATGCACATTACTTTCTAAACTTTTGAAGCTTGCGTGACTTAAGCAACTGATTTGCTTGCAACCAGAGAAAAGTATAGGTCGAACGTTACACGTATCATGTGTGATTCAATTTGAGTTTATAAACTTGATGATAAATATGTCAGTTTTTTTTTTTCAGTTTTGAAAACAAAAATGAAATGGCAAATATTTATGTTGGCTACAGGAATGGAAAAACGTATACAAGTTTATACAAACTCAGACTGTTAGTTAACAAAGTGCCGGTTACCATAAAATTACTGACTGATATTTTTTTTTCTTCAGAAAAATTTGAAAACACGATTTTTACACTACGTTAAACAGACGCAGTTGAAAACATCAAAAATTTTCATAAAAATAACATTTTAAAAACACACGTTTTATTACGTTGTTTATACCCTAAAATTTGACGCGTCTTTCAAACGCGAAATTTCCCAGTTCAAACATAGCTTAAATTTTCACAGTTATTATTTAATTTTATTGACATACACAATTATATAAAATATATCTCCAAATTAAATAATTATTGTTAGACACAATTTTAAAAATATATTTCAAAACAAAATAATTAAGATAGAATAAATAGCTAAAATTTAGGGTTGTTACATATCAGTGTCGACTCTTAAGGGTCGAAAAGGCGGGTTATCACAAGTGGTATCAGAGCTTAAGATTAAGCAAGAATCTTAGCCTTGGTGGGGCAAACTCAGTAAGGATAGGGTACGTGACACCCTAGATTGAATTTGAGTTTATATATACGAGAGTGCATTTATTAGTGCTATAAAACTGTTTTATATTGTATCGATTGGTCTGTTGAGTGAATTATGAATTCTTCTCTATGTGCCTGATAACCATTATCGATAGGGATTGGTAAACACTTGAACAAGACAAACCAACATGGTATTATTTTTAAAATTGGTAAATGAAATTATTTTACCCATGATTATATTTTATATAAAAGGATAATTTTCAAATCAATATAGTTGTTTTTCGTAATACTATTAGGGAATGATGGTATTTAATTATCATCATTTGTTGGTTACTTACTTATGCTCAGCTATTTTATGAGCATCTGTTGTTTAATTGAGTTAGATGCAAACACCTATTGAATTCAGTTTCACGATTTGACTATAGGACGTTCGCTAATAAGGTAGGCTTAACAAGTGACTTTGTGAAAAGATTACTTCAATGCACGAAGTTATTATACAAAGATGATTTTATAAAGTTTGTTTATAAGGTGTGATTTATAAATTTAAAGAAAATTTTTGAGAATTTAAATTCTATTGCTTTTGTAAAGATTTCAAATGACTTTTAGGAAAAACTAATAATAGTATTATTTGAAAGAATTTATGAGCATATTTTAAAGAGAATTTTTAAGTAATATATATTTCCTTTAGATAATTCAGGAAAAACATCTCAATTAGTTTTGTGATAATTTGAATAATCTTTTAAGTGATGATCGGATGTTTGCTTAGGTGAACGTTGTAATGCACTTACTAAATTATTCTTTTCATCATTGTGCGATCGAATGAGTTCGAATCAAAACGAACCTAAAACAAGTCTTAGTAATAAAGTGCTTAGGCTATTTCATATGTTTATAAGAAGTGTGCATTCTATTTTAAGAATTTAGTAGGGCTTAGTATGTGATTCCAAGGTTTCTTGTGTTGGTTTTAGGATATGGGGTTTAGAGCTATCATTGAAGATTTGATGAGGAGGTCAAGTCCATTACATAAGCAGGCTGAGATGCAGGGACCTTCCTATTTTTTATGAGGAGGGTTAGTCAAGAGAGGAGCGACGGAGGTCGAGAGAGATATTCGAGCAAGCTATGGCTAGGCATGGCATAGAGGTTCTTGGCCTCCAAAGATCAAAAGGAGAGTAGAAAGAGCTGGAGTTAGAGAATGGTGATTGTTTTTATAGGGTAGAAGAGATTATTCTAGAGTACCCGGATGAGGAAGTGGTAAGAGTGGATGAGGAAGACCTAAAGGAAGAACTAAAGGAGTTAGCAGAGCCTGAGGGGTTGGAGAATTTGAGTGGTTGGATCTTCGATGAGGATGCATAATCCATAAGGTTATCGGGTCCCCCAAAGGGGGACTCTGATGAGGAGAGCTCTTTTTGTGAGAGTCTAAGGTCATTTTGTTTAGTTAGTTCTTTTGTGATATTTGTATCATGTCTAGTTATGGTATACTTGTAGTACTGGATATCATTGTATCTATATGTAGATCGCTAGCTGGGTTGGGTATCTTAGTAGATACCTTTGTTATGTATTTGGCATTCCTAGTTGTGTGTTTGTACTTATTTTGGTATGATCTATTGTTATTAGCCTTCTTTTAAAGGTTTTCTTTTTTACATAGGAAATAGTTAGTAATGGCTTAAGGATCCTGTTTAGCCTTGTTTTTATTGGGTTTGGGTTGTGGAGAAATTTTGGTGTCAAAATTCTTTTAAAGGGGAAAGAATGTAACGACCTGGAATTTTATCGTTTTAATTTATGGATATTTAATTTATTTTAAATATTCAATTAAGAGTTTTAATAAATAGATAAACCTTCTTTTAATCTATAACTAATGGTAGAAATTCATTTTTGAATTCTGTTTACATAATTGGTAGTTCGACAGAAAACTGAAAATGTGATCGAAACCTGGTTTTTGGATTTTTAGCATTTTCTGAAAGACAAGTTGTAGAAAATTGTAATACCCTTGCATATACTTTAAAATAACATTTAAATTTTTAGAGAAAATATTTTAAAATGTAAGAATAAATGAAATGATCATAATAAGAATTAAAATATAAAATATATCTTAATTTAAAAATGAAAAAATGGATTTGAAATTGTAACCGTAAGTATAAAAGTTAACTAATTTACAAGGATCGCTATAAGATCCCATATATTTTTTAAGGATTAGGATTTAGGTGTCCTGTGATATGATGAAAAAGTTGAAAATGTGATTTAAGGGCATTTTGGACCTTAGCTATCTCTTTTTTACTTTATATATACACTCTTTTAATTTTCATTTTCATATTTCATGTTCATATTCTCAATTTCATTTTTTTACTTCACTCAAGAGGATTTGAAATTCTAGTTTGGGTTTTGCATTTTCAATTATTTGGGAAGGTGAAAACTTTAAGCCTTGTTCTTACTTTTAGAAAATAAGTGAATGTGTGAAATCTTTACCCTTTGTCTAATATCTTTATGTAAATAAATGATATATTGTTAGTGGTTTTATTTGGTTTTCTTTATATACTTATTATATATCCAAAAAATGGATTAACACTCTGAATTGAGTGTGAAAGCACAAGCACTGTTCTTACAGAGCAATAATATAGAAAATAAATGTCAAAAGATCAGAAATAGTAAAAAGACAAGAAGATTTTTATAGTGGTTTGACTGTTAATGAATCATACGTCCACTTTAAGACTTTCTATTAGTTGACTGCTATTAGAAGTTGAATCAGATTGCAATATGGTTGAATCTTCTATGTTAGATCGACTCAAAAGTACAAGAGTTCACTAGAGAATCACAACGAACCTATAGATGACTATTGTATAGGAGGAGAAGAGTGAAGATTAATCTCTACAGAGTTCTAGCAGCCAGTCTAGAATATCCTCTTTATGTTGCAAATAGGATTGTATTTATAAGTGTTGGAGAGCTATTGGGCTATGTCACTTTGCCAGAAGCCTACCCTCGATGATACAAAGATGCTCTGAAAATTTCATAACGATCCAACATAATCTCATAAATCGCCAACGAACCATGTACTTAGGTGATTTTTGGACATTTTCATTTGGGTTGCATTCCTTGTCTTATGTAGGTGCTTTACATGTAATTTTATTGCTAGTTCCCTTTTTTGATGATGATTCATGCATGGGTTGGGTTGAATTATGATTAGAATTATATGGGTTTTTGCTTCTCGAACTAGGTTGCTTGGAAGGCTATGAAACTTGGCAAACGTACTTAGAAGAGATATTGATTCATGATGCAAGAGATTTGAACTACCTAGAAGCTTCCCTATGGATCGCTAGCGATCCATGGGTGATAGATCAATAGCAATCCATCCCTTTAGTGGATTTTGGTTAATTCTCCTTGGGTGCTTTTGGTTTTTCTTTTGGATGCCTTGTTCAAGTTTTAACTCATTCTTACATTGTCCCTAAGTTCTAACTCCTACTGAATCCTGTTGGGTTAAAAACCCAATTAACATTTGCCCCTCCAGAGTATGCTTTCATTGAAACAAAGGGTGCTTTAGAGCAAAACAAGTTTTAGATTACTGTTCTGTGAATTTCAACGAATCGTCGGAGTACATCTCAAGATGTTATTCTCAATAGATTGACTTCTGATAGTCATTCATTTTTTGACTTCGACTTGAAATTCAATTCCTAGTATTGATGATGCAATCTTTGCTCCATTGTCTACACAAGGGTTTAGGTCGGTAAGTGGGTGCGCGATGTAGGTTTGGAGTTGACCTATATAGTTTTAACTCGGCCGACAGTGAAGCTAAGTTTTGTCTTAAACGATTGTACATCGTTTTAGAGTGAACTCTAGCTCTTGTCTTTGACTGTTTCTTTTTGACGACTTGGTTAAGTTCATGTCGCCATTTTAAATTCTAATGCGACGATATATTCCAAAATCGAATATAATGGATGATTCATCATATCGCTCTTCCCGTTTCTGTACTCCAGTGATCCTGAAAAGAAAAGCCTCCTACGTCACTTTGGACAACATCTCCATTATTGATCGTTGATCGATAACGGGTAAGTGTGAAAAAGATAATTTCAAAGGATGATATGGATTGTTTTCAAATGTAAGCAAGCTATCTCTACTAGGTTGTTCTTTTGCAGTATTCAGGACACTGGACTATTCTCATGTAGATAACACACTACATCTGTCCCGATCGACGCTCAGAATCTGGCTGGTCAATATACGCTGACTTCCCTTAGATTTCAGGCTTGATTATATGAAGATAATATTTAAAGTAAAACATACTCGACAGGGTTGAATGCCAAGTTTTATTGTTGAAAATGACTTTTCATTCATCCAATCTTTAGTCTGGCGGAGGGACTTCCACTCCTCCAAAAGCTGAACCCTTTGCAACTTAGGCTTCGCTTATTGTTTCTACCATATTGGGATGATTGATTACCGTTAAATTACAAGAAACAACCGCTCTTTTAGATTTGTAGTTGAAGTTTGTTAAGGCACGGTTTTAGTATTTAGAAACTAGTGCATGACTTATTCGATTGTGATTATCCTTCCTTTGGGTTTTTCAGAATTCAATCTGCACACTAGCCTCTGTCTCCCGGGGCTGTTGGTTTATTTTCTTGATTCCGAGCATTGCTTTTTCTTGTTGTTGCACCACTTGTGTTCAGCATACTTGTTTCCTGGAATTTTACACATGTAAGTCATACTTATGCAGTCATTTCGGCATATTATATTTCATAGCTTTGTTCTGAACTTTGAGGTAGCTTGGTCTAGCCAGTTCTATAGCTAATCCCTACTTATGTTCAATTGAGTTTGTTTCAATAAAGTGTTGGTGTATCTGTCCTAGTCCATAGGGTTGATTTCTCTAAATATTAACTCTATATCTTTTCGGGAGACTAGGTCTCCTGGGCAATACGTTCGATAACCCTAGTTTGATTAACACGATAGCTCCTATCTTCAGAAACTAGGGACTTTGCCGCTTGATTCCAAGCTCTGATTTTTTCAATGATGTCTGTTTCCTAATTGTAATTGAATTTCTCCATGTTGACATCATCATCCAATGTCATTCTGCATATATGTGTTGGAAAGATGCATCGCCATCATCTTTTGCTAGAGTGAATTCTTCCAATTCCAGTGTTGAGACCCTAATCATGTATCAATTTCTATCTCCAAACATTCGTGCGTGGATGACTCAACTCTATGGATTTTTCCTTAATTTTGTGAATTTTCAAATAGAATGAGATGCCAGAAGGTAGGGCTGAAGATTCAATCAATTTCTTCCTTCTATTTCCGAAGGTCAATGTATCAATAATTTCATTATAGGGGTTTCTTCTTAGCATTAGCAAACTTTGGGTAATGGAAAATTTATGCAAGTTGGAACCAAATGATCTAGTTAGACCGTATGTAAGTCATCAATCCTTCTCGTCATTGCCACACTCAGAGCAATGGTTGATTTCTGAATGTTAAATCCTTTATTTCCTTCACTGGTAATTATATTGCCAGAATGCTTTGTTTTGAGATGTAGAATCATTATCTAACCAACCTCACGGTTATTAGTGTTTGGACTATGCAACATTTCTTTCGATCAAGTATCTATGCGTCTATCCTTGCTCGAGGGACTAGCTATTTTGAATGCCTGTATTTGGGCGATTGTGAGAGATGGAGAGGTTTGAGATAAATGATTTGATTGCCTATGGCCTGGCTCTCAATTATATTCTAAGACTGAGGAAGTCCGATGGTTTTAGTTTCGACCTTCCATGATTGTCCCTAAATGTTCTTAGATTTGCATGTTTTGCTTGGTTGCTGTCATCATGGAAGTTCTGTTCATACGTCAATTCCTATCTTCGAAAATTGATATACTAGCTGCTTGGTTCCAAGCAACATTTTCTCAAGGTTGTATATTTTTTGTTGTATCTAACTTTTTTTAAGTTGAATTAAGGAAATTCGATTGTGCACTAGATTTCATCCCTAGAAATTAGCAGACGAGCAATTCAATCCTGGGATTTCCTTTTTGTATTGCTTTATTCCTATGATGAAAGTTCGAACCGAAACATCCTGTTGACTTATCAAAGGTTATGTATTCCTATTGTTGCCCATTTTCGAGCAAAAGTAGTTTTCTAAAGACAAGGGTTGAATCTCAGTTGAGGACAAACTTCTGTCTTCAGAAGCTAGTGCATTAATGGTTTACTATAATGATTGTTTCTCATCGAACCTGTAGATTAAAGTTTTCCAGGTTTTGCCAAGGCAACACCGGTACATAGTAAATAGAATATTTCCCAGCATTACCAAGGCAATGTCGATACTTAGGAATAGAGGGTTTTCCGGCGTTACTGGGGGAACATCGATACTTATGAAATAGGAAGTTTCTCAACATTGTTGGGACAATATCGGTAATTAGGAAATGAGAAAAGTCCTTAGCATTGTCGGGGAAATACCGACACTCAAGAGGTCGGGATCTATTTTCCCTATTGATCCGTTGATGTTTTTAATCCAGGTGGGAACTAGTTTCGATCCTTAAAAACCTGCATTTTGATGATTGGATTGTAGAAGTCTTTTCTTAGTGCGTCTGTCTTCGGGCAATGTTAAAGTCATGTTGCTGAGGATTGAATCATTCATCCAATCTAGCAGAGTTGAGTAGATTCTTTTGACTTGATATGGATGTTTTCTCGACGTTGCTTGACTCTGCGATATGCAATCTTATGGAAGGGTGAGACCCCAGCCATTTCTGTTGCATAGCTTTGTTTATAACCGTTAAGTATTACCCTTGGAGATGCAAGGCCGTTTCTTAACTAATTCCGTAGTTATTCTTATTCATGAAAACATAATTTCCACCAACTGATTTTTGTTATGATATGAATTCTATTTGCGAAACCCTTCATTTCTAGGTGAACCTTCATTTCTAGGTGTCAAATTCCAAGTTCTTATAGAAAATTAGAAGCTATGGAGCGAGTCATCACATTGCCCTTAGTATGAGCATTCTCATTTCTACCCTGATCACGAACCGGTAGAGTTTAGTAGTATTTTCCTTGAATCTATGACACTTAACCTTGCTTATTTCAGGCCATATGCATTATGTTGGGCTGACCACATTATTATGGATATCAACCTTATTCGTTGGTTCCAATATTCTGGAATCAATGGTTTAGCTGCACGATTTCAAGCGTTTTTTTCTTATCATTGTCCGTCTTGAGATAACAACTAGTTTTCTGCAAATTGAGGTTTGAAACCTTAGTTGAGCACTTGCTTCCATCTTTGGAAACTGGTGCATTGATGATTTGATTCTACAAATGCCTTCCTTCGTCATCTATCTCTAGATGGCATTAAATTCCTCCTTTTATTGTAAGTTGGAGCGATTTTTTATCCTAACCAAGTGTTAATGTGTTACGTGTAGTCCATGGGGCTGATTATTCTGAACGATTGATGTGAGACTTGATGTTCTGGGCGGCTTCTTGAAAGCCCCCAGTCAAAGGTGCGTCGTAGCTCCAATCTCTTGTGACTCATGACTTGGATGTCTTAAATTTCGACATTTCGTATATTAACTTTGGTCAAAGATTAGAATCATTTGCCGACTTCTTGGTTTGTGAACTTTGTCACACTACCGGAGCAATGTCGGTTCTTTCGGGTAGCGGGAATTGATACCTGTTAAACCAGCAATGAACATGTTTCCCGATATTGTCAAGACAATACCATTACTTAGAAAATCTTAATTGTTGGCTGATGATGTCAGTGCAACGTCAAGCAGTGCTTGCATGGCTTACGAAATGCATGGCTTTTAAGAGTCTGTGGCTTACGAAATGTGCGGTTTTTAAGAGTGCGTGACTTATAGGATCGATATGACCCATTGATCCGGAACAATTTGGAACTTCTTGATGTTGCCAATCTTTGGGTAATGTGAGGAGTTCGTGCTTCAAGAACGTGTTCGACAGCACAAGAAGTGATGCATGGCTTACGAGAGTGCGTGGCTTATTGGATTGATATGACCCGTCGATCCAAAATGGTTTGGAACTTCTTGAAGTTGCCAATCTTTGAGTAATGTGAAGAGAATAATGCTTCGAGAGCGTGGTTCCATGGCTCAAGAAGCAATGCATGGCTTTTGGGAGTGCCAACTTACAGGATTGATAAGACCCATCGTTCCAGAATGGTTTGGAACCTCTCGGTGTTTCCAATCTTTAGGTAACGTGAGTAGTTCGTACTTTAAGAGCATGGTTCCATGTCTTAAAAAGTGATGCACGGCTTATGGTAGTGGTCGACTCATGAGATTGATATGAGCCGTCGATCGGCTTGGAACTTCTTGATGTAGCCAATCTTTGGGTAACGTTAGGAGTTCGTGCTCCGAGAGCGTGTTTCAAAGGCTCAAGTGGTGATATATGGCTTATTGGAGTGTGCCCAATGGTTTGGGACTTTCCAGTGCTAGAGGAGCGATATCAGTTCTTTGAAGGTAAGGATCGAATTTTCCCATCAATCTGACGATTTGACTTTGCTGGAATGCGATTTCGTCAGTTCTAAGAGATAAGTGGTTTTTGGATTATGTAATCATGGATTAAACGTTCCTCTCATATTTCGAAAAGATGTGCATGGCTAAAAAAATAAGGTTGCCATGGTGGAGAGGTCTACAGCCAATCGCATGGATATGGTTATGAAGAAATAACTTAGGGGAGTTCAGGGAAAGATTCTTAGTTTTTGATCCAAACTACCTTTAGAGAATTGGTCTTCAACTGGCATACAATATAAGAGGAAATGGAACTAGTCACCAAGGGCGGTAAAGGAGGAGTTGGTAAAAAGTAAGCAAGTATTATGCTTCTATTTCGTTTGTTGCGCTAGTTAGGTCATTAAGTTCGTAGTTGTCAGAATGCCATAATTTTCGATCTGGCATAACAGAAATGTGGTATGATTACTCTTGGCTTTCCTTATAGCTATTCAAGTATGTGTGGTGCCCCCCATGCCACAGGGCTATTTGTGCACTTAAACTGTATCCAGGATTTCTCCACAACCCATTTGGTTGCACATTATCCAGTGGATGCAACCGTGTCTTCTAGATGATCAAAACATGGGAAAGCTTCTATCTTCAGAGACTTATATATTAAATATTTGAGATACTTGGTTCTCCTAGGTGCCAAATCTCGACTTAATTCGAGTCAGCCACTGATTTATCACAAGGTCGGTTCAGTTTTGGCTTAGTTTCTTTAAGTGACTTTGCAGCTCTGGAATTCAGCATTGTTTGTCTCATTGGTCGTTGGAAGTGATTCTGTTAATTTTACGGAGTGACTGATGTGATTCTCGATTCATGGCCCTAAAGCATGACTTCACCGACTTCGGGCTGTTTTTGATGAGATAACCAGATCTTCTAGTTGGCCTTCGCGATGCTTTAGTTCATGAAGGATTTTTGGATCAGATGACTGCTGATCTACCGGTTTGCCTTCATGAAATTTAGTTCATGAAGGAACTTCACGACACTTTAGTTCATGAAGGAGTTTTTATGGTCAGATGTATGGCGACCAGATGGAACGATAATTTATTGACTCCGAGAAGAATTTTGGTCGGATGTCCAGCAACCAGACGGCCCTAGAACGATTATTCATCGACTCCAAAAAGGGTTTTAGGTCGTGTGTCCGACGGCCTGTCGGTCTTAAAGCGATGATTCATTGACTTCAAGAGGAATTTTGGTCGGATGTCCGACGACCAAATGACCTTGGAGCGATAATTCACCGACTCCAAGAAGCATTTTGGGTCATGTATCTGACGGCATGATGTTCTTAAAGAGATTATTCATCGACTTTAAGAGAAATTTTGGCGAGATGTCCGACGATCAGATGGCCTTGGAATGATAATTCATCGACTCCAAGAAGAGTTCTGGGTCATGTGTCTGACGGCTAGACAGTATTACAGTGATGACTCATCGACTTCAAGACGAATTTTTGGGATTTGGCTTATGGGAACATAGTTTTACCAGTTCTTGGAGATTAGGGGGTTAGATCTATTTATTCGACGATCCTTTGGACAAGCCTTCTCGACGCTGCTGGAGAACTACCAGTTCTCAAAAGAGGGATCGACATGACTTTTCGAGAGCATAGATGCATTTCTTTTGCCATGCTATCTGTAATGCCCCTAGTGTCCTAGTACGGCTCATTGGGAAAAGGAAAGTAAACAAGTATAGATGAAAAGGCATCGCTTTAGGTTACTGCCTCATTCCTTAGTAGCTAGCCAGCCGGAATGTTATTTGATAATCTTCCTTTCGTCTAATTTTGTCAGTTAGCCGGGGCGCTTTTCTACTGGGTCTTAGTGGCCTTGCTTGGGCAGAAGTTCCCTGAGATCTATAGCTCCTTCATCGTTTGGTATGTTCTTTGATAAATTACAGGGTTTGCTTTCTGCCAATTGCACTACCTTTAGTCTCTAGAACTGGTTTGCTTTCCCAAAGAGTTTCTCCAAGGTAGTAGGTTGTTTCATCCTTTAATGATTCTTGAGGGCCTTATAGTAGACTACATCTGTCGCCCTCGCTTCATCCATATGCTAATCACATAGCTTCGGTAAATGGGTTTTTATTGGGGAAGATGCTCCAATCATGGTAAGTCTAGTCTTTTTTTTCAAGTTACGGCTATTTATAATGCTTTAGAACGATATATGCATGATTGTTCTACGCTTGAATGATTGGAAAAGCCAATTGAATGGCAAATCACTTAGGATAGGGATATGGATTAGTGACGATCCCTAAAATTTTCCAAACTAGGTGAGATCGATCTAGGGCGACAAGGAAGGCCCTATAAGGCTGCGTTTCAAATTTCAAGGCATTTGGAGTTGTATATTAAAGTTATGGATAAAATAAAATGGATCGGCATTGATGGATCAGTGGTATTTTACTTGGAGTCCGACTAGATAAAATTTACCATTTGCTTGAATTCAGCACATGTTTCACTTGGAGTCATAAAATTTATGGTGATGAACAATGCTTAGAGTCATTTACATGATTTCTTGGAGAAAATCTTGGTTTTACCCAAGTCTGATTTCGAGCTAAAATTTCCTAGGTTTGCTTCAAGTCAAATAGGCGATTGTTCGAGTTCGACATTGAATCAGGACTTTTGGAATCTGCTTCGAGTTAAATAGGCGATTGCTGGAGCTCAACTTCGAGTCAACCTAGAAGTGAGTTTTTCAACGACCATTTCGACAATTTTTGATGACTTTCGACGATGATCATTTGTGATTTGACGATAGGTGCTCCATGATGGGATTGGAAGATGGTCAGTTGGGAGTGGTCATAACATACCACGAAGCTTGGCCTTGTAATCGATCCCGGTTTGTGTCATATCTTCTTGGTTCTCCTACCTTTGGGAGTGCCGTACGAGTAGCAGTTTCTCGTCCATTGCTTGGCACTGTGCTGCAGCACGAGGTTTAGAGCTTCTTCTAGCATTTTGCATGTTAGCATTTTCATCCAGTTCTTCTTTCTTAAATTGTTTGTCATCTTCAGAGCCAGAGAGAGCCATCGTTATATCTCCCCATGGGGTTTTCAACCCTAGTTCGGGTTTGTAGCAGGTGCTATTGCAGTGGATGGAGTGTAAACGTTTTCTTCCGTCGTGATTCTTGGAGCTCCACGCACGACTTCCTTTTGCTTTTTCCTTCTATTTCTTCCATTCAAACTAGAAAAAAAGAATGCTCTTGTTCCGTAGTAGCCATGGCTTTTGGCACTATTTTGGGAGTGTTTAGTGATTGGAGCGCTAAGAGAGCATCTACCTTTTCCATAAGAGCCTTTTCACTACTTGCCATTTTTTAGTTAATTTCATCAACCATTTAGTTCAATTCTCTGTTAGTCACAACTTTATGCTATGTGGATGTTCCTAGAAACTAATCTCCAAAGTTAGTTCCTAACAGCAGGTTGTTGGGGTTGTTGACTTTAATTTGTTGAGGGTCTGTTTCTTCTCCAGCAATGGAGCTCCTATGGATCTTCCAAAGGTAGTTCTCTTTCTTCCTTGTGCCATTGATTCTTAATAGCAAATCTTCTAAGTAGAGATTAAGGATCTAACTTCTGAACCTATCTAATCCAAAGTAGATAGCTAGATCTAAGCCTGAGTTAGATTCTCAGTGAAAGCACCAAAATGTTAACCCAAAAAATGGATCAACACCCTGGATTGAGTGTGAAAGCACCAACCCTTTTATTGTGGAGCAATAATATGGAAAATAAATGTCAAAAGAGCAGAAATGGTAAAAAGCCAAGAAGATTTTTATAGAGGTTCGGTTGTTAATGATATATCCACTTTATAACTTTCTATTAACTGACTGCTATTACAAGTTGACTCTGATTATATTATAATTGAGTCTACTAAGTTAGATCAAGTCATAAGTAAAAGAGTTCGTTGGAGAATCACAGCGAAGCCTTAGATGACTATTGTGCAGTAGGAGAAGAGTGAAGAATAATCTCTGTAGGCTTCTAGCAGCCAGTCTAGAAGATCTTCTTTATGTTGCAAGTAAGATTGTATTTATAGAGGTTGGAGAGCTATTAGGTTAGGCCGCTTTGTTAGAAGCCTATACTTGATGATACGAAGGTGCTTTGAAAATTTCATAAGGATCCAACATAATTTGATGGATCGCTAGCAATTCATGTACTTAGGTGATTTTGGACTTCTTCCTTTAGGTTGCATTTCTTGTCTTATATAGGTGCTCTATATGTAATTATGTAGCTAGTTCCCTTGTTTTTGATAATGATTCATGCACAGGTTGGATTAAACTATGACTAAAATCAAATAGGTCTTTGCTTCTCGAACTAGGTTGCTTAAAAGACTATGAAACTTGGCAAACGTACTTAGAAGATATATTGATTCATGATGCAAGAGGCTTGAACGACCCACAAACCTACCTATGGATCGCTAACGATCCATTGGATCGCTAGCGATCCATACACTTAGTGGATTTTTGGGTAATCCTTCTTGAGTGCTTTTGGTTTGTTCTTTTGGATGCCTTGTTCAAATTTCAAGTCATTCTAGCATTATCCCTATGTTCTAACTCCTGCCGAATCCTTCTAGGTTAAAAACCCAGTTAACACTTATGTTTATATAATTGTTTAGACCTAAATGTGTTAAAAATTTATTTAAAAGTATGGTAATGTTTACTATAGCAAGATATGCACACAGACATTTGATAGAGGTGAATTTGTTCTCCTTCGTCTTTACTTGCTCTCTATTTAGTGAAGAAATAATCTCCATCTCATAATTCAAAAATCCATATCACTCAAACCATTCAAATTTAACCAAAGCAATAAACTAGAAAGTTGTTCTTCTTAGTGTCTATTCTTTTTAAAAATAATCTCGTGTCATTTCGTCGGGTATGGTGGCTATAATATGTCGATTATAGTAAATGCTCGAATAGTGCCAGTTTTTCATTGAGTGTGAATTGATGAACGGAGTGTACGGTCGCGTTCATATCAGCAAATCATGATTTTTAAGGAAAGTCGCATATTTTAGGTCTTGAAGGTGTGTAGTGGAGGTGAGTTGATCATATTCCGATCATTTAGTAAATTATGGTGATCTAGGGTTTTGAGGTGGTGCAATGGTGTAGGAAGCAAGCTTGAGGGATGGTCGAGGCGAGGGAGGCGATCGTGCGGTCGATTGTGTTCAGAGTTGTCTTGCAAAAACTAGGTTTAGGGTTTCAGGAGTTTTGTTTTAGGGTGAAAAATTGGCAATAGTGGTAGCACATTAGAGAATCAGGATGGCCGTGTTTGGGTTTGGAGGTGGAGCATTGCGTGGGTGTTCGATCGATGGTGGTGGCAAGGATTGGAAGTGGAGGTGGTAGCCGTGGTTTGTGATAGGTTGAGGGCTGGATGTGTTTAAGTTTTTGGTTGAATGGTTGATGGCAAGGATGGAAACGAGTCACGCGTGACCAAGGAAACTAGACATGAGTTGGTACGGCGGTCGAAGATCAGCGGCAGTGTATCCTTACGCGCATTGCTTTTTGGCTCCAGGTGATTTTGTTTGGAAGTTTGAATTTGGGTTTTATTTTGGGAAAAAGAAGCTTGTCTTTTTTCAGTTTTAATAGTGGGCTTTACGGGCCTTGCAAATGTTTGGGTTTGGATAGGAATTTATTAAGTAAAGTAGTTAGTTAAGTTTTTAAAGCTCTAAAAATAACTCCATTATATTAAATTTGTTTAATCTGTGAATTTCGATACTTGATTCGTATTAACTAGTAGAACACTTTGGTATAGTAATTCGATTAATTTGACGACGTGAAAATATGGATAAGTTATTAGTGTTGGAGTTTAATTACGATTATGTAGTTAAATAATTTATTTCAACACTGATATCCTGTTCAATGAATAAAACACTACTTTTTTATAATTAAATTGAGTAGATTATTGGACTTCTATTTAGCAGAAAAATCCTAGTTCTGCTACTTTATTAATTATGACATTTATTTATATATCAGTTGACTTGGATAAATGATCTGCAATTTGTTGGTTTGTTAATTATGGATTTTATTTACATATATGTTTCTTATGTAAATATCAATGATATGACTTGGAATGTAGAACTGAAAATAAGTGGTAGCTTGTTTAAGTACCATCGTAGTTAAGCCTCTTCCCAAATTTGAAAAGAAATGGATTTAAATTTACTTTAACTTTATAATAGTTTAACGTAATTTTTTCTATATTTAAATCATAAATTTAATTAATTATTCGAATAAAGTTATTTAAAATAAATTTATTATTTTATTAATGATATTTTAAAGTTAATTAATTATATTTTAAACGATGTTTAAAATTAATTGATCATTACAGTGTTTTAAGTTGACTAATTTTTTAATGATCGTGTTCAAGTTAATTTAATCATATAAGGTGTTTTAAAATACTATTATTTTATAAAAGGAATTTAGTTAAACTAAAAAGTATAAATAAAAGAGTTTATAAATTGGAAAGATGTCTTGAAAATTTGAAAAAGAAGTTTGGTTTGTAAAACGTTGATTTTAAATGAATAATATATGCAGTTTTTGGAAACCATACTCTTGACATTTAACTTCGAGGTGGAGAAACGTCTACCTATCCTGAAAAGTAAGAATGTTGTTGAGTCAGGATGGTATGTAATAATATCCCAACTTGAGTGACTTCATTGTTATCTGAAGGATAATTTTAGAAGATTGATGTTTGGTGTATAAAATATTATTTTCTATATACGAATTGGATCAATTTTAAAAATCAAATTTATGAAATTAATGAATAATCATTCTTAATTATGGTGGTATAGAAGCCTTTTCCCATAGTTAACACCAAAGGATAAGTGGTTTGTGTTTATGGTAAATAATGTTTTGAATGACATTGTTTTTGATCCATTTATTATGATTACAAAATAAGAAATCTTTCTTAGATGCCTCGTGAATTTTCTTACACTATTATATAACTATATGGTAAAGTCTTCCAAGTATATAAAGTGAAATGGTTTGAGAATATACTTATACAAATGAGATAAGTATGTGAATATTTTGTAAATAATTAAAGAGATTTAACTAATGAAGATTAATTAAAGGGGCTTAATGGATTTTATATGAAATTAAATCTATGCTTGATTATTCGTTTATTTGATAGTTAAATAGCTGACAATCAAAATCTGCAACAATCTTTAACTTTGGAAATATATAAGTGAAACATGAGAATTTTAAGGTACAATTATCTTCGGTGATACTATACTATACGTATAAACTCGTGTGTTCTTCTAGGACAAATGATAAAGAAATCCATCCACATAAACAATTAGGAGGTGATCTCCACTCTCATGTATTATCTATTGATTTCCAAAAAAAATCAAAAATTGATTTTACTAGAAAATATTCAATGTTGGTTTGGAGAGACTAGGATCAGATAAATATGAATTATTCGAAAACCTTTTTGAACCAACCTATGCATTCAAATTGAAGACATCTTGAAGATGATGAAATGGTTACTTGCTACTAATCCCGAGGAAGATTCTAAAAAGGATGTAGTATAAGTAGTGCCTTCGGTTTGTTCTTATCCTGAACAACTTGTACGGAGAATATTGACATTGCATTATCGTTTGGAGGGCAGTATTAGAATTCTAAGTGGGATTGCTACGAAAAGGTAAGACTTAGCCTCCAGCCTTACAACGGGGTAGGACTAAAATAGAGGATATGAGGTAGGGCTATGCGGGTAACGCACTTTAGTATTTTCATTACCCTTCTAGATTGACATTTATGGATTTCATATGTGCATGTGAACTTACGAGAAAAGGTTGTAAAGCAACCAGAGTGCTGAAATAATCGATATTATCCAGTAAGGACTAGGCCGGTCCTGTTTGATGGGGGTCCATAGGAGGCCCTAGATACATTTTATCTAGAGATGTACTATAGTTGGCAGTACCCCAGTCGTAGCTTTGTCATTGTGTGGAATCTGTTCATCAATAAGTGCCTTTACGAACTTAGTTGTATGCCTACTATGATGGAATTAATTAATGTAACAATTTCTGTTATGATTCCTTATTTACTTTAAACCCTTTACATTATTATAACATCACTAGATTTTCTATATAATGGTTTGGTTATAGTAAGGTAAATTTTCGTCCGTGTTTATATGTTGTAGTGTCTTACGAGATACCTTTTGTTTTAAAAGGTTTTACAAGATATAACAACCTATTTGATTTGAGTTTTTCACGCTGGTTTAACAGACTGATCCTGGCTTTATTTTCTTATAACACTCGGGTCAGACCTGAGTATTTTTCCGCAATTAGTTGGGATGCTTTGGAGCTTCAAGAGATGAGATGGACGCCTCCAAGATGTATTTTTATATTTTTATTTATGTTGTGTTTTCTTGTTTGTATTTATCAGCAATTGTAAGGACGGGCTATTATAACTATATAGGTTGATGATAGGTTAGACTTTAATATTGTTTGAATATTAAAGTTTTCTTTTGTATTGATAATTTGGATATTATATATTATTTATCACGACGTGAGATTTGTTTGTCTTTTCTTTTTTTCACCCTAACAGTATGTCTTTTCGGCACTTGGATATTCGGCACATGATTAATGTGTATGTATTAGTATTGACTCTTAAGGATCGAAAAGGCGGGTCGTCACATTGAGCAATCTCAAGGTCAAAATCTCAAGATAGATGAGTTGTAATGACCCAAAATTTTTGTTAGTTGATTTTGAAATGTTTAATTGATTTTAAATATTTAATTATTGTTTTTATAAGTTAAATAGCTTAAAATTCAAATATTGGAATTATTTAATAATTGAATTTTGGATTTAGTTCAAATAAAAATGATTTCAAGAGCTTATTCAAACTTTGTTTAAATGATAATAATAATAATAGTAACTTTTAATTTTTAATTAAAAGTGCTTTAAAATGGTATGGTAATAACTCGTTTTAATTATCTTGTGAATATAGCCTTCCGAAGCACTAACTCGAATTTCAACGAAACTAGTTTTATTGGATCCGTAATGGTGAATTATTGCAAGTTAACGAATTTCATGGTGATTGGACATATTGTTTGGTCGTGGGAGCTCAAAACGCATAGAAACTAATTTCAGAAATTATTATAATAATTTGGTTTGCAAAGCTATCTTCTGTATTTGGCCAAATTAAACACAAGAATAGTTCCATTTTGTATGGAATAAGGGTATTACATATAGAACTCTATTCGCATGCCTCCGTAGGTGTTCGAAATTTTGAAGTGCTTTAAATGATATTTTTCAATTAAATATTGTGTACCCTAGCATATTTCACCCTATCTCTTCCTGTTCAAGCTATAGTGATACGTCCTTAACCCGTACCTCCTCCTTCCTTAAAAATCATTTCCAATGAGAAAAATAAAATAAAAATTCATTTTCAAAAATTATAACCAAACCCAGTTCAAAACCAAAAATCATGAAACTTGACTCGTTGGAATTGTGTGGCCAATATCTTCATTTCTATACGTGTTTTGGGTGTTCTACTTTATGTTATGGAGCTCGGCTAGCCATAGCCGATGCATAGTAGACTAGGGTTAGGTTTTTGGAAAGTTATGGTGGTCGATTGCAATATGGAGCTCATATTCGAGTTTGCAAAGAAGTTTGGCAGCTAGAGTGTGGCACGGGGAGGAAGGGATGTCGCGATTCTTGCGCATGGCTTGGGTGGCATTATATAAGGATTAACATGATGAGGAGGAGTAGGGGAGTTGATCGGTGAGGTTGGTGGAGCGTTTTTCCGAGTATGGGTTGCGGGGAAGTGTGCATGCACGATTGGAAATGGGTGGAGTGTGATACATGTACATGATTTTATGAACCAGGGAAGAAGATGTAGGGGTAATGTTGTAAATAAATAGTACGTTAAGTTATTAATGAATATAAAATAATCGATAGCTTATAAATTCAATATCTTTTGCGTACAAAGTCGGATTCAGACGCCTTTGATTGTGTTGCACTCGTATGGATGTTATGTTCGCAATGGAGTTGGTTTGGTGATGATTGGAGCTTATTAAATTTTACATTGAATTCGAACACCATTTGAATTCCGATGGAACCAGAATGCACAAGCGACAACTAGAATTTCTATGAGTTAAACTCACCTTTTGGTTAAGCAGAAATATTGATGTCTGGATGTTTATATGTGGATTGTTCGGTTTTGATGAATTATCGCTTTAGAAGCGATTAATATACGAAATCAATTGTAGGAAAATAGGTTGAATGGATATATATATGTATGTATGTATGCATGTATATGTATATATATATATATGTATATGTATATATGTATGTATGTATGTATGATGATATATATGAGCTGTGATGTAGGCGGACAGGTTGAATGGATGCAACAGGATTCCTCGCCGTTGTTGATTTTAATTTCAGAATATGAATTATTGGATATTAAACCTAATTGTTGGCTCTATTGATTATAACATTATTATATGTTCAAAAACTTAAACCCTATTGTGATAGAAAATCAATATCAATATTGATTAAACGTTAGGTACCTATTGGCCTCAAATTAGTATTTTAAAAATACTATAAATTGGTTTTTGAGATAGGAAATGATTTTAAAATCCGAATTTGGGTTTCAAAAATAATTTTTTTAAACGATTTGATTTCTATTTTATTCCAACCTTTCTATCTATCTTTTTCTAAGTTAGTTATTTATATTTAATATTGTTTAAAGTTATTTATTTAAAACTTGTTTTGATTTTATTTATCAATATGTTAATATTTTAAAGGTTAATTATTTAAATAATTATACAGTTTGAAATTAATAATAATGATTTATTAACACTGTTTTAGTCATTAATTATTATTATTTATATATAAGGTTAAAGATTAATTATTAATGTTTTTATTAATAATGTCTTTGAAATTATTAATTATTATTTAAAGATGTTTAAAATGTTCAAAATTAATATTTATTATTTATAAGGTTTACTATTAATAATTATTAGTATATAATAGTGTTTGAAGTAAATGATTATTATTTATTTACAAATGTTCAAGATTTATAAATAGAGTTTATAGAAAGATTTAGGTTTTAGAAGGAAAGTTTTATAGAATGATTTGGAGACTTATAGGGAGATTATTTACAAGATAAAGGGACTTTATAAATGATTTCAGATATTTATAATAGAATTTTGGAAATAGGTTTATAGGTTTATAAGAAGAGTTTTATAAGTAGTTATGGATTTATAAAGAGTTTATAAATATTTTAAAATTTACAAAAGAGTTTATAATTGGAAATAGAGGTTGAGTTTTATAAAATATTTCTATAAAGCATTTTATAAATGGTTTTAGAGATTTATAAAATAGTTTTATAATGGCTTTTGAGATTTGTAAGGGATTTATAAACGATTTTAGAATTGTGTAGAAAGTAAATCTTCCTAGGTTTTTTGAATATACTTATGGCGTTAAGATAAGTATATGGATATTTTCTAACTATTGAAAATATAGGGATTTCTGGGCATATCATTGTAAAGGTATATATACAAGTATTATAAAGTTATTTTAATTAATGAGAAGATTAATTTAAGAGATTAACGTTTGCTTTTGTGTTTAACCAATGTTGCTTTTCCCTTTGGAAATAAATCCTTTATTTAGATGTTTGTTTATTCGATAGTTAAATAACCGACTATCGAATTTGGAACCAAAGGTAACTTTAGAAATGTCTAGGAGAAACAAGTGAGTTATATGGCACAGTCATCTTTGAAGATATTATACAACGCATATAAATCTCATTTCGTTCTCCTAGGACAAATGATAAGAAAATCCATCCACTAATGGTTAGGAGGTGATCCCCACTCTTATCTTTGACTGTTTATTTCCTAAAGAACCGAAGTTAAGTTTACCGAAAACCATCGAATGTTGTTTCGAAGAGATCGGGATCGGATATGTGTCCGAAAACTACTTTAATCCAACTTAAGCGTTTCGAAGTGAAGACATCTTAGAAATGATGGAATTGAAGATGGAGCTCTTTGGCATTTCATTTAGTTCTAGAACGAACTTGTATGGATGAATGCTGGTTATTATTGTCGGAGGGCAGTGTAGCAATCCAAGTGGGAAGTGCTATACAAAAGGTAAACGTAGCCTTAAGCCTTATCAACCGAGAATGACTAAAACAGGGGAGATGCAGCTGTTACCCGACACTGGCCCGACTACATGGCGATAGTCGTAGAGCTTAAGGTTGAACCTAGGCGGGACTCAAGCTAAGAGAGGATGGAAATATAAGAGACTAATGTAACTCAAGTCTGGTTCGGCCTATATACATGAACCAGTATATTTGACACTGGCTCGACAAAGGGGGTGGTATTAGGATGTAGCCAGGTTGGTTTGGCCAAGGTAGGCAAGACATAGTGGTATTAGGATCGAACCTAATGGGTCGGTTGATCGTAGTCCGACCTTAGATGTACTAAGTCATGCATCGCTCGGCTAAGGGTGTTATAGTAGCTCGACACGCATCTCTTAGTCAAGGGAGGATAGCCAAAATAGGTTTGTCAATTATGGTTCAGTGTTCATGTTTCGGCCTTGATGGTTCAGCATGCGTGGTTCGGTAGACCTGGTTCGGTGAACCTTGTGGAAGTTAGTAAATTATTCGACTGACAACAAAGTGAAAGGGCTGACATTTCTTTGCTTCGAGTCATACTACCGCTTGCTCCGATTTCTTTGAGGGTCTGCTTCGAGTCAGCAACAAGGTAGCCACTGGGTTGGCATAGGTGGTTTCGATGGAAGTGGGTCGGTATGACTCATTTGGTCAACTTAACTTACGACTATGGGCCGAGCTACCTTGGTCTTGGGCCTACGCAGGGAGTCCAGCCTATCTACATCTATAAACAAAGGGGCAGGGTTGCAGTTGAAGTGGCTATTTTTTAGGAACTCAAAAATTACTCTACCATTTTTTGTATTCGTCTCTTTTCTGTTCAACTTGCATTCAAGCTGTTTGTTTACAGATTGTATCTGTACTCAAATGATCAGTAAAGTAATAAAGATCATATTCAAAGTGGGCGTAGGCAGTTACACCGAACCACTATAACTCTGGGGTTTCCTTTTCTGTTTATTTTTCATTTAATTGTGTTATTTTTCCATTTCAATTTACTTTCTTCATTAATCTCTCTACACAACTCTTTTCAAGGGTGCTAGACCAATTTTGGTGCTTTCATTGAGAATTGAATTCTCAGGATGTTAGGATCTTCTTTGTCACTACTGGATTGAAGAAATCCCCCAATGGAGATCCAAGTTTACTCTTAAGAGTTTATAGATTTTATTTAGAGTTCAAATGGAAAACTCTAAGATGGGAAGACCATGTACCAGATCAGCTTTCCATAATGCGGATGTCAAAGAGACTGCCAGCATCCAACATGTGGGACCCATCAATCAACAAGCTAATCCAGGTGTAGGGACCGCCATCATCCTAAACCAATCAGAAGTTGTCTCCAGGGCAGAGTTCAATGAGCTGATGAGAGAAGTGTTGAAATCAGAAGACTGCTTAACGAACAAATTCAAGCTAACACTAATCTCATGACCCAGATTGCTCAGCAACAGCATCAGAATGCTAGAGGAAGCCCGCTTTCTACACATCATCTGACAGCTCCGCTTTGTCCGATGAATATCACATGCGTAGATGTCGTAGGGTTGAAATGGCACAAATAGTTGTGGCAGAACAGTCCAACAGAAATGGTCAGGGTTTCCTACCTGGAACCGTGGCCCCTCATCTGCACCTGGCAAATCGCATGCAAACTGGAGTGGAAACTTAAGATTTGGAGCACAGGTGGAGGCTGGTCCACTACCTCATCAAGGCGTAGCAAAGCGGATCCTTAGAACATGCATTCAGGAGATCACTTACCAAGGAGGAACCGGCCGGAATCATCACGCAGGATGGAGTCTAACTTACCACCTCCCATCCTGACCCAGGATTTAATAGCTATGGTCAGACAGCTGATGAGGGAAAATCAGGGTTTATCCAACGATTATTGGGGTATATCTAGGAGTCATACTCTGTTCATGGATGCTATCCTACAGGCAGAGTGCCTCCAGAAGTTCAGTATGCCGATAATTTTAGCCTATAAAGGGAAGACTGATCCCTGACAGCATGTAATGAGATACGAGTGGATGATGGACTCGGCTAGGGCAAATGATGCAACCAAATTTGGATGTTTCCCAATAACCTTATCCAGAATCGCTACCATGTGGTTTACCAGACTTACTCCGCAATCGATCTCCAAGTTTGATGAGTTAGCGATGAAATCTATGGAGCAGTTTAGGATCCATACCACTCGTCCAAAGGACGTGATGTCTTTATATAGTGTAATCAAGGCTCCAGACGAATCGTTAAAGGAATATATGCAAAGATTTCACGTTTCTGCAACCGAGGTTAGCAACCCGAATGACCATTTTATTCTTATGGATGTGATGCGACGGGTCGATCCGGACTCAGTGTTTGGTGATTGGCTGGCAGGAAATCCACCGACCACCCAAGAACGTTTTTATTCAAAGGCGAACCAATTCATGAGAAGAGAAGAGGCCGGAGGGACCAGGCGGAGCAGTGTCCATGGCTCAGCAAGGAAGCGGTGCAGTGGTAAACAGTCTGGCGACAACTCTGGTAAGGTCCAAGTCAATGACCAGAATAAGGCGGAGCAGTCTAAAGGATCCAGAGGAGGAAATTATGGAATAAAGAGGGAAGCAGAAAAGTGGAAACCAAGGTTCCCAACCTATAGCGAATACATTCCTCTGAACACATCTCTAGAGAATATTTATTTATCAACTTGTAATAAATTCCAATACCAAAAGCTGCACCCAAAAGAATCCACTAAGGAACAAAAGTAGTCTGGGAAGTATTGTCGCTTCCATGAGACTTACAGACACAATACTGAAGAATGTAGACACCTCCATGATGCTATAGAAAAGCTGATTCGTTAGAAGTAGTTACAGCGGTGTGTTAAGAATCCATAGGAAGGAGGACGGGGGACCTCCGACCCTAATCACTGATAGGCTCTACATCGACCTGAGGAACCCGCTCGTACTGGAGGTAGACTGGTTATAAACATAATAGTCGGTGGGTCTCATTCGGCAAGCAAAAGTTGGCAAGAAATAGAACGTCGTGCTTGTTTCCTAAAGCATGCGGATTTCGAATGATGCTCGAACATAGAAGATGGGACCCCAGCGAAACAGCAACAAATGATGACGAATGATATAGTATTCAGGAGCAGGGATGCCGATGAAGTAGAGGCACCCACCATTGATCCAATGGTCATCTCATCCACGATTGGGCCGACGTTCGTGAGAAGGATACTAATTGATTACGGGAGTTTTGTTAATATTATCTTCAAAAAGGCGTATGACCAAATGAAGATGGAGGCAAAGGATCTGAAACCATCTAAAGCCTGCATTCATGGATTTAACGGTGCAGCCACTGATGCGATAGGTTTTGTTGAATTTCCAGTTGAGTTAGGAGAAGGTGAACGTGGGACGATACGGATCCTACCGTTCATTTTTTTTGGATGTTGATTTCCCGTATAATGTGTTTTTGGGCCGACCGACCCTGGCATAGTTTAGGGCAGCGTTGGCCGCATGGTGTTTAACCTTGCAATTTTCGACGGATAGAGGAGTTGGTGTAGTGCATGGTAATCGAGCGACTGGTTATGCATGTTATGTGGCTGAGCTGAGAGAGGTACAGTGAAAAGAGAAGGGGAAGGGTGTGGACAACTCTGTCTGCATCCGTATTGCTGAAAATTGACAAGTAATGCCGAGCCTTGGCTCGGGCAACATGGTCGAATCTATAGAGATATAGATCCGAGAGACGATGATAAAGAACCCAAGGAGTCTAAAGCAGCCATGATGACCCATCACGGGTGCTTAAGATTAGATCACACTCACCCTCTCGATAACCGAGGATCTTACTGATTTCCTCCGAGTGAATCTGGATGTTTTCTCTTGGACCCACTCCGGTATATGCAGGATTTCTATCGCCATCTCAAGTCATATATTGAACATTGACCCGAAGTATGTGCCGTCGAAGCAAAAAAGGAGAGGCATGGATCCTCAGAGGTCCATTGCTCTCAGGGGTCCATTTCTCTCAGAAAGAAGTGGATAAACTCAAGGCAGATGGGTTTGTCCGCGACGCCCTCTATCTTGAATGGGTATCTAACCCCATACTAGTGAGAAAGGCAAATGGGAAGTGAAGGATCTATGTTGATTGCTCAGACCTGAACAAGGCGCGCCCTAAGGATAGTTTCCCTTTACCCAAAATTGATCAATTGGTCGACTCGACAGCAGGACACAAATTATTGTCATTTATGAATGAGTATTTGGGATACAATCAGATCCCAATGCACATTTCAGATCAGGAACATACTAATTTTGTCGCGGACGTTGGATTGTGCTGTTATATAGTGATGCCTTTCGGGTTGAAGAATGCAGGAGCAACTTATCAATGTTTGGTGGATCGGATGTTCAAAGACCAAATTGGTAGAACAATGGAATTCTATGTGGATGATATGCTCGTGAAGTCGCGATAGTAAAACGACCACATTCTAGACTTTAGCGGAGATGTTTGATATACTCAGGTACCACGGAATGAAAATCAATCCACTAAAATGTTCCTTTGGCATTATGTCAGGAAATTTTTTGGGTTTTATTGTCAATGTGCGGGGAATCAAGGCCAACCCAGAAAAGATTCAAGCTATTCGAGACATACAAGCACCTAGGACAATAAATCAAGTACAAAGCCTGAAGTGAAAAGTCGTCGCGTTGAGTCGATTTATATCCAAGGCAACCGACTAGTGTATTCCTTTCTTTAATGTGCTAAGAAAAGGGAAGATAAATTTTGAATGGAAGTCGGATTATGAGGATTCATTCCGAGCTCTAGTGAGACACTTGGAGAGGCCCTCGGTTCTGTCAAAGCCTGTAGACCATGAGGAGTTGTATGTTTACTTGGCCATATCTCAGCATGCCATTAGTACAGCCTTTGTTCGCGAGGAGGACCGATTCCAAAAGCCAGTGTACTACGTTAGTAAACGTTTAACGGGGGAAGAGAGAAAATTATCCTAAGATTAAGAAGCTAGCTTATTATTTGGTGATCGCATCACGCAAGCTCCGTCCATATTTTCAGCCACATCCAATCAGTGTTTATACCGATCAACCTCTGCGGCAGGTGCTCTAACGACCAGAAAACTCTGGAAGGCTACTTAAATGGAACATTGAGCTGAGTCAGTTCGATATCACTTACCTGCCATGGAGGGCTATCCAAGGGCAAGCGCTGGAAAACTTCATTGTAGAATTTACCGTATCAGACGAGTCAAGCAGTAGTGATGCAATAGTTGGTTGTGGAGGTAAGTTACCAAAATGTGTACTGTGTTCGAGTTAAAACAGTCTCGATTACCAATACCGACCTCAGCACTCAATACTGACCCAAGCAATAAACTATCTATACCGATCGACCCTCTAAACTTATACAACCGAACCAGTCTCCTACGGCTACCAACTACCGATCGCTTCTCTAGACAAAAATAACCGACCCACACTCTTCCCTAGTCACCAGACGTCCTCACCATGACATGTACCAAGCCACCCCTTCTCAGAATACCGACTCATTCTATTACCCAACTCCAACTGATCCAGCTCTACTATAATAAACTACCGACCTATAATATCTTTCAAACTACCGACCAATACCATCTTCCAAATTACCAACCCACGTTGTCTCTCAAATCACTGACCCACTTTATTGCCAGAGTTCTACCGACCCGTGACTATTCAGAGTATCTAACTCCTCCTCCTCATAAAACCAAAAACTTTCTCTCTCCTCCCCAAACTCTACACTCTCCTCACACATACTATCACTCCTGCTATCAGTTTCATATCATTCCCATCAGGAAAGAGCGAATATGCTATGGCCTGGATCCAAGACAAGTTTGGAGGGACATGGGAAAGGAAATTATGCTAAAATATGGGTCCTTACCTATGAAGTTAGTTGGAGTTAAGGCGTGTGCACTCTAAGGCTCGAAGTCGAGAGGAATTTGGAAGGTATTTGGGAAGACAATGGAAAGCGGAGAGAAAAAGAGCGATGACAGTTTTGTAGAGGGGGGTTTCTTTGTTTTGAGTGAAGCCGGAGAAGATAAGTTGAGAAATAAGAGTGGGAAAAAGGAGAAGAAGTGAAGGATTTTATATGGTAGAGGGGGAGATGAACAGGCACTCTCCTATAGACCAGGTCACTGAGCATCATTGGGTCGACAAGTAGAGATGCCAAACGTTGTCCTAGTTAACGACCAAATGGGTCGGCCTTCGTATGCCGACCCACCCTTTATTCACAATATATATATAATAATAATAATAAATAAAATAATAAATAAATGAAAATGATATTAAAATAAAATGTGCATATATATATGCATGTAATGATAATCAAAGATGATAGTACAATGGAAAGTTGGATTTCACCCGATAGGTGGAAAAGCATGGGTTTGAGAAACCCAGTGTGATTCAACCTCCGCGAGGTTGTATACATTCAGATTTTGGAAAGTTAAAATAGGATTTGAAGAGTCTCCTGGAGACTGAATTGATATGTTCAAATGGCACAAAGCTTCGTCGAAGGCCAACGAAACAGCAACAGTCAATTATCATTTTGGATGAAACAGCTCCTGAAAGTGAGGACTGATCACTGATTCAAAGCATATTGTGTTGATTAACGCAACGCACTTTGGGGGGGAAATGTTAACCGGCACATTGGCCCGGCTACATGGCGATATCACAGAGCTTAAGGTTGAACCTAAGCAGGACTCAAGCTAAAAGAGGATTGGAAATATAAGAAACTGATGTAACTCAAGTCTGGTTCAGCCTTTATTAATGAACTAGTGTATTTGACACTGGCTCGGCTAGAGGGGGTATGTATTAGGATGTACCCAGGATGGTTCGACTAAGATAGGCAAGATATAGTGGTTCAGTCGAGAAGGGTTCGGCCCCAGTCGCTTGGGGTAGATGAGATCGAACCTAATGGGTCGGCTGATCATGGTCCAGCCTTAGAAGTACTTAAGTCATGCATCGCTCGGCCAAGGGAGTTATGGTAGCTCGGGCAGGCATCGCTCGATCAAGGGAGGATAGCCAAAACATATCGGTCAATTGTGGTTCAGTGTTTGTGGTTCGGCCTTGATTGTTCGACATGCGTGGTTCGACAGACCTGGTTCGATGAACCATGTGGAAGTTAGTAAATTCTTCGACCTAAAATAAAGTGATGTGGCTTACATTTCTTTGCTTCGAGTCATACTACCACTTGCTCCAATTTCCTTGAGGGTCTGCTTTAAGTCAGCAATAAGGTAGGTGTAGGATCGATTTCACCCTAGAGGGGGGGGGTGAATAGGGTGATAGCGTAAATTATAAAAATTAATCGCGGAAGCTTATGAATTAAATTCAATTCAGATCACAGAATAGCAGCACAGATATTGCAGAATATAAATAACAGAACAACACAGAATTTACCCAGCTTCGGCAAAACCCTGCCTACGTGCTGCCCCCAAGGTTTCTACTAGAAATTAGATAGTCCCTCGCTTACACACGTAAACTCGCTATATCCGCTATTGACTAATCTAACTCTACGCTCAAAACCCTGACCACAACTCAACCACCGAGTTGCGAATTCCCAAACTACACACCGTAGTTTGTACCCTAGTCACACGACTAGAAAATTAAAAACGGTTTAAAAGAAAAATACAAATTAAAAACAAATTAAAATAACAAAACCCTATTTAAATTTAAACCCTTCTTATAATTTTTTAAAAACCCTTTTAACATAAACAAGGCCGGCCCTTTATTTTCTTCAACCCGTTCCTTTTACTATTATTTTTTCTTCGTGAAAGAAAATGGCCGCCCCTCTTTGTTCCTCTTTGCGAATTAGGGCTTCTGGTAATTTGCTATTGCTCCTTGCGATTTAAACTAGGGTTGAGCAAAAATTGAAGCGCCGCTCGATTTCGTTCGATAGTAGGCTTCGATGCTTTTGATTTGCTTACGGCTTCTTCAATTTTGGATCGAATTCGTTCTGCCTTTTTTTCGGTATGTATTTTCCTCCTTTTGCTTTGCTGGTTGATTCTTGAACTCGATACTCTTGCCGATGATGATTTTGGGTATTATATAGGATTTGATTTCCTAGAATTACGTTCGTATATGTTGATTTGAATTTGTCAAATTCTTCATCTCGGCCACTTGATGATGCTTGAATGATTGAGATCGATTCTGACTTTTTCATATGCGTATAATTTCATTTCTTGCGTCCCACGGCTTTGACGTTGACTTGTTCATATGCATGTATATTCTTGCTTGGTGGTCACGGCTTTAATTCATTTTCGTGATGACCACGATGTTGATTTCTACTGCTTCGGCCTTGACTCGTTCATCTTGTAGTCTTCGTCTCTGGTCATTTGTGTTGAGCATTTCCATACGATGTTTGTCACTGTTGAATTATTCCATGTACACTTTGAGTTCCTGCAGTTGATTTGGTTGTTATGTTGCTTCATCATGTATATCATGTGTCACTGCATTGCCATTGTTGCATTTTCACCTGTTTACTGCACTGACTCATGTATGCATTGTATATTACTGCTCTGACCATCTTTTTCTTTGATCTTTTGTTCATACTGTTGCACTTGGTGTTTGTTCTCGGCTTGCTTTGAGTTTGTCTGCATTTTGTGGTTGCCACTGTGTATTCTGGTTTAAATGTTCATGTTGCATATGTTAGTGGTCTTCATTGAGCTCCTGATGGTTGCTGTGCACTTTTGTGTTTTGAGTCAGTTGTAATGTGTTAGCTTGTAGTCATTGACTTGTTCATGCTGTTCTTGAATACATCTGTGCATGTCACTGTGTTTATGACCACAAGTTCATCGTGAAGCATGGTTTACTGGTGCATACATGTGAGTTGTATTTCATTTGCGGTCTTGACTTTTGTTGATGCATTGAGTTGAGTATTTGGTGATGCTTCACCTGTTATGTCTGCTCTGAACTTTTGATCATGTTGCCTTCGTGTTGTTGTTTGCTTCATGTTCCTTACTGCTTTGAACTTCTGGTTGGTTTGGCCTGGACTTCACTGTTATTTGATTGCCGAGTTGTTTGCATTCACTTCATCACTTCAGTCGTGTATTGCTTTCACCTCTGGCCTGTTGTAGTTTGCATATCACCTTGTTGCAGTTAATGGTTGCTTGAGTCTCTGTTGAAGTTGTATTGGATTTCATTCTGGTTAGTACTTGCCTCACAACTGTAACACATATTCAACAATACATGCTGTGCATTTCATACAGTCTTCATTATGGCCTGTTGCACTGGTTATTGTAGTTCGATTTGAGTCGATTAGTTGCTTCAAACTACTGCTGCTTCATTGTAGCTGTGTTGACCATTATGCACTGTAGCTTGCTGTCATGTTCGCTGTCACTTGTGCATTGTTGAGTCACTTGAGTGTGTTGATGAATGTGTGCATCAATGTACATGCTTTTGCCGCTGTTTGATATAATGTTTTGAACCATTGTTTGCTGTGGCATTGCATTACTGTGCATTGAGCATTGTACTTGTAGTTTGCTGACTTCACGTCGCCTTAACTTAGTTGATGCACTGAGTTGAGTGGTGACTTGACCTTTGCATTGTTTATTTTTCTAATTTTCACCTGAGTTGAATCCGGCTAGGATTTGACCTTGTGCTGAATGACATTGTTTTATTGCACTTGAGTTGAATCCTGTATTTGGGTTTGACCTGTGCTCACTTGTCCCTGTAAATCGATCAAGTGTATATTTCGGCGTGCACGGCCTTGTGGCATATACAGTAATACACTGTGTATGTCACAAGTTGTTCGTGTATGATGAATTCAAATTTAAATGATGACGAACAACACAAATAACTGAGGCAAATCATATTTTCAAAATCCATCTTTTATTTTATATTGCAAAAATATCTCTTTTTCAATTTTACTGCGTTAGTGAATATTTTTGCAGATTGCTCAGATGCTGGATTCAAACTGGAATGCAGTTGAAGATAAATATGAGTGTGAGTGATATGTAGTGAGGTGCTGATGTAAAATAGTGATGTAATTGAGTTTGTATCAAAGTTGTATAGTGAATAGTGAGAGCTTGAATTTGTATACTATTCAAAATTGTAATAAATATTTGTTTGAATAAAATATTCGTTTGAATTCAAATTCCGTGTTATTTATTTTATTCAGCAAACATTTATTTAATCTGTGAAAATAAATAGTATATTATCAAATACATTTAAACGAATGTATATATGTTTATTATCATCAAACAAAAATCATATAAGCGCATATTCAACAATCTCCCCCTTTTGATGATAACAAACATATATTTAAGATTTTGAATATGTTAAATGTATTTGATCATTGATATATTCTAATTGCTCCCCCTATTTAAATGCTTCCTCTCTATACGATGCTCCCCCTACATATATGCATACAAATAAAAATATGCAAATGATCCTAGATGCAAATAGAAAATTATTTGACCTTTGCTTGATTTTATTTGACAAAATCTTAACTTTTCTCTCCCCCTTTTGTTATCAGCAAAAGAATAATAGTGTTAGAGAAAATAGAGATAAAGTAAATGATATCAAATCAACATTAAAACTCAATTGAATATAAATATTAAATTTCAATAAAAAATCAAACAAAAATCATAAATATTTTGTTAGGCGCTTATTCCACTTTTAGAATGATGGAAATGATGTCATCATATAAAACCATACAGTTGTGTCTATTTGTGGTATATTTATATCAGGAATTTGAATATCTACTAACCATGCATAACCGTTAGGACTTTTAAATGAGATTAGTAGTATTCCAATTTTTTTTTTTTTTTAAAATGAATTCAAGTATCTTCTAACCATGCATAACCGTGAGGACTTTTAAATGGGATTAGAATCAACTTGTTTATTTTACAAATCAACTTTTGATATGCGTTCCATACATGCATAACCGCGAGGACTTTTAAATGAGCATGGAAGCACATAACAAATTCCAAGTAATTCACCCATGCATAACCGTGAGGACTTTTAAATGAGAGTGAATACTTTGGTATTTATTTATTTTATTTATTTTATTTTTTTTATTATTATTTTATTTTATTTTAAAAAAAATGTGAAAATGAAAAACGAACGATTCCTGTTTAAAGTACCACATATCGACAAACTATATAGAATTTTGATGAGTGATGGTTGATAGAAATATGATAGGTATAGAGATGGTCATGGAATTTTTACCAACAAAAAGTTTTATAACTCTTGTTTACATTTCTAAAGAAATTTTCTAATTATACTTTCTCGAGTTATAATATATAATCAATATCAACACTCATCACTTTTTCAATCACTATTTTTCTTTTCGATAATCATTTGGGAGTCAGATTAGTCATAATAGTCATTTAAAATCAAATTCAAAAATAATTATGAAATTAATTTTTCAAAAATGAATAATCTGAAAATATGGTCAAAAATGATTTTCTCCAGGGGGTTTTTAAAAGAAAATTTTCTGCTATTTGAAAATTATTTGAAATGAAAAATATGCAGATATTTTCTTTGAAAAACAATGCAGTTACTAAGTGTCTCAAAAATCACGTTCAACTAGTAATTTTTCTATCAACTAGATTACCAGTGTAATCTGCATCTGAATTTCTTTTTCACTCAAAATTCTCATCAATTGAATTTTATTGACCAAAACATGAAGTTTGCACCAAAACTTTCAAATTCAATTTTAACAACAATTTAAATGACATTCTTTTGAATTTGAAATGAAACCGTGTAAATAATCAGAAAACCGTGAATAAAGAGTTAGCCATATTATAACTAATTGTAATATCCAACAAAACACTATTTTTAATCCAAACTGATATATATGAAGTAATTCAAAGAATCTAGAGATTTTTATAGTGTTTTTGGCATAAGAATATAATTGGCCAACTATGTTGAATAAGTCAGAATCAAAATCATCATCTTTTCATCAATCTCAATATTAGCTGATTTAATTCAAAATACGGTGCAGATTATCACATTTAATATATCGTTTAAAACATACCATACCTGTTTTACCTTTACGATAATTTTCGTTGTTGTCCGTTGTGATTCTGTCACCTTTATACTAGGCTAAGGAACTTAGCTTTGTCGCCCGTTGTGTTTCTGGAACAGCCAAAATCCAGAGAACACTATTGTTGTTCCTTAGCCTGCCACCACACCTACACGGAAAAGGATTTATGTGACCTATTTGTTTTTATAGGTCCATGGTTGTTGGTGGCAGAAAGTTTTGAAAAATAATTTTGTGTAGACCCAAAACTATTTATAATTGTTCCCTTTGGCACCCAAATTTGTTTAACTTTGAGAGATTTTATATTTGTGCCTTTTGGAACCCAAATCGGTATAGTTTTCACATGTTTGGGTCTATACCAACAATTATTGTGATCGTGTCCAAATTTTCTACAAATCGTGCACATGGATTTAGCTTGACTAATATTGCTTTCAACAATTTTCGAACTATTATATCCAAGTCCTTGTCTAACCGAATTAACAGTTTGCTTTCCTAATAGCATATTCAACGATTTTTCACTTTTTGAAAATTTATCTAAAGTTGTTGACAATTGTTGGACTTGTGATTTGAGAGATTCATTTTCGTTTAACAACTGTGTGCACTTTTTAATAGAATTCTCTCTCCTAGTATTTTCATTCTCCTTTAAAATCAGAATTTCATTTTCAAGTGTTTTTATATTGATTTCTGATTTTTTAATTTCCTTTTCAAATGTTGGACACTTATCACACTTAGGGATCCTACTTTGATAGGTTTTAACTAATTGATCAAGTTGTTTATTACATTCTATCAAAGTATCTTTTTGAGATTCAAGTTTGGCGTATTTTTCCCTAAGTCGTTCAAAACAACCGTTTACTTCATGAAAATATATAAGCAACTCAGAATGGGTAAGTTTTGATACCTCACTTGGCTCGTCATCGTCACTGTCAGTTGTATCACCTCGAAGACACAATTCTGCATTTTCGCTTTCACTGCCAGTGCTTTGATCATTCTCGTCTATTTCATCCCAAGTGGCTGCAAAATTTTTCTTTTTCTGTTTCTTTCCGTGGCTGGATTTAATTTGTGGACAATCGGGCTTGATATGGCCGGGTTTGTTGCAATTATAACAAATAAACTTTTGTTCTTCCGAGTAGTCTAGTGCTTTGGCTATTCTGCTTTTTGCTTTTTGAATTCGAGCTGAGTTACCATGTTTTTGATTCCATTTTTTGAATTTCCTTATCAACAGCTCCAATTCTGCTGCTCCATCATCTTCATCGTTATCATCATCACTTTTGGTTGTTCCTTTGAGAGCTATTGATTTCTTTTGAGTGTCACCTCCTTCACGCTCTTCTTTGAATTTCATTTCTAGCTCATAAGTGGTGAGATTTCCGATGAGTTCTTCAACTTTAAGTTGTTTTAAATCTTTCGATTCTTGTATGGCAGTTACTTTTGCTTCAAAGCTTCGTGGAAGGACTCTGAGGATTTTCCGGACTATTTCTAATTCGGTGTATGTTTTTCCGAGAGCTTTTGATTTGTATACGATATTGGAGAGTCGTCCGTACATCTCTTTGACATTTTCTTCCTTCGCCATTTTGAAGTTCTCGTATTCGCTGCTTAGCATTGCAAGGCGAGATTCTTTGACTTGAGATGTTCCTTCGTGAGTCACTTCTAGTATGTGCTATATTTTCTACGCAGTTAGACAATGTGAGACACGATTAAATTCAAATTGATCCAGTGAACAGATAATAGAATTCATAGCTTTGGCATTAGTATTCTGTAACTTATTTTCTAGTTCTGTCCATTGTTCCTTGGGTTTCTCTATTTCCTGATTATCTACAGTTATAGTTGGTATTCTATAACCTGTCTCAACAATATCCCAAGCGTCAATGGTTTTCAAAAAAAAATTCATCCTATTTTTCCAAAAAGCATATTCACCATTGAACATTGGTGGTCTAACTATGGATTGACCTTCTGCAAAAGCATTATTAAGAGAAACCATTTTAAAAATTCAAATTTTTAAACAAAAACTGATTTTTTCAAAAATAGAATTTTTAAAAACAATGTTGACTTCTATTCCTAGCTCTGATACCACTTGTAGGATCGATTTCACCCTAGAGGGGGGGTGAATAGGGTGATAGTGTAAATTATAAAAATTAATCGCGGAAGCTTATGAATTAAATTCAATTCAGATCACAGAATAGCAGCACAGATATTGCAGAATATAAATAACAGAACAACACAGAATTTACCCAGCTTCGGCAAAACCCTGCCTACGTGCTGCCCCCAAGGTTTCTACTAGAAATTAGATAGTCCCTCGCTTACACACGTAAACTCGCTATACCCGCTATTGACTAATCTAACTCTACGCTCAAAACCCTGACCACAACTCAACCACCGAGTTGCGAATTCCCAAACTACACACCGTAGTTTGTACCCTAGTCACACGACTAGAAAATTAAAAACGGTTTAAAAGAAAAATACAAATTAAAAACAAATTAAAATAACAAAACCCTATTTAAATTTAAACCCTTCTTATAATTTTTTAAAAACCCTTTTAACATAAACAAGGCCGGCCCTTTATTTTCTTCAACCCGTTCCTTTTACTATTATTTTTTCTTCGTGAAAGAAAATGGCCGCCCCTCTTTGTTCCTCTTTGCGAATTAGGGCTTCTGGTAATTTGCTATTGCTCCTTGCGATTTAAACTAGGGTTGAGCAAAAATTGAAGCGCCGCTCGATTTCGTTCGATAGTAGGCTTCGATGCTTTTGATTTGCTTACGGCTTCTTCAATTTTGGATCGAATTCGTTCTGCCTTTTTTTCGGTATGTATTTTCCTCCTTTTGCTTTGCTGGTTGATTCTTGAACTCGATACTCTTGCCGATGATGATTTTGGGTATTATATAGGATTTGATTTCCTAGAATTACGTTCGTATATGTTGATTTGAATTTGTCAAATTCTTCATCTCGGCCACTTGATGATGCTTGAATGATTGAGATCGATTCTGACTTTTTCATATGCGTATAATTTCATTTCTTGCGTCCCACGGCTTTGACGTTGACTTGTTCATATGCATGTATATTCTTGCTTGGTGGTCACGGCTTTAATTCATTTTCGTGATGACCACGATGTTGATTTCTACTGCTTCGGCCTTGACTTGTTCATCTTGTAGTCTTCGTCTCTGGTCATTTGTGTTGAGCATTTCCATACGATGTTTGTCACTGTTGAATTATTCCATGTACACTTTGAGTTCCTGCAGTTGATTTGGTTGTTCTGTTGCTTCATCATGTATATCATGTGTCACTGCATTGCCATTGTTGCATTTTCACCTGTTTACTGCACTGACTCATGTATGCATTGTATATTACTGCTCTGACCATCTTTTTCTTTGATCTTTTGTTCATACTGTTGCACTTGGTGTTTGTTCTCGGCTTGCTTTGAGTTTGTCTGCATTTTGTGGTTGCCACTGTGTATTCTGGTTTAAATGTTCATGTTGCATATGTTAGTGGTCTTCATTGAGCACCTGATGGTTGCTGTGCACTTTTGTGCTTTGAGTCAGTTGTAATGTGTTAGCTTGTAGTCATTGACTTGTTCATGCTGTTCTTGAATACATCTGTGCATGTCACTGTGTTTATGACCACAAGTTCATCGTGAAGCATGGTTTACTGGTGCATACATGTGAGTTGTATTTCATTTGCGATCTTGACTTTTGTTGATGCATTGAGTTGAGTATTTGGTGATGCTTCACCTGTTATGTCTGCTCTGAACTTTTGATCATGTTGCCTTCGTGTTGTTGTTTGCTTCATGTTCCTTACTGCTTTGAACTTCTGGTTGGTTTGGCCTGGACTTCACTGTTATTTGATTGCCGAGTTGTTTGCATTCACTTCATCACTTCAGTCGTGTATTGCTTTCACCTCTGGCCTGTTGTAGTTTGCATATCACCTTGTTGCAGTTAATGGTTGCTTGAGTCTCTGTTGAAGTTGTATTGGATTTCATTCTGGTTAGTACTTGCCTCACAACTGTAACACATATTCAACAATACATGCTGTGCATTTCATACAGTCTTCATTATGGCCTGTTGCACTGGTTATTGTAGTTCGATTTGAGTCGATTAGTTGCTTCAAACTACTGCTGCTTCATTGTAGCTGTGTTGACCATTATGCACTGTAGCTTGCTGTCATGTTCGCTGTCACTTGTGCATTGTTGAGTCACTTGAGTGTGTTGATGAATGTGTGCATCAATGTACATGCTTTTGCCGCTGTTTGATATAATGTTTTGAACCATTGTTTGCTGTGGCATTGCATTACTGTGCACTGAGCATTGTACTTGCAGTTTGCTGACTTCACGTCGCCTTAACTTGGTTGATGCACTGAGTTGAGTGGTGACTTGACCTTTGCATTGTTTATTTTTCTAATTTTCACCTGAGTTGAATCCGGCTAGGATTTGACCTTGTGCTGAATGACATTGTTTTATTGCACTTGAGTTGAATCCTGTATTTGGGTTTGACCTGTGCTCACTTGTCCCTGTAAATCGATCAAGTGTATATTTCGGCGTGCACGGCCTTGTGGCATATACAGTAATACACTGTGTATGTCACAAGTTGTTCGTGTATGATGAATTCAAATTTAAATGATGACGAACAACCCAAATAACTGAGGCAAATCATATTTTCAAAATCCATCTTTTATTTTATATTGCAAAAATATCTCTTTTTCAATTTTACTGCGGTAGTGAATATTTTTGCAGATTGCTCAGATGCTGGATTCAAACTGGAATGCAGTTGAAGATAAATATGAGTGTGAGTGATATGTAGTGAGGTGCTGATGTAAAATAGTGATGTAATTGAGTTTGTATCAAAGTTGTATAGTGAATAGTGAGAGCTTGAATTTGTATACTATTCAAAATTGTAATAAATATTTGTTTGAATAAAATATTCGTTTGAATTCAAATTCCGTGTTATTTATTTTATTCAGCAAATATTTATTTAATCTGTGAAAATAAATAGTATATTATCAAATACATTTAAACGAATGTATATATGTTTATTATCATCAAACAAAAATCATATAAGCGCATATTCAACAGTAGCCACTGGGCCGGCATAGGTGGTTCGGTGGAACTGGGTCGGTATGACTCGTTTGGTCAACTTGACTTACGTCTATGGGCCGAGCTACCTTGGTCTTGCACCTAGCAGGCAATCCAGCGTATCTTCATCTATAAATAGAAGGGCAGAGATATAGCTGAAGGGACTTTATTTTGGGAACTCCAAGGATACTCTGCCATTTTTTTTATTCATCTCTTTTTTGTTCAACTTGCATTCAAGCAATTTATTTATGGATTGTATATGTACTCAATTGATTAGTAAAGTAATAAAGATCATATTCAAATTGGACGTAGGCGGTTACGCCGAACCACTATAACTCTAGTGTTACCTATTCTGTTTTTTTTGCATTTAATTATGTTATTTCTCTTGTTTCAATTTAGTTTCTTTATTAATCTCTATACACAACTCTATTCAAGGGTGTTAGTGTTAGTGACCAATTTTGGTGCTAACAGCAGCAGGGCTAAGAGGGTCGCTCCCAAGTAGGGTATGATCACTCCCATCTAGAGCCGATATTACCTCACATTTGTATGCTTCGGGGCCCATTAATGAAAGGGTGGTCATATTTGGTACTACTAGTCAAGTGGTAGGCTGGCTCTGTGTTGATAGCGTATCCTGGCGAGGCCTTCAGTGTTATTTTGTCTAGAGATGCACAATGACGGGCGGTACACCAGTAGCCTAGTCATTGTATGAATGCATTCTCTAATATGAATCTTTACGGTTTTAGTTGTATACCTATTATGTTGGAATTTAATTAATGTAACAATTTCGGCTATAATTAATAAGTATTTGTACCTTAGACACTATTACACTATCAGAAAAATTCATGCGAAATGGTTTAATTATCGTAAGGTAGAAATCTTTCTGTATTTATGTACGGCATGGTATCGCGAGGTACCTTTATTTTCAAAAGGTTTTTAATATCTTTAAAATTCAATTGAGGTGTGTATCTCACGCTGGTTTACCATACTTACTCCGGTGTTATTTCATTATAATGCTTGGGTTAGACCGAGCATATTACAGATTTTGTTTGGATGCTTTGGAGCTTTAGGAGTCGTATTGGAGGCCTACAGACTTATTCACGTACATGGTTGTTATATTCGTCCGGGTTGAAATAAATTTGTATACTTCGATTGATGTCTGTATATACATATGTTACTGTTTGTTTTTGCATGAAATTTGTTGCGTATTATATATTAGTCATTCCGCTATGAGATTCTATGTTGTTAGTTTTCCTTTTCTCTTCTTGTCTTCTTCTTTCTTCTTTTTCCCTAACAATCGGGTTTTCCCACATTCTTATTGCTCAGCACGCAATACAGAGGACATATTAGTGTCAATTTTTAGGGTCGAAAATCTAAGCTGCTATATTTTGTATCAGAGTTAAAGGTTAAGAGAGAACGTTGACTTTGGTGGGGATTACTCGTTAGAGATAGGGTCAGTAGCACCGTAGAATGAGTTTGAGTGTGTGTGTGTATATAAGCGCATATTTGTTAGTGATATAAAAATGTTTCATATTACGTTGGTTGATCTGTTAAGTGGCTTATGGATTCTTGTCAATACGAGTAATTAACGTTATTGATAGGGATCTCTAAACACTTGAACAGAGAAATTAGACATAGTATTGTTTTGTAATTAGTTAAATGAAATAATTTTACCTAGATTATATTTTATATATCAATGAATAATTTTTCAGAAATAATTATAGTTATCATGGTATGTTTGGTTGTTAGAGAATCATAATATTTGATTATTATCATTTGTTGTTTGTTGTTTATGTTCTAATAAATGTTTTTATTATTACAATGTAAATAAAGATAAAAAATTAAGGAATGGTTTATATAACCTAAGGGAAATTTGTAAATATGATTTGCAAATAAAAAGGAGTTAAACGCTGAGAATTTGAGAATTTAAAATCCCATAATTTTGGCAATGTTCTCAAAGTTTTGGAAAATAATAATAATATTATTGAGAAATATTATTGAATGGAAATGTTTCTAAATGGAATTCAAAAGTGATAGAAAGCACTGAACTCACTTCGGTTGTCAGAAAATAATTTTGATGATGACTGTAGAATCATCGAAGCACATTTTCGAGTATCTATGTGATGGATTGCTACCATTGGAGTTTAGTTTTGGTAAAACTAGTTTTGATTTTAGTCAAAATTTTGATTTGAAATACAAAGAAATTATTAATACTATTGTTTGAAAATAATTTGAAATAGGAACAACGTGTTTATAATCTAAGAATTTTCATTAAAGTGTTTTATAAAAATATGAGAAAATAACTTTTATAACTTATAATTTTTTGGGAATTAGTAAGTTAAAGCAAATTTTTAGATTTGTTGAATACAAATTGTTAAGAAAAGCAAAAGTTTAGATGAAATTTAACTTAAGTAAGTTAAATAAAATGATTTTTGAAATGAAAATGACTGTGATTTTAATGAAATGGACTAAATAAATAATTAGTAAATTGTATATGGTTTAGAATGTTGTTTGATAAGGTTGAATAATGAAGTGAATTAATTAGGCAAGCCAAATGAAATTGAATTTGATTTGAAATGAATCAAACGAAATGAATTAGTGAATTGAATGTGGGTTTGGAATGTCATTGACAGAATTGGATATGAACTTAAGTTATAAAGTGATAATAAACATGAGAAGGGTTGTATAAAATGTTTATGAACTTAAGTAAAATTTGATGGAATAGTTCTTAAGTAACATTAGTATTGAAAGAAATGTACTAAGTAGTAAATGAATGTGAATAAAGTAATGTGAATAATGATTATAAATAAATCAATGTAAATAAAAGAATCTGAATAACGAGAGACCAATTTAAATAAATATATAAGTTGTACGTATATTATTTATCCGCGTAACGTTTTGATCCATATTCGATTACATAATTCTGAGATGATCTACATCGGTTCGAGTTTGGATTTTTCACTCGATTATCGACGGTGAACACTGGATATGAATTTTTGATTGATTTTAGGATTCTCTGCCATACTTTATGGCTACGCAGGGAGAACGACGGTTTCTAATCAAGGAACTAGATCTGGGTACACGGTAGAGTGGTCGTATGAACGATACTAGTTCGAAAGTGAGATTGTGTGATCGAGCGAGCGATTTGATTTGATTTTGTGTACGGATGATATATGTACATCGTATAGGCTTTAATAAATTAAATGTCGACATTGAAAAATGTAATTGATATGGCTATGAATTAGTTGGAGGGATAATATTTATTGATGGATTCTCTTATTACCGTTGTTATATTTACATACGGTTATTGTATAGTCTATATTATAAATTGATATACTTTTCCTATACTTGTTCTCGTTAGTTGTTGAGTGATTAGTAGGTGCGGATGGCGTACGCCTTGCATCTGGAGCTCGCTTTCGTATTTTATCGATTGTATATGCTTGCTAATGCTATTAAAAGGTACATATCTCGAATTACATGCCATATTTAAATTTTTTCCTATGCGATGCCTCAACCTCGAAGATGAGATGTACATTTGTGATTATATATATATATATATAGTAAATTTTTTTGATCGAGCCTTGCAAAGGAGACGCAGGCGAAAAGTTCTATAAATATAAGGTGTTAAATTTTTCTTAAAAATTTTGATAAATAAAACTTGACGTTTATTTTATAACTAGGAATGGTATTAATTAGTAATTATGAATGAATTTAAAAAATTAAAAAAAAATTTAGCAATCTGTTCAAACTATTGGTTTTGAAAAGATAATAGGTTTGGGACATTTTTCTTACTTGCTAATTTTGAGGACGAAATTCTTTTAGGGGGAAAATGTAACGACCTAGAATTTTTGTCAATTGATTTTCAAATGTTTAATTGATTTTAATTATTGAATTATTATTTTTATAAGTGAAATAGATTAAAATTTAAATATTGGAATTATTTAATAATTAAATCTTGGATTTGATTCAAACAAAAATGATTTCGAGAGCTTATTCAAATTTTGTTTAAATGAGAATAATAATAGTAACTTTTAATTTTCAACTAAAAGTGATTTAAACTGGTTTGGTAATAACTCGTTTTAATTATCGTGTGAAAATGGCCTTCCAGGGCAATGTCTTAGATTTCGATAAGTTTCATTGGATCCATAGTAGTGAATAATTGTAAGTAGTGAATTTCGTGGTAGTCAGACATATCGTTTAGTTGTGAGAGATCGAAATGCTTAGAAAGTAATTTCAGAAATTAATATAATAAGTGGGTTTGAAAAGCTACCTTCTGTATTTGATCAAATTAGACCCCGAGACTAATTCCATTGTGTTTGCAATAAGGATGTTACATATAAAATGCCAGTTGGCACGCCTCCATTCGAAATTTTGAAGTGCTTTGAATGAATATTTTTATAACCTAGAATATCACACCATATCCCTTCCTGTTCAAGCCATACCCATACGTCCTTAACCCCTACTTCCTCCTTCCTTAAAAATCATTTCCTATGAGAAAAATAAAAAAATCTTCATATTCAAAAATTATAATCAAACCCAGTTCAAAACTAAAAATCATGAAACTTGACTCGTTGGAATCGTGTGGCCGATGTCTTCATTTCTATGCATATTTTGGGCGATCGACTTTGTGTTGTGGATCTCGGCTAGCCTGGACCGATGCATAGTTGACTAGGGTTAGGTTTTCGGAATGTTATGGTGCTCGATTAGAGATATGGAGCTCGTAATTGAGTTTGTTAAGTAGTTTGGCAGCTGGAGGTCGAAGCGTAGAAGGTGCGGCTTCTCTATCGTACGGTAGCGGGGGGAAGGGATGTCGCTATTCTTGGGAATGGCTCGGGTGGAATATTATAGGGACAAACGTGACAAGGAGGAGTAGGGGAGTTGATTGGAAAGGTCGGTGGAGCGTTTCCTCGACTATGGGTTGTGGGGCGGCGTGCGTGCACGAACAGAAATAGGTGGAGTGTGGTACCTGTACATAATTTTGTGAATTGGGGAAGATGATGTAGGGTTAATGTTGTAAATAAATAGTAAATTAAGTTATTGGTGAATATAAAATAATCGATAACCCCCAGACATGGAAGTTAATATGAGAAGACAACAATTACAAGAGAAATGGAGGAAGGAAGGAAATAGAAATACCGCCTATTACCATGCATCTATAAAGATAAAACATACCAGACAACAGATACATAATGTTTATGATCTTGAGGTTACCTACATTCTAGTCCAGAATATGTTGATAAGGCCCTTGTTGACTATTTTGCAAATCTCCTAGGTAACTCCTCAAACTTTAATCCTGATCTTGAGTTCATATCTGTTGTGGATCTTCCCAGGATTTCCATACATGAAGCCAATTTATTAACCTCAAAAGTAACAAATGATGAAATCAAGCAACCATTGTTTGCAATGAATAAAGACTTTGTATGTGGACCAGATGGATTTAATGTTTAATTTTACACAACAAGCTGGGAGCTGGTAGGACCGAAGTTTTGCAAGGCTATATACAATTTTTTTTTGACAAATGCAATCTTCTAGGAGAAGTAAACTCCACCAACATAGCATTAATACCCAAAGCCCAGCCACCAACATCTATTAATTCTTTTATATCCATCTCACGTTGTAACGTTATATATAAATGCATTTCTAAAATATTAGCCTCCAGGTTATTTGATGTCCTCCCAGGTCTCATATCATATAATCAATCAGCTTTCCTTAAAGGCAGGAGCATCCTAGACAATATTATGTTAGCTCAGGAACTGTTAAAATGTTATAAAAGAGCTCATGCGACTCCGGCTGCAACTTTAAAGCTTGATATCTCAAAGGCGTATGATAGTATTTGTTTGCACAAAAAATGGGCAAACACCTCCAAGTCGTATGAGTTAGTTGATTTTATGTTGTTTTTAGTGATTTGGGTGATTTATGCAAATATATAAAAAGCAGGGACTAAACTGTAAAAGACACATAGATTTATAGTGGTTCGGCCAGAACGTGCCTACGTCCACTTTATATGTTATTCTCCTTTTCTCTTCAGATTACAAGTACAAAGCTTTGATTACAAGTAACTGAAAGTTGTTTGAAAGTTCTATCCGTGCTTGAGCTCTCAAACTTGTCTACGTTGTGGTACCCCTGCCCCTCTATTTATAGAGCTGGGGGCAGGGGTCCTGGATGTATATAGCTGCTGGTGGGCCTGGGCTGATGCAATCTGGCCTAGTAGTGTCGGTCTGGCATGCCTTGGTTCGGTGGTAGGTGGCAGATGGTTTGGTTCGGCAGGAGGTTGGTTCGGTGGTGAGTGGACCGGCAGTGCATGGGGATGGAGTTGGACCGGTGGAGGTTGGTCCGGCCAAGGTGTGGAAAGTGTGTTGGTTCGGCAGGGAGTTAGTTCGGCGGGGAGTTGGTTCGACAGGGAGTTGGTTCGGCAGGTATTGGAACAGGGTTTGGTTATATCTCCTTCATACGAACTCCGATTAACATGAAATTTGAAACAGCCTTTCCTAGTCCTTATCATCATTTCCAATCAATTTCGTCCCGATCGGAGCTCAACCAAATTTTGGCGATATCGATCGTAGCTTTGATTCCAACTAATCTCCATCATTCCTTGCCAATTTGTTGATATTTCAGTTTTGACCAAAAATGGGATAACACTTTGCCCTCCAAAACATGCCTTGTGATAGGAAGGCGTGTTTTGTAATGCCATGAGCTGGATGTTCATATCCTGTTGATGTCCTGCAAAGGAATTTACAGTTTTATGTGACCTCAAATGGCGACTGTTCGGGATCGAGATATTTGAGATGAAGTGTGACCGTTCATGGTCAAGCGCCTAACTTCAAATGACGATCGTTCGGGATCGAGCCATTTGAGGTGAAGTGCGACCGTGCGCGGTCAAGTGGCGGACCTCAAATGACGACCATTCGTGATCGAGCCATTTGAGGTGAGGTGAGTTGGGCCGTTCGGGGCGAGTTGTGACCGTTCGAAGTCGGGTGCCGTTCGAGGCGAGTTGTGACCGTTCGAGGTCGAGTGCCGTTCGAGGCAAGTTGTGACCGTTCGAGGTCGGGTGCCGTTCGAGGCGAGTTGTGACCATTCGAGGTCGGGTGCCGTTCGAGGCGAATGAGTGTGCCCGGGGGGGGGGGACTTAATATTATCAGTGCTGGAGTTATTGCTTGGGGGAGTTTCCGAATCAAAGACTTCGGCATTTCACTGCCATGCAAGAGGTGCTCGTGGACCGTTCGCGATCCAACGGGCATACAAGTAGTTTTTTTTTAATAATTGTAAATATTAAAGCAATAATCATATGAACCTTAAAGCAGAAATGTCCAAGTAGGCAGAATTTAAATGTTCAAATCAAAATCAAAGCAAAATGCAAAATGAAGATGTTAAAGCGTAAACTCTTACTATAACGCAGTTGGTAGTCATTTAGAGCATGCCTATGGATCGTGCGCGATCGCTCACATGTGTAAATGATTTAACCGCGTTAGTGAGAGGTTTACAACTTGTTCATCGTTATTTTAATCAAGAAATCAATGGATAATCAAACGGTGCCCTGATCCAGGGTCACCTCTAGCCGACGTAGATGGTGGTCGCTCTGGCTGCACTGCTGGAGTTCGCCTCCTCATATACTGAAGGAGCATACCGTTCCTGATATGCCCTTCCACCTCGTCCTTCAAATGCCTACAATCATTAGTGTTATGACCGTTCAATTCATGAAATACACAAAACTTGTCTGATTTTCTTTTGTCAAAAGTTGGATCCCTTTGCATCGGTCTACGATACGGAACCTGCTCTTTAGTATCCTGATAAATTCGTTCCAGACTCTCATTCAGCTCAGAGTAGGTGGTGAATCGCGGCTCCCTCTGTTGCCGCTTTGACCTGTCCCCGTCATTCTCGGTCTTTCTTTTACCTCTACTAGTTTCCGCGCCTTTCTCAGGGGGATTTCCTCCTTTGATCGCATAAATATCAATTCCTTCTCCTTCTTCTCTTTCGGCGTTCGCATCCTCCAATCGTAGAAACTTTTCCGCCTCATGATAGAATTCTCCTAGATCCACGGGTGGATCCTTAGTTAATGAATTTTTGAACTCTGTTCCGTCAGCTATCCCGGACACAGCCGCTATCATAACCATGGATGGATCTTGTCGATCCACCGAAGCTGCTGCCGCATTGAATCGCGTTAGGTAACTCCTCAAAGTCTCTCCAGTTTTCTGCTTTAGGGTTGCCAAAGTCATCACATTCTTGGGTCTTGTAATGTGGACCCTGAATTGCCTCATAAACCTCTCAATTAAATCATTCCACGTTCCGATGGATCCATTCTCCAATTGTCTAAACCACAATGCTGCAATATCTTCCAAGTACAATGGAAAGCACCGGGCCATAATCTCCTCTGATGCCCCCAGCACTTCCATATGCCTCATATACTTCGTTAGATGAACCATGGGGTTCGTTCTCCCGTCATACATGTCCAGCGATGGTAACTTGAAATCCGGTGGGTTCGTAGCTTGTCTGATTTCTGGAGTAAAAGGACTCCTATTAACATCCTCCAAATCTTTGTTTACCAAACTGCCTCTCATAGATTTTCTAACCATCTCCGCCAACCTGTCATTGTCTCCGAGATGCAATCTTTGTTCATTACTTTCGATCTGCCCCCCGAGTCCCCGAGGGAATTCTGGGATCTGCCCCTTTGACTGAGCGTTCACTCCTCTGCTGCTCCCAGGTTGTGCAGATGCTCCTCTTTCTCTCTTCGAAATTGGATCTATGTTCTCCATGGGTGTGCCTCCTAATCCAGTGCTATGCCGGATGGTCCTGCTCTGTTCCGAACTCCATCCGCTTCCCTATTCTGTGCTCCAAGTTGCCCAATCTGCTGAAACAAATTCTGAATCAACTCCTCTTGTCTTTTCATCATTGTCTCCATCTCATCCCTGGTGATGAAGACTGAAGTTTGGTTCTCTCCTGAGGAAGCCCCTTGACTCCCTTCGTGCTGACTTCTTTCTGGTCACTATCTTCTCCTTGTTTTCCTTCCAAGAGCCATAATCTCGGATAGACTTCTGGTTCTTAAAGAGAGTCTCTCGACAAATCTTTGCGAGGCAATGATTAAAGCGGTCCTAAGTTCAATTCTCAGTGAAAGCACCAAAAATGTTTGCACAAAAAATGGGCAAACACCTCCAAGTCGTATGAGTTAGTTGATTTTATGTTGTTTTTAGTGATTTGGGTGATTTATGCAAATATATAAAAAGCAGGGACTAAACTGTAAAAGACACACAGATTTATAGTGGTTCGGCCAGAACGTGCCTACGTCCACTTTATATGTTATTCTCCTTTTCTCTTCAGATTACAAGTACAAAGCTTTGATTACAAGTAACTGAAAGTTGTTTGAAAGTTCTATCCGTGCTTGAGCTCTCAAACTTGTCTACGTTGTGGTACCCCTGCCCCTCTATTTATAGAGCTGGGGGCAGGGGTCATGGATGTATATAGCTGCTGGTGGGCCTGGGCTGATGCAATCTGGCCTAGTAGTGTCGGTCCGGTACGCCTTGGTTCGGTGGTAGGTGGCAGATGGTTTGGTTCGGCAGGAGGTTGGTTCGGTGGTGAGTGGACCGGCAGTGCATGGGGATGGAGTTGGACCGGCCAAGGTGTGGGAAGTGTGTTGGTTCGGCGGGGATTTGGTTCGGCAGGGAGTTGGTTCGGCAGGTAATGGAACAGGGTTTGGTTATATCTCCTTCATACGAACTCCGATTAACATAAAATTTGAAACATAGCCTTTCCTAGTCCTTATCATCATTTCCAATCAATTTCGTCCCGATCGGAGCTCAACCAAATTTTGGCGATATCGATTGTAGCATTGATTCCAACTGATCTCCATCATTCCTTGCCAATTTGTTGATATTCCAGTTTTGACCAAAAATGGGATAACAGTATTAACTGGACATCTATTGTTAGAATAATGGCTCTAATGGGCCTTTCGAAAATCTTTGTGGCTTGGGTGTATACATGTATCTCCAACCCTACATACTCTGTAATCATTAATGATTGACCAATTGGTTTTTTTAAAAGTAGATAAGGTATACGTCAGGGTGACCAATCTCATCTTACTTGTTTATAATTGTTATGGAATTGTTCACTAGAATGCTTGTTGAAAGGTTCTCCCAAAAACTCATTCGTTACCCCAAATCCTTTCACCTCAAAATAACCACGTTAATATTTGCTGATATTACCCCAAATGCTCTCACCTCAAAATAACCACATTGATAGTTGCTAATGATGTTTATGGTATTTACTAAGCTTGATTTCCCTTCCATGCAGTCTATAATTGGGTTGCTTGATGAATTTTATAGAATGATAGGCCTTATTTTAAATATAAATAAATTCAGTATGTTTATTTCTGGGGTACCTAGCTTGTTGGCCACTCAGCTCCTTCAAGTTACTGGGTTTAAAAGAATGGGAGAGGAAATGTCCAACCTGGGTTTACCTTTGATAACTAGTAGGATCACACATGCAAAATGCTTACTGCTATACACAAGATTGTTTCAATCATGGCATGCTGGGCTAACAATTTTCTAACACAAAGTGGTAGGTTAGTCATCATCAAGTCAGTATGATTTGCTATGACTATTTACTGGGCCAGGACGTTTATACTTCCTTCTAAGTTGCTAAGGCTTACTAGGAGTGCCATGATGAGGTTTTTTTGGATGAGCTTTCTGCATCCTAGAAAGTCTCTTCCTTGTTCTTTCAAAAAGTTTGAAGCACAAAATGTAAAGGTGGATTGGGCATTATTGATATAAGCTAGTGGAACATTGTTGCATTTAGTAGACACTTCGATGATCTTATTAATAGGAGGGAAAGTATCTAGGTGAATTGGACTTGGCACTACAACATTAGGAAGAGGAATCTTTGGAGCATGGAAGTCCCATAGGTGTGTAGTTAGACTTGGAGGAGGTTGTTGGGCCTGAGGACTCTATTTTTGCCTCTGGTCCAAGTGGTGATGAAACATGATAGCGTGGTAAGTTTTTGGGACGAGCCTTGGTCTGGAACAGGAGTTATTCCCAATAAAAACGTCTCTCATCAGCAGCTTCTATAATCTGGTATCCCAAGAAATGCTAAAGCCTCTGATTATATTCACTTTGGCCAACTTATTCTACCATACTCAAGCAATCAGTAACTTAGAAGCTTGTGGAGAGAAATCCAAAACAAGACTTACCTTGAAAATGACACTAACATCTACACTTGGAACAAGAAGTCATACTCCATTGGGTTAGGGTACAATACAATTGCATGGTTTGGTACCTTGCCTTGTCATAAATGGTCAAGCATAATCTGGAAAGGAGATTCTTCCCCTAGAGACAACCTGCATCTTTGAAAGTTTCTCAATTCCGATATGATGACTAGGGATGTATTTGCAGGGCTATGGTATGAACTTCCCTGCGCATTGTGTTTTCTATGGCACCTAGAATAAAACAAACTCCCATCTATATTTAAACTGTGCTATTTTGTTTCCTCTTTGGTATAGAGTTATGTTAAAACCTGGTAGGAGAAATGTCTCTCAAGTTTTTGAAGTTGAATGGAGCATAATCTACAAATCAACTATATGGAAGTCAGACCACTCCAGGGTTTTAGTTTTGATCACTAAAATCTACCTAGCAACTGTTTAGAGTGAAAGGAATATAAGACGTTTGAAAGCAAATGTAGGCCTCTTGAAAGTTTTTGGAAAGAGATCACAGGAAAGGTTTATCTGGCTGTCAGAAGACCTTTATGCTGATATCCTGAGGCCATCATCAGGGCATGGGCCTGATCTTTCTATTTGTTGATGTCCATTCTTTCTTTTCTTAGTTTCTTTGTGTCCTATGATTGTTTTGTTTTCTCTTGTGTTTTGTATGTTCCTTTAAAGCTCAAAGCTAGTTTTGGGATTGGGTATTTTATTGTTCTATGGCAATAAAATCTGGTAGAGGACCAGTCAACCCCGCTAGCTCTGCTAAATAAAATCGATAACTTATAAATTCAATATCTTTTGCATATGAGGTCGGATTCAAACGTCGTTTATTGCATTGCACTCGTATGGATATTATCTTCACAATGGAGTTGGTTTGGTGATGATTGAAGCTTGTTGAATTTTACGCTGAATTCGAACGTCGTTTGAATTCAGACGGAACCAGAACGTACAAGCGACAATTAGAATTTCGATGAGTTAAACTCACCTTTTTAGTTAACCAAAATTATTATATACCCGTACAAATTATCGATTGGATGTTTGGATGTTTATACGTGGATTGTTTAGTTTTGATGAATTGCTGCTTTAGAAGTGATCAATATATGAAATTAATTGTTGGAAGATAGGTTGGAGGGATCCAATAGAATTCCTCACCACTATTGATTTTGTTTACATATATGCATGCAGATATTTATGAGCCGTGATGTAGGGGGACAGGTTGGATGGATCAATAGGATTCCATGCCATGGTCGATTTTAATTTTAGTAATAATCCTATCATATGAATTGTTAAACATTAAACCTGATTAGTGGCTCTATTGATTAATACATTATTATATGTTCAAAAATTAAACTCTGTAGTTACAGAAAATCAATATCAATAATTATTAAACATTGAGTAGCTTTTGGCCAAATACTATAAATTGCCATTTAAATGGGAATTAGTTTTTGAGATAGGAAATGGTTTTAAAATCCGAATTTAGGTTTCGAAAATATTTTGTGTTAAAAGATATTCTAACCTTTTTATCTATCATTTTCTATATTATTTATTTACATTTTATATTGTTTTAAAGTTATTTATTTATAATTTTATTTTATTTAAGTTTATTAATCAATATGTTAATTTGAAGAATAATTATTTAAACAATTAATACGATTTAATAATAATGATTTATTAATATGTTTTAGAAATTAATTATTATTTTTTATAATAAGGTTGAAATTTAATTGTTAGTGTTTTTATTAATAATGTCTTTGAAATAACTAATTATTATTTTAAGATGCTTTAAAGGTTAAAAATTATTATTTATTTGTTTATAAGGTTTACTATTAATAACTATTATTATATAATTGTGTTTGAAGCAAATGATTATTATTTATTTATAAATGTCCAAGATTTATAAATAGAGTTTATAAAAAGATTTGGGTTTTAGAATGGGAGTTTTATAGAATGATTTGGAGACTTAAAGTGAGATTATTTAAAAGATAAAAAGAGTTTATAAATGATTTTAGATATTTATAAAAGAATTTTGGAAATGGGTTTATACATTTTTAAGAAGAGTTTTATAAAAAGTTGTATGAATTTATAAAGAGTTTATGAATGTTTTGAAATTTATAAAAGATTTTATAATTGGAATGGAGGTTGGGTTTTATAAGGGGTTTCTATTAGGAGTTTTATAAACGGTTTCAGTGATTTATAAAATAGTTTTATAATGGTTTTTGAGACTTATAAGGGTTTATATATTATTTTAGGATCGTATAGAAAAGAATTTTTTCTCAGTTTTATTAATATACATATAGCGTTAAGGTAAGTATATAGATATTTTCTAAGTATTGAAAATATAGGGATTTCTGGGTATATCTTTATAAAGGCATATATATATATACACAAGTATTATAAAATGATTTTAAGTAATGAGAAGATTAATTTAAGAGACTAGTATTTGCTTATGTATTTAATCAATGTTGGTTTTCCCTTTGGAAATAAATCCCTGATTTTGATTTTTGCTTATTCGATGGATAAATAACCGATTATCGAATTTCGACCCAAATGTAACTTTCGAAATATGTAGGAGAATCATGTGAGTTAAATGGCACAGTCATCTTCGATGATGTTGTACTATGCGTATAAATCTCGTTTCGTTCTCCTAGGACAAATGATAAGAAAATCCATCCACAAACAGTTAGGAGGTGATCTCCTCTTATTTCCTAAAGAGCTAAGGTTGAGTTTACAGAGAAATGTCGAATATTGTTTCAAAGAGACCGGGATTAGATGGGTTATATGAAAACCTATAGCGACCCGCAGTTCCGTACCCTTTGAGTTGATGAAAATTCACTCATGTTCAACCCAAATTGTACGAAAGAACGAATAATTAGGGTAAAGAAGAAAAGATAGAAAAAGAAAAAGAAAACAAAAACGTAGAATCTCATAGTGGCATCGGAACAAAAATAATATATAATAACAGATTTTTACACAAAAGAATCTGTAACTGTTTTATACTTACAATCATCAAAGTACAACAATCAATACGTCAAATTGGACAGTTATATAACTTGTCCTTACACAGCGGAAATATAAGTTAAGTACAGGGATACATCTTTGTCATCCAGCTCATCTCCTGAGATCCATAGCATTCTATCTTGAATCTGTAATACTCGGTCTGACCCGAGCATTATCATAAAGTAACACCCGAGTCAGTCTGGAAAACTAGCATGAGAAAGATACACGCAATTTGAATTATTAGAGTTATCAAAATCATTTGAAAAAAAGGTATCTCGTAAGACTGCATCACAAGTAAACACGACGGGTTTTTTTCTCACGATAACCAAAACATTTTATATATAAACAATGATATTATATTAGTGTCTAAATACAAATACTTATTCAAATAGCCGAAATTGTTACATTAATTAAACTCCAACATACTAGGCTCCACAAACAAAACCATAAGCTCTAATTGGAGAATGGATTCAACAAATGGTTGGGCCACTAGGGTACCGCCCATCACAGTACATCCCTAGAATAATGTACTGAGGACCTCGTCGGGATCCCCTGCTACACAAGACCGGCCTATGCCTAACCTGGATAGACCGAACATGTTATCACCCCGGGAATTCCTACCCTTACTATCGAGTGCTCCTTTTATGCACAACCATATCCATAATAATAGGTTTCCAAGGACATCTAAAAAAATGATAACATACCCTAATTGGGTGCGACCAACTTAGCCTTGTTGCATCTCCCCTGTTTCAGTCATTCCTAGTTGATGAAGCTCGAGGCTAAGCATTACCTTTCAAGAAACAATTCTTCTTAGAATGCTCATCGTGCTCCAATGACGATGTTCAGATAACATTCGTCCATACAAGATGTCCAAGGTTTGGACAAACTGAATCACTATCTTCTTCATCTTCACGATATTCATTCGTAACGTTCAAACTGGATCGAAGTGGTTTTCGGATAAGTAAATCTGATCCTGGTCTCTTCGAACGATTAATGAAATTGGCCCACATTGATTAATCGGTTATTTAACTATCAATAAAACATCCATATGCAGGCACTAGGCCTTATTATAAATTTTCCCAAAAATAACCGTCGACTACTTCTTTTCTTTCACTTTAAAAATATTTATTTTCAAAATAACTTTAAAGATATATCAATTCCTTCCAACATTTGAAATTTTTTTTCAACTACTCAAATCCATAACGGGATATTTCCATACATCTCAACACTTAGAAATATTCCCAAACTCCTCATTCCAATACGTAGGAAAATATTATAAGTCTCATCTTCCAAATCCTTCAAATATCAATGCTTCAGAGAATGTTTCGCGACTTATCCTATATTTCTTCGAAATTTACATTAATTATTTTTCCTTTTCAAAATTTGATTATATCGACTTATTATCTCTTCTATCTATTTATAACTTCTTTATGACTTCAAATACAACCCCGAAGTTCTTATTCCTAATATTTCAGAACCTCCCTTAAGTTCCAAAAATTTTGTTATAAGATACTCCTTTATAAAATCCTATCCGTTAAATAACTTCATTCACAATCTCGAGAGGATTTATAAATAAATTTCAATGTTTTAAAGCTATATATATAAGATAGGTATTTTTAAAGGATAATAATTTGTTTATAAAAAAATATGTTTAAGTGACGATTGCGATTCAATACCTTCGTGCGGTTCTCTGTTTGACGATTTTTTTCTTCGCCTGTTCCCTTCGAATCGCCTGTAGTTCCTTCTATCGCACTCTTTTCTGCCGCCGTCCCTCCTTCGTCCATGCCTTCCTCTCCCCCCTCTCTATCCCAGTTGTTCCACTGTCTTCGCCTTCTTCAACGCGTTCAGGTAGAGTTTTCAAAGTTCGACCTTCTGTTGCCTCGAGTTCGTCCCTCCCATGCTATCTGCACTTGATTTCCCTCCGTTGCCTTCTGTCAGGCCGGTATCAGGTGACGTTGAGTGTGAGCGTATGCGTAAGGAGAAGAAATTATCATCGGTTGGTGATGAATCTGGGAATGTAGTTGGCCCTGTGCCCTTGGTTGTGAATGATGCAGGTGTTATTGGTACTAACGGCGGTGAATTTGATGAGTTTGGTATGTTGTTGGGTGAGGTTGCAGCTGTTGGTTTGAGTTGTGCCCAATGCCCATCAACTGTTCGCACTATTACCCCTGTGAATGTTGATCGCACATGTTCTGTCTTGAGTTCAGGTGTTAAAGTAAATTCGGCCCTACCTGCTGTGGCTGCTGTTGTGATCCCTTCTGTCGTGGAGTTTCCTGCAGCACCATCCCCTGTTGGTACCAAATCTTGGTCCTCGCTCTTTACATCCTTGCCTCCTAACGCGGGAGATTACAAACCAGTAGAATTTGATATTGTTGAGGATAATGGAGTGATGATCCCTCCAGCCAATGTAATGCAAGCTGGACTGGACTTTTGGTCTGATTATTTGGTTGGATTCTTTTTGGACCCTAAGCAACGTCTTCATGATGCGTCTTCTGTTTGCCGTAGGGCTTGGCGGCTTCGTGGAGACCTTCGTGTTAGGTTGGTAGACTCCTTATACTTCTTGTTGTTCTCCTCCCCTGAGGATCGCAGTCGTGTACTTGAGGCTGAGCCTACCTTTTTTGACGGGAAGCCATTCATTATTACTCCCTGGTCTCCTGCGGTTGCTAGGGCTCGTGAGCAAGTTCTTTCTATCCCTATTTGGGTTTATTTCTCTCAAATTCCCTCTGCTCTTCAGCCGCTCCTTGGTTTGAATTGGCTGGCTTGCAATATTGGTAAATTGAAGTGTTTTGACGCTAATACTGTTGCGCGTGATAAGTTGATGTATGCTAAGGCTCTTATAGAGATTACCCCCAATAAGCCTCTTCCATCCTCTATTCCTGTTCAGCTTGCTGTTGGTCACGTTGTGGATGTCCGTGTTCGTTACGGTTGGGTCCCGGAGATTTGTTCCTCCTGTCACTCCTTTGGCCACTTAGTTTCTTCTTGCTTGCATTCTGTTGGTTCAGCTGCTGCGCCTAAGATTCCCCTGCCTCGGCCTCCCCTCAGGAAGTGGGTTCCCAAAGTTTCTTCGGTGGCCCCTACTCCTGTAGCTCCTTCCGTTCCGGATGCGGTGTCTCCTGATTTGCGACCAGTTTCCCCATCTGCATCTAGTGTTCCTATTGATGTTTCCGTTGATTCCTCTGCTGTTCAGGATCTTGTTTCGCCCCAGTTGCCTGTAGTTTGGGTTGAGTCTGAGAGATGTTGGGTTGATCGTCGTTCGGATATTCGTTTCAACCCTGTTGATGGTTCTTTTTTCCGTTATGTGCCTGCTGATCTTAGGGACCAACGATGCCTTTTTTATAGACCTGCTGGTGACTCCCTGGTTCTTGATTTGGATGGTTTGAAATCTGAGGTTAATGCAACTGTGCTAGCTGATATGTCTTGGGATCGATCTTTTATATACTCGGCTGACGCTGACATATATGATCCTGCTCTTGCTCTCCTTTTTCGCCCGTATATTGGTTTGCTAGGGAACGGCTCCACTTCCGTTGTAGTTGACGTTCTTGATGTCACTACCTCCTTGGAGGAGTCCTAGGCTTGTTAGTTTTATTGTAGATGTGACATGTCTGTCACACTCCTGTGCTGTATTTTACTCTCTTATTTAGTAGTTAAGGTGCCTCTACCTTACTCCTGTATTTCAACCTTTATTACGTTTGTAATAAAAGTGGACGGTCCACTATAAAACCGGCTGGCCTTGTCAAAAAAAAAGATACCAAAACATTTTAACAGCATCGATAACTTTTTTCCAAACCATTTTTAAACAACTAATTAATTTACAAAGATGATTAATAAAATTAGAATTTATTTCAATAAACATTTAATATTATAATAACTAATCTTTCAGAATATTCTAGTCTAAATAATAGTTTAAATTATATAGCATAGTAATTATAAATCCTATTTTTACAAACTTTAAACTTCTCGATAAAAATCTATTTAAAAAAATCCAATATTTCCATATTTTGTTTATAACTCCTTCTCGATTCGTATCACATCGATTATATCTCAGCTTTATCACCATTCTCATATTCAAAAATAGATTCCACTATTTCTTTCCCAACGATTTCCATAACTCGATATAAATTCACATCATAAACCTATATTCCCAAATTATCAATAGATCATCATTTTCCTTAATTATAAACATCGTTTATAAATTTATAAACTCCTTTGAGCTTTACTTGTTTATAAAACAAATCTTATTTATAAAATTCCATTATATAAACTCATTTCTTATAAATTTCATTTTTACTTCCAATCTAGTTTTAACATTGATTTAACTCCTTTTCACATTCCCAGATACCGTTAATAATTTTTTTTATATAAGTCATTTTTAGAATCTCCATTAAAAATTTATGATAGTTAAGTATACCTAAAATCAATTATATTTTCTAATTCAATTTCTTTAAAATAACTCCAATTCCAATATATATTTTTTATATCAAATTCCCTTTAATTAAATGAATTTTAAAAAAATTATAGTTTTTAAATTATCAAAATTCAGGTCATTGCTACAATAGCATCCAATAATTCCAATTACTACAGTGATCTATACTAGATTATTTTACACAATTCATATATCACTATATATGAAAAATAAACAACATATTTCAGGAATCCATTTTGAACCCTCCGACCTGTTTCCCTACATCCTTAGATGTTAATATAACATAAAAATACCAATCTCACTTCGAGGGGGATATCGTAGTATATAGTGTCATCCGCTACTATGCAGGGTACGTAGGGTCTCATCCGCTATGATATGCAGGAATATCACTCCAAATACTAATATATATACGACGATATAAATATATATATGATCATCCAACAAATACTATATCTAATCAACCAATTAAGCATCAAATAATTTAAATTTAAACATTTAGATTTAGATGTGGTAATCCAAATGAGTGAGAAATTCTCACCTTGATTTTAAATATGCAATGCGCCCCAAATATATATTTTCTGCTCAGATTCCATTCGATTTCGACCTCGTATGAACATACTGCGCGTTATTAACAATTTGAATTTTATAAACAAATTAATAATTAAATTAGTGTATAAGATATGATTAAAATTGAACTAAAATTAATTACTGATTATACCTTAACCCATAATTACACGATTGTGAGACACAGTACTTCCACTGACATCGCTAGCGACTCCATTGCTTGCTTCACTTCCACTAACATCAACACATATGCCTTCCAGAAACCAACCTCCACATCATAGTCGAACCATAGGAAAACAACGCCTCCAAGTCGCGACCACTGTCGTTGTTCGATGCCATTCCCTGCCGCGACCACAACCTCCGGTCACTCACGCGCACGCGGCGCGACTCTACCTATTCCACTGTTAACCAAAGATGCTGAACTCCCTTCCTCCCTTGCCACGCACGCCAAACCTTCCTCGACGAACCATGACTCACGGTGTTCCTCTCTCCGCTATCTGCTACCATGGCGAGTGCAATGCCTGCACGTGAACATCACTTTCACCACAACGCGCCCATCGCTGACTAACCCAGACCTCCTTCACCCTATAGATCGACGCCGAGCATCTTTGTGTTACACACACCACCAATTTCTACAGCATCCTCCCTTCATCTCGAACATCCTCGCGAGCTATGATTCGTCTTTAATTTAATTTTTTATGCCAATTGACCATTTTTTGTTTAAGCGGAAGATCGATTTCGGTCGGTCGTTCCTTTTCCTTTCGATTTACAAATGAAAGAAAGGAGGAGTTAAAGACATGATTTGAATAGGTTGATATCGATTTTTTTGACTAAAAGCAGAAAGGGATGGACACGACTTAAAGTGAGGAGACGGCTTATTGGAGAAGGCAAGTCAGATAATATTATTCAATTACAAAAATCTCACTTTACCCAGCTCAAAATTTCGAACCCCTATCGAGGGGTGTGCCGATAGACGTTTATAATGTTGTACCTCTATTCTGAATACAGTGGAAAATATTTCGAGTCCTAATTCGATCGTATGGTGAAGATAACTTTCTAGACCTAATTATTTTATTGAAATTTCGATATAAATTTCAACGTGTTTATATCCGCACGACCAAAAAATAACTCTAAAAGCTACCAAAATTTGAAATTCGATAATAATATACTATTACGGATCTAATGGAACTGGCTTCGTCGAATTCCGAGATTGTACCCTGAATCGCTATTTTATCGCGTCCATCAAATCAACGATTTCAATTTTTTGTGAAATCACTTAAAATCTAGTTTAAAATCTTACTAACTAAATTATAATTCCAAATCAAATATTTAAACCATTTAAATATTCAAAATCAAACGATGAAAAATCCGGATCGTTACATTCCTTCCTCCTTAAAAGAATTTCGTCCCCAAAATTTGCTAAGGCGGAAAAATGCTCCAAACCCTATTAACCTATCGAAACCCTACTTTTCGATATTTACTTTTCAAATCTTTTAGTTCCACCCAAAACAATTAGTTTTCGATTCTGATTCAAAATCCTTTCTTCCAAATCCAATCTGAAATCAAATTTTCGTAACAAAAAATTTCCAAAAGTTTCTAACACCCTAAATTTTTGAAAAAAATTGGCAGGGTCTCCTTTCTACGGAGAGCCTTTTGCAATATGACAAGAGAGGTAAATATATATACATCGACCCACACGATCGAAAATATATATATATATATAAGTATTTATATTTTGCAGTATTTAATCCGAAAACGTACCTTATTTTAACATTTTTAAGCTAGCAAGTTTTACTTCATAAACAATTACGCAACTCGAATCTTGCCCGACGGCCTCTGAGTACCTGTACTACTCAATTTAAACACAGAAGTACCAAAATATGAAATTCAATAACTTTTCACTTATTTAAATGATTAAAACATCTATACTTCATAAGCAATACATGATTAACATTTATTTACAAATAATTACAGGGTTGTGATGCTAATTATTTACTTTCAATTAATCTGTATTCAATTCGAAGGATTCATAACTCAATTTTCTTGCATTCAATCTCATTTTAATACCAAACAAACCATATCCACTCCAAATTGATTAAATATCAATTTTATTCACTTCTATTAATTCATAGAATTTTATTTACTTCGATTTACACCAAGCAACAATTTTTCTATGCAAATTCGGCGCTATTCATTTAATAGAATAACCATTTTAGCTTATAACCATTTTAAATTGATTCCAACAATTTTCATTCAACTCCATTCCATTTCAAATTTATTCGTGATCAATTCAGTTGAATTCCATTCATATCTACTTTCATTACATTCAAATTCATTTTATTAACTCGAAATCATTCCATACTACATTATTTAATGACCCATTTACAAATTTATTTGAATCAAGCCTCCATCCGAATATTTACTTAAGTTAATCCATTTATTTCCAATTAGTTCACTATACAACTTAAGTTTATTTCCTTTGCAACCAAATTCCAGTTCAAAATTTTGAGTTGATTTTTATTCAATCAAATTTCATCTCAATTACTAATTTATTTATTTGGTTCATTCATTTTATCCACTTCAAATTTTTCGTACTCGAATTCATTCTCGAATTTATTTAATGATATTCAAGGCTATATTCAATTTATTCATACTCAAATTGGATTTATTTGCAACTCAAGTCATTTCTATTTAAATCCAATTTCATTTTATTCGATCACACTTCCAATTAAATTTAGTTCACTAACAATTTAAGTCAAATTTTATTTATAACTCAAGTTTCATTTTCGAAATCCATTTTAATTCATAACCCAAATTTATTCTACCAAGTTAAATTTTATTTCCATATTTAATTTACTAATTAATCCATCTAATTAGTTCACTTCCAATTTATATCCCAATATCTAATTTTTAACTCGAAAATCACTTCTTCAAATTTTTCTTGAGTTTAAATTCCTTTTTATAATTCAAATTTGGATTTAATTTCTTTTTTCAATATATCAACAAATTTTAATTGGGTTTTCTATCTCGCTTTTCAATCTTATAAGTCATACAACTTATTTTTTCACATTTCCACTAATTCTATACTCGAATATATTCATTTTTTGTTTTGAACTCGAGATTATACATTCATTTATAGCTTAAATATATTTTTATTCAGTAAATTTCAACATTAAAGGCTATTTCAATCTATTTATTCATAATTCCAATTTTCGCTTAAATTTTATTTCATTCAAAATTTTATCCATGTGGTTATATAATTATTTCACAATTCAAAATTTATATTTACTTCAATTCAATATTATTTCTACTCCAATTCAAATTTTATAACATATAGTTATATAGTCACTTTATAATTCACATTTTCATATTTAATTCAATTCCATATAATTCAAATCCAATTTACCTTTTTATTTAAATTTCAAATCCTTTTAACCAACATCTTAAACCCATATTCGAGTTACTCATACTTAAACTAATTTCACTCCAAACAATTTTATTTTCAACCTATTCAATTTCATTTATATGTTTTAGTTACTTTGCTAAGTTAACTCTCATCTCATTAATACACTATATTAATTCAAATCAAATATAGTCAATTTAATTTCTAAAATTTAATTTACCCAATTTAACTTAAGTTGAATACCATTTCAACTTTCTCACTCTAAATTTTATTCCAACTTCAATTTTTTTCGTTTCGCTTTCCTCCTTAAAATATCATCTTCCATGGGATACCAGAATTCTTTAAATACCCAGTATTTATTTCAAATCACTTTGAAATCAAATACACACACTCTTTCTAGTTTAACAAACCACTTCATTTGGAATTTTCAAAATCGCTTGATTTTATTCCAAAAACATTCCCTTGAAATTCCTAACAACAATTGTTTTCCAACAAGAATCTCCAAATCAACTATTTCTGTAGCAGCCCGTCACTTAGAAACTCGAAAACGAATACTGATGATGCGACCGTCATCGTCAGAATTATTTTCCAGCGACTGAATGAGTTCAGTGCTATATCACTTCCAAAATCCATTTAAAGCTATTTTTCTATTAAAAAATATCTCCAAAATAATAATACTACTATTTATCTTCAAACATTTTGGAAAAAATATTTTTCAAAAATTCGTAGGATTTAATTTTTCCAAATCCTAGTCTGAATCCATTTTTAGTTTTTATTTTATTTATATACTTCACTATCACAATTTAATTTGGTTTATTTCATGACCATTCCAAAATTTTAAAATCTTACTTTGGTTACAAGATAATAATCCATACACATCAATTTATTATAATAATTTCAAGAAAATTATTTTCTTTTATATCAAATTATGTTTGGGTAAAATTATTTCATCTACCCTATTCAAAACCATACTATGTCGAATTACTCTATTCAAGTGTTTAGAAACTACTATTGATTTATTGGCGTCCCACTATTCGAACAGAATTTATATACCACCCGATGGATAAATTTACACAATATAAAACCATTTATATTGACTAACAAATACGCACTCATATCTATTATCACACTCAACTCATTCTAGAGTACTACTGACTCCATCTCTAATGAGTGATCCCAACCAGAACCAAAGTTCTCGCTTAACCTTCAGCTCTGATACCAGTTATAGCGGTCTAGCCTTTTCAACCATCGACAATGGCCGCTTTCCGCCATGGCATACACTGGTACCTCGAATTTGCTTTTACGGCCAGCCTCTCGACTGCAACCAACCACTCCAGGACATGTAAGGTTAAGAGTCTCCTGCTTGCCACCAAACACGAAGTGAGAACCCTCTATCATGCAATAATGAAGCAAACTCGATCTCGATCTCTTCAAAACGATTAACGAAATTGGCCCATGTTGATAGTCGATTATATAACTATCAATAAAACATCCATAAGCATTCATTAGGCCTCATAATAAAATTTCCCAAAATATTCATTTCCAAAATATCTTTAAAGATATACCAATTACTTCCAACATTTGAAAACAATCTTCAAATACTCAAATCCGTAAATGGATATTTCGACACATCTCAACACTTAGAAATATTCCCTAGTGGGCCCTTTCCTCCACTTAGGAAAATGTTATAGTCTTATCTTCTAAAATCCTTCAAATATCAATACTTAAGAGAATGTTTCATGACTTACCCCATAATTCTTTAGAATTTACATTAATTCTTTTTTCCTTTCAAAATTTGATTATATCTACTTATAATCTCTTCAATCTATTTATAGCTTCTTTATGACTTCAGATCAACCCTGAAGTTCTTATTACTAATATTTCAGAACCTCCCTTAAGTTCCAAAAATTTTATTATAAGATTTTTCATTATAAAATCCTATCCATTGAATAAATTCGTTCGCAATCTCGAGAGGATGTATAAATAAATTTCAATCTAAAACTATATATATAAGATAGGTATTTTTAAAGGATAATAGTTTATTTTTAAAAAAATATGTTTAAGTAAATTTAATATACCAAAACATTTTAACAACATCGATAACTCTTTTCCAAACCATTTTAAAATAACTAATTAATTTACAAAGCTGATTGATAAAATTAGAATTTATTTCAATAAACATTAATATTATAATAACTAATATTTTGGAATATTCTAATCTAAATAATAGTTTAAATTATATAGCATAGTAATTAAAAATCCCATTTTCACAAACTTTTAACTTTTCGACAAAAATCTATTTTAAAAATCCAATATTTCCAAATTCAGTTTATAACTCCTTCTCGATTCGTATTACATCGATTATATCTCAACTTTATCACCATTCTCATAGTCAAAAATAGATTCCACTATTTCTTTCCCAATGATTTCCATAACTTGATATAAATTCACGTCGTAAATCTATATTTCCAAGTTATCAACTAACCATCATTTTCCTTATTTATAAACATCGTTCATAAATTTATAAACTCCTTTGAGTTTTACTTGTTTATAAAACAAATCTTATTTGTAAAATTCCATAATATAAATTCATTTCTTATAAATTTCATTTATATTTCTAATCTATTTTTAACAATGATTTTAACACTTTTTCATATTCCCAAATACCATTCATAAATTCTTTTATATAAGTCATTTTGAAAATCTCCATTTAAAAATTCATAATAGTTAAGTATACCCAAAATCAATTATATTTTCTAATTTAATTTCTTTAAAATAACTCCAATTCCAATACATATATTTTTTATATCAAATTCCCTTTAATTCCATAATTTGAAAAAATATTTATAGTTTTTGAATTATCAAAAGTCAGGCTAGTGCTACAATAGCATTCAATAATTGTAATTACTATAATAATCTATACTAGATTATTCTACACAATCCATATATCACCATATATGAAAAATAAACAACATATTTGAGAAATCCAGTTGGATCTCTCCAACCTGTTTCCCAGCATCCACAGATGTTAATATAACATAAAATTACCAATCCTACTTCGAGGGGAATATCTTGGTATATAGGGTCATCCACTATTATGCAGGGCGAATAGGGTCTAATCTGCTATAATATGTGGGAATATCACTCCAAATACTAATATATGTACTACGATATAAATATATATAATCATCCAACAAATACTATATTTTATCAACCCAATCAAGCATCAAATAATTTAAATTTAAACATTTAAATTTAGATGTGGTAATCCAAATGAGTGAGAAATGCTCACCTTGATTTTAAGTTTGCAACCCGCCCCAAATTTATATTTTTATACTCTTTTCGACCTCCTATGAACATATTATGGGTTATTAACAATTTGAATTTTATAAACAAATTATTAATTAAATTAGTGTATATGACGTGATTAAATTTGAATCAAAACTAATAATAGATCATACCTTAACCCTCAATTACACGATTGCGAGACGCAACAGAAAAAGCCCAGGCCATCACGCTGCCTCGCCGTCACCAGTGACTCCACTACTTGCTCCACCTCCACTGACATTGACACGTACGACTTCCAGAAACCAACCTCTACATCGTAATGAACCACAGGAAAACAAAGCCTCTAAGTCACAACCACTACCATCGATCGATGACATTCCCTGCCGCGACCACAACCTCCAATCACCCATGCGCACACGACATAAATCGTGACTCTACCTATTCCACTATTGACCGAAGATGTTAAACTCCCTTCCTCCCCTCGCACGCATGCCAAACCTTCCTCGATAAACCATGAATTGTGGTGTTCCTCTCTCTGCTATCTGCTACCATGGCTAATGCATTGCCTACACTCGAACGTCACTATCGCCACAACGCGCCCATCACTGACTATCCCCGACCCCCTTTGCCCTGTAGATAGACGCCGAACATCCTTGTATTATGTGCTCCTCCGCCAATTTCTTTAGCATCCTCCCCTCATCTCAACTGTCCTCACAAGCTATGATTCCTCTTTAATTTAATTTTTTATATCGATCGACCATTTTTTTGTTTAAGCAGAAGATCGATCTCAATCGGTCATTTTTTTCGATTTGAAAATGAAAGAAAGGGAGAGGGAAAGACGTGATTTGAATGGGTTGATATTGATTTTTTCTGACTAAAAGCATAAAGGGATGGATGCGACTTAAAGTGAGGAGATGGTGTGTTAGAGAAGGCAAAGTCAGATAATATTATTCAATTATAAATATCTCACTTTACCCAGCTCAAAATTTTGAATCCCTATCAAGGCCGCTGAGTGTTTATAATGTTATACCCCTTTTTCGAATACAATGGAAAAGGTTTCGAGTCCTAATTCGATCGTATGGAGAAGATAGCTTTTTGGACCCAATTATTTTATTGAAATTTCGATATAAATTTCAACGCGTTTATATCCTGTACGATCAAAAGACACTCCAAACGCTACGAAATTTGAAATCTCATAATAATACACCATTACAGATCCAATGGAACTAGTTTCGTCAAATTCCAAGACTGTTCCCTCGATCGCTATTTTATCACGTGAATTAAATCGACGATTCCAAATTTTTTTGAAATCGCTTAAAAATCCAGTTTTAAAATATTAATAACTAAACTATAATCCTAAATCAAATATTTAAACCATTTAAATATTCAAAATCAAACAATGAAAAATCTGGGTCGTTACAAAACCATTTCGATTCAACTTAAGCGTTTCAAAGTGCAGACATCTTGGAAATGATGGAATTGAAGATGGAGCTCTCAAGCATTTTTTTCTAGTCCCGGAACAAACTTGTATAGATGAACACTGACATTACATTGTTTTCAAAAGGTAGTGTAGCATTCCAAGTGGGAAGTGCTATAGAAAAGTCAAAACATAGCCTCAAGCCTCATCAATCGGGAATGACTAAAACAACGGAGATGTAGCAGGTCTAAGTGGGTCGCTTCTAAGTAGTTTATGATCATTCCTATCTAGATTCGATATTATCTCTCATTTTTGTAATTCGCGGTCCGTTAACAAAGAGGTGATCATATTCGGTGCTTCTAGTCAAGTGGTAGGCCAATTCTGTATTGGAAGGGGATCCTAGCGAGGTCCTTCATGTTATTTTATCTAGAGATGCACCATGACGGGCGGTAACCCAATAACCCGGTCATTATATGGAATACATTCTACAATACAAGCCTTTATGGTTTTAGTTGTATACCTATTATTCTAGAATTTAATTAATGTAAAAATTCGGCTATGATTAGTAAGTATTTGTACCTTAGACACTATTATAATATTAGAAAAATTCATATGAAATGGTTTGGTTATCATAAGGTAAAAAACCGTCTGTGTTTATGTGTGACATGGTCTTAGGAGCTAACTTATTTTCAAAAGGTTTTTTTATAAAATTCTATTGAGGTGTATTTATCTCACGCTGGTTCACCAGACTGACCCGCGTGTTATTTTATTATAATGCTTGGGTCAGACCGAGCATATTATAGGCTTAGTTTGGATGCTTTGGAGCTTCAGGAGTAGAATTGGAGGCTCAGAGACATATTCACGTACATGGTTATTTTTTTGTTGTATTTGTTGTTGTATTTATCAGTAATTGTGAGGACAGGTTGTTATAATTGTTTGGGATGAAATAGGTTAGCACACTCTGATAATATCTATATTTACATGTAGTATAGTTTCTTTTTGTGTAAAGATTTGTTGCATTTTAGTCATTTTGCTTTGAGATTCCGTGTTATTAGCTTTCTTTTTCTCTTCTTGTCTTTTTCCTTCTTCTTTTTCCCAAACAATCCGGTTTTACGGCATTCGATTGCTTGGCATGCAATAAAGTAGGCGTATTAGTGTCGATTTTCGAGGGTCGGAAAACTCTGGCTGTTACATGAGTCCTAGCACCCATAAATGAAGTTGAAAGACTTCTACATTTCATCTTCGAGTTTGGAAAAACATGAAAGGCTAGTCGAAGCCTTATTAGAAAAATGAAATGGTAATATTTGATCTTTCCAATATTATAGGAACATCTACCATATAAAGTTATAAAAATCTACGTTGAAAAATTTGTGCAATTAATATAATTGATAAAATGTTTATTAATTAAAATATTTAAAATGAACCTAATTAGTATTCACAATGAAATGTAAAATATTGTAACAACCGGCATTTTCGATCCTCAGAATCGACACTAATACATCTATGATATTCATGTGTCAAACATGTAAGTGTTAAAAAGACAGATCATTGGGGTAAAAGAAAAGAAAAGGTGGAATAGAATCTCACAACGTGACGAGTAATCTATAATATATCGATGAAATTACAAAAAACACTTTTACATACATACATCAATTAGAGTACAATTATCCTATCATCAGATCCTAGACAGTTATAACAACTTGTCTTTACAATTGCTGATAAATACAGACGTGAATCAAACTGTTGAAGATAAAAGAAAATATGTAGGTACATCTCGAAGGTATTCTGCTCATCTTCTGAAGCTCCAGAGTGTCCAGCTAAATTTGGAAAATATGCTCGGGATGACCCCAGCATTATAAGAAAAATAACGACCTAATCAGTCTGATAAAAGTGGCATGAGAAACGCAATCAAGTGGAATTTTACGGCTATAAAACCTTTCAAAAATAAAAGTATCTCGTAAGACCACGCTGCATATAAACACAGACGGGTTTTTAGCTTACGATAACCAAACCATTTTTATTATAAAATCTAGTTGTATTATAATAATGTCCAGAGGGGAAAATAAATATATAAAATAGCTGAAATGCTAGCATCTTATATTTTAAACATAGTTGGTCACAACTAAGTCCATAAAGGCACGTATTGGAGATTGGATTCCCATCAATGACAAGGCTACTGGGGTACCTCTTGCCACAGTACACCTCTAGAAAAATGTACCGAGGGCCACACATGGACCCCCACCAACACAGAGTCGATTGCCCCTTCAACCTGACAGGCCAAATTACGTCATTCTCTGGGACCAAGGCTCAAAACAATGTGCACTAGCCATGGCCCTACTTCCGTGCGCATACCAGATCCTTAAATATCAATTCTAGATCGAGGAATGACCACTTCTAATGGTAGTGAACGACATAGCTATGTCGCATATCCCCTATCTTGGTCATTACCAAGTCGTGAGGTTTTCGAGGTCACGATTACCTTTTTCCTCTCTTTGAAATTCTCACTTGAAATGCTAACACAGTTATCTAATCATAATGCAATACTAGCATTCATCCATACAAGTTGTTCAGAATACGAATAAACTAAAGGCACTACTTCTACTACATCCTTTTTGGAATCACTCTCAGGATTAGTACCAAGAAGCCCTTGAACTCCAAAAGGCTCCATCTTTGATTCCACCATCTTCAAGATGTCTTCAGTACGACACTTGAGTTCGTTCGAAGTGGTTTTCAGATAATTCATACTTATCTGATTCGGGTCTCTTTGAACCAACATTCGATAAATTAACCTCAGTTCTTTCATAAATAATCATATAATATATAAGAGCGGAGATCACCTCCTAATCATTTAAGTGGATGGATTTCCTTATCGTTTGTCCTAGAAGAACAAAACAAGATTTATACGCCTAGTATAGCATCATCGAAGATGACTGTGTAATATAACCCCTGTACTTCTCCTAGATATTTACGGAGTTAGATTTTTGCCAAGATTTGATAGTCGGTTACCTAACTATCAAATAAACAAATAATCAAACATAGATTTAATTCTATGTGGGATCCACTAAGCCTCTATTAATTAATCTTCTTTTAAATAAATCTCTTTGAAATTATCTGAATCGAAATACCTACACAAAATATGTATTTACAAATCCCTTGTATACTTTTCAACACTTGGGAAAACATTTATATACTTATCTTCGTGTTATAGGTATATTTCAAACCATTTTATTTTCAATACTTAGGAAATATATATATATATATATACTTATCTCAACGATACAAGTATATTAACAAAATTTGAGGGAAATTTCCTCTTTTCCAAAATCATATTTAAATGGGCCAAAACAAATATTATTTAAAATATTTATTACTATAAACCAAATCACAATCCTTCGGTGTTAAGTATGGAAAGAACGTTTCTATATCCATAATTAAAAAGGATTAATTGTCAAAATCAAATCTCATTCCCTTAATGAAATTCTCTTTTTATAAGCCTATTTCATACTTCAAATCCTTTTATAAATCTCCAAATTGATTTACAAAACTTCAATTATAAATCTCTAAAATGATTTAAAAATTCTTTTCTATTTATAAAACTCATTTACCTATATCGTTTAAAATCTCCTTTACAAAACATTTGTAAATCTCCATAAGTAAATCCTTTCTACTAAGTAAAATCCTTTTTATAAAACAATTTATCATTTATAAACACTTTTATTCAATTGATTAATTACTTTTAAACGTCATAAATAAATAATTTAAATTTTAAAACAAAATTAATAAGATAAGTAATTAACTTTAAACACATCATTAATCAAACAATTAATTAATTATAAACAAAACTAAACCAATTAACTAATAATATTAATAATATAATTAAATAATTTAAAATATCATTAATAGTAAGATTAAATAACTTTAAAATATCATTATTAAAATAATTAAATAACTTACTTTAAAACGTCATTTATAAACACATAACCTCAAATTGTTATACAATTGAAGTTATTTAAATCCATAACTTTATAAATTTGAAAAGAGGCTTAGAGATTACAATTGTACTAAACAAGTTACCATTTAATTCAGTTCGACTTTTCAAGTCACATAACTGTTATTTACATATTCAACATGTATGTAGATCAAATCCATAAGTAATCAGCCATAGTTAATGTATCATTTATCTCACATAAATCAAAGGCATAACATTAAATGTCCAAATTAATTTAACAGTAGAATGGTGATTTATTCCGCAAAAAATAGATGTCATCAATAATCTACTACATTTAATATTGGTAGAACGGGGATTTGTTCTGCTAAATAGATGTCAATGGTTTAATATAACTTATTCATATTTGTTTGGCTATTTAAAAGCACGGACAAAGAGAATCCCTTATATTTAAACCATTCTTTGTAAAAGAAAGCTACTTTCTAAATAAACCGATCCTTGAAAATAAAATGATTAATAATTATACCTTTATTTAATTAATTTAAAATAAATTTAAGCCTTTATTAAATAATAACTAGACCTTAATTAAACATTAACTTAATAAGTAATTAAGTAATAATTAAACCCTACTTAATTAAAAATCAACCAATTAATTAAATCTAATTAATTAATAGTTAATTAATAATTAAACCTTACTTAAATAATAATTGATTAGATAATTAACCTTCACTTAGTTATTAATTAATTAAATAATTTTCCTTTACTTAATTAATAATTAAGTAACATTTCTTAATTAACTAATTATAATTAGCTTCATTAAATAACAAAGTACTAATTATCTTTGCTTAAAGAATAATTAAATACTACTTATCTTTACCTAATTGCATAATTAATTAATCATTGAAACTCTTACTTAAATAAATAAGTATAATTCCCTTTTTATACATTAAATATGTTTGAAATACTTTTTCAAAACTATTTAAGATGAAATCATTTTTAGTTCACAAAGTGTTCGTTTTTTACTAACTACATGCATAGGGACTATCGTTATGAATACCTTAACTTTGAAACTAGTTTTACTTGTTTAAATACCCTTTAAGACTTTAAATTTTGTTTACCTTGCTTAAAACTTGCATAAGGGTTTTGAAGTTTAAAACTTATAAACTTTTCTCGAAAACACTTAGAACAAGTGTTGAAAACATGGGATCTCGATTTCATCACAATCACAATTCAAGCACTAACTTTCTCTTTAGCTTACTACATTCATAGGTAAACTAATATATTCAAACATATGCCAGAAGCAACATACATAAGTAAAAATCATTACTTTCAACATCACTTAACATCCAAACTATATTTCCAAGTTCTTAACCAAACAATTTATATACTCTCACATATACACATACCAAACACAAGATAATTTCAATCAAGTTTAGCACAATTATTAGCAATAAATAAAGTTTTAAACTTGCTTAAAAATATAAGCTTTACTCACCAAAAGCTCAATAAACAAACTGGATTTTCCTATCTTAAAATTAGATTTTGGACCTTGGGAAATAGGGTTTGGGTTTAGCCTAGAGGAGGATGTGTCGACCTTGGGGTGTAAATGTAGGTGTGGGATTTTTTATGACATGAGACGGTGTATAAAAGGGTAAAAGGGTGTTTAAACAAGTTTTTAGGAAATAAAAGTAGAAAAAGGAAGGATTTTAAAATATTGAAAAATCTTTGGAAGCCACTAGAGATTTTTGAACTTAAGAAAGCCTTTTGCTTCATCCATATTAGCAATCCATGCACAAATCATCAAGCCAGACAATTAGTAAGATATGGAAAGATCGAACGGTGGAGGAGCAATGTAAAATTAGGGGATTAGCGATTCACGTGATATTACAGCATTATAAATGAAAGGTTACTATAACAAGGAAAGGGGCTTTTGAATATTCTCTGAATTCTAGGCCAAATATACTTGTACTCTCTACCATAAAAAAATTGCACTAGAGAGAATTTATAAGCAAAGATTTGGCCTATGAACGTAGGATAAGTCGAAATCCAAACCACATAAATTTCCATGCTCTTTACTTTTTTTGCACTTTACTTATGCTTTTCTGCCTTAAATTCCTTTTCTGTTTTGACCTTAATTAGACATAAAATTAGACTTGACATTTTAGCGAATGGATAGAGTATAGCCTCATAAATGTGTGAACATACAATGATATTATTATTACCCTAAGGCAAATTTAACATCACTTAAATTTATTAATTCCTGATTACAGAAAGGTTCGGCAACGTAATTACTTGATAATTATTTTGTTGCTTTTGGACAAAAATTGCATTATTATTTTGGTGCTAGGAGGGAAAACTCCCTCCTAAAAGCAAACCTCAATAAAACTACCATCGACTCAATCCGCATAACTTCCACAAAAAATCAAATTATGTTGCTTGAGAACTCCTTAATTTCTCCTCAACAAAAACCTGAATACTTAGCTGCAATACTATGAAATGAACCTTCACTTCCTCGGCCAAACTCCTAATCCCACTACAAAAATAGTCACTAACCTATCCTTGATACCCTTAATGTCATCGCTGCTCATATCAATGAAAGAATGGCCAATATTTAGAAGTTGGTTACCCAAAATCCTATTAGTCATCCAATTCGCTTAGTTCCACAACTCACCGCCAACATCTCCATGTTGCACAACAAGTGCAAGCAGGGAACAAACATGACACTCTTTTTAATAAGAATGGTGGCACTGGACTACTTTGCTGAAGACCAAAAGCGAAGAATAAGGCCTTGATAAATCCAAACATCAAAGGTAAATCAACAAATATCAATCTGTGTTGCTAGAAAAGAATAATAATCAAACTGCTCAAGACGTGAATGAGGCCGGCTCAGCCTACAAACACGGCTCATCGCGTGTAAATAAGAAAGGCGATGAGACACGAGAGCTTAAAGTCCGTATAGAACAGTTGGTTAAAACATATGACTGGAGCACTAGGGAGGGAAGGAAGGAAGAGTGTTCATCCATGTTTAGTGAAGCGATCATTCCTTGATAGCTTTAAGGCACCAAACATCGAAATATACGATGGATCATCAAACCCAGATGACCATCTATATATGTTCGAATATTACATGGACATTTTAAAGGTAGGGAGGCTGACTTGCTATAAGCCGTTACCGATATATCTTGCAGGTGCAACCACCAGATTGTTTAGAAAATATTCATCAGGAGAAATCCACTCTTGGGTGCAGTTGTCTACTGATTTCCACGGATAGTTCCATGTAGGAAGAGAAAGCTCCCTAGATCCATATAACATTTCCACACTTGAGTAGAGGGATGATGAAAGCTTATGCAATTTCATGAAACTCTTTAAAGAATAAGCAACGAGGATTAGGGTCACCACTGAGGAAGCATTATTGATGGCAACCCATTATGGAATTTGAAGAAACATGGGATATAGAATAAAAATAGCAGAAAACTTATAGAAGCATGAAATCCTTTAATGAAAGAGCCAGTTGGTATATACGTACCAGAGAGTCAAAAGAAGCTGAAGGAATTTCTATTGAAAAACCTACCCTAGCAAACAATCATAGAAAGAGGGGGCAGAAACATACAACAACCCACCTGTAAAAATATGGAGAGAATTTAACTTTATGACAAAAATCCACAAACTCATGCTCTAGGCCAGATCTACGAACTAACCAAGACAAAATTAGCATATAACTGCCTAAATAAAGGAAAGAAAGCCGAGCTAAATAAAGGCAGCGCATATTGCACGTTCAACCGAGCGAACGGGAGCCAAACAAATAACTACCGTCATATGAAGAATGAATTTGAAAGGCTCATTAAGAATGGTTATCTAGGAACTTACCAAATGGAGACTCCAATCACTCCTACGCAGAACCAGTCTCCTGACCCTTATGAAGATAGTAGGAAATCCTAATACACTTATCGCTTCCATTCATAGGGAACCTAACCTAGCAGGCCAAAGCATAAAGGCGCAGGAGAAATATGTGCAAGAAGCTTGTACTTAACAATTAACTTTGTTCCATGTAAAGCAGAAGCCAGTGGCAAACATCAGTTTTACATCTGTAGACTTAGCTTGGGTCACATTCTTGCATCAAAACCCCTGGTGATAACTATGCAAATTTCCAATTGCATAATGAAGAAAGTCTTTATGGATTCGAAAATCTTAGTGAATGTTATCTTCAAAATAACATATGACAAAAAATACTTCTAGCCGAGATCCTAAAACCAAGTCTGGAGCCAATATTCGGCTTCAAGAATACAACATCTATCCTAGTAGGAATGGATCGACTTCTCATCACTGTGGTAGCTGCACAACTACATAAATCCTTTTACACGTGCTTCATTATCATAGATTAGTAGTCTCCGTACAATGCCTTCCAAGCGAGACCCACATTGATAGAGATGGGAACGGTAATCTCCTAGAAAAACTTTCTTATGAAGTTTCACATACCGTATGAGTTGGGAGTGTGAAGGAAGAGAAATTAATAGCTAGGACATTATACGATGCAAACTTGAATTCTAGCAATAAAATTATTTGAAATTATACTATTGTGTGCTCTGACATATATAAAAATGAAAATAATAAGCCAGTTAAGAACTGCACCGTATGTAAGCTCCAAGGAAGATACTAAAACATGTCATGCCACGACCATAGTATCTGCAAGGAAAGTTAAAAGAGATTATTTGCATATGGTAGGAAAAGATGAGTATAATTCTATGTATACGTAGTATCTATCGGATACTTCATCACTCCAAAAGGGGGAAGTCTCATTAAAACCCCCTGAAGTAGAAGATAAGGTAGACCCTTGCTTAGGAATGAAAAGTAAAGACCTAGAGCTAGCAGATGATTTGGAGGACATCCAAATAGATCCTTTAGATCCCACCAAAATCGTGAAGACTAGGAAAAACTAAGCGACGAATTGCACATCAAACTAATCAATTTCCTAGAGAAATCTCGCGTTGTCTTCGCTTGGACCCATTTAGACATAAAAGGAATCGACTCTGAGATAATCTGACATGCCTTAAATATAAACCCTGACGCATACCCAATCAGACAAAATGACATACCATAAACTAAGAGAGGTACAACACCCTTTATGAAAAATTATGAAGCTAAAGTAAAATGAATTTATTCAAGAAGTATATTACCCAAAGTAGATAACAAATGTGGTTTTGGTGAAAACTTTTAATTGAAAATGAAGGCCTTGCATAGACTTCACAGATCTCAACAAAGTCTGCCCTTAAGACAGTTCGCCATTACCATGAATAGATTGGTTAGTTGATGCAACCAATGGGCATAAGCTGTTGACATTTATGGACACATACTCCAAATATAATCAAATAGCCATGTTCGAATCGGATCAAGAACACATGAGCTTTATTATCGATAAAGGGCTATATTGTTATAAGGTGATGCCATTAAGATTGAAGAAAACAGAAGCAACATACCAGAGGTTAGTTGACATGATGTTCGAAGACCAAATTGGCAAGAACGTTGAAGTATATGTCTATGACATGTTAGTCAAGTCTAAGGCTGCTATGGACCACATACGAGATTTAGAGGAAACCTTCATAATCTTAAGGAATTATAAGATGAGATTGAATCCTTTGAAGTGTACTTTGACATTCTAGTCTGACAAATTTCTGTGATATATTGTGAGAGCTAGAGGAATAGAATTCAATTTTGAGAAGATAAAGGCTATTAGGAAGATGAAGGTCCTAGAAAATCCTAAAGACGTAATGAGTTTAAATGGGAGAGTAGTAGCTCTAAGAAGATTCATTTCTAAGGCTCTCCATAAATGCATTCCTTTCTTCGATCAAGTCAATAAAGGCAGGAATTTTAAATGGATGAACGAATGCAAAGTAGCTTTTGACGTACTAAAGGACTGCCTGGTTAGCCCGCCTATAATTTCAAAACCAGCCTTAGGTGAGGATCTTTATATATACCAAGCTATAACTAATCAAGCCTTGAATGCAGCAGTAGTGTGAGAAGAGGTAGGTTGCAAAGACCAATATACTTCACTAGAGAGCGCCGAAGAGAAGCCAAACTAAATTATTCAACAGTAGAGAGGCTAACTTATAATTTACTATTGATAGCCTGAAGGTTGTGACCATATTTCCAAGCACATGCCGTCAAAGTTTTAACAGACAGACCATTGAAGAAAATAATGCAGAAGCCCGAACATCATGTCGCCTTTTGAAGTGGACCATTGAACTGAGTTAATATGATATCTCATACTTTACTTGCAGTGCCATCAACGGTCAAGCCCTAGCAGATTTTATTGTGGAATGAGCTGCCCCATTTATGTGGTCTAGGAAAGAAATAGAGAACCCCTTGCAGATTTGGCAAATAGTGCATCAAATGAGGAGAGGGCATAAATAGGATATGTATTCATTACCCTATTCAAAGCAAAGTTATATAAGACAGTTCAACTAGAGCTCAAGGCGACAAATAACATCATAGAATATGAAGCACTCATCACCGGTCTAAAAATGGCATAAGTAATGAAGATAACTCATATTAAAGTTCATAATGATTTGTCGCTTGTTGTAAATCAAGTGCAGATTTGCTATCAAGTCAAGGAACCACCTCTCTCCAAATATATGAAAATTTCCAAAAAATAGTAGCCTGGTCCGAATAGTTTGATATTGAGCAGATCACTAGAGAGGATAATTCCTTAGCAAATTCTTTAGCCAAGCGAGCAAGCACTAAGGTTACACATGAAACGATTGCAGTTCCCATGGGCCACTCGGTTGAACGTTTCTCAAACATAATAGATTCTAGTGCTAACACGAGCCCAAGGAGCAAGGGGCCAGGGGATGCGAATCATGCCCCACCAATAATGAAATAAGAAGAAACAGAATCATGGATGACTCCCACAAAATGCTTCCTACTAGAAGGAACCTTGCCAACAGATGGAAATATAACTAGGAAAATTAGGTATCTAGCTCCTTCGCATTTTTTGATGGGATACTTTACAAGAGAGGTTATTCAACTCTCTATTTAAAATGTGTAACAAAAGGAGTAAGAGTCATCAGAGAAGTTTATGCGGGATAACTCGGAGATCATTTGGGGGAAAAGTTAGCCAAAAAGATATTAAAGCAAGGATATTTCTGGCCAGAAGCGTTAGCCAATGCATTGAAATTTGTTTGAAGATGTGAGATACAAAGGTTTTCCAATATCCTAAGGCATCCGTCATATGAAATCACTCTCATGACCGGCCCATTGTCATTCGACATACAATGAAACGATTTGATAGGACCAATTCTGATGTCTAATATGGGCACAAGGTTCACAGTAGTAGCAGTTGATTACTTCACCAAATGGGTAGAAGCTGAGTCCCTCGTAACCTTGACTTCTAAGAAGATAGTCACTTTTGTTGTTAGAAATGTACTCATTAGGTTTAGGATCGCCCTATAAGATAATCTTCGACAATGGAACATAGTTCAAAGCAAAGAATTCTCTAACCAGTGTGAGAAAAATAGCATCATCAATAATTTCTCATCGGTGTCTCACCTACAAGTTAACGGACAGGTCAAAGTGACTAACAAAGCAAAAGTTGCTAAAGACATAGTTCAAAGCAAAGAATTCTCTAACCAGTGTGAGAAAAATAGCATCATCAATAGTTTCTCATCGGTGTCTCACCTACAAGTTAACGGACAGGTCAAAGTGACTAACAAAGCAAAAGTTGCTAAAGAAAAGGCTCATGAGGCCAAGGAAAAATGGACGAAGGAGTTGCCTTTAGTATTATGGGTAGATAAAACATCCATTAGATCCCTCACTCGACATACCTAGTTTTCTCTAATATATGTTTATGTAGTAATGCTATCGATCGAAGTAGATGTATTCTCACACCGACGCTTATCATATGTAACGGAATATAACTCGTACCTAAAAGAAGCTGCATTGGACTTCATATAGGAAAGAAGAGATGAGGCAACGATCAGATCTGCAGTTTATAAACATAGAGTGACTAAAATATATAACTCAAAACTCAAAGAAAGGAACTTACACAAGGAAGATCTAGTCCTAAGAAAAATAATTGCCAACACAATAGACCCAATGGAAGAAGTGCTTGGCCCGAATTGGGAGGGACCTTTGATAATCATAGAAACACTCTCAAATGGCCCATACCACCTCTCTAGACCTGATGAGAATTAAATATCAAGGTCGTGGAACTCAAAGTACCTCCGACCATGTTTTGTTTGACACTTCTTTTATTGTAATGAAATATAATGTACCAAAATGTAACTGAAAAAAGTTAATAAAATAGTAAATTGGATGTAGGGATATTGGACGACCCTAATTGGTATAAAAATCCACTTGTCAATTGTATTTTCTTACAAATTATACCGAGACATTTCAAATTCATTTGTAATTATTGTTGAAAATTCATTACATAAGTTTTTCGTTAGATCCAAATATAATGTCATCAATAAAAATTTAAACAATTAATATATTCTTCTGTTCTCTTTTAATAAATAATGTTGTATCTATTTTACCAATTTGAAAACTAGAACTAATTAAATGAGATGTTAATCGACGATACCAAGCTTGAGGTGATTGTTTTAAATCGTATAATGATTTTTTAAGTTTAAAAACATAATATGGATATTTTTCATGAACAAATAGTGGTGGTTTTTCTATATAAACATTTTCTTTTATAAAACTATTTAAGAAAGCACTTTTAACATCCATTTGAAATAGCTTAAACACGCAAAAGCAAATAATATTCTTATGGCTTCAAGACGTGCCATAGGTGCAAAAGTCTCTTCATAATCAATGCCTTCTTCTTGATTGTATCCCTGTGCCACTAATCTTGCTTCATTGCGTATAATATTTCCATTTTCGTCCGCTTTGTTTTTGAAAACCCATTTTGTTCCAATTACTGATTGATCGTTTGTTCATGATACAAATTCTCAAACATTATTTCGTGATTAAGTTCTTTTTGCATTGCTAAAATCTAAAAATTATCATTTGATGTTTTCATTTAATTTTATTATTCAAAATTAGATATAAATGCTACATTACTCATTTGATTTTTTTGTCTTCTAGTCGAGACTTTGTTGTCTAGATTTCCAATTATGTTATCAATAGGATGATCTTTTAGAATGCATGGTGGTGATTTCAAATCATTGTTATTTTGATTATTATTATTCTCAATGATTCTATTTTGATTAGTGTGAAAAAAAAATTGTCATCTTTACTTTTGTTTTTGAAGTTTTCATCAAATGAGACATGAAGACTTTCTTCTACAACATTTATTCATTTGTTAAAATTATGTAAGATTTACTTTGATCGGAATATCTAACAAAAATTCCTTCATTGGCTTTTGATTCGAATTTTCCAAGATTACCTTTTATATTTAGAATAAAGTATTTTGATCCAAATATTCGAAAATATGATACTTTTGGTTTCTTTTTGAAGAACATTTCATAACATGTATTTTTAGTTATAGGCCGATGAATTACTTGATTTAATACGTAACAAATAGTAGCAACTACTTCAACCCAAAAATTCTTTGGTACGCCGCTACCATTTAGGATAGTTCGAGCACATTCTTGCAAGGTGCGATTTTTTCTTACAACTACTCTGTTTTGTTGTGGTGCTCGTGAAAATGAAAAATTATGAGTAATTCCTTTCTTATTACAAAAGTTTGTAAATAATTCATTTTCAAATTCTTCACCATGATCGCTTTTTATTCTTTTTATTTTTAAATTCATTTGAGTTTTAATTCTTTTAGCAAAAAATTTAAAGATTTCAAATGTATCACTTTTATGTTTTAAAAATACCATCCAAGTATACCTTGAAAAATCATCTACAATTACAAAAACATATTTATTATGATTTACCGAACATACTTGAGTTGGACCAAATAAGTCCAAATTAAGTAATTCAAGAGGTTGTTAAGTAGAGATTTCCATTTTAGATTTAAACTAGCTTTTCTCTAATTTTCCAAATTGACATGCATCGAATAGATTTTTAACTTTGAAATTTATTTTGGGTAATCCTCTTACCGAAGTATTTTAAGGTAATTTGTTTATATCTTTGAAATTTATATGAAAAAATGTTTTATGCCATACCCATGGATCATCATGCTTTGCTGTTAAACATAAATCATTATTATGATTAATATTCATGCTTAAAATATAAATATTTTGATTTCTTGTTCCTTCAAAACTTAAAATTTTATTTTGATTAAACATATTGCATTATCTTTTTCAAAATCAATTCTAAATCCCTTATTTCATAATTGGCTTATACTTAGTATATTATGTTTTAAGTTTTTAACTAAATAAAAATTTAAAATAATTGGAGGAGTAGATGTAATGACGTTGATGTCGTTTTCGATTCCGATAACATATGCTTCGGAATTATTGCCAAAAGTGACTATGCCACCGTCCACGTAAGTGATGTTTAATAGCACTGTGCATTTTCTGTCATATGTTTGGAGCATCCACTACCGAGTATCCATTTCTCCTTATGTTTTTTAGTACCTGCAAAATAATAAAGAGTTTTGATTGGTACCCACATCCTTTGTTTGGGTCCTATGGGTTAGTAGAAGAAGGCAGCCATACCCATGAGGGTTTGGAACCTTTAGAAATGTAATTTTCATTGTAAACTATTTCTTTTAGATATACATCTATGCGTTTTTGGGCAATCAATTTGTTATTTGTTTTAAGAATCCATACCTTAATCATTTTTGTTCCTTTAGTTTCATATTTAGATTTTGTTTTTCTAAAATTTATATATAACGTACTATACTTCATAAAACTTCGATTATTATTAGAGACCAGATTATTTCAAGAACATTTTTGATTATTTTTTTTAAATCCTAAACCATTCCTATTTCATGATGATTTTGAAATCTTTATCAAATTATTTAGATTTTGCTTTCTTTATTAAATTTTGAAACATTGTTAGTGATTTTTTCTAATTTATTTCTTGGATCATAAATTTCCATATTGGTTAATTCTAAATTTTGCTTTAATTCATACTTTTGTTTTTCAAGTTTATAATTCTCTATTTTGTTATTTTTGAAATTATATGTTAGAGTAGCATTTTGAGATGATAGTTTTTTGCATTCCTTTTGTGCTGATTCTAATTCTTCTTCTAAATTACTTTTCTCATCTTTTAACATTCTAATTTCTAATTCAGCTCTGTTTAATTTTCCTATATTTTCTTTATCTAATTTCTTTAATCCTCTATACTTATTATATAATTCTATACTAATTTCAAGAAGTTCATCATATGTTAACTCAGGACGTACCTCATCTATGTTAGTCATGAAGCAAACATTTGCTTGTTCTATGTCATTGTCACTATCAAATAAAGAGGATGAGTTTGAGTCATCCTAAGTTACTTGAAATGCTCTTCTATTTTTCTTGAAATTTTCAAATTGTGTTTCTTTTTATCATTGTTAATTAGTAGACAGTCTTTCTTCATATGGTCAAATTTATCACACCCAAAGCATTTCATTGATGTTAGATTTGAGGAATTTGCGTTGTAGTTGTTTTGAAATTTCATTATCTTTTTGAACTTCTTAAACTTGTTGTAATTTTTTGCAATAAACATAATCTCGTCGTCTTACAAGTCAGAGTTGTTGTTGTTTACCTGAAATGCGGTCTTTTTCCTTTCTTGATTTTGTTCTTTTCTTGCCTATAAATTTGCTTCATATGACATCAGATTTCCTATGAACTCTTTGACTTTGAGTTGGAAAGATCGTTAGCTTCTTCAATGGCCAAAATTTTTCTTTTCCATTTGTTTGTCAAAGAGTTCAAAATTCATGGACTAAATCAAAATCAATGAATTTAACTTCTCATGCCATAAGATCTTGTTGTATAGTTTAAAATCTTGCATACATGTCAATAATTGCCTCATTTTATTTCATTTCAAAAGACGAACATTAATTTTATAGAATATAAATTTTTGTTTACTTGACTTTATTTGTGCCTTCATGAGTAATTTGTAGTGTATGCCATTTATCATAAGCAATAGTGCATAACATGACTTGTGAAAATTCATTTTGATCAAGTGAGCAAAATAAAATATTCGTAGCTTTGGCATTGTTAGATGCCTATGCATTTTGTACATCATCCCACGTGCCCATATCAGTGTTAAGTGCATTATATTTATTTTGAGTTGCTAATTATATTTCTAAATCATTTGCTTCCATAAAAATTTGCATGTGTATTAACCAATAAGCATAATTAGAGCCAGTGAATAATGGGGGACGTGTAGTTGATTGACCTTCTTGAAATGTACTTACCATATCAATAATTTCAATTATGTGTTACTGTAGATTGGAATGGACAAGCTCTGATACCACTTGAAAGTCTAATGGATCGTATACTGTCAAACTTGTGTATAATATGTAAGTATGTAAATCGATGTAATAGTAAACAATAATGCAACGACCTAGAATTTGACCACTCTTAAAAATGACATATAAAATATATAAAGTTATATGATCCAAACAATATTAGATAGGATTTGAAAAGAGAAGTATACACAAAAATAGTAACATTTTCCTCTATCAAAAAATGACAAAAGGCTGATTTCATAAAAGTGAGTTTCAATGGTTAAATAAAATGTTTTAATTAATTTATGAGTGTTTATATTTTTAAATAGAAATATAAAAATTTATTTTTAAATTTGGTTTAAGTAAAAAATAGTTTAACTAAAACGTCAAAATGTGACCATAAAACATTTTGTCGAAAATCAACGTTTTGTCGATTAAAATTTGTCGCAACGTTGTCGCACCTTTATCAGCATGTTTTAACATATATATTACACATCTTAAATAATAAAACAAGGTTACTTTTGCTAAACATGATTAGAAAATTCTAGAATATAATTAAGAAAAGTAAGTAAATAATTAACAAAAGTAAAAACTAAACATCACATTAAAATCGCATAAAATCAAACCAAATCTTCTCTTTAACCACTTTTCCATCCAAATACATTTTCTTAGCTCTTAAATGACTATGACATGAAGTAAGAAGTGTTAAGTGATGGTAGGTGTTTAAAAAGTAAGTTTACTTTAAGTTTAAGTAAGGTTATTTTGGAAATTCGATAAAGGTATACTTTGGTAACTTGCCACTTTTTTCCTATGAATAGTCATGCATACCTCTTCCATTATCACACTAGCCATTCTATTTTTCTTCTTCCTTAGAGCTTTAATGGCTTCTTCACTCCCTTATTTCCTTTTGACTTTCTCAATACCATATCAAACAAAGTCAAAACTCCACCAAACTTTGCCACAGACCTTAGAATATCACCAAAACATGGCTTAGAATCTAAAAAGTTGAAGAATGATGGAGGGTGGAGAACCTGTTATGGCCGAGCCCTATGGATGTTTAGAAGTGGTAGCCGAGCACTTTGAAGCATGGTGAAAGAGTTTAGGTGATGGTTTGGTGAAGTTTGGATGATTTAGTGAAGTGTTGTTGCATATGAATGTTGGTAGGAAGAATTGGTTGAGCTAAAGGTGGGTACTCAAAATTTTAGTTTATTTGAATAAAATCTAAGTTGATAATATACATGTTAAATAGAAATTAATATGTTGAATATTGGTTGACATTGGATGATAAATTGGTTGATTATATGATTGTTTATGTGGTTGATAACTTGTTTGATAAATGATAAGAGAAATGATTAGAAATTAACCATGGTTAATTTAATAAGAATTTAAATCCATATAAATATGTATGTGGAAATTATTTAGTCTCTTAATAATTTCAAAATATCTAAAAAGATTGAAAATAATATTATACTAATATAATATTATAATACAAAATAAGATGAAAAATGAGTTTGAAATGATATTATTTTAAATAAGTTAAAATAGTTTAAATACGGTTTAAAACAAATTTTAAGTGGTTCGGACAAGTTCCAAAGCAATTCACAAAATTGGTCAAAATCGAGCTCGTCGCGTAGCGGTAGTTCGTAAATTGCGGTCCATAACTTCAAATTAACGTAGAGAATGGTTTATAAGTCGGACTTCTTCGAAATAAAAATTCTTTGGTTCGCAATGATAATATTTTTCCAACGAAGAATGATAATCAAGATTTCATTAAGTAAATTTTGAAATATATCCAAAACAATTTTCTACGAACATCGCGGTTCTATAGTTCGGAATCCAAAAAAGATTTCTTTATAAATGATATTTTTAAATGTTTAAAAATTCGGAAATAAATTTGATAAATCTATTAAAATGGTTTAAAATAGATTTAAATTAGAAAATAACAATTTTCAAACATTAAAAAGTTGTTTTATTCAAACAAGCTGTTTTAAGCTCTTCCACGGCACTTTTCTATTGCAATTTCTTTAACTTTTGAAATAAAGATTTAAACTTAGCGATTTTTTCTAGAATAATTTATAAATGCTTTTAAATAAATAATTAAGTGTTTAAAAGGTAAACTGAAAGTTTTATAATTCTTTTAGGAAGAGTTTATATAAATGGTTAAGTAAAAATTGTTTATAACACTTAAACAATATAATGGAAAGCATTTTGTAACAACCCGCATATTTTACAATTATATATTTAAATATTTTATTTAAATATAGCATAGATAGTTGAATTAAATTCTAAAATGTGACTTTGTGTAAACAGTCGAATCCGGACTCAAGACCACTTTCATTGAGTTCATCGACGTTTACAACTTGTTTAAGTACAAACGTTGTTATGTTTGAAGTTGATTAGGATTTTGGTATTTTCCTTTGGCTTTGGGTTGTGTTCAATCCCATTAACCCAAAAAGGTAACCCAAACTCTTCTACCAATACCCCCAACTCCTCTTCCTTTCGTTCATTCCTTTCATAATTTCCTAATACTCTCAAGCGAAAGGAAAATGGTGGAAAGAGGAAATTAAATTTCCTAAGCCCTAGATTCTTAGGAAATACAAATTCAAGTTATAAAATTAAAGAGAAGCTAGGTAAGCATCATCTTCATCTTCTCCATCTCAACCCCTCTCTAATTTTCATAAATTCCTATAATCTAATCTAGGAAGTCTTTGCATGTGATACTAGATTGGAGATTCTACAGGTGTAGTTGAGGAGGATTTGATCTTAGCTTGTTTTATAGCTTATCTTTTCTATTTTTAGGTTAAAGATGAGTTATTGAACTCACGTCTATGTCTATAGCTTTGATTGTTGTTAGGTATGAATTCCTAACATCTATTTCTTATTTAGTTGCTTTTGAATTGAATTAGTTTTGTGAATTTTCCTAATTTTGGTATTTTGAAGTCAAAATTTAAGAAAACCCTTGTTTGGGTGTTTAGACATGTTGTTTTGGGTGAATTGAACAGCCCTTATGGCTGGGTTGTCGCTTGGCATAAATCCCTAGTCGCAGTTGCTCATTTAGTCGCTTACGAATCCAAGAATATGTGTACCATTTTAGGGCTTTGCAAATTATATCCCGCTACAGTTGATAGACGTCTGTGGATTATTCACAGACATCTGTGATCTTATGGTTACAATTTCCCAAAATAGATGACAGATGTCTGTGGCTGTCAAATTCTGGAAATTTAGTTATTTTTATGCGGATTTTCGATTTTTTGATCTTTGATGATCCGTATAGTTATTGTCAACCAAAATCAACTTTGATGATTTCTTTTCTGGATTTTTGGTGTTTCCATTTGATGGATTTGATATCTATTTCCAATGGTTCGATTCACTTATCGAAATGTGGCATTTTGTGGTAGATTGGTTTACAATCATTTCTATGATTTTCACTTTTAAATACAAAGGTTATATACTAGTAGTAAATAATAAAACACTTTCACAAAAATGATTTCAACACTATTTTTAATACAAAGATCAATTTTAAAACTGTTTTCCAATCTATTAGTATATACAAACATTTACTTCATTCGTATGAGAAATCCAATTAAATAAGTTAGCCAAACAAATGGTATGAAATGTCTGCGTTTACTTTGTTAGTTGATTCTTGGACTTGTTCGATTGAAATCTTATGACAATTTTCGAGTGGGAATCTACAATTTGTTCGTAAATATTTAAGTTAAGCCAATGATTATGATACATGAAGATAAACTCATTTATTTACTAGCTTAGTGTAATTTACACTTATTAATCAACGATGATCATTTTTTGATTTAGACTTGCGATGTGCAATGTCTCTTTGTCCGCATAGGGGACTATACCATGTTCTGTTGAGCTTCGGCTCAATTTGGTGGGGCAGCGACCCATGGTCTTTTGACCGTTTATGGAGCTTCGGCTCATTTGTCCGTAAGGGGGGACTATACCCTGTTCTGTGGAGCTTCGGTTCATTTTTGTGGGTTAGCGACCCTTGGGATAGCGTCCGTTTGTGATATAGGTGTTGGTGAGTTTTCATGCTCCCGTTTGTGATAGGCCTCCCCCTTTGTGCTTTCTGGATTTCTAAATATTGATTTCTGGATTTTGTGTCTCACCAATTTTTGTGATTTTCATTCATAAGCTTTATCAATATTTGTGATTTGATGAATAATATTAAAGAATATCATATTCTTTTTGGGTGTTTGAGAAAACTTGAGATATAGTATGATTTTGAATGTTATCATATATATATTTGTCATATCTCTTATCCTATCTCATCTTGTATGATAATTATAGCTAGACTGATCCATTTATTATTTTTCTTCTTAAGTAATACTTGGGTCATATCGAGGTATTTCAGGTGCTTCCACTTGACTTCTTAGCAAGGACTAGCTTCTGACTTTTTGCTAACTACTTTAGATTAGTAGTTTTATCTTTCATGTATATAAGATAGAGACCTTTTGATGTATACATATTATTTTTTGTAGTACATTTACCTATTCATTTTTTATGTAGTGGAACTTGTATAACCACTACTGTGATGTTCACTTTTATGTATTTTATTCATATATGTTTCCGCCTTAGTGATATGAATATTCGTGTTAGGAACTGAGATGTTGGTTTGGATGGCAATAACCTTTTTAACCTGTCTTATTATAAAATATATACTAACACTATTGTCTAGATAGATATGTATACGCATGATATATATATATATATATATATATGTATGTATGTATGTATTGATTACTGAAGACTGATCATTATAAAGATTGAAGACTCAAGATTGAAGACTCTAGAGTATCAAGATCAAGATTTCAAGATAAGTGTCTAGTTTTTGTTAAATCTTCATAATAGCACGGAAATCTTCGTTCCAAATTTCATTTGGGATGGAACTCATTTCTACCTTCTTAGTGGCTTACAAACCCACGACAAGTAGCTTACAAACCTATGACAAGTGGCTTACAAATCCACGAACATCCGGGTTTTGTACAAGTTCTTGAGTCCTGATGTGATGAGATATTCTGCAGAAAGAAGCTTGCAAAACTACTTCAAATTGGTTTTTCAAAATGATTTTCAAAACTGCTTTACAAAATGTTTTAGCCTTAAAAATTATCTTTTCAAATGATTTTCAAAATGATGTTTTAGCCTCAAAATATTCTTTGTTTTTTTAAATAGACTCTTGTTTTAAACTTCGTTTGTTTTTAAAACTATCCTTTGATTTTTTAAATGTTCTTTATAATATATATATACTTGAGATTTAAAATCAAATTTATATATACATTCTAAAAATATATTTTTCTACTCTTCTTTATTTTTAAACATAGGAAAATTAATTTATTTTACTCCAGAATCATTTCATCTTTTTTTTCCTTTCAATACCATTTTCAAAACAAAATTTAAATATTTTTTAAACTAAGGATGTCGACATCATGCGATACCCCATGTCGACATGGTGGCCATTAAATTCAAAAGTTTCAATTTTCAAAAGAAGTGTCTATTCGTTTAAATATCTTTACGAATGGTTACGACCGTGATTACTCTATAAAAAACCTTCATAAACGAATTTTTTAACTAACTATTTTCTTATTTTCTTCACTCCTTCTTCTCCACAAATCCATATTCTAAAATTTGCATATTTTTAAGATCGTGCCGAATTTCTGCCTAATTCTAAAGTGAATCAAATTAGAATCTTATTCTTGTTTGATTCTCCACCCTCTCTCTAAGATCAAAGTGCTATTCAAAGTTATAGGATCAATTTGTAATCCAAAGTTTATCAAGTCTCTCTATAAGGTGTGGTTGTGCTTGAAAATCAATTGGGTGATCTTGTGTCTCGTAAATCAAGAGATTTTGCCCCAGACTCAAGAAACAGGAAGGTACTTCAAGGTCGTTAGAAATTGAGGATTGTAATCTTGACATTGGTATAATAAAAATATGTATGAGGTGTTTCCCTTGGTACAGGACTGGATGTAGGGTAACTCCGAACCAGTATAAAATCCGGTGTGTTCTTTCCCTTTACTACTTTCTATTTACTTTCTACATCTGTGTTTGTTTCTGTGATTATTCTACGATAAAGTTTTGCATTTGTTTATATCATAATTTTTAAATCAGTCCATATAAATCTTAGAATTCATTAAACACTATTCACCCCTCATAGTGTTAAATTAGCCTTAAGATCCTTAATCCGCACTTCCTTTCAATTCGTGCTTGATTTTATGTTATGATTATTTTATATTGATTTCGAAGGGTATTTAGCCGCTATGTATTAGCGTTGAGTTTGTATTGAATATGTCATATTTCCTCTTGAAATGAAATGTGTGATATACTATCCGACATATCGGTTTTCACTCAAAGCAATTATATAGATGGTCGCTCCTCAACAGTCTTATGCTTCACGCTAATCAACCACATTACCCAGTAGTGTTCAAGGTTAGTGAGATTATAGAGGTAGGGCGCCACACATTTTCTTAAATGCAATAAAAAAATGAGCATGTGGAAATTACTAGTGTATTTTTCCCGTCTGTGAGATCTAAACTGTAAATAAGATGTATAATCCACTTACCAGACCTTTGCTTTATCTTTTAGACGAAGGGTGGAATAGATCGAAAGGGAAGCCCGAATGCTCAAAAAGATCATATTTAAGTTTTACAAAATAAAAAATAAATTTTAGAATATTAATTAACTAATTAACGTCTTTTTATCGATGATTAGTACGAAGGAACCGGGATCGAATTTAGGTGATTCCTATCTAAAAACCCGAGATCAGATTTTGGTGATTCCTATCCAAAAACCCCTTTTGAACTAATTTTCGAAATAAAACATATTGAAGACAAATATCTTCATGATGTAGGATTACTGCCACTAGTCCCTCGAGGTGAAATTTACCATATCTAAGGTGGCAGTAGCGTTCTGTTATGAAAATTTTCGATTTGCGGGAATATGATTTGAAGTTAAGAAAGAAATCTTTGATCAAGATTTAATGAATGATTTGGGAATATTTGCCTTAATTTAAAAGTTATAACTTGAATATAAGAATCTTTGATTAAGATTTAATGAATGACTTGGAAAGGTTTTCCTAAGTACAGAAAATTATTGGAATTATCTCAAGATCTAAAGTGGTTTAATAATTCAAATGACTTAATAAATGAGGCTTAATGATTTCATATACTCTTGAAAATAAAATGATATAAATTGAAGAAGAAAAATATCTAAGAAAGATATTTGATTTAAATAAAAGATACAGTAATTGATTGATAATTGATATCCACATATGAACTTAAAATCTTTTAAAGTGATGATTGGCTTCGAAGGAACCGGGGTCAGATTCGGATGATTCCTATCTAGAAACCACTTCAAACCAATCTACGTTTGAAGTAAAATGTGTTTGAAGACAAGTGATTTTGAAGATGGAGATCTTCATGATGTAGGGTTTTTTGCCACTAGTCCTTTGAGGTGAAAATTACCATATCACATGGTGGCAGAAGTGCTCTATTATGAAAATCTCTGATCCAAGGACTTATCGCTACTAATGGAGTAGGAGAGTACCTTCGGTTTGTCCTGTTTCTAGACAACTTGTATGGACGAATGTCTGACATTGCATTCTAAATTGCACTGAGTGATCTCTATAAAATGTATATCTACAACGTGGCAAAGAAGACAACTTCTCTTAGCTTAACACCTTTCTCTGTGACATACGAGCTCAGAGGTTATATGTTTGTAGAAATCAGTCATATAATTACAGAATGGAAATGTGGCATTAAAAGAAGAAAGAAGATGTGTTATGTGAAAGGTAATCGTTTACCTCAGGCCCCATCGCCCGAAAATGATACAAAAGAGTATAAGCAGCAGGACTAAGTGGGTCGCTCACATTAGGAGATGTCATCGCCCTTCTAGACTACTCTACACATGTCTAAGTATGTGGTGAATGTATAACTCGAGAACCCATTAAAAGTCAGTAACGACCGGGGTAATGGCATATTTGGTACTATCCAGCGAAGGAGTAGGTCAGTTCTGTGTTGATTTAGGCGCCTGGTATCTAGACCCTAGGTGCATCCCTCTAGAGGTGTACTGTCAAAAGGTAGCCCTTACCTTGTCATTTGTATGGAATCCATTTTTCATATGTGCCTTCGGATTTGTTTGTAGAGACTAGTATCCAGAATTTAATAATGGCAACAATTTTGGCTAAGATTACTAATTTTATTTACAAATGGTTTCAAAAGAATATCATTAGAAATAATATCAAATTTTTTGATATAAAAGTTGTTTTAATTATCATAAAGTAAAAACCCATCTGTGTTTATGTGTGGGTGTGGCATCATGAGATACTATTTCTTTTCAAAGAATATTATTTCCAAGGCTGATATATGACACTGTCATTTATTATTTGAGTTTTCTCACGTTGGTTTATCAAGCCCGATCCGGGAATTTTCAATACTCGGATCAGATCCGAGTAGTTTCAGGTTTAATTGAAGATGGAGTTTCTAAAGGAGAGCTCGATATCTTCATCATTGTATGGACATATTCCATTATTCGCTGCATCTATTGCATTTGTTTTGTTGTTTACCAGCAATTGTAAGGACAGATGTTTATAACCGTCCAAGCTGAATTTAGGTTAGACCCTAATATATGTATTTTAAAAAAATTCACCGTAAAGTTATTGTTCAATAACATATGCTATTCCTTTCGAGCAAGATTCTATTCAATCTTTACTTTCATTCTACCCTTAATGATCCGCTTATTCATGCAATTAGAGTTGGACATGTGTGGTTTATTATCGACTCAAAGGGTATGGGAAAAGCGGGTTATTACATTTGGTATCAGAGCTGAAGGTTAAGCAAGAACCTTGGCTTTAGTGGGTTAAGGACTCATCAGAGATGGGGTTAGTAATACCCTAGGATGAGTAACTCATTACAGATAGGGTTAGTAATACCCTTGAATGATTTTGAGTGTGTGTGTGTGTCTGTTTATATATGAGTGTGTATTTGTTATTGGATATAAAAAAATGTTATGTGTTGATTTATCGGTTGAGCGGTTCATAAATTCTAGTCAATATGTGAAGTACAACTATATCAATAGGTATTTCTAAACTCTTATCAAGGCATATTGACACACTGTTTTAAAAGGATTATATTTTGAATATAAATAATATATTCTAAAGTTTTATATAGTTAGAAATGAATGATCAAGGTTAGTAAAATTTAAATATGAACATCTTGTGATTAGAATTTCACAGTTTGACCATAAGATGTTTCATAAATATGATCGATAAGTACGAAATCTAATAAGAAAATTAAGATCTACAATACTTATTCCAAAATAATAAATTAAGAAATGATAATGTTAAGTTACTACCATAAATTGATCAATTGTGTGATTTAAAAGTTTAAGTACAAATACCTTGTGAATTAAGTTTCACGATTTGACTATGATGTATTTAATAATAATTTTTGTCTAAGGAATGGACATATAAGATATAAATGTATTTAAATAGTATAAAATGATTATGTAAAAGGAAAAAAATAATAGGAATGAAGATTTAAATTCCATAATTTGAAAGAATTATGGTAATTTAAATGAAGTTAATTAACATAGGATAAAAGGAATATATAAAATAAATTTTATAAACAAAAGTAACCTCTAAAGGATTTTGAAAATGGTTTTATTTCAAATAAAAAGATGTATTTTATGATAACTAATTTGATTGGCTCGAAAATAAACTAAAAATGCGCAAGAGACATGTTCGGATGGTAAAAACTTCTCTTAAGTATTACTCTTCTTGTTAAGAGGATATATGATACTATTGGTAGTACCCAATTCCTTGGTATCGTTTTGGAGTTACTCGATCTATATAATTTTCTTAAATTAAAGAAATAATGTGAATCATGAACTAATAAATTGATTAGTAATCTTTATAGAAGTGTTTAAACCCAAGATAAATTTCGATCACTAATTGATAAGATAAAACAAAATTCTCGACGATTTTGGACAGTCGAATTTTTTTGAAACATACCTAACTAAGAGCTAAGAAATTATTAAAGATAAACAATTGAGAAATGTTTTGAGTAAATGAAATTGGATAAGCATAATTTATAAATGTGATTTATAAATAAAAGGATCTAAGAATGGAGAATTTAATATCAGTAATTTTGATTTTTTTTCAAAGCTAGAAAAATATTCTATTAGAGTTTAAAAGAAGAAAAGAAATTATAAGAAAAGTTTATTACAATAAAGATAAATTATCTTTTGAGTGAAAAATGGTTCCTTTGGAATATTTTCATTTAATAAAAATATTCATAAATAAATAATTAAAGGGATTATATAAGGAAGCACCCTTATAAAATGTTTGACCTTAAGATAATAATTTTATGAAAAGTTTTTGAAAGTTAATAAATACATATATTATATGTAGATCATTTCATCACAAGGAAAGCAAAGGTTCTGATCTAAAACCTGATCAGACTCCGTACTAGAGGATCGGGGGATCGATACTTGTTTGAAAATAAAGTTGTGTATTCGAATAAGAGATCCAATAAAATATTTCATACGGATGATCTGTGTATATTATATGGAACTAAATATAAAGATAATTTTTTTATGCAAACTCTTTTGAATTTTAGGTTCGGGGTGATTTCGACGACGAAATTCTTTTAAGCAGGGAAGAATGTAACGACCCAGAATTTGACCACTCTTAAAAATGACATTTAAGAAGATTTTAAATATAAAATATATAAAGTTATATGATTCAAACAATATTAGATAGGATTTTGAAACAGAAGTATACACAAAAATAGAAACATTTGCCTAAATCGACAAAACTCTGGTTTCATAAAATTAAATTTCAATCGTTAAATAAATCGACGAAACTCTAGTTTCATAAAATTAAATTTCAATCGGTTAGATAAATTTATTTTAAATTTGGTTTACATAAATAAATAGTTTAACTAAAATGTTAAAATGTGACCGTAAAACATTTTGTCGAAAATCAACGTTTTGTCGATTAAAAGTTGTCGCAAGTTGTCACACCTTTATTAGCATGTTTAACATATATATTACACATTTTAAATAATAAAACAAGATTATTTTTACTAAAAAAGAGTAGAAGATTCTAGAACATAATTAAAAAAAGTAAATAAGTAACTAACAAATATAAAAAGTAAACATCACATTAAATCACATCAAAATCAAACCAAATCCTTCTTCAGCCACTTTTCCATCCAAATAAACTTGCTTAGCTCTTAGGTGACTATGACATAAAGTAAAAAGTGATAAGCGATGGTAAGTGTTTAAAAAGTAAGTTTACTGTAACGATACCGGATTTTAATTGAGTTTAAATTGATAATTAAATTTATTTTTGAATAAAATTTGTGAAATTAATGGGTAATTGATATAAAAATATACTTACAAAATAATAAAAACAAATAGATATGTAGTCATACAAGACAATAAGTATTAAAGTTGAAATAAAAATTTAAATTTGAAATAGAAACATATTTATAAAAGATAAATTTTATAGTTTTGTAAAATATTAAGTAAACAAACAAGCTAAGTATGTAGAGTTTACAAATATAAGACAAAAAGCAAAAAAAATATCTTTGAGCTGCAAATGAAAACAGCTTACATTCAAATATAAAGTAAATACAATTAGACAAATTCCAACAACATATTAAAATAGAAATTAATTTATATTATAATGTAATATGACAAATGAAAAGAAACAATATATATATATATATATATATATATATATATATTCAAGTACGAACACAAATAAAATAAAAGAGATAAGTATGAAGCATAAGCAGGCAAGTACCTTTATATTAAATGTTTCCATCTCTAGCAGCAAAACAAAAATATGTAGCCTGCATAAAGTTGTAAGCAAATCAAAAATTGATATGGGAATGTATAAGAATGAGATAAAAGGAATTAAGCAAGTAAGGCATCCCATAACTTTAGTAGAAACAGCATCACCCTGTACAACACTGTCTTCTCCATATGTACACCTATTCCATTTCGTTCAGTAAGAAAGTTAAGCAAAGTTAGAAAACAAGTATAAACAAACATCTCAGTAAAACATCAAAACAATCAATGCAAGCCTAAATCAAGAAAGAGGTTCCAGTTAGCAAACTCAAACCAGGATTTTCAAGTTTTCAAATTTTAAAAGAGGTTTCAACTTCAATCTGAAAGCTCAGGTGAATTCAAACCATAATGTGGAAGGTGAGTAGCAGTTAGTTATTAAACTTGAAAATATGTTGCCATTGCTCTGTGTGCATATGCATGTGTCAGTAAATGATTTCTTTTCTGTTTAGTTCCAGAGTACCAAACTACAAAGAAGTTCAGTTTCAAATTACCTAATCAGTATTAGACTTTGGCTTCAGAAACAAATAGTTGTGTTTAAGTATAGATGATAACTTAAAAATAGTTTCACGAAATAAAATGTATATATGATGAAAAATTAAGTTTTTACAGTTAAAACTTTAAACTCTGGAAATTTCGAAGGTCACGAATTTTTGATCCAAGTATATAGCTTGAATCCCTATTGGAAGCTATGATTTTTAATCCTTGTTTGATGATTTTTAAGCAACTGGATCGAGAGCAATTTATTTTTACTCGAAAATTGAATTTTGATCAATCTTCGGTGATCAATTGATTCGTGGAGGTCGGGTTTTTCTCGTGGCGATGGAGAAGCCTACGGGGATGCCTGGAAAAATGGTCGGAGGGGGCGAAGATGACGGTGGCGACAGCGGCGTAGGACTTTAGTTTGTAAACCTAATTTTTTCACGAATAGGAAACTCGTGCCTCACGCCTTTCTTCGAGCGCCGAGTTACTCATGCTTCTGGGTAATAGTAGTTGTGGGGTCGACGAGTCGATGGCCGGAGTTGTAGAATAGCTAGTGGTCGGAGTTTGGTGGACGTGGCATTGACAGGTTTGGGATGTGATGGGTTTAAGTGTTTCCAGATTTCGAGTTTTGTCTCGAATTCGAATTTCGAGGCGACAGCGAAGTTCAAGTGGTCGGAGCATGTTCTGGGGAGGATCGTCGACGTGCTTGTTGCCGTGGCGATGCCGGAAGATGGCCAACGGCGAAGTGCACGTGCACGAGCACTGGAGTGGTTAGCGGGGTATTTGTTGTCTTGGGGAGGGTTGGTTTGTTTCTCGCGTTATACTCGAGTAAATCGAGTAGTTTACTCAAAGCTGGAATAGAAAGTGCTCGAGTCAAATTTTGTCCCAGGCTTTTCAACTTGAACCTATTTTCTGTTTCCTGAATTTGAAAAACTAAATTCAAATTTACAAAGCAAGGTGTTACACTGAGGTTTAAATCAAAATACAAATATAATTCAAGTTTGAATTGAAATTTAGTTTGAACATAAATAAAGTTTAAAATTCAAATTGTTTAAATAACTCAAAAGCAATTAAATGTTTGAAGAAATTTGAATTTAAAATAGATTTGAAATTTGTAAATGGAAATTTAAATAAATTAAATTTTAGATCTAATTTCAAGATTTTGAAATTAATTTAGTTTTAGAACTTAAGTTTAAAAATGGATTTAAAAAAAGGAAATTTGAAACTACGTTTTTAACTTGTTGTAAAGAACATATTTAACCATGAATGAGTGACTTTAAGCAATGAAGATTAATGATTTCTAATTCATTAACAAATGAGTTCTTAATGGTGAATCGATTTATAATGATTAATATAAGTAAATCTCTTTAGAAAGGTAATTAAAGAAATTCAATAGTTAATGAAGTCATTAACTAAGATTTTATATTGGATAATTCACAAATGTGATAAATTGTGACAATCAATTGGATTAGATTAATTAAAGATAATCATTTATAAAGTTGTGTAAGTGTAATTACTTTATGGAAGTAATTAAGAAGCTAGTTACTCCATGTAATTAATTCGTGATTAGGGATAATCCTTTTTGTAATTAATTAAGTGTTAATAAATTATGTAATTAATTACAATAAATAATTAAAGGTTAATTATCAATGATTTATTCATTTATTAGGGATAATAAATTTAATATTAATTAACCGAGGTTAGTAATTAATCTGAGTTCCATTAATTAAATGATTAATAAATTAACCTTACTTATGGACGACTGTATTATATTGGATGATGAATTGTTTGATATCCCTGATATGTGATGCTTTGTGTTATATCCTGATTGGTGTTGTGATCTGTAATGTAATTTATTTTATGTGATGTAATTTATTACCCGTGACATATATATATCTGTGATCTATGAATGAAGATAAGCGTTATATTATATCGCTTATCAACTATATTTTTGTGTTTTAATCTGTGATGATTGAATGATGTTGCAGTATTGTGTTAAACCCCTGGACCACACTTATACACACACAAATATGGATTTCACGAGGAAATCGATTAAGTCACAGATTTTGAAATGATTTTTAAAAAAGTTGAATATTTAAATTCAAATATTTTGGAAATGGATTGGGTATAAAGTCAAAAGCTTTTGAAATGGAATTTCAAAGATGAAATTTATTTTGAATAACTTGATTAAGTTTTGGAAATTTAAATAATTTGATTTAAACTTAAATTCAAGATTTGAAATTGAATTCTATGATTTGGAAACTAGGGACTAAAGATGTTATACCGGTTATATATGGGTTAAACTATTTTAAAAGTATTGATTTGGGAATGTGAATAAAATTTAAGAGTTTTTAACTCGTGCAAATATAATTGGATTTTTCTAAAACGAAAGATGTTCGTTTTCAAATAATAATAGCTTTCATTTAAAGAAAGGAATTCCAAATCGTGTTAAAAGATTTCAAGTTTGAAATAAAATTGAATTGTTTTAAAAGCTATAAAATGAGTCTTTGATTCAAAGATCGAATGAGTTAATCCAACTTAAAATGGTATTTTGAAAGGCTATGAATGAATCTTTGGAAACGAATTTTGAAAGATATAAGCTAAATCTTGATTTAAAGATTTAACGAGTTAATTAAAATGGAAATTTATTTGAAATCCGTAAATAGATCTTTGTGAACGGGGTGAACCTTGTGAATTAAATCTTTCGTTTAAAAAGATTAAAAGTGTGGAAATTGTTTAAACCATTGAAGGTAGTTAAAATGAATCTTTTTGTTTAAAAGATTTGAAATGGTGACTTGTTTTAACCATTCGAATGAAAGGTTTTGGGCTTTAAGCTGTGATTTAACTGAGACCCCATATCCATATGTTTTAAATGTTGCGTCAATATTCGATTTTGCCAGGAAAGGACCTTTGTGTCATATAACCCATTCTGAATAATGATACGTTGTTATGGATAGCATTTGAAGACCAGTGGTGAAGACCGGGTATTTTCGAGAACGAAAGGATAACTCGTTGATTGTCTCTGCACCGAGTCGCGCCGGTATAGAGATTCCCTAAGTGATGGGAAGTCCAATCGGGATTGTGAATACACAGATTGCAAGGGCTTCTCGGAAGTGCCTTCGATACTGTTCGAACCTGGAATAGACTTGTATGGATTGTATGTCTGACATTACATTTGAGATATAAAGCAGATTTCTTTCAAATACATTTCTGTTGGTGGCGGAGAATTTATTCTCTTAGCTTAACACCCTTCTCTGAGACATACGGGCTCAGAGGTTATGTAGTTGAAGGTTATCAGTAATATATTCCCAACTTGGTAATGTGGCATGCTGAGTGATGTTGATCATTTGTTGATCAAAGCATGGCTTTGTGAAAAGCGTAGCTTTGTAGACGAGACTTCGTCGAGCCTCACACCCCGAAATTGTCGAAACAGGAAAGATGCGGCAAGGTTATTGGGGGTAGCGCCCCTTAGGGTATGTGCATTTCCTTCTGGATAGAAGTGGTATCATGGTATGGAGCCCATATACTTAACTTATGTGGATATCGCAGATATATATATATATATTACTTTGTGATTTGTTGCTAGGTCCCCGGATAAAGGTTGGTTACGACTGGGGGATGGCATAATCGTGTCAGTAGTTACCCAGTTAGGGGTAACCCGACCTTGTGTTAGCAGAGATCCGGTTAGGTTCTCGGGGCGTCCTTCCAGAGGCGTACCCATATGGCAATGGGAAGTTCCTTGGCCTGACCATTAGTTGGAAATCCAAAGAAACAATACGAGCCTTGTACAGTTTTAGTTGTAGAACCTGCCATTTACTTATGGTGGCGCCCCACTGTTTAGATGGTAGCTATAGTAGGCATAGTTCGGAATGTCTATGTTGGCTAAGATTTATATTATACTTTCGAAATATTCTCTGCACTTTGCACTTATAGTAATAATATCAAAGAAATTTGTGTATCAAGCATGTTTGACTATCATAAGGAGAAATCTCCTCCGATTGTGCGTTTGCATTGTGTATGTGTGTGTACGGGAGGCCTTATGGTAGTTCCATTTTCTAAAAGCATTGCGAATCTATTTTAAAATATTTTTTTGTTTGGTTTTAAAAGATAAACTGTTTTTGTTACTCATACCAGTCCCACGACTGACCTGGAGTTTATTTTCCCTTTCCTAAACTCTGGGTGCTCAAATTTTTTTCCACACGGGCAGTTAAGAGTTGGGTTTTTCAGATAGCCGGGTTAGTAGATTATCTGGAGCTAGTTCGGTCTTTGGATAACGGACGATACTTACTTATCTTTGTGCATCGTGATGTTGGTTCGAGCTGCTGCTGGAGTTCTCTCTTGAAGACCATCTTAGAGTTATTTGTTCCGCTGCTGATGTTATCTATTTTCTTTCCCGCTGCTATTTTATTGTATCATATCTCTGATGTATATTGATATCTATTGTATCATCTGTTGTAACAGATATCGTATCAATGCTCTATATCAATGTATTATTCTTTTTCTTCCACTGTGTTGTTTACTTAATTGTGTTATAAGCTCCGACGAACCAGATTTGACGTTTGGATCTACGACATTTAAATATGAGTGTCGTATTTGGTGCCCATTTTCGAAGGTCGAGTCAGGATCGTTATAAGTGGTATCAGAGCTAAGGTTGAACTTTAGCTCAGGAGTATAACATGTTAAGTAGCTCATTAGAGATAGGGTAAAGTATACCCTAGAATGAGTAATCCCTAAGATATCCGTTCGTATGCCTTAGTAAATTCTCTTACTATCCACAGATAGTGAGTATGAGTGCAAGAAGAGAACGAGATAGGGGACAGGGGAATACGACTATAAATGGTCGATACTCTGTAATAACAGTGGAAACAAATCCTTTCTCTTCTCAATCTCCTTTGATTCGTGTTTCCAAATTCTTTTGATTACTTCGTGGCAGTTGCAAAAAGAAATTTCGATGTGATGGTGACCCTATGAATCGTTGTAGAAAATTCTTACTTCATATCTTCATCGGTTTCTTATCAGTTTTTCGATTTAAACTTTTATAAATATGAATAAATTAGAAATTTTAAATTGAGTTAACTTGATTAATAGAATATGAAGGATAATTTGAATTATATCGATAAAACGATATCGGTTAAAACCCAAATTTTGAAATTCTGTTGTAATTTGTTGGGTATGTCGAAGAGGGACAAGATATATATATACCCCAAAGTATAACTATTCCGACTAAAGTTTGGAATCCATATCTGATGTTTGGAAAATGTGGAAGATTTAAATCCATTTATCTATTGTTTGGGTCTCAATATATTCTACGAACGGTTAGTTATCCCTTCAAACTAACCAGTGCCTTGCATATTTCATAGATCTGGATGACCCGAGTAAATTATGAAAAACTTAATAGATTCTTTCTTGTATCTATTGTTGATATTCTGATTTGGTAAGCCAAATGCAGAAAAGATATTTAGTTTGATTTGATGAATCAACTTTCATCTATCTTTGGATTTTAATTTTGATTGTAGAAAACACATAGCATCAGCCGATGAGGAGGAACCTCAAAGGCCAAAAGAGTTGGTGATTATGGTTCAACTAGTCAGATTCAGGAGCCGGCTATGAATGAAGAAGTACCATAGCAGCCCATGGAGGAGACTGAAGAAGAACCCGAAGAGGTATTTGACGATGAAGAAGAATTCGAGGACGAGGAAGAGTTTGAGGACGAGGAAGAATTTGAGGACGAAGAAGAATTTGAAGTCGAGGAGTATTATGTAGAGTCAGAAGATGATGAAGCAATTATTTGGGATTTAGATGGTGCCATTGAGGAGATAGATGATGGAGGTTTTATCCTTGTAGGACCTGACCCGATGGAAGTTGTGGAAACAGACAGTGAGGCGGTGATCATGGAATTGTCAGGGCCTGAAAGGGAAAGCTCTGATAGTGAGGATCTGTAGATGATTAGGATATTTCCTTTTGGGTAGTGTATGCTTTATATATGTATTTTGACTCAGAATTTCGTAATTGAAAGATGTATGTATATGTATGGTTGGATGAGTAACTATAACATTTGTATGAATGCCCTTAGTAACACTTAATATAAAGTGTATTTTGGATAATTTATAAAACTAGAACTGGCGAATTTCGAGGACGAAATTTCTTAAGGAGGGGAACCTGTAACGATCTCGGATTTTAATTGAGTTTAAATTGATAATTAAATTTATTTTTGAATAAAATTTGTGAAACTAATGGGTAATTGATATAAAAATATACTTACAAAATAATAAAAATAAATAGATATGTAGTCATACAAGACAATAGGTATTAAAGTTAAAATAAATATTTAAATTTGAAATAGAAACATATTTATAAAAGATAAATTTTATAGTTTTGTAAAATATTAAGTAAACAAACAAGGTAAGTATGTAGAGTTTAAAAAATAAGAAAAAAAGCAAAAAAAATATACCTTTGAGCTGCAAATGAAAACAGCTTACATTCAAATATAAAGTAAATACAATTAGACAAATTCCAACAAAATATTAAAATAGAAATTAATTTATATTATAATGTAATATGACAAATGAAAAGAAACTATATATATATATATATATATATTCAAGTACGAACACAAATAAAATAAAAGAGATAAGTATGAAGCATAAGTAGGCAAGTACCTTTATATTAAATGTTTCCATCTCTAGCAGCAAAACAAAAGTATGTAGCCTGCATAAAGTTGTACGCAAATCAAAAATTGATATGGGAATGTATAAGAATGAGATAAAAGGACTTAAGCAAGTAAGGCAGCCTATAACTTTAGTACAAACAACATCACCCTCTACAACACTGCCTTCTCCATATGTACACCAATTCCATTCCCTTCAGTAAGAAAGTTAAGCAACATTAGAAAAGAAAGTATAAACAAACATCTCAGTAAAACATCAAAACAATCAATGCAAGCCTGAATCAAGAAAGAGGTTCCAGTTAGCAAACTCAAACCAGGATTTTCAAGTTTTCAAATTTTAAAAGAGGTTTCAACTTCAATCTGAAAGCTCGGGTGAATTCAAACCATAATGTGGAAGGTGAGAAGCAGTTAGTTATTAAACTTGAAAATATGTTGCCATTGCTCTGTGTGCATATGCATGTGTCAGTAAATGATTTCTTTTCTGTTTAGTTCCAGAGTACCAAACTACAAAGAAGTTCAATTTCAAATTACCTAATCAGTATTAGACTTTGGCTTCAGAAATAAATAGTTGTGCTTAAGTATGGATGATAACTTAAAAATAGTTTCATGAAATAAAAATGTATATAGGACGAAAAATCAAGTTTTTACAGTCAAAACTTTAAACTCTGGAAATTTCGAAGGTCACGAATTTTTGATCCAATTATATAGCTTGAATCCCTATTAGAAGTTATGATTGTTAATCCTTGTTTGATGGGATTTAAGCAACTGGATCGAGAGCAGTTTATTTTTGCTCGAAAATTGAATTTTGATCAATTTTCGGTGATCAATTGATTCATGGAGGTCGGGTTTTTCTCGTGGCGATGGAGAAGCCTACGGGGATGCCTGGAAAAATAGTCGGAGGTTGCGAAGATGACGGTGGCGACAGCGGCATAGGACTTTAGTTTGTAAACCTAACTTTTTCACGAATAGGAAACTCGTGCCTCACGCCTTTGTTCGAGCGTCGAGTTACTCATGCTTCTGGGTAATGGTGGTTGGGGGGTCGACGAGTCGATGGCCGGAGTTGTAGACTGGCTAGTAGTCGGAGTTTGGTGGATGTGGCATTGACAGGTTTGGGATGTGATGGGTTTAAGTGTTTCCAGGTTTTGAGTTTTGTCTCGAATTCGAATTTCGAGGCGACGGCGAAGTACAAGTGTTCGAAACATGTTCTGGGGAGGATCGTCGACGTGCTTGTCGCCGCGGCGATGCCGGAAGTTGGCCAACGGTGAAGTGCACGTGCACGAGCACTGGAGTGGATAACGGGGTATTTGTTGTCCTGGGGAGGGTAGGTTTGTTTCTCACGTTATACTCTAGTAAATCGAGTAGTTTACTCGAAGATGGAATAGGAAGTGCTCGAGTCAAATTTTGTCCCAGGCTTTTCAACTCGAACCTGTTTTCTGTTTCCTGAATTTGAAAAACTAAATTCAAATTTACAAAGCAAGGTGTTACACTGAGGTTTAAATCAAAATACAAATATAATTCAAGTTTGAATTGAAATTTAGTTTGAACATAAATAAAGTTTAAAATTCAAATTGTTTAAATAACTCAAAAGCAATTACATGTTTGAAGAAATTTGAATTTAAAATAGATTTGAAATTTGTAAATGGAAATTTAAACAAATTAAATTTTAGATTTAATTTCAAGATTTTGAAATTAATTTAGTTTTAGAACTTAAGTTTAAAAATGGATTTAAAAAAAGGAAATTTGAAACAATGTTTTTAACATGTTGTAAAGAACATATTTAACCATGAATGAGTGACTTTAAGTAATGAAGATTAATGATTTCTAACTCATTAACAAATGAGTCCTTAATGGTGAATCGATTTATAATGATTAATATAAGTAAATCTCTTTAGAAAGATAATTAAAGAAATTCAATAGTTAATGAAGTCATTAACTAAGATTTTATATTGAATAATTCAAAAATGTGATAAATTGTGACAATCAATTGGATTTGATTAATTAAAGATAATCATTTATATAATTGTGTAAGTGTAATTACTTAATGGAAGTAATTAAGAAGCTAATTACTCGATGTAATTAATTTGTGATTAGGGATAATCGTTTTTGTAATTAATCAAGCGTTAATAAATTATGTAATTAATTACAATAAATAATTAAAGGTTAATTATCAATGATTTATTCATTTATTAAGGATAATAAATTTAATGTTAATTAACCGGAGTTAGTAATTAATCTGAGTTCCATTAATTAAATGATTAATAAATTAACCTTACTTATGGACGACTGTATTATATTGGATGATGAATTGTTCGATATCCCCGATATGTGATGCTTTGTGTTATATCTTGATTGATGTTGTTATCTGTAATGTAATTTATTTTCTGTGATGTAATTCATTACCTGTGACATATATATATATATATATGTGTGTGTGTGTGATCTATTAATGAAGATAAGCGTTATAGTTTATATCGCTTATCAACTATATTTTTGTGTTTTAATCTGTGATGATTGAATGATGTTGCACTATTGTGTTAAACCCATGGACCACACTTATACACACACAAATATGGATTTCACGAGGAAATCGATTAAGTCACAGATTTTGAAATGATTTTTAAAAAAGTTGAATATTTAAATTCAAATGTTTTGGAAATGGATTGGGTATAAAGTGAAAAGCTTTTGAAATGGAATTTCAATGATGAAATTTATTTTGAATAACTTGATTAAATTTTGGAAATTTAAATAATTTGATTTAAACTTAAATTCAAGATTTGAAATTGAATTCTATGATTTGGAAACTAGGGACTAAAGATGTTATACTAGTTATATATGGGTTAAACTATTTTAAAAGTATTGATTTGGGAATGTGAATAAAATTTAAGAGTTTTTAGCTCGTGCAAATATAATCGGATTTTTCTAAAACGAAAGCCGTTCGTTTCAAATAATAATAGCTTTCGTTTAAAGAAAGGATTTCCAAATCGTGTTAAAAGATTTCAAGTTTGAAATAAAATTGAATTGTTTTAAAAGCTATAAAATGAGTCTTTGATTCAAAGATCGAATGAGTTAATCCAACTTAAAATGGTATTTTGAAAGGCTATGAATGAATCTTTGGAAACGAATTTTGAAAGATATAAGCTAAATCTTGATTTAAAGATTTAACGAGTTAATTAAAATGGAAATTGATTTGAAATCCGTAAATAGATCTTTGTGAACGGGGTGAACTTTGTGAATTAAATTTTTCGTTTAAAAAGATTAAAATTGTGGAAATTGTTTAAACCATTGAAGGTAGTTAAAATAAATCTTTTTGTTTAAAAGATTTGAAATGGTGATTTGTTTTAGCCATTTGAATGAAAGGTTTTGGGCTTTAAGCTGTGATTTAACTGAGACCCCATATCCATATGTTTTAAATGTTGCGCTCACTATTCGGTTTAGCTGGAAAAGGACCTTTTTGTCATATAACCCATTCTGAATAATGATACGTCGTTATGGATATCATTTGAAGACCGGTGGTGAAGACCGGGTATTTTCGAGAACGAAAGGATAACTCGTTGATTGTCTCTGCACCGAGTCGCGCCGGTATAGAGATTCCCTAAGTGATGGGAAGTCCAATCGGGATTGTGAATACCGGTATTGCAAGGGCTTCTCCGGAAGTGCCTTCGGTTCTGTTCGAAACCCAGAACAGACTTGTATGGATTGTATGTCTGACATTACATTTGAGATATAAAGCAGATTTCTTTCAAATACATTTCTGTTGGTGGCGGAGAATTTATTATCTTAGCTTAACACCCTTCTCTGAGACATACGAGCTAAGAGGTTATGTAGTTGAAGGTTATCAGTAATATATTTCCAACTTGGTAATATGGCATGCTGAGTGCTGTTGATCATTTGTTGATCAAAGCATGGCTTGGTGAAAAGCGTAGCTTTGTAGATGAGACTTCGTCGAGCCTCAAACCCCGAAATGGTCAAAACAGGAAAGATGCGGCAAGGTTATTGGGGGTAGCGCCCCTTAAGGTATGTGCATTCCCTTCTGGATAGAAGTGGTATCATGGTATGGAGCCCAGATACTTAACTTATGTGGATATCGCAGATATATATATTACTTTGTGATTTGTTGCTGGGTCCCCGAATAAAGGTTGGTTACGACCGGGGGATGACATACTCGTGTAAGTAGTTACCCAGTTAGGGGTAACCCGGCCTTGTGTTGGCAGAGATCCGGTTAGGTTCTCGGGGCGTCCTTCCAGAGGCGTACCCATGTGGCAATGGGAAGTTCCTTGGCCTGACCATTAGTTGGAAATCCAAAGAAACAATACGAGCCTTGTACAGTTTTAGTTGTAGAACCTGCCATTTACTTATGGTGGCGCCCCACTGTTTAGATGGTAGCTATAGTAAGCAAAGTTCGGAATGTCTATGTTGGCTAAGATTTATATTATACTTTCGAAATGTTTTCTGCACTTTGCACTTATAGTAATAATATCAAAGAAATTTACGTATCAAGCATGTTTGACTGTCATAAGGAGAAATCTCCTCCGATTCTGCGTTTGCATTGTGTGTGTGTACGGGAGGCCTTATGGTAGTTCCATTTTCTAAAAGCATTGCGAATCTATTTTAAAATATTTCTTTGTTTGGTTGTAAAATATAAACTATTTTTGTTACTCATAGCAGTCCCACGACTGACCTGGATTTGTTTTCCCTTTCCTAAACTCTAGATGCTCAAAAATTTTTCCACACGGGCAGTCAAGAGTTCGGTTTTTCAGATAGTCGGGTTAGTAGATTATCTGGAGCTAGTTCAGTCTTTGGATAACGGACGAGACTTACTTATCTTTGTGCATCGTGATGTTGGTTCGAGCTGCTGCTGGAGTTCTCTCTTGAAGACCATCTTAGAGTTATTTGTTCCGCTGCTGATGTTATCTATTTTCTTTTCCGCTACTATTTTATTGTATCATATCTCTGATGTATATTGATATCTATTGTAACATTTGTTGTAACAGATATTGTATCAATGATGTATATCAATGTATTATTCTTTTTCTTCCGCCGTGTTGTTTACTTAATTGTGTTATATGCTCCGATGAACCAGATTTGATGTTTGGATCTGCGGCATTTGAATATGAGTGTCGTATTCGGTGCCAATTTTCGAAGGTCGAGCCAGGATCGTTATATTTACTTTAAGTTTAAGTAAGGTTATTTTGGTATTTTGGTAAAGAGATATTTTGGTAACTTTCCACTTCTTTTTTTCTATAAATAGCCATGCACACCTCTTCCATTCCCACACAAACCATTCTCTTCTCTTTTTCTTCTTCCTGAGAGCTTTAATGGCTTCTTCTGTTCCATTTCCTTACTGAATTTTTCAAAACCATATCAAACAAAGTCAAACTCCACAAAACTTTGCCAAATACCTTAGAATATCACCAAAACATGGCTTGGCATCTAAAAAGTTGAAGAATGATGGAGGATGGTGGAGATCTTGTTTTGGCCTAGCCTTATGGATATTTGGAGGTGGTGGCCGAGAACTTTGAAGCATGGTGGAAGAGTTTAGGTGATGTTTTGGTGAAGTTAAGATGATTTATTTAAGTGTTGTTGCGTATGAATGTTGGTAGGAAGAATTGGTTAAGCTAAAGGTAGGCACTTAAAATTTTAGTTTATGTAAACAAAATCTAAGATGATAATATACATGTTAAATTAGAAATTAATATGTTGAATATTGGATGATATTGGATGATAAATTGGTTAATTATATGATTGTTTATGTGGTTTATAACTTGTTTGATAAATGATAAGAGAAATGATTAGAAATTAACCATGGTTAATAAGAATTTAAATCCATATAAATATGTGTGCAAATTATTTAGCCTCTTAATAATTTCAAAATATCTAAAAAGATTGAAAACGATATTATAATAATGTAATATTGTAATACGAAATAAGATGAAAAATGAGTTTGAAATGATATTTTTTTTAACTAAGTTAAAATTGTTTAAATATGGTTTAAAACAAATTTTAAATGTTTCGGACAAGTTCCAAAGCAATTCACAAAATTGGTCAAAATCGACCTCGTCGCGTACTGGTAGTTCCTAAATTTCGGTCTGTAACTTTAAATTAACGTAGAGAATGATTTATAAGTCGGATTTCTTCGAAATAAATTTTTTTTGGTTCACAGTGATAATCGTTTTCCAACGAAGAAAGAAACTCAACATTTCATTAAGTACATTTAGAAATATGTCCAAAACAATTTTCTAAAAACATCATGGTTTTGCAGTTTAGAATCCAAAAAAGGATTTCTTTATAAATGATATTTTTAAATGGTTAAAAAAATATGGAATAACTTTGATAAATCTATTAAAATGGTTGAAAATATATTTAAATAAGAAAATAAGAATTTGCAAACATTAAAATTTTGTTTTAATCAAATAAGCTTTTTTATGCACTTTCCGCAGCACTTTTCTCCTACAATTTCTATAACTTTTGAAATAAAGATTTAAACTTGATGATTCTTTCTAGAATAATTTTAAATGCTTTTAAATAAATAATTAAATGTAAAGGTAAATGAAAGTTTTATAATTCTTTAAGAAAGAGTTTAGATAAATGGCTAAGTAAAAATTGTTTATAACACTTAAAAATATAATGGAAAGCATTTCCTTAAAGCAGTAACAAACTGAGTATGCGGAAACGACTAGTACATTTGTCTCATCTGTTAGATCTAAATAGTAAAACAAGGTGTATAACTAAGGTTAGAAATGGAACAACCGATGCCATGAACTTACTTGGCCTTCATTTTATCTTTTTGACGAGGGGTGGAACAGATCGAAAGGGAAGCCCGGATGCTCTAAAAGATCATATTTAAGTTTTTCCAAGATAGAAAAACAAGTTTTAGAATATTAATTAACTAATTAACATATTTTTATCGATGATTAGTATGAAGGAACCAGGATCGAATTTGGGTGATTCCCATCTGAAGAACCAGGATCGGATTTGGGTGATTCCTATCTGAAAACCCCTTTAAACTAATTTTCAAAATAAAACATATTGAAGAAAAAGATCTTCATGATGTAGGATTACTTTCCACTAGTACCAGGAGGAGAAATTATAATATCTAAGATAGTTGAAGTGCTCTGTTATGAAAATCTTCCATAGCAAAAATATGTTTTAAAGTTAAGAAAGAAATCTTTGATTAAGATTTAATTTATGATTTAGGAATATTTTCCCTAAGTCAAAAGTTATAACTTAAATATAAGAAAGCTTTGATTAATATTTAATGAATGATTTGAAAAGTTTTCCTATGTAAAAGAGAAAATGATTGGAATTATCTCAAAATCAAAAGAGGTTTAATAAATCAAATGACTTAATATATGAGGTCTTAATGATTCCATATACTCTTGAAAGGAAAATGGAATAAATTTAAAAGAATTGTCTAGAAAGATATTTGATTTTAATAAAAGATGAAGTAATTGATTGATGATTGATATCCACGTATGAACTTAACATTTTTTAAGGCGATGATTGGCTTTGAAGGAACCAGGGTCGGATTAGGTGATTTCAATCCAAAATCCACTTCGAACCAATATACATTCGAAGTAAAATGTGTTTGAAGACAAGTGATTTTGAAGATGGAGATTTGCATGATGTAGGGTTGTTTGTCACTAGTCCCTCGAGGTGAAAATTACCATATCATATGGTGGCAACAGTGCTCTGTTGTGAAAATCTTCGATGCAAGGACTTTTCGCTACTAATGGAGTACGAGAGTACCTTTGGTTTGTCATATTCCTGGACAACCTGTATGGACAAATGTATGACATTGCATTCTAAATTACATTGAGTGATCTCTATAAAACATATGTCTACAAGATGGCGGATAAGGCAACTTCTCTTATCTTAACGCCTTTCTCTAAGACATATGAGGTCGGAGGTTATATGTTTATAGCAATCGGTCATATCATTATGGAATGGCAATGTGGCATTCAAAGAAGAAAGAAAATGTTTTATTTGAAAGATAATTGTTTACCTCAAGCCTCATCACTCGGAAATGACAAAAACGGTGTAAAAGCGGCAGGGCTAAGTGGGTCGCTCCCATTAGGAGAAGTCATCAACCTTCTAGATTACTATACACATGTCTATATATGTGGTGAATGTATAACTCGGGATCCTATTAAAGGTCCATAACGACTGGGGTGATGAAATATTCGATACTATCCAGCGAAGGGGTAGGTCGGTTCTGTGTTGGTTTAGGCGCCCAGTAACTGGACCTTAGGTGCATTCCTCTAAAGGTATACTGTCGGAAGGTAGTCCCTTACCTTGTCATTTGTATGGAATCTATTTTCCATAAGTGCCTTCGGATTTGTTTGTAGAACCTAGTATCCAGAATTTAATAATGGTAACAATTTCGGCTAAGATTAATAAGTTATTTGCAAATGGTTTCAAAAGAGTATCATTATAAATAATATCAAATGTTTAATATAAAAGTGTTTTAGTTACCATAAGGTAAAAACCCTTCCATTTTTATGTGCGGGCATGGTCTTATGAGACACTCTTTCTTTTTAAAAGGATTTTATTTCCAAGGATGATACACGACACTGTCATTTATTATTTTATTTTTCTCATGCTGGTTTATCAAGCCTGGTCCGGGTATTTACAATACTTGGGTCAGATCCGAGTAGTTTCAAGTTTAGTTGAAGATGGTTGGAGTTTCTAGAGGAGAGCATGAGATCTTCATCATCGTATGGACGTATTCCATTATCCACTGCATCTATTGCATTTGTTTTGTTGTTTATCATTAATTGTAAGGATAGATGTTATAACCGTCCAAGCCAAATTTAGGTTAGACTCTGATATGCGTATTCTAAAGTTTTCCTCTATAAAGATTATTTTTCAATAATATATGTTATTCCATTCGAGTAAGATTATGTTCTGCCTTTATTTTCTTTCTACCCTTAATAATTCGCGTATACGTTTAATTTGAGTTGGACATGCGTGGTTTATTATCGATTCAAAGGATACGGGAAAAGCGGGTTATTACAAATAAATAGTAAAATATAAAAAGCATGCAAACCAGTGTTTTTATACTAGCTCGGACCACCCGTCCTATGTCCAGTCCCGATGCTCCCCATTGGTATTTCCTTTAAACAAACTACCCTCACTTCGCCCAGAGGAATAGGCTTAATACAAAAGTGTCTTTGACAATCTTGTATTCCAATAACATAGCTTTTGACTTATAGTACAAATATTCCTATGACTCCTTTGAGTATATGAATATGATTGCTTTGAGTTATAGGAAGGGGTTTAACCAAAAGGTTATGATGGATTGAAAGTATGTAATCAGTGTATATGCAAGAGAGTGCTTTGAAGTCAAGAGAGTAAAGAATTGGTTAAATCAAGTTAAGTAAGTTGTTTCTATTTCTCAATCAAGATGCTATTTATAGAATCAGAGAGGTATAGATGAAGAGTTGTTACTCTTCGAAGGAATATTTTCATTTTAATGGCAGCAACTCTTCATGAAAGATGATTTCCTTTAGTTTCAAAAAAGTATCTTTTCAAATATAACAGTTTTTTCCATGAAAGACGTCTGTGGTATAATGACAGACGTTTATGATAAGTTTTAAATTTTAACCCGAGACTTCTCACGGACATCTACGAGTGTACCTCAGACGTCTGTGAGAAGAAAAGGCCATTTTAAACTAGATTTCGATGTATATAAATTCGTGTGTGATCGTGTATGTTTATATACTCAAGGAGACCTTAACAATATTTACCTAGGACTATTTTACAGTAGAATAACCTTAGTATGGTCAGTGAATCTTCATTTCTCTTTGAGTCTTAATACCTTCGATCATTGTGTCTGCTTGTCGTATATACCTGCAATCTTGATAAAGTCTATACATGTATATGATTGTATAGCTGTTATCATTGAAACATAAGTTGGAGGTTCTAACAATTGTCTCCTTGAAAACTGCATTAACCTCTCTTAAGTGATAGTGGCATTACCTCATCCCAGACTGCACTGACTTTGTTCGAAGACTGCACCACCATCGCATTAAATTCTAAGCCATTGCCCTTCTAAAGACCATGCCACCTTTCACTTACAAAGAAGCTTCACCATCTTCCAAGAATCAACGCTGCCACCTCATAAATATCTGCTTTAACAACACTATGGGACTAGTGCCAAAATTATCCTCATATCCATGTTGTTATCTTCTTGAAGTCTATATAGCTTTAACTAAGAAAAACGCAAATACTAAATAAGGACTCCGTTACTATGTGTAAGAGAAACTACATCAACTAGATCAAATACAAAAGTCACAACATCATAAACTAGTGAAGCACAATCTTCAAAAAAAATCCAGAGGTTAACATTCTAAGGCCCTAAAGTTCAAATTTGTGTAGCAACCCGCCTTTTTGACCATCGAAAGTCGACACCAATCACTACCGTTGTGTTCAAGTGTCATGTGTCCAATCAACAAAAGGACAGATTGTTAGGGTAAATAAAAAGAAAAGAACGGAGAACAAAGAAACAGAATCTCACAGCGGAATCGACAACATATAATACAACAAGGACTATAGAATCGCTTTAAAAATACAAAGTATAACACAGTTAAAACAAACCTCAATAGCTGGACATTTATAAAATCCTGACCTTAACAATTGTCGATAGGTAAACTATACAGTACAGCGGAAAATAAAATGCTACGACAGGTGAGTCAACTCCTCTCCATGAATCCCATAACATTAAAGCCAACCTGGAAAAATACTCGGTCTGACCCGAGCATTGTAAATAAATAACATCTGGATCAGTCTAGAAATACCAGTATGAGATAACTCAAATAATGGGGAACATATATAAAAATTCTATGAGACCACACCGCTAACGTGGGTTGGTTTTTTACCTCATGAGAATAACATACATATATGCAAGATCAGAAATAAATATCAGGAAAAAATCCAAATATGATTGATTATAAATAATATTAAACCAGACTTGAAAGAATGGAAATAAACCGAGTAAAATCCAAATTGGACAGAATGGATAAAACAAGGAAGTCCAACTTATTAGAATGGACTAAAGAAGGTAACAGTCTAAACTCGATGGAATGGATTAAATAAGATATCAATCCAAACTCGATAGAATGGGCTAAATAAAGTAACAGTCCAAACTCGATAGAATGGACTAAATAAACACTTAAATGTCGTGATAAGGAGTTGGGCTACTCGTGGCAATTTAAAGCTAAAATAGATTTAGGGTTTTCGAATCAAATAAGGAAACGAAATTTTCCAACAAATGACTAGGAAGGTGCACCACCTCATCGAAAGTATAGCTCTAGAAATATACTTAAGAACTCCGATGGCCCTCAAGCACGTCCAAGCCGGACCCCACCAACCGTTATCGAGAATCTGAGTACTCCACATCTCAACGCGCAACACCGAATCCAATCTAGATTGGATGTGAAAATACCTTAATGGGAGCAACCCCACATAGCTTGGCTTACACTCGCTCTTTGGGTTTAGTCATTTCCGACAAAGGAAAACAAAGCTCACATGGGCAACATATCGTCTTAGAGTGACGAAAATAAAGTGGCTAAAGTAATCGATAGCTGAGATAGCAACTATCAAGGACATAAAACGATCGTATATGGAAATTAAGTCTTGTATACTTATCACACTCATTGAATTCAAACTTGTATTGTTTTTGGGTTAACAATAATATCGAACAAGTCAAGGTAGTGTTACCTTAAAGTCATGTCCAACGATTATTCTTAACTTTTGATATAGCAACAAGTTTATTTCTTTGATGTTTTAGTGCCAATCATATAAATAAATCGTTTCCATATAAGTGATTTGCTTTACGAAAATAATTTATTTCCATAAACAAATCAAACTTTTACTTTTAAAAATGAACTGAAATTTTTGCTTGATTTCTGTATTGGTAAAACCCTTTTAACATTAGTTCCTGATTGTTAAAACATTAAGAGAATAGTTTTTCCAAATGCGCGATCCCGAAGGCCTAAACCAACATCTGACCGAACACTTAGAAGATTACCCGACTTATCATCCCAATAACCGAGTTTCAATTCCTTTTTATACTTTAAAAACAATATTAATTGTCGCAAAAGATAATTCATTACATTTAAAATCCCTTTATATAATCAAGTTCCAATTCCTAAACATACATCTCGACAACACGATTCCAATGCAAAGAACGATGTCCGAACCCGACCACGTCTGCGCGAGATACACAAATTATAAGTTATCGATAATATTTAAATTCAAAATTAACAACTTTAAAATAATTACATAATTACCCTTCAATCTTTCTTCTACCTAAAACCAAAAATGTGCACAGAGATATGGTAAGAAACCCATCTCAAATGATCGTGCATGCAACAGCTGACACAAAGCATCGCTCCGTAAAACGACATTCCGACTTCGCCATCCATCTCCCCTCAATGAAATCGACTCATCAAGCGCCCAAAATCCAATCACAGCCCACCTTATCAATATGGGACCTACTAGGTCCCCCTCGTTGTGGCCAAGTCTCGTTCCCTAAACATGGATCGGTCATCACCAAACTCCGGCTATAAGTGCTACTCGACATGCCAAATCAAAATACAACATTCATTGCTCGAATCGATGCCTCAAATTTATAAAATCACAAACCCTAACTACACCCAAAATACACCGATCAAAGCCATGTCGATCGCTCGCAACATCATGGGTATAGAATTGAAGCTATAGCTGAAACAAGATTTTTAAAAGTCGTTTCATGAATTTTAGATGAGTAAATTTTTAGTTATTGATTTTTAAATCCTTCATTTTAAAGAAGAGGCTCGGTGGCAAGGACAAAGGCAGAGGATAATGGTAGATGGGACCATGCAGGAAACAAGGAAAAATGTTTGTGGGCTGATGTTAAGCGTTAGCCTATGATGTTGACCTATGTTTATTTTATTATTATCATCTTTTAAAATTTTCAATAAAGTAAACCCGAAAATTTCGAGCTCCAAATGAGGCATGCCACCTAGCGTTCTGTATGTTATACCTCTATTCGAACGCAATGGAACTTGTTTCGAGACCTAATTCGATCATATATAGAAGATAGGTTTTTGGACCTAGTTATTGTATTAAATTTTCGATATTACTTTCAACGTATTTCGATTTCGCACGGTCAAACAATATGTCTGATCACTACGAATTCGACGGTGTAATATAATTTACTATTACGAATCCAATGAAACTGGTTTCGTCAAAATTCGAGACCGTGTCCTCAAAGGCTAATTTCACAGATTTAAATATTTAATTATCGATATTTATCCAATCTATTTTATATTTGTAGATAAATTCAGAATTTGAACTTACTAATACTATTTATTAGCTAAGTGGAGTTAAATAAAATTATTAAATTCCAAAATTCAATTATTTTAAATATATAAAATTAATTAAGCATTTAAAATCAAACAACCAAAATTTTGGGTCCTTGCATTCTCCTCCCCCTAAATGAATTTCATCCCCGAAATTCCTAAGGAAGAAAATGTTTAAAACCCTTAAGTTTAAAACTATTAATTAAAATGAGTTATTAAATTTATTAACTTTTCAAAACGAATTAGTTGGAATAGATTCCAAAATTTTCAAATCTTTTAAATCCATTCACCTATAATTACTTATTCTCTTCTATTCGCTCATTCCAAATTATCACTTGAAAGTCAAATTTTAGTTATCGATTTTTTTTCTAGAACTCTTAAAAAATTTCTAACTTCTAACTTTTCAGAAAATTTTGCCAATGTCTCCTTTGCACGGCTTAATTGGTATAACTACAAATGGCCTCAACAGGCTCCAAACCAATCAAAGAAAACAAAAGTCAAGTGGCCTTTCATATCTGGGGCATAAAATAATCAACCAATTTAATTTTTCTAAATTTATTACATACCTATTTGCGTTTGACTTATATTCTTGGCTAGCAATTTATTATCTTCTATGCAAATGCAGGTGCACAAGAAGTCAAGTAGAAATCTCTTGCTTCCCTATACTTATAATCCCAAAGAGTCGTATTGATACAAGAGGAATATACTAGCTATCTCTATCACAACTCAAACAACATAAACAAGGTACCAATCATATCTCAATCATACGCAATCAACAAGAGGATATTTTATAATAGATGTTATGCATCTAATAATTTTTAGATGACAAATTTAGATCTAAATACCTGGGTACTCCAATCAAAAATTTATTTTCAAATTTATCAAGGTAGAAAAATCAAAGATCAAAATCAAAAGGACAAGGAGGGGATTCCTCCAAATAAATTATGGTGAAACTCTAGAATCAAAACAACATGGAGCATTTAGTGGTATTTCGCATCTTCCAAAAACATCAACTAGAGTGAATAAATGTCATTCCTTCCCAAAAATCTTCAAAAATTATCGTTTTTGAAAATCACTGGGATTTAGTTCTTAATAAATACAATTAAAAATCCTTTGTCTATAAATTTAAACTTTATAAACAATGGTATATGCAATCACACAACCAATTAATTCAATTCAATCAATCATATCAATCAAACTCCGTGAAGGAATAAACTAACACTAACTATCAATCAAATCCTATAAGGAAAAACACATTACTTAACATTATTTTAAAATGTTAAAGGACTATCAAACAAATCTTATCTTAGGTTCAATAGTTTCCTGATTGGTCAAAAATATAGATAATTATCTGAGCATAGCATTTTGCTCAATAACCTTTTTTCATTGCTTAGAATGTTTATCCAAACTCACTCGCACAAAATGGAAAGTTGTACTTTGTTACTTTCTTAATTACATTAAAAAAATTCAAATTCACTTATGTTTTCATTTAGTATTTTATTCAATACTAAAATTATTTATGAGTCATCTCATAATTTCTCGCCTAAAATTTAAATATCTTATAAAGTTATTTCTTTATACAACATCAAATCATAACTTATTCAACTTTATTTGCTTATATAATATTCTTTTATATCCTGCGAATAGATACAAATTTTATTTTACTTTTTCAAAGATCCGAATGGAAATAAATTCAAATTATGGTTTCTTAAAACCGAGTTCCTTATAAACCCCATTTTTATTTAGAGTGTGAAAATGAATAATATTCATAGGTTGACCCAATCAACAAGTAATTTACACTACTCAAATGTTTTAAACAAATATATGGTTTTAATAAACATTGTTTATCAAAACCTTCTTATTTACTTTAACCCAATACCTGGTTTTAAATTTTCAAAACTTATCTTTGAAAGCATACTGCATATGTTTTCAATATATAATAACTTCAAACAATTTATTTATTAAAACTCACTTTGGTTTTATTCATTTGAACTAATTTCGATCGCATAATGATAATGAGAATGATTTTCTAAGTATTCCACATGTCCACCTAAGCAAACATTTGATCATCACTTAGAAGATTATTTAGGTTACCACAAAACTAATCGAAACAATTTACTCCTAATTTTCCAAAGAAAATTCTTTCTTTTAGAATTTTACTTCCCAAAGTAATTTCGTTTTCAATTACTTTCAAAATTACTGCTATATCTTTTGAGAAAAATGTGTGATCCTCTCGAATAAAGGAGAGAACACATGTAAATATCTATATATCATAGAAGACAAAGTGCTGCCAACATGCTTGGCAAGTAGCTAATCGTAGTACAAAATAAATAAAAACTCAAGCACCCCTAGAATGAGCTCCGGCAAGGCCACTGCCCATTACACCCCAATATCGAGCTCCAGTGAGGCCACCGCGTAGTATTGAGGTGTTAGAAGTACCTAAAAAAATCTATGAAGCATCTCAACACCAATGGTACTAAAAGCTATCTCCAACTGAGAAGGAAAACACCATGCTGTAGAATCCAAAGAAATGGAAATGCGAAAGATATGAAATGGAAAGCGTCACTCTGTAGACTCGATTGAACTAGAGGGAGCGCCTTGCTGAAAAGTGAATCGTCTAGAAAGTATAACGCTACAATGAAGCTGAAGAAAAACTGAGAAGAACTCCTCACTGCAAACAGCAATCCCGCCATCAGCAATCCTGTCTTTTATGCGGTTTTTAACCCAGCAAATACCGGCGGTAAGCGAGGCAGCCTTAAGTTGCAGGATGATTCAAGAACTAACCGAAGATGTTACGAATAGAGTTCAATAAGGACCGAGCTACACGGTTAAGATGACAGCATGAGTCAAAGAAGCCAAGTGACCAGCTTCCTTACAAATCAACAAGGGTTAAAGTACAAACAGCCAGCGACTTGCCATCAGCATGTGATTACAACGATGAATACCTAAGGAGATATCTTCAATGTCAAAATCCAGGATTGACCTCTATGGTCGGAACGACGACATCCATGTGCTCCTCGAAGACCACAAACAAAAAAACTACAAAATACGACTAAAGGAGGAGGAATTCTACGGGCGAAAATTGACTAAGTCTATGGGTCGCCAACGATCCATCGACTATGGGTCGCCGCTATCCATTGCCCATGGGTCGCCAGCGACCCATGGAGTTCTGTAATTTTCGACCACCAAATCCCCTGGGTCGATTGTACTATACTTGAGACCTAAAAGTGACGGGCCTGGCCCAGAAGCCCTTTAGCCCCTATAAATAGCTTACCTCCTGCAACATAAAGGGCGTTCGAAAAACTGACTGCTGAAGCGCTGTTGGGACTCTTCTTCGTCTTTAAACTCCCGCACAACGATCCCAGAAGGAATAAACTGTGACTCTCCGGAGGATTCCAACTATAGAGATCCAACTTAGTTTAGAATTAGTTAAAGCCTTGTAATCAAAGAACTTCTGCAATAGCAGTCGGCTTATAATAAAGCTATAAAGTGGACGTATGCTTCATTAACAGCCGAACCACTATAAAAATCTTCTGTCTATTTTCCTTTATTGTTGCTTTTCTATTTTAGTGATCGGTTATATTGCTGTGTGAAGACAGAGCTAGTGTTTTCAAATCCAAATCAGAGTGTTAGTCCATTTTTAGATCAACATTTTGGTGATTTCACTGAGAAACTGCAACCCAGGATCCAAATCTAGCTATCTACTTTGGATCGAATAGTTCTAGAAGTTAGATCTCCACTTTCAATCTAGAATTTAGATCTAGCAATCTACTTTGGATTGCATAGATCCAGAAGTTAGGTCTCCAATCTCTGCTTAAAAATCTAGTTGTCTTACAAATTCAAATGGCTCTCGAAAGGAAACGAACTAACTTAGGAAGATCCATAGGGGCAGCAATAGCTGCAGAAGGAGTTAGTACCCAACACGCTGAAGTAAATGTTGCAGGCTTAGGAAATCAAGCATCGGGGTCTTCTAGTCAATGTGAAATTGTTACCAGAGAAGAGTTGAATGAGATGGCTGAGGAAATCAACCAAAGAATGAGAGATAGTCAAAAGGCTCTAATGGAGAAGCTCAACGCCTTGATAACTCTTCAATCAAATTTTGTTCAGAGAACCATCCCTGAACCAGCTACTACCATGGAACAGGAGAACTGCTTTGTTTCTTGCTTACATAGGAGAAACGGAAAACGGCCGTTGAGAAGGGTGACAACAGGATTTAACTTGGAACAGAATGAGCACACCCTACTTGACCCGAGACAACCAAATCTAAATTTGAATCAATGGGCTAAAACCCACTGGAGGATATGGTTGTGAACCTCTCTGATTCGAAGGGGGGAGAGCAGGATGATCATGTAGAGGAAGGTGTTAATGCATGTGATAACATTAGAAACTCCCAAACTACACCAGTTAGGCCAAACGCAAGCCAAAAGGATCCTATGGGAATGGCTTTCCCACAGACAGAAGTGCCTAGGCATCAACCCACGCACCAAGATCATTTGCTGAACCAAATGCTTGGCGCAGTGACTGACTGCCGCCTCCAGGACCACTGGACATTAGAGGCCTACATAGCAAACATGGTCAAATAGCTGATGAACAAGAATAAGAGTCGGAAAGACGGTGAATGGAGATCTACCCCAAGTCAGACCCCGTTTACCGACGAGATCCTAAATGAAAGATACCCAGACAAGTTTACTATGCCAACCATCCCTTCCTACGATGGAACTAAGGATTCGAAACCCCATTTGTACAAATATAGTTGGTATATGGATGGAGCCAACACCCTAGAAGCCATATGCTGTCGATGTTTTCCCATCTTCCGAGAAGGTGTTGCATCCATGTGGTTTACCAGACTTCTCCCAAAATCTATCACCACTTTTGATCAATTTGCAACAAAGTTCTTTGAACAGTTCAGACTTCATACCGCCCAACCTAAGGACGTCGTGTCTCTATCAGGACTGGTTCAAGGATGCAACGAGTCATTGAGATCATTTATGAACAGATTCAACATGGCAGTAATAGAGGCGAATAATCCTAATGAAGACATGGTTTTTATGGACCTAGTCCATGCTATTCATCTAGAGACGGAATTTGGGAAATGGATCAAGATGAAGTAGCCCATCAACTGGAAAGGTTTCAACCGCAAAGCAAGCCAATACTTGAGGTTGGAAGAAGCGCAGGAGCTGGAAAGAATGGCTGTTGGAACACAGTAGACGAGCACAGAACAGAATGCCATGACTTCTAATCAAAGTACACGCAACCCCGGGAATAGCCAAGGGTCTGCAGGAAAGAATGAAAACCAAAAGAGAGGAAATCAGAACCCTGACAAGAAAAATGATGGTGGATGCAATAAAAGTTTTAGAGAGTTTGGATCAGGAGATTATACACCCCCTGAATGACGCCCCATTGAATATCTATCTCACAACGCAAGAAACTGAAGAGTATAAGAAACCCCTCAAGAAGGAGGCAATGGAATAGTAGAAGCGCTTAAGGAAATTCTGCCGCTCCCATGAGACACATGGGCACAACACAAATGAATGCCGCCATCTCAAGGACCTCATTGAAGGATTGATCTGTGACAACAAGCTTCAGCAATATGTAAAAGGGCTACGAAAACCCAGCCAAGCTATAGCCCCTCAGCCACCTAGGGAGCAAAGAAATTAGGTCGGAACTAGTGACCAAGGGTCGAAAGAAACTGGCTAAAGGCTCATTGTCAGAACTATATCCGGTAGACCGTATCCTGCACAAAGAAGCTGGAGGGAGATAGAGAGATATGCAAGTTCGTCAAAACATGTCCCGAAATGGTCATGCTTGACAATAGATGGTGAAAATATGGTCAAGCAGGAGAAAGTGCTGAGCAATGACGTGGTCAAGTGGCTGATGGACGAGACTAAGAGTCAGGAAGACGGTGAATGGAGATCTGCCCCAAGTCAGAGCCCGTTTACCCATGAGATCCTAAATGAAAGATACCCAGACAAGTTTACCATGCCAACCATCCCTTCCTATGATGGAACTAAGGATTCGAAACCTTATTTGTACAAATATAGTTTGTATATGGACGGAGCCAATTCCCCAGAAGCCATATGTTGTCGATGTTTTCTCATCTTCCTAGAAGGCGTTGTGTCCATGTGGTTTACCAGACTTCTCCCAAAATCTATCGCCACTTTTGATCAACTTGCAACAAAGTTCTTTGAACAGTTCGGACTTCATACCGCCCAACTAAGGACGTCATGCCTCTATTAGGACTGGTTCAAGGACACAACAAGTAATTGAGATCATTCATGAATAGATACAACATGGCAGTAACATAAGTGAATAATCCTAATGAAGACATGGTTTTTATGGCCCTAGTCCATGCTATTCATCCGGAGACGGAATTCAAGAACTGGATCAAGATGAAGCAGCCACCAACTGGAACGGTTTCAACCGCAAAGCAAGCCAATACTTGAGGTTGGAAGAGGCGCATGAGCTGGAAAGAAAGGCTGCTGGAACACAGCAGACGAGCACTGAACAGAATGCCATAACTTCTAATCAAAGTACACGCAACCCCGAGAATAGCCAAGGGCCTGTAGGAAAGAATGAAAACCATAAGAGAGGAAATAAAGAATGAAAACCATAAGAGAGGAAATCAGAACCCTGATAATAAAAATGATGGTGGCCGCAATAAAAGGTATAAAGAGTTTGGATCAAGAGATTATACCCCCCCCCCTCTGAATTCACCCCATAGAATATCTATCTCGCAACGCAAGAAACTGAAGAGTATAGGAAACCCCTCAAGAAGGAGGCAATGGAATAGCAGAAGCACTTAGGGAAATTCTGTCACTTCCATGAGACACTTAGGCACAACACAAATGAATGTCGCTACCTCAAGGACCTCATTCAAGGATTGATCCGTGACAACAAGCTTCAACAATATGTAAAAGGGCTATGAAAACCCAGCCAGGCTATAGCCCCTCGACCACCTAGGAAGCAAGGAAATTAGGCTAGAACTAGTGACTAAGGGATTGTCAGAACTATATCCGGTGGATCGCATCCTACACAAAGTAGCTGGAGGGAGATGGAGGGATATGCAAGTTCGCTAAATCATGTCTCGAAATGGTCATGCTTGACAATAGATGGTGAAAATCTGGTCAAGCAGTAGAAAGTGCTGAGCAATGACATAATATTTTATGACCGTGATACCGAAGGGATTGAAGCACCAACTCTAGATCTAATGGCGATAACAGTGGGAATCGGACCCAAGTTGTCCACCGAGTACTGGTTGACAGTAGAAGCTCGATTAGTACACTTTTCAAGCGCACCTTCGATCAAATGAAGATAGGTATGAAAAGTGTATCTGCATGCCAAACAAAGCCTAGGGATTTATCGGAGAACCTAATCAGCCGGTAGGGACCATTGACCTACTTGTAGAACTCGAAGAGGGGGAACGATGTGTCATCGTCATTCAAACTTTTGTGATTATAGATGAGATGTCAACATATAATGCATTTCTGGGAAGGACGGCATTAGCCGACTTCAAGATAGCACTTGTTCAATGGTGCCTCATGATGAAATTCCCTACTGAGCACGGGGTCAAAATTGTAAAAGGAAAGCGTTGCTAGAGAATGTTATATTGCAGATTTACGCGAATCCAAAGAAGGGAGAAAGGAAAGGACGTGGGGATAACTTTCTGCATCCATGAACCCTTTAAATAGCAACTATAGAATTGCCTCTGGCTTAGGGACCATTGTCGATTTAATAAGGCTTTGGATCCTAAGAAGAAAGATCAGGGGACAATATGGCAGCACCAGCTGAACTAACGGCGTCTGTCCCAGTAAGTATGGATTACCTCACGTGGGTTCTGAGAATCGGATTGTAGCTTCGAAACAAGGTGCGATCGGAATTAACCAAATTCCTTCACGCCAACTTAGTGTATTTGCTTGGATGCATGCTGATATGTGTAGAGTATCATCTGAAATCGCTTGTCATGCCCTTAACATTGATCCCAAATTCACTCTAGTAAAGCAAAAGAGGTGCAACTTAGGCCCTGAACGGTGCAAGGCATTGAGAAAAGAGGTGGATAAGCTAATGGCCAATGGCTTCATCCGGGATGCAACCTACCTCAAATGGGTATCAAACCCGGTACTAGTCAAGAAGTCTAATGGAAAAATGGTGAACCTGTATTGATTTTTCAGACCTCAACAAACCCTGCCCAAAGCATAGCTTCCACTTCCCAGAATCGATCAACTGGTGGACGGAACAGCGGGACATGAATTGCTGTCATTTATGGATGCAAACTTGGGCTATAACCAAATCCCAATGCACGAACCGGATCAATAAATACCAGCTTCATCACTAAATTAGGATTATACTGCTGCAGAGTAATGCCATTTCATCTAAAGAACACATGACCCATATATCAAAGGCTAGTGAATACAATGTTCAAGTGCCAATTCGAAAAAACGATGGAAGTTTATGTAGACAAAATATTAGTTAAATCCCAAGTATCCGCTAACCACCTAGATAATTTTGCTGAGATATTCGAGATACTCCGTAAGTATGGAATACCCAATTAAATGTCATTTTCGGGTGGCTTCTGGGAAATTCTTGGGATTCATGGTGAGTGCCCGGGGCATCGAAGCAAATAACGACATTACGTGAGGTCCAAGCCCCTAAGAATAAGAGAGAACTTCAAAATTTGAATGGAAAAGTTGCAGCATTAAGCCGTTTTATATCAAAAGCTACATACAATTGTATACCATTCTTCGATGCATTAATGAAGGGAAAGAAAAACAGTGAATGGAGCGAGGCTTGTTAAGCAGCCTTCGAGGAACTACTGCGACATATGGAAACTCCTCCGGTCTTATTGAAACCATTCGATGGAGAAGAACTATTCATTTACTTAGCAGTTTCCTTGCATGCATTGAGCGCAACTATCGTACAGGAAGAAGCGAGGATCCAATGACATGTGTACTACATTAGCAAGCGATTCACTGGAGCCGAGAAGAATTACGCGAAATTAGAGAAGCTAGCATATTGCCTTTTGATCGCATCTCGAAAAATTGCAACTGTACTTCCAGGCTCATCCAATTAAAGTATTGACTGACTAGCCATTAAAACAAGTTTTATACTGACCAGAGACATCCAGGTGATTACTTAAGTGGAACATAGAATTGAGTCAATATGATATCACTTACCATCAGAGGAAGGCAATTAATGGGCAAGCACTAGCTAATTTCATTGTTGAGTTCACAATAAGGGATGACGAAGAGGAAGTTCAGTCGCAAGTAAACACACAATGGAAGCTTTTTGTTGATGGAGCATCGAATAACTCATGTCCGGGCATAGGAGTAGTGCTTGAAACCCCCAAAGGGCGGGCCATTATTTATGCTTTATGACTAGAATTCCCTGCTACATACAACGACGCAGAGTATGAAGCCTGATTGTAGTGTTGAAAGTTGTAAAGGAACTCAAAATAAAGTTTGTTCATATATATAGTAACTCTCAGCTGGATGTGTTAAAGAGTATCAGGCGCGTAGTAAGAATCTGGCTCCATATCTCTCCAAATTGAAAGAGTTACTGAGCGACATCGAAAACTACACCATAACCCACATACCATGGGAGCAAAACATAAAGGCGGACTTTTTGGCCAAGTCGGCAAACTCCGGAGAAGCCCGGTCGTTGGGAGTAGTCCCAATCGAAACCCTAACTAATCCAAGCATTAATGAAATGGATCTAGAATGTATTCTCGTGACCACTGTGGAAACAGACACGTGGATGACACCAATCAAAGATTATCTACTGGCAGGAACTCTTCCAGCAGATCGAAACTAGCAAGAGAAATTACTCAGGAAGGTGTTGTAGTTTATGATATAGGAGGAATACTCTATCGAAGGAAATTCTCGACCCCTCAATTCAGGTATGTGATCGAAGATGAAGCGCATTGAGTCCTAGGAGAAGTGCATGAAGGCAAGTGCGAAGACCATACTGGGGGGAGGACGCTAGCAAAGAAAGTTCTTCGGTATGGGTACTTTTGGTCGACAGTGAATCGCGATGCCGTAGATTATGCCAGGAGATGTGATCGCTGTCAAAGGTTCAGTAACATTAAGAGAACTCCATCAACAGAGAAAACACAAATGGTCATCCCAACGCCGTTTGCGACATGGGGGATCGATTTGATTGGCGTCCTTCTGATAGCAAAAGGAGGAGCCAAATATGCAATTGTGGCCGTAGATTATTTCATGAAATGGACCGAAGTTGAATCGCTGGCCACCATAATTACAAAGAAAGTCATTAATTTTGTTACTAAAAATATCATTTGTAGGTTTGGCATGCCATAGAAAATCATCACTGACATTGGAACGCAGTTCGAAAGCGCCGAATTCAAAGACTTCTGCAAGCGCTTTTGGATCGAAAAAAGCTTTCCCGGTGGCTCATCCACAGGAAAATGGACAAGTGGAAGTGATGAACAAGATCATCAAGTCCACCATCAAAAAGCGATTGACCAAAGTAAAGGGAAAGTGGGTGGATGAGCTTCTACTCGCACTATGGGCTTACAGGACAACACAACAAAGATGCTACCGGACACACCCCATTCGTGTTGGCGTATGGTTCAAAGGCAATGATTCTTGTCGAACAAGAAGTCCCCTCTCACCAAAGGCTGAACTTCAACCAGAAACAAAACGAACAAATCCTACTCGAGTCACTCGACATGATAGATGAAAAGAGTAAGGAAGCAGAATTGAGAATCACCTCTAATCAAAAAAGGATCGCACGATATTTCAACTCCAAAGTCCACAGTCAAACCTTCAAAGTTGGTGATCTCGTACTCAAGCGAGTTTACCCGGTCCTAGGGCCTTCAGACCGAATTGGAAAGGTCCATTCATCATTCATCAAAAACTAGGAGACAGGACATTCAAGCTAACGACCATTGATGGAATCGCAATTCCCAGAGCTTGGAACAACGAGTCGCTTCGTCAATATTTCATTTAAAAGCGACTTTATGTATCTTTTTGATTTTCAACAAATAAGCCATTACGGGAATTCCGGTGGCGTTGTAAATAGGAAAAGAATCTACCATGCTTTTCTTAATAAAGTTTTCTTTTAGAATCATTAAATTGTGTGCATAATAATGACCTAAAAATCCGGTGGGGGAAAACCGACTCTAATCGCCGGAATAGCAAAACCCGATTATGGCCCTTCGAAAAATGATGCTGATTCGGCTACATCAAGAGGGCCACAAGCTCAAGTCTTTCGCGTGGCCCAAAAATGGATGACGCCAAAGATTTTAGATTCAAGTTTCTCACGTCGCCCGGAGATAGGTGACGCAAAGGAACTCTTGACGCAAGCCTCTCGCGATGCTCGAAGATAGGAAACGCCAAGGAACCCTATATTTAAGTTTATCGCATTGCATGGAGATTGGCAACATCGAGGAACTCACAATGCAAGCTTCCCGTGCTGCCTGGATATAGGCAACACCAAGGAGCCCCAGATTCAAGTCTCCCGTATCGCCTGGAGATAGGCAACGCGGAGAAACTCTCGACGCAAGCTGCTCGCATCACCAGGAGATAGGCAACGCCGAGGAGCCCTAGATTCAAGTTTCTCGCATCGTCCGAAGAATGGCGACGTCGAGGAACTCACAACGTAAGCTTCTCGCATTGCCCGAAGATAGGCAACGTTGAAGAGCCCCGGATTCAAGTTTCTTGCATCGCCCGGAGATTGGAAACGTCGAGGAACTCATGACGCAAGCTTCATGCATTGCTTGGAGATAGGTAACGTCGAGGAACCCCATATTTCAAGCTTCTCGCATCGCCCGAAGATAGGCGACGTCGAGTAAATTCAAGATGCTAGTTTTTAGAGCGACCCGAAGACAGGCAATGGCGAGGAACTTAGAATTTCCAACTTCTTGCGTTGCTCCGAAACTTCGGGTACTTGGGGTTTATTTGGAGTGAACCGCTCTGTAAACTCGGGGGCATATACCTGCATAAAAATAAAATCACCTGAATGCAAAGAGTCTACAAGTCCTGTCACTTTAAACAGCAATAAACTCACAAGTTTTAACTTCATAAGGAAAATTTGATATTCTCCAAGAGACAACGTCGTTGAAGCTCTATAGATTTATAAACAGGATTGAGCAATTTCGAAAGTCTTCGGGAGTTTTATGAACTTCTGAACAAAAATCCTCTAAGTGTTGTTAGCAAAAGTATAAAATAAAATGTACGCATGCACATAGAATATGCATGAAAAGATAGACAAAGTTACAAGTTAAAATACCATTACATTGTTTGTAATTTTATGAACACAGAATCAAAATGTGCGGGCCATACCCACACAACAGCAGCCAACAAAGAAAAATTAAAGACTTCATGATCAAGACCCAACGTACGGACACTTGGGCATAAGGACTCAAATAGGCACATAACGGGTCAAGTCGCCCACGAGCTATACAACAAAACATAGTCCCTCCTCGAATGGGCCAATCAGCACTTTTTGCCACAACTTTCTTTCCCGCCTCTAGTGGGCAACTTCTGCTTCTTTTTTGGAGAAGTATCGATGACAGTAATGTCAATTTGGATTTCTTCAGTGATCTCCTCCTCCTCTATGTGCTTTCTAGCAGAGCTGCCCAACCCCTTGCGCTTTCTCCACTTTCGGAAACTCTTCAAGGCCTTAACTGCCTCACTTTCTCTTTCTTGATGGCAATCAAGCCATGCAAAGTCTTTGGTGGCTGCTCTTTTGGTGTTTCTTGCCCTTTGGCCTCAACGGCAGTCATATCACCTTCAAGGGACATTGAAGGATCATCCAGGCCGTGAAGCGCCTCAATCTTCTTAGCCTCCGATTATGGTTGTGAGCTAGGTGTCGATGTGGGGACAGAAACAGGAACGGATATAATTTCAGAAGATGTAAAGATAGAAGTGTGCACAAGTGCCAAGGTAATCTATGCATCAACAGGAAGAGTGGAGGGACCTAGAAAAACAAAAAGACATTAAAGTCTTCTTGCTCCTATGGCGTAAGATGGAGTACCGCAAATTCAAGGGAAGGATGATTATTACTTGCAACAGAGGTAGGGTCACGGATGGCAACTTCAAACTCATTTCCTTCATCATCTTTGGGAATCTCCGCAACATGGGGAGCAACATCGAGCCCCGAACTTGTCGGCTGATCGGGAAACTGCCCTGAAGGTCCACCCACATCAAAAATTGAAGGATTGGCAGACACATCTGTGGTAACCGTCAGAGCTGCTTCGACGACTTCCATCTCCAGTTTAGTTTGGAGAATTCCTTGGCCTTCGAGCAACGCCTTTTGGATTGCTCATTAAGATAGGCATCCCGCAAATCCAGATGTTCTCGGCAAAACGAAAAATGATTTCCTCCCAAACAAGGACAAAAGTGCATGGAAACTTCGTGCCAAGATAAGAATGACTCCCTTGACATAGTATATAGTTGACATAGAAATTCAGGATCGTCGAATCTAATTTCTCCATCTTCTGGTCAAAAGTATGTTGGAGCTCTAGATAATTTTCTATCACCACAGCCTTCTCCATCTCAATGGCAGTCTTTTCAGCATTAAAGTCTTGGCCTGATCGAAGGTTGTTTTAATATGCCCCACTACAACCAGATTATGATCGGCGATTGCCTTCTTTTTGGCTTCAATAATAGTATTGTGGGAAACCACATCTTCCTTCAGCTTGGCTTCTTCTACATGCATCTTCTTGATTTCATCTATCTAGACGATTTCAGCTCTCTCATGTGCATGTTTCATCTCCTGCATCAAGCTGGCAGTCCTCGTACTGTCCCGAAGCACTGCCTCTTTTTCCTCCTCCAGTTGTTTAATTCTGGCATCTCGCTCGATTGGAACCTTTTCAAAATCCTCATTTTCGACCTCAAAGGAGAACATCTCCTAATAATTATTCCTGTTAGTATCAACTAGTTGTTTACAGACACTCTCCCACTTCTTGCCCTGCTCCAAATCAGCCTGACTGCCATAAAGGCTTGGCATATAAGTGTCCGTCCAAATGGGATAATATCCATATCGAACTTAACACCTTTTAGAAACCAACCCGGAAGGGCCGCCTCAAGCTTAGGTGGACCAGTGGGAAGAATATAGGCCGGCCTTCGGTGGGGATGAGAAGGGATGTAGCAGCAGCAGCAGAAGAAGATGAGATGTATGTTGAAGGCGGAATAGAGACAGAAGAAGTGGCAATACCTTGTCCCACCGACACATGTTTTCGAACAAGTTCGGAAGGATGGGAGCGATGATCGAGCTCAGACTTCTTCGATGATTCTTCTCTTTCATCGTGGGATCGTTATTCTTTCATAACCGCCTCTATGCGAGCGGCACTTATCCTTTTCCTACTAACGGCGGGTTTTCGCCTCAAATTCTTTCCTCTGCCTATATTCTTCCTTCGACTCTCGGACTTGATGGCGACTGTGAGAACGCTTCGAGTATCGTTACGAATCAGTGTAATCCTCGAAGTTGTCGTAAAGACCACACCCTCTTGTCATGCCTGAAATAAAGCTTATGGGAAAAATTTCAGAAACACTTAGAAGAATTATGAAATACGCGAAAGCATGGAAAATAAATATAATTGCAATCCTAATGTGTCATGCATTCCTTAAATGAGCTTAAGACATCGTCACAAACCGGAGCAGACGATTGTAGGTAGGGGAATAGGGCTAACTTCAGTTGTCACAGGTAGAGTCGGACTGATGGATGGTGCAATACCGACAGAATAAGATGGTGTCACATCAAAGTTGAATTCATCGTTCATGAGGGCATCAAAATCGATGAATACATTGCCGATGTCTCCAAAATCTACCATAGCAACCTTGGATCATGATGCTTGTCGGTCTCCAGGGCCTTATCTTTACCATCAACATCTGACGGGGGCGAGTCCGAAAGGACGGGACTCATGCCTGGTGTCTCGTCGCACGATTCTGAATTCTCGCCTTTAGACTCTGACAAGTAATAGTCACTGGCTGTGGATTCATCGCTGCTGCTTTCAAATTTTTCTTCCTCCTTTTTCAAGTCTATCGCGACTTTCCCTTCTCTCTACGCAGGCTCAATCTCTGATTCTTCCTAGATCGTGACATTCTAGTAGATCCGCTTAGACTAGCTATGATGCCTTCCTCATAAGTCTCATCAAGCAGACTTTCAGAGGGGTTGTCTATTCCACGACCCTTATTAGACTCCTGTGAAGAAGAAAAGGGCCTTGCATGAACCCTGGATTGGCTGGGGGAGGGAGCTTTAGCCTTAGCAACTGACCTCCCCAGAGCTAACAACCCGAATTGGCACAAATTCTCGTCAATAAGCAAGACTCTGGCGCTCCACTTCTTGGCATCAATAGCTTTTAGAGTTTGAAAATTTTCGCTAAGAGCCGTGTCTCTGTTTGGTATTAGGATAAGTGTAAAATGCAAGCAATCAATTAGAAAACTTCATCACATCACTTCAAAGCTCGGTAAACCGAAAATAGGGAAACTTACCCCCTATCGTCCATCGACGATTAAATCCCTCTGGGAACCTAACGAAGAAATACCGCATCTTGAATTGAGATAGGTTGCTTTACAGATGCAAAATGATCTTCTGATTTTGTTAGGCCTCAATTATGATTAGGGAGGGGAAGTCGTCTCTTCTTTTGAAAGCTAAGAAGTATCACAACTCGTCGAAACTCGTGGCACGATGGAATGTTCGCATAAAGAGGATGTGCAGGCAAGTGAGGATGGCGTAGCTGTTCGAGTGGAGATGGAACTGGACAATCCCTAAGTTCGATAGCGTTTCACATAGAAAGTCACTGAAAGGTGACATGGCTCCATTCAAACACACGAATCGATGGCAAGCTGTAAACCTAGGGGGAGGCACGTGAGCGAATTCATCCTTTTTTGGAAGATGCACGTCCTCTTCGAGGATCCCGTTCTATAAATAGATGTTATAGAGAACCTTGGCGGAGATCACTAAAGGGTATTTTCAGGCGGATTGAGTAAAACTTGGAAGTTGGGTGGTGTATGATCCACGATCGGCCAAACCGGAAATAGTTGACAAAACTCGGCCTGTGAAGTAGATGACAACTCAGCCTTAGAGAGCGCTGGACTTCACCCACTCGGCTTGCAGTGTGTGCAGACGGCTGCTTCATTCTATATAACAGAACTCGCGTTCAAAAATTGTCAAGTAAATCTATCCTAATTTCACAAGTTTCCCCTATCATACATGAACTCCAAAGGAGCTTTAACTAGTAATCAACACCCCGGACTTCAAATACAAACTAGGGCAAGTGCAGTGTGTTGTCTGTATAGGATGAACTCGATGCTCAATGCATTACAAACACTTTGTCCCGTGTAGATAGCTCGCAGGTAGTGAAATAGGAAGAAGAACTTCCCATGCCAGTGCATTTTCCATTTTTCTTGTTCGCTTCTGTACACTTTCCCATTATCAATCAATGATCGATAACGGACCCATTGTCTGAAGCGACACGGAAAGCTTCTCGTTGCAGGAACACCGAATATGGAATAATAAAGCAGGTTAAGTCTAGATCCTCTAAATTGACAAAAGAAACGTTGCACGGTGATGCTTGTGAAAATCGATATAAGTCAATTTTGGTACGATGGACGAAGATAGTAAAATGTGTTAAGCATTCAGCCAAAGCCCAAATGTCGTTTCGGGGGGTAACACAAAACTCGATTCACTATCTTCCTCCATATAACCGCAATTAACTCAAACTTCTTGCAATTAAGCACCACGAGCAAAGCCGGGTGTTGTACCATCATACCAATATCACAATAAACAACTCAACCAAGCGAACCTACCTCAAAATCAGATTGCTGGAACAAGAGAAGTCAAAGGTAGAACTCAACGAGCTAAGAACTGGGTCGTGGATGAGCTAGTGAAGGGTTGGCTCACGTACAGCAAAACAAGGGGTTGGCTAGACCTAAAAATCGCACAAAGCAGGTCAGCTTGGGCTTGAGTTCATAGGACGGCTAGGGTTTGAATTCGTGGATCGGTTGTAGCAGGAGGTGGCGCTCGAGCAAGATGATGGCAAGAAGATCTAGGCGATAGGAAGAATCGGCATGAACTCGTCCAAGTTGAATGGCCAGAGGAGGAGAATCGCTTAAGGAGATAGCAGGTGGTTGGGTCGAATGAGGAAAAGAGACATGCTCGGGTATAAGTAGGGGTGGGCATTTAACTGACTTAACCGATTTAATCGACAAAATCAGTTAACTGAACTTTTGGTTAACTGATCAATGTTAACTGACCAAAATCAGATCAGTTAACGGTTAAAGATTTTATGAAATCGGTTAACCGAAAATAATTTTTACCCTTACGGTTTGAAACCTAACCCACTCAACCCGATAACCCAAAGGTGATTAATTACCCATAACGCATTCGTTTGGCGCATCTCGTTCCTTCTGTAAAAAAACTGAGATCTACATTTTTCCACTCAACAAAACTGTAGATCTCATCAACCGTCGAAATTAAATCAATCCAAAGTTGAGTCTGTCTTGCTTGGTTCCGAGTAGTCTGGGTGGGTCATTGGTTGTCAATTTATTGAGCTGGAATTTTTATTCCTATTTAATCTTCGGTTTTCGAGTCCCTTGAACACAATGGAGATGATAGTTTGGACATGGAACGAGGGGATGCAATTGTCTTTGCATCTTTGTTGAAGGTAATACACTTTTTTTGTTTTGCGATCTGTATTCCAGTTGGTAAAATAAACCACCTCATGAATTGGCAATGTTTTATATTAAATTATGTATCATGTAGGATCTTTAGTTATACACCTAAGAAAATATTGCAATTTATCGATTTTAATAGATAATATTTTAATGAATATGGAGAAAAATTGTGTATTTCAGCAGTGTAATGCTAACTGAGTAGTGTGCATATATTTTCCCATTTTACATCTAAGGTAATCTGGTATGGTTGCATTTATAAATGTAAATTGTAATTTTTATGCACGTTGAATATTTGGTTTTGTAGTCCATGCAACCAAGATATAAGGATGTGTATTTATATATATTTTTTTACATAGTTTTGGAAAAATGATAAAGCTAAAGTTTTGAATGGCCAATTGTTTGATTGATTGTATTATCCTAATCGATATGTTTGGCATTTTCATATACATGTTCTATGCAATTAAATGTGATTAAACTAGTAATAGATGAATTTACACACATATAAATTTTCCATTTGAAATGCAATTAAATCAATTAAACTATATATTAGACTCATAAACTGTTAACTAAACTATAAACATGTGTATATTAATTTACAGTCAGTTTGTATTTGATCATTTAGTTAGTTTGCATTTAAATTAAAATTATATGTGAACTAAATTAAATAAGAATCAAACCATGCTTTTATTCAGTTTATATTTAAATGTATGATTTATAAATTTAGTTCAATTTACAATTAGTCTATTGTTTATTAAAATGTGAACAAATTGCAAATTGTGAGTTATAAATTTAGTTCAGTTTAAATATAATTGCATTTTATTTGACATTTAATTGCAATTGAACCATGAGCTATACATTTGGTTCACTATGAGTTACAAATATATGTAAACATCGTCGTTGCTAGTTTGAGATGACTAGTTTTGTTCATCTTTTACATAGTTTTACAGATGCACTCAGTTAGTTCATTATTAGTATACTCTACAATCTAGTTTGAGATGGCTAGTACACTCTACAATCTACATTAAAATTATATACTCGGTTAGTTCATTGTTAGTTTGGAAGTTGCGTGCTCGGTTCATTTATAACTCACAACATAAGCATTGTTAGTTTACAATTAGAGCATATAACACATGAAGTTGAATATTGAGCTAGTGTATAGTGCATATGTATGCATATGTTATATGATCTTGTCATGTAATATATAAACTCCTCTTAGGAAAAAGAGTAAAATAAATATTAGGAAATACTTTACTTGCAATAATCACAGTCCTAAATAGTTTGAGATGGCTAGTTTGAGATGGCTAGTCCTTGGGTCGAGGGCGACCCAACCTTGGAACATTAATCAAGTCGCTAATAACCCAAAAGAAAATAAGACAACTTGAATATACGTATAGTTTCTCTTTTCACCTGGTGCATCTGTGTGTTTAAAAAGAAGGCTCCACCTGGTCACTTCAACTTCGACCAATTGCAACTATTCATCATTCCAAGACATGTTGGGAATTACAAGCGAAAACACAACGAGCTGAGGCAGACAATAATAGCTAGAACCAAAGGGAAATAATCGATAATGTTGAGCTATTCTATGCGTAAAGATCTAATACAAAAAATTGAAAGTAACGAATGGATATGGAAAATGATAACTTCCAAAGCACGCCTTGTTTAAAATGAAGACATACTCTGGGGTGTAAATGTGATCCGGGTTTTTAACCCAGCAAATACCGACGGTAAGCGAGGCAGCCTTAAGCTACAAGATGATTCAAGATCTAACTGGAGATGTTAGGACTAGAGTTCAACAAGGACCGAGCTACACGGTTAAGATGATAGCATGAGTCAACGAAACCAAGAAACCGGCTTCCTTGAAAATCAACGAGGGTTAAAGTATAAATAGCCAGCGACTTACCATCAGCCTTTGATTACAATGACGAATACCTAAGAAGACATCTCCAATGTGAGAATCCAGGATTGACCTCTATGGCCGGAACAACAGCTAACGTACTTCTTGAAGATCATGAACAAGCAAACTATGAAATACGACTAAAGGAGGAATTCAATGGGCGAAAATTGATTAAGTATATGGGTCGCCACCCATACCCCATAGGTCGTTAGCGACCCATGGAGTTCTGTAATTTTCGATCACTGAATCACCGAGGTTGCCTGTACCATACCTGAGACCTGAAAGTGACGGGCCTGGCCCAAAAGCCCTCCAATCATATAAATGCTTGCCTTCTCCAACATAAAGGGGTTTGAAAAACTGACTGTTGAAGTGCTGCTGGAACTCTTCATCATCTCTAACCTCCCTTACAACGATCCTAGAAGGAATACACTAACTCTCCGGTGGATTCCAACTTAGTTTAGAATTAGCCAAAGCCTTGTAATCAAAGAACTTCTGTAATAGCAGTCAGCTTATAATAAAACTATAAAGTGGAAATAGGCTTAAATAACAGCCGAACCACTATAAAAATCTTCTGTCTATTTTCATTTATTACTGCTTTTCTATTCCTGTGATCTGTTATATTTCTTTGTGAAGATAGAGCTGGTGCTTTCAAATCCAAGCCAAGGTGTTGGTCCATTTTTAAGATCAACACTGCGAACCTGCAAAAAGAATCTAACACCATTTCTGGCCAAAACCTGTATCTGTAAAAGAAACTAAAAAAAATTATAAGAATAATACACGTTTATATATATATATATATATATATATATATATATATATGAAATTTATATACATATATGTGTATTGATGAAATAAAAGCAAGGATACAAAATGTAAGACAATAGGACAGAATACAATAAAATTAGAAAACGGACTAAATCCATGATCAAAAGAAGTTAAAGATCTATAAACTAAAACAAACTAAAACTAAAACTAAAACTAAAACTAATTAAAACATATCTGTATGTCCTTTGATCAAAAGGATATTATGATAACAGTGAAATCATCATTCAAATTTGAATAAATGTTAATACTACAATTATTAAAGTTAAAAAAATTATTTTTATGTTTAAACAACTTAATATTATTACTAACCTTATCAAGATATTCTTTAAAATGATTATTTTTTGCTAATTTATATTTAGGATTTGAAATCTAATTAAAACAAAATAAAGAAATTATAAAAATCAATTTATTAAAATGACTATTATTATTATTATTAAAAATTCTCTGATTTCTCTCAAACCAAATATACCAACAAATTATAATGAATAAAGTGTCAAGCAAAAATCTATTTTCATTTTAAACTTAAGTCTAAATTATTTCAATAGTAATCATAATTAGAAATTTTAGTTGTAGGACTAAAGTTAAAGATTTTGAGAGTATTATTCAGAATGTAGTAAGTATCTATACAATCAGAGTATATATGTTTAATATCTTCAAAATGTAGATTGTAAAAATAACATTTATTAACAATTTGCATATTTTTTCTTTTCAAAAATTCTATAATATTTAGTTTTCCACGCATGATTAACCACATATGAATATTAGATCTAGGGGGATCATTTGTTTTCCAAATAAATTTAATAGAGTTATTAGCCACACCCGAGAAATTAAGAAATTTATAAAAAGAATTAGAAGTGTATTTCTTTCTCTCATCCCATTCCCAACTAATATTATCATTTTAATTATCAATATTATATAGATTTAATCGAGTATAAAGCAAAGAAAGTTGCCTAAGAGTAGTATCTGCTGAAATTCTATTAAAACTAAAATTTCAAGGGGGGTCGTTTTCGGGAGAAAAAACATCTATAATTAAAACATTCTTAAAGTTACAAAGTTCGTAAAGCTCTATAAATTCTATCCTAAGAGAGACAACAGAAATCCAACGGTTATGCCAAAAAGAAGTGCTATTTCCTGAATGAACTATTGTATAAGTACCTAGGTTAAAAATATCATGACATTTTAAATTTGATTTCCAAAATTAGACAATTTACTTATAACCATAGGAGTAATTTGATGTAAATTATTACTACCATTATAGTAATATTTAGAAATGATTTCTTTCCAAATAGAATTATCATTAATATTCCTAAATTTTCATAACCACTTTCTTAACAATGACAAATTCGTGTTAAGCAAATTAATGACTCCTAAGCCACCTTCCTTTTTGGATTTACAAATAGTTTTCCAATTTATTAAACATTTAATCATGTTGTTAGAGTTTTCCCATTCTATAAGAAGTTCCTTCTTATTTTAACAATTTTGTTAATCATCCATTCTGGAAAAAGATACATAGACATCCAATAGATGGGGGGAGCTGATAAAACAGAGTTTATAAGAACTAATCTACCTGCTCTCGATAAAAGCTCCCGTTCCAATAAGAAATTCTATTTTTAGTTTTATCTACGATAATAAACCAATTATCATGTTTAAGTTTAGCTGGTCTAATAAAAAAACTAAGATAATCAAATGGAAAATTTATAATTTTACAATTAAGCGTATTAGCAACTAAGTTTTAAACCTTTTTAAAATCAGTTAAAACTCAAATCGAACTTTTGTCAAAAAAAAAATTAAACCTGATAGAACTTCAAAACTATATAAAATAAATTTAAGGGTTATAACATGATTAGATGAATGAGAGGTAAATAGTAAAGTATCATCCGCAAATTGAAGGACAGATAGACCATTACACGAGATTTCACTACCAACACTCCCCAAAGATCCATTATCAATCGTTTTTTTAATTATCTTAGGAAAAACATCTGTGGCTAAGTTAAACAAAAGAGGCAATAAAGGATCACATTTCCTTAAACCTCGTTTAGATTGAATTTTATTACCCAAAATACCATTGACCATTATACTAGATTTACCAGTTTTAAGTAAAGTCATGATCCAGCTAATCCATCTATGACTGAAACCTCTAGCATGTAATATATCAACTATAAAATCACAATCCACTGAATCAAAAGCTTTCGCAAAGTCCACTTTTAAAATCGCACAAGTAATATTATTCTTACAACGGTGATCAATGTATTCTTGAACAACAGCCACACCATCAGTGATATTTCTCCCCTTAGCGAAAGCAGTTTGTGAACAGTCAATTAGATCATTCATTCTTTTGCTAAGTCTATTAGCTAAAACTTTTGAAATAATTTTGACGGAACAATTAATTAAGAAAATAGGTCTAAAATCTTTTAAATTATTAGAATCGGTTTTTGTGTAATAAAATAACAATTGCAAAATTAAATCTTTCTAATTGCAATTTTCCATTATAGAATTCGTTAAACATACTAATTAGATCAAATTTTAAAACATCCCAAAATATTTTGTAAAAAAAATAAGGAACCTATTAGGACCCAGGGATTTATCACCGGACATGTCATTAATAGCTTTCAAATTTTCCTCTTTAGAAAAAAGATTATCAAAATCAGAAAGGTTAATTCTAGAATCAGAAGGATGAAGATCATTCTATTTAGCGTTAATTCTATGCTTATTTTTATTCTCTATAATAGTCTGTAAAAGTCTTATTAAGATCTCTTTAATCGACTAATTCCTTGTTATTCACAAAAACATAATTAATCGTATTACTACGGTTTCTACTATTAGCCATATTATGAAAAAAATTGGTATTATTATCACCTTTATTAATCCATTGAATTCTAGATCTCTTTTTCTACACAACCTCCTTTTTTTCTAAAATTGTGTTAAGCACTTCCTTTAAATTAGCAAGAACGTTACGCTCACCTGATTTAGTTGTCTAGTTTCTTCTATCTTATTTATTTTAAGCATTTTTTGAAAGAATGTTTTTTTTTTATTTTAATACTACCAAAAACATTCTTACTCCAATTTTCAAGAAAGTTCCTAAGACCCCTAAGTTTTAAAACAATTTTTTTGTAGAATTATCGATATTTACGATATCATCATTGAAATCCATTTATTTTTAATTAAATTCACAAACATGAATTCTAATATCCACATTTTTTCGAATTTAAAAGACCTATTAATAACTGCGTATGTAAGAAGGATATGACAATGATCAAAATAAGTGTAAGGCAAATCAAAAACTCTACAAATAAAAAATTTGTTCTCGATTTCAGCACTAACGAAAAACCTATCAAGAAGAACCATTGATGGGGATTTCCTAGTATTAATCCATGTAAAATCTTTATCAGAAAGAGGAATTTCAATCAAATTAGATTTAATAATAAATTGATCAATTCCTTCATAGCAAAAAAATCCTCATCCCGTAGTAAATGCTCTCCTAGAAAACGCGTAACATTGAAATCACCCCCTAAAGTTCAAGAACCATAAGCTAAATATCTAAATTCTAGACATTCGTTCCATAGAACCCGACGACCGATTTTTGAACTTGGCCCATAAACATTATAAATATTTAAAAAAGAATTATTACTAAGGCTACTGAGAATAATATGCGGTGAGTGTTGCTTAGTAATACATTGGAGCAATTTAAATGAATTATCCTGCCACCCAATAAGTAAGCCCCCAGAAGCGCCAACAGAAGGTAAATAAGCTCATTTTCAAAAATGATAACCACCCAATCTTCTATAAAAATGATTATCAGGACATTCGATTTTAGTTTCCTGTACAAGTGCAATGTCAATTGAATAGTCTTTAAAAAAACCTCTGATTTTATCACACTTATTTCAATCGTGCAAACCTCTAATATTCCAACTAATAATCCTCATAAACCAAAAGATCTAACGCTATCAATTCCCTACCTCTAATGAGTGCAGTTCTAACTCAACATCGAGAAAACAAAAACAGTATATCTAGCTAACTGGCATAACTCAGATGAAGACAAACTACTAAGAGCATAAGAAGAATACATACTGCCGAAAACAATAGACGTACCTAAGCCAGTATTCGTAGTGCCACTAATGACACTCGAAATAGGTAACTCATCCAAAACTGAAGAATGGCTTCCACTGATCCTGACACTACGATGATTAGACCCACTTACAACAACCGACCTCTTACGTCTACCTCTCATTGACGAAGAAGAAATAAGAGAAGCCTTCTTGTGAGAAAAACACTCCTCATCATTTACTGAAACATTATCTTGAAAATCAACTGCTACATACACTTATTCACCATCTCAGAAGAATTTACCAAATCAAACCCATCAACCCTTTTTTCGGTACGTTGTAAATTATCCATAGCATGCGCACTTTGATCAAAAGTACGCGTTGAGACACACAACCCTTATGAGAATTATAAATGATATCACTCGTCTCTGTACAATTATCAAAACCATCTTTATACCCTGCCCTATCGTCTTTATTCTTTGCCCAGTCACTTATAGAAGAATTTATAACTCCAGCATCTAAAAACGCAGCATCCACATGTAAGTTACTGTGATTAACAACAGCCATCTTATTCTCACTATACAAAATCATACTTGGATAATGAACGGCTAAACTGAGATCACAATTATTAGCAGACGGCGCAACTCCATCCCCCTTAGAACAAACACCATCTATTAAAGAATCATTTCCATCTGCAATCAATAGCAAATTATCACTCTCTATCATTGTGTTCAAATCAACCACCTTGAGACTGTTAGACTCAAATGAATTATTATCCGTGTCTGGAATATGAACCACTAGGCTCATATCAGACATCAATTGTATCATCAATGAGCAATATAGCACCATCCCCATCTATACAAACATCATCAACTGCTGAAACACATCCCCCTCCAACTAAAAGTGAGTGATCCTTTAGTACAGCAATTGTTCAAGGCAATTTATGTTAACATCCTTTCTCATATATGAGTTCATGTGCACACCATTCATCTTGTGTATGTCATTCATCACTTTATTACACTCCTTCTCAACTACGGACCGAACAACCACTTTTGAATAATTCTGATCGATGGAGTCTTCTAGCAACACTGGTGTGCATTGTGTACATTGTGACACGGCAATACAGTGTGCACATTTAGATACAGTTGTTTCCTTTAGTCCATCAGAGCTTACCAGATTCATATCCACATTATCCATGATCAACTCACCATCAACAGATAAGTTTACAACACGACTATTCTCAATAAGAGCAACTGATAATCCAATACCAACACGAGATAACACTGTCATAGCACTAGCATCCCCTAGAACAACTTTTTCTTCTTTCTTAGAAAAAGCACATTCAGTCAAACTGCAGTCATCATCAGAAAATTTGCCTCCAACGGTAGAAGTTTTATAAATAACAACTCCAGGTTTAACCATAGCATCACCATTGTTAACTCCTGAAGTACTAAGCTTAGAATTCTCATTTATATCTTCTAATGAATTGAGACAGTCGAAACAATTTGAAGTAACTAATTTAAATCTCTCCTCATCTCGAAATTTAGTTTTGATTTTTTTACATCGAACAAATTCAGAATCTTTAACCAACTCCCTTGACAGCACGGATTTAGCTGAAGCTACTTTAGAAAAGACCTCATGTCCCCTTTCACAAACAATTTCATAGTTATTCGAAGAATATAATCTATATTTTGAAAAATCAGGATCTAATATTAACGGGTCAAAGAAACTATGCTCGTCTCTAAAAACCACCGTAGGGAAGTTACAAGTATCTGCCTCTGAAACATCTGGGTTGTCTACAAACAAATCACACTCGACTACCTCTGAAATATCATCCAAGCTATCACTCTTAAGAGAAGAAGCATAATCCCCAAAATACTCAACGAGGATCACCGAATTTCATTATGTAATTCTTCCCAATATTATCGGCATTAATAACATCAAGGTGTTTGAATAAATCCTCTGGTAAACCGATACCGTCACTTCTTTGATTCCACAAGCAATCCAATAAAATTCTCTTTAACTGCATACATTTAAGAACAAATTAAAAGCGATATCTGTACTCGAATGCATACTCCTGTTTGAAACAGAGGATAATTTCGTCGAACATTTGTTCTTTTTATGCCCAAAAGAACCACACCCAAAACACCTAATTGGGTCACGGAAATCCCTTGCTAAGTGAGAGGAATCACCACAGCGATAACAAAGAACATTCTTCCTTCTTGTATCAAGCCAAATCTTGGATCTGGGCTTTTGCGATGAAGACTTGGAATAAAAGAAACGATCACCTTTGACCACTTGAGCGAATGAACGAACATGAGCATGATTGCAAGATGAATCGCGATCGAGATTATAGCGTGAATTTGAAAGAGAAACAGAAGAAGAAGCCCAATTGATCGGGAACGAAGACGACATCTTCTTATTCTTAAAATTGTATTTTATACGTCACACATCATTGAAAAGCACACGAAATTCTGTCGGCGACAAAATTTCACAACTTTTTAACTTCAAGGATAGGCTTTCAATATTTTATTGAAGGACAACTTTATGTAGGTATCAGTTTTTAGTTATTGATAGCGGTTTTTAGGTATCAGTTTGTAATTATCGGTAGCAGTTTTTAGGTATCAGTTTTAGCTCGGTAGCAGTTTTGTTGTCCTTATGAATAATTTTGAAAAATGTTTGTCCTTATTAATAATTTATAGAACAATATTTGTCCTTATGGTAAAAATATTGAGGTCGTGTCCTTGAGGCAAAAAATATACAAATCTTTGTCATTTACATTAATTCCCCCTAAAAAGTACTACTATTTCATTTCACAAAAACCTTTTCGAAATTAATTTTTAAAAATAAAGGCTTTAAATTCAAAATCCCTTGAACACATTTTACAAACTAAATTCATGTAAAACTTCCTTTATATGAAAATCATTTCATATTAAAAGTATTACAGCACGATGAATAAGATTGAATTGTTTTTCACCAAATTGTATTTATTTAATACGTTCAAAAGAAAATGATTTTCGCATATATTTAGTTACATTTTTGTATTGAATCATACGTAGGTAATTTGAAATTTTATTTCTAATTGCAATATCTAATTTCTTATGATTTTAAATTCTTATTTATATCTTTAATAAATAAAAAACAAATTTGTAAAGTGGTTTATTTGCTAAATCTTATTTTTAAGTGATATTAAGAATTAGTAAATATTTGTAGAGGAAATTTTGAATTTGTAAAAGAAGCTTAATTGTCAAATCCTAATGTTAAGCAATATTAAATTTTAACAATATCTATAGAGAAGCATTTTTGGTGTTTCAGGCTGATACCAAAAAAGTGAGATAGTAAATATATCACAACTGTTAACAAAGAATTATATATAAAAGGCAATTTTGGAAGTTCGCGGTCGGACCAAAATTTTGCGCTTCCAAACCAACTATTAATAAAGATAATAATTCTACTTTATTATAATAGACTTATCTCGAATACTTATTCTCCAAATATCTTATCCACTATTTATATCATGTTAATGACTTTTTTTATAAAGTTCAATTCCTAACCCACCGTTATTAAAAGGTGAATTTTTCAAGCTAACATTTTCTCTGAACACCTTTATAGTCAAATTGTGAAAATTAATTCACAGAGGGTTCATTTTAATTCAGGGCGATAAATGCTCCTAAATAAACTGTGCACAATCAGCAATTAACAAACAACAGTTAATGCTTCTTATTTAAATTAAGCATAACCGGTAATAGTGATAATAAATACATAATATTGCATTTAAACCAACACACTATATAACTATATAGAGTTTTGAAAATTATATATATATATGAAATATGATCCCAGAAAAAATATGTAGTTTGCCAAAATTTTCAATAATTTCAATACCTTGTCCGTTGGCCTAGGTCGAGCATTTAGAAATCCCTATCGATACTGTGGCATCGGACGTCTGGACCAGAATTCATAGAAACTCAATAGATCAATTAACATAATACGTTTTTATAACATTAACAAACACGCTCTCGTATATATATAATACTCTCAAACTCATTTCAGGGTGTCAAGTACCCTATCTCTAATGAGCCAAACCCTACCAATGCCAAGGTTCTCGCTTAACCTTGCGCTCTGATACCAAATGTAACAACCCGCTGTTTTGACCATCGAATGTCGACACCAAACACTACCACTGTGTTCAAATATCGCATGTCCAATCGACAAAAGGACAAATTGTTAGGGTAAATAAAAAGAAAGCAATGGAGAATAGAGAAATAGAATCTCACGGCGGAATCGACAACATATAATATAATAAGGACAGTAGAAACTGTCACTTCAAAACTACAAAGTATATCAGAGTTAAAACAAACCTTATTAGCTGGACAGTTATAAAATCCTAACCTTGCCCATGTCGATAGGTATACTATATAATACAGCGGAAAATAAAATACTACGACGGGTGAATATTCAGCTCCCCTCCAAGAATCTCATAACACCAAAGCCAACTTGGAAAAATACTAATGACCCGTCTTTTTGGACGGTTTAAATCGACAATAAACCATACATGTCAGACACAAACCATTCAAAAGGGGGGATTGTTGTGGAGTAAATAAGAAAATGGAAAGCAAAGAAAGAAAAGAAAAAAATCACAGAATCTCACAGCGGAATGACAAAATATAACAATCAAATAAACAGTTCCTGAAGCTGTTTTACAAATAACATTTGATTACACTTTTACTATACAGACCAGAGTTATATGCAACAAGAATAAATAAATAAATGCAGCGGAACAACATGATGTGGTGGAATAAATATAAAAATATTCGTCTTCGTCCTCTAGAAAAGCAATCTTTGATACACTGAAAAGCTTAGACTGGCCCGAGCGAATTGAAAAGACAAAACACTCGAGTTAGAACTAAAAGACCTTATGTAAGTTAAATCAACAGTAAATAAATATGAGTGTAACTGCGTCAGAGATGTTTGCAGGGTTTGACATCTTATATCTAGTGTCTAATGTGAGTACAATAACTTAAGAGATGTTCGGGATTTCTATCTCCTAAGGGTCCATTAAACTATCTACATGCATAGTACAATAAGCTGTTATAATAGTGTCTACAGTAAAGTATTAAAATAGCGTTAAGGCGTTACACATATCCCCTTTAACACATTTTTATAAATTCCTATAGTCTATACGGTACCGTAATTCCTCATAAACTAGAGAGCTATCAGAGGGCACTCCATAGGTATGGTACAAACCAAACTTGTAGAAGACGCGATAAGGCATGTGACAAGGCACTTAAGGCAATTCCAAGGTAGGATTCTACCATATGCACTCCCGGACTGGTGGTAACGCATAGGAGCTACTATCGCCCACCTTGGAACACACTCCCATAATCAAATCGAGGGGTGGCCAACAAATCAATAACAAAGTCATAATATAGTGTCGAAGAAATGTGCCGATCGGAGGAGCGACCTCACTTGGCCCGGTATAGGTCTTGTTTTAGCCACATCAAGCTGACTCACGAGAGTCAGGGCTACATAAATACCTCATATAGAATCGTTCGCCAAACCATCCTACTTCATTCTGGAATCTCCACCACGTACACATTTCTTAAAGTGGTTTTCGGTATTGGCAGAAAGTATGACAATATTGATCCCGGTCTCTTTAACAACCAAACGCTTATTTCACACCGTATGGTTCTTTTGCATTTCCAAAATCACTTCATAATATATATCAAAATATCATATTCACTTAAATCATATTACTTTTGAAACCATATTCACAAATGGGTTAAACCCTCATTTCAAAATCATTATATTTACTCAAGTATGTCATTTCACAAGAAAATATCATCCAAATTCCAACTTAGGTTATAACATTTAACCATATTCGCTTTTAAATCAAGGATTGAAATATAAACACTTTAACTTTACATGGTCTGAAATTCAAAAAATAGTTTAGATATAAATAGTTTAAATGGTTTAAAAATAGTTTACATAGTTAAAAATAATTTAAATACTTTAAAATAGTTTTATGGTTTAAATTAGTTTAAATTATATTAAAATAGCTTAAATTAAATTTAAATAGTTTAAATAGTACAAAATATATTAAAATAGATTAAAATAGAATAAAATAGATTTGTATAGTTCAAAGTAGATTGAAATGGTTTAAAATAGTTTAATAGCTTTAAAATAGGTTAAAATTGTTTAAAATAGTTTAATAGTTTGAAAATCTTAACAATCGGGATTTTTAAAATAATATATTTTTAAACAGCTTATATTAAAATAATAAGTTTGAAATTTATATCAATTAAACTATTTCTTTCAAATCAATAAACTAAATTTTGTCTTTCAATTCAAATTCTCATTTAAAACCATTTAGTCAATATCGATTTCAAATCCATGTTCGAACTATAAATTTAAACTATTTTAAATTTGTAGATTTCAAAGTTTAAATATTCAAATATTTCAATAATTCAATTTCGATAAATTCCATTTATACTTCAGATCCAACTTTAAAATTTCAATTTAAATCCTTTAAACAAATCATTTTAAACTAATTCCAATTTCAACATGTAAACCTTGGATTTTTGACAATAATTTAGTTTATATAAATCAAATTTTATTTCAAAATATCATTTAAGTGGATTCAAAAATTTAAGGTTTTAAAATCATTTAATTTAACCAATCCGGTATTTGTATATAATTTTCTACCATATGGTCAAGTGATACGGATATATATATCATTTCAATCCGCAAATTTTTATATTTACGGACATATATCATTTCAACCTTCAATCCCGAATAAAATTCAAAACCATAAAATCGTTTGGGTTTATCATTTCAACCCATAACCATTTTTCCCTAATCTATAGATCGTTCGGGTATGTATCTTTTTAACCCATAAGGATTTCTAACAATAAACTAAGGGAACTTGCAGTGTTATAACAATATAAATAAAACATCCAGTCATTAATCATCCATCACAATCATCATTCAAACCAATCGATAAACAATAACAAGTGACTGTTTATCAATAACAGGTATTAATTGGCAATTTAAAATTTAATATTAAATTACTGGCGATTAAATTCAATAAAAGTCAGATTTAGCAGGAATGACAATTTAAATATACCAAACATCAACCAATCATTCTAATCACATCATAAATTCAATTTAACTAACATTAGATAATTTAGTAGTTATGAGTGGGTTAAACACTCACTTTTTGTTTTAGATCGATTTAAAATCCAATTATAGCGCAAAATTTGAACAGTATCGTAATTTGACCAAACTAGTTCTAAAATATTTGGAATTTCGATACGATTGCAGCAGAATAAACCGCGCATAAATCTGACCTCGTATGTAAAAGATATGATAGTTAGAACGTTTGGGATTTAAAATTAAAATTAAAATTAAAATAAAATAAGGGCATTGTTGTAATTAGATTACTTCAGAAACCCTAGCAGCCTACGCATACAAACCATCTCGACACATCCAATCGCGACTTTGACTCCCATCCTCTCCTTCGACAAGACGTCGTTCTCCAATCCAGCCCTCCCCCAATTTACCCAGCTCCGACGCCTTCCAGTGATGCCGCCGCCACCGTAAAAGGTAGGGTTCGAAACCCTAAAAGCTAAATTATGATCGCCACAGCTAGTAATTGACGATACGACTACCTCAAACGGCTCCATACAACGATCTCTATAAAACTCATAAATCAATTTGTCCAATTAAAGCTCAAATCGAAAAGCCCCAAATTGGCTTAGGATTTCGAGATTTCAAAGCTTTGACCATGCTTTGCCAATGATTGAAGCACTATCTCCAAAAATGAACATTGGATGCTAATTCGTATCGTTGAGAGCTTTCCAACGATATATAATTTGCTAGGGTATGGAGAGTTTGAATTTTGAAATTGGATTTAGGATTTTGTAATTGGATTCGATTTCTGCCATTAGAAGAAGGAGATAGGTAGATAGAATTGTACGTTTAGTAGAAACAGAAAGACTGTTAGGGTTTGAGAAACAAAGCTATTTATATAAATAGCCCAATAAGAAGGAATGAACAACGCATCTAATTGGTTCAAATGGCAATAACCATCCGAAAAACCCATTCCATCTCCGAAACGAAAGTGGGTCATCCCATATATCAAAATAGATGTTTTCGATATTTTTAAACTCAATGGAACATGTTTCAAACCTAAATTCCATTGTATACAGAAGTTAGCTTTAAAATTAGCTTATTTCAAATTAAATTCATTAAATTGATTTCTACGTGTTTCGAGGCCGCACAATCAGATGATAAATCTGATCGCTACGAAACTTGAATCCTACAATAATTCACTGTTACGGATCCGATGAAACTAGTTTCGTTGAAATTCAAGATAGTGGCCAAAATGGCCATTTTCACATTAATTAACTAAATTGCTATTATATTAATTTAATCACCTTTAAATTCAAGTTTTTATAACTAACAATTTTTATCATTTCTAATCACACAGAAATCAAATAATCTTTTAAAACAAATTTCTCATGTCAAATTCAACATGAAATATTGCACAATTTATAGTGTTTAATTTTAATTGCAATAAATTCATTAATTATAATTTAAAATTCAACAAATTGATTTATTTTGATTTGAATCTTTTACTCAATCAATCATTACTTTATGGACACAGTTAACATTGGTTTACAATTATTACATCAACATTCTACAGTTTCCATCTTAATTCACATTAACTGCAATATTTAAAACAATTGATTTCCAATTAAATTTCAGCAGATTAAATAGTGAAATGATAATTAAACAATTGTTACAATTTATGATTTCAAACACATTTTTATGTTTATTGTTAACAAACCAAAACTAATAAATTCACATGTTGATTAATTGTTCTATATTAACCAATTTCAATTAATTACATATAAGTTTACCATTAAATACAACATTTGGCTTATTTCCTTATTTACAAATTATAACCAATTTTATACTTATAATCATTTCAGTTAATTAAAATTGCACTAAGGTAGTTATCAATTACCTTAAATTAACATTATTAAATTTCATTTTAACTATTTCTTTATTAAAATATCATAAAATTTTAATTTCTTCCGATATTAAATAGCATAATCTTATTTAATCAATATTTTAATTATCGAAAATTATGGGTCATTACACCCGAGCATTATAAATAAATAAAACCTGGATCAATCTGGAAATACTAGCATGAGGTAACTCGAATAATGGGTAACATATATAAAAAATTTGTGACACCATGCCGCTAATGCGGAATGAGATTTTACCTTACGAGAATAACATCCATAAAGGTAAGAGCAGAAATAAATATCAGGAAACAAATCCAAATATGATTGAGCATAAATAATATTAAACCAAACTTGAAAGAATGGAAATAAACCGAGTAAAATCCAAACTGGACATAATGAATAGAACAAGGAAAACAGTCCAACTTGATAGAATGGACTAAATATGGTAACAGTCCAAACTTGACAGAATGGGCTAAATAAAGTAACAGTCCAAACTCGATAGAATGGGCTAAATAAAGTAACAGTCCAAACTTAGTAGAATGGATTAAATAAATACTTAAATGCCATGATGAGGAGCTGGCTCTACTCGTGGCAATTTAAAGCTAAAACAGATTCAGGGTTTTCGAATCAACTAAGGAAAGGAAATTTTCCAACAAATGACTAGGAGGGTGCGCCTCCCTCACTGAAAGCATACCTCTAGAAATATACTTAAGAACTCCGATGGCTCTCATACACGTCTATGCCGGACCCCGCCAACTGTTACCAAGAATCTGAGCACTTCACATCTCAATGCGCAACACCGAATCCAATCTAGAGCGGATGTGAAAATACCCTAATTAGAGCAACCCCACATAGCTTTGCTTCTACTCGTTCTTTGGGTTTAGTCATTTCCGACAACGGATAACAAAGCTCAAATGAGAAACACATCGCCATAGAGTGATGAAAATAAATTGGCTGAGGTACCAACTATCGAGGACATAAAATGATCGTATATGGAAACTAAGTCTCGTATACTTATCACCACTCATTGAATTCAAACTTGTACTATTTCTGTGTTAACAATAATACCGGACAAGTTAGGTAGTGTTACCTCAAAGTCATGTCCAATGATTATTCTTAACTTTTGAAATAGAACAAGTTTACTTGTTCGATGTTTAAGTGCTAATTATACAAATAAATCGTTTCCACATAAATGATTCGCTTTATGGAAATAATTCAATTTTCATAAACGAATCAAACTTTTACTTTTATAAATGAACTGAACTTTTTGCGTGATTTCCATATTGGTAAGATACTTTTAGAATTAGTTCCTAATTGTTGAAACATTAAGAGAATAATTTTTCCAAGTATGCGACCCCGAAGGCCTAAACCAACATTAGACCGAACATCCAGAAGATTAACCAACTTATCGTGCCAATAATCAAGTTTTAATTCCTTTTTATACTTTAAAAAAAGTATTAATTATCCCGAAATATAATTAACACATTTAAAATCTCTTTAAATAAACAATTCATTATCTATAATAAAATAGATAATTATTCCCAAACACTTTTATAACACTGGTGAATTAACTTTTAAAATATTCATTAAATCAGTTTATTAATTTTAAAATAGTTTATTAAAGCAATTTTCATCATATTAGTTAATTTACTTACTCATCTTTATTAAATCAATTAATTAAAAGGATTTATTAAAGTCAAATAATCATTAATTAAATGAATAATTAATCTTAAACATCATTAACTAAAATGATGAGTAATTTTAAATTCCATTAATTAAAACAATTAATGAAGTTTAAATAATCATAAATTAATCGGATTAATTAAATTCAAACTCGATTAGCTAAAACCATTAATTAAAAGATCATTCGTTAAAATGATTTATTTAATTATAAAACATCATTAATTAAGCTGATTTAACTAAATTCTAAAAATCATTAGTTAAAACAATTAATTAAATTTGAAAATAATCATTAATAAAAATGATTAATTAAATTCAAATATCACTATTTAAAATGATTAATTACTTTTAAATACCATTAGTTAAAATGATTATTAATTTCAATTATCATAAATTAAAATAAATATATAATTAGTTAAACTCCAATATCATTAATTAAATTAATTAATTAATTACTAAACTCAAATAATCATTAGTTAAAACTATTAATCAAGTATAAAACATCATTATCGAAAATAATTAATTCAATCTAAATATAAACCAACTTTAATCATCGTCTACTAAATTGGTTAATTAATCTTAAATTAGTTAATTTAAAAGATTAATCAATTTAATTTATCATTAATCAAATGATTAATAAATTTTCAATATTCTTCTTAGCAGAAACATAAGCTCAAGTTCATAAGTTAGGGTTTTGGGGATGAAAATTCACTAAACGGCGGTATAGCAAAAATTGCTATAACGACATTTAAACTATTAAATGAAATATTAGATATTAATTTCAATTAAACATCAAAAACAACATATTGATGTAAATAAATGATTTATAGACGAGAAACCGCCTTTGGGTCTCTCTACATATTTTTTCGACAAAACAATGGTTATGGATAACATATAGATAATCGTATTGGTTTATAACGATCAAATTAATATGTCGTCTATTTTTCAATCGAAAATGCAACCAAACAAGCAATCAAACAATTTAACTTACATTCAACAATCGATGAACATTTATAACATCATAGGATATGATATAATAAAATTAAATGTGATTTAAACTCACTTTGGTTTTCGTTTTCGCCGAAAATCTCCGAGTTCGAATTAAAACCGGAAGGACGTTCGATTTTAGCCTAAATTTTAACTTGCTCCAAATCCAACCAAACAAACCCCATCGCAAAGACCTCGACAGTGTGATTACAATGCAAAAAACGGTGTCAGAATCCGACCCCGTATGCACGAGATTCAGAAATTATAAGTTATCCATAATATTTGAATTAACAACTTTAAACAATTATATAATTACCCCTTAATCTATCTTCTTCCCCAGCCCAAAAATGTGCATAGAGACAAACAAGAAACCCATCTCAAATGACCGTGCACATAACAACTGACACGGAGCACCGCTCCGTAAAACGAAAATCCGACTCCGTCATCCATCTCCCCTTGATGAAGTCAACTCGCCAAGCACCAAAAATCCAACCACGGCCCACCCTATCAAAACGCGACCTGCTAGGTCTCCTTCGTTGTGGCCTAGTCGCGCTCCCTAAATATGGATTGGACATTACCAAACTCCGGCTACAAGTGCTACTCGACATGCCAAAGCCAAACATCCATTGCTCGAACCGATGCCTCAAATTGATAAAATCGCGAACCCTATTTACGCCCAAAATACATCAATCAAAGCCACGACGATCACACGCAACATCGTGAGTATAGGATTAACAAGATTTTTAAAAGTCGTTTCATGATTTTTAGATGATTAAATTTTTAGTTATTGATTATTGAACCCTTCATTTTAAAGAAGAGGCTCGGTTGCAAGGACAAAGGTGGAGGACAAAGATAGAGGGGACAATGCATGAAACAAGGGAAAATGTTTGTAGGCTGATGTTAAGTGTTGGCCTATGATGTTGACCTATGTTTATTTTATTATAATTATCTTTTAAATTTTTCAATAAAACAAACCCGAAACTGCGTTATGTATGTTATATTCCTATTCCGAATGCAATGGAACTTGTTTCAAGACCTAATTCGATCATATGCAGAAGATAGATTTTTGAATCTAGTTATTATATTAAATTTTCGATTAATTTCTATGCGTTTCAATTTCGCACAATCAAACGACACATCTGACCACTATGAAATTCGATGGCATAATATAATTCACTATTACAGATCCAATGAAACTGCTTTCATCGAAATTCGAGACAATGTCCCGAAAGGATAATTTCATAGAATTAAATATTTAATTATCGATATTTATCCAATCTATTTTATATTTGTAGATAAATTCACAAATTGAACTTACCAATATTATTTATTAGTTAAATGGAGTTAAATAAAATTACCAAATTCCAAAATTCAATTATTTTAAATATTTAAAATTAATTAAACATTTAAATCAAACAACCAAAAATTTTGGTCCTTATAATTTTCCACCTAACTTCAAAATTAAAATTCCTTCCTTCAACCAAATTTTCCCACCGAAACTTGCGTTCATTCATATTAACAATCCGTGCGCACATCATCGAGCCACATGATTAATGACTCGTGGAAGGCTTGAACGGTGGAGGAGCAATGTAAAATTAGAGAATTAGCGATCCATGTGATATCATGGCATTATAAATACAAGGTTACTATAGTGAGGAAATATACTTTTTGAACATTCTCTGAATTCCAGACTACCTATATATGCATCTATGCCATTAAAAAAAGTTGGATTAGAAAGAGATATATAAGCAAAGATTTGGAAAGTGGACATAGGATTCTTCGAAATCTGAAAAATGTAAATTTCTGTTCATTTACTTTTTCCGCACTTATTCCTTTTTGTGTTAGAATCATTTTTTTGCTTTTACCTTAATTAGACATAAAATTGGACTTGACATTTTTGTGAACGGTTAGAGTTTAACACCGTAATTACTTTATAACTAATTTAACATCACTTGAGTTTGTTAATTATTGATTATGGAAAGCGTCTAGCACCTTAATTACTTTATAACTAATTTACTGTTGTGAGACAAACAACCTCATTAACGGGTGTGATGTATTTATTCTTCACTCCTAAACAATTTTTAGTCTTAACGTTTATTTAACCATAATTGTTTACTTATTTACAGGATATGTTAACCTCTACGAGTCAAAATATATGGGGGTGTGACTTATTAATAAATATATACATATATAATATAAATTATAAAAAATTCAAATACACACTCTTCTACACCCTATTAAGTAGGACTAGTCTGACCTAAGATCCGATACTAAATGTAATAACCTACCAACTACGACTCCCTGATTCAAGTATAAAATAACGCGGACATCGAAGTCCCTACCGACGATGGATCATTTTGAGGTAAAATATAAAACATATCACATAACTATTAACAATATTCTACACTTTCTAAAATTCAAAACGGAAGGAACGGAATATATTAGTAATCAATAATACAATCCTAGACAAACAAAACAATATAGTATCTAATAGATCCAACTACAACATCTCTCTACTTATAACGTACATGGTATAATGTTTAAAAATAAATGAAATAAAATAGTAGTGTAACATCCCCTATTTTAAGGCCCGAAACTAAGTGCTACGGATGTAGGTGTCATCCACAGTTATTAATTTTCGGTGACAAAATGCGAAAATGTTAATCATTTTGATAATATCGGAAATATATGAATATGGAAACTTTAACATAGTTTTAAAATAAATTTTCACATTTCATTTCACCATAAGATTTCAATTTCATTACATAATCCCAATTCACAAACCACTTTCAAAGAAAAATAATTATTACAACGTATTCCAAGATCGACATATGAAGGTGCCCCTTGGATGATCAGAGTCAAATATTTGGCATTGTATACAAACACAGAGGCAAATAGTTATATAGCTCTTACTAACTAGATTGTCGCCTTTACATCTCTGGAAGTTTATTCGTCTAAAGGAACCTGAAAAACTCTTTCTCTCGATCTACTCAAATGAGTACCCAAGAGTTTAAAGGGAAAGACAAAAAGTCTGGTTTGAATAATAACCTACCATCTCAAACCAACTAGATATCTAATGTGACCATGTTGCTAAGCGAAATGGGTTTACCATAATACAATAACCATATACTATGCACCTGCATCTACAATGGTTACATAACATAATATGGTCGTGATATTCAAAACTGCAATATTTCCTGGATTTCCGATCATAAATTTATCTGACTGTCTGTCTCAATTTATATTTTCTAGGGTTACTATTAACCTATTAGTTTTTATGGGCTGACTAATAACCTGTTCCAATCTTATAGACTACCTTTTCGATTTCATAGCTTTCGTAGGATCACTAAGAACCTATTGGTTACTACCAATAACTTATCATAGTTTTCATGGGATCACTATGAACCAATGGATTCTCCAATAACTTTATTCAACCATAGTTTTCATGGGATCACTATGAATTTATTGAATTCTCAAATAACACCTCTTAAATCGTAGTTTTCATGTGCTAACTATGAACATATTGATCTCTATCAATAACATATCCATACATAGATTTCATGGGATCACTAAAAATCCATTGGCCCCTACCAATAACATTTATCATAACATAGTTTTCATAGGCTAACTAAGAACCTGTCTATCTCAAGTCGATATAAAAGCATAAGGCTTTCTGTCTCTTAAAACTCGAAGACTAAACATGCGGCATCATTAGCATCGATGACAATAATGTCATCGACTCTCATGATTCATAGGCTATCCTCCTATTTAAGACTCGAAGATTAGTTAAAGGCATTGATAAATCTCAACGTCAAATTTAAAAGCGGCATAGAGTAACTCGATGACAAGTTAAAAGCAACTTGTCAAGGCTGATGGCAGTTAAAAAGCATAAGTTAGGCTCGATGGCAGGTTTAAATATTAGGCTCGATAACTAGTTAAAAGCGGCATAGGCTCGATGACCATTGGGTCGATGAGGCTGAAACTCAAATTCATTTAACAAACAATGCGATGTCGAAGTTATAAAGGTCGGTAGCTCATAAAACATATGCGGTGGCATGCCTCTTTGTAAAAAGATGGCACATACACACACCGACAAGCCTATGTCGAGTTCTTTCTCTCTACCTTTATTACCTCGACCTCGACAAGAATCAAACCCAATCCACTTCATTCCAAGCTCATTGACATCATGTGGCATTGGTTTATGTTGTGCCGATGATACTAGGATGTAGTGGGATGTGGCTCGGCATGGCCAGTATCGACATTGGTAAAGTCGTAATTAACTTAAAAGCTGCCCAATTACTATAAAAGATGATACTTTTCACCAACCCTCCATAATTTGTCAAAATACGATTGGTTTCAACAAAGCTTTACAATTTCTTTTCAGGTTTTGCTATCGTTCCAAATTTCTCAAGCCCAAAACATGTGGTAAGCCAACTAATTAGTTTTCTTAATTAATTGTCGATTTACATAATGGGAAAATTCCCATAAATTTTTAAGAATTCTAAAATATTATTTTCTTATCCGTATAAATTTTTCGAGTCGAAAATCATAATTAATTACTTAATTAAATTAAACCCAAATTAAATCCATTTTCCTCTTAGTAAATTCATAAAATATTGATCTTAACTTAGAAAATAATGAAATTAAAAAACCATCTTCAAATTAATCTTTTACATACCATATTAAAAATCCATAGCATTTGAAAGTTGAAAATTATGGTTTTAAACTTAGAACCAAATCATTTAACTTCATAAAATCCTTATGAATTATCACTTACTCAAAACATGGCAAAATCATCATGGCATATCATCAAGACCTCTATACATTCAGTTTTGAAATCTAAATCGAATCAAATTAATCATAACACAATGAAAATGAGATGGAATTAGATTATTATTCATCTTAGTTTGATAATGGATTGAGATTTGAATCTTTTTTTTAAATCTTCTTAGCTAGCTTTTGGAACCTTACTTGATTTCATGCTTTCTTTTCCTTAGGGTTAATGGCCAGCCTTGCTCATTGGATTTCTGATTTATGAAAACATAACTACAATGGAATAAGGGTTTAGGGGTTAAAAGATCTACCTAATCCTATTTTACCCTTTCTCTATTCAATTATATGCTTAAGTTATAAAACAATCTTATGTACTTGTTTGGTTAAGGCTCGACCTTAATTATATTTAAATCTCGATTCTTTTATCACTTTAATCATCATATTATTTTATTTTATTTATCTAATTAAATCTCCTAAATAATGTTATTTAAAATTAAGGGTGTTACAGGCTCCCCTCATTGAATAATTTCGTCCTCAAAATCAAGTATGGACTAAATAATAAGCATATCAACCATGCGAACATCGATAACATTACCTAATAACATATTAGCCCATCTGACTAGCAAACATCAATATATATATATATATATTAAATATAGAATATACCCTCGTAACATATCAGGATAAGTATCTCTAATCTTCTCCTATGTCTCTCAAGTATAGTCTTTCTCGTTGTCGCTCCATTAAACTTTCACCAACTTGACTGTCTTGTTCCTTAACCTCTTCTCATCTCTCGCTACAACACGAACTAGCTTCCTAACAAAAGTCGGATTCGGTTCCACTACTAAATCTTCCAATGCAGTCGGAGTGATAGTAGTCTCCGGATCATGCACATATTCCCTAAGATGAGAGACACGAAATACATTATGGATACCTGTCAAACAACTTAGGAACTCTACTTGATATGCGAGCTTTCTGATTCTAGGAACAGTTTAACATGTCATGGTGCTAACTTTCAGGTCTTACCGAATCTCACTACAACTTTCATCGATGATACCTTAATGAAGACTCTGTCTCTAATTGAGAACTCTAGATTTTTACGCTTTCTGTCCGTGTAACTTTTCTGCCTAGACTGAGCTTCTCTCATCCTACCTCGGATTAACTTAATTTTATCTGTTGATTTTCTCACCAAATCTGACCTAATACTAACTTGCCTTCGGTTTCCAACCAACATGTTGGTGACTTGCACGGCCTTCCATACAAAGCTTCGAAAGGAGCCATTTCTCTACTAGTCAAATAACTATTATTAAAGGAAATCTCAAGCAAGTGGGGGTGGTCTTCACATGATCCAAAAAAATCTAGTACGCAAGCTCTCAACAAATCCTCGATTACTTTATTGGCTCTCTCTGTCTGCCTATCTCTCTGAGGGTGATAAGCGGTACTCATCATAAGCTTGGCACCTAACCTTCCTGTAGACTGTTCTAGAACTCACTAGTAAACAATGTATCTCTTTCACTGACTATACCATTAGGAATCTTATGCAGTCTAACTATGTTCATTATAAGTAACTTAGCCAAAACAGATGCCGTCCTAGATGACTCAACGGGAGTGAAATGGGCGCTCTTGGTAAATCTATCTGCTATGACCTATATACTCTCATTTTTTCGATTTGACCATGGAAACCTGTCAATGAAATCCATGAATATCAAATTCCATTTCCAAACTGGTATACCTAAAGGCTGAAGCAACCCACTCGAACATTTGATGTTCGGTTTTACTTGTTGGCAACTCAAACATTGCTTTGTCCATAAGTCAACGTCCCTCTTATATCTTCCTAGAAGAAACTTCTCTTCATATCCAAATACATCTTGGTTCCTCTAATATGAATTATAAATTTCGATCGATAATATTCCCTCTGAACTTCTTTCCCTAGGTCCCTGACATTCGGAACACACAATCGTCCCTTCTTCCTCAACCACCCCTTTTGGTCGAGTCTAAAATATTTTAGATCAACAATCTTAGTTTTAATCTCAAGTATTCTAATCTTTTCGGCCAACAATTGATCATCTCTCTATTTATAAGAAATCCTTTCGATCAAAACTGGTCGAACTTCCAAATAGGATGAATGGCGATACTCTAACTTGAACTAGCAGTCGATCTTAATTGCACATTATACGTAGTCAATGCCTCAAGATCCTTCCATTCTACCAGCATAGATATACATTCTGATGTTTTCTGCTAAGAGCAATGACTACCTTATTTCCTTTTCCCAGTGTATACTCTATACCAAATCATAAGTTGATAAAAACTCAAGCGACCTCTATTGTCTCATGTTCAACTCCTTCTAAGAGAACAAATACCTTAAAGACTTATGATCCATGTACAACTCAACTCGTTCTCCTAAAAGAAAATATCTCCACACTTTTAATGCGAAGATCACCGCTGCGAATTCTTAATCATGGGTCAGATATCTTACTTCATGCAGTCTGAGCTATCAAAAAGCATAGGCAAAATTACCTTACCTTCTGCATCAATATGGCTCCTAATCCAGTCCTATATGCATATGTATACACTATTAACCCATAATTACCATCTGGCACAACTAACACCGGTGCATTGGTCAACAAATACATTAACTTAAGGTATGCTTTTTAGCATATGCCGGACCAAATAACCTTAACGTCCTTTCTAGTTAGCTTAGTCAGGAGTGCTGCTATGTGTGAAAAATCCTTGATAAATCTCCGGTAATATCCAGCCAATCCAAGAAAACTTCTTATCTTGGTCACTGCCTTGGGTCTCTTCCAGCTATTAACTGCTTCGATTATAGCTGGATCAACTGATAATCCTACTCCTGAGACTATACGGCCAAGAAACTTTACTTCTTTCTTCTAGAATTGACACTTTAGAAACTTCACTTTTAGCTGATGTTGTCTCAGCGTCTTTAACACTATTCCAAGATGAATTCATGCACTCTTTCATCCTTAGAATATATCAAAATGTCATCTATGAACACCAATATGAACCTATCTAAGTGCTCTCGAAACATCCGGTTCATCAAATTTACGAAGAAAGCTAGCGCATTCGTTAGCCCGAATGGCATTACTAACCACTCGTACTAACCATATCTCGTTGGAAACATCGTATAAGGAATATTGTCCTCCGCCACTCTTAGCTGTTTGAACTCTATAGCCAAATCCAATCGAGAAAACACTTTGGCTCTACTCAGTTGATCGAATAAGTCATTGATTCTCGAAAAAGGGTACCTATTCTTGAGCGTCTTCTTATTCAACTTAGGATGATCGATACACAACCTTAACAACCAATCCAGTTTCTTAATGAACACCACGGCTGCTTCCCAAGGCGAACTGCTTGGTCTGATAAAGTTCTTTCCTTCTAAGTCCACTAGCGGTACCTTTATCTTCTTCATCTTGGTAGGTGCCATCCTGCTAGGTGATCTACTTACGGGTTCTGCTCCTGGCACAAGATCTATTCAAAATTTGATAGCTCGTTTCGATGGTAGTCGAATGACTAATTCAAAAACATCTACAAACTCTCTTGCTAGAAACCTTATTTAAATCTTCTTCTACTTCCATAGCACCCAACAAGGCACTAACATTCAAATCCGAATTCTCCACCGAGTATATGGTTCGACTATGACTATTAGGATGTTTTAATGATATTTCCCTATCCTGGCAAAATATTCTAGCATCATATCTATCTAACCAATCCATACCCAATATGATCCCAAAGCCTAAGAAATCAAAGACATACAAACTGTAAGCAAATTTATGACCTTACAAATCAATTTCAAACTGGTCACATCTCACCCTAGAGTTGCATACCCTCCTATCAGATTCTCAAACCTCAAGGAAGAAATAGGTATGAAGGTTCTAAGCATAATTTATCTACCAGACACTAAGATATAAATGAATGCGATGCACTAATATCAAATAGTATCCTAACTGGTATACCGTGGATCAAAAGCATACCCTCCATCATAGGTTTTCCCTTCTTAGTTATTGTTGGTCTAAAGGATGATGGCTCCAAAGCAAAAACTTTTTCCTTGTCCATTCTGACTAGTTGTGGACACTGATTCCTATAGTTCCCCATCTAGTCACAGTTGAAGCATTTCACTCACTTCTTATCAGCAACTTTCTTCCCTTTACCAAACCGGCACTCATGAGCAAAATGTCCTTTCTTATCACACTTGTAGCAAACCAGATTAGCCTTATCTTTCTTGGCAGCTCCTCCTTTCTAAGCTCCATTCTTCTTAAAGAACTTTCTCTTCTTACCTTGAGAATCTTGAGTTCCACCCTACTTCTCTTTTCCAAAAGTAGAAAGCATCTCTTAATTTTCTATTGACATTTCCACTACAACGTTGCTCGGGTCTCAGAGATGCGGCATAATCGCCCCAGTAATCTCTGGCTTCAATCCCCGAATAAACTTTCATTCATGTTAATGACGGTGTCAATGGTAGCATATCCATATCTGGATAACTCACAAATTTAGTGGCATACTCAATCACCAACATTGCTCCTTGCTCCAAGTCCATAAACTTCCTGAGCAAAGCAAACTTAGCAACTTCAGATAGAAATATGTCCTTGAATCTCTTTCAGAAATCTGCCTTAGTTAACTCTTCCTCTAGCATACCCATGGTAACTCTATTCTACCAAAACAATGTTGCTCCTTGCAATTACCTCAAAGTTAATCCCCTTTTATGCTCATCATCCAAACCAAGATCAGCGAAAATTCTCTCACAATGCAATGGCCAATTCACCACTTTTACACCATCCTCTATTCCAAGAAAGGCTTTCTACCCAAACTAGTATAATCCCTGCTCAACTTGGCATAATTATTGCTAGTGCCAAGGGATTTGCTCCTCCTGCATTTATAGCATTACCTCTAATTACTCTTGCACCTGCTCCACCTTGCATCAAGTTAATGAAGAACGGATACATCATCCTCATATCTTCTGACGGGGTTCCAGTATCTACATTGGCGTTTGCGTTTTAATTAGTATTTTCCTATCGACCTTGGTTTCTCCTAGTATTAGGTCGAGCATTTCCGTTAGATATGGTGCTTCCTCTACTTAGATTCACTCTTCTGTTTCCTACTTCCATACCTTTCTTTCTCATAAATCTGCATAAAAGCCTGAGAAAGATATAAAAGAACGGTATAAGAGAGAGGAGAATAGTCATATATAGAAAAATACAAGTACGTTATTATAATGTTATCCCAAATCCCAATCTTATTTTTTGATTCACAGGATCATGTTTTTAAAAACATGTAGTTTTAAATTTCTTTTAAGTTTTACATAAATCTATGCCTGATACCAAACTGTAACATTCTCCATTTTGAGGCTCAAAACTAAGTGCTACGGATGCTGCAGTCATCCACGGTTATTATTTTGCGATGAAAAAATGATGCTATATTAATCATTTTGATAATACCCTAAACATATGAATATGGAAAATTCAATATAATTTTAAAATAAAATTTCTCATTTCATTTCACCATTGCTTTTCAATTTCATTACATAATCCCAATTTGCAAACCACATTCAAAGAAAATATAATTATTACAGCATATTCCAAGAGCAACATATGAAGATGCCCCTTGGATGATCAGAGTCAAATATTTAGCATTTAATACAAGCTGTTATTACAACACAAAAGCAGAATGAAAATATAGCAGAAATAGTTATATAGCTCCTACTAGCTAGATCGCCTCCTTCACGTCTCCGGAAGCTTATTTGTCTAAAGGGAACCTATAAAACCACTACTCTCTATCCACTCAAATGAGTACTTGAGAGTTAAAGAGGAAATATAAAAACTTCTGATCAGACAAAAAGTCTGGTGTGGATAATAAACTGCCATCTCGGACCAACTAGATATCTAGTGAGACAACGCCGCTAAGCAAAACGGGTTTTTCCCTTACTGGTACCTTAACCGTAATATAATAATCATATACTGTGCACCTGTGTCCATAATGGTTAAAACATAACATAATACGATGATATTTAAAACTACAATATGCCCTGGTTCTCTGATCCCAAACATATCTGACATCTTAGTTTATAGTTTGTAGGGATACTATTAACGTATTAGTTTTTATGGGCTGACTAATAATATGTTCCAATATTGCAGACTATCTGTCGGATTTAATAGTTTTCATGGGATTATTAAAAACCTATTGGTTACTACAAATAACTTTATCCAATCATAGTTTCATGGGATCACAATGAACCTATTGGATTCTGCAATAAATTCTCTCAAATCATAGTTTTCATGGGCTAACTATGAACCTATTCATCTCTATCAATAACATATTCAGAATATAGTTTTCATGGGATCGCTAAGAAGCTATTGGCACATGCCAATAACATTTCTTATAACATGGTTGTAATGGGCTAACTAGGAACTTGTCTAACTCGGTAATCTTTTGATCGGTTATGGGAATCCTATATTATGGTCTACCTAACCTCCTGGATGTAATTCTACTCATACATGAGTCAATTCAGTTTGCATTCACTGATGGGTCAAACTATCTTGTTATTCTGCCCTTAACACCCCAAAATACAGTTATGGGTCAACAATGAACTAAATATGATAAAATAGCATTTATAATGACTGATCAAATGCACACAGTAATATGAACATCCATGGTTTGCTCCTTGTAATATTTTCTTAATAAAATATGGTTGATACCCTTAACCTCCAAAATTAGCAAAGAAATCATCTTTTCATATTAATGCCATTTTAGAAAACCCAATTTATATTGACATGTACTTAATTGAAAATGATATAAGGTTTATTGCTTTCAAAACACCTTAGTGTAACCAACGTCTACATCATCTCATGTTGATATAAAAGCATAAGGCTTTCTGCCTCTCAAAACTCGAAGACTAAACATGCGGCATCATGAGCCTCGATGATAATAATGTCGTCGACTCTTCTGCTGCATCGGTTATCCACCTATTCAAGACTTTAAGATTAGTTAAAGGAATTGATAGAGCTCGATATAAATTTTAAAAGTGGTATACGATAACTCGATGACAAGTTAAAAACGGCCTGTCAAGACTCGATGATAATAAAAAAAGCATGGATTAGGCTCGATGACAAGTTAAAGTATTAGGCTCGGCAACTAGTTAAAAGTGGCATAGTCTCAATGACCATTAGGTCAACGAGGCTAAAACTCGAAGTCATTTAACAAACGATGCAACGTAAAAGCTATAAAGGTTGGCAGCTCATAAATATATGCAGTGACATGCCTCTTTGTAAAAACATGGCACTTATGCGCATTGACATGCCCATGTTGAGTCCTTTCTCTTTACCTTTATTACCTTGGCCTCGACAAAGCTCAAACCCAATCCACTTCACGCTAAGCTCATTGACATCATGCGGTATTGGTTTGTGCTGCATCGATGACACTGGGATGTAGTAGGATGTAGCTTGACATGGTAAGCTGAACTTAACTTCCCAATTACTATAAAAGGATAATATTTTTCACCAACCCTCCATAATTTTTCAAAATATGATTGGCTCCAACAAAGCTTTACAATTTCTTTTAAGATTTTGTTGCCATGTAAATTTCTCAAATCCGAAACATGTGTTAAACCAACTAATTAATTTTCGTAATTACTTATCCATTTACATGTTTGTCCAATATAATTAACTCAATAATATGAAATCACATGGGAAAATTCTAAAAAATTCCCAAGAATTCTGAAATACTATTTTCTTCTGCATATAAATTTTTCGGGTCGAAAATCATCCTTTAATTATTTAATTAAATTAAACCTGAACTAAATCCATTTCCTCCTTAGCAAATTCATAAAATATTGATGTTAACTTTGAAAATTATGAAATTAAAAAATCATCTCCAAATTAACCTTTTACACGTCATATCAAAAATTCATAGCATTTTGAGATCGAAAACTATGGTTTTAACCTTGAAACCGAATTATTTAACTTCATTAAATCCTAATAAATTATCACTTATTCATAACATGGCGAACTCATCATGGAAAATCATCAAGACCTCTATTCATTCGATTTTAGATCTAAACTGAATCAAGTCAATCATAAAACAATGAAAATGAGATGGAGTTAGATTATTATCCATCTTGGTTTGATAATGGATTGAGATTTGAATCTTGCTTTTAAATATTCTTAGTTAACTCTTGAAACCCTACTTGATTTTATGTTCTCTTCTCCTTAGGGATAATGGCTAGCCTTAGCTCTTTAGATTTTTGATTTATGAATATATGAATAGAATGGAATAAAGGTTTAGGCGTTATGAGATCTACCTATTCCTATTTTGCTCTTTCCCTATTCAACTATATGCTTAAGTTATAAAACAATCTTATATGCTTATTTGGTTAAGGCTCGACCTTAATTATATTCGAATCTCAATTCCCTTATCACTCTAGTCATCATATTATTTTATTTTATTTATCTAATTTAATCTCCTGAATAATGTTATTTAAAATTAGGGGTGTTACAAGTAGACAATTTATAACTAAATGTGCATCTCCATCTTACCATCGCCTACAAGTCACCATCAGTCCTCTCATCGAGCTATCAAAATATAACTAAAGAAAAGAAAATAATAAAAGGAGTTAGACATACGTCTAGTGAGTGAAACAACAGCTATGCTCAAAAACCATACCTTAATCCATGTCACTTACGTCCAACAAGTCAGCTAAACACAATATAATGCTATAATGACGTCGTATGCTAAGGTATCTCTAAATTTTATCCTATATTTAATCATATGTACATGATTTAATCTAAAGACCCAACTTTCATGCCTAAAACTCATATGACTCACTATTGAGGAACTATATGTCTTAGCCCTCTATCGCAAAATCGTATATGACTTGTTACTAAAGATCTACATGTCCTAGCTCACTATTACCAAATCGTATGTGACTCGCTACTAATCTACATATCTTAGCCCGCTATCACCAAATCGTATGTGACTTGCTACTAAAGATCTATGTGTCTCAGCCTGTTATCACAGGATCATATATAAACTATTGAGTACAAAATCCTAATCAACTAAACCACAAATATGACACTATTGGGCTCAAAGTTCTAACTCACCATCGCTAACCGTCACTAGCCTCAGTGATGTGCACCTGACGCCTACCATATGCCACGCTATTGAGCTCAAAGTCTCAATGCACATGGCCCATACACGAAATAGTCATGAAAATCGCAGATGACTATTAAGGTCAAGTTCATATTAGACATTCGCCAAATCGTCTGTGCTACTTATGGGATTAAGTCCAAAGCTTGTCATTGCCCCCACCATTTATGAAGCTACTAGATCAAGCCCAAACCTATAAGTATAAATATGTATAATGAACCTGACATAAAAGGACACTTTTCTGAATCATCTCAAAACATAGTAAAATACATATTAAAATGTTCCTCGTCTTACCACGATCCTGATGTTGCGAACTGCGCATGACTATTATTGCAAAATTCCCCAAAGCCACAAAGAACGACTAAAAAATAACATAAAACTAGAGTTCAAATATTTACTTTAGTGGAGCGAGAGAGGTCACGAGCCAAATGAATTTCAACATCAAGCGCATTCTTAGACGCTTTTTCATTGGCTAAATAATCCAAATCAACTTGAATAGTAGTTAAGGAACCTATCATATTGTATCCTTAACCCATAACTTGCGACAATGCTCTCGGGCAACTATTACAACTGTATGGTTGGTTAGAAATTTGAAGCTCACCTCTGCCTATGGATCGTTAAGGCATTCCACAAAGAATTGTCTTTTAACTTGAACATATATCTAGTGGAGAATATTAGAGGTGGAACTCTCAGCATATTTGATTGTTTGGGCCAGTTTCTTCGTCAGTTACTTCTGCTCCTCCTTTGTCGACACAAGATTACTCAGCCTTTATCGCGCGAGCCTTAATCTTCAAATATTTCACCTTAAGCTCTTCAAGCTCCTTCTTGCACCCATCTTCCCTTTTTTGCCCGCGTTTGATTTCCCCTTAAGCTTTTGAGTTTTAGCTAACGAAATTGTCAATGCTAGTTCGACGGACTCAACCTGACAATGCAATTTCATGGCTAAAGCATAAGCTAGTGTGAAACGAATAAGTGGATAAGTAATTGTTGGACTGATGTACATTAAAAATTATCTTCAAATGGAAAATCTGAATATTACATAAGATCAGCTCAAATGGAGACATTGGAAAACTTCGACAAAAGGAGGCTCTTTAACCGAAAGAAGCAATAAAGAAAAGAGGGTAGAATCAAGGGTCGAGATATTGTCAATCACAAGTTGTCCTACCTACTCATCTAAAGTAGAAAAGAAACTCTTGATGAGGCAAAAAAATTTGAGAAGCAGGGAGCGTATTGCGGGGAGGCACTGCCATGACAGGGATGTCAATAGGAAGAGGAGGAGGAAGAAGGGTAGAACCGTCCATGTATAGCCCCTCTCCAACTCCAACCCTTTTCTTTTTAGTTGGTTTCTTGGGTATGAAAGTTTCTAAGAGCTCAAATATGTTACCCATGTAATTCAATCGATGAAACCTTTAAAGATGTGTATAATGTCAAACAAAAGAAACTTAAAGGAAAACGACCATTTATCAGGCACACATATGAACAAGCATGTATGCTAACTTGTGTACATTAACGTATTCATACAAATAATAAATATACCATATAGCGTAGAGGTGAGGAAATTATAAGCGGACACTGAACGAAAAAAGTTACAATGTGAGTCTATGAAGCCATATTTGTGCACGAATGCTTTAGTAAAAACATTGGAACTCCATGAATATCCTTGTCGAGATTAATTATATTGGTCATGCGCATTGAAACGAGTCTCGTTCCTCACTAAGAAAGCTAGGGCGTTTGATTAAAAAAGGAGAGATAAGAGAAGGAAAGAATGAGAGAAAGAGCATATAAGCCAACGCAGCTTAACATCAATAGCCATAATGAAAAACAAAACAATAAAACGGTGATAATAATACCACGAGATCTAAAAGAAAGAATAAAACCATCATGATTTGAAATATGGAAAAATTGATCAGCTTATCTTTGAGTCTTATAAAGGTGGACGTGAGCAGATAATAAGAAACGGCAGATGGTTGAATGAGAGATAGGTTGATGGTAGCTAACCATTTCCTAATGATAAGGTGGGGTGGAAGATAGAGCCCATTTCGAATATTTTCTAATATTATCAAAAAAATCCTTTTGGAGGCATGTTAATGCGGCCAAAGGATGAAGGAACCCTAACCTATAAATCCAAATGGTCCAAAATCCCTTATGCTTGGCCTTCTTCATGGATGGTTGAAGTCATTTCGATGGAAGAAGTTGAGCCATGGCCGAAAGTGCTCGGAGGATTGTCTTGAGCCATGAGTAACTAAAAGAGAAAACGAATACAATGAGTTGATGTTCTTAAAGTATCTAATAAAAGGGGAAAAATGTGTATGTAAAAAAAGGAGGAAGTGACTAATCAATCATAAACAATCCATCAAATCAATCCAACTAAAGCGTAAATAAAAAAAACAAGTTAATCTAAAATACCGAATCAAACGAACAACCCATATAGACATTTGCCCGGACACGTACAAAGTGTGCTAACAAATAACAATAAATAAAAAAACATGGGAGGGCAATAGAAAAAAGGGTCTAAACTATGATTCGAACGATATGAGAATCGAACGAAACTATCTTTATTTTGAAATATACATATTTTTTAGTTTTTTTACGAAATAAGCTAAAATTATACAAAAACCGAGATAAAAAATGAATTCAACATAATTTTGGAATAAGTAAAGAACAAATATAAGTTTGTTGATACTTCAGATGGAAAAGACTTACGAAAACAAAAAATACATGCAATTTCATATTTATATAATAACGATATTTCAGAAATTTTATGATCAAATCAAATAAATGTAAATGTATTGCTACCATTATGTAAAATCATAGAAAATTTAATAGAAATGTAATAAGAAAAGTAAATTTGATTAAAACAAGGATTTAAAAGAATTTTTTTCACAGACATTCAATTTTGGCTATGAATCCTGTACATTACGTTCGTAGCGTTTTTTTGGACGATTTTTATAGATAACACTTTGAAGTCGAAGTTAGTATGAAGAAGTTGCGGGCAATGGAATATTTAATATACACACACATATATAAATATATATTGGTCTACCCTTGGAATGGCATGGTCTACCAGCATAGGTTGACCATGCAATGTGAAAAAGCATAAAATTAGAGTGTTGCGTAGACAGTTTGATCGTTCCTTTGTGCCTAAGTTTTTGATGAGCATGCGTGATGTTAGTAAAATATTCCTTAGCTCAAATAAGTGCCCTGCATTCTTTTCTAATTCCTATAAATTCAAGCCTAACCTAACTCTAAAATCTTCCTATAAATTCAAGCCTAACCTAACTCTAAAATCAACATAACAATTCACTGTAACGAAACTCTGCCTAATTTTAACCTCTCCTCTAAACCTAAAACTCTCCAAAAATACAACTAAAATTAACCTAAAAGAACACTAGCAATTGGATCCAGATGGAGCAATCGAAGCTAGCGTATAAAGAGGCATTTCTTAAGCAAAGCAAATAGAAAGAGCTTAGGCATGAGGTGAGTGGGAACAACTTTAATAAGAAGATTATTACAGCTAGATTCAAACTATTGTAATTGATTTAGGGTGTTAGAAACCTAATTTAAAATATGTAAAATCCTAAACTGAAATATCTAACTTAGGTTAGAGTTGAAATCACCATAAACGGTTAGACTCTATATTGATGATAGCATTCCCTTTCTTATTATCAAATTGTAAAACCTTAAATATTAGTAAATTCTAAATCTGAAAACCCTAAATTGGAAAATTTGAGTTGAAAAACATGGACCAGTCGAATTAGACATTAGGGATCATCGAAAATAGTTAAAAACATGGATTAAAATCGATATTAAAAACGCAGAAAAATCCTAATTTCAGCCTAAGACCGGTAGACCCAAGAACCATAGCAGTCGACCGGTAGCGGTTAACCAATTAGGTCTAGCGGTCGCCCGTTCGAGATGTAAAATGCATAAATTGAACCTTAGCCTAGGGCCTTGTTAAGAATAAAAACTATATAATTTCAAATAAAAATTACATAAATATAAATTGTTTGTTTGAGTCTATTTAGGTCTAAATGTATATGCTAGAGATAGTAGGGAAGTTAGTTCCCTTTAGAGGACACTAGGTCATTGTGGTATTGGGTAAAAGTAAGTTACCCAATTGAGAGTCTAGTGATCGACTAGGGTGATATGTTTTCGCAACTTAGGCCCGGTACTAACCGGAGTTCATATATGCTCAGCTTACATGATGTGATATAGGTGGACACCAGTGCTGTATAATAAGTGGTAGGATAGGATGAAGAGGCTCGGTACTAATGGGAGCTCACTTATGAACGGATTACGCGACGTGATATAGGTGGGCATCGGTGTTGTACGATAAGAGGAAATAAAAGATGAAGAGGCCTGGTACTAACGGGGGTTCTTGTATGCACAACTTACACAACATGATACAAGTGGACACCGACGCAGTACAATAAGAGGCATTTGGCACTATGATTGAGAGATGAACACGGGTTTATGCAATGAGACACAGCGACAAGAGTGCATTTTAGGTTCTCCCTCTCTAGGCGTAATGATGGTTTATGGATATTCATGGGAAAGTAGTTCCCACATTAGTATTAGTGGAAAAATGGGGTTTCCACAGTAGCCTCGAATGGTGATTTCTTGTTGGATAGATCTAGGAGCGATTAATCGGCCGTTGGTTTGAGATTCGATCCATTGTTCGACCCTTATGTTAAGGAGAACCCTTAGGTAATGGACCTTAGGAATTCACAAACACCTATAGCACAATCTATGTCATCTAGAATAGTTTTGAAGTTAACTACATACGATTATCGCACATTAAACTTATACTCATTCACCAGACTTTTGTTTGACCTATCCCTTTTTTCATTTTTTCCACCATGGGAGGACAGATTAGAGATTGATTGGGCATAGTACGTAGAGAAAGGAGCTTCATGTTGGAGTTCTTGTATTATTTATTGTTCATTATGTAGTTATCTATTGTAAATGTTATCGAACTTATATCATAATTTGGAAAAGGTGTCTATGTAAATCAAGTATTTGGAGAATGTTCTTCTGAAAGTCTATTTTATGTACATATATATTAATTCCTTCCGCTGTGAGATCTAAATCTCTTAGAACTTACCTTTATAATTATGCTTTCTAATGTTTAAAATCCCAACAGCTCTTATTTCTTGGCATGACGTGAATCTAAAAGTTAATTATGCTTTGGATCATTGTGTCGGGAGATGCAGGTTATTACATTTAGTATTAGAGCTTAAATTTAAGATTTCTTAAGATTTAGGCATGTATTAAGCGAGCGTGTTTGAAAAGTTTTTGTGAAAAAAGGGGGTTTTCAAAAGTTTTTTCCAAAAAAATTTCCAAAAAGTTTTTGAAAATTGGTTTAAGAATATACACGTACATATATAAAGATAAAAACTTCAATAAAATTTCCAAAGATTTTATCTATATATCAAAATTCTTTTATTCGTGTCTGTACTAGCTACGAGAAAGTTGAAAATAATCCCCAATCACAAATAGTAAGAATGAGTATAAGTTTTAGAGGAATGGCTCGGAGAAGACAGCTAGGATTCTGAGCATAAGCATCCCTATATGGTTCCATTGGTATCCATAAGCAAGGAGATAAGATGAACCGAATATGACTAGGAGAGTGTAGTTATGATTTTCTAATATGCGTATTAATACACAACAATCTATACATGTGGCACATATGGTAGTTGTTTGCATATCCCTTATTTAAGCAAACAATTGTGGGTAGAATATATGATAAGGTTAGAACAATTAAGGTGTAAAGATAAACCTTACATGATTATAATGGTTTGCCCCAAAAAAAGGGTTAGTAGAGGTTTTCTACACCAGTTAGCAATGGGAAATAAATTATGTAATTAAGGGTGAACGAAGAAGATTGGTACGATGAGACCCATGTAATAGAAATATGACGTTGACAGTATAAAGGAAACATGGAAGAGGACTTTACAAACCTAAGGCAAATTTCCTCAGCTAAAGTAGAAACCCTGTTTTCATATTGGTAATGGTTGCAAGAACTCATGTTTACTTAAAGGTATGCCTAGATTATTTCTGTATTAAAGTTGGACACTGTATTGAAAAATAGACTTGATGTAACCATCTTTAAAGAGAAAGACATGAGCTTTATGCACTTAAAGCAACGATAGGTATATGAGCTTAGGTAATTAAGTTGTTTATAAACCAATGAAAATGTTATTAAAAAAGGGAAACGGTAGATATCTGATATTTTAAACAGACAAAAATTTTGGTTTATGATTTTATACAAAATTGTTAGATAAACTTTATGGAACTTGTTTAAAATGTAAGAATTAAAGAATTAGTGAAAAGATATTTTTTCAATAACTATTTTAAAGCTTTTGTGTTGTTTTTGGGCACATTATTCTTACCTCAATGTGCACTTTCCTTTTAATAATGGAACCTTTGAAAAGTATGCAAGCCTAATTTTTTAACTCCTTTTGTAAATAAGAAAAGGTTATGTATTCAAAAATATTTTATAAATGTTTCTGTTATATGCTAAAATAATAATAATAAGTTGAAATTACTATATTATCTCTAAAAATAAGCTATTGTGAAAATTCCTTATTTATGAAAGGAAATTTTATAAAGGTGTGTTTTCATACACATTTTACTATAAGTTCATCATTATTAGCAATTTAACCAAAGAAAATGTTATGACCCTAGTAAAAAGAAAATATTTGTTAAAAATAAAAGAGGGAGTTTTAAAAAACTTACTAGTATCATGGAAATGGTAAAATCAATGGTTTGATTTAAAAAGGTAAAATGAAAATATTATGACTAACGCTTAGAACTTAAAAGGAAGGGAATGAATTGGAGTTGGAAAATAGGATTAACTAGCCCACTACGACAGAAGTGACTATGGAATTGGGAAGCACTAAAATGGATGGGATAGAAATAAGTAGTAACATATGAATGTAGTAACCTTTTCAATCATTGGTTGAATTGGAAGGACATGGTACTAGATCGTACTTCCTGAAGTAGTGAAAGGTGAGCATCACCTTGTGTTTCTCCACCCAAGTATGGTTTTGAATTTTAGAATCTTTTATGTAAAGAAGATTGAAAAGCATTATTTAGGTAAGCCCATTTAGAACAAGAAAAGAGTAAGTCAAGATGTTTTAGATGTATCAAAGAATACTACTGTTAACAAGAAATTTTATCAATACCCCAAAGTTGAGTTAAAGATCAAGGTTAATCCCTTTTTGGTTTTTCTTGGATAAACAAAGAAAGGCACAATGTGTATGTCCTCTTTAATTTTCCTTTTGAATAGGTTACTTTAGTGTGAACTTGTTAGTACAACCTTCTGATCCAGTCGAAACGGCTAGTTCTTTACTTAACAACCTTTCGAGCCTGTTGGGATGATATGGATGTCCCTTCGAATGCCTTTCGAAGCTAGTATAAAGCACAAGAAGACAACCCTGAGAATCCAAGATTAAGACTCGATTTAGTAGGCTTCGACCTTGTCCAAAGCTAGGTTGATTGGTGGTCAAGACTTGGATTAGGAATCTGGGATTGAGGTTTTGATGTCGAAAGCAGTATCCTTAAGTGTCTTGGCTTGGATTGGGAATCAAAGGCCAAAGTGAGTTGGTATGGGGTTTCGACCTGGCCAAAAGTAGAAGTCTTTGGAAAGGTGGCCTGGAACCAATAGCTTGTATTACTTGAGAATATTTGGGTTTTGGCCTAGTCGGATGAGACCCTTCAATACAGTCAATACCTTTAACACAAGGTTAGACCAGATAAAAGCTTGAGAAATAATTAAGTAATTAGAAATACCGTAGACTTCCCTTTCTCAACTCAAAGAAGATTTATTAGTTGATTTCCCTAGTTCGATTTATAAATTAGGGTTTACAAGTTTTTGGATTAAGATATACAAGTTTTGAATTCTGATCCCTAAAACATGACCGTTTGGGTCTTATTTATAAATGTGGGCAGCATCTTTAATCCCAATGCTTTCATCTTGGTCGAAAGGTGGCTGTTGTATTCACTCTAATATGCCTCCGCCTTTGTAGAAAGTAATGGTTGCGCATTTCTCCTCTATGTTGCTTTGTAAAAGCTCTCGACTCTGTTGATTGGCTTTATTCAGTGGTTTCAAAGATGTTGAGAAGCTGGTGGTTTCGATGTTGTTGGTTGCTTCTAAACTCTCGCATGTGACTTGATGCGGAACCTCCATGGACAATAATGGCATCGACCGGTTCGAGAGGCTTGGTTTAACTTTCGAAAGGGTTGTTCAGGCCAATACAAGCTTTCGAGTGGTTTGAGTGAAGGCAAAACCATTGGTTCTGAAAGGTTTAATGCATATTTGAAGAGTTATCTTTCATTATCTTCAAAAGGTGTTATTTTGACTCATTCGAAAGGTCTTCATGCATATGGAATTACCTACTTCGAAAGGTGATAGCTGAAGTGGAAGGGTGCTTTCGACCCTTTCGACCCCTTCGAAAGTTCTGAAGCTCTTGGACTTTGGCCGTAGCATCCCTTCAACTCGTTCGAAAGGTCTAGCTAGAGCCTTTTCCGTTTGTTCATCTGCTCAAACTGGTTTCGAATAAGTCGAAAGGAACTTTAGGTAGTAACATTTGATCCCCCCACGAAGGGATGCACTTGACTTTCCAAGTCAACTGTGTCAAAACCTAGAAACTTCCCTCCTTTTAGCATTCCCGCGTGAATCTGGACCGTTTACTTAAATTTGATCTATTGGCTTGTAGTCCTTGATGACTTTTCTTATAAAGTATGCTCTTTCCTTTTCTTCTTCACTTATCTGCAATCAAATTTCAAGTAAAAGTAAAGGAATTCTAAAATCCTCAAATTATCTTCTTCCTCAATCAAAGAAGAAACGTAAGTTAGAATCATTTTTTCTCTCTTCTAATCCCTCTGCCTTTTTATTTCAGGATGAATTCCAATCAATTTGTTTTATGAATCTCGCAATGTGGATTTTGAGTTAATAAAAACTTAAAGTGATTATTGTGTTGCTAGTTATCACTTAGGATCGTGTAATATGGAATGTATTATAATCTAAATGCGGAAACAGATAATAACAGTAAAGTAAATAAGAATAAGCACACCATGAGTTTTTATACTGGTTCGAACTTTCCGTTCTACATCCAGTCCTAGACTTCCCTCTGGAATTTCTCATAATAACCCGTCACTTAACCCGGAGGAATAGGTATACAACACCTGAGCAACCGATCAGGATTTTTCCGCCTCTAACAACCGAAAGAGGACTTTACCCGCCCGAACAACCGAACATGACTTCAACGGCTTCAGTAAAATTGCTTTGATATTTTTTGTTCTTGATAATACTGATTTGTCTTTAATAGTACAACCTTCCTATAATGTTTTCCTCAAGTATATATGTGTGTGTGTGTGTAAAGATTTAGAAAGGAGAATATTGCTTTGAATCGAAGAATAAGTTAATTGATTCAGAGATTCAAACAATATATGTAAATTGTGATTGCTTTTCAGAATGCAGGGATAGTGGAGAATATGATCAGAAAATAAAATGAAATTTGGTGATTTGTGAAGTGAATATTATGTGTTTATATAGTAGATAAACAGATGCAACCATTCACGAAGAGTTCTGACCAAAAGAAGCATCCATAACTCTTCAATTTAGATCACATCTCTTGGCAAATGGAAATGCCTGTTTAGAAAAATAGCCGTTGGAAAAGTTCAATCGACTGACCCAAAACGACCAGTCAGCTGAAAATTCAAAGTTGGTGCAAAACAGAGTGTTTCTATGCAACTGAGCAGGTTCAGTCGACTGACCTGACTGTCAGTGCATAGTTCACATATATTTTAAAGAATTTGAAGCTTAAAACAACTTTGATTTGTGCGGACTACTTGAGGATAGATTTTAACAATTCCAAGAGTAAAAACTTCGACAATTAAATATACTATACTCAGGTTTTGTAGTCTTGTCTCCTTTGTAGTTTTAACAGCATATTTCTTTCTCTTTTTATCATTTGTCCATATAGTCTCATTCACTGATTTGTTTAAGCTCTTTGTCATGAATCAAAACTTATGATTCAATATTCTCCCTCTTTTTGATTGATGACAACCTATTACAGATGATACTATATTTTGAGAAATATATAACGGGAGTTATATATATCTCCTCCTGAATATCTGGTGACATGTTTTATCCTGCAAGAAATGGTTAGTCATATAACTTTCTCTCCCTTTGTCATCCACAAAAAGGAAATAACAACAATTCCATTATTGAACTAACAAACAAATTGCAATCACAGAAAAAAAAATGTATTTAATAACTAGATAACTTACTACCACCAAGAAACAACAATATCAATCTGAGTCAGACTCTGTTTCTTCTTCTTCCACTTGCATTGGAGCTTTGCCTCTGGAAGAACTTTACACAAAATGTCCGCCACCTCCATTTTCGCTTGTGTCAAAACTTGTGTGCTCTTCTGATGTAGACCAAGTAAAATGAGGAGCTGGACGTTTACTCGGATCACGGTGTAAAGTTTCCGTAGTTGTGAAAGAGGAACAAGATATCGCATCCCATAAAATCCCAAGGAAACTTTTAATCTTGTTAAATTTCTTGTCAATTTTTTTGTCGAGATTTTTTATGCGAGAACCCAAAATGACTTGATTTCTCACAATTAGATCAACAGATTCCCGAGTGCTTTGGGATGGAGTTGGTGTTCAAATATCATCTCTTGGTTGTTGTTGTTGCTGTGGAGTAGAGGTTTTTTTGATGAGGTTGTGATTGCCACTCTTGAAAAAAGATGATAGATAGAGGTCTAGATGGAAATTTCATAAGACTTGTTGTGCAGCAATTTAGAGTTTTGGGAATGGAAGTATCGGATTCCGGAACAGGAACCTAGAGGCTCATAAGTAGCCACATAATATATTCTCCATAACAAATGATGTTCATACGACCCTGGTTAAACGACAAGAATTCATCTAGAATAAGCTTGGGCCAATTTATTTGGACATCTCCCCAAATGGCATACAACGCCTTAAAGTTGTTTGGGTAACAAGCTCATAAGAGCCAGTACGAGGTAGAATCGTGTGCATTAATGTTCGATGCACAATACGAGCTATAGGGCGTAAGGCGATAGACTTTAGTTCAGTCATGTCATCTTCTAAGAATCGATGACTTACTTCGTCTCGCTCGCCTATATGTACATTTAATTCTTCCAATGGAATACCATCAGTTGGAGTATAGAGAATATCACCAATTCGATCTAATGACATTAATACTTGTCAACCACAAAATAAACTCCAAATGCAATTATCACGATTACATGGATTTTGATGGCCTAATTTCAAATTTGCATAAAAAAGTTTTATCAAAGTATGATTAATCATGATATTATTCTGATTGTGGTCAAGGAGAGACTCTAGACGGCTTCTCCTTACAAGCACTTGAATTCTATACGTTGCAAAATCGGGAAACACAACAAAAGAACCTTCAAAAAAGCATGCTTCTTTCATTTTATTCCATCTTTGGAGAGCTGTAGCATCATAGAGCCATTGAGCAATTTAAGTGTCAATTGACTCAGAGGATGAGGTAGAGGCATGTCCAGATCTCTTAGGTTGACGTGGAGCTATAATGGAGTAAAGGATTTTTGAAATTTTTTGGGAGCTAGGGTTTTGGAAAACTGAAGTGAGAAGGTAAAAGTGAAAAGTGAAAGAGGAGATAGTGGGTTAGAGGGTTAAAAGGTATGTGAAAAAGGTGTAAAAATGGTTCAGATTGCCATTCAGTCGACTGGTCGTATATGGTCAGTCGACTGATTCATATCCCGAAACTCTCTGTTGTTTCAGATTCAGTCGACTGGCCATATTATGTCAGTTGACTGAATATAATCTGAGTGTTTTCTGTTTTATGATTCAGTTGATTGGCTATATTTGTTTAGTCGACTGAATATAGTCTGAAAGCTCTCTGTTTTCAGATTCAGTCGACTTCGAATATTTTCAGTCGACTGAATTATCTTCTTTGAAGAATTTATAGTATATTTTTGCATAAAAAGAATATATTCAATATATTTAAATAATGCATACAAAGTAGGAATGAAATTAATTAAAAAATATATAAAGAAAATAAATTATTTGAATGAAGAAGTGGATGGAGTCTTTGAGTTGTCTAGTTTATCCTTTGTCTTCTCTTCATATGGTTTCAATGGTAACTAGCGGTTTCCACGCTCCCATGAATTCGGAGAGACTGGTGGAGGTTGTTGCGACTGATCCCATGGATTCCGAGAGGAAGAGGGTGTGGGTTGATGTATCGCAGATGAAGATGACCCGTAGAATTTCCATTCAAGCTGTGCTAGAAAACTAATACGTCTTGAATTCATCTTCTGTTCATAGTACATCTCACATTGAATCGCTATAGATTCCCCCTGGTAAAGACATAAATCATCGACATTTTGTTTTGTTTGAGGAGAACCAAAGAACAGAAAACGTCGTGCCTTCTTTTTCTCAAGAGTATAGCCTGTGTGATAGTTTGATGGTCTGGCCGGTTCATGATTAGGTGTAGGTGTAGGTAAACTTGATGAACTAAATAAAGGCGTCGAAAAATCGACAGAAGAGTAAGTAGAACCATTTGATGAATTTTCTTGTGAAGACAATGTGGTAGAAAGAAGATAAAATATGTTTGAAACAAAATTTGATGAAAGGATAAAGAACAGAACTCTGGAGTTATATATATAAGAGAATAAACAGTTAAAAATTGATGGATTAACGTAGAATCTGAAAATTAATTAGAGGATGAAAAGAAAACATAAATTTTGTGGCTGAGAATTGTTTATAAAAAAATAAGGAGAAAATTGTAGTAGAAGTAGTTGTGAAATAGTAAATGGTCAAATGGTAGAGACATAGGATTACCAAACTCAAGGTGTTGAGTTCGAGTACCAAAAAAATATATTATTTTATTACTATTATTATTTTAAACAAAAATGCTTTAGAAATTTTACAATTCTTTTAAAGAAATTATACATAATTCTCTTCTTATTTTTATAAAACAATTTTCATTGAGTGGTTTAGTGAAAATATCAGCTAAATGATTTTCAGAATTTACTAATTCTAAATTTATTATATCCTTTCCAACATTATCACGAAGAAAATGATGACGAATGTCAATATGTTTAGTTCGTGAGTGATTGACAGGATTTTTAGATAAATTTATTGCACTGGTGTTATCACGATATACTATAGATTTATTTAATTTTATATCAAAATCTTATAATGTTTGTTGCATGTAGATTACTTGAGCACATGCTAAAGTTGCAGATATATATATTCTGCTTCACATATTGATAGTGAAACACAATTTTGTTTCTTGCTAAACCAAGATACTAAGGATCGTCCAAAGAAATGACAAGTCCACTTATACTTTTTCTATCTGTCCGGCTTCCTCCAAAATCAGGATCACTATAAGATATTAATTCAAAAGGACATTCTTTTGGATAAAATAATCCTAAGTCGTTGGTTTTGCTAAGATAACGAATTATATGTTTTACTGCTCGCATATGTGATTTTTTAGAATTTGCTTGAAATCGAGCACATAAATAAACACTCGTCATAATATCAGGTCGACTAGCAGTTATGTGACGACCCGCCTTTCTAACCCTAGAAAGACGTATCATCATTAAGAAAGAAAGGGATAGAAATAGAAAAGAATAGAAAGAAAGAATAACAACATCAGAATCTCACAGCGGAATAGAACAAAATATAATACATCACATAACTATTACATAGTTATACATTGATCAGAGTTATACAATATCATACAACAGGACTGTCATATATATATATATATATGTATGTATGTATGTATATGTATATTCCCATACATATATCCAAAATACAACATAAGCTAACTACACAGCGGGACTACATATATAGATACATACGTCTGGTCTTCTTCTCCCAAAGCTCCTCCAACAAGTCAATACTCCAAATACCTATCACTTGGCTACTCATAAAAATTTGAGTACCCAAGAGTTTATGGAAAAAAAATATAAACTCCGTGTCAGACATGGGTCTGGTGTGAGTAAACAGGTTAAATTGTTTAACTTTGAAAACTATTTGAAAACAAAGGTATCACGTAAGACTCCCTACAAATAAATACGGGTAAGTTTTTACCTTACGCTAACCAAAACATTTTATAGGAAATTCAGTGATATTATAAGTGTCTAGGGTTTTCAAGTAAATAGTCGAAATTGTTACATTCATTAAATTCCAGCTACTAGCCACAAAAGTGGGTAATACAAATCAAAACTATAGGGTCTCGTAGGGAAAATGGGTTTCCAACAATGGCAGGGCTACTGGGGTACCGCCCGTCACAGTACGGGGCCTAGATCACCGTACCGAGGATCACTCCTGACCCCCTACAATACAAAGCCGGAACCATTCCTTACTGAACAGTCCCGAACAAGATAACCCCGAAGTTGTGGCCAATAAATGCTCACACAGCCGAAATAAAGGGACATCTAGACAGGGGTATACCTCGTCCTGCTTGCGCATGACCCACGTAACCTTGCTGCATCTCCCCTGTTTTAGCCATTCCCGATTGATGAGGCTTGAGGCTACGATTACCTTTAACATTATTCTTAGAATGCTCATCGTTTGCCTGACGATGTGCTGAAAGCATTCAATCCATATAAGTTCGTTCTGGGTTCGAACGAAACCAAAGGCATTATCTCGTTACACTCATTTTGGAATCACCCTCAGAGTTAACGACGATAACCCTTGCATTCTGAAACACTATCTCGATCACCAAATGATAAGTCACGACCTATCGTTTAATTTGGATCGATGTGGTTTTCGGAGAATCAAAACTTATTATTCTGATCCCGGTCTCATCGAAATCCAAACGCCGTTTTAAGGGCCAAGTTGTCTATTTAGTCTTAACAATTTAATTTAATATTAAGAATTCACATAACAGATATCACAGACAAATCATATACAGTTATCAAAGACATATCCAGAATGTATCACAACATATCACAAAATATCATCAAACGGATATCAGAGTCAATCAGACAGAATTATCAATTCATACCAACACAGTTTGGTTTACTTAACTTAATTAATTACTTAAGAATAAACCACTTTATTCTACTTAATTAATTACTGGTTAATTAACTTATTAATGATCAATTAATTACTTAGTTAATCATTAATTATCAATTTATTAATCATCTATTCTTTAATTAATTATTTAATTACCTAAATTTTATTCATTAATTATTACTTAATTACTCAGTTGATTGATTGATTCCTAATTATTAATTAATAACTTAATTATTAATTAATTATTAAAATTCAATTACTTATTTAATTATCACGAATGATTTTTAATTAATCATTTATTAACAATTTATTAATCATATAATCCTTAATTAATCACTTAAGTTAATTACCATTTATTATTATTATCTACTTGATAAATTTCTTAATTAACCAATTGTGTAGTCTTTAGTTACATTACTTAATTAGTTACCACTATTCATGTATTAACTTAATAAACAAATTTAAACTTCTTAATTACAAATTGATTAAATAAGAGTCAAGAATCTTTTCTTATTAACTTTAAAACTAAGCACTTACTAACTAAAAAAAATTCAAATGTTAATTAAATCTTAACGTGTATCTTTAATTAACTACTAAATTAAGATATTCATTTAAGCTGAAAACATTCTTGACAATAATTTCATTTTTTACTTTGAACTAGTTCAATTTAGTAAACTAAATTTTGTTAAGCCTAAGCTCTGAAACATGAAACCGAGAAAATCTCAGCTTTGCTCGAGTTAAAACCCGAGTTTCCCTCCAATCTTTCCCGAGTACTCCTTCTTCCTCGTTCTTTTTTGTTTTGAAACATTTAAGTTCGAAACCTGTATATTTTATACCTCGCGAACCCGAAGTAACCCACGCGCAAAGCCTTCCTGTGCTCGAGTTCCAACTCGAGTGTGACGCCCCACCTCTATACCCACGCTAGCCAAGAACACTACAGGGTAATGCCGTCAACTAACACGGAGAATAAGGCTGGTTAGGAGCGACCATCTATAGCCTTGCTCTAACTATCTATTGAATATATCGACAATAGACATACCAGGCAGGTCGACATACCCAATGAATACTTAAAACAAAACCATAGGTGGTTGGAGGATCTACCAGAACAGAATATAACAACTCAAATGTAATATACATCACAGAACAGTAGATCATCATATACACATATATTGATACATAGCAGAGTATACAAAATAATACATGTCAAGTGGTATAGCAAACCACAATATACAGACGAATCAAAAGAATACATATCAGAGTTACAATAAAAAGGACTACACAAAAAGCTTTAACAAAAAGAAACAAGCTGAATAGTCCATGCGGAAGAAAAATAGGCAAAGTCCAAAAGCACCTAACCTGAAACATCTCGGTCTGACCCGAGTATAAAATACATGGGTCAGTCTAGCTAAACAAATCAGTTAGATAAACTGAACAACAGTAAACCTGCAAGGTTACAAGGTATAACAAATATCTCAAAAGGAGATAACACAATCATCTAAAAAAAGATGAATCATATGATAACAAAACAAGCCTCATATCATAGGCAACATAGAGAAACAAAGGAGCAAATCTCCCAAATCAAGCCATAAAGGCAAATAACAAATACGAATGAAGGTAACACAAGTTCCACAAGGTAATCGCTACATATCATGCGGCTCAAAAAGACCAACACCGAAGGGCGATACCAAGGGAATATACATATGAGTGAAACATCAGAAATTTGCTCGAGCTCAGTACTGTACAAACAAGGATCCATGAGCCCGAAGACTCCAAACCCAATATCACCCATGCGGCTCATAACGACCAACATCGGAAGCGATACTAAAGGGAACCTCAATATCACCCATGCGGCTCATAACGACCAACATCGGAAGCGATGCTATAGGGAAACAAACCCGAAGGCACAAACCCGAAGGCACAAACCCGAAGGCAACATACCCGAAGGCATCATACCCGAAGGCAACAAACCATAGTGGTGAAGGTCGAAGACCCAGTACTGGACACCACTAACTGGCGGAATGTGTCATAACTCTCAAAAAGGAATCCGAAAAGTGGTAACGCGAGTCCCATAACCACTCGTTCGCACTAAACGGTTTACTATCCGTTAGTTAATTTCACACTCAAAGCAGTACAAAGTTCACCTCATATCCTCGGTAAACCAACCCGAAGGTTAAAACGATCAATTGAATAGGTCGGGAATTAATCGGAAGGATAAACGCACAGATTCATGGTCCGTGTTTTACCCAACCACTTAATCACCCTTCCACTCCGCTCGAAGTGCGAAATTGTGTATGTGCGTTTTAAATAGAATTTAAGAATTGGAGAAGGAAACTTTTTAATACGATTTAGAGGGATTATTTATGAAAACCCGTGAATGAATTCAAAAATAAGTTATCAAAGCCAAAGATGCAATGACAACCACTAAAAACCAACTTGAATCGATAAAATTTGGAAAACTAATCAAAATGAGAAAAAATAGGCAAAACAACAAAATAGGAGCAGGTTGGTCGACCGGACTACAGGGCTCGGTCGGCTGGCCAGGAGCAGAAAAATTGCTCGGAGTAGCAGGTCGGTCGACCAGCTACAGGGCTCAGTCGGCCGAACTGCAAATTTCTGCAGTTCCTGCCCTTTCTTATCGAATTGCCAACTCTTCCAAAACGCAATCGGTCGAGCAATGGACCTAAGGAGCCTTAGCCAATAGATACCCCAGTTCCATTAGCTCTCCGATTCGCCACCAAAAACATGCTCAAACATCAAAGTTAGGATCTTTAAAGAATTGAACCCAAACACTAAAAATTTGGATATTCACCAATTCGATCCAAACCAAAAGCAAGTGCATATGAACAAGTGCTAGGAATTCATACCCAACAAAGATATATATATATATATATATATATATATAAGCATAGATGTAAGATAAAAATCTCACCTTTTATCTCAAAACAAAGAAGAAGAAGCTCAAACACAAGAAGGAGACTAACTTCTCTTCACTTCAACTCTACAAGCTTCAATCTAAGAATAAAACACATATTTCCCAAAGTTAGGTTTAGGAAACTTTCAGAAATTGAAGAGGAGAAGAGTTGGAGAAGATGAAGAGAAGGCTTACCAATAGCTTCACTTTGATTTTGGAGCAAGAATTCAAGTTGCAAGAGGAAACTAGGGCTTCGAATTTCTAATTCCCATTCTCTTCCCCCATTTTCATTTTTTAGCTTAAGTTTTTATGAAATGAATAAGTGTGGAGAGGAGAGGGACTGAGTTAGGGTCAATTAGATAGTTAGTGGGCTGAACACAACCCAAAGCCCAACTAGAAAAAGTAGCAAAATTCAACTTACTCCAAACATATCAAAGCTTATACTTAAAAAGATCGCAAACGCCATTTTGGACTCAATGGAAGCGGTATCGAGCCCTAATTCGGTTGTTTGCAGAAAGTAACATTTCGGACCTAAAATCCGACTAACGACGCTATATTTAAATAAAACATTTAAATATAAAATCGTTAAATATGTGGGTTGTTACAGATCTCCCCTCCTTACAAAATTGCGTCCCCGCAATTCCTAGAGACGATATTTGTAACAACTACATACATACAACATTCAAAAGAAAAGGAAATAAGCTTGAGACGAAAAGATATTCTCACCGTTTCCAAGCGAAGATAGAAAACCCGGATAAGATCGCTCGATATACTCTCTGGTTTCCCAAGTACAGTCATTGGGACTAGCGGACCATTGAACTTTAACGAGCGGCACGTCCTTGTTTCGAAGGTGTCGCACCTCCGTGTCAAGCACGCGAATAGGTTGCTGTACAATAGATAAGTCCGGTGAGACCTCAAGCTCTTGCAAATCAGGAGAATCAATAACAAAATCCGATTCCCGAAGACACTTCCGAAGTTGCGAGACATGAAACACGTCATGAATGCCAGATAAATGAGCTGGAAGTGAAACTCTATAAGCCACAGGGCCAATACGTTCAGTAATGGAAAATGGTCCTATAAAGGGAGGAGCCAATTTCCCAGTCGTACTGAAACGCATAACCCCCTTCAAAGGAGAAATACAAATCAAAACAAGGTCACCGATCGAGAACTCGAGAGGCTTCCTACGGCTATCCGCATAGGATTTCTGGCGGCTCTGTGCCTCTTTCATTCTCAACCGAATAAGATCAATCTTCTTGGAAGAATCACGAACAAAATCTGGACCAAGAATAAGCTTCTCCCCAGATTCCAACCAACATGAAGGAGATCGACATGGCCTTCTGTATAAAGCTTCGAAAGGAGCCATACCGATACTAGACTGAAAACTATTGTTGTAGGAGAACTCTACAAGAGGTAGATGATCCTCCCAACTACCATCGAAATCAAAAATACAAATACGGAGAAGATCTTCCAAGATACGATTCACCCGTTCAGTCTGTCCGTCAAATTGCGGATGATAAGCTGTACTAAAATTAAGCTTTGTTCCCAAAGCTTGCTGAAGACTCTTCCAAAAATGACTCGTGAATAAAGGATCACGATCACTCACAATAGAACTAGGAACACCGTGAAGTCTCACGATTTTCTTGACATATAACCTAGCCAAATGCGAAGCAGTCCTATTAGACTTAATAGGGACAAAATGAGAAGACTTGGTGAGGCGATCAACAATAACCCAGGTACTAGAATGGCCCAATCTCGAACGAGGTAGGCCGTCAATGAATATCATGCCTAAGCGCAAAATCAGAAGGCACAAAAAGATGGTTCTTCTTGCGAAGACACCCATGAGAATCAATGCTGAAATCCCACAACGCCTCATCACAGAATCCAGACTCACAAAGCTTAATAAGATGCAACAAATCAGGATCACGCCGTTGGGCATCGGCAATGCGATCCAATAAAATAGGTCGAGCTCCCAAACTCAATAATAGCATAGGAGAGTCAGAAGATGAACCTCGATCCCGAATTTCATAAAAAGATAGAGTCTCAAGAATATCCCATTCGGCAAGCATCATAGAAATATCAACCGAATGTTTGCGACTAAGCGCATCAGCAACACGATTACCCTTTCCAGGGGTATACTGGATATCAAAGTCACAGGAAGCAAGAAACTCGAGCCAACGCTGTTGTCTTATATTGAGTTCCTTCTGTGTGAATAAATACTTCAAGGATTTATGATCGGTATAGAGAATGAAGTGCTCGCCCAATAAATAGTGTCGCCAAATCTTCAAGGCGAAGATAATGGCGACTAACTCAAGATCATGAGTGGCATAGCGAACTTCATTCGGACGCAGTTGCCTAGAAACATAAGCAACTACCCGATCCTTCTGCATAAGAACAGCACCGAGACCACTGCCACAAGCATCGGTGTAGACAACAAGATCATGATTCCCCTCGAGAACTACCAAAATAGGAGCATCAGTGAGAAGTTCCTTCAATGTCTGAAAGGAAGCTTCACACTTGTCGGACCAAATAAAACGAATGCCTTTCTGAGTAAGGCTGGTGAGAGGAAGCACAACACGTGAAAAATCCTTAATCAACCGATGGTAATAACCCGCCAATCCAAGGAAACTACGAATCTCATGAACATTCTCAGGCCTCTTCCAATGCTGGATGGCTTCGATCTTTGAGGGATCGACAGAAATGCCATCGGAAGATACAACATGGCCTATTAACCCTATTCTCCCAAAAATGGCATTTGAAGAATTTGGCTCTAAGCTGATGATGACGGAGAGTACTCAAGACAATTCTCAAGTGATTAGCATGCTCAGCATCAGACTTAGAATAAATAAGGATATCATCAATGAAGACAAGGACGAACTTATCGAGATATTCTCGGAACACCCGATTCATAAGATCAACAAAGAAAGCAGGAGCGTTCGTCAAACCGAACGGCATAACGAGCCACTCAAAAGAACCATACCGAGTGCGGAAAGCGGTAAGAGGTATGCTATCCTCCGCGACTCGTAACTGATGAAAACCTTTGGCAACGTCAAGCTGAGAAAAGACCTTAGCACCACTCAATAGATCGAACATATCATCAATCCTAGGCAATGGATACCTATTCCTAATGGTCAACTCGTTAAGCTTGTGATAGTCAATGCAAAGCCTAAGAGTTCCATCAGACTTCTTCATGAAGATGACCGCGGATCCCCACGGAGAAAAACTGGACTGAATCAACTGCTTGGACTCAAGCTCTAAAAGCTGCTTCTTGAGTTCCTCATTTTCCTTTGTAGACATCCTCGTGGGAGGACGACTAACTGGCTGCGCACCTGGAATGAGATCAATGCGGAACTCAATTGCCCGTTTGGGTGGCAAACCCGAAACAGGTTCAAAAGCATCAGAAAAGTCACAAGCAACAGGAATACGAGATATATCATTACCATCTCGCGAATCAAGAGAATATAAAGCCATTTCAGAATTATCCACATCCTGAAGAACAAGAGATATCTGAGTAGGCGAATCCGGATGTCGAGAATACAAAATTCTCTCCGAACAAATAATCCTGGCATCATATCTCACTAGCCAGTCCATTCCCAAAATCATATCAAATCCCAGACAAGAAATAACATGCAGATTCGCACGAAAAGAAAAGCCACATAAAACAATCTCAATATCATCACAAATCATATTAAGGGTCGTGGATCCCCCAATAGGATTCGCAATCCTTAAAGAAGTAATCAAACAAGAAACATCCAAAGATAAATCATCAACGAGCTTCTTCGATATGAAAGAATGTGAAGCACCCGTATCGAAAAGAACTCGTATACTATGATCATGAAATAAAATAAAACCTTCCAAAATAGATGAAGATATACCTTTGGGCTGAGAAGGACCTTCAGAAGCCTTAGCAGCATAAAGCCTGCTAGACTTCGCACCAGCCGGAACAGTAGGGAAAGCTGAAACATGATGACCTTCCTTCTTGCAATAGCGACAGAAGAGAGGCTTGGAACAAGCTCGAATCATATGATCAGGAGAACCACAATTGAAACACTTTCGAATGAAAGGTGTTCCAACAGACTGAGGCTGAGAACTAGAACTACCAGTCTTCTTCTTCTTAGAAGGAAAAGGCATGGACTTCTGAAATGGAAACGGCTTTTTGTTGGGGTTCTTGGAAACCTCAACATCAACATCACTATCACACTCCTTCTCGACGGTCTCGAGATGAAGTGCCGAATCAACCAACTCCTCAAAAGAAAGCTTAAGCTGGAGCAACAAGGACTTCTTAAGATATTTCTTAAGACCAGAGACAAACTTCAAATTCTTCTTATAAGAAGTGCTAATGAATTCAAGACCATACTTAGATAAAGCCTCGAAGGATGCAACATACTCAGAAACAGAAGATTTCCCTTGCTTCAACTCAAGGAAGCGACGGGTCAATAAAACTTTTTCAGATTCAGGAACGAACTTGAGTTCAAATCGCTCCCGAAACTGAGTCCAAGAAAGAGTAGACTCATCAATTTTGGCTACAAGAAGATCATACCAATCAAGAGCACGCTCTTTTAATAAGCTAGAAGTTACAAGAACTCTATCATGGTCATAAAGATCCATACGAGAGAAGATACGCTCGCACGTGCGAAACCAAGCTTGGACTTCAAGAACGGATTCGGAGCCTTTAAACGGCTTTCCTCCAAGATGAGAAAAATCACTGCACAGACGTGCAAAGGCAGACTTGCGAGGTGGAGAAACTCGATGAGGAACTGAAGGCTGAGTGCTCCTAAACAACTTCAAAAACTGATCGGCAGACATATAAACGCCATCCCGATGTGAGCCACTGGATTGCCCAGCATCCGAACGTCGTCCTCTGCCTCTTCCAGCCATACGCTGAAAGTAAGATAAGAACAAGATTATTCACAAGGTAGATACTTCATTACGGAATACTATGGAATAATATACATTCCTAGACGTATTCCCCAAATTCTGTCTAACCTTTGATAAAAGAAGGAATAGAAAGACATGATGGTTCAAAGATTTGTATCACTTATACACTTTGATGTACCGTAATATGTGAAGCTATTCTGTGTTTATCATATTTTATCCTGAACTCAGCTCTGATACCACGCTGTGACGCCCCACCTCTATTCCCACGCTAGCCAAGCACACTACAGGGTAATGCCGTCAACTAACATGGAGAATAAGGCTGGTTAGGAGTGACCATCTATAGCCTTGCTCTAACTATCTACTGAATATATCGACAATAGACATACCAAGCAGGTCGACATACCCAATGAATACTTAAAACAAAACCATAGGTGGTTGGAGGATCTATCAGAACGAATATAACAACTCAAATGTAATATACATCACAGAACAGTAGATCATCATATACACATATATTGATACATAGCAGAGTATACAAAATAATACATGTCAAGTGGTATAGCAAACCATAATATACAGACGAATCAAAAGAATACATATCAGAGTTACAATAAAAAGGACTACACAAAAAGCTGTAACAAAATGAAACAAGCTGAATAGTCCATGCGGAAGCAAAATAGGCTAAGTCCAAAAGCACCTAACCTGAAACATCTCGGTCTGACCCGAGTATAAAATACACGGGTCAGTCTAGCTAAACAAATCAGTTAGATAAACTGAACAACAGTAAACCTGCAAGGTTACAAGGTATAACAAATATCTCAAAAGGAGATAACACAATCATCTAACAAAAGATGAATCATATGATAACAAAACAAGCCTCATATCATAGGCAACATAGAGAAACAAAGGATACAAATATCCCAAATCAAGCCATAAAGGCAAATAACAAATACCAATGAAGGTAACACAAGTTCCACAAGGTAATCGCTACATATCATGCGGCTCAAAAAGACCAACACCGAAGGGCGATACGAAGGGAATATACATATGAATGAAACATCAGAAAATTTGCTCGAGCTCAGTACTGTACAAACAAGGATCCATGAGCCCAAAGAGTCCAAACCCAATATCACCCATGTGGCTTATAACGACCAACATCGGAAGCGATACTAAAGGGCACCCCAATATCACCCATGCGGCTCATAGCGACCAACATCGGAAGCGATACTATAGGGAAACAAACCCGAAGGCACAAACCCGAAGGCACAAACCCGAAGGCAACATACCCGAAGGCATCATACCCGAAGGCAACAAACCGTAGTGGTGAAGGTCGAAGACCCAGTACTGGACACTACTAACTGGCGGAATGTGTCATAACTCTCAAAAAGGAATCTAAAAAGTGGTAACGCGAGTCCCATAACCAATCGTTCGCACTAAACGGTTTACTATCCGTTAGTTAATTTCACACTCAAAGCAGTACAAAGTTCACCTCATATCCTCGGTAAACCAACCCGAAGGTTAAAACGATCAATTGAATAGGTTGGAAGTTAATCGGAAGGATAAACGCACAGATTCATGGTCCGTGTTTTGCCCAACCATTTAATCACCCTTCCACTCCGCTCGAAGTGCGAAATTGTGTATGTGCGTTTTAAATAGAATTTAAGAATTGGAGAAGGAAACTTTTTAATATGATTTAGAGGGATTATTTATGAAAACCCGTGAATGAATTCAAAAATAAGTTATCAAAGCCAAAGATGCAATGACAACCACTAAAAACCACCTTGAATCGATAAAATTTGGAAAACTAATCAAAATGAGCAAAAATAGGCAAAACAGCAAAATAGGAGCAGGTCGGTCGACCGGACTACAGGGCTCGGTCGGCTGTCCAGGAGCAGAAAAATTGCTCGGAGTAGCAGGTCGGTCGACCAGCTACAGGGCTCGGTCGGTCGAACTGCAAATTTCTGCAGTTCCTGCCCTTTCTCATCGAATTGCCAACTCTTCCAAAATGCAATCGGTCGAGCAATGGACCTAAGGATCCTTAGCCAATAGATACCCCAGTTCCATTAGCTCTCCGATTCGCCACCAAAAACATGCTCAAATATCAAAGTTAGGATCTTTAAAGAATTGAACCCAAACACTAAAAATTTGGATATTCACCAATTCGATCCAAACCAAAAGCAAGTGCATATGAACAAGTGCTAGGAATTCATACCCAACAAAGATTTATATATATATATATATAAGCATAGATGTAAGATAAAAATCTCACCTTTTATCTCAAAACAAAGAAGAAGAAGCTCAAACACAAGAAGGAGACTAACTTCTCTTCACTTCAACTCTACAAGCTTCAATCTAAGAATAAAACACATATTTCCCAAAGTTAGGTTTAGGAAACTTTCAGAAATTGAAGAGGAGAAGAGTTGGAGAAGATGAAGAGGAGGCTTACCAATAGCTTCACTTTGATTTTGGAGCAAGAATTCAAGTTGCAAGAGGAAACTAGGGCTTCGAATTTCTAATTCCCATTCTCTTCCCCCATTTTCATTTTTTAGCTTAAGTTTTTATGAAATGAATAAGTGTGGAGAGGAGAGGGACTGAGTTAGGGTTAATTAGATAGTTAGTGGGCTGAACACAACCCAAAGCCCAACTAGAAAAAGTAGCAAAATTCAACTTACTCCAAACATATCAAAGCTTATACTTAAAAAGATCGCAAACGCCATTTTGGACTCAATGGAAGGGTATCGAGCCCTAATTCGGCCGTTTGCAGAAAGTAACATTTCGGACCTAAAATCCGACTAACGACGCTATCTTTAAATAAAACATTTAAATATAAAATCATTAAATATGCGGGTTGTTACATCGAGTCTCCCTCGCGTACATCCACCTGACCCCAACTCCCACGCCGTGCACGTGCACAAGGCGTTGACGACCCTCTGGCGATTGGTGAAGCCTCCAACAAGTCGTAAACGATCTCGACGTCGACCACGCATCAATGAACAAGTCAATCACATCGCCGAAAAAAATCGAGCATAGCTCGAGGAACTCGAACCCATCATCGATCACGAAAACGATTCGAAAACCCACTCCCGACCACCTGACGCCCTACAACTCCGGTCACACCTCCGCCACCCCCCAAGCTCCATTCACCTCCAATGGCGTGCAACTCGACGCACGGTGGAGGTCGCGGTGGGCACATGTTCGAACGCCAATAAAATTAGGTTTTCGAAAAGAAAACGAATGCCACCGTCGCCGCAGTAGTCGTTGCCACCTCCGGCCATTTTTCCTTCGACCGCCGTAGGCTCGTCCACCTCTTCGCCCAACCCCGACGTCTCCAGTTCATCATCTCGCCGTCAATTGGCTAAAAACCCCATTTAGATCATCTTCGAACTACTATTACATCAACCTACTAAAAATCACCAAATACATCTTAAAAATCATGGTTTTTGGTAAGGATTCAAGCTATATACTTGAATCGATGTTTTGCTGAATTTGAAATTTCCAAGTTTTAAAGTTTCATCAGTAAAATATGATTATTTGCTTCTGGATATGTTTATACTTCATAAAATTATTTTTAAAAATTAACTAACACTTACACAAACACTTTTGTTTTTGAACCCAATGCCTAACAAAGATCAAGTAAGTAGATATTGATTTTTTTTTCAAACTAAATACTCAAAACTAAAGAACAAAGGAGTTTCAAAAAAATAGATCTGTATTCTTCCAATATCTATACATAGAGAGGATATCTACTTGTATATGCATGAATAAGAAATCCCCAAAACTCAGATATCACAAGAAACAATCAAATATTCGTAAATTTCTTAAATTATTTACTCACCAAAAATGATTTAACAGAGAGTAAGGTTTGGTCTTGCTTCCCAGATGAACACAGTGAGTTTTGCCTTCCAGGCTTCCAGTTGAATTTCAGACTTCGGTCGTTGATGTTGTTGATGTTAAACAAGTTTGTTTGTATTAAGTTCAGGTTGTAGTTTTTTTTTATGACCTCGGTTTGTTTTTTATGAACAAAATGAAGTGTATAAGATGATATATAGGGAAAGTATACAGGCTGATGATATTGAGGCAAGATATTTTAATGTACTGACAATATTTTCAACAATTCGGCCAGAGATTTTTTTTCTTCTCTAAATGTAGGCTGAAATGAAAAGAAAGTGTGCTACATTAATTATTTTTGTCTTGTTTACATTATCCTACTTGTTCTTATTTTTTTTCCAGGTTTGTTCAACTTGATTTTGTAAGCATATTTAGCTATATATTGCCTTGTCTTATTGTAGAAGCTTGCTCATTTATATATGTTTGTTATCTTTAGTGCAGCCTGATTTTGATTTTTGTTTGTTGAGTACAACTATATATAACTTTGTTAATTTCATATTTTGTTTATAAACTTATTCATTTGGCTTTTATTTTCATTTTTATATTCTCTTTGTATGTTGGCTAACAATATTAACTACATTTATAAGTTTACTTACATTTTACATTTATATTCTATATTGATAGACTTTGATTTTATTTCAACATTATAACCTATATATAATATTTATAAATTTAAACAAAGTAAAGTATTTTAATTCAATTATATAAGATAAATACTATATAAAAGATTTATTTTAAATTTTCAAATCTAACTGTCCTTTCCAAAATACAAATTTATATAAACAAATGGCAATCATTCCAAAAGATTTATTTATTTTAGAATGATCAGTTTACATTTTATTTAATTGGATTAAATATTTATTAAGATAAATATGGTCGAAATCCAGGGTCGTTACACTCCTCCCCCCTAAAAGAACTTCGTCCCCGAAATTTAAAACAAAAGTTAATTCAAAAGATTTTATATTAACAATCCAAACATACATATCATTCATACAATAACAACAATCAAACAGTCTGTCCTAACAAACATCACTAGTTATCCGAGCATAAATCTGGATAAGCATTCCTAAAACTATCGAGAGTTTCCCAGGTACAATCTCTGGGATCCTCACTCCACTGCACCTTGACGAGTTTCACCACTTTGCTCCTGAGTTGCTACTCATCTTGATCCACAATCCGAACTGGATTTCTGACCACAGTTAAATTGGGTTCCACTTCCAAATCTTCTTGAACTACTGGTTCTACAACCAGTGATGGATCATGAACAAATTTCCTCAAATGTGATACATGAAATACATTATGAATCCTAGACATCCGCTCTGGCAATTAAATCCCGTATGCTACAACTCCAATTCTCTCCAGCACTCGGAATGGTCTAATATATCTTGGAGCAAGTTTTCCCGTCTTTCCGAATCTTATAGCACCTTTAATTGGGAAACTTTGACAAAAACCAAGTCTCCGAACTCAAATTCCAATGGTCTTCGTCTTCTATCAGCATATTTCTTCTGATGATCTTGAGCAGCTTTCATCCTTTTCTTGATAAGCTCAACCTTCGCAGAAGCTTCACGAATAAGATCGGGTCCGAGCACAAGACGATTCTTCGATTCAATCCAACAAGATGGGGATCTACACGGTCTTCCGTATAAAGCTTCATAAGGAGCCATCTTAATACTTGCTTGATAACTGTTATTATAAGAGAATTCTACTAAATGAAGATGGTCTTCCCACGATCCTCCAAATCCAAAACACAAGTCCGTAGCATATCCTCAAGAATACGATTAAGCCTCTCCGTCTGTCCGTCTGTCTGAGGATGATTGGCTGTACAAAATCTCAAATCTGTTCCCATTGCTGATTGCAGAGCTTCCCAGAATGTGCTAGTGAAAATAGGATCACGGTCACTTACTATACTGACTGGAACACCATGCAATCTAACTATCTCCTTCAAGAAAATTTCTGCCAGAGAAACTGCAGTACGAGTTGCCTTAACCGGTATAAAATGGGCACTCTTAGTTAAACGATCCACAATAACCCATATACCATCATTTCCTTTCCTGATTCTAGGCAAACCATCGATAAAATCCATCGAGGTCATCTCCCATTTCCAATTCGGAATTTCCAAAGGCTGCAATAATTCGGCAGATTTCTGTTGATCACCTTTAACTTGTTGGCAGATGGCACAACTATTTACAAAAGCAGCTACATCTTCCTTCATGCCCTTCCACCAAAAGACTCTCCTCATATTTTTGTACATCTTTGAGATTCCCGAATGAATATTCAATTTGGAACGATGACTCTCTGATAAGACTTCCTGCTTCAAATCCTTGAAATTCGAAACACAAATTCTTCTGTTGATCCTTAATGTTCCTTGACCATCAATTTCAAAACTAGGACACTGACCCTTTCTGACTCTTTTGATGATTCCTCTTAATCTATTATCTGCTTCTTGCTTGCTTGAAATCCTTTCAATAAGAGATGGAACCACTTCCAGAAGAGATAGAACCGCGTTCCTGCTGAGAGCATCAGCTACAACATTCGCTTTTCCCGGAGTGTACAGAATATTCAAATCATAGGATGCTAGAAACTCGACCCATCGCTGCTGTCTTAGATTAAGATCTTTTTGAGAGAAAAGATATTTCAACGGTTTGTGATCCGTGAACAATTCGAATTTCTCTCCCATAAGATAATGTCTCCAAATTTTCAAAGCACAAACAATGGCTAGCAGTTCAAGATCATGCGTAGCGTAGTTCTTCTCATGTGGCTTCAATAGCCTACTCGCATACGCAATTACCCTTCCGTTCTGCATCAGAACTGCTCCCAAACCAACCATACAAGCATCGGTATAAACCTCGAATTTGCTCTTTCCATCTGGAATAGCAAGCACTGGTGCACTAGTTAGCCTCGTCTTTAATTCTTGAAAAGCTTCTTCGCACTGGGGTATCCATTTGAATTTCGCTCCTTTCCTAGTCAGCTTAGTCAGATGTGAAGAAATCTTTGAATAACCCTTGATAAATTTCCTGTAGTAGCCAGCCAATCCCAGAAAACTGCGAACTTCCGTCGGTGTCTCCGGCTGTTTCCACTCCAGAGTAGTTTCAACCTTCGCTGGGTCTACAAAAATACCTTCATCAGAAACAATGTGCCCTAAAAATTGAACTTCCGATTTCCAGAAATGGCACTTCGAAAACTTCGCCTTCAACACATGCTTCCTCAGAGTCTCCAATACAATCCTCAAATGCTCCCTGTGCTCTTCTTCAGATTTGGAGTAGACCAAGATATCATCAATGTATACCAGCACAAACTTATTCAATACATCCCCAAAGACTCGGTTCATGAGGTCAACGAAGTAGGCAGGAGCGTTGGTTAACCCGAAAGGCATAACCAACCACTCATAGAAACAATTCGGTCCCCTAAATGCAGTCAAGGGAATATTGTCTTCAGCTACCCTCAACTGATGGAAACCTGAAGCTAGATCCAATTGAGAAAAGATTGAAGCACCATGCAACTGGTCAAAAAGATCATCGATGCGAGGAAGAGGATATTTATTACGGATAGTCACTTTGTTCAATTCTCTATAATCCACACAGAACCGTGGCGATCCATCCGATTTAGTCACAAACACTGCCACCGAACCCCAACAAGAAAAACTGGGTCTAATCAACCCCTTCTCTAAAAGATCCTGAGTTTGCTTAATCAACTCCTCTCTCTCCCTAGGAGCCATTCTGTTACTGGGCTGAATCACCGGCACTGCTCCTGGTATCAAATCAATACGGAACTCTATTTCTCGATGTGGTGGCAGACACTTAACTTCTTCAAATACATCAGGAAATTCTTGTACCACATCGATGTCTTCAATTCTCTCTTCAGAAGTCTCAATTCCATGCAAAAGACGGCTCAAGTGAATTCCAGAATTATCATACGACACTCTGGCAATTCTCCCAGATCAGTTTCCAACGAAACCGTTCTCTCACCACAATTCAAAACTGCTCTATACTTATCCAGCCAATCCATTCCCAAAATAAGATCAAACCCCTTAAAATTCAACACATACGGGTCACAAGAAAAATTAGATAAGAGATCTTCAAGTCCTTACAGATAGTGTCTAATTTGGTCACCCCTCCTATAGGATTAGATACCAAGATAGGACTGTCTACAGAACTAGGGGTAAGAGAGAACTTTTCAATAGAGTCCAGAGAAATAAAACTCAAGGAAGCACCCGAATCAAACAAAACTTAATATATTTTCCATCTAAAAATAAAGTACCTTCTAATACTCCTTTGCCCTTCGAAGAAGAAGATGGACTGGCTTCCAAAGCAAAGACTTTATTCTAAGGCGCCCTCTGCAGAAGTGGACAATTCTTGATCATGTGTCCTGGCTGATGACAATTAAAGCACAACGTTTTCTGAACCATAGCTGATCCTGGGCCACTCTGATGCGGTTGTTGTTGCTGCTGCTGGAATCCTTTTCTAGGACACTTATTTGCCAAATGTCCTTCCTGTTGACAAATGTAGCATTTGCGAGGTCCGCTGTTATTCCCAGGTTTCTTCTTATTCGGCTTTCTCCATTTGGGATCGAACTTTCGCTTATTCGGATTAGTGAAATTCCCATCTGAAGCCGCAGCTAGAGCCACAGATTTCTTACCCATCAAACTTTCATACTTCATTGCCATATCAATCAAATCAACAAAAGATCCTTTCAAAAGCACCGTCAATTTTCCATGGAATTCAGGCCTCAATCCTTGCACAAATTTCTCATTCTTTTTAAGGGAAGTATATATGAATCCTGGACCATAACAAGAGAGTTCGTTGAATCTGGTTTCATACTCTGAAATAGACATACTACCATGCTTCAAATACAGAAAATCCTGATACAATTGGGTTTTCCCTGCCGTCGGCATAAACTTTTCTTCAAATAACTCCTTAAATATGTCCCATGAAATGTCATCCTCAGGAATATTTGCAATTGTTGCATCCCACTATGCTGCTGCACCACCCTTCAATTGCCACGATGCCATTTGCCTCTTACGCTCATCAGACAATTTCATGCTCTTGAAAATGCGCTCGCAAGAGCTTAGCCAGGCTTGAACTTCAATTATTGATTCTGAACCTTTGAATGGTTGGCCCCCGAGATTCTTGAAATCTTTGCATAAAGCTGCAAAACTAACTTGAGGCGGTACTGGATTGACAACCTCACTAGCATTTTGACTCCGCCCATCATCTGTTGAAGTACTGGCCCTAACTCTACCTCTTCTTCTGGACCTCATGTTGGCCACCTGAACAGGTAACTCAACAAATTTAGATAGATATATATATAATTATATGAAAATACAAATACGCACTCTCAAGATAAATATAACACAAGAGCCTAGATATTCGCTCAACCTAACGCTCTGATACCAACTGTGACGACCCGCCTTTCTAACCCCAGAAAGACGTATCATCATTAAGAAAGAAAGGGATAGAAATAGAAAAGAATAGAAAGAAAGAATAACAACATCAGAATCTCACAGCGTAATGGAACAAAATATAATACATCACATAACTATTACATAGTTATACATTGATCAGAGTTATACAATATCATACAACAGGACTGTCATATATATATATATATATATATATATATATATATATATATATATATATATATATATGCCCATACATATATCCAAAATACAACATACGCTAACTACACAGCGGGACTACATATATAGATACATACGTCTGTCGTCTTCTCCCAAAGATCCTCCAGCAAATCAATACTCCAAATACCTATCACTTGGATACTCATAAAAATTTGAGTACCCAAGAGTTTATAAAAACAAAATATAAACTCCGGGTCAGACATGGGTCTGGTGTGAGTAAACGGGTTAAATTGTTTAACTTTGAAAACTATTTGAAAACAAAGGTATCACGTAAGACTCCCCACAAATAAATACGGGTAAGTTTTTACCTTACGCTAACCAAAACATTTTATAGGAAATTCAGTGATATAATAATAGTGTCTAGGGTTTTCAAGTAAATAGAAAATAGCCGAAATTGTTACATTCATTAAATTCCAGCTACTAGCCACAAAAGTGGATAATACAAATCAAAACCGTAGGGTCTCGTACGGAAAATGGGTTTCCAACAATGGCAGAGCTACTGGGGTACCGCCCGTCACAGTACGGGGCCTAGATCACCGTACCGAGGATCACTCCCGACCCCCTACAACACAAGGCCGGAACCATTCCTTACTGAACAGTCCCGAACAAGATAACCCCGCAGTTGTGGCCAACAACTGCTCACATAGCCGAAATAAAGGGACATCTAGACAGGGGTATACCTCGTCATGCTTGGGCATGACCCACCTAACCTTGCTGCATCTCCCCTGTTTTAGCCATTCCCGGTTGATGAGGCTTGAGGCTACGATTACCTTTACTGAACATTATTCTTAGAATGCTCATTGTCCGCCTGACGATGTGCTGAAAGCATTCAATCCACACAAGTTCGTTCCGGGTTCGAACGAAACCGAAGGCATTATCTCGTTACAGTCATTTTGGAATCACCCTCAGAGTTAACGACGATAACCCTTGCATTCTGAAACATTATCTCGATCACCAAATATAAGTCACGACCTATCGTTTAATTTGGATCGATGTGGTTTTCGGAGAATCAAAACTGATTATTCCGATCCCGGTCTCATCGAAATCTAAACGTCATTTTAAGGGCCAAGTTGTCTATTTAGTCTTAACCATTTAATTCAATATTAAGAATTCACATAACAGATATCACAGATAAATCATATACAGTTTTAACAGACATATCCAGAATGTATCGCAACATATCACAAAATATCATCAAACGGATATCAGAGTCAATCAGACAGAATTATCAATTCATACCAACACAGTTTGCTTTACTTAACTTAATTAATTACTTAAGAATAAACCACTTTATTCTACTTAATTAATTACTGGTTAATTAACTTATTAATGATCAATTAATTACTTAGTTAATCATTAATTATCAATTTATTAATTATCTATTCTTTAATTAATTATTTAATTACCTAATTTTTATTCATTAATTATTACTTAATTACTCAGTTAATTGATTGATTCCTAATTATTAATTAATAACTTAATTATTAATTAATTATTAAAATTCATTTACTTATTTAATTATCACGAATGATTTTTAATTAATCATTTATTAACAATTTATTAATCATACAATCCTTAATTAATCACTTAAGTTAATTACCATTTATTATTACTATCTACTTGATAAATTTCTTAATTAACCAATTGTGTAGTCTTTAGTTACATTACTTAATTAGTTACCACTATTCATGTATTAACTTAATTAACCAATTTAAACTTCTTAAATACAAATTGATTAAATAAGAGTCAAGAATCTTTTCTTATTAACTTTGAAACTAAACACTTACTAACTAAAAGGAATTTCAAATGTTAATTAAATCTTAACACGTATCTTTAATTAACTACCAAATTAAGATATTCATTTAAGCTGAAAACATTCTTAACAATGATTTCATTTTTTACTTTGAATTAGTTCAGTTTAGTAAACTAAATTTTGTTAAGCCTAAGCTCTGAAACATGAAACCGAGAAAATCTCAACGATGCTCGAGTTAAAACCCGGGTTTCCCTCCAATCTTTCCCAAGTACTCCTCTTCCTCGTTCTTTTTGTTTTGAAAATATTAAGTTTGAAACCTGTATATTTTATACCTCGCGAACCCGAAGTAACCCACACGCAAAGCCTTCCTGTGCTTGAGTTCCAACTCGAGTCTCCCTCGCGTACAACCACCTGACCCCAACGCCCATGCCGTGCACGTGCACAAGGCGCCGACGACCCTCTGGTGATTGGTGAAGCCTCCAACAAGTCGTAAACGATCTCGACATTGACCATGCATCAATGAACGAGGTGATCACATCGCCGAAAAACAATCGAGCACAGCTCGAGGAACTCGAACCCATCATCAATCACGAAAACAATTCGAAAACCCACTTCCGACCACCTGACGACCTACAACTCCGGTCACACCTCCGCCACCCCCCAAGCTCCATTCACCTCCAATGGCGTGCAACTCGACGCACGGTGGAGGTCGCGGTGAGCACATGTTCGAACGCCAATAAAATTAGGTTTTCGAAAAGAAAACGAACGCCGTCGTCGCCACAGTAGTCGTTGCCACCTCCGGCCATTTTTCCTTCAACCGCCGTAGGCTCGTCCACCTCTTCACCCAACCCCGACGTCTCCAGTTCATCATCTCGCCGTCAATTGGCCAAAAACCCCATTTTGATCATCTTCGAACTGCTATTACATCAACCCACTAAAATCACCAAATACATCTTAAAAATCATGGCTTTTGGTAAGGATACAAGCTATATACTTGAATCGATGTTTTGTTGAATTTGAAATTTCCAAGTTTTAAAGTTTCATCAGTAAAATATGATTATTTGCTTCTGGATATGTTTATGCCTCATAAAATTATTTTTAAAAATTAACTGACACTTACACAAACACTTTTGTTTTTGAACCCAATGCCTAACAAAGATCAAGTAAGTAGATATTGCTTTTTTTTTCAAACTAAATACTCAAAACTAAAGAACAGAGGAGTTTCAAAAAAATAGATCTGTATTCTTCCAATATCTATACATAGAGAGGATATCTACTTGTATATGCATGAATAAAAAATCCCCAAAACTCAGATATCACAAGCAACAATCAAATATTCTTAAATTTCTTAAATTGTTTACTCACCAAAAATGATTTAACAGAGAGTAAGGTTTGGTCTTGCTTCCCAGATGAACACAGTGAGTTTTGCTTTCCAGGCTTCCAGTTGAATTTCAGACTTCGGTCGTTGATGTTGTTGATGTTAAACAAGTTTGTTTGTATTAAGTTCAGGTTGTAGGTTTTTTTTTATGACCTCAGTTTCTTTTTGATGAACGAAATGAAGTGTATAAGATGATATATAGGGAAAGTATACAGGCTGATGATATTGAGGCAAGATATTTTAATGTACTGACAATATTTTCAACAATTCGGCCAGAGATTTTTTTTCTTCTCTAAATGTAGGCTGAAATGAAAAGAAAGTGTGCTACATTAATTATTTTTGTCTTGTTTACATTATCCTACTTGTTCTTATTTTTTTTCCAGGTTTGTTCAACTTGATTTTGTAAGCATATTTAGCTATATATTGCCTTGTCTTATTGTAGAAGCTTGCTCATTTATATATGTTTGTTATTTTTAGTGCAGCCTGATTTTGATTTTTGTTTGTTTAGTACAACTATATATAACTTTGTTAATTTCATATTTTGTTTATAAACTTATTCATTTGGCTTTTATTTTCATTTTTATATTCTCTTTGTATGTTGGCTAACAATATTAACTACATTTATAAGTTTACTTACATTTTACATTTATATTCTATATTGATAGACTTTGATTTTATTTCAACATTATAACCTATATATAATATTTATCAACTTAAACAAAGTAAAGTATTTTAATTCAATTATATAAGATAAATACTATGTAAAAGATTTATTTTAAATTTTCAAATCTAACTGTCCTTTCCAAAATACAAATTTATATAAACAAATGGCAATCATTCCAAAAGATTTATTTATTTTAGAATGATCAGTTTACATTTTATTTAATTAGATTAAATATTTATTAAGATAAATAGGGTCAGAATCCAGGGTTGTTACAAGTTAAGTACAGTAATGACCCAAGCATACTACGATATAGTTTTTGGTCGACACTTTTACCATTTTTATCTTCATCGAGATGTATAGTTGTATTCATAGGAGTTGGTTTGGAAGAAGTGTTTTCCATACCAAATCGTTTAATTAGATTATTACAATACTTTTCTAGATTAATAAAAATACCATTTTGTAATTGCTAGATTTGAAGTCCAAGAAAATATGATAGTTCTTCCGTATGTGACATTTCAAATTCATTTGTCATGATAGTCGAAAATTCCTAACATAATTTTTCATTTGTTGAACCAAATATAATATCATCAACATATATTCGTATAATAAAAATATCTTGTTTAGTTTTCTTAATAAATAGAGTTTGATCAAATTTTTCAATCTCAAAACCAGATTCTATTAGATAGCTTTTAAGTCGGTCATACCAAGCACGAGGAGCCTGTTTTAAACCATATAAAGCTTTCTTAAGTTTATAAACGTGATCTGGAAATTTTTCATGAGTAAAAAGAGGAGGTTGTTGGACATAAACATTTTCTTTTATATATCCATTTAGAAAAGCACTTTTAACATCCATTTGATATAATTTAAAGTTATGAAAACATGCAAAAGCCAATAGAATATGTATAGCTTCTAATCTTGCGACTGGAGCAAACATTTCTTCATAGTCTATTCCCTCATCTTGATTATAACCTTGTGCTACTAATCTAGCTTTATTTCTAGTAATGTTACCATGTTCATCGGCTTTTTTTTTGAAAACCCATTTTGTACCAATGACCGATTGATCACTTGGTCTAGGAACTAATTCCCAAACTTCATTTCTTTCAAATTGATTTAGCTCTTCTTGCATAGCTATAATCCAATAGTCATCAGTTGAGGCTTCTTTAATATTTTAAGGTTCTATATTAGAGAGAAAGGCTATATGGCCCATTTGATTTAATTGATGTCTTGTTTCTACATTTGAATTTACTTCTCTAATTATATTTTTAACAGGGTGATCTCTAAGAATTCTTAGAGGAGATCTTATTATATTTTCATTCTGAATAATGTTTTCATTTTCTTTAGTATTATCAGTATTATTATTTTGAAAAATAATATCATCATCTTCTGAATTATTTGCTAGAATTTGATTTGAATTATTTTCCAAGTTTGTAATTTTAGAAATTTTGACATTTTCATTGAATGAAACATGAAGTGTTTCTTCGATTACTTTAGTTATTTTATTAAAAACTCGATAATCTTTGCTTCTTTTCGAATATCCTATGAATATTCCTTCATCAGATTTTGGATCAAAGTTGCCAAGCTGATCTTTAGTGTTAAGTATAAAACATTTTGAACCAAAAACTTTGAAATATGATATATTTGGTTTTCTACCATTTAAAAGTTCATATGGAGTATGTTTTGTTAATGATTGAATAGAAACACGATTCAAAACATAACAGGCAGTTGCAGTAGCCTCTGCCTAGAAATGCTTAGGTAAAGTGCATCCATTTAACAAAGTTCGTGCACATTCTTATAATGTTATGTTTTTCCTTTCTACAACTCTATTTTGTTGTGATGTTCTAGGAAAGGAGAAATTATGATTAAATCCTCTTGTTACAAAAACATTCGAAAGCTTCATTTTCAAATTCACCCCATGATCACTTCTAACATTTTTAACTTTAAATTCTTTATATTTTGAATTCTTTTTATAAAAAATTTACAAACCCTCAAAAGTATCACTTTCATGTTTCATAAAAATAGTCAATGTAAATCTTAAAAAGTCATCTACAATAAAAAACACATATCTATTGTGATTAATAGATTGAACTTGAGTAGGTCCGAAAAGGTCCATATGTAGTAGTTCAAGTGGTTGTGTTATAGATATAATTTTCTTACACTTAAAAGCAGATTTTGTTAATTTTCCTAACTGACATGCATCACAAATATTATCAATTTTGAATTTCATGTCAGGTAGTCCTTTAACAAGTTTATTTTTAGCTGTTTTGTCAGTATTAATATTTATATGACAGAATCTTTTGTGCCATAGCCAAGAATCATTCTCTGTAGTTATTAACACATGTTTGTGTTATTATTTATATTCATATTCAAAATATAAATATTTCTATCTCTTATACCTACAAAAAATAAATATTGATTTTTATCAGAAATATTACATTTTTTTGAAAAAGATATATTAAAACCTTTATCATATAATTGACTTATGCTTAATAAATTATGTTTTAAGTTTTCAACTAATAAAACATCAGTAGTGAGAGGTGAGTTAGAGATACCATTATTGCTCACATCATCGCCTTTGCCAATGACATATCCATTTGAATAGACTATGTTTGTTAACATGTCTTTATTACCAGTCATGTGTTTCGAGCAACCGCTGTCTAAAATCCATTTTCCTCTCTTTTTAAGTGGTACCTGCAAAAAATAAAGATTAAGATGGTACCCACTTTTCTTTTTAGGGTCCTAAGAGTTAGGTCTTAGGAAACCAAACCCAAGAAGGTTTAGAATTCCCTTTATAAATATAATTCTCATTTTTATGAACAGTTTCCACAATGTTTTGATATTTTTTTTCCTAACTAATTATTATTTGTTCTAGGAATCCATATTTTAATAGTTTTAAAATCTTTAGAAATAGTTTCTTAATATCTTTCTTATTTTTTTATAAATTTATTTTTAAACTTTCCAAATTTTCTTTGGATTTTCAATTTTCTTATATCCTAATCCCATTTTATTTGAAGAAGACTAAGAGTTTTCTATTATTTTAGAAAGATTTTCTCGTCCTTTATTATAATTAGAAATATTTTTACTAATATCTTCTAACTTAGTTTTGAGACTAGATTTTTCTAACTCTAATACCTTAGTGTTAGATTTCAAATCATTTATTTCAACTGATAAATCATCTTTTTTATTTTTCTGAATTTCTAATTCCTGAGCTATCATAGAAAGCTAATATGTTAAATTAGAATTAGATTCTTGAGATTTTTCAAGTTCTTCTTTAAGAATTTTCTTTTCATCTCTAAGCGTACTAATTTCTAATTCAGATCTATTTAGTTTTCCTTGTAACTTCTTATTTTTCTTTTTAGTTTGGCCTACAAAATCCACTAGTTCTGAATTAAGTTCGACCAAATCTTCAAAACTTAGTTTACTTACGTCATCATTTATAGCCATGAAGCATACATTTGCTTGCTCTGTGTCACTGTCATTGTCGCTCTTTGATGAAAAAGAATCTGAATCATCCTATGTTACTGAAAATGCTTTCTTCTTGAATTTGTTCGTTTTGAATTTATTTTTCTGTTTCTCTAGACAATCTTCCTTCATATGACCATTTTTATGACATTCATAACATTCCATGATAGAAGATGATGGTTTATTGCTATTATTTATACTAGAGTTATCTTTGTACCTCTTGAACTTGTTATTCTTTTTTAATTTCAAAATTTTTTTGAAATTTTTAGCAATAAATGCCATATCCTCTTCATCTGAGTCAAAGTCATCTTGTTCTACTTGAAATGCTAGATTCTTCTTATCCTCTATTTGAACTTTATTTGCCTGCAAATTCACTTCATTTGACATTAGATTTCCTATTAACTTTTCTGGTTTCATAGTAGAAAAATCGTTTGCTTCTTCAATAGCTATGTACTTTCTTTCCCATTCATCCGCTAAAGAGTTTAGGATTTTTGATACTATATCAAAGTCAGAAATTTTTTCTCCTAGTGCCAATAGTGAATGATATATATCTTGAAATCTAGAATACATGTCATTTATATTTTCGTTTGATTTCATTTTGAAACTGATTTTTCAACATAGAAATTTTTCTTTGTTTAACTTTGTTGGTTCCATCATGAGTTACTTTTAGAGTTCTCAATATCTCATAAGCAGTTGTATACATACTGACTCTATTAAACCCATTTCTATCTAATGCACAAAATAACATGTTCATAGCTTTAGCATTTGAAGTAGCATCAGCTTTCTGTGCAGCAGCCTAAGTTGAAAAATCTTCTGTTGGAATGGTATATTCATTTTGAGTAATGTTCCAAGTTTCAAAACCATTCGATTGCATATATACTCTCATTCTAGTTGACCAGTAATTATAATTCATGCCATTGAATAGTGGAGGTCGTGCAGTTGATTGACCTTCAATAAACTAGTGTTAATGACAGTGCTTGTGCTGGTGTTATTTTCCATATTAGCAAAAAGATTATCAAATAACTGTGTTATGGTTATAGGATGTCTTGCTCTGATACCAAATGAAAGTGACTACTGTGTTGCTAGTTATCACTTAGGATCATGTAATATGGAATGTATTATAATCTAAATGCGAAAACAGATAATAATAGTAAAGTAAATACGAATAAGCACACCAAGAGTTTTTATACTGGTTCGAACTTCCCATTGTACGTCCAGTCCCAGACTTTCCTTTGGAATTTCTCACGATAACCCCCCAATTTAACCCAGAGGAATAGGTATACAACACCTAAGCAACTGATCAGGATTTTTTCGCCTCTAATGACTGAAAGAGGACTTTACCCGCCTAAACAACCGAACATGACTTCAATAGTTTCAGTAAAATTGCTTTGACGCTTTGTGTTCTTGATAACACTGATTTGTCTTTGATATTACAACCTTCCTATAATCTTTTCCTCAAGTATATATATGTGTGTAAAGATTTAGAAAGGAGAATATTGCTTTGAATCGAAGAATAAGTTAAATGATTTAGAGATTCAAACAATATATGTAAATTGTTATGCTTTTCAGAATGCAGGGAAAGTAGAGAGTATGATCAAAAAATAAAATGAAATTCGGTGATTTTTGAAGTGAATCTTATATGTTTATATAGTATATAAATAGCTGCAACCATTCACGAAGAGTTCTGACCAAAAGAAACATCCATAACTCTTCAATTTAGATCGTATCTCTTGGCAAATGGAAGTGTCTGTTCAGAAAAATAGCCGTTGAAAAAGTTAAGTCGACTGACCCAAAATGACCAGTCAGCTGAAAATTCAAAGTTGGTGCAAAATAGAGTGTTTCTGTGCAACTGAGCAGGTTCAGTCGACTGGTCATATATGGTCAGTCGACTGACCTGACTGTCAATGCATAGTTCACATAAATTTTTAAAGAATTTGAAGCTTAAAACAACTTTGATTTGTGTGGACTACTTGCGAATAAATTTTAACAATTCTAAGACTAAAAATTTCGACAAATAAACATACGATACTCAGTTTTGTAGTCTTGTCTCCTTTGTAGTTTTAACAGCATATTTCTTTCTCTTTTTGTCGCTTGTCCATATAGTCTCGTTCACTGATTTGTTTACTTTCTTTGTCATGAATCAAAACTTATGATTCAACAAAAACTATTTGAGTTTTAACTTTACTGGAAGCATGCTTGATTCGATTTGCTCCTTTTCGTCTTTTTATTCCATAGTTGATTTCAATTCCAAATCTTAAAGTCAGGATTTCAATTTTTTGTTCTGATTTTCCTGACATTGCTTAGGTTTAAATTTCAATTTACCTAAGAGCATTTTATGATTTAGTTTCATGAATCGAACAGTTTTATTTTTGTTTTGAACCCAATTTCAGTGTTCATGATTATTGCTACTTTTTTATAAAATATGAATTCCTATTTTAAAGATTTCGAAACTAAAATCGTTAATCCATGTTTAAATGTGTTAGTTTAATGGGTTTTAAGAGTTTATAGGTTGAAATAGGGTTTGGGGAAGAATGAACTTCCTGTATTCTTTTCCTAGAAGCTTTGATTTGTACGAATTAAAAATTGGTGCCACCAATTTACTTTTCTACCCCTTCGAAAGGGTTTAAGGCGGCAACTTTCATTTTGCTTTCTTAGCCTCTTTCGATGGGGTCGAAAGGTGTTGTGGTGCTAATTTGACTGACCTTGTCGAAAGGTTGTATAGTAAAATAGCATGTAGTCGACCCTCTCGAAAGCAAAACCTTTCGACTAGTTTAAACCTTTTGTGCCGATTAAACCTTTTCCATTTAGTATTTATTTGGAACCATGATGTCCTTTCGACCCTATCAAAACCTTCTATAACTAATGAGTCGAAACCTTCCATAATCACCTTTCTCCAACATTGTCAAAACATTCCAAGTTCAAATGATTTTAACTTAGGAACTTTCGACTCAATGGTTGTATAAGGTTTCAATGGCATTCGTATTTCCATCAGAAAAAATTAAGCCATGGGTTTTGACAGTGTTGGAGGGTCTTGTTATCCTGTCTATTGGGTATTATTGGTATGTACTTTGTTCAAATTTTTAATTTCTTTTTAACCATTTCCTTCTCACAACATGGTTTCCATTGAGCTTTCGGCATTGTTGAAAAGTGCTAATAGAATATATACTTCTACTCTTCCTTTCGACCTTGTTGAAAGCTCGGTGAATGCACATATTTAGGCTTCCGATGCTGTCAGAGGTGTTTGCTAAATGTTAATTTTTTTTCTTCCCTTTCGACTTTGTCGAAAGCTCTAAATTTTTTATTTTTAACTTTTAACACTTTCAAGAATTTGAAGTTTCATGTTTGATTTTATGTTTAAGTTGCTATAGTAGGTTTTTACTAATTCTTGAAAGAATATTAAGTTCACAATAAACTGGAAATTTTAACTGAAATATTTTCACCTGACATAACCATGAGCTCTCCGAAGAAAGTCGAAGCCACTTCAAAGCATTCTCTCATATCTACTCAAGATGAAGTAGGCGCCATTCTCAATGACTATGGAATTACCGGTGTGGAAGCCATTCCACCTAGGGAAACTAACACCATCAGCAACCCTCCCGAAGGGTTCTTTGCTTATACTACCATTCATATATGGCACAGAGGGTTTCTCCCTTTTGCAGAGTTCTTGTCTAAATTCCTTTCTTATCTCTAAATCACCCCAATCCATCCATCCCTAAACATATATACATACCTTCTTTCTTTGGACCTGATGGCATTAGAGTCTGGCCTCCGTTCTTTAAATGCTAAAGTATTGAACCACTTGGTCCGGCTGGTCAAACTCAACAATCTCAATGGCCAAATCTTTAGGGTGAACCCTCCAAGGAAGTTGATATGAGAAGGAGTTAACAAGTATAGAGACTGGGAGAACTAGATTTTCTTTATTAGATGCTTCCTAAATATCAGTGGGACTTTCTTTACTCCCAATAAGTTCAGACTTCTACTATTTTCCTTCTATTCTATGGTTTTTCTTGTCTAATCTTTGCCTTATGTCAGGTGCTTCTGCCAAAGAGCTTAATGAGGCTAATAAGAGAATGATGGAATCTCTAGTCGCAGCTTCTGGTGAGATCGCAAACCGATTGAAGCTGTTGAATCCCGCCAACTTGAAGAAGTATTCTCTCCTCCTGTCTGGTTAAATGGTTCCAGGGCTACCTCGTTTGGTTCAGCATACATCAAAAAGTAAATGCTTCCTTTCTTTGGGATACCATACACATTTCTCTCCTATATCACCTATTGGATCTGACCATTCTACTAATTTATTAACGCGACATTTGTTTCCTATTTCTGTGTTGCTTTCCAAGTTACTCTGCTAACTTACAATCTGTTTAAACTCTCTATAGCTGCTTTTCAGGATATAGGCTTGTTAGTGGTACAGCTCCTCCTTTTATGACTTCTCATGCGCCATCCATTGCTCAATTTCTTGCCAAGACTAAGATGGAAGTCAAGAGAAAGTTGGAGCAATCAACTACGGTGGAACCACCTCTCAAGATAGCTAAAGTGGTTAATGTAGAAAAGAAGGAATCTTTATCCCTTGACAGAGCTTCGAAGAGCTCAATTGTTGAAGCTCCTCAGGATAAATCTAAGAAGACTCCTACTATAATTGATCCTCTCTCTTACATCACTGTTTCAAGCTCTCCAAGCGCACTCAAGCAGATACAAAAAGCTTTGGAGATGACCCCCACCCAAAAGCACATTCCTCCAAGGTCGACATCTCCTTCTTCCTCCATAAATTTTGAAGAGATAGCCTAGGATATCTTAAATTTTGCGTCCTTTACTTCTATCCACCTTCCTTCCTCCATTTTTGACTTAGAGGGTCATTATCATTCTTTGATAGAGCAATAATTCTTGGTAAGTTTCTCTTCACTTGACTTTATCATTACTGTTCTTCTCTAAATTTCTAACTTGTGTTGCATTTTTTCTTTCAGATTTCCAAGAGTTGGTTAACTTTGCACGAGCAGGCATCTAAATCTTCTGTTGAATCCGCCAAGTTTTAAGAGGAAATTTCTACCTTAAAGAATCGAGTCTCTTCCTCATCTGTGGAAAAAATGAAGCAACCTCCGAACTGGAGTGATTGAGAACTTCTCTTGCCTAGGTGGAATCCGCTATCTCGGAAGAAAAGAAGGCCCGCCAACTCCTCGCTTATGAAAACTTAGCAATGCAACTAACCATAAAAGAATCCGACGAGGAGAAGGCTTGAATGGCATCAAAGAATGCATCTTTGAAAGAGAAATTAAAGAAGAACAAGGCTTCCCTTAAACTAGCAGTCGATACTATTTTAGATGCTAAACAGCGAGTGTCATGGTTTCTCGATACTACTCTTGAGGAAATCATGATGATTTCCCTTGAAGAAGCCCTAATGCTTGCTTATGCTGATAATATCAACAAATACCCTGAGCTAAGCTTCCTCTCGCTCGATTATGCCCTTGTGGGTAGAGTTATGGGCAAGATTAACTGAATGAAGCAAAGAATTGGCGCTGCATAAGAGAAGGATATTGATGCCTCCAAGATTCTCTCTTTCAAAGTCCCTTCTTTTGAAGTTGAATCTGATTCAGAAGATGAAGGTGACAAAGATGATGTTGCCGAGGAAGAGGGGGGTAATAACGATGATGACAATTACAATGATAATGATGACGGAGGTGATAATATCAACGGCGGCCAAGGTTCAGGTGGTGACAAAGGGGGCCACGTTGAGACTTTTAACAAAGATGGAGATGATAGCACTGGATCTTATGAAAGAGATCCATCTCCTCACAAAGGAGTCCCACCTGAATCTATCGTGCCCTATTCTCCTCAAGAAGAAGAGCCTGCTTTTATTGATGTTGAAGCACCGAAGGAGAAAGGATAAGCTTCCCAAGCATCAGTCCTAATATCTCAGGTATAGGATTCTTTAATTAAACATCTTTCATTTCAAAGATAATGATAGTGTAAATCATTCATTTTAGATAAGGAAGAGATCCGTCTATCCATACAAAACCAAACTTTAAAGAAAACAAGTAGAGACAAATAGTTTATATAGGGAGTTGGACAAGAAATTAAGGGAACATGATGTACTTTTCGATAAATATCATAGGCTTAGTAGGAGTGCAGCAGTGCTGGCATCTTTTAAGCATCAAGAAGCTGCCTCCTGGCTAAAGAGAGTGTGCCTTCATTACGACGCTCTCGTGAAAGAGAACCGAGAGTTAATCACCTTATTATGGATGCTAATTGAAGAGAGGGATACTTTAGTTAACTTCTTACACAAGGCTTATTGTAGACACTCAATGGTAGACTTTCATATTTACCGACTCCCCGTACTACTTCTTCTGTTACCAGACCTACGAGGTTTAGTTCCCTAGATGCTCAAATACTCCTACACTGACTAATCCTCCTCCTGGCTTAGACGAGAAGGTTGTGGGTGAATGGTGCAGAAAAGTTAAGTTTAAAGTGGCTAGCTACTTCGATGAACAACAAAGAGAAAAATATTCACAGAGTATGAATGAGTATGCCGCTAGAATTCAGAATCTTGAACGCAACAACTACTTCCTTTAGAAACACGTCGTGGAATTAGAAAGCGAAAATAAAACCCTTAGAGGTGCGAACAGAGCTTCAGTTGCGCTCTGAAGATTAACATCGATGCAATCGACGATGCAGAGAGGATAAGGAAGAAAGAAAAGAGACTCAAGGAGGTCCTCTTCATCGCATTCCATCACATAGTTGATCCATCAATTGCTGAGAATCTAAGCAAGGCTACTCAAGATTAATGATAGATTTGTATTCATGAAATTTATATACTATTCTATATATTTGTAAATGGTTTCATAAGTCATGTAAATCATATAAACTTTATAAATATCACATGATTTGTGATTCTTTTCGGTAATGTCATTTCTGAAGCGCTTGTTTGATAGCTCATACTATAATTTCCGTATTTGCTGAATATTTTATTCCTCTTTGCTGTTTTGATTCCCTGAAAAGTATGAAGCAAACAACATTTCTAATTGTTAGCTAGAAATTGACATATAAGTCTATGTATGTCATTCGTGTAAATTAACAAATCATCATGTTAATCATATGAAAAGTAGTTTGTATCAAATGTTTAAATCCTATCTTTAACCACGATAATAAATAATTAAGAATTTAACTTTAGCCATTTTGCTGGAATATCTGAAGTCTATTGATAGAAAATCCTACCCTGAAGCAGGGGTATAAATGTGAGAAAGCCATTCTCTAGAGACGGTTAATAAAGAGCTAAATACCGAAGAATCCAAAAATCATTTTCTGAATATTTGTAATAGAAAACCAATGATCCATTCTTCGGTATTTATGAAACATAGAAATTCAAAACCCATATTTGGGTATTAATGGAAACTTATAAGAATGATTTTCTTGAGAATAATCTTTGAACCATATTCGAGTATTTATTATGGATAAATACAAATCAATAATAGAAATTTCAAGCCCAAATTATAGCATTAATAAGTTATCGTCTCGCAGCCCAAATTTGGGTATGATAAAGATAGATAGTGATTGATAAAGACTCAAAACCCAGATTCAGGTATTAACAGACGAAATTCAGAAATGAGGGACCCAAAACCCAAATTCGGGTATTAATAGATGAAATTTAGAAATGAGAGACCCGAAACCGAGATTCGGGTATTAATAGTCAAAGTCCTACTCTACTCCTTAGATTCTGTCTTCTTTGACATGCATAAACCCTTTAGGCTTTGTATATAGTGGTGATCTGATCGGCTGCTCCACAAGCTTAGACGTCTTAGTCCATAATCTGACGTGCCACTTCTTAGGGATGGACATCTTAGTCCATTAGAGATATGCCATTTCTCAGGCTTGGACATCTTAGTCCATTATTTGATGATCCTCTTCTTGGGCTTGGAGATCTTAGTCTCTTGAAGATATGTTATTTCTTAGGCTTGGACATCTTAGTCCATTATTTGATGAGTCTCTTCTTAGGTTTGGACATCTTAGTCCATTGTTTGATGAGCCTCTTCTTGGACTTGGACATCTTAGTCCATTGTTGTTTGGTGCTCTTGGTTAGCTCATCTTAGAGGTTGGAACCAAGGACTTACCCAACCTCCCTCCAAGAGGGGCCCTACCTTGGCTATAGTGTAGTGCAGATAGGGGATTGTTCGATGCTTTAACCTGGCCATAGCATGGTGTGGATAAAGGCTCACTCTGTCCTCCCTCCAAGAGGCACCCTGCCCTGGCCATTGCATGGAGTGAACAGGAGCTTGTTCGGTGCTTTAATCTGGCCATAATATGGAGTGGATAAAGGCTTACTCCATCCTCCCTCCAAGAGGTGCCTTGGCCTAACCATAGGTGCGGCTAAGGGATTATCCGGTGCTTTAAACTATCCATAGCGCGGCGCGGTTAAAGGCTTACTCCGCCCTCCCTCCAGGAGGTGCTCTGCCGTAGCCAACTCGACGCAGACATTGTCTTTCTACCATCTTAGGTAGTATTCTACCATCTTAGGTAGTTGTTATCCCGCTTTTTGGCAAAGCCGTGATACCAAAAGATCGATCGAAAACAAAGGACAGTTCGTCTCAGAGATTGGTCAATCTTCACTTCACAATGGATATCGCTGAATTTTGTCTGAATCCAGTTTGAGCTACAATTTTTAGGACATGAAGAAAGATCATAGAAGTCGGCATCTTAAATTTCAAGACAATCCGAGTTCATACGCTCAAGTTATGATCGATTCAATTTGAAGGGAAAAGCACCGGTTTCGTATCGATCAGGCTCCAATGACTTTGTATCCATCGAAGTGCCGCCCTTCGTATCGATCAGATTTGAATCCATCATAGTGTCTCGGTTTGTATCGATCAGTTCGAGTCCATAGAAGTACCTCGGTTCGACTCGATCCCATTCGAATCCATCGGCAGATCACCTACTTCGAATCGGTCAACTCTCATGAGTTCGTATCGATCAGGAGCGGGCGTGCTCGAATCCATCGAGTTCGTATCGATGGACTTCGTACCCATTAGCAGATGATGCACTTCGTAATGATCGACCAATGTATTCTTCGTATCCATCATGGAAGCATCCCTTCGGATCCATAGGGTCAAAGCACTTCGTATCCATCAGGTTACCCTGATTCGTATCCACCAACGGTTGCAGTTCGTATCCATGAATACGGCACCATTCGAATCCATCGAGTCAACTAGCCTTGGTGACGTGTCATTCATCGATGCGAACGCGCCGAGATATATGGAGTCGAAGCGGTCAATTCGGAGCAAAGACCGGATTGAGTCGAAGATTACGCTCCATGTCATCACAACAGCGCGTGCCATCATCGGTTCGAGGCGATCGATTCGAATGAATCGATTCGAACCAGACAGCCAAACAAAGAACCTCATTTCGTATCCACGATAACTCGAGATCTACTGATCCAAATGCCATGAAATTTTCACAGAAGCTTGCATACATGTTGAAGAATGTCCACACCAAATTTTACCTCGATTGGATGATTTTCTGATCGATTCGAATGGAGTTCGAATCGATCCCAAAGTGGGCCCAAATTTCCTAAGGCCGGGCATGTGGCCCCCTCACGTGCCAGAAGTGGTCTCCCTAGTTTTCAGCGAAATATCAGCATCCTGCGCCTATAAATAGAGCCCCTGGTCATTCAGAAAGGGGGTCGGAGAATTTTTAGAGACAAAGCACGCCCGGACGCCGCCAGAATCACTCCATATCATCATTGCTGCCATTGATTTCGAACTTTGACTTATTATCTGCTGTACTTTGACATAAAAAGTTATATTCCCCGAATATCGAGCAATAAAGTGACAAAACTTCACAGTGGACGTAGGCAACACGCCAAACCACTATAAATCGCTTGTCTACACATTTACTTTACTGTTGATTGGAGTTTTTGTTAGATAATATTCGTTTTGAATTTACATTCTTCATTATTATCTCTTCAACGACTACCGAAGAGTGTTGTGACCAACTTTGGTGCAAACACTTTGGTGCTTTCACTGAGAAAACCCTGAACTCAGGTTTTCTCCTGCTTTTTGGATCTGTCATCGATACTGGATTGAATAAATCTAAGAGAGAGAACAAGATTATCAAATCCAAGTTCCTTCCCTTTTATTCATATTTGCATAAAGTCTAGGAAAGGAATCCAACTTTCAAGATGGTTAGCAAAAGGACCACCTCTAACGCTATCAACCAAGAAGAACAGGATAGACAGAATCCTGCGCCGCTACCTCCATCTAATGAAGATGCTACTGGACACTCGGAACCATCAGGTCCGGTTACCCGACAAGAGTTACAGTTGCTACTCCAAGAGCTGACTCGGAGTCGGCAACAACTAGCAGAACAGCTACGCGATAACGCCGAGCTGATCAACAAGCTGGATCGCCAGAGGCGAAAGAGATCCAAGGGAGATCATGCTTCTCGCTCCTCCAGCGAAAGTTCTTCCTCTTCTGATTATCATAATCGATCTCCATGACCCCGGTTAGATGGGAGTCACATGCCAGCCGTTGGAGATCAACCGACACTGACCGTCGGACAACTGAGAGTTGGTCCATCAGCCAGTTTCCAAACCGGACCCTCCTTCCGAGGAGGTGCCATTCCTCACCACGCCGTAGAATACCGCACCACTAACATCGCAGCTGAACCAGGGGTCGATGCCCAAGATCAGTCGAACCTGGACCGTCGTCATAGCGGATGTACTCCTGAACCATACGTCCCAGAAGACTATGAGCCAAGAAGGCAAGACTTGGACTGTCGACAACATCCAGTCCAACCCCCAAAGTATGGAACGTGATCATACTCCGGCGCAAGTCGCACAAAACGTGCAAATGCCGGATCTTTCAACTATGATACGTCAGATGATCCGTGAGAGCCAAGGACTCACGAACGACGATTGAGGAATTTCGTGAAGTCACACTCCTTTTACGGACGACATTCTTACTGCTGAACTCCCACGGCGATTCAGGATGCCAACTCTACCCATGTATGAGGGAAACTCTGACCCCAACCAGCATATTCTGAAATATGAATGGTCGATGACCGCTGCCAGAGCCGACGATGCAGTGAAGTGTCATAGTTTCCCCATATCCTTGGGGGGCATCGCTACCATGTGGTTTACTCGACTGCCACCTCGATCCATCTCTACATTCGACCAGTTGGCCACGAAATTTGTTGAACAATTCCGCATGCACGTCGCAAGACCAAAGGATGTCAACACGCTGTCTAGCGTCACCCAAGCTCCCGGGGAAACGCTCAGACACTACTTAGAGAGATTTCATACTGCATGTGTGGAGATCAGCAATCCGAACGATAACTCCATCCTTATGGCATTAACTAAGGGGGTCAACCCCGATTCCGAGTTTGGCAACTGGTTAGCTGGAAAACCACCCACATCATTTGACCGTTTCCACGCCAAGGCGGCTCAATTCCTGAGAAGGGAAGATGCGAATCAGTCTAGGAAGCAAACCGATGCAGGGCAAAGCACAGAAGGAATCCAAAGCAATGTTGCAATCAAACAGTCCGGTGAGAGCTCCGGAAAAGTTCAATTGAACGTTAAAACAAACAAGCTCGGCGAAGAGAGAGCGTGAATCAAACTAGAAAACGAGATCAAAATCTTGGCCCGCAGCGCAAGAATCCTATGTTTGACAGTTACACTCCTTTGAATACATCACTGGAGGACTTGTACTTACGAACCTGTAATACAATTCAATACCAAAACCGTCGTCGGAGAGGCAAATCCAAACAGGAAAGTTTTGCAAGTTCCATGAAAGCTACGGGCACAATACGAACGAGTGTCGTCACTTACAAGATCTCGTTGAAAAACTGATCAAAGAAAGGAAGCTGGAACAGTTTGTGCGGGCACCGCAGCCAAGAGAAGCGGGCCCATCAAATCAAAGCAATGAACCTAATCGACCGAGACAGGAGGACTCCACTTGTCCCCGCGGAAGATTGGTGATAAACGCCATCAGTGGCGGGCCAACTTTGTCAGGAGCCTGGAACGACGAAGATCTCCGCCACTGTCATACATGACAGGCTCATTCAATCTATGAATACTTTGCAATTTCCTTTACATTATGAAATTTGAATTTGTAATAAGGCACTGACTTCGCCATATTTTCTTATTTTAGCAATAAAATACTATCTCTTCAAGCTAGAGCTGTGATTCACCGAATGCAACATTCAACAATCACGACACACGAAGAGCTAAGTTCCATCAAACAATGGAATTTATTCGAATAGAGAGTGACTGTGATACGACCGGCTACTCACTAAGTGAAACCCCAGCTCGGGGGCAAGCCATCCATCAAAGGCTAAACTGGACCAACACACGATAGTCCTACAACTATCTCCAAATTCCCAGAGTGCGAATTGGAGTATAAACATCCAATAACCCGTTCCCAGAGTGCGAACAGACTCCAAATTCCCAGAGTGCGAATTGGAGTATAAACATCCAATAAATCGTTCCCAGAGCGCGAACGGACTCCAACTTTCCAGAGTGCGAATTGGAGTATAAACATCCAATAACTCGTTCCCAGAGTGCGAACGGACTCCAAATTCCCAGAGTGCGAATTGGAGTATAAACATCAAATAAATCGTTCCCAGAGCGCGAACGGACTCCAACTTTCCAGAGTGCGAATTGGAGTATAAATGTCCAATAAATCGTTCCCAGAGCGCGAACGGACTCCAACTTCCCAGAGTGCGAATTAGAGTATAAACATCAAATAAATCGTTCCCAGAGCGCGAATGGACTCCAACTTCCCAGATTGCGAATTGGAGTATAAACATCAAATAAATCATTCCCAGAGCGCGAACGGACACCAACTTCCCAGAGTGCGAATTGGAGTATAAACATCCAATAAATCGTTCCCAGAGCGCAAATGGACTCCAAATTCCCAGAGTGCGAATTGGAGTATAAACATCCAATAACTCGTTCCCGGAGCACGAACAGACTCCAAATTCCCAGAGTGCGAACTGGAGTATAAACATTAAATAAATCGTTCCCAGAGTGCGAACGGACTCCAAATTCCCAGAGTGCGAATTGGAGTATAAACATCCAATAAATTGTTCCCAGAGCGCGAACGGACTCCAAATTCCCAAAGTGCGAGTCGGAGTATAAACATCAAATCCATCGTTCCCAGAGTGTGAACAAATTCCTAAAAAGCCCAAATAGGTGTGACTGACCATCTATCGGCAAAGTCCAACTTCTCAGAACGTGAATTGGAGTATAAAATCAATTCTAGGATCCCAGAGCGCGAACCGAAGCATCCGTGCTAACTCCAACTTCTCAAAGCGTGAATTGGAGTATAAACATAAATTACAGGTTCCCGGAGCGCGAACCGAAGCATCCGTGCTGACTCCATGTTCCCAGAACGTGAATCGGAGTATAAAATTACAGGTTCCCGGAGCGCGAACCCAAACATACATGCTATCTCCAAGTTCCCAAAGTGTGAATTGGAGCACAAATACCAAGTTAAAGTTCCCGGAGTGCGAACTGAAATATCAATACTAACTCCAAGTTCCCAGAGCGTGAAGTGGAGTATAAACATCAATTCCAGGTTCCCGGAGCACGAACCGTGTTACAAACATCGATAACTCTAAAATTCCCAGAGTGCGAACCAGATTATCGATCTCAAATTTTCCTAAGTCCCCAGAGTGTGGATATGTGTTTAAGATTTGCAATAAGTGCGATCAACCACCAAAATACAAATGTTGTTCCCAGAAACTGTTGGGCAAAAAAGCTAAGTGTTGATCACTAACCAAAGTGATATGATGTCCGAAGTTCAACTTATTCATTGATCACAATATGTGACCAAGATTTTCAGACTTGGCAAATAAAACGATCTCTACTTGACGGTAAAAACACCACAAGTACACTGGATTGAAAGCCAAACACTGCAAATACTTAAGCACAAAAGAAATGAGAATTGAAACAAAGAAATTGAATTTTATTTCAACTAACTATATGTGAAGATTCATGCACAAGTTCTTCCAAAAAAATCCTACTAGCAGGGGGCCAAGCCTGCATCCATACATAGCCTATGAAAGGAAAATAAAAATGACTTCCTAGCTGCCAAAAATGCACTAGAGGGGATCATCTACTTCTTCTTCGGTTTCCTCTTCAACGCGGAACCACTGGAACCACTAGCAGTCTTCCGCTTCGACCCCGTACCCTTTTGCGGATCTTCCTCTGACGAGGGCATGATATCAATATACTCCTCCAAACTTGAACTTAAAGGAATATTCTCTTCTCGAGGAGTCGGAGGAGTCGGGTCTACCACCGGGGGAGGAACGGGCGCGCTGGTTCCGACTAGCGTGTCCCCAGAAGATGTCACCACGAGAGGAGTGGGATCAACCGCCGTCGTAACACACTCAGAATTACCGCCGTGTGTTGCTGCTTCCGTCTCTGCTTAGATTTGAGCAAGTATCTCAGTCTCACGAGCAGCACGAGACTCACGATAGGTAGCGGTGGACTGTGACGATGCAATAGAAGCAGGTGGGAACGTGCCAAGAACAAATGACATGTCAACAAAGGGGTCACTGTGCTGGCTTAAGAGTTCATTCATCATTTGTTCATCAAAAGAAATTGAACCCAGTTGTGTCACCTCAGTCGGCGCGGTTGTCGTCGTGGCGATCGCTTCAGTAATAATGGCCTCCTGTTCTTGATGTGGCTCTTAGACTGCAGGAGGCGCTGTCGATGTTACTTTACTCACTAGACAAGAAAGAAAAGAAGTTGTCAGAACACGCTTTAATACAAGTACGTCAGTTCAAACACATAGTATATTTGTTTAGAGTACCTTCCTCAACTTGACTTGTAGCTGACTGAACAGCTTCAGAAGAATGCTCCCTTATGGGAGATAAGTGTGGCTGCTCAGGGTCATAGCCTGGGACCAGTTGTGGCTCGGTCGCTGGCGTCGGCTCCAATCCAGATGAAGTGATCATCTCTGAACTTGTAGATGGATGCGCAACGCTAGATCCCTCACCGACCTCCAAGTGTTGGGTGCCCAGTCTCTCTTTAGCGTGAAAGATCATGAAATCATGGAGAACCTTCTTCTCTTCATTAGTCAGTATACGGTTCTCCAACTCGAATTCATCAAAAACTTCGCCTGGCTTTTCTTCAACTAATAAGTTCCAGGCGTTGAACAAATGCGTCGGATAATCATCAAGCCATGTCAAATTTCTGTGCCTCAGCACGTTAGCATTATAAGTGATGAGAAGTTCTTCTATCTCTGTCTCCAGCTTAATCTCTGCTTGACGAACTTTCTCATCGACTTCGGCTTCTGTCTCGCGGACCTTCTCCAAGGCTGCATCTCTCTCTTTCTAAAATTCCACCGCCTGGTCACACGCTTCCTGTGTGGAAACGTTAGCGGTGTCTCTCTCCTTCATAATCTCTGCAACTTTGGCCTTGAGCTCGTTTAGCTCTTTCAAGGCCACATCCCGCTCGGCAGTCACGATGGTATTTCGGTGGCCCATGTCCTCCACCGTAGCGTAATGTTCGCGCTTCATCCTATCCATCGCTGCCTGAGCTTCATCCGCTCTTTTGAGAGCTTCAATCTCCGACTTTCGAGAAGACTCGGCCTCACTGTCGAGCGCCTGAATGATATGGTCCTTTTGACCAAGTTCTTTCTCCAACTTCTCGATCATAGCCGCTCGATCAAAGGCCACCTTTGACGCTTTTTTAGCGGTCTTCGACCATTCTTGATATTGAAAGAATACGTCCAAGAGATAGTCATGCATCATAGGTGCAACTGTCGACGGTATCCTTTTTAGATGCGGGGGGAAGACGAACCCGTCAAAGCAAATTTCAGGAAATTCCTTCCTCAGTTGAGGAAGCCTAACCTCTCCTTCCCCCAAGGCTCCATCAATGTCTGCTCTGTTGACGGGGAGGCCGCGATTTCTGTTCTGCGGTGAGTATCAGACCTCCGTGGTTGGGAAGATGGCTTGGGCCGTGAAGTTTCTGGAGGCCTCGAGACAAGAACTGGAGGCGGTGCGGGAGCTCTAGGAGGTGGCGTGCGAGATCGGGACCGCCGCCTATAATCCTTTTCTCTGTCAGAGCGCTCATGACTCGAGCGCCCATAGTCATAATCTCTATCTCCTTCCCTCCTATATGCTTCATAATATGAAGAAGACTGGCGTTTCTTGCGGAGACTGCCGAGCATCGAACCTCTACCAGACATGATATCTGCAAAGCAAAAACATAAAGCGAAATTAGTAATCTCTCACAGTGAACGTATTACACTTAGAAATCGTGTAGTGTCGTGAAGTGTGAATGTGCGTGTAACCCCCCGACCAACCAGATGTGTCAACCGCACTAGTGGGCAGAGACTCGCTCGAAACTAAGGCTTCGGAAAGTTCTTCCAATCCGGCATCATGCTGCAAGGACACATCGTCCGGAATTGGAATATCGGCGAGCCCTTCATAAAGATTCTCCGTTCTTGGAGGAGACATCTTCGAAATTCTAACTCCGGGAGCGGATCGAGCCGTAACAACTGATTTCCATCTTCTCTTTTTAGATGACTCAACAACGGCTGCCTTGCCTATTCCTTATTCTTCGGTATCTTAGGCTACATCCACAGATTCGCCCAATGGCTCATCATCAGTATGAGTTCTCTTCGAGTCATCCTCCTCAATCATGATAACTTTAGGCTTTCTTCGTTTGACTCGTTCTTTCGAGGCAGTCCTTAAGACAACATAGAGCATTATGCTTTGTCTCCGCTCAATCAACCCAAGGATTCGGAGATTCCTGTCTGTCAATAGCAACTCAATATTCCTCTCCTCGCTTGGGATTTCTTAAGAAACCCGAACTATCTCCTTGAAACGCTCGCCTTCGGGTCGCTGAATTACGGCTGAAAAAGAAAAGAGATGTGAGTTCGACTTCGAATACATCAGTTGTATCAACTACCCGAAAGAGTAGCAATACTCACGTCTAAATAGCCATCGTCGAGCGAACCCTGAGGGGCATCTAACATAAAACCACTCCGTCCTGAAGTAACTCAATCTTGTCCAAGCCCCCATGGTCACTTGGCAATTTCTTACCGCCTCCAAGAATGTGAAAGATGGATTATCGGCCCGACTCTTGAAGTTAAACAAGTATCTGATCTCAATCGGGAGTGGCAGTCGATAGAGATATTCCATAAATGCAATGAACAAGCTATTGAGTGACGCATATCCGTTCGGATGAAGCTGAGATGGAGCGATCCTCAAAAACGACAATACTTCTCTTATATACTGGTTAAACGGAGGGAGCGTCCCGGCTGCGCACGCATGGCGATTGAATGCGGTATATCCCTCCTGTGGATTGTGCGGTCTATCATTTGGCCCCGGCAGTAGCACGTCGTCCATCGACAAACCATGCCTTAAGAAAATTCTTCCTAGCATGTCTTCCGAAATGTTGGACGGGACAGAGTCTGATGGGTTATTAATGAAGGATGCGTCAGGTGACTCGTCCGGAGCTGGACCGATAACTTCATTCTCAATCTCCGGTACTTCGAGCACGGGAAGGACTGAACTCTGGGTTTCTTGCGGTTGCGAACTTGAAGTTTCCATAACTAGCTAACTCACGAGAAATCATCATTGGATGCTAAAAAGCCCGTGCATTTCCCGGTGTAAAGTGCATGAATGTGTCGTGCAGTGTTGTGCATTACTTGAGCAAATTCTACAGAATAAACTGTGATGTATGAACGACAAAACTCTGAAAATCAAAAGCAGAAATGACCGTCATTGCTGACTGTCACAACCGTGCCATCCACTTGCAAACGATCGACCCAAGTTAAAGTTCGTTACATTTTTGTTTAAGTTACAGTTCCATCGGCGAGCCTCGAAAGGTAGTCCAATATGCAGTTCTACGGTCAAGTTCAGTCATGCAAGGCAGAAGCTCGTCGGAGTCAATTTTTATGTGCAAAAAATTCTCTGAATTCATCTAATTTCAACTTGGAATCGGTCGTTGCAATTCAAATTCGTATCGATTCGAAGAAATATCATCAACCATGTTTGAATCGATACGTTTCGCATCGATCATGTTCGACTCGATACGTTTCGTATCGATCATTTTCGACTCGATACGTTTTGTATCGATCATATTCGACTCGATACGTTTCGTATCGATCCAGTTCGAAACGATAAGTTTCGTATCGATCCAGTTCGAAACGATAAGTTTCGTATCGATCCAGTTCGAAACGATGCATTTCGTATCGATCAAAGACACACCATTTCGCATCGATCTGAGAACCTTGCTTCGCATCGATCGCCGCTCTCATATTCATATCGATACGAAATCGCGTACTTTCCTTCGATTCGAAAACTCCACAACTCCGTCTTCTCCAAAACAGGCCTCAACTCCGTGGCCGTGCTCCATCCCCAATCTTGCTATCACTCACACAGATCTTAAATTCATCAATACCGATCATAACAGCAAGAAGGATGGATTGAGACTTCGAGTTTCATCGTGTTAAACACGATTATATCCATTAGTTACCTAATTTTAATGTTTAACTTCGAAGGATTAAAGAATTGAATCGATTCGAAGACGTGACAAACTGCCCTCGGAAGCTTCGAGTTGATGCAAGGACACAGAGAGTACAAGGTAACAGTAAAAGTAAAAAAGGTGAAAATGGCTAAGTCCACATTATTTATACGAAGCCATAAGAGAGCAGGGTCGATTCGTCTCCCGGTCCATGTGACCAATCACCACCGGTCACCCCAACGCTCGAGTCGAATGATAGTTTCGAATCCATCACCAAAAACTTCTATCGATTTGAAATAAACGACAGATCCGTCGATATGAAGCAAGCAGCAGGGACAGCCAAAGATTGTGGACTCCATCAGCTCAAAGCCCTCGTTCACATCGACAAGTTCACAACTCCATCCACTGCCTATTGGTACGATCAGATATTTCGTATCCATCGAAACCTACCGATACGAACAGCGATTTCGTATCCATCAAAGTCAATCGATACGAACAATAATTTCGTATCCATCAAAGCTCATAGATACGAACGGATGTTTCGTACCCATCCAAGCTCATCGATACGAACTATCATTTCGTATCCATCATTTCGACTCGCATCGATATGAAAAACTACTTTTCAACCTTTTACATCGATTCAGGAGAGGATTGATACAAGAGGATAGTCAAAAACAACCATCAAGCGTTGTGTCAACTCAAATTTCCAAATCGGTTCAGGAGAGAATCGATATGAAATTCAAAAACAAACAAAATTGACAACGACTCATGGACGCACGACGTTAACGAGGGTCAAACTAACATATGTGCGTATATGTCGGACTAACATTCGATTTTAGACATCTACAGGGATCGAATACTCATCTTGTTATGAATACAACAACCAACAGCTAAGCACTATTATACAGCAATCAATCATATCAAAGCAAGGTAACAACCTTCAACAAAAGAGCAATGATTGTTTAGAAAGAGATTGCATCTTTTCAAAGCACGTCATGTTTCCACAAGACGTGCTTTGGGGGGCAAATGTTATCCCGCTTTTTGGCAAAGCCGTGATACCAAAAGATCGATCGAAAACAAAGGACAGTTCATCTCAGAGATTGGTCATTCTTCACTTCACAATGGATATCGCTGAATTTTGTCCGAGTCCAGTTTGAGCTACAATTGTTAGGACATGACAAGAAAGATCATAGAAGTCGACATTTCAAATTTCAAGACAATTCGAGTTCATACGCTCAAGTTATGATCGATTCAATTTGAAGGGAAAAGCACCGGTTTCGTATCGATCACTTTCATATCGATCAGGCTCCAATGACTTCGTATCCATCGAAGTGCCGCCCTTCGTATCGATCAGCTTCGAATCCACCATAGTGTCTCGGTTTGTATCGATCAGTTCGAGTCCATAGAAGTACCTCGGTTCGAATCGGTCCCATTCGAATCCATCGACAGATCACCTACTTCGAATCGGTCAACTCTCATGAGTTCGTATCGATCAGGAGCGGGCGTGTTCGAATCCATCGAGTTCGTATCGATGGACTTCGTACCCATTAGCAAATGATGCACTTCGTAACGATCGACCAATGTGTTCTTCGTATCCATCATGGAAGCATCCCTTCGGATCCATCGGGTCAAAGCACTTTGTATCCATCAGGTTACCCTGATTCGTATCCACCAACAGTTGCAGTTCGTATCCATGAATACGGCACCATTCGAATCCATCGAGTCAACTAGCCTTGGTGACGTGTCATTCATCGATGCAAACGTGCCGAGATATATGGAGTCGAAGCGGTCAATTCGGAATAAAGACCGAATCGAGTCGAAGATTGCGCTCCACGTCATCACAACAGCGCGTGCCATCATCGGTTCGAGGCGATCGATTCGAATGAATCGATTCGAACCGGACAGCCAAACAAAGAACCTCATTTCGTATCCACGATAACTCGAGATCTACTGATCCAAATGCCATGAAATTTTCACAGAAGCTTGCATACATGTTGAAGAATGTCCACACCAAATTTCACCTCGATTGGATGATTTTCTGATCGATTCGAATGGAGTTCGAATCGATCCCAAAGTGGGCCCAAATTTCCTAAGGCCGGGCATGTGGGCCCCCTCACATGCCAGAAGTGGTCTCTCGAGTTTTCAGCGAAATATCAGCATCCTACGCCTATAAATAGAGCCCCTGGTCGTTCAGAAAGGGGGTCGGAGAATTTTTAGAGACAAAGCACGCCCGAACGCCGCCAGAATCACTCCATATCATCATTGCTGCCATTGGTTTCGAATTTTGACTTATTATCTGCTGTACTTTGACATAAAAAGTTGTATTCCCCGAATATCGAGCAATAAAATGACAAACTTCACAGTGGACGTAGGCAACACGCCGAACCACTATAAATCGCTTGTCTACACATTTACTTTACTGTTGATTGGAGTTTTTGTTAGATAATATTCGTTTTGAATTTACATTCTTCATTATTATCACTTCAACGACTCCCGAAGAGTGTTGTGACCAATTTTGGTGCAAACAGTAGTATCCAAATGCAAGGAGTATTTCACTCCCAATCACATAGATCTTTTTTAGAAAAGTAATCCTTTATTAATTCATTCATGATCTTTTTACAAATTTGCTGATCTTTCCTTATCGGAAGAAATTGATTATCATCCCTTCTAGGGCTCTGCAATGGTTGGTTTCATATCTGTTTATCATATGATAATGACAGTAGGAACCCCCAATATTTCTTTCATGTTTTGGCTTCTTTTTCTGTGATGGCCAATAATTAAGCTCATCCTTGGTTAACAAGTAGACATTCTCTATGGATGTTGTCTAGTTGCATTCTTTGGGAAGTCTAGACTTGAAACTTATCTCTTAAGGATGACCTTTTGACTTCTTATTCCTTGCCCTTGTAGTTTCACCTTCCTCGATTGCTTTCCTTTTCGGCACCCTTTGGAGTTCTTGAGTTGGAATTGTTTCGGTTGCAGCTTACTACCATTTACGTGAAAAGGCATTATAATCGGTTATTATCTCTTCTTCAAAGATTGAGCCTTTGGAATAATGTTGAATAGTTTTCCTTATTTAGCTGAACAAATTGTCGCTTCCACTTTTCCTTTTTCCTAAGGCAAAAATAGGGGTGGGGCCAATATGAAAGGGGTTCAAGCTCCATTTCTTTAGATCATACGATTCTGCTTTTTTCTTGTTTATAATTCTTAAAGCTTCTAAGCTTAACCTTTGCTCTTCATATTGGTTGAAATCCTTGATGGTTCTTGGGGAGAATCCTATCAAATATGGTTCGGATGATTCTTGCTATGATCTTTTGATTCTTTTAGCCATGACGATGGTAGACCAAAGTAGATACACTTCAAATTAAGGTGGGTTAGGTTAGAGACAGGTGGTGTTGGTGTTCAACCAAGTTGGAGATTCAAGCCCTCTTTCTAGCATCAAAAATGTTAATAAGAAATCTTGTCAACACCCCGAAGTAGATTAAAGATCAAGGTTAATCCCTTTTTGAATTTTATTGGATAAATGGAGAAAGGTATAATGTGTCTGTCCTCTTTAATTTTCCCTTTGAATAGGTTGCTTTAGTGTGGAATTGTTTAGTACAACCTTTCGATCCAATCGAAACAACAAGTCCTATACTTAACAGCCTTTCGAGCTTGTTGGGATGATATAGATATCCCTTCGAATGCATTCCTTTCGAAATGGTTACAAATCAAAAGAAGATAACCCTTAGAATCCAAGATTAAGACTCGATTTGGTAGGTTTTGACCTTGTCGAAATCTAGGTTGATTGGTGGTAAAGACTTGGATCAGGAATCTGGGATTCAGGATTCAACCTTGTCGAAAGCAACATCCTTAAGTGTCTTGGCTTAGATTAGGAATCAAAAGCCAAAGTAAGTTAGTATGGTGTTTCAACCTGGTCGAAAGCAGAAGTCATTAGAAAGGTGGCCTGGAACCAATAGCTTGTATTACTTGAGAATATATGGGTTTCGACCTAGTCGGAAGAGACCCTTCAATACAGTCGATACCATTAACATAAGATTAGACCAGATAAAAGCTTGAGAAATAATTGAGTGATTATAAAAACTTTATACTTCCCTTTCTCAAGTCAGAGAAGATTATACTAATCAATTTCCCTAATTCGATTATAAATTAGGGTTACAACTTTTTGGATTAAGAGAATACAAGTTTGGGATGACTGAATTCCGATCCCTAAAACATGACCCCTTGTGTCTTATTTGTAGATGCGGGTCAGCAACTTTCGACCCCAATGCTTTCGTCTTGGTCGAAAGGTGGCTTCCATATTCATTCTAATATGCCTCCGCCTTTGTCGAAAGTAATGGTTGCGCTTTTCTCCTTTATGTTGCTTTGTAAAAGCTCTCGACTTTGTCAATAGGCTTTATTTAGTGGTTTCAAAGATGTTGAGAAGATGGTGGTTTTGATGTTATCGGTTGCTTATGAACTCTCACCTGTGACTTGATGCGGAACCTCTCTGGACAATAATGGCTTCGACCGGTTCGAAAGGCTTGGTTTAACTTCGAAAGGGTTGTTCAGGCCAATACAAGCTTTCCAGTGGTTTGAGTGAAGGCAAAAACTTTGGTTTCGATAATTTTGGTGCGTATTTGAAGAGTTGTCTTTCATTGTCTTTAAATGGTGTTGCTTTGACTCATTTGAAAGGTCTTCATGCATATGAAATCACCTGCTTCGAAAGGCGGTCACTGAGGCTAAAAGGGTGCTTTCGACTCCTTCGAAAGATTATGAAGCTTTTGGACTTTAGCCATAGCATCCCTTTGACTCCTTCGAAAAGCCTAGCTGAAGGCTTTACCTTTTGTTCTTCTTTTCCTTCTGCTCAAACTGGTTTCGACTAAGTTGAAAGGAATTTTAGGTAGTAACAACTACGGATGTAAGAAGTTTTTCAGTTTGAAGTGTTAGAGGAACAAGTAGATTCTACTTCAATTCTTATTAGGAGTGTTAAGTAACAAATAAGTATTTCCTTGATTACATTAGGCAATCTAAATGGACTAGTAAGTGTAGGCTCGGCGCTATAGCAACAAGGTCATTACTATATACGTAAGGATAGGATACCTCTAGGCTACAAGCGGTCCAAGTATTATGTTATCACCTGAAGGCTATACACAGACCAGGTGGACGTGAATAAAAAAGGTGTATTGTACAAATGTTGTGGACTTATATCATAGTAAATGTGTTTCAAGTATGCCTATGTAAATCATGGAAATTATAAGGTTGAATGTTGCATATACTTAAATGTAGAAAATGTTGGGTGGTTGCAAACCCTAAAACTTATGGATATGTAGTAGCTCCACATTGGTAGACTCAAATGACTTATGCAAGTAGAAATGTGAAATTGGTCATCGTGTAATTTTTAAAGTAATTGATATGGATTAACAAACGCCAAATTTAAAATTTTTATAAAATAGAGTGGGGTTTGAGCGATATTTTAATTCATTAGAATGAAGTGTGTGACAATGTGAATTTCTATAAATTATATTGTTCTAGTACAAAAGTGTATCATTTAAAATAACAAAGAATATACCCAAATGAAAAGGATGTACAAGATATGGATAATTACTATATTTTGTACCGTATATTTCAATAATTAATTAAAGAGATAATTTCTTGCAATTCAAACATAACGCAATAGAAAAATTATGGAAAGTTACAGAGTTCGCATTTCCATTTTGGGAAAAGATGCAGTTTCAATGCACTAAAATGAAATTCCTAATTATAAACTAAAGTAGTGGTCATCATGTTTATTACATTAAAATGGCAAGATGCCATTCCACATTAGGTTGTCTTAACCACAAAATAAATAAAATAATCGAAAAGATGATAAGAGGTTATGTTTGGTAATAAGGTCTCGATCATGGAATGACATCAAGGAATAAAATAGGAAATTTTTAAAAGTTGAAATTACATAAGGTATACTAGATAAAGTGGTAGTCAAGGTTTTTCAATGGATTGTTAATTCAAAAATGCGGGTCTCCGTCAAGAGAAAGATATGGTTATTTGCATGCATTGAGAATGACGAGGCGATTTTCATAGATAAGAAGATCGGATTTTTTGGTAAAGGTTCGGAGGAGGGAATAAAAATATTCTTCTCAATCATCCCCATGTCGGGAGTATGATTATTTCCTTAAGGAAATTCATGGAAGACTGATTTGGAATACATAGTCATGTGCATAGCAATCACATGTAAATGAAGTATCCCTTAGGTGATTATCATTAGTGCTAGAATGATTCCAAGTTATAACTTTAGTTAATTTTAGGGCATTTGAGTGCTTACTTGTAGGACTTGGAGTAAATCACTATAGACTATAAATGTGATACACTAGTACCATAGTTTTTGAAAGATTGAGAAACAATTTAGAAGTAAAGAGAGATTACTTAAGTTGTGTTGAATTGGAAAAGAAGTTATGATATATTTTTTAACATTTGGGGTAATCACCAGTTTGGATAACCATAGGGAAAATAGAGACATAGCAAAGAGCTAAGTAGGAATTACATAGAAGGAGACACCGCCCACATTTGAGTTATCCCACTTGTTCTCTAGAAGATTAGGTGATTATACATACCATTGGAAGAGTTAGGGTAGTAAGTTGTGCATTAAGGGTTTTATAGAGACATAGTTAGTGGGAGCATACTTATGCTCAAGTTATTTAGCATGGTACAAGACGACATCATTTGAGTCAGTAGCAATAATTGTTGAAGGTTACCAATGCACATATAATTGGATTGAAAATTTATGCCAGTGGTGAAAATTGAAAAGGGCAGTAAGAATTCGATTCAAAAAAGGACAATGACTATATGAGATAGGCAGAAAGCATGTACCAATGGAAGATATAGGGTAGTCCATGGACCGAGTCTACATACATATATACAATCCATAGAGCTAAGTCCACATACATATATACAGTCTGAGGAGCTGAGTCCACAATTAGGAAGTACACAAATAGAAAATCTACAAAGCAAGGATAGAATATGGCTAGATAATTGTGGAGTCGTCATTAGGCACTTGAGGAAGTGTCTATGCGTTGCAATTACCATGGTCAAGCTATGTCGGTAAAGGAAAGTTAAGCAAGATAAGTAAGCCCCTTTTTTTCCATGTCCCTACCCCTATTTTTAAGCATTAGAAAAATCAACTCTTTAATGAAATAATTAAAATGGTTATAGTCAGTAGGGAGATGATTCAGTTGAGTGTAAATGGAAGCTTGAGGAGAAATTCTGAGCTACCCTTCCCGAACTCTTTTCTTGTACATTTTCCATTTTAGTTGGAAAAGTATTACTTACTTTTATATTTATGTTCCAGCTTAGGTAGAGACAATTGGATGGTAAGAATGGTTGTAAACATGTTAATAGGACATGTTAGGGATGGTATATGCTAGTGGATGTATTTCGATGTATTGTTTGGATTGAACTCTTTTACATATTTAGGACATTATATCCTCTAGGTAGTACACCGACACTTTATATTATCTCTTACTTATTTTCTAGCTAATTAGATATGATATATATGAATGCTTGATTTTTATTTATCTTATTGAGTGTTATATGGATGTTGCATAATGTAAATTGTGTGTTTGAGCCTATTTTGGGTTAAGTGATATGCTAGAGATAGCAGGGAAATTAGTTCCCTATTAGAGGACACTAGGTCGTTGCGGTATTAGGTAAAAGTATGTTACTTAATTGAGAGTCGAGCTATTTACTAGGGCTATGTATTTTCACAACTTAGGCCTGGTACCAACTGGAGTTCATGTATCCATGGCTTACGTGACATGATATAGGTGGACACCTGTGTTGTACGATAAGTGGAAATATAGGATGAAGCAGCTCGGTACTAACGGGAGTTCATGTATTCATTGCTTACAAGACGTGATACATGTGGACAGTGGCATTTACAATAAGTGATAATATAGAATGAAGTCACTCGGTTGTAACGACCCGCCAATTTATTACTTTAAAGTGTATTTATTTTTAAATTTATGTAGATAAAAGGATGACGATAGATATAATATTGTTTCAAGTGATAATAAGTAATTGTAATCTTATTTTGAATAAATATTTAAATAAATATTTTCATGGAAATTTATATTGATAAAATGACATTGTATTTAAGTAATTGATTTATTTAATTTAAATCGAGATTTAATGATTTAATAATTATTTTAATTATCCAAATAATTATTTTAAACAATGATAGTTCAATTTGAATAGTTATTAAGTGATAATGAATCATTTATAATAGTTTTATAAAGATATGTATATGATTTGAAAATATAAGGGAAAATCGATATCGCTTTATCGGTATAATGGAAATTTTTGTAAATAATTTTTAATATTAATTTATATGGTTTTATAAATGACATGTGGTCATTTTAATTAGTTTAAACAATAAGAAATTTATTTTTGAATTTTGTTTACAAATATATGTACGTTAATAAATAAGTGAAAATATGACTGATAATCGGTTCTCCGGATTTCAACGATTTAACAAACAAAAGTTGTTCGAAGACATTAGAAGTGTTATGCTCCTACATGTACATACATATATATGTTACATACATGATAACATACACATACATACATAAATACATACGTACATGCATATATATATATATATATATATATATATATATATTACAAAAATGATTTAATAATTCCAAAGCTTAACCATTAAGTAACCATAAAGCAAATATCACTTCATTATACCATACAATCACCTCACATCAACCATCATTAGCTTTGGGGGGGATGGGAGCCATGTACTGGAGGATAGGGAAGGGTGTAGACTAGAGGTACTTAGGTAACTATGCAATATAATATTTTATTCTAAGGTTTTTTCTATAAATGCAACCCCTCTTCTCACAAAATTCCTAATACCATTTAACTTGTTCTTCTTCTTCTTTTCAATCTTTCTAAGAGCCTCTCTAATGGCCTCTTATTCATAAAAATATATTTATAAGTTAGAAAAAAAATCAAATAAAAGAGGAAAATGTATATAGTAGTTTATAATATCAATTCACTTCAAAACTAGTTCTAAACACCTCCTCTACTCTTCCAAAGTCCACGGCTACTATCCCACACCACCTAGGCCGTGAGCACCAAGGCTAGGCCGAGCCACTTCAAGGGTCCAAAGCTTGATAGCGGAGCTATAGCTGATTTTCCATTAGCACGAAGAAAAAAATGAAGGTGAGAAGTCCTAAACTATTATATTATACGTTTATGATGATATGATGTTTGCAAATGGACGTTTATTATGCTTTGATCATCGAGTTTAGATGTTTTCATATGGATATTAAATATATATGCAAGTCATAGAAATATACGTCGATAACTACAAAGGAAATCACTTTCATCTATTTTAATGAATTGGTGCATATGGAAAGTTAAACCTCTTTAAAAAATAGTTCAGTTTGAAATGGTTTATAAACATTAAAAAGTGTTTTGGTGAAGTTTGAAAGGAAATGGAATATTTAGTCAAAAATAGACGCGTCGCGTAACAATAGTTCGCGATTTCGCACCTTAAAAGTCAAACGAGTGTAAAAATTGAAATATAGCTCGGAATTCTTTGATATAAGAATTTTACAAATTATCATATCCACAGTTTTCCAACGAAGAATGAAAATTGAGATTTTGACATATAGATTTTGAGATATGAGTAAAACGAGTTTTTTGGGAAATCGCGGTTTTGCAGTTCGGGATCCAAAACTGGATATCTTTGAAAATGATGTTTTAAAATTATTTAAAAATGTGGAATAAATCTTATAAATATTCAAAATGTTTTAAAATTTATTTGAGTAATAAAAGTGAATTTTTAAATAACAAAAATTCGTTTTGATTAATATAGCTTATAAAAGCGCTTTTTGCAACACTTTTTCTATCACTTTTGAAATATAGCTTTAAACTTAACAATTCTTTTCCAAATCTTTATAAATGTTTTCAAATGAATAATTAAGCATTTTAATAATGATTTGGAATTTTTATGATTAATTAGAAAGAATTTAAATAAATTTTTAAAATAAAGCTATTATAAATAAGCGGTTAAATCTTGGCTCTAAAAGCCAACGAGTAGACTGGATTATTCTATTCGTAAGATTCGGATGTGAGGCGCTTAAACTAAGGAGATGTTCAGGAGCAATCATTGCCCTAGCTCATTTGGCCTCTTTCCCGGGGCGAGGGATAGATAAGGTCGAAATGTCGGAAACGAGTTAAGTATAAAATTAAAATTTCCAAATTAAAATTAAATACAACTTTGAATTTATCGAGATGATCTTCTTATACTCAGTGTTAAACCCCGAAGAGGGAACTCATACTATTCATGGAATTTAAAAGGCGACTTTGCCATTATTATGCCCATAGTATTTGTTGAATATAGGAACTGATATTGAGTAGAATTAGATGATTTATACAGATTCTGCTCACTTAATATTTGCTGGATTGGGATTAACATCCTAGATAACATAATTTTAATTCAACCAAAATTAGGAGTTTTGAACTAAGAAATCTTTGTTAAGATTTAAATGAAATGATTTTGAAAATGTATTCCTAAGTGAAAAATGAGATGATTTCGAATTATTCCAAGTTTAAAAAGGGTTTTAAGTAATCAAGGAATTAATAAAAGAGGTTTAATGGTTATGTAAGAAAGTTTTTAAAAATATATATCTCTAGAAGAGATTTTAATAAAAAGGACTTAATCAATTAAAGAATGATCCCCTTTTCACAAGACATCTTTTTATCGATGATTGGATCAAAGGAACCGGGGTCGGGTATGGGGTAATTCCTATCCGAAAACCACTTCGAACCAATGTATGCATTCTAAAACGAAGACCTGATAAAGGGAATGAAGGATGAAGACTGAGGGTTTCCAGGGTGAAAGGACTGCCTGTTGATAACTCTGGTTAGCACTACTAAAGTAGTAGTGGTCCCTTCATTTCTTAAACTCTTGGGGCTACAAGGACTTCTCGCTACTAATCTTAAGGATAATCCCCGACAGGATGTGGTGGGAGGGTGCGTTCAATTTCGTACAATCCTAGAAAAAATTGCATGGATGAATGTTTGACACTGCACTTGAGATTTCATCATTGACTTTTATAACCATATATCTGTTTGGTGGAGGAGAAGGCAACTTCTCTTAGCTTAACACCCTTCTCTAAGACGTATGAGCTTGGAGGTTATATGTTTGTGGAAGTCAATAGAAATTGATGGAATGGTGATTTGCATTCAAAATGAGATGTGCTAAGTAAAAGGTAATCATTACCTCGGGCCTCACACCCGAAGATGGCCGAAATAGGGTAGATACGGCATTTCGGCAAGGCTATGTGGTTCGAAACTATTAGGATATGATCATCCGCTTCTAGATATATTTCTACCCACTATGAAGTTCAGGCTTAAATTATTATGGATGTACGCTATAAGGGCCCTCGATAGGTCAAGAACGACCGGGGTGATACCACATTCGGTACTATCTAGTGAGAAAGGTAGGTCGGTCTTGTGTTGGTAGGGGGTAGATGTTTTGTGCCTCGGTACATTCCTCTAGATATGTACCACCGGAACTTAGTCCCTTCACTTGGTCATTTGTATGGAAACCCATTTTCCAATAAGAGCCTGTACGATTTTAGATGTAGAAAGCCTTATATTACATGGTGGTATGCTGGAATTTAATAATGTAACAATTTCAGCTAAGACTAATAAGTTTACTTGCAAATGTTGTTAATGGAACATCAATAAAAATAATATTTCTTATTTTTACGTAATAAAGATTTTGTTATCATAAGGTAAAAACCCGTTCAGTGTTTATGTGTTGTGTGGTCTTATGAGATACTCTTTTGTTATCAAAACACATATTTTAAGTTCTCACGCCAGTCCCATGACTGACTCGAAGTTTATTTTCCTTTTCCATAAACTTTAGGTGCCCAAATTTTTCTAGGCAGGCTAGTAGTCAGGTTTACTTTAGAAGAAATCTGGATGGAGCTTAAAGCATAGAGTTAGAAGATTTTGGTCTATTTCCACCACACTCTTGTACTATAGTATTCCGCATTTGTAAGGATAGGAATTTATAACTGTCCATGTTTAACTCTAATAAATGTTTTATAATTTCCGCTGTAAAGTTTTAATTGAAACAATATGTGTGAGATTCTCTTTCATCTTTATTTTTCTTTCTTACCCTTAGGAATCCGCTTCTACGGTACTTGGATTTACGGCATGTGAATACCGAGGATGTATTAATGTCGATTTTTGAGAGTCAAAGAAATGGGTCCTCACGTCCGTACTAATGGGAGATCTTGTATGCATGGCTTACGCAATGTGATACAATGGACACTGACGCAGTACAATTAGGGTCGGTTCTAGAAGTTTTGATATCTAAAGCCAATTGCAAAACCACGACCCTTATATAGAAACTAATTGTGTTATCATTAATTTAGTCATCAAAATAATTTATATTGTTTATAAATAATGAGAAGAGGAAAAATAAATAACTTTATTCGTTAATTAACCATTAAAAATTAACAAAAACAAAGTTAATTATCGATAAATTGTACGTTAACTAACCATTAAAAAATCCATTAACTATTACCAAATATATCGTTGTTATAAAATTATCAATTATGTCAAATAACAATTTAAATATCCAATTTTGATTTTATCCGTATTAATTATTATACAAATGTAACAGATCAATCCTTAAAATATTATACAACTAACTAACCCAAAATTAGAACATAGAATCAAATTCAAAATTGAATGGTACTATAGAACATAGATGTATAATACAATAACTATAACTAACTCAAAATTAAAAAGTTTAACGCATAAAAATAACTAAATTATTCAAGTTTCAATAACTGAATTTATTCGTTATGCCTTAGCTCTAAGATGTTGTCGAGATCAGTCTTTGGAATTGGAGGAGATGGTGTCGCTGCACTACTTGTTGTCTATTGATTTGTAGCAGATGCCGAGATGGAGTCGTCGCCATCGCCGGTTGTGGTCACTGTCGTGAGTTGCCACTCGCGATGTCGTTGTGTGTTGTGCCCTAGTTATTTGTGAATCGTGATTCAATTTTTTTTCTTCCATTGTCGCATTTATCGAATTTATGCCCTAATTATTTAGGGCCATGTTCACGATGAAAAATTACATCAATTAGAATGCAGTCAAAATTGAAATAATAAAAACCTCATGCGTACAGCGTACAATCGTAGTATGTATGCAAATACGGGTAAATCTGCGGGGAAAGAATAAAATTTCAAGATTGCTCAATCAAATTAGCCTAAAAACTAAAAGAATTGTCAACTAAAGAAAATTTAGAAAAATGAGAGTAAAAGCTAGAATAAAAATGAGAATAAAACTATGAGATTAAGAAGCAATTCAGAGGTAAATCCACTTCCAATCATTCATATAAATCAATACAAAATTAATCCATAATCTCTTGTTTTAATTTTATGTAGAAATGATTGATGTGTTTATTATAAATATGGCCTATTTGTGCTATTAAATAGCACAACTTAAACCATCATACTATAACACATCATTCAAACCCACTTCTAAACTCTCGTGAAAATGAATATGTAAATAAAAATAAAATCTAATTTAAGCATGATCTTTTACTATTTTAAGATTAGTAATATGGAACATCAAATCTTGATTCTACTTTTAATTCCATGATCAAAATAACTTAGGCAAATAATCAAATAGTTTATGTTTATATTGGATTGAGCATAGCCAATTTGAGTTGTCAGCATAGGCTATCAAATTTGCTAAAAAGAATAAACTACCATCATTATTAATCTCCATTAAGCACCAAACAAGAGACTACAAATGCAACCATCCTATTTTTATTTAGTATGATTCATGAGAGCTTCATTACCCTTGAATTGAAGAAGTTTAACTTCTCATAATTGAATTCATGTCAACATAAAATGATTTAAGCATAAAAAGCAAGGAAACAAAAAGCTAATTAAAAGAAAAGAGAACTAACCACTTACATTAAATAAATCTAAACTAACTGCATGAATTTAAGAGCATAAAATAACATAAAGAAAAAGGGCATAAAAGAAAGTTGCATTAAAAAAAGACAAGATTAAGAAGCCATTAAAGAGACATTTTATTTAACATTGATTTTATGCTACAACCATGCATGAAAAAATAGCATTGTATGAAACATAAAGGGGTTTTATACATGCTTAAAACCCTAATTCCATTTTTATAGAGCTACCCAAATACCTTTTGGTTTATGTAGCTTCCAAGTAATCATTAAGGAATTAATTAAATAATCTCACTAACATGTGCTTTTGCCATTAATCTCCACTAATATATGCATTAGCTTTTAATTGTAGTCCATAAGTATGTGGGCATGCGAGCTCCTCCATGTTGCATTATTTCCATGTTGTTCTCATTCTTTTTATTTCTCACGTATATGCATGCATAAGCTTCTTCCATTTTGAGCTCAAAAATCCTATAAAACAAAATAAAAATGTGCAAGTAAATTATTTTTCAAATTAATTTACATGAAAATTATCAATTGCCCATATGTTAATGTATGAATGATGATTTGAAAATCCCTTTGTATTTTTGGTTTAGACATGCAAAATCACCCTGATATGCCTTTTATTTTAATAAAAGAAGATTAAATATGAGAGTAAAAATACACACTTTTACATGCATAGCAATACCCCACACTTAACTTTTTGTTCGTCCTCGAATAAAAGTAGGATAAATCCATTTTCATAGGAAACACGATTGCGTATAGCGTATGCAACCAGCCGTTAAACCTCTAGGCATCTCTAGTAGGATGAGTGTTGTCTCACGAGGGTTTTCAGCAGGTACTACCCACAAAATCCAAATGCGATATGCAAATTCTAATGCGACTACATGATGCAAGTTTTCAAAAATATTTACAAATGAAGAATTTACTTTCAAATTAACACGAGTAAGGTAGACATAAGTCTTGGTTATTATCAAGAAATTTTAGTCTTTTTACTCATCAAAACTTCCAACAAAAATTAAGTTATCATCATAATTGGACTCTAGTTTGGTTCATTGTTTTGGTTGATAACATAGTGCAACTATGAAATGAACCCTTTAGTTGATTATTAAAGTTTTGCGAAGTTGCATTTTATTTTTTAGAATAATGAGTCCACTTAAGTGAAGATAGTGCTTGGGTTTGAATTGCTTGCTCTTTCTATTTTGAAAAATATTAATAATATTATTGTTTACACACCTAACTCAAATATATCGATCATGCACGCCTTTTGGGCTTACGTCAGAAAAGTATAGCGTGGCATGTGTACACACTACGTATAAACATATGACTCTAGGCGTTTATTATTATTATTTTAATTTTCTTTACATACGCCTAACTTAGATATACTGAGGCCAAATATACCGATAATGCATTGCCTTTCGGGCTTATGTGAGATGACTATGGAGCGTGGCAAGTGTACATGCTTACGTGTGAGCATATGACTTTAGGTGTTTCTTATTATCATGATTTTTTTTAAAAGAAAGATTGTGTAAAATCATCTTAGCACCACTTAACTTAGGAGATCAAAAATATTACCGTCTTTACTTTAAATCAACCACTCTTTTAAACGAAGATTATAATTAGGACATACTTCGTAATTATCACTTATGAACCTTCCTATTAACTAGTTACACCATAGTAACTTGTAATCAACTTTTATTTTTATATTTGTCGAGACAAGTAATTTTTCAAAAATTTCAATGTAATAACAAAAACGTATACTTATTCCATCGCGTTTCTTCAAAACTAGTCAATATGCTAAAAAATTATTTTGGAGTATTTTTGGAAAGAAAATGAAAAATCAAAATAAACATGAACCCCCCCCCCCCACACTTCATTTTGACTGTCCCCACAGTCAATGCATGATATAATGAGTGTAATCGAGGAAAATATGTACATATCTATAAGGGAAAGTTTAAATTTATTACTAGACGTAGTGTGGCTTGTGAAAATCATGAGCTCCTCCTCTCGATCACTCTCCAACTCAAGTAAGGTTTTAAACGATGACCATTGACTTTAAAAATCAATCCATCCCTAGGGTTTTTTATTTCTATGGTACCGTTTGAAAAATAATACGTACCACGTATGGTCATATCCACCTTAATTTTCTAGAGAACAAATAAAGTTGGGAGTCATACAAAAGAACTTTTTGATTTGGCGAAAATATTTTTCTTAGGATTGACTTGTCACGAAAACTTTTGTTCTTTTTTTTGTAAATTTTCTCATTTTCATACAGGTCGCTTCTAATCTCCATTAATTCATTGAGTTGTAGTTTTTTGTTTTTGCTGGATTTTTCAAAATCAAAATTTACGTTCTTAATCGCCCATAATGCTTTACGTTTAGGCTTAACAGGTAAACGACACGCTTTACCATATACCAACCTAAAAGGTGACATCCCAAAATTAGTTTTATACGTAGTTCTGTAAGCCCAAAGTGCATCTGTTAATTTTTTATAACCAATCTTTTTTATTTTTATTCACAATCTTATCAAAATTTGCTTGATTTGACGATTTGAAACTTCAACTTAACCACAAGTATAAGGATGATAAGGAGTGGATAACTTATGAGCTATTGAGTATTTCATCATTAGAGTTTCAAATGATCAATTACAGAAATGAGTTGCATTATCACTTATTATTGTGCGAAGTGTTCCAAACCTCGAAAAGAGGTTTTCTTTTATGAATTTCACAATCATTTGTATTACATGGAATAATTTCAACCCGTTTAGAAACGCAATCAACAGCAAGAAGAATGTAGAGGTTTCCAAAAGAGTTGATGAATGGTCCCGTAAAGTCAATACCCTAAATGTTAAAGATTTCGATCGTAACAATGAGGTTCAAAGGCATCATGTTTCGTCGAGAGATTTTTCCTAACATTTGGCAGCGATCATAGGTTTTATAGAACTCGAATGCATCTTTGAAAAGTGTAGGCCAGTAAAAACCACATTGGATCACCTTTTTCACTATTTTCCTAGGACCGAAATGACCACCACAAGCTTGGTCATGACAAAATGAAAGGAAATTCTTAATTTCGCAACTTAGGACGCAACATCGAATGAGATGGTCGGAACAGTACTCAAACAAGTATGGATCATCCTAGTAGAAATATTTCACTTAGGAAAGAAATTTGTATTTATATTGTTTCGACCAAAATGAAGGAGTTTCCTTAGTGATTAAATAGTTCACTATATTGACATACCATGGATTGACGAAAAAGGAAAGGAGTTGTTTATCAGGAAAGTTCTCATTAATCGATAAAAAAGATGATGCGTTTGGAAGACGATAGATAATCAGCAATGATGTTGTCGGATCCTTTTTTGTCTTTGATCGTAAGGTCAAATTCTTAGAGTAAAAGGATCCAACGGATCAAATGAGACCTAACATTCTTTTAGCAAATAAATATCTAAGAGCGGAGAGGTCGGTGTAAACCGTAATGTGTGAGCTAATCAAATAAGGTCAAAAAAATTCGAGCGCAAAGACTACCGCTAGAAGCTCTTTTTCAGTGGTCGTGTAATTAAGTTGAACGTCGATTAAAGTCAAACTAGCGTAGTAGATGTTTTGAAGAATTTTGATGATGCATTGTCCTAAGACAGCACCAACTGCAAAGTTAGAGGCATCACACATTATTTCAAAAGGAAGATCCCAGTTGGTGAGCAAATGATGAGAGCAGAAATGAGTTCATTTTCAAGAGTTCGAAAGAAGAAACATAATCAGAATTAAAGTCAAATGAAACGTCTTTCCAAGAAGACCAATTAGAGGTCGAGCGATTTTACTGAAATGCGTTATAAAACATTGATAAATGCCAGTGTGCCAAAGAAATGAACGAATGTCCTTCATAGATTTGGGAATGGGTAGATTTGCAATTACGTCAACTTTTACTTTATCTACCTCAATGCCTTTTTCTGAAATGAAATGTCCGAGGACAATACCATGTTTGACCATGAAATGTTTTTTTCCAATTTAACGTTAAGTGATTTTCTTTACGTCGACTTAGAACCATCTCGAGATGGTGTAAGCACTCGGAAAAAGAGTTTCCAAAGATGGAAAAATCATTCATAAACACTTCCAGAAAGCGTTCGATCATGTCGGAAAAGATGTTGACCATGCATCTTTGGAAAGTAGTAGGAGCGTTGGAAAGTCCAAATGGCATACGTCGATACGCAAAGGTGCCAAAGGGATACGTGAAAATCGTTTTCTCTTGATCATTAGAAGCGATTGAAATTTCACTATAACTAGAATAACCATCAAGAAAATACTAGAATTTGTGGGCCAGCTAAACGTTGGAGCATTTGGCCAATGAAAGGAAGAGGAAACTGATCTTCACGTGCTGCAGCATTTAATTTTCGATAATCAATGCAAACACTCCAACCTGTTTGAGTGCAAGTTGCAATGAGTTCGTTTGCGTCATTTGTGTTAGAGGTAAGTCCAAAATTTATAGGCACGACATAAATTAGGCTAACCCATGAATTATCAGAGACGACATATATATGATTCCATTATTGAGGAGCTTAAGAATTTTGTCCCAAACTACATCCTTCATTTTTGGTTTAATCCTTCGTTGCGCATCACAGACATGCTTGCCTTCATCAACTAAGTGGATGCGATGTTCAACAAGCGCGGGACTAATTCCCTTAATATCGGTAATTGACCATCTAATTTTCTAGTTGATTTTCGACGGAAATGAAAGAAGGGAGGCGTCTTGATCAAGAGAAAGATTTGAAGAGATTATGACAGGAAAAATTTCGTTGTCACCTAAGTATATGTGCATAAGGTGATCAGGAAGAAGTTTGAGTTCCAACACAAAAGGTTGCTTAATCAAAGAATTTGGTTGAAGTTCTGACTCAACTATGAGGGGTTCAAATGGAAGCGCATTTTCGATCTCCTTAAGTTCGTCTTGAAACAATTGTTCATATTCGGTCTCACGTTCGTTGTTAAGGTCAACTGTTTCATGGTCAAAACTTTCTTGAATGAAGCTAACTTCCAACATTTGGTCAAGTGGTTCATTCAATTGATTTTCAAGATTGAAGATGTTAAGATCCAAAGTCATGTTACCAAAAGAAATTTTCATAGAACCATTTCAGCAATTGATTAGGGCATTCAAAGTGGCTAAGGTGAGTCGCCCTAGAATAAGTGGAATTTGACTCATCAAATTATTCATAAGTTGTGTCTCTAGGATGATGAAATCGATAGCGAATATGAACTGACCGATTTTTTTGAGTACGTCCTCGATTTCTCCTACGGGTTTCTTTATCGAATGATCGGAGAATTAAAGAGTTACTTTCATCGGTTTTAGTTCACCCAAGTTAAGTTGCTAGTAAACTGAATAAGGAATCAAATTGGCACTTACCCAACTCTAATAAGCATTTATTAATCGTATTATCTCCTATCGTGCATGAGATCATCGGATATCTAAGATCTTTGTATTTTACGAGAATTGATTGAGACAAGATTTCACTAAGACTAGCAGCTAAGAAAATTTTCTTGGCTACACGAATGTGTTGTTTTTTAGTACACAAGTCCTTTAGAAATTCAGCATAAGTTGGGACGTATTGAATGATATCAATGAGAGGGATGTTCACATTGACCTGTTTGAAAATTTCCAACATGTTTTCCATTTGATTAAAATGTTTCTTAGGTTAAAATCGATGTGGAAATGGAATCTGATATTTGGTAGGTCGATCTACTTGAGTAGAAGAAGAATGTGGATTGGAATTCGATTCGATATTTGACTCGATGTTTTGTTCAGAATTGCTTGTCGTTTTTAAGTGTTAGTAGGAGCTTTCGATAAACTGGTTAGATTGACAACTTTGTTATTAATTAGTTTACCAGAATGCAAAGTTGTGATAGCATTCATTTTGTTCACATTACTACCTTCAACGTCATGAGCTTGATTCGAGTTCATGTTTTGATTTCTAAAGTTCGCAACTGGCTAACTTGGGAACGTGCCACGTTCATCTTCACTCACAGAAGTGACTAATTGATTAATTTTCATTTCGAGTTTGGAAATTGGTTGACTTGTATTTTTCATGTACGAGGTTAATAAATTTTATAAATTGCTACTTGATTGGATGTTTTGAATGGTCGCTTTTGCCAAAGTTTCAAGACTTTTTTCAAGTGAAATCATTCGTTTATCATCTTGGAGAGCGAAAGATTATTGCGGTAGATTTTGAGACGAAGAGCAAAATTTTACTGAAAGTGGTTAGGATGAAGAGGAGGATTTGAAGCTTGTTCAAAAATGCTTAAAAATTGGGTCGAACCAAATCGTGTTAGAATTATTTATCTTCCATGCAAATTTAGGACGATTTTTCCAACCAGGATTGTACGTTGGAGAAAATGGATCATTGTTAACTTTGTTAAAAGCGTTGAGTTGTTCTAAAGATTGAGGGCATTGATCGATGATGCGATTTGGATCGTTACATTTATAACACAATGGTTGGGAAGCTTGGTTCGTTTGATTGGATGAGGAAATGTCATCAAAATTATTGATCAACGCATTGATTTTCGCTTTCAAAGCCAACAATGATCCTACTGAGTGCGCATTCGATCGTGAATAGATGGATTTCTCATTAGAATGTTCCTGTTGGGATAATTTTTTAGCCAAGTTCTCAAGGAATTACCAAGCATCGTCGTGACGTTGGGCGAGAAACTTTCCTTGGCACATTGATTCAAGCATGGTTCATGAACTATTTTCAAGTCCATCGTATATGATTTGGCACCGAGTCCATTTTTCAAAATTATGGTGTGAAAATTTTATCAAAAGCTCTTTAAACCTTTTAAAGTATTTTTCAAAAAGTCCACCCCTAAATTGATAAAAGTTTACAATTCTGTTATGTGTTTTGGTCATTTTTTCCAAGGGGTGGAACTTTTTTTAAGAAAACTTCAACAAATTCGTCCCAAGTTTTGATTGAATTCGAAGGCATGCTATACCAAATTGCCAAATTTCGGGAGCGTGGCAATATGATTTGAATGAATTTCGAAGTGATTACCCACTAGGGCGGGTAAGATGATACAAGAAGGAATAGAAACTTTGTCGGGAAAGATTCTATCCATGAGAGTTCGGAGAGGGTTTTCATTAGCCATCGTTAGAGGTTCGTTTGTTCTGGTTAAACGAATCGTTGTTGTGTCACGAGTCCAGGCACTCATGCACGCTCTAGGAAAACACACTAAGAACAAGGGAGCCAACAACCCCGGGACAGGAAGAGGAAACACTTCCATCAACAAGAACAATCGAACGAAAAGTCATTCAGGTATGATGTGACTCCCTGGTCCAATAGGATTGATATCTTATCCTTCTATCCTACGTGGTACCAGATGTGAGGCTTCGCCGATTGAGAATAGATTGCATTGTTCTGTATCATTCACTACCTATCTGGTGTTAGGATCCGGAAGTGGTTCCAAGGGTTCAGGCCTACTCTGGTGTGCCACGACCGTTAGCCCAGATAGGTCCCAGGCACTCCCTTAATCAAGGTTAAGAGAATGAAACAAGAATTGGTGAAGTGAAAAATTCGTTTCTTTTGTTTTTTTAAGGAAAAATATTTACCAAAAAGAAATTATTTTCAAAAGGAAGGTTTATTTTTATTTTTTTGGACTTAATTTTTTTCTTTTTTATAATATTTTTTTTTTTTTTTTGGGTTTTTTTTCTGGAAAGATTTTTTTGGATTTTTTGTTTAGATACTACATTAAGGAAAATGTGATTTTTATTTTTTACTTTTGGATTTTTTTGTTTTTTTATAGATGCATGAACTAATGCAACTAAATGATTGCAAGGACTTAAATGTACATTTCTGTCCTTATTATCTCTTAACCTAAAACTGCATAATCATACATTGACTTAATTCAACAAAATAGTTCTTAGCCAGGTGACGGACAGGAGTTATCGGCGCACCATGAATCACCGTAGCAATGCAGTCGAAGGTTTAAGTACCTTCAGAAAAACAATCACTATAATATTTATGAATCGCCATAATATTTATAAATGACTACTGCTCTGCCATAACATAGACATCAAGAAATAAATTGTTAAAATAAATCAACTTGTCAAGATACAATTTTGCCTTAGATGAGCTCATGACTTCCTTAAGTCCAACATCTAACCGTTATTATTAGTCAAATTCTAAGATAATATGCAATTTATGGAACATGAAGGGGTGATAAATCCCCACCTTATGCGAAGTTGGGTATTGCCCTTAGAAAAGAGAAGAAGATGAAATGAATACAAAATAGAAATTAAATGTGTATTAACAATGCAACTACGAATAAGATTTTTTGTTTTTGGATTTTTTTTAAATGCAAACAACCAACAATACAAAGGAAATAAAAACAGGAAATAAGAACACGATGCCAGGGCGTGTAGAATTATCTATTTAAAAGCGGCGATTTTTTTAGTGCAATTTTTTGGGCAAGCAAAGCAGAGCTGTTTTTTTAGCAAGCAATCCTTTTGCTTCTACTTTTCCAATATGCAATATTGCTGAAAACGATTTTTTACAAGCATAGAACTGTTATCCCACCTTTTGGCAAGGCCGTGATACCAAAGACTTGACTAGAAACAAAGGACAGTCTGAAGCTGATTACTTTACCAAATGGACGGAAGCTGAGCCCCTAGCTACTATCACAATGAAGAAAATGATCAGCTTTGTTGTATGCAGCGTTATCTGTCGATTCGGTCTCCCACATACCATCATCACTGACAATGGAGCCCAATTCGATAGTGTCGAATTCAAGAATTTCTATCAACGATTCCGCATTCAGAATAAGTTCTTTACAGTTGCACACCCCAAGCAAATGGACAAGTTGAAGCTGTTAATAAGTTATAAAGTCCATTCTGAAGAAACGACTGGAAAAGGCCGAGGGAAATCGGTCGATACATCCTATGGACCTATGGGCTTATCGAACAACCCATAAGTCCACGATCGGGCACACTCCATTTTCACTTTCCTATGGTTTAGAAGCCGTTATTCCAGTCGAGTTGGAAGTGCATTCTCATCGTGTGACATATTATGACCCGAAGACAAATGCTATATTACTTGTCGAATCTTTGGACTTATTGGATGAGAAGCGAGAAGAGGCTGATTTGAGGACAGCCGCATATTGAAGTCGAGTCATCCGGTTGTACAATGCCAAAATCTGACCCCGAACCTTTGAACTCAGTGGTCTCGTCCTCAAGAGAATTTACCCAGTCCCTTCACATATGAAACCAACGTAGAAAGGGCCGTATGTTATCAAATGAAGACTCAGAGACGACGCCTTTAAATTATCAACCATTAATAGTCTCACTTTGCCGAGAGCCTGGAACAGCGAGAGTCTTCATTGCTACTACACATAACAGGCTTTATTTATTCATTCAGTCTGCTTTTCATTTGTAATTTGTTTATGCATTTCGAAATTTGAATTTTTAATAAGGCAACTGACTTTGCCATATTTTCTTATTTCAGCAATGAAATGCAATTTCTTCGAGCCAAAGTAGTGATTTTTAAAACGCGTCGTACGACCATCACCATGCACGGAGAGTTGAGTTCCACCATATGATGGGACTTATTCAAATAGGGAGTGACTGTGATACGACCAGTCACTCGCTAAGTGAAACCCAAGCTTGGGGGCAAGCCATTACACTGAAGCCAAAAAAGGATTGATACGCAACAATCCTCCAACTAACTCTGGCTCCCAGAGTTCGAGCTGGAGTATAAACTTACAAATGCGAGCTCGAAGAGGGTGGATCCATCCATTTAACGGCTTTACCCGTGTTTAAACCAAGTTTGAGGAGGATGGATCCGTCCATCTAACGACCTCACTTGTTAACTCAGGGTGGATGTGAACCGACCGTCAACGATCTTGATAAATCTACCATTTTCGGGGTGCGAACGAAATCCTAAAACTCAAAAAAGATGTGATCGACCGTCTGTTAACCAAATCAAGGTTCTTAGAACACGAATTAGAGTATAAACATCAGAATGGGTGTAACCTACCGCCCATCAGCTAACTCTAAGTCCCTAGAGAGTGGATTAGGGTATAAACACAAATCGGGTATGATTGATCATCCACGGATCAATCTAAGTCCCCAGAGTGCAGACTAAACTCTAAATATCAAACGAGTGTGACTGACTAACCGTAAAATAACTTAAGTCCCCCGGAGCATGGACATGTCTTTAAACATCAAACGGGTGTGACTGACCGCCGACGTACAAGTGCAATCCCCAAAGTGTGGATGCAATCAACAATAAATGAGCAAGTGTGATCCGACCACTCGAACTCGTCTCGTTTCAACTTCATTTCAATAAAGTTATGCTCGATGTATCAAAGGCGGAAAATGACCGCTGACTGACCACTTCAGTTTATCCCCGGGACTGGTAGCAAAACTTTAGTACCAGTTACTGATCGTGACAGTATAGGATTGGGACTCGACTTAACATTCGGCTATAACCCGAAGTCATAATTTCAGGACTTAACAACCGAACTCGAGTCCAATTCAAAGACTAAGGCTTCTCAAGTACACTGAATGGAAAATCGAGCGCTACAACTCTTAAGCAAATAAACACAAAACTATGCTAAAAACAAAATGGAATTATATTTCAACTATTCTTTGAAAGAGAAGGATAAGTAAAAAAATTATTCCAAAAAATTCTACTAGCAGGAGCCGAGTCCGCATCTATACACAGCCTGCAGGAAATAGAAGGAAATTCCTATATGTCTACCATCTTGTTTTCTTCTTCTTCTTCGGCGTTGATAATCCGGAATTGGAATGTCTGCAAGTCCTTCGAAGGGATTCTCCATGTGTGAGGGAGGAGCCTCCGAAATTATGACATCGGTGGGTGGTAAAGACATGACCATAGATTTCCATCTCGTAGGAATTGCGAAGTTTATGAGCAACCTCTTTGCCTTTTCTTTTTTCCTCTAAATGTCGAGGACTATCTAAGGACACGGATACGGGTTCATCTTCAGTGGGCATATCCTCTTTGCCACCCTGCTTAACGATTATAATTCCGGGAATTCTACGCCTAGCTCGTCTTGCCGGAGCTGCCCTAAGAGATCCTTCAAGCCCTATGCTCTGGTCTCTGTCAATTAGCCCAACCTCTTGAAGAATTCATACTATTTTATTAAATTGAGAACCTTCAGGTCATGGAATTGAAGCTGTAAAACAAAGAAAATGTTAGACTCGACATCGATTACAACTATCCCATCAGTCGCCAGAGAAATTGCGACACTTACGTCTAGCTAGCCACCGTTTAGCGAATCCTAGTGGGCATCGAACATAGAATCACTCGATTTTGAAGTAGCTAAGTTTGGTCCAAGTCCTAATCACAATTTGGCAATTTCTGACTCCCTCTAGAAATGTGAAGGAGAGGTTATCTCCCCGATTCTTTATATTGAATAAGAATCCGACTTCCTCTGGAGTTGGGGGTCGAAAAAGGTGCTCCATGAAGATGATGAATAGGCTGTTCAGAAGAGCGTACCCATTCGGATGTAACTATGATGGGGCAATCCCTAAATAAGATAACACCCCCCAAATATATTGATTGAGTGGTGGGTGAATCCCAGTTGTGCAGAAAAATCGATTAAATGTGACGTACCCTTCCGAAGGGGTATATGGCCTGTCATTCAGCCCTGGTAACAAGACATCATTCAATGATAGCCTGTGCGTTAAACAAATTCTCCCCAACATTTCTTCTGAAATATTGGATGGAACGGAATCTTACGGATTCCCAATGAAGGCTGCTCCTGGTAGCTCGTCAAGAGCTGGACTTATGACTTCGGTCGTAATGGCTAGCATCTTTATTATTGGAAGATGTGGACTTTGAGCCTCCTGTTGCTATGAACTCCCGGGTTCCATAGCTAATCAACTCATCAAAAACCATCGTTAGGTGACAATAATCTCGTGTGTTCACTAGTGTGAAATGCATGAATGTGTTGTGCAGTGCAGTGCAATGCTGTGAGTTACTTAAGAAGATTCTATGAAAATTAGCAAAGTATTTGAATGACAAGACTTTAGAATTCAACCGGAGTGACCGTTATCACTGATCGTCACAACCGTGCTATCTAAACTTTGAAGATCAATTCAAATTGAAATTCATTAAGTGTTGTTATATTACAGTTTCATCGACAAGCTTCGAACGCGGTCAAACATGTAGTAGAACGTTTAAGTTAAGATATGCAAGGCAGAAGCTCGTCGGAATCAAGTATTTGAGAATGCATTTCGTATCGATAAAAATTTAAACTTGAATGAACTACCAAAGTCCACTTCGTCTCGGTCAGGGAAGCACCAATTCGTATCGATCAAAGAGCTATGGTCCATATCGATCAGAAAGTCGTAGTTCGTATCGATAATAAATTACCCACTTCATACCCATCTAGGAAAATCCCCTCGTATCGATCAGCAAACCGCCAAGTCGTATCGATCAAATTGTTTGGTTCCATCCCTGAATTCGAATCGATCGAGGCACGTTGATACGAATGATATTCATTGACAATCGATTCGAGTGATGCTGCTAGCTAATCGATGTGTGAAGATTGTCGCCAAATCGATACGAACCTCATCCCTCCTTCATCGATACGAAGCCAAGCTTGAGACACCATCATTCCAAATCCTTTGTATCCCTCTATTCCCTTTCTTCTCAAATCCATTCAAAGCCTCGTCTCTGCCGGCTACAACCTAGCTCCGGCCATCCACGGCCACCTCACCACTAGAATTGATCGTGGAATCGGCAAAAATGACTGGAGATTCCAGGTCATTTCATTATAATACAAGGTCTATGATCTAATTACCTACGTTCAACGAGCAATTAGAAGGATTCGAAGCTTAGTTCAATTTGGAGGCGAGGACGAGGTAGGTAGTTCTTCGGCAATGAGCGATACGAAGGCAAGATGATATTAGGAAAGTAAAGGTGAAATTTATTTTAAGTGTTGGATATTTATACCTAAAAATACTGACCGTTCGTCTCCCAGTTAAGTGACCGGCTAAGACTAGTTCTTCCCATTCGATACGAAGAAAGATACTTCGTAACCACTCAAGATCGTTTCAGAATAACACTATGCAATCCTATTCGTAGCCAGTGACTTGATCGAGGCAAGTTTGATGCTGCCGATGTGAAGATGTAACCAAGCCTTGCCTAAGTGGCTCCCTACTCGCAACCATCAAGCAATCGAGACGAAGCGGATGTACATCAAATCTTTTGTATCCCTCGGTTCATCGATATGGGTGGTTCAATGCGTATCCATCGAACACCATAGCCATTCGTGTCTATCAGTCCCCATCGATACGAATTATATTAAAATACCAACCAAATTCATATCGGTCAGCGTCGATACAAAAACAATTGTTCAACTTTTCAAATCGACCCAGGAGAGGATCGATACAAAGAGACACTCCAAAACAACCATCGAGCGTTGTTAAAACTCGAATTTTACATCAATTCAGGAGAGGATCGATACAGAATTCGATACAAGAAAACCGACGATGACTGTTGAACGTATGAACGTTAATGGGAGTTGGGTTAGCACGTATTTATGTGTATGATGAATTAACATTCAATTTTTAAAATTTAAAGGAATCGAATGCTCACATAGAGACAACCACAATGATGAAGAACAAATCTCTAGCACTTAACACTCTATTACAGCAGCGCACGATACAATCAGTATCAGTCATCAATTCAGTATTTATATTGCCAAGGAACAATCAAAGGTTACATCTCTTGACGAAAAGACAACAATTATTCATCGGGTCAGATAGAGCTTTTCAGACAGAAGGTTACAGCTTTTCAAAGCACGTCATGTTCACATAAGACGCACTTTGGGGGGGGCAATGTTATCCCGCCTTTTGGCAAGGCCGTGACACCAAGGACTTGACTAGAAGCCAAAGACAGTCTATCTCGAAGATCAATCACCTACGAAGTTCACTATGAATACTGGTAAACTCCGCTCGAGTCCAGATCAAGCTGCAATTGATATGATATGACAAGCAAAGCTATGCAAGCCAACCTTCCAAATTTTAAATCAATTAGAGTTCGTATTCTCAAGATAAGAATCGATCAAGTTTCATGAGGGACATATTCCATTCGTAACCATCTATTCGTAATCGTCCCATTCGTGTCCATCCAAGCAAGAAATGGTTCGTATCCATGGGAAGATAGCAACCTCATTCATCTCCATTCACTTTATCGCCTTTGCCTAGCAACGTCGGGTTCGTATCCATGAAAGAAGGCTTCATTCATACCCACCTCGCCTCTACATTTCGTATCTATCCCATGAATTCGGTTTCATATCCATCGACCAAAGCCATTTCATACTGGTCTTACTTATATATTATTTGTGTCAATCGACCAGCTCTCGATACGAATATATCATCCAATAAGCAATACGGAACGACACTTTCCACCGATACGAATGGGAGTAGAGGGAAGCGATACGAGTGGAGCACTATGATTGTTAAGAAATGATCCGATAAAGCATTGATATGAAGGACACGATCGAGGATGGATATGAACCGCATGGTCAAACAAAAGAAGCGGTCAACGTACGTGAAAAGTGGATCTCCCTTGAATTCTCGAGCCATGTCATCAACGCACGATTGACCGATACGAAAGAGGTATTGATACGAATCAGAGCGATGTGAACGACATCGATACGAGCTCGGCAGCACTCTGGAAATCTAAACTTGCATTGATCATAACTCGAGATCTACAAGTCCAAATGCTACCAAATTTTCATAGGAGCTTGCCTACAACCTCAAGAATGTACCTGATCAATTTCGGACCGAAAGGACCATTTATGGATCAATACGAACTCAATTCGTATCGCTCATAGATCGAGTCGAAATCACCTGAACTCGATCTCATGGGCCCATTCACGTGAGAGAAGAAGTCTTCCGGGATCTGGGCGAGATATTTGTTACCTACACCTATAGATAGCGACCCTAGACCTACAGAAAAAGGGCTTTTGGCTTCCTACACTGATACTCTGCCAAAATCATTATAAAACTTCAGTTATACTGTTGTAATCACTTGTAACTAGCGAGTAAAGTTCAACAAACATCAGTCGTTTCATGATGGACGTAGACAATATGTCGAATCACTCTAAATTTGTATGTTTCTGCACTTTTTCTTATCCATTGTTTGATGTGTTTGTTAGATCTACCTCATTTTACATTTATTTTCTTCATTTTATCTCTTCAAACATATCCAAAGAGTATTGTGTTCAATTTTGATACAAACAACAATGATAGCAATAAATCTATTTCAAACAAATCGTTTAGTCAAACGAAGTTCTTTTTTTAAGGAAATAAAATAGAACAAAGGTTAAACGAAAGAAAAACTTAAATTAAGCAACACACAACACACATGCATTTAGTCCACAAAAATAAGCCCACACAACAGCCTTGATAATACCGCACCCCATACAAAATCACCTAAGCAATTTCAACTGGAAACCCATAAAATTTTCAAAATCTTGTTCAGGGATTTCCCTAAAAAACCCGTTCAGCGGTCGAGTAACAAACAAAACTCCAAAAGCTTTTGAAAATTCTAAAATCTTGTCTGGGATTGGTTTTGAGGAGTAGAAGACGGTCGTTCGAGATTGGAGTTGTGATCGAGGGTTCATGCATAGGTGATTGATTTGGGTTTCGTGGAAGTAGCGATTTGAGGATGCAGATGTCTGGATTGGTTGCGGAGATTGGAGATGTCTTCGGGTGTCGATTGGGCAGAGGAGGAGGAGGAAGTTGTGGGTTTTGGTTGTAGGTGAAGTAACTAAGAAGGTTTGGAGATGGTAGTGGTGTGGTTGTGAGTTAGTCGGATGTGTTTTAGGCAGAAGGAGTAAGGGGAGTGCTGTGGGTTGAAGAAAAGGTTGCTATATACCAGATGGAGGAGTATGAATTGGTTTGGTGAAGAGGCAATTTGGATGTGGTGGATGGGTTTTGATGCTGTGATGGCAGGGTAACCAGAGGAGGTCAGGGATTTCAGGTTGTGAGGATGCGTAAGAAGTTGTAGTTGCTGTAATGAGTTGATGGGTGTTTTCTTGTCAAAAGGATGAGCATGCTTCTTGTGGCGATTAGGTTGCTGGGTGTAGTGTTTTGAAATTTAATACAAAATGTAAACAAAGAACTGCTTGTAAAATGTTTGACAGAGTTTGATACGAGAGTTTATATGGAGTTGTAACAACAACTAATCGTGAATGAAACAGTGAACAACAAAGCCAACAATACTGAACATTGAGGGGAAATAAACTGAAAATAGAAATAACAAATGGAGAGCACAAAAATAGTGAACAAAATGCAAATATGACAATAGTAATAAAATGCACAGAAACATATCACAAACTTGAACAGAAATGCAAAAAATGTAACATTAAATGTTATAATATGTTTGTGTATTTATTTATTTTTTAATAAAAAGTGAACAGAATGAAACAAAATACAACACAGTGAAGAAAACAAGTGAGGAAAACTAAAAACAATTGCACAACACAATAATTTTTCTGTTTGCTTTGTTCTGTTTTTTTATGACAACTAATGCAAACTAAAAGGAAAAAAAAAATTAATTCGAAGAGTAAAATTAAAACTAAATTGCTTTCCTCGATAACAGCGCTAAAAACTTGTTTGCGACAAGAAATTTCATCGATTAGAATATCGTCGAAAATGTAATAATAAAAACCATAAGCGCACGACTTACAATCGTAATATGTATGCAAGTAGGGATCGATCCACAGGGGAAGAATAAAATTCTAAGATTACTCAATCAAATTAGCTCAAAAATTCAGCGAATTTTTTAGCTAAAGAAAATTTAGAAAAATGAAATTAAAAGCTAGAATAAAAATAAGAATAAAATTATGAGATTAAGGAGCAATTTAGAGGTAAATGCACTTCCAATCATTCATATAAATCAACAAAAAGTTAATCTATAATCTCTCATCTTAAATTTAAGCAAAAATGATTGATGTGTTTATTATAAGCATGACCTATTTTGCTATTAATTAGCACAACTTAAACAATCAAAGTATAACACACCATTCAAACCCACTTTTAAAATCTCATAAAAATGAACGTATAATTAAAAATAAAATTTAATTTAAGTACTATCTATTTACTATTTTGAGATTAGTAATGTAGAACATCAAATATTGATTCTATTTTTAATTTCATGATCAAAATTACTTACGCAAATGATCAAATAGTTTATGTTTATATTGAATTAAACATAGTCTATTTGAGTTATCAACATAGGCTATCAAATTCACTAAAAAACATAAACTACCATCATTATTAATTTCCATTAAGCATCAAATAACAGACTTCAAATGCAACTATTCTATGTTGATTTAGTATGATTCACGAGAGCTTCATTACTTTTAAATTGAAGATGTTTAACATTTCATAATTGAATTCATGTCAACACAAAATGATTTAAGCATAAAAAGCAAGGAAAATAAGAGCTAATTAAAAGAAAAGAGAACTAACTACTTGCATTAAATAAATCCAAACTAATTGCATGAATAAAAAAAAGAGAGCATAAGATAATATAAAGTAAAAGAGCGCAAAAGAAAGTTACACTAATAAAACGAACAAGGCTAAGAAGCCATGAAAAGGACATTTTATTTAACATTGATTTTGTGTTATAACCACGCATGAAACAGAAGCATTACATAAAACATAAAGGGGTATTTATATATGCCTAAAACCCTTATTCTATCTCTAGAGAGCTACTAAAAATAACCTTTAGTTTGTGCAGCCTCCAAGTAATCATTAAAGAATTAATTAATCCCACTAACATGTGTTTTTGCCTTTAATCTCCATTAACATGTGTTTTTTTTTTTCCACTATGCATTAACTTTTATGTGGTCCATAAGTAAGTAGACATGTGGACTCCTCCATGTTGCATTATTTCCATTCTCTTCTCATTCTTTTTATTTCCCATGTATATGCATGCATAAACCTCTTCCATTTTGAGCCTAAAATTTCAATAAAACAAAATAAAAATATGCAACTAAATTTTCTTCAGTTAATTTACATAAAAATTACCGTTTTGTCCACATGTTAATGTATGCATGATGATTTAAAAATCCTTTGTGTTTTTGGTTTAGACATGTAAAATCACCCTAATATGCCTTTTATTTTAACAAAAGAAGATTAAATATAAGAGTATAAATATACACTTGTACATGCACATCGGGCCATAAGCGTTTTCGTTTTGGGGAAGGGCCAGGCCTGAGTACAATAAGGGCCATTTAGCAGTACGGTCGAGACTTGAACATGGGTGTATGCAATGAGACACACCGACGAGTGTGCATTTCGGGTTCTTCCTCTCCAGGCATAGTGATGGTTTATGTATATTCATGGGAGAGCAGTTCTCACAGTAGTATTAATGGAAAAAAGGGTTTTTACAGTAGCATATGGACGATGATTTCTTATTGGGTATCTCTAGGAGTAATTAACCGATCGTTGGTGTGAGGTTTGATCCATTGTTAGATTCTTGTGTTGATTAAGAATCCATAGATAATGAACCTTAGAAATTCATGGACACCTGCAATACATCCTATGTCATCTAGAGTAACTTTGAAGTTAACCGCACGCGATCGTCACATATTAAATTTGTGCTCATTCGCCAGACTTTAGCTTGACCCACCCTCTTCTTTTCATTTTCTCCACCACAGGATGACATGTTAGAGGTTGATTGGACATAGTATGTGAAGAAAGGAGTTTCACGTTGGACTTTAATATTATTTATTGTTCATCATGTAGTTATATATTGTATTAAATGTTGTCAAACTTATATTATATTTTGAAAAACGGTTTCTACATAAATCAAGTATTTCGGTGAAACAGCCCGCAAATCCGAACCCCTTAGAGTCGACACTTATTCTCCATCAATCAATTGAAGATGTACGGAAATATGAACCATTGGATTAAAGAAGAAGAGGTAGATAAGAAAATAGAAAACAACATCAGAATCTAACCATCGCAGCGGAATAAAATATAATAGATAATAAATGATCTTTACACAAAAACAAATCTGTTTATACATTACATCATCAGAGTATACATAACACACAACTGGACAATAACCATAACCTGTCCTCATAATCTGAATACACAGCTAATTAACACAGCGAAATATCTAAAACAAGTACAGGAGTACATATCGCCATCCAACTCCACTGCATCCTTTCCTGTAATCTATAATACTCGGTCTGACCCGAGCATTATAGTGAAATAACACCTGAGTCGGTCTGGAATACCAACATGAGAAAACTACACTCAAATTGATTATTAAAGTTCCAAAATTCTTTGAAAATCAAAAGCATCTCGTAAGACCACGCCACAAATAAACATGTCGGGTTTTTACCTTACGATAGCTAAAACATTTTTATTAAAATCCTCTGATATTATAATAGTATCTATAGAAAGTAAAATAGAATTTAGCTGAAATGCTTGCATCTCACGTTTCAGCAATAGTTGGGCACAATCAAAACCGTACAGGCGCGTAGGGAGAATGGATTTCCAACTAATGACTATGCACCGGGGTACCACCTGTCATAGTACGTGGCCTAGATCACCGTACCGAGGATTACTCCTAATCCCTGCAACACAAGACCGGGACTACCCCTTACTGGATAATCCCGAGTAAGATCACCCCACGGTTGGGATCAGCAATCCGCACCACTAAGCCGAATAAAAAGGGACATCTAGACAGGAATGACCTCACCCTAATGGGTGCTACCCACTTAGCCTTGCTGCATAACCCCTGATTCTCAGTCATTCCCGGTTGATGAGGCTCGAGACTAAGCGTTACCTTTTAGAACGTTTCACTTAGAATGCCCATCGTCCACCTGACGATGTTCTGAAAGCATTCATCCATACAAGTCCATCCCAAATTCAAACGGAACCGAAGGCACTACTCCTACTACATCCATTTTGGAATCTCCTTAGAATTAGTAGCGACTAGCCCTTGCACTTCACTGCTCCATCTTCGACTCCGAACTCGTTTTTCGACGAAAACGTACAAACCGGATCGAAGTGGTTTTAATCCTGATCCCGGTCTCTTCAAAACGATCAACGCACTGGCCAATATTGATAGTAATAACTATCAATTAACATCCACAACAACCATCAAACAATAAATAATTTCTCTTGAATTATATATTAACCTCAAAATATCTTCGCAAAATATATTTCCATTTTCAATCCTTTTATAAAATAGTTTTCAAACCACATTTTTCTCATGAAATAAATTTCCAAATATTTATTTCCACTGAAAACACCAAGCACAAAAACTTTAGATTTTTAAAATAATTTAAAACACTTTATTATAAAATATACTTTAACATTTAGATTGAAAACTACTTCAATACTTTATAAAAAAATATACTTTAGGATCATTAAAATGAGGTTGCTTTATAAAATGTAAAACTAGATTTTCTCTTTTAAAACCAAAATACCAAGCCACCTTTAAATAATTACTACGATAATAGATTTGTAAAATACTTACTTCAGAATTTAAACATTTAGAAATAATAAATTTTTTAAACATGCTTTTTAAAACAACATTAAAGCCTTTAACTTATATTTAAAAAATTACTTTGAAAACGTACTTGGCTATCCAGGGAAATATACTTCTCTTCACATCCTTTAAAAATAAATCTCTATTTATTTTTAAACAAATTTTCTCATTTCTTTAATAAATTCCCATCGTGAATTTATTCTTCAAACATCCACTGATATATTACTTCACCTTCGTAAACCTAGTTTATAAATTCCAAAGTCTCACTTCTCTTTTAAAAATCCCGGTTTTACACACTTTAAATCAATCTCCAAATTGATTTCCAATTTACTTCACTTTTAAATAAATTCCTTGCTAACTCCATTTATTCCAAAATCCATTAACTTCGGATTTTATTTCTTCATTATGATTTAAAATCTTTTTAACTGAATACCAATTTCATATTTCCTAAATTTCTTCTTTATCCTTTCAAATAAATCCAAACCTTGAATTTCAAAATAAATTCTTTGTTTTTGGAAGTAATATCACTTGAGTTTAAAAATAAAATCACTTGTTCCCATTTATTCAAATCCTATTTCCCGCACTTGGAATTTTATTTATCAGAATTCAAAAAGTACTTTTTATTCTTTTCCAATTCATTTTAATTTATTCAAATTTCTATGCTTATTTAACTCAAAACTCACTTTTTTTCCAGAAATCTCATTTCTATAGATTTTGATAACTCAGTTCACCGAAATATTTTAAATCAACCATAGTATTCAACATTTTCAATTATCAATATAATTCATCACAGGATAGCAAATATAATATCATAGAATATTTTATCAAATCTAAATAATATTGAGGAATCCAGTTGAATCCCTCCAACCTGTTTCCCTGCATCCACAGATGTTAGCACAATAAAATGCCCATTCCACTTCGAGGTGGAATATATCGGTATATGAGTTTTAAATATAATATCATCCGCTATTATACGGCGCATAGGGTCTCATCCGCTATATAATGCGGGAAATCAATCACTCCAATATATACTATATACTACTATATATAATATTGCACATCAAAACAATTCAATCATTCAATCAATTATTTAAATTTAAATAACCCAGATGAGTGAGATTAACTCACCTTTGCCTTTGAATGCAATCTATTTCCAATCCAGCTTGATTTCTTCACGTTTTAGACCTTGAATAGACATTTATACAATTTATGAATTTTCGGACCAATCGAACAATCAATCACCATTAATATTCATTTAAACTTAAATCTATTGGGTAAATAAAATTTCGAATTTTTTTCTTTTTAAATTCCTGATAAGCAAATTAAATGAATAGTTTCAAAATTACTTATCATTAGATTAAAATGTTCAAAATAATTTAATCAACTAATGATTTAATTCAACTAATAATTTGATAAAATATTTTTAGTGACTAAATTCATTAAATAAGTTAATTAGCAAACTAATTGCCATAATACATTTTCTAGATATATTTATATTTATAAATTTCTTTCCTGTAAATCAAAATAGTAATTATGTTTACTGTACAAACAAATGTACCTATTCATATTTTAAATTGGAAAATAGCAAAAATGTTGTCTTGTTGTTAAATAATTTTTTTGCCTTTATCTTTATATATATATATATATATATATCGATAAAAATACAGAATATATTATATATATATTTTTTATAAAAAACCTACTGTAATATATATATATATATATATCCTCTCCGTAATCAACGCAGTAATTTTCTTTCTCTGTATATGAATATATAAACATTGATTCATCCAATTTAAACTTATAACAAAAAGAAAATCGTTAGCTATCTACCTCATCGTTCGATTCAACACTGCTCATATTCTTGCCTGCCTCACGCAACACACGAATTCGGCGTCATATGCTTCGACGAAGGCAACACATCGAGCGAGAGCACGTCTCTGGATGCCATCATGAAGTGAAGACTCCATCTCGTAACCAACCCTAACTCCCTTAGCGCTCGCGAATCCGCTCTAGACACAACATCGCGTGAGCGCCCGAGACACAGCCCTAGCTTGCCAATCGCGCCATCGTACTTTCCCCCTCATGCGTGCTCGGTTAAGCCATCCAGGCGATTCGAATGGGTCGAATCTCCTCTGGTTCTTCGTTGCTCAATTCGCTCAAATCGAAGATGGACGAGAAGGGGGGAAGTTCGTTTCGAACGATTGAAATTGATTTTCGAACGAAGGGGATTTGATTCACTTTGATTTAATTTCCATTCGGCATATTTCGATTTAAAGAAATGAGCAGAGGAGAAAATGAACTCCCGATACTCTATGAAGGGGAAGGGGTATGTGAGTTATAACTGGGAATGGTGTCGTGCAGGGTAAGCTATAGCGATTTGCAGAGGAGACCAAAAAGTTTTGATGTTGATAGAAAGTAGGCTGTTGTTGAATAAAAGGTTTGACCAGTCCAACAATATATTTTATAATTTCAAATTTAAATTCAAATGCAACTTAAAATTTCAAACTCCTATCGAGGCATGCCGCTAGGCGTTTATAATATTATACCCCTATTACGAACAAAATGGAAAAAGGTTCGAGTTCTATTTCGATCGAATGGAGAAGATAGCTTTTTGGATCAGTTATTATATTTAATTTTCGATATAGATTTCAGCACGTTTATATGTCGTACGCTCATAAAACAACTCCAAACACTACGAAAATTAAAATCCGATAATAATATAATATTACGGATCCAATGGAACTGGTTTCGTCGAATTCCGAGACTGTGCTTCGGAAAGCTATTTTTAAATATCAATTTAACCGGTATATTTTTAAAACTTAACAAAACACTTCCGAATCAAATTTTAACACTTTTACTATCTTCAGTATTATCAATATAAATCTTACAAGCCTTCGAATTATTTTTAACAGGCTTAAAACTGAAGATTCAATAATTTACTCAATTTCAGTTTATTAGATCCAATAACTTAATTGCTAAATAATAATAATATTTGAATTCAAGTTAAAAATTAACTTTTAAATATTTAAAATCAATTAAATATTTCAATTTCAAACATTCAAAAATTCCGGATCGTCGCATTCCTCCTCTCCTTAAAAGAATTTCGTCTCCGAAATTACTTGTTAAGAAGAATGATCCGATACCAATTACTGTTTTTCAAAACCAAACAGTTTTATCAACTTGCCATAACATATCTTTTATTAAAAACCCATTATTACTTCAAAAAACTTTCCAAAACCTTTCATAGTTTCCAACAACATTATTTACTCCACTTATTCAAATTTAAATTTAAATCCAAATTTAAATTATCAAAACTTTCTCAAAAAATTTCTAACTCTCTAAATTTCCAAAAAAATTTGCCAGCGTCTCCTTTGCGCGGCTAGCTCGGTACAACTACAAAATGCCTCTACGGACCCCCAGATTTCAAAAGAAAACAAAAGCCAAGTGGCTAGACTAGAAAATCATCAAATTTCATACAGAAATTTAAATACATACATTTACCGAGAAAATATCAATTTATCCTCTGAAATCAAAAATCCAAATTCACTTTCCTTATTCTTTAGTTCCAACTAAATAATTAGTTTCAATTTCCATTTTCAAAATCCCTTATTTCAATTCCAATTTGAAATCATTTTGTCGCCAACAAAAAATTTTCAAAAATTTTCTAACTCCCAAAATTTTCGAAATTTTTCGGCAGTCTCCTTTGTATAGAGTAGCTTTTGCAATTTGACAAGAGATATAAATATATATACATCGACCCACATGGTCGGAAAAACAAAAACAGTTCACATTTTCTATTTTAATTGCGTAGGCGTACCTTTATTTAGCATTTTTAAGCAAGCGGCTTATTATTTTGGCAATTAACGCATCCAAATCCAGCCAAACGGCTTCCCGGTGCCTGTACTTACTCAATACAAACATGTAAGTACTAAATATATGAAATTTATTAACATTTCACTTACTTTCAAAAGCTAAACACATGCATTTCATAAGTAACGTGCACCAAACACTTTCCATGAGCAGTTTATATAATTTCAAAACTAATTCAGTTGCTTTCAACCAATTCATATGCCATTTCATTCAATTTAATGGTTTACAACTCAATTTCTTACTTTCAATTTATATTTTAATCCAAACAAGCTCATATTCAACTCAACTGATTTCAAAATCAATTTTATTTCACTTTTATCAATTCATAGAATTTTATTTAATCTCGTTTTCGTCAAACGATAATTTATTTCTGCGCAATTCGACTATGTTCATGTGAATAAATAATTACTTAAGTTTTATAACCAATTTAAATTGATTCCGACTCAATTTTATTTAATTCCATTCCATTTTATTTTAATTCACATTCTCAATTTATAAAAATAATATCCAAGCACATATTCAACTCATTTATACTCGAATTGGATTTTATTTGTAACTCAAATCATTTCTATTATAATCCAATTCCATTTTATTTTTACAACATCTCCACTTACTTTAATTCATTATCAATCCAAGTCGAATTCTATTTATAATTCGAGTTTATTTTCAAACTTCATTATTAACTTACAATCCATTTTATTTAACCGAGTTAAATTTTATTAACATACTCTATCAAATAATTTATTTAGCTAATTAGCTTACCTCCAATCTTTAAATCAATATTCAATTTTATTACAAATCACTTCATTAAATTTTTCCTGAGTTTAATTTTTTATTTATAATTCCACTTTGGATTTTCTTTCATTTTCCAAAATTCCAACACTTTTATTTCGGCTTATTTATTCCCTTTTTACACTTTTATAAGCTACTCACTTATTAATATTCATACTTCTCCATCCATTTACAGTCAATCACATTTTCACTTTACTTTTAACTAGGGATTATATTTTTATTTCAATGCTTTTCAATTCTTTTATAAGCTTCCAAAGCTTATTTATTTCAATTCAATACTTACTTAGTTTACACTTATTTATTTAAGTAAGAATTTTTAGTCCATTCAATATTATCTATAACTCTACTGAATTTATTCAATTCACTTCTATTCCAATTTTTATTCAACCAGATTTTATTTTCATTTTAATCCAACTCCAACTCAATTTCATTTGATTTAAGTTAATTTCAATTCAATTTTATTTAACTTAACTTCAGTTAAATCTAGCATGATACCATTCTCTTTAATCCACTCAATCCACTTGAATCTAAATTAAGTAAGAACTCACTTTCACTTAATATCATCTACATCTTAATTTATTTTATTTCAATTTCAACTTAATCCAAATACAACTGGGTTGTATTTTCAGTTTAATTCAATTTATTTCAATCCAATTAATGTTTATTTCCCAATCCAAATTTAATTTCTATTTTTCCCATTCCAATCACATTCAAGATTTACTAATTATTTCTTCCAATCATCCTTTAAATTTTCCATAATTTATTTTTTTCCAAATTAAATTTATTTAACCTTTTCACTTTAAATTTTAATTCCAACATTCAAGCTCATATTTTCCTTCTTTATTTTAAAAAAAATCATCTCAACTTTACAAGTTTATAACTTAGCTCATCGGGATTTTCAATTCAAATAAGGATTCAGGATTTCAAACACCTGCCTTTTGGTTCAAATCATTTTGAAATCACCATTATCCCAAAATCACATTTCTTGAATTTTTAAACCAATCTTGGTTTTTATTCCCAACAAATTTGCTTTGAAATTTCAAAAACAAACTAGTTCTTCTGAACAAACCAATTTGGCAGCAATACGTCACTTAGAAACTCGAAAACATCGATGATACTGCTGTCATCACCGAAATTATTTTCCAGCGGCTGAAGTGAGTTCAATGCTATATCCCTTCCCAAAATTTATCTGAAACAATTTCCTTTCAGAAATACTTCTAAAACAATAATGTTATTATTTGTCTTCAAAACACTTCGAAAAACACTTCCAAAATCTCCGGGGTTTTAAATTTTCAAATTTTGACTTAAATCAAGTTTTAGCTATAATTCATTTGTATAATTTATGCTCATACAAATTCCCATTTGATTATCCAAGTCATTCCAATTTTTTATAATCTTATTTGTTTAAAATATTATCATTCTTAACATCCAAGCAACCATATATTAGCTAAAATAGTTTACAAAAGCTTTTCTTTTATATCAAAATATTTTTGGGTAAAATTATTTCATTCACCCACCTCTAGAACAATACCGTGTCAATTTATCGCGTTAAGTGTTTATAAACTCTTCTCGAATACCAACTTACTCGACCAGAATTCATATTTCACCCAACCAATAAGTCAACACAATATTAAAACAATTTATATTCACTAACAAATACGCGCTCATATCTATTAATACGCTCAAACTCATTCTAAAATACTACGGACTCTATTTTCAATGAGTAATCCCCACCAGCCAAGGTTATCACCAACCTAAGCTCTGATACCACTGAAACAGCCCGCAAATCCGTATCCCTTAGGGTCGACACTTATTATCCATCAATCAACTCAAGATGTATGGAAATACGAACCATTTGGGTTAAAGAAGAAGAGGTAGAAGAATAAAATAGAAAACAACATCAGAATCTAACCATCGCAGAGGAATAAAATATAATAAATAATAAATGATCTTTATACAAAAAAATTTGTTTATACATTACATCATCAGAGTATACATAACACACAACTAGACAGTAACCATAGCCCGTCCTCACAATCTGAATACACAGCTAATCAACACAGCGGAATATCTAAAACAAGTACGGGAGTACGTATCGCCATCCAGCTCCACTGCATCCTTTCCTGTAATCTATAATACTCGGTCTGACCCGAGCATTATAGTGAAATAACACCCGAGTCAGTCTGGAATACCAGCGTGAGAAAACCACACTCAAATTGATTATTAAAGTTTCAAAATCCTTTGAAAATCAAAAGCATCTCGTAATACCACGCCACAAATAAACATGTCGGGTTTTTACCTTACGATAGCTAAAACATTTTTATAATTATCCTATGATATTATAATAGTGTCTATAGAAAGTAAAATAGAATCTAGCTGAAATGCTTGCATCTCACGTTTCAGCAATAGTTGGGAACAATCAAAACCGTACAGGCGCGTAGGGAGAATGGATTTCCAACTAATGACCAGGCACTGGGGTACCACCTGTCACAGTACGTGGCCTAGATCACCGTACCGAGGATTACTCCAAATCCCCTACAACACAAGACCGGGACTACCCCTTACTGGATAATCCCGAGTAAGATCACCACACGGTTGGGATCAACAACCCGCACCACTAAGCTGAATAAAAAGGGACATCTAGACATGGATGATCTCACCCTAATGGGTGCTACCCACTTAGTCTTGCTGCATACCCCTTGATTTTCAGTCATTCTCGGTCGATGAGGCTCGAGGCTAAGCGTTACCTTTTAGAACGTTTCACTTAGAATGCCCACCGTCCACCTGACGATGTTCTGAAAGCATTCATCCATACAAGTCCGTCCTGGGTTCGAACGGAACCGAAGGCACTACTCCTACTACATCCATTTTGGAATCTCCTCAGGATTAGTAGCGACTAGCCCTTACACTTCGCTGCTCCATCTTCGACTCCGAACTCGTTTTTCCACGAAAACGTACAAACCAGATCGAAATGGTTTTCGAGAATTTAATCCCGATTCCGGTCTCTTCGAAACGATCAGCGCACTGGCCAATATTGATAGTCGATTATTTAACTATCAATTAACATTCACAACAACCATCAAACAATAAATAATTTCTCCTAAATTATTAATTAACCTCAAAATATCTTCGCAAGATATATTTTCATTTTCAATCCTTTTTTAAAACAGTTTTCAAACCACACTTTTCTCATGAAATAAATTTTCAAATATTTATTTCTACTGAAAACACTAAGCATAAAAACTTTAGATTTTTAAAATAATTTAAAACACTTTATTATAAAATATACTTTAACACTTAGATTCAAAACTACTTCAATACTTTATAATAAAAAAAATAACTTTAGGAACATTTAAAATGAGGTTACTTTATAAAATGTAAAACTAGATTTTCTATTTTAAAACCAAAATACCAAGCTACCTTTAAATAATTATTACGATAATAGATTTAAAAATACTTACTTCAGAATTTAAACATTTAGAAATAATAAATTTTCTAAACATGCTTTTTAAAACAACATTAAAGCCTTTAACTTATATTTAAAAATTTACTTTGAAAACGTACTTGGTTATCCAGGGAAATATACTTCTCTTCACGTCCTTTAAAAATAAATCACTATTTATTTTTACACAAATTTTCCCATTTCTTTAATAAATTCCCATCGTGAATTTATTCTTCAAATATCCACTGATATATTACTTCACCTTTGTAAACCCAGTTTATAAATCCCAAAGTCTCACTTCTCTTTTAAAAATCCCAGTTTTACACACTTTAAATCAATCTCCAAATTGATTTCCAATTTACTTCACTTCTAAATAAATTCCTTACTTACTCCGTTTATTCCAAAATCCATTAACTTCAGATTTTATTTCTTCATTATGATTTAAAATCTTTTTAACTGAAATACCAATTTCATATTTCCTAAATTTCTTCTTTATCCTTTCAAATAAATCCAAACCTTGAATTTCAAAATAAATTCTTTATTTCTGGAAATGATATCACTTGAGTTTAAAAATAAAATCACTCATTCCCATTTATTCAAATCTTATTTCCCGCACTTGTAATTTTATTTACCAGAATTCAAAAATCACTTTTTATTCTTTTCCAATTCATTTTTAATTTATTCAAATTTCTATGCTTATTTTACTTAAAATTCACTCTTTTATTTTTTTCCAGAAATCTCATTTCTATAGATTTTGATAACTCTGTTCACCGAAATATTTTAAATCAACCATAGTATTCAACATTTTCAATTATCAATATAATTCATCACAGGATAGCAAATATTATATCACATAATATTTTATCAAATCTAAATAATTTTGAGGAATCAAGTTGGATCCCTCCAACCTGTTTCCCTGCATCCATAGATGTTAGCACAATAAAATACCAGTTCCACTTCAAGTTGGAATATCGCGGTATATGAGTTTTAAATATAATATCATCCGCTATTATGTGGCGCATAGGGTCTCATCCGCTATATAATGCGGGAAATCAATCACTCCAATATATACTATATACTACTATATATAATATTGAACATCAAAACAATTCAATCATTCAATCAATTATTTAAATTTAAATAACCTAGATGAGTGAGATTAACTCACCTTTGCCTTTGAATGCAATCTATTTCCAATCCAGCTTGATTTCTTCATATTTTAGACCTTGAATAGACATTTATACAATTTATGAATTTTCGAACCAATCGAACAATCAATCACCATTAATATTCATTTAAACTTAAATCTATTGGGTAAATAAAATTTCAATTTTTTTTCTAAATTCCTGATAAGCAAATTAAATGAATACTTTCAAACCTACTTATCATTAGATTAAAATGTTCAGAATAATTTAATCAACTAATGATTTAATTCAACTAATAATTTGATAAAATATTTTTAGTGACTAAATTCATTAAATAAGTTAATTAACAAACTAATTGCCATAATACATTTTCTAGATATATTTATATTTATAAATTTCTTTCCTGTAAATCAAAATAGTAATTATGTTTATTGTACAAACAAATGTACCTATTCATCTTTTAAATTGGAAAATAGCAAAAATGTCGTCTTGCTGTTAAATATTTTTTTTTGCCTTTATATATATATATATATATATATATATATATATATATATCGACAAAAATACAGACTTTATTATATTTTTTTAACTGTAATATATATATATATATATATATATATATATATAAACACACACACATATCCTCTCTGTAATCAACGCGGTAATTTTCTTTATATATATATATGAATATATAAACATTGATTCATCCAATTTAATCTTATAACAGAAAGAAAATCGTTACCTATCAGCCTCATCGTTCGATTCAGCACTGCTCATATTCTCGCCTGCCTCACGCAACTCATGAATACGGCCTCATCTGCTTCGACGAAGGCAACATATCGAGCACGAGCACGAGCTCGTCTCTGGCTGCCGTCATGAAGTGAAGATTCCATCTCGTAAACAACCCTAACTCCCTTAGCACTCGCGAATCCGCTCTAGACACAACATCGCGTGCGCGGCCGAGACACAGCCCTAGCTTGCCAATCCCGCCACCGTACTTCCCCCCTCATGCGTGCTCGGCCAAGCCATCCAGGCGATTCGAATGGGTCAAATATCCTCTGGTTCTTCCTTGCTCGATTCGCTCAAATCGAAGATGGACGAGAAGGGGGGAAAAGTTCGTTTCGAATGATTGAAATTGATTTTCGAACTAGGGGGATTTGGTTCACTTTGATTTAATTTCCATTCGACATATTTCGATTTAAAGAAATAAGCAGAGGAGAAAATGAACTCCTGATACTCTATGAAGGGGAAGGGGCATGTGAGTTATAACTGGGAATGGTGTCGTGTAGGGTAAGCTATAGCGATTTGCAGAGGAGACCAAAAAGTTTTGATGTTGATAGAAAGTAGGCCGCTGTTGAAAAAAAAATTTGACCAGTCCAACAATATATTTTATAATTTCAAATTTAAATTCAAATGCAACTTAAAATTTCAAACTCCTATCGTAGCGTGCCGCTATGCGTTTATAATGTTATACCCCTATTACGAACACAATAGAAAATATTTCGAGTTCTAATTCGATCGAATGGAGAAGATAGCTTTTTGGATCAGTTATTATATTTAATTTTCGATATAGATTTCAGCACGTTTATGTGTCGTACGCTCACAAAGCAACTCCAAACACTACGAAAATTAAAATCCAATAATAATATAATATTACGGATCCAATGGAACTAGTTTCGTCGAATTCCGAGACTGTGCCTCGGAAGGCTATTTTTAAATATCAATTTAAACGGCATATTTTTAAAACTTAACAAAACACTTCCGAATCATATTTTAACATTTTTACTGTCTTCAGTATTATCAATATAAATCTTACAAGCCTTCAAATTATTTTTAACAGGCTTAAAACTGAAGATTCAATAATTTACCCAATTTAAATCCAATAACTTAATTGCTAAATAATAATAATATTTGAATTCAAGTTAAAAATTAACTTTTAAATATTTAAAATCAATTAAATATTCCAATTTCAAACATCCAAAAATTCCGGGCGTCACATTCGGAGACTGTTTTTCTGAAATATCTATTTTCTATATTATATATATATATATAATATTAATTTCTTACGCTGTGAGATTTGAAAGTTTAAAATGTCTTAAATTTACTCTTATAATTATGCTCTCAATGCTTTAAAATCCCAATAGCTCGTATTTCTCGGCATGACACGGATATGATAGTCAATTAAGCTTTGGATCGATGTGTCGGAAGGTGCGGGTTATTACAACTAATAAAGATAAAAATTTATTTACGGTGTGTGTGTGTGTATAAAATTTGTAACGTTAGGTGTGAATAACACAAATGTAACTTGGGGATAAAGTGTACTAACTAAAATTTCAAAATGAAATTCACAATGTTTATCCATTTTATTTAGAAAAATTCTATTTCAACCCGACTATTTACTTAGTAGCCTCTCAAAAATTAAAAAGTTTGTAAATTCAAAAAATAATTTACCAGCCCCCTACCATTTTCAGAACCACCCTTCCTATCACGCAAAACGTGAAAAATTGAATTTATCACGTTTTTAGAAACCAGAGTTATAATTTTCATCACTGTTTTAAAAACTTAAAAGCGCAAAATTGAATTTCTTCTTAGTTAAAGTCTGTAAACTCAAAAAATAACTTAGTAGTGAAAAATTGAATTTTTTCTTCACTGATTTAAAAACCCAATTCATAATTTCTTCAGAACTACAATTAAAAAAGCCTGTAAATCCAAAAATAACTTAGTAATGAAGAATTGAATTTTTTCTTCACTGATTTAGAAACTAGGGTTTTGAAAAACGGTGGTTTAAACACTAAGAAACTGACGTAAGAAATGATGGAACTGAGAAGAAAGAAAGTACGCAACTTTTTAAGATACTTTAGTCTTTAAAATTTTATTTTTTGTTAGATGCTACTAAGTAATTATATGGTTTAAAATAGAATTTGCCTTTTATTTATTCCTTTAATAACCGGAAAATCCGAAGAATAATGATTTGAAAAGGAACTTATGTACTTAAGTTACGTAAGTACAGCATTATTGTAATTTATTTTCACTCGTGCATTCATTTTCATTTCAAAGGAAATAAATTTCACTTCTTCTTCTTTAGAATCTTCCAAAGAAGGGATAAACAAAAACGAAATAACCAATGGCGGCAGCCTTAAAAAGAGCAAGAAGAATATTTCTCGAAACCATAACCCCAAAAGCTTACTCGGTTCTCTCCCTGTTCTTCATCCTAATCGCATGCGTCGAGCTCGGCGATGCAGCGACTGCCGTCGACGTGTACCGGCTGATACAGTACGATATTTCTGGCGTACCGTACGGTTCTAGAATGGCCTACCTGAATCAGCACGCGGGAGCTTATGGGTTGGATTCTGGAACGGATCTGTCTCGATCTGTAGTGATTTTACCTGCCCGAGATCTGGATCTTAAAGTTTTAAAAGGTACCGTGATTTGATTTTGTTAATTTGTCTCAGAAATCATTATTTACTTCTATGGAGTCAGTTGTTAGTATTGTATGAGTTTAGTGTCTTTAGTTTTACTAGGAAATTTACAGGGGTGAGTGCAGTTAGAACAAAAGTCTAAATCATACACTATTTTCTTTTTCTTTTTTACAGTCAGTTGTAAGTGTATACTTAATGTAATCACTTGGAAATTCTAGCATCAATAGCTTGTTCTTTATGAATGTAACTTAAATACTAGTAAATGTTAGGTACACATCAATAAATACTCTTTAACAACCAACAAATAGAATTCCCTTTTTTTCATTTTGTCATTTTGAATGTGCACCATATCAATTCAAACAAAAAGAAAAAATATATGATGTCTCTCATTTGAAATGTTGGACTAGAATTTTTGTTCATTATTAAATCACAAATCTTAGAGGTGGAGCCTTGACGTAACGGTTAGGCCATCCGCATGGTGATTTGGACGCCCATGTTCGAGTTCAGAAACAGTCTCTTCGCAGTGTGAGGGAAATGCTGCATACGTTATCGACCTCTTCCGGGTCCGCTATCGTGTGAGAGCCTTGTACACTGGGTTCCACCGTTTTTTAATTAAATCACAAATTTTATAATTTGTTCTATTTGTTTGTCGTATATTTACGAAAAGTCTTGTTGTTGCAAATACTTGCAATTCAAAATCAAAATCACAAATATTTGTAATTACCTGCACTTTGGAATAAACAATGCAAACATTTTTTGCGCTTATCTATGTTTTGAAATATAAAATGCAAAATTTCAATTATTTAATATATATATTTGCACTTGGAAACACTTAAAAATAGATAACGCAAATTATTAGTCATTTAGTCCAAATATTTGCAATATAAAGCAACAATGCAAACATTTTGCATTACTTTGGGGTGAGAATTTGTTTGTTCAAATCGAATAAACCAACCAAATCGAATAAGTTTGGTTGTTTTGATTTGGTTTTGTTAGTTAATCGGTTGGTCGGTTTTAATTTTCGATATTTTGAAACCAAATTAACCAATTAACTGAATATAAATGTTCAAGTGACTACATGAAACATAATTATCAATGAAAAATTATAATATAATCTTAACAATAATATTTTTCTTTCAATTATATATCTGTCAAGGGCGTCGTCGAACGTCGTTGAGGCGCTATTTGGCAATTCTAGTGCTTAACTTTTTTTCTTTGGTGCTTTATTGATTTATTCCATTCCATGTTTAAGGCGCTGTTTAAGCGCTATGTTTTTCTTGGGCCTCTAAAAAATATGCATTTTTGGTATATATTTTTTACTTTGACTAAAATAAATATAATTACAGCAAAGGCTCAATTATTTTGTTTATTTATTGAAGTTCTTTATCTTCTAATATAATTTTAAAATTTATTTATACTTTATATATTTCATATCAAAATATATAGAAGATCATTCAATAAATAGTTCTTCTATAATTAAAAATAAATGTGCATTTTTATATTTCCCAAAGCTTACTTAATTGATTTTCTAGTTTAAAAAACAAATATTCAATAATAATTTCTCATTAATTTTTCACATTTTCAAAATATAATTTTAACGGTTCTTCCTTTCACTTTCTTATTCAATTTATTTTAGATTTCGTTTTAAATATTTTTGGAATATAACCCGGAGTATTCTACAGCAGTTAAAAAAATTAAACTATTCACAACTGTTATTGTCATTTGTGAAGTCATGATTATTAAGCATACATATATTTAGCTATAGTTAGTGTATTGCCAAGGACACCTTATTTTTCTTTCTCTAATATTATTGCTAAAAGATAGCATAAATTTTTACATGACACTCTTCATAATATTAGACTTTTTAAGGTACTACCAATGACATCTTTTTCGATCCTTTTTTGTACGGTGAACAACCGACGACCAACACCATTTTCTAGGGTGATCAACCATCGAATACCAGTAGTTTAGTGGTTGATGACTGTGGAAAATGGTATTGGTTGGCGGTTGTTCGCCGTGCAAAACGACTTTGCGCAGTGGTAAATTGCTGTATAAACGACTTTGGTATTACGAAACACAAATTTTATTGCGTTTAATATTATTTTCTAAGGTATAAGGAAGAGGAAAACCGAACGCCCTTAGCAACACTATAGTTAAGACATAAATTTCATTATGTATAAACTTGATTATGTATAAGTTTTATATCTGTTGTAAACTATAATAGGATTTTTGTTCCTTTTTCTAATTTATTAACGATAAATTTAAATTGTGTCTATATACATCAATAATGACTAGTGATGATCTAATCAACACAAATTGAGTTTTTTATTGGATGTAGTTTTTTTCTTATTGCTACTTAATGAAAACTAAATTTGTATCAAATTATGCAATGAAGGCTTATTTTCATCCAGCCTCTGTCTGGACTCCTCTTGAACTCGGAAGACATTCTTAGCGTCTAGCGCTTTGCTCCTCCTCGAACAATATATAGCATTAGTGAAAGAAAAGTAGGTTGTTTCTTAAAATTATAACATCATCATATCATTATATAAATACTGCTCGGTCAATTGTTCAACCATATATCGTGTTAGCAACTAGAGAATAGAACTCATTTAAAGACAAACCAATTAAACCGACCAAATCGAACATGTATCATTGGGTTTGATATTCCGATTTGAAAAAAATATCGATTTGGCTTGGTTGGGTTTTTGGTTACTGTATGGTTTTTTTTTCCTTATTCTTTTTATCGGTTTAAACCCCAACTACTTGTTCACCCCTAGCATTACCCACTCTTTAAAATAATAGTTTTTTTTTTTTTTGAGAAGGATGCTTAAGTTTAGGATAAACTTGCTTAACCACATGTCTATTATAAAATAAAAATAAAAGTCCAATTCCAAAATAATTACATGATAAGACTTATCATCATTTTATTGCAAAAAGTCATCTGTTTCATCAACATGTAAACCTAACAAAAAGCGATTAAACACCAAAAATGCTTATTCTGCTGCCTAGTACTGCCAGCTGATTCTTCCCTTATAGCATGATCTTTGCCAATCTGATCCTCATGCTGCTTATCTTAGGTTAATATTTGCACTTAGTAATAGTAATGAAATTTATGTCCATGTGGTGTATATGTTTGATTTTTTTTTCTTCAGTTATAACACTATGTATTGCAAATATATGCACTTCAACAAAAGAATGTAAACTATTTGGATTTTAATGTAAAAACAACAAAGTATATGTAGCCAACAGCAGCATATGTTTCATATACATAACAAAATACTATCTCTAACTATAAATAATAAATTCGCTTTATTTTTCCTTTTTTTTTAAAATTTTTCAACAATTGATATTTCAGCATTTTATCAATTATTCATTACAGTAATTTGATATTTAATCGATATATATTTCATTGTAAATGTTTACACTAAAGAACCGTAATTTGCATTGTATATTTCAAAGTGCAGGTGCAAAAAATTTCACTAACTTACATTGTTCATTGGATGGTCTAATTGCATATATTTGCATTAGCGAATATTATATGTAAACTTTGACTAATCTTCTATATGTGATATATACATTTTGTTAAAGTATAAAATATATGTTTTCATACTGAAAATGGAATTTCAATTCAACTTCTCAACAAAAAGACATTTAATATTTTGTGTGTGAAAAGAGATGATGTGTGTATATAGCATGGTATGCTATGATAAATTCAAAAATACGGACCTAGCTTTTATTGTGTTTAGAAGAGGTTTTTAAATTATTTTGAAACTTAATCGAGACGTGACAAAATTTCCCATATGGAAGTTCCATGAAGATAGTAGCACATAATGTTTAAGTCAAAGAGTTTTAAGTAAAACAAATGTCGCCTGTTGGTTCTAAAAGTTCCAATTACGTTTTTTAGTGTTTAATGTGGTGCTAAGTGCTCTTTGCCACGTTCTCTGTTAACATATTTGAGAAATACCAATAAAATTAACATCAAAGGATATTTTTCTTCTTCTTATTTCAAATTAAGCTCTTATATAATCACTCAAAATTCATCCATTTGGATTCATCTTGTATTGCATTAAAATGGTAAAATTCTAAATCTCCACTAGTAGTCATTCTAGATAAATTCATTCATGGATGGAGATATCTTTAGCCCTATTTAGCTTAATAAGGTTTCAAATGTTAGACTTCGATCACGTCTCGTCTTGAGATTTTCATTCGTAATATCTCATATTGGATGAGATCTTAAACTATATAGATGCATATCTAGCACAGTTACGAAAGGTACTCCATGCACTATATGGCACATAGTGTACAAAATGACGCATACTGAACATGATAAAGAAAAGGCACATCTTCATATTTTTTGCAATTTTTATTTATTTACCAAAATAACACGGCACAAAGCAAAATATGATGAAATTTCATATCCCTTCATTCCTTTTCGTTGAAGACACAAAATCAACCGTAAGTTTATACTTAAAATAATTGCTGAAAATAGACACTTTAATTTGAAATTTAACTTCTAAACAAATGTTTAAACATTGAACGATGTAATATAATTGAATAATATTATAATTAATAATAGTTTTGAAAAATAATTGGAAAAAAAATTCCTTTTGGATATCTATTAGTTAAATATATAAATTATTATCTACTTTAATTAATTATGATATATAATTAGTAGGGGGAATATGACAAACTTTAGAATTTTTTTGGCTGAACGACGTCAAGTTTTATTTTTAGGCTAAATGACAAATGCTAGTTGTAAAGTATTATATTCAATTTTTATATTATACGAAATGCCAGTTATAACTAACATTATATTCGGTTTTACACTATACAAAATGCTAGTTATAATTAACATCGTCTTTCAACCTAAAAAAAACTTGTCCTTCAGCTTAATTTTTCTCCACCAAAGTTTGTCATTGTGCCTATTTTTCTATAATTAGTATATAATTTTTAGTATATGTGCAATAATTAAAAAAGGCGTGCTCTATTTGATGAGCTGTCCGCTAGAGCTTCAATTTTTGTGTGTGTTTTCCCATGCACCGTATCTATGATATTTGGTGTACGTTCCAAGTTAAAGTCTTAGATTTTAAAGTGTATATCGAGACAATCTCGGAGGAACTTGTATCAAAAATTGACATTTAATGCTTTTTTCCGTAATATTACACAACAGACAAAAATAAAAATCATAATATACTTGATTTGCATAGGACAAAATTGTTAGACTTGAAAGAATATTTATTTTGAATAGTGATAGTTGGGTAAAAAGTTTGTTAGATTTTTTTATTTGCACATAAAAAATTAAGCATTTTAAGTTTTTTTCTCGCCTGATTAAGTAAAAACTACGGTCAAATTTTTTTTGGACCATATAAAATATTAAATAAAGTTATGTAAAAGAAAAACATAGATTGTATTCTCGGGGTAGATTTCGTTCTCGTTCAAGTGCAAAACTGAGATTTCAAATGAGACATCAGTTGAGGCCGATGAAATTTAAAACATGAGCTTGAAGTCTTTTGCCAACGAAATTTCGAATGACAAAATTGGACTAATCAAAGTCTCCATTTTTTTATTGATTGTTTTGTGTGCAGCCAATTGTTTGTAAATTGTGGAAGCATCACTTAGGTCCACCATCAACAAGACAAAAATAAATTTAAACAGCGTGTTTAGCCTTTTCTTGACTGTTCATACACAAATCGAACGCATAATATGCATTAGTGAAAAAAAATTAAACAACAATATATCAGATGTCAAGAGCATAGATTTGGGAGTGTACCCAATGAGAAAATGTAATTGTTGTATTAAAGTAAACAACTTTTTATTAATTTGTACAAACATAGCATTGTACAAGGAAGAGAAAAGGCTGCCCACATCAACGCTCGAAATTTATGACGCTTGGGATAAAGTGCTGATTTCTTATGCTCATCTCAAAATACTGATGCAACTATGTAAATTGTAAACATTCAGCTGAATAGTTTGCACTTATGCATATTAGTTGTGTAATATTTCAGTCCACTCGTATTGAACACTAGATAAGTAGAAGTGAGTTGGGAAGAAGTTCTCTCTTATTTGTGACTTACCTTTCCAATCCAGTCATGCAACTTCTTGTAATCTTGTATTGGCACGGGCGTTCGTGAATTCTATGTTTATAGACCAACGCACACACACATTATATATATATACACACACACATATATGTATGTATGTATAATGTGTGTGTAACATTCTCAAAAAGCCATAATGTTCCAACTAAACCGAAGTATGAATCATTTTTAATATCATGAGTGTGGCTAAACATTTATGAGTACCCAAAGTATATTGAGTTTTGAAAATAAACTGAATAACTTGGAATTTTGTAGGATTGAGAGTTGCGAAAGTAGAACCAAAATATGTTGACATGGTAAAATGAATTTTGAATAATAAACCACATTACTTGCTTTAGAGCCGTCCCTTGACTTTAGAGGGCCGTAAGCAAAGAAACTTCTGGGCTTTTAATGCTGCCTATCTACTAAAAAGTCTATTAAAATTCATAGCTTAGCTTCGACGAAAACTCCCTTAAAACAAATTTTAAGTACCTACTAGATTGCAACCAATGCAGTCCATGATATCTGTTAAAAAATTAGGATCCAACCTATATTGTTCGGTACAGAGTGAAGCGCTAGTCGTTGAGGATATCAATAGAGGTCATATGGAGTCCAACTGAAGTTTAGACATTCCAAGGTGGTAATTACAACATTCAAATATATATTATCTTGCAATAAATTAATATATTATCTTATTATTGATTATCTATATTCATTTCTTCACAATCAAAATTATACCCCTATTTCCTATGTAATCAAGATCTTTCCTGTGTACTTAAAGAGATAATAAACAAGCTTTCAAATCTTAGATATTAGGCGGAATCTCAGATTGACATCTCGCCTCATATATTGGGTTGAAATCTTAACATCTTGACGAGATGAATGTCAAACGAGTTAATAATTACGTTTGAAACCATATCTCGTCTGAGTGCAAAAAGGAAATCTCAGACGAGATCTCCAATGAGATGGAAATTTAAAACTCTAGTAATTAAAAAGATAATATGAAGAACATTACAAAAATGTCAAGTCTCCCTTAGTAATTAATGATAGCAAGTCTGAACTAAAGTTAATGCTATAACATATAAAGACTAATTCAATAAACAAATCAAAAATGAGCAACATAAAGAAATATATTTTAAAAGAGATCATAAAGTAATATATTTTAAAAGAGATCATCATTCTAAGAACTATCCCCATCACCATTCTCTTCAACAATCTCATCACCAACATAGTCGTCATCACCATCACTTTTTGACTTTTCTTCGTTTGTGGAGTCACAAGGAGGTGATTCCCTCTTTGAAGATCTGTCAAAAAGGTATTATTGTTTAATATTGTATAAAGATGGTTGAGAATATTGCTTTTCATCTATTTACCGTTGAAGTAACAAAAGAATATGAAGTGGTTTCCCTTCTTGATATAAACAATAATGTGCGTCAATAACTATTTAAAAACAAATATATGATGAAATAACAATAATGTATTATATTGACTTTTCTGCCCCAAATAGCCGGCACTTCCCGTCCTACTCAGAAATCAGACCGGAGAAGAGTGCTAGATTTATGAGATGGTTTTCGTGCTAGATGGCACTTATTGGGGCTCCTGTGGAGCTTTGAACAACACAGAACCCGGCTGAATTTGTGGTTCCAAGCGCTCACTTGCTCAGCGTGCTCGTTATCATATACTGAGATAATTAGCCTTAAATAAAATCTTTAGCTGATTTAACTATTTTTATGCTGTCATGTTTAAATTCTTAGAAGTGTTGGTTCACAAAAAATATTAGCTGTCAATAGCTTAAATCAAATTCTCACCACATCTTCCACGACCAACTTGTTGAGTGCTACCTTTGAAAGGATACTGCACTAATTGATTAGCCTTATAGGGATTAAGTTCCATGGCGTTTAGTTTTTTTGGTCTAATCTAAACTTTGATGGGAAAAAAAGTTTGTCTATCAGCGTGAGATTTACAAATCCAGTATACTCAATAAGGGATGTTAAATCAACTCTGTTTACCCAAATAATGTTTATTCACTCTTCTTGGTTAATGATATGCCTAGCTCGCTTTTCATCTTCTCAGGCTTATCTCAACATGGATAGTTGCTTATAAGCAATGAGACCATGATGTATATATACTGCTGATCCTGAGTAACCCATTACATTTCAATCACTAATGGTGTTTTCGAATTAAACTAGCCAGTTGATCATCATTTTATAAAAGAAACAAGTTGTACCATTTCATTTCCAATGGTAAGTCAACAATATATTGAATATTGAAATAACGGGAACTTATAAGTTTTCATATTCTTACAGTTCAGGTCTTTGTATTTATTACTAATGTTGAGTTGCTTAGCTTGGCCGTAATGCTGACTTCAACACTCCATTCATTACAGAGTTCATTACAAATAAAAAGCCATTAGGGGGTTTAATACTTTTGCTTCCTCAAAAGGACAGTGATAAGAATGGAGACGACTTGAAGGAAGATGCATCCATGAAGAATAAATTGGTTGAGTTGGAACAGCTGCTCATTCATTCTACTTTTCCTGTAAGTAAATTGTATTCAGTTGATTTCTGGTTCTGTTTTTTTCTGCATAATTTATTGCAGTTGATGTTAGCTATACTTGAAGGTTTTTTTTTAATATTTAATTTTATTTTATTGAGTTGCTTAGCTTGGCCATAATGCTGACATTAGCTGCTCATTCTTTTTTCTTCTGTATAAACAGTAACTTCCATTACATGCCGATCCTATGACTATTCTTACATGAACAAACACACGGTTTGTACAGAATCTGGCTTTAGTTTGCATTTGATATTATGTTTTTATTATTCTTTTATTCAGGGAGCACATTGAGTTTTACGAGTCATTATCACAATCATTACGGAAGAGATGTCCAAATTTATTTGTTCAGTTTGATATTATTTTACATGATACCGTATGTGTTAATTTTTCGAGTTAGAGATCTAAGAGCCTCGTTATGCCAATTGGATGCATTAGAATATCCAGTCCTCATCATATTTTTGTCTTATTTTAAGAAATATTGTAACCAATGCAAGCAATTTTCTTTTTACCTGCAGTATCCTGTCTATTTTGCTTTTGAGGATGAAAAAATAAGTGATGTATTAGCTGAAGTCCGAAAGAGTGAGGCTTCAGGCCAGCCTGCCACAACAACGACTGGCGGGTTAGTGTTGACATTCTAAATTAATAACTTATATCAACGACTGACCTATGTGTCACCATCTATTCTAAATAATGGGATTGAAAATGAATTATATTAAACCAAAATTTTCTATTTACGCTTCTTGATTTATTGGTTGTTAGCGGATAGAACAATTATTTGATATTCGTCCGTATCATAGATGCAGATATATCTGAAATTGATTTCAGATGCGGATGTGGCACTATCCGCATCCGAAAGTATCCATAGTCATGCCTATTTGGGCCATCTATTTGTGCAGTTTACAAAATTTTGGGTAAACAAATTGATGTTATGTTGTTCTCACAATAGGATTTGTTTCTTCTTTTATTGGAATTTGCAGATTTAAGCTGGTTGTTTCATCATCCGAACCTAAAAAAGTTGCTTCTCCCACCATCACAAATATTCAGGTTTCAACTCATCCTTATGCTTTGTTCCTCTACTTCAGAAATGAATATACCTTTCTGTGTGGATTTCCTTAATTTAAACACACACGCCTACATACGTGCATATGGGCTAGGATCAATAGTCCCTCCTTATTTAGCACCATTTTGTACCCTCCGACATCAGTCACAAGTTTCTATTTAAATATTTGTTTTTTCTCTCTCCGATTTCCTTAATTTAAACACACACGCATACATACGTGCATATGGGCTAGGATCAATAGTCCCTCCTTATTTAGCACCATTTCATAGCCTCCGATAGCAGTCACAAGTTTCTATTTAAATATTTGTTTTTTTCTCTCCTGTCACATAGACCAAATATTTAAATATAAACCTGCGGCTGATATCGAGGGCTACAAATGGTGCTAAATAAAGGGAGCTATTGATCCTAGCCCCCCCCCCCCTCTCTCTCTATATATATATTGAAGTATTGGCTTACTGCTGGGTAAGTAATATAATAATGCATTCATATATCTGCTGATGCGACTGTACACATAACGGAAACTATATGGACAGTGGAATAAGCAAGCTTTGTCTTCTATTCCTATGTCATTATTTTTTATTTGCCACTTTTGAGATGTAAGTCCTATTAAACACATCATTATGGGAAGGGTTCCGCTACACCCCATCTACAACCCTTTGATTTTTCGAAGTACACAATTTGAAACCAAATCAAAACTTGTAGACGTGTTCTTACTTCTCATGATCATCTGCATGAAATTTCAGTTTCAAAATAATATTTCAACAACGGTTGAAATAAATGTCTTAGTGGTTGATGTTGATTTAATATTTATATTATGTTGAAAATTTGGTCTCATTTTTTGTGCGGACATGAGGACATAGTGTAGATTGAACACAAACATACGTTCTCCATGCCAATCTATATTTTTATCTATAAACCATATTTCCAACTTTGGCATGTACACAATTCCCGTCGATATCATAGTGATTCATTTGTTTAGCTCATTGCACTGCATCCTTTTCTTCTTCTTTCCTTTTGGCATTTTCTTACATTCTGAGTTATTTCTGTTTATGCGAGTAGATAATAAATCACAAAAGTCTCAGACAATAATAGCAACACATGTAGTTTGGTATTAATCTGAAAATTAAAATTTATTTACATAGCATGATTGTTATAGGGATGGTTGCCTGGGCTAAAAGGAGATGCAGATGCTAACCGACTTCCAACAATTGCTATAGTTGCATCTTACGACACTTTTGGTGCTGCCCCGGTATGAATATGATTGCAGTTATTCATCCTTCTTTTATTATTGAGAATTGCTATTCAACCTACTTTATTGCACCGTGCAATATTCGTTGGCACGTCTACGTGTTTGACATGTAAGCAAAAGTGAAGCAGGGTTTCTCTGATGTGTGGGTTGTACCAGCCAGCCTATTATTGACCTTATCAACAGCTGTCCCTTATCAACCTAAACATTTGATTGATGCTTATCAATCTTAACATCAAGAAAGGCTAGGACTGGCCAGGACAACCGAGGTCCGAAAATATCTCATAACAGTTGTCATTTATGCACGATGACTTAAAATCCGGAGCACAATCAAGTATTCACTTTTAAAATCTTATGTAGAATTTTCTCCTTTATCAATTTACTTTAGCTTTTATGACTATGGTAATGGTTGTGAATTTATTTATTCTGACTTTTGTTAAATGGGCACTGTGGGGAAGATAATTGTTTGACCATCTAACTTTCTATTTGGTTTAAAGTTCCTTTTTAGCTTAATAGAGGTTGATTGGCCTAGAAAGATGTGACTCCCTAGCCAACCAGCTTGGTGAGCTGACATTAGGTCCAGTGGCCAGTCTTACTGTGAAGCATTGAATATAGGATTCTTTGTGTTAGCAAATAGTTTCTTATATATGTATATATGATTCTAAGACTCTAATTTTTCATGAATTTAAAGGCCCTTTCTACTGGAAGTGATAGTAATGGAAGTGGAGTTGTAGCTTTACTTGAGATAGCTAGACTTTTTTCTAGGCTTTATTCAAATCCTAGAACCCAAGGGAAGTATAACCTTCTTTTTGGATTAACCTCTGGCGGGCCCTATAACTACAATGGGACTCTTAAGGTCAGTTTGTCTTCATCTAATAGCAACAACATATGTTTGTGCGATTGCGATTCAAATTACTGAAATATGTTTTCTTGCAGTGGTTAAAGAGCTTTGACCAACGCTTAAGAGAAAGTATTGACTATGCCATATGTTTGAATAGCATTGGTGCATGGAACAATGAATTATGGATGCATGTTTCAAAACCTCCAGAAAATGCATATGTAAAACAAATGTTTGATGTAAGAGTTTTAAATCAGCAATAAGTTACATAAACAGTTACTTTTGGAAAACCTTTAGTATCCTTTTTCGTCAAGATTGTTTTCCTTTATATGATACATTATTGCAGAGCTTGTCAGATGTTGCTAAAGAGTTGGGAGTTACAGTCAATATAAAACAGAAAAAGATCAATATCTCAAACCCACGAGTAAGTATATTGTTTTTCGAAACTAAACACTACCAGATGTCATGATGTAGATCAGGTTTTACTATTTTGTTATAATGAAATGTATCTATTTCAAACAACCATATGCAGGACGTACTTAATAGAAGTGAGCTTTCCACCATAATTATTTATTTGTTTGTTTAGTTATTTCAGTTTTACCTTATTTTTCATCACTACATGACATTGCTAATATATCCCATCTTTATTGATGTACGTATGCTAACCTTTTATTTTGTAGTACCATCATACTGTTATATCTTGAATAATTCAATGTGAACTTATATAAGTATATATAATAATTTTAATTTTTACCTCAGGCTTTAACACTAACGGTGTAAGAGAATATTAATAAGTATCTTCTGCTTCATTGTCTCTGAGTTAACTCTTTCAAGGATTGAGATATTTGATTGTATTCTAGTTTCAGATTGCACCTTCATGTCTATCTTATGTTCAGTTTACTTGTATGGATATTCATATTCATTTTACTCATCAAAGTGATTAGGTGGTGGGACCTTGAAGTAATATCAACTTGAGGACAATTTAAAAGACCGATATCATTTTGAAAATGTGAACTCAAATTAGCTTATCTCAACCGAAAGTGGTTTTGATATTGTTCACCACTTCATCTGATAATTACTTTGAACTTGCAAGTTTTAGAAGGCAAAATTTTGTCGACTGAAATAGTTCCTATTTTGATTGATCTAAATATTTTGGTTAAATATTGTAGGTTTCATGGGAACATGAACAGTTTTCAAGGGTAAGAGTAACTGCTGCTACTCTTTCCGAGCTTTCTACTGCACCTGAATTATTTGAGAGTACAGGAGGATTACATGACACAAGGTAATATATTGATCATTCCATCAACCTTAGTAAGCTGATGATAACTGGTATTGTTATTTCTGCTACAGAAGTTCAGTTGATGAAGGAGCAATCTACAAAAGTGTCAAACTAGTTGCTGAGAGTCTTGCGGTATGATCACTATTTTTATAACTGATTAATCAAATTGCCAAACTTTCATATTGATGCTTCAGACATATTGTGTTACTTCAGTACAAATTAGATGAGATGATAGAGAAAAATAGAAAAACAATTTTGTATTGTTTTAATAAAAAGACGGGGGTGGGCTCAGCAGTTGTGTGGGGGTCGAACATAACATGCCTTCATTTGAATCAGCTAATTCTAACAATAAGTGAATTTTTTTTATTGGTTACTTAAAAAGTGTTCATGTTTTAATTTTTTTTAAATTTTTTATAGATAAATATAAGTAGCTGATTTGATAACTAAATATCATGAAATGACATCTTAAATTATGTATATTTATGCATGATGCAGAGACATATTTATGGGTACGAAGGCAGAGATGTTCAGATATTTGCAGATGAGAGCAGCTTGGCAATAAATCCTTCTTACATAAATTCATGGATTAATCTTCTGTCCCGGACACCTCGAGTGGCTCCTTTCCTTTCAAAAACTGATCCATTTATTTCTGCTTTGAAAAAGGTTTGATATTGGAACCTAATTATTTACTTATGTGCTTAAACCAATTTTTTGTGTTTACATTCAACTTATTAAAACACAAATGTAAACTTATGAGATTAAATATAAAGAGAGTTATTTTTTTCAGTGAAAACATAATTTTTTTACTTCACTTTCTAACTTCCATATGATAACGGATCAGGTGTGGGTGTGTGAGTGAGTGAGTGTGTGTTTGGTGGGTGGGGTAAATCTTCTATGTTGTATTTGAGTATCGAAGAGTTAAAACTATCAAAACTGGTTTAATATTGGTTACCTAGCATTAGAACCTGGGAAGAGATCCCTTTACCGCTCACACTCCTCTTCCACAAATAAAATCAGAGTGTAACTCATGCGTTGCACACATTAACATTGTAAAATATATTATTTATGCTTTTAGTGTTAAAATTAGAACTTAGTTATGCAATGTACAATAAATTCACTGAAATAAATGAACTATAAAATAAATTATTATTGTTTATGTATAATTTATGTTATGTAGTTTATATATTTTTATAACAAAGTAAACGATTTTTTTAATCTTGTTTATACGAATATGGTATGTTGAAATTAACATAGTTCAATGATTTATTAGATGAATTAACAAATATTATCTAATTGTTTTTTTTTAAATACGTTGAACTAAAATTAAGCGATTAGTTTAAATATTTGGACTTAAAGGTAAATAGCAGGAAAGAATCAAGAAGGATTTCGTCAAAATTATAGAAATTTTAATATGGAGTTATTTGAAGTTAAAAACGGAATTTTATAATACAGCGTATGAAATTTTTTTGATATAAAGGACTAATTAGTTTATAAATTAACTTTATCGTTAATTTATAAATTAACTTTATCATTATTGTTTATGTACATAATTTAATGTATGCGTCTATCTATCTTTATAGTTGAATGGAAAAATTATTTTTTCAATTTTGTTACATACCTATACATACATATACATACATACATACATATATATATCTGTGTGTATTAAAATTAACATATAATTTTAGGATTCATTAGAGGCATAAACTAACTATTTACCGAGATTATTTAAGTGGTTTAAGTTTAAGATTTCGTAGGTAGTTTAAATACATGGATTCAAATATCAAATACTAGGAAAGCATTGAGTAGGGGGGTGTAAATAACATTAATAATGTTAAAATGTAGGTATTCGAAGCTAAAACAAAATTTTACAATGCAATATTTAATAATTTTGTTAAGATAAATGAATAATAGATCAAATTTGTTAATATTATTTATGTTATGTGATTTATATATCTTTATATTTGAATGAGAAAATAATTTTACCACTTCTATTGATATGAATATGGTATATGTATTGAAACCTTCATATTTTAGGATTTAGTACATGAATTAACGAATATTTGTTAACCGAATTTATTCGAATAGTTTAAATTCAAGATTACATAATTAAATGACAAATTTTCGATTATGGTTGGTTTAAAATCAATTTTGCAAAAGAGACTACTTTTGAAACTTATTATCAAAATAGGCCGGTTTCAGCCCAGTTAGCAGCCAACTCAGCATTTTTTAACCGTCTAGAATTAGCTTGACTATGAATTGCTCAAGTAGAAGAAAATGCGCGAGTATGAGTTGCGCACATACGAAGATGAGTTTTTTTTTAAACACAACATTTTGTAGCGCAACTCAAAGTTGTGCTAGAATATTTTTTTCAAATGCGCAACTCATAGTTGCACACTTTTCAGACAGTTACAATATATGCAGACTAGGTTGAAACTGGCCTATTTTGATAATAAGTTTCAAAAATGGCCTGTTTTCCAAAATGATTTCCAAACTAGCCCTAATTGAAAATTTGTCCTTAATTAAAATATATTTAATTTAAATGTACAATAATTTTAAGGAGAGTTTGTAAATAACTGTAGAAATTTCAGAATGTAGATACTTGAAGTCAATGCAATACATGATAAATATACTGATATTAATTATTTCATAATTATTATTTATTTGTATAATTTATGTTATGTGATTGATGTATTTATATATCTAAATTAATTTTTTTATACCACTTTTATTAATATGAACATTGTACAAATATTGAAAATTTCATATTTATAATTTATTGGATAAATCAACAAATAATAAATTGCCGAGTTTGTTTAAATAGTTTAAGATTATGTAACTGATTCTAACATATAGAGTTAAATGTGAAATATTAGAAGGGAACTGAGCATGGTTTTGTAAATGGTTATGGAAATTTTAAAATGAAGATATTTGATGTAGGAAAAACGTAATATTGTAATGCACTATATGATGAAATTATTTAGACAATTAAATATAAATTGAGTTTGTTATTATTATTTTATATATATACACACTTTTTTATGTGACCTATGTATCTTTACTTCAATGAAGAAGTAATTTTACCATTTTTATTAATATAAATATAGTGTACATATCTAAATTTTCATAGTTTAGCAGATGAATTAACGAATATTAGTTAGTTGGATTTACTTGATTAGTTTAAATTTAAAATTGCATAACTAATTTTTAATTATATGGGCTGAAATATTAAATATTAGGTTAGAAGTGAGGTGAGTTTTGTAAACAATTGTTATAATTTTAAATGTTGGTATTTGAAGTTAAAAGTAGAATTTTACAATGCAATGTATAATAAATTTATTGCGATGCATGAATGAAAAATTAAATTTGTTATTGTTGTTTTATGTGATTTATATATTATAGTTGAATAAAAATATTCTACCATTTTGGTTGTACAATGATGATATACATGCAGAAATTATTATCCTTAAGCATTTATTAGAAATATAATAAATATTAGTTAACTGAATTTACTTGAATAGTTTAAATTTTTGATCACGTAATTAACGTAAATATATGGATTTAATATAAAATTTTAGGAGGTAGCTGATGAATAACTGTATAGATTTTTAAATGTATGTACTACAATATAAATTGATGGTAGAGAATTAGTAAAATATACGTGTAAAGCGGTAAATTAATAAAAATAAATATGGGAGAAAACTCATAGAACCAATGAAAGCTAGAAATTATTGTGCTTTACTATTATTCAATAGATGCACAATAAATTTATTGCGATAAATTAAATTAAAATTAAGTTTGTTATTATTGTTTTATGCGATTTATATCATAATTGAATAAAATAACGATTTACCATTTTGGTTGTACAATAATGATATACATATTGAAATTGTTATTCGTTAGTATTTATTAAAAATATAATAAATATTAGTTAAATGAATTTATTTGATTAGTTTATATTTTTGATCACGTAGTTAACTTAAATATGTGGATTTGAATATAAATTGTTAGGAGGTAACAAATGAATAATTGTATAAACTTTTAAATGTATGTACGAAATGTAAAATGATGGTAGTGGATTACTAAAATATAAGTGTAAAGTGGTAAATCGTTAAAAATAAAATATTAAAAGAGAATCAAGGAGAAGAGAGAAAACTCTTAGAATTTATAGAAGAGCTAGAAATTCTTGTGTTTTACTATTATGTATAAAAAAATCTTCCATTTTCCACCATGGCAATAGATATTTATCATATTATGGATAATATGATAACAATGTACGAAGGGGAGGTCAGTAAGGGAAAGGCTTAAAATGCTTGTGATTATGTGCTTTTGAATAGTTACGGAATTTTTAACCACTATATATGTGTGTGAATTAAGTTGTTTGCACTAACCCAAAACAATTCATAAACAAGTTAAAAGTAATATAGGTTAATGATCTAGGTTGTTATGGTGAAATCTGTTGGGGATTGAATATAACTACAAAAATAGATTGGGTGCTTGTACCATAAAAATCGAAAATTTAAATTAGTTGCTTACAGCATGATAGCCGCAGTTCCTGGCATATTGTAATGTATTATGCACTTTTGTGGCCTTCTCAAATTCCCAGTAACCTTATTATGTATATTTAAGGGGCATTTTGGCTCCAGTCCATGATTTACAAATACATCGACATTACATCCCTTTCATATAAACAATAAAAACAAAGTTTCTTTCTTTATATCTACAAAATTGTTAACAAAATGTGGTTAAAATTGACATAGTAAAATTTTTCTATCCATTGTTGTATCTGATAGTTTTTGAATGTTGAATTGAATGTACCCAAAAACTGTTCCATAAATATTTGTGGTTTCCTTGCATTTTATAATGAATTATGAATTTTTGTGTGAATCCCAATAACCGATAAACTTATTATGTATATAATATTTTAGGGGCATTTTGACCAGCCGCACAGGTCATTGTTTTGAAAACGCATTAGGCTTATAGAAACCAAGTTTCTCTTTATATTTTGAAAATTGTTGTTCAAAATGTGGTTAAAATTGGTGTTGTAAATTTCTTCTCAACCGTTCTGGTATCTTATATTTTATGAATGTTTTATGAATGTCAAATGTTGAATCGAATGTACCGAAAAAAAAGTTACTTTATATTCAAAAGTTGCTGCTAATATTTGCTGCGAATTATTTACAGTTTACTGTGAATATTTGCAACGCCAATATTCATTTTTGTGCAACAACATACAATAAGTGCAATTTTTTATGTTGCACTGAAAATTTGTGAAGAACATCTGCATTGTAAAATATATAAATGTTGTGCAACAACATTCGTATCTCCAAAAAAGGCTGCACTGCAAATATATGCACACTTTGGCCATACTTCGACGATCTTCAATTTGACATTTTAGTGATGATGAAAGGCGTCGTTAGTTGTAGTTCTTGACGTTGAGCAGATCGATGGTGATTAATGATCGGTATCAGCGATTTTGGTCAAAGATGACTAAAACTCGATCATCTTGAAACAACAACTGAAGGAGCTTAGATAGGTTCTTTCTGATGCAGATTTCAACGAGGAACCAATTGATGGTGGTGGGAGTGGCTATAAATGGTGTAGGCAGAAATCGACAGCAAACAATGATCAATGTGAAGGTTGTAGCAAGCTTCAAAATTCCGGTTGGCATGTTTGAGTCCCACTTATTCCGGTCTGGTTCCAGGGGCGACCGGATCAGAATTCACTCAAAATACTGGTTCTACAGCCCAGACAGTGAAAAGACGAAATTTTGATGTGAAAAACAAGTAAAATCGGAGATTTACATAAGAGCTCAAGGAAATGGTACTAATCCCTATATAAGATAGAAAATCAAAGAACTAAATGAAAGAAACCCAAAAATAATAATACCCGAGGAATGATCATGGGCATCGATGTTTTGATTAATTAGGGTGTCCATGTTTTATTCTCATTGTTTCGAACTTTTGATTTACATCGTTCAAATTAGCACTTCTATTTTCATTGTTTCGAGAAGATCTAGGGCTTTGATGAGGTAGAAACATTAGACCGATTAATAAGTTTTTTGCTGGGAGGAGCAGATTTAAGTACATAATATTTGTTAATTGGGCTTCTGATGCTTGGGCTTTAGGGGTTCGGTATTATAATGGGAAATATTGGTTGGACTTCAGGTGCTTCTAATTATACAACCATTTACAACTATATACTTGAACCTTCAAAAATTCAAATTACGGAGTGGAACCAGAAATTGAAATCTCAAACCTTGGATTGTAGACAATGTTAATTACACGGACTATAAAAATAGATAAAAAATGAAATAAAATAGAAAGACGTTTTAAGGAGTAGTTTTCGGTATTATAATGGGAAATATTGGTTGGACTTCAGGTGCTTCTAATTAAACAACCATTTACAACTATATACTTGGACCTTCAAAAATTCAAATTATGGAGTGGAACCAGAAATTGAAATCTCAAACCTTGGATTGTCGATAATATTAATTACATGGACTAAAAAATAGATAAAAAGTGAAATAAAATAGAATGATGTTTTAAGGAGTAGTTTTTGGAAAGAGGTACGTATCAAATTTCCTATATTTTGATACATAAGCTTTACATATTTTCCATGGGAGATACATTGAACCAAAATGGTAGATAAATATATTCAAATGATAAACTGGGTGTACAGTTTAGGGTATTAGCAACCGACAAAAAATTGTTTTGTAAATGGCAAATCAGTGTTGAGAATTATTGTTTGATGTTTGAACCATAGCTGCATCATCTGAAGATTGTTGTATTGAAACTACTGGTTGCAAAAAGTGTGTGTGCAGGCACATGCGCGCACACACTCTCTATCTACTTACATATGTACGTATATATACTTGAAATTTATTATTTTCATATATGACAGGAATTGTCAGATCACACGGTCGATGTACATGTACAGCATGAGAGTGTGGAAGGATTGTTCACTTTCTATGATTCGACAAGAGCGACACTCAACATATATCAGGTTTACATATGATTTGCGAACAAGTGGTGCTTGTCTTTATTTTTTATTTCCTGTTAAAATATACCTTATCGAATTTCCTGATTTTCAATTGGAAAATGCTGTTTGCGATGGAAAACCTCTATTGCAAGCAAGGGCTGTAAAAAAATAAAATAAAAATACAGCGGGTGATTTCCTTGTTTGTCAGGGTATTGTAGGGAGCATTATATTATAATAATTTACATGTTCTTTCCGTAGGTCTGACTTACCAATGCTCTAATGTAAATAGTTTTATATACAACTTACATTTTCTTTCCTTTGGTCCCTACTTACTATATAAATAGCTTGTGCTATAACTCCTTTTGTTTTATTAAAGTTCGTCACTTTTTGCTGTACTATGAAACAAAAAATCGTTGAAATGCAGGTTGCCAGTGTGACATTTGATCTTTTATTGTTGCTTGCGTTGGGAGCATATCTAATTCTCCTATTCAGTTTCCTTGTTATCACAACTCGGGTACGTGCTATACTTGATTTGTTTCCCTTTTTATTACATTGGCCGATTCTTTTCTATAATTCACATTGAATTAAGACAAATTTCTTTTTGTATCCTTTCCTACTGAATTATATATGCTCATAGTTATTTTTGCATCTAAAACAGGGACTTGATGATCTAATTAATATGTTTCGACGACCATCACCACGTAAAGTTAAGGGAGCTTAAATACTCGTTCTCAACTGAATTATCGGGCATGTTCTAATTGTTCATGCCCTTTACTACTGAAGTGGATTGTTTACTATTCCACTGAGCAAGATTAATTTTTTCCCCTCTTCTCCGATCATTCATTTACTGAGTAGTATTCAGTAGGGAAATTTTGAGTAATATTTTGTATCTTTGAACTTTATCCTCTGTTATAGTTATTTTTTTAAGCTCGGCAAATTTTTACATATAACTGCTTATGTGTTTCTGCCAATGAAGAATCCTTTTTTTCTTTTTTCTTTTTTTTTTTTTTTTTTTTTTTTGGTGAATGTCGGTACTGGTTAATGTAATGGTTTTAAGAGACGTCAACCTTTTGGTTTAATTGGGCCGGAGTGAAGGAATGTCTTTCAAGCTTGATAGCCACTATACATGCCCCTGCTGGCTGCTTTGGTATTTCTTGTCTTCAAAATTTAATATTTTGTGTTGTCATTGGATGCATGGATATATCGTTCTCATAGAAGATTCAAGTAGTATTTCTGATCAGAGTGTCAAACAAGGAAATGGAATTTCATTTCATAAACATACAAAAACAATTTCATTGAATAAACGGCTCAATGATAAATTCAAGCAGAATACGAATATTCATCAAATTACAGTGCAGAAATATATGACACTTGAATCTTGATTACAAATCAATGTTTCCTTAGAGCAAGAGCAGACATGAGAACCAAAAAGAGAATGAAGATCATACCAACAAAGGAGGCAACGACAGCTCCACTTATCTGTTGGCAAAACCCATCAAATCTCAAGCAAATCGCAACCCAATTAGCTTTGGAGTTTCCAGTGTGGGCTAGTTGCACAATTGATGCTGCTGCTGATGCTGCTGCTGTCGTCAACACTACCATTGCCTGCCAAAATGCCAAAAACGTTAAACCTGACAAAAATGAATGTAAACCATAAAATGAAACGAGAGATGAACTAACAAGATCAAATACAAGGAGCAGGAGACGAAGGCCAACAAAGCTAGGGCAAATAATCAATATTATGGAGAATGGAAGCGAGAGGACCAAGAACCCTGTTGCTATAGCATTGCCAATCACAAAAAATCTGCAAAGGTGATATGTAATAAGCATTCAAAATTAACACAAAATGGTTAAAAAAGAAAAAACCATAACAGAAATAATGGAAATGAATGGTAAAAAATTTAAGTACGATAGAGAAGGAAGGTCGTCATAGCTAGCATGGAACTGGAAATGTTGAGTGAAGAAAGGAAGAGTTTCATCAGCAGTGGCCATTGCCATGGTAGCCGCAAGAGTAGCGGCAACAGCAAACAATCTGAAAATGAAGTCGAACATGGACACGATCCTTCTCCACCCTCTTTCTTCTGTTTTGTTCTTCCTTAAAAAGGCAAGGAATGGAGGTCTTTTTTTGGTGGTGGTAGTAGGAGGAGGAATGGAAGGAGGAGTGGTGTAGAGAGGAGCTTTGCCTCTGTCTTCTTCTTCAACGGTGGAGTCATGGATTGTGATTGCAGTTGGGGCTCTTTCAGGTAAAGAACTCATCTTTGTTATAGCTTATGAAGTGTGTGAAAATGGAGGATATATATGGGGAGAAGAGGACGTTATTATCATGTTGGAGTAGGAGAGTTAAGAGATTGGTTATGAACCGACTCCAATAGCTTTCTTTTGTGGTTTTGTTATAGTTTATTAAGTGCATATATCATCTTTCCAACTTGGTTGATTTGAGATCGCAAGGTTACCGAAATGCTGAAAAAGAGTTAACAAATCTGTGTTATTTTAGATAATTCGCACGAGGACAAGACATGCATGCAATGTTGGGAGCTAATGGTAATGGAACTTGCTTGAAACGAGGAATTGTCCAAAGTTTTTCTTTTCAATCTAGGATGGAAATTAATGGAAATAATAATGTTTATTAATATTTGAATCAGAAACACATTTTTTTTGGTACGATTATGAACTGTTCAAAACACTATTCACTCATCTCTACCACTAATAAAGAAAATTCGTTGAACTAATTTACTCGGTGTCTTTTTGAAATTCCAAGAATGTCCTTACTTTCCGACGCTCAAACAAAATATTAACCTATACAATAACACAAACAGGCCGTGTGCGAAGCACGAACACGTACTAGTATCTTTTAATAATAGCTTTAATACTTCCGTGTCACACTTTTTTTGAAATCAACGTGGACTAGCAAAAATACTATTCTATGGATATTACCGAATCTTTATATTACTTAAAAGTGAGATTTAATAATTATATTTCTTTTACAAATTCAAATCATCTCTCTATATATTTTATAAAATTTTAATATCACTTAAAAGTAGGATCTACTAAGTAAACCTTTTTTACAAATTCAAAACGTTCCATACAAATATCATCAAATCTTGATGCCACTTAAAAATAAGATCTAACAAATAAACATTTTTTTACAAATTCATGTTTTATTATTATAAAAAGTCAAATTGGTAATAAAAACTAGACATTGCAACTTAGAAAAAATGTTCAACTAACTACACATGATTTTAATGTAAAAAATATGGTTAAATATTTGCGTAGTTTTTTTTATTTGAATGTGTTAAACAAATACAATTTATAAAAAAACAATTCACGTGCGAAACGCATGCCGTAACGCTCGTAATAATAATAATAACAATCAAACTGATCAAAGGGCTTTATAAGTTTTTAACCCAACCCAAATTATTTGTCGTGAGCGCTTAACAAGTCAATATCTTATAAAATAAAATAAACCATATCTTATAACACTCGTCATCTGAGTCTTGTATCTTATAAGACCCGTTATCCATATCTTATAAAATAAAATAAACCCAAATTATTTGACGGTTAATTGTGAATATTTAGATGGTTTTAAAAATTGAATTTGAATTATAGACTGATTTTGAATATGGAAATTGGACTCATTTATAAAATATATTCAGAATTTGAATATAGAAATTTATTGGGTAATTTAATTATTTAAGTTTATAATTGAATATTGGTTAAAATAGTGAATCTGGAGTTTTAAGCTTGATAAAAATTATTTAAAGGCTTGTAAAATTTATATTAATAATAATGAAGATGATAAAAGTTTTTAAATTGAATTTAAAAATGATCCGTTCAATTTTAAAAATAGCTTATTTAAATTGACATTTAAAAATAGTCTTCCGAGGCACAGTCTCGGAATTCGACGAAACCAGTTTCATTGGATCCGTAGCAGCGTATTATTATCATATTTCAAGTTTTGTAGTGTTTGGAGTTACCGTTTGATCGTACGGGATATAAACGCATTGAAAATTTATATCAAAATTCAATATAATAATTGGGTCCAAAAATCTATCTTCTACATACGATCGAATTAGGACTCGAAATCTTTTCCATTGCAATCAGAATATGGGTATAACATTATAAATGTCTAGTGGCACGCCTCGATTGGGTTTTGCGATTTTAAGCTACATAAATCGAGACGATTTGGAATAATATATATAATATGCAGACTGGTCAAATTTTTTTCACATCAGCACTTTTCCATTCCTATCAAAAATCACTGTAACTTTACCCTGCACGCTACCTTCTTTTCAACATCACGTCTTTCCCCCTCTTCTCCTTTATATCTCACAACTTTCTTTCATTTCCTAAGTTCAAAAAGAAGAAGAAAATAAATAATAAAATAAATTGAAATGTTAAATTAGGTTGGTTATGGGCTTCGAACCAGGGAAATGATGAAGGGTCTTTATAAAGTTTAAAATGTTAAATTATATATATATATATATATACACACATGCATACATACATACATACATACATATATATATGACAATTTTAAAATGTTGTAACTAAAGTATACGAAACCCGATTTGCACGCTGTTTATTGCGATGGGTTCGTATCGACGAACACTACGTCATCGTATAAACCGTTGTCAAGTTTAAATGAGTGAAATTTTATAGCAATTTGAAACAGACAGAAATTTAAGCGTAAATTAAAACGAATATCGTCGTTTGAATTTATATGTCCCGAATATTGAAGTGTTTTGCCAGATAAAAATAATGTCGGGATAATTTATATTAATTGCGATGTTTTTGATATCTGTTAGTGGAACAAAACACCATTCCGCTAATTGTTGAAATTGGACACATGTTTGCAGAATAAGTCATCATTCTGCCATTATTATTAAATATATCTGTTTGGACATTTACTAGCAGAAGTGAAAACCCTATTTTGTTATTATATTTGTACAGACATCTATTTATTTTATTGGGCAATATGATGTTGAATTGATTGTTAAAAGTTGATTAATATGAATATCTGTATTTGTTATTCTAGACTGTTATGAAATTGAATGGTAGCTTGATTAAGTATAATTGGGATGGTTAAGCCTTCTTTTCTGATTTGGGTTGACCTTGAACCAGCATTTGTTTAAAAATGATTATTATTTATTAATGATGTTTTAAAGTTAACTGGTAAATATTTCAGTAATGATTTAAAGTAATTAATTTATTATTCTTAAAAATTATATAAAAAGTATTAATTTCTATTTTAAAGTTATTAATTATCTAAATTGTTTAAAGTATAATAACTATTAATTGAAAAGTTAGTTCATAGAGATTGTTTTAAAGTTAATTATTACATAACGGTTAATTAGTATTAAAGTATATTTATTCCAAGATAAAATTATTAAATATTAATAATGTTTTAAAAATAATATATTATATAGTAAACTTTTATAAAAGAGTAGTTTACATAATTAGAACTTGGAAAATTTATATTGAAACTTTATAAGTATTATTTTGTGAAATTATTAAACAAAATTTTCGAAAAGTAAATGGTATACTTTCATGGCATAATTTGAGGCAGTGAGTGCCTACAGTTAAATTCTGGATTTCTCTAGGATAGAGACGCAACCACTGAGTTGTGAATCCATGGCGGATACCGTGGTGGTGCTTCCAGATTTATTTTAAAAAGAGTTTCAAATGTTTGAAAATGAATGGCTTGTGAATATACTTATTCGATGAGATAAGCATATGCTGTTTGATTAAGTGATTTTAATTTACTGAAATTTTAAATTAAATAAGGCTTAATGTTTTCAATGGGAAATGAAACTTTTGTTTGGATGGTTGTTTATTTGATAGTTAAATAACCGACTATCAAATCTGGGCCCAAAAATGTAACTTTGGGAATATTTAGGAGAAATACAAGGATTATATGGTACAATTACCATTCGAGGTGTTATACTGTACGTATAAATTCATTTTGTTCTTCTAGGACGTTGATAAAGAAACCCATCCATATAAGGGGTGATCTCAGATCTTGTTTTCGTTTGTGTATTTCCTAAAGAACAGGGGTTGAGTTTGCCGAAAACTTTGAATGTTGTTTTGAAGAGACCGGGGTCGGATAAGTTATCCGAAAACCACTTCGATCCAACGAGTACCTTTTCGTAATGAAGACAAGAGTACAGAGTCGAAGATGGAGCAATGAAGTGCAAGAGCTAATCGCTACTAATCCTGAGGGTGATTCCAAAATGAATGTAGTAGGAATAGTGCATTCTGTTCCGTTTGGACCGAGAACGGACTTGTGTAGATGAAAGCTATCAGTACATTGTCATTGAAGGACAATGAGCATTCTAAGTGAATATTTCTAAAAAGGTAATCGTAGCCTCTAGCCTCATCAACCGGGAATGACTGAAAATCAGGGAAGATGCAGCAAGGCTAAGTGGGTCGCACCCAAGTAGGGTAAGGTTACCCTATCTAGAGTCCCTTTTATTCGGCTGTGTGGCGGTTGCTAATCCTAACCGCGGGGTAATCTTATTCGCACTATCCAGGTTAGGGGTAGTCCGGTCTTGTGTTGGCAGGGATCGATAGGATCGATCTTGGTACGCTGTTCTAGACATGTATTGTGACAGGTGGTACCCCAATGCTCAGTCATTCAAAGGGAATCCATTCTCCAATACGTGCCTTTACGGTTTTGATTGTAGAGCCTAGTATTGCTGGAATTTAATTAATGTAATAATTTCAGCTATTTGAATAAGTATTTGTACGTAGACTCTATTATAATATCAGAGGATTTTGATATGGAATGTTTTGGTTATCTTAAGGTAAAAATCCGTCGTGTTTATTTGTGTCATGGTCTTACGAGATACCTTTGATCTTCAAAGAATTTTGAAACCTTAAAAATTCAAATTGAGTGTGTTTTCTCACGTTGGTTTTACCAGACTGACCTGGACATGGTTTTTCCTATATGCTCGGATCAGACCGAGCATATTTCTAGGTTTAAATGGATAATGGAAGCTACAGGAGAGGAGCCGAAGACAAAAGAAGTATCCACGTAGATGACTATATTCCGTTACATTTGGTTGTGTTATCAGCAATTGTGAGGATAGGATGTTATAACTGTCCATGCTGAATAGATGTAAACTTTGATTGATGTCTGTATATGTTTTAAGTTACAGTTTTATTTTATATAAAGACTTGTTCTGTATTATAGATTATTCGTTCCGCTGTGAAATTCTGTGTTGTTCTATTTCCTTTCTACCCTCTTTCTATCTTCTACCAACTTTCTTTCTTTTACTATCCGCCTTCCCATGCGATTTGGCTGAAGAGTGTGGTTAAAAGTCAGTTTAAATCTGTACGAAAAAGTGGGTTCTGACATTCTATCTCTAAGTCATGGCTTCTAGTGCCATGATAGTTTTTTCTTCAGCTGTTGTTGTTGAACCATCTAATACTCAAAGAGAGCCTGCATCCACTGTTCCTTTCATGATTATTGAAGAACCTCTAACAACTTGGCTTTAGACATTACTCTAGGTGGTGTAGTTGTACTTGTAACCCATTGAATTGTCCATATTCTTGCCTTACCATCATGGATCTCCACTGCATTTGCGAGAGACAGGATCCCTAAAGAAGAGGTTAGACTTCTTCAGCCATTCGAGTGGGCCCATAAACCACCCATCGACGACACATCTTGAAAAAGATTCATTAGCCTCTCTAACGAAGTTTCCTCCATTCAACCCGCTTTTATGCCACATCCTTCGGTCTCTTCGGAGCTGCATCCAAATGCATATCCATTTTGCTTACTTTATATACACTCTTCGTCTTCCATCTCGGACGATAGCCAAGATGAGCAAAACACCCTATTTGTAAAATTTTAAGTAATGCTACTCCGATGTCTACATATTATTTGAGGTGCACTGCTCCAACCAAGTTTTTGTTAATTTATACAATAAGCAGATTTACTTCGAGCATGAATACATCTTCATGGTCTGTCCTAAATTTTTTGCTTAGAGATGGCTTCCTAACTATATGTTTCCCATTTCATATTCTAGACTACTTATCATTTATCTTCACTTCACCTGAATTCTTTATCCATATTCATCCCATTACAAATATACCATATAGAGTTACGAACGACTCTCTTCAATGCATGGTCGTCGATCTAAAAGCTATTCTGAAACCGGTGCATCAAACTTCCTTCCTATTCACCAACCCAGGACTTTGGAACTTCTGCCTTCTTCACAACATATGTTCAATCTTCTGTGGACGTTTAACATTGGGGACTCATAGAGTTGGGTTCCAACCTCCAAAGCGCAGTGGCTGGTGCTGACTAGCCTAAGTAAGCCCAAGCTCGAAGGAGAATCATAGAAGAAGAGGAAGTGGAAAAGAATAAATATAATAAACATAAGAGGAGGAAGACTCCGAGGAGGAAGGAGAAGAAGAGGACCGTGGAGAGGAGTCAACTAGGGAAAACACTAATGTTCAAATTACAATCCTTATTCCATAGTGCAAACATCCAAGGAAAGATGCTCTTGAAGCTGCACTGGATCCATCGTTAAATAGGACCAAGATAACATCTATAATGGCTCATAAATTTATCACTTCGATAAATTATGTTTATATTTGAAATATTCAAACACAAGATTTTATAAAACAAATTATAATGTTTTAAACCATAAATAATGATGGTAAACCCGTTTTAAAGGTATATTAACAAATATGGATATTTGGGGGGTTTTCATCAGAAAAACGATGGAAATCAGTTTTCGGTAAAATTAAGATTTTCTAAATATTAGCGTGCATAGAATATGATACATACATTTATTTACCCATTTAAGTAATAATACGAAATAAAAATTATTTATTTTATTTTTGAAAATAAAATATATTTACGATATCATCAGGGATGTCATCAATTTTATATATTTTCTTTAATTTTAAAATTAAGTTTACATAATTAAATAATTTGTAACAACCCATTATTTCGAACCATTCAAATCGGCAATAATCCACACATGTCAGACTTGAATTGCTCAAAACAACAGATTATTAATTTATAATTGGAAAAACTTAGCATATACATTAAATAAATCGGTCATAGAATCACAGACAGAGTGTTACAACAATAAGCAACGGAATAGATAAATAGTAATTCATGAAGGTTCTACATAAACATCAGAGTCTGAAACAAATACAACAGAAAATCCCTAGTACAAAGAAGTCACTAATACAAAAGAAAATGACAAGTATGAACATAAATAACTGGAAATAACAGAGAAGCTGAACAGATAAAGATATATCTCCAAGCAAAGCTCCAAAGGTGAGTCTCAAATGCTGTGGCACTCAGTTTGGCCCGAGCATAAAGTAAAACACAAAACACTAGAGTAAGGATTAACATTCTCATGCAAGTAAATCAACTCAAGTGAAATGTCCAAGAAAAAGGCAATATAACTTAAAGGATGTTTGGGATTCCTAGGTTTTTAGGATCCGTGAAACTATCTACATACATAGTACAATACGCTACATAGAGAATGTCTATAGTAAAGCAAACTATTAAAATAGCGTTAAGGCGTTACCCATATACCCCTTAACACATTTTTAAATAAATTTCGTAGTCTATACAGATACCGTAAGCTCCACCAAACCAGTGGGATACTCAGTGAGCACTCCATAAGTACAATACAAATCAAAGTTGTAGTGGGCTTGATAAGGCATGTGACAAGGCACGCGAGACAAAGCCGGGGTAGGATACTTCTGTTTTGCGGATCCGGACTGGTGGTATTGCATAATAGCTACTACCTCCCATCTTGAGACACACTCCCATAATCAAAGATGCACCCAATCAAATCACAAAGTAATAGAATGGTTTCGAAAAATCATGCTCGATCGGAGGTGCGCCCTCACTTGGCCCGACGTGAATCCTGTTTTAGTCACATCAAGCCGACCCGAGGGGTCAGGCTGCGTTAATACCTCATGCAGACGTTCGCCAACCATCCTACTTCGTTCTGGATTCTCCACCACATGCACAGTTGTTAAAGTGGTTTTCGGTATTGGCAAAGAGTATGACAATATCCAATTCTGGTCTCTTTAACAACCAAAGCTTATTTCACACCGTGGTCATTTTCATTTCAATTAGTTCATACTTCATATCAATACCATATTCATTTAAAATCATATTACTTTCGAAATCATATTCACTTTCGAAATCATATTGTTTTCAAATCATAACTACAAAATAGTTTAAATCATCACATCAAAGTATTCACATTTAAATCCATTAAATCTAAATTATAACAGTTTCAACTTAAACATTTTGAAATATTGAAAGTAGTTTATATATTGGAATAGTTATATATTAAAATAGTTTATATTAAAAATAGGTTATAAATTAAAATAGTTTATACATTAAAATAAGTTTATATATATATTTAAAATTGTTTTAGATTTAAAATAATATATATTAAAATAGTTTATAGACTTAAAGAGTTTATATCGAAAATAGTTTCAAATTAGAATTGTTTCTTTCAATTTCACAAATCAAATCAACTCAATCAATCTTAGTTCAACAATTTCAATTGAAAAAGTTAAAGGTTCAATTCAAATTCTCATTAAAACCATTTTTAATTTTTATCGATTTCAAATCATTGTTCAAACAAAAAATTTAAACCCATTTTCAATTCAATAGGATTCAAAGTTTAAATATTCAAACATTTACAATAACTTAGTTTGATAAATTTCATTTATACTTTAATATTCAACCTTAATTTTTATTTAAATTTGAAAATATTCTCTTAATCATTTTAATAATGTAACATCCCAAAATTTTTAATTTAAATTTGGTGACTTATTTGAACTTTTGAAATTTAATTTGAATAGTTTCAAAAGAAATAAAATATTATTAATATTAAATACTACAAGGATATATGGATATAAATAAAATATTTGGTAGTTTAAGCTTTATATAAATATATATAACAAATAAAAATTTGTGTTAAACGATAAAATAAAATATATGTGATAAATTAAATGTTGATAGTTAAACTTTAAGTAGAAATAAAATTCAAGATTTATGTTTGTGATAAGATTTTATGGTTGTAAAATGACATATGAAATACATACAAGTTTGCATGTGAATTATATAAACCAGGAAACAATAAAAAAAATGTATGCAAGAAAAAAAAAATCTACAAACAAAACAAAATTGTACTTTAAAAAATAAATAATAGGATTATATGTTACCTTAGATGGAAACATGAGCATTAAATGCTTTCTTCTCAGCACAAAAAAAGAAGTCAATTCGAAATGTAGAAAGATCATTTTAGCCTCCAATTACAAAGAAATATCCCTGGTCAATGAAAATTCTGACCAAAGGGTAATCTTGCACCAGAAACCTGTTTCTCTTTATATATATCTACATCTATACCTATTCGTTCAAAATAAAAACATAGCAAAGCCAGGAAGAAAGAAAATAAAAATAAAACATCACTATATTTTCAACTCAAGATCATTCAACAAAACAAAACAGAAAAAAGTTTAAAGGCAGATCATCTGCAGGGTTTCAAAACAAAAGTGAGTTCTCTGTTTCAAAGAAAATTTCAAGTGAGTAAACCTGTTATTTTAAAACTGGAATTTGGGTATTTAGTTCATGAACTTTGTGCTTTGCTGTATATTGGAAAAAGATTTGTTCTGTATGTTTCTGTGATACTGAAAATGTTATATAACTTGTTCTTTATATTTCTGGTTACAGAGCAAAGAAAAGTAGAATTTTTTTAATACATCTTCCTACAAACATTATAAATTTAGGATTCTAAACAAAATAAATTAGTTTGAATTTAAACCATGACCCAGAAATGGTTTTAAGCTTGTAAATGAAACACTTGACTTTATAAACTTGGTTTACAGTAAAAGGAAGAAATCATATGATGAATTTAAGTATTTTAAATCGTTGATTTGGTTATATAATTTGAATGAACATACAAAGATATGATTTTTAAAATTAATATAATTAAGTATTCCAAGAGCAGTTCACGGTTGAACAAAATCTGTTCTTTTTCCATTTTCTGACGATCGATCAAATATTGGTTGATGAAAATTAGTTTGAAGCTGGTGTGTTGATCAACGATTTCAGGAAAATTATCAAATAATATTTCTATTGCGTAAATTGGTGGGTCGAAGTGGATTTAGGGTTATGTTTGAAGTTTTGCAGTGGGTTGGAAATGTGGTGATTTCGTCACCATGGAGTGATCGAGTTGCTCGAGATTTAGGGGGATGTTAGTGCAGGGGGGTTGACGTGATACGGCCGAAGTTGTGGCGTCTCTAGTGGTCTGAGCAACGACGGCGAGGCGTTTTTGGTTGGTTGGGTCGATTGCAGTTTTTCGACCAAACTGCTAATTTTTGATTTCGAGTTGATAGCTTCGAATCGAAGTTTGATTTCGAGTGTTTGTAAGTTTCGTGACTTGCCGATGGTCGTGGAGTTCGCCGGAGCCGTGGCGCGACGTCGTGCCACTACAACAAAACTTGCTATTGGTTGCAATTATTGGTAGCGTTTCAATGTTAAGTGCAAGCATTACTCATTTATAAAAAATTACCCTAAATAAAGTTTTAGTACTTTATTATCCCGCCAGCAATACACACTAAGATTTGGGTAATATTTTCTATGCCCGCTCAAATTACTTTTTCTTTCATTGCCACTTTTATTAAACTTCTTTTCCTCCTGCCATAGGAAAACCCTAAATCTGCTTCAATCGTTGCTTAGCTCACGCAGTTCTACCTAAATTTTCCTCAGAAACCTTGCACTCAATCGATGATTCCAATCTCCAACCCGTGCTTCACACCTTCAGCTCAATAAAGTTAATAAAGGTAATCTGAAAATTAACTTTATTTTATGTTTGTATTTTAAACCGAGTCGATGAAATAGCTTTTGAAGGTTGTTGTTTGAATTCATCACATGAATTGCATTTAGTTTATTCGAAAATCAAAATGAAAGATTGTAACGACCCATAAATCTAGTGGATTAAAATTGGTTAAAATTTATAAGTTTTGTAATTTAATTTAGTAGAAACTTTAAATTATAAACAAATATTGAAAAAAACGCTAAATTAAATTATGTAAATGGTGACTTAAGACCTATTTATAGAAATTGTAATAAAATCCAAATGAATTAAGTAGAAAAGGATTTTTACCTGGATATAAAATTTAATATGAGAAATTAATGAAATTATTAAATTGATTTAATGCAATAAAAGAGTATAAACGGTAATTGGAATAAATTAAGCAATTATGTTAATGCAAGTGGATCATTTATAAACTTAAATGGAACATTCCAATTTTATAGAGTTATTCGAATGTTATGACTTATTTTAAAGGTAAAAATTGGATTTAATTGGAATTTGTTATATTTGGTTTAAATAGGAAAGGAGTAATACAAAAGTAACCGTGAATAGTGAAGTCGCAACTGTAAATGGAAGAAATTGAAATAAGGGGAAGTAAACATGGAATAAATTAATAGGAATAAATGCCAACATTGAATTGTTATAAATGTAATTAAATATTTCAAGTGTGTGAAACGTAAAGATAAGGGTTAAGAGTTGTTGGAATGGGTATATTATAATAATAATAATAAAGTGTGAATAAAAATTTGATTGGTTATATTAATTGAAGGGAATCAAAATTTGTTCGGAAATGTAAATGGAATAAATGAAGTTATGCAGTAATGAATGAATAAATAAAAATATTGCAATAAAATAGGAAACTGACATAACATTTATAAATGATAACGAACATTGGTAAGGAATAAATGAGAACAATTGAAATAAAACTTAAAGGTAATTAAAAGTTGAATAGTTACCATTGTAAGATACTGATTTGGGTAGTTGATAAACTTTAATGTGAAATGGATTGAAAACTTTTGGCCAAATTTGGGTAGTTAGCGTAGTTTTGATTTTTCATCGTAGTTTCTTAATTCTATAAGATGCAATCAACGTTAACTTTATTTTAATATGACGTTTTGGGTGATTTAAGAAGTGAAAAACCAAGATTTATTTATTTATTTGAAATTTGAAATCCAATTTGTGGATTTATTGCAAATAAGTGAAATTAATGTTTAACTATTACGTTAAGAGGGTCTAATAAATTAAAAGGGAAAATCAATAGGGATTAATCTAATTTAAGGCTATATTAATATAAATTTGGGTAAAAAGGTGTTGGACCAAGGAAATAATATTAATTGGTTTTAGAAACCTTAATTTAAAATGTGAAGTAGACAAGATTTCACGTCATAACCATTTATAAAAATCCAGGATGTATGTAGAAGTATTAATGGAATAAAACGGAAACAAATGTTGAATAAAAAGAATAAGAATCAACATTTATTTATTTAATTGGATTTAACTACGATAGTATGATGTATTTCCATTAAATGAAAATTTAATATATAGAATATTGCCTAAAAGGAAAAGTAGATGAAATCTAAAGAAATAAACGAAGACAATAGTGAACTAATGAAAAATTTCCTCTCTTTGATAATAATAGACTGAATAACAGAATGAGAATGAAATTTTTGAAAATTTAATTTACAAATTCTAAATTCAATGAATTTGAGATAAGCACTGGAGATTGTTAGATTTGTCAACTGTAAATTTACTTTTAAATTGGTTGAACCATTGTAATTGGTTTGAGAAATATAAAGTGATAAGATTCGTCAAATTTAAGATTGAAAATAAAAATTTGAAATTTTGTTAATTAATTATTAAATTATTTAATTAATATGAAAATAGCCATTTTGGCCACTGACTCGGATTTCGACGAAACAAGTTTCATGGGATCCGTATCGGTGAATTATTATAGGGTTTCAAGTTTCGTAGCGATCAGACTTGTCGTTTGATCGTACGGACTCGAAACGCCTTGGAATCGAAACTGAAATCAATTGAAATCAATTTGAAAATATTGATTTTAGCATAACTTCTTCATACGATGGAATTTCGACGTGAAACTTTTTCCATCGCGTTCAGAATATTTTAAAACACCTATTTTGATATGTGGGTTTACCCAATTTTGTTTCGGGGTTAGAACGGGCTTTTCGGGCCATAGATTGTTCAGCACGTTTATTTATCTGGTCCATCTACTCTATTTCAACCCTACCTATAAATACCTCTGTTATAAACCCTAATTTCTCCTCATTCTCATTTGTCTGTACGTACTTCTTTCTCAACTCCTCATCCCAATGGCAGACAAAACCTAATTCCCAAATTCCAAAAAATCATTTCAATTTCAAAAAAAAAAAAAAATTTGCGGATCTACAACAGCTTCTGGTCGCGCTTCGGGTTTCAGAGGAGAAAACCCTAAAGCAACTTCAGGTCAGGAAGAAAATGACTCGGGTCGCTCCGGGTCGTTTTGGCGAAAACTCTAAGCAAGCACCAGGGATTTGAGGCGGCGCACCGAAGTCGAACCTGAAGTCGACTCAGGACCAGAATTTTCCATTTTTCAAATTTTCATAACTTTTGCATACCACCTTGTATTCACGCGAATTTTTTTTGTTAGGATCGTAATTAAATTCCAGATTTTTTGACGCTAGTTTGGACAGATTTGGAGACCGTCGAAATTTTGGGTTTAAATCGGATTTAAATTCGATTTAAATTCAAAAGGTGAGTGTTTTAACCCACTCACAACTTCTAGAATTCCTTATGTTTGTTAATTTGACTTAAGATATGAGTAGAAATTTATTTATGTTCGTTTGGCATGTTTTATTCATCATCTCAGTTAAATCGCATTTATTTAATTTAACTGTTAATTTATTTTATTCATTGCATATAAATTTGATAGTTAGAATTTATTTATTTGCATATTAACTGCCAGTCATAGTTATGTTAAATTTTTATTTCATATTAACTGCCAGTTAAATCTATATTTATTTTGCATATAAACTGCTAGTTTAACAGTTGTAAAATTTATTATTGAATATAAACTGTTAGTTAATACATGTTATTTATTACCTGTATAATTTATATGCTCTATATCGATGATTGTTTAAATTGGATGATGATTGCAAATAATGGTTGATGATTGATATTTGGATGAATGGATGCTTTATTTATATTGTATAAACTGCAAGTCATCATGCATTTTCATTTCGTTCGGGATTGCGGTTTGAAATGATATACAACCGCATTTTTATTTTAAATTGCGGATTGAAATGATAAACATCTATATCACTTGACCATAGGGTAGAAAATTTTATACAGGCACCGCGGTAAATATATAAAATTATTTTTGGAATGTTTTACTATGGTTTTGTAAAGCTATATATATATATATATATGGTTTATGGGATATTAATTTGGTTATTTATATATATATATAGTAAATTTTCGGTTTTTAAGCTTTGTATAAATTTGATTTGAAGTATAAAATAAAGTTTGATTTTCGAGATCAAATACGATTAAGAATTTATTTAAAATTTAATTTCTGGAGTTTTAATGACTTAAAAGAGAATAAGGTTGGAAGATGAATATTAAGTTAAATTGAAACTAAATGAAAAGTTAGAATTTTTAAAGGATATGATTTTTGTAACTTGATTTTTGTGTAAAGTGATTTGAATGAATATCAGGTTGATTTAAATTAATATATCAAGTTTAATAAATTGAAAGATTATCCAATTATGTGAAGTTATAAGTTTTCTTAAAGTATATTGAATTCATTAAGTAAACATTTCAAGTCTAAATAATAAGTAATTGAATTTGATATATATGGGATGGTCAAATGAGTTTGTTTTTGAAATGGTGTAATATTTAAAGCTTTGAAACGTAAGAATTTAAAATGGTATTTGGAAGTTTAAATCGATATTTGGAATTGATTTGTTGAATGTAAAGAAGCTATGTTGTTTTATAAAAGTAATTTAATATTTAACCATTTGAGAGATGGAATTTGTTTCAAAGTTATGGCTTTCAAGGTAGTATAATTTGGAAATATTATATTCAAGAGTTTTGATTTCTAAATATTTTACTTTGAAACCACTATGATTTTTGGAAAGAATATATTGGAAAATAAAGATGATATCATATTGTTTTGGGTTTTAAAAGGAAATGATATCATATTTATATGGTTTTGAAATGGATATTATATTCTGGTTTTAAAAGTATAAATTATTTTAAAGGACCGCGGTGTTATAATAACGTTTGGTTGTTGAAGAGACCGGGATCGGAAGTTGTCATACTCTCTGTCAACTCCGAAAACCACTTTAACAACCGTGTACGCGGTGGTGATTCCAGAATGAAGTAGGTTGGTGGAGGCGTTTCCTGCAAGGTAAATACGTGGACCCGACTCCCGTGAGTTGGCATAAGGTGGCTAAAACAGGAGCGATTCTCGGGCCAATGAGGTCATTCCTCTGATCGGACACTCCTCTTCGATATTATTCTTTGACTTTGGATTGATTCAGTGGCCACTTTTACTTTGATTTTTGGGAGAGTTTGTTTCGAGGTGGGCGGTAGCTGCAGCTACGCGTTTCCATCAGCTCGGATAGCAATTGGTATATCTACCCTGGCATTGCCTAGTTGTGCCATATCACCTACTCTATCGTGCCTTGTACGAGTTTGGATTTCTCCCATAGCCCGTGTGGTATCCTCTGGTGGCTTCCCAATCAGGAGGGACTATGATATTGGATGGACTACTGGGACTATTACGTGTTAAGGGCTATATGGGTAACCCCTTAATGTTAAGAAAAAAGTAAGTTTATTTTACAAATAGACACTATTATAATAGCGCAATATACTACATAGTAAATAGTTTAACGGATCCTTAGGAGATGTAAATCCCGAGCATCTCTTGAGTTACTGCACTCATATTTATTTCTGTTAATTTAACTCACATAAGACCTTTTAGTTCTGACTCAAGTGTTTTTGTTTTTTTCAAATTCGCTCGGGTCAGTCCGAGCGTTTCAGGATTTGAAGAATTAGCTCTGGAGGACGAAGACGAAGATTTGTATTACAATTATCTAGTATATAATTCCACTACAACATTTTATTCCGCTGCATTGATATTATTGGTATGTGAACTCTGATATTTAATGGTATAAAGAAGAATCAAATGTTTTGTAAACAGATTTATAAACTGTATATTTTATTATTATATTTTATCCTTCCGTGTGAGATTCTATTTTGTTTATTTCTTCTCTGTTTTTCCCTTTTTACCTCATAACAATCCGCCCTTCCATATGGTTTGAATTGGCACGTGTATCGATTTAAAGCGTGCGAAAAGGCGGGATGTTACATCTGGTATGAGAGTTTTGGTTTAGCGATAAACCTTAGCTTTGTGGTGTTTGTGTAACAACCCTGTATTTTCTGATTATTGTAATCGTATATTTTAATTATTTTAATTTAAATTCCTAATTTAAAAACTTTATTTTATTTATTAAAATTAATATATTTTGTTAATTTAAATATAAATGTTGATTTTGATGTGGATTAGAATTTCAAACATGATATTTCCAGAAAATGTTGATTTTGGTCAAAATAGCCAAACTTTGACTTTTAACTTAAAAATTTAAAAGTTTGAAATTTTAAATTTTATCTTTTATTATGAAAATAGATTTAATAACTTGAACATTACTTTTTGTTTCGTGGAAAACGGAGTTAAACTGCAAAAGATATGTACATTTCAATTTTGAGTACAAATTGTTTATTTTGCAATTTTGTTATTTTAAATTGTGTAAATTTTATTTTTCTTTGTCATATTTTATTTTAATATGTTTTAATATGTTATATTATGTATATTTTGACTTTTAAATATTTTTGAAATGATAATAGAATTTTTCTAAAATTTACTATGATGATTTCCTATTTTTAAAAGGCTGTTTTCCTTTTTCTGCTATTTTCTTCATCTAAACTATATTTAAATTAAAATTTATTTATTTATTTTTGTGATTTCCTTTTTATTTTGTGTTCTTATCTTTATTTATAAATATTTTTAAGTACATAAAAATTTTCCCAAGTTCATTGCACTTATTTTTCATATTTTCAAGACTAGTTGCAAATTTTGCTGTTTTATTTAATTAAACTATATATAATTAATAATTAATTAATTTATTTTCGTTTATTTACTATATTTTCGTATTTTAACTAAATTTATATATGTTTTTCAGCTATATAAAAATTTAAAAAGAAATAATGAATATATGAAGAGTTTGAGATCTTTTGTATGCTTAGTCCTTTTGCATTCCGACCTTTCACTTTCCAAACTCCATTCATCAATGCTTTGGCCGTACCCTACTCCATCTTTCAGCCACATTCCTCACTCTTTCTCACGAAAATTTTATCATCTTTCTTGAGAAAAAAACTCATGGCCATTTTTTTTACAAAAATTTGGTAAATTCTATCATCTTTCTTCTTGTTTTTATGATTTTCCTATTGATTTTTGCATTGATCCTTCTTGTGTTTTGCTAGGCCTAGCCTCTACCACCACCACTACCATCCTCTCCACCATCATCTCCAGCAGCTCATAAGCCTCTCTTCTGACCAAGACAGTAGCCATGACCATCCGTTGATGTCGCACCACAAAATTTGCACAAAAGTTCCACCAAACTAGCCTAGCCAAACCCTTAACGCCATAGCCTTCATTTTTAACCTAAACCACCTCCATGGCCGCCACCACCAGTCCCTCCACCACCTATGGCCGCCACTCCATCCACCACCTGACCATCCCCTTGCATGACCAAGCCCAAGCCATGGTAGGCCAAACCTATAGTTGCACCAAAAATCCACTTAATTGCCTTGACTTTTGTATTTCTCATGTCACAACTTCCACTCCTTCATATCCAAGTTAGGCCGAGCCATATGAACCCAAATTGACCCAAACCTGAGCCATGTTGGCATCTAGGCTGAGCCTAGTATGATGAGAGCAAGCCCATTTGATCATGTGACAAGCTTATGTTGTTGTGTGCAAGTCTTTTGCTTCTAAGGTTTGGTCATCTCTCTTGTTTTGCAACTGTTCTGCAAACTAAAGTTGTTGATTACATTTGTATGTCAATATCTATGTTTGTGCTTTTGTATGTTATATTTTGTGTTGTTTACAAGGGTCTCCATCAATTCAAATCAAATCGTGCTTGTCGTGCCTTTGGAATCGCTCTTGTGTGTGTTGTTTGTCTCTAGCTTCGTAAAAGGTGAGTCTTTCTCACTCTGACATTTATACTTATGAAATAGTGAATTGATGACAAGTAGTAATATAAAATGTTTATGCAAGTTAATGATGATAATATGATATGCTATGCCATGTTATTACCATGTTAAAACTGTTAATTATCACCTGACATCTGATATATGACATTATATTGTGACATTGACATTGTTTATATTGTTTATCCATATATTCACACTGCAAGTTCCCTGTTAGAATAGAATCACTATGGGTTGAAATGATACATACCCGAACGGACATTAGAATAGGAAAAAATCGTTATGGGCTGAAATGATAGGCCTGAGCGATTTTTATGGTATTTTATTTGACTTGGGATTGCGGGTTTGAAATGATAGAACCCGGGTTTTCTTTGTAAACCGCGGATTGAAATGATATATATCCGTATCACTTGACCTAGGTTAGAAAATTATATACAGACCCCGTGGTATATTTTTAAATGATTTTTATTAAAATATGTATTTTTAAAAGCATGAAATTTTGATTTAAAAATCTATATTTTATGGTTTTAAGAAAATTAAATATTAAGTCTTGAAATTGTGAATTTGAGTACGTAAATTTGAAATAATTGTGATTTTTGACTTTAAATTTTATTTTAAAATGTATATAAATAATGTAAATTAAATTTAATGTTTTGAAATGACATTTGAAGTAAAATTTTAAGTTTTATTAAATTTATAAGTTAATAAACCGTGAATTTTGACTTAATAAATGAATGGAGTTTTTAATTTGAATATTTGATCTAAAATTTTTATTGTGTTAAATCATATGTTATAATGATTTTAAATGTGAAATTTTGAAGTCTAGAAATATGATTTTAAACTTATAATAAAAATTTGGAGTTTTATTATTATTTTTGAAAAGCTAAAATGAAATCTGGAATTTTATAGCATTTTTAAAATGCTGTAGTCTTTTGACAGCATTTTTAAATGCTGTTGTTTTGAATCTAACAATGTTTGAAATAACTAAATATCTATTACGACATTTTATAAATGTCGCTATTCTTGAAATAAACCATTTTGGAAAATATAAGCTACGATAGCACTTTATAAATGCTGTCGTTGCTATAATTTAACAATGTTTTGAAATGTTATAGATTTTAACACTGTTTGGGCTATATTTTAAAGTGTTAAATAATTTAACTTTTGAAATGGATTATCTGTGAAATTTTAGAAGTTTTGAATATTTAAATTTGAATTTTTAAGGAATTTAAATTGAATTTGAATTTAAATAAAGTTTACTTGGTTATGTGTTAAACGGAATGAAATGTAATATAATAAATGAATTTTTGAATGGAATTTTGGAATGTATTTTTTGGTAATGATGTTTGAAATAATAAATGAATGACATATTTGATTTTTAAATGATATTTAACTTTGAATATTTGGATTTGAATTCAAATAATGATTTGATTATGAAGTTTTGAAAGGATGTAATATTTTAATGATTTTGAAATGGTTTGGAAATGATTTGATCTTTATTTTAATAAAGAATGTGAATGTTGAATGATATTTGATTTTTCTTTATTTGATAAAGGAATATTTGAAGTTTATATTTGTGTGAAAAGATATTTGGTTTAATTGTAATTTAAGTTAATTTAAATAATATTGGATTTATGAAATGAATATTTCAAAACTACATAATAATGAAATTAGATTTGAGATATGAATATATGGAATTATAAAGTTTAGTTTTGAAATGTGGGATATTAAAGTTTGGAAATATATATTAAAATTGGATAGTTATTTTCTAGATCAAATCTATATTTGAAATTTATAAGATTTGAAATGTTTTGTTAGAAAACTAAATTGAATTGAAACTGATGGTTTGATTTGAATTAAATTGGAAATTTGAAATTTGTGTTTAATTGAATAAATTTGTAAAATGTAAAGAATTAAAGGAATGTTCCATGATTTAAAATGTATGATTTCAAAATGTTATGATTTTCAAAATGTAACGATTTCAAGTATTTTGGTTTCGGAAAAGTTATAACTTTGAAAGTATTATAATTTTTGAAAGGTGAATATATGTTTGAAATGGAAATGATAAACTACTTTGATTTGAATATTGTTTTGAAATAAAAATGATTTTGGTTTCGATTTATAAACTATTTTGATTGTAAATAGTTTTGAAATAAAAATGGTTTTGGTTTCGAAGTTTAAACTATTTTGAAAGGAATATAGTTTTGAAATGAAATGATTTGATCCTTTTGAGGTATAAACTGTTTTGAAATGATCACGGCGTTATAATAACGTTTGGTTGTTAAAGAGACCGGGATCGGAAGTTGTCATACTCTCTGCCAACTCCGAAAACCACTTTAACAACCGTGTACGCGGTGGAGATTCCAGAATGAAGTAGGATGGTGGCGACGTTCTTGAGGTATATTACGTGGACCCAACTCCCGTGAGTTGGCATAAGGTGGCTAAAACATGAGCGATCTCGGGCCAAGTGAGGTCATTCCTCCGATCGGACACATTCCTTCGATACTATACTCTTACTGGTGATTGATTAGATGGCCATCCTCCGATTTTGATATGGGAGTGTGTTCCGAGGTGGGCGTATGTGGCTGCTGCGTTACCACCAGCCCGTGTGCGTAATTGGTATATCTACCCTGGCATTGCCTTGTGTGCCGTGTCACCTACCATACCGAGCCTTTACTACGAGTTTGTTTTTCTCCCGTAGCCCGTGTGGTATCCTCTGACAGTCACCCGGAGTGGAGATGGCATGATATTGGATGGACTACTGGGACTATTATGTGTGAAGGGTGATATGGGTAGCCCGGAACGCTATTTAAAAGTATGTTTATTTTACTGTAGACATTATTATAATAGCGCAATATTACTACATAGTAAATAGTTTAACGGATCCTTAAAGGATGGGCGATCCCAAGCATCCTTTAAGTTACTGATGCATTTTTGTTACTGTTCATTTGAGTTGATTTATAGTTCATAAGTATTTATGTCCTGACTCGAGTGTTTTGTGTTTTGCTTTACGCTCGAGTCAGATTGAGTGAGTTAGCATTCAAGATTCACCTTCGGAGTTGGAGCTTTCCTTGAAGATCCAGCCATCCATTTTGCTTTCTGTATCCAGTGATTTCAGTGATGTATTCTGATTTGTACCTGATGTATCTTATTACTTTTTGTTGTATCTTGTTTAACTCTGATGTATCTTATATATATAGTAGCTTCATGAACTACTATCTCTTTTACTTCCGCTGCATTATTATTTACTCTGTGTCTGTGATCTGTGATTAATTATTTACTGTATATTCTGAGATTTGCCAAATTTTACTTACAACGCGGTATTTTGAGCAATTCAAATCCGACATGTGCGGATGCGAATGGTTGAAAATATCGGGCTGTTACAGTTGGTATTAGAGCTTTGGTAGCTCTAGGCAAAACTCAGTATATAGGGTAAATGTATTTACAGAATCACTTTCATTCGAGTTTAAACCTCTTCCTTTTTGACTCGATTCCTTTGAATTTTGGAACATTCCCTGTGGTTTCAAAATCCATTCGTGTCCCTCACTATTTATCTTCTTTGTTTCTGGAGTATCCCATAACTCAACTTCAAAAGATCTTCATAATGAGTCGGCGGTCTCGCCAACCTCAAATTTATTTGTAAAGGGGTGAAACTCCTTTACAACAACATCGATTCACCAGAGATTCTATATCCTCGGTTTAGATGCTAGTATCTCTTATAACTTCGAACTCTACATCTTGAGATCGAATGTCGATTTACCCAAGAAATCCACATCGATCTTATTCTTTAAGTCACGGTTGACCCGGTTAAGGTTGCCCGCGATTTATATAAATTCATCCATCTCCCTATTCTGTTATTTAATCATCTCATCTTTGTTTCCAACTTATCTTCAAATTATTCTTGAAGTGTATTTGTAAACTAATATTTAAAATGTTTTATATATTGTGTTGTTTGAGTTGTCGATGTTGATTTGGGTTTCTAATCGATTCGTCTGATCAACGCCATCGATAAGATTTCCAAAACACTTGAACAGAGCAAACTGACACAATATGTTTTTAAAATTTAGTAATGAAATAAATTTTGTAACTATATTATAAATCTTTATCTGGATTTTATTTGAATTGGTTGTTAAGAAATAATATTTGATTTTACATATCATTTTCTATTGTTTCATATATCTAATTGAACTATGAAACATGGTTATTAATTTATTTGGAAATTTAAAATGAATGTAAAACAAGAATTTGAGAATTTAATTTCCGATGGATTTCAAACTTTGTGTTTAAAGTTTTAAAGGATATATTATTTAAAGTATTTTCGAATAGAAATTTGTTCCCAAAGAATTTTAAATTTAAATTTAGTGCTCTTCTCTTTGTCGCTGGAAAATAATTTCGGTGATGACTGCAGCATCATCGACGTTCATTTTCGAGTTTCGAAGTGAATAGACCATTCCGTAGTCTTGCTACAGTTTTGTTTTGGGAAAATTTAATTGATTTTAATTTCTAAAATAAGAATGGATTTATAACATATGCTGATATATGATTTAAATTTGAATGGATATATATATATATATATATATATATATATATATATATATATATATATATATATATAGTATATGAGCATTTATTTATCTCTAAATAGTTTGGAATTTATCGAAAATTTAATTCCTAAATTTTTTCTTCAAAGATAATTTCTAAGTATAATTTCAAGATTCGGATTAATATTCAAGCTTGAAATAATTGAATTAGAAAGTTTTATCTGTATAATACACAATTTCATTCCAATATAACTTACCTTAATTTTCAAAGGTTGAATATGTAATTGGATAATATGCAATATAAAAAAAAGATTTTATAAATAAAATTTGAGTGGTTATTATAAATGTTATATACTTAAATTTAAGTTATAAAAGGATTAACAGAGGTAAATAAAGAAAAAGGGTAATGGAATAATTTACAATATAAAATGATGATAAAGGAACTAAGAATAAATTTAAGGCAGTTGCAATGAGTGTGAGTATATTTAACATAGGTGATAAAATATATTGAGAGGAATAAATTAAATTTTATTTGGTACACTTTGAGTATAATAAAAGATTTTTCAAATACATGATTTTAGGGATTTGTTAATTTAAGATAATTGGATGATAAGATAATGAAATTAGAGACGCTTAAGATTTATTTGACTTATGTAAAATTAATTTTCAGTTTAAGTTGAAATTTTATGGTTTCAAATTTATTATCTTGTTTTGTTTTTTTCAAACTATCTTTTGGTTGTCCTAATTTTCCTTATCTTGCTATAGAATGAGAGGTTATTGCTTATACCAGTCTGTTTAGAAATCTTTCTATAATCTTTAATAATCTTTGGTACTCATCTTTGAATCTAAGCACTGCTTGCCATCCACAGACCGTCGGTTAAACGGGAAGGGTGAATCAGATTCTAAAAGATTCTTTTCATGCTTGTGTTCTTGATTCTGGAGGATGTTGGAAAGATCATCTCCACCTTGTTAAACTTACCTATAGCAACAGTTATCAGGTATAATTTTAATCTTCTTGTCATCTTGTCTTAATACTATTTCATTCAATCTTTTTCTACGCTTTCCCGTACCTCATTCCTTTTCGGGGACGAAAAGTTTTGAGTGGGGGAGAGTGTAACAACCCTGTATTTTCTGATTATTGTAATTGTATATTTTAATTATTTTAATTTAAATTCCTAATTTAAAAACTTTATTTTATTTATTAAAATTAATATATTTTGTTAATTTAAATATAAATGTTGATTTTGATGTGGATTAGAATTTCAAACATGCATAAATTGAATATTTTCAGAAAATGTTGATTTTGGTCAAAATAGTCAAACTTTGACTTTTAACTTAAAAATTTAAAAGTTTAAAATTTTAAATTTTATCTTTTATTATGAAAATAGATTTAATAAACATTGCTTTTTGTTTCGTGGAAAACGGAGTTAAACTGCGAAAGATATGTACATTTCAATTTTGAGTATAAATTGTTTATTTTGCAATTTTATTATTTTAAATTGTATAAATTTTATTTTTCTTTGTCATATTTTATTTTAATATGTTTTAATATGTTATATTATGTATATTTTGACTTTTAAATATTTTTGAAATGATAATAGAATTTTTCTAAAATTTACTATGATGATTTCCTATTTTTAAAAGGCTGTTTTCCTTTTTCTGCTATTTTCTTCATCTAAACTATATTTAAATTAAAATTTATTTATTTATTTTTGTGATTTCCTTTTTATTTTGTGTTCTTATCTTTATTTATAAATATTTTTAAGTACATAAAAATTTTCCCAAGTTCATTGCACTTATTTTTCATATTTTCAATACTAGTTGCAAATTTTGCTGTTTTATTTAATTAAACTATATATAATTAATAATTTATTTATTTATTTTTGTTTATTTACTATATTTTCGTATTTTAACTGAATTTATATATGTTTTTCAGTTATATAAAAATTTAAAAAGAAATAATGAATATATGAAGAGTTTGAGATATTTTGTATGCTTAGTCCTTTTGCATTCCGACCTTTCACTTTTCAAACTCCATTCATCAATGCTTTGGACATACCCTACTCCATCTTTCAGCCACATTCCTCACTCTTTATCACGAAAATTTTATCATCTTTCTTGAGAAAAAAAATCATGGCCATTTGTTTTACAAAAATTTGGTAAATTCTATCATCTTTCTTCTTGTTTTTATGATTTTCCTATTGATTTTTGCATCGATCCTTCTTGTGTTTTGCTAGGCCTAGCCTCTACCACCACCACTACCATCCTCTCCACCATCATCTCCAGCAGATCATAAGCCTCTCCTCTTACCAAGACAGTAGCCATGACCATCCGTTGATGTTGCACCACAAAATTTGCACAAAAGTTCCACCAAACTAGCCTAGCCAAACCCTTAAGGCCATAGCCTTCATTTTTAACCTAAACCACCTCCATGGCCGCCACCACCAGTCCCTCCACCACCTCTGGCCGCCACTCCATCCACCACCCGACCATCCCCTTGCATGACCAAGCCCAAGCCATGGTAGGCCAAACCTATAGTTGCACCAAAAATCCACTTAATTGCCTTGACTTTTGTATTTCTCATGTCACAACTTCTACTCCTTCATATCCAAGTTAGGCCGAGCCATATGAACCCATATTGACCCAAACCTGAGCCATGTTGGCATCTAGGCTGAGCCTAGTATGATGAGAGCAAGCCCATTTGATCATGTGACAAGCTTATGTTGTCGTGTGCAAGTCTTTTGCTTCTAAGGTTTGGTCATCTCTCTTGTTTTGCAACTGTTCTGCAAACTAAAGTTGTTGATTACATTTGTATGTCGATATCTATGTTTGTGCTTATGTATGTTATATTTTGTGTTGTTTACAAGGGTCTCCATCAATTCAAATCAAATCGTGCTTGTCGTGCCTTTGGAATCGCTCTTGTGTGTGTTGTTTGTCTCTAGCTTCGTAAAAGGTGAGTCTTTCTCACTCTGACATTTATACTTATGAAATAGTGAATTGATGACAAGTGTTTAGTAATATAAAATATTTATGCAAGTTAATGATGATCATATGATATGCTATGCCTTGTTATTACCATGTTAAAACTGTTAATTATCACCTGACATCTGATATATGACATTATATTGTGACATTGACATTGTTTATATTGTTTATGCATATATTTACACTGCAAGTTCCCTGTTAGAATAGAATCACTATGGGTTGAAATGATACATACCCGAACGGACATTAGAATAGGAAAAAATCGTTATGGGCTGAAATGATAGGGCCTGAGCGATTTTTATGGTATTTTATTAGACTTGGGATTGCGGGTTTGAAATGATAGAACCCGGGTTTTCTTTGTAAACTGCGGATTGAAATGATATATATCCGTATCACTTGACCTAGGTTAGAAAATTATATACAGACCCCGTGGTATATTTTTAAATGATTTTTATTAAAATATGTATTTTTAAAAACATGAAATTTTGATTTAAAAATCTATATTTTATGGTTTTAAGAAAATTAAATATTAAGTCTTGAAATTGTGAATTTGAGTACGTAAATTTGAAATAATTGTGATTTTTGACTTTAAATTTTATTTTAAAATGTATATAAATAATGTAAATTAAATTTAATGTTTTGAAATGACATTTGAAGTAAAATTTTAAGTTTTATTAAATTTATAAGTTAATAAATAGTGAATTTTGACTTAATAAATGAATGGAGTTTTTAATTTGAATATTTGATCTAAAATTTTTATTGCGTTAAATCATATGTTATAATGATTTTAAATGTGAAATTTTGAAGTCTACAAATATGATTTTAAACTTATAATAAAAATTTGGAGTTTTATTATTATTTTTGAAAAGCTAAAATGAAATCTGGAATTTTATAGCATTTTTAAAATGCTGTAGTCTTTTGACAGCATGTTTAAATGCTGTTGTTTTGAATCTAACAATGTTTGAAATAACTAAATATCTATTACGACATTTTATAAATGTCGCTATTCTTGAAATAAACCATTTTGGAAAATATAAGCCACGATAGCACTTTATAAATGCTGTCGTTGCTATAATTTGACAATGTTTTGAAATGTTATAGATTTTAACACTGTTTGGGCTATATTTTAAAGTGTTAAATAATTTAACTTTTAAAATGGATTATCTGTGAAATTTTAGAAGTTTTGAATATTTAAATTTGAATTTTTAAGGAATTTAAATTGAATTTGAATTTAAATAAAGTTTACTTGGTTATGTGTTAAACGGAATGAAATGTAATATAATAAATGAATTTTTAAACGGAATTTTGGAATGTATTTTTTGGTAATGATGTTTGAAATAATAAATGAATGACATATTTGATTTTTAAATGATATTTAACTTTGAATATTTGGATTTGAATTCAAATAATGATTTGATTATGAAGTTTTGAAAGGATGTAATATTTTAATGATTTTGAAATGGTTTGGAAATGATTTGATCTTTATTTTAATAAAGAATGTGAATGTTGAATGATACTTGATTTTTCTTTATTTGATAAAGGAATATTTGAAGTTTATATTTGTGTGAAAAGATATCTGGTTTAATTGTAATTTAAGTTAATTTAAATAATATTGGATTTATGAAATGAATATTTCAAAACTACATAATAATGAAATTAGATTTGAGATATGAATATATGGAATTATAAAGTTTAGTTTTGAAATGTGGGATATTAAAGTTTGGAAATATATATTAAAATTGGATAGTTATTTTCTAGATCAAATCTATATTTGAAATTTATATGATTTGAAATGTTTTGTTAGAAAACTAAATTGAATTGAAACTGATGGTTTGATTTGAATTAAATTGGAAATTTGAAATTTGTGTTTAATTGAATAAATTTGTAAAATGTAAAGAATTAAAGGAATGTTCCATGATTTAAAATGTATGATTTCAAAATGTTATGATTTTCAAAGTGTAACGATTTCAAGTATTTTGGTTTCGGAAAAGTTATAACTTTGAAAGTATTATAATTTTTGAAAGGTGAATATATGTTTGAAATGGAAATGATAAACTACTTTGATTTGAATATTGTTTTGAAATAAAAATGATTTTGGTTTCGATTTATAAACTATTTTGATTGTAAATAGTTTTGAAATAAAAATGGTTTTGGTTTCGAAGTATAAACTATTTTGAAAGGAATATAGTTTTGAAATGAAATGATTTGATCCTTTTGAAGTATAAACTATTTTGAAATGACCACGGCGTTATAATAACGTTTGGTTGTTAAAGAGACCGGGATCGGAAGTTGTCATACTCTCTGCCAACTCCGAAAACCACTTTAACAACCGTGTACGCGGTGGAGATTCCAGATTGAAGTAGGATGGTGGCGACGTTCTTGAGGTATATTACGTGGACCCAACTCCCGTGAGTTGGCATAAGGTGGCTAAAACAGGAGCGATCTCGGGCCAAGTGAGGTCATTCCTCCGATCGGACACATTCCTTCGATACTATACTCTTACTGGTGATTGATTAGATGACCATCCTCCGATTTTGATATGGGAGTGTGTTCCGAGGTGGGCGTATGTGGCTGCTGCGTTACCACCAGCCCGAGTGCGTAATTGGTATATCTACCCTGGCATTGCCTTGTGTGCTGTGTCACCTACCATACCGAGCCTTTACTACGAGTTTGTTTTTCTCCCGTAGCCCGTGTGGTATCCTCTGACAGTCACCCGGAGTGGAGATGGCATGATATTGGATGGACTACTGGGACTATTATGTGTGAAGGGTGATATGGGTAGCCCGGAACGCTATTTAAAAGTATGTTTATTTTACTGTAGACATTATTATAATAGCGCAATATTACTACATAGTAAATAGTTTAACGGATCCTTAAAGGATGGGCGATCCCAAGCATCCTTTAAGTTACTGATGCATTTTTGTTACTGTTCATTTGAGTTGATTTATAGTTCATAAGTATTTATGTCCCCACTCGAGTGTTTTGTGTTTTGCTTTACGCTCGAGTCAGATTAAGTGAGTTAGCATTCAAGATTCACCTTCGGAGTTGGAGCTTTCCTTGAAGATCCAGCCATCCATTTTGCTTTCTGTATCCAGTGATTTCAGTGATGTATTCTGATTTGTACCTGATGTATCTTGTTACCTTTTGTTGTATCTTGTTTAACTCTGATGTATCTTATATATATAGTAGCTTCATGAACTACTATCTCTTTTACTTCCGCTGCATTATTATTTACTCTGTGTCTGTGATCTGTGATTAATTATTTACTGTATATTCTGAGATTTGCCAAATTTTATTTACAACGCGGTATTTTGAGCAATTCAAGTCCAACATGTGCGGATGCGGATGGTTGAAAATATCGGGCTGTTACAGTTTGACTCTTTACTAATAGGGTAGTAATACCCTATGGGAGTCCCCGAGTGTATATATACGAGAGAACGTATTTGTTAGTGTTATAAAAAGGTTTTAATATTGTGTTAATTTGTTCCGTTTCGTATTTATAAATTCTGGTTGGTGCATGAGACGCTATGACATCAATAGGGATTTCTAAACACTTAATAGGACAGACCGACATAATATTTGTTTCTATATAGGTGAATGAAATAATTTTGCCTATTATATTTTCTATATATATAAAATAAATTTTTCAAAAGATATCTATATTTGGCTGCAATAGATTGGCTGTTAGGTAGAAAGTGTATAATAATAATAGAAATAAGATTGAAAAATAAAATAATTTTTTTTTTGGAAATTTAGAACTTAAGATCCGGGGTTTTGAAATTTCTTTCAAATAAGTTTGGAATATAATAATATTGTTTTTAAGTATTTTTGATATAAATATTTAATATAATTTGAAAGAATTGTTTTAAAAGAAACTTTGAAAAGAAATAAGTTCTGTACTTTCCCCTCTGTCGCTGGAAAATAATTTCGGTGATGAGTGCACGCATCATCGACATTCAGTTTCGAGTCTCAAAGTGGGAAGGCCAATGTAGTAATTTACTGCAGAATTATTAAGAAAATTTTTGTTTTGATTATAATTGGATATATATATATATGTTAAGCATAGATATCTATCTATTATTTTAAATGATTTAAATTTAAACCCGGTATTTGGTTCTTAAGTTCCAGTTAATTAATAGTACAATTAAGTGTAGCAAATTTGAACCTTTAAGTAAAGAAAAATTTAATACAATAGGAAGAGAAGTAATGTAAATAAACGATTGTAAACCTTAGTAAATGGATAAAGGAAATTCTTTATTTATAAGAATTGAGGTTATAAGGTTACAAATTTGGTGTAATTAAAATGTTACTATTATTAAATATAATAAAAATATTAGCATTAAATAAATGAATGAAATTAAAAGTAAGTTGAAATTGTAACTTATAAAACGAATATATAATTAATGAACCATTAATTAATTAAAGGAATTGAGAAGAAACTTGTATAATTTTCACTTACATTCTTAAAGCATATATATAACTTACCATATAATAAAAGTTACAGTGTTAGTAAGAAAATGTAAGGGGGAAATCTTACAAGTAAAGCTTGAGGTAATGAAAGTATTCAATGAATTTGTTGTTATAAATGGGAATTTAATGTTATAAACTTAAGTTGTAAATTGAAATTTTACCATAATTAAAGGTAAATATTATAATTAGATGATTTTAAAACTTAAGTAAATAGAATGAAATTCTATAATAAATGAAACTGTGAGAAATAAATAAATAAAATTTGGAAATGCATAAATGGAATGCAATAGAAAGAAACTTATATGACATTAAAATGAAAGATGAATATTGTAAGTAATAAATGAAAATAAATGAGGTAATCACTCAATGAATGAAAGAAAGAAAATCAAACAACTAAAGTATGAAATAAAATTTATAATAAGTTAATTTGATTTGTTGGGTTGAATTGTTATTGTTTGATTTATGGTTGGTCAGGTAAGGAAATTCGAAATTGTTGGATGAATAAATAATTTATTTTGTTCCATCTAAGACTGTGAGTAAATGATGCACTTGATAGTTATTTTTCACTCCGTACAATTTCAAGTTTTGAACCTGAACAACTATTTGCTTGTTGATTGAATGGTTGTTTTGTTTCTTGTGTATGCTGTTTGTTGAAATGGATGGTCGGGTATTGATTTGTTGTTAGTGATTGAAACCACTCAAATATTTCACTTTATATAAATTGTTAACCCTTTAGATTTTATAAGTGAAATGCAGGTTATGGGAGCAATTGATACTGCTTTTCGTTCCATAAATTTAGCGTAAATTGCCCGACAAATAGGTACGTTTTCGGATTACGGTTTATAGCGATATTTTATATATTTTCCCGTGTAGGGATATATATTATTTTGGGAAATATTTGTGTATATTGTTATATTTTGATATTATATTTTCTCCCGAGCCTCTCCGTACAAAGGAGACTCTGCCAAATTTTTCCGTAAGTTTTGGACTTAGAATTTTTTTTTTGAAAATGTTTACCAAACTTTAGTAATTTAAGTGTAAAATATATAATGATTATAAAACGGGTATATTTTATTTAAGGAAATAAATTTAGAAAATTATTGGTTATAAGTTAAATACTTTGAATATGATGTAGTGTTATTTAATTCTTCTTTTCCCTTCTTTTCCTTTTCGGGGACGAAAAGTTTTGAGTGAGGGAGAGTGTAACGACCCGTAAATTTAGTGGAATAAAATTGGTTAAAATTTATAAGTTTTGTAATTTAATTTAGTAGAAACTTTAAATTATAAACAAATATTGAAAAAATGCTAAATTAAATTATGTAAATGGTGACTTAAGACCCATTTATAGAAATTGTAATAAAATCCAAATGAATTAAGTAGAAAAGGATTTTTACTTGGATATAAAATTTAATATGAGAAATTAATGAAATTATTAAATTGATTTAATGCAATAAAAGTGTGTAAACGGTAATTGGAATAAATTAAGCAATTATGTTAATGCAAGTGGATCATTTATAAACTTAAATGGAACATTCCAATTTTATAGAGTTATTCGAATGTTATGACTTATTTTAAAGGTAAAAATTGGATTTAATTGGAATTTGTTATATTTGGTTTAAATAGGAAAGGAGTAATACAAAAGTAACCGTGAATGGTGAAGTCGCAACTGTAAATGGAAGAAATTGAAATAAGGGGCAGTAAACATTGAATAAATTAATAGGAATAAATGCCAACATTGAATTGTTATAAATGTAATTAAATATTTCAAGTGTGTGAAACGTAAAGATAAGGGTTAAGAGTTGTTGGAATGGGTATATTATAATAATAATAAAGTGTGAATAAAAATTTGATTGGTTATATTAATTGAAGGGAATTAAAATTTGTTCGGAAATGTAAATGGAATAAATGAAGTTATGCAGTAATGAATGAATAAATAAAAATATTGCAATAAAATAGGAAACTGACAAAACATTTATAAATGATAACGAACATTGGTAAGGAATAAATGAGAACAATTGAAATAAAACTTAAAGGTAATTAAAAGTTGAATAGTTACCATTGTAAGATACTGATTTGGGTAGTTGATAAACTTTAATGTGAAATGGATTGAAAACTTTTGGCCAAATTTGGGTAGTTAGCGTAGTTTTGATTTGACATCGTAGTTTCTTAATTCTATAAGATGCAATCAACGTTAACTTTATTTTAATATGACGTTTTGGGTGATTTAAGAAGTGAAAAACCAAGATTTATTTATTTATTTGAAATTTGAAATCCAATTTGTGGATTTATTGCAAATAAGTGAAATTAATGTTTAACTATTACGTTAAGAGGGTCTAATAAATTAAAAGGGGAAATCAATAGGGATTAATCTAATTTAAGGCTATATTAATATAAATTTGGGTAAAAAGGTGTTGGACCAAGGAAATAATATTAATTGGTTTTAGAAACCTTAATTTAAAATGTGAAGTTGACAAGATTTCACATCATAACCATTTATACAAATCCAGGATGTATGTAGAAGTATTAATGGAATAAAACGGAAACAAATGTTGAATAAAAAGAATAAGAATCAATATTTATTTATTTAATTGGATTTAACTACGATAGTATGATGTATTGCCATTAAATGAAAATTTAATATATAGAATATTGCCTAAAAGGAAAAGTAGATGAAATCTAAAGAAATAAACGAAGACAATAGTGAACTAATGAAAAATTTCCTCTCTTTGATAATAATAGACTGAATAACAGAATGAGAATGAAATTTTTGAAAATTTAATTTACAAATTCTAAATTCAATGAATTTGAGATAAGCACTGGAGATTGTTAGATTTGTCAACTGTAAATTTACTTTTAAATTGGTTGAACCATTGTAATTGGTTTGAGAAATATAAAGTGATAAGATTCGTCAAATTTAAGATTGAAAATAAAAATTTGAAATTTTGTTAATTAATTATTAAATTATTTAATTAATATGAAAATAGCCATTTTGGCTACTGACTCGGATTTCGACGAAACAAGTTTCATGGGATCCGTATCGGTGAACTATTGTAGGGTTTCAAGTTTCGTAGCGATCAGACTTGTCGTTTGATCGTACGGACTCGAAATGCCTTGGAATCGAAACTGAAATCAATTGAAATCAATTTGAAAATATTGATTTCAGCATAACTTCTTCATACGATGGAATTTGGACGTGAAACTTTTTCCATCACGTTCAGAATATTTTAAAACATCTATTTTGATATGTGGGTTTACCCAATTTTGTTTCGGGGTTAGATCGGGCTTTTCGGGCCATAGATTGTTCAGCACGTTTATTTATCTGGTCCATCTACTCTATTTCAACCCTACCTATAAATACTCCTGTTATATACCCTAATTTCTCCTCATTCTCATTTGTCTGTACGTACTTCTTTCTTAACTCCTCATCCCAATGGCATGTAAGATCTAGATTAACCCTAGAAGGGGGGGGGGATGAATAGGGTTATAGCAAATTTTCTCGATTTAAACACAGAAATATACTGCAGAAATAAATATTCTGAAAAGTAAATCACACACAAAATTTACCCAGCTTCGGCAACCCCTGCCTACTGCTGCATTCCCAGATTTCTATTAGAATTAAACAGTATCACGCTTACAAACACTCTACTAGACTTGCAGACCCTTTTGCTCCCGCTCACAAACACTCTACTAGACTCGCACACCCTGCTCCCGCCTATAGAGTTTCGCTCACTCGCAAACACTGCTCCCGCATATAGAGCTTTGCAAACTCGCACACCCTGCTCACTGAACTAATTCTAACTAGACAATCTGACACTACCTAAACCCTAGGTGGTGATTTACCAAACTTCGAAAAGAAAAAAAATACAGACTTCAAAAATAGACGCAGGAGCAAAAATTAAAATATAAACTTTGAACCCTTAATTTTTTGCTCAAAATAAAATTAAAAACCCCCTTTAAAAACAAGGCCCTTTATGACAAGCCGGTCCAATTATTTTTCTTCTCTAGCCCGATCCTTTTCTATCTTCTATTGTGAAAGTGGCGGCCAATCCTTTGTTACAGAAATTAGGGCTTCGGCTTCTTTCTCGAATTAGGGCTTCGGCTCTGGATGATTGATACTCTTTGCTCGCGCTCGTTCTCTGATGTTTGATTCTGGTTGACTTTGAGATTGTGAATTGTTTGCAGCTGCTTCTTTTGATGACCGAGTTCGTTAAATTGCGGTATGTAATTTTTCTTTCGTTTGCTGGTTTGATTGTTTGCCTTTTTCACTCGATAACTCAATTTTAACTCGATGCCGATGATGTAAATTGGGTTTGATATTTATATGAATTCATGACTTCATCACTTTCCTAATTTTCTAATGCTTGATGCACACGGCTTTCCTGATATAAATTCAACTTGTTGTTCACGGCTTTGATTTTCATGCATTCGATTCTTCTTGAATAAGTAGGCAGAACCTTTCCCTTTTTAATTCTCTGACCATTTCAAAAACACAGATACGAATTTGACTCACTGTCATGAATTCGAATTCTCTGTACTGTTGAACTTCGTTCATTTGTACTTTGTTTCTTTATAATGCTCGAACTTGTTCATTGGACTGGCTATTGCTAAGTTGATATGCTTGTGATACTTTGTCGAATATGTATTGAACTCTGGTTTTTCATCTTGGCCATTTGGTCGTGCTGTAGTTGCTGCTATATTACTTCGAATTGCATTCTGTGCATGCTGTACTCGGTCGAGTTCATTCCCATTCTGTAGACCTGAACCTTGCATCTTATACATAAGTATATGCTCACTATCTTCTGTTCACCTGCATGTTTACTGTGATGTTATTTTGATCAGTTGCATTGTTCATGTCATGTTGTTCATGTGCATGCTTTGTACTTCATTTGAGGTTGTAGCTTTGGTCTTTGTTGCTCTAGTCCTGTTGCCTTCAGTTGCTTGACCTACTTCTCTTTGGTCATGTCTGATCTGTTGTTCAGTTTGCATTGTCATATTTTAGTCATTGAAGTATGTTGTTGAACTTGGTGACATGCATTTCTTTGTGGTCTCTGTTCTTTGTTCATTGGTTATTGTTCTGGTTCTTGGTGGCTTGAGCATTTGGTTTGCACTTGTTCATCATGTAGCTTGTTCTCTACATTTACTTGACTGGTCTGCATACATGTGCTTAATTGCTGTTTTGTTGACACTGGTTTGGGCCCTGTTGTCTGCACTTGTATGCTCTCGTGTATTGCCTTTGACATGATTCACTTCATGTTTGTTGCTAGTTTACCTTGAATTACTGCTTCCATTTTGACTTGGTCTTTATTGAACTTGTCATCTTGAGTTTGTACAGTGTTGTACTTATTGCCTTGTATCACTGTGTACTGGTGGTCTTCATATTGCGTATGTTGTATGGTGTCTCTTTTGGTTTATTTACATCGGTCGGTTGCTTTGAACCTGTTGCCTACACTCTGGTGCATTCCTGTATATGCTTTGCTTTCATGCATTGCTGTGTTGGCCTGAATTGCTGCACTCGAGTTTTGTTACTTGAGCTGCTTTGTTGAGTTCCATTTGACTTGACTGTACTTGCAGTTGTGTAGTTGTTGAATACATCACCATATATCAATTGCTCGGCCTTTGGTTTCATGTGCATTGAGCTTTGACCCTTTGTTGTTCATTTGGGCTGCTGGACTTGTTGTACATTGCATAGTGCATTGCCTTGTTTGTTGAAGTTGTGCTTGCACACTTGCTAAGTAATTCATTTTATTCAACAAATATTTATTTAATCTATGAAAAAACAAAATAGTACATTACCAAATACATTTAAATGAATATATGTGTTTATTATCATCAAACAAAAACATATAAGCGCATATTCAACAATTGGTATCGGAGCTTGGTATTTTTCTTTAACTATAGAGTCATGAATCCGTCAAATAGTGCTTTTTCTGAGGGGCAATCTATCGTTAGGCCACCCATGTTTAACGGGAATGATTATGCTTATTGGAAAGTTAGGATGAGTATTTATCTTAGTTCCGTTGATTACGATGTTTGGGATATTATTGAAACTGGCTATAAAACTCCCACTATAACTGTTGGTGGTACTGAGATTCCTAAACCTAAGGATAGGTGGGATGCTAACGATAAGAAATTAAAAACTACAAATGCCAAAGCAATGAACGCTTTGATCTGTAACAAACAGATATTTTCGACTTTCGAAAATTCAACATCGACACTCACTTTATCGACTGCCGAGAAATCGAAGGCCAAAAACCCGAAATGTTATGGTTTAAGAAAAAGAAAAGAAGAAAAAAAGAAGAAAGAAGATAGGAAAGAAGGAAATAGAAAATAGAAATTAGAGAGAATAGAAAACAGAAAAGAAGATAGAAAATGAGAATAGAGAACATAGAACGGAACAGAAAACAACAGAACAACATCAGAATCTCACAATTCGCAGCGGAACAACATATAATAGTAAATGAATAATCTTTAAACCAAGAACTATATCAGTTATTACATTTTATCACATTACATTACATCATATCATCAGAGTATACTACAACAACAACAAATAGTGCAGCGGAAAAAGAAATACTATATAAGTAATACGCCATGCCATCCATCTTGCCTCCAGCAACTCAAGAATATCCAGAATATCCTGATAAACCTTAACTCTTGACTGCCAGTGTGAAATTGGTGGGCACCCAGAGTTTAGGAAGGAAAACAATAAACTCCAAGTCAGTCATGTGACTGGTGTGAGAACTCAAAACAGTTTATTTAACTTTAATATCGAAATAGAGAGATATTTTTAAATTCAATTCGCAATGCTTTTAAAAATGAGACTACCATAAGGCCTCCCGAAAACATACACAATGCAAACGCAGAATCGAAGGAGATTTCTCCTTATGATAGTCAAAGATGCTTGATACGCATTTAAAATAACATTTGATATTATTACTAGTGCATAGTGTAGAAAAAAATTGATTTCGAAAGTAGAATATAAATCTTAGCCAACATAGACATTTCGAACTATGCCTACTATAGCTACCATCCAAACAGTGTTGCGACACCATAAGTGAATGATAGGTTCTACAACTAAAACCGTACAAGTTTCGTATTGGGAATTGGATTTCCAACAAATGGTCAGGCCAAGGTACTTCCCATTGCCACATGAGAATGCCTCTGGAAAGACATCCCCGAGAACCAAACCGGAACTCTGCCAACACAAGGCCGGGTTACCCCTAACTGGGTAACTACTGACACGAGCACGCCATTCCCCGATCGTAAACGACCTTTCTCACGGGATCCCGAAAACCAACAACCACAAAGTAATAAATTCATAGTAACCACATAGGTTAAATATCTGGGCTCCATACCATGATACCACCTCTATCCAGAAGGAAATGTACATACCCTAAAGGGTGCTACCCCTCATAACCTTGCCGCATCTTTCCTGTTTTGACCATTTCCGGGGTGTGAGGCTCGACGAAGTCACGTCCACAAAAACATACTTTATACAAAAGCCATGCTTTGGGTCAACAAATGATCAACACAATGATCATGAAGATAGACGATCAAATAAACGATCCTATCACAATAATCAACACAATGATCATTTCAGCAACACTCAGCATGTCACATTACCAAATTGGGAATATATCGCTGATAACTTCAACTATATAACCTCTGAGCTCGTACGTCTCAGAGAAGGGTGTTAAGCTAAAAGAATAAATTCTTCGCCACCAACAGAAATATATTTGAAAGAAATCGGCTTTATATCTCAACTTGTAATGTCAGACACACAATCCATACAAGTCTGTTCCGGGATCGAACAAAACCGAAGGCACTTACAAAGAAGTCCTTGCTATCCGGATATTCACAATCCTGATCGGATTCACCATCACATATGGAGAACTCAATACCGTAGCTACTCGGTGCAGAGTAAATCGACAGGTCATCCTATCGCTCTCGCAAATACCGGGTCTTCAACACCGATCTTCAATGCAATTATAACGACGTGTCACATATTCGGAATGGGTTATACGACCCCATGGTCCTTTCCCGGTTAACCCGAATAGTGAGCGCTTATTCAAAAATAAGTGTAGCATTCACATTCAAACAAATCACATCAATTACCCATTCAAAGGGAAATATTGATAGTCGGTTATTGAACTATCACTGGATATGCACAACATCACCAGATTCCAAATAATTTTCCAAATTATTTATTTTCCAAAATATCTTTACAAGATATATAATTTCAATACTTCAAAAATAAATCAATATTTATTTTTCTAAACCAATCCCACTTTCTTTTATAAATTCCTTAGTGAATTTATATTCCAAAATATTCATGCATATACGTTTTCAATTATTCATTTCAATTTATCTTCAAAAAGATAAATTCTCAAAGTATTCACTTTATATTGGAAAACATTTCCATACTTATTTAATAAGTAATTCACAAATTTTATTTATTTTCAACACTTAGAAAATATTCAATATACCTAAATCGAAATTTAGTATATATTTCATTCTTTAAGGAAATCATTCTCTTAAACATATTTATTTGGGCCAAAACGAATGTTACGTAAAACATCGTTACGACAACCCAAAATCACTAGTATAGGGATTCGAAATTAAAATAGATATATAAATCCCAATACTATACAAAACATTTCCTTTTGGAAATCATTTACTATAACAACAGTGTTATAGTCCATCATCTCCTTTTATTTCTTGAAAACGTCTATTTCAACAATAAATGTTGAAATCTATGGTTTCGAATCACAACACATTTTAAAACATCGTTAGATCGTTTTAATTCTATTTAAAACATCACATCTAAAACAATTTCTTTAACATATTATTCACTATTCAAAAACGTGAATATTCTTTGTTAACAAATTTCATCCTTTTATTCATTTTATTTTAAAGTATTATTCACAGTCAAAAACGTGAATATAACTCCATAAATAAATCATAACAATTTACTTATCAAAATAAGTCGTTTGTGAATTTATAAAACAACGTTTATAAATTCCATTTCTATTTATTTATAAAAACTTCCTTTTTGTAATTTCCATATTAACCTATTCCAGTTTATAACTAAATTATAAACTAAACGTTCATATTATAAGTTAATTACTTATAAAACGATTATTTTACAAAATCGTTCTTTTTTTAAAGACTTTCCAATTTATAAATCTTATAACTTATAAGATCCATTTATTTAACCAATCTATTCTTCAAATAATTTCACCAAATTTATAAATCTTACTATTTATAAATTTCTTTTATAACTTCACAGTTTATAATTCCATAAATTTCATTCATTTATGAAATTCATTTCCACTTCATTCAAACACTTATAAAAACTCGTTTTATAATGTCAACATTTCAATTTATAAATATCCATTTATAAATCTCTTAATATAAATCAATTTATATTATTCTTTAAAACGTCTTTAATCTCCTTTATTATTTCACCATTTTGATTCATAAAATAATTAAATTTCATGAATTCTATATTTAAACTTTTCACAATAAATTCTAAAATATCTCGATTAAACTATTTTATAAACTCAATAGCATCATATTCTCAAAAATCAGTTTTTAACTATATTTCTCAAAAATCATAATTTTTATAACTTTAAAAATTATAACGTTTATTTATTTAATATGGATCAATTCCAAAAATATTTTATAAACGTATACTTTCAAAAAATCACTTTGAAATCACTTTAAAATTCCAAAATCTGGGTCCAATGATGCTACACACCAAATAGTCAATCACGACTACAACGATATCATATATCAATATGATAATCCATCAAATATCAAAATATCTGAAATCAAATAAAAACTGTTGAGGAATCCAGTTGGATCCCTCCAACCTGTTTTCCTGCATCCACAAACATTAGCACAATACCAATTTCGCTCCAGTACGAAATTATCGCGGTATATGGGATTTAAATATTATCCGCTTAATAACGGCGTAATAGGGTCTCATCCGCTAAACAAAAAATGCGGGGCATCAATAACTGCAATATATACATATGCCAATATATATATATTGATATTATATATAATACCAATTTCACTGTTTATGAAATATTCACGGTATATGTTTTTATTAAATAACATCCGCTTACTAACGGCGCATAATGTCTATTTTAACAATCAATAGATATCAATCAACATTCAAACATGCATTCAAATATTTTAAATCTAACTATTTAAAATAAAATCGAAACTGATTCGATTGAGTGAGAAGTTCTCACCTTGATTTCAATTTCCGTTTTAGCGATTTATTTTGAATAAAATTAAACGGACGTTTAATTTTACCCAAAATTCTCACTAACTCCAAACGACTCCAAACCAACTCCATCGCATAGTGCTCGTCCATACGATTCCAACGCAACTGGTTTCGCGCGTTTTCGACCTCGTATGAAAAAGTTATAAATTTTCAAAGTTTACACGAATTTTTAAATAACAATTTACAACTTAATTATAAAAACTTTAACCTAATCTAATCTCCACCGTCCAATCTAGATCCAACGCTCCCCCCCCTTCATCTTCTTCATCGCGACATCTACAGATAATTGCCGAACTCCCAAACCCATACACGAAAACTAGGGTTAATTTTAGCTACCAATCCATACACCTAGAACACGATCAGGGACTTGCAACTTCTAGCTCACCCCCTCCTCCACCTTCGGCCCCAAGGAGAGCAAGCTCGGCCCCCTCTCTCCCCTAGGAATGCGTGCGCAGGCCATGACCAACGGCCCCCTGTAGCTCACTCCACACGACACCAAACACGATCTCCACCGTTCACATCGAAGCTCTCGTTGTGATCTTCATCTTTGTAGTTGAATGTTTTAGCCAAAACTTGATGGATTGAGAGATCAAAGGGGAAAAATGAGAACAATTTCTGGCCTTAGAAAATGGGGGTGGCGGCTAGGGTTTGTTATTTCTTTTTTTTTTTTATAAATTATGAAGGCAAGGGTCTCTATTTATAGAAGAAAATCGAACACTATTCATCCGGAAATTCCGAACTCCGATTTAGGCGCCGAAACTGACGTTCCTAGGGTTTATCCCGCGTTCCGGACACAATGGAACAGGTTTCGGAAGCTAATTCGGACATCTGTGCGAGTTATGGCTACAAACGTTCAATTTAAATTAAACCGATTTAAATCGATTTCTAGGCGTTTTAATTCGTAACGGACAAACGGTAAATCCAATTGACTTGAAATTTGAAACCTTACAATAATATCACATTACGGATCCGATGAAACTGGTTTCGTCGAAATCCGAGACTTTTTGAAAAATGGCTATTTTTACTCGTCAAATTTAAATTAAAAATAAATCGATGCGTTTCGAGCTGCCACGATCAAACGATAGCTCCGATTGATACGAAAATTGAAATCCGGTAATAACTAACTATTACGGATCCAATGGAACTGGTTTCGTTCAATTCTGAGACTGTTCAAAAATTGACTATTTTTACTAGTCGATTTTAATATTAAAATATTCAATTTTCACGAATTAACTTTTAATTCGATTTTGAAAGTTCTAAAATATCATTCTAACTTCCATATGATATAATAAAATTTTACAAATCATTTTCAATCATATTTAACTCAATTTTCAATTATTTCCATAATTTAACGTATTAAATCATCGATTTAATTATTCAATTAATTCAATAATTCAAATAAAAATTTATTTGACTTATAAATTCACTCATTTATATTTAAAATTAATTAAATATTCAAATTTTAATTTAATAAAATTCTGGGTCGTTACATGATCTGTGCCCTCTATAAAAATGAATTTAATAGAATTTCTCATTATACAACAGCACAGGAAATTTGGCACACTTTGGAGGTGACACATGAAGGAACTTCTCAAGTCAAGGAGTCTCGTCTAGCCCTATTCAGCAATGAATACGAGAACTTTGTGATGGACAAAGGCGAGAGCATAAAGGACATGTTTGGTCGCTTTTCAACCTTGGTATACAACGCTAGAGCGCTTGGGAAGGTATTCACTGAAGTAGAGCTTGTGAGGAAGGTGCTACGAGTTTTACCGATGAACTTTGAGGCAAAAGTCACGGCAATCCAAGAATCGAAAGATTTGAGTAAACTAAGCATGAAGGAGTTGATTGGCAACTTGATGACATATGAGCTTGAGCTAAAAGCAAAGGAAGAACGCAACAACTCCGAACCAAAGAAGAAGACGATTGCCTTAAAGAGCAAAGAAGAGAGCGATGAAGAAGATCCAATTGAAGAGCTTGCAATGGCTGTCAATAATCTTAGAAAATGGTCGTGATTCAAGCCACGCAAGAAGAAAACAAATCGTAATAGGCCAAAAGATTCTGACAATTCCGATAATGAACCGACGTGCTTTAACTGCAAGAAGCCCGGACACTTCATACAAAAATGCCCACTTCTCAAAAACAACAAAGGAAAGAAAAAGACGAAGAAGGTATTTGCAGCGACTTGGGATGATGAAGAAGGAGAAGAAGTTTCGGATAGCAGCTCAGAGGAGGCTAACTTGTGCCTTATGGCAAAATCGGATTCAGAAGCAAGCTCCGAGGAATCTAGTGAGGCAGGTGAGTATTCCTATAGAGATCTTGTTTTTATGTGTCTTGATCTCACTAAACAAGTTGATACTCTTGAATCTAAAATTGAAAAACTGAAATCTGAAAGGAGGAAACTCGCCCATGAAAATTTTAGGTTAGAAAGTGAACTTGAAAATATTCAAAACCTAGAATGTGAAAAATGTAAGATTTTAGATTCAGAATTATCAAATCTTAGGAATAACTTTGAGAATCTTGAAAAAGAAAACTTGAATCTTAAGGAAGCCATCGACACTAGGAAAAAGGATTTTATAAATCGATGCACCTCACTTGTAACTGAAAACACATCACTTAAAACCAAAGTCCAAAATCTTGAGAAATCTTTGAATAACTTTTCAAGAGGCGAAAAATCTTTCAACATGCTATTGGGAAATCAAATTTTTGCCAACAACAGAAAAGGACTAGGCTTTGGGAAAACACAAGTTGAGGATAATGCAAAAGGGAAGAGTGTCTTTGATAGATGTGAAATAATTAGACATCGTGTTGAAAATTGTAGTCATAGGAACAAGAACACAAAATTTATACAAGTTTGGGTTCCTAAGAATTCTACAAACAAATTTCATGTTTATTGGAACAAGAATAAAAGGACTAAACAAGTTTGGGTTCCAAAGGGTTTGTTTATTCATAATGCTTCTGCCACTAACAATCATGGACCTAGAAATAGGTCACAAAAATCTTTCATCGTATAGGTGTGGTGGCAGGCTAAGGAACAACAACGGTGTTCTCTGGATTTTGGCTATTCCAGAAACACAACGGGCAACATAGCAAAGTTCCTTAGCCTAGTATAAAGGTGACAGAATCACAATGGGCAATCACTAGAAATTATCGTAAAGGTAAAACAGGTGAAGATATATTAAATGTGATAATCTACACCATATTCTGAATTAAATCGGCCAAAATTGTGATAATGACGTGATGTTTTTAATTCTGACTTATTGATATGATTTTTCTTTTGACTTGTTCTTATTTATGACCTTGATTTGTGCTTAAATGATGACTAATCAGATTTTCAACTGAGAACTAATCCATATAAATTTGTTTGGTCAAATGATAGTATTTTATTGATCCTTGATTACTCATGCTACACGTAGATATATTTTGACATTTTGGTCACTGCTTGTAAATTTGCACGATTTCAAATTTCATGTGAAAGCTGTTAAAAAGGATTTTAAGAAATTGTTGAAACTTCAAGAAATTGTTTTTGAAATAATTATGATGTTGATTGACTGTTGATTACTCATGAATAAAATTGTTTATCCTATGGTTTCTGAAATTAACACCATGATATTTGTTTGAGTGTGAACATGGCTTCATTTCAAATTTCATTCTGAAATAGTTTGTTGAAATTTCACAATATGGTCTTTGACATCCAACGAGTGAATATTGAGTGAAATTTAAATTCAGATGCAGATTACACTGGTAATATAGTTGATAGAGAAATTACTAGTGTAACGTGATTAATTTTTGAAACATTCATTTGCTGCATCGTTTTTCAAAGAAAATATCTGCATATTTTTCACTTGAAACAATTTTCAAATAGCAGAAATTTTGTTCATAAAACCCCTTCGAGAAAATCATGTTTGACCATATTTTCAGATTAGTCATTTTTATTTGATTTTAAATGACAAATTTTGACTAATCCGACTCCCTACTAATTATCAAAAAGATAAATGGTGATTGAAAAGGCGATGAGTGTTGATATTTAACATACATTACTCAAGAGAGTATATTTTGAAAATTTCTTTAGGAATTAAAACAAGAATTATAAAACTTTTTGTTGGGCAAAGATTCCATGACCATTTCTATATCTATCATTATTTCTATCGACCATGGTTTATCAAATATTCAATATAGTTTGTCGATATGTGGTACTATAATCAGGAATCATTTGTTTTTAATGTCATATTTTTTTAAAAATAAATAAATATCCAAAGTATTCACTCTCATTTAAAAGTCCTCACGGTTATGCATGGGTGAATTACTTGGATTTTTGATTATGTGCTTCCATGCTCATTTAAAAGTTCTTACGGTTATGCATGTATGGAACGCATATCAAAATTAATTGCTTAAATAGACAAGTTGATTCTAATCCCATTTAAAAGTCCTCACGGTCATGCGTGGTTAGAAGATACTTGATTTCATTTTTAAAATTAAATTGGAATACTGCTAATCTCATTTAAAAGTCCTAACGGTTATGCATGATTAGTAGATATTCAAATTCCTGATATAAATGTACCACAAGTTGATACAACTGTATGATTTTATATGAACATCATATCCATCATTTCTAAAAGTGGAATATGCGCCTAACAAGGGTAGTTATGGTTTTTGTTTGATTCTTATTGAAGTTTAATATTTATATTCAATTTGAGTTTAATGTTGGATTAATATTAATCACTTTATCTCTGTTTTTCTCTAACACTATTATTCTTTTGCTGATAACAAAAGGGGGAGAGAAAAGTTAAGATTTTGTCAAATAGAATCAAGCAAAGGTCAAATAATTTTCCATTTGCATCTAGGCTTATTTGAATATTTCTATTTGTATGCATATATGTAGGGGGAGCATCATGTAGAGAGGAAGCATTTAAATAGGGGGAGCAATTAGAGTATATAATTGGTCAAATACATTTAACACGGTCAAAATCTTAAATATATGTTTGTTATCATCAAAAGGGGGAGATTGTTGAATATGCGCTTATATGTTTTTGTTTGATGATAATAAACATATATATTCATTTAAATGTATTTGGTAATGTACTATTTTGTTTTTTCATAGATTAAATAAATATTTGTTGAATAAAATAAATTACACAGAATTTGAATTTGAATTCAAACAGAACAAGTTACACAGATTTTGAATTCAAACAGAAACTTTATTCAAACAAATATTTATTACAATCTTGAATAGTACAATTTCAAGCTCTCACTATACATATACATTTTCGATTACATCACAAATATTTTTACATTGATAACCTCACTACATATCACTCACACTCGTATTTTGTCTTCAACTGCATTCCAGTTTGAATCCAGCATCTGAGCAATCTGTAAAAATATTCACTAACACAATAAAATTGAAAAAGAAATATTTTTGCAATATAAAATAAAATACGATTTTTGAAAATATGGTTTGCCTCAGTTATTTGGGTTGTACGTCATCATTCACACTTGAATTCATCACAAAGTCGTGCATATAGATATTACAGGGACAGGTAATCATAAGTGGCTGCAATACACACGTGTACATTCATACACGTGTGCACTGCCTCGCCAACTCGTGTGCGCAGCCACTTATGATTACCTGTCCCTGTAATATCTATATGCACAACTTTGTGATGAATTCAAGTGTGAATGATGACGTACAACCCAAATAACTGAGGCAAACCATATTTTCAAAAATCGTATTTCATTTTATATTGCAAAAATATTTCTTTTTCAATTTTACTGCGTTAGTGAGTATTTTTGCAGATTGCTCAGATGCTGGATTCAAACTGGAATGCAGTTGATGACAAAATACGAGTGTGAGTGATATGTAGTGAGGTTATCAATGTAAAAATATTTGTGATGTAATCGAAAATGTATATGTATAGTGAGAGCTTGAAATTGTACTATTCAAGATTGTAATAAATATTTGTTTGAATAAAGTTTCTGTTTGAATTCAAAATCTGTGTAACTTGTTCTGTTTGAATTCAAATTCAAATTCTGTGTAATTTATTTTATTCAACAAATACTTATTTAATCTATGAAAAAACAAAATAGTACATTACCAAATACATTTAAATGAAAATATATGTTTATTATCATCAAACAAAAACATATAAGCGCATATTCAACATGGCAGACAAAACCTAATTCCCAAATTCCAAAAAATAATTTCAATTTCAAAAAAAAAAAAAAAATTTGCGGATCTACAACAGCTTCTGGTCGCGGTTCGGGTTTCAGAGGAGAAAACCCTAAAGCAACTTCGGGTCAGGAAGAAAATGACTCGGGTCGCTCCAGGTCGTTTTGGCGAAAACTCCAAGCAAGCACCGGGGATTTGAGGCGGCGCACTGAAGTCGAACCCGAAGTTGACCTAGGACCAGAATTTTCCATTTTTCAAATTTTCATAACTTTTGCATACGACCTCGTATTCACGCGAATTTTTTTGTTAGGATCGTAATTAAATTTCAGATTTTTTGACGCTAGTTTGGACAGATTTGGAGACCTTTTTTTGGGTTTAAATCGGATTTAAATTCGATTAAATTCAAAAGGTGAGTGTTTTAACCCACTCACAACTTCTAGAATTCCTTATGTTTGTTAATTTGACTTAAGATATGAGTAGAAATTTATTTATGTTCGTTTGGCATGTTTTATTCATCATCTCAGTTAAATCGCATTTATTTAATTTAACTGTTATTTTATTTTATTTATTGCATATAAATTTGACAGTTAGAATTTATTTATTTTCATATTAACTGCCAGTCATAGTTATGTTAAATTTTTATTTCATATTAACTGCCAGTTAAATCTATATTTATTTTTCATATAAATTGCTAGTTTAACAGTTGTAAAATTTATTATTGAATATAAACTGTTAGTTAATACATGTTATTTATTACCTGTATAATTTATATGCTCTATATCGATGATTGTTTAAATTGGATGATGATGCAAATAATGGTTGATGATTGATATTTGGATGAATGGATGCTTTATTTGTATTGTATAAACTGCATCATCATGCATTTTCATTTCATTCGGGATTGCGGTTTGAAATGATATACAACCGCGTTTTTATTTTAAATTGCGGATTGAAATGATAAACATCCGTATCACTTGACCATAGGGTAGAAAATTTTATACAGGGACCGCGGTAAATATATAAAATTATTTTTGAAATGTTTTACTATGGTTTTGTAAAGCTATATATATATGGTTTATGGGATATTAATTTGTTATATATATATATATATATATATAGTAAATTTTCGGTTTTTAAGCTTTGTATAAATTTGATTTGAAGTATAAAATAAAGTTTGACTTTCGAGATCAAATACGATTAAGAATTTATTTAAAATTTAATTTCTGGAGTTTTAATGACTTAAAAGAGAATAAGGTTGGAAGATGAATATTAAGTTAAATTGAAACTAAATGAAAAGTTAGAATTTTTAAAGGATATGATTTTTGTAACTTGATTTTTGTGTAAAGTGATTTGAATGAATATCAGGTTGATTTAAATTAATATATCAAGTTTAATAAATTGAAAGATTATCCAATTATGTAAAGTTATAAGTTTTCTTAAAATATATTGAATTCATTAAGTAAACATTTCAAGTCTAAATAATAAGTAATTGAATTTGATATATATGGGATGGTCAAATGAGTTTGCTTTTGAAATGGTGTAATATTTAAAGCTTTGAAACGTAAGAATTTAAAATGGTATTTGGAAGTTTAAATCGATATTTGGAATTGATTTGTGAAATGTAAGGAAGCTATGTTGTTTTATAAAAGTAATTTAATATTTAACCATTTGAGAGATGGAATTTGTTTCAAAGTTATGGCTTTCAAGGTAGTATAATTTGGAAATATTTTATTCAAGAGTTTTGATTTCTAAATATTTTACTTTGAAACCACTATGATTTTTGGAAAGAATATATTGGAAAATAAAGATGATATCATATTGTTTTGGGTTTTAAAAGGAAATGATATCATATTTATATGGTTTTGAAATGGATATTATATTCTGGTTTTAAAAGTATAAATTATTTTAAAGGACCGCGGTGTTATAATAACGTTTGGTTGTTGAAGAGACCGGGATCGGAAGTTGTCATACTCTCTGCCAACTCCGAAAACCACTTTAACAACCGTGTACGCGGTGGTGATTCCAGAATGAAGTAGGTTGGTGGAGGCGTTTCCTGCAAGGTAAATACATGGACCCGACTCCCGTGAGTTGGCATAAGGTGGCTAAAACAGGAGCGATTCTCGAGCCAATGAGGTCATTCCTCTGATCGGACACTCCTCTTTGATATTATACTTTGACTTTGGATTGATTCAGTGGCCACTTTTACTTTGATTTTTGGGGGAGTTTGTTTCGAGATGGGCGGTAGCTGCGGCTACGCGTTTCCATCAGCCCGGATAGCAATTGGTATATCTACCCTGGCATTGCCTAGTTGTGCCGTGTCACCTACCCTATCGTGCCTTGTACGAGTTTGGATTTCTCCCGTAGCCCATGTAGTATCCTCTGGTGGCTTCCCGATCAAGAGGGACTATGATATTGGATGGACTACTGGGACTATTACGTGTTAAAGGCTATATGGGTAACCCCTTAATGCTAAGAAAAAAGTAAGTTTATTTTACAAATAGACACTATTATAATAGCACAATATACTACATAGTAAATAGTTTAACGGATCCTTGGGAGATGTAAATCCCGAGCATTTCTTGAGTTACTGCACTCATATTTATTTCTATTAATTTAACTCACATAAGATCTTTTAGTTCCGACTCAAGTGTTTTTGTTTTTTTCAAATTCGCTCGGGTCAGTCCGAGCGTTTCAGGATTTGAAGAATTAGCTCTGGAGGACGAAGACGAAGATTTGTATTACTATTATCTAGTATATAATTCCACTACAACATTTTATTCCGCTGCATTGATATTATTGGTATGTGAACTCTGATATTTATTGGTATAAAGAAGAATCAAATGTTTTGTAAATAGATTTATAAACTGTATATTTTATTATTATATTTTATCCTTCCACTGTGAGATTCTATTTTGTTTATTTCTTCTCTGTTTTTCCCTTTTTACCTCATAACAATCCGCCCTTCCGCATGGTTTGAATTGGCACGTGTGTCGATTTAAAGCGTGCGAAAAGGCGGGATGTTACAAAAATGGGTAATTTTTTAAAGTTACGTTGGCTTCGTGCTTAGGGATTAGAGGAATCTTGTAGTTGCATTTGGATATGATGACAGATGGTATTCTTTTCACATTTTGTACTGTAGTTTGCATCTTACTTGTCACCAACTAAGTAAACCAAGTATTAGCACTGTGGGTAATACGTGTTTTAAACATTTGAGCTAAATTTTGCATGAATCGGTTTCTGTATAATTCTGTTGCATTTGCCTGTAGCCTTGTTTGTGGTCTGAGCAATAGATTCACAGGGCTTTTCATTTCATGGGAAGTAGCTGTATACCATATATTGTCATTTTTATTCATATAAATGAGTTTTATGTTGATTTTTTTTTTGATTTAATATTTCCATAGATATAAACCAACCTTAGCTTATTACATTCATTCAAAACTTAAAAGGATTTTGTTAACATCATGGATGATATTTATTGGTATATTCGATATATGATTTTCGGTATATTTTATCAGATAAATGATAAGATGAGATATTGTTGGAGTTCCCAGCAACCTTTACATAATCAAATATCAAAGTAATAAAACTGTTTTTTTTCTCAGCGAGAATAGAGGACAAATACATATTCTATGTACGACCGTTGAGCAAATTACATAATTATGTCATAACCCAGTAGACAGAGGCTCAACTGCTGTCCAAAATTGAATTATCAAATTAGACCCCTCGGCTACAAGTGCAAGGATTTTAAAACTACTCATTGGATCATGCAAAAATATAATTGGATCATGCAAAAATATAACCGACACTAGTAACTAGCACTCTGACTGCATTCACAACTCCAGCAAGTATGGTCGAGGCCATAAAAAGGACGGTTGTTGCCCTTAGAATTCCCTGCTAAAATATGACAGTTGACCATAACAGTACCATTATGTACGAAAGCTGTCCATGTTTGAAGTTCTTTGCTTTTATGATCATGGTTTTGAAATCTCTGCTTATAACCGTGCTTACGACGGTGGATATAATTGCACATAGTGATACCATCACCTAGTTGCCTTTTTGTACGAGTAATAATTTAGGGCCTTGTTCATTTAAAACCAAAATCAAAACGACGTTTTGGTACCCAAAAAGAGGCAACTTTTAGAGTTATATTTTTGCCTTTATTTGGAAGAAAATATTCCAACTAAACTGATTAATATATTGACAATTGGATCAAACTAGTGTTATACAATTGAGTAATATCAAAATCTTCTCATAGAATCATAATTCAACAATTTATAGTTTACTTCAGGTATGAAAATGTAGTTATTTTCTAACTATAAAATGGCAAAACCTTTAGTGTGTAGATTTACTTGTGATTAAGTTCCAATTCTCCAAGTACCTATTACCATTTTTATTTTAGCTTTATATTAGTAATAAAAAAATGAAATCAAACTTTGTTTTTTTCCACTCAAGCTATTAGCAGTGTTGATATTTTTTGTCCATATGCTTTTTTTGATTTATGTAATTCCAAGTGATTTATAAACCATGAAAGTTAGCAGAATCATTAGATTTCTGAACCCCATACCTCGTTCATGTTCGACTTTACAAACTGTATACCAATTCATAAGGTGTTTTCTTCCTTGTCATAAGAAATTTGCCTAAATGCATTCAATATGGGAAATAATGTTTTTTGACATTTGACCAACCCGCATCTAGTAACTGATGGTAGAGTATATAACTGTTTAAGTAAGCTCTAATCTCCTAATGTTATAATCTATTTATAACACATGTTCATTTTTTGATGGCAGAGTATATAACTATTTTTCCGATTTGGAAATTTTCAGATATGACATTGTAGAGCTCCTTATTAATTAGGTCCCAATGTAATCTAAGAATATGGTAAAGGTTCCATCGGGGCTTAGGCTTTTGGAATCATCAATTTAAAGCAAACAGATTTTCTCTCCTCCAACAATACTGCAACAAATGAGAATTTTTTCCTACATTATTAGTTTTCATTCTTGTGTGCATTGTTGGAAAATTATTGTTTTCTCCCCATTAAATATATTGGAATAATAAGAGATGACCTCTTTAGTTATCTTCTTTTTATCATAAATATATTCCTCGTTGGTTTTTAGTAGTGCTTGGATTCTGTTTTTGTGTTTACTCATTTACTTCATTGCATAGAAAATTTTGTATCACCAAATTGTAGTCATGGTATCTTAATTTGTTGTTTGTTAACTTCATGTTTCATTTTCAGTTGCTCCGTGAGCTGCTGTAACAACCCGAATATTTATCGAGTTTGTATTTAAATATTTTATTTAAATATTAAGTCGTTAATCAGATTTTGGTCCGAAAAGCTACTTTTTGCAAATGGTCAAATTAGGACTCGAGACCACTTCCATTGAGTTCGAAATGTCGTTTACAACTTTTTTAAGTATAAACATCGATAGGTTTGGAGTTAGTGAAATTTCACTAACTTTTCCCGCTTTGGACTTTGGGTTAGTTTAGCCTATTAAGCCCAAGTTCCAACCCTCTTCTCCTCACTCTTCATAAATTTCCTAACTAATCAAGCTTTGGCATTAATGGTGGAGGGAATGGGAAATTAAAATTCCAAAACTCAAATTCAATTGCAATCCATCTTTCTACTCCAAATTCAAGAAGAAGACATTGGATTCAAGCTTCTTGTGCTTAGATAGAAGAAGGATTGATTCTTGCTTGCTTAAAACTTCATTTTCATTGATATTTGGTGCAAAGGTGAGATTTTTATCTCACAATTCTAGCCTATAACTATATTGGACTGTTGGGAATGATTCCCTATCATTTTTGCATGCATGTTAGCATTTGGTTTGGATTGGATTGGCGAAAAACTCCAATTTTTAGCGTTTTGTTGAATTTTCTACACTTGAGTCGTTCTGACCATTTTTAGGTCGTATGACCCTTGAGTCGTTAGGTCGTATGACCCTTGAGTCGTTAGGTCGTATGACCCATGAGTCGTTAGGTCGTATGACCCTTGAGTCGTTAGGTCGTATGACCCTTGAGTCGTTAGGTCGTATGACCCATGAGTCGTTAGGTCGTATGACCCATGAGTCGTTAGGTCGTATGACCCTTGAGTCGTTAGGTCGTATGACCCATGAGTCGTTAGGTCGTATGACCCATGAGTCGTTAGGTCGTATGACCCTTGAGTCGTTAGGTCGTATGACCCTTGAGTCGTTAGGTCGTATGACCCTTGAGTCGAACCCCGTAAGCGGTGGCGTTGCCCCCACACCCCCACCTTGGGGGGTTGCCACCCCCCCTGGACCCCCCCTCCGTAGGCGATCTTATCTGAAAAACATTCAACAGAACTTGCTTTGTTGAGATGCTGAGTTGACCATTCTTCGAGACAAACCATCTCTGGTTATCTCGGCCACGTTTGGTCGTTGGGGAACTTCCACTTTGATGCTTTTGAGCTGATTTCCTTGGATTTTATTCACATCTCCGAATGTGATCTTTGTGATGATTGTTTCTACAATCTCTTCTGTGATTTGTCATTTTAAAAATATAAAGGTTTCAATACTAGTAGTAAATATCAAAACTCTTTTAACAAACAATTTCAACTCTATTTTTAATAACAAAGCCCTTTTCTTAAACCGTTTTCCAATCTATTAGTATATACAACCCTTTACCTCACTCGGATGAGAAATCTAATTAAACGACTTAGTAAAACAAGTGGTATGAAACGCTTGCGTTCACTTCGTCGGTTAATTCCTGGACTTGTTCGATTGAACCTCTTGTGACAATTTTATTAGTGAAGATTTACAGTTTGTTCGTAAATATTTAAGTTAAGCAAGTGGTTATGGGACATGAAGCTAAACTTCTATATTTACTAGCTTAGTGTAATTGACACTTCTCGTTGATCATGACGATCATTCTGATGATTTAGACTAGCAACTGTGCGATGTCTCTTGTTGCGAGGTTAGACTAGACACCACTTGTGTGATTCCACTCACACATACCTTTTTGCTTTTTGGTTAGTCTGGACCTTAATCTGTGTGATTCCATTCACACATGTGGGGTAGCTCCCCTTGGTCTTCGGACCATCATGTGATAGGCCTCTTTCTCTTTTCTATGATCTCTGGACTTCTTGCATTGATTTCTAGAATTTATGTCATTGACTTGTTATGAGTACAAGTTTGGGGTATGATGCCCTTTTCGAATCTTTGAGAAGATTCTTGTGATATTGATTATCTCTTATTGATTGATCTTCTGTTGATTATTATTTACATACTTATAGCGGTATGTCATTATGGATGTTTATGTTTATGCCATATCTTTTATGTTATCTCATGTCATCTGATATTTATAGCTAGACTGATCCGTTTATTATTTTCTTAAATAATACTCGGGTCAGACCGAGATGTTACAGGTGCTTCTGCTTGACTTCTTCCCAGGGATTCATCACTCTGACTTTTGGCTAACTGTTTAGATTAGCAGTTTTTGTTGTATACACTTGAGATATAGACTCATAGTTGTATTCTTTTGTATAGCACGTGTTGCTATTCTTTTGTATTATCGTGGATCTTACTGACCACTACTCTGATGTACACTTTCATGTGTTAGTTATATATTCATATCTTCTTCCGCCTTTGTGATATGGATATCTGTGACTGATTTGTGATATGATTATTTCTATGTTTGTTTCCGAAGATTATTTATAGCCACCGTGTGATAAGCAATTACATGGATGGTCGCTCTTCAACAGCCTTATTCTCCGTGCTAGTTGACAGCACTACTTCGGAGTGTTCTTGGCTAGCGTGGGTATAGAGGTGGGGCGTCACAGCTGCATATTAAGTTGAAGCATGTTGTCATATAAAGTATCACTTTCTGGATTTTCACTTGTTTGCGTGAATTCCAATTTAAATCCTTCTTCAAGCTTTTAAACAAGATCTGACTTGGTTTTATTCTTCTTCTATGCTTTTGCATTAAAACCTATAAGTTGCATCCGTTCATGTTATTGCTTTAAGTTCATCCACTGCATAGTTTAAACATCCTTTATGTTGATACTAGTTTTTTACATATCCGAATGGATTCCCTTTCGATGTTGAACTTGTTTGGAAAATTTGATTAGAATGGGTGTATGATTGCTATAATTAGTTGGAAATGCAATTGTAACTATGTCCAAAAATTTAGTGAGAAATTCACAATTAACTAGGTCTTTGTCTATGCTAGTTTCCAAGTGTACTAGCACCACTACTTACAACTTTCAACTGAATCATATTGTAAAATACCATTTTTAAAACTGTTTAAATTAAAAAAAGGACTGGTAGACCTTTCCTTTTATCTTTTAGGCTAAAAGCGTTATTAAAATCCACCATTGCTATCCCAAGAAAATTAATTGAATAAGCACTAATACGCAGGTGTCCCATAAGTTTCATTACAGAGATGAGATAGATGGTTGCAGTAAAAGAGATTTTACTGCTTATGACTATTTGGTTGCTTATGATGTTGCTGTGTATGAATTACTTATAGTTCAAAATAAATCTTACGAGCAACCAACAATTTGGGTAGAAAAAAGTGTTAAGGAAGAAGAAGAAATACTTGCTGGAACTGTTGTAATGCTGATACCTGATATGCGAGATGTATTGTGTCATGTCTCTGTAAAACCAAGAAATAGCAAGGTAAGCCTTATTTTCCAGTTATTTCGGGCATTGTATGTTAAAATTTATGAATTGGAAAACTTGTCTCTTATTGTAGGTATGTTTTGCCATTTGAGTTCCTGGCAACTTATTTTGGCCAGGATTTGGAAAACCTATTGAAGTATGCCGTGGATTTGGTGGCCCACCACTGAACTACAATGGTCAAGTCGGCTGCAGACAAACAAAGATTGTATATGGAACCTCAGTTACGGTCAGAGCATGCAGCAATGCAACTAAGTATGTTAACTGGAAATAATCAACAAAGAAAGCCTTTCATATTTTTTGAAAAAAACAACTCTGGCTTTATGGTAAGTTCCCTTCACCTTGCTCCTAGCTTTTATCTTATGCTTCCATAATTACATCAATGCCTGATTATATCTCAGTATCAAATATCTGATACTTGTAGTTGCAAATTGATATTACTATACTAATAGCTCAATATTATTGTTAAAATCAATAACTTAAAATTGATATTGAACCTTGGTAGAATTAGATTTTCTCATCCATTCTGCATTTAGTCGGCATGGCACTGTATTTAACCAATCAGTATCAGTATTATAATAATAATAATAATAATGCAGATTCTAATGCAGTTGCTGTATTTTGGTAGACGGGTCTGGAAGTTGATTCTAATGCAGTTGCTAAAGTCATTATGGAAGAGTTGCTGATCATTTTGAAAGTGTCAAGTCTTTGGTCGAGGTGGTTGGGGTTAATTGCAAATTTTCCAAAGAGATCTATAAAGCTTTTCCAAGTAATAAGTGCACATTCATATCCTTAACTTAGCTAGGTTAATGATTTACTTGCTGGGATAAATTAATAATTATTAACTTAGTTGTGCATGTAAATTAAGGAACCTAATATGCACAACTAGTGGAAATAATTTGATCATTCCACTAAGTTAATCAATAATAATAATATAATTAAGTTAATTGAGTTTTAATAATAATAATAATAGTAATAATAAGTCAATTAAGTTAACTAAGTTAATAAAAATTAGTTATTAAAATTAACTAAGTTTAAGTTAACTAAATTTTATAAATAGTAATAATATAACTAGTTTAACAAAGTTTTATAAATAAAGACGATGATAACGAATTAGCTAAGTTTATAATAATAATAATAATAATAATAATAATAATAATAAATTAACTTAGTTAACCAAGTTAATAAAAATTAACTAAGTTTTGTTAAAATTAGATAAGTTTTATAAAATTAACTAAGTTTAAGATAACTAAATTTTATAAATAATAATTATAACTAATTTAAAAAAGTTTAAGTAATAATAATGACGATGATGAAGAATTAACTAAGTTTATAAAAATTAACTAAGTTTAAAATATTAATAATAGTAATACAATTAAGTTAACTAAGTTTTAATAATAATAATAATAATAAATTAACCAAGTTAATTGAGTTAAATTGTGTGTAGGAACATACTAGATAGTTAACTATATTGTATTTCTCTTGAAATGTTCTCTCTTTAACTACAGGGATCAGAAAAAATCCATTTGAGAACTGATATGAGAGTTGTAATGAGGGTTGATATGAGAGTTGATACGAGAGTCGCAGTAAGTGTTGAGTAAGTGAGTGTCAAACAATGAAGGTCATGTAAACTCAATGTAATGTAACACAGAAATTGGAGAATGTAAAGAAAATGAAATACAAATATTTTTGTAAATGAACAAATGGAATCTGAATCTGAATTATCACGGCTAGTTGAGTGATGACTAGGAGATTGGTTCAGCTATTGTTCTAGTTGAGGTCGAATTGAGATAGTGTAAGCAGTGACAGTGGTAAGCATTTGTTTCTGAAGTGCAAATGCTGGTGAGTACTAGGTAGCTACTTTAGGTTGTGTGCAAGGAGCAATGGCAGTAGATAGAAGGAAGCGAAGAGGAGCAGATGCAGGTGAAATGGGTGGTTTGTTGTATCAGTGCTAGTTATATGAAGGAAGTAAAACACAAAACAGTGATGGAATGAAGTATGAAATGGTATGTATGTATGGTGTTAATGTGCATGTCATATTATATTTTGAAAATTATTTGTTTGCAACTGTAGTGAATCTTTTTAACTGATGCATGTCATATTATATTTTGAAAATTCAGTTATATTTCCAGTACTACTTTACATTTGGGAACTTAGAATTGGTTGTCATCGTCCTTTATTTTGTTTAAAATAGCATTACTATATGCTGGTGGTACCGGAAAAAATTAACCCGGTTAACTTCAATCTACAACTAAAACTTTATACACCGAGGTGTTTAAATAGATTCAAATTGGATATTAGCAAGTTACAATTGAATTAGGCAATGTTTATTAATTTTTGAATTCTATTTATTTAGCTATTAGTTTTTGATATGCATGGTTTTGGTCACCACAGTATTTTTGTAGACGGGTCTAGAAGTCGATTCTAATGCAGTTGCTAAAGTCATTATGGAAGAGTTGCTGATCATTTTGAAGGTGTCAAATCTTTGGTCGAGGTGGTTGGGGTTGATAGCAAATTTTTCAAAGAGATCTATAAAGCTTTTCCAGGTAATAAGTGCACATTCATATCCTTAACTTAGCTTGGTTAATGATTTACTTGCTGGGATTAATTAATAATTATTAACTTAGTTGTGCATGTAAATTAAGGAACCTAACATGCACAACTAGTGGAAATAATTTGATCATTCCACTAAGTTAATCAATAATAGTAATATAATTAAGCGAACCGAGTTTTAATAATAATAATAGTAATAATAAGTCAATTAACTAATTTAATAAAAATTAATTATTAAAATTAAACAAGTTTTATAAAATTAACTAAGTTTAAGTTAAATAAATTTTATAAATGGTAATAATATAACTAGTTTAACAAAGTTTTATAAATAAAGACGATGATAACGAATTAACTAAGTTTATAATGATAATAATAATAATAAATTAACTAAGTTAACCAAGTTAATAAAAATTAACTTAGTTTTGTTAAAATTAAATAAGTTTTATAAAATTAACTAAGTTTAAGATAACTAAATTTTATAAATAATGATAATAACTAATTAAATAAGTTTTAAGTAATAACAATGACGATGATGAAGAATTAACTGAGTTTATAAAAATTAACTAAGTTTATAATATTAATAATAGTAATACAATTAAGTTAACTAAGTTTTAATAATAATAACAATAATAATTAACCAAGTTAATTGAGTTAATAAAAATTAACTAAGTTTTGTTAAAATTACAAGTTTTATAAAATAGAATATCGAGTTATAGATTACATGATTTTCATATATACATACATATACATACATACATACATACATACATACATACATACATACATACATACATACATATTGTTGATTGTTAAACTCGTTTGCAGGTAATTAGCTATTTCGAAGCGAAGACTGTCGACAACAAAGAACTATTGGTAATCAAGCAATGAACATGAATTTAATTGTTATATATGTTGTCGTATTTTGTTAGTACCATTTATGGAAACTTGTCTGTGAATGCTTGTAGTATGTGACTTATTTTGTTGAAAAACTACTATCGAATTGATTATGGATATTATATTTGATTGTGAGATTAACATGTTTTTGCAATTATTTGAATATGATGATCATATGATTGATTGTTTGTATATGCTAATTATGTGATTTAATTGTTTGTTTGAATATATGAAAATTATGCGATTGATCGTTTGTTTTAATATGAATAGTATATAAGCGATTGCTGGAAATGGTATAAACCATCAACCGTAAATAGTAGCATTTAAAATATGCTACCAAACAACCAATAACTTTTAGTAGCGTTTCAGAAATGCTACAGAAACAAATGAAAACTAGTATAAAAATTACACAGTTGCATTTTAAAAACGCTACTGAAAATCAAAAAAAGCATATAAACAAAAATGCAACCAAAAAATGAAGACTTATGGTAGCGTTTTTTAACCCTACAGAAAAAACCTATAGCTGCATTTAAAAGTGACTTTTGGTAGCGTTTTTTAAATCCTACAGAAAGTACCTATAGTTGCATTTAAAAGTGACTTTTGGTAGCGTTTACTTACGCAACAAAAAGTTTTAGACTTTTAGTTGCATGTCGTATAGCAGCGTTCTCTAAAATGCTACCATAAGTTATGGTAGCGTTTTTTCAACACTACCAAAAGTCTTTTCTGGTGTAGTGTGCACGTGTACGGCGTGGGGGTTATGTCAGCGTTGGTCGTTGATGAGAAATCTCGAGTTGTTACTCGAGCAAACTAGGTGATTGCTTCGGGTTGGAGCGCGATTACTCGAGCCTGGAACAGTTATTAAGTTTAAAACTTAAGTTAAAAGAAAAAAAGGGGAAAGAAGGAATACGTGAGAAACAAGGGTGACTCAGGGAAATGTAAGGGAAAACTCGAGTAACACTCGAGTAAAAAAAATGGGGATGCTCGGGTTTTGTTCAAGAATGGGTTAAGCCCAATAAATTTCAAGCTAAGGATGTTTAACAATTTTAAGTATATAATGTTTGACTATTTTAAGCTAAGAGATTATTTCAAGTTTTAATTAATTGAGTGAATACATAAGAATGTTTTTCAACCTTAACTAATATTTTAAGTTAAGCATTAAACTTAATTACCATTAAAATTTTCAAGTTAGTAATAAATTGATTTCAAAGTTCAAGGGAGATTTTTAAATGTTAATTAAGGTAAATAATTTTTATTAACTAATTGTTTTGAAAAGTAATTAAATTTATAACAATAATTTCAATTTGGTTAATTAATAATTAAGTGTTTAAATTAATTTGTAAATTAAGAATTGTTAATTAGATAATTTAAGTTGATTAATTATAATTGGCAGTTAATTAAAATAATTAATTAAGAAATAATTAATCAAGTTAATTAAGATTTAATTAATTTGTCAAAATTTAATCATTGATTTAAAATTATGACGACCTGGAATTTCTAACAATTTAAATTGGAATATTTAATTGATTTTAAATATTTAAAGGTTAATTTTAGCTTGAATTCCAAATATTAATATTTACTTGATAATTAAATTATTGAATTATATAATTCGAAATTGGGTAAGGTGTTGAATATGGAATTTTAAGCCTGTTAAAAATAATTTGAAGGCTTATAAAATTTATAATGATGATACTGAAGATAACAGAATGGTTGAAATTTAATCTAAAGGTGATTTGTTCAGTTTTAATAATATATCGTTCAAATCGATATTTAAAAATAGCCTTCCTAGGCACAGTCTCGGAATTCAACGAAACCAGTTCCATTGGATCCGTAATAGTTAGTTATTATCGGATTTCCATTTTCGTATCGTTTGGATTTATCGTTTGCTCGTACGGGTGAGAAACGCGTCGAAATTAAAACCGATAATTTAATATTTTAAATCGATTTAATAAGCTAACTTCCACATACGATCAAATTAGCTTCCGAAACACGTTCCATTGTTTTCGGAATACGGGTAAAACCCTATAATCACCTAACGGCATTCGTTAAGAGGAGTTTAAAATTTTGAGTGGCAATTAACGGGACGTTTTGAAAGTTTTGTAATTTAATAAATTTTAAAGTAAATTAGGCAGAGATATTTTTTCAACAATCGTACTCACGAAGCTTCCCCACATCTATATCATATCTTCGTCTCCCTCAAGTTCCAGACCGTAATCAAACTAACGAGAAAGAAAAAAAATAAAGAAAAAGGGGGCCGAACTTCCTTCTTCCTGTACATTAATATTTTCGAAATCCATTCTCAGATGAAAACCCCAAAACAATCTTTCCTTCCTTCTGTAACTCACGCTCCATTCCTTAGCCTTAAATCGCGAAATTCAGTTCCCGATTAAAAAAAAGAGAAAGAGGGAGGCGAGCGTTTTGCTAGCAAGCTCGGCGGTGGTTATAATGGCGGCAGTGGCGGTGAGCCTGGGCATTTGGCTAGGGACTGCAGTGGGGGCGGTGACGACGTTCTAAGGGAGGGGAGACGCAGCGATGTCCAGCATGTAAGTCAGGCATTCGCGTTTGGCTCGGTGGTTCTCGATGCGAGTTTCAGATATTGGCTGTTGAATGGGGCGGAGGGGTTGAGATTTGAAGCTCGAGTCGGCAACGCAAGTTTGGTTGGGCGCAGCGGTAGGCAGGGAGGCTCATTGGTCAAGTCTTGGGTCTGTCTCTCTTTTCTTCAGTGAATGTATATGTTGTTTTTATTTAAATTCTGTATATATGTTGGCTAGAAAATAAGCAGAAAACAGAAAAGAGTATTTGACAATAAAACAATTCTGTTTATATTATACACACACACACACACACACTTCCATACAAATAAATTAGGTAATTACTAAGTTTAATGGATTGGCTGACAACATAGGACTTTTAAATTTGGGATTTTGAAAAAGTATTGATTTGAAAAAAAAAAATATAATATTTAGAGTTTGATTTTGGAAACTTATATAAATGATTCATGTAAAGGGAGGGGTTTTCAAAACTGAAATTTAATTGGTCAAAACACTTTTAAAATTTTTAAGTTAATATTGATTCGAACAAATTAGTTAAATTTAATTAATAAGTGATAACGTACTGTTCGAGTACTTCAAATATTATTAACATGTAAAATGTTTTACAAGGTCAATAATCAAGGAATCAAGCTGTTGGATCAGATTGCAAAATTTAAGGGGGGGCAAAGGTGAGTAAATCTCACTCTGTTGGATTTTTTAAAATAAATGGATTGAATGGTTGAATTGATTGAATGTGCACTGATGATGATTAGACTTTGGTTTTGGTTGGTTCTCGAGTTAACTGTGGTTTGACTCGAAGTATTTGGGTTTTAAATTGTTTTAGACTTAAATCACAAACAAGAAAATGTTTTATTTTAAAGTTAATAAGGGCTTAATGATTTGTGATTCATTTAATTAGTAGGGTAATTAAAATGGATAATTGATTAATTCAATTAATTAATGATTTGGGTTAATTAATTTAGTAATTAAGGGTTTGAATTAATTAATAAATTAAGTTTTAAGTTAATTAATTAAGTGTAAGTAATTCAGAAAAATCCTTGGATGGTTTAATAAATATTTATTTATTGAAATAAATAAAATATAATTACTTTGTGAAATTAATCAAGAGATTAATTAAAATAGTTAATTAAGGAATAATTTATTTATTTAATGAAGTAAATAAAAGGGTAGATAATTACAGGTTGAGATTGATCGAGAATGATTAATATTGTGGTTGAATTAAAGTAATTGATTTAGATTAGAACAAATTAAAATATAATTGGAAATCATTAATTTATATAATCATTGATGTAATAAAAATTGATTAATTAAGATTAAATCTATTCAACAAATAATGATTTATGAGAAATTAATTCCTATAAGTAATTAAGAATTAATGTAATTAATATAGATAATTAATTTATGAAGCAATTAATTAATTTACGAAGTAATTAAGATTACTTATTGATTTGGTTAAGAATAATTAATATCGTGAAATTAATTAAAGATAATTACTTGAATGTAACTAAAAAAATATATATTCAATCCAGGGTGGTTAATTAAGACGAATAATGAAGGGTTGACTAATTAATTGATTTGAAATTAATTAATGTTAAATGAAGGAATCAAAGTGATTGTGGTTAGAAATTCAATTTGAATCAATTGAATTAATTTGGAAGTGATCAACTTTTCTTATGGATGATTGAATGGTATTAGATGCTTTGAATGAGTTGATATTTCTGATATGAAATGTTGTGTATTTCATTTGAATAACTTGAGTTAGGATGACACGAGACTCGAAGAAACCGGGGTCGGGTATTGGAAAATACCCAAAACCACTTCGAATTTCTTATAAATTGTTATGAGAAATTGATAGGTTGGAATGAATGGATTTAAATGAATCGGATTATTTAATCTAAATTTTGGCACTTAGAAAACTTATTTTGAAAATAAGTTATGTCTATAACAAATTGTGACTTTGTAAATTGATTTGAGTTACCCGGGTTCTATAAGTTGTATGCTTTGTATTCCATGTTGGATGGATTTACTCACGCTGGTTTCCACCCTAACCCGGGTGTTACTTTGATGTAATGCTCGGGTTAGACCGAATATTACAGATTTTCAGATAGGGACGTTCTGGAGCTCATGAGTCGAGCTGGATGGCAGGAACGTGTAGAGTATTTCCGCTGTAGTATAATATTGTAAATCTGAGACATGTTGATTTGTATATGTCCAGTGTTGAATATATGTGTAACTCTGATGTATTTAAATGTAATTGACATATATAGTATTCTTCTGTAAACTGTTGTTGTTTATTATTATATTTTATCTGTTGCGAATGTGAGATGTTCGGTATTTCTGTTCTTCTTCTTCTATCTCTTTCTTCTTTTTCATAACTATCTGGAATTTTCGGGTTTGAAAATTTCGGGTCGTTACATTTGGTATCAGAGCTGAAAGGTTAAGCGAAAACCTTGGCTCTGGTGGGGATTACTCATTAAATAGAGTCCAAAGTACTCTAGAATGAGTTGAGTGTGTATATATATATTTATATATATGAGAGCGTACTTGTTATTTTCTTATATAAAGGTTTTAAATGATTTTATATAAAAATATATTATGGTATATATAGCAATATTTCCATTTATAAATATTAAGGTGAGTGGATGACGAATAAATGGAATTAAATTAAGAAGTAATATAAAATATAAAAAAACTAAAAACTTGAATTGGAATTAAATTAAGTGGTAACAGAAATACAACCAAATTAAATTGATTGAAATGAAATTCTAGAATTTGAGTTTAGAAATTAAGTTGTTTAAAAACTTTAAATAAAGGTAAGTTTGAAATGGATTCAAACTGAAATTTAATCTTGAATTTATAGAAGTAAGAATAATATAAAAAGGAATTGGTATCTAGATATGATTACCTTGAGTATTATCATAATTGGTTATTGTGTTTAATAATGACATATTTGTTATTAGGTAAGCCAAATGAAGTACATTTATAAGATGAGTATAACTTCTAAATTAAAGTGGGTTTTAAAATTGTGACGTTTTAAAACCCTAAGTCTAGAAACAATCAATTGTTTCAAAGAGTTAAAGAAATAACAAATAATATAATTCAGACTATTTCGAATATAGTCATATTTTAAAACAAGAAATGTTTAGAAGATTTTTAAGGGATTTGTTTTGAAATTAAAACCAAGGGTGGCTTAAAAATTTAAAAGTAGCCTGGTGTGTAAAGGAAATAAATATGAAATTAACTCTAAGATTGAGTTTTGAATTTTCTTTGGAATGTGGTATGATGTGAAACCCAAAGTAAAGCAAATTTTAAACTTAAGTGGAAAGGTTATTAATTTGAAGGTTTAAAATTTGAATGGGAATTGGGATTAAATTCAAGCAGGAATTGAAATAATTTGAAATTGAAGCGGATTCAATTTGAAATTAGTCCAAATTTATTTGAATAATTTGGAACTGTAAATAAAGTTGAATAAGTAAGAATCAAATGGAATTTGATTTGAAGTTGGGAAAGAAATTAAGAATTAATTCGACTTGAATTGGGAATAAATCAAGTCCAATGGAATTTGGAGTTATTTGAATTGGAATTGGGTCAATTTAAATGGAAATTTAAATTAAATAGATGGAAAAGTGAACAGTTTTGACTCTAGACTATTTTAAATAAATGGTTTTAGTGTAAACTTATTTTTCTAAGCTATTTAATATATACAACCTTTCTTTCTTAAAGCCAAATTATTTTATACTTGTTTTACAATTTTTTTTGGAGCTATTTAACCATTTTTCAACTGTTTTCTAAACTAATTACTATTTTGCAACTATGTTACACATTAATTACTATTTTACAACTATTATGCAATTATCTAAAATTTCTGAAACTATTTAGCTATTTCTCAACTATTTTACAATTACGTAACTATTTTACAGCTATTTTGTAAACTAATAATTATTTTTCAACTACTTATCCATTTTTAAAATTTTCAAGCTATTTTCTAAATATAAACTGGTCGGAGTTCAAACTGTTATTAATTAAATACCCAACCGAGATAAGAATTGAAGTGATAATTCAATGGAATTGAAGCGATTGTAAGTAAATACGTAGGATGTACGTATATTATTCTATTCGCATAGTGATTTGATCCAGATTCGAGCATAGAATTTCGAAACGATTATATTGATCCGAGTTGGGATTTTTCACTCGATTTTTGACGGCGAACCTGGATATGGAATTGTTGATTGGTTCTGGATATTCTCTATTATAGTTATAGCTATGCAAGGAGAATGACAGTTTCTAATCAAGAAACCAGATCTGTGTCCGCACTAGAAAGTCGGATGGACGATACTAGTTCGAAAGTGAAATTGTGTGATCGAGCGAGCGATCAGATTAGTATAGCGTACGGATGATAAGTGTACATCGTACGGATTTTAGTGAAATTGATAATGAAAAGAGAAATCAAATTGGAATATTTGATTTTGAATAAACAAAGTTATATATCTTTGTTATATAAGATAAATCCCCCCTTGTTAAATCTATTGCCAGAAGAAAAGGATTTTTGAAGGTGTTTGAAGTATAAAAGGATTTTTATACAAGTTTGAAAGGATCCAAAGTTTTTAAAATTATATATATCTGAATATATATATAAAGGATCTTATGAGGATTTTGGAAACCTTTGGATTTGGAAAGGCTTTTGATTTTTGGGTCAAATCAATATTAAAATTTGGAAAGCCTAGTTTAAGAATTATCGATTTTGGGATAATCGATTTTGTGTAAAGGAGCTTTGTATGATATCATACTAGGTGTATGATTTGAAAGGTACTATATATGTATAGTATAAGGTGTTTTGATGATGGCTCTGGGGAAAAAGGCGCTCCCTTGAAATAAACTTCTCAGGAGTACCACCGGGTGGTGCTGCCTTGAGCCCCAAGGAGGGGTTCTAAAGTTGATCCTGTGAGGAGTCCGGACAAAACTAGTTCCTGGGGATTATGAGTAGTGTGTACCATAGCGAAAGTCGTGTGTGCCTCTAAGAGTCAACAATCTACGTTTGATTTTATATCGGTAGTCTGCGGCTTATGATAACATAGCGAAAGTCGTGTGTGCCGCTGAGAGCCAACAGTCTGCGTTTGATTTTATATTGGTAGACTGCGACCTATGTAGGAGTGGAGAAGTTTCATTTTGACAGCGAAAATCGTGTGTGCCGCTGAGAGCCAACAGTTACATGGACTTTTGTTGTGATGGCAACGTAACCCTGGAATCTAACTGCGATCTGTTGTGGATTCCTTGGCATAATCGAGGGCGCGGAGTGCCCACAGTTACATGGACTTTTGCTGCGATGGCAACGTAACCCTGGAATGTAACTGCGACCATGGATGGGAGTGATGATCTCCAAAGCATTCTCACCAAAGATCCTGTATTTTCAAAATCTGTTTTCTATATTTTCAATAAAATTATTTTCCAACTATTTTCACTAGGTGTTGAAAACGGGTTTACCAAGTACTTATAGATTTTCAGTCCTACGCCTGATCAACGTATGACTGAATTTCTGTGAGAACAAGGATGGACTGGTTGAGACATCGAGTTATAAAAAGTATTTTTATAAAGAGTTATTTTAATAGTATTATGTGAATTTAAAAGCATTTTTAAATTTTTTAAAATAAAGGTGTTGGATTTTTGGAAAATGAAAGAAAAACCAAAACTGGAAATATGAAAAACAAAATTTGAACTCAGGAAAATTTAATGAAATGATTTTTGTAATAAAATCGAATATTGATTTAAAAATTGGAAGTAAGCTAATTAGCTAAATAATTGTTTGATTGAGTATGTTAATAAAATTTAACTTGGGTAAATAAATGGATTGTAAATTAATAATGGAGTTTGGAAATGAATTCGAATTGTAAATAGAATTCGACTTGGATTTGATAATGAATTAAATAAGTGGAGATGCTATAAAAATAGAAATAAAAATAGAGTTGGATCAATTAGTGATGGTTTGAATTACAAATAAAATTCAAGTGTGATATGAATAATATTTAACGAAAGTTGCAAGTAAATTGGATATAAGAGAAGTGTTGTCGTATGAAATTTATTTATAATAGACATGGTTTGAATTGCAAACAAAACCCCGATAGGTAGAATAAATTGAAAATGGCCTTGTAATTAGTTAGATGAGTCGTGAATGAATTGAATTTGGGAATTCAATTTATAATGACTAATCAAATGAATTTGTAGATTGAAATGAGATTTGATTGAAATAAAATCAAGTTAAGGTGAAAAGAAAATTTATTTGCAAATGATGTGAGCTTTACTTATGAAGTTGAAATAATTTGAAGAAAGTAAATTAACTTAAGTTTAATATTAATAGAAGTTTGGCTTCGAGCAAAAGTGAAAGATTATAAAAGTCTGGGTTAAATTAATTTGGAAATGGTTATTAATTTATAAGTTTGAATGTGCCAAGCTTAATAAATTGTTTTGAATGAATCCAATGCGGAGATGAAATGAAATGCAATGTATGGTTGGTAAATAAATTAGAAATGAAATGGAATTAAATATAAAATGAGTTGAAATCAGTTTGAAGTAGTTATAAACTAAGATAGATACTCTATTAAGCGAGTATAACCGAATTTACATATAAATAGTTGTCGTTTGACGTAAACAAAAGCAATTAAAAATCTATGAATTGATAGGGATTAAATAAATTGGTTCTAGAATTAATTGAAGTGAATATGTGCTTGTTTGGATTAAAAATCAATTGAATGTAAGAAATTGAGTTGCAAACCATTAAAATTGAATGAAATGGCTTATGAATTGGTTGAAAGCAGTTGAATTAGCTTAAAGTTATATAAATCGCTTATGGAAAGCGTTTGGTGCTTGTTGTTTATGTAATGCTTGTGTTTAGCTGTTGAAAGTAAATGAAATGCTAATAAATTTTCTATATTTGGCACTTACATATTTAAATTGAGTAAGTACAGGTACCGGGAAGCCGTTTGGCTGGATTTGGTTGCACTAATTGCTAAAATAAATAAGCCGCTTGCTTAAAATGCTAAATAAAGGTACGCCTACGCAATAAAAATATGAAATATGAACTGTTTTTGTTTTTTCCGACCGGGTGGGTCGATGTATAAATATTTATATCTCTTATCAAATTGCAAAAGCTCCTTCGTACAAAGGAGACTTTGCTAAAATTTTCGAAAATTTTGGGAGTTAGAAAATTTTTGAGAATTTTTTTTGTAACAACAAAACGATTTAAATACGAAACTAAAATAAATTAATGGATGAAAATAATTTAAATACTGATATGAATCAGTTATAAATGGAAGAAAAAAAATTTAATATTCAGAAATTGAAAATACATTGAATTCATATGAAAATGGAAAAAACTAATTTGAATAGAAATAGATATGAAAACTTCTGTAAGGAAATGTATGTAAAGATTTGAAAAGGGTATGATTGGATATTATTGCTAGGAAAGTTATGCAGGTATTATAAAGAGAAAAAGAAAATTGGATTTGATATCAGAAGATAAATTTAAATTGCCCGACTAAAAGGTACGTATTTAAATTTATGTAGGAAATTGGATTGGGTTTTTGATCTAGCCCCTTGGCTTTTGTTTTCTTTTGGAATTTGGGAGCCCATAGAGGCATTTGTAGTTGTACCGAGCTAGCCGCGCAAAGGAGACGCTGACAAAAATTTTCGAAAATTTAGAGAGTTAGAAAATTTTTGAGAAAATTTTGATAATTCAAAATTTCGTTTTAAATTGAAATTTGAACAAGTGGAGTAAATAACGTTGTTGGAAACTATAGAAGGTTTTGGAAAGTTAGTAAGAATGATAAGGGGTCTTTTATAAAAGATAGTTGGTAAGATGTAAAACTGTTGGTTTTGAGGGAAAAGTAAACGGGTATTGGACCATTCTTCCTAACTAGTAATTTCGGGGACGAAATTCTTTTAAGGGGGGAGGAATGTGACGACCCGGAATTCCTAACAATTTAAATTAGAATATTTAATTGATTTTAAATATTTAAAGGTTAATTTTAACTTGAATTTCAAATATTAATATTTACTTGATAATTAAATTATTGAATTATATAATTCGAAATTGGGTAAGGTGTTGAATATGGAATTTTAAGCCTGTTAAAAATAATTTGAAGGCTTATAAAATTTATAATGATGATACTGAAGATAACAGAATGGTTGAAATTTAATTTAAAGGTGATTTGTTTAGTTTTAATAATATATCGTTTAAATCGATATTTAAAAATAGCCTTCCGAGACACAGTCTCAGAATTCTACGAAACCAGTTCCATTGGATCTGTAATAGTTAGTATTATCGGATTTCAATTTTCGTAGCGTTTGGATTTACCGTTTGCTCGTACGGGTGAGAAACGCGTCGAAATTAAAACCGATAATTTAATATTTTAAATCGATTTAATAAGCTAACTTCCACATACGATCAAATTAGATTCTGAAACACGTTCCATTGTGTTCAAAATACGGGTAAAACCCTATAATCACCTAGCGGCATTCCTTAAGAGGAGTTTAAAATTTTAAGTGGCAATTAACGGGACGTTTTGAAAGTTTTATAATATAATAAAATTTGAAGTACATTAGCCAATGATATTTTTTTCAACAATCGTGCTCACGAAGCTTCCCCAAATCTATATCTTATCTTCGTCTCCCTCAAGTTCCTGACCGTAATCAAACTAACGAGAAAGAAAAAAAAATAAAGAAAAAGGGGGCCGAACTTCCTTCTTCCTGTACATCAATATTTTCGAAATCCATTCTCAGATGAAAACCGCAAAACAATCTTTCCTTCCTTTTGTAACTCACCCTCCATTCCTTAGTCTTAAATCGTGAATTCCAGTTCCCGATTAAAAAAAAAAGAGAAAGAGGGAGGCGAGCATTTTGCTAGCAAGCTCGGCGGCGGCTGTAATGGCGGCAGTGGTGGTGAGCCTGGGCATTTGGCTAGAGACTGCAGTGGGGGCGGCGACGACGTTCTAAGGGAGGGAGACACAGCGACGTCTAGCACGTAAGTCAGGCATTCACGTTTGGCTCGGTGGTTCTCGATGCGAGTTTCGAATATTGGCTGTTGAATGGGGCGGAGGGTTTGAGATCTGGAGCTCGAGTCGGCAACGCAAGTTTGGTTGGGCGCAGCGGTAGGCAGGGAGGCTCATCGGTCGAGGCTTGGGTCTGTCTCTCTTTTCTTCAGTGAACGTATATGTTGTTTTTATTTAAATTCTATATATATGTAGGCTAGAAAATAAGCAGAAAACAGAAAAGAGTATTTGACAGTAAAACAATTCTGTTTATATTTACATATATATACTTCCATACAAATAAATTAGGTAATTACTAAGTTTAATGGATTGGATGACAACATATTACTTTTAAATTTGGGATTTTGACAAAGTCTTGATTTGGAAAAAAATATATATAATATTTAGAGTTTGATTCTGGAAACTTATATAAATGATTCATGTAAAGGGAGGGGTTTTCAAAAGAGAAATTTAATTGGTCAAAACACTTTAAAAAATTTTAAGTTAATATTTATTCGAACAAATTAGTTAAATTTAATTAATAAGTGATAACGTACTGTTCGAGTACTTCAAATATTAATAATATGTAAAATGTTTTACAAGGTCAATAATCAAGGAATCAAGCTGTTGGATCAGATTGCAAAATTTAAGGGGGCAAAGGTGAGTAAATCTCACTCTGTTGGATTTTTTTAAATAAATGGATTGAATGGTTGAATTGATTGAATGTGCACTGTCGATGATTAGACTTTGATTTTGGTTGGTTCTCGAGTTAACTGTGGTTTGACTCGAAGTATTTGGGTTTTAAATTGTTTTGGACTTAAATCATAAATAAGAAAATGTTTTATCTTATAGTTAACAAGGGCTTAATGATTTGCGATTCATTTAATTAGTAGGGTAATTAAAATGGATAATTAATTAATGATTTCGGTTAATTAATTGAGTAATTAAGGGTTTGAATTAATTAATAAATTAAGTTTTAAGTTAATTAATTAAGTCTATGTAATTTAGAATAATCCTTGGATGGTTTAATAAATAATTACTTATTAAAATAAATAAAATATAATGACTTTGTGAAATTAATCAAGATATTAATTAAAATAGTTAATTAAGGAATAATTAATTTATTTAATGGAGTAAATAAAAGGGTAAATAATTACAGGTTGAGATTGATCGAGAATGATTAATATCGTGGTTGAATTAAAGTAATTGATTTAGATTAGAACAAATTAAAATATAATTGGAAATCATTAATTTATATAATCATTGATGTAATTAAAAATTGATTAATTAAGATTAAATCAATTCAATAAATAAAGATTTATGAGAAATTAATTGCTACAAGTAATTAAGAATTAATGTAATTAATATATATAATTAATTTATGAAGTAATTAGTTAATTTATGAAGTAATTAAGATTACTTATTGATTTGGTTAAGAATAATTAATATCGTGAAATTAATTAAAGATAATTACTTGAATGTAACTAAAATATATATATTCAATCGAGGGTGATTAATTAAGACGAATAATGAAGGGTTGACTAATTAATTGATTTGAAATCAATTAATGTTAACTGAAGGAATCAAAGTGATTGAGGTTAGAAATTCAGTTTGAATCAATTGAATTAATTTGGAAGTGATCAACTTTTCTTATGGATGATTGAATGGTATTGGATGCTTTGAATGAGTTGATATTTCTGATATGAAATGTTGTGTATTTCATTTGAATAACTTGAGTTAGGATGACATGAGACTCGAAGAAACCGGGGTCGGGTATTGGAAAATACCCAAAACCACTTCGAATTTCTTATAAATTGTTATGAGAAATTGATAGGTTGGAATGAATGGATTTAAATGAATCGGATTATTTAATCTAAATTTTGGCACTTAGAAAACTTATTTTGAAAATAAGTTATGTCTATAACAAATTGTGACTTTGTAAATTGATTTGAGTTACCAGGGTTCTATAAGTTGTATGCTTTGTATTCCATGTTGGATGGATTTACTCACGCTGGTTTCCACCCTAACCCGGGTGTTACTTTGGTGTAATGCTCGGGTCAGACCGAATATTGCAGATTTTCAGGTAGGGACGTTCTGGAGCCCAGGAGTCGAGCTGGATGGCATGAACGTGTAGAGTATTTCCGCTGTAGTATAATATTGTAAATCTGAGACATGTTGATTTGTATATGTCCAGTGTTGAATATATGTGTAACTCTGATGTATTTAAATGTAATCGACAGATATAGTATTCTTCTGTAAACTGTTGTTGTTTATTATTATATTTTATCTGTTGCGAATGTGAGATGTTCAGTATTTCTGTTCTTCTTCTTCTATCTCTTTCTTCTCTTTCATAACTATTTGGAATTTTCGGGTTCGAAAAATTCGGGTCGTTACAAAAATGATCAATAAAAATAGTTATGTAGTTAATTCATTTAAACCACATTCACCTTAATTAAAAATAGTTAACTATTGTTGTGTACTAGATTGATATTTCTGTTATGACACTATGTGATGTGAATTGCCTTGTGCTAAACTGTGATTTGTGATTTGTTTCTGTGTATATGTGATAACCCTTTTTTTCCCGTAAAACGGCATTTAAACTTCGATGCGACAGGGAGTCGGATTCCAGTTTGTTATCCGAAACCCACATCGAACCCCGAATGTGAATCTTTGTGATTGATATATCCACGTGTTTCAAAATTAAACGCTCACTATTCGGTTTAGCCGGGAGAGGACCTTTGTGTCATATAACCCCTTCCAAATAGCGATACGTCGAAATTAATAGTGTTTGAAGACCGGTGTTAAAGACCGGGTGTCTACGAAGATGATAAGATAACCTATCGATTATCTCTGCACCGAGTAGCTATGGTATAGAGATTCCCTAAGTGATGGGAAGTCCAATCGGAATTGTGGATACCCGGATTTGCAAGGGCTTCTTTCTTTATTGAACGAAGTGCCTTCGGTTCTGTTCGAACCCGAAACAGACTTGTCTGATTGTATGTCTGACATTACACTTTGAGATATAAAGCAGATTTCTTTCAAATACATATCTATTGGTGGCGGAGAATTTATTCTCTTAGCTTAACATCCTTCTTTGAGACGTACGAGCTCAGAGGTTATGTAATTGAAGGTTATCATCGATATACTCCTAATGTGGTAGTGTGGCATGCTAAGTGCTGCTGTGTGTTGATGATCATTTGTGATCAAAGCATGGCTTTCGTGTAAAGCGTAGCTTTGTGGATGAGACCTCATCGGACCTCAAACCCCGGAAATGGTTGAAACAGGAAAGATGCGGCAAGGTTATGAGGGTCGCGCCCTTTAGGGTATGTCATTTCCCTCTGGAAAAAGGTAGTATCATGGTATGGAGCCCAGATATTTACCTATGTGGTTGCTTCAATCTCATTTACTGCGTGGTTATTGCTTTGTGATGGAGGGCCCTCGGATAAAGGTCGCAAATGACCGGGAGGTGGCATACTCGAGTAGTTGTTAACTAGTTACAGAGGTAACCCGATCTTGTGTTGGCAGAGAGTCGGGTAGGTTCTCGGGACGTCCCGCCACAGGCGTACCCATGTGGCAGTAGGAAGTTCCTTAGCCTGACCATTCGTTGGAAATCCAAAGAAACAATACGAGCCCTGTACGATTTTAGTTGTATAACTTCCATGCAGCGTGGCGGTAACCTGCCACAAAACATGGTAGCTATAGTAGGCATACGACGAAATGTGGTATGCTGGCTAAGATTAATATTATATTTTTGAAATGTTTTCACACTATGCATTAGTAATAATATCAAAGAATTTTTCTCGTATCAAGCATATTTGACTATCATAAGAAGAAATCTCATCCAATTCTGCGATTGCATTGTGTGTGTGGCGGGAGGTCTTATGGTAGTTTCATTTTCCAAAAGCATACCGGATTTTCCTTTATAAATCTAGTTTATTTAAAAGCAACTGTTTTTGTTTACTCATACCAGTCCCATGACTGACCCAGAGTTTATTGTTTCTTTTCTAAACTCTGGGTGTCCATAATTTCCACACGGCCAGCCTAGTAGCAGGTTTCCATGTTCCGGTGTTAGCAACATTTTGGAAGCTCTTACCTTGGAGATATTTTAGAAGCTTTTGGGATCTCAGGTGCTTAGTTTTTGGAAGTTCGCTATCGCTTCATTTCTTTGAAGACTTTTTGGATATATGATAACTTGTTGTACTATTATGATGTTTTATTTGGAGTGGTGATATATGTATAAAAATACTCTGATGTAGAAATGGATACTATTCTGATGTTATATCTATGATGTAATGCATGATATTCATTCTGTTTTCTGCTGTTTTATATACATCTAATGTTGTTATAAGCTCCTCCGACTGGAGTTCGATGTTTGAATTTTCGATAGTTGAATACAAGTGAGGTATTTAGTGTCAATTTTCTAACATTGAATTTCGGATCGTGACAAAGTGGTATCAGAGCGAGGTTGAGTAAGAACTTTAGCTACGGAGTATAACACATTAGATGACTCATTAGAGATAGGGTGAAGTATACCCTAGAATGAGTATAATTGAGACCGAAACCCCAAAATTTCTTAGTCTATTTTCTTTTTACTGCTGATATTCCTAAGATATTTCGTCCGTATATCTAAACCAATTTTCTTACTAATTACAGATAGTAAGCGGACGAAGAGGAAGAGCTGAGGGGCGAGGAAATGCCACAGCACCTAGTCAAGTTCCCCCAATAGCAGTAGCAGCAATACCTATTCAGCAGCAGCTGAATCTGGCTGATTTATATAAGAATTTCTCAAGGCTTGGTGGTAAGCCGTTCACCGGCAAGGAGTCGATTGTAGAGGCTCAAGCATGGATCAGATCATGTGAGAAAATCTTTAGAGGGCTAAAGTTGCAAGACGATTAGAAGCGACTCATTGCTACTTGGCAACTTCAAGGGGAAGCCTTAGCCTGGTGGGAGACAGTCACTGTAGATAAGCCAGAAGACGAGTTTACTTGGGAGAAATTCAAAGAAGTATTTGAGAAGCGCTATCTGCCATCAGCTGGGATTTCTCGAATGTACCAGGAATTTATGGACTTAAATCAGGGAAGTTCGTCATTCGAGGAGTATCTAAATAAATTCAATGAATTTTTTCGTTTTGGTCCAGAATTGGCGAATACACCTTTAAAGAAAAATAAAAGGTTCATTCGTGGGATGAATAAAAAGTTCCATGAAATAATGACCGGCCACGTCAAAGAATCCTTTTCAGATTTAGTTGATATGGGATACAGATATGCTACACTCGATATGCAAGAAGCCCCGGTGGAGAAGGGAAATTCGGGCAGTCATAATTGGAAGAAAAGGAAATTTGAAGGCAAAAAACCATGGCAGGGTAAGGAGAAAAAGAAGAGCAACCAGAGAAGCACAACAGAGAATGTCACTTGCTATAATTGCTTAGAGAAGGGCCATTATTCTAGCAGATCTGCGAAGCCTAAGAGACAAGTCAATCAATCCGTTCAAGCGAAGCCCAGCAAATGTTATTATTGTCAGAAAGTGGGACACGAGGTTAAAGACTGTCCAACCATGAAGCAAGCTCAGACAGCAAAGGTGTACACAGTAAAAGACCAACCTGCATCTTCTAAAGCAGAAAAACGGAAAAGGAGTTCTGGAAGGTAATCTTACTATTTATGATAGCATTGTTAGAGTTTTATTTGATACGGGCGCTACACATAGTTTTATCTCTCAGCAAGCTATAAATGAATTAAATCTTGAACCCAATTTTGTTGATGAGCCTATATGCGTAAAGAATCCAGTTGGAAGCCCCGTGAACCTTTGTCTTCGATGTAGAGACGTTCCTATTTCATATTCTTGTTACCAATTTCCTATCAGTCTCTTTGTTCTTGATTTTAACGAGTCTGAAGTCTTACTCGGAATGGATTGGCTACCTAAATATGAAGCCAAATTGGATTGTAACAATCAATTGATTTCAATCAAAACCGGATTTGGAGATTTCATCGAGATTTCTTGTGAGGACCCTAGTCCTAAAAGAGAAGGGTTGATGTATAATTTGGGTTATCCCGAACCCAATCTGGAGTCTATACCAATTGTTAGAGATTTTTCGGACGTGTTTAAAGAGGTGAAATCCTTACCTCCACATCGGGAAATAGAATTCCGAATTGACATAGTACCCAATGTTCGTCCTGTCGTCCACGCAAGTCGCAGGATGGCGCCCAGGGAAAAGTTTGAATTAGTTCGCAAACTAGGGATTTACTAGAAAAAGGGTTAATTCGACCTAGTGTTTCTGAATGAGGTTCAACAATTGTGTTTGTTGCTAAATCGGACGGATCTTTGAGATTGTGTGTAGACTACCGCGATCTCAATAAGCTGACTCTCAAGAATAAATTTCCACTACCTAGAATTGATGATCTGTTTGATCAATTGCACGACGCTCGTTTCTTTTCGAAGATGGATCTAGCCCAGGGATTCCATCAACTACGAATCGCCAAAGATTGTGTCCATTTGACTCCTTTCAGGGGTCCTAATATGTTCTACGAATGGTTAGTCATGACTTTCGGGCTAACTAATGCTCCAGCATACTTGCAGATCTTATGACTCATGTGTTCCGAGAAGTATTGAATAAATTTGTGCTCGTATTTATTGATGATATTTTGGTCTATTCCAAGACGGAAGAGGAGCATGCCGAGCACCTTAGAATCGTTTTGGAGATATTGAGGAGAAATATTCTATTCGCAAAATTTTCCAAATGCCACTTTTGGGTCAAAGAAGTTAAATTTCTCAGCCATATTGTTAATGAAGATGGAATTTCTGTTGATCCTAGCAAAATTTTCGCTATTCTTGATTGGAGGAAACCCACTACCCCAAAAGAAGTTCGAAGCTTTTTGGGTTTAGCAGGTTATTATCGGAAGTTTGTTCAGGACTTTTCTAAGATAGATAGTCCGTTGACTATGCTAACAATGAAGGATGTAAAATTCAATTGGACTTCGAAATGTAATGAAGCTTTTCAGGAGTTGAAGAAGAGATTAACCACCTCTTCTGTTCTCGTTATTATCAATGGGAACCAGAGTCTATCTGTTTATATCGATGCTTGCAGTGATATTCTGGGTGCGGTATTAATGCAGAATGGGAAGGTAATTGCCTACGCGAGTAGACAATTACGTCCTCATGAAAGAAAGTACCCAACCCATGATTTGGAACTCTTAGATGTTATCTTCGCTTTGAAAATACGGCGACATTATCTTCTGGGTAAGAATCTTTTCAGCTTTCTTAACAATTTACGAATTTAACTTTGCTTAATAAATATACCTAATGGACTCTCTTTCTTTAGGTGAAAAATTTGAATTATTCACCGACCATAAGTCTTTGAAATATCTCTTCACCCAGAAGGATCTAAATCTGCGACAACAATGTTGGTTGGAATTTCTGACATCTTATGACCTAGATATTCAATATACACCCGGAAAAGCCAATGTAGTAGCCGACGCTTTAAGTAGGAGGCATGTTGTTCTTGCATTTCTTGTTGTTACTCCTACTCTCCTTGAAAAGATCGCCAGCAAGCAAAAAGAAGACCAATTCCTTCGTGGAATTTGTAAAAGAATTCATCACGGTGAAGATTCTAGTTTTGTGATTGATGATAATGGAGTTATAAGGATGAAAGGCAAGATTTGTGTCCCAGACATCCCTGATCTAAAACGTGAAGTTTTAGATGAATGTCACAAATCTAAGTTTAGCATCCATCCAGGAGTTAATAAGATGTATCGTGATATCAAAAGAACTTTCTGGCGGAAGACAATGAAAAGGGACATATCTATATATGTGAGTCGTTGTGCTACTTCCCAACAAATCAAAAGCGATCAAAAGAAAATGGCAGGTTCACTTCAGCCTTTAAAGGTACCCAAGTGGAAATGGCACCAAGTATCGATGAATTTCATCGATGGGTTGCCTTGTACTCGGAAAGGCAATGAAGCAATTTGGGTTATTGTAGACCGTCTGACTAAGACTGCCCATTTTTTGCTAGTGAAGTCTACCCGCACGACTGCAAGTCTAGCCGAGTTATATGTGAAATAAATTGTTCATCTCCACGGTATTCCTAGCAGTATACTGAGTGATCGTGACCCGATACTCACTAGTAGATTTTGGGAGGCATTTCAAGACGCATTGGGAACAAAACTGAATTTCAGCACTGCTTATCACCCACAATCTGATGGACAGACTGAGAGGATTAACCGAATCTTAGAAGACCTATTGTGTGCTTGTATATTTGATTTTGGTGGCTCTTGGGAGGACCATTTACATTTGGTCGAATTCTCATATAACAATAGCTATCAGGCCAGTATAGAGATGGCTCCTTCTGAAGCTTTATATGGTCGTCCGTGTCGATCACCGGCATGTTGCATTGAGGCTGGTGATAGACTCATCCTTGGACCGGATATAATTAAAGAAGCCACAAAAAAGTTGATTTTATACGGAAGAAATTGAAAACAGCTCAGAGTCATCAAAAGAGTTATTATGATCGCAGGAGAAGGGATTTGGAATTCCAAATTGGAGACTCTGTTTTTCTCAAAGTATCTCCAATACGAGGAGTGTTAAGGTTCGGGAAGACCGGTAAGCTGGCACCATGGTATATTGGTCCTTTTCCTATTCTGGAGAGGATCGGTCCTTTAGCCTATTGAGTGCAGGTACCTAGCTAGTTGTCTGGCGTGCATGATGTGTTCCATATTTCTAATCTTCGAAAGTATGTGCACGATCCAGATAGTATTATTGAAGAAGCTACTCAGCAGGATCTCGAAATCACTCCCAATTTAACAGTTAAAAGAGAACCGATAAAGATTGTAGATCGTGATGAAAAGCGATTGAGAAACAAAGTTGTGAAACTGGATAAAGTTCAGTGGAGTGGCAATCCAAAGGACTGCACTTGGGAAACCAAAGATAATATGCAGAAATCATATCCCAATTGCAGAGTGGATATCTCGGCTTAAACTGGTAAGCCATTTCCTTATTTTTTCTGAATTCGTATATTCTTTGTTTGCTTTTCTCTCTTTTTCAAATTTCGAGGACGAAATTTTCTTAAGGGGGGTATTTGTAACATCCCAAAATTTTTAATTTAAATTTGGTGACTTATTTGAACTTTTGAAATTTAATTTGAAAAGTTTCAAAAGAAATAAAATATTATTAATATTAAATACTACAAGGATATATGGATATAAATAAAATATTTGGTAGTTTAAGCTTTATATAAATATATATAACAAACAAGAATTTGTGTTAAACCATGAAATAAAATATATGTGATAAATTAAATGTTGATAGTTGAACTTTAAATAGAAATAAAATTCAAGATTTATGTTTGTGATAAGATTCTTTGGTTGTAAAATGACATATGAAATACATAGAAGTTTGCATGTGAATTATATATACCAGGAAACAATAAAACAAAAATGTATGCAAGAAAAAAAATCGACAAACAAAACAAAATTGTACTTTAAAAAAAATCAAATAGGATTATAAGTTAACTTAGATGGAAACATGAGCATTAAATGCTTTCTTCTCAGCACAAAAAAATAAGTCAATTTGAAATGTCGAAAGATCATTTCAGCCTCCAATTACGAAGAAATATCTCTGGTCAATGAAAATTCTGACCAAAGGAAAATCTTGCACTAGAAACCTGTTTCTCTTTGTATATATCTACATCTATACCTATTCATTCAAAATAAAAACATAGCAAATCCAGGAAGAAAGAAAATAAAAATAAAACATCACTATATTTTCAACTCAAGGTCATTCAACAAAACAAAACAGAAAAAAGTTTAAAGGCAGATCATCTGCAGGGTTTCAAAACAAAAGGGAATTCTCTGTTTTAAAGAAAATTTCAAGTGAGTAAACCTGTTACTTTAAAACTGGAATCTGGGTATTTAGTTCATGAACTTTGTGCTTTGCTGTATATTGGAAAAAGATTTGTTCTGTATGTTTCTGTGATACTGAAAATGTTATATAACTTGTTCTACAATATTTCTGGTTAAAGAGTAAAGAAAAGTAGAATTTTTTAGTACATCTTCCCACAAACATTATAAGTTTAGGATTCTAAACAAAATAAGTTAGTTTGAATTTAAACCATGACCCAGAAATGGTTTTAAGCTTGAAAATGAAACACTTGACTTTGTAAACTTGGTTTACAGTAAAAGGAAGAAATCATATGATGAATTCAAGTATTTTAAATCGTTGATTTGATTATATAATTTGAATGAACATACAACGATATGATTTTTAAAATTAATATGATGATTTTTAATTGAGTATTCCAAGAGCAGTTCACGGTTGAACAAAATCTGTTCTTTTTCCATTTTCTGATGATCGGTCAAATATTGGTTGATGAAAATTGGTTTGAAGCTGGTGTGTTGATCAACGATTTCAGGAAAATTATCAAATAATATTTCTATTGCGTAAATTGGTGGGTCGAAGTGGATTTAGGGTTATGTTTGAAATTTTGCAGCGGGTTGGAAATGTGGTGATTTCGTCACCATGGAGTGATCGAGTTGCTCGAGATTTAGGGGGATGTTAGTGCAGGGGGTTGACGTGATACGGCCGAAGTTGTGGCGTCTCTGGTCATTGGCGGCGAGGCGTTTTTGGTTGGTTGGGTCGATTGCAGTTTTTTGACCAAACTGCTAATTTTTGATTTCGAGTTGATAACTTCGAATCGAAGTTTGATTTCGAGTGTTTGTAAGTTTCATGACTTGCCGATGGTCGTGGGTTCGCCGGAGCCGCGGCGCGACGCCGTGCACGTGTACGGCGTGGGGGTTGTGTCAGCGTTGGTCGTTGTTGAGAAATCTCGAGTTGTTACTCGGGAAAACTAGGTGATTTCTTCGGGTTGGAGCACGATTACTCGAGCCTAGAATGGTTACTAAGTTTAAAACTTAAGTTAAAAGAAAAAAAAGGGGAAAGAAGGAATACGTGAGAAACAAGGGTGACTCGGGGAAACGTGAGGGAAAACTCCAGTAACACTCGAGTAAAAAAACTAAGGATGCTCGGGTTTTGTTCAAGTATAGGTTAAGCCCAATAAATTTCAAGCTAAGGATGTTTAACAATTTTAAGTATCTAATGTTTGACTATTTTAAGCTAAGAGATTATTTCAAGTTTTAATTAATTGAGTGAATACGTAAGAATGTTTTTAAAACTTAACTAATATTTTAAGTTAAGTATTAAACTTAATTACCATTAAAGTTTTCAAGTTAGTAATAAATTGATTTCAAAGTTCAAGGGAAATTTTTAAATGTTAATTAAGGTAAATAATTTTTATTAACTAATTGTTTTGAAAAGTAATTAAATTTATAATAATAATTTCAGATTGGTTAATTAATAATTAAGCGTTTAAATTAATTTGTAAATTAAGAATTGTTAATTAGATAATTTAAGTTGATTAATTATAATTGGCAGTTAATTAAAATAATTAATTAAGAAATAATTAATCAAGTTAATTAAGATTTGATTAATTTATCAAAATTTAATCAATGATTTAAAATGATCAATAAAAATAGTTATGTAGTTAATTCATTTAAACCACGTTCACCTTAATTAAAAATAATTAACTATTGTTGTGTACTAGATTGATATTTCTGTTATGACACTATGTGATGTGGTTTTCCTTGTGCTGAACTGTGATTTGTGATTTGTTTCTGTGTATATGTGAAAACCCTTTTTTGCCCGTAAAACGACATTTAAACTTCGGTGCGGAAGGGAGTCGGATTCCAGTTGGTTATCCGAAACCCACATCGCACCCTGAATGTGAATCTTTGTGATTGATATATCCACGTGTTTCAAAATTAAACGCTCACTATTCGGTTTAGCCGGGAGAGGACCTTTGTGTCATATAACCCATTCCGCTAGTGATACATCAAAATTAATAGCGTTTGAAGGCCGGTGTTAATGACCGCGTGTCTTTGAAAACGATAAGATAACCTATCGGTTGTCTCTACACCGAGTAGCTACGGTATAGAGATTCCCTAATTGATGGGAAGTCCAATCGGGATTGTGGATACCCGGATTTGCAAGGGCTTCTTTCTTTATTGAACGAAGTGCCTTCGGTTCTGTTCGAACCCGGAACAGACTTGTATGGTTTTATCTCTGACATTACACTTTGAGATATAAAGAAGATTTTTTCAAATACATATCTATTGGTGGCGGAGAATTTATTCTCTTAGCTTAACACCCTTCTCTGAGACGTACGAGCTCAGAGGTTATGTAATTGAAGGTTATCTGCGATATACTTCCAATGTGGTAGTGTGGCATGCTAAGTGCTGCTGTGTGTTGATGATCATTTGTTGATCATTTGTGATCAAAGCATGGCTTTCGTGTAAAGCGTAGCTTTGTGGACAAGACCTCATCGGACCTCACGCCCCAGAAATGGTCGAAACAGGAAAGATGCAGCAAGGTTATGAGGGTCGCGCCCTTTAAGCTATGTCATTTCCTTCTGGAAAAAGGTAGGATCATGTATTGATCCCAGATATTTAACTATGTGGTTGCTTCAATCTCATTTACTGTGTGGTTGTTGCTTTGTGATGGAGGGCCCCTGAATAAAGGTCGCAAGCGACCGGGAGGTGGCATACTTGAGTAGTAGTTACCTAGTTACAGAGGTAACCCGGCCTTGTGTTGGCAGAGAGCCGGGTAGGTTCTCGGGACGTCCCGCCAGAGGCGTACCCATGTGGCAGTAGGAAGTTCCTTAGCCTGACCATTTGCTGGAAATCCAAAGAAATAATACGAGCCTTGTACGGTTTTAGTTGTATAACCTGCCATGCAGCGTGGCGGTAACCTGCCACAAAACATGGTAGCTATAGTAGGCATATGACGGAATGTGGTATGCTAGCTAAGATTAATATTATATTTTTGAAATGTTTTCACACTATGCACTAGTAATAATATCAAAGAATTTTTCTCGTATCAAGCATATTTGACTATCATAAGAAGAAATCTCTACCAATTCTGCGATTGTATTGTGTGTGTAGCAGGAGGTCTTATGGTAGTTTCATTTTCCAAAAGCATACCGGATTTTCCTTTATAAATCTAGTTTATTCAAAAGCAACTATTTTTATTTAGTCATACCAGTCCCATGACTGACCCGGAGTTTATTGTTTCTTTTCTAAACTCTAGGTGCCCATAATTTCCACATAGGCAACCTAATAGCAGGTTTCCGTGTTCCGGTGTTAGCAGTATTTTGGAAGCTCTTACCTTGGAGATATTTTAGAAGCTTTGGGATCTCAGGTGCTTAGTTTTTGGAAGTTCGTTGTCGCTTCATTTCTTTGAAGACTTTTTGGATATGTGATCACTTGTTGTACTATTATGATGTTTTTTTTGGAGTGGTGATATATGTATAAAAATACTCTAATGTAGAAATGGATACTATTCCGATGTTATATCTGCGATGTAATGCATGATATTCATTCTATTTTCCGCTGTTTTATATACATCTAATGTTGTTATAAGCTCCTCCGACTGGAATTCGATGTTTGAATTTTCGACAGTCGAATACAAGTGAGGTTGAATTTCGGATCGTGACAAATAACATTTAAATAAAATCTCAAATTAAAAATTTACATCAGTATTAATTATTCAATTTCAATTTTTTTAAATTTGAAATATTTATTTAATCACCTTTAATCAAATTCCAATTATCAAGTTATAAAAATCATATCTTTAAAATCTCAAGATTATTAAGTTCAAATCCATTCTTATTAAGTACAGTTCTTAAACAAATTAAATTTCAAATCAATTTCAATTTATCTTTCCAACCTTAATTTATTAAAGTTATTATAGAATCTATTTTCAAAATTTTAATATAAATTTTAAATAAATATTTTAAACACAATATATCTCTTTATTAAATTAAGTTTTATTAAATTAAATTTTATTATATTAATTACGATTAAATTAAATCTTATTTATTAAATATATTTTATTTTATATTAAATATATTTTATTTTATATTAAATATTATTTTATATATTTTAAAAATAATAAAAGTATAAGTAAAATCTTAATATTTACTTTTTTCAAAACTTAACTTCTAAATTTAAAATTTCCAAAACATATAATTTAAGATCTAAATTTTCACATATTAAAATAAATTTTATATATTATATTTTAAAAATCAATTTTTATTAAAACTCATATATTTCCTTTCAAAACTTTGGAAATCGCTTTTCAAAAATAGAGCAACGGTGTTCGTATATAACTTTCTCTCCCATGGTCAAGTAATATGAATATTTATCATTTCAATCCTTAATAATATAATATTTATGGGTATATATCATTTCGACCCGCAATCCCAAAATTTTTAAATCAATAAAATTGCTTAGGTTTATCATTTCAACCCATAACGATTTTTCCTTAATTTATAAAATCGTTTGGGTATGTATCATTTCAACCCATACGGATTTTCAAAACTAACAGGGAACTTGCAGTGTGAGAACAATAAAATAATAATATAAATGACATAGCACATGAATTGAAAATATGATCATAATTAACAATTTAAATATAATATATATATATAACGAGTTATGGTATCATATGTCAATTAATATTGATAAACAATTACAGATAATAACATATCATACTTAACAATTTAAATTACTAACCAATTAAATTTTAACAACAAATTTCAATCGTCATTTCATTGAATATAAATTTATTAAACATAAGAATGCTAGTCATGAGTGACCGCTCACCTTTCGAGGCTAGAGAAACAACGAAAATAAGTAGCAAGCGCATGAAAAAGCGGAGAATGCGACAACTGCTGCTAAAATTCTCCGGACAGTAAGCACAAAACAAAGAAAAGCAACAAGAACATGAATTGATGGATCAATATATATATATATATATATATATATATATATATATATATATAAACTTTTCTTTTTTTAAATAGAAGGGGGCGGGTCTGTTTGGTGGTTGCTGGGCGGATGCAAGGCTGATGGCTGCGATGTGTTGCGAGGAATATGGCGACACAAGGCAACGGGGTCCGAAGGTAGAGTCATATGATTGGCTGATGGGTGGTAGAGGTTTGGGTTGGTTGTCAGGGTGTGGTGGGGTGGTAAGGACGCGAGGCAGGCTGTGAGCGGGGAGCGAGATGGCTGTGGCGAACAGTTGGAGGGCTAGTGGCGATGTTTGGTTACTTGTGTGGGCGAAGGGAGGAAAGTGCTAGGCGTTCGGGCGTGGTAGCTTGTGTTTGGCCGGTGCAAGGCAATGGGATGGAATCGTCCCTTAGGGTAGTAGTGCTGGGAACGGAGGAATCTCGACAGAGGCTGGATGTGATGGCAATGGTGGAAGGGGATGGTCACAGGCTTTAGTGGAGAGGGGTGGTCGCTGTCGAGTTGTGTGAGGAAAATGGTCATCCGCTGTGTGATGGAGGGCAGGGCATGACAGTAGCTATGGTGAGGGTTGAATCGGGTTTTTTGTTGGAAATGGTCGGGTTGAGTGAGGTGGCGGGTGTGGAGCAGATCTGGGAAGCAAGGCGGAGAGCTAATGTGATGCTGAAGTGGTTCAGGTCAGCGGAGGGGAATGGGTAGAAGGCTGCGTACGAAGGGAAGCTGGGTTGGTGGAGGAGCATGTGAGTGACAGAGGCTTGGCTGGTGGGCGAAGCAAAGGCGGATGAGGCAGTGGGTGGTGAGGGAAAGCGGAGGGGTCGGTGAAGGGAAAAATGGATGCGACAAGTCATGGGCTTTGGAAATAAAAAAGGTGATGAACAGATTTGTTTCAGAACAAAAATGTATAAGCTATAGATATTATATTATATTTTCCTTCAGAACTAACAAAAGCAGAGGAGAGAAACATATTGAAATGGAATGAATAGAAAATGGAACGAACCAGAAATTATATTGAATATTGGGAATAGTGAAGGTCATGAATTTAATTTCTAGGAATATTTAAAAAAGTGTCCGTTTGTTTTCAGCCGTTAGACAAATGAATGGATATAGAAAACCCAAAGGATCCAAATGCGAACCGATACGACTAATCATTTCATAGATTTCACCATGTACCGGACGCCGAAATGCACAAATGAATATACTGCAAAGATCAGCACGATGAGACAAAAAAGACGCTGCACAGATATCAGAGATGCGACCTTTCTATCAAAACTCAATTTTCGCTATCAAAAATGCTGCTAGCTCACCAAAAATAATATAAACGTGGCTAGAGCAGTCTAAATTCGACGAAACGAAATACGATGTCTCATTCCAAAAATGATTTACATTTTTCTTATATAAAAATATTCAGATGATGAAAATCTGACACTTGCTATGTTTAAACAGACGCATACCAAGTATCAAATTTTCATTACTATAGTTTAATTGTTTATGTTCATGAAAAATTTAGTTAATTATGTTATTTAAAAATCACTAAAATTTCTAGGTCGGTACACTCTCCCCCACTCAAAACTTTTCGTTTCCAAAAAGGAACGAGATAGGAGAATAGAAGCAACAGAAAGGAAAGATAGATTCGAAATACATAGTACCAGTTACAACAAAATTTAATTCAAAACGATATAAATTTCATTTTGGGCATCTTATTACTTACATTTATATTGTATATTATTCAATTACATGTTCTCATTACATTCAAACTTTTCCCATATAAGTTTTATGAATGTAATTGAGCACTATACAAATTTACCTTTTTATTTACAACATTTCTATTAAGCAAAAATTAGTTTGAACATTTTTATTACTTAAGTTTTCTCTTGTATAACCTTCAATTAAATATTCACATTAACATTTTAACTTTGAATATTTCACATAAGTTATATATGTTTTAGAATGCAATTGAGTGTTATACAAATAAATTGTATCTTAGTTCAACTGTTTCAAACTGTTTCAATTTCTTTTCTCATTTTAGAAACTTCATATTCAAAAGTTTTGCTTCATTTCAATAATCAAAATTCATCACTTAACATAGAACTTAAAAGTTAAATTTTTGGTTTCGCTTCAAACCATTTTGAAATAAATATATACATATTTTTTTTACATCAAATCATACTAAAGAAATTCAAATCAAACTCATTTTCCAAAACAAAAGTGTAGCAAAGCTACTAAGTGGTCTCCCCACTTTGAGACTCGAAAATGATTGTCGATGATGCTGCAGTCATCATCGAAATTATTTTTCAGCGACATTAGAGGAAAGTACCGATTTACTTCTTTTAAAATTCTTTGGAAACAATTTCCATTCGAAATACTTTCAAATAATATATTTCTCCAAAACTTTGAAACCCAAATTTTGAAAAACACCGAAAATTTAATTCTCAAATCCTTAATTTAAATTAGTTTCATTTGAAAATTGGATTTATAAACTATATTTTAAAAATTCATCTCCTTATAACATATAACAATAGCCAATGGTTTAGGAATGTTGACAAAACAATAAATGATAATCTAGTACTATCATTTCTAACAAACAATTCATTTAACTATATAATTTCCGAAAATTATACTTTTATATATAAATATAATCATACATAAAATTATTTCGTTTACCGATTTAGAAAACAATATTGTGTCAGTTTGCTCTATTCAAGTGTTTAGGAATTCCTATGGATAGCGTTAGCTAGACGAATCGATCGAAACCCAAAATTCAAATTTAACAACTCAAACAACACAATATAAAACATTTTTATATTAACTACAAATACGCTCCCACATTGGATGATTTAAGAATGGATTTTAGAGCAAGGATAAAGATTCAAATTTATAGGGACCCTAATCAAAGAGAATTCTAACTAAGAAGATAGGCTCGAAAGGAAGATAAGGTAATTAAATTACAAAAGAGGAAAGGTGGATAGACTTATATTAATCGTGACGACCTTAACCGGGTCAACCGAGACTCCATTTTCAGAAACAATGTTCCCAAGAAATCGGACTTCATCCCTCCAGAAATGGGCAATTAGAAAATTTGGCTTTCAACTAATGACTCTAAAGAGTTTGGAGAATATAGCTCAGATGTGATTCATTCTCCTTCTTTGACTTAGAAAAACGAGGAAATCATCAACGAAAACCAGGACAAACTTGTCGAGAACATCGTGGAAAACACGATTCATTAAATCGATGAAGAAGGCAGGAGCATTGGTTAATCCAAAGGGCTTGACGAACCATTCATAGAAACCATTCTCTGTTCGAAAAGCTGTCTTGGGAATGCTTTCCTCGGCTACACGAAGCTGGTGAAAATCGGTAGCAAGATCGAGCTCCAGTAATAAGATCGATGCGGAATTTACTTTCCCGCTTTGGGGGGGGGGAGAGGGGAAGAGAAGTGACTTTACCAAGAACATCAGGATAACCTCTGACTATCAAGGTGGAGTCAAGATCAAATCAACCAAAAAGATAAAACTGCCTGCAAAATCCTGAGGCAATGACATTTGATCACAAGAGAATTACCCTGGTCGTAAACTAAAGAAATGGTTCGGGCTTTGCAAGAAATACCAGCATCATAATGCTTTAACCAATCATCCTAAGTAAGATATCAAATGCATCAAAACCCAAAACATAGAAATCTCTGGTGAATCGACGCATGTTGTAAGGGAGTTTCAACCCTTTACAAATCATACTAAGGTAGGCGGGACCGCCGATGGGATTAGTCACACATAAGGATGAGATTGCCAGTTAAGGTTACAAGATGTGCTCAAATTTATTATAGGGATCGACAAAAATAATATGGAATGCTCCAGTATCAAAAAGAATACGAACCGAAAAAAGACAAGAATGAATTTTAGAGCAATGGTAAAGTTCCAAAATTCAAAAGAAATCCAAATCAAAAGGATCCTAACAAAGAATTTCAAGCTCGAACGAAGATGATTCTATAATTAATTTTACTCATTCTAGGGTATTACTACCCCACCTCTAATGAGTATTTACTACATATGCTATGTTTTGCCTAAACCAGAGCTCTGATATAACCGTAACGACCCGGCATTTCGAACCATTCAAATCGACAATAATCCACACGTGTCAGACTTGAGTTTCCAAAACAAACTTGGTTGCTTATTTATAATTGGCAAAACTTAGCATATATACTAAATAAATCAATCACAGAATCATGGACACAAAGTATTACAACAATAAGCAGAAAAATAGATAAATAGTAGTTCATGAAGCTACTACATAAACTTCAGAGTCTTAAATAAATACAATAGAAAATCCCAAGTACAAAGAAGTCACTAATACAAAAGCAAACGACAAGTCTGAACATAAATAACTAGAAATAACAGAAAAGATGAAAAGATAAAGATAGATCTCCAAGATCCAAAAGCGAGTCTCAAATGCTATGACACTCAATCTGACCCGAGCATAAAGCAAAACACTAAATACTCGAGTCTGGATTAACATTCTTATACGGGTAAATCAACTCAAGTGAAATGTCAAAGTGAAAGGCAATATAACCTAAAGGATATTTGGGATTCCCATCCTCTAAGGATCCGTGAAACTATCTATATACATAGTACAATACGCTACATAGATAATGTCTATAGTAAAGTAAACTATTAAAATAGTGTTAAGGCGTTACCCATATCCCCCTTATTACATTTTTATATAAATATCATAGTCTATACAGATACTATAAGCTCCACCAAACCGATGGGATACTCAATGAGCACTCCATAAGTATGATACAAACCAAAGTCATAGTGGGCTTGATAAGGCATGTGACGAGGCACGCAAGTCAATGCCCAAGTTAGGTTACTACCGTTTTGCGGATCCAGACAAGTTGTTATACATAGCAGCTATACCTCCCACCTCGAGACACACTTCCATAATCAAAGGTGCACCCAATCAAATCACAATGTAATAGAATGGTTTTGAAGGAGCATGCTCGATCGGAGGTGCGACCTCACTTGGCCTGACATGGCTCCTTTTTTAGTCGCTTCAAGCTGACTTGAGGGGTTAGGGCTGCATTCATACCTCATACAGACGTTCGCTAACCATCCTACTTCGTTTTGAATTCTAGACCATGTGCACAGTTGTTAATGTGGTTTTCGGTATTGGTAGATAGTATGACAATATCCGATCCCGGTCTCTTTAACAACCAAATGTTTATCTCACACCGTGGTCATTTTCATTTCGAATAGTTCATACTTTATATCAAAATATCATATTCATTTAAAATCATATCACTTTCAAAATCATATTCACTTTCGAAACCATATTCACTTTCGAAATCATAACCACAAAATAGGTTAAACCATCATATCAAAGTATTCACATTTAAATCCATTAAATCTAAATTATAAAATTTTAAACTTAAATAATTTGAAATATTGAAATTAGTTTATAAATTGGAATAGTTATACACTAAAATAGTTTATATTTTAAAATAGGTTATAGATTAAAATAGTTTATATAATGAAAATAGTTTATATACTAATATATATATTTAATTTTTTTATAAATTAAAAATAATATAAATTAAAAATAATATAAATTAAAATAGTTTATAGATATAAAGAGTTTATATTGAAAATCGTTTCAATTAGAATTGTTTCTTTCAATTTCACAAATCAATTCAAATCAATTAATCTCAGTTCTACAATTTCAATTAAAAAGTTAAAGGTTTAATTCAAATTCTCATTAAAACCATTTTTAGTTTATATCAATTTCAAATAATGTTTGAACTACAAATTTAAACCACTTCCAGTTCAATAAGTTTCAAAGTTTAAATATTCAAACATTTACAATAACTTAATTTGATAAATTTTATTTATATTTCATAATTCAACCTTAATTTTTATTTAAATTTGAAAGTTAATCATTTTAATAACATTTAAATAAAATCTCAAATTATGATATACATCAATATTCAATTTCAATTTCAATTTTATTTAAATTTGAAATATTCATTTAATCACCTTTAATCAAAATCCAGTTATCAAGTTATAAAAATCATATCTTTAAAATCTTAAGATTGTTAAGTTCAAATCAATTCTTATTAAATACAATTCTTAAAAAATGAAATTTCAAATCAGTTTCAATTTATCTTTCCAACCTTAATCTATTAAACTTATTACAAAATTTATTTTCAAAATATTAATATAAATTTTAAATAAACATTTTAAACATAATATATTTCTTTATCAAATTAAGTTTTACTAAATTAAATTTTATTATATTATTTGTTATTAAATTAAATCTTACTTATTAAATATATTTTATTTTGTATTAAATATTATTTTATATATTTTAAAAACAATAAAGTTATAAGTAAAATCATAAAATTTACATTTTTCAAAACTAAACTTATAAATTTTAAATTTCCAAAACATGTAACTTAAAATGTAAATTTTTCACACATTAAATTAAAATCTTTATATTATATTTTAAAAATTGATTTTTATTAAAACCCATATATTTCCTTTCAAAACTTTGGATATCACTTTTCAAAAATAGAGCAACGGTGTCCGTATACAATTTTCTCTCTTATGGTCAAGTAATATGGGTATTTGTCATTTGAATCCGCGATAATTTAATATTTACGGGTATATATCATTTCGACCCGCAATCCTAGAATTTCTAAATCAATAAAATCGCTTGGGTTTACCATTTCAACCCATAAATATTTTTCGCTAATCTATAAAATCGTTCGGGTATGTATCATTTCAACCCATAGGGATTTCCTAAACTAATAGGTAACTTGCAGTGTGAGAACAAAATAATAATAATATAAAATGACATAGCATATAAATGGCAAATATGATCATGATTAACAACTTAAATAATATATATATATATATATATATATATATATAAAACAGGTTATGGTGTCATATGTCAATTAATATAGATAAACAATTGCAGATAATAACATATCATACGCAATAATTTAAATTACTAACCAATTAAATTTCAACAACACATTTCAATCGTTATTTCATGTGAATATAAATTTACTAAACATAAGAATGCTAATCGTGAGTGATCGCTCACCTTTCGAGGCTAGATAAACTACAGAAATAAAAATCAAGCACATGAAAAAGCGAAGAATGCGACAACAACTGCTGAAATTCTCTAGACAGCAAGCACAAAACAAAGCAAGGCACCAAGAACTAGAATCGATGGATCAATATATATATATATATATATATATATATATATACATAATTTTTTTTTCTTTTTTTTAAATAGAAGGAGGCGTGTCTGCTTGGTGGCTACTGGGCGGATGCAAGGCGGATAGCTGCGATGTGTTGCGAGGAGTATGGCGACACATGGCAGCTAGGTCTGGAGGCGGAATCATGTGATTGGCTGATTAGCGGCAGGGGTGTGGATTGTTTGTCAGGGTATGGTGGGGGCGGCCAGGAAACGAGGCAGGCTGCGAGAGGGGAGGGAGATGGCTGTGGAAAAAAGTTGGAGGGCTGGTGGCGATGTTTGGTTGCTTGCGTGGGCGAGGGGAGGAAAGTACTGGGCGTTCGGGCCTGGTAGCTTGTGTTTGGCCAGGTGCAAGGCAATGGGATGGACTCGTCACTTATGGTGGTAGTGCTTGGTGGAAAGCACGAAGGCGGATTGCATTTTGGTGTGGGTGGCGGAGGGATCTCGCCAGAGGCTGGATGCGATGGGAATGGTGGAAGGGGATGGTCATAGGCTTTGGTAGAGAGGGATGGTCACTGTCCAGTTGTGTGAGGCAAATGGTTATGCGCTATGTGATGGAGGGCAGGGCGTGACAACAATTAAGGTGAGGGCCGGTTTGGGTTTTCTGGTGGAGAGGGTCGGGTTGAGTGAGGTGGCGGGTGTGGAGTGGATCTAGGAAGCAAGGCAGAGAGCTAATGTGATGCTGAGGCGGTTCAGGTCAGCGGAAGGGAATGGGTGGAGGGCCACGTATAAAGGGAAGCTGGGTTCGTGGAGGGGTGTGTGAGTGATGGAGGCTTGGCTGTTAGGCGAAGCAAAGGCAGATGAGATGGTGGGTGGTGAGGGCAAGCGGAGGGGTCGGTGAAGGGAAAAATGGGTGCGGCCGGTCACAGGCATTGGAAATAAAAAAAGTCGATGAACAGGTTTCTTTATAAACTATCGATACTATGTTATATTTTCCTTCAGGACGAATAAAAGCAGAGGAGAGAAACATATTGAAATGGAACAAATAGAAAATGGAACGAACCAGTAATTATATTGAATATATGGAATAGTGAAAGTCAGGAATTTAATTTCTAGGGATATTATAATAAGTGGCCATTTGTTTTCAGCCGTTGGACAAATGAATGGACATAGAAAACCCAAAGGACCCAAATGTGGAACCGATATGGCTAATCGTTTCGTAGATTTCGCTACGTATCGGATGCCGAAATGCACAAATGAATATACTGCAGAGATCAGCACGATGAGATGAACAAGATGGTACATAAATATCAAAGATACGATCTTTCTATCAAAACTCGATTTTCACTGCCAAAAATGCTGCTAAATCGTCGAAAATAATATAAACGGGGTTAGAGCAATCCAAATTTGGCGAAACAAAATATGACACCTCACTCAGAAAATGATTTACATTTTTCTTGTATAAAAATATTCAGATTTCAAGGATATTTATTTTCGGAATTTGACCGATTTTAAATTAAAAATTGAAAATCTCATAAGCAAACAAACTTTCATATTTTTTGATGAAAATCTGACACTTGGTATGTTTAAATAGACGCATACCAAATATCAAATTTTCATTACTATAATTTAATTGTTTATTTTCATGAAAAATTTAGTTAATTGCATTATTTAAAATTCGCTAAAACTTCCGGGTCATTACATAATTGTTTTAAAACGATAATAGTTCATTTTACTTAGTAATATAGCGATAATAGATCATCTATAATAGTTTTATAATGATATATGCTTGATTTGAAAATATAAGAAAATTCATAACGGTTTATCGATATAACTGCATTTTTTAAACCTTGTTTAATATTGGTTTATATAGTTTTATAATTCAAATGTGATCATATTAATTAATTAATAATGATGAGAAATTAGTTTTCAAATTCTGTTTACATTTATATGTAATTTAATCAATAAGTGATAATGTGACCGAAATCGGCTTTAAGATTTTCAACGGTATAAGAAACGAAAGTTATTCAAAGTTATTGCAATATTGTTTGCTGTCCTATGCATATCCGTACACATGTATATACATGTTATACACCTACACATATAAATATATACATTTACTTTTACCACATAAATTTACATAAGATAAAAACATAAATATCTTGGATATTTACTTATAAAATCCAACCAAATCTTCACTTAAGTCAAAGCTCTCATGCCAAAGGACAAGAAGAAATGGCAAGAAGGAGGGGACATATGGGTACACATAGGTGAGGTGTTGGGAGGCTAGTGATGTTGTTTTAGAAGATATTTTACATATTTCACCTATAAATACACCTATACACTTTACTTATCACACACACACTTCTTTCTCTTCTTCCCTCCTTCTTTCTTTGAGCATCCATGTGGGAAATGGCCTATGGTCGAGAGCAGTAGGGAGATGGAGGAGGTGATGCCGTGTGCTAAAAGGGTGGTGATTGAGAGAAAAGGAGAGAATGGCCTAGGCCTGAGCATGTATGGTGGTGGTGATGGATGGCCGTGAGCTAGGTGTTGGTGGGGGATCAAGGTGTGAGCTATAGGGGAGAGTAGAGTTGTTTTGGTGATGTTTTAGTTAGTTTAGGTGATGATTAGTTGAAGCGTTGGTTAATTAGAATGTTGGCAGCGAAACTATTGTCAAATTTAGAAAACATAGAAAGCAATGAAGGTAAGAAACTCTACTTATTTTTATTATAAATTATATGATAATATGATATAATTTCTATCACTGCAACAAAAATACCTAATGATGGCAATGTGGAATAGCATTGGGAATGCAGCTGCTATATTCGGCCATCAAAACTTAGAATTAAAGAGTTATTCATGTTGTAACATACCCTCTTCTACGAAACAAAAGACTTAAAGCTGTTAATTATTTTCCATCCCTCTTACTTTTTTCATTTTCTAACATTTTACGCTGAAGCCCCTTTCCATCATCCTCAGTCTTGGAACCATAAATTCCTCTTCAGAAAACCCATTTTTATGCCAAATTGATCAAACTCGAAAAGCCCCAACTCAAAAATCATCTCGCCTTAATTCTCTTCGTTTCCAGGTGGCGTTGTTGTAGGTAAAATCTATTCTATGTTTCTAAATTTTATTACATTGATTCTTGTAATCAAAATCTATTGTTAGTTTCATGTTTCGTTTTCATGTTAATGCTTTGAAATGTTTTATATTTTTTAGGTATGAAATTATTGGAAAAACTGATAGATTTTAAAAATGTTGGATTGTTTGTCTAATTTTCGTTTCTTAACTCGTATTGATTTCATTTCTTCCTTAAATTTAATAATTTGTTTATTGTTCGAGTTTAGTTTTTCCACATATAAGAGATTAACATCATACAAGGGTAGATCCAACCCTACTGGTTAGTATTTTTGAGTTGTTTGACTATATATAAGAAGTTAACAACATGCTTGCAATTTTTTTCCTGTAGTTGTGAATTCCATTATCCTTTGATGCACTATTGGTGTTAAGTTTTTTCCTTTTTTAAGGCTATGTTGTAATTTTAGAACAATTTATATGTTTTTGTTATATCGGTACCCGTTGTCATACGTCAGAATTGAAGTTTGAATATCATTTGGTAAGGTTGTGAATAAGTACATATGTTCATTGTAAAAGGTTGATATGAAAGAATGAAACATCAATTAAATAATTGATCTTCTTCTCTAAGCATGAAAAGATAATTAAATATTCACCAAACTGCTTACTGTCAATGTTATGGCTCATTACCATCTTTATATAAATATAAGGAACTTGTCCAATTCAAGTTGACTTTGCATTTTTACCTCCAAATTTGGAATCTTAAGGCCATTGACCTGAATTCTAAATTATGAACCAATTACAATTGTTGTTATTTACCATGTATGTATAGATCTCACCTTAGTAAAAACTCATTTTTACAATCCATATGGATTAGCATAGAAGTAATGCATGCCAATAACAAATTCATTTTTCTTAAAAAATATATATGTAGGCATTGGTAAAAGATTAATAATGGAAGGATCCACTAGTAGTTAAAGAAACCACTGGAAATGACGGATCACATACAAGAAAGCACCGTATAGCAAGCAGAAACTCTAGCTCTTCGATTGGCATTGGAGGATTGGATATCTAAGATAATGACATTCAGTCATCTCTATCTAACATGATATAGAATCAAACAACATGAGACTTTGGATATAGAAATGGAAGTGGTGTGAGAGTTGGTTAGCTTTCCAGATCAAAATCAACATAGGATATCTATAAGAGATCTCAGTTAGAGGCATCTGCTACAAACAAGGAGAGTTTCTTTTCTAGAAAGATGAAAGAGAACGAATCTAAACCCGACAATGTGCCTCCTTCACAAGGGAGAAAATATGATGGGTTCGTAATGACTCCACTACCAACGCAAAATAATAATCAACAAGCAGACGTCCTTCGATAAATTTTTCACCAATGTAAAAGAATAATCAACAAGCAGATGTCCTTCGATAAATAGTTCACCAATGCAAAAGAATAATCAACAAGCAGATGTCCTTCGAAAAATAGTTTTTGTAGATAATTATTTAATATTTTTGCTTAAGCAATCAGTAGTTTGCTAATTTGTCCTTCGAGAAACAGTTTCTATAGTTTCTCAGGCAACTATATACTTTTCCTTGCTTAAATAATGAGTATTTTGCTGATTTTCCTGCCATCTTGCCAAAGTAATTGGAACAGTGGGTAATAAGGTTGTGTGTCTACTAGATTACACATAACATTTTCGATAATTAGTGATTTTAAAGTAAAAATATGTTTTATGCCTTTTTGTTTTCTGGCTTGGTTGATTTTATTCTTTAGCTCCAATTAATGGAGGAAAGTAATCAAACACAATTTATGTTGCTTCTTTATACCTGCTTACTTTATGAATATCGCTTTATGGATTTATTTGGTAAAATGTAACTTCTTATGGGGTTTAGAATTATGTGAGTTTGTGCTTGTGGAGGTTGTGTGTCTACTAGGTTGCACATGACATTTTTGTTAGTAAGTGATTTTAAAGTACAAATATCTTTTGTGCCTTTTTGTTTGCTAGTTTGATTGATTTTATGCTTTAGCTCCAATTAACGGAGGAAAGAAATCGAGCACAATTTGTGTTGCTTCTTTATATTTGCTTGCTTTATGAATATCGCTTTACGGATTTATTTGGTAAAATGTAACTTCTTGTGAAGTTGGGAATTATGGGAGTTTGTGTTTGCGCTTGCATTTTTGTAACTCCTCTATCCCTGGTCAAGTGTCTTTGACTAAGAAAGTGGTCATTTTGATCAGTTAGAAAATAAGTATACTATATTATTATATATTTATCATGTCTATGTAGTGATATTTAAGGACCTTTGTGAATTTCTACATAGATGGAGGTTTAAAACTCTGTATTAGGAACAAAGTAGTTAGAGCGGCAAAATTATGCAGTGATTTATAAATTACAATCTCAATACAAGCAAAAAATGTAGTAGACAGAGAACAACTCCTGTTAATGGAACTTTTTTAATACTCTATGTTTTCTATTTCTTTAATACCTACTTTACTAGTATACTGAGTGGAAGAAAGTATAATTTATGTATTTGCAAAACATGTGCAAAAGATGTTGTTACCAAAATTTTTACCTACTTATATGTTCAATCCACCACTCAGTAATTATGTACTACTTTATAGCCTCATTTTGTTATTGCAATTTTTTTAGAATGAAACAGATTTGTAGGTATATTCTATTTGTTACCTTATACAAAATTTAGAGTCATTTAAAAACTTCTTTCTAAATTGTATTATGATTAATGCACAAAAATGATATTGAAACTTCTTTTTTTGCTTTCAGCCATGGATGTTAAGAGCATATGGTCAATGCATAAACAGACACTCAAAACTATATTATAATCGCACTGAAGTGCAAGGAAAATTTCATGGTAATGTTACTGGAATTGAATACCCATGAGATACATGCAGCTTGCTTTGTTATATTAATTTATCCATCTTTATTGTTTGACAACTCAGTATGATGACATGTATTCTTTTGAATCTATTTACAGTGATACAGTAGGAAACTGTTGGGTAGACTCTCCTTTATCAATGCTTCCTATTTATAAAGAGCTTATTGCTAGGCTTCATAATATCCCGATTACAAGAAATTTTTGTAAGAACCAAGAACATTTGATTATGATTTGTCATTGTAATAATATATTGTTAAATTATAGTGGTGATACAGATGTTGCAGTACCTGTAGCAGCTATAAGATACTCGATCAGCGCATTTAAGCTTCCAACAATTGCCGAGTATCAGTGCATTTAAGCTTCCAATAATTGCTAACTGGTACCCTTGGCATGACAATGGCAAGTTTAGTGTCAGATAATTTCTTTCTTTTTAACCTTTAACAACATATATTACACGGGGAATCATGCTCAATAGTGTATTTGGATTAAAAGGTCACTCCAGCAGATCATCAATTTGTAGCATTGTAAGTTTACAATCAAAGAGCAATGAGACAAATCTTGCTCTTTATACAAGTCCAAAATATACCAGGATCCATTCTGAGGCTAAGAGATACGTATGAATAAGCCTAGAGAAGGTTACTATTAGTTATTGCAATTTGCACTCCATTTTTTATCTTCACTTAAATCGCTTGAAAAATAGGAAACATATCTTTCACTCTTGCTTTTATATCTTCACCTGCAAAATTTTAAGTGCTGAATCAGTAGCTTATAAAGAGACAACACTATCAGCAGCACTATCGAGGCTCCACTTTCATGACTTCTTTGTTTTGGTAAAACTTAAAACAAGGATTTAGATTCTTATGTGCTCTTTCATCACTGTTAGGATATTTTAGATTCTGAATTCCTCTTACTGTATCATATGTTGATGTTTTAGAAAAATTTGAGAAGTTTAATGTATTTCAAAGCTATCATCACTCTTGTAAGGCTGCTAAAGAGTAGTGTTCAAGTATATTTTGATCTCAATAAATTTGAATTACATAATAAGGTCGATATCTGCTAGTTTCAGTCTTCTAGTTTAAATAGTCATATGTTAACGTTAACTTTCTTTGCTTTTTAGTTTTGTACATCTTATAATAATGCTCCTCATATGACAAAATATAACATGTTTAAATATTTATTTAGAAAATGAATCACTTTGCAGTTAAAAAATTTGAATGGTTGTGACAGTTGCAATTGATCAAGAAATTTGACCTATAGCGCATAGCTATTACAAGGGAGGAACTTCGAGTAGTGTGTCTGTAACAACCCAAAATTTTTAATAAATATTTTTAATTCAATTTATTTGAAAACTTTGATTTTAAATCATTTAAAGTATGAAATTTTGGAATTTTCCAATATAATCTTGGATTTCGTTTATAAATTATTTTCCAAATACAACGAAATAATTATTTTATGAAAATCTTATATTTTCGTCAACTGAAAGTCAAAGTTTGACCACTGTTGAAAATTTTATATTTGAATTTTAAATTTCTAATCTTTTTGTTTGAAACTATATTTGATTCTGATGCTCAAGCTGCATTTCGTTTCGTAAAATTCCATTTTATACTGTACATTTGATAAATTTCAGTGTTTTACACGCGATTATTTTCGGTATTTTATTTGTTATTTTCTATTGTTTGTTTCCTATGTTCATTTCTATTTTAAATTTTATTTTCTATTTTCTATTTTGTTTGGATTTTTTAATGTGATTTCATTTGATTTTTATATGAATTTTGGCTTGGAAATTCAAAAGGACGTATGTTCCTTTTCTTGGAAATCAAGTAAGCCTTTCTAAATCCTAGTCGTTCAAGGCTTTCCATCTCTAAGCCATTCATTTTCTCTAACCTTAGCCGCCACTTTATTTTGTTATTCACGTACAAAAGTTTCTCAAAACATCTCATTTCCTATTTGCGTTCTGAAGAAAAAAAACCAGTAAGTCATGGCCTCCTTTTTCTCCCTTTTCCTTTTTCTCCTTTTATTTTGTTTGTTCCTCCTTTGGCATACTCGACCACCATCCCTAGCCGACCATCTTCTCCTCATCACCACCAACTGACCATGACCTCCACCACCTCATTGCCTTCCCCAAGCCTGCCCGTGACCCCTAGGCCCAAACCATCACCAAAAGCATTGAAAACCTTAGCCAATCTCCTCTACATCATCACCTTCCTATTGCTAGCCTCGGCCACAACACTTTTGCCACCATTTTTCCATGCTTGGCCACGACTATACCCATCTCTAAGCCTATTCAGATCTGACCTGACCTAATCTAATCCAGACCATAGATCATAGGCCGAACCCAAAGAGCATAGGCCAAGCCTAAAATATTACCATAACTTTGCCCTTTTGCCTTCCTAAGGCTTGTACCTTGCCAATCTCTTCATATTCCAAGCCTAGCCGAGCATATGTGCCTCTGATCTAGTCATGGCCGAGAATGGTTGATGATGGTCTAGCCCATAGTGATGGTGACTGAGCCCACTTGTAGTGGTTAAGCCTATTTGTTTCATTTTGAATCATATTTTGTACATTGTTTTGGTTTATTTTCTTGTGTTGAATTATATTCTTATGTATGTTGTATATTTTGGTTGTTATAAGATCTGAATATTGGCTCATCATCCACTTGTATCTAGTTTTGTCTTTTCGTGCTTTGTGGAGTTTGGATTTGTGTGTTTGAATTTGATCTCTAGCTTTAGAAGGTGAGTTATTCACTCTAGACATCTCGTACTTATATAATTATGAAACAATGGCATGTGAATTCTAGTGATGATATGATAATAATCTATATATGTCTGTGATATGATTATATGGTGTTAAAATCTTCTTATAAACCTGTTACGTCATCTGATATGTTATATTATGCTATGCTATTTATTTTATTTATTGTTTCTCACACTGCAGGTTCCCTATAGAATAGAATCACTATGGGTTGAAATGATACATACCCGAGCAGACTTTAGAATAGGGAAAAATCGTTATGAGCTGAAATGATAGGCTCAAGTGATTTTTATTTACTTTATTTGACTTGGGATTGCGGGTTTGAAATGATAGAACTTGAATTTTTAATTTTAATTACGGATTGAAACGATACATATCCGTATCAGTTGACCTAGGTTAGAAAATTATATACAGACCCGTGGTTAATTTTAAATATTTTCTAAAAATTTATTAAGTATTTTTGAAATATAAAATATGAAGTTTTAACTTAAACTGGATTTAAATGGTCTAAATAAAGGTTATAGTGATTTTCTATAAGTTAAATGTATAAGTAAATAAATGGTTTAAAAATGTAATTTAATATGACTTAACTTGAAAATTGAAATTTAGTTTTCAAAATGGAAATTTTTGGCTTAACTTAGTAAAAAGAATATTTTATTTATGAAATGGGAAATTTTAAATAAAGTATTAAGTCATTTGTTAAGGTAAAAGTTAAGTAAAATAATGTACATTTGACTTAATAAATAAATTATTATTAATTTAGGATAATTATTTATAAAAATTTATTTTAATTAATCACAAGTTAAGTGATATCCAAATATATATTTTGGAAAAGTGAGATATGTTTTATAAGTTAAAAATGGTGAAAAATTGAAATTATAATGTTGTTGAAATGTTGTAATAAACCTTAATTATGTATTGACAGCATTTCCAAAATGATGTGGTTTTATGGTAGCATTTGCTAAGTGCTACCATTTCTGAAATTGAACTATTTTGAATATACTAAATATATCTACAGTAGCATTTTTAAAGTGCTGCAGTTTCTGAAATTAAATTGTTTTGAATATACAAATATACCTACAATAGCATTTTTAAAGTGCTGCAGTTTCTGAAATTGAAGTATTTTGAATATACTAAATATATAACTACAATAGCATTTTTAAAGTGTTGCAGTTTTTTGAAATTGAACTGTTTTGAATACACCAATATATCTATAGTAGCATTGTAAAGTGCCACAGTTTCTGAATTTGAACTGTTTTGAATGTACTAATATATCTACAGTAGCACTTTATAAGTGCTACTGTTTTCGAAAATACAATATTTTGAAATGTTGTAATTGAACGAATGAACTTAGAAAATGTTGAAATTCCGGAAATTGAATATTTGATTTGGAAGGATAACGACTTCATACTTAAATGGTTTAAATGAATTATTTTGATTTGGAATATAAACCATTTTTTTTGGAATTTATAACCGCGGGTAATAATAACGTTGGGTTGTTAAAGAGACCGGGATTAGAAGTTGTCATACTCTCTACCAACTCCAAAAACTACTTTAATAACCATGTACGCGGTGGAGATTCCAGAATGAAGTAGGATGGCGACAACGTTCTATTGAGGTATGTACGTGGACCCGACTCCCGTGAGTTGGCATAAGATGGCTAAAACAGGAGCGATTGATGGGCTAATGAGGTAGTTCCTCTTATCCAACACACTTCTTCGTATGAAATTCTATTACTTTGTAATTGACTTGTGTGCACCTTTGATTTGGAAGTGTGGCTCGAGGTGGGCGGTAGTGGCTCGTACGCGTTACCACCGGCCCAGAAGCGTAATTGGTATATCAACCCTGGCATTACCTAGTTGTGCCGTGTCACCTACCCTAGCGTGCCTTGTACGATTTTGGTTTTGTGCCGTAGCCTATGGAGTATCCTCTGGTGGCTTCCCGATCAGAAGGGACTATGATACTGTATAGACTACTGGGACTATGTACGTGTTAAGGTGGAAAATGTATAGCCTTAATGTTATTTTTAAGTAAGTTTACTTTACTTTGGATATTATTGTAATAGCTTATATTACTATATAGTACATAGTTTAACAGATCCTCAAAGGATGGGCGGTCCCAAGCATCCTTTAAGTTACTTGTGCATTTTATTACAGTTCACTTGAGTTGGTTTACATTGTATAAGTATGTATGTCCTGACTCGAGTGTTTTGTGTATTGCTTTACGCTCGGGTCAGCCTAAGTATCAGCTTTCAATTTCACCTTCTGGAGTTAGGATTGCTAGAGATCATCTATCTACTTAGTTGTAATCTATTTCTTTTCAGTATTTCTATTCAGCTTACGTACTAGTGAACATTTATGTATTGGGATTTCTGTTGTATTTACTTTTCAGACTATGGTATTTTGTACTTGTTTTGAGACTTGTTCTGTGACTGTGTTGTAGTAGCTTCATGAACTACTATTGTTATTTTATTTCCGCTGTGAGTCATTCTGATTTATCTATGTCTGTGATTCTACGATTGGTTTTATTTGCTCCAAAATATATTACAATCTACCGTTTTGAATTATTCAAGTTAGACATGTGTGGATTTATTGTCGATTTGAATGGTCCAAAATAGTGGGTCGTTACATTTGGTATCAAAGCTTTGGTTTAGGCAAACCTTAGCCCGTGGAGCCAAAACTCATTAGAGATAGGGTAGAAATACCCTAGAATGAGTGAAATCAATCTTAGAATCTTTTCTTTATGAGAGAACGCATTTTGAAGTGTAAAATGATTTTTCAAATGATCTTCAAAGGATTTGAAAAGATTATTTTGATATAAAACTTTTCTTGCTTTGAAATCAATTTTTTCTTCACTTCTTCCTTTTCTTGTCCACCTTGTTAGTAATTTCTTTGTTTGGGATATTCAATTCTCGTTGCATCTTATCTTATCTTATCTAATCTTGTCTTTGTTTCTCAATTACCTCTATCCTAAAATTCATTCTTGATTTTTCAGGATGAGTCATAGGAATGCTAGAGGTAGAGGACGTGGTGTTGCCCCAGCTCCTGAGGCTGCTGCACCACTTAGGTTCACTAAACTCTATAAAGAATACACTGTGCTTGGTGGCACCAAGTTCATCTGATCTGAGAGCATTATTGAGGCCCAACAGTGGTTGAAGGATTTCGAGAGGATTTCTCCGGTCTTGAGATCACTAAGCCCAACAGCGTCAGTTGGCAGCTTGGCAGTTGAAGGGAGCAGCCTTGGATTGGTGGGAGTCCATCACAGAACACACTGCTGAGATCGACATTTCTTGGGAACAGTTTAGGTATCATCTTCTGTTTGTCTTGAATTTGGTTCAATTTTCTCTTTTGAAATCTATCTTATGTTTCTTTATCGCGCTTTAGGGATGCTTTTGTTATGAAATGGATGCCCGAGGCAGGGAAGTCTCAGCTGTATCGGGAATTCATGGATCCGAGACAGGGTGATATGTCTTTTTCTGAATGTGAGAGGAAGTTCAATGAACTTTCTATGTTTGGCCCAAATCTGATTGACACTCCTTTCAAGAAGAATGAGAAGTTCATTGCTGGTGCACGTCCGAAGTACTATGATCGTCTCATCGCTCATGTGCATTGCCCTTTCACTACTTTAATGATATGGCCATTAGATATGAGAATCCTACTTCTAAGGATCCCCCAGCTGCTTGTTCTACTCCATCTCAGTCTTTTTCTAGTAATCCTAAGAAGAGAAAGCCTAACTTTCACCATCAGAAGAAGAATCGTTACAAGGCTCCAGGCTTGGGATCTTCTTCATATCAGAGGCAGTCTGTCGACCTATCTGCCATTACTTGTTTTAGATGCAATCAGAGGGGACACTATGCTAATAGCTGTCTTACTTTAGTTGGTGCTGCCATTCCTCCAGGCCAGTTGACTAGGCGTGATCTCTATCACATTTGTCTGCAGCCTGGCCATTTCAAGAACAACTGCCCCACTCAGCAGAAGGGCAAGTCATCTGGTATTTTTGCTGTTATCTCTGCATCTTCTCTAGCTCCACCTCCTGCACCTGCACCAGCTCCTGCTCCCAGTGATAACCAAGGTATATTTCAGGGCACCTTTTCTCTGTTTTATTTTCCTGTTCGTTTTCTCTTTGATACTGGAGCTTCCCATAGCTTTATCTCCGTGGATCTTTGTAATAAATTTGATCATCTCCTTTCTCCCGAGTTGGCTCTTGTGCCTTTGTTTGTTTTAAATCCTATTGGTGGTCCTGCGAACCTTAGTAGGATTTGTAGAAATGTGAAACTCTTCCATTCTAGTTATCGGTTTTCTGGTGTATGTTCTAGGTTTTGATGCTTTTGATCTATTGCTTGGAGGTGATTGGCTAAAGAGGCATGATGCCGTTATCTCTTATAATACCCAAACTATCTCTCTTGTTGATGATTTTGGTAATTCTTTGGTGATTCAGTGTTGTTTGCCCCAGGATTTTGCTGGCAGCTTCATTTAATCTCTTGATGCTTCTCCTGGTGATATTCACTCGACTCCTGTAGTTAAACTCTATCCCGATGTATTTGGTGAAGTCACTTCTTTACCTCCTAAGTAGGAAATTGATTCCCGTATTGATCTTATTCCTGGACCTCAACCTGTAATCCTTTCTTCCAGAAGCATGGCACCCCGTGAGAAGGTTGAGTTAAGGAAGCAAATTGAGGACTTGTTTTCCAAGGGTCTGATCAGACCTAGCCATTCAGAATGGGAAGCAGAAGTGGTTTTCGTCACTAAGTCTGATGGTTCTTTGAGGATGTGTGTTGGTTATAGGGAGTTGAACAAGCTCACTATGAGAAACAGATATCCTATGCCTCGCATTAATGATATGTTCGATTAGCTCCATGGAGCTACTGTTTTCTCTCAGCTTGATCTTGCCACATATTTCCACCAGCTCAGAGTTGCTGAGGAAAGTATCCCCAAGACTGCTTTTCGTACTGAGAATGGTTTTTATGAATGGTTAGTTATGCCTTTCGGTTTGACTAATGCCCCTGCTTTCTTTGTTGATTTGATGAATCGTGTTTTTCGTGATGTGCATAACAAGTTTGTTCTAGTCTTTGTTGATGATATCCTTGTCTTCTCTAAGCCAAGGGATGAGCATGAGTTGCATTTGACATTTGTTCTGGGGATTCATAGAAATCATCAGCTGAAGGCTAAATTCTCAAAATGCCATTTCTGGAGGGATGAAGTCCGATTTCTCGGGCATATTGTTTCTAGAAATGGAGTTTCTGTTAATCCAGTCAAGATCGTTGCGATCAATGTAAGTCTTTCCTTTCTTCTCTTTCTGAAATTTGATCATTCTATCTTTTATGTGGTCCTTATTTCCCCCTATTCTGTTGCAGGATTGGGAAACTCCAAGGACTCCAACTGATATTCGTAGTTTTCTGGGCCTGGCTGGTTATTATCGGAGATTCTTTGAGAATTTTGCTTGGATTTCTGCACCTCTCACTGCTTTGACTCGAAAGAATGCTAAATTTATATGGAGTGATAAGTGTGAAGCTGCATTCAATGAGTTGAAGCGTAAGCTTACCTCCACACCAGTGCTTACCATTCCAAATGGAAATGAAAGATTAACGTATACACTGATGCTTTTCGTGAGGGTTTGGGAGCTATTTTGATGCAAGATGGTAAGGTGATTTCTTATGCTAGTCGCCAATTGAAGACCCATGAGGCCAACTATGCAGCTCATGATCTGGAATTGCTTGCTGTAGTCTTTGCTTTGAAGCTTTGGAGGCATCACCTTTTGGGTGCTAAGTTTGAGCTCTTTACTGATCATCAGTCTTTAAAATATATCTTCACCCAAAGGATTTGAATCAGCGTCAGGTTTGGTGGCTTGGGTTTCTTGCTTCTTATGATCTTGACATTAGCTATACCCCTCGGAAGGCTAATGTTGTGGCTGATGCTTTGAGTTAGAAGAAGGATTTGTTGTGTCGGCATGTTGTTTCTTCTTCTCCTCTTTTGGATCGTATCATAGCTAAGTAGGATGAGGATAGGATCATCAGATTGATTAAGGAGAGTGTTCGTAGCAGAGTTGGTGGTAGTAATCCTGATGGTAGTGGAGCTCAGATCAATGATAGGGGATTTTGAGGATTAATAATTGGATTTGTGTCCTGAATGTTGATGGTTTGAGGCAAGAGTTACTTCGGGAACATCATCGATATAGACTTTCTATTCATCCTTGTGTGACGAAGATGTATCAAGATATGAAGAGGCTTTATTGGTGGAGAGGTATGAGGCGAGATATATCTATCTTTGTTAGTAGGTGTGCGACTTGTCAGCAAGTCAAGGCAGAACATTAGACCCCTGGTTTGTTGCAGCCCCTTAAGGTTTCCAATTGGAAATGGGAACAGGTTTGCATGGATTTTATTGATGTTTTACCAAGGATTAGGAGGGGCAATGAGAGCATTTGGGTTATTGTGTATAGATTGACCAAACAGCTCATTTCATTCCGGTCAAATCTACCGGTTCTGCTTCCAGTTTCGCTGAGATTTATATGAGGGAGATTGTTCGTCTCCATGGTGTTCCTTTCAGCATTGTTTGTGATCGGGATCCTATCTTTACCAGTCAGTTTTGGAAAGCTTTTCAGGAATCTTTGGGCACTCGTTTGAATCTGAGCACTGCTTATCATCTGCAGGCCGACGGTCAAATGGAAAGACTAAATCAGATTCTTGAGGATCTTCTTCGCGCTTGTGTTCTTGATATGGAGGATCTTGGGAAGATCATCTCCATCTTGTTGAATTCACCTATAACCTGTGTAGTTAATGCCCCGCTACACCCTGTTGCAACCCCGCTATATCTCATAGCGGATTTCTACCGCTACGATTTTTCCATATAGCCCCAAAATATAGCCTTTCCGCTTTAATCCCCGCTATTTCTGCTATATCCCATTATTTTCGCTATATTCCGCTATTTCCGCTATATCTTTTTTAATAAAATGAATTGGAAAATTGCATTTATACATTATAAAATTATGGAACTAATTTATTTGATTTAATTTTTTAATATATTTTCAGAAATGAAAATACTCTAATATTCTACCAAACTCAATTATGTTATATAACAGTTTTTCGTTTATTTAAAGTATATCCGCACATGTTTTTGTTTAAAATTATTTATGTATTATTTATAATTCAACTGAATGATAATTTTTCATTTAATTACCATTTATATATTTGTAGAAACATTAAGTACGAGTTTTATATGCTATTTTAGAGCATCCGCTATATCCTCCCTGTATCCCCGCTATGACTTTTTCCACCTCCACCGCTTTGAATCTACCGAGCGCGTTAACTGGACAGCCTATAACAACAGTTATTAGGTACATTTTCCATCTTCTATTTTGACTTTATCTTAGTCTTTTTGAATTCAGGCTAGTATTGAAATGTCTTCATTTGCCGCTCTTTACGGAAGACCTTACAAATCTCCATCTTGCTGGATTGAATCCAATAATCGTTTGGTTCTTGGTCCTGATATGATTTTGGAGGCTTCTGAGAAGGTTGAGAAAATTAAGAGGAAGACGAGGATTGCTCAGGATAGGCAGAAGAAGTATGCTGATCGTCGTAGGAGGAGTTTGGAGTTTTCTGTTGGTGATTTGGTTTTCCTTAAGGTCTCTCCCTTAAGGAATGTGATTTGGTTTGGTTGTAGAGGGAAGCTTGCTCCTAGGTTTGTTGGTCCTTTCCATATCTCTGAGAGGATTGGTTCTCTAGCTTATCGTCTGGATTTTCCTGAGAAGTTTTCTGGAGTGCATAATACATTCCCTGTTTTGCATCTTCGTCAATATCTGCATGATCCATCTTTGATTGTCCACCCTTCTGCTCGCGAGAGTTTGGATATTGAGCCTAACCTTACGGTCAAGAGGAAGCCACTTCGTATTATCGAAAGAGGTACGAAGCAGCTGAGAAGAAAATCTATCAACCCGGTCAAAGTGCAATGGAGCACGGATGATCGGGATTGTACCTGGGAGACAAAAGAGAGCATGCGTGCTTCGAATATGGAATTGATTGTTTCAGGTACTATTTGCTTTTCTATCTCATCTTTCCTTGTTTCGTGTCTCATTCCTTTTTGAGAACGAAAAGTTTTGAGTGGGGGAGAGTGTAATAACCCAAAAATTTTAATAAATATTTTTAATTTAATATATTTGGAAACTTTGATTTCAAATCATTTAAAATTTGAAATTTTGGAATTTTCCAATATAATCTTGGATTTTGTTTATAAATTATTTTCCAAATACAACAAAATAATTATTTTCTGAAAATCTTATATTTTGGTCAACTGAAAGTCAAATTTTGACCACAGTTGAAAATTTCAAATTTGAATTTTTAATTTCTAATCTTTTTCTTTTGAAACTATATTTGGTTCTTGTGTTTGTTGCTGCTTTTCATTTCGTAAAATTCCGTTTTATACTTTATAAATTTGATAAATTTCAGCGTTTTACACGCGATTATTTTCCATATTTTATTTGTTATTTTCTATTGTCTATTTCCTATGTTCATTTATATTTTAAATTTTATAATCTATTTTCTATTTTGTTTGGACTTTTTAATGTGATTTTATTTGATTTTTATTTGAATTTTGGCTAGGAAATTCAAAAGGACTTAAGTTCCTTTTCTTGAAAATCAAGTAAGCCTTTCTAATTCCTAGCTGTTCAAGGCTTTCCATCTCTTAGCCGTTCAATTTCTCTAACCCTAGCCGCCACTTCATTTTGTGATTCACGTACAAAAGTTTCTCAAAACATCTTATTTCCTATTTGCGTTCTGAAGAAAAAAAACCAGTAAGTCATGGCCTCATTCTTTTTCTTTTTCCTTTTTCTCCTTTTATTTTGTTTGTTCCTCCTTTGGCATACTTGGCCACCATCCCTAGCTGATCATCTCCTCCTCACCACCACCACCTAACCATGGCCTCCACTACCTCATCACCTTCCCCAAGCTTTGGCCGTGACCCCTAGGCCTAAACCATCACCAAAAGCATTGAAACCCTAACCAATCTCCTCTACATCATCACCTTCCTATTGCTAGCCTCGGCCACAACACTTTTTCCACCACTTTGCCTTGCTTGGCCATGACCATCCCTATCTCCAAGTCTATTCAGATCTGACTTGACCCGATCCAAACCATAGACCATAGGCCGAACCCAAAGAGCATAGGCCGAGCCCAAAATATTACCATACCTTTTCCCTTTTGCCTTCCTAAGGCTTGTACCTTGCCAATCTCTTCATATTCCACGCCTAGCTGAGCATATGTGCCTCTAATCTGGTCATGGCCGAGCATGGTTGATGATGGTCTAGTCCATAGTGATGGTGACCGAGCCCACTTGTATTGGTTAAGCCTATTTATTTCATTTTGAATCATATTTTGTACATTATTTTGGTTTATTTTCTTGTGTTGAATTATATTCTTATGTATGCTGTATATTTTGGTTTTAACAAGATCTGAATATTGGATCGTCGTCCACTTGTATCTAGTTTGCCTTTTCGTGCTTTACGGAGTTTGGATTTGTGTTTGGAATTTGATCTCTAGCTTTAGAAGGTGAGTTATTCACTCTGGACATCTTGTACTTATATAATTGTGACATAATGGCATGTGAATTGTAGTGATGGTATGATAGTAATTTATATATGCCTGCGATATGATTATATGACGTTAAAATCTGCTTATAAACCTGTTACGTCATCTGATATGTTATATTATGCTATACTGTTTATTTTATTTACTGTTTCTCACACTGCAAGTTCCCTGTAGAAAAGAATCACTATGGATTGAAATGATACATACCCGAGTAGACTTTAGAATACAGAACAATTGTTATGAGCTGAAATGATAGGCTCAAACGATTTTTATTTACTTTATTTGACTTGGAATTGCGGGTTTGAAATGATATAACCCGAATTTTTAATTTTAATTACGGACTGAAATGATACATATCCGTATCACTTGACCTAGGTTAGAAAATTATATACAGACCCGTGGTTAATTTTAAACATTTTCTAAAAATTTATTAAGTATTTTTTAAATATAAAATATGAAGTTTTAACTTAAACTGGATTTAAATGATTAAATAAAGGTTATAGTGATTTTCTATAAGTTAAATGTATAAGTAAATAAATGGTTTAAAAATATAATTTAATAGGAGTTAACTTGAAAATTGAAATTTAGTTTTCAAAATGGAAATTTTAGGCTTACCTTTGTAAATAGAATATTTTATTTATGAAATGGGAAATTTTAAATAAAGTATTAAGTCATTTGTTAAGGTAAAAGTTAAGTAAAATAATGTACATTTGACTTAATAAATAAATTATAGTTTAATTTGTATAATTATTTATAGAAATTTATTTTAATTAATCACAAGTTAAATGATGTCCAAATAAATATTTTGGAAAAGTGAGATATGTTTTATAAGTTAAAAATGGTGAAAATTTGATATTATAATGTTGCTGAAATGTTGTAATAAGCCTTAGTTATGTATTGGCAGCATTTGCAAAATGCTGTGGTTTTATGGTAGCATTTACTAAGTGTACCATTTATGAAATTGAACTATTTTTAATATACTAAATATATCTATAATAGCATTTTTAAAGTGCTGCAGTTTCTGAAATTGAACTATTTTGAATATACCAATATACCTACAGTAGCATTTTTAAAGTGCTGTAGTTTCTGAAATTGAACTATTTTGAATATACTAAATATACCTACAATAGCATTTTAAAGTGCTGCAGTTTCTGAAATTGAACTGTTTTGAATACACCAATATATCTACAATAGCATTTTCAAAGTGCTGCAGTTTCTGAAACTGAACTGTTTTGAATATACTAATATATCTACAGTAGCACTTTATAAGTGCTGCTGTTTCTGAAAATACAATGTTTTGAAATGTTGTAATTGAACAAATGAACTTAGAAAATGCTGAAATTCTGGAAATTGAATATTTGATTTGGAAGGATAACGACATCGTACTTAAATGGTTTAAATGAATTATTTTTATTTGGAATATAGACCATTTTTTTGGAATTTTTAACCACGGGTAATATTAACGTTGGATTGTTAAAGAGATCGGGGATCGAAAGTTGTCATACTCTCTGCCAACTTCGAAAACCACTTTGATAACTGTGTACATGGCGGAGATTTCAAAATGAAGTAGGATGGTGGCAACGTTCTATTGATGTATGATGTGATTAAAAATCTATTTATGACTGTTTGGCATATTTTGAATCATCATCTCAATTAATTTGAATTTATTTGGATAAATAGTTATTTAATTTATTATTGAATATAAACTGCCAATAAATACCTGTTATTTATTATCTATTCTATATTGATGTTATTGATTGAATTGGATAATGATTGTGATAAATGTTTGATGATTGATATTGGATGAACGGATGTTGTATTTTATATTGTTATAAACTGCAAGTTGTTATGGATTTAAATTACGTATTGAAATGATAAATACCCGTATCACTTGACGATAGGATAGAATATTATATACAGGCATCGTGGTCTATATATAAAAATATTTTGAAATTATTTCTATGGTTTTGTAAAGAAATATACGGTTTTAGAGAAATACTAATTTTAGATATTATATAAATGCTATTTTATCCTTGATTTTAAGCTATGTATAATTTGTTTTAATATAGAATAAGCTTAATAATAAGTTTGATTTTCATTGAAGATAATATGGTTAAGTAGTTAAATTATATTTTAATATTGAGTTTATAATAATTTAAATAAATTAAGGTTGGAAGATAAATTTGATATTTATTTGAAATTGAATTTATTTAAGAATTAAACTCAAATAAGTTTGATTTGAAATTTATTAAGTTTGAAATTTTAAAACGTATGATTATTATAACTTGATTTTGTTCAAGATGATTTAAATGAATATTTCGAGTATAAATAAATTGAAGGTTAGTTATTTGTAATTTGACTTTTATTTAAATGATAATGGATTTATTATGTAAAATACTTCAAAACTAAATAATAGAAAATTAAATTGTTGAATCATAATTACCAAACTTAGTTTTGAAATTGTTGAATACTTAAAGTTTGAAATATATTGAATTTGAAATGGTTTATTATATGGGTCAAATCTGTTTTGAAATCGATAAATTTGGAACAGTTTATTTGGAAACTGAATCATATTGAAATTTATGATTTGGGATTTGGTTAAATTTACAATTTAGAATTTCGAGTTATTTTGGAATTGATTTGTGAAATTGAAGAAGCTATTTTATTATATAACGTATTTTAAATATTTAAACCATATAAGTGGTGGAAGTTATGAGTTTCAAGGTATTATAATTCGAAAGTGTTATATTTCAAGTGTTTTGATTTCGAAATGTTATAACTTTGAAAGTGTTATGATTTTAGAAAGGATATATTTTAAATGAAAATGATATCGTATTAATTTGGTTTTGAAATGGGCAATGCTATTTGGTTTTAAAGTATAAACTATTTTAAAAATGACCGCGGTGTTATAACAATGATATACTCTCTGCCGACTCCGAAAACCACTTTAACAACTGTGTACGCGATGGAGATTCTAGAATGAAGTAGGATGGCAGCGGCATTCCCTTGAGGTATATACGTGGACCTGGCTCCCGTGAGTTGGCATAAGGTGGCTAAAACAGGAGCGTTACGGGCCAGTGAGGTAGCCTCTCTTATCGGACACACTCCTTCGATACCATTCTATTACTTTGTGATTGATTGGGGCCCTTTGATTTTTTGGAGGTATGGCTCGAGGTGGGCGGTAGCTGCGCGCTATGCGTCACCATCAGTCCGGATGCGTAATTGGTATATCTACCATGGCATTGCCTCGTTGTGCTGTGTCACCTATTCCAGCGCGCCTTGCACGAGTTTGATTTGTGTTGTACCTATGGAGTATCCTCTGGTAGCCTCCCGATCAGGAGATATTACGGTACTGTATAGACTATTGGCACTATTACGTGTTAAGGGCAATATGGGTAACCCCTTAATGCTATTTTAAAGTAAGTTTATTTTACTTTTAGACATTATTATAATAGCGTATATATTACTACATAGTAGATAGTTTAACGGATCCTTAGGAGATGTGAATCCCGAGCATCTCTTAAGTTACTGCACTCACGTTCGACATAGGATAGGAGACGTCAAACCCCGTAAACATCTCTGACGCCATTCCACTCATATTTTACCGTTGATTTAACTTACATAAGATCTTTTAATTCTAACTCGAGTGTTTTGTCTTTTCAATTGGCTCGGGTCAGCCTGAGCATTTCAGGGTTTGAAAATCTTATTTCTAGAGGATGAAGACAAAGACAAAGATTGTATTATTACTATTATTTACTACAATGTTCCGTTGCATCACATTGTTCCGCTGCATTGTTATTTATTATTCTCTGGTATGTGTAACTTTGATATGTGTTATATAAGTATAATCAAAGGTTTTGCAAAACAGCTTCATGAACTGTTATTTGATTATTATATTTTGTCGTTCCGCTGCAAGATTCTTTTTTGTTTTTTTTTCTTTCTCTACTTTTTCTTATTTACCCCAATAATAATCCGCCCTTCTGTATAGTTTGAGTCTGACGTGTGTGGTTTATCATCGATTTAAAACGTACAAAAAGGTGGGCCGTTACAATTTCAGTACTATCTATGCTAGAGATAGGTGATTCTGTTTTGTAGAGGGCAGCGGGGCTATGCCTCGGTGCATCCCTCTAGAGATGTACTATCGAAAAGTAGTCCCTTACCTTGTCATTGTGTGGAATACATTCTCCAATACGAGCTTTTACGGTTTTAGTTGTAAACTTATTATGCTGGAATTTAATAAATGTTACAATTTCGACAAAGATTTTATATATTTATTTGAAAGAGTTTTCAAAGAACATTATTAAAAATAATATCTCTGATTTTGCGTAGCAAATGGTTTGGTTATCATAAGGTAAAAACTCATCCGTGTTTATGTCTGTCGTGGTCTTATGAGATATCCTTCATCTTCAAAAACCCATGTTTTGAGTTTTCTCACACGAGTTCCATGACTGACCAGAGTTTTTTCTTTTCCCTTAATTTCTGGGTGCCCTATTTTTTCGGGCAGCCAAGTAGTCCAGGTCTAGCTTGGAACATTTTAGAGGAGCTTGGAGCAGGAGATGGAGTTTCCTATGTAGATAGTTATCCATTTCCATTTTCGCTGCATTTGTTACTGTTTATATTCAACACTAGCAGGTACAGAAATTTATAACTATCCAGGCTAAGATTAGGATAAACTCTAATGTATGTATTTAAAATTTCTGCTATAAAGATTATATATTAAAATGATATATATTACTCCATCCGTGTAAGATTTTGTTCTGTCTTTATTTTTCTTTTTATCCTTAACGATCGGTCTTTCCGGCACTTGAATTTGTGGCACGTGAATACCGTGGACGTATTAGTGTCGATTTTCTAGGGTCAAAATGGTGGGTCGTCACAACAACTCTCGTAGCTTGCAACATAGAAGATGTTGTTCCTTCAAACTACTCAACACTAGATGATCTAGCCAAACTAAACCTTGATTTAACTGATATGATGAGGCAAGATGATCCTCTATCAGGAATGGGTCCCATTAAGCTCAATCCTGTAGAAGGATGAGTCCACTCCATCCATGCTGTCGTTTAACTCTGTATATTTACCATTCCATGCAAACCAGAAATGTTTTCAAGGACCTTCTTTCTTTCCCCTAGATTGATTATTTTATTTTATTTTTTTGTTATTGTTTTCCTTCCTATTACCGCTGCATTTCTTCACAACCTCATTATTCTTCACCAAACTACTTGGTTCTCTTAGTCTTATCACATCCGGTCTTTCCTTGAAATCGACTTCTACCAAACGCAGACATTGATTCTCTTTCTTATAAAAATCCTTCAACGTGGTTTACTTTTTCATGGTAAGCCACTTTCGAAAATAGAATCTTTGATAATTCCACCAACCAGATCCATCAACATAAGGCTGACCTATGAATTCTCTCCTCCATGATAGTAGCATTAAATATACTAAAATCACACTTTAACGATTCTACTGTCCCCTACTTTACTTTAGCCAACCATATCGCATCCTTCGGTTGTATAGAATGCACCTTGAATTAGATCAGAAACTTATTAGCCAATTGATCGTAAGATCTTATGAATCATGAATTAAGCCTACAAAACCACATTGTCGTCAATTCGTTTAGGAAAAAGAGAAACATCCAAACTTCACAAGGTCATTCGCTCTTGCACCATCCATGTGCCACTCATACCTAAGAAAATGTTACATAATGTCAATTAGTACATTATATCTGGGCATGGATGGCATTGAAAATGGTAACCCAATATTTTAGAGTGCATAATATGAGAAATAAATTAATTAATTAAAATTACATAATGAGATAATAATTAAGTAAGACAATTTTATTAGTAAGGATAAGAAGTAAATTTAAGATTAAAAGTTATGAGAATTAATAGGACTAAGCTAGAAATGGATTTTAGCCCAAGCCCAAACTATTACCTCCTAACATTCCCATCCCCTCATTCACTCTCTCCCATACTCTAAAAAATAAGAATAAAGAAGCCAGGTCGGCCATATTTTCCAAAGAGAAGAAGAAAATCAAGATAAAAGAAAGTTCACTCCTAAGAAGAAGTAACGTTTTCAATCAAGTTCTAATCAAACTTAGGTGAGTAACACTTCCTCTAAACCTTCCAAACCCATTTGCATTTAGGATTGTATGCATTTGTGTTGCTTTGAATGGTAATAAAAAGGTTTAAAAATGATAGAAGACATTTGTGAAGGAACTGGGTTGGGTCGTAGCGGGTTAATGGACATAGGTTAGAGATTAAGTGAACCAGTATAAAAAAAATATTATATTCTCTTACTTTTTCATGCACAAATGATCTAATTTCTTGTTGATATGATGTTGAATATTTGTGAGGTTAATGTATTATGTTATCGTATTGTTTTAGATCAGTAATCAACTACAGTGCTAGTTCATTTTCCATTCAATATCCATTGATAAAAGATATAGTTTTTTGTACATCGTTAAGAACATAAGTCCAAAAGTATATCTAGTGACTTAGGTTCCTACAAAACAAATTTTTGGGTGTTAGGCCATATTTTGAACAAAAAATATCTAAAGAAGGAGATGAATCAATATATAACTTAATATGAGAGATCGGTAGAGAAAACATAACTTGTTTCACCTAATTATTTCAATCCGGTAAGGATGATTTCAGTATACTATTGATATTCTATGATTACCTTCCTAAGAGATTTTTCCAACTTTCCAAGGTTTATCATATCAAACTCACCCTTCCACTCCATGAGAATAATGTATAATTCATTGAATCATCGATATTAATAAGATCACTACTAGGACTAATAAAATCAAGTAGACTTCCTTGCAATTGAGGTCCACCTTGAGAGAAAACTTATATAACATTCTCATCAACAATGGCATCATAGGAACCATTACTATCACTTCGCATATGAAAATAAACTAATGACCCAAGATGTGTTTGGTACTCACTTTTTTTCCTTATTCTACCACCACTTGATGGAAGATCCACCTATAATAAAAAAACTCTCATCAAATATCACATGCATACTGGTCATAATACTCCTTTTTGCTCGATAGCACAACCTATATATATCCACTCATTCTCTATAGCCTAAAAGGTGCGTTTTTCCCTATAGGCTCCAACTCATGCCATCTCTTATAAACATAAGCTAGACAACCAAACAATCTAAATAATGAATACTTACAAGCTCTTTCTTTCATATCCCATTTGAGACCTTCATATAGATTGTCTTTTTAGATGTACAGTTGATGAGAAATACCAGCATGCATACCGGTCATATCCCCAAAATACTATATACAATCCAATATCCAATCTGATGCTCTTAGCCCTCTTCAACAATGTTTGACTCGTAATTTTGTCCTCTCCATAACATTGAACACTGCGAATATAATAGCAAGTGCAATCTTATGAATAGTCCACTACTGTTGCCAATTATAAGAACTCTCAAATGCTTCCCTTACTACTACTCTATAATAGTCTTCTGCTTAGAAAACTAGGCACAATATTTTATCTTTATTCTTCATGAAATATATCTAGAGCTTCTGTCCCTATTCTAAAACCCAAAAATGGAACCCCAAGATACTTTAGTCACCTTGGGATTTTCTTTCAGCGACATAATGATATAAGTATATTTATTATTCAATAGTTTAAGAAAATAAAGCAATTAGATTAATTTCATCACTGATAATTGTCTTTACATATTTCAAATCCCAAATTGAACTTATGCAGCGGTAAAATATAAACCATTACATGATAGCTTTAAGGATCTGATATATGATGATGTCAAACCCTTTTTGTCCTTTGAACTTAATAATATTTACATTACATAGCAGAATTTCAGCTGCTTCAAAGGATAATAATAAGAAGGCCTCATGCTCATTTACTTCTTCAGCATAGTCTCGGCAAAAATCCTACCTTCATCTAAAAACTGTAATCTGAAAACATATATACTCAACTTACTCAAATAAGTACTCTTGAATTTATATGGGAAAAACAATAAACACAAAAGTCATACATATATCTGGTATAAATAACATCATTTCCCATCTAGATTCCTCTGCTAGTGGGACCATACCGCTAAAGCATGAAACATGTTTTCCCCCACAATACCCTTGATTAAAAAATTAATATAAGATTATCATAAGTCACAAGACATGCGAAGTTATTCTAACTCAAAGAAACATAACATGTCTCATTATAACCACACACAAAATATCTTGAGTTTAGGGTCTCGGATGATAGAGTTAAGGGTATGCCTTAGAGGCTGTTATGTAATTTGTGACATAAATCTAACTTAATAACCAATGTTATTCTAAATAAAATGTGTTTTCTTTCTGTTACATACTTGTTATAGTCTGCTACAAACAATTGATTATTCGGTTTAAGTATATTTAATGGAAAATCCATAAATGGTATGTTTTGTGATAGTAGTTACAATGTGTTGTAACTATGAGTAGTTTATCACAATATACTAAACATATCATTTTAAATATTCCTATTCAAGATGTATCGAGACCGAATATCGATACATCCAATAGGACTAATGTACGTATTGCTTTTCATATATTGGACAGTGTATTTCTCGTGGCTACTCGGGCCACCAAGGGGTTATGTACTTATAATTATTGTATAGTTAAGGAATGACTCACTTGATAGTTTTCTACAAGTTAATATTACTTAGGTTAAACAGAGAATATCAATGTGTTAATATTACATAATTTCCTCGACTTGAGAATATCGTCGAGCTTTAATATGGAAACTCCACTTTGATTACAGTTAAACCATGGCACCATGTCCATCGAACGATTATAGTTGGGCCTAATAGAAGCATTGGAAGTGAAACACTATTCAAGAGAGAATTCATCTCCTCGAGCATACAGGGTTAGTATCATGGTCAATTGTAGTCAACAAAAAATCGAAGTCTTTGGTCAGAGCAGTAGGTTAATAATAATTATTATTATCCAACCAGGGGTTTTGTGTTTGCAATTACAAAGTTGAATGCCGATGATGTTGGAATTTTGACAAAAACCAAATTAAGTCTTAATGTGTTATAATTTTAATGAAGAAAATTGGTGTAAATTATCATTACTAAAAGATACTGCTTAAGTGTTTGCAAAATTTTATTTTACCAGAAAGACCTATAAGTGATGAATTCGATCAAACTATTACACCATTAGCTAAGGTGACTTGTGAACGTTGATATTCGAATTTTTCAATATTATGATTGAATTCACACCTCTAAGCCGCACAACCACATTTATGATTTCTTTGAAAATCACATGATTTAATTAATTTGTAAAATGTCATAAATTGATTAAATTAATTAATGTTTATGAAATGTTAATTATTTTTAATTTATTTGATGTTTTAAATGTTGTTGGTAATTACTTAAATGCATACATAAAAGTTATATTTGTATATATCGATATACAATATCGGTATAATTTAAAACAAGGTTTAAATAATAAAATTACATAAAAAATTATTTGGAAAATTAGCACATTAGGAATGTGTAAGGGCTGACCATAAATGGTGGGAGGAGGAATCAATTAATTGAATTGATTGAAATTTGAAAATGAATTAAAGAAGAAAGTTTTGATAAGGAGAATGTGAAAGGTTCCTTTAATTCTATTAAAATAAAATCTTATCAATTGATTTCTTTAACAAAATATAATTTTTCTTCCTCTTCTCTATCATTCATGGCTAAAATTTCTTCTAAAAAACCTCAAAATAATTTCGATTCAACAAGGAAAGGTGGTTCATCCTTCTCTTGCAAGGTGGGGTGTTGATTTATTTGAAATCCGAAGAGAAGTCATAAATCAAGGTGTTATAAAGGACAAGGTTTATTAGGTTAGTTTACAATTCATTCATGATATTTAAAATAAAGATTTTAACATATATGTAAATTGTAGTCACTTATTAAAATCACTTTAAAAATTATTCTATATATTGAGATTAAATATAAGTTCTATTTGTGTACGATTTTGAATGTCGATGATTTAATTAGATCGGAAATAACTAATTGTTGTGGAATCGATTTTTTGAAATTTTTAGTATATAATTGGTTAATGATTTGTCTAACAAAATAATTCATGTTTTATTTTATTTGAGATCTGAAAAAATCCTATTATTTGTTATCCCATTGTGCGTTGTTGTAAATCTTATTTGTTTTGACAAATTACTCTTGTTGTTACACTTATTCCTTTTAACGATCAAATTTTAGTAGATTGAATCATGAAATTTGGTGTATACATCACATATGTGTGTGTGTGTAAATTAATCAAGTCTTCTTCATGCCTTGAAATTCTAAACCCATATTAAACTATATTTTGCTTGGTTTATTTGTTTTAGATTAATTTAATCTTATGCTTCAAAATTAAATTTTAGTTCGTTACATATATGTATGTACCTAAATATAAAGTTATGTTTTAGTTTCAGTTATATCAATAGGGTCAATAAATTAAATTATAAAACTTTTAATTTTCTTATGTTAATCATATATCTTTTCAAATTAGATATGGCATAAACTTCTTTTGTTTTTTTAAATGGTACGGATGTTTGCTGTAATTGTTTTTGAAATTCCATATGGTATTGAGTTAATTGTTTAATTGGTAGTAGAAGAAAAGTAAAGTAGAATTACACTACATGATTATTTCCTTTTTAACTTTAATTTGATTAGATTTAATTACAAGGAAATTTACCTTTCCATCTGCACTCTTCTAATTTACTCTCATATTAGTTGTCTACTTTATGTGAAATATTTTCATTCATTATATATATATATATATATATATATATATATAATATAAGTGGCAACAAAGATTACATATATTTATATATGTGTCTAAACTATGTATATGTTGTACTATCAATATGTGTATACAAACATATACATATCTGGCAGTATACTCAAACATATGTATATACTTAATCATTTATATTTTCGATATGCATGTGCGAATGTAACATGTATATGTAGGTACATATATATATCCGTGTAGTTAAAGCCCTGTTATGCCTCACAAAATTTGCATTATAGCATATAGCGCTCTTCGACAGCTAAGCTATTTCAATTTTACGCTATGAAACAGCAAAATCACTTTAATACTCGTTATTCCACCACATCCTCTAAGTCAGGCTTTTTAGTACTCACTTTAGCAATATTAATATACAAAGGTTGATTTGACTAGTTCTCTTTTAAACTACATCAACAAAATTAGGGTAATGACCTAATTTTAAGGTATAAGCGCTCAATTTATATATCACAAATCTATTGCAGTCACTAAATCTAGTCTGCGTAAATCATGATATTCTTTGATTTGTTATGAAAGATTAAATAATATATTTTTTCTACATAAATGATGTGAGAATGAGAAAAAAAATACACCATATTTCTAATAGTCCATATTACTAAGAGGAGGGATGCTTTTATTGATGTTAGCTACAGTTGAAAACCTAATACTTACACCATATGCCATTCTTTTGGTCATATAACTAGTGATTGTAAGCATGAGCTTGCTGTTATGGCTAAGATCCCCCTCCATCGACGTCTTGTTAGGAAGTGGGTTCTAATGCCTTCATGTCCTCCAGTTTTTGCTGATGTTGATTTTATGCCATCTTGCCCGACTTTTCCCTCTTCTCCTAATAGTACTATTCCCGGTTCTAAGTTCTTTGATACTATTATTGATGCATCTACTATGGTTGAACCTGTAGTGGTTCCTCCTTTAAGTAATGTGATTGTGTGGAATTCAATAGAGGAAGCTTTGGGTTCGTGCGAAATCGTAAATGAGATATTCTCTGTCCGGTGATTATTGCCATATGTATGTTGGTGGTGACGGTGAGAATCATCGGTTATACTACCATGTAGCCGGAAATGGTCTTGAGCTTTCTACTCATGCTGAAGATAGTGACGATAAAAGAATTGTTTTGGAGGATGTCTCTTGGGATAGAAAATATCTATATTCCTATGATTCTGTAGATTATGCCACTAACTGGCTTCTCTTTTTTCAAAGTTGATACATTTCATTGGGCTTGATTCTATTAATGATGGCAGAGGTTCCTCCTCCTTGGAGGGTGTATAGGAGTCTGTTGTTCAGTAATTTAAGCCCTGTTCCCAACTCCTATGCTTTTCCTTTTCCTTTTCCTAGCTGTTCTGATGCATGTGCCAAACACCCGCTTTAAATGTTGTTTTAATAGAAGTGGACGGTCGACTCCAAAACCGGCTAGACTTGCTAAAAAAGGCAATTTATCCTTCTCTTGCAAGATGGGTTGCTATTTTGTTTGAAATCTGAGGAGAAGCCCCAAATCACGGTGTGATAAAGGGCAAGGTTTATTAGTTATGTTTATAATTCATTCATGATGTTTATAATAATTTTTTCATATATATGTTAATTGTAGCCACTTATTAAAATCGATTTTAAAATTATTCTATGTGTTGTGATTGATTGTGAGTTCAATTACGTATAGTTTTGATTGTTAATGATTTAACTGAATTTGAAATAACTAATTTTTGTGGAACTGATTTTTTGATTTTTTTAATATATAATTAGTTAATAATTTGTCTACCCAAATAACTTATGTTTTATTCCATTTGAGATCTGAAACAAATTCTGTTTTTTGTCATCCTATTATGTGTTATTGTAAATTTTATTTGTTTTAATAAATTATTCTTGTTGTCACATTTATTCCTTTTAATCATGGATCAAATTTCAGTAGATTAAATCATGAAATTACATGTATATACATCATATGTGTGTGTGTATAAGTTAATCAAGTCGTCTTCATACCTTGAAATTATAAACCATTATTAAACTAAAATTTACTTGGTTGATTTGTTTTAGATTAATTCAATTTCATATTTCAAAATTAAATTTCAGTTCTTTATATATATATATATATATATATATGTACCTAAATATAAAATTATGTTTCAGATCCATTTATATCATCAGAGTCAATAAATTAAATTATGAAACTTTTAACTTTCTTTATGTTAATTATATGTCCTTTTCAAATTTAGATATTACATAAACTTCTTTTGTTTTTTTAAATGTTTTGGCTTGCAATTATGTTTGAAATTTCAAATGATATTAAATTAGTTGTTCAATTGGTGGCTGTAGAAGAAAAGTAAAGTAGAATTACGCTATACGATTATTTCCTTTGTTACTTAGATATGATTATATTTAATTGCAACATAAATTACGTTTCCATCTTCACTCTTCTAATTTACTCTTATATTGATTGTCTACTTTATGTGAACTATTTTCATACCTTTTATATTATGTAAATATAAGATATAAGTGTAAACAAAGATTATAAATATGCATATATGTCTAAACTATATATATGTATTACTGTCAATATGTGTATACAAATCATAGACATATATATATATATTGTAGTGTAATCAAATATATGTATATAGTTAGATATTTATATTTACAATATGCATGTGAGAATGTAACATGCATATGTATGTACATAGACACACATGCACACACAATAAATATAAATCACAATACCTAGATTTACACACACGAGCGCACATGCACGCACGCGCATGTACGTACGTACGTACATACATACATACATGCATACACACACACACACACACAGATATATATATATATTTGTGTGTGTGTGTGTGTGTGTATTTGTACAAGCTCATTTATGTTGTTATATGTATGAATGTATATTATGTGTTTCTAATAAAACATTTAGTTAAAATGTTAACATGTTTAAATAACAAATATATATAATGAAATAAAATAAAATATGATCTTATTAGACCCAATAGATCGAAGATTTTTTTTTTTGAAATTTACATATTTTATCCACTTCCGATTGGCTCAGTTCCATCATCAAAAACATAATACTTAACCTATGTTCCTTTTCAGGTTTTGGTAATGCTAGTTTCAGAATTATCATCAGTTATATGCATTATATCTTAACGTACAACCCTAAATGGTCTTAGTTATTCTTTTTTTAGTTTATACCATAACGTACTTCTTCTTCCTGTCTCGGTAATTAATTATTAGTTTTATACTCTATACTCCCTCTCCATTTGCTCGTCTTTTTATGGATGTTAAGCGTGTTGAGCCTCAAGTCTACACCTAAGGCATCCTAAAGACTCCTCCAAAATGCACTGATAAAAAGTGAGTCTCTATCAATAATTATGCTCGTTGGACCTTTATGTGATCGGATCACCACTCTCACCGTAACACCCAAAAAATTAAACGATTTTAAAAACGTAATTAACTAATTTTTTCTTGAAAATAAACAATTAAATTTAGCAATGAAAATTTGATGTTTATTATGCGTCTATTTAAACATAACAAATGGCCGATTTGCATTGGTAAATATGAAAGTTAATTCTGTTGTGTAATTTTCAATTTCAATTTAAATCAGTTAATTTGATGAAAACAAAATAATTTTGAAACCTGAATATTTTTATATAATAAAAATGGAAATCATTTTTTGGGTGAGACGTCATATTTCATTTCGTCAAATTTGATCTGCTCTGGCTCCGTTTCTCTTATTTTTGACGGTATAGCAGCATTTTGGCAGCGAATATCGACTTTTGATCGGATGATCGTATCGCCGATACCTATGTACCATTCTGTTCGTTTCGTCATGTTGATCTAATATATTCATTTGCGCATTTTGGCGTCCAGTGCATGGTGGAATCGGCGAATTGGTTAGCCAGATCGGTATCCATTTTTGAGTCTTTGCTTCTTGTGTCCATTCATTTGTTCCCTGTAAGAAACAAATGGCCACTACCATTAATATTTCCAGAAAATTTAACCTTCACTTTTGTTATTCCTTCTATAATAAATATATTTTCTATTTCATCTTTTATCTCCGGTTCAATCCCTTTGTTTGTTTGATATTTAATATAAAATATGTATAAAATTTATAATGGTGGTTTATATAATTGAAAAACTGCTCCCAATCTCCTCATATTGTCTGTTTTCGTTATGTTAGCTTGGAGAAAGTATAATATATAGTTTTATACTTCGAACCTACTGCTTATGTTTTTTTGCTTTCCTTTCTGCCTTACACACACAAGCCCACCTTCCCATTGTTCATCTTCTCAAACATCGAAGCCAACCTACGCATCCTCTCTGACCCGTTTTTGCTCTGAACCTTCACGTCTTACCCAAGCCCTACCGTATGCATGCACCAAAACTCCACGCCATCTCCATTTTCCCACTTCCCAGCCTATCACCGCCCTCCCACCTATTTCCGCCACATTTTTCCCAAACTGCCAGCCCATTCCCTACCAACGAAAGATGCAACACCCAGCGCCTCTAATCCTCTCTGCTGACCACCCTGGCACCCTTCTTCGAAACGACGCTCCACCTCCCAAACTCGGCAGCCGAACCTCCGAGGAAGCCTCCCTCCACCATCGACCACCCTATGCCATGCAAAACCCTTACTGACCTCCTCCACTTGAACGCACGCGGCAGTCGGCACATGGCAAGCACCCTCCGACCTCACACAACCTTGCATCACCTCTTCCTCGACCTTGTCCGCCAACTTGCACCTCATCCCCACATCAGCAGCTCCTCCCTGACCGCAGCTTCATCTCCACCACCTTACACACATCAGTTACCTTCTTAGAAAGAAATACGTATGATATTTTGAAAGGTAATATATTTGTTTTATTAAATATTGATTTTAAATTGTTTTATATATATATATATATATATATATATATATATATGCATGAGTTATATATATACATGCAGCTGACGTTATACCATGTTTTTATATAACATGTGTGTGTGTGTGTGTGTATACACGTATTGGGTTTATATTTGAAAGGTACACGTGTACAAAGTTGTATTAGTATACATGCTGGGTGTGTGTGTGTATATATATTGGTTGAAGTACTAATTTCCTATAGAGTTAGTACATATAACAGCATATATATTAGTATACATATAATATATTAGTTTTAAGAAATGATTTCATGTAATGTAAATAAAACACACACACACACACACACACACACATATATATATATATATGTATGTATATATTAAATATATGCTCTAAATTTAATAATGATCTTGAAATATATATAGGTTTTGATTTTGATATATGTATATATGTTTAAATTTAATATTGATTTTCAAATACACACACATAATAAAGGTTTTATTTTTAATACATGTTTGAATTTTAGACTTTAAAATATATAGCTATATATATTTGTCGCATCAATCTCTAGTCCTTCTTGACTTACTTTCATAATATCAAATTTGTCACAGCAATTCCTAACTTGTCGCTGTCCCGCTAGTTCGTGTCCGTATCCGCATGCGTGTCCGTGTCATCTTCATATTTCTATAACCTCGAAAAATGAACAATCACTCACGATTAACATTCTTATATTTAGTAAATTTAATTCGCATGAAATGACGAGTGAAATATGCTGTTAATTTTGAATTATTACATTATTTAATTATTGAATATGATATGCCATTATCCACAATTGTTCACCTATGACATATGACACCATAACCTGTTGTATATATTATATTTAAATTTGTTACCGATGATATATGCCTGTTTTTGATATGCTATATTATTATCATATTTGTTTTCACTCTGCAAGTTTTCTGTTAGTTTAGAATTTTCTATGGGTTGAAATGATACATACCTAAACGATCTTGTAGATTAGGGGAAAATCGTTATGGGTTGAAATGTTAAACCCAAGCGATTTTCATTGATTTTAAATTTTGGGATTACGAGTTGAAATGATATATACCCGTAATTATTTGATAATTGCAGATGGAAATGATAAATATCCATATCACTTGACCATAGGGTAGAAAACTATATACAGATACTGTTGCTCTATTTTGAAAAATGATTTTCGGAATTTTTGAAAGGAAATATATGGGTTTTGATAAATACTGATTTTAAATTATAATATAATTATTTATTTTAATATGTGTAAAAAAATTATTTTAAATTATATGTTTCAAAAGTTTTTAAATTATAAGTTAAGTTCTAAAATGTAAATTGAATTTTTTTATTTATAACTTTATTATTTTTAAAATATATAAAATAAGATTTAAACTAGATTTAATCGTAATAAGATTTAATTTAATAATAACTAATATAATAAAATTTATTAGGAATTTAATTTAACTAATAATATATATAATATGTTAAATATTTATTTAAAATTTTATTAATATTTTAAAACAGATTTTTGTAACAACTTTAAGTAAATGGAAGTCGGGAAGATAAAATAAATAAGAATAGATTTATAATTAAATTTGTTGAGAATTGAATCTAAATAAGGTTTGATTTGAACTTATTTATATTGAGATTTTAAAGATATGAAATTTATAACTTGATAACTTGAGTTTGATTAAAGGTATTTAAATGAATAATTTCGAATTTAAGTAAATTAAAATTGAATATTTAGTTTTGATTTAAATGTGTTTTGAGATTTTATTTAAATGTTATTAAAAATGATTTAGTGAATATTTTCAAATAAAGAAAGAAAAAATCAATTAAATTTGAATTTTGGAAATATAAATGAAATGTATTAAATTGAATTGTTTGAGTATTTAAACTTTGAAACCTATTGAATTGGAAGTGGTTTAAATTTGTAGTTCAAAGTGAATTTGAAATCGATATAAATTAAAGATGGTTTTAATGAGATTTTGAATTGAATCTTTTTAATTGGAATTGTTGAACTGAGATTGATTTGAATTGAATTTTGGAGCTAAAGTTGATTTTAATTGATTTGTGGTATTGAAAGAAACAATTCTAATTTGAAACTATTTTAACATATAAACCATTTTAATATATAAACCATTTTTAATATATAAACTCTTTTTAATATATAAACTATTTTAGTTTGTAACCTATTTTTTAAATATAGAAACTAATTTTAATTTATAACTATTTCAATATATCTAATCTATTTTCAATGTTTAAATTGTTTAAGTTGGAATTCTTATGATTTAGATTTAATGGATTTAAATGCGAATATTTGATATGATGGTTTAACATATTTCATGATTATTAATTTGGAAGAGAATTACAATTTAAAGTGAATTTTAAATTAAAGTGAATATGATTTCGAAAGTGATAGTATTTCGAAAGTATATATGATTTCAAAAGTGATGTGATTTTGAAATGAATATGATGTTTGATATGAAGTATGAATTGTTCGAAATATAAACGACCACGGTGTGAAGTAAGCATTTGGTTGTCAAAGAGACCGGGATCAGATATTGTCATACTCTTTGCCAATACCGAAAACCACTTTAACAATTATGTACGTGGTGGAGATTTCAGAACAACGTAGGATGGTTTGATGACGATTCTGTTTGAGGTATTAACGTAGCCCTGACTCCCACTAGACAGCTTGATGTGGCTAAAACAGGAGCCAGGCCAGGCCAGGCCAAGTTAGGTCATTCCTCCTATCAGGCACATTTCTTCGATACCATTCTATTACTTTGGGATTTGATTGTGTGCACCTTTGATTTTGGGAGTGTGTCTCGACATGGGCAGTAGTAGCTGCTATGCGTTACCACCAATCCGGATCCGCAAAATGTTAGTATCCTACCCAGGACATTGCCTCGCCTGCCTTGTCACATGCCTTATCGCGCCTTCTACGAGTTTGGTTTTTGTCGTACCTATGGAGTGCTCCCTAATAGCCCACCGGTTTGGTGGAGTTTATAGTACTATATAGGCTATGACATTTATATAAAATATGTTAAGGGGGGTATGGGTAATGCTTTAACGCTATTCAATAGTTTGCTTTATTCTAGACATTATATACATGTAGAATATTGTACTGTGTCTGTAGATAGTTTAACAGATCCTTAAAGAGTGGAATCCCAAACATCCTTTAAATTATTTTGTATTTCACTTGAGTTGATTTACTGGTATAAGAATGTTAATCTTGACTCGAGTGTTTTGTGTTTTGCTTTACGCTACGGTCAGACTGAATATCACAACATTTGATTGGAGATTTGCTTGAAGATCTGTCTTATATCTGTTCACCCTTCTATTATTTCCAGTTGCTTATGTTCAGTCTTATCATTTGATTTTGTATTCGAGACTTCTTTGTACCTTAGATTTTCTTTTGTATTTGTTTCAAACTCTGATGCTTGTAAACCTATATAAATCTAGTCCTTTCCCTTCAAGTTATTTATATGATATATATATTATTTCAATATATGAAATTGTATTTATATGATAAACTTAGAGGAATCGTTTTTCATTGTTGAACCCGATGAGGAAGATGAGGCAAAAGCTTAAAATTAAAAATGCATTGTGTGTGTAAATAACATAGCTTATTTTTTTGTATTCTTACGTAACTTTTCACCTAGCTTTTCAAATTTTGTATTATTTGCTTGCACTTGACAAATATCAGCAAAGGGATGAAATAAAAATAAAAAGGCATCGCAAGGAAGACCACACGTATAAGAATTTTACTAACTAATAAATATTAAAAAAATAGAGAATAATGTGCTGCAAAGAAGACCAGATGTAGGAAAATACTGAAAGAAAATGGATCTAGACTAATCTGGAGTTTTAAAAGAACAATGGTCTTGGAGATAAATGGTGGCGAGCAGTAGTGGATAATGGCGAATAATAGCGCTGCGTGGAGAATGCCGAAAGTAATGAATGATGGAGAAAGTTGGATTGTTAATGGTAAGAGCGAAGAAGAAAAGAAATTTTCATAAGATATTTATAAGGGTTGTAGCATTTTCTAGAATCCTATATTTAAGGCATTTTACTGGAAAAATGAACGTATGATAACAGCTATTGGGTAGGTCTATTTTATTTAATAAAGTTTAGCTGCAAAGATTTAATCAAAATTGTAAAGGCTTTTACTACATGCTATTGATTAGGTCTATTTATTTAATAAAGATTTTATTATCACTTGATTCAATATAAAAATTATTGTTACCAACATACTTCTGTGCCTATATTTAAGGCATATAGTTTCATAGATATTTATAAGGGTTATAGCATTTTCTAGAATTCTATATTTAAGGCATTTTAATGAAAAAATGAATGTAGGATAGCAGCTATTGATTAGATTTATTTTTTATTTAATAAAGATTAGCTCCAAAGATTTGGTCAAAATTGTAAAGGCTTTTATTGCATTCTATTGATTAGGTTTATTTATTTAATAAGGATTTTACTATCACTTGATTCAATATAAAAATTATTGTTACCAACATAAATCTATGCGTAGTGCACGTAAACAACAAACTTTACAGACAAATATAATTACGTAAAATGGAGTATAAATCAGAGAAACAAAAAAATGAACACTTTGTAATACAAGGAAGAAGATAAAATACCTGATTTAACGGCTAAATCTCCAGCAAATGGACGAATTGATATCTTTAATCAACAATAAAATTTGACTGGGAAACTGAATAAATCACAGAAACAAAATTAAGAGCTGAAATTGTACAATTATAGTTTGGAGATTAGTCTATAATTTAGGGTGCTGAGGTTTCATTATTAATCTTATTTTTCATTACATTTTCTAATTTTAATTTTGTTTAATTTTTTTATGAGCTTGTATAAATCATCAAAATCAAAAAAGGTGAACGCTTTATAATATAAGGAAGAGGATAAGATACTTGATTTAACTATTTAATCTCCAACAAATTGATGAATTGATATCTTCAATCAACATAAATTTGACTGGGAAACTGAATAAATTGCGGAAATAGAAATTAGGAGCTGAAATTGTATAATTATAATTTAGAGATTGGTCTATAATTTAAGATGCCGAGTTTCATTTTTAATCTTATTTTTCATTATTATTTTAAATTTTAAATTTGTTTAGTTTTTTATGAGCTTGTATACAAATGGCAATTTTGGAACTTTGCGGTCGGACCAAAAGTTTGCGCTTTCAAACCAACTATTAATAAAGATATATATATATATATATATATATATATATATATATATATCCCACTTCTACTATGAAACATCTTTGGAGGTAAAAACCCATTTGGATTCTTATACCTAGCCTTTATTCATTGACAATTCAAGCATATGAAAATGTATTTAACAACTTGTCTTTTCATCGTTGGCCAATAAAAAACTCTTTTCGTATCTTTGTACATCATGTCTCCATTGGATGAATAGTCATTCTAGAATAGTGAGACTCAAATAAAATCTCATTAATTAACCGCATAACTTCAAGTACACATAATCTACCATTGTGCGGTAAATATCATCTTAGATCAATAGAATAACGATTAAAATGAGTAGACCTCTCTGTCTTGTCTAACTACTCCATAATACCTGTTAATGCCTTTATAATCCCGTACCTTGAAAAAATACGATCCATATATGTAGATTTGATCTCTAAAGCTCCAAAAAACTAGGTACTAACTCATACAATGACCTAAAATCAAAATCATTAGTTAACTCAAACTTCCTCCACTCTACAGACACATAACTAATCGTCTTGTGTTTCCTACTTAAAGCATCATCCACTGAATTTCCTTTTCTCAGAGCGTACATAATACCAAAACCATAAAAAGCTAGAATCTCCACCCGTCTCTCTGCCTCTAATTCAAATCCTTTGAGGAAAACTATTATTAAGGAGATTTATGATCTGTTTACAACTCAAATGTAATACCCCTAATTTTTGATAACATTATTCATGATATTTAATTAGATAAATTAAACAGAATAATGTAAACATTAGAGTGAAATGGGGATTGAGACTTGAATAAGTAAACCTAGAGGCCGAGCTTGATTAAATAAATGGGCTACAAATGGTTATACATATTAATTAATTAACATAAGGGTATTAAGGTAATTGTCGCACCATATTTCCATCACCCTTATAATCTTGTGCCTTAACCATTCACATTCATTTTCTCATTTTCACAAAATATAAAATGCAAACATATGAGGGAAGCCAGCCATTACCAGGAGAAAAGAAGAAGAAGAAAATTCAAGTAAAGCTTATGATTCAAGCTAGGCGAAATTAATCTCAATCCAATCTCCTTATCCTAATCAATGTGAATAATAATCTATATCATCTCATTTTGGTTTATGATCATTTTTTGTCTGTTTAAGATTAAATCCATTTTAATGATGATTTGAATGACGATATGCTTGGACTATAAAATGGTTGATTTAAACCAAAATTGTTCAAATATGATTTTATATGGTTTTAAGGGTAAAACCGATATAATTGATTTCAAATGGCATGAGCAATTTATATGCTATGTAAAACATGATTTCGAAGTTGGGTTTTAATTTCCATAATTTTCCAACTTATGGAGAATTTATTTTGAATTTTCAAGGGAAAATATGGTTAATTGGGTTTAGAAATTTATTTCGAAAATTATATTGAGAATTGGGTTTGAAATTTAGATATATTTGACAACATATTAAAAGTTAGTTTCTATGATTTTTGGGGATTTTTCCTAAGTGATGTATTATAAGAATTAAATTATTTAGAAAGGAGGACCTAAATGATTTAATTATTTTGCATAATGGAAGGGATTATTTGTTAAATAATTCTTGGTTTAGATCTAAAATTATGCAGTAGTTATTTTGGATAAAGAATTTGAAAAGTTGTGGCAACCAATCAAATGTTTACAAGTAGGCATCTTAGTTACAAATCATTTGCTTTAATTGGTATTAAATCAGTTTTACCCAGAAAAGTGGGTTCCACCACTTTCAGAAGCACCTTTCGACTCATAACTTCCGCCTTTTATCAAGTCGAAACTATCTGGTCGAAACCCATGAAGCCGAAACCAATACACAAGGTATCAACATTTGTACGTAGTGGATTGGAGAAAGGTGGAAGGCATGGTGTCGAAACATAGCTTCCGATGGGAATGAAACCTTTTTTGTTTTCTAAAGAAATGCGCTTGCCTGTTTTGCTAAATGCTTTGGAAGGTGTCAAAATGTAAGCTTTCGGAGGGGTCTTTTAAATAGCCTTCGAAAGGGTTTGCTGCCTTATTGTTTAAAATATAGCTTTCGAATGAGTTACTTAGTTTCCAAACTAATGATTTAAAAATGGGTAGTTTTGACCTAGTCGAAACTCTTCTGTCGACCTTATGCCTTTTGAAGGAACTGAAGATTCAATGCTTTCAAAAAGAAGCCTTTGTTTTGTAAATATGAGCCACTTTCTAAAGCTTTCGAAAGGGATTAATGATTTCGAAGGCAATGGCTTCAAAAGTGGTTCTGAAGCTAACCTTTAAGTGTTTTACCTAAATGATTTGTGCTTTCGAAAGGATGGTTAGCCATCAAGTTTTTCCCTAAACACTTTTATATGATAAAGAATGGTTTCTAAAGAGATACTTTCGTTTATATTCACTTTGACCCAAAAGATAATTTAAAGATAAACCTAATAGTTTCGAAAGGGATACTTTCAACGGTTTCGAAATGGGTACATTCATATGGTTCCGAAGCTATGCTTCTATAATCGAATGGTTTCAATTTAATACATTCGAAAGGTTTCAAAAGGAAGGTTTTAAAGTGTTTCGAAAGGCAGGTGTCTAGAGTTTTGATAAGAAGATCTTAATGCCTTTGAAAGGAAGTTATCCATTGTTTTTGAAAGTAATGTTTAAAGGTTTCGAAAGCCTTAGTTTTCAAAAAAAATAACCCAATCTCATTTTAAAAGAAAACCATGGAATAACAAAAGACTTTTGGAATGATTTAAGTATGGAGTTTTTGAAGAAGTTTTCTTTGATTAATAGGTTAAAGGGATTGACCCAGTTTTATATAAAATGATTTCAAGGATATTAAACCACAAGTGTTGGTATTATTATGTTACTATATGTTTACTTCCTTATATATATGTATATATTCATGTTGTAATGGACCCATGCCTATATTTTGGGGAAAAATGGCAGAATAACCAACTAGGTTGACCAAGTAGTGAATATAAATTGAATTAGCTCCTGAATGAGTAGAATTGCATCTACGAGGTCAGATAGACAAGAATGTAGGATGCCTAAATATTGAAGTTGTCTGATAAACAGGTTCATAGTAAATCTATGAAAACTATGTTTAGGAAAAGTTACTAGCAGGGGCCAATAGGTTCATAGTAAACCCATGGAAACCACTAGAATGAGTTGTTTGCAGAGGCCAATAGGTTTGTAGTAAACCCATAAAAAATATATCCGGATAAAGATATTGACATATGTCAATAGATTCCTAGTCAACCCATCAAAACTAGGATAAGAAGGAAATTATTGGAGTTACCAATAGGTTGAGGGAGAACCCATCAAACAATAATGTTATTGGCAGGGGCCTATAGATTCTTAGTGATCCTATGAAAACTGTGAAATATGACAAAGAGTCCATAAATTTAAACAGGTTAATATTAAGCTCATGAAAACTATGAAACAGGAAGGGAGTCCATAAACATTAAACATGTTATTAATCAGCCCATGAAAACTAATAGGTTAATAGTAACCCTAGAAACTATAACTGAGATAGATAGTCTAAATGAATGGGGATGGGAAATCCAGGATTGATTTACTTGTCTACATATTATCATATTATTTTGAACTGTTATGTTTTAACCATTGTGGATACAGGAGCATAGCATATGGTTTTGTAAAGTTTAGAATGAAATACTAGTGAAAGGAAAACCCATTTCGCTAAGCGGCGTGGTCTCACTAGATATCTAAATGGTTTGAGATGGTAGATTTTTATTCATACCAGGCTTTATGTCTGAATCAAAGTTTATGTTTTCCCTTTAAATTCTCGGGTACTCAATTGATTTTGAGTAGTTTGAGACTTGAGGTTTTTAGGTACCTTTTTAGACGAATAAGCTTCCGGAGACATGCAGGACGCCTGATAGCTATTTAGAGTTCTTTTATATTTTTATTCCACTGTGTTTTGTTGTAAAGGCAAAGATGTTTAATTGCCTAATTATATACTCTGATCATCCAAGGGGGCATCTTCATAAATCGCTCTTGGCGCATGTTGTAATAAATATATTTTCTCTGAACAAGGTTAACAATTGTGGGATTATGTAATGAATTTGAAATTGCTTTAAAATGGAATGAGAATATTGTTGATTTTAATTTTTTTTCCATATCCATGTGTTTCTGTTATATCAATGTATCCAGCATTAATGTATTTGGTCACTGAGGATTAACAACTATGGATGATTGCATTATCAGTAGCCATTAGTTTTGGGCCTCCACATGGTGGATGTTGCAAGTCGTTATAAGAGCATAAGTTTATGAAACTTAAAATAAATTAAACCTAAAAGATTTCCAAATATAATCCAATGAATCTGAAAATAAAATCTGGGTTTGGGATAACTCTATAGTAACGTACTTGTTTTGGTGTGTGTATTGTATATAAGTACGTATTCCCTTTCTCTTAGACCGTTCTTTGGTATCTTACTAAGGCTCGTATGTATATTTACGAGAAAGAAGATATTGAGGCAGTAAACAGAAGAGGAAAATTTGGTGGCGGAAGCACCACAACCAAAAGAAATGTTTGACCCACCTTGAGGTACCCAGGTGGGCAGGCTAACGCTAACCAAAATGCAGATGCCAATATGGGTGCTGGAAATCCACCAGTGGATATGGGGGCGATGTATCCGTTATTCGTCTATATGATGTAAGCTAGAGCAGCTGACGATGCTGCTGGAAATGTAGGACTAGCTAATCCTGTAGCCCCAGTTGGGAATAACTATCCTAAGCTGAGCACAGATTATACCAGTCTTGGGGTAAACCGTTTATGGGAATGGAGGATGCTATAGAAGTTAAGAATTGGTTGTTGCATTGTGAGAGAATCTTTGCTGATTTGGGTTTGGATGACGAGCAGAAGATGAGGCTGGCCTTTAGGCAATTGCAATGGGGCAGCGCTTCATTGGTGGAATAGTGTTGCTACCGGAATTCCGGAAAACAAAATGACTCAGGCTGATTTTCGAAGAAGATTTGAACATAAGTTTATTTTTGAGGTTGCTAAATCAGCGCTGCTGATGAAGTTTTTAGATCTGGAGCAGGGATAGATGTTGGTTGTTGAGTATGACACTAAGTTTGATGAGTTGTGCCGTTATGGATATAACACTATAAATACCGTCATCAGGAGGAATGAGAGGTTCATTAGGGGACTGAGGCTGAGACTGCTAGGGTGACCCTGCCACATTTTCATGATCCTAGTAATGTAGTGGTGGAGATGGAAATTTTCCATGAAAAGATGGTTGCTATTGTGCTAGAGAGAAGCCGGTTGAATCACAAGGTTCTTAAGGAAAGAAGAGGAAGTTCTTTAAAAAGAAGGGAGCCCAAAAGGGATGAAACAACCCATGCCCCTTAATATACCCAAAAGGATCACTAAAAGGCATGGTGCGTTGTAGGTATAACTGAAACTAACAGAGACTAAGATTCACAAGACAAAAATTGGTAAAAACAGCGGAAACTAAAATAATAACTTATTCAAAACAAAAACTTCATAATTGCTTCATAAACCAAATATGTCAAATACCAAATACACCATACATGTCTCAAAACCTAATATGTCTTATGAAATAAAAACTCGCAGTCTCAACAAAAATTAGAGTATAAATATCCCTATGAAGTGCCGGTACAAAGAAAGAAAAACGGAAACAAAAGCAGGGAAATACATACCAGAATCTTCTCCAAGAATCCTCTACGCAACTGCTATCTACCGCCCTCTTCATTGATTGCCTATGGGAGAAAAGGGGAAAATAAGAGGAGTGGGTCAGACTAAAAGTCTAGTGAATGAAAGTAACTACTAGAATCTTTAAGCAAAGTAAAAGTAATAGACTCTTCAATAGTTCTAGTATATACAAAAGGAAACAAAGGAAACAGGAAAGAGATAAAGCTGGAAATAAATACAAATTAACTAGTACTCAACTAATAAGATAGGTAAAATTTGGTTGTTTGCAGTTGTCCTTGATAGCTGCTTTGATTAGGCTGAATTTCTAATCCTATAATTAGGCCAAAATCCAAATTCTACCCTTTGATCGGCCTGCTACTCCATAGACCTTACTGTGGACTAGACGTTATATAGCTCCCTACACAGAAGGCAATGGTGTCCACGAAAGCCACACATACTAAGTGCTTGGAACCCAATAGCGACTTATCTCCCCTAATAGATATTTCATGCTCGGTCATGCCGGTTCGCACTATCTATTGCTCCCTCTTTTGACCTTTTATTTACCCTAGACATCATAAGTGTGCCCTCTTCTCACTTCAGGCTATTGTGAGACACCGTGTCCACAGAAAATAGGGAATGATGTTGGTACTCGTCCCTATCAAACAAAATCTAGTTGCGTCCCTTGTTCAAATCCCCATGATTTAGTCTTTTAATTATTGACCTCTTATCTACCTAAACAGCATAAGCGTGTCCCAAGGGAAATGCTACCAGTACGGATCTTTCCTTTTAAGTATTAACCACTTATCTACCCTAAACAACATATGGGAAATGCTGCCGGTACCGACCTTTTCTTTTAAGCATTGACCACTTATCAACCCTAAACAACATAAGGAAAATGTCGCTAGTATGGATCTTTTCTTTTACACTTATCTACCCTAAACAACATAAAGGAAATGCTACCGGTACAGATCTTACTTTTTAATTATTGACCACTTATCTACCCTAAAAAGCATAAGGGGAATGCTGCCGATACGGGTCCTATCTTTATCTTTGCTTATTAACTTAATATAAGTCTTTTTTTTAAAATAAGCCTCTACCGTTATCCTTTACTATATTTGCTTATTAACTTATCCTAAGTCTTAAAATAAGCCTCTTTCCCGTTCTGTTTTTTTACTATAACCTACGTTATAATTGTGCTTGTTACTTAACTCAAGGTCTACGTGTAAAAACAAGCTTCTTTCTTCTTTTACTCTTTTTAAATATAATTGTAAGTTATAACTAGGCCAATATCTTTACTCTAAATTAATTCTAATATTTTGTATCATAATTAGACTCAATTTCAGTCCAACTCTATTTTTATCAGTCTTTACAATTTACATATCATCTTTCGTTATTTCAGTATTCTTATAATTTAATCCATATTCGCTGTAACGACCCAAAATTTTTGACCATTAAATTTGTTAATCTAATATGATTGTGTGATTAAATACTGAAAGAAATAAAATTTAGGAATCATATTTATGACATAACGACAAGAATGCAAGGTAAACAATGCTAATTAAAGTTAATAATAAACGAATGGAAGGAAATGCCAATTAATGAAAATAAATTTAAATGTTATACTTGACTATAAATTGAACATAAGTGAATAAATGAAATATTGGATTTACCAAGGAAATAATAGATAGTTAATGGAAATTGAATGAAATTAGTATTATTAAAATAATGGTAACATTGATTTGTAAGTAATAAAAACTTATTAATGTAACTAAAGGTTAACGGTAATGATTGTTATATGTTACCTATTTATTTAGCTTGTTAATTAAAATTTGAAATCAATTACAATAATTATAATCTAATATTATGTTAATGTAAATGGAGTCAATATTTGGAAATAGTGTTATTTTTATTCATAGTCTGGCAATGCGTCGAATAAAAGAATGGAAATCAGGACTTATCAATTTACTTGAATTTTAAACTTAATAAATAGATAAATTGCAATTAAATGAAATTTAACATTTAATTATTACTTTAATAGGAATTTAGATGAAATATGAGAATATTAATGTAATGGATCATGAACCAATTGTAAATTTCATCCATTTGTTAATAATTTATTGAATACAGAATTTAAAATCAAATAAATGATTTATTGGAATTTCAATTGATAATTAATGAATTTATTAAAATTGAAACTTAATTTCGGTAACGGGTAAATCAATTAACTTTGAATTGATATCTAAGTTGTTTAAATTATGGTAATTGTTTAAGAATTAAAAATGATGAAATTTGTGAATTTTTAAATGTGAAACGAAAAAAGTGATTTAATTAATTAAATATTAATTAAATTTAATAATGTGAAATATAGCCATTTTGGCCACTGACTCGGATTTTGACGAAACCAGTTTCATCGGATCCGTAATGGTGAATTATTATAGGACTTCAAGTTTCGTAGCGATCGGGCTTGTCGTTTGATCGTACGGACTCGAAACGCCTAGAAATCAAATTTAATTGAAATCAATTTGAAATAACTTGGTTTTAGCATAATATCTTCGTACGATGGAATTTGGACCTGAAACCTGTTCCATCAAGTTTAAAATATTTAAAAACATCCATTTTGATATATGGCTTGGTCAAATTTCATTTCGGAGTCAGAACGGGCTTTTCGGGTCGTTATCGTCCAATTTTTCCAAACCAATCAAGCCCATTTGTTTCTATTGTGTTCTGCCTATATATATGTATCGTTATAAACCCTAGCAGCCTTTCTATTCCTCATTTCTGTACGTATAGAAATTTCTGTTGCTCCTCTTTCTCAATGGCAGACAAACCCTAAATTCCCAATTGCAATTTGAAAATCAAATTCAAATCAAAATTTCAAACTCCTCAAATAATATCAAATAATATATCGATCTGAAGCTCTTGACAGATGAAACCGAAATCTATGATTCGTTTTTCAATTCAAAGCACGGTTTGACTAGAAATTCACCGTTTATCCACCGTCGTTCATTTTGGGTCAATGGATTTGACGGTAGATCGTCATCTACACGACGATCAGGGAGTACTTGCTTGTAGAGGGGGTGGAGTAGCATGCATCGATACGGTTCAATTGGGTCGAAGGTGCGTTAATTGGCCTTGATTGGCCAATGACGTGTGCGGCTGCGCAACGACCAGAGATGGCCGTTGGTGACTGTAGGGGTGGTGTCAGGGTCGGCTTAAGCTGCTGTGTCACGTGGCGTGCATGGATCCTCCTGGAAGCACTTCTAGCTGACAAAGGGTAGAGTTTTGTGGTGGCTACAGATGTTCGAACATGATTTGGAACAAATGCTAGGCTTTTCTCACGTACGAGGTTGGTGGTGACGTGTACATTTTTTTCTATTTTATTTGTTTTAAAACTTTAATCGTACAACTTCAAACTGGTATAACTTCTGCATACGATATTCGATTTACACACGGTTTATTTTATTAGGATCGTATTGAGTTTTCGGACATTTTGACGCAAGTTTGGACATATTCTGAGACTATTTGAATTTTGGATTTAAATTGGATTTAAATTCAACTTAAATTCAAAATGTGAGTGTTTTATCCCACTTACGACTTCTAAAATTTCTTATGTTTGTTAAAGTGATTTATGATGTGATTAGAAATTTGTTTGTGACCGTTTGGCATATTTTTAATCGTCATCTCAGTTAAATTGTTATTTAATTTATTATTGCATATAAACTGCCAGTTAAATAGTTATTTAATTTATTATTGATAATAAACTGCCTGATCGGTTATTTGTTATCTGTTCTATATTGATGTTATTGATTGGATATGATGATGATTGTGATAAATGTTTGATGATTGATATTGGATGAATGGATGTTGTATTTTATATTGTTATAAACTACAAGTTGTTACAGATTTTATTTCATTTGGGATTGCGGTTTGAAATGATATATAACCATATTTATGTTTTAAAATTATGGATTGAAATGATAAATATCCGTATCACTTGACCATAGGATAGAAAATTATATACAGACACCGCGGTCTTTATATATAAATATTTTGAAAGGATTTCTATGGTTTTGTAATGAAATATATGGGTTATATAAATATTGATATCAGATGTTATATAAATGTTATTTTATTATTGATTTTTAGCTATGTATAAATTTGTGTTGAAATATAAAATAAGTTAAATAATAAAGTTTGATTGTTTTTGTATAATATGATTAAGTATCTATTTAAATTATATTGTATATAGAGTTTATAACGACTTGAATAAAATTAAGGTTGGAAAATAAATATGAAATTGATTTGAAGTAAATTATTTAAGAATTATACCCGAATTAATTTGATTTGAAATTTAAATAAAATTGAGATTTTAAAGGGTATGATTTTTATAACTTGATTTTGGTTTAGAGTGGTTTAAATGAATATCAAGTTGATTTAAATGAATATGTCAAGTTAAATAAATTGAAAGAAGATCCAGTTATTTGAAGTTGAAAGTTTTACTTAAATGATATTGGATTTATTAAGTAAACATTTCAAATCTAAGTAATAGTAATTGAATTTGATATATATAGAATTATCAAGGAATTTGTTTTGAAATAGTGGAATATTTAAAGCTTTGAAATATAGGGAAATTGAAATGGTTTTTTGGGGATTCAAATCTGTATTTGAAATTGATTTGTGAAATTGAAGAAGCTATTTTATTATATAAACTAATTTGATATTTAAACCATTTAAGTGATGGAAGTTATGTTTCAAAGTTATGAGTTTCAAAGTATTATGATTTGAAAGTGTTACACTTTAAGTGTTTTGATTTCAAAGTGTTATAACTTTGAAGGCGCTATGATTTTGGAAAAGGAGATATTTGGGTTTTTATAAAAATGATATCATTTTGATTTGGTTTTTGAAAGAGAAATGATATCGTATTTATATTGTTTTGAAATGGATATTATATTCTAGTTTTGAAGTATAATTATTTTGAAATTACCGCGGTGTTATAATAACGTTTGGTTGTTAAAGAGACCGGGATCAAAAGTTGTCGTACACTCTGCAACTCCAAAAACCACTTTAACAACCGTGTACACGGTGGAGATTCTAGAATGAAGTAGGATGATGGCGGCGTTTCCTTTAAGGTATATACGTAGACCCGACTCCCGTGAGTTGGCATAAGGTGGCTAAAACATGGGCGATTGACGGGCTAAGAAGGTCGCACCTTTTATTGGACACACTCCTTCGATACCATTCCATTACTTTGTGATTGATTTGGGCCCTTTTGATTTTAAAGGTGTAGCTCGAGGTGGGCGGTAGTAGCTGCTACGCGTTACCACCGGTCCGGAAGCGTAATTTGTATATCTACCTTGGCATTGCCTAGTTGTGCCGTGTCATCTACCCTAGCGCGCCTTGTACGAGTTTGGTTTTCTCCCGTAGCTTGTGGAGTATTTAGGGTAATCTCCTGATCGGGAGATGCACTGATACTGGATGGACTACTAGGACTATTACATGGTAAGGGTTATATGGGTAACCACTTAACGCTATTTAAAAGTAAGTTTATTTTACCAATAGACATTATTATAATAGCGTATATTACCACATAGTAAATAGTTTAACGGATCCTTAGGAGATGTGAATCCCGAACATCTCTTAAGTTACTTCACTCACTTAGACACTAGATAAGAGATGTCAAACCACGTAAATATCTCTGACGTTGTTTCACTCATTTTATTTACTGTTGATTTAACTTACATAAGATCTTTTAGTTCTAACTCGAGTGTTTTTTCTTTTCATTTCGCTTGGGTCAGTCTGACCATTTTCAGGATTTGAAGACTTTATTTCTAGAGGACGCAGATGAAGATTTTATTACTATTATTTATTATATTATTCCACCGCATTCACACTGTTCTGCTGCATTATTTATTATTCGCTGGTATGTGTAACTCTAATATGTGTTGTATAAGTATAATTAAATGTTTCATAAAACAGCTTCATAAACTATTATTTGATTATTATATTTTGTCATTCCGCTGTGAGATTCTATTTTGTTTTATTTCCTTCTCTGCTTTTCTTATTCACCCCAACAACAATTCACCCTTTTGTATGGTTTGAGTCTGACGTGTGTGGTTTATCATCGATTTAAAACATACAAAAAGGCGGGATGTTACATTTGGTATCAGAGCTTTGGTTTAACGATAAACCTTAGCTTTGTGGGGTCTGACTCTTTATTTATAGGGTAGTAATACCCTATGATGAGTCGTTGAGTGTATATATATGAAAGAGCGTATTTTTTAGTGTTATAAAAAAGTTTTAATATTGTGTTAATTTGTTCCGTTTCGTATTTATAAATTCTGCTTGGTGCATAGGATGCTATGACGTCAATAGGGATTTCTAAACACTTAATAGGACAAACCGACATAATATTTGTTTTGAATATAGGTGAATGAAATAATTTTGCCTATTATATTTTCTGCATATAAAGTAATAAATTTTATAAATGGTATATTTGGTTGTAATGCATTTGTTTGTTAGGTAGTGAAATTTCTAGATATTAGTCGAAAATAAGATTTGAAATAAAATAAATGAAAGATTGGAAACTTATAACTTGAGTTTCGAGATTTTGGAAAATTTCTTTTGAATGATTTGGAATATAGTAATATTATTTAGAAGTATTTTCTGATATTAATATTCCATTAAGATTTGAAAGAATTATTTTTAAAGAAACTTTGGAAAGAAATACGTCCTGTACTTCCCTCTATGTCGCTGGAAAATAATTTGGTGATGGTTGCACGCATCATCAACATTCATTTTTGAGTTTCTAAGTGGGAAGGCCACTGTAGTAGTTTTACAGCAGATTTATTTTGATAAAAAAATATAAATTTTAAACTGTTTAAATATAATTGGATATATAAGTGTAAGTGTGTGTGTATATATATATATATATATATATATATATATATATATATATCTATTATTTTAAAATGATTTGAAAATTTAACTCGGTATTTAGTTCTTAAGTTCCGTTAATTAATAGTTTCAGTTATTGTAGTGAAGTGGAATGTAACTAATTAATAATTGGAACATCTAAATGAAATAAGAGATTAAATGCTATGTTATAAATGAAATTACAAGCAAGTTGAAATTTATAACTTATAAAACAAAAGATATAATTATTAAACATTAAATTTAATTAAAAGAAATAAAATAAACTTGTGCAACTTTCAGTTACATCCTTAAAAGCATATATATAACTTACTAAATATTAAAAATTCTAATGCTTAATAAAAAACGTAATGGATATTATACAAGTAAAACTTGAAGTAATGAAAATATTCAATGAAATTCTTTAATAAATAAGAATTTGATGCTGTAGTTGTTATAAACTTAATTATAATTGAAAATGCTTCTAAATTAATATAATAGAAAGTTAAGTATTATAAATTAATGATTATAAACCTAAGTAGATGAATTGATAAGCTAAGAAATTGAGTTAAACATGAATACTATAAATAAATGAATGTTAATAAATGAAAATAAAAATTTGTAAGAAGAAAATGTAAATTAGAAAAAAAAAGAATCATTATATGAAATAAAAGAAATCAAACAACAAATATTATGAAATGAAATTAATAAGAATGAACTTGATCTATTGTTTGAAATTTTTGTTTGTTCGGTTATGGTTGTTTGGGCAAGAATACTTTAAATTTGTTTAGATGTATAAATAATCTATTTAGTTTCATCTAAGACTATTGAGTAAATGGTGCTTAGTAGTTTATTTTTCATTCTGTACAACTTAAAGTTTTTGAACCCGGTTCAAACTATTTGTTTTGTTTGATATGAATGGATAATTGATTTGTGTTGATTTTAAGTGATGGTTGTATGCTTTGTTGCAAGTGATTGTTTTTTATATTGATTTATTTGTTAGTGGTTGAAACAACTTTAAATATTTCATTTTATATAATTGTTAACTCTTTTTGGATTATATAAGTGAAAAACAGGTTATGGAAGCAATTGCTACTGCTTTTGATTTCACAAAATAAGCGTTAATTGCCCAACAAATAGGTACGTTCTAGGATTACGGTGTTATAACGTTATTATATTGTTTTTCTCGTTGTTGGGATATATTACTTTGAAATATTGTGATATATTTTGTTATATTTAATATTATATTTTCTCCTAGACCTCTTGGTTCAAAGGAGACTTTGCCGAAATTTTCCATAAATTCTGGACTTGGAAATTTTTTTGAAAATATTTTTCAAACTTTATTAATTTGAGTATAAAAAGATATAATGGTTATAAACTGGTATATTTTATTTAAATTAATTAATTTTGTAAATCTTTCTGCTATAAAGTTAATATTTTGAATAAGATAAATTGATTATTTAATTTCATCCTTCCCCTTTTTTTCCTTTTCAAGGATGAAAAGTTTTGAGTGGGGGAGAGTGTAACGACCTGAAATTTTCGACCACTAAATTTGTTAATCTAATATGATTGTGTGATTAAATACTGAAAGAAATAAAATTTGGGAATCATATTTATAAAATAATGACTAGAATGCAAGGTAAACAATGCTAATTAAAGTTAATAATAAACGAATGGAAGGAAATGCCAATTAATGAAAATAAGTTTAAATGTTGTACTTGACTGTAAATTGAACATAAGTAAATAAATGAAATATTGGATTTACCAAGGAAATAATAGATAGTTAATGGAAATTGAATGAAATTAGTATTATGAAAATAAATGGTAACATTGATTTGTAAATAATAAAAGCTTATTAATGTGACTAAAGGTTAACGGTAATGATTATTGTATATTACCTATTTATTTAGCTTGTTAATTTAAATTTGAAATTAATTACAATAATTATAATCTAATATTATGTTAATGTAAATGGAGTCAATATTTGGAAATAGTGTTATTTTTATTCATAGTCCGGTAATGTGTCGAATAAAAGGAAGGAAATCAAGACTTATCAATTTATTTGAATTTAAAACTTAATAAATGGATAAATTGCAATTAAATGAAATTAAATATTTAATTATTACGTTAATAGCAATTTAGATGAAATCAGAGAATATTAATACAATGGATCATGAACCAATTGTAAATTTCATCCATTTGATAATAATTTATTGAATACAGAATTTAAAATCAAATAAATGATTTATTTGAATTTCAGTTGATAATTAATGAATTTATTAAAATTGAAATTTAATTTCAGTAATGGGTAAATTAATTAACTTTGAATTGATACCTAAGTTTTTTAAGTTATGGTAATTGTTTAAGAAATTAAAAATGATGAAATTTGTGAATTTTTAATTTTGAAACGAAAAAAAGTGATTTAATTAATTAAATATTAATTTAATTTAATAATGTGAAATATAACCATTTTGGCCACTGACTCGGATTTTGACGAAACCAGTTTCATCGGATCCGTAACGTTGAATTATTATAGGATTTCAAGTTTCGTAGCGATCAGGCTTGTCGTTTGGTCATACAGACTCGAAACGCCTAGAAATCAAATTTAATTGAAATCATTTGAAATCAATTTGAAATAACTTGATTTTAGCATAATATCTTCATACGATGGAAATTGGACCTGAAAATTGTTCCATCGAGTTTAAAATATTTAAAAACATTCATTTTGATATATGTGTTAACCAAATTTCGTTCCGGAGTCAGAACGAGCTTTTCAGGTCGTTATCTTCCAATTTTTCCAAACCAATCAAGCCCATTTGTTTCTATTATGTTCTGCCTATATATATAATTATAAACCTTAGCAGCCTTTCTACTCTTCATTTATGTACATACAGAATTTTCTGTTGCTCCTCTTTCTCAATGGCAGACAAACCCTAAATTCCCAATTACAATTTCAAAATCAAATTCAAATCAAAATTTCAGACTCCTCAAATAGTGTCGAATAATATATCGATCTGAAGCTCTTGACAGACGTAACCCAAATCTATGATTCGTTTTTCGATTTGAAGCATGGTTTGACCAGAAATTCGCCATTTACCCACGGTCGTTCATTTTGGATCGATGGATTTAACGATAGATCGTCATCTTTGCGACGATCAGGGAGTACTTGCTTGTGGAGGAGGTGGAGTAGCATGCATCGGTACGGTTCAATGGGGTCGAAAGTGCGTTAATTGGCCCTGATTGGCCAATGACGTGTGCGGCGGCGCAACGACCATAGATGGCCGTTGGTGACCGCAAGGGTGGCGTCGAGGTCGGCTTAAGGTGCTGTGTCGCGTGGCGTGCGTAGATCCTCCTGGAAGCGCCTCTAGCAACGACAAAGGGTAGCGTTTTATGGCGGCTACAGATGTTCGAACGTGATTTGGAACAAAGGCTAGGGTTTTCTCCCGTATGAGGTTGATGGTGACGCGTACATTTTATTCTATTTTATTTGTTTTAAAACTTTAATCGTATAACTTCAAACTGATATAACTTCTGCATAAGATATCCGATTTACACGTGGTTTCTTTTGTTAGGAACGTATTGAATTTTTAGTCATTTCGATGCAGGTTTGGACAGATTCTGAGATAGTTTGAATTTTGGGTTTTAATTGGATCCAATTTCAATTTAAATTCAAAAGGTGATTGTTTTAACCCACTCACAACTTCTAAAATTTCTTATGTTTGTTAAATTGATTTATGATGTAATTAGAAATTTATTTGTGACTTTTTGGCATATTTTTAATCATCATTTCAGTTAAATTGTTATTTAGTTTATTATTGCATATAAACTGCCAGTTAAATAGTTATTTAATTTATTACTGAATATAAACTGCCTGTAAATACTGGTTAGTTGTTATCTGTTCTATATTGATATTATTGTTTAGATTGGATGACGATTGTGATAAATGTTTGATGATTGGTATTAGATGAATGGATGTTGTATTTTATATTATATAAACTACAAGTTGTTATGGATTTTATTTCATTCGTGATTGCGATTTGAAATGATATATAACTGTATTTATGTTTTAAATTATGGAATGAAATGATAAATATCCATATCACTTGACCGTAGGATAGAAAACTATATACATACACTGCCGTCTTTATGTAGAAATATTTTGAAATGATTTCTATGGTTTTGTAAAGAAATATATGAGTTATGTAAATATTGATTTCAGATGTTATATAAATGTTATTTTATTATTGATTTTTAGCTATGTATAATTTGTGTTGAAATATAAAATAAGTTAAATAATAAAGTTGGATTGTTTTTGTATAATATGGTTAAGTATCTATTTAAATTATATTATATAAAGAGTTTATAATGACTTAAATAAAATTAAGGTTGGAAGATAAATATGAAATTGATTTGAATTAAATTATTTAAGAATTATACTCGAATTAATTTGATTTGAAATTTAAATAAAATTAAGATTTTAAAGGGTATGATTCTTATAACTTGATTTTGGTTTAGAGTGATTTAAATGAATATCAAGTTGATTTAATGAATATATCAAGTTAAATAAATTGAAAGAGGATCCAGTTATTTGAAGTTAAAAGTTTTACTTAAAATGATATTGGATTTATTAAGTAAACATTTCAAATCTAAATAATAGTAATTGAATTTGATATATATAGAATTATCAAGGAATTTGTTTTGAAATGGTGCAATATTTAAGGCTTTGAAACATCGGGAAATTGAAATGGTTTATTTGGGGATTCAAATCTGTATTTGGAATTGATTTTTGAAATTGAAGAAGCTATTTTATTATATAAAGTAATTTAAACCATTTAAGTGATTGAAGTTATGTTTCAAAGTTATGAGTTTCAAAGTATTATGATTTGAAAGTGTTATACTTTAATTGTTTTGATTTCGAAGTGTTATAACTTTGAAAGCGCTATGATTTTGGAAAAGGAGATATTTGGGTTTTTATAAAAATGATATCATATTGATTTGGTTTTTGAAAGGGAAATGATATCGTATTTATATGGTTTTGAAATAGATATTATATTCTGGTTTTGAAGTATAATTATTTTGAAATGACTGCGGTGTTATAATAATGTTTGGTTGTTAAAGAGACCGGGATCGAAAGTTGTCATACTCTCTGACAACTCCGAAAACCACTTTAACAACCGTGTACGCGGTGAAGATTTCAGAATGAAGTAAGATGGTGGCGGCGTTTCCTTTAAGATATATACGTTGACCTGACTCCCGTGAGTTGGCATATGATGGCTAAAACAGGAGCGATTGACGGGCTTAGAATGTTGCACCTTTTATCGCACACACTCCTTCGATACTATTCTATTACTTTGTGATTGATTAGGGCCCTTTTGATTTTGGGAGTGTGGCTCGAGGTGGGCGGTAGTAGCTGCTACGTGTTACTACCGGTCCGAAAGCGTAATTGGTATATCTACCCTGGCATTGCCTAGTTGTGCCGTGTCACCTACCCTAGCGTGCATTGTACGAGTTTGGGTTTCTTCTGTAGCCCGTGGAGTATTTAGGGTAGTCTTCCGATCTGGAGATGAGCTAATACTGGATGGACTACTGGGACTATTACGTGGTAAGGGCTATATGGGTAACCCCTTAACGCTATTTAAAAGTAAGTTTATTTTACTAATAGACATTATTATAATAGCGTATATTACTACATAATAAATAGTTTAACGGATCCTTAGGAGATGTGAATCCCGAACATCTCTTAAGTTAATGCACTCACGTTAGACACTGGATAGGATATGTCAAACCTCGTAAACATCTCTGACGCTGTTCCACTCCTTTTATTTACTGTTGATTTAACTTACATAAGATCTTTTAGTTCTGACTTGAGTGTTTTGTCTTTTCAATTCACTCGCATCAATATGAGCATTTCAGGATTCGAAGACTTTATTTCTAGAGGACGCAGACAAAGATTTTACTACTATTATTTATTATATTATTCCACCGCATTCATACTTTTCTGCTGCATTATTTATTATTCGCTGGTATGTGTAACTCTGATATGTGTTGTATAAGTATAATCAAATGTTTTGTAAAACAGCTTCATGAACTGTTATTTGATTATTATATTTTGTCATTCCACTGTGAGATTCTGTTTTATTTTATTTCCTTCTCTGCTATTCTTATTCACCCCAATAACAATTCGCCCTTTTGTATGGTTTAAGTCTGACGTGTGTGGTTTATCGTCGATTTAAAATGAACAAAAGGCGGGATGTTACATTCACATTTAATCTTTTCTAATCCATTAGCGAAGAAAAGGAAAAATAGAAGAAAACTGATAATTACAGAAGAAAATCCAAAACGTAGAAAAAGATGTAAATAAAGCATAAATAATAGTAAATAAATTTAAATACTGTAAATAAATGGAAATGCTATAATTAACAGTAATAGACTACAAATAACTGAAAAGGATATCTAAAAAGAAATAGATTGAAGATAATTTTAAAACTATAAATAAACTGCTAAAAAGGTTATTCCAAAATTACAGAAAAACTACAACTATTGGAAACCCTATTATTTTAAATTATATAAAAATCTAAAATAATTACAATCACTCACCTGTGGTCCTAAGATCTTCCCTTTTGATCTTCCCGGAGCCACTTGAGGGTATTAAAATATTTTTATCAAAAAGATTCTCTCCTTGGAAAATTACTCTTTTTAGGGTACTTCCTAAAAAGGTGAACCCAAGCGGAGAAAATCTAGAATGTGAAAAAGTGTTAGACGTAGGGTCTTATTTATAGGGGTAGAAGTGGATCTCGGACCATAGATTTATGGATTGAATAGGATGCAACCATGTCATAGGCTGAATAGGAGCCATGAGATGCAAGAATGGAAGAACCAGATTGAGTTAAAGAATGCAAAACACGTAGAAAATAGGCTCGTTACTGGATAAAGGAATTTTACTTCGTCCAATTTCTAAGGCGGGTCGACCGCTAGGTCAATCGCCCCTTTACCCAGAATGACCGGCCGGTCGACCTAGGATGAGGTTAGGTCGACCTAGCCTATATATATATATATTTTCTGGACTTTTGTTTAATTCATATCTTGGCCATATTAACTCCGTTTTGGACATTCTATATATGAAAGTTGACTAGAAAATTACCAAGGATACAATGGTGCAATTTCCATGGCTCAATTATGATAATTTCATAAAGTTATTTTATTATTTAGTTAATTAATGAATTAATTATTATGGGTTAAATTTCGGGTTGTTACATTCTCCCCTCCTTAAGGGATTTCGTCTCCGAAATCTCTAAGATAAAAGAATGTACTAAATATTTTATTCCAAGTTATACAACCAACTACTCAACTATCATCCATCATCCATTGTCCTTAAGTTTTTCTAATGTAATTTATGATACTTATGCGATAGTTTAGTGTAAATGTCCCTAACTAATGCAAAAGATTAGGTGGTCCAATGATTCAGTTGACCTCCTTTTATGCGATCATGTCCCTGCCACGTATCCAAATGAATGCATAAATTCCTTAATGATAAATGATAGCTCTATATGCATGCTACAAACATCATTCAAATGTAACAACCATATGATAATCATCCATTTACAGCAACCATAGAAATAAATTAAAATTGCACACACATCCATATGCATATGCTCTACTGTCCTAATAGGCCGATCCCTAAAGAATAATAGTGCCTAGTGTACGTATATGTGTCCATTAACATCCATTAGAAAACACTTGCAATCACTAGCATACATCATTCATAACATGTTCTATTAACATGTTTACATCAAATCCTACCATCTATAGGTCAACTCCTAAGTTCTACCCTCCCAAAGGATAATAAAGGAAAGAACCTATTCAAAACTAAAGATGGAAAATAGGAAATTCAAAAAATTACTATAAAAAAATGCGAATGCGGGATAGAATTTTCTCCAAATCAAACTAATCTTCTGCGGAGTCTCCTCAACCGTGTCAGAACTAAGGCAATTCCTATGTAGACTCTATCCAAGATGACAGCGACTTGGGCAGTCTTCCATAAAGAGCTTCGGAAGGTGCCACTCTAATGTTACTATCACATGAGGATCCTTTTAATGGAAGATGATTTTCCCAAGTTTCTTCAAAATCACAAACATACGTCCCCAACCATGTGTGCCTTACATTCTTACTTCTTTCCTTCTACTGTTCTTCTTTAGTCTGCACACATGGATCAACATTCCTAGGTCCTTACTAGTGTCCTATACACTTCATGGAAACTTTTATCATTGCTTCCAAAAGTAATTACTGCTGTCTCCTCTGTAGCCTTACCACTTTTTCGTTACACCTAGGAAATGATTCCTATCTGTTTAGGAGTTTGGTTCGGCGTCTACAGTTCCATTTTTAAAAATTAAGGTTTCTAAATTTTTAAAACATCAAATTCGAAAATTTTTGTCCTAAAATGTATTATCTTTAAATTCTTCTTAAATTCAAAAATACTCGGTTGCTTAACATTTTATGTTTCCAGATTTGCATCATTACATCTTTTTGAATATACATTATTTCCCAAACCTAGAGGGGAAAAACTTTCAAATTCTAAGTCCAAAACTTATTCCTTGTTTTCTTTTAAACACCTTTTCAGTTTCAATAAAAAATTGAATTTTCAAATTCTACTTTTATTAAGTTTTCCATTTCCAAAAAATTATTTATTTTTTCACCAAAATATTTCCTTTTAAAATATCTTTAAGCTGTTTTTACGTGTTTTCAAAACTTCTTATTATACCTTACGGTCTCATACCTTAATATATAGGCACTACTTTCTCAAATGAGAAATTATTAACGCTAAAATCTTATATGAACCTTTTAAAAGAGAATTTCATGTTTGTGTGAAATTACAAGGAACTTATTTTATATTTTTCGAAATATTCTATACAAAATATGGTGCTTTTCATACCTTTATTTCTCTTTCGCGTATTCCTTGTAACTTGCACAAATTTTTTTATTGGTTTCATAGAAAATCATACCATTATTCTTTTCATTCCAATAGATTAAAGTATGTTTAATTTATATTCTTTCATAATAAATATTTTCTAATATCTAACTTACACATTTTCCTTTAAGAAAAACTCTTCTTCAAAACTGTTTTAATACTCCCTAACTGCAAAAACATTTCCTTATACTTATTAAAAATAATAAGTGTACTTTACATACCATTTTGCTTCTATACTTAGAAATTATCCTTTAAAATACATTTTTATTTGGATTAAAATGGATGTTGCATTATACATCGTTACTACAACCCAAAAATACTAGTATATGGATTCAATTAAATAAATACACATGTCAAAATATTTTTCTTGGGAGGCACTTACTATAACAATAGTATTATAGCCTATGCTCCTCTTATTTTCACGAAAACATTTATTACAACAATAAAAGTTGAATTCTGCATTCGGTACTTGATACACTCTAGGTTCTTTTATATTTAAAATCTTTGTTTACTTACCAAAAACTAGTGAGTTATACGCACACACTCCATAATTCTTCAAAAAGAATTCCAATTTTGCATTATTAAACGCCAACTTAAATTTCATACCATTTTTCAAAAACCCTATATTTATTTTCTAAAATAAAATATTAACAATGAAAATTTTCAATTCTAACAATTACATTTTTTTCCACTCTTTAAATTTTAAAATTTTCATTTTATTGGACTTGGCATAAAGTGGATTTTATTCTTACTCACTTAGGAGTACTTTTCCTAAACCTTGGAAATCTCATTTCCTTACTAAAGCCTACTGTTAGATTTATTCTAAGGCACTACCGTTATATCCACTTATATGAAACAATTATAATTTCTGTAATTATCTACACATGGCTTTTCATCTTTTCCTATCGACTGAACCTATTGTACATCCCACAATCTTTGCTTACATCTTTTCGGATTTCCACAGTCCGATCCTAAATGTACAAAACCATCTCTTAAATCCCTACCATGTGTAGACATTCTCTATGCCCCAATAAAAGCAGTTCAAAAGTGATACTTCAAGAACTCTGTCTTAAGTTGATGAATACGAAGCATACGAAAACCTTCTTTAGATGAATAACATGCTCTTCCATACTTCTTGCAAAACACTAAAATGTTGACCATGAATACCACCACGAACTTTATTTTAGGACATCTCTAAAAATATGTTTAATCAAATATATAAAATTGGCTGGGACATTAGTTAGCCCAAAAGACATAACCAACCACTCAAAGAATCCATCGGGTGTCCTAAATGCGGTCTTAGCAATGCTGTCATCAACTATCCTAAGCTAATGAAATCCAATGGCTAGACCAAGCTGAGAAAATACTAAAGATCCAACTAATTAGTCGAAAAGATCATCTATCTTAGTGAGCTTATTATATTCTCTATAGTTAATGCAAAGTCGAAGAGAACCACCGGCTTTCGAAGATGACTAGTGCTCCCTATTCTGATATGTTTCTTCTTATGAAACCTTTCTCAAAAGCTCACGAATCTGCTTGCTCAATCCCTTCCTTTCTTTAGGTGCCGTATGCCTTATGGGTAATGCCACTGGCTAGCAAAATAAGTTCTGAAGTTAATCTCTCTCTTAGGGGGGTAGTCCCCAAACCTTCTCAAAGATGTCTGGAAAATCTCTGACAACAGGAACCGAATCTAACTCTAATGATGATGAATCGAGGGAATAAAGGAAGCTCAACATAACTGACCCTTGAGGGTCGCAAGAAATCTCGAGAGTCCTACTGATGCATGTCTCTAGTCTAAGGACTCTCCTCTCGCAATCTAATATAGCTCTATATGTGGGTAGCCAATCCATTTTCAAAATCATCCCATACCCCGAAAATCACAAAACATAGGCGTCATAGTCAAATTCTATGCCTAAGATAATTTTTTTTTCAAACCTCTACAAACCATAGACAAATGTGTCGATCCTCATATGGGGTTTGAAACAACGATACAGACTACTTACTAAAGAGATGTCTAAATGCAAACACTCTACCAAAGAACTAGAGATCAAAGAGTGTGATGCTGCAGAAATGAAACGAGTCCAAATGGGAAAATCAAAAAAAGAAATCAAATTTTCCTACCTTGATTTGGTCTGCTGTTGGAAGATGCTGAACCCAAAGTTTGAATCGGTGCTTTAGGTGCACTCGCTGCATGATTTAGGTGCACTCGCTGCATGCTTCAGGTGCACTCGCTGCCTACCCCGTTTTCTGAGGACAAATCCTACTAAAGTGACAAAGCTGTCCACACTTGTAACACCTTCCCTTTATCTTCTCTTTCTTGCATTCTCTCACGTAATGACCAATCATTCTGAAACTATGTCACTACACTTTTTTCTTGATTCACTTCTGAGGGCCTTCCCTTTTCCTCTTATCCTTCTTGCCCTTCCACCATGGCTTCTTAGAGCTTGTAGGAACCTGCTTATGCTCTTCTTCCAGCTACTAAGATATAGGTTGAACACTCTGTCGGTCCTTGAACCCTAACCGCCTAAACCTTTGCTCCAATTTCTCAAAATTAACTCATGTCTCCATGGAATCCTTCGTGCCATAAAATGTTCTACCTCCTATACTAGCGAAGTCCTTGTACAGCTCAGAAAAGGGGGCCGATGTGGGTGGATTACGGGATTTCCACCTACGGGTGTTGTATTAGGGACTTGCCCTAGCACCTCTGGTACTGTAGCTCTACGGAACCAGTCAACCATTCATTGCAAAGAAAAGAGAATTTAGGCTCGAAAGAATCGAAAGAAGATTGCACTGCACTTGGAGGAGATTTTTATAAAAACTCTTTTATACTTAAAATTTATTTCAAAGAATTTTTTTTCTGAAAAATACTTTTTAAAAGAAGTTATTTTGGAAAATACCTTTAAAGTAAAATTTTAGGAATCCTGCAACCTTAGGCTCTGATACTAATTGACACACCCCATACCCCTTTATTTACCCAAAAGGACATATGAAAAGGTGTGGTGCGTTGCAGGTATAATTGAAACTAACATAGATTAAGATTCACAAGACAAAAATATGTAAAAACAATGAAAACTAAAATAATAACTTCAAAACAAAAAATTCATAATTGCTTCATAAACCAAAAAAAGTCAAATACCAAATACACCATACATGTCTCATGAAATAAAAACTCGTAGTCTTAACAAAAATCAGAGTATAAATATCCATCTCAAGTGCCAGTATAAAGAAAGAAAAATGGAAATAAAAGTAGGGAAATACATCGTAGAATCTTCTCCAAGAATCCTCCGAGCAGCTGCAATTTACTGCCCTCTTCCTCTATTGCCTATGGGGGGAAAAGGGGAAAATAAAGGAGTGGGTCAGACTAAAAGTCTGGTGAATGATAGTAACTACTAGCATCTTCAAGCAAAATAAAAGTAATAGACTCTTCAATAGTTCTAGTATATACAAAAGAAACAAAGGAAATATGAAAGAGATAAAGCTGGAAAAAAAACGAATTAACTAGTACTCTATTGATAAGATAGGTTAACTTTGATTGTTTGCACTTGTCCTTGATAGCTACTTTGATTAGGCTGAATTCCTAATCCTATAATTAGGACGAAATCCTAATTCCACCCTTTGATCAGCCTGCTACTCTATAGACCTTACTGCGACTAGATGCTATATAGCTCCCTACACAGAAGGCAATGGTGTCTATGAAAGACACACATACTAAGCACTTGAAACTCAATAGCGACTTATCTCCCCTAATCGATGCCGCATGCTCGGTCACCATCGGTTCGCACTATCTATCGCTCCCTCTTTTGATCTTTTATTTACCATAGACAGCATAAGCGTGCCGTCGTCTCACTTTAGGCTATTGTGAGACACTGTGTCCATAAAAAATAGGGAATGCTGTTGGTACTAGTCGTTGTCAAACAAAATCTAGTTGCATCCCTTATCCAAATCCCTACGATTTAGTCTTTTAATTATTGACCTCTTATCTACCCTATGCAGCATAAGCGTGTCCCAAGGGAAATGCTACCAGTATGAATCTTTCCTTTTAAGTATTGACCACTTATCTACCTTAAACAGCATAAGGGAAATGCTGCCGATACCGATCTTTTCTTTCAAGTAATTGACCACTTATCTACCCTAAACAGCATAAGGGAAATGCTGCCGATACAGATCTTTTCTTTTAAGTATTGACCACTTATCTACCCTAAACAGCATAAGGGAAATGCTGCCGGTATGGATCTTACTTTTTAATTATTGACCACTTATTTACCCTAAATAGCGTAAGGGTAATGCTGCTGGCACGAGTCCTATCTTTATCTTTGTTTATTAACTTAGTATAAGTCTTTTTTTAAATAAGCCTCTACCATTATCCTTTACTATATTTTCTTATTAACTTAAACTCAGTCTTAAAATAAGCCTCATTCCCATTTCGTTTCTTATTATAACCTACGTTATAATTGTGCTTATTACTTAACCCAAGGTCTAAGTGTAAAAACAAGCTTCTTTCATCTTTTACTCTTTTTAATTATAATTGTAAGTTATAACTAGGACAATATCTTTAATCTAGTCCAATTCTAATATTTTGTATCATAATTAGGCTCAATTTCATTCCAATTCTATTTTTATTACAGTCTTTACAATTTACATCTTATCTTCCGTTGTTTCAGCATTCTTATAATTTAATCCATATTCGCGTTTAATCTATTCTAATCCATTAGCAAAGAAAAGAAAAAATAGAAGAACTGATAATTACAGAAGAAAATCCAAAACGTAGAAAAAGATGTAAATAAAGCATAAATAACAGTAAATAAATTTAAATACTGTAAATAAATGGAAAAGCTATAATTAACATTAATAAACTACAAATAACTGAAAATAATAGCTAGAAAGAAATAGAATGAAAATAATTCTAAAACTGTAAATAAACTGCTAAAAAGGTTATTCCAAAATTGTAGAAAAACTACAACTATTGGAAACCCTATTATTTTAAATTACATAAAAATCTAAAATAATTACAATCACTCATCTTTGGTCCTAAGCTCTTCTCTTTTTGGTCTTTCCGGATCCACTTGAGGGTATTAAAATATTTTTATTAAAAATATTCTCTTCTTGAAAAATTATTCTTTTTAGGGTCCTTCCTGAAAAGGTGAACCCAAGCGTTGAAAATCTTGAATGAGAAAAAGTGTTAGACCTAGGGTCTTATTTATAGGGGTAGAAGTGGATCTTGGACCATTAGATTTAGGGACTGAATATGATGCAACCATGTCATAGGCTGAATAGGAGCCATCAGATGCAAGAATGGAAGGACTAGATTGATTTAAAGAATGCAAAACACGTAGAAAATAGGCTAACTAACGTCACTGGACACAGGAATTTTCCTTCGTCCAATTTCTAAGGCGGGTCGACCGCCCCTATACCCATGACGACATGCCGGTTGACCTAGGGTGAGGTTAGGTTGACCTAGTGTTCGACCTAGCATATATATATATATATATATATATATATTCTAGATTTTTGTTTAATTCATATCTTGGCCATATTAACTCGGATTCTGACGTTCTATATATGGATATTGACTAGAAAGTTACCACAGACACTGGTGCAACTCTCGTGGCTCGATTCCAATAATTTCACAAAGTTATTTTATTATTTAGTTAATTAACGAATTAATTATTACGGGTTAAATTTTGGGTTATTACAAGGGAGAGGCTGCCAAGAAGGAAAAGGCTAATTTAGTTTGCTTCAAGTGTGATAAGAAGAGTCATTGTGCTCATGAGTGCCGGTCAAGTATGAGGAAAAAGGCTATAGAAAAGAAAGGTGTGAAGTGCTTCAACTGCGACCAGGTTGGGCATTATAAGAACTGATGTCCAGAGCCAGTCAGGGCGTACAAGGAAAAGGTTTTTGCCATTGGACCATATTTGCTAGGCCAACTACAGCTGAAAAAGAGAAGACTATGATGGAAGGTATGCTTTTGATTCAGAGTATACCAGTTAGGATACTATTTGATACCGGTGCATCACGTTCATTTATATCGCAGCGTTTGGTTGATAGGTTATGCTTATAACCTACATACCTTGTTACTTCCTTAAGGGTCGCGAATACAATAGGAGGGTATGAAACTCTAGAGTTGGGATGTGACCAGTTAGAACTTGATTTGGTAGGTCATAAGTTTGCATGCAGTCTGTATGTTTTCGATTTCGTAGATTTTGAAATCATTTTGGGTATGGATTGGTTGAGTAAGTATGAGGAGAATATTTTGCTAGGACTGGGAGATATCACTAAGACACCCTGATAGTCATAACTGGATCATATTCTCAATGGAGAGTTCTGACTAGAGTGGTTGTGATTTGTTGAGCGCTATAGAAGTATAAGAAGATCCAAGTCAGGTTCGAGTAGCAAGAGAGTTTGCAGATGTTTCTGAGCCGGTTACGAGACTACCACAGAAATGAGCTATAGAGTTTCAGATAGATCTTGTGCCAGGAGCTTAACTTGCGAGTGGACCACCTAGCAGGATGGCATCGACCGAGATGAAGGAATTGAAGGTGCAGCTAGTGGATCTAGAAGGAAGGGAATTTATTAGACCAAGCAGTTTGCCTTAGGGAGCAGCCACGGTTTTCATGAAGAAATCAGATAGGTCGTTGAAGATGTGTATCGACTATTGTAAGTTGAATGAAAGGACGATTTAGAATAAGTATCATTTGCCAAGAATTGATGATTTATTTGGTCGATTGTGTGGAGCCAGAGTGTTCTTCCAGTTGGATTTGGCAACAGGTATCCATCAGTTAAGGGTGTCAGAGGATAATATTCCTTTGATAGCATTTCGGACTAGGTATGGTTCGTACGAGTGGTTAGTAATGCCATTCGGGTTGATAAATGCACCTGTTTTCTTTGTGGATTTGATGAGCCGAGTTTCCAAGAGTACTTGAATAGGTTTGTGTTGGTATTTATAGATGACAGTTTTGTGTACTCTAAAAATGAAAGAGAGCATGAGGATCATCTTAGAGTAATGCTTGAGATGCTGAGGCAGCATCAGCTAAAGGAAAAGTTTTCCAAGTGTTATTTGGAAGAAAAAGGTTAAGTTTCTTGGTCACATGGTCTCAGAGAAGAGATTGTCAGTCGATCCAGACAAGATCGAAGCTGTTAATAATTGGAAAAGAAAAGAGATGGCGACTGAGATTAGAAGTTTTCTTGGACTTGCTGGTAATTACCAGAGATTCATTAAGGATTTCTCATGGATAGTAGCACCTTTGACTAAGCTAACCAGGAAGGATTTGAAGTATGTTTGGTTCGAAAAATGTGAGGAAGCATTCCTTAAGTTAAAGCATTTGTTGACTAACGCACAGTTAGTAGTTCCAAACAGAAACCAAGGGTTGGTGGTGTATACTGATGCATGTGGAACTGGATTAGGAGCAGTGTTGATGCAGAAGGGTAAAGTTATTGCCTACGCTTTACGACAGCATAGATCGCATGACGTGAGATATCCTACTCATGATTTGGAGTTGGCTACGGTGATCTTCACATTAAAGATTTGGATGCATTATCTCTTAGGGGAGAGATTTGAGCTATGCATAGATTATAAGTCAGTAAGGTATTTATTCCCTCCAAAGGAGTTGAATATGAGACAACAAAGGTGGATGGAGTTTTTGGCTGCTTATGTTTTGGGTATAGAATATACATCTAGGAAAAGAAATAAAGAAGTGAATGCTCTAAGCAGAAGACATCAGAATGTGGTGTTAGCTATGTTGGCAGAATGGAAGGATTTAGAGGCTTTGACTACTTGTAGTGTGAAGTTAAGATTGACTGCTAGTTCTAGTTAAAGTAGTGCCATGCTGTTCTATTTGGAAGTTCGACCAGTGTTGATCGAGAGAATTGCTTCTAAGTGGAAGGAGGATCCATTATTAGCCGAGAAAATTAGAAGGCTTGAATTTGGAATCGAGATCGATGATCTAAAAGATTTTAGTCTTAATTAGAGGGGATGGTTGAGAAAGAAGGGGCAGTTATGGGTTTCAAATGTTGAGGACTTGAGGAAAGAAGTTCTTGGAGAATGTCATCGATCCAAGTTTACGATTCATCCTGAAAGGACCAAGATGTATCAAGATATGAAGAGGAAGTTAGTTCTATTGGGAATGTATGAAGAGGGGCGTTGGCTGGTGGGTTAGAAAATGTGCATACTGTCAACAAGTGAAGGCCGAACATCAGAAACAGCGTGGGTTGCTTCAACCTATAGAGATTCCAGTTTGGAGGTGGGATTCTATATCCATGGATTTTATTGACGGGTTTCCAAGGTCAAATAGGGGAAATGAAAGTATATGGATCATAGTGGACAGGTTGACCAAGAGTGCCCATTTCATTCCAGTTAAGTCAACCAAGAGGCACCTGTTTGAGCTAAGTTGTTCATGAAGAACATAGTTAGACTACACGGAATTCCTAATACTATAGTCAGCGATAGAGATGCTTTGTTTACTAGCGAGTTCTGGAAGAGTCTACAGGATGTGTTAGGCATTAAGCTCAAGATGAGTAATGCATGCCACCCTCAGACGGATAGGCAGACAGAGAGAGACTCAATAAGGTACTCGAGGATTTATTGAGAGCTTGTGTATTGGACTTTGGTGGATCTTGGGAAGATTACCTACATTTGGTTGAGTTTTTCTATAATAATAGTTACCAGACTAGTATAGGAATGACGCCTTTTGAAGCTTTGTAGGAAGGCCATGCAAATCACCAGCATGTTGATTGGAGACAGAAGACAGATTGGTCTTGGGTCCAGCTGGTTAGAGAGGCGTCAGAGAAGATTGAGTTGATCCAAGAAAGGATGAAGGAAGCTATTATCCCGCCTTTTGGCAAGGCCGTGACACCAAGGACTTGATTGGAAACCAAAGACAGTCCATCCTGAAGATCGGTTATACACAGGTTTACTATGGATAATGGCAAATTTGGTCCGAGCCCTTATCGAGCTACAATTAATATGGCACGGCAAACGAAGCTATGAAAGTCAACATTCCAAATTTCGGGTCAATCGGAGTTCATATACTCAAGATATGGATCGATCAAAATCAAGGAAGTCAACCTCATTCGGACCCATCATGTTCATATCCATCACAGGCCAACCTCCATCGTATCCATGCGGCTTCGTATCCATCAGAATTAGCCTTGCTTGTATCCATGAAGGAAGCCTTATTTCGTATCCATCAACTTCCATTTCCTTAGTATCCATCATATTTGCACTCGTTCCTTTCGTATCCACTAGGAAAATGCATCTCTCAGATCGATCAAGATCATTCACTTCGTATCGATCCATGTGATACATGTTTCATATCAATCAACAAGATGAATGATGCAAAATTTGCTATTCCCATTGATACGAAGCAGCCCACTGTCATTCATTTCGTATCGATCCATGTTGGTGTACGTTTCATACCGATCAACCAGATAATCGATAGGAAACCATCACTTTCCATTAACACGAAACCAACGCCAAATGATCGATTCGAAATAGCCTCCAAGTCATTGATACGAAAAACATAAGTTCGTATCAATACGAAGCAGCTGCAAATAATCGATATGAAAGTTGGTCAATCATTGATACGAAAGGTATAGGCAGGGATCAATACGAAGTGGAGTGCAAAGCAACGATACGAATGAGGTTGCATTGGAATGATACGAAGGAACAAAGTCAAGAGAAAGAAATAGTTGCTCGGCATGGAAAGTGAATCGCTCCTGGAACAACGCACCACGTCACCCTGGTCCATACGCATGGCATGGATATGAATGGATCGATACAAATGAAATCGATACGAACAGATCGGCCTACTATAATGTCGAACTTGGATTGATCATAACTCAAATACTACAAGTCCAAACGCCTTCAAATTTTCAACATAGGTTGCATACCACCAGAGGAAAATTCATGATCGATCCCATCACCATTAAACTAATTTTGAATTGATATGAAATGCATAGGGACCGATCAGGGATCAATCCCAAACCAGCCTGGATCGATCACGTCGGTACACCCACGTGTGAGAAGGAGTATTCCGAGATCTAAGCCAGATATTTCCAGATTGCACCTATAAATAGCACTTCAATGCCAACAGAAAAAGGAATTTTTTTGGTTCTTCGACGCTGTTACTCTGTTGGGAATCCATTGTAACTTGAATACTATCACTTGTGCCATTGTAAACCAGTTGAGAATCGTCATTAAAACAGTGAATCTTCAAAGTAGACGTAGGCTACAACGCCGAACCACTATAAGTCTTGTCTTTTTACTACTTTCCTTTTAGATTTTGAGCGTTCTTCACATTTATATTCTCTACATATCATCTATCCATGATCTATAATTGTGAATTGGTGCTTTCATCTGCAATTGGGTCTTTATGACCAATATTGGAGCAAATAGAAGCTCGGTCCAAACAAAAAAGTTACGCATATAAGAGGCGTAAAGACCTAGAATTCTAAGTTGGAGAAAATGTTTTCATTAAGGTATCACCGATGAAGGGTGTGGTACGATTTGAAAAATCAGGGAAACTAGGACTGAGATATGTTGGTCCATTCCAGATTACATAGAGGATTAGAAAGCTCGCATACAGAGTAGAGTTGCCAAGCAGTATAGCAGGTGTCCATGATGTGTTTTATGTGTCTCATCTTCGCAAGTACGTGCACGATCCAGAGACTACTATTCCTTCGACAGGGTTGGAAGATTTGATAGTAGGGCCTAATTTGACTTTTGTTAGGTAGCAAGTTTGGGTTGCAGTGAGAGATGAGAAAAGATTGAGGAACAAGACAGTCAAGCCGGTGAAATTTCAGTGGAGCGACAACAAGAAGGGTTGTACTTGAGAGATAGAAGATGGGATTAGAGATATTTATCCTAATCTACTTTTAGGGTATTTCAATATTAGATTTATATAGATAGTTGCTAGTCATGTAGACTAGTATGGTTGCTAGGAGTTGTTACAGATGATTGCTATGTTTAATATTTGGTTCTTACTGAATTTCGAGGATGAAATTCTTTAAGAAGAAGAGCCTGTAACACCCCTAGTTTTTGATAACATTATTCAAGAGATTTAATTAGATAAATTAAATAGAATAATGTAAACATTAGAGTGATAAGTGGATTGAGATTTGAATAAATAAACCTAGAGGTCGAGCTTAATTAAATAAATGGGCTACAAATGGTTATACATGTTAATTAATTAACACGTAGGTATTAGGGTAATTGTCGCACCATATTTCCATTACCCTTATATTCTCATTCCTTAACCATTCACATTCATTTTCTCATTTTCACAAAACATAAAACGCAAACATAAGAGGGGAGATGGCCACTACTAGGAGAAAAGAAGAAGAAGAAAATTCAAGTAAAGCTTCGGATTCAAGCTAGGGAAAATTAATCTCAATTCAATCTCCTTATCCTAATCAAGATGAATAATAATCTATATCATCTCTATTTTATTATATTATCATTTGTTTTCAGGTTTAAGTTTAATCCATTTTAATGATGATTTGGATGATGATATGCTTGGATTATAACATGATTGATTTTAAAAAAATTATTTAAAAAAAGATTTTATATGGTTTTAAGGGTAAAACTGATTATAATTGATTTCGAATGGCATGAGGAATTTATATGTTATGTAAAACATGATCTTGGAATTGGGTTTAATTTTTCAAGTTATGGAGAATTTGTTATGAATTTCAAGCGAAAATATAGTTAACTGGGTTTAGAAATTTATTTCAAAAATTATGTTGAGAATTTGGGTTTGAAATTTAGATATGTTAGAAAATATATTAAAAGTAAATTTCTATGATTTTTGGGGATTTTTATTAAATGATTTACTATGAAAATTAAATTATTTTGAAAGGAGGACCTAAATATTTAATTATTTGCTTAATGGAAGAGCTTATTGTTAAATAATTCTTGATTTAGATCTGAAATTATGCGGCAGTTATTTTTGATAAAGAATTTGAAAAGTTGTGGAAAACAATCACATGTTTACAAGTAGGTAGGTTAGTTAGAAAGTATTTGATTTAATTGGTATTAAATCAGTTTTAACTAGAAAAGTGGGTTCCGCCTCTTTTAGAAGCACCTTTCAACCCATAGCTTCTGCCTTCAATCAAGTCAAAACCTACTAGGGCAAAATCCACGAAGTCGAAACCAATACATAAGGTATCAACATTGGTATGTAGTGGATTGGAGAAAGGTGAAAGACATGGTGTCGAAACATAGCTTTCAATGAGAACGAAACCTTTGTTTTGTTTTCTAAAGAAATGCACTTGCCCGTTTTGCTAAATGCTTTCGAAGGTGTCGAAATGTGTGCTTTTGAAGGGGTCTTTTAAATAGCTTTCGAAAGAGGTTGCCGCCTTATTGTTTGAAATATAGCTTTCAAATGAGTTACTTACTTTCCAAACTAAAGAATTAAAAGGGGTAGTTTCGACCTAGTCGAAACCCTTCTTCCGTTCTTATGCCTTTCGAACAAACTGAAGATACCACTGCTTTTGAAAGGAAGCCTTTGTTTTGTAAATATGAGCCACTTCTTTAAGCTTTCAAAAAGGGTTAATGGTTTCGAAGGCAATGGATTCGAAAGGGATTCCGAAGCTAACCTTCAAATGTTTTACCTAAATGATTTGTGCTTTCAAAAGGATGGTTCCACAGCCATCAAGTTTATCCCCAAACACTTTTATATGAGAAAGAATGATTTGAAAGAGATACTTTTTTTATATTCACTTTGTCCCAAAAGATAATTTAAAGATAAACCCAATAGTCTCGAAAGGGGTACTTTCAATAGTTTCGAAATGGGTACTTTCATATGGTTTTGAAGCCATGCTTCTATAATTGAATGGTTTCACTTTTATACATTTGAAAGGTTTTAAGTGTTTCAAAAGGCAGGCGTCTAGAGTTTTGAAAAGAAGATCTTAATGCTTTCGAAACGAAGTTATCCAATGGTTTTGAAAGTAATGTTTAAAGGTTTCGAAAGCCTTATTTTTCAAAAATAACAACCCAGTCTCATTTTAAAAGAAAACCATGGCATAATAAAAGCATTTTTGAATGATTTAAGTATGGAGTTTTTGAAAAAGTTTTCCTTGATTAATATGTTAAATGGATTAACTCAATTTTATATAAAATGATTTGAAAGATATCAAACATAGGTGTTGGCATTATTTTGTTACTACATGTAACGACCCTTATAAATTCGATGAATTAAATTAATAAGATTTTAATTTAAATTTAGAAAGAAATGAAAATCTTATTTATTTATTGGAAAGCGAATGTTGAAATTAGATGCATCAGGGGTAATTAAAATTTACAAATTAAATTATATATTGCAATTAATTGTAATAGTGGAAATTGTCGCATTTGGATATAAAGTTAAAATAAGTAAATTAAGGCAAGTATTGGATTTATCAATAGAATAAAATATTGATTTATGGAGATTGAATGTAAATGGAGGTAATAAAGTAATGAAGGACAATAAATAATTTATTTAGCACAATCTCTTTTATTTGTAAACTATTGTAAGGTGTTAGTTAATTGAAATATGGAAATTAGGAAATAGATGCAAAATTTATGTTAGATAATGAATTGCATTAATTAAAGTTAGTAATAAATGGGTTAAATGGAATACCAATTTATTCATAAAGTGAATATAAGTGAATGTAACAAAATGAATAGGAAATGCTAATTATTCATAAAGTGATGGTTGATGTAAAAAGGAATGGAACCTAGATGGAATAATTAATTCGATTTAGAATGTTAATTTGTGTATGTGCATATATTTATAATGGAATATAAAAGGGTAAAATAATCATATACAAGTATATAAAAGGTATAATAGGGGGTTACTAGTAAATTCACTCATTTACCAATAAAGATAATTAGATGTGCATTAATTGTAATTAATAAAATAACGAAAGGAGTAAATGTATTCATTTAGAGTATTAATTACAATTGGATAGAGATTTTAAGTAACAGTGTTAATGCAATGTAAGTAATGCTAATTTAAGTCAATAATAAAGGAATTGGGATGTATTCAAAATTTGTAACATATGGCTTGTAAACATATATTATAAATTACCTGCTTATTTTTTAATGGAATTAGAAGTTGAAATAAGTGATAATACAATAAATGAATGTTACACTAATGGAAAATGAAATAACGTTCGTTTAAATGTTGAGTAATTATAGGATCGTATTTATTATAAGCGTTACTATAATAATTATGATTAATTGTGAATTTAATACGGGAAGATGTAAAGTAATAACTAGGGAAGTAATACGTTATAAATTAAATATAACCTAAACTTATGTGTAAGGTTGAAATTGACTAATCTGTTTAATTGGAAACTTATTAAAATAAATTGGATTCAAAGTGTAATAAAGGAATTATTTTAAGAGATTGAAGTAAATAATATGATTGGTGAAATAACTTATATTTTAAAATTTGAGATGAGAATTTGTTTAAGGAATTTTAAATTCATGAGTAAATCAAGGTGATAAAATTTATGAATTTTAGAATTTGAATTTTTACCGTGAGTTAATTCATTTAATTTATAATAGTTGGGTTTATTGCAAATGAATAAAAATCAAATATCCAATTATTACGTTAATTTAAAAATTAAGTTGAAAATTGAAAATATTTATGTAATAATTTTAAATCCAATGGTAAACCCTTGTATTTAAAATTAATGAATGGAATAAATATAGGTTAATTCAATTAAAAGGAAATTTTGGAAATTTATCTAAAATTTTGAATTTTATGCAATCGAAAATTTATATTGATTTAATCTGTAATAAATTGACATTTAAAAATAATTAAATCATTTTTAAACGTTTGAGAATTTTTAAGTGATAAAAAAATTTCCAATTCTAAAACTGAAATATAAAAATTGGATTTATTTACTAATTTTTAATTTATTTAATTAATATAAAAATAGCCATTTTGGCCACTGACTCGGATTTCGACGAAACAAGTTTCATCGGATCCGTAACGGTGAATTATAATAGTGTTTCAAGTTTCGTAGCGATCGGACTTGTCGTTTAATCGTACGGAATCGAAACGCCTTGAAATTTATGCAATTGAAATCAATTGAAATCAATTTGAAAACATTGATTTCAGCATAACTTCTTCATACGATGGAATTTGCTCGTGAAACTTTTTCCATCGCGTTCAGAATATTTTAAAACACCTACTTCAATATGTGGGTTTACCCAATTTCGTTCCGGGGTCAGAACGGGTTTTTTTGGGCCACGTTAGCGTTAGCGCGTTTGTTTATCGGATCCATCTACTCTATTTCTAACCTATCTTTATAAACCCAATTATAAACCCTAGCCTCCATCTATTCTCATTTGTTTGTGCGTTCATTTCTTCAACTCTTTCTCTTCCCCATGGCTGCAAACCCTAGATCTAAACTCAAATTTCAAAATCAAATCAAAAGTCAAAATTCAAAGTCCTCAGAAAAATCTCAAAAAATATATGTTGAAGCTCTCGACGAGCGTAATTCAATGGTGTAATTCGTTTTTCAATATGACGCATCGTTTGACCAGAAATCGCGATCAACATTGATTTGGGCGTTTTTGACTAGTGTGTCTGATCGGAAAATCACTTCTGGGTTTTGTAGAGGGGCTAGCGCGTTGTTCAACAGCGAAGTTTGGTGGCGAATTGACGGACGGATTGGTGGCAAAACGCGGTCAATGGTCGGTCAACAGGGAGGGAGAGGTGCTGCGTTTTGGGTTGGGCGAGATCTGTACGTGCGTGCGCAAAGGATAAGGGTGGTGACGTGGCAGCTAGTGAGGGTAAATTATGTTCACTTTTTATTTTATTTTTAATTGAAATTCAATCACAATAATCGCTATATCTCTCGCATACGAATTCCGTTTCACACGTGGTTTTTTTTGTTAGGATCGTATCAAAATTCCAGATTTGTTGACGCTAGTTTAGACAAATTCTGAGATCGTCAAATTTTTGGGTTTAAATCAGATTTAAATTCGATTTAAATTCAAAAGGTGAATGTTTTAACCCACTCACAACTTCTAAAATTTCCTATGTCTGTTAAATTGACTTAAGATATGAGTAGAAATTTATTTATGACTGTTTGGCATGTTTTATTCATCATCTTTGTTAAATCGCATTTATTTAATTTAACTGTTAATTAATTTTATTATTGCATATAAATTGACAGTTAAAATTTATTTATTTGCATATAAACTGATAGTTAAACAGTTAATAAATTTATTTTTGAATATAAACTGTTAGTTAATAACTGTTATTTATTACCTGTTATATTTTATATGCTATATATCGATGATTGGTTAAATTGATGATGATTGCAATAAATTGGTTGATGATTGATATTGGATGAATGGATGATGTGTTCTACATTTATAAACTGCAAGTTATTATGCATTTTCATTTCATTCGGGATTGCGGTTTGAAATGATATATAACCGTAATTTTTAGTTTTAAATTGCGGATTGAAACGATAAATATCCGTATCACTTGACCATAGTATAGAAAATTATATACAGGCATCGCGGTATATATATAAAATTATTTTTGAAATGATTTTTTCTATGGTTTGGGTAGGATACGGTTAATAAATATAAATTTTGATGTTTTATAAAATCTTGTTTTATATATACATCTATAATTAAAGTATTGAATTTAAGCTATGTATGGATTTGTTAAATAAAATAAATAAGTTGAATAAATGGAGTTTGATTATTTTATATGGTTAAGTACATGTTAAGACATTGAAAATATATAGAATTTTAAATGATTTAAATCAATTAAGATTGGGAGTTAAATTGAAAAATTTATTTGGAATTGAGCTTAATTAAGAATTTAACTTCATAACTTGATGTAAAATTTATTAACTTGAAATATTAAAAAGGGTATGATATTCATAACTGAATTTTATTCAAGCTGAATTAAATAAATATTTCTAGTATAAATAAATTGAAGGAAAATTCTTTTTTTTAAGTGATTTGAGTTTTACTTAAATGATTACGGGTTTATTATGCAATTATTGCAAACTAAATAACAGGACTTTAAATTGTTGAATAGAAATTTCCAACCTTAGTTTCAATTGTTCAATATTCAAGGTTTGAAATATATTGAAACTGAAGTGGTTATTGAAACTGAAAGAGATTTTTAAATCTATGGATTTTGACTTAATATTAAATAAAATAAATTGTAAGTCGCGGAAATTATTTTATTTTATAAAGAAACTTTAAATGCAAACTATTTTATTTTATATACCGTTTGAATATCCAAACCATCCAAGTTTTAGAAGTTATGGTTTTCAAACTATGAATTTTCGAAGTATTATGGTTGAAAGTTATAATCCAAATGTTTGGTTTCCAATTATTATAAATTTTAAAGCAATATGATTGTGGAAAAGAAATATATTTGAAAAAAATGATATCATTGATTTGGGTTTAATAAAACTAATATCAAAATGAATTGTTTTGGAAATGGAAATGATATCGTATTTATGGGTTTTGAAATGGATAATTATATTCTGGTTTTAAAGTATAAACTATTTTTGAAAGGCCGCGGTGTTATAATAACGTTCGGTTGTTGAAGAGACCGGGATCGGAAGTTGTCATACTCTCTGCCAACTCCGGAAACCACTTTAACAACCGTGTACGCGGTGGAGATTTCCAGAATGAAGTAGGTTGGTTACGGCGTTTCCTATAAGGTAAATACGTGGAACCAACTCCCGTGAGTTGGCATAAGGTGGCTAAAACAGGAGCGATTGACGGGTTAATAAGGTAGCACCTTTGATCGGACACATCCCTTCGATATTATACTTTGACCTTTGGATTGATTCGGTGGCCACTTTTGATTTTATTTGGGGGTGTGGCTCGAGGTGGGCGATAGCTGCACGCTACGCGTTACCACCGACCCGGAAGCGTAATTGGTATATCTATCCTGGCATTGCCTAGTTGTGCCATGTCACCTACTCTATCGCGCCTTATACGAGTTTGGATTTCTCCCGTAGCCCGTGTGGTATCCTCTGGTGGCTTCCCGATCAGGAGGGACTATGATATTGGATGGACTACTGGGACTATTGCGTGTTAAGGGCTATATGGGTAACCCCTTAATGCTAAGAAAAAAGTAAGTTTATTTTATAATTAGACACTATTATAATAGCGCAATATACTACATAGTAAATAGTTTAAAGGATCCTTAGGAGATGTAAATACCGAGCATCTCTTGAGTTACTGCGCTCATATTTATTTCTGTTAATTTAACTTACATAAGATCTTTTAGTTCTGACTCGAGTGTTTTGTCTTTTCAATTCGCTCGGGTCAGTCCGAGCGTTTCAGGATTTGAAGATTTTATTCTGGAGGACGAAGACGAAGATTTGTAGTATTACTATTTACTATATTATCCCACTACACTATTTAATTCCGCTGCATTGATATTATTGGTATGTGAACTCTGATATTTAATTGTATAAAGAAGAATCAAATGTTTTATAAACAGTTTTATGAACTGTATATTTTATTATTATATTTTATCCTTCCGCTGCGAGATTCTGTTTTCTTTTTATTTCTTTCTTGTTTTTCTTATATACCCCATAACAATCCGCCCTTCCGTATGGTTTGAATTGGCACGTGTGTCGATTTATAGCGTGCGAAAAGGCGGGACGTTACATCTGGTATCAGAGCTTTAGTTTAGCGATAAACCTTAGCTTTGTGGGGTTTGACTCTTTGTTAATAGAGTAGTAATACCCTATGGGAGTCACTGAGCGTATATATATGAGAGAGCGTATTTGTTAGTGTTATAAAAAGATTTTAATATGGTGTTAATCTGTTCCGTTTTGTATTTATAAATTCTGGTTGGTGCATGGGACGCTGTGACATCAATAGGGATTTCTAAACACTTAATAGGACTGACCGACATAATATTTGTTTTAATATAGGTGAATGAAATAATTTTGCCTATTATATTTTCTATACATAAAGTATTTAATTTTATATTTGGTTGTAGTATTTTGGTTGTTAGGAAATTTTTTTTTATAGTAATAGAAATATGATTGAGAAAAAAATAAATAAATGTAATTTGGAAATTTAGAACTTAAATTCCGGGATTTTGAAACTTCTTTCGAATAAATTTTGGAATATGATAATATTGTTTATAAGTATTTTCTGATATAAATATTTTAATATAATTCGGAAGAATTGTTTTAAAGAATATTTTGGAGAAAATAAGTTTTGTACTTTCCTCTCTGTCGCTGGAAAATAAATTTCGGTGATGGCGGCCGCATCATCGACTTTCATTTTCGAGTTTCGAAGGGGGAAGGCCACTGTAGTAGTTCTATTGCAGATTCATTTTTGAAAAATATATATAAATTTTGAATTGTTTTAAATATAATTAGTGATATATAAGTTGTAAGAATATATTTATTTATTATTTTAAAATAAATTGAAATTTAACCCGGTATTAAATTCTTAAATTTCCGTCAATTAATTGTTTCAGTTATTGTAGTGAAATAAAAGGTAAGTAATTAATAATTGAAACTTCTAATTTAGGTAAGAGATTTAATGCCAAGTTATAAAGGAAATGAAAGGAAGTTGAAATGGTAACTTATAAGGAAAAGGTAAAAATTTATTGAACAATGAATTAATTAAAGGAAATGGAACAAACTTGTATAATTTTCAAATTACATCCTTAAATAACATATATATAACTTACCAAATATTAAAAGTTGAAATGTTTATTAAGAGATTGTAATAGAATATTATACAAGTAGAAATTTGAAATAATGAAAGTATTCAATAAAATTGATGTTAAATGAGAATTTAATGTTATAAACTCAAGTTATAATTGAAATTTTACCAAGTAAATATAATTAAAGGTAAGAATGACAAATAGATGATTATAAACTTAAGTAATTAAAGTGTAAATAAATGAGGTCACGCAATAATAAATGAATGAATAATAGTAAGTAGTAAGTGAAAATAAATGAATGTAGTATAATAAAGAGAAATTATAAACTAAAGAAAAAGGATTGAAGTTATTTCTGAATAAAATTGAAAAAAAATGAAAATAAAATTTAAAGAAATAAATGAAAATATAAAAAGATAAACCGTTATATAAATGAAAAGAATCACTGAAATGAATGAAAGAAAGGAAATTAATCAACTAATGTATGAAATAAAATTAATAATAAGTAAATTTGATTTGAATTATGTTGTTTGATTGAATGGTTGTTTTGTATTGTGTATGATGTTTGTTGAAATTGATGGTTGTTGTATGGATTTGTTATTAGTGATTGAAACCACCTAAATACTTCATTTTTTATAAATTGTTAACCTTTGGATTGTATAAGTGAAATGCAGGTTATGGAAGCAATTGCTTTGGTTCCATAAATTAAGCGTAAATTGCCCGACAAATAGGTACGTTTTCGGATTACGGTTTATAGCGCTATTTTATATTTTCCCGGGTTGGGATATAATATTTGGATAGTATATGTAATATAATTGTTATATTTTGATATTATATTTTCTTCCGAACCTCTCCGTACAAGGGAGACTCTGCCGAAATTTTTCGTAAATTTTTGGACTTATAAATTATTTTGAAAATGTTTTCAAACTTTATTTATTTAAGTATAAAAAGATATAATGATTATATAATGGGTATATTTTAGTTAAAAGAATAAATTGTGTAATTCATTGTTTATTAAGTTAATATTTTGAATAACATGTATTGTTTATTTAAATTCTTCTTTCCCTTCTTTTTCCTTTTCGGGGATGAAAAGTTTTGAGTGGGGGAGAGTGTAACGACCCGTATAAATTCGATGAATTAAATTAATAAGATTTAAATTTAAATTTAGAAAGAAATGAAAATCTTATTTATTTATTGGAAAGCGAATGTTGAAATTAGATGCATCAGGGATAATTAAAATTTACAAATCAAATTATATATTGCAATTAATCGTAATAGTGGAAATTATCGCATTTGGATATAAAGTTAAAATAAGTATTAAGGCAAGTATTGGATTTATCAATGGAATAAAATATTGATTTATGGAGATTGAATGTAAATGGAGGTAATAAAGTAATGCAGGACAATAAATAATTTATTTAGCACAATCTCTTTTATTTGTAAACTATTGTAAGGTGTTAGTTAATTGAAATATGGAAATTAGGAAATAGATGCAAAATTTATGTTAGATAATGAATTGCATTAATTAAAGTTAGTAATAAATGAGTTAAATGGAATACCAATTTATTCATAAAGTGAATATAAGTGAATGTAACAAAATGAATAGGAAATGCTAATTATTCATAAAGTGATGGTTGATGTAAAAAGGAATGGAACCTAGATGGAATAATTAATTGGATTTAGAATGTTAATTTGTATATGTGCATATATATATAATGCAATATAAAAGGGTAAAATAATCATATACAAGTATATAAAAGGTATAATAGGGGGTTACTAGTAAATTCACTCATTTACCAATAAAGATAATTAGATGTGCATTAATTGTAATTAATAAAATAACAAAAGGAGTAAATGTATTCATTCAGAGTATTAATTACAATTGGATAGAGATTTTAAGTAACAGTGTTAATGCAATGTAAGTAATGCTAATTTAAGTCAATAATAAAGGAATTGGGATGTATTCAAAATTTGTAACATATGGCTTGTAAACATATATTATAAATTACCTGCTTATTTGTTAATGGAATTAGAAGTTGAAATAAGTGATAATACAATAAATGAATGTTACACTAACGGAAAATGAAATAACGTTCGTTTAAATGTTGAGTAATTATAGGATCATATTTATTATAAGCGTTACTTTAATAATTATGATTAATTGTGAAATTAATACGGGAAGATGTGAAGTAATAACTAGGGAAGTAATACGTTATAAATTAAATATAACCTAAACTTATGTGTAAGGTTGAAATAGACTAATCCGTTTAATTGGAAACTTATTAAAATAAATTGGATTCAAAGTGTAATAAAGGAATTATTTTAAGAGATTGAAGTAAATAATATGATTGGTGAAATAATTTATATTTTAAAATTTGAGATGAGAATTTGTTTAAGGAATTTTAAATTTATGAGTAAATCAAGGTGATAAACTTTATGAATTTTAGAATTTGAATTTTTACCGTGAGTTAATTCATTTAATTTATAATAGTTGGGTTTTCTGCAAATGAATAAAAATCAAATATATAATTATTAAGTTAATTTAAAAATTAATTTGAAAACTGAAAATATTTATGTAACAATTTTAAATCCATTGGTAAACCCTTATATTTGAAATTAATGAATGGAATAAATATAGGTTAATTCAATTAAAAGGAAATTTTGGAAATTTATCTAAAATTTTGAATTTTATGCAATCGAAAATTTATATTGATTTAATCTTAATAAATTGACATTTAAAAACTGTTAAATCATTTTTAAACGTTTGAGAAATTTTAAGTGATAAAAAAAATTTCCAATTCTAAAACTGAAATATAAAAATTGGATTTATTTACTAATTTTTAATTTATTTAATTAATATAAAAATAGCCATTTTGGCCACTGACTCGGATTTCGACGAAATAAGTTTCATCGGATTCGTAACGGTGGATTATAATAGTGTTTCAAGTTTCGTAGCGATCGGACTTGTCGTTTGATCGTACGGAATCGAAACGCCTTGAAATTTATGCAATTGAAATCAATTGAAATCAATTTGAAAACATTGATTTCAGCATAACTTCTTCATACGATGGAATTTGCTCGTGAAACTTTTTCCATCGCGTTCAGAATATTTTAAAACACCTATTTCGATATGTGGGTTTACCCAATTTCGTTCCGGAGTCAGAACGGGCTTTTTTGGGCCACGTTAGCGTTAGCACGTTTGTTTATCGGATCCATCTACTCTATTTCTAACCTATTTATATAAACCCAATTATAAACCCTAGCCTCCATCTATTCTCATTTGTTTGTGCGTTCATTTCTTCAACTCTTTCTCTTCCCAATGGTTGCAAACTCTAGATCTAAACTCAAATTTCAAAAATCAAATCAAAAGTCAAAATTCAAAGTCCTCATAAAAATCTCAAAAAAATATATGTTGAAGCTCCCGACGAGCGTAATTCAATGGTGTAATTAGTTTTTCAATTTGACGCATCGTTTGACCAGAAATTGCGGTCAACATTCATTTGGGCGTTATTGACTGGTGTGTCTGATCGGAAAATCCCTTCTGGGTTTTGTAGAGGGTCTAACGCGTTGTTAAACAGCGAAGTTTGGCGGCGAATTGACGGACGGATTGGTGGAAAAACGCGGTCAATGGTCGGTCAACAGGGAGGGAGAGGTGCTGCGTTTTGGGTTGGGCGAGATCTGTACGTGCGTGCACAAAGGATAAGGGTGGTGACGTGGCAGCTAGTGAGGGTAAATTATGTTCACTTTTTATTTTATTTTTAATTGAAATTCAATCACAATAATCGCTATGTCTCTCGCATACGAACTCCGTTTCACACGCGGTTTTTTTGTTAGGATCATATCAAAATTCCAGATCCGTTGACACTAGTTTAGACAAATTCTGAGATCGTCAAATTTTTGGGTTTAAATCAGATTTAAATTCGATTTAAATTCAAAAGGTGAATGTTTTAACCCACTCACAACTTATAAAATTTCCTATGTCTGTTAAATTGACTTAAGATATGAGTAGAAATTTATTTATGACTGTTTGGCATGTTTTATTTATCATCTCTGTTAAATCGCATTTATTTAATTTAACTGTTAATTAATTTTATTATTGCATATAAATTGACAGTTAAAATTTATTTATTTGCATATAAACTGATAGTTAAACAGTTAATAAATTTATTTTTTATATAAACTGTTAGTTAATAACTGTTATTTATTACCTGTTATATTTTATATGCTATATATCGATGATTGGTTAAATTGATGATGATTGCAATAAATTGGTTGATGATTGATATTGGGTGAATGGATGATGTGTTCTACATTTATAAACTGCAAGTTATTATGCATTTTCATTTCATTCGGGATTGCGGTTTGAAATGATATATAACCGTAATTTTTAGCTTTAAATTGCGGATTGAAACGATAAATATCCGTATCACTTGATCATAGGATAGAAAATTATATACAGGCACCGCAGTATATATATAAATTATTTTTGAAATGATTTTTTCTATGGTTTGGGTAGGATACGGTTAATAAATATAAATTTTGATGTTTTATAAAATCTTGTTTTATATATACATCTATAATTAAAGTATTGAATTTAAGCTATGTATGGATTTGTTAAATAAAATAAATAAGTTGAATAAATGGAGTTTGATTATTTTATATGGTTAAGTACATGTTAAGATATTGAAAATATATAGAATTTTAAATGATTTAAATCAATTAAGATTGGGAGTTAAATTGGAAAATTTATTTGGAATTGAGCTTAATTAAGAATTTAACTTCATAACTTGATGTAAAATTTATTAACTTGAAATATTAAAAAGGGTATGATATTTATAACTGAATTTTATTCAAGTTGAATTAAATAAATATTCCTAGTATAAATAAATTGAAGGAAAATTCTTTTTTTAAGTGATTTGAGTTTTACTTAAATGATTACGGGTTTATTATACAATTATTGCAAACTAAATAATAGGACTTTAAATTGTTGAATAGAAATTTCCAACCTTAGTTCCAATTGTTCAATATTCAAGGTTTGAAATATATTGAAACTGAAGCGGTTATTGAAACTGAAAGCGATTTTTAAATCTACGGATTTTGACTTAATATTAAATAAAATAAATTGTAAGGCGCGGAAATTATTTTATTTTATAAAGGAACTTTAAATGCAAACTATTTTATTTTATATACCGTTTGAATATCCAAACCATCCAAGTTTTAGAAGTTATGGTTTTCAAACTATGAATTTTCGAAGTATTATGGTTGAAAGTTATAATCCAAATGTTTGGTTTCCAATTAATTTTAAAGCAATATGATTGTGGAAAAGAAATATATTTGAAAAAAATGATATCATTGATTTGGGTTTTATAAAACTAATATCAAAATGAATTGTTTTGGAAATGGAAATGATATCGTATTTATGGGTTTTGAAATGGATAATTATATTCTGGTTTTAAAGTATAAACTATTTTTAAAAGACCGCGGTGTTATAATAACGTTCGGTTGTTGAAGAGACCGGGATCGGAAGTTGTCATACTCTCTACCAACTCCGGAAACCATTTTAACAACCGTGTACGCGGTGGAGATTTCCAGAATGAAGTAGGTTGGTGGCGGCGTTTCCTGTAAGGTAAATACGTGGACCCAACTCCCGTGAGTTGGCATAAGGTGGCTAAAACAGGAGCGATTGACGAGTTAATAAGGTAGCACATTTGATCGGACACATCCCTTCGATATTATACTTTGACCTTTGGATTGATTCGGTGGCCACTTTTGATTTTATTTGGGGGTGTGGCTCGAGGTGGGCGGTAGCTGCGCGCTACGCGTTACCACCGACCCGGAAGCATAATTGGTATATCTACCCTGGCATTGCCTAGTTGTGTCGTGTCACCTACCCTATCACGCCTTGTACGAGTTTGGATTTCTCCCGTAGCCCGTGTGGTATCCTCTGGTGGCTTCCCGATCAGGAGGGACTATGATATTGGATGGACTACTGGGACTATTACGTGTTAAGGGCTATATGGGTAACCCCTTAATGCTAAGAAAAAGGTAAGTTTTTTTTACAATTAGACGCTATTATAATAGCGCAATATACTACATAGTAAATAGTTTAACGGATCTTTAGGAGATGTAAATCCCGAGCATCTCTTGAGTTACTGCACTCATATTTATTTCTGTTAATTTAACTTACATAAGATCTTTTAGTTCTGACTTGAGTGTTTTGTCTTTTCAATTCGCTCGGGTCAGTCCGAGCGTTTCAGGATTTGAAGATTTTATTCTGGAGGACGAAGACGAAGATTTGTAGTATTACTATCTACTATATTATCCCACTACACTATCTAATTCCGCTGCATTGATATTATTGGTATGTGAACTCTGATATTTAATTGTATAAAGAAGAATCAAATGTTTTGTAAACAGTTTTATGAACTGTATATTTTATTATTATATTTTATCCTTCCGCTATGAGATTCTGTTTTCTTCTTATTTCTTTCTTGTTTTTCTTATTTACCTCATAACAATCCGCCCTTCCGTATGGTTTGAATTGGCACGTGTGTCGATTTATAGCGTGCGAAAAGGCGGGACGTTGCACTATGTTTACTTCTTACTATATATATATATATTCATGTTGTAATGGACCCATAACTATATTTTTGGGGAAAAAATATAGAATAACCAGCTAGGTTGACCCAGTAGTGAATATAAATTGAATTAACTCCTGAATGACTAGAATTGCATCAAGGAGGTCAGATAGACCAGAATGTTGAATGCCTAAATATTAAAGCTGTTAGATAAACAGGTTATAGTAAACCCATGAAAACTATGTTTATGGAACGTTATTCGCAAGGGCCAATAGATTCATATTAAACCCATGAAAACTATGATTAGAATGAGTTATTGGCAGAGTCCAATAGGTTTATAGTGAACCTATGAAAATTATATACATATTAGGTTATTGACAAATGTTAGTAGGTTTCTAGTCAACCCAAGAAAACTAGGATAAGAGGAAAATTATTGGAATTACCAATATGTTCAGGAAGAACCTATGAAATAATAATGTTATTGGCATGGGCCAATAAGTTCTTAGTGATCCCATGAAAACTATGAAATATGACACGAAGTCCATAAATTTAAACAGGTTAATAATAAGCCCATGAAAACTATGAAACTGGACGGGGAGTCCTTAAACATTAAACTGGTTATTCGTTAGTCCATGAAAACTAATAGATTAATAGTAACCCTAAAAACTATAATTGAGACAGATACTCTAAATGATTGGGGATGAGAAATCCAGGATCGACTTACTTATTTTCATATCATTATATTATTTTGAATTGTTATGTTTTAACCATTGTGGATGTAGGAGCACAACATATGATTTTATAAAGTTTTGAATGAGATACTAGTGAGGGCAAAACCCGTTTTGCTAAGCGACGTGGTCTTACTAGATGTCTAAATGGTTTGATATGATAGATTATTATTCATACCAGGCTTTATGTTTGACTTGAAGTTTATGTTTTCCCCTTTATACTCTCGGGCACTCAATCGATTTTGAGTAGTTCGGGAGTTGAGGTTTTCAAGTATCTCTTTAGACGAATAAGATTTTGGAGACGTGCAGGAGGCATGATAGCTATTTAGTGTTCTTTTCTATTTTGATTCCGCTATGTTTTGTTGTAAAGGCAAAGATGTTTGATTGTCTAGTTATATACTCTGATCTTCTAAGGGGGCATCTTCACATATAGCTCTTGGCGTATGCTGTAATAAATATATTTTCTTAGAATGTGGTTAATAAATTTGAAATTGCTTTAAAATGGAATGAGAGTGTTGTTTGTTGATTTTAATTTTTTTTCCATATCTATGTGTTTCTTTTATATCAATGTATCTAACATTTCCGTATTTGGTTGCCGACGATTAATAACTATGGATGACTACAGCATCCGTATCCGTTAGTTTTGGGCCTCCAAGTGCAGAATGTTACATCAAACCTCTCTCCCAATAGATAATGTCTCTAAGACCTAATCGAAAATAGGATAGCCGCCAGCTCAAAAATATGAGGCGAATAATTCTTCTCATGGGTCTTTAATTATCATACGCCACTACTTTACCCTCTTGCATCGATACAATTCTATGTCCAATACCATATGCCTCGGTATAAACTCTAAAAGGCTTTGAACCATCTTGAATCATTAGTACAATGCATACTAAAATACTTTAAGCTAACAAATGCATACTCGCACTCTACATTCCACGAGAATGCTAAATTTTCTTGCTAAGCCAAGTCAACGATGCATAGACCTTAGCAAAGTCCTTAATGTACTTAATATAGTAAGCAGTTAAACGAAGAAAGTTTCTAACTTCTGTAGCATTATTTGTTATACACTAATCAAACATTATAGCCACCTCGCTCGGACTAATGGATAAATCATGCTAAAAACATCATGACTAAGAATGAGAACCTCACTTCTCCAGAAATGGTATTTGGAGAACTTTTCCTTTAGCCAATGTCTCCTTAACACATCAAGTAAAACCCTCAAATGCTGCTAATGCTCTTCATTGCTTCTAAATAAACAAGAATATCATCTATAAATAGGCCTCTCAATGGATAATCGAAAAAGCAAAAATCCGTCATCATCCATATTCGAAAAGCGGATGAATATCTGATATCCGAAAAATGGATATAGATGCGGATATAAAGGCATCAACATCCAAAAATTATCCATCCAGTTTTTATAAAGATTATAGTTAATATTTTGTATATTTTAGTACAACGATAAACATGTATTTATTTTTCTATTAAGTTAATAATTTGTATTCTATGAATTTAATGCATATTAATTGCTTGAAACTATTTATTACCATCATATTTGTTTATTTTTTGCACTTTTATAATTGATGAGATTGAAAAAAATTATGCTAAACTTTTCTATTTATATTTCTCAATTTATCAATCTTAGCGGATCTGATAATTATCCGATATCCGTTCGTATTCACAGATGCGGATATTCGATATCCAAAAATGATTTCAGATACGAATATAGATACGACACTATCCGTATTCAAAAGTATTCATTTATGGGCTTATCTACAAATACCGCTACAAGTTTATTTAACTGGTCCCTATATACTCGACTCATTAGATCATTTTAAAATAAGATGGAGCATCTATCAGCCCGAATGACATAACTAACTACTCTAATAGTCCATCTAGTCTTCGAAAAGCAATCTTTGCAATCTGTCACTTGCTACTTTCAACTGATGGAAACCAAAGGCGAAGTCAAGTTGAGAAAATAACTTTACCTCCATTAGCTGATAAAATAAATCATCAATGCAAGGCAATTGATAATGATTCTTCTTCATTAGATTATTCTTGATAATCGATGCATAGCTACAAAGAGTCATCCGTCTTAGTGGAAAAGCTATTGGTGCTCCCTATTCCAAGATACTTCTATGAATAAAATCGTTGTGCAATAATTTGAAAACTTGATTATCTAGTTCTCTTCTCACTTTTAGACCCATAAATATAAGTGGCATAACAACTGGCCTAGCATCTCTCTCGAGATCAATCCTAAATTCAATTTCTCTTTCGGAAGGTAAATCAGAGACCTTTATGAAAACATCTGGTAATTACTAAACAATAGGGAAAAAGATAACTTTTCTTGTGATAGATCAAGGGAATACAATTAACTCAACTTTAAAAAAGTAATCGGGCTCGCAATATACATTTAAGTCACGCCCTTCTCTGCTTCACATCCAATACCCTTCCTATCATAATCCAACACTTCCCCATAATGTGACATCAAATCCATATCTAGAATCAGTCCATACCCCAAAAAACCAAGCACATGCGCATCGCAGATGTTTTAGAATTGTTTGGAGTTAAAATATTATTATTTTCGGGATAGATAATAGTATTATTTGAGTAGTGAAAATGTGAAGAACTATATATTTCTAAAATAGCTAATTTGGATTTTTATTATGATTATTTTGGGCTAAAAGGAATAAAGCGTTTTAAAAAGGGGTGTTTTTACGGGAAAGTCACAATTACGAATAATAATAATAATATATGTATTGAAATTCTAATAACTACAATTGTTTTGGAAAATAATACTACAATGTTTTAAGGTATTAAAAGGGATTAATATCATTTCTGAGATAAGCAACAACAAAGGGATTTTTAGGTTTAAAGCACAATATTGTTATTTTCGAGTTAAGTAGCAATAAAGTTCTTGTCAAAAATAATAAGATGATTTAAAAAAATATTATTATTTTGATGTAAAGTAATAATATTATTGTCATTGAAAATAACTAGATGTAAGTTACTATTTTTGATTGGACAACGATGAATTTGAATATTTGAAGTAATATTTTTTTTAATATAGGATTTTGAAGTATACTATCACTTTGAGAAATATAATTTTTCTTGTGAACGAGTGGTCCTCGGACTGAGGAGTGCACTCGAATTTTATCAAACTATCTACTAGTCTGATGAGAGACATTACAAAGTAGTCTATCAGAGTCTACAAAATGACGATCATCAGGCAGATGATCGATCAAAGAAGTAAACATGAATGAGCGAATATGTACACATAAGTATTACACCATACATAATATAGTATGGCCTACAAACATGAAGGGCAGAGCATGACAAAAACGGTGGACATCTAGTGTTGCATATAGACATTAAAGATCAGGGCCATTGATGCATGTGACAACAGTGCTGGAACGTGAAGAATATAAGACAACAACTTAAGAAAAATTTTCTAGAGTCCAATGGGAGATAGCAAGTTCTGATACATGAAGCAAACTTCGTACAAGAGTGCAGGCCGAATTGATTGAATGTGGACTGAAACTGCAGGCGGATGAATGAGTGCATGTGCTGAAATCTGGCAGAAAGTGACCCTAAAAATGCATGAGGTATGTGATGAAGCCTAGTAGAAGTTGATCCAAAATAAAAAAGAACAGTGTGCTGAAGGTGTCAAATTATAATGAGGTTGAATTGAGTCTAAAACCGTTCCAAAATCTGTATGGAGAAGGGAATTCGGGTTGATGTCTAGGTCGAATATATCTTGTAGACCGCTGATTATATATTTAGAAAAACTGCATTCCAGAAATAAATGAGTAGTGTTTCAGGAGCTTACCTGCAAAAATTGCACAGGTTATAGTTTAAGTTATCAATTTATTTAATGTTAAGTCTAGTGATAACGTTTAGCTTGTCTTGTCATGTAAAACAATCCGCGTATGAACTTAAACTTTGTGGGGTGCTTCAATTTTACAAATGGATATGAAGTAGTTTTGAGTTGTCGAGCCTGGAAAGATCAAAAGTCTATACATGACTTTTGAGGCTTACGTTTCTATTTTATCCCAGCACCAGGCTAAGGGGTCATGCTGGTCATGGTAAAATGTTCTATTATGTTAATATAAGCTTTTGAAATTGAGTTAATATTTTCAGTGCAAGGTTTGATTAAAAGAGATGTTCCAATTAAAAACTTCGTATGGTCTGAAAATGTTCTTTACAAGGTCATTCTTATTGTTAGAGGCAAAAAAAAGTTCAAACAAAACATGTTTCAAAGCATTCGTATCGGCCCACGGCTCGTTCCAAGAGGACGTTATGTTTTCATAATGCCTATTAAATTTAAGGCCAAGGTGGAATATGTGAAAAAGAGTAGAAATACTTCTGCAAAGAAGGGGAACCTAAGGTTATTGGGTTTAACAAATTTTTACAGCCATTATAATAGCAGTTGCTGATTATTTCTTTCGATGTTATTCTGTTGATATTAGGAAATCTTCAAATCCATTTGCATAGAAGGGAAGTGTTTAGGACTTTTAAATTTGTAATGCTTAGTCCAACTTGGTTTTTCGGCTTATAAGTACCGCCATTGATGAGGCAACTTAAACTAGAACATTATGTACCCCAATTGCAGAAGTAGTTCCACCTGATGATGTCAATCTTATTGATCACCCAATCATTGCATCTTTGGCAAGACATCAATAAATTGGTATAGCGGAGAGATCCGAGTTTGATGAGATTTGCCCTACCTGCTCGCAAAAGGTCGTTGGCTTTCCAAGATGGTAGCCTACGGCTTACTTTGTCAATGGTATAATTCCAGCCTTCCCTTTTCAGCATCACCTTTCTGATTGGTACGCCGAAATACTTAATGGGAAAATTCATAGTTTTGCAGTTTAAAGTATTAGCTAAATCATTAATATCATTTGCCAAGTCATTTAAAATTATTACCGAGCTTCCGTGAAAGCTAATTTTAAGACCCGAAAGCAGTTTGAAGTTGTATAAGATTTGTGACGACCCACGTTTCGGAGGGTTTAAATCGATAATAATCCACACATGTCCAATTTAAACAATCCAGAATATAGATAATTAATAGGGTTAATTAAGAAAAATAAGAGAGGAAGAAGAAAACAAACACAGAGTCTCGCAGCGGAACGATAAAATATAATAATCAAATAAACAGTTCATGAAGCTGTTTATACAATTCATTTGATTATAATTTATACAACATTTATCAGAGTTATAAATACATCATGAATAAATAAAGTAATGCAGCAAACAACATGATGTAGAAATACTAATAATAATAATATACCAAATCTTCGTCTTCGTCCTCCAGAGTAAGTATTCAATAAGCTGAAAAACTCAAGGATGACCTGAGCGTAATGAAAAGACAAAACACTCGAGTCAGAATTGAAATATTCTTATGTGAGTCAAATCGATATCGCATTTAACATGAGTGTCATGGCGTCAGAGATGTTTATGAGATTTCACAACTCCTATCCAATGTATAACGTGCGTGCAATAACTCAAGAGATGTTACAAGATTTTCCATCTCCTAAAGATCCGTCAAAATATTTATATGTAGTAGAATACGCTATATATATAATGTCTAGTCAGTAAAATAAATATTTTTCTTAGCATTAAGGCTTTACATTAATCACCTTTAACGCATTTGTAAGCATTGTCATATAGTTTGCATGTAAAACACCAGTAAGTCGTCGGTGGGTAGGGATGCGTCGTAATGCGACAATACTAAACCAAAATCGTATGGGTCTCGTATAGGGATAAAAGTATAACAAGCACGTGAGGTAATCCCAAGATAGGATACTACCAGTTCGGATTGTAGAGCTGGTGGTAACGGGTCATAGCAATGATCGCCCATCGTGTCCATCCACCCCATATCGATTCAAAGAGAGGCTATCCCAATCAAGGTGCACCAATTGAAACCAACAAGTAGAGTAATAATATGACCGAGTCCATGGAAATCGAAGAAAGGATGTCCGTTCGGGGTAATTAGCCCACTTAGACCTGTCAAGTCGTCATGTTTTAGTCATTTCCAATTGGCACAAGTGTCGGGGTCTAATCATCATCGTTCTCTTTCTTTAAATCTAGCAAACGATGCCAAATCCAACCACTTCATTTTGGAGTCTCCTCCACATACATAGTTGTTAAAGTGGTTCCAATATTGTCAGAGAGTATACCAATAAGAGGTCTCGGTCTTTTTAACAACCAAACGTCATTTTACACACCGGTTGGAACTTTTACATTTCGAAAACAATTCATACTAGGTATCAAAATATCATATTCGTTCAAAATCAAATCCATTTCGAAATCATCATATTTACTCAAAATATACTATTTCAGTTCAAAATCATATTCGTCTTATTATCTCGATTTCGATTCCAAATTGTTTCGAATTTAAATTTGGGTTATAACTTCATTTAACCCAATTTGTATTTAAATCCATGATTCAAATATAACAATTCCCACCTTAACAAGTTTGAATTTTAGAAAAATAGTTTGAATAGTTTTAAAATAGTTTAAATAATTAAAATAGTTAAAATGGTGTAAATGGGTAAAATAGTTTAAATGGTTAAAATAGTTTAATATAAAATAGTTTAAGTATTAAAATGGTTTATATAGAAAAATAATTTAGAAAATCAAAATAATTTGAATATTTAAAGAATATAGATTTTAAACAGTTTATACTAAATAATTCATTTGAAAAATAGTTTAAGAGTCAAACTGATTCAATTTCCAAATCTTATCAATTCAAATCAATCCAATTTCCATTTCCACTTATATCGATTCAATTCCGATTTCAGTTCGAATTAACTTCGATTCCAAAATTGTTTCAATCTCAATTCCAATTAATTCAATTCAATTCCAATTGGAATTCATTCCAATTCAATTCTCAATTTTAAACCATTTCGATTTATATAAATTTGAGTTCGACTTTAAAAAATATCGATTAAAATTACTAAATTCAAATTAAACTTAAATCTTCGAATTATGATTCAAAACATAAAACAAATTCCATTCTTGGGTCCAAATCTATATATCCAATTAAATTACCTTTACCCAGCAAATAATACAAGGTTTGAGTCAAATTTCAAATCCTTTTTAAAACCAATCAGTTTTCGAAATTTAAATCATATTTCGATTATAACTTCAAAATCTTAACTTCGATTATTTAAACTATTTGGATTGCCAAATTAAAATTTTAACATTTCGAGCTCAAGTTCGAAAATAATTCAATTTTCATAAATAGAAAATTATTGTGAAGAACAAAAAATTTCAGCATTTTAGCCTAAAGGACAGACCTTCAGTATTTTAGCCTAAAGGACAACTTTCTTTAGGTATCAGCTTTTAGTTATTGATAGCATTTTTTAGGTATCAGTTTGTAGTTATCGATATTAGTTTTTAGGTATCAGTTTTTAGTTCGGTAGCAGTTTTGAAAGAATGTTTTTCCTCATGAATAATTTTGGAAGAATATTTGTCCTTTTGAATAATTTTTAGGAGAATGTTTGTCCTTGTGGTTAAAATATCGAGGTCGTGTCCTTTAGGCCAAAAATATACGAATTTTGTCCTTTAAATTAACTCCCACTTTCCATAAATTTGATTTTACTCCTTTAAATAAAATCATTTAAGTAATTTCAAATCAAAATTTTTAAAATCATTTAATTTAACCAATCCGGTGTTCGTATATAATTTTCGATCCTATGGCCATGTGATCGATTATTTCAATTTAATTTTAGGAACGGATATATATCATTTCAATCCAAAATAAATGTCATAGTTATATACCATTTCAACATATTTCTTAATTTATTCGAAATAATTCAATTTACAATTTTATATACTGTAAATAATTTACGAGGTAATAACATGATACACACACACACACACACACACACATCGAATCATCCAAATATCAATCAATTGGCATCCACCACAATCAACCATAAAAACAAACAATATAATACACAACAATTTTATAGTTATTAATATCTGGTATCTTACTGGCAATTCAATTTCAATTTCAAATTTAACTATCAATTTTGATTTTTAACAGTTAATTCAAATGATGATTTAGATGACAATTAAATTTATCAAATAAGGGTCAATAAATTTATATCACTTCATAATTTCAAATTTAACTAGCATAAAAATATTATAGTACTTGTGAGCATTATAAAACACTTACCTTGAGTTTTCAATTTTAAATCAAATCGAACGACGTTCGATTTAACCTAAAATTTTAGTTAGCTCCAAACGACTTCAAATCAGTTCCAAGACGTAGTGCTCGTCGCCACAATTCCATCGCCGCTTGTTCGTCCAATGCTGACAACGTATGCGAGATACACATTTTTAAATATTCACGATTTATTATATAATTAAACCACAAATTTCTTTTTAATTTTAAACCTAGGTAAAATCTGGTCGTTGATTCATTTGAAGAGATCTGGGCCGCATTTTGCTTCTTCTTCTTCCAGGTGAATTGCATGCGAATGAAACCCAATGTGCATGCACCAACAATCGATAGCCGCACCACCCACAACATGCTAGAGGTCGATCGGACTGACCCAATATCCGCGCCTACGCAATAGCCACCATCGCCATGATCTGGTTGAGCTCGGCCGCTCCTAGATCTCGAGAAATGTGCACGAACGTTAACCCTACATCGTAAGATTTTGGCGAATCAAAGCCACTACAATAAAATTCCACCATTGGTTCGATAGATCTCATCATGTTGTATAATTCTCTAGTTGAGAGTTTTGTGTAATAGTTGATGGATAGATTGGAAATTGAGGGAGAAAGAGATGAATTATCGGTCATTGATTTTGTTGGAAGTGCAGCTGTGAATTTTAAGGTTAGGGTTTACTGTGCAAGCGTGTGTTGCCTATATATATATATATATATATATATATATATATATATATATCTGTGTGTGTGTGTGTAAACTTGTTATTTTAATATTATTTTCACTTTTCACATATTTTTTCCGACGAACTTCAAACGAAGCGTGCCGCCTGACGTTTATAATGTTTTACCCCTGTTTCGAATGCAATGAACAAGTTTCGAGTCCCAATTCGATCGTATGGAGAAGATAGCTTTTTGGACCAAATTATTATGTTGAATTTTCGATATTAAATTCAACACGTTTCTATCCCATACGACCAAACGATAACTCTAAACTTTACGAAATTTGAAATCCGATAATAATTCATTATTACGATCCAATGGAACTGGTTTCATGGAAATCCGAGACTTTGTCCCGGATCGCTATTTTTACTCGTTAATTTAACGAGTTATTTTTAAAATCGAGTAGATCTTCAATTTAAAAGTTCTATTACCTTCATTCTTATGATTATAAATTTAATAAGCCTTTAAACTATTTTTTTCAAATAAAATCCAAGATTTAAATTATTTTCACGATTTCAATTATTTAATTTAACAATTAAATTATCAATAAATCATTATATTTGAAATTCAACCTATTAAATCGATAAAATTTACTTTCCAATATTTAAAATCAATTAAATAGATAATTTCAAATAATCCAAAATTCTGGGTCGTTACATTCCTCCCCCCTTAAAAGAATTTCGTTCCCGAAATTGCCAAGGTAAGAAGAATGGCCGAAAACCCATTAACTTTCCCAAAACAAATTAGTTGAAACAACTTTCCAAAATCAATCTGTTGAAATCACATTGTCATTCTTTACTAATTTCCAATTTCATCCACAGATTTCAAATAATATTATTTACTCAATTATTTCAAGTTATATTCCAAAATCAATTTTCCGTTATTAAAAAAGATTCAAAATTTTCCAACTCTTTAAATTTCCGAAAATTTTCGTCAGCGTCTCTTTTACGCGGCTAGGTCGAAATAACTATAAAATGCCACTACGGGCCCCAAGTCAACAAAAGAAAACAAAAGCCAAGTTGCACAATCATAAAACCATTAAATTAAATGACAAAATAAACATGTACCATTTTGTCGGGCAATCCAAAATTTTCTTGATTTTAAGTACCTGCATCTTATTTATCAATGATATCCAATCATATAATTTAAAATCATTTTATTTTATGAATTTTCAATTTCTAATAGTTGCTTTACTTAAGCCTGTACGATGTACGTATATCATCTATACGCAATATCAAAACCGATCGCTCACTCGATCACACAATTTCACTTTCGAACTAATATTGTTCATACGTCTCTTTAGTGCGGACATGGATTTGGTTCCTTAATCAGAAACCATTATTCTCCTTGCATAGTCGTATACTATGATAGAGAATTCCAGAATCAAATCAAAAATTCATATCCAGGATTCGCTGTCGAGAATCGATTGAAAAATCCTAATTTAGACCGATATAAATCATCTCGAAATTCTGTGCTCGAATCTAGATCAAATCGTTATGCGAATAAAATAATATAGGTACAACTTACGTGTTTATTTCTATTGATTCTTAGCTATACCAAATTCCTTTGTTTACGTTTACTTCATTTCCATTCAATTATTCACAATTATCATTCACATTGCATTATTCACATTGCTTAATTTCTTAGCATGTTTTTTAATAGCACTTCACCACTTAAATTTTATATCCATTTTTATTCAAATTCAAATTCAATTCCATTTAACTCAATTTATCTCCCAATTTTAAATATTGAACTTTATCAACCATATCCCAACCCATATTTCCTCACTAATTAAACTAGTTAGTTAATTTGCTCATTTCACTAATTACTTCAAATCTCTATAAATTCCATTTCCAAAATTTATTTTATTTTGCCCCACTTAGGCTAAATTTCCAAATTTCACTTTAGTAGTTCAATTCAATTCACTTGATTTGTTCACTTCACTAATTTATTCTACTACCTCAATCACTTCATTTAACCTTTCTTAAGTTAAATTTAATCTCTTATCTCAATTCCATAATTTCTTTTCTTATCTATATCATTTCTCAAATTTATAAGTTCAAAACTTATCTTTATTTATTTCACAACACTTAGATAGCAAATTTTAGAATCTAAACACCCGATTTAATTTCAAATCAATTTGAAATCATAAATACACACACATATCTCACTTTTATATCGAATCAAAATTTTAAATTTCTTAAAATCAAAACTCATTTATCGAAACAAAACTCCATTAGCAAACTATTAAGGTAGCAATCCTTCACTCAAAAACACGAAAATGAACATCGATGATGTCGCGATCACTATCGGAATTATTTTCCAGCGACCGACGTGAGTTTAGTATATTTATCTCTTTTAAAAACTATTTTTAGATTATCTCATTCAAATTACTTCCAAAATAATACTATCACTATTATTTTCTTCGAAACACTTTGAAACACATTTCAAAATTTCCAAGACTTAGAATTAAAAATTCTCAATTTAAATCCATTTTAATTTATAAACCACATTTATAAATTATATTTTCAAAATTTCACTTCTTTAAAATATTTTGCAAATGTTTAAGCAATGTTTATTTTAAACATCTTTCATTAAGGCACAACAAACAATTAATGATAATAACCAATATTATCATTCCTAACAACCAAACATACTATTTATACCATAATAATTTCTAAAAATTATTCCTTTCTATATAAAATAAGATCTAGGTAAAATTAGTTCATTTGTCCAATTTCAAAATAGTACTATGGCGAATTGTTGTGTTCAAGTGTTTAGAGATCCCTATCAATAACGTTAATTACTCGTATTGACAAGAATCCATAAGCCACTCAACAAATCAACCAACACAATATAAAATAATTTTTTATATTCACTAACAAATATGCACTCATATATACACACTCAAACTCATTATAGGGTACTATTGACCCTATCTCTAATGAGTTACCCCATAAAGCCAAGGTTATCTGTAAACCAAAGCTCTGATACCAACAGTGACGACCCATATTTCAGAGGGTTTAAATTGACAATAATCCACACATGTCCAACTTAAATAGTCCAGAATATAGATAATCAATGGAGTTAATTAATAAACATAATAAAGGAAGAAGAAAACAAACACAAGAATCTCACAGCGAAACGACAAAATATAATAATCAAATAAAAAGTTCATGAAGCTGTTTATACAATACATTTGATTATAATCTATACAGCATTTATCAGAGTTATGGATACATCACGAATAAATAAAGTAATGCAGCAGATAACATGATGCATGAATACTAATAGTAATAATATACCAAATCTTTGTCTTCGTCCTCTAGAGCAAGTCTTCAATAAGCTGAAAAACTCAAGGCTGATCCGAGCGTAATAAAAAGACAAAACACTCGAGTCAGGACTAAAATATTCTTATGTGAGTCAAATCGATATCGCATATAACATGAGCGTCATGGCGTCAGAGATTTTTACGGGATTTCACATCTTCTATCCAGTGTATAACGTGCGTGCAATAACTCAAGAAATGTTACAGGATTTTGCATCTCCTAAGGATTCGTCAAAATATTTATATGTAGTAGAATACGCTACATATATAATGTCTAATCAATAAAAAAATATTTTTCTTAGTGTTAAGGCTTTACATTAATCCCCCTTAACGCGTTTGTAAGCATTATCATACAAATTGCATATAAAACACCAGTAAGCCATCGGTGGATAGGGATGCACAGTGATATGACAACACTAAACCAAAATCGTATGGGTCTCGTATAGGGATAAAAGTATGACAAGGCACGTGAGACAATGCCCAAGGTAGGATACTACCATTTTGGGTCGTAGGGTTGGTGGTAACGCATCATAGCTATGACCGCTCACCGCGTCCATCCTCCCCACGTCGAGTCAAAGGAAGGCTATCCTAAATCAAGGTGCACCAATCGAAACCAACAAAAAGAGTAATAATATGGACCGAGTCTAAGGAAATCATAGAACGGATGTCTGCTCGGGGTAATTAGCCACTTTGCCTTGTCCATCCGTCCTGTTTTAGTCATTTCAAATTGACACAAATGCCAGGGTCTATCCATCAGCGTTCTCTTTCTTCAAATCCATCAAACGAGGTCAAATCCAATCACTTCATTCTAGAGTCTCCTCTACGTACACAGTTATTTAAGTGGTTCCAATATTGACAGAGTGTATGCCAATAAGAGGCCCGGTCTCTTTAACAACTAAACGTTGTTTTACACACCGCTTGGATCTTTTACATTTCAAAAAAAGTTCATATGAGTTATCAAAATATCATATTCTCTTAAAAATCAAATCCATTTCGAAATCATCATATTTACTCAAAATATACTATTTCAGTTCAAAATCATGTCCGTCTTAATATCTCGATTTCGATTCCAAAATTGTTTCGAATTTAAATTTGAGTTATAACTTCATTTAACCCAATTCGTATTTTAAATTCATGATTTAAATACAACAATTCCCACCTTAACCAGTTTTAATTTTGGAAAAATAGTTTGAATAGTTTTAAAATAGTTTAAATAATTAAAATAGTTAAAATTGTGTAAATGGTTAAAATAGTTAAAAATAGTTTAAATGGTTAAAATAATTTAATATAAAATAGTTTAAGTATTAAAATGGTTTATACAGCAAAATAATTTGAAAAATCAAAATAATTTGAATATCTAAAGAATATAGATTTTTAACAGTTTATACTAAATAATTCATTTAAAAAGATAGTTTCAGAGTCAAACTCTTTCAATTTCCAAATCTTCTCAATTTAAATCAATCCAATTTTCATTTCCATTTATATCGATTCAATTCTGATTTTAATTCTAATTTACTTTGATTCCAAAATTGTTTCAATCTCAATTCTAATTGATTCAATTCATTCCAATTTGAATTAATTTCAATTCAATTCCAATTTTAAACCATTTCAATTTACACAAATTCGAGTTTGACTTTCAAAATATCGATTAAAATCACTGAATTCAAATTAAACTTAAATCTTCGAATTAAGATTCAAAACATAAAACAAATTCCATTCTTGGGTCCAAATCTATATATTTAATTAAATTACCATTACCTAGCAAATAATACAAGGTTTGAGTGAAATTTCAAATCCTTTTTAAAACAAATCAATTTTCGAAATTCAAATCATATTTCGATTATAACTTCAAAATCTCAACTTCGATTGTTTCAACAATTTCGATTACCAAATTAAAATTTTAACATTATGAGCTCAAGTTTGAAAATAATTCGACTTCCATAAATTCGATTTTACTCCTTTAAATCAAATCATTTAAATAATTTCAAATGAATTTTTTTAAAATCATTTAATTTAACCAATCCGGTGCCCGTATATAATTTTCAATCTTATGGCCAAGTGATCAGTTATTTCAATTTAATTTCAAAGATGGATATATATCCTATCAATCCAAAATAAATGTCATAAATGTATATCATTTCAACCTATTTCTTAATTTATTCGAAATAATTCAATTTATAGTTTTATATACTGTATATAATTTACCAGGTAATAACATGATATATATAAAATAAATACACATCCAATCATCCAAATATCAATCAGTTGGTATCCATCACAATCAATCATACAAGCAAACAATATAAGGCACAACAATTTCATAGTTATTAATATCGGGTATCTTACTTGCGATTCAATTTCAACTTCAAATGTAATTTTTAACAATCAATTCAAATAACGATTTAGATGATAATTAAATTTATCAAACAACGATCAATAAATTTATATCACTTCATAATTTCAAATTTTAACTAGCATAAAAATTATTCTAATAATTGTGAGCGTTATAAAACACTGACCTTGAGTTTTCAACTTTAAATCAAATTAAACGATGTTTAATTTAACCTAAAATTTTAGTTAGCACCAAACGACTTCAAATCAGTTCCAGAACGTAGCGATCGTCGCCACGGTTCCATCGCCGCTTGTTTCAAATCCAATTCTGATAATGTATGCGAAAGATACACATTTTTAAAGATTCACGATTTAATATATAATTAAATTACAAATATCTTTTTAATTTTATGCTTAGGTGAAATCTGGTCGTTGATTCCTTTGAAGAAATCGGGGCCGCATTTTGCTCCTTCTCCCAGGTGAATTTCATGTGAATGAAACCCAACATGCACGCACCAACGATCGATAGCCGCACCACCCACAACATGCTAGAGGTCGATCGGACCAACCCAATACGCGCGCCTACGCGCATGACCTGGTTGAGCTCGACCGCTCCTAGGTCTCAAGAAACATGCACAAACATAAATCCTACATTACCAGATTTTGGTGAATCTAAGCCACTTCAACAAAAATCCACCGTTGGGTCAATAGGTCTCATCATGCTCTACCATTTTCTACTTGAGAGTTTTGTCTAATAGTTGATGGATAGATCGAAAATTGAGGGAGAAAGAGATGAAGTATCAGCCATTGATTTTGTTGGAGGCACGATTGTGAATTTTGGGGTTAGGGCTTACTATGCAAGCGTATATATATACATGTAAACTTATTATTTGAATATTATTCTCACTTTTCACATATTTTTACGGATGAACTCCAAACGAAGTGTGCCATTTGGCGTTTATAATGTTTAACACCTATTCCGAACGCAAAGGAACAAGTTTCAAGTCCCAGATCGTTTGGGGAAGATAGCTTTTTGGACCCAATTATTATATTGGATTTCCGATATTAAATGCAACGCGTTTCTATCCGTACGACTAAATGATAACTTCAAACTTTACGAAATTTGAAGTCCATTAATAATTCACTATTACGAATCCAATGGAACTGGTTTCATCGAAATCCGAGACTGTGCCTCGGATCGCTATTTTTACTCGTTAATTTAAACTAGTTATTTTTAAAATCGAGCAAATTACTTTTAAATTCAATTTAAAAGTTCTATTACCTTCATTTTTATGAATATAAATTTAATAAGCCTTTAAAATATATATTTTTCAAATAAAATCCAAGATCTAAATTATTTTCACGATTTCAATTATTTAATTTAACAATTAAATTATCAATAAATCATTAAATTTGAAATTCAACCTAATAAATTGATAAAATTTTACTTTTCAATATTTAAAATCAACTAAATAAATAATTTCAAATAACCCAAAATTCCGGGTCGTTATAAGATTAGCTAAGAAACACAATATGGTGAGGAAGGTGAGAATATAAAATGAGGTTGTCAACTGCATATTGGAGAGTGGAAACTCCATCAGAAGTAATATCCCTTCCAATTGTAAGTAAGATGTTATTATTTCAAGCTAATTTAATCATTTTATTAAATAAGTGTGCCACTAGATTAATGAGGAGGGGAGAGAGGGGGTCACTTTAGCGAAGCCCTCTTTTAGATTACATTTTGTTACCCTTAATCCTATTTACTAAAATGGATGACACACTAGATTTCAAGATTAGGTCGATCCAAGAGATCTATTTTTCAATGAATCCTCTAGATCTCAATGTGTCTAAAAGGAAGCTCTATTCAATTATGGCAAAGGTCTGGGCAAATTCTAACTTAAGGAGGTAACATATGATATTTTCCTTGTGATGGTAATTAATAAATTCCTAAGAAGTAGCAACCCCGTCCATAATGTGTCTTCACTAATGAAAGCAGTTTGGGATTTATCGATTAACCTATCCGTTTTAGTCTTTAGCCTATTTGCTAGAACTTTAGTAATTATTTTAACTAAACAGCTAATTAAAGAGATGGATCTAAAGTCAGTGAGTTCTTTAGGGTTTTCATTTTTTGGGAGGAGGATGATGTCAACAAATTTAAACCTACCAATTATTGTTCACCGTTATGCAATTCATTAAATAACGTTCATTATGTCGTTTTATACTTAAGTGGTAATAATAGGTGTGAGTGCACCATTTTAAACTGTTATAATGTATGTGCTAATTGCTAGTTGGAATTATCTAATATGTTTGTTATGTTGAGATGAAATTTCATTAGGATGTATTATGTGTTATTTTACCATTATTACTATACCGACATTGTTTATTTTATTATGGTTTTTGGTCTATTAATGTTTTTTGTATTTGTATTACTGATATAAAGAATTCGTTTCACCTTTGATAAATCCGTTGTTGTGTTATTTGTGGAGCTGTTAGTACATATATGTTGAATTTATTTATGCCATTGATGTTGTGTTACTAATGATGGATGACTGTGCACATATGATGATAATTGTTATTATTGATTTATTTGAATTAGGGTTGACATTGAGCATTGTAAAATTGATGCTTATTCATTACCGTTATTGTGTTTTTGTTATTACTGTGACCTCATTTTTATGATGACCGATTGTAGAGGATTTTGCAACTAAATTGGTCAGAAACACCCAAGATTAGTTATTGTGGAGAAGTAAGTGAAGAAAACAAAATTTAACCAAGTACACAAATCAATATGTAATAGATAATAAGCAGTAATCAGAGACATGGAAATATATAGTGGTTCGGCGTTGTATGCCTACGTCCACTTTGAAGATTATCCTTTATTAATGACTTTTCAATCCGGTTACAATAGTAGAAGATAGCTAGTGCTTGATCACAATGGCATCTAGATTGACAAGAAGCGTAAAGATCCTAAAAATGAACCAAAAAGCTTATATTTATAGGCAGAGATGATAAGATATTTCGCTAAGATTTTAGCAGAAGGCTCTCTAGGTCCATAGAGGCCTACCATAACGATCGGTGCCCTTAACTTGATATCCTCGAACAAATGGCTAAATTTTCAACGATAATTATTTTTGCCTCCAATTTATGCAGGACCATTTTTGGGCTGTCCCACATGCCTCTTGAACTTGTCTATAAAATATGAAGTCATTCTAAGTTGTAGATTATGAGATATGGATCAACCTTTGCTACAATTGGAGTGTTCGCCGATCGTGATGAAGGATCGACAAATAACGATGGGCTTAAAATGATCGGCTATCTTCATATCTAAGGATCTTGATGTGTGATCATTTTTGTGGGCTCCATCCATTAATATACCGATGCTCCGAAAGTTTCAAGTGAATTAGCCTGGTGGATTTTGAGATATCGATCGAGCTCCACTAATTTGAGCTATTTTATGGATCCTTCCCAATCGATCCATATAAACCCTTACTTCATCCGTAACTCAAGCATACGAACTCCGATCGACTCCAAATTTGAAATATAATTTCATGGGGCTATGCCGGTAACTTCATGCTGATTGCACCTCGATTGAGACTCGGTCCGTATTTGCCCGACCATTGCCCATTGTATTGTATATAATCGATTCTTAAGGTTAATAACCATCTGTTCCTAGACAAGTCGATGATATCATGGCCTTACCAAAAGGTGGGATAACATTTGCCTTCTCAAAGTACATCTTGTTTCGAACATGACGTGCTTTGAATTGTCGCAAGCTAGAATCATTGCAAAGAAATCCATCTGGTTCATCAAATAGTCGTTATCCATCCATTGAGTTGTTTTCTTGTCGAGGGTCGTATCTTCCTTATTTGTCATGATGATTGGTCGATTTCCAAAAGTATAAGACTTGTCAGCGATTATTTTGCTTTGTTTCTGACAATTCTAAGCTTCAGCAACTTTTTTTAATTTTTTCTCTGATTGATCTTAGGTGATCATTCAATTTTTTGTCGATTTCAAAAAATTAGATTTCAAAACGAATAGTAGCACGTATACGTGTTCGTACCTAACTTCCAATCATGGTCATACGTTCACGGGTCATTGTCAAGTTTTGAAATTTTTTAAACAGTCTCTACCGATCATTATTCCCTCATTCACATTCTCCCTTTTTAATTTTAATTTTAATTTTATTTATTTTTATTATCTATTATTTATTTTATTTTTTTACTTTTTCACCGATCTTTTTTTCATAGAAAGAAACTTTGGATCATTCCTACTTATGAAACAATCAGTGCAAAACCTTTACCTTAAAATGATCGGCATCCAGCCTGCTTATGGAACGATCGACATAAGATTGTTACCCTTAAACGATGGGCATAACTTTGAGGCCTCGAAATGATCGGCATAACTTCGAGGCCATGAATGATAGGCGTACACCTTACCTCTATAAGCACCTATACTTAGCCATTTTTCCTTCATCCTTCATTTCATATCATTTCCACTTGAGAAGAAAAAAACGACCCGCTCCACTTCTTTTCCTTACCGATCAAAGAAACAATCCAATTTTCCTAAAACTAGACTGTATCTCTTCAACTTAATCATCATTCAAGTGCTCATCCAGATCTTACCTCACTTCGAATTTGAATCCATTTCCTTTCCAGATACTGACCTAGGTAATTTGATTTGAATTTGCTTTATGGTTCGAGCACGATACTTTGGGTTTCATCAATTTCATGATGTTTGATTCAATCCATGGAGCGAGTAGTAGTTGGAGGAGATGGATATTCGACCGATCATTTCTGACGAAGATGGAGTAGTTGTCTTGATGTTGGATGATCGTTCTTGAACGATCAGATAAAATGATGGAGCAACTATCGGTAGAAGAGGGTAAAGTGGAAAAGTGATCGTATAGAATGGTTGGGATGAACAATTGGTAGGAGATTAGGGATGGACGATCAATTGGATATGATTTTGGCTCTGGTATTGATGATCATTATAGTACGATTGTCCCATAACGATCTGCTATGTCTTGGTGGATCGATTGACTGTCAGCAACAAATTTTTTAAAATGGAACTTAAACAAATGAACTTGAATCCAACGATGAACTTCGGCCTTGCATACTTGAATGGAAATTTGAACATGCATATGACTCAAATTGCATATTCAGATTTCATGACATTTTGAACTATGACATAAACCAATGCCTTAAACAATTCTCTTGAAGTTCATCTTTGATTCGGACATAAAAACTGATCTCAAACTGACAATCGATCCCCAAACTCAGGCTGAATCATTCCCTAACGATGTATTGAACTGGTTGAGATGGTCAGCAATGACGGTCACTCTGATCAAACTTCGAACTCTCATCGTCATTTTCGTTTTTAATTTCTTATAGATTATTACTGTATTGTATAACACTTCACTACACCACACTAGCACTCACTGTGCACTGGGGGGTACAAGTTGCCTTATCTAACCATGATTTTTACTAAGTTTAATAGCAACGGGTTCTAGATGTTTTGGGTGTCTTGCAGCTATGCCAGCCGGATCATCTTCTCAACTGGATAACCTCGATATGGAATCAAATTTTGTAACCGAATATGATAGTCCATCTTATAGTTACTGTTTGGAACAATCGAAAAGCCTGGGCCCTCAATTTGATCTTTCAGATGTAGTTCACATCCTTCCACCCAAAGTTATCAATCCTACTGCCTACACTCTAGAGGACGCAGTTATTCTGGAGAACCCTACTGATTCGGTAGCCTCTAAAATTAAAGAGGATGCCCTTCGCCGAATCTACGTAAGGCACATAATTTCTTTTGACAATGTGTTGGTTCCATAATGGGATGACATGGCTCATAGACCCCTAAAAGGGTATACGGTATGCAACAAGTTCGTGTGCTGGGCCGGACGCATCTTGCCATTTAATTCATACATTTGGGAAATTCTTCATTATTTATGGAAAGCTCTAGCGCATCTCCATCCAAACTGCTACGCTCTTCTCAACTGTACTTATATGGTATTTATGGATTTCCTGCACCGTTCTCTAACCATCGATGACATTTAATTTATGTTCACTTTCGAGCGATGGATAGAGAGCCTTTCATTTACATTTCTTGAATCGGCGAAGGAGTGCCAGATTCTAACTGGAGCGTTGAGAACAAATTAAGTGCCTTTAAAAGTGAGTGGTTCTTCATTTGTTGTCTACTCGGTTTCGCTCGACAATGGATGGAAAGACGTAAGTGTTATCAACTATTTTTACATTAGCATGAAAAAATGGTATCAAGGTCATATTTCTGACTATGTTACTCCTTCACAGGTATCATCACCCGACCTAGCGGCATTATTTATGAAGAAGCAGTCATAACTCTGAAAAATGCACCACCCTAGGACAGGAACATCAAATATCTGCTCATGAACGAACGTCCCGTTACGTTTTGTTATATAGATAAAGGCCTCAGTGTTGGGCTAACAAAAGTCGCTAAAATTGCAAGGATAAGGCCATGGCCCGCAATCAGTCAAAGAGACAATCGAACCGATCCTGTGGTGCCCCCAATCATAAGTGCTCAGGAATTCAATGATATCGATGCCGAAGGATATAAAGGCGATGTGCCCAGTCATAATGGTGACGAATCTAGTCTTGGGATCGATGTTAGATCCTCGTAAACCTCAAAACCCTCGATTCCTGATAGGAGAAACAAGAAAACATTCGTTCATAAATTTCCAAAATGTCGTCTCTCTGATCAATTCAAGTCGTCGATGGCTTCTAAGATTGTTTAAGATGAATCTTCCTCTCAACCGTCAGAGCTTTTAAGTTTACCAGTTAATTCCTTGTCTAGTCTACAATTCCGCATGACTTTGATACTTTTCATTTTACTAATGTGAGCATCGAGGGGTCAGAATCACCCACTAGAATTTGCACCAAGATTCCAACTTTTAGAGGAGAAGTTACTCTGGTGAGCAAAGCTCCTACACCTGGTTTGTCGGGGTGTTACACAAGAACACCTACACACACTTGCACTCCTCAACATTGCATTATGATCAACTTGTTCTTTTTAATATGTAAAGTTGATTGATTTATGTTTTCCTTTATAGAAACGATGGTGAGGAGAAGGAACATGTTTAATTCCCTCTAGGATATTCACCACCAAACCTCTAATTCACGCTCTAGATCTTACTATCAAGGTGGTAGTCGAGAGTATTATGATTCTAGCTATCGCCCCGGTCGGGACCGAGGTCATCAAGACAGATGTGATAGGGATAAGCCACCCCAAGACAAACATTGATCAAGGTCGAGATCCCCCACCAAAGGGTCCCGATAAGCCAACTGTTCTCAGGGACCTACCTATCGATCCCTTTCGTGGTCCTCCTCCTGCTTTAATACCTCCATAACTTTTGGTTTCTTCTCATTCTCAATGGTTGAGCGACTATCGTCGCCATAGTGAACGTGCTACTGCCCAAAGGCCCGATAAGGAAAGTACTTAAGTTGAAGCTGCTACTGAAGATCCTACGGTCAATCCAACTGCTCGTAAGCACAGCTTCGTGAAGAATTCGAAACTTATGTTTTGAAGGAGTCTTTTGCCTTCCCAACCTGAAGAGGGTCCCAAACCATGTTCAAAAAATATCTATTGACTGTGTTACTGACATCCACATGCAATACCACGAATGGCTGAAGGTAGCAGAGAAAATGTCAAAAGTCTCCTTCGAGCACACGGTGGAGATAAAAAAGCTGAAATGCCAGGAAGCTCAAGATAAAAGAATTATTGACACGAAAACAAACGAGCTAGAGGCTTCTAGGACCTCCTCAGCAGAAGCCGAAGGAAAAGCTAATTCTACTGTCAAATCCACAGAGGAGATGAAATCTAGTCGTCTTGACATGGATCAAGTGTTGCATCATCGAAATCAAGAGATAACACTTGAGCGGGATACCGCTAGAAGTAATGAATTCGCAGCCTTGAAGGAGATAGCGGATCTCAAGGCTAAGCTCGAGTATGCAAATAGGGAAAAAGATAATGCCTAAAAAATCGCTCAAGATGCTTGTGACCAGCTGGTAAATGTCAGACTTGAGAGAGAAACGGCTGTTGAAATGGCCAAAAATGTCGATGAACTTATTCAGCATGAAGCAAAAGCTACCAAGTATGAGTTAGGGAGGAGATAATGAATGAGCTTGACCCACTTCTCATTCTTTACAACACCAACATTATTAAGCATGGAAATTTAACACGGCTTGGCGATGATTAGCCCTACCACCTCTGGTGGGAGTGGGAATTTCTTCTTGCGGAGGAAAAGGAACTTCTTAACTCGGAGGATATTGACTTGTCTAGGCTTGAAAGTGAAATGCTATTGGGCGATGAACCCAAAACATTGCACGATATCCAGCTTAAACTCCAGAAAGAATTTGCTGCTGCTTCTCACATGAAGTGGGTGATTGATCCAGGTCGGCACAACCCAATATTACAACTGAATTGCCCCTGGCACCCCAGGTCATCCCTAGCTCCACAGCAAGCTCTTCAACCATCCCCGGGTATGATTCAGACAATTTGCAGCTTTGAATCTATCAGTGCCACTCCTCTTCCCTCGCAAGTGCCTTAATTGGAATCACAAGCGGTCGTGATATAATCCATCAAAGTTACAACTTCGGCCACTGCTCAGGGTGCTCAAGAAAAAGCCTTTGTTATTGATGATCAATTCATGGAGGCATTACTCAAGGAAGGAAGTGACCCTCACCATGAAATTCCTTTTGATGAAGATGTTGTGGTCACAGGCTCTTCCAACCTCACTAACGAGCTCAACATGAAAGAGCGCATTGAGAGGGAAGAATTGTTGAAAAAGAAGGCAAAAATTGAGCCTGTTGACTTAGACTCCAGGGAACCGATTCCTATCCTGCTCTAAATGATCCCTCCTGGCGAGACAATACCTCGGGATGAGATCCCCCAACCCCCTGCTTCTGGTGCTGGGACTGCCTTGATCCCTTCTGTTTTTAAAGATGATACCGCCTCAATCCATAAAATTGAAGATGCTTCTTTGAAGAGAAGCTATGGCAGAAAAGGGTTGAAAAGATGGTCGAGTGGCAGTTCAGAAGAAGCCACTCTAAAGAAGCGAAGGAAAGATAGAAAATCCAAGAAATAATCTTTGAGTTGGAGTGATTTGTAAATAGCTTGGATGGCTAATTTTTCTTTTCGTTGGCCATGTTTGTTTGGGTATGACCCCCAGTTTTATTTTTCATTTTGGATAAAACTGTATTGTGTATAACAAGTTTATTGTAAATAAGAATTCTTTTATTTTTGTGCATGATTCTTGTACACACTTGTTTAAATGATCGAACTATCACATTTTCAATTTTATGTATTTGTGATTCATTGCTCGACGGATCAGATATCAATCCGATTTATCCATCCCAAAGCCTCTCTGAGGTCGTGCCCTCGAGTCGTATCAAACACTAGGCTTGAGTCTTAACGTTACGCTTGTCGAACTCAACGGTCTGAGCAACTGTAATATTGCCCCCAGTCTCGGGTTAGTGGAGTTAGGTGGTGGATGGTCGAACTCCATCCTTAGCGAGTTTACACTCCTCCTGTCGTTTTCAGTCCAGAGTTTGTGGAATAGTGAGCGGTTGAACCGCACTTATCTATTATTGTATACCCATATCCACACTCCGGAGATAAGCGTTAGTTGATGGTTGGTCGAATCGTACCCAATTTATGTTTAGACTCTAGTCCGCACTCCAAGGACTTTGAGCTATTTCGTGGGTGGTCGATTCACACTCGATTTATGTTTATACTCCAATCTGCACTCTGGGGACTAGGAGTTATTTCACTAGTGGTTGAATCACACCCGATTTACATTTATACTCCAGTATGCACTCCGGGGACTTAGAGCTATTTCACGGGTGGTCGAATCACACCTGATTTACGTTTATACTCCAGTCCGACTCTAAGGACTTAGAGTTATTTCAGAGAGCAGTAGGATCGTATTCTCCATAATTAATTGATTTGCCTTCGGGAGTCAGGGTTTTAATTTAGCTAGTGATTTGCCATGTCACGATCGCTCTTATTTTATTTTAGTCTTGTCGGGTAACTGATATACAATGCTACTGTAAATATAAGTAAAATGGGAGTCTAGGACTTTATTTCCAAAACGGAAAAGAATGACGGAATCTGTCCTATTATATATATAGAAAATCAAATGCTAAAGCAAAATATAAAAGCAAATACAATTGAATAAAAAAGAAATCAACTAAGTGAAATAGCTTCGTAAATGCTCGCTATTCCATGCCCTTGGGATTGTGATGCCATCAATAGTCGCTAGCTTGAAGGTTCCCTCTCTAAGCCTCTGTTCAATGACTTATGGTCCTTCCCAGATTAGATTCATATGAAACGGGGGTAGAAGAAACCCATTTCGGAACAAGATCAGTAACTTTAAAGGTTCTAGGTCGGACTTTAATGTTTGTAATATCGAGCAACTCGATGTTGATGCATAGCTGCCCTCGGGTCGGCTTCCTTGCGCTTCTCATCTATAAAATCGAGGGATTCCAAGAGGAGATCTTTATTCGCTTTGGGATAGTAGTAAGTGACTCAATGAGAAGGAATTTCTAGCTCAATAGGAATGATGGCTTCAGAACCGTAAGCAAGGGCAAATGGAGTATGGTTAGTTGTGGACTTGCGGGTGGTCCTGTAGCCCATAGTGCTGTAGGGAGTTCATCCACCCATCTTCCTCTAGCCTTTTCCATTCGCTTCTTCATAATGGGATTTATGATTTTGTTGACAGCTTCAACCTATCCATTTGCTTGAGGGTGAGAAACCACTGCAAACCTCTTTTTAATACGATACCTCTAACTGAAGTCTTTAAAGTCGGCAATGTTGAATTGAGCTCCATTATCTGTTACAATTGTTCGTGGTAAACCAAAACGACATATGATGTTTCGAACAATAAAGTTGAGTACTTTCTTCGTTTCGATTGTAGATAAAGGTTCCGCTTGAGCTAATTTGGTGAAATAATCAACTGCGATGACAATGTATTTTGCGCCACCTTTTGAGATCGATAAGGAACCAATAATGTCTATACCCCATGTGGAAAACGACCATAGGCTGACCATTTGCGTAATCTTCGTCGGTGGAGCACTTGGAACTTTTGCATATATTTGGCACTTATCACATCGTCTTATATAGTAAGCAGCATATCGATTTATGATTGGCCAATAATACTCGTAATAGAGTATTTTTTTGCAAGAGTTTGCCCCCAGTGTGATCGCCATATTCCCCTTCATGAACTTCTTTTAGGACACATTTTATGTCATCATGAGCGACACGCCGGAGTAGGGGAATAGAGAAACCTTTCCTATACATAATTCCTTCTTGCATGATATACCGTGAAGCTTTGCAAAGGATTCTTCGCTTTTCATTCCTTCGTTCGGGAAGAACTCCCTACATCAAATAGTCTTTGATCGAAGTCATCCACGATTCTCTCTAGGGCCCTATTTTCAGTGTTCGATTGATTTCTATCATGTTTGTACTTGGAGCATTTAATACTTCCACTGAAACCAAGCCTATCTGTTGTGCGTCACCGGTGCTAGCAAACTTTGCCAATAGCTTCTTTGTTTCGACCCCATGGATTATGCGAAATGTCATAGTGCTCAAATTATGCTAATAACTCTCAGACTTGGGTAAGTTATAGAGCAAGCCGTTGCCCGTTATCTTGATAATCTACCCTAACTTGGTATATTACTTACTGTAAATCACAAAAGATTTCAAGAGACTTTATTCCCAGATCTCTGGCGAGTTTAAATCCATTGATCAAAGCTTCGTACTCATCTTCGTTGTTTGCTATGGGGAAATCATGCTTTAAATCATAACGGATTGACTGATCCTCGTGAGTTACAAGCAAAATTCCAATCCCAAAACATAGATCATTAGACTCTCTATCAGTATACAATTTTCACCGTACGGTAGGGATTCCATTGCCTCCTGGAGAATCATCCTATGTAGTAAACTCTGCTATAAAATCTGGCAGTGCCTGACCCTGGATAGCCCTCCGAGGGAAATAAGTAATATCGAATTGACTGAGCTTAATATTCCACTTGAGTAACCTTGCAGACGCATCAGGTCACTATAGGACCTGTTGTAACAGCTAGTTGGTGTAAACATTGATTGGATGTGCCTAGAAGTACGGATGAAGCTTTTAGGATGCAATAAGTAAGCAATATGCTACTTTCTCTATTTCAGATAATTCCTTTCAGCTCCTATTCATCGTTTGCAGACTTAATATACCGACCTCTAGATCCAATCCTACTCGTGAAGCAATTGGCACTTATAGCATGTGCTGATACGACCAAATAAATGTACAAATCTTTATGATCCACTAGCTTTGAAAAGATGCGGGGTCTCTCTAAATGATTCACCAAATTTCGAAATGCATCTTTACAATCTTGTGTCTATTCGAAGTTTCTTTTCACTTTCCTAATCAAGTCAAAGAAGGAATGCATTTGGCGGTAGCTTTGGAAATAAATCAGCTTAAGGCAGCAACTTTCCCATTGTACTTGTTTAGTAGTCCTTGGTGCTTAGATATCATAGATAGCCTGGATCTTCTCGGGATTAGCTTCTATTTCACATGCATTAATAGTGAAGCCTAAGAATTTCCTTGATGCAACACCAAAAGAACACTTTAAAGGATTGATTTTCATCTTGTAAGCTGAAGGATGTCGAACATTTCTGCCAAGTCTCTAATGTGGTCGCTTGATCGTCATGACTCCACGAGCATATCATCCATATACACTTTCATCGTTTTTCCAATCTGATCTTTAAACATCCTGTTGTCCAAGCGTTGATAAGTAGCTCCTCCATTCTTTAATCCAAACAATATTACTACATAGTAGTACAATCCAACATCGGTAATGAAACTGGTGTGCTCCTGATCGAGAATATGCACCGGAATTTGGTATACCCCGAGTACGCATCCATGAAAGATAGAAATTCGTGTCCACCGACCGGTCGATCCTCGGAAGGGGGAAACCGTCTTTTGGGCACGCCTTGTTCAAATCTAAGTAGTCGATGCATGTTCTCCATTTCCCATTCGCTTTTCTCACAAGTACAGGATTAGATACTCATTTAAGGTAGATGGCATCGTCGATAAACCTATTGTCTTTGAGTCCATCCACCTTCTCTTTGAGAGTGGTAGATCTCTCTGGATCCATGCTGCATCTTTTCTGTTTCACAGGGACATACCTTGGGTCGATATTCAATGCATGGCTTGCAATGGCAGGCAAGATTCCATATATGTCAGAATGAATCCAAGTGAATACGTTAAGATTCGGTTGGAGAAATCCAACAAGTTCTTTCTTCATCGGAGGGTTGAGTTGTGATCCGATCTTTAAGACTCATGACGGGTCGTCATGGATGACCGTGATATTAGTTGTCAGCTCAGCCAGTGTAGTCTTGATCTCTTTGGGCTCCTCTTCATCATCTCCCGGATCTATATCTCCATAGAACCAACTGTGGTACCCGATCCAAGGCTCAGGGGTTAATTGTCAATCTTCATTAGCTTGGATGCGGATAGTCTTGTCCACACCTGTGATGTCCCGGAAATTTAAGCAATATTTATCTAATAATTTCATTAATAATTATTTTAAAAATGTGAAATATTGATTTAATAATATAACCAAACAGAAATTATCTTTTGAAGATTAATTATTATTTAATTTGATAAATGATATTTATAATGATGATAATAATAATAACTTTTGGGAATTTTATTCTTTTCAAATGTTAAAAATATTTAAATAATAAAATTTTATTTCTAAGTTGATTTAAAGATATTTATTTATAATGTATATATGTGTATACATTGTAAATAGGAATTTTGAATTTTAATTTAAATTTTTATAAAGAATATTTTCCAGTTTATTTTATATATAAGATGTATGAATTATGAATTGATTAAATAGATTTAAAATCAGTATTGAAAACTTTTCAAAAGTTGTTTTAAAAAGTCTATCTTATATTTTCATATAAATATAAGTAAATATTTATTTTGTTTATAAATATATAATAGTTTGTTTAAAAATAAAATAGCTTAAAATTGTATTTTATAATAAGAGTTTATTTTGTTTTATTTTAAGAATTGCTTTTCTTTTGAAATAAGATTTAGTTTATTTATATTAAAGTAATATTTTGATTTGAAAACTTTTGAATAAAATTGAATTTAACATTTCTTTTCTTTTTAAAATTTGCTCTTTTAAAAAGTTTAGCTTTAAAAATATTATTTTGAAGACATTCAAATAAACATTTAAATTGTGTAATTTTATAAAGAAGGTTTGTATGTAAGCATGTAAAAACTAAATGTAATTAAACATTTGAAACATGATTAACTAAGTAAGAAATGAACTTAAAAACCTTTATAAAATTTAGAAATTTCTTTTTATTATTAAAATGGAATATGTGTCAAACACTTAACACATAGAAAGACACTTGTAAACATTTGTTATTACTAAACATAACAAGTGGCATTGTTTCAAAAAACTTTTTATAATTCATTTTGATAAGAAAAGATAGCAATACATTTGTTAAAACATTATCTTCATTTGAAATCTGAAATCAGATTGTAAGAGAATTTCAAAACTCAAAATCTAAATTTGTTTAAAAATCTGCAATTGCAAAATTGTAATCTGTTGAAGTTCAATTCAACTCCAACTTTAAGCAAAGGAATTTGGGATCAGCTGCAAATTTAAATCAACTACAGCAACATCAACTTCAGAAATCAAATCTAGAAGTAAACTCAGCATGCAGTTTTTAATAACCTACAAATCAATAAGAGAATTTACTTCAATAGAAATCAAAAGGGAAGCAAACTCACCAGATTCAACTAGCAAATTGCAGTTCAACAGGAGATTCAAAAATTGCAGTTCCAGGAAACAGAATTTGCAACAGAGTTTGTTCTCTGCATTCTTCTATAAAGTGAGTAAATTTTTGTTTTTAAAAATAGCTCTTTCCTTTTAAAACAAATGCTAAAGTAAATTTCCAGAACTTAAGCTTCAAATGCAAACTGTTTTTTTTAAATCAAAACCTGCTATGAATTAACTGCTCTGTTTCCATTTTTTTTAGTGAGTAACTTCAATTTAAAAAGCTTAAATTTTCTGGTGCATGTGGATGAATAGGAATAAGTATGTTGTATGATTGCATTGTGATATATGTTCAGTGTGCATATAGATATAAATATATATATGTGTTGTTTACAGGTATTTATATACCTGTTTTTGCTATTAAACTAAGAATTTAAATATGAAACCATTACCTCTTGATTTGATCTCTGTTAGGATTTGACATGTGAGCAAAAATTGTTTGTTTAGTTTGAAATTAAGTTTATAAATTATAATTAAGTTAAATTAAAGAAACTATTGTCTCTGTAAACAAATAAAAATCAGTTAATATTCAAATCAGCAAATCTAAATCTTCTTAAATTATTAAAATAGTTTGAATACATGAACGAAATCATGATTTTTAAAACAAAAATCCCATTTTTAAAAGTAACCGTGGAGTGGGTATTATTGAGTTGAACAAAATTGGGTTATTGTCGATTCTTGGGCGATCAAGTGGACTGGGATGTTCGGGGTTGCTTGTGGTGATGAAGGAGTGATCAGAGGGGCGAGGAAAAATTGTGGGAGGCGGTGCAGTTGGACGTGGTGGCAACAGTGACGCTTTCTTTTGTGTTAACCTAGTTTGGGGGTGGTCGGTTATTTGTTGCTTTTTGATTGCTATGGAGCATCGAGAGATATAGAACTTTGGGAATTGGAAGAGGAGACATAGGCGAAGGGATGGCCGGTGTCGTAGGTGATAAGATGGTCGGAGGTGGGTTTGCGCGGTGATGACAGGATTGGGGTTTTTATTTCTGTGTCAGGTTCCAGGTTTCTCGGTTAACTTGATTTGATTCAAGCTGCTGTGGGGAGTTTGGTGATCGTGATCATGTTTGGGGGGGTTAGACGGTGACTTGGTGGAGTTGGTCAGGGTGGTTGAAGGTCGCCGAAGTGCCGGTGCATATGCACCGTGCACAATTGTTCTGGTGAACTTTTTGCTTGGTTGGTGCAGGCAAATGACTCGGGTTCTACTCGGGTGAAATGGGTTGTTGACTCGGGGCTAGGGCCTTGAGAACTCGAAGTAAAATTTTTGAGTGCTCGGGTTAGTGTTGGTTTCAAGTTGTAAACCTAACGTATGCAGTTTTTATATTTTAGGATGGAATTCAAATTTTTTAGTAGAATTTCAATTTGGGTTTTCAAAAATGCAAAGTTTAAAATATTAATTCAGATGAACTTTTGAATTCAAAGTTTTAAATTGAAATTTTAAATTTTTAAGCAAGATTTACATTAAGTTTAAAATCAGGTTTAATTACAGTTTTCAGGTTACTTGAATCCAGTTTAAATTTAAACAGTTTTGTAAATTTTTAAAATACTGATCAAATTCAATGTTTAAAGTAAATTTTAAAGATGAATTTGATTCCACATAAATGTTTAAACTTGAAGATTTCTTTCTTTAATATTTGAAAAAAAAAGTTTGAAATGTTTAACTTGAAATTTGAGAAGTTTTAAATAATCAGTTTATTCTAAAGACTTGATTTCTTTAATAAATTCAAGTAAATTTGGATTTAAAATTTGCTTACATAAGTAATGAATGTTTTCACTTTCATTTTAAAGTTTTAATTTATTTAAATTTGGATAATGCTTAAATAGTAAAACATTTTGAAATCTTAAAGTTTAAATTGAAATTGAATTTAATTTAGAGATGTATTATTTAAAATACATTTTGAATGTTAATGAAATCATTAATAATTGAATAAATTATCTTAGGATAATTAAGATAATAAAAGAATTTAATTTAGAATTTACTTAATTGATTTTAAATAATGATTTAGAATTAACTTAATTAAAAATAATTAATGATGATTAATTAAAGATAATTTTCTTAAGGAAGTAATTTAAGGAAATATTATTAATTAATAATGATAATTATCTGAGGATAATTAAGTAATTAATTAATATGATTAATTTTGATAATTAATTAATTTAAGTTAATTAGTTTTAAATTGTTAAGTCTAATTACTTAAAAGTAATTAAAGAATTAATTACTTATTGAAATTAATTTTGATAATGTGATTTGTTAAGTTAATTAATTTAGTTCAATTAATTTAAGTAAATCATTTGATGGTTTAATAAGTGTAATTACTTAAGGTAATTAATGGAGCAGGATTACTTAGAGAAGTAATAAGTGATAATTACTGGAATGAAATTAATAAAGATGATTTTAATTAAATAATTGTGGTAATTACTTTTGTAATTAATCAAGGGATTAATTAATGGAGATAATTAATTGTGAAGATAATTAATTGTGAAGATAATTAATTTGTTAATGAAAAATTAGGGGCAGTTAGTTACTGGTTTGATATTAATCAAAGGTGATTGATAATTATATTTTAATTTTAGATTAATTACTAAATGTAATTAATTTTAAATAAAGTTATTAATTTAAATTAGAAATCATTAATTAAAATAATTAATGACGTAATTAAGGATTGCTTAATTAAGTAATAATTAATTATTAAGTGATTAATTAATGTAATTAATTAAGGATAAATGTAATTAATTATAGTTAATTAATGAAGTAATTAAATGTTAATTACTTATGATTAAGGTTAATTAATTTTGTAAAAACTAATTAAAGACTAATTACTTATTGTATTAGTAAATGATTAATCAAAGGGTTTATTCAAGTTGAATACTTAGAGAATGATTAATTAATTAGGTTGATTAATAATTGGATATTAAGCAGGATTTATAGATAGGATAATTAATTTAATTTATTTTAAATTAATTAGAGATAGAGTAATTAATTTAATTCATTTTAAATTAATTATAGATGATAGTTGATAAATCCTTGATTATGGATGACATTGATTGAATGGTTGTGATCTCAGTAATGAGATGAGTTATCTGTATGATATGGATGTTTGGTTAAAGTATGATGGTTTGTGATGGATTATCTGAGTGTGATGATTATCTGTTTGTGATGTTGATACAGATTATCTGTTTATGATGGGGATGTGATTATCTATTGTGATATGTAGTTTATCTATCTTTGTGAAATGGATAATAATGAAATGAGTTAATTATTTAAAACTCTTAAGTACAACTTGGACATTAAAATGGCGTTTGGATTTCGATGAGACCGGGATCGGATTTCCATATTTGGATATCCGAAAACTACATCGATTCCAATTAAACGTTAGGTCGTTAATCCAAGTGGAGCAAGTGAAGACTCACGGTGTAAGGGCTATACGTCAGTATAACTCTGTGGGTGATTCCGTAATGAGTTTGACAGAATAGTACTTATAGGATCGAGATGGTGATTTAGAATGCAAGGGCTATGGTCGTTGACTCTGAGGGTGATTCCAAAATGAGTGCAACGAGATAGTGCCTTCGGTTTCGTTCGAACCCGGAACGAACTTGTATGGATTGAATGCCACATCGTCAGGTGGACGATGAGCATTCTAAGATTGATTTGTCCTATAAAGGTAATCGTAGCCTCAAGCCTCATCAACCGGAAATGGCTAAAACATGGGAGGTGCAGCAAGGCTTCGTGGGTAGCCCCCACTGGAGAGCGAGATTTACCCCTGTCTAGATGTCCTTTTTTATTTCGGCTGTGTGGGGCGATTGCTTGCTAGAATCGCCGGGGTGGTCTTGTTCAGAACTTTTCAGTAAGGAATGGTTCCGGCCTTGTGTTGTAGGGGAGTGGGCATACTCCTCGGTACTGTGATCTAGGCCACGTACTGTGACGGGCGGTACCCCAGTAGCCCTGCCATTGATGGAATCCAAAAATCCAATAAGTGCCTGTACGGTTTTGATTGTGCCCAACTATGTTGGAACGTGAGATGTAAGCATTCCAACTATTTCTGTATTTTATTTTGAAAACCCTAGGCACTATTATAATATCACTGGATTTCCTATCAAATGTTTTGTTTAGCGTAAGGTAAAAACTTTTCCATGTTTATGTGTGGGAAGTCTTGCGTGATACCTTTTGTTTCAAAGGATTTTCTAAAAGTTAAGCAATTTTAACCCCGTTTACTCACACCAGATCCCTGTCTGACCCGAGTGTTTATTTTCTATTTTATTAAACTCTTGGGTACTCATATTACGTATGAGTAGTCAAGTGTTTCAGGATTGCTTTGACGAATTTCTGAAGGAGATATGGAGCAGGAGGCTTCGACGAGTAGATATATATATGGTGGTTCCACTGTGTTTGAGTTGTATCCGTTTTTTCTGATGTACTTGAATTGTAATTGCTAGACAGGAGTTTATAACTGTCTAGTTTGTGTTGTATTAGTGAGTAAAACTCTGAGGTATATGATACTATGTAAAGTTTTATGTGATATAATATAATTTATTTGTTCCTTTGTGAGATTCTGATGTTGTCTGTTCCTTTCTTTTCTTTATTTTCTCTTTTCTATCCCATTCTTTCTTCTTAATGATGCGTCTTTCTATGGAATGAAAGGCGGGTCGTTGCATTGTGGTATCATAGTACTAGGTTGAGCGAATACCTAGACTCTGGAGTGGTGTCCTTCTTGAGAGAGCATATTTGTAATTTTGAATTTATATATATATATATATATATATATATATATATATATATATATATATATATATATATTTCTACCTATTAGATTGGGTTACCCGTTCAGGTATTCCAATATAAGTTCTAGAGGTAGATAGGGTAGTGGTGTGTGTAACACAGCTACCAATGGTTGGAGTTCGAGTGTTTGAGGTTGGTAGTGAATCTGCTAGGATAGTTTTAGGCATCTCGAGTAGTTCTGCAGTTTGGTGTGAAGGATTTTATTTATCTCTGAAGGAAATCTTTCCAAGATTCGGAGTTCATCTTTGGATTGTAAGCTTGGTTGCACTGGTGTGAGTAGATTTTCTTGAGTTTGGATCAGTTGGGAGTTCTGAAGCCAACATTAGTATCTTGGCAATTTTGGGAAGGAAATTTTGTTTGTATTTGAGATGAGACTCAGTTTGACAGAGTGTTTTGTGCTTGGTTTAAAGTCGATTTTTCTAAGGGATATCTGTCTATCTGGAAAGCTCTATTGTGGAAGAGACTGGTGTAGCTTTGGGAATCGATGAGCTTTTAGATAAGATATTATTGGCAGCAGTAGCAGCAGTGAGTGTCCTGTTTCTTTGTTGGTTCAGAAGTCTCTGTGCTTCTTCTGTCAGTAGTCCGGGTAGATGGTGTAGCTTGTTCATTTCTTCTGGAAGCTCAGTGGGGTGTGATGTTTGTGGTTGGAGGTTGACCACTAGTTCATCTTTTGGATAGAAGGCTTTAGCTGTTTTGATTTTTGAAGAGAGAACGTTTTCTTGGGATCTGAACTAAGGAGAATCGCAAAAGTGACTTGCGATGGTTCGGAAGTTCTCTGAGCAATCTTTATTTGGATTGAAGCATCTCTAGAGGATGTTTGAGTTATCGAAGGGATATTTTCTGGATATCTTCAAAGTAATTAAGATTTGCATCCGCATCAAGAGTTTGAGTTCTGTTTCGACTTGGTTCTTGGATCTTTACCGATGATTCCGCATAGTAGGAAGTTCTTTGAGAGGAGATCTGTTTCAGCTGGCAGGATTCATCGAATCTAGTTTTCTGGTTGAATTTTTATTGTGGTGTTTGTGACCGAATCGGACAGGTCACTGAAATTTTATGGAATTTAATGAACAATGTTTCGGGATTAGATGGTCAAGTTTATACTTGTGTCATCGATAGTATTTTCAAATCAGAGTTGCGCAGTGGAAGCATGGTGGCAGCTATTCCAGAATTGAAGCAACGCTTTATTCTTTGGGAATTTGAGTTTTGTCTTTAATCAGAAGATTTCTACAGGAAATATATTTTGGAGTCTTCTGATGTTGTGTAGTAGAGTTTATGTGGTGGATTTTGATGGATCTTGAGAGAACCATTTTGTTGAGTAGGATTTGGAAATCATTTATTTCCTTGTCTAGATTTGTTCTGTGTAGCATCTGCGAAGATTGGATTGATCTAGAAGGTTGGAGGCAGCCCAGGATCGTCAGGAGAAATTTGTGGATAAGAGTATTGGATCTTTCTGTTTTACCTTAAGGATTAAGTGTTTGGTCTACAGGGTTGAATTTCCAGTTTGGATGTCTGGAATTTGTTATGTATTTCACGTATCTCTGAGGGAGTACGTGTATGGTTCATCACTGGTCTTAGAATCAGTAGTTCTGAGAGATTTGGAAGTTGATCAGGACTTATCTGTGGTCCTGTATCATGTTTAGATTTGTAGATCTACATATATATAAGCTCTTGATCTGTGTGGTGTAGCTAGTTTATATTCTGTAGAGCGAGTGTCCCGGTGTTTGTACCTGGGAAACTCTAGGGAATCCTATTTCTGGATAATTAGAATTGTTTGTTTGAATTGGTTGCTTTGGTTGCTAGTATTTGATTGATAGCATATGTTTGCTATTTTTAATTTAAATCTGTATGGGATTATTAAATTACCTTTGCTTTTAAATTTCGGGGTCGAAATTCTTTTAAGGTGGTAGGAATGTGATGTCCTGGAAATTTAAGCAATATTTATTTAATAATTTCATTAATAATTATTTTAAAAATGTGAAATATTGATTTAATAAGTTAATCCAAACAGAAATTATCTTTTGAAGATTAATTATTATTTAATTTGATAAATGATATTTATAATGATGATGATAATAATAACTTTTGGGAATTTTATTCTTTTCAAATGTTAAAAATATTTAAATAATAAAATTTTATTTCTAAGTTGATTTAAAGATATTTATTTATAATGTATATATGTGTATACATTGTAAATAGGAATTTTGATTTTAAATTTAAATTTTTATAAAGAATATTTTCCAATTTATTTTATATATAAAATGTATGATTTATGAATTGATTAAATTGATTTAAAATCAGTATTGAAAACTTTTCAAAAGTTGATTTAAAAAGTCTATCTTATATTTTCATAGAAATACTAGTAAATATTTATTTTGTTTATAAATATATAATAGTTTGTTTAAAAATAAAATAGTTTAAAATTGTATTTTATAATAAGTGTTTATTTTGTTTTATTTTAAGAATTGCTTTTCTTTTGAAATAAGATTTAGTTTATTTATATTAAAGTATAATATTTTGATTTGAAAACTTTTGAATAAAATTGAGTTTAACATTTCTTTTCTTTTTAAAATTCGCTCTTTTAAAAAGTTTTGCTTTAAAAATATTATTTTGAAGACATTCAAATAAACATTTAAATTGTGTAATTTTATAAAGAAGGTTTGTATGTAAGCATGTAAAAACTAAATGTAATTAAACATTTGAAACATGATTAACTAAGTAAGAAATGAACTTAAAAACCTTTATAAAATTTAGAAATTTCTTTTTATTATTAAAATGGAATATGTGCCAAACACTTAACACATAGAAAGACACTTGTAAACATTTGTTATTACTAAACATAACAAGTGGCATTGTTTTAAAAAACTTTTTATTTTAATTTATTTTGATTAGAAAAGATAGCAATACATTTGTTAAAACATTATATTCATTTGAAATCTGAAATCAGATTGTAAGAGAATTTCAAAACTCAAAATCTAAATTTGTTTAAAAATCTGCAATTGCAAAAATGTAATTTGTTGAAGTTCAATTCAACTCCAACTTTAAGCAAAGGAATTTGGGGTCAGTTGCAAATTTAAATCAACTTCAGAAATCAAATCTAGAAGTAAACTCAGCATGCAGTTTTTAATAACCTACAAATCAACAAGAGAATCAACTTCAACAGAAATCAAAGGGGAAGCAAACTCACCAGATTCAACTAGCAAATTGCAGTTCAATAGGAGATTCAAAAATTGCAGTTCCACGAAACAGAATTTGCAACAGAGTTTGTTCTCTGCATTCTTCTATAAAGTGAGTAAATTTTTGTTTTTAAAAACAGCTCTTTCCTTTTAAAATCAATGCTAAAGTAAATTTCCAGAACTTAAGCTTCAAATGCAAACTGTTTTTTTTTAAATCAAAACCTGGTATGAATTAACTGCTCTGTTTCCATTTTTTTTAGTGAGTAACTTCAATTTAAAAAGCTTAAATTTTCTGTTGCATGTGGATAAATAGGAATAAGTATGTTGTATGATTGTATTGTGATATATGTTCATACTCGTAAGGTAAAAACTTTTTCATGTTTATGTGTGGGAAGTCTTACGTGATACCTTTTGTTTCAAAGGATTTTCTAAAAGTTAAGCAATTTTAACCCCGTTTACTCACACCAAGTCCCTGTCTAACCAGAGTGTTTATTTTCTGTTTTATTAAACTCTTGGGTACTCATATTACGTATGAGTAGTCAAGTGTTTCAGGATTGCTTTGACGAATTTCTGAAGGAGATATGGAGCAGGTGGCTTCGACGAATAGATATATATGGTGGTTCCGCTGTGTTTGAGTTGTATCAGTTTTTTCTGATGTACTTGAATTGAATTGCTAGACAGAAGTTTATAACTGTCTAGTTTGTGTTGTATTAGTGAGTAAAACTCTGATGTATATGATACTATGTAAAGTTTTATGTGATATAATATAATTTATTCGTTCCGCTGTGAGATTCTGATGTTGTCTGTTCCTTTCTTTCTCTTTTCTATCCCATTCTTTCTTCTTAATGATGCATCTTTCTATGGAATGAAAGGCAGGTCGTTGCATTGTGGTATCAGAGCACTAGGTTGAGCGAATACCTAGACTCTGGAGTGGTGTCCTTCTTGAGAGAGCGTATTTGTAATTTTGAATTTATATATATATATATATATATATATATATATATATATATATTTCTATCTATTAGATTGGGTTACCCGTTCAGGTATTCGAATATAAGTTCTAGAGGTAGATAGGGTAGTGGTGTGTGTAACACAGCTACCAATGGTTGGAGATGAGTGTTTGAGGTTGGCAGTGAATCTGCTAGGATAGTTTTAGGCATCTCGAGTAGTTCTGCAGTTTGGTGTGAAGGATTTTATTTATCTCTGAAGGAAATCTTTCCAAGATTCGGAGTTCATCTTTGGATTGTAAGATTGGTTGCACTGGTGTGAGTAGATTTTCTTGAGTTTGGATCAGTTGGGAGTTCTGAAGCCAACATTAGTGTCTTGGCAATTTTGGGAAGGAAATTTTGTCTGTATTTGAGATGAGACTCAGTTCGACAGAGTGTTTTGTGCTTGGTTTAAAGTCGAGTTTTCTAAGGGATATCTGTCTATCTGGAAGGCTCTATTGTGGAAGAGACTGGTGTAGCTTTGGGATTCGATGAGCTTTTAGATAAGATATTATTGGCAGCAGTAGCAGCAGTGAGTGTCCTGTTTCTTCGTTGGTTCAGAAGTCTCTGTGCTTCTTCTGTCAGTAGTCCGGGTAGATGGTGTAGCTTGTTCATTTCTTCTGGAAGCTCAGTGGGGTGTGATGTTTGTGGTTGGAGGTTGACCACTAGTTCATCTTTTGGATAGAAGGCTTTAGATGTTTTGATTTTTGAAGAGAGAACGTTTTCTTGGGATCTGAACTAAGGAGAATCGCAAAAGTGACTTGCGATGGTTCGGAAGTTCTCTGAGCAATCTTTGTTTGGATTGAAGCATCTCTAGAGGATGTTTGAGTTATCGAAGGGATATTTTCTGGATATCTTCAAAGTAATTAAGATTTGCATCCGCATCAAGAGTTTGAGTTCTGTTTCGACTTGGTTCTTGGAGCTTTACCGATGATTCAACGTAGTAGGAAGTTCTTTGAGAGGAGATCTGTTTCAGCTGGCAGGATTCATCGAATCTAGTTTTCTGGTTGAATTTTTGCTGTGGTGTTTGTGACCGAATCGGACAGGTCACTGAAATTTTATGGAATTTGATGAACAATGTTTCGGGATTAGATGGTCAAGTTTATACTTGTGTCATCAATAGTACTTTCAAATCAGAGTTGCGCAGTGGAAGCATGGTGGCAGCTATTCCAGAATTGAAGCAACGCTTTATTCTTTGGGAATTTGAGTTTTGTCTTTAATCAGAAGATTTCTACAGGAAATATATTTTGGAGTCTTCTGATGTTGGTAGTAGAGTTTATGTGGTGGATTTTGATGGATCTTGAGAGAACCATTTTGTTGAGTAGGATTTGGAAATCGTTTATTTCCTTGTCTAGATTTGTTCTGTGTAGCATCTGCGAAGATTGGATTGATCTAGAAGGTTGGAGGCAGCCCAGGATCGTCAGGAGAGATTTGTGGATAAGAGTATTGGATCTTTCTGTTTTCTCTTAAGGATTAAGTGTTTGGTCTACAGGGTTGAATTTCCAGTTTGGATGTCTAGAATTTGTTATGTATTTCACGTATCTCTGAGGGAGTACGTGTATGGTTTATCACTGGTCTTAGAATCAGTAGTTCTGAGAGATTTGGAAGTTGATCAGGACTTATCTGTGGTCCTGTATCCTGTTTAGATTTGTAGATCTAGATATATAGAAGCTCTTGATCTGTGTGGTGTAGCTAGTTTATATTCTGTAGAGCGAGTGTCCCTGTGTTTGTACCTGGGAAACTCTAGGGAATCCTATCTGGAATTTTTCTGGATAATTAGAATTGTTTGTTTGAATTGGTTGCTATGGTTGCTAGTATTTGATTGATAGCATATGTTTGCTATTTTTAATTTAAATCTGTATGGGATTATTAAATTACCTTTGCTTTTAAATTTCGGGGACGAAATTCTTTTAAGGGGGGAGGAATGTGATGTCCCGGAAATTTAAGCAATATTTATTTAATAATTTCATTAATAATTATTTTAAAAATGTGAAATATTGATTTAATAAGTTAATCCAAACAGAAATTATCTTTTGAAGATTAATTATTATTTAATTTGATAAATGATATTTATAATGATGATAATAATAATAACTTTTGGGAATTTTATTCTTTTCAAATGTTAAAAATATTTAAATAATAAAATTTTATTTCTAAGTTGATTTAAAGATATTTATTTATAATGTATATATGTGTATACATTGTAAATAGTAATTTTGATTTTTAATTTAAATTTTTATAAATAATATTTTCCAATTTATTTTATATATAAAATGTATGATTTATGAATTGATTAAATTGATTTAAAATCAGTATTGAAAACTTTTCAAAAGTTGTTTTAAAAAGTCTATCTTATATTTTCATAGAAATATAAGTAAATATTTATTTTGTTTATAAATATATAATAGTTTATTTAAAAATAAAATAGTTTAAAATTGTATTTTATAATAAGTGTTTATTTTGTTTTTTTTAAGAATTGCTTTTCTTTTGAAATAAGATTTAGTTTATTTATATTAAAGTATAATATTTTGATTTGAAAACTTTTGAATAAAATTGAATTTAACATTTCTTTTATTTTTAAAATTCGCTCTTTTAAAAAGTTTAGCTTTAAAAATATTATTTTGAAGACATTCAAACAAACATTTAAATTGTGTAATTTTATAAAGAAGGTTTGTATGTGAGCATGTAAAAACTAAATGTAATTAAACATTTGAAACATGATTAACTAAGTAAGAAATGAACTTAAAAACCTTTATAAAATTTAGAAATTTCTTTTTATTATTAAAATGGAATATGTGCCAAACACTTAACACATAGAAAGACACTTGTAAACATTTGTTATTACTAAACATAACAAGTGGCATTGTTTTAAAAAACTTTTTATTTTAATTTATTTTGATAAGAAAAGATAGCAATACATTTGTGAAAACATTATATTCATTTGAAATCTGAAATCAGATTGTAAGAGAATTTCAAAACTCAAAATCTAAATTTGTTTAAAAATCTGCAATTGCAGAAATGTAATTTGTTGAAGTTCAATTCAACTCCAACTTTAAGCAAAGGAATTTGGGGTCAGTTGCAAATTTAAATCAACTACAGCAAGATCAACTTCAGAAATCAAATCTAGAAGTAAACTCAGCATGCAGTTTTTAATAACCTACAAATCAACAAGAGAATCAAATTCAACAGAAATCAAAAGGGAAGCAAACTCACCAGATTCAACTAGCAAATTGCAGTTCAACAGGAGATTCAAAAATTGCAGTTCCAGGAAACAAAATTTGCAACAGAGTTTGTTCTCTGCATTCTTCTATAAAGTGAGTAAATTTTTGTTTATAAAAATAGCTCTTTCCTTTTAAAATCAATGCTAAAGTAAATTTCCCGAACTTAAGCTTCAAATGCAAACTGTTTTTTTTTAAATCAAAACCTGGTATGAATTAACTGCTCTGTTTCCATTTTTTTTAGTGAGTAACTTCAGTTTGAAAAGCTTAAATTTTCTATTGCATGTGGATAAATAGGAATAAGTATGTTGTATGATTGCATTGTGATATATGTTCATACTCGTAAGGTAAAAACTTTTCCATGTTTATGTGTGGGAAGTCTTACGTGATACCTTTTGTTTCAAAGGATTTTCTAAAAGTTAAGCAATTTTAACCCCGTTTACTCACACCAGATCCCTGTCTGACCCGAGTGTTTATTTTCTGTTTTATTAAACTCTTGGGTACTCATATTACGCATGAGTAGTCAAGTGTTTCAGGATTGCTTTGACGAATTTCTGAAGGAGATATGGAGCAGGAGGCTTCGACGAGTAGATATATATATATGGTGGTTCCGCTGTGTTTGAGTTGTATCCGTTTTTTCTGATGTACTTGAATTGTAATTGCTAGACAGGAGTTTATAACTGTCTAGTTTGTGTTGTATTAGTGAGTAAAACTCTGATGTATATGATACTATGTAAAGTTTTATGTGATATAATATAATTTATTCGTTCCGCTGTGAGATTCTGATGTTGTCTGTTCCTTTCTTTTCTTTCTTTTCTCTTTTCTATCTCATTCTTTCTTCTTAATGATGCGTCTTTCTATGGAATGAAAGGCGGGTCGTTGCATTGTGGTATCAGAGCACTAGGTTGAGCGAATACCTAGACTCTGGAGTGGTGTCCTTCTTGAGAGAGCGTATTTGTAATTTTGAATTTATATATATATATATATATATATATATATATATATATATATTTCTACCTATTAGATTGGGTTACCCGTTCAGGTATTCCGATATAAGTTCTAGAGGTAGATAGGGTAGTGGTGTGTGTAACACAGCTACCAATGGTTGGAGTTCGAGTGTTTGAGGTTGGCAGTGAATCTGCTAGGATAGTTTTAGGCATCTCGAGTAGTTCTGCAGTTTGGTGTGAAGGATTTTATTTATCTCTGAAGGAAATCTTTCCAAGATTCAGAGTTTATCTTTGGATTGTAAGCTTGGTTGCACTGGTGTGAGTAGATTTTCTTGAGTTTGGATCAGTTGGGAGTTCTGAAGCCAACATTAGTATCTTGGCAATTTTGGGAAGGAAATTTTGTCTGTATTTGAGATGAGACTCAGTTTGACAGAGTGTTTTGTGCTTGGTTTGAAGTTGAGTTTTCTGAGGGATATTTGTCTATCTGGAAGGCTCTATTGTGGAAGAGACTGGTGTAGCTTTGGGATTCGATGAGCTTTTAGATAAGATATTATTGGCAGCAGTAGCAGCAGTGAGTGTCCTGTTTCTTCGTTGGTTCAGAAGTCTCTGTGCTTCTTCTGTCAGTAGTCCAGGTAGATGGTGTAGCTTGTTCATTTCTTCTGGAAGCTCTGGGGGGTGTGATGTTTGTGGTTGGAGGTTGACCACTAGTTCATCTTTTGGATAGAAGGCTTTAGCTGTTTTGATTTTTGAAGAGAGAACGTTTTCTTAGGATCTGAACTAAGGAGAATCGCAAAAGTGACTTGCGATGGTTCGGAAGTTCTCTGAGCAATTTTTGTTTGGATTGAAGCATCTATAGAGGATGTTTGAGTTATCGAAGAGATATTTTCTGGATATCTTCAAAGTAATTAAGATTTGCATTCGCATCAAGAGTTTGAGTTCTGTTTCGACTTGGTTCTTGGAGCTTTACCGATGATTCAGCGTAGTAGGAAGTTCTTTGAGAGGAGATCTGTTTCAGCTGGCAGGATTCATCGAATCTAGTTTTCTGGTTGAATTTTTGCTGTGGTGTTTGTGACCGAATCGGACAGGTCACTGAAATTTTATGGAATTTGATGAACAATGTTTCGGGATTAGATGGTCAAGTTTATACTTATGTCATCAATAGTATTTTCAAATCAGAGTTGCGCAGTGGAAGCATGGTGGCAGCCATTCCAGAATTGAAGCAACGCTTTATTCTTTGGGAATTTGAGTTTTGTCTTTAATCAGAAGATTTCTACAGGAAATATATTTCGGAGTCTTCTAATGTTGTGTAGTAAAGTTTATGTGGTGGATTTTGATGGATCTTGAGAGAACCATTTTGTTGAGTAGAATTTGGAAATCGTTTATTTCCTTGTCTAGATTTGTTCTGTGTAGCATCTGCGAAGATTGGATTGATTTAGAAGGTTGGAGGCAGCCCAGGATCGTCAGGAGAGATTTGTGGATAAGAGTATTGGATCTTTCTGTTTTCTCTTAAGGATTAAGTGTTTGGTCTAAAGGGTTGAATTTCCAGTTTGGATGTCTGGAATTTGTTATGTATTTAACGTATCTCTGAGGGAGTACGTGTATGGTTTATCACTGGTCTTAGAATCAGTAGTTCTGAGAGATTTGGAAGTTGATCAGGACTTATCTGTGGTCCTGTATCCTGTTTAGATTTGTAGATCTAGATATATAGAAGCTCTTAATCTGTGTGGTGTAGCTAGTTTATATTCTGTAGAGCGAGTGTCCCGGTGTTTGTACCTGGGAAACTCTAGGGAATCCTATCTGGAATTTTTCTGGATAATTAGAATTGTTTGTTTGAATTGGTTGCTATGGTTGCTAGTATTTGATTGATGGCATATGTTTGCTATTTTTAATTTAAATCTGTATGGGATTATTAAATTACCTTTGCTTTTAAATTTCGGGGACAAAATTCTTTTAAGGGGGGAGGAATGTGATGTCCCGGAAATTTAAGCATTATTTATTTAATAATTTCATTAATAATTATTTTAAAAATGTGAAATATTGATTTAATAAGTTAATCCAAATAGAAATTATCTTTTGAAGATTAATTATTATTTAATTTGATAAATGATATTTATAATGATGATAATAATAATAACTTTTGGGAATTTTATTCTTTTCAAATGTTAAAAATATTTAAAAAATAAAATTTTATTTCTAAGTTGATTTAAAGATATTTATTTATAATGTATATATGTGTATACATTGTAAATAGGAATTTTGATTTTTAATTTAAATTTTTATAAAGAATATTTTCCAATTTATTTTATATATAAAAGTATGATTTATGAATTGATTAAATTGATTTAAAATCAGTATTGAAAACTTTTCAAAAGTTGTTTTAAAAAGTCTATCTTATATTTTCATAGAAATATAAGTAAATATTTATTTTGTTTATAAATATATAATAGTTTCTTTAAAAATAAAATAGTTTAAAATTGTATTTTATAATAAGTGTTTATTTTGTTTTGTTTTAAGAATTGCTTTTCTTTTGAAATAAGATTTAGTTTATTTATATTAAAGTATAATATTTTTATTTGAAAAATTTGAATAAAATTGAATTTAACATTTCTTTTCTTTTTAAAATTCGCTCTTTTAAAAAGTTTAGCTTTAAAAATATTATTTTGAAGACATTCAAATAAACATTTAAATTGTGTAATTTTATAAAGAAGGTTTGTATGTAAGCATGTAAAAACTAAATGTAATTAAACATTTGAAACATGATTAACTAAGTAAGAAATGAACTTAAAAACCTTTATAAAATTTAGAAATTTCATTTTATTATTAAAATGGAATATGTGCCAAACACTTAACACATAGAAATACACTTGTAAACATTTGTTATTACTAAACATAACAAGTGGCATTGTTTTAAAAAACTTTTTATTTTAATTTATTTTGATAAGAAGAGATAGCAATGCATTTGTTAAAACATTATATTCATTTGAAATCTGAAATCAGATTGTAAGAGAATTTCAAAACTCAAAATCTAAATTTGTTTAAAAATCTGCAATTGCAAAACTGTAATTTGTTGAAGTTCAATTCAACTCCAACTTTAAGCAAAGGAATATGTGGTCAGCTGCAAATTTAAATCAACTACAGCAAGATCAACTTCAGAAATCAAATCTAGAAGTAAACTCAGCATGCAGTTTTTAATAACCTACAAATCAACAAGAGAATCAACTTCAACAGAAATCAAAAGGGAAGCAAACTCACCAGATTCAACTAGCAAATTGCAGTTCAACAGGGATTCAAAAATTGCAGTTCCAGGAAACAGAATTTGCAACAGAGTATGTTCTCTGCATTCTTCTATAAAGTGAGTAAATTTTTGTTTATAAAAACAGCTCTTTCCTTTTAAAATCAATGCTAAAGTAAATTTCCTGAACTTAAGCTTCAAATGAAAACTGTTTTTTTTAATCAAAACCTGGTATGAATTAACTGCTCTGTTTCCATTTTTTTAGTGAGTAACTTCAGTTTAAAAAGCTTAAATTTTCTGTTGCATGTGGATAAATAGGAATAAGTATGTTGTATGATTGTATTGTGATATATGTTCAGTGTATATATATATATATGTGTGTGTGTGTGTGTGTGTGTGTTGTTTACAGGTATCTGTATACCTGTTTTTGCTATTAAATTAAGAATTTAAATATGAAACCATTACCTCTTGATTTGATCTCTGTTAGGATTTGACATGTGAGCAAAAATTGTTTGTTTAGTTTGAAATTAAGTTTATAAATTATAATTAAGTTAAATTAAAGAAACTATTGTCTCTGTAAACAAATAAAAATCAGTTAATATTCAAATCAGCAAATCTAAATCTTCTTAAATTATTAAAATAGTTTGAATACATGAACGAAATCATGATTTTTAAAACAAAAATCCCATTTTTAAAAGTAACCGTGGAGTGGGTATTATTGAGTTGAACAAAATTGGGTTATTGTCGATTCTTGGGCGATCAAGTGGACTGGGATGTTCGGGGTTGCTTGTGGTGATGAAGGAGTGATCAGAGGGGCGAGGAAAAATTGTGGGAGGCGGTGCAGTTGGACGTGGTGGCAACAGTGATGCTTTCTTTTGTGTTAACCTAGTTTGGGGGTGGTCGGTTATTTGTTGCTTTTTGATTGCTATGGAGCATCGAGAGATATAGAACTTTGGGAATTGGAAGAGGAGACATAGGCGAAGGGATGGCCGGTGTCGTAGGTGATAAGATGGTCGGAGGTGGGTTTGCGCGGTGATGACAGGATTGGGGTTTTTATTTCTGTGTCAGGTTCCAGGTTTCTCGGTTAACTTGATTTGATTCAAGCTGCTGTGGGGAGTTTGGTGATCGTGATCATGTTTGGGGGGGTTAGACGGTGACTTGGTGGAGTTGGTCAGGGTGGTTGAAGGTCGCCGAAGTGCCGGTGCATATGCACCGTGCACAATTGTTCTGGTGAACTTTTTGCTTGGTTGGTGCAGGCAAATGACTCGGGTTCTACTCGGGTGAAATGGGTTGTTGACTCGGGGCTAGGGCCTTGAGAACTCGAAGTAAAATTTTTGAGTGCTCGGGTTAGTGTTGGTTTCAAGTTGTAAACCTGACGTATGCAGTTTTTATATTTTAGGATGGAATTCAAATTTTTTAGTAGAATTTCAATTTGGGTTTTCAAAAATGCAAAGTTTAAAATATTAATTCAGATGAACTTTTGAATTCAAAGTTTTAAATTGAAATTTTAAATTTTTAAGCAGGATTTACGTTAAGTTTAAAATCAGGTTTAATTACAATTTTCAGGTTACTTGAATCCAGTTTAAATTTAAACAGTTTTGTAAATTTTTAAAATACTGATCAAATTCAATGTTTAAAGTAAATTTTAAAGATAAATTTGATTCCAGATAAATGTTTAAACTTTAAGGTTTCTATCCTTAATATTTGAAAAAAAAAGTTTGAAATGATTAACTTGAAATTTGAGAAGTTTTAAATAATCAGTTTATTCTAAAGACTTGATTTCTTTAATAAATTTAAGTAAATTTGGATTTAAAATTTGCTTACATAAGTAATGAATGTTTTCACTTTCATTTTAAAGTTTTAATTTATTTAAATTTGGATAATGCTTAAATAGTAAAACATTTTGAAATCTTAAAGTTTGAAATGGAATTTGAATTTAATTTAGAGATGTATTATTTAAAATACATTTTGAATGTTAATGAAATCATTAATAATTGAATAAATTATCTTAGGATAATTAAGATAATAAAAGAATTTAATTTAGAATTTACTTAATTGATTTTAAATAATGATTTAGAATTAACTCAATTAGAAATGATTAATGATGATTAATTAAAGATAATTTTCTTAAGGAAGTAATTTAAGGAAATATTATTAATTAATAATGATAATTATCTGAGGATAATTAAGTAATTAATTAATATGATTAATTTTGATAATTAATTAGATTAATTAATTTAAGGTAATTAGTTTTAAATTATTAAGTCTAATTACTTAAAAGTAATTAAAGAATTAATTACTTAGTGAAATTAATTTTGATACTGTGATTTGTTAAGTTAATTAATTTAGTTCAGTTAATTTAAGTAAATCATTTGATGGTTTAATAAGTGTAATTACTTAAGGTAATTAATGGAGCAGGATTACTTAGAGAAGTAATAAGTGATAATTATTGGAATGAAATTAATAAAGATGATTTTAATTAAATAATTGTGGTAATTACTTTTGTAACTAATCAAGGGATTAATTAATGGAGATAATTAATTGTGAAGATAATTAATTTGTTAATGAAAAATTAAGGGCAGTTAGTTACTGGTTTAATATTAATCAAAGGTGATTAATAATTATATTTTAATTTTAGATTAATTACTAAATGTAATTAATTTTAAATAAAGTTATTAATTTAAATTAGAAATCATTAATTAAAATAATTAATGATGTAATTAAGGATTGTTTAATTTAGTAATAATTAATTATTAAGTGATTAATTAATGTAATTAATTAAGAATAAATGTAATTAGTTATAGTTAATTAATGAAGTAATTAAATGTTAATTACTTATGATTAAGGTTAATTAATTTTGTAAAAATTAATTAAAGACTAATTACTTATTGCAATTAGTAAATGATTAATCAAAGGGTTTAATCAAGTTGAATACTCAGAGAATGATTAATTAACTAGGTTGATTAATAATTGGATATTAAGCAGGATTTATAGATAGGATAATTAATTTAATTTATTTTAAATTAATTAGAGATAGAAGTAATTAATTTAATTCATTTTAAATTAATTATAGATGATAGTTGATAAATCCTTGATTATGGATGATATTGATTGAATGGTTGTGATCTCAGTAATGAGATGAGTTATCTGTATGATATGGATGTTTGGTTAAAGTATGATGGTTTGTGATGGATTATCTGAGTGTGATGATTATCTGTTTGTGATGTTGATACAGATTATCTGTTTATGATGGGGATGTGATTATCTATTGTGATATATAGTTTATCTATCTTTGTGAAATGGATAATAATGAAATGAGTTAATTATTTAAAACCCTTAAGTACAACTTGGACAATAAAATGGCGTTTGGATTTCGATGAGACCGGGATCAGATTTCCATATTTGGATATCCGAAAACCACATTGATTCCAATTAAACGTTTGGTCGTTAATCCAAGTGGAGCAAGTGAAGACTCTAGTTGTAAGGGCTATACGTCAGTATAACTCTATGGGTGATTCCGTAATGAGTTTGACGGAATAGTACTTATAGGTTCGAGATGGTGATTTAGAATGCAAGGGCTATGGTCGTTGACTCTGAGGGTGATTCCAAAATGAGTGCAACGAGATAGTGCCTTCGGTTTCGTTCGAACCCGGAATGAACTTGTATGGATTGAATGCTTTCAGAACATCGTCAGGTGGACGATGAGCATTCTAAGATTGATTTGTCCTATAAAGGTAATCGTAGCCTCAAGCCTCATCAATCGGAAATGGCTAAAACAGGGGAGGTGCAGCAAGGCTTCGTAGGTAGCCCCCACTGGAGAGCGAGATTTACCCCTGTCTAGATGTCCTTTTTTATTTCGGCTGTGTGGGGCGATTTCTAGCTAGAATCGCCGGGGTGGTCTTGTTCGAAACTGTTCAGTAAGGAATGGTTCCGGCCTTGTGTTGCAGGGGAGTGGGCGTACTCCTCGGTACGGTGATCTAGGCCACGTACTGTGACGAGCGGTACCCCAGTAGCCCGGCCATTGATGGAATCCAAAAATCCAATAAGTGCCTGTACGGTTTTGATTGTGCCCAACTATGTTGGAACGTGAGATGTAAGCATTCCAGCTATTTCTGTATTTTATTTTGAAAACCCTAGACACTATTATAATATCACTGGATTTCCTATCAAATGTTTTGGTTAGCTTAAGGTAAAAACTTTTCTATGTTTATGTGTGGGAAGTTTTACGTGATACCTTTTGTTTCAAAGGATTTTCTAAAAGTTAAGCAATTTTAACCCCGTTTACTCACACCAGACCACTGTCTGAGACGAGTGTTTATTTTCTGTTTTATCAAACTCTTGGGTACTCATATTACGCATGAGTAGTCAAGTGTTTCAGGATTGCTTTAACGAATTTCTGAAGGAGATATGGAGCAGGAGGCTTCGACGAGTAGATATATATATATATGGTGGTTCCGCTGTGTTTGAGTTGTATCCGTTTTCTCTGATGTACTTGAATTGTAATTGCTAGACAGGAGTTTATAACTGTCTAGTTTGTGTTGTATTAGTGAGTAAAACTCTGATGTATATGATATTATGTAAAGTTTTATGTGATATAATATAATTTATTCGTTCCGCTGTGAGATTCTGATGTTGTCTGTTCCTTTCTTTTCTTTCTTTTCTCTTTTCTATCCCATTCTTTCTTCTTAATGATGTGTCTTTCTATGGAATGAAAGGCGGGTCGTTGCATTGACATGGATGACCTCACCCTCCAGTGAGGGATGGTTCCGGTCTTGTGTTGCAGGGGAGTTAGGGTTGCTCCTCGGTACGCTGATCTAGACCACGTACTGTGACAGGTGGTACCCCAGTGCCTAGCCATTAGTTGGAATCCATTATCCGTACGCGCCCGTACGGTTTTGATTGTGCCCAACTATTGCTGAAACGTGAAATGCAAGCATTTCAGCTAGATTCTATTTTACTTTCTATAGACACTATTATAATATCAAATGATTTTAATAACAAATGTTTTAGCTATCGTAAGGTAAAAACCCGACATGTTTATTTATGGCGTGGTCTTACGAGATGCTTTTGTTTTCAAAGGATTTTTTAAACTTTAATAATCAATTGAGTGTGATTTTCTCACGCTGGTATTCCAGACTGACTCGGATGTTATTTAACTGTAATACTCGGGTCAGACTGAGTATTATAGGATACAGGAGATGTTGTGGAGCTCAGGAGCCGAGCTGGATGACGATGCGTATTTCGTACTTGTTTATATACATATATTTTCTGTTGTGTTGAGTTGTGTATCCATTTGTATGATATTGATGTTGAGCTGTGATTGATGTACTCTGATGATGTAATATATAAACAGATATATTTGATTTTGGGTAAAGGTCATTATTATCTATTATATTTTATTCCGTTGCGATGGTTAGATTCTGTTGTTGATTTCTATTTTCTTCTTCTACCCCTTCTTCTTTAACCCGAATGGTTCGTATTTCTGTACAACTTGAGTTGATTTGGGTAGAATAGTGTTGACTCAAGGGGTACAGATTTGCGGGCTGTTACACTTGGTAGTAATTAATCAAAGGTGATTAATTATAAGTAATTAATTAAAGGTTATTAATTATAAGTAATTAATTAAAGGTGATTAACTAAAAGTAATTAATTAAATGTGATTAATTAAAAGTAATTAATCAAGTAGGTTTAATTAAAAATAATTAATCAAGTGTGGTTAATTAAAAAGTGATTAATCAGGTGTGATTAATTATAAAGGATAATTAAGAAATAATTATCAGGGTAATTAAAGGATAATTAATCAAGGTTGATTAATTTAAAAAGGGTAATTAAGAGGTAATTACTTGGAATGATTAAGAAGTAATTAATCAAGATGATTAATTAATATTGTAATTAAGGAATAATTACCTAAAGTAATTAAGAAATAATTAATCAAGGGAGATTAATTAAAGTGGATAATTTAAGTGATGTTTAATTAATTAATTTGTAATTAATTAATGGTAAGTAAGTTGGATTAATAATAATCCAAGTGATTAAGTAAAGAATTAGTTTAATTAAGGATTAATTAAATTAATTAAGTTTGGACTAAACTTATGGTTGATTAATGATTGGATGAAAATATCATTTGGATGATATTATATGTCATTGGCTGATATGTTGTGATATGAATGTGATATATCTGAGATGTGATATATATGCTGCTTTGTGATATGTATGGATGCTTTTGATAATAATGGATTATCTATCTGTGTAATGTGAATCATCCATTTATGTTTAAGTGATATTCTGAATATCTACTGTTTAAACCCTTAAGTACAACTTGCACATAAAATGGCGTTTGGATCGATGTGGTTTTCGGAATTCCAAATTTGGAAACCTGATCCCGGTCACACCCTTACATTTTTCTTTGCGCTAATCATCCCTCAACTCAGCAACATAACAGGCACGTCTTGTCGCCTGATCACCATGAACAACTCCAACACCATTATATGTCGGAAACTTCAAAGTCAAATACCATGGAGCAAGAGCTACCTAGAATTCGGCTTGGGCCGGTCGATCTAGAAAAAGGTTGTATGGTGAGTCAACATCCAAAACACCAAACAGAAAGATCCGCACTCTCTTTCGTTCACCTTCTCCTTACTTTATAGGTAATTCCATATAACCAATAATTTTAGTTGCAACGATGTGAAAACCATGTGTACGAGCTTTAGACCGTTTTAAATCTTTGGCTTCCATCCTCATCCGATCATAAGATTTTTTTAAAGATTCTATTTACTAAACTTCCATAATCAATCAATATCCTTCTCACCAAATCGAGGCTATGTAACATCCCTATTTGGAGGCCAGAAGCTAAGAGCTACAGATGCTGTAGACATCCATAGTATTAACTTCCAGTGATATGGTAATGTTAATGGTATCCATAATATCAGAAGCACTTGAATATGAAACAAAAATATATCAGATTGAAAACATTTTTCTGATTACATTCAAAACAACATTTCATATTCAAATTACATAATCCTAAATGTTTTTCAGGTTCAGATCAAATACCATTATTACAAAATACGCCAAGAGCGACATATGAAGATGCCCTCTAGGTTGACAAGAGTACATATAGTCATAACCGACTTATACAACACAACGCAATCAAATAAATTAAAACAACAACTACCAAATAGCTATCCATCGCCACCAGCTCGTCTTCGAAAGGTTTATTTGCCAACCTATTAAAACCTAAAAATCCTCGACCTTTAGTCTACTCAATTCAGTTTTAAGCACCTGAGAGTTTAAGGGAAAAACATAAACTTCGAGCCAGACATAATACATCTCGGTTATTTGATATTAAGTGAGACCATACCGCTTAGAGGAACAGATTTCCCCTCACTGATACCCTTTTAAAACATATCTTCTGCAAATCATAATCCTGCAACCAAAACTGATTAAAACTATAAAGCATTATTACGTAAACATACATATTAGTTGACAAATGGACTATCTTTCCTAACACTATAGTTTTTTTTGTCAAACTACTAACCTTTGGCTGACTTGGGCCTACGAGACAATATAAACAAATAACCTTACACATGTTAGGTACTCCTCGTCTGGATGGTCTTGTAGAATATGCTAGTGTACCAGTATATGATTTTTGTTTGATGATAATAAACATATATATATATATATATATATATCTGTGTGTGTGTGTGTGTGTGTGTGTACATATATATATGTACATTCATTTAAATGTATTTGTTGTTGTACTATTTTATATTTCACAATATTAAATAAATATTTGTTGAATAAAATAAATAACTCAGAATTCGTATTTAAACAAATATTGTTTTCAAACAAATATTTTATTACAAATTTGAATAGTACAATTTTGAGTTCTCACTACATTTATACATTTTAAATCATAATACAATTTCAATTACAACACATTTTTCAATTTACAATGTCACCTCACTACATATCCACTCCACACTCATATTTGATCTTCAACTTTATTCCAGCCTGAATCCAAGATCCGAGCTATTTGCAAAATAAACACTAACGCAATAAAATTGAAAAATAAATATTTTGTAGTGCACAATGAGGTATGTGTTTGAAAATATTGTTTGCCTTAGTTATTTGGGTTGTTCGTCGTCATTTTTTTTAATTCATCATACACGAACAACTTGTGACTTGCACAGTGTATCACTGTACATGCCACAAGGCCGTGCACACCAATATACACTTGCATGTTAGTACTATAGGGACAGGTGAGCACAAGGTCAAATCCAAGCCGAGGCTGGATTCAACAAAGGTGCAAAGAAATAAATGAAAACAATTCAGAATATAAGTGAACACATGAATCATTTCAAGTATGACTCAAAGCATTGCAAGGAACCAAACTTCAAACAATACAAAATAAAAATGAACCATTAGAGTTTAAGTAATACAAAGCAATCAAACATGGTCAGGCATGCAACCGGAATTCACAATGCAACCAGAAATACACAAGATTGAAGTGAACACATATGAGTTCAAATCAGTAACAAGTGCACAAGACAAGTGTGTCAACACAACAAGACTTAGAGTGAAGCCAGTGGAACAAAATCAATGCGGATCATAGGCAAGAATACACACCAGCCTTACAACATACAATACGAAAAAGTGGTAAACCAACAAGTGAACCCAAATCAGACATGCACAAACAAAGTCTCATAGCTTCAAAAATGCTCGTATGAACATATACATCACAAATACAAGACGGGATTCATAAGCATATGTGAAGACAAGTGGAACCACAAACTAGACCAAATAGACCAAGTTTATTCGACTCAATGCATTCAGACACAAGTATCAACTAGACCACACTTCGACGAGACCATGATAACAAAACAGCCAGACCTTACATATATATTTCAGAGAATATAAAAGCACCAGAAGAGAAAACATGATATGCAGACCAGATACAAGGCAATATCAAAGCAATCAGACTCCAACAAGCAAAGTGACATATGTATGCACATATGCATATAAGTACAAACACATATATCAGGTCAGAGGCATAAACAACCAAAGTGTAGCCTCAAAGCAACCAGACATGCATACGAAGACCACACTCCAACATATTGAACCAAACCAACATGAAAACACAAACTAGACCATGATAACATGAAAACACAAACCAGACCATGCTAACAAGACCCGTGAGTTCAATTCGAAGCAATGCAAGGCCACCACACAATGTAACCAGATAAAGAAACCAAATTACAAGAACTACTCCAGAGATAAAATGAAGTACATACACATGCATACATATATGCATATATATATATATATATATATGTATATACATATATCAGTTCAATGAACCAGTCAACAAAGGCCAAGTGAAGGAACACAATGATCGAGTTATATAAAATCAAGGCAGTGTTCAAAAATATTAAATAACAGTGAAGCAACACAATCTAACAGTGAACATCCATCAATAAATAAAGAAAATCATGCCGTAGAAAATTATCGGATGAAAGATAAAAGGACATGAATCCAACAAGTCAGGAGTTGAACAGGTCGAAGTCAAGTTTTATCTCAAAGTCGGAAAATTCAAACACCCGAACTCATAGGAACCGACTCAAAGAAAATTTGAAATGTACAGTAACATGAACAAGTCAAGAATTCATCACATCGTTCAAGCAAAATCGAATAGCGAAGCAAATAAAGTAAAGAATTCAAAATAAATTATATGAACATAAATATAGGAGTTTTAATCCATATATAACCTAATCACATCATCGACATAGAAGCATTCGAGTTCGAGCAAAATCAAAGAGCAAGCATCAATCCCGAACTCGAATCGAGTTCGGGCTCAAGTAAATAAATAGAGCATAAAATCGAGCACAAGAAAAATCAAAAGGGGCAAAAATCTCATACCGATTCTATTATAGGTTGAAATCGACCTTAAAGCAGGCATAAGCAAATTAAAGCAAGCGAGAACGAAAAAAAATCAATTTAAACTCCAAGCGGCGGTTTCATGGAAAAAAACGGAACCCTAATTTCGAAAGAGGTACACAGGGAATCGGCTGAAGTGAAATAGCGAAATAAAACAAAAGGGGAGATAATTTTTCTCTAATTATTTATGCGCTGATCTTTAATATCAAATTGGGCTTAAAATTTAAAAAAATAGGGTTTTGTTTAGTTTGTTTTATTTATTTTGTAATTTTCCTTTTTAACATTATGTAACTCTCTAGTCCTGTGACTAGGTTACAAAGTATAATGGTGTTGTTCGAGAATTCGCAACTCAGTGGCTGAATTGTTGTAGGGTTTTGAGCATAGAGTTAGGTTAGTCATTAGTGGGTGCCACCATTTTACATGTGTAAGCGTCTGACTACTTAATTTCTAGTAGAAACCTTAGGGGCAGCACGTAGGTAGAGTTTTGTCAAAGCTGGGTAAATTTGTATGCGATCTTTTCTACACTATTATCTGTCATTGTTTTTATTTTCGCGTTAATTTTTATTATAATTAGCATCACCCTATTCACCCCCTAGGGTGAAAACGATCCTACAAGTGGTATCAGAGCGAGGTTAATAGCAAGGATGTCTAACCCTAGGTGAAAATTTAGCGAGTCAGTCCAGTATTATTCCTCCTATTTTTAATGGAACTGATTTTTTAAATTGAAAATTAAAAATGGAATTTTATTTAAAATTTGTTAATTTTGAATGTTGGGATATTATTGAAAATGGATGTCATATAGTAGACAAGAAAAATATTTCGATTAATGCTCTTACTATGCATATACTATATTCCCATTTTAATCAAAGATAATTTTAACTTTATCTCTCATTGTGAAAGTGCACAGGAAATCTAGAATACTTTTGATGCAATATATGATGCAAAAATCAACAACGGTGAGAAATCCTCCACAATCGACTCAGTTGAACAAATGTGCTTGACAGGATTTGCAAAAGACAGCAGTGATGAAGATTCAATAGCCGATATGATAAGTGATCTTTCATTCAATGATTTTGGTCTCTTGTGGCGAAAATTAAATAAAAATAATGAAGCTCTTGAGTTGAAAAATAATAAGTTGAAAAGGAAACAATCTAAACTGCGTTAGAAAAATAATGATTTGGAAAATGAGCTTAAAAATATTAAGAAAAACATAAATTCTAATTGTAAAAGGTGTTTGAATTATGAAAAAGAATTTGCTTGTTTTCATGAAAAAATTCAAAAGTTAGAAAACGAAATTTTAATTCGGGCGAAAAAACAAAACTGAGTTGATTTGTAAAAATAATATTTTGCAAAAAGCGTTGGATAGTTTTAAGAGGTCGAAAAGTTCTAAAAGTGCGATTTTTGAAAAGAAATTAAATGAGGTCAACGAAAATTTCAAAACCCTTAAAAAGGAAAACGTGATTTTGAGCAAATCTGAAATTATTCGATTAAATCACGAGCTTGAAAAGGAGATTGACAAAATCAAGGATTTTGAAAAAATTGAATTTAAAAAACTCCAATCTTTTGAAACCGAGATGTTAGAAATAGAGACTAAAATTAGAAAGCTTAAAAATGAAAATATGGGCTTGAAATTTAATAATTTTAAAAAGAGAGATAGTACCATTAGTTGTTGCCAGAAGCTAATAAATGAAAATAAACTTTTAAAATCCAATGTTAATAAGCTTAAGTTGATTACTAGGAAATTTTTCACTAGAGAATAATCATTTAATATGCTCTTGGAAAATCAACTCTTCGCGAATAAAAGGAAAGGATTTGGATTTGAAAAAGTGTCAAAATATGAACAAACGACTAATAACACTATCAAGGGGAAAAGTGTGATACCCAAAAGTGTAAAGTGTGGAAATATCGAACATAGCAAGAATAATTGTTGAAATATGTACGACACAAACCCTTTAAATGAATATGGATTCCAAAAAGTACGAATATAAATGGTTTGAAATATAAACAAATTTGGATCCCCAATGGTACAATTGTAGATGCTAACAGTTTGTTATATAGAAAAATTTAGGTACCAAAGATTTTAAAGATAATAATAGTGGTCCTACATCATTAGTTAGACCACGTGCCATCTCCAAAATTTAAACACATAAGTGGGCTAAGGAACAAATTTGATGGAGATAGATTACGAGTTCTTCTACGTTATTGATAAACTAAAATTTAAATGTTCCGTAGCCTATAAAGATTAGATGGTGATCATCGCATTTCGGATATCATGACATCGAAGGAAACTGAAGTATGATCACTTAACTCAATTTTTTTCACATATTCTTAATTATTTTTTCATCAACATTGTTGAAGTATTTCTGCCATATCTTAAACTTCTCAACTTTAATTTTTAAAATTTTTGAAGTTCTGAAAAGCTAACTGATAATGCTACAACTTTTCTTTTTTAATTTTTATTGATTTACTTTGGAATGTCATGAAAAACTGCTTTGAAGAATTTTTTGAATGTGTGTTTGTGCTCAATATAGAGTACTTTACTTATGCTTGATATAAATGGATGTGCTGAAAATTTCAAAAAAATCAATTCAAGTGTTGAGGAGTACACATTTTCTTTATACCACTAAATATCACCCTGAATATTTCAAATACAAGTGGTATCTGATATCATCTCATGTTGAAATCATTTTTGCAATTATTTAATTATTTATATTGAATTTCAACTAGAAGTCATTTTCAAAAAACCCTCTGTAGAAAATTGATTTTCACTTATTTTAATTTTTTGAAATTTGGGTTTTCATCACGTTAAAAAATACTCTAGTTTATTTCGGTAAGAGATGTACTCTCGAAAATATAATCATTGACCAATTGATTCTTTTGGAACTCATCAAAATTATTATAGTGCTTGAAAAGTGATGGATAGTGATTAAATTTTATTTCATAACAAGAGGAAGTATAATTTTATAATTTCATGAAAATTTAAAAAAATTTAAAATATTTTTAGGTTAGTACTTATTCCACGATCAGTTCTATCACTTTTACCCTTCTGTCAATCCATACATCATAATATAGTGTGTAGAATTTGGTATTTCAAAACAAGAAGAATTTTTTTGTAAAATAATTATATCCTAAAGTATTCACCATCATTTAAAAGTTCTCATGGTTATACATGGGTAAATTCCTTGAATTTCTATATATGGGCGTCCATTTTCATTTAAAAGTCCTCGCAGTTATGCATTGATGGGACACATATAAGAAAGGGATGAATATTAAGTATATTCTAATCTCATTTAAAAGTCCTCACGATTATGCATGGTTAGAAAATACTTGACCTTTTAAAAAAAAAAGGGTAACTACTAACCTCATTTAAAAGTCCTAACGGTTATGCATGGTTACGCTTCACACTTTTTTGTATAATATTTGAAAAGAGAACGTGCATAAATTATACCTTTATTGAAAATATCAAACTCTTGCCACTATATAAAATTTTCCATAATCCCACCATTTCTCTAAAGCGGAGTTTGTTTCAAATTGATAAAATATTATGATTTTTGTTTGATTAATTGGAATTTGAAATTAATATTTCCCTTTTGATTTTATTTATATTTTTAATTAAAATTGTAGCTATTTTGATTACTATTATTATTTTTAATGATAACAGAAGGGGAAGAAAGGTTAAGATTTTGATTTTTGAGCAACATTCTTACTAATATTCAAGAGTGTTTTTTATTCAAAGTTATTTTTAATTAATTTTTCAGTTTTAACTATAAACATCTATTTAAGGGGGAGCTTTGTTGCAGGGGGAGCATTCAAATAAGGAGAGCTAATAGTACCCATCAAAACCAAATACATTTAATAGAGTCAAAATCTTGATATATGTTTGTTATCATCAAAAGGGGAAGATTGTAGAATATGCTAGTGTACTAGTGTATGATTTTTGTTTGATGATAATAAACACACGCGCACACACATATTCGTTTAAATGTATTTGTTGTTGTAATATTTTTTTCCACATAATTAAATAAATATTTATTGAATAAAATAAATAATTAAGAATTCATATTTAAACAAATATCTTATTCGAAAAAATATTTTATTACAAATTTGAATAGTACAATTGTGAGCGCTCACTACATTTATACATTTTCAATTACAATACAATTTCAATTACAACATATTTTTCAATTTACAATGCCATCTCACTACATGTTCACTCAACACTCATATTTGATCTTCAACTTTGTTCTAGCCTGAATCCAACATCTGAGCTATCTGCAAAATAAACATTGGCGCAGTAAAATTAAAAAAGAAATATTTTACAGTGTATAATGCCTCAGTTATTTAGGTTGTTTGTCATCATTTTCTTTTAATTCTTCATACACGAACAACTTGTGACATGCACAGTGTATCACTGTACATGCCACAAGGCCATGCAGACCAATATACACTTGCATGTTGAACTATAGGGACAGGCGGGCACAAGGTAAGCCAAGGCTGGATTCAACACAAATGCAAAGAAACAAATGAAAACAGTTCAGAATACAAGTGAACACATGAATCATTTCAAGTATGACTCAAAGCATTGCAAGGAACCAAACTTCGAACAATATAAAACTAAAGTGAACCATTTGAGTTCAAGTAATACAAAGCAATCAAACATGTTCAGGCGTGCAACCAGAAATACGCAAGATTGAAGTGAACACGTATGAACTCAAATTAGTAACAAATGCACAAGACAAGTGTGTCAACACAACCAAACTTAGAGTGAAGCCAGTGGAACAAAATCAATGTAGTTCAGAGGCCAGAACACACACCAGCCTTACAACATACAACATGACAAAGTGGTAAACCAACAAGTGATCCCAGATTAGACATGCATAAACAAAGTTTCAAAGCTTCAAAAATTCTCATATGAACATATACACCACAAATACAAGACTAGATTCATAAGCATGTGTGAACACAAAGGGAACCACAGACCAGACCCAATAGACCAGGTTTGTTCGACTCAATACATTTAGACACAAGTATTAACCAAACCACATTTCAACAAGACCATGATAACAAAGCAACCATACCTCACATATATATTTCAGAGAATACAAAAGCACCAGAAGAGAACATATGATATGCAGACTAGGTACAAGGCAATATCAAAGCAATCAGACTCCAACAAGGAAAGTGACATATGTATGCACATATGCATATAAGTACGTACACATATATTAGGTCAGAGGCATCAACAACCAGAGTGCAGGCTCAAAGCAACCAGACTTGTTCATATGAAGACCACACTCCAACATATTGAACCAAACCAACTTGAAAACACAAACCAGGACATGCTAACATGAAATCACAAACCAGACCATGCTAACAAGACCCATGAGCTCAATTCAAAGCAATGCAAGGCCACCACATAATGTAACCATATAAAGAAACCAAATTACAAGAACTACTCCAGAGACAACATGAAGTACATACACATGTATACATATATGCATATATATGTACACACATATATCAGTTCAATGAACCAGTCAACAAAGGCCAAATGAAGGAACACAATGATCGAGTTATAGAAAAATCAAGGCAGTGTTCAAAAATCATAAATAAAAGTGAAGCAAGACAATATAACAGTGAACATCGGTCAATAAATAAAGAAAGTCAAGCCGTAGAAGATTATCAGATGCAATATAAAAGCACACGAATCCAATAAGTCAGGAGTTAAACAAGTCGAGTCAAGTTATCTCAAAGTCAGAAAATTCAAACACCAAAGTCGTAGGAACCGACTCAAAGAAAATTCAAAATATATAGTAACATAAACAAGTCAAGAATTCATCACATCGTTCAAGCAAAATCGAACGACAAAGCAAATAAAGTGAAGAATTCAAAGAAAATTATATGAACATAAATATAGGAGTTTTAATCCATATATAAACCAATCTTATCATCAGCATAGAAGCATTCGAGTTCGGGCAAAACCAGAGAGCAAGCATCAATCCAGAACTCGAATCGAGTTCGAGCCCAAGTAAATAAATAGACCATAAAGTCGAGCATAAGAAAAATCAAAAGGGGAAAAAATATCATACCAATTCTATTCCAAGTCTAACTCGACCTTGAAGTAGGCATAAGCAAATTGAAGCAAGCGAGAACAAAAGACAATCAATTTAAACTCCAAGCAGCGGCTTCAAGGAAATCAATGGAACCTTAATTTTGAAAGAGGAACACAGCGAATCGGTTGAAGTGAAGTAACGAAATAAAATAAAGGGAAGATAGTTTTTCTCTAATTATTTTTGGGCCGATCTTTAATATTATATTGGGCTTTAATTTTTTTTAAACAAAATAGGGTTTTGTTTAGTTTGTTTTATTTATTTTGTAATTTTCCTTTTTAAAATTGTGTAACTCTCTAGTCATATGACTAGGTTACGAACTGCGGTGGTGTAGTTCGAGAATTCGCAACTCATTGGCTGACTTGTGGTGGGGTTTTGAGCTAGATTTAGGTTAGTCATTAGCGGATGTTGCAAGTTTACATGTGTAACTGTTTGACAACTTAATTTCTAGTAGAAACCTTGGGGGAAACATGTAGGCAGGTGTTATCCCGCTTTTTGGCAAAGCCGTGATACCAAGAGATTGGCCAAAAACAAAGGACAGTTCGTCTCAGAGATTGGTTGCACTTCTCTTCGCTATGGATATCGATGAATTTTGTCCGAGTCCAGATTGATCTACAATTGATAGGACATGACCAGAAAGATCGTAGAAGTCCGCGTTTCAAATTTCAAGTCAGTCCGAGGTCGTATGCTCAAGTTATGATGGATTCAAGTTGAGAGAAATTAACCTTGCTCGGTTCGAATCCATCACCTCGAATCCATCCGGAACCTTCCCTAGTTCGAACCCAAGAAGCTTAGCCGTGCTTCGAATCCATCCTCCCGGAGCCTTACCTCGAATCCATGCATTACTTCGAATCCATGAACTAAACCTCGCTTCGACTCCATTGAGCAAGCCTTAGTTCGACTCCATCCAAGTCACCTTACTTCGAATCCATCAAGAGAATCTCAAGGTCGAATCCATGAGGTAAGAAACTCCTTCGAATCCATCTGGTTGCAGTGCATCGAATCCATCCTGAGACTTCACTTCGATTCCATCTCACGGCGTGCCTCGAAACCATCCAGTAGGAAAGCCACGAAGACCATGGATTCGAAGCATGTATGTCTTCGAACCCTATGGATTCGAACCATATGGATTCGAACCATATGGATTCGAACGAATCCATAGGACCGAGTCGAAGCAAACAGGGTACACGAGGACGCAATCTTGAATCGATCATATCTCTCAATCCTATGATCCAAATGCCATGAAATTTTCACAGAAGCTTGCATACATGTTGAGGAATGGCCACGCCAAGTTTCATCCCGATTGGACACTTTTTTTGATCGATTCGAACCAAGGGTCGAATCGATCCAAAAGCGGGCCCGGATCTCCAGAATTCAGCTATGTGGGCCCCCTGCACGTGTCAGAAGTGGTCTTCCCGAATTTTAGGAGAAATATCAGCCTCCAGCACCTATAAATAGAGCCCCTGGTCATTCAGAAAGGGGATCGGAGAATTTCTAGAGAAAAAGCACGCCCGGACGCCGCTAGAATCACTTCAGAGCACCGCCGCTAGCTTTGACTTCGAATTTTTGCTTAAGAACTGCTGTACTTAGCCATATAAAAGTTGTATTCTCCGAATATCGAGCAATAAAATAACAAAGCTTCATAGTGGACGTAGGCACATCGCCGAACCACTCTAAATTATTGTCTTCTATGCAATCTACTTTCTGTTGCTTGGAGTTTTTGTTAGATAATCCTCATTTTAATTTGCATTCTTCATTTATTATCTCTTCAAAAACTTTCGAAGAGTGTTGTGCCCAATTTTGACACAAACACTTTGGTGCTTTCACTGAGAAAAAACCCAGTTTTTTCTCCTGCTCCTTGGATCTATCTTCGATACCGGATTGCATAAATCTAAGAGGGAGATCCAGATTTCATATTCAAACTCCTTCCATTCTACTCAGATTTGTCAAAAGTCTAGGAAAGAATTCAACGTTTCAAAATGGTGAGTACAAGAACCACTTCCAACATTGGTGATCAGGAAGGCCGGGATAGGCAAAACCCCACACAACTACAATCCACTAACCAAGATGCTGTTGGGCATACGGATCAGTCAGGTCCGGTTACGAGGCAAGAGTTCCAAGCACTACTTCAAGAATTAACCCAGAGCAGACAACAGCTAACTGAGCAATTGCGCGCTAATGCTGAGTTGACCAATCAACTAAATCACCAAAAACGAAGAAAATCCAGAAGGGATCAAGCTCCTCGTTCTTCCACCGAAAGCTCCGCTTCCTCAGATTACAATACCCGATCTATCCGTCCTAGGCTAGACGGAAATCATACGCAAGCCGCTGACTGTCAACAGGCAGTAACCGTTGGGCAGATAAGGGTTGGCCCTTCCACCAGCTTCAATACCGGACCCTCCTCCCGAGGAGGCACTATTCCTCAGTACACTGCAGATGGTCGAGCTGCTACAACCGCTGCAGTTGACATAGGGGTTGATGCTCGAGATCACTCCAATCAAAATTATCATCAGCAGGGACAGGCTCCAGAGCCATATATCCCAGAAGATATCGAGCCAAGGAGGCGAGATGAGGATCGTCGACAGCGTCCGATCCCACCTCGCACTATGGAACCCGACCATACTTTGGCTCACCACCCACAGAATTTTCCAATACCAGGCTTCTCAGCCATGGTGCGGCAAATGATTCGCGAGAGTCAAGGCCTAACGAATGACGACTGGGGAATCTCCCGGAGTCATACCCAATTTACTGATGACATATTATATGCTGAACCTCCTCGCCGATTCAGAATGCCAACCCTTCCTATGTATGAAGGAAATTCCGACCCAAATCAACATGTTCTGAAATATGAATGGTCAATGACTGCTGCAAGAGCTGATGACGTAGTAAAGTGCCGCAGTTTTCCTATTTCCTTAGGGGGAATTGCGACAATGTGGTTCACCCGATTACCACCCCGATCTATTTCTTCATTTGACCAGTTAGCTACTAAATTTGTTGAACAATTTCGCATGCATATTGCCCGACCTAAAGATGTTAATACCCTATCAAGTGTTACTCAAGCTCCCGGAGAAACACTTAGACGATATTTGGAGAGATTCAATGCTGCATGCGCAGAGATTACCAACCCTAATGATAATTCCATTCTAATGGCCCTGACAAAAGGAATCGACCCTGATTCCAAATTTGGAAATTGGCTAGCCGGGAAACCTCCCGCATCGTTGGACCGTTTCTATTCCAAAGCTGCTCAATTCTTGAGGCGAGAGGATGCGAAACAGTCTAGGAAGCAGGACGATGCAAGGCCCAGCAGTGAAGGGATTCAGAGTAATGTTGCGATTAAACAGTCCGGAGAAAATTCGGGAAAAGTCGAATTGAATATTCAAAATAAACAGGCCCAGCAATCAAGAAATGGTGATAACCGAAGCAAGAAGCAGAATCAAAGTCGTGGTCCGAGGCGTAGGGCCGCAATGTTTGACAATTATACACCGCTTAACACGTCGCTGGAAAATGTATACTTACAGACTTGTAATACTATGCAATACAAGAAGCCTGCTCCGAAGCCTTCATCGGAGAAGCAAATTCAGACAGGGAAGTTCTGTAGGTTTCATGAAAGTTATGGGCATAATACCAATGAGTGTAGACATTTGCAAGACCTCATTGAAAAGTTGATTAGAGAAAGAAAGTTGGACCAGTTTGTTCGGACACCGCAGTCTGGTGGAGCGGGTCCATCTAATCAAAATCGAACACAGAATCAGGAAAGAAACGGTGAACCTGCTCGCACAGGCGGAAGGTTGGTTATCAATACGATAAGCGGTGGTCCTCATCCAGCTGATAGAAGTTGGAGAGAAATGGAGTCAAATGCTAGATCAATCAGGCATGTAGACTTTGAATGTTGCAGCAATTCGGAAGACGGAACACCGGCTAAGCAACAAAAGACAATGACTGATGAAATAGTGTTTAAAAATCGAGATGCTGATAAAGTCGAAGCTCCCATAATTGACCCATTGGTTATATCCGCTCAAGTTGGTCCTGCTTGGATGAAGAGGATCCTGGTAGACAGCGGAAGTTCTGTAAATATCTTATTTAAAAGAGCATATGATTTAATGAAAATGGAAGCTAAGGACTTAAAGCCTTGTCAATCACGCGTCCACAGCTTCAATGGGAGTGCAACAATACCAACTGGAATAGTCGAATTGCCAGTAGAGTTGGGAGCGGGAGAATGCCGAAGAGTTCGGATATTGCAATTTGTTGTCTTAGATATTCCTTCCCCATACAATGCCTTTTTGGGCCGACCGGCCCTTGCCGAATTTAGGGCTGCTATCGCCCCATGGTGTTTAACTCTGAAGTTCCCTACTGACCACGGAATAGGAGTTGTACAAGGAGATCAGGCTGCTGGAAGAGCCTGTTATGTTGCTGAGCTGCGAGAGGCGTAGCGGAAAGAGAAAGGAAAAGGCGTAGAGGAATCTCTCTGCGCCCGTTTAACTGACGATTGACAACTAGCGCCTGGGCTCCAGCCTGGGCACCACAACCAATTCCAAAAGGATCTTGATCCGAGGGATAATGATAATAAAGAAAAATCTACAGAAAGTCAGGCTTCTCCGGCCGAGCTGACCATTGATGTCCCGATTGGTGATGATCACGACGACTCGAGAATATTGAAGATTGGGTCTCAACTTGACCGAAAGACACAACAGGAATTGGTTGATTTTCTCCGGGCGAATCTTGACGTGTTTGCCTGGACACACTCTGATATGTGCGGAATCTCGCCTGACATTGCGAGCCACACCTTGAACATTGACCCGCGATATATCCCGGTCAAGCAGAAAAGGCGTAGTATGGATCCAGAGAGATCTGCTGCCCTGAAAGAAGAGGTCGATAAGTTGAAATCAAATGGGTTCATTAGAGACGCTTTATACCCAGAATGGGTGTCCAATCCCGTATTTGTTCGAAAACCGAATGGAAAATGGAGAACGTGTATCGATTACTCTGACCTAAATAAAGCCTGCCCGAAAGACAGCTTTCCACTCCCCCGGATCGATCAACTGGTAGATTCAACCGCTGGACATGAATTGCTATCTTTCATGGATGCTTACTCAGGTTACAACCAGATACCCATGCATGTACCAGATCAAGAACACACAAGCTTCGTAACCAACTTGGGGTTGTACTGCTACAAAGTCATGCCTTTTGGATTAAAGAATGCTGGCGCGACCTATCAACGCTTAGTCAACCGAATGTTTGCCAATCAGATTGGAAAGACTATGGAGGTATATGTAGATGACATGTTGGTGAAGTCACGATACTCTGGTGATCATGTCAGGGACCTGGAATCAATGTTCGACATCCTCCGGAAATACGGAATGAAGCTTAATCCACTCAAGTGTCACTTCGGAGTCGCATCCGGAAAATTTCTTGGGTTCATTGTCAATGCCCGAGGAATAGAGGCCAACCCCGAAAAGATTTGGGCAATCAGAAATCTACAAACTCCGAAAACCATAAAGCAAGTTCAGAGTCTTAACGGAAAAGTGGCAGCGCTGAGCAGGTTTATCTCAAAATCGACCGACAAATGCCTCCCATTTTTCGATTTAATTCGAAAGGGAAAACGAAACTTCGAATGGAACACGGACTGCGAGGGCGCATTTCAATCACTAATCCAGCATCTTTCCGTACCACCAATCCTCTCAAAGCCTGTAGATCATGAACAGTTATATCTTTACCTGGCAGTATCAGAGAATGCGATCAGTGCTGCATTGATTCGGGAGGAAGACCGAGTGCAAAAGCCGGTCTACTACGTGAGTAAACGATTAACTGGAGCCGAGAGAAATTATCCAAAGCTTGAAAAATTGGCATATTGCCTAGTCATTGCCTCGAGGAAGCTCCGGCCATATTTCTAGGCTCATCCTATTACTGTGTACACCGATCAGCCGTTACGACAGGTCCTTACGCGGCCTGAGACGTCTGGTAGGTTACCGAAGTGGAACATCGAACTGAGTCAATTCAACATCACTTATACTCCAAGGAAAGCCATTCACGGCCAAGTCCTAGCAGATTTTATAGCCGAATTCACTATTCCTGAAGACTTGCCCGAAACCAGTATATCTCCCGAATACATCTGGAAGATGTACACCGATGGTGCGTCAAATGATCGGTGTTCAGGAGCTGGGATAGTGCTTGAGACCCCTGAAGGACGATCCATATGTTATGCTTTGAAATTCGAGTTCCGCGCAACCAACAATGAAGCCGAGTACGAAGCTCTACTTACCGGACTAAAACTTGCCCGTGATCTGAAAATCATCGCTGTAGAGATCTATTGTGACTCCCAATTGATAGTGTGTCAAGTCCGAGGTGAATACCAAGCCAAAGATCGAAGACTGGCCGCTTATCTAATTCAAGTTCTAGAGATACTTAATCAATTCGATTACTATGCCATTTTCTACATACCCCGAGAGCACAATCAGAAAGCTGATTCATTGGCAAAGTTAGCAAGCACGGGTGAGGCTCAACAGTTGGGGGTTGTTCCGATTGAAACCCTATCATCTCCGAGTATTGATCGAAGGGAGACTGATTTCGCATTTGAAGCAACCTCCACCAAGGAATCGTGGATGACTCCTTATCAAGATTATATCGAACGTGGTGTATTGCCCGAGCGGCGAAGCGAGAAAAGACAAGTTCTGCGAAAGGCTTCACGATTTGTGATTCAGAATGGAGTCATGTATCGGAGAGGATACTCTGTTCCTCTCCTCCAGTGTATCGCACACGATGAAATCAAACGAGTGTTACACGATGTACACGAAGGAGAATGTGGTGATCACACTGGGGGGCAAGCATTAGCAAAGAAGATACTTCGATATGGGTATTATTGGCCTACCGTTAATCGCGATGCTGCAGATTACGCTAGAAAATGTGACAAATGCCAGAAACATGCTCGAATTTCAAAAGCCCCGCCTACTGAGATAACCCAAATGGTCAGTCCTTGGCCATTTGCGGTGTGGGGAATGGATATCATCGGCACATTGCCTCTGGACAAAGGTGGCGCGAAGTACGCCATCGTCGCGGTTGATTATTTCACCAAATGGGCTGAAGCTGAACCCCTTGCGACAATCACAACAAAGAAAGTAATCAACTTTGTAGTGCGTAACATCATCTGCCGTTTCGGTCTCCCACATACTATCATTACCGATAACGGAACTCAATTTGACAGTGCTGAATTCAAAAATTTCTGCCAACGATTTCACATCCAGAAGAAATTCTCAGCAGTGGCACACCCACAAGCAAATGGTCAGGTTGAAGCAGTTAATAAAGTTATCAAGTCCATCCTAAAGAAGCGACTGGAAAAAGCTGGGGGCAAATGGGTTGACGAACTCCCTATGGCATTATGGGCCTATCGAACAACCCATAAAACTGCAACCGGTCATACCCCGTTTTCCTTATCATATGGTTCTGAAGCCGTTATTCCGGTCGAAATGGAAGTGCATTCCCATCGTGTAACATATTACGATCCGAAAACAAACGCCATATTACTTGCTGAATCTTTGGATTTACTCGATGAGAAGCGCGAAGAGGCTGATTTGAGGGCAGCCGCATATCGTAATCAAGTCGCCAGACTGTACAACGCCAAGGTCCGTCCGCGAACCTTCGAACTCGGCGATCTCGTACTCAAAAGAGTTTATCCGGTCCCTTCACACATGAAGCCAAATTGGGAAGGACCATATGTGATTTCACAAAAGCTCGGAGATGGCACGTTCAAATTATCAACAGTTGACGGTTTTACCTTGCCGAGAGCTTGGAATAGCGAAAGTCTTCGTCGCTACTACATATGAGAAATTTTACCTATTTGCTTTCTGCCAATTTACTTCTTTGCATTTTATTCTAGTATTTTGAGACTTAAATTTGTAATAAGGCAACTGACTTTGCCGTATTCTTTCGTTTCAGCAATAAAATGCCATCTCTTCGAGCCAGAGCTGTGATTTACTGAATATGACGCACTATATTACAATGCACGAAGGGCTAAGTCCCATCACGAGAAGGGACTTATTCAAGTAGGGAGTGATTGTGATGCGACCAGTCACTCACTAAGTGAAACCCGAGCTCGGGGACAGAACACTACATCAACATTCACGGGGATTGACACACGACGATCCCCCTGTCACGACCCGATTTCCACTCCCGGAAAATCGCGTCATGAATTAAGAAAGAAAGGGATAGAAGAAGAAAAGAAAGAAGAGAAGAAAGAAACAACACAAGAATCTCAACAGCGGAAACGAATAAATTATATTTATAACAAAATATTACATAGTATACATCAAATATCAGAGTTACACAGACATATACAACACATACTAGACAGTTATAGACACCTGTCTAGTTATACAACTCAAATCAAACACAACACTCAGAGATACCAAACACAGCGGAATTATATAACTATACGCAGAAGCCTCCTGCTCCATATGCTCCTCCACAAATCGTCAAAGCAATCCTGAATCCTAACCTGAATTCCCTTGGCTACTCATAAAAATTTGAGTACCCAAGAGTTAAAGAAAAACAGAAATAACTCCGGGTCAGACATGGGTCTGGTGTGAGTAACAGGTTAAAGTTGCTTAACTTTAAAAAACCTTTGAAAGAAAAGGTATCACGTAAGACTTCCCACACATAAACATGGAAAAGTTTTTACCTTACGCTAACCAAAACATTTGATAGGAAATCTGATGATATTATAATAGTGTCTAGGGTTTTCAAGTAAATAAGAAATAGCCGAAATTGTTACATCTATTAAATTCCAGCTACTAGCCACAAAAGTGGGTAATACAATCAAAACCGTTGGCACTTATTGGATTATGGATTCCATACAATGGCAGGGCTACTGGGGTACCGCCCGTCACAGTACGTGGCCTAGATCACCGTACCGAGGATTACTCCCTTCATCCCCTGCAACACAAAGCCGGACCCGTTCCTTACTGAACAGTTCCAAATAAGACAACCCCGACGGTTGTCATGATCAACCGTCCCACACAGCCGAAATATAAAGGGACCTCTAGACAGGGGTAAATCTTACTCTCAAGTGGGGGCTACCCACGAAGCTTTGCTGCACCTCCCCTGTTTTAGCCATTCCCGGTTGATGAGGCTTGAGGTTACGATTACCTTTATAGGACACAACACTTAGAATGCTCATCGTCCACCTGACGATGTTCTGAAAGCATTCAATCCATACAAGTTCGTTCCGGGTTCGAACGAAACCGAAGGCATTATCTCGTTACACTCGTATTGGAATCACCCTCAGAGTTAACGACAATAACCCTTGCACTCTGATTCACCATCTCGAATCTATAAGATCTATTCCGTCAAACTCATTACGGAATCACCCACAGAGTTATACTGACGTATAGCCCTTACACCTCGAGTCTTCACTCGCTCCACTTAGATTCACGACCTAACGTTAATTGGAATCGATGTGGTTTTCGGAATTCCAAATATGGAAACCCGATCCCGGTCTCATCGAAATCCAAAGCGTGTCTTATTAAGGCCAAGTTGTTTTAAGTTTAAAACAATTCAATTCATTATCTAAATATATACAGATAGATAATTCACAACACCACAGATAATCAATCTTATCATTATCAATAGATAATCATATCATAATCAGATAATCTATATTATCATCCAGAAGCAACCAATGCATCCATATCACATCCACTACTCATCTCATAATTGAGATTACAAACCAAACCAGTCAACTAATACCAATCATCAAACATAAGCAAATGATCAAATGATCACACCTCTAAAATTAATTTAAAATGAATTAAATTAATTACTCAATCTCTAATTAATTTAAAATGAATTAAATTAATTACTTCATCATAAAGATTCTGCTTAACTTAATCATCTATTGATTTCAAATCAATTTATAAATAATCATTCAATTAATCATTACTGATTAACTATCTCTAATTACAATAAGTAATTAGCTTATAAGTTGATTACACAAGTTAATTACTTAATTAATTACATTAGTAATTAATCTAAAACCAATCCCTACATATATATTAATCACCCTTGATTAATAATCAATCTGTAATTAACTACATTAATTACTCAACCCAATAATTAATTATTCTTAATTAATTATCTAAATCAATCCCCTTGATAAATTTCAAAGTAATTTAAATCCAAATTACTTCTATAACAAATATCTTTAATTACATCCTGTAATTATAAATTAATTACTTCCTTAAGTAATTACAAATTCATAAATTACATAAAGGAATTGTCAACAATCCATAAATGTTTAAATCAATTAAACTTAATTAATTAATCTAAACAAATCACATTAACCTTAATTAATTACATTAAGTAATAATTCACTAATTACTTTCATTAAGTAATTAAACCTAAACAATTAATTATTAATTTATTAATTAATCTAATTAATTATCAAAAATTAATCACATTAATTAACTGTTAATGACTTCATTAATCATTTCTTAATTACTTAATTAAGAATTACTTAAATAAATCATCTTTAGTTATTTAGTAATTAATATTTAATTACTATTTAATTAATCTCTAATTATTAATTAACTAAGTGTTAATTAAAATCTTAAATAATCATTAATTACTTGATTAAATAAATCTTAATCATAAATTAAAATTTAGTTAACTATCCTTAATTATAGATTAATTAACCTTAATTAATTAATCTCAAATCAAATTAAAAAATCATTAATTATTTAATTAAACATTCCATATTATTAATTAATTAATTAATTAATGTTCATCTTAATTTCCTTAATGATTAAATAAATCCATCATTAAACTTGATTTATCTTTTAGATAAATATTACTTATTAAATTATGCATTTAAAAACAAAAATGTTTAAATTTCACATTAAATTCAATTTAACATTTCTTTTAAACTTTAGACTCTAATTTGTTTAAAATAAGATTTTAAACAATACAAATCTTATATGTTTACAAGAAACATATACTTAATTAATAAGTTGAAAAGGATTTAAATTTCAATTCAAATCAATTTAAAAACATCTTTAAATTTCAAAATTTGAAATATAACTTCCCAACTTATTTTAGTTTCAACTCTTTAAACTCTTTCTATATTTTACACCTTCAATTCAAATGCAAATCATTTGAAAGCAATTTAAATTTAAATCTTTACTTTAAAACTGAAGTTTAAAAATAGATTTTTAAAAAAAAAATCAGATTTGAATTCATTTGAATTCCTAATTTAAATACTTAACCTCTTACTTCAAATGCAAAACAATAATGCATTTTATACTTGAAGGTTTAAAATCAAATTTAAATTTAAAAACATAAATTTTTTTTCAAATATCTGACAAATTAAATTTGAATTCATATTCAAATTCCAAACTTACACTCAGTTTAAATCCTACACCTGCAAATTTTAAACTTTATCTTAATACTTAAAACAGAAAACAGTTTTCTGTTTACTTTAAAACTTAAACTTTGAAATTTTGCAGAATTTTAAATTATTTTTAAAGAAACAGAATTCAAACTATTTGAATTCATAATTAACTTCAGGTTCTTAAGGCCTAAGTCCAAATTAAGTTTACAGTTTAAAACTTTCACTTTCAATTTAAAAACTGCAACCAGTTTTTTTTTTCTGTTCTTTTATATTTTTTTCTTATTTTAAACCCATTTAAAATTTCTGCATTTAAATTATTACAAAATAAGAATTCAAACAATTTGAATTCATTTTCAGACTCTAGTTAGAATTCTAAGTTCAAAGTTTCAAATTAAATTTAAACTTCATTTTTAAAATTTCTAAAACAGAACAGAACAGTTCTGTTGTATAAAAGCCTGAAAACAAAAATACACTGAACACCCTATTGACCTCGAGACAAAACCCTTGTTACTTCGAGTTTCCCTTCCAAAAATCTCGAGACCAACCCGAGTCAATTATCTCTACAACCCAACAAACATTCAAAACCTGAAACAGACCAATACCCAGTCTTCCCCCAACCTGTCAACGGCGACCCTGCGCGCCTCCGACCACCATTTCCACCTAAACTTCGGCAAAAGCTTCATCAACACACCACCTACCAATTCCCAAAACAGCTTCTAACTCGATGCACTGAGGAGTACACAATCGACCACAAAACAGTATCCCAAATAAACTAGGGTTCCTCAACTAAAATCCCAAATTAAAGTCTCAAACTTGAATTGCAAACCCATTCAATAATTTTCTTATGATTTATGATGGATAAACCATCACCAGAAACAATTTCAACCAAGCTAAAACCATGTATCAACTGTACTAAGCAAATATGTAAAATACAGTACTTTCAAAACTGCATTTCCAACTCTTTTCTAAAAATTTATATTTTGAACTTAAAAATCATGTTTAGTATAGGGTTTCACTTTACATTACTTATTTATCAAATTCTCATACTTGAATTCTTGCTAATTTTAATGTTTGCTCAACTGTTTATAATCCAAAGATAATAATTTACAGCAACTTTGAAAATTAAATAAAAATATCATTGTACAGAAAACTGCATGCACACATATATATTCATAAATAAAAATAGTCACTGCAAATTTCATAAATTATATCCATTTCAGATTAAAGCATGCAATCAACCTACTTAAATTTTTGAAAAGAGGAGTTACTCACCTGTTATTTGAAAATTGCAGAGCACAATTCAACTTGCAGAGCCCAGATTGAAAATTATGAAATGCAGGCACTTTGAATGCTTTAAAATTGAAATGCAGGCTCCTTTGTTTCAGATGCTTTTAAAATCTTGAATGTTGCTTTTTAAAACATGCAGGCTTCTTGATTTGACATGCATGTTCCAGGGTTTGAAGATGAATGCATGCTGGCCTTCTAACTTGATGAAGATTGAAATGCAGGTTTTCTTCATCCATAATGATGCAGATTTGTAGAAATTGCATGCAGGTCTTCAATCTTGAAATTGCAGAGCTTTTTGAAAATGAATGCAGATTTGAATTTTGAAAGAGGAGTTGCATGCACATTTAACAGGTTTGATTGTTTGATGCAGGTAGTAGTTTGGGATATGCAGACTTGAATATTTTGGGAAAGAGGAGTTTTGAATGTAAAGTTTTACAGTTTTAAGATATGCAGTTTTGGATTTTGGTGAAAAAGAGTTGAATGCAATGTATATGCAAACTTGAATATGGTTTGAGAATGAAGATTTTGGGTTTTCTTGATTAAGGAATGAGAAAAAAATAATGTAAATGAATGAAGACACAAATGATTTGAATGTATTTTCAGAAAATGAAATAAAAAAAAGAAAATAGAATTGACACATGTCATTTTAAATAGATGATAAGATTACATTTGTTAGCTTTAAGTCTTAATATATGTACACTTGTCTTCATAAAACATGTTTAATTAAAGTAAATAAGCATTAAGCCTAGTTAATGAATTCTTATGCAAAATTATGTATTAAATAATTCTAAAGAAATAAGCAAGTATTATTACAATATACAAGTAGTTCATTTGAAAAGATACTTTTAAAACAAATTTATAAAAGAGCTTGTAACATAATTTAATATACAACTTGAATTAAAAATGAATTTTAAACTAATTAAAACATTTATCTCATATTTAAAAACATATAATATTTAATTAAATATTTTTGAAAAGCTCAAATTAATAATAAATCACCATTTCTATTTTTAGAACATATTAAAAAGATGCTATACTAATTTAACTAAAACAACTTGTCTATTTAAAATATATACAAATACATATACATTATTAAATAGAAAACAATTTATTAACTCTTTAAAAATAATTTCACAAATTAAATATTTAAATAAAGAAGATAATTTAAATCAAATCAAATTTATTAATCAAAATTATTAATTCAATATAAATTTAAACCCAGATTATTAAATTTATATTGTCCAAAATTCCGGGATGTTACACCCCCCGCCAACTCCAAATTCCCAGAGAGTGAATTGGAGTATAAACTTCAACTCTCGGTTCCCGGAGCGCGAGTTGAAGTATAAACATAAAACAATTCGTTCCCAGAGTGCGAACGGACTCCAACTTCCCGGAGCGCGAGTTGGAGTATAAACATAAAACAATTCGTTCCCAGAGTGCGAACGGACTCCAACTTCCCGGAGCGTGAATTGGAGTATAAACATAAAACAATTCGTTCCCAGAGTGCGAACGGACTCCAACTTCCCGAAGCGCGAATTGGAGTATTAACATTAAAACAATTCGTTCCCAGAGTGCGAACGGACTCCAACTTCCCAGAGTGTGAATTGGAGTGTAAACATCAAATCCCTCATTCGCAGAGTGTGAACGAATCCCCAAAAAGCCCAAACAGGTTCCCGGAGCGCGAACCGGAGCATTCGTGCTAACTCCAAGTTCCCAAAGCATGAATTGGAGTATAAATATAAATTACAGGTTCCCGGAGCGCGAACCGGAGGATTCACACTAACTCCAGATTCCCAGAGCGTGGAGTGGAGTGTAAACGTCAATTCCAGGTTCCCATAGTGCGAACCATATTGCAAAACGTCGATAACTCTCAAATTCCCATAGTGCGAACCAAGTTATCGATTAAAAATTATCCTAAGTCCCCAGAATGTGGAAACGTGCTTAAGGTTTGCATAAAACGCACTCAACCACCAAAACACAAATGTTACTCCCCGAGACTAGGGGGCAAAAAAAAAAAGCTAAGTGTTAATCGCTAACCAAAGTGATGTAACGTCCGAAGTTCGGTTATTCATCGATCATAACTCGCGACCAAGATTCTCAAACTCGGCAAATAAGAACAAACTCTACTTGACGGTGAAAACACCACAAGTACACCAAACTGTTAACTGCAGATTATGTTAAGTCCCCGAAGTGCGGACATGTATACAAGGCTTATAGCATGTGCGGGCACAAGCTAATCAATGCAATACTTAAGCAAATAAGGAAAGAGCTATTTTCTATTTTATTAACAAACGAAAAAAGAGTTTGATTACATGATAAAACCAAAAACAACTCATAAAGTGGATGCCGGATCCACACTCATACACGGCCAACAAAAAGAGAAGTAAAAAGAAATTCTGCTTCGCAACTGCATGACAAAACAAGAAGTTCAGTCCTTCTTCTTCCGATGTCTCTTCTTTGGGGTTGAGCCACTAGACCCGCTACCCGGCTTCTTACGAGATTTCTTGTCCTTCTTTGGAGCGTCCTCAGGGTCTGGCATGATATCTACATCTTCCTCAGAACTAGAAGGGACAGAGATCCTTTTTAGAGGGCGAACCGAAGGCGGAGGAGCCGTAGCGGGTGGCGAAGCTTCAACACTAGAAGTTATAACAGTGCTGGTGAGAGAAGTAATGATTGAAGAAGTTAAGCTTGGTGGAGCGACATCGCCTCCAGAACCACCAACTGCCGTAGCCATTTCGGCACTTATCTCAGCAAGAATTTCCTCTTCCCGGATTGATCGATCAGCGCTGGAAACAGGGACGGTCGGTATAAATGAGCTAAAAGAAGAGGTAACACCACCCATTGTAAAGGAAGGGTCAGGGAAAGGTTCACAAGGTTGTTTGAGAAGCCCCTCGATCATCGGAACATCAAACGACATCGAGCTCCCTCCTCCCATCTCGCTGGTAAAAACAGTGGTCGTGATGGCCTCAGTAACAACGGCTCCTAGCGTTGGCTGCGAAACTTGTGGAATTGGAAGTGCTGGCGCATCGCTTTCAGTCACTGATTAAAACACAAGAGAAATGGTCAAAAGATCGACTACAAGTTCAAAATTCCAGAAACACTTAAAGCAACATTTATAATACCTTCTTTGCTGCGGCTCGTTGATAGAACAGGTTCAGAAGCGGTAGATGTACCGAGAGACAATTCCGGTCGATCCGGATTATAAGCAGGGATAACTTGTGGACCAGCTGTAGTAACGACTCCAGATGGGGTTGGGGCATCAACTGGAACATTCTCACTGTCATGTGCGGCTCCAGAACCTTCACCCGTCTCTACATGATGAAACCCAAGTCTCTCCCTCTCAGCGGAGATCATCGCGTCGTGGAGGAGTTTCCTTTCCTCTTCGTTCAATAAGCGAGATTCAAGTTCAAACTCATCTATGGAACCTTCAGGGAGAGATGCTCTTTTATTCGCCACCAGTTTTTTCCAAGCACTGAGCAGGAGCGCAGAATAATCTCCGAGCCACGAGAGATTCCTGTGCTCGAGTACATTGGCATTATAAGTGTCGAGAAGATCGTCAAATTCAGCTTCTACTCTGAAAATCTCCGCTTGAACTCTCCCTTCTACCTCTGCTTCCACCGCTCCAACCTTAGCAACCGCTGCGTCTCGCTCGGCTCGAAGAGACACAGCTTGCTCACACGCTTCCTGTGCAGCTGCATTAGCATCATCTTTTTCCTTATTTAAACTGGCGAATTTAGCTTTTAACTCCTCAAGTTCTCTGACCGCCGCATCTCGTTCGGCCTCAACGTTTTTGTATCGATGGCCTAAATCCTCAACTAAAGTACAGTGCGCTTGTTGCATTTTTGCCATCTCAGCCAATGTCTCATCGACCTTCTGTAACGACTCCAGTTCAGCTTTGCGAGAAGACTCCGTTTCAGATTGAAGAACGTCAACGATACGGTTCTTCTGAGCCAAGTCTGCTTCCAAGTTCTCAATAACTTTGGCTCGTTCGAAGGCTACTTTTGAGGCTTTAACAGCTGCCCTGTACCACTCTTTATATTGAGCATAAAAATCCCGAGTATAGCTGAGGGCAGTGTGCACGGCCTCTTCGGGAATTCTCTTAAGGTTGGGTGGAAAGATATAGGCGTCAAAGCATATCTCTGGAAAGTCTTTTTTCAACCGAGCAATTCTAATAGCCCCTTCACCAGACGGTTCAAGGGGTGCTTCCTCTACGGTTACGGTCGTGGCTGTATCGGTCCTTGAGCGATGTGGACCGGGTTTAGAAATTTGCTGAGATGATTGTTGCCGCGAAGTTTCATCTACAGGCACTTGGCCCCTGGACGACGGAGGAGAACGAGAGGGTGAACGATACCTTCAGTCCCTTTCAGAATGTTCCTGGCTGGAGTAGTGTCGGGAATGGTCCCTATCACGGTGCTCCTGCTCATAATACCTCCGCTCACGATCTCGGTCAGAATCCCTACGACGAGACTCATAGTAGGATGAAGAATGGTGTACTCGTCGAAGTTTGTCAAGTGTAGAAGGACGATTCGACATGATGCCTGTAAAAAAGGAACAATTCGATTAAGTCTTAAGAAAAAACACTGCAATGCGTGTGGAAGTCGTGAAGTGTTGTGAAAAGTGAATAAATGCGCAAACCCCCCGACCAACCAGAAGCGTCGATTACACTAACGGGTAAAGAATCGCTTATGTCAAGCGCTCCCCGGAGCTCTTCCAGCCCGGACCCGTGATGGAGAGATACGTAGTCCGGAATGGGAATATCGTCCAACCCGGTGAAAAGGTCTCCAGACTGACAAGGAGAAGCACGGGAAACGGTAACCCCAGGTTGGGAACGGGTTACAACTACAGACTTCCATCTCTTAAGCTTAGGTACAACAGCCTTGCCTTTATGACCCTCTTCTATTCGGGAAAGGTCGGCAGCTATATCAGTATCTGTGGGCGTTCTTTCGTCATCGCTCATTTCTCTTATTACAACGCCAGGTCTTCTTTTTGCCACTTTTTTCTTCTTCCTCGAGGCCGATTTCGCCAAACCTTCAATCACAATACTTTGGCCCATCTCAATCAAACCCAGTGTCCTTAAGTTATCATCGGTCAATAGCAAATCTATGTGCCTTAAGTCATGGGGAACCCTTTGCAAGCTTTGAACGACACCCCTATAATGCCCACCAGCAGGTCTTGAAATGATGGCTGCAAGAGTAGCAGAATATTAATGTAAAGTATTAAGAGTGACCACTCAATAACGAATTATGATGCTTACGTCTGGATAACCATCTCCTGGCAAACCCTGGGGGCAACGAACAAAAAACCACTCGTTCTTGAAATAACTAAGCCTGGTCCAGGCCCAAGTCACGACCTGACAGTTCCTGACCGCCTCCAGAAAAGTGAAAGACGGGCTATCACCTCTACTCTTGAAATTGAAGATGTGCCTGATCTCGTTAGGTCTTGGCGGGCGAAAAAGACAATCCATAAATATGACGAAGACGCTGTTTAGTAGTGCATGCCCGTTGGGATGAAGCTGCGAAGGAGCGATTCCTAAGAACGACAACATCTCTCTGATATATTGGTTAAAAGGAGGAAGAGATCCAGCTGCACAGGCATGGCAGTAAAAGGCAGTATATCCCTCAGGAGGGTTGTGTGGTCTATCGCTGGCAGTGGGTAATAAGACATCGTCCAGAGATATGTTGTGTTTCGAACATAACCGGCCCAACAGAGACTCTGAGATATTGGATTGAACAGAATCAACCGGATCTTCGATAAATATCGCCTCCGGCAATTCATCCGGAGCCGGGTCCACGACTTCAGGAGCAACGTCCGGAATCTCAAGCATTGGAAAGGGTGAGCTTTGTGCTTCTTGTTGTTGAGAACTTGAAGACTCCATAATTAACTAGCTCACCAGAAAGTGGCGTTAAAAACGTAAAAAAAAACCCAAGCATTCCCGCGGTGCAAAGTGTATGGATATGATGTGCAATACAAGTGCTAGAAAAAAATTTAAGCAGACTTTACAAAAATGAAACGAGGTGTCCGAACTACGAAATTTTGGAATTTGAGAATGAAAACGACCGTCATCGTTGACCGTCACTTTCGCGCCACCCAGAAGCTATTGGCCAATTCAAGTAATAAATCAGTTGGATTTTGTTTAAGTCATGGTGCCATCGACGAGCTTCAATGGAGATGTCAAGTTAGATTCGATTATGCAAGGCCGAAGCTCGTCGGGGTCAAGTATGCTAAAGTTCATTATGCTCAACAAAAAGTTCAAACTTGAAGTTGGTCATAGACTCAAAAGTTGGAGCCAATCATAGAGTTAGAAGTTTCATATGTTCGAACGTTCGAATCGATCGACTCGAATCGATACGAGTCGAATCGAAGACGTTCGAATCCATGCGTCTCGAAGCCAGGAAGGTCGACTCGATGCAGCTTTAGGGTGGAGAAGGTGCTTCGAATCCATTAGCTTCGCGTAACTTCGAATCGATCAACACTGCACATCTTCGAATCGATCAGGGTATTGTCACTTCGAATCGATCGGCACGGTCCTTCGAATCCATCGGTTCGAAATCTCACAATCTTGATCGATTCGAACTACCTATTCCTACATCGATTCGAAGCCTCACCTTCTTGATCGGTTCGAACTACCTATGCCCTAATCGATGCGAAGCAAGGAAGGAGGATGACAACCAACGTTGCCTACACTTCTCCCTGATGACGCTCAGAATCGATACGACTTGAATGGCTTCAATACCCAGATCCATCGAGTCAACCCACTTCAGACCTCACTGTCACTCATGGGTTTCGAAAGAGAAGATTGAAGTCGATGTCAAATTTTCAGTTCTCATTGTTCTATACTCAGATCGATCCCTTGACCTACCTGATTGGATTCGATGGCGGTAAGAAACTTGGAGAAATTGAATCGATTCGTGCAGAATGCAGTTGTATCTGACGTTGGAGGACCGATTCGAAGGTAGAACAACAGTAAAAAGTGAAGAGTAAGAAGTAAAAATGAGGACGGCCTTGGATATTTATATGGATTCCACAGAAAACGCGTGGCTTTTCGACTCCCGGTTGTGTTTACCTCCTACCGCCGGTCACTAGCCAAACCCCATCGATTCGAACAAGCACTCGATAACCCATTGCATTCGAATCCATCACAGTGAAAGGCCATAACTTCGAATCCATCACATGGCCGAATCCATATTCCACTTCGAACCCGTTACCTTCAGATCCCTTACACGATCGAATCCATCCCAACTTTATCGATGCGAGGCATCATCGATTCAAGGAAGCACTAGCAAAGGCTGGATTAAAAAACCGTCGACTCGAAGACGATCGATTCGAACAGACGTGACTTCGAATCCATCAAAGGACGTCGGTGAGAGCGAACGAATCGCTATGATTTGAAAAATTACTTGTCTACCTTGTATACCAATTCAGGAGAGGATCGATACAAGAGGATAGAAACAATACTTTGACTTGAATCTAAAATCGATTCTGGAAAGAATCGATACGAAATTCAATAGCGAACAAAACCGACATGACTTGTGAACGCACGACGTTAACAAGGGTCAAACTAGTATATGTGCATACATATCGAACTAACATTTTATTTTAGACATTTGCAGGGATCAAACAGTCATCCTGTTACAACAACAACAACAGCCAGCGGCTAAGCGCTACTATACAGCAATCAATCATATCAAGGCAAGGTTACAGTAATACAGCGTACGAGTCTCAACAAAAAGAGAGCAATGATTTTTCAGAAAGAAATGGCAACTATTCAAAGCACGTCATGTTCCCACAAGACGTACTTTGGGGGGCAAAATGTTATCCCGCTTTTTGGCAAAGCCGTGATACCAAGAGATTGGCCAAAAACAAAGGGCAGTTCGTCTCAGAGATTGGTTGCACTTCTCTTCGCTATGGATATCGATGAATTTTGTCCGAGTCCAGATTGATCTACAATTGATAGGACATGACCAGAAAGATCGTAGAAGTCCGTGTTTCAAATTTCAAGTCAGTCCGAGGTCGTATGCTCAAGTTATGATGGATTCAAGTTGAGAGAAATGAACCTTGCTCGGTTCGAATCCATCACCTCGAATCCATCCGGAACCTTCCCTTGTTCGAACCCAAGAAGCTTAGCCGTGCTTCGAATCCATCCTCCCGGAGCCTTACCTCGAATCCATGCATTACTTCGAATCCATGAACTAAACCTCGCTTCGACTCCATTGAGCAAGCCTTAGTTCGACTCCATCCAAGTCACCTTACTTCGAATCCATCAAGAGAATCTCAAGGTCGAATCCATGAGGTAAGAAACTCCTTCGAATCCATTTGGTTGCAGTGCATCGAATCCGTCCTGAGACTTCACTTCGATTCCATCTCACGGCGTGCCTCGAAACCATCCAGTAGGAAAGCCACGAAGACCATGGATTCGAAGCATGTATGTCTTCGAACCCTATGGATTCGAACCATATGGATTCGAACCATATGGATTCGAACGAATCCATAGGACCGAGTCGAAGCAAACAGGGTACACGAGGACGCAATCTTGAATCGATCATATCTCTCAATCCTATGATCCAAATGCCATGAAATTTTCACAGAAGCTTGCATACATGTTGAGGAATGGCCACGCCAAGTTTCATCCCGATTGGACACTTTTTTTGATCGATTCGAACCAAGGGTCGAATCGATCCAAAAGCGGGCCCGGATCTCCAGAATTCAGCTATGTGGGCCCCCTGCACGTGTCAGAAGTGGTCTTCCCGAATTTTAGGAGAAATATCAGCCTCCAGCACCTATAAATAGAGCCCCTGGTCATTCAGAAAGGGGATCGGAGAATTTCTAGAGAAAAAGCACGCCCGGACGCCGCTAGAATCACTTCAGAGCACCGCCGCTAGCTTTGACTTCGAATTTTTGCTTAAGAACTGCTGTACTTAGCCATATAAAAGTTGTATTCTCCAAATATCGAGCAATAAAATAACAAAGCTTCATAGTGGACGTAGGCACATCGCCGAACCACTCTAAATTGTTGTCTTCTGTGCAATCTACTTTCTGTTGCTTGGAGTTTTTGTTAGATAATCCTCATTTTAATTTGCATTCTTCATTTATTATCTCTTCAAAAACTTCCGAAGAGTGTTGTGCCCAATTTTGACACAAACAACAGGGTTTTGCCGAAACTAGGTAAATTTGTGTGTGATCTCTTATACATTATTATCTGTGATTGTTTTTATTTCCGCATTAATTTTTAGTATTATTAGTATCACCCTATTCACCCCCCCCTCTAAGGTGAAAACGATCCTACAGGTCTGTCCCTAACTTATTTTCTCCTAGGGTCACCTTATCCTTATGGTTTTGCGGGCTCACCAATAACCTACTGTTGTACAAATATATATCCTTTCTGTGTGTAATCATCGTTTTAGTCTTACCAGTGAAAAATCCCTACACAATAGAATTTTGGACAAAATTAGTAGGGGCTAATAGCTAATATATAGGGCGCGACCCTATACCAGTCCCATGAAGTATACAATTATCCGAGCCATTTTTCTTAGGGTAATCTTCCTTTAAATTTTCCTTGAAAACCTTTTCTTCTCAAAATGATTTAAATCTTTAAAACAAACATAACCAAGGTAACTATATACTCTATGCTTTACTCAAATCATCTTCACATGTTATATATACACTTTACTAAAATCTTTATTGATGAAATCATCCAAACCTTTGAAAGTACCCTTTTCGAATCCTTTGAAAGTTCCCCTTTCGAAACCAAGTAAAACCTTCTTTATAACCTAGGCCGAAAGGCCAAAATACTCCTTTCGAACCAGTCATGTAAACTTTCGAAAACACTAGAAAAACCTTCCCTTAGAAAGCTTTAAAAACCTTATACATCCTATCTTCAAAACCTTTAAATTGACTGTCAAAATCATTGGGAAAAACATTCCCTTAAAACCTTTCGAAACTATTAGGGAACCACCCCTTCCAAAGCCTTTCTTTAAAACCTTTCGAAGGCATCAAAACTTTTACAGACAACAAGCCTTTCAAAAGCATTTGGGTTCAATTTAAAACATGTGTGGAAACACCTTTCAAAACCATTTAAAATCAACTCTTTCAAAACCCTTGGTTCTACCTTCGACCGAGCAAAAGGGTCATAAAACATTTAAGTCAAAAGCACTCTTTCGAAAGCTATTCCTAAATAAAGAAGTGATGTTGTCAAAACCAACCCTTTCGAAAGCATTAGAGAAGCGGCTTGGGTTCTAAAATAAAGTATTCTTTTCGAAACCATTGAATTCGAAAGGTAAGAAAGCGGCAGCTAGAGGTTTCGACCCCTTCGAAAGCATTTAGTTATAACGAAAGGCGCAACTCGTTCAAAACCATTCCTTTAAACAATTAGACCTAGTCGAAAGCCAACCAAGTCGAAAGTACTTCCTTCAAAAGCAAATTAAGCGCATTTTCAATTTAAAACAAAGTCATGCTTCGACCATATCGAAACCTATGGTCTCAACCCAGTTCCTTCCGCCATTGTTCAATTCACTATGTACCAAGTTATCGATACTATGTGGATTGGTTTTGAAGGAAATGGAGGAGGAAGCTCTCAATCGAAACCCCTGGGCCGAAAGAGGCGAAACATGCCAAAAGCATGTGAATCTCGATTTTTACTTTAACAAGAATTTCTTTTCAACTAACCTTCCTTGTTTGTCAAAATATTATTGGTTGCTAATTTTCTTTTCTAAAAGTGCTGCCAAATTTTTAGAAGTAGACAATTTAATTTGTTTACAAAATACCCATTCTCCTTTCATAAGTATATAAAATATTTAAGTCCCTTACCTTAAATAATTTTATATATTCATCAAAAACTGAGGAAAATTTTACAAAAATTCTAGAAAATCACTTTTAATATGCTTTCAGACATATATTAATTTCAGACCCAAAACATATGTTATTTAGCCGTAAATAATTTTAAACCCAAACAATCATTTTCCTCACTAAAAAATTAATATAAAATCCACATTGATTAAGAAAATTATGAAATTCCATCTCTAAAATATCATTTTCGACCTAAATCTAAAATCACAAGACCTTTGGGAGTCAGTTAATAGAGTTTTCACATTAAAACATATCATAAAACCTATATGAATAAGCATAAATCATCAAAAAAAAAAATAACATTTAATCCTTCAAAAACATGTCTAAACATTGCAAAGTAGTTCGGATTAACCTTAAAACCAAAAACAATTAAGAAATATGAAATGTATTTATTTTTTACCATAGCTTTGAGATTAAGGAGTTTGAGATTTGAATAGCTTTGATTTGATTAATCTTATTCCTTAATTTTCTTGTTTATCTTCCTCATTCTTGCTGATGGTGGCCGATTTCTGCTTTAATTTCATATTTCAATTGAACGTGTGAATGAATTCTTAAGGGTTTAGGGTATAAGAATATTCTTATTCTAACTTTTCCCTTGCCTATTTTAATTCATATAGCTCATTTTAATTTACTCACTAACATGGCACGACTACCCATTCACAAATCTCAAACCCCTAATCGTCACATTATTTATTTAATTATCTAACTAAATATCCTAAATAATGTTGTCATTACAGACTCCCCTCCTTAAAGAATTTCGTCCATGAAATTACGATAAGGTGTACCATCAAAAAAATCAGGATAAGTGTCTCTAATCCTGTCCTCGGTCTCCCTAGTACAGTCTCTCTCATCGTTGCTCCATTGGACTTTCACCAATCTGACAGTCTTGTTCCTAAGCCTCTTCTCAATTCTCTCGACTATACGAATCGGCTTTCTAGTTATAGTCAAGTCCGACTCTACTAATAAATCATCTAACACAGTCGGTGTTATAGTAGTCTCTAGGTCTCTAACACACTTACCCAGATGAGAAACATGAAACACATCCTGGACTCCTGCCAAACTGTTCATCAACTCTACTCTATATGCGAGTTTCTTGATCCTTTCAACAATATGAAAAGGTCCAACGAATCTCGGTGCCAACTTCTTCCAAATCTGATCACACCCTTCATCGGTTACACTTTAATAGACACATGGTCTCCAACGGAGAATTCTAAATCTTTCTGTCTTCTATCTGCATAACTCTTCTTCCTAGACTGAGCTTCGTTCATCCTAGTTCGAATCAACTCGATCTTCTCTGCAGCTTTCCTCACTAAATTTAGACCAAGAATCAACCTATCTCCGGTCTCTAATCAACAAATGGGAGATTTGCATGGCCTTCAATACAAAGCTTCAAACGGTGTCATCCCTATACTAGTCTGATAACTATTGCTATACAAAAACTTGGAAAAGTTTAAATGGTTTTTCCATATCCCCCAAAATCTAACACACAAGCTCTTAACAAATCCTCCAAGACTTTGTTAACCCTTTCCTTTGCCCATCGGTCTAAGGATGGTAAGCGATACTCATCTTGAGCTTGGTTTAGAAAATCACCTGTAGACTCTTACAGAACTCACTAGTAAACAAAGAATCTCTATCACTTACTATACTACTAGGAATTCCATGAAGTCTAACTAAATTCTTCATAAATAACTTAGCCAAAACAGGTGTCGTACTAGTTGACTTAACAGGAATGAAATGGGCACTCTTGGTTAATCTGTCCACTATGACCCATATACTTTCATTTCCTCTGTTTGACCTTGGCAACCCGTCTATGAAATGCATAGAAATTGAATCCCACTTCCATACTGGAATATCTAATGGCTGTAGCAACCCACTTGGTTTCTGATGCTCGGCTTTTACCTGTTGACAGTTCAAACACTGCTTCACCCATAAGCCTACATCCATCTTTATACCCTCCCAGAAGAAACTCCTCTTCATATCCTAATACATCTTAGTTCCTCCTGGATGAATAGTGAACTTCGAACGATGGCATTACTCCAAAACTTCTTTCCTAATGTCTCTCACATTCAGAATGCACAACCTTCCTTTCTTTATCAACCACCCATTATAGTCAAGACTGAAATCCTTCAAGTCATTGCTCTCCATTCCATCCCTTAACTTCCTGATCTGTTCAGCCAACACTGGATCCTCCTACTTTTTAGAAGCAATCTTTTCGATCATCACTGGTCGAACTTCCAAACAAGATAACACAACAGTTCCTTTACTGGACCCAGCCTCAGACCTCCACCGCACTCTACAAGTCGACAATGCTTCCAAATCTTTCCACTATGCTATCATTGCCAACATTGCATTATGATGTTTTCTGCTAAGTGCGTCTATAACCTTATTACCATTCCCTGGTGTGCATTCAATTCCAAAATCATAAGCAACAATAAACTCTAACTATCTTTGCTATCTTATGTTCAGCTCCTTCTGAGAGAACAAATACTTCAACGACTTATGATTTGTATATAACTCAAATCGTTCTCCCAAAAGGTAATGTTCCACACCTTCAATGCAAAAATCACCGCAACTAACTCCAACTCATGCGTTGGATATCTAACCTCAAGCGATCTAAGCTATCGAGAAGCATAGGCAATCACTTTACCTCTTTACATCAATATAGCTCTTAATCCAGTTCCACATGCATCTGTATAAATTACGAAATCCTAATTCCCCTCGGAACAACTAATATAGGTGCATGAGTCAATAATTATTTCAAGCTCTAGAATGCTTCCTCACACTTATCGGTCCAAACAAACCTCACATCCTTTCGCGTTAGCATGGTCATCGGTGCGGCTATCCCAAAAAATCCTCTATGAACCTCCGATAATATCCAGCCAATCCAAGAAAACTCTTTATCTCAGTCACTATCTCGGGTCTCTTCCAATTATTCACCGCTTCAATCTTATTCGGATCTACTGACAACCCTTTCTCTGAGACTACATGACCAAGAAACTTCACTTCCTTCTTCCAAAAATGACATTTTGAGAACTTAACCTTCAACTGATTCTACCTCAGCGTCTCAAGCACCACTCTGAGATGAACTTCATGCTCCCTTTCATCCTTAGAGTATATCAAGATATCATCTATGAAAACTAACACGAACCTAACCAAGTGATCTCGGAAAACTTGGTTCATCAAGTCCATAAAGAATGCTGGTGCATTAGTTAGTCCGAACGACATCATTAACCATTCGTACGATCCATATCTAGTTCTAAACGCCATCAAAGGTATACTGTCCTCTACTACTCTAAACTGATGGAAACCTGTTGCCAAATCCAACTGAGAAAATACCTTGGCTCTACTCGACTGATCGAACAAATCGTCAATTCTAGGTAACAGGTATCGATTCTTTATCGTCTTCTCATTCAACCTACGGTAATCGATACATAATCTTAATGATCCGTCCGGCTTCTTAGCAAACACTACGGCTGCTCCTCAAGGTGAACTACTTGGTCTGATAAAATTCTTGCTTTCCAGATCTATGAACTACACCTTCAGCTCTCCCATTTCAGTATGTGTCATCCTGTCTGGCGGCCTACTCACTGGTTCTGCTCTAGGCACCAAATCTATCCGAAACTCAATGGCTCGTTTCAGTGGTAATCCTACTACCGGCTTGAAGACATCCGCAAATTATCTAACCATGATAACTCAATTCAACCCGTCCTCTAACTCCACAACTCCCAAAAGCATTCACCTTACAGCTATGGCTTTTTACGTATATACAATCTGATCACCACAGTCAGCGTGTCTAAGTGATATTTTCCTATCATGGCAAAATATTCTAGCATCTACTTACTTAATCAATCCATACCCAAAATAATTTCGAACCCTACAAAGTCAAATACATGAAAATTGCAAACAACGGTATGACCTAACAAATCAAACTCTAAGTGGTCACACTTCATCCCAAGTGTCGCATACCCTTCTATCGGATTTGCAACTCCTAAGGAAGTAACTAAGTATAAGTGTTAAAGGTTAAGCTTATCTACCAAACAACAAGATTTAAAAGAATGTGATGCACTAGTATCAAACAGAGCGATAACAGACGTACCATGAATCTAAAAAGTACCTCTCAACACCGCCTTCCTTTTCTCCTATGCTGTTGGTCCCGATGTAGCAGGTTCTAATGCAAATACATTGCCCTTTCCATCCAGAGCAGGCTCTTTGCATTGATTCTTATAATGACCAATATGATCACAGTTAAAGCATCTGATATTCTTCTTCCCGATCACTTCCTTTGCCTTTCCAGTACGACATTTATTAGCAAAATGTCCCTTCTTATCGCATTTGAAGTAAACAACCTCAGACTTTACTTTCTTCGTGGCTTTACCTTTCAGATCTCACTTTTTATGAAAGAACTTCGGTTTTTGGCTCTACCCTACCTAGACCTCCTTTGCCTTATTCTTCTCCAGAGAAGCAAGCATCTCCTGATGTCTCAATGCCATCTCCACTACAACATCCAAAGGATCTCTATTATGAGGTAATGTAGCCACTACCAACTCAGGCTTTAACTCCCATATGAACTTCTCATTTCTCTTTATCACAGTATCCGTAGTGGCATGTCCATATCTAGCCAACTCCTCAAACCTTCTAACATACTCCAACATAGTCTTCTCCCCCTGTTCCAACTCAGCAAACTTTCTGATCAAAATAGAATGCGCCATCACAGACATGAACTCTCCTCGAACCTCCTCTTAAACTCATCCCACATCATCATTTTCTCATCCACTCCGACCGTTACACTATTCCGCCAAAATAAAGCTGCTCCTTGAAGCTATCTTGAAGAAAGCCTTCTCCTCTGCTCATCATTGAGCCTCGAGTCTATAAAGATTCGCTCACAATGCAGCAACCACTCTCCACCTCAATAGCATCTTCAGTTCCAATAAATGACTTTCCTCCAAGCCTAACATAGTCTCTACTCATGATAGCATAATTGTTGACCATCGGAGCTTCCTCGACTCCTACTCTAGCATTTCCTCCAACCACACCAACAACAATTCCAGCTTGTATCATATTCACGAAAAACTGATACATAGCTCCCATATCCACTTATGGGACTCCAGAACCAATATTCCCCACTTGTTACTGACCTTGGTTCCTTTTAGTATTCGATCTAGCGTTACTATTTGTGGTGGTGCTTCCTCCAAGATTCACTCTTCCACTTCTAGTGTCCATATGTGTATTCAAGCCTCGTGAGATACAGAAGAATAACCCGAGAGATAGGAAAATAGGGATATAGCTTATACCTATATGTAGCCAATACAAATACGTTATTATAGCATTAGCCCATTCCTCGATCTTATCTCTAATTCCTCGGGATTATTTTTTCAAAATAATCAATTTAGTTTAAATTTTTTCGAAAACCTATGCTCTGATACTAAGTTGTAAAATCCCCTATCTAGAGGCCTGAAGCTAAGCGCTACAGATGCTGCAGTCATCAATAGTATTAATTTTCGATAACCAAATACGGTAATGTTAATGGTATCCATCATATCAGAACCATTAGAATATGAAATAAAAACATCTCAAATTAAAAAAAAATGATTACATTTCAAAACAACATTTCATATTCAAATTACATAATCCCAAACGTTTCCCAAGTTCAGATCAAATACAATTATTACAAAATATGCCAAGAGAGACATATGAAGATGCCCCCTTGGTTGACCTGAGTACTATATAGTCATAACCGACTTAATACAACACAACAGAATCAAATAAAATAAAACAACTCCCAAATAGCTATCTGTCAGCCACCTGCTCATCTCTAGAAGCTTTATTCGCCAACCTACTAAGACCTGAAAATCCTCAACCCTCACTTACTCAAATCAATTTTGAGCACCCTAGAATTTAAGGGGAAAAACATAAACTTTGAGTCACATATAAAGTTTGGTGTGAATAATACTATACATCCCAGTTATTTGATATTAAGTGAGACCACACCGCTTAGCAGAACGAATTTTCCCTCACTAATATCCTTTTAAAACGTATCTTTTGCAGATCATAATCCTGTAAGCAAAACTGGTTAAAACTATAAAGAATTATCATGTTAACATACATATCAGGTAACAAATGGACTATCTGTCCTAACACTATAGTTTTGTTTGGCTAACTACTAACCTTTGGTTGACTCAAGCCTGCGAGACAATATAAATAAATAATCTAACACCTGTTAGGTACTCCTCTTCTGAACGGTCTATCCCTAACTAATTTTCTCCCAGGGTCACCTGATCCTAATGGTTTTGCGGGCTCACTAATAACCTACCACTGTACAAATATATATTCCCTTCTGTGTGTAGTCATCATTTTAGTCTTACCTGTGACAAAGTCGTACACGTTGGAATTTTTGATTAAATTAGCTAGAGGCTAATAGCTAATATATAGGACGCGACCCTATACCAGTCCCATCTAGTATACATTTATCTGAGTTATTTTTCTTAGGATAATCTTCCTTTAAATTTTCCTTGAAAACCTTTTCTTCTCAAAATTATTTAAACCTTTAAATCAAACATAAACAAGGAAAATATATACTCTATACTTTACTCAAATAATCTTGCCATGCTATATATTTACTTTACTCAAATCTTTGCTGATGAAAACATTTAAAGCTTTGAAAGTACCTTTTTCGAATCCATTGAAAGTACCCCTTTCGAAACGAAGTAAACCCTTCTATATAACCAAGGTTGAAAGGCCAAAACACTCCTTTCGAAACCATTCATATAAACCTTTTGGAAACACTTAAAAAAAATTCCCTTCGAGAGCTTTAAAAACGTTAGACGTCCTATCTTCAAAACCTTTAACATTGCCTTTAGAAATCATTGGAAAAACCTTTCCCTTAAAATCTTTCGAAACTATTGGTGAACCACCCCTTTCAAAGCCTTTCTTTATAACCTTCCGAAATAATCAAAATCTTTACAAATAGCAAACCTTGCGAAAGCATTTAGGTTCAATTTAAAACATATGGAAACACCTTTCGAATCCATTTAAAGTTAACTCTTTCAAAACCCTTTGGTTCCACTTTCAACTGAGCAAAACAGTCATAAAACTTTTAGTCAAAAGCACTCTTTCGAAAGCTATTCCTAAGTAAAGAAGTGTTGATGTCGAAACCAACCTTTCCGAAAGTATTGGAGAAGTGGCATGGGTTTTAAAACAAAGTATTCCTTTCGAAACCATCGACTTCGAAAGGTAAGAAAGCGGCAGCTAGGGGTTTCGACCCCTTCGAAAGCTTTTTCTTATAACATAAGGCGCAACCCATTTGAAACCATTCATTTAAACAATTAGACCCAGTCAAAAGCCAACTAATTTGAATGCACATCCTTCAAAAGCAAAGCAGACGCATTTTCAATTTAAAACAAAGTCAAGCTTCAACCCCATTGGAACCTATGGTCTCGACCCAGTTCCTTCTGCCATTGTCCAATCCATAGTGTACCATGTTATTGATATTATGTGCATTGGTTTTTTTATGGAAATGGAGGGGGAAGCTCTCAATTGAAACCCCTGAGCCGAAAGAGGCAAAACATGCCTAAAGCATGTAAAAACTGATTTTTTACTTTAAAAAAGAATTTCTTTTCAACTAACCTGCCTTGTTTGTCAAAATATTATTGGTTGCTAATTTTCTTTTCTAAAAGTGCTGCCAATATTTCAGAAATAAATAATTTAATATATTTGGAAAATATCCCTTCTCCTTATATTAATATATAAAACATTTAAGTCCATACCTTAAATAATTTTATATATTCATCAAAACACTTAGGAAAATTTACAAAAATTCAAAAAAAATCATTTTAATATGTTTTCTAACATATATTAATTTCAGACCCAAAACTTATGTTATTTATCCGTAAATAATTTTAAATCCAAACAATCATTTTCCTCACTAGAAAATTAATATAAAATCCATATTAATTTAGAAAATTATGAAAAACCATCTTTAAAATATCATTTCTGACCTAAATCTAAAATCGCAAGACCTTTGGATGTCATTTAATATGGTTTTTACATTAAAACCTATATAAATAAGCATAAATCATCAACAAGCATATATAGACATCTAGTCCTTCAAAAACATGGCTAAACATTGCAAAGTAGTTCGGATTAACCTTAAAACTAAAAACAATTAAGAAGTTTGAGATGTTGTCATTATTCACCTTAGCTTTGAGATTAAGGAGTTTGAGATTTGAATAGCTTTGATTTGATTAATCTTCTTCCTTATCTTTTCTTGTTTATCTTCCTCTTTCTTGCAAATGGTGCTGGCCTCTACTTTAATTTGATATTGCAATTGAACATGTGAATGACTTCCTAAAGGTTTAGGGTATAAGAATATTTTTATTCCAACTTTGACCTTGCCAATTTTAACTCATGTTAGCTCATTTTAATTTACTCGTTAACATGACACAGCTACCCCTATTAATCACAAATCTAAATCCCCTAATCATCATATTATTTTATTTAATTTAGCTAATTAAATATCCTAAATAATGTTACTAAAAATTAGGGTAATTATAGGCTAATCATGGCCAAAACAACCATTGGGTTGATCCTTGGAGCCTGTACCCTATCTACATCCCTGTTCCTAAGCACAATATCATCTACCATCGTACATTTCTATTTTGCCGGAGCTCCATCTTCCATATGTGAATAGCATTCAAAATCCACATGCCTAATCGTGCTAGCATAGGGCTCCATCTCTTGCCAACTCTTATCTGCTGGGTGCAATCTTTCGACTATCGTATTTATCACTAGTCTTCCACCAATCCGCACAGGCTCCTCAGCCCTACGTGACGCTTGTCCTCGGTTGGGATCAGATGTCCTCTGCCCGCCATCCTATGGAGCTTTCACAAACTGCTGTAATTTCCTTTCTTGAATCAGTTTTTCTATAACATCCTGGAGATGTCTGCATTCATTTGTATGATGCCTGTAGCACTCGTGAAATCAATAATATTTCCCAATCTGTTTCTGCCTCTCTACTGATTCCTTTGGAGGTGGCTTCCTATACTGCATGGTATTGCAAGTGGATAGATATTCTCCAAGGATGTATTCAATAGTGTGTAAGTATTATACATCAAAATAATGGGCTTCCCTCGTCCAGAATCCCTCTTTCATTCTTAATTCCTATCTCTTCCTCTCTTTCACCGATTTGGTTTATTCTAGACATTCACTAGGCCTTTTTTAGAACTGTCATTGGACTGTTTTATTGTAATGCACTCCCTTTTCGCTTGGTCCTGCAACATTTTTTTTTCTAGAGGACCTGGCTTCCTCCTTTCTCAAATACCGAGTCGCCTTTGCGTAAAAGCGCTCCAGAATTGCGGATGACTTACCCGCTAACCAATCGCCAAAATCAGACTCTAAATTAATCCCTCTCGTTATGACCATGAAAATAACATGGTCATCGAATTACTAACCTCCGTAACAACTATATGAAAACTCTACAAATAGTCTTTCAACGACTCTCCTAGAGCTTGAATTTATGCTAAAAAGGGACATCATATCTTTGGGACGAGTTGTGTGCATCCTGAACTACTCCACATACTTGGTTGCCAAATCATCGAATCTAGAAATTGATTGTGGGTGTAGTCTTATGAACCACGCTGTTATTATTCCTTGTAGATTTATGAAAACCCATCTACACTTGGTTGCATCATCCGCTCGCGTAGAATCCATCAGCCATTCATATGTCATGATATGCTACCTGGGGCCGGTTTTTCCCTCGTAGGCAGGATTGATGGCATGTTGAGCCTCCTCTGATATTCCGCCCGTAGAACATTATTAGTGAATGGGGTATGGCTTCTTGAGATTCCCTAGTCATCTTCAGTCAAGCCTTTACTCTCTCTTACCAACTATCCGACCATTGTCGATAGGTTCGGCGTTTGGATGGTTGCTGCTAAGTGGTGGTCATGCTCCACCTAACATGAATGGTCCGGTTGATGTCTACAGGTCGTTTCACGCCTTCTTGGTTCACCATCTTCATGATTCGCATTTTCTACATTCTTTTCATCATCATTCTGGGGAAGTACATGGTCAGCATTCAATCGGACTCCATCGTCCAAACCACCTGTAGCATCTCCAGTTTGAATCCTAGCGTGCATAGGTAAATTTCCTTCTCTAGCGGAGGGATCATCACTGATCATTTCTGTAAGACCACGATGGTCTGCTTGTTGATGCCATGAAGTTTCTGCATGTTATCCATCAGTTCTACGATGCCTGTGTCTGTGATACCCATCCGACGGACTAGAGCTCTCCGATGTCGAGTAAGGGTCGGGATCCCTCCTAACTTTCCCCTTTTGTTGCTGATTGATTTGGTATATCAAGTTGATATTGGTCTAAATTTGTTGATTTAGTTGTCGATGGCTCTTCATCAGATCTCTCAATTATGAAATTCAGCTCTTGTAACGGAATCAGTGGGATTCCGAGCTTCAACGGGATCATTATTCACATTTGTTGGTTAATTGCTTGGGTCTTCTACTGAATGCTAGTATTCTCATTTCCTTCCACGTTCTAAGAAGTAGATCTAGTATATCTCACCATTATTAATAGCCTTGCTTGGATTTCTACAAATATGAGTAGCATTAGCAACTTCTTGAAGATAACAGCAGATCTCCTTTGGGGGATTTATCCAATCCAGTAGCAACAAAGGGATACTGGCAAGCTGAGGATCAAGGTTTCTCATCGAAAGCACCAAAATGTTTGCAACTAAATTAGTCACAAGCACCCAAGAATAGTTATTGTAGAGAAGTAAGTGAAGAAAACAAAATTAAACTAAGTAGATAAATCAATAGGTAATAGAGAATAAGGAGTAATTGAAGAAACATAAGTTTATAGTGGTTGGGCGTTGTACACCTATGTCCACTTTGAAGATTATCCTCTATTAATCACTTTTCAATCTGGTTACTATAGTATAAGATAGCGAGTGCTTGATTACAATGGAGTCAAGAATAACAAGCATCTTAAAGATCTTGAAAATGAACCAAAAGGCCTGTATTTATAGAGAGAGATGCTGAGATATTTCGCTAAGATTTCGACAGAAGGCTCTCTCGGTGCATAAGGGCCTACCATAACGATTTCCCTAACTCGATATGCACGAACGATTGGCTAAAGTTTCACCGATCGTTATTTTTGCCTCCAATTTATGCGCAATCGTTTTTGTGCAGTCCCACGTGCCTTTTGAACTTGTACCTAAAATATAAAGTCATACTGAGTGGTAGATTATGAGATATGGATCGACCTTTGCTACACTTAGAGCGTTCACCGACCTTTATAAAGGATCGACAAATAACGATAGGCCTAAAACTATCGGCTATCCTCATATCTCAAGATCTTGCTGTGAGATCGTTTGTAGGCTCCACTCTTCAATATATCGATGCTTTCGAAAGTTTCAAGTGAATTGGCCTTGTGGATATTATCGATCGATCTTTGTTGATTTGAGCTATTTTATGGATCGTTCCCGATCGATCCATATAAACCCTTGCTTCGTCTGTAACTCAAGCATACGAACTACGATCAACTCCAAATTTGAAACGTAGTTTCACGGGGCTATACCAGTCACTCTATGCTGATTGCACCTTGATTAGGACCCAATCCGAATTTTCCCGACCATTGTCATAGTATTGTATATAACCAATTCTTAAGGTTAATAACCATCTGTTCCTAGCCAAGTCGATAAAATCAGGCCTTGCCAATAGGCGGGATAACAAGAGGCAATATAGAATTTGATGTTTTCTACTTATATTAGTTTCTTGACTGTTATGCAATGCAATGTGCTAACAAGTATTTGATGCATGAGAAGAGCAAGAAACGAAATTACAAGGGCTTGATCCTAAAAGGGTTCCATTACATCCATATTTTCCAAACTTTGTCAAAATAGAATTAATAACAGTACCGAGCCCAGACGAACTTTTCCAATAGTAGGAGTCGAAATATTGAAAGGAAGCAAGAACAAAATCTAGAAAGTACTATGCCAAAATACTTAAGCGATGGCATAGTATGAAGACCGAACCCACCTACTGAGCGTAGCTTCAACACTGTAACCTGAAATGGATACAAGGTATAGGAACCAATATGCAACCTTTATACAAAACTTGGCAGGTAGAACTACGACATAGTTTCCAGACATCAAAACATGAAGACTACGTCAAGGTTCTAAAAGGTGAGATTTAGAAAGTTAAAACCATGGCGTAGTGCCTAAGTAACAATGAGACATAGAAGTAGTGTCACAGCCTTAAAAGCAGGACTAACGATACCAAACTATAGCATAACCCCTTAAGCGAGTATATGCAAATGGGGATGAGCCACAATCTTGAACTAATACCTAAAAGTGGCAGGTCTGCCAAGTAATTTTGTACCAAAAAGATATAAGGATGTGCCGTCATTTGACGTTCACAATGGCTCAAGGGATGAGAAGATGAAAAGAGACTGCTCTAAGACCAGGAACCAAACCTCATTCCTCAAAGGCAAACGTAGAAATCCCAACTTCGTCCCTAAGATCATAAAATTCATCTCAAAGACAAGGGTGATGGTGCGGTACTCCTAATATTGAGAATGGCTCGAAACAGGTTCATGCTAGGCAATCATCCTCCAGGATAGTAACTCAATCTTTTCTGCCAAGCCATGCAACTCAACTTCAACCATCCACAACACTACACTATACTTATATCGAAGGTTGGATAGTGTGGTACAACATCAAAAGTATAAGTGCATTTCAAAGACATATATCATCACTACCCCATGAATAATAAAGGCACTACACCTAGCAAAGTAAAGCAAAGTTCTAAAGTCTTGATAATGGTGTAGCTTTCCCAAGAAAGAAAGGCAGTTCCTTATTGCTGCTTCACCTACACATAGGGGCAGTTCTTAAGCTTGTTGCTTTGTAGAGTTCAATATGAAACACCTATTCAAATTTGGTTTTCCCCGCCTTGATTTCAAAAATTCCTTCTTCAATTTCAAGCTTCCCACCAAAGTTCATGATCCAACCGCTTAAAATAAAATTTCCTTCTGATGGCCACGTTAGCAACCTATGTATATCAAATAAATGAAAGGGATATTCAACATGTGATGTGATCCAATGGAAGAAATGAAGAGAGGGGAAGAATGACATTAGTAACCCATATGAATCCCTGTATACTATAAAAGAATAAGGCACTATAGCAGAAAAGTGGAGAGGAATTTTTACTTTACTCTTTTTGGACACAAAAACGAAAAATTATACTCTCTGTCATTTTATTAAAAATCAAGAAGGAAGAAAGTTACATTTTACCCATGGATCCAAAATTCATTAACATCCAAACTAATTAAATTCCCTATGTCTTTCATTATTTCCAATACTTTACTTTTTTTATTTTGTCCGCATCAATATTTTGATAACGAATTAATTTATAATATTTTAAAATATTTCCATCTCATAATTACGTAAGCATTAAAATAGTATAATTATTTCTCTAAAAGGCATGATTAATATCACTTAATTTTGTCAATTCCTAATCTTGAAAACATTGAGTATCGTGATTACTACATAGAAAACACTCGAGTGTTTTTAAGATGAAAAATCTCATTAACAGGTACGTAGGTGGTCTTTATCTATGTAATAGCCACGGAACCCTTGTTGGAACTAGATTAGTCCGCGACAGAAGTTATGGGTGAATTTCAAATATTTTTTATCCTATTGGATCGATATTGGGCTTATAAAGTCTAATTTATTTAGAACATTTCTAAATATTATTTAAATAAAGTTTTTTATTTAATTTAAATTTATAAATAGTGAATGGAATTTTATTTAATTCAACTTTAATTAAATATAATGGCACACATATGTATCATATATGTAACGGCCGGGATTTTCAACTCTTGAAAATCGACACTAATACATCCTCGGTATTTATGTGCCGCAAATTCAAGTGCTGAAAAACCTGACCGTTAAGGGTAGAATAAAATAAAGACAGAATAGAATTTCACACGAATGGAATAAAATATATCATTTTAATATACAATTTTACAGTGGAAAATTTTAAATACATTTATTATAGTTTTACTTAACATCAATATGGGCAGCTATAAATATCCATCCTTACAAATGCGGAGTATAATAGTACATGAGTGTTGTGGAAATAGATAACAATCTTCAGAAGAATTATCTAACTCCATGCTCCGAGCTCTTCCAAAAATGCTCTAAACAAAATCTGACTACTAGGCTGCTTAGAAAAATAGGGAACCCAGAGTTTAAAGGAAGGAAATTAAACTCCAGTTTAGTCATGAGACCGGTGTGAGAAACTCAAAATATGGGTTTTTAAAAACAAAAGGTATCTCATAAGACCATGCCGCACATAAACACGAAACAAGTTTTTACTTATGATAACCAAAACATTTCTACGTGAAACCCATTGATATTATCTCTAATGACTTTCTTTGAAAACCGTTTTTCAACTAAACATATTAAAATAGCCGAAATTGCTACATTGGTCAAAATTAACGGCATAATAGGTTCAACTAAGTCCAAAGGCACTTATTGGACAATGGATTCCATACAATGACAAGGTAAGGGACCACATTCCATACAGTACACTCTAGAGGGATGTACCTAGGGTCTAGATACTGGGCTTCTAAACCAACATAGAACTAGCCTTCCTTGATAGTACTGAATATGTCATCATCCCAGTTGTTCCCGACCTTTAACGAGATCCTGAAGCATACATAACAACCTAAATTATAGAAGGTATCTAGAAAAGTGATGACATCTCCTAATGGACACGACCCACATAGCCCTGCTACTTCTACCCTGTTTTGTCATTTATAGGGAGAAAAGCTTTAGGCAACGTTTACCTTTCATATCACACATTTCACTTTGAATACCACATTGTCATTCCACATTCACACAACTAATTTTTATAAACGTATAACTCTTGGACTTGTACCTCTCTGGAAAGGGCGTTAAGCTAAGAGAATTTTCATTCTCCACCACCAAACAGATGATACATTTATAGAGATCAATCAATTTGATCTCAAAATTCAACGTCAGACGTTCTTCCATACAAGTTGTCTAGGAATAGAACAAACTGAAGAAACTCTCCAACCACAACCTATTGAGAAACATCCTTAGGATTAGTAGCGAGCAACCTTGCATCAAAAATCAAATGAAGATGTTATTGCCATATATATATGATATAAGAAATTTCCTCGAGGGTTAGTGACAAGCAAACCTTCATTCCACTTCTTATCATTCCATGTCTTCACTTCAGATAAATAAATTGGTTTGAAGCGGTTTCCGAATAAGAATCACTCGAATTCGACCTCTGTTCCTTCGAACCAATCATCGATAAAATGGTGTTTAGTAAATAAGGAATTATTCTTCGATTGATTAATTTATTTTTATCATAATATCTCTTAAAGATATATATCTTTAAAAATATTCATTTGGTAAGTACAGAATCATTAAACCTTCTTTTAACTTTGGAATTATAAAATCATTTTAGAAAACATTATTGAGTAAATAGGATCATGAAAATTATTCTGATTCAACTCAATATGAACTTTCGTATTCAACCCTTACTACCTGTCAAATAACGGTGAAATCACCTTTTAAATTCACCCGGACAGTATAAATTCCCCATGGAATTTAATACCAAGTATAAGAAGATTATTTCTATGCAATCCAAGTTATTTAAATTTGGAAAATTTACTCTTTTGTACTTAATTCATTTCGGACATTGCGACCTTATCTATCCCTCATCTGGGAGAGGCCAGGTAAGCCAGGGCACTGGTTGCTCTTGAACATCTCCTTAGTTTATGAACCTCATCCAGATCTCACGAATAGAAAAATCCAGTCTACTCGTCGGCATATTAAAGCCAAGACTGAAACACTTATAATAGCTTTTCTTTATATCATTTATTTAAGCACTTTTAAACAAACTATAAAACTTCAAATCATATTTAAAACCTTAATTGTCCTTCTGAAAATATTTATCAAAGATCAGGAAAAGAATTGTTAGGTTTAAAACCATATTTCAATTGTTATTGAAAACCACTGCAAAAAGTGCTTTGAATAGTGTTTTAAAAACTTCTTTAAATCAAAACGAATTTTCTATTATTTGGAAGTTCATTTATATAACTCAAATATATTTAAAAACAATTTAATATATTTAGATTTTTTGATATTTCTAAAGAATTTTAAAATATAATTTTTAAAGAATCCCTTTTTTGATTCCGAAATGCAAAACCGTGATTTTATTTAAAACCTGATCTGGACTTATTTGAAAATCTACATGATGAAATATTGGTTTTCTTACTTTGTTTGAAAACTATGGATATAATAGTTCGAAAAATTCTTATCATGGAGAATTTTGAGCTATATTCAACTTTACATGCTCGTTTAAATTTTACAGCACGAAATCACAAACTATCGTTATGCGACGCGCCTAGTTTTGACTTGTTTACCATTTTCTATTCAAAAATGTTTATAAAACCTTACCAAATCATTTCAAAACCATTTTCAAGAGTTTTAACGATTCCATATCACCCTTTAACCTGATTCGGAAAGTGATTTCCTTGTGTAATACCGACGTGTATTTATCGTGATACACAATTAAACTACTATAATGAACATCTAATACTTGATGATCAAAGCAATGTAAACCATTTCAAACATATCATATCATCCAAAGTGTGTGTGTGTGTGTGTGTATAACGTTTCTCACTTTGGGTTTATATCAAAAGAAAGACTATTGCTTTGCTAAATCGAACTAAAAGCTCACGAATAGTTGATTTGAAGCTCCTAACTAGCTCTGTCTTGGTCTTGGAGCTGGGGGTGCTCACGGACTAGGGTTGCAAAGGGTGGTGGGCTCGACTTTAGTGGTAGGGTGTGGTTGCCGTGGGGTTTAAGGGGAGTGAGGAGGTGTTTTGAGTGATTTTTGTGGTGTTTTGGTGTATATATACACTATATATATTTAATTTCTTTTTGCATTTATTTTCTCCATAATTTTTTTAGATGAGACGCCATTAGAGTATCGAAGAGAGCTTAGGAATTTGATGGAAACAAGTAAAGAAATGAAGCAGAGAAGAGGTGTGGTATTTATAGGCAAATGGAAGAGTAAAAATATCATGATATGATCTACATTTTTGCATCATCCCACCATCACCGTCCTCCTACCTCCATCATCTTCAAAGGACGACCAAAGTCCCCTTCACCTTAGACATGGCCATGTGCCTTTATTGATGGGAAGTTTGAATTAACAAATGGTGAGAAATATTATGATATTTTCTACTCAGTATCATGATATTTTTCTATGTTTACCATAAGTGAATTTATAATTATATGTGGTACTTTCTTATTTGCATTTGTATGTACATAAATATATATGTATATATGTGTGTAACTTCATATATGTATGTCACTTATAGTCTATAACGTTATATAACTTTTCTATGTTATACCGTTACGATTTTCGATTCCGATTCACGGTCATTTTTTTACTTCTTAGTTAATATAAATTTGGTAATAATATTTCTATCACTATATAATAATTAAAAGAGCTTATTTGATAATTAAAATAATTATGAAATCATTTAAACTCCACTTAAATTCAATAAATCAATTATTCTAAAATAGCGACATTATTAATGACGTCATATATGCTTTTAATTTTCCAAAATAAAATAAAATATTTTATTACATGTTCTAACTCATAATGTATCCAGCTCCATGCACGATGTCGGATGGCCAAAGAGCTATCATCGATAAAATGATTTTCGGTCATTTTATCGATATTTATACCAAGGTATATGTTTTTGTAAATATTTATTCAAAATGAGATTTCCAATATTATTTATTGTTCAAAACATCATTATTTATGTTAAAAAAAGCTTATATTTGAATATTTGAAATTTTTCTGAACGATGAATTTTCAGATCGTTACATACTTTCCCTCTTAGAAGAATTTCATCCTCAAAATTTAGGATAAGGAGAAGATAACTCTAAATGAATATATATATATATATATAACAAAATGAAATATATACAAAATATGATGACTACACCATAGGCGGTGGGTACATTATCTCAATACAACATCAATCCTAAACTCAAGATATGCCTTCCTCATTCTGTCTTCTACATCACCACTCTATTAGACTTTCACCAATCTCACAACTTTCCTTCTCAATCATTTCTTATCATGATCCATGATTCGAACTGGTTATCTAATAACTGCCACATTTGGTTCAATTTCTAAATATTCTTGGGCGGCCATTTATAATCTACTCTGGATCGTGCACATAATTTCATAGATGGGATACGTGAAAGACATTGTCCACACCAGACAACCATTGAGGCAATTCCACATAGTAGGTTAATGGGCCAATTCGCTCAAGGATGGGAAAAGGTCCAATAAATCGAGGTGCTAACTTTCTTGCCCGTCCAAATCTTACCACTCCTCTCATCAGAGAAACCTTCAAGAATAAAAAATCTCCGACTGAGACTTCTCAATTTCTACGTCGTCTATTTGCATTACTTTTCTACCTGCTCTAGGCTTCTTTCATCTTCTTTCTGATCATGTCTACCTTTTCCGAAGCTTCTCAAATCATATCAGGACCTAGTACCAGCCAATCTTCGGTCTCGATCTAACATGCTGAGGATCTACATGGATGACCATATAAAGCTTCATACGGTGCCATGCCAATGCAAGCCAAATATCTATTGTTATAGGAGAATTCAACAAGACGAAGATAATTTTCCCAAGAATCTCCAAAATCTAAGATGCAAGCTCTTGGAAGATCTTCCAACATTCGATTTACCCTTTCAATCTGCCTGTCGGTCTGGGGATGATATGCAATGCTGATACTCAGCTTCGTTTCCAAAGCTGTTTGCATTGCCTCCCAGAACTTACTAGTAAAGATCGGGTCTCGATCACTGACTATGTTACTTGGGACACCATGTAATCAAACGATTTCCCTCATGTATATCTCTACCAGATTTGCAACAGTTCTCATTGTTTTTACTGGGTTAAAGTGCACGCTCTTGGTTAATCAATCTATGATAACTCAAATGCCTTCCTTCCCTTTCTTGATAGTGATAAGCCATCGTTGAAATCCATAGATATTTGGTCCCATTTTCAAGTCAGAATTTCAAGAGGCTGGAGTAGTCCTTCAACCTTTTGTTGATCATTCTTTATTTGTTGATAATTTGCACATCTACTCACATGGATGGAAATATCTCCCTTGATACCTCCCTACCAGAAAGTCTTTTTCATGTCTCTATATATCTTCGTGATTCCGGGATGTATTATGAGTAAAGAATCATGACATTCAATTAAAGCTTCCTGTCTAACCCTATCAACATTGAGAACACATATCCTTCCATTCACTCTTAAGATTCCCTGCTCATCCACTTTGAATCCTATCCATCTTCATGGTATTACATTCTCCTCCACTTTGCTGGCTATTCTTGCAATGATTAGATCCTTAAGCCGACTCCTTTATACAACAAATCAATGCTAGATGCACCACTAAATGAGCTATAATGGCATTCAACTTAGATCATCTACCATAACATTGGCTATTCCTGATATATATAGAATATCCAAATCATATGATTCGAGGAATTTCAACAAATGTTTTTTCCTCATATTCAAGTCCTTCTGAGTTGTGGTCTTTAAAGAGCTCAAAATTTTCACCTATTTAAAGAAGGAATATTATTTACTAGGGTCAGTCAGAGTTTATTTAAAATAAACTATAAGGAATTCTTACCCAGTAGATAAAGACTCCGCGTTTTTAATGTGAACACAACAGCTAATTGCTCCAAATCGTGTGTTGCATAATTCCTTTCGTGGATCTTCAATTGTGTGCTTGGATAAGCGATGACCTTTACATGTTGCATCACAACAACACCTACTTCTTCCTAACAAGCATAAGTATGTACGGTTAATCCACCGCTTTCATCAGCAATTGCTAATATAGGAGTAGTAGCTAACCTTTTCTTGAGTTCCTGAGATGCTTCTTCACATTTCTGTATCCACTCAAACTTCATATCTTTCATAGTCAGCTTTGTTAAGTGAGAGGAAATTTTAGAGAAATCCTGAATAAACCTATGGTAATATCCGGCTAATCCCAAGAAACTAAGGATGTCCTTTGGGGTCTGTGGTTGCCTCAAATCTTGGATAGCTGAAATCTTAGTTGGATCTACTGAATTCCGTTCCCTGACACAATATCCCTACGGAATCTTACCTCTTTTTCCCAAAAGCAGCATTTTGAAAATTTTCCTTTAGCATGTTCCTCCTCAATGTCCCCAATACACTTTCTAAATTCTTTTCGTTCTCTTCCTTAGTATTTGAATATATAAGAATGTTATCAATGAATACTAATACAAATTTGTTGAGTACATCTCTAAATACTCTATTCATAAGGTCCACGAAGTAGGCATGTGCATTGGTTAGCCCAAATGGCATAACCAACCATTCATAGAAGCTTTCTGGCACTCTAAATGTTGTCAAGAGGATGAAATCTTATGTTATTCTTAACCGTTGGAATCCTGTGGCCAGATCCATTTTTGAGAATACCCAAGCACCATGAAGCTAATCAAACAAGCCATCTATATAGGGTTGAGGATACTTTTTTTTAATTATTCGTTTATTTAGGTCTCGGTAATCTACACATAGCCTAAGGGAGCCATCAGACTTTGCGACGAAAACGACTTCTATGCCTCAACTTAAGCGACTTAGTCTTATCAACCCTTTCATTAACAACTCATTCATTTGGTTTCTCAATTCATACTTCTCCTTTGGAGCCATCCTTCGAATAGGGTGAATAACGAACCTTGCACTATGAATTAAGTCGATACGGAACTCAATTTCTCGGTGTGGGGCAAACTCTTAACTTCTTCAAAAACTTTTTAAAATTCCTTGACAATTGGTATTGTTACCAAATCTTTTTGGGATGAGTTAAGCGTATATTGGAAAATATCCCTTACTATACCAGGCACTTTACCAAATTTCAATCATATTTCCCAACTTTGTTTTTATAGATAACGTCCTCTTAACATAATCAAGAATAGCTTCATACATAGATAGCCAACCCATACCGAGCAAAACTTCAAATCCAATAAAATCAAGGACAAACATGTCACATGAAAAATAATGGGAAATGTAGGTAACTTGGACATTTTCACAAATCATACAAAGGTTTGGTGTACCATCTATAGGGGTATCTATAATTTTTGCAGTGAACTTCAAATTTTCAACCGATTCTTTGAAAATGAAATTGTTAGAAACCCTAGTATCAAATAATACTTTAACCACACTACCCTCAACACAAATAGCACCTTCCAAAACTCCTCTTTCCTAGGTATCTTTCGAAGTTAATGGTTCTTCTTCCATCGTATATGCCTCGGCTATTTGGACTATCTCCATAAATGGAAAACCCATCATTATATATGGAAATTAAATCATAGTGTCATAGAGAAATAGTACATGCTTGTTGCTCTTGTCTACAATTTTCAACTGTATGCCCTTTATTCTCACAATATCCACAAGTGACACTTTTGAATTCTTTATCTTCTTCCGTCCCTATTGCTTCTTTGTCTCTAGATTTAGCTTGTTTTTGCTACTGCTACTAATATTTAGTGCTGAGTTGGCTTCTCTCCGTTAAGTATTTCATATCGCAAACCCATATCTACTAGGTTCACGAATGATTCTTTTAGGTGAGTATTCATTCTATCATGAAACTCTTTTCTCATCCCAGCCACAAACATTTTATTCTTCTTAAGTGAAGTATCTATAAGTCTAGGCCCAAAGATAGATAATTCGTTAAACTTTCTTGAATATTCTTCCATCGACATGTCTCCATGTTTTAAATCCATGAAGCTTTTATAGATACAAAATTTTCCTACAACGGGTATATACCGCTCTTCAAAAACTTCTTTGAATCTTTCCCGTGAAAAATTATATTCTGACTTATTGATGGTAATTGACTCCCACCAAGCTCGGGCCCCTTCCTGTAATTACCAAGAAGCTAGGAAGCGCTTCTTTTTATCATCGATGCCTAATCCCTTAAAGGTTCTCTCGTAAGAGCGGTGCCAAGCTTGAACATCAATAACAGATTCTGTGCCCCTAAATGGTCTTCCTCCTAAGTTGGTATAATTCTTGCAGAAAGTAGCAAGATCAACCTGAGGTCCTCCCCTTCCTCATCCACGATAGTTAATCATTTCCCACTACCTAAATATAGTAAAGGAACAACTTTAGAATATGTAGACAAGATTATCATAGGAAAGGGTATTAAGCATAAAATAATTTGGATGGATAAAGATTATGATTATGCACGCTTATTGGCTAACCTCATTCAAAGGTATTACTAACCCTAATTATAATTAGTCAACCTCATCAAGGGTTAGGTATTCGCTAACCTTTTCTCTGATACCAACTTTAACGATCAGGGTTTTCGACCCTCAAAAATTGACAATAATCATCCACGGTATTCACGTGCTGCAAATTTAAGTGCTGGAAAACATGATCGTTAAGGGTAGAAAGAAATTAAAGACATAACATAATCTCACACGAATATAATAACATATATTATTTCACCAAAAATCTTTACAGCGGAAAATTTGAAATATATTTATCAAATTTTAACTTAACATCAACATGGAAAGTTATAAATATTTGTCCTTACAAATGCGGAATACAATTGCACATGAGTGTGGTGGAAATGGATTACAATCTTCAGAAGAATCTTATAACTCCAAGCTCCAAGCTCTTTCAAAAATGCTCTAAGCAAAACCTAACTATTAGGCTGCCAGAAAAATAGGGCACCTAGAGTTTAAGGGAAGGAAAATAAGCTCTAGGTCAGTCATGAGACTGCTGTAAGAAACTCAAGATATGGGTTTTTGGAAACAAAGAGTATCTCATAAGACCACTCCGTACATAAACACGGAACGAGTTTTTACCTTATTATAACCAAACATTTCTATATGAAATCAATTGATGTTATTTCTAATAAATATCTTTCGAAAATATTTTTCAAATAAATATATTAAAATAGCCGAAATTGTTACTTTGGTTAAATTTGACGCATAATAGGTTTACAGCTAAGTCCAAAGGCACTTATTAGAGAATGGATTCCATAAAACGACAAGGTAAAGGATTACCTTCCGTACAGTATGCTTCTAGAGGGATGTACCCAGAGTCTAGATAATGCATGCCTAAACCAACACAGGACCGGCCTACTACTTTCTTGATAGTACCAAATATGTCATTGTAACGACCCTAATTTTGACTAACATTATTTAGGACATTTAATTAGATAAATAAAATAAAATAATGTAAATGGTTAAGGGACTGAGATTTGAATAATATAAGGTAGCCTTGCCTAATTAATCATTGAACCAAAGGGAATTAAAATGAAATAAGTAAGAGGATTAAGACAAGGGCAAAATAGGAATAGGTTATTTTCTTACATCCTAAACCCTCATTCTATTTTCATTTACCGTGTTCACAAATAAAAATAAACCTAAGTTTGGCCGGCCACCATTAGAAGAAGATAAGGGGAAGATATGCAAGAATTAAAGGAGGCAGCTCAATCAAATTAATCAATAGCAAATCTTAAACTCCGTAACAACAAGCTAAGGTGAATAATAGATTACATATCATTTTTGTTGTTTCGATTTCTAGATCAGATTTGAATATATTTTGCAAAGTAAAATGCCATGTTTTGATTATTAAATGGATGTATATGCTTGTTGATGATTTGTCCTATTTCATATAGATTTTATGATAAGAATTAATTTGGAAAACCTCAAATGGCTTGCATTTTTTAGGTAAAAAAAATTATTTTAGAGATGGGTTTCAAGTTTCATAATTTTCTGAGTTGTTGTGGATTTATAATGAAGTTTCTAGTAAACGAAACGGTTAAACTAGGTTTAAAATTAATTTTGGCTATTGTATGTTAGCTTTGGGTTAGAAATTTAAATATGTTAGAAAACATATTAAATGCGAGTTATGGGAATTTTTGGAGAATTTTCCTAGTATTTTATTAAAGATATAAAATTATTTAAGGTATGGGACTTAAATGTTTTATATGTTTAAAAAGAGAAGGGGCAAATTATAAATGTTTTAAAATTATTAATTGTTGAATTCATTAGTACTTTTAGAAAATATTTTTGAAAAAGAATTGAAAAAAATTATATGTTGACAAATAAGGCAAGCTAATTGGAAATATATTACTTTAAAACGTTAAAAATCAGCTTTGTAAAGAGTTGTTGCTTCACCACTTTCGACAGCCTCCTTTCGACCCTATACTGCTGTCCCAACCTAGTCAAAACCAATACATATGGTACCAATGCCTTGGAAAGTAGTGGATCGGTGGTAGGTGAAAGGTATAGAGTCGAAACATGCTTTCAAAAGGGTAGAAGTAGCCATTATAAACTTGGAGCCATTTGTATTACAAATGAGATTTTCGAAGGGGTTGGAGCTTTCGCCTTAACGAACTTGCTTCTATTTATATAAAGAAAGGGCTTTCGAATGGGTTGTCTCTTTTTTTAAAAATAAGCTTTCGAAGGGATCAAAACTCCTGCTGCCGCATTCAACCTTTCAAATCAATGCCTTCGAAATGGTTCTTTTGCCTTAAACTTTGAAGCTGCTTCTCCATGCTTTCGAAAGGGTTGGTTTCGAAACCACCCACTTTCTTTTACTTAGGAACGGTGCTTATGAAAGATTTGCTTTCGCCTCAGCTCTTTTAAGACCCTTTGTCGTATTGAAAGTTAAACCCAAAGGTTTCGAAAGGAATGGTTTTAAATGGTTTTGAACCTATGTTCTACAAACTTTATGTAACGATCCTAAATTTTGAACAATTTAAATTGTGAATATTTAATTAATTTTAAGTATTTGAATGATAATTTAAATTGAATTCCCAATGCTATATAAAACATTTCTATGATTTGGCGATTAAACTTTAAAATTTAATCTATACAAAGCTGAATAAAAATTTAAACTTGACTTTGGAGTTGAAATTGAATATTAAATTTGTATTATAAATTTAAACTAATGACTTAAGAAAAAAAAAACTTGGATATAAGGATTATTTCTTATGTAAATTAATAGTTGAATTAAAATTTGGATTTGAAACTATGAGGCTATTTGAATTTTTCAAGTTAATATGAAGAACATATTTGAATTTAAAAATTTGAGCTTGAAGTTTGTAAATTTATTTAAATTCCCTTCAAAATTTTTGTTTAAGGAATTAGGTGGGCTTTACAACTTTCTTAGCCCATGGTTTTGCTTAAGTGCTGTGATATTATCTAAGGCTATACTCGATCCCTTCTCTATTTCATTCGTAACCCTAAATTTTTAACGAAAGAAAAGAAAATTAATGGCGGCCCTGTCTCTCTCGTCTTCCTCTTCACTTCCAAACTAGGGCTTCAATTTCTGCTTCGAGTTCGATGCTTCAATCTCTTCGACCTTCACGGCTTTGACTTCAAATCGAAGGCCTCGGCTTCAGTAGCTCGCGGCTGCTCCAATTCGTGATAAGGTGAGTTCTCTGCTCACGATTAATCTTTTATTCAAGTATTTAGATCTGTTTGAATTGAATGCTTGGTTGCATGCTATGATTTGTGGTGTTATTCGTTATCATTTGCTCGGCTAATTTACTTTAAAACTGATAAGGACATATAAGTCTCTGCATGTATGGTTGTTGGTGTTATTTGCTATCGTTTGCTCTGATAATTTGATTTAATCTGATAAGAACAGATGCTATTAAATTTGTTTTAAACTGATAAGAATAGATGATCAAATCTTGCTTTTAAATCTGATAAGAACAGATGCTATTTGTAATCTTGCTTTTTAACCTGATAAGAACAGATGCTATTTGTAATTTTGCTTTTAAATCTGATGAGAACAGATGCTATTTAAACTTGGCCTTAAATCTGTCATGCGTGGATGCCTGCATTTATTTTCTTCTCTGATATATGTTATTGCTTGCATGTGTTTATTTGTGAGAAATCCTTCATCCTCTTTATCTGATGCATATATAAAACTCTGTTGTTAATTGCTTCTCTGTTTTCATGCTTGTGAGCAAACTCATTTATCTACCTATATGTTTCTGATTTTATGGTTGACTCTTGAAGTATGATGGTTTAGATGACTGCATGTTTGAATTTACATATTTTTATGGATGTAAATGTATGAGTATGTATAAATGCATATCTCTGTTGTGAGTAAGCTTCTTATTTTTTTAAAAACAGTTTTTTTTGAAATCAAAATCAAACAATAAACTACATAGCTTATGTTTATTTACAGAAATCAAATGGTTTAAACAAAACTGTTCTGTTTGTTTTAAAATGACATGAGTAAACTCACATGCACTAAAAATTATGACATCTGAGCTTATGAAGTGAGAAAAATAAAATAAAATGATGTAGTGATTGCTTATTCATGAATGTTCTGTGTATGAATATATATATGTGATGATTTCTGTAGATGCAGATCAAGTTAGTCTGTAAACTAGAATATTCTTAAATAAAAATCTTTATCATTTGTATTGTTACAGTTAGAAATTTTATGTACAAACAGAATATGTTTGTTAATATAAAGTTAGGTGCTGGAAATCATGAATTAGTTAAAATAAGTTAAGCCCAAACCTGATACTTCTGAAATAGTTATAGCAGGGAGTAATTTTTAATTTAAAATCAGGATACTAACATCATTTTTTTTTACAAGATTATAACATTGATGCATGTTAAAAATCAGAAAGTATAAAACAAATTTCACTTTTAAAATAAATTATGTAAAGTAGTATTCTGTTTGAACAGAAATAGAATTTTAGAAGCATTTGATAGGCTAGTGTAATTATGGGGTTAGGATACTTCCAGTAGGTTGAATGTTGATGTGAGAATGAAGGAATTTGGTGATATTTGATCAGCGAGAGAGAGAGAGAGGAGGGGAATTGAGTGTTTCCAGGTTTCAAAACCACTGTTTGAGAGTGCAGTATTGAAATTTTTGAGAGTCTGCATCTTCTCTCTGTTGTATCGAGTGGGGAAAGAATTTGAGAGGTTGTTTAGTAAGTGCAGAGGTAGCTATGCCAAGGTCGTGTCGATGATGGTGGCTGGAGATGGTATTGCTAGGTGTTGACAAGGGGTCTTGGTTGCAGTGTGTACTCAGGGAACTACTGGTTGTGTGCAGGGTTTTGACTCGAAGCAAGCCTCGGAATTTTGTGATGTTATCTTGAAGTAGTGGGGAGGAAAACTCGAAGTAAAATCATGGTGTCTCGGGTTTTAGGTTGCAGGTTTTAAATCTGTAATTTTACATTTTTAAATTTTGATGAAAACTCATATTTTAAAAATTATAAATTGATTCAAATGTAAGATTGAACTGAATTCAAATGGAGTTTGAATTCAAAACTTTTAAAAATGAAATATTTTAAATTTAAACAAGTTTTAAATTTTGTTTTAAATCAATATTAGAACTGTTGCAGGTTTTAGAACCTGTATTTTTGCAGTTTTGAATTTTTATGAAATTCATATTTTTTTTAGTTGAAACTTGATTCAAGTAATACTTGAATCTGAATTCAAATGTAGTTTTGAGTTCAAAAGTTTTTAAAAATGAAATTTTAAATTTAAACAAATTTCAGATTCAGTTTTGAAATTTAGTTCAAAAACTGTTTCAGGTTTTTAAAGCCAGAGAGTAATTTTGCAGTTTTAGTTTAAATGAATTCATATTTTTCTTTAATAAAATCTGATTCAAATGGAAGTTGAATCTTAATTCAAATGTAGTTTTGAATTCAAAAGTTTTAAAAAATGAGAATCTTAAATTTAAACAAGTTTTAAATTCTGTTTAAACCAAGACTAAAAACAGTTCAGGTTTACTTTTAAAACCTGACCTTTGAATTTAAACAAGTTTGTATGTTTTAAATATTGAGCAAATTTAAATGTTTTAAACCAGATTTAAATTGGTTTTGAAATTTAGTTAAAAACAGTGTATGGTTGATGAGACCTGTTGCATGTAAGTATATAATGTTTGCTTGTGATTTAATGTGAATGTGTGCCTATGAGCATGCAATCTGGAAAATGACCAGAAATCATATTTTTGAGGTGGATCTGAACATTTAGATAATGCTGTGTTTTTATAAGTATGAATGTGATGCATGTTGGATTTCCTAAACTACTTGATGTTGCCTGATTTTCGTGGATCGTTACTGTTGTTAGATTTTTATTTCGATATTTGCTTTAAACAGTTAGTCAAGCACTATGCCTATGCATTAACTTATTTTGTCCTTGTTGCTTTATACCTTGAAATTGAACATATAGCCCAAAGTATGTTACTTTGATTTGCACGTCCCTGTAGTTTGGTTTGGTTGGCTGCCCAGATTTGTTCTTGCTGGTTTGATATAAGTGTACTCCTGTACACCCCTTATGCTCATTTGTGGGAATTTATATTATTTACATCCTCTTTTATTTGGACTAATCCAATTTGTTCATCATCTCTGTTACCATTTTATTCAGTTCATTGCAAATTTAATTACTTGAATTAAGATTAATCCTGACGCGAGTGTTTTTGTGTTTTGCAATTAACGCTCGGGTCAGACCGAGTATTTCTACAGCTTGAAGATTTTCTCGCAGCGAAGTTAGAGAGAGGGGATTTCGGCATTCATTAAATTTTTTCAGTAAAATTTTTCTTGTACTTAATAAAATAAATTGTTTCCGCTGTATAAATTCAAGTATAATTCATTGTGTAACTCTGATACTTGTATATAAAAGAAAAGTTTATTTATAAAATATATTGTTGTTCTGTGATTCTGTGACTGATTCTGTTTAAATGTTATAAACTAAATAACAATCCGTCATTTTGAACGTTTCTAGTTGGTTTAATTACCGACTAGAGGCGGTCAGGGCGGCGGGTCGTTACAAAGTGGTATCAGAGCTTTGGTTTACACAAAGCTTAGTTTATGGCATTTAATATGAATAGTTACTAGAATCACTTTAAAGAAAGTGTTTTCAAATCTAAAGAAGTATAAAAAAAAAATCTTTAAAATAAAGGGTATTTTGAAAATTAGAATTATTTTGAAGATTCCCCTCTCTAAATTTAGGTTTGCGACCGTTTCTCTTCGGTGAGGTCTCGTTAGACTTGAGTTTCGATCATTCGGAAACTCATTATCGAATTTTTGAGAGTTATGGAAAATGAAACATGAGTTAAGAGAATTAATGAATTGGTTTAAATTGGCTTAAATCAAATATTTTGAATATCTTCAAAGTAGTAATTGGAAAATAAAATGATATGTCAATTTGATTATAATCAAATGGATTATTGAACTATAACTTGGAAATTTAATTTTGAATTCTTTTGAAAATTGATTTCAAATGTTGTGAAGAACGATTTAGTAAATAAATGGATTATAAGTATTTAACTTACAATATGGATTTTGGGTATATAACTAAGTTATATGAATTGAATTGAATCAAATTAGTAAAGGAGATTATAAAACAAAGTTTATAAATAGAAATGTAATTTCTAAAGATGTTTATAAAATCCGCAAATGACTTATTTTGATAAGTAAATTATTGTAACTTATTAAAGGTGTTATATCTATGGTTTTGGACAATAAATGAGATATAAAAAGAGATATGAATCTAATGAAAATTTATAAGAGATTTAAATTGATGCAATGAAGAATTTGAATTTGAATGGGCATGAAAATAAGTTAAGTGGAAAACTTAATATTGGAAATTTGAAGTTGGTTTAAAACCAATATTTTGAAATGTATGCAGAATTCAAACTATGAATTAAGTTGAAGATGAAAAACTTAAATGAGAATGTTTTTGGGAAGCAACACTATGAAATGAAGTAAATTCATTTTAAGTTGTTTTGAAATGTGTTTAAAAAATGATTTCTTTTAAGAATGAAATATATATTTGATTTTGGTTTAAGTATATCAAATATTTTCAAATTGTTGAAAATAAATGGATTTGTGAATTACTTATTATTGAATAAGTATGGAAATATTTTCCAATATGAAGTGTAAGGGTTAAAATTTTATCTTTTAAAGATAAATTGAAAAGTGAATATTTGAATTTGTTTCAAATGGTTAAGTGTGAAAAATTTTATATCTTGTAAAGATATTATTTTTGGGAAATTTGAACACTTAGTTCAACTTGGAAAATTTTCAAAGTGATTGAATTTTGAGTTAAATGGAGTTTAACTTTGACACCCAAAAACAATGTAAGTTGAACTTTGAATTTTAAATGGATGATTTGGATTGTATGTCTAACGTCGTGAATTGACGACATATCAATTGATCTCTATTAAATATATATCTGTTGGTGGCGGAGAATTTATTCTCTTAGCTTAACACCCTTCTCTGAGACGTACGAGCTCAGAGGTTATATATCGATAGACATCAATTATGTGTTGAGGATTGACGATGTAACGTGAAATCCAAATCGAGTGTGAAGTCGATAATAAATTGGATTATGAATGTGAATTTGGTTTGAGATAACCTTAAAAATTTCCAAATCGACTTAGAGGAAAATTTTAAATGGATAATGAAATGGAAATTTTGTGAAACCTCTATTTGTTATGGGTATGAAATATTGTGGTTTTCATAACGTATATGTGTGAATACGATTAAATTCGAAAACCAATTAGTTTGGAAAAGTAATTGTTGTGGAAAACTTATGTAAGTACATGAGTATGATATGTACAAAAATATGAAATGAAATATTATATATGTATGTATGATATTATGTTTTCCAAATTGAGGATATGGAAAAGTACCTTCCATTTAAACTTTGTGAAGGTTGTTGGAACTCGAGAAGAGTGTCCATTTGAAAATCGTAGCTACGTAGTATTTCCATTAGTTGGAATGTCCTTTTGGACTGGTATAGTGTGCTAGCGTAATTCGAGGGGCGAGATGCCTACGGTTACAAGCGATTCCACTGGGATAGTGGCGTAACCGCCGTGTATACCGCGATCTAGTTACACTCGGGTGGTAGCGTAATTTGAGGGGCGTGATGCCTACAGTTACAAGCGATTCCACTGGGATAGTGGCGTAACCGCTGTGTAAACTGCAATCTACAAACCAAAGCGTAATTCGAGGGGCGAGATGCCTACGGTCACAAGCGATTCTACTGGGATAGTAGCGTAACCGCCGTGTGAACCGCGATCTTTGGCAACAACCATGGCGAAATTCAAGGGATGAGATATCCACAGTTACAAGCGACTCTACTGGGATAGTAGCGGAACCGCCGAGTAAACTGTGATCCATGGGGGAATGTGCTTTCCATATCCATTTTTAAAAGAATTTTTAAAAAGGTATTTTCACTGGGAATTGAAGCAAGTATATTTAGTACTTGGAGATTGTTAGACTTGCGCCTGGCCAGCGTATGCCTAATGTCTTTAAGAACGACAGTAGACTTGTTAAATTTCGAGTTAGCAAGTATTTTCAAACTTTAAATAGAAAAATCAATTATCTGAAATTAAAGTGACATAAATTCTAACTTAATAAATTAAGGGAGAGGATTTTTGAAATGTTTTGAAAGTCCACAGCTTTGGAAAAGTTATACTATGTAAATTTCTTAAATGAAGAAGTTCAAATTTAAAATTTGGGTTTTTGTAAGTTGGAAATTTTAGTAAAGATTTTTGTGTCTTGATTGTAGAAAATAATAGACAAATGAGTTAATAAACAAAGCTAGTGAGATAAAACAAATGGAATGAATCCTATATTCATTTATTTCTAATAAGTTTCGAACTAGATAAAATTGTTAAAATATAAATATTAGTGAAATTTCAACAATCATTTCTCCTTACTTGTAATTTCGGGACGAAATTCTTTTAAGGAGGGGAGATTGTAACGATCCTAAATTTTGAACAATTTAAAATGTGAATATTTAATTAATTTTAAGTATTTGAATGATAATTTAAATTGAATTCCCAATGCTATATAAAACATTTCTATGATTTGGCGATTAAACTTTAAAATTTAATCTATACAAAGCTGAATAAAAATTTAAACTTGACTTTGGAGTTGAAATTGAATATTAAATTTGTATTATAAATTTAAACTAATGACTTAAGAAAAAAAAAACTTGGATATAAGGATTATTTCTTATGTAAATTAATAGTTGAATTAAAATTTGGATTTGAAACTATGAGGCTATTTGAATTTTTCAAGTTAATATGAAGAACATATTTGAATTTAAAAATTTGAGCTTGAAGTTTGTAAATTTATTTAAATTCCCTTCAAAATTTTTGTTTAAGGAATTAGGTGGGCTTTACAACTTTCTTAGCCCATGGTTTTGCTTAAGTGCTGTGATATTATCTAAGGCTATACTCGATCCCTTCTCTATTTCATTCGTAACCCTAAATTTTTAACGAAAGAAAAGAAAATTAATGGCGGCCCTGTCTCTCTCGTCTTCCTCTTCACTTCCAAACTAGGGCTTCAATTTCTGCTTCGAGTTCGATGCTTCAATCTCTTCGACCTTCACGGCTTTGACTTCAAATCGAAGGCCTCGGCTTCAGTAGCTCGCGGCTGCTCCAATTCGTGATAAGGTGAGTTCTCTGCTCACGATTAATCTTTTATTCAAGTATTTAGATCTGTTTGAATTGAATGCTTGGTTGCATGCTATGATTTGTGGTGTTATTCGTTATCATTTGCTCGGCTAATTTACTTTAAAACTGATAAGGACATATAAGTCTCTGCATGTATGGTTGTTGGTGTTATTTGCTATCGTTTGCTCTGATAATTTGATTTAATCTGATAAGAACAGATGCTATTAAATTTGTTTTAAACTGATAAGAATAGATGATCAAATCTTGCTTTTAAATCTGATAAGAACAGATGCTATTTGTAATCTTGCTTTTTAACCTGATAAGAACAGATGCTATTTGTAATTTTGCTTTTAAATCTGATGAGAACAGATGCTATTTAAACTTGGCCTTAAATCTGTCATGCGTGGATGCCTGCATTTATTTTCTTCTCTGATATATGTTATTGCTTGCATGTGTTTATTTGTGAGAAATCCTTCATCCTCTTTATCTGATGCATATATAAAACTCTGTTGTTAATTGCTTCTCTGTTTTCATGCTTGTGAGCAAACTCATTTATCTACCTATATGTTTCTGATTTTATGGTTGACTCTTGAAGTATGATGGTTTAGATGACTGCATGTTTGAATTTACATATTTTTATGGATGTAAATGTATGAGTATGTATAAATGCATATCTCTGTTGTGAGTAAGCTTCTTATTTTTTTAAAAACAGTTTTTTTTGAAATCAAAATCAAACAATAAACTACATAGCTTATGTTTATTTACAGAAATCAAATGGTTTAAACAAAACTGTTCTGTTTGTTTTAAAATGACATGAGTAAACTCACATGCACTAAAAATTATGACATCTGAGCTTATGAAGTGAGAAAAATAAAATAAAATGATGTAGTGATTGCTTATTCATGAATGTTCTGTGTATGAATATATATATGTGATGATTTCTGTAGATGCAGATCAAGTTAGTCTGTAAACTAGAATATTCTTAAATAAAAATCTTTATCATTTGTATTGTTACAGTTAGAAATTTTATGTACAAACAGAATATGTTTGTTAATATAAAGTTAGGTGCTGGAAATCATGAATTAGTTAAAATAAGTTAAGCCCAAACCTGATACTTCTGAAATAGTTATAGCAGGGAGTAATTTTTAATTTAAAATCAGGATACTAACATCATTTTTTTTTACAAGATTATAACATTGATGCATGTTAAAAATCAGAAAGTATAAAACAAATTTCACTTTTAAAATAAATTATGTAAAGTAGTATTCTGTTTGAACAGAAATAGAATTTTAGAAGCATTTGATAGGCTAGTGTAATTATGGGGTTAGGATACTTCCAGTAGGTTGAATGTTGATGTGAGAATGAAGGAATTTGGTGATATTTGATCAGCGAGAGAGAGAGAGAGGAGGGGAATTGAGTGTTTCCAGGTTTCAAAACCACTGTTTGAGAGTGCAGTATTGAAATTTTTGAGAGTCTGCATCTTCTCTCTGTTGTATCGAGTGGGGAAAGAATTTGAGAGGTTGTTTAGTAAGTGCAGAGGTAGCTATGCCAAGGTCGTGTCGATGATGGTGGCTGGAGATGGTATTGCTAGGTGTTGACAAGGGGTCTTGGTTGCAGTGTGTACTCAGGGAACTACTGGTTGTGTGCAGGGTTTTGACTCGAAGCAAGCCTCGGAATTTTGTGATGTTATCTTGAAGTAGTGGGGAGGAAAACTCGAAGTAAAATCATGGTGTCTCGGGTTTTAGGTTGCAGGTTTTAAATCTGTAATTTTACAGTTTTAAATTTTGATGAAAACTCATATTTTAAAAATTATAAATTGATTCAAATGTAAGATTGAACTGAATTCAAATGGAGTTTGAATTCAAAACTTTTAAAAATGAAATATTTTAAATTTAAACAAGTTTTAAATTTTGTTTTAAATCAATATTAGAACTGTTGCAGGTTTTAGAACCTGTATTTTTGCAGTTTTGAATTTTTATGAAATTCATATTTTTTTTTAGTTGAAACTTGATTCAAGTAATACTTGAATCTGAATTCAAATGTAGTTTTGAGTTCAAAAGTTTTTAAAAATGAAATTTTAAATTTAAACAAATTTCAGATTCAGTTTTGAAATTTAGTTTAAAAACTGTTTCAGGTTTTTAAAGCCAGAGAGTAATTTTGCAGTTTTAGTTTAAATGAATTCATATTTTTCTTTAATAAAATCTGATTCAAATGGAAGTTGAATCTTAATTCAAATGTAGTTTTGAATTCAAAAGTTTTAAAAAATGAGAATCTTAAATTTAAACAAGTTTTAAATTCTGTTTAAACCAAGACTAAAAACAGTTCAGGTTTACTTTTAAAACCTGACCTTTGAATTTAAACAAGTTTGTATGTTTTAAATATTGAGCAAATTTAAATGTTTTAAACCAGATTTAAATTGGTTTTGAAATTTAGTTAAAAACAGTGTATGGTTGATGAGACCTGTTGCATGTAAGTATATAATGTTTGCTTGTGATTTAATGTGAATGTGTGCCTATGAGCATGCAATCTGGAAAATGACCAGAAATCATATTTTTGAGGTGGATCTGAACATTTAGATAATGCTGTGTTTTTATAAGTATGAATGTGATGCATGTTGGATTTCCTAAACTACTTGATGTTGCCTGATTTTCGTGGATCGTTACTGTTGTTAGATTTTTATTTCGATATTTGCTTTAAACAGTTAGTCAAGCACTATGCCTATGCATTAACTTATTTTGTCCTTGTTGCTTTATACCTTGAAATTGAACATATAGCCCAAAGTATGTTACTTTGATTTGCACGTCCCTGTAGTTTGGCTTGGTTGGCTGCCCAGATTTGTTCTTGCTGGTTTGATATAAGTGTACTCCTGTACACCCCTTATGCTCATTTGTGGGAATTTATATTATTTACATCCTCTTTTATTTGGACTAATCCAATTTGTTCATCATCTCTGTTACCATTTTATTCAGTTCATTGCAAATTTAATTACTTGAATTAAGATTAATCCTGACTCGAGTGTTTTTGTGTTTTGCAATTAACGCTCGGGTCAGACCGAGTATTTCTACAGCTTGAAGATTTTCTCGCAGCGAAGTTAGAGAGAGGGGATTTCGGCATTCATTAAAGTTTTTCAGTAAAATTTTTCTTGTACTTAATAAAATAAATTGTTTCCGCTGTATAAATTCAAGTATAATTCATTGTGTAACTCTGATACTTGTATATAAAAGAAAAGTTTATTTATAAAATATATTGTTGTTCTGTGATTCTGTGACTGATTCTGTTTAAATGTTATAAACTAAATAACAATCCGTCATTTTGAACGTTTCTAGTTGGTTTAATTACCGACTAGAGGCGGTCAGGGCGGCGGGTCGTTACACTTTATCTCGGACCCAATGACTTCGAAAGGTTTGTTTTAAGCAAGGAATTTTAATACTTTCGAAAGGTACATAATTTAGGTTTCGATGGGGAGGTACCCTAATGTTTTCGAAAGGTTTACTCGAGTCTTTTAGTGGAAGGCTTTCAATGCTTTCGAAAGACAAGTTTTAAAGGCTTTTGCAAAGAGGATGTCTAAGGTTTTATAAAGCTTGTGAAGGGACACTTAAAATGATTTCGAAATGTATTTTTTTAAAGGTTACGAAGGGTATGTTTTGGCCTATCGGCCTAGTATTTCAAGATATGATAGTTAACTTATTTTGAAATGGGTACTTTTAATGGATTCGAATAGTATTGTTTAAAGTTTTTAAACAAAGGTTTCGAATGGTGTACCTTGGCTTCAAGGCCTAAGATCTTTTAAGTTAAAGAGAGTTTTTAACTTACAAAAGAGGGATAGATAATCCCATTATATCTCATCAACATTGTTTTTGGTAAAGTATATATAACATGGCAAAGATATTTGAGTAAAGAAAAGAGTATATTTTCCTTGTTTAATTGTGATTTAAAGGGTTAAACCAATTTAAAAGAAATGCTTTCAAGGAAATTTTAGCAGGGTAGTTACCATGAGTAAACGACTCAGATATTAGAATACTAGATGGGACTGGTATAGGGTCGCATCCTATACCTTAGCTAGTAAGGCCCTAGCTAATATAAGTCCAAAATTCCAGTTTACAGGGCTTTGTCATGGGTATGACTAAAATGAGGTTACACACCGAAAGGAATATACAAAAAGAAGATAGGGTATTGGTGAGCCCGCAAAACCATTAGCTTTAGTTGACCCTAAAAAAAGATAGTAAAGGGGCGGTAGCCCAGTAGTGTGTCTAACAGATGTTAGATAATCGACTGTGTCCGGTAGGCCCGAGTCAGCTAATGGTTAATAATTAGCCAAACAATACTATATTGTTCGCACAGATAGTCCATTAGTTACCTGATTTATATGCATATATGATATTGCTACTATTTTTTACCAATTTTATTGCAGGTTTTTGATTTTCAAAAGATAGTTTTAAAATGGGATATTAGTGAGGGGAAACCCATTCCGCTAAGAGATGTGGTCTCACTTAATATCAGATAACCGAGATGTATAGTATTATTCACACCAAGCTTTATGTTTGACTCGAAGTTTACATTTTTCCCCTTCAACTCACGGGTGCTCAAAACTTAATTTGAGTAGATTGAGAGTTAAGGTTTTTTGGTTTAGTACGTTGAACGAATAAGCTTCCGAAGATGCGTAGGAGGCAAAGTTAGGAGCTATTTAGTTTTATTTCCACTGTGATATATTAAGAATGATATGTTTATTTAGTACTCTGATCATCCAAGTGGGCATCTTCATATGTCGCTCTTGGCGTAATTTGTAATAATTATATTTGATCAAAATCTGAAAATCGTTTTGGGATTATTTATCTGGATATGAAATATTATTTGAAATGTAATTAGAAAAGTTGTTTTAATATGTGTTAATTTTTATTTCATATCATGTGCTTCTGATATTATGGATACCATTAACATTACCATATTTTATCACCGGAAGTTAATTCTGTGGATGACTGCAGCATTTGTAGCACTTAGCTTCATGCCTCAAGATAGAGGATGTTACAACCTTGTATCAGAGCCTAGGTTTATGAAAAATTTAAAATAAATTTCAAACTTAAAATGATTTTGAAAATATAATCCTAAGAAATTAGGGAAAAGATTGGGGCATGGTATAAGACTATAGTAACGTACTTGTATTTGATATGTATAAGTATATATTTTATTTCTTTTCTCCCATCTTTCCTAGGCCATTCTTCTATATCTTACAAAGACTCGAATGAAGATTTTACGGACGTAAGACATGAATGCTAGAGGGAGAAGAGTAAACACTGATGGAGGGAGCACCACAACTAATGGAAATGCCAGACCAAATACTAGAAGAAATCTAGGTCAGGCACAAGCTGCTAATATGGGTACTGGAATACCACAGGTTGATACGCAAGCTATATATTAGCCCTTCGTTAACATGATGTAGGATGGAGTTGCTGTGGTTTTAGTTGGAGAAAATGCTAAAGGAGGAAATCGGGGAGCTCCAGTGGTCAATAATTATGTTGTGCTAAGTAGTGACTATGTCAGGCTAGGAGGAAAACTGTTTATTGGGACTAAAGATGCAATTGAAGTGGAGAATTGGTTACTTCATTGCAAGAGGATTTTTGTTGATTTAGGACTTAATGATGAGCAGAAAAGGAGACTCGCTTCTAGGCAATCATAAGGAGCAGCACTATACTGGTGGAACAGTGTTACGGTCGGAGTCAACAAGGAGGCTATGACTTGGGCTGAGTTTAGAAGAAGGTGAAGAAAGGTTTATGTCAGAGATTGCTAAGTCAACTCTGCTCAAGAAGTTTGCTGAGTTGGAATAGGGAGATGTGATAGTGCTTGAGTATGCAACTAGATTTGAGGAGCGATCGAGATACGGTATGCTATGGTTGACACTTTTATCAAAAGCAATGAGAAGTTTATCCATGGGTTGAAGCCCGAGCTTGCTAAGGCCATATTATTGCATATTAAAGATCCGTGCGATGTAGTTATTGAGATGACTGTAAGGCAGGAAGAGATGCATGTTTTTCTTGATATAAATAAGGCAAGGGAAGCTCAAGGAGGGCAGAAGCAGAAGATGAATTTTTTTCATAAGAAGGGCGCTCAAAAGAGCGGAGCTGCCAAGAAGGGCAGTAGTTACCTGTTACAAGTGTGATAAGATGGGTCACTATGCTCATGAATGTTGGACATGAAAAGAGAAGAAAGCTACTGGCAAGAAAGGAGTAAGATGTTTCAACTGCGATCAAATTGGACATTATAAGAACCAGTGCAAGGTGCCAGCCAAGGATGAAAAGGGCAAAGTGTTTGCATTGGAGCCAGCTACCTCGAGACCAGCAGTAGAGGAGAAGGAAAAAATGTGTTGGGAGGTACGCTTTTGATTCATAGTGTATTTGTTAGAGTTCTATTTGATACTGGTGCATTGCATTCTTTTATATCTCATTGTTTGGTAGATAAGCTTAACCTATAGCCCTCGTACCTAGTTACTTCCTTAAAGGTTGCAAATCCTATAGGAGGATATGCAACTCTTGGGATGAGATGTGACCACCTAGAGTTTGAATTGTTAGGTCATGTATTTGCTTGTAGTTTGCATATGTTTGATTTCGTAGGGTTCAGAATTATTTTGGGTATGGATAAGTTAAGTAAATACGATGCTATGATATTCTGCCATGATAGGGAAATATCACTTAGACACCCTGATTGTAGTGATTGGATTATATACTTCGAAGAAAACCCTAGTGTTGAGGTTAATGCCTTGTTGGGTGTTGTGGAGGTAGAAGAAGAGTTGAATCGAGTTTCGTTGTCAGAGAATACGCAGATGTCTTTAAGCCTGTAGTAGGACTACCATCGAAATGAGCTATTGAGTTTCAGATAGATTTAGCACCAGGAGTAGAACTGGTGAGTAGACCACTAAGTAGAATGACACCTACCGGGATGAAGGAGTTAAAGGCGCGGTTGGTAGATTTGGAGGGTAACAATTTTATCAGACCAAGCAGTTCAACTTGGGGAGCCGTCAAAGTGTTTGCAAAGAAATAGGATGGATCGTTGAGGTTATGTATCAATTATTGTAAGTTGAATGAGAAGACGATAAAGAATCGATATCTGTTACCTAGAATTGATGATTTGTTAGGTCAGTTGAGCGGAGCCAAAGTATTTTCCCAGATGGATTTGGCAACAGGATTCCATCAACTTAGAGTGGCTATGGATAGTATTCTTTTAACGGCATTTAGAACCAGATATGGATCGTACGAATGGTTAGTAATGCCATTCGGACAAACTAATGTGCCAGCATTCTTTGTAGATTTGATGAACCGAGTTTTCCGAAAGCACTTGGATAGGTTCATATTGGTATCCATAGATGATATTTTGGGATACTCTAAAGATGAAAGAGAGCATGAGGTTCATCTTAGAGTTGTGCTTGAGACGTTAAGGCAGCATCAACTGAAAGCGAAATTTTCAAAGTGTCATTTATGGAAGAAGAAAGTGAAGTTTCTTGGTCATTTGGTCTTAATGAAAAGGTTATCTGTAGATACAACTAAGATCGAGGCAGTGAATAGTTGGAAAATACCTGAGACAGTGACTGACATAAAGTGTTTTCTTGGATTAGCTGGTTACTATCAGAGATTCATTAAGGATTTTTCACGGATAGCGGCACCGATGACTAAGCTAACGTGGAAGGATGTGAAGTTTGTCTGGACTAATAAGTGTGAGGAAGCATTTTAGAACCTGAAACACTTATTCACAAATGCACCTGTGTTAGTTCTTCCAAAAGGGAATTAGGACTTAGTTGTGTACACATCTACATGTGGAACAGGGTTAGGATCGGTGTTAAAAGACGTAAAGTGATTGCCTACGCTTCTCGATGGCTCAGACCGCATGAGGTTAGATATCCAATACATGATTTGGAATTAGTTGGGGTAATTTTTGCGTTGAAGGTGTGAAAACATTACCTTTTGGGAGAAAGATTCGAGCAACATACGTATCATAAGTCATTGAAGTATTTATTCTCTCAGAAGGAGTTGAGTATGAGGTAGTAGAGGTGGTTATAGTTTTTAGCCGCTTATGACTTTGGTATTGAGTACATACTAGGAAAAGGCAATAAGGTTACAAATGCACTTAACAGAAAACATCAGAATTGCCGCATTGGCAATGATAACTGAGTGGAAAATTTTAAAAGCATTGACTACATGCAGAATACAGTGGAGATCTAAGTCTAAATCTAGTAAAGAAACTTCCATGTTGTCATGTTTAGAAGTTCGACCAGTGATGATCGAAACGATTGCATCCGAACAAGGAGAGGATCCATTATTAACTGAACGCATCAGAAAGATAAGGGATGGAATAAAGAGCGATGACATAAAATATTTCAGTCTTGACCATAATGGATGGTTGAGGAGGAAAGGATGACCATGAGTTCCAAATGTGGGAAACATTAGGAAGTTCTTAGAGAATGCCATCGTTCAAAGTTCACCATTCATACGGAAGGAACTAAGATGTATCAGGATATGAAAATGAGTTTTTTCTAGAAGATATGAAGATGGATGTAGGCTTATGGGTGAAGCAGTGTTTGAACTGTCAATAGGTAAAAGCCAAACATTAGAAACCAAGTGGGTTGCTTCAGCCATTAGATGTTCTAGTTTGGAGATGGGATTCTATCTCAATGAATTTTATCAATGGGTTGCCAAGGTCGAATCGAGGAAATGAAGGTATATGGGTTGTAGTGGACAAATTAACCAAGAGTGTCCATTTCATTCCAGTTAAGTCAACCAAGATGACACTTATTTTAGCTAAATTATTCGTGAAGAATACAGTTAGACTACATGGAATTCCTAGTAGTATAGTAAGTGATAGTGATTCCTTATTCCCTAGCGAAGTATGGAAGAGTCTGCAGGAGAATTTGGGTACCAAGCTCAAGATGCGTACCGCTTACCATCCACAAATAGATGGGCAGACGGAGATAGTTAACAAAGTCTTAGAGGATTTGTTACAAGCTTGTGTACTAGACTTTGGGGGATCATGGGAAGGCCATCTACACTTAGTCGAGTTTTCATATAACAACAGTTATCAGACTAGTATAAGGATGGCACTGTTTGAAGCTTTATTGGGTAGACCATGCAAATCTACCATTTGTTGGTTAGAGACCGGGGATAGGTTAGTTCTTGGTCCGGATTTGGTTAGAGAAGCTGCGGAAAAGATTAAGTTAATTCGACCTAGAACGAAGGAAGCTCATACTAGGCAGAAGAGCTACATTGATAGAAGACGGAAAGACTTAGAGTTATTGGTTGGAGATCATGTTTTTGTCAAGGCATCACCGGCGAAAGGTGTAATCAGATTTAGGAAATCGAGAAAATTGGCGCATATATTCGTTGGACCATTTCCTATAATAGAAAGGATCGAGAAACTCGAATAAAGAGTAGAGTTACCGAATAGTTTGGTAGGAGCCCATAATGTTTTTCCTGTTTCTCATCTAAGGAAATGTATTCAAGATCCAGACACTACTATAGCACCGATTGTGTTAGATGACCTAGTGGTGGAATCGAATTTGACTATAGTTAGAAAGCCAGTTCGAATAGTCATGAGAGATGAGAAGAGACTAAGGAATAGGACAATCAGATTAGTAAAAGTACAACGGGGTGACAACGGGAGAGATTGTACTTGGAAAACTGAGAGCAGGGTTAGAGATACTTATCGTGACTTGTTTCATGGTATGTTTTACCTTTATGATTGATTTATGAGTACCTTATCGTAATTTTGAAGAGGAAATTCTTTAAGGAGGGGAGTCTGTAACAACCCTAATTTTGACTAACATTATTTAGTACATTTGATTAGATAAATTAAGTGAAATAATGTAATGGTTAAGGGATTGAGATTTGAATAATATAAGATAGGCATGCCTGATTAATCAATGAATCAAAGGGAATTAAAATGAAATAAGTAAGAGGATTAAGACAAGGGTAAATTAGGAATAGGCTGCATTCTTATACCCTAAACCATTATTCTATTTTCATTTACCATGTTCACAAACAAAACTAAACCTAAGTTTGGTCGGTCACCATTAGAAGAAGATAAGGGGAAGATAAGCAAGAATTAAAGGAGGAAGCCCAATCAAATCAATTCAAGAGCCAATCTCAAAATCCTTAACAACAAGCTAAGGTAAATAATATATTACATCTCATTTTTATTATTTCGGTTTCTAGATCAGATCCGAATATATTTTGCAAAGTAAAATGCCATGTTTTGATTGTTAAATGGATATATATGCTTGTTGATGATTTGTGCTATTTCATATAGATTTTATGATAAGAATTAATTTGAAAAACCTATTGAATGACATTCAAATGGCTTGCGTTTTTTATATAAGGTTAGAAACATTATTTTAGAGATGGGTTTCAAGTTTCATAATTTTCTTAGTTGTTGTGGATTTATTATGTATTCTCTAGCAAAGAAAACGGTTAAATTGGGTTTAAAATTAATTTCGGCAATTATATGTTAGCTTTGGGTCAGAAATTTAAATATGTTAGAAAATATATTAAAAGTCATTTATTGGAATTTTTTAAGATTTTTCCTAAGTATTTTATTAAAGATATAAAATTATTTATGGTATGAGACTTGAATGTTTTATATGTTTAAAAGGAGAAGGGCAAATTGTAAATGTATTAGAATTGTTAATTACTGAATTCAACAGCACCTTTAGAAAAGATTTTTGAAAAAGAATTGGCAACCAATTATATGTTGACAAATAAGGCAAGTTAGTTGGAAAGATATTACTTTAAACATTTAAAAATATGTTTTGTAAAGGATGGTTGCTTTGCCACTTTCGGCAGCCACCTTTCGACCCAATACTACCACCTCCAACCTAGTCGAGACAAATACACATGATATCAATGCCTTAGTATGCAATGAATTGGATATAGATGGAAGGTATAGAGTCGAAACATGCTTTCGAAGGGGTAGAAATAGCTCTTATAAACTTGGAGCTATTATCATTACAAACAAGGCTTTCGAAGTGCTTGGAGCTTTTGACTTAACCAACTTTCTTCTGTTTATATAAAGAAAGGGCTTTCGAATGGGTTTCCGCCTTTTGTTTTTAAAACAAGCTTTCGAAGGGGTCGAAACCCCTGCTATCGCGTTAAACCTTTCGAATCAACGACTTCGAAAGGGTTCTTTTGCCTTAAACTTTGAAGCCGCTTCTCCATGCTTCCGAAAGGATGGGTTTCAAAACCGTCCACTTTCTTTTACCTAGGAATAGTGTATTCGAAAGAGTTGCTTTCACCCCAGTTCTTTTAAGACCCTTTTTTCTATTGAAAGTTAAACCCAAAGATTTCGAAAGGAATGGTTTTAAATGGTTTCGAAGCTATGTTCCACCAACTTTTATTTGGACCCAATGCCTTCGAAAGGTTTGATTTAAGCAAGGAATTTTAATACTTTCGAAAGGTATATAATTTAGGTTTCAAAGGGGAGGTGCTCTAATGTTTTCGAAAGGTTTACTCAAGTCTTTAAGTGGAAGGTTCCAATGCTTTCGAAAGGCAAGTTTTAAAGGGTTTTGCAAAGAAGATGTCCAAGGTTTTGTATAGCTTGTGAAGGGACACTTAAAATGACTTCGAAAGTTCTATTTTTAAAGGTTTCGAAAGGTATGTTTTGGCCTTTCGGCCTAGTGTTTCAAGGTATAGTAGTTAACTTATTTTTAAAAGGATACTTTCAATGGATTCGAAAGGTGTTGTTTAAAGTTTTTAAGCAAAGTTTTCGAATGGTTTACCTTGGCTTCATGGCCTAAGATCTTTTAAGTTAAAGAGACTTTTTAACTTACTTTGGAAGGGTAGATAATTACATTATATCTCACCAACATTGTTTTGTGTAAAGTATATATAACATGGCAAAGATATTTGAGTAAAGCAAAGAGTATATTTTCCTTGTTTAAGTTTGACTTAAAGGGTTAAATCAATTTGAAAGAAATGTTTTCAAGGAAAATTTGATGGGGTAGTTAACCCTAAGTAAAGGACTCAGATATAAGAATACCAGATGGGACTGATATAGGGTCACACCCTATACTTTAGCTAACGAGTCCCTAGCTAATATAAGTCCAAAATTCCAACATGTAGGGTTTTGTCACAGGTATGACTAAAATAATGTTACACACCGAAAGGAATATACAGGGAGAAGATAGGTTATTGGTGAGCTCGCCAAACCATTAGGTTCATTTGACCTTAGAAGAAGATAGTAAAAGGGAGGTAGCCCAGTAGTGTGTCTAACAAATATTATCTAATCGATTATTTCTTGTAAGCCTGAGTCAGTCAATGGTTAATAGTTAGCTAAACAAAACTATATTGTTCGGACAGATAGTCCATTGTTTACCTGATTTATATGCATATATGATATTGCTACTATTTTTTTAACCAATTTGATTGCATGTTTTTGATTTGCAAAAGGTATGTATTAAAAAGGGACATCAGTGTGGGAAAACTGGTTCCTCTAAGCGACGTGGTCTCACTTAATATCAGATAACCGAGATGTATAGTATTATTTACACTAGGCTTTATGTCCGCCTCAAAGTTTATGTTTTTCCCCTTAAACTCTCGGGCGCTGAAAATTTAATTTGAGTAGATTGAGAGTTGAGGTTTTTGAGTTTCTGGTAGGTTGGACGAATAAGCTTTCGAAGACGCGCAAGAGGAAAGTTTAGGAGCTATTTAGTTTTATTTCCGTTGTGATCTATTAGGACTGATATGTCTATTTAGTACTCTGATCATCCAAAGGGGCAACTTAATATGTCGCTCTTGGCGTAATTTGTAATAATTATTTTTGATCAAAACCTAGAAATCATTTTGGGATTATATATCTGAATATGATATATTGATTTGAAATGTAATTAGAAAAGTTATTTTAATCTATGTTAATTTTTATTTCATATTCTTAGGCTTCTAATATTATGGATACTATTGACATTACCATATTTTGTCACCGAAAGTTAATACTATGGATGATTGTAGCATCTATAGTGCTTAGCTTTGAGCCTTAAGATATAGGATATTACAACTATCACTTTGGACATTCCCGACCTTTACTGGGATCTCAAAGCATGTATAACAACCCAAATTATAAAGGGTATCTAGAATAGTGACGACATCTCCTAATGAGTGTGACTCACATAGCCCAACTACTATCGTGTTTTTGTTATTTCCAAGGTGCGAGGGTTAAGGTAACCTTTACCTTTCATAGCACACATTTTACTTTGAATGCCACATTGCCATTCCATAATCACAGAATCGATTTCTACAAATGTATAGCTCCTGAGCTCATATGTCTTAAGAAAGGGTTTTAAGTGTTTAACGGTGGAATTTCTATCAAATTAGAAAACCATTGAAAAATTTCGAAATAAAAATAACTGCAAGCGCACGACGTGCTATCGTAGTACGTGGCGAGTACGGGTCGATCCATAGGGAATTGTTGATTTTAAATTTCTATTCAATCAAATTAACCAAAAAATTTAGAGAGTGATTAGCTAAAAAGTGAGAAAAATGACAAAAGAAAAGTGATAAAAAAATATGAGAGTGTAGAGGCGATTTAGAGATAATTCCACTCTCTAGATCATATAGTTCAACAAAACATGAAATTATGATCTTTTTTTGGTCATTAATTAGTTTAATTGATGTGTTTATCGCAAGTATGGCCTATTTGTGCTATTAATTAGCTCAACATAATCCATCAAACTATAACACACCCCTTAAACAACTTTTAATTCTCATGAAAAATTACAACAAGTTGAAAGCAAAATCTATTTTAAGCATGGCCTATTAACTATTGTTTAGAAATATAGGCCATCAAATTTTAATTTCATATTAACTTCATTACCATCATCATATGTAGATGAAGAGGTAATCATTGTTTGCGATTGTTTAAGCATATCTTATTTGTTATGAACAACATAGACTATCAAATTCAACATGAAACAATGAATCACATCAACATTCCTTTAAGCACAAAAGAGATCAAAATTATCAAAATGTTGAAGCTACATGATTAGAGGCTTCATTGCCCCTAAATTGAAGGGGTTAAGCTCTCATTTTTCTTATCATATGAACAAATGTAGTTTGCAACATCAAATAAAATGAAAGGAAAATGAAAGCTAAATGAAAGAAGAGAACTAATTAACAAGAATTAACACTGATCTAATTTGCATGAAAGTAAATCTACACTACAAACATTAAAGTAAATGAGCATGGAAAGGAAAGAGCATATATTAAATTGCAAATAAAAGGAAATTACATGAAAATAAAATAAATGGCTAAGTAGCCATGAAAAGAGAACAAAGAGAGCTAAGCTAAACTAAGAGAAGAGATGGCCTCCATAAGTGGGCTTAAGAGAAGGTAGAAGAGGTTACACGAACATAATGGGTTATTTATACAAGCATGAAACCCTAATCCATAATTCGGGGAATGCCCAAACTACCCTAGAAAAAGTATGGAGGCCAAGTAATCAATAGTTTCTACTAGTCATCATTTAAGTGTATATGAAGCCATTAATTCCATAAGCATGTGATTAGCCTCTAATTTGTACATTAAGGTAGGTGGGTAGGTGGAATCCTCCATGTTCTTCACTTTGAATTTTTTCCATCTTCATTCCTTTGTATTCATTTGTGCATGCATGTGTTTTCATGAAACCACTCCAATCTGAGATCAAATTCCTATACAAATATATATAAATTTCCAATTAATTTTTCTCAAAGAAATATATGCACACAAACGACCGTTTTGCCCCTACATGAAGATGGATATGTGATAATTTGGAATTAATATGGATTTTGGTTAAAGCAAGTTAAAATATCCAATATGATAATTAATTTAATTAATAGAATAAATATGGTGGTAAAAACATGCACATTTACGTGCACATCAAATACCCCCACACTTATGTTTTTATTTGTCCTCGAATAAAGAAAAACTAAGATAAATCTGTTTTCGTAGGTAGCACGATTGCATTGAACGTATGCAACAAGGCATTAAACATCTGGGTGTCTCCAGTAGGACGAGTGTTGTCTCGTGAGGGTTTTTAGCGGAAACTACCCACAAAATCCAAACGCAAGATGAAAATATTTACAAAATGCCAGATTTAATTACAAAGAGACGAATGCGTGTTTTTGAAAAATTACAAATGAAGGGTTTAATTTAAATAGACACAAATAAGGTAAATACAAGTATTGGTAATTGTCTTGAAAATTTAAGTCATTTACTCGTCAAAATTTCCAATTAAAAACAAGTTGTCATAACAGATAGACCATAGTTTGGCTAGTTGTTTCGGTTGATAACACAATGTAATCATGAAATGGATCCTTAGTCGATTTCCAAAGTTTATTAAAGTGGTATTTTCATTTCTTTTCAATAACAAGTTAAATCAAATAAGTTAAAATGGTGCTTAGAATTCAATTTCTTACTCTCTCTTATTTGAAAATTTTATTGATATTAACAATATTTACATATGCCTAACTCAGGTAAACCGAGGCCAAATATATTACCCATGCACTCCCTTTCGGGCTTATGTGAGGGGAATACAGAGCATGACGAGCGAACACACCAATGTGAACACCTATCAACTATAGGCATTATTAATAAAAGAATTTGTATATACATACACCTAGCTCAGATAAACTGAGGCCAGATATACCGATCATGCACTGCCTTTCGGGCTTACGTTAGAAAGGTACAAAGTATGGCGAGTGTACACACAAGTGTGAACACCTGTCGATGGTAGGTGTTAATAGAAAATATTTACATATATACAGATGTTTCGTTTTCTATATATGTTTTTTTTCAAATTTTTTTTGAAAAGAGAGAGTTTTGCAAAATCATCTTAGCACCACTTAACATAGAAGATAAAAAAAATGTTATATTCTTTACTTTAAATCGACCATTTATTAAAACAAAGATTTTCAATTAGGATATATTCATAATAATCACGTATGAACCTTCCTATGTACTAATTAAACTATCGTTATTCGTAATCAAACTTCATTCTTATTTTTGTTAAGACAAATGAATTTCGAAAATTTTAATTTAATAAACCAAAACCGTATATTTATCCTATAGTGTTCCTTTAAAAATAAATCCAAATGCTTAATTTTTTTGTATTTTAAAATTTTGATATTTGTTTTTTGAGTTTTGGAAGAAAAAAATGAAAAATTAATCATGAAAAATCAAAAAGAAGATGAGTCTCCCCCCACACTTGATTTTGACTGTGTCCCCACAGTCAACCCAAATGAAAGGAGAAAATAAAACAAAAATAAAATGATGACCTATATTTACTTGAAGGTGAATGATATTTACAAAAGAACACAAAGTATATCGTCAAAGAGTAAATGAAACGGTCTTTCAAAAACCAATTCATTTGTCTCGTCAAGTATACGAGACACAGCTTAAGCACGAAAAACCAAACCTTCAAAGATTTTAAAGTTGAATGTTGATTTGAAAAATGAATGTAAAAATCTTACGAGTTGTTTCCTTTTCGATAATTTTTGGGGTTGACGGAATAATTGATTGAAATTCACGTTTATTATCACCAAATTGAAATTCAAGTTTGTCATTGAATAATTCTTCAAAATTATTGATTTCAAAATCAAAGTGGTGATTAAATCTTTCCGGTCAGAATTTAACAACTCGTCATCCAAAAGTCCAAAAAATTCGTGTTCATTAAATTCATCTTTCTTTGTTGGATCATCAACAACTTCATTGCGTATCTCAAGTTCAAAATCCAAAGTTGTTGTATTAAAATTTTCGAAATCGAGAAAAGGAAGATCGAATTTTAAATTAGGTTCCACACCCTCAAAAGAATTGAAATCCAACTCAATTACCGTGTTTTCAACAACTTCACTAAGATCATCGTTTTTAGTTTCAAAAGTAGTTGTTTGAAAATCATCGATTTTGGTAAAAGATGGATTATTACTTAACTTGTCACACGTTGGGATTTGGTTTTGTTGTTCACGTTGTTTCATATAAGTTTCAAACAACGAATCGTGTGATCATCGTAAATTTCGTTCATTTGTTCAATAAAATCCAATTTGTAGTTATTAACTTGAGAATTTTCTATTTCGATTTGCAGAGAACAAATTTTTTCAATCTTAACGTAGTTGAGATTATTCCCATTGCCAAAATTATTTGATAAGTGGATCACATTTTCGTTTTGATTTTGAAATTCATTTTAGACTTCGAAATTGAATTGGCATGGGTTATACTCAAAATCTGTGCATTTTGCATTGAATTCAAATTTTGAAAGCCTTGAAACTTTGACTCGAGTTATCGCAGAAATATGAATTACACAAATCATTTACCATTTTATTTTGTTATGTAGAGATTTTCAAGTAAACATGAAATGCTATTTTCAAGATTTGAGCGTTGCTCGTTATTTTGAAAAGTTTGTGGTTCGAACTATGAATCGTTTAAACAATAGTTGGTGTTAAAATATCCATACGAATTTGGAATAAAATCATGCGAATTATATTGATTTTCACAACTATTGTAAAATTCAAGTGAATGTGGAAATTGGGACATTTTCATGAATGTTTTTGGTTTATTTTATAAAGGAAAAATATTTACAAATAAAATTTATTTTTCAAAAGGGAAATTTATTTTTGTTTTGTGTTTTTTTGCTTATTCAAATTTTTTCTTTGTTTTTGAAAAGGTTTTATAATTTTTTTTGGAATTTTGAAATTTCAAACAAAAAGGACTTAAAAATTTTAAAGTAATATTTACAGTTTTTTTAGTTTTGGATTTTGAATTTTTTTAAATATGTTTGAACTAATGCAACTAAATGAATGCAAAGGCTAATTACAAATGATTTATCCAAAGTTAATCCAAAATTGTATAATCATACTCTGTCTTAGATCAACAAGATAGTTCCCAGCCAGGTAACAGACATGATTTATCGGTGCACCACGAATCACCGTAGCAATACAGCCGAAGGTTTAAGTACCTCAGAGGAACAACCACTATAATATTTATGAATCAACGTAATATTTATAAATGATTATTATTCTGCCGTAGCCTAGACACCAAGAAATTAAATTGTTCAAAGAAGTTAACTTGTCAACATACAATTAAGAGTTATCGATGTCTAATCGTTATTATTAATCAAATTCTAAGATGAAATGCAAAACAGAAAATAAACATGTATTAACAATGCAACTATGAATGGATTTTTGTTTTCGTTTTTGAATTTTTTTTTAGATGCAAGCAAACAACAATGCAGGACCAAAAAACAATAGATATATACAATGTAAGGCAAATAAAAAGAAAATTATAAATTAGCAAGCAGTTATTTTTTTAGCAAGATCAGCAAATCAAGCAATTTATTTTAGCAAGCACTTCTGCTCCTTCTGCAACTCTGCTTATTTGGCAGCCTGAAAAACAAGATATATACAAATACACACACACACAAATATACACACACACACAAATATATATATATATATATATATATATATATATATATATATTAAGGATGAAACTTAAAACAAATTTAAACCAAAAATTCAAACTCGAATTTTTTTTTTAAAACAACAAAAAGGAAAATGAAAACAAAGATAAGTTACTAACTAAATAAATCAAATGAACATAGATGAAGAAAAAAGGCAGAAACAAAAAAAATAAAAGACTTAAACTACATAAACCAAAAGGACAAAAAATAAAAAAAATAAAAAAAATGAAGACAGATTTCTTTTCGGCCCGGCCCTATTGCACAGGTCACTGCCCACTTAAGCCCAAACAAATTTATCAACAGAATCCGAAACTCAACACTCAACACACATGCGCCACTCAACACTCAACACACATGCGCCGCTCAACAACATAGAAATTTTATTTGCAAAACTCTGAAATCAAATACCTCGATACTCAACCCAATTTAAAAAAAAACAAATTCCGATATAGAGCAAATTAACCCAAACACCGAATCAACACAAATAACAAATAAAGGCGATTTGAATTTGGTTCGTCATGGTTTCAGGTTGAAGTTTGAGTTCGATGGCGATTCTCGATTTGTGAATTCGATTTCGGCGATGGTTGCTGGAATGGAGAAACAATTGGTTCGCGATGAAGTGGAAATGGTTCGTATGTGGAAAGGAGTGGTGAAGGCTTGATGAAGTCAGTGGAATTGTATGTAGTGGCTCTGGTAGAGGTTGACGTTGTCACGGCGACTGGGTGAAGCGATGTTCAAGTTCGAGGCGATTGATGGTTAAAATTGGGTTCGCGATGATTTGGCTTCGAGGATGGGTGATAGTGAGTTGGGGTCGAAGTGGAGTTGTATGCTGTGAATTTGGCAGTGGAGTGTGAATTTGGGTGATGGCAACTGGCCGAAGGTTGGAATTGGTCGAGCGGGAGAGGTGATGTATCAGGTATGTTTTGACAGCAACTTGTATGGTTTTTGATGAGGTAGAGGCAGGAGTAAGGGTGAAGTTTGTGATGTGTTGCAGTGTTTTGGTGAGTATGTTGTATAAGTATGTGCTTCAGGCAGGTTGGAGATTGTAGTTTGATGGAGTATATGTGAATGTTGGGGAAAAGTAGAGTTGCAGCTGTTGATGGTAGGATGTTGATGGAGTATATGTGAATGTAACAACAGTAGCAAGTGGTCTGTCTAGGCAGAGATTGTTTTGACAAGTGATGTTGTAAGAGATTGTGCACTGGCTGTTGTTGTGTAGTTGCTGACCAAAGAGTAAGGGTTGGTTGAACTGGTGGTCCGGTGACAGTTTGAATGTAGAAGAGGCAGTGGGAAGGGGATGCAATGTTGATAATGTGGATGTTTATGCAGTTGCCAGTAACTTGTTCGACAGTGACAGTGATGAGATAAGGCAATGGGGAGTTTATACTGTGACATGCAATGTTGAGTTTTATACGGTGATGGTTGTTGATGAACGGTTTGATGTGGAGTAAGTGTTGAATTTTGTGCGGAGTATAGTTGAAGCGTATGGTTTTGAGGCGCGTAATCGCTGTCCTTAAAGCAATATCTGCCCCCACTACAGTGTAGTTTGCTAACAGGGTAGAATGCAGATTGCTTCCTAGGATACAACAAAACCAGAACTCAGAGGCGTAGCAATGCCTGTGAGTCCACTGGGATGCTTTTATTGGTTGTAGACTAAAACAGAGCGTGTATGCAGAGAAGGAGGAAGGAAGAAGATGATTGGACTGGTATGGGTTGACGGCTATATATAACAGGCGAACAGGTGCGACCGTTTGAACAGACGCGTCTATCTGTTTAAATTAAAAATAAAATAAAAAATGACTGTTGCCAACAGTCACACCCTTTCCGTACGGTCACGCACGCGCCAACGTGCCCCAAGTGCCCATCTTTGACCCATAATAATAATGCATAGGCCCAAGCCCACATACCCAAGCCCCCATGCAATCATAATCAAGCCCATATCAATTTAATTCACAATATCCTAAGCCAACCATTCCTATATACCTAGGAATAGTAAACAAAATTTGGTGATGTGGGACTAATAGCTTCCCTTCTAAAACAATCTCCCTCAACAATCCCCCACTAGATTGTTTTATCGATGATGTTCAGTCTTATTTTAGTTTGAGATTACGCATCATATGTGGTATCTATTCGATTAAACCACACATTAGTGTTAATATCTCAGGACTCTAAAGAAGAGCTGGGTGGTCTTAACTTAAACCGAGTCTCCTATGAGTTATAAAGTCGGAAATATTACACACGCAATTTCAATTTACCAATAAATTTCCCTACCTGTGAGCACCGTTATGGCCATGTGCTCCATCCCAGCTTAATGAACTTTTACAAAAGCAAACCCTATAAACTCTTGCTTAGAAGCGGCACCACTTCCAAGTTCATAAAGGTAAAGTTCCTTTCCTTTTCAATGTCTCTGTTACCAGACCAACTAGAACTTTATTAAGAGTTATTCAACTCAGCCTCTTCATTCCTGTAACAGTTTTCACTAATTTGACTTAGTGCCTTTCCAATCATATGATAGTTTGTTATTACCCATTAAACCTTAAAATTAAGCTAATTAATATTAAAGTTGGGTTTCCGCTATCATTGATTAATACAGGGTTTAAGTCCCATTCCGACTGATGTGGATCTTATCATTTCTCTAGTTAGAGCTTTTGTGAATGGGTCTGCCAAATTTTTGCTGGATCTTATGTAGACAATAGTAATTATTCCATCATTTATTATTTGTCTTACATATTCATGTCTAAGGCTTATATGTCTTGATTTCCCATTGTATATGTTACTATATGCTCTTGACATAGTAGCTTGACTATCGCATCGTAACAATATAGCTGGCATTGGCTTCGGCCATAGATTGATATCCAGTAACATATTTCTTAGCCATTCTGTCTCCTTCCCGGCTGCAGCAAGTGCTATAAATTCTGATTCCATTGTGGAGTGCGAAATGCAGGTTTGTTTCTTTGATGCCCAAGAAATAGCACCTCCACCTAATGTGAAAATCCAACCCGAGGTAGATTTATTGTCACCAGCGCTAGTTATCCAACTTGCATCAGTATACCCTTCTAATACACTTGGAAATCCATTGTAGACAAGTCCTAGATTGCTGGTTCTTTTGAGATAACCAATTAATCTTTCAATTGCTTTCCAATGATCTATGCCGGGATTGCTGGTATATCGTGCAAGTTTGCATATTGCATATGCTATGTCAGGTCTTGTACAATGCATTGCATACATTACACTTCCAATAGCGCTTGCGTATTCGAGTTGAGCAATACATCTCTCTTCATTTTTATTGAGATTGATACTCGAGTCTATTGGGGTACTTGCATCCTTAATTTTTAGATGTCCAAACTTCTGAAGTACTTTTTGAATATAATGTGATTGACTTAGTGCATAGCCCCCACTAACTTTACTAACTTTTATACCCAGAATTGTATCAACTTCATTCAAATCTTTCATTTTAAATTTTGAAGTTAAATAATTCTTGGTGTCTTGTATCCCTTTCATGTTAGTACCGAATATTAATAAATCATCTACATATAAACAAATGATTACTCCATATTCCTTTGTGAATTTGGAGTAGATACATTTGTCGGCACTATTATATGTAAAACCATTTTGGAGTATAATTGAGTCAAATTTTTCGTGCTACTGTTTTGGTGCCTGTTTTAATCCGTATAACGATTTTGTTAGTTTGCAAACTTTTCTTTCATTTCCAGGAAGGATAAAACCCTCTGGTTGTTCCATGTAAACTTCTTCATTAAGTTCACCATTAAGGAAGGCCGTTTTGACATCCATTTGGTGGATATGCAACTGATAGATTGATGCTAATGCTATTAGTACTCGAATTGATGTAATTCTTGCAACCGGAGCATAAGTGTCAAAGAAATCAATTCCTTCCTTTTGCCGAAAACCCTTGGCTACTAATCTAGCTTTGAAAGTTTGCACACTACCATCGTTATTAAGTTTTCTTCGAAACACCCATTTGCAACCAATAGGTTTTGACCCTTGAGGCAAGTCTACCAAGACCCAAGTATTGTTTGATAAAATTGAATTCATTTCATCATTAATTGCCTCCTTCCAAAAAGCAGAATCTCTAGAAGTTATAGCTTCTTTGTATGTTTTTGGATCATCCTCTATATTTAGTACAATAGGAATTTTATTAGTAACTTCATCTCGGGTTCCTTCTACAAGAAACGCTATAGCTTGAGATGATATAAAATCTGGACCAAAAGATTTCTCTTTCCTGATTCTTTGTGTCCTTCTCATTTCTGTTTGTTCTTCTGTTATTTTCCTTTTATTAGCAGAAGGTGTAGAAACATCCGGTGGTGTTTGGGTGGTGTTGGGATTTAATGGTTGATTTGTGGTTGAATCATCCTTGAATTTATTTTCAATAAACTCAACATCCCTTGATTCAACAATTATGTTTGAGGATAAATCTAGTAGTCTGTATGCTTTAGAGTTTTGTGCATATCCTACAAACAAACTTTTCAATGCTCTTGGACCTAATTTAGTCCGCCTTGGATCAGTCACCCTATAGAAAGCAATACACCCCCACACCTTTAGATATCGTAGATTAGGTTTTCGACCATTCCATAGTTCATAAGGAGAAACTTTAGTTTTCCTTGAAGTGATTCTATTATGCAAATGACATGCAGACAACAATGCTTCCCCCCACAAATTAAGTGGTAATTTAGCATTTAATAACATAGAATTTACCATATCAACCAGAGTTCTATTTTTTCTTTCAGCCAACCCATTTTGTTGTGGCGTGTATGGTGCAGTATGCTGATGAATGATTCCATGTTCTTCGCAGAAGTTAGAAAATTCAGTGGAGAAGTATTCTCCTCCTCTATCACTACGTAGGACCTTTATTTTCCTACCCTTCTGATTTTCTACTTCTGTTTTATAGCGCTTGAACATGTCAAAAGCTTCATCTTATTTCTGAGTAAATACACACATGTGTATTTAGAAAAATCATCAATAAAGGTAATGAAATACCTTTTTTCACCTCTGGTTAAAACTCCATTTAATTCACATATATCGGAATGAATTAAATCCAAAAGTTCCGAATTTCTTTCAACACTTGGGAATGGTTTCTTTGTAATCTTGGCTTGTATACATATTTCGCATTTATCGTGTTTATCATTAGTAACAGAAATAAGACCATGTTTTGCCATATACTTTAAAGATTTATAGTTTAAATGCCCTAAACGTGCATGCCATAAAGGTAAAGAATCAATAATATAAGCAGAACATTCTTTTATTTCATTAATACTGAGTTTGAACATCCCATTACATGCATAACCTTTACCCACAAACATGCCATTTTTGGATAGAATTAAACTATTAGCCTCTAAGACAGATTTGACACCGCTTTTGCATAAGATTGATGCAGAGACAAGGTTCTTTTTGATATCAGGAACATGCAGCACATTCGTGAGTGTAATCTTCTTATTAGAAGTAAATTGAATCTCGACAGTTCCTTTTCCTAGAACTTTTGCTGCATTCCCATTACCCATGATCACTTCTTGTTCTGCAACCTCCTTATATGTCTTGAACAGATCCTTATTATTGCAAACGTGAACTGTTGCGCCGGAATCAAACCACCAATCTGAAGTTTTTGTTTCAGAAATTGCCAAGTGCACATCGGTTATCATACCAATTTGTAAATCTGAAACCATCGCAATGATTTCCTGCACTTCTTCATTCTGAACCATATTTGCATTTCCAGATTGTGCTTTATTCTGTTTTGGAGGAGCCCTGCACTCTCGTTTGTAATGGCCAAGTTTGCCGCAGTTGTAGCAAGCCCCGTTCTTCTTATCTTTTGGATTAGATTTGGCTTCAGACTTGCTTTTCTTATTTGGCTTAAAGTTCTGATTTTGACCTTTCTTCCTCTTTTTTCCAGAATTCACGTTGTTCACGTTGTTTGGTGGAAAAACACCATCGCGAATTCTATTCTCCTCTTCAATCCGTATGTGTTTTCCAATCCTTTCCAACGTGAGTTCTTCAGTCATGTGTAGGAGCTTTTTACGATAATTATTCCAACTATGTGGAAGTTTAGCAATGATAGCCCCCACTTGAATCGATTCTGGAATTTGCACTTTTAAATCGGCAAGTTTTCCAACCAGAACTTGTAAATCATGCATCTGGTCCATAACAGAGATATCGTCTTTCATTTCAAATTCAAAATATTGCAAAGTAAGAAACTTATCTGTTCCAACTTTCTCGGTTTTGTATTTTGTTTCCAGTGCATCCCAAATTTCTTTAGGCGATTTCAGCGGAGTGTAGAGATCATACAAACGATCTGATAGCGTGTTAAGTATGTGGCCTCGGCATAGCAGTTCATCTTCCTCGCGTTTCATCCTCTGTTTTTTCAGTTCGTCGGTATCTTTATCCGTCGGAGGAGGAATTGGAGGAAAATTCTCATCCAGAACGTACGAGACTTTGAGAGTGGTGAGAAGAAACTTCATCTTGTCCTGCCATCTCGTGAAATTGGTCCCGTCCATTCTGGCCAGCCTGACGAAGTCCTGGTTCATGATCTTGAATGCTGATTCTGCACAGTTTTCCATGGCAGATATTGCTTTAAGATTGTTGAATTTTGTGCAGAGTATAGTTGAAGCGTATGGTTTTGAGGCGCGTAATCGCTGTCCTTAAAGCAATATCTGCCCCCACTACAGTGTAGTTTGCTAATAGGGTAGAATGCAGATTGCTTCCTAGGATACAACAAAACCAGAACTCAGAGGCGTAGCAATGTCTGTGAGTCCACTGGGATGCTTTTATTGGTTGTAGACTAAAACAGAGCGTGTATGCAGAGAAGGAGGAAGGAAGAAGATGATTGGACTGGTATGGGTTGACGGCTATATATAACAGGCGAACAGGTGCGACCGTTTGAACAGACGCGTCTATCTGTTTAAATTAAAAATAAAATAAAAAATGACTGTTGCCAACAGTCACACCCTTTCCGTACGGTCACGCACGCGCCCACGTGCCCCAAATGCCCAAGTGCCCATCTTTGACCCATAATAATAATGCATAGGCCCAAGCCCACATACCCAAGCCCCCATGCAATCATAATCAAGCCCATATCAATTTAATTCACAATATCCTAAGCCAACCATTCCTATATACCTAGGAATAGTAAACAAAATTTGGTGATGTGGGACTAATATCTTCCCTTCTAAAACAATCTCCCTCAACAGTAAGGTATACTGGCAGACGGTGGAAGGTGGAAGTGATAGTAATACAGTTGAAGTGAGCAGAAGAAGTAGACGATGTGGGTTCTGTGATGTGGAGACTGCTGTGTAGAAATGTGGGATGACAACGAAAATGGTGGTGACAAAGTTTGGATGCACTGGTATGTCAGCGGTGTAAGTTGAATGGTGGATGAAAACAGTAATTTGGTTTGTGGTTGTGGAAATTGCTTGAATGGTGAACTGTAGTGTAAGTTTGCAGTTTTGATCGGCACTGCTGTGAGATGGTTTTGAATGACTGTTGTCAATTGCTCTGGTGGTTTGTTGGTGGGAAACAATTTGTTAGCAGCTTGCTCGGCAGTTTGTAGAAGTGGATCAGGGCTGTAGAAGTGTGTATAGAATGGGGTAATGAGGGATGCAAGAAATTGGTAAGAAGAATGGCAGATGTAAGAAATGTGCACAGTGCACAGGACAATTGTAAATGCAAGAAATATGAACAGTGCAAGAAAGGATGATGATATGTTGCACAGTGGGTGTAGAACAGGCATAGAACAAAGCACTGGAGTAATATGAACAATGTAGTGGAATGATATGCACCGGGCAAATTTGAAATGCAAGTCAGTAAAGATGTAGACAAAGAAAAATGCAAATTGCTGATGTCTGTACAGGGGTAAACAGAGAACAGTAAAATGTAAATAGAAATGTAAAGAGAATAGTGAAGTGAATGTTATTTGTTTTAAAAGAAAATTTTGTATGCTTTTTTCCTAAATATGCAAATGCAAATGGAAAAGCAACAAATGCAAACAAACAAATAAAAACAAAAATCACACAAACATAACTTCTTTTTTACAAATGCAAACAAGCACACAAAATAAAACACATAAAAATCAAAAGATAATAATTCGAAGAATAGAAAATTAAAATCAAAGCAGCTCTCCGGCAACGGCGCCAATAAGTTGTTTAACGGCGGAATTTCTATTAAATTAGAAACCGTCGAAAAATTTCGAAATAAAAATAACCGCAAGCGCACGACATACTATCGTAGTACGTGGTGAGAACGGGTCGATCCGTAGCGAATCGTTGATTTTAAGCTTCTATTCAATCAAATTAACCAAAAATTTAAAGAGTGATTAGCTAAAAAGTGAGAAAAATGACAAAAGAAAAGTGATAAAAAATTTAATATAACCGACTTTTCTGTTTTGGAAATTCGTTTATATAACTCAAATATCTTTCAAAATAATTTAATATATTTACAAAGATTTTCCACATTTTTAAAGAATTTAAAAATATAATTTTTAAAGAATCTTCCTTTTTGGATTCCGAACCGCAAAACCACGATTTTATTTAAAACTTGATTTTGACTTATTTAAAAATTTACAAGGTGAAATCTTGATTTTCTTACTTATTTTGAAAACTATGGATATAATAGTTCAAAATTTTTTTATCACGAAGAATTCCAAGCTATATTCCACTTTATATGCTCGTTTAACTTTTACGGCGCGAAATCGCGAATTACCGTTACGCGACACGTCTAGTTTTGACTTGTTTACCATTTTCTATTCAAATATGTTTATAAAACATTAATCATTTCAAAACCAATTTCAAAGAGTTTTAATGATTCCATATCATCTTTTAAATTGATTTGGAAAGTGATTTCCTTATGTAATATCGAAATGTATTTATCATGACTTGTTTACACAATTAAACTACAATAATAAACATCTGATACTTGATGATCAAAGCAATGGAAACCATTTCAAACATATCATATCATCCAAAGTGTGTGTGAGTGTGTATAAAGTTTGTCACTTTGGTTTTATATTGGAAGAAAGACTATAGCTTTGCTAACTCGAACCAAAAGCTCACGAACAATCGACTTGAAGCTCTTAACCGGCTCGCTCTTCTTCTTGGAGTTTGGGGGTGCTCACGGCCTAGGGTTGCAAGGGATGGCGGGCACGAGTGGTGGGGGGCGATTGCTGCGGGGTTTAACTGAAGTGAGGAGGAGTTTTGAGTTATTTTTGAGGTGTTTTGGTGTATATATACACTATATATATATTTAATTTCGTTTTGCATTTATTTTCTCCGTATTTTTTCTTAGAGGAGAAGCCATTAGAGTATTGAAGACAATTTGGGAATTTGATGGAAAAAAGTGAAGTAATAAAGTGGAGAAGAGATGTCATATTTATAGCTAAATGAAAGAGTAAAAATATCACGATATTATGTGCACTTTTGCATCATCCTACAATCACCAACCACCTCCCCCATCATCATCAATCATCAAAGGATGAACGAAGTCCCCTTTACCTTAGACATGGCCATGTGCCTTCATTGATGGAAAGTTTGAGTTGATAAATGGTGAGAGATATTATGATATCTTCTCTTATAATCATGATATTTTTCTATGTTTACCATAAGTGAATTTTTAATTATACATGGCAGTTTCTTATTTGCATTTGTATGTACATGAATATATATATGTGTATGTCACAGCACCAGAAAGGCAATTTCCTCACGGTTATAAGTGTGACAAAACTAATTTCTTACGGTTATAACCGTGAAAATAAGTACCATGGGCAAATTCAGTCACACTTTTGCTCACGGTTATAACCGTGATAAAAATAGTAATTTCTCATGCTTATAACCGTTATAAATTTAGATATTATCATACTTATAACCGTGACAGAACAGTATTTACTCACGGTTATAATCGTGATAAAATGGTTATTACTAACGCTTATAACCGTGGAAAATTTAGATAGTATCACACTTATAACCGTGACAGAACAATAGTTTCTAACATTTATAACCATTACCAAAAAGGAAACTCTAACACTTATAACCGTGACAAATGCAAATTATATCACAGTTATAACCATTACGAAAGGTTATTTTCTAACACTTATAACCGTGATAACTAAAACAATATCAAACAAACTATATAGCACCATTATTTTATTACATCTACAAACAATCCAAACAAAAAATATATAGTATTAACATTAAGAAAACACACGATCAATAATTAGAACAACACCAAACATTTATGTTTCATACAAACACCACAAAGGATACTTCATACCAACACCACAAATTATAGCATACAAGCATAGTATATATAACAAACTTTAAAACACAGTTTCAGAATATAATTACATAGTGTTTAGTAACTTACTAATAACGCAAACGATACTCGGGCCAAATCACAAAACACCCTTCAACTAATTTGAATAGCGTGTAATGGCCATTTCTGTTTTTCATTATTGATTTGCATTCTCTTTGTAATTGGTAATGGCTTTTGAAGCTTGAGAGAGTCTTACTTGCTTTACATTAGACGTAGAGCTAATAGCTCAGCAATAGCTTCGCTTTTTATCATCCCGAAAAGCTTCGGCAACGGGATCTTTTTCAAAATCTTCTAAACTTCTTATTCCATCTTCTCCATTAACATTAGCTTTCGATTTTTGTCTTTCTTCGGCTGCTTCTGTCAGTGCCTACACAATTCATAATTTTGTAAAGATGTAAAATTACATAATAGAGGTTAAATATATAATTGAAACTGAAACTGAAATTAGCAAATGTCAATTTTCATTTGTAATCATATTCATAAATTACATGTACATTTGATTGTATACTATTGCTTGTATAGGTTATTTTATCCAGGAAATTAAGGAGAAGAAAAAGCTAATTACAATCTAGGCAAGCTTTGAGTTTGAATCTTCAATTAACTTTAAGTTGCTGCTTTACCATTTGAGCCACTAAACCTAATTGGAAGCATAACAGACCTCATTTTTTGAGTTTGGATCATGCTGGCCAAGCAGCAGAGTCATGATTTGTTGAGAAGTTAGATTCATGTTTCCACCTTTTTATGTCTAGTTTGAAAAATTAACAACATCTTAGTGATATTATCCAAGAAGAAGGAGACATTAATTAATTTTCATAATAATGTATCAATAATTAGGGAAAAGAATTTATGGAAAAGAAATAATTATGCTCTGGGAAAGTTTTAAACTTGCACCAACAATTAACTTTTAAGCTAAGTTTACTATTTGAGCTACATTATAACACCTAACCACATCTGCATACAATTCATACAACTTGTATCACTCAAACCACTGCCTATATCCACCTTCTTCTGCTCACCCTCAACCTCACTTCCCTGCATCACCTCTGTTCCTATACCACATCACCTACAACTTCCATTCTCCAAACCTTCAACTCCATACAAAACCACTTCTCCAACAGCAACTGTTCCTCCCCACTGCCTCTCCACCTCCACAAACAACCAGATTGCAAAATAAACCATCCATAGTCAAACAAGTACCATTGTGCATATTAGTTCCTCTGTTCCTCACTACCACTATGCACATAGGTTCAAACATGTACACACTTCTGCCTGTCTTCATCACCAGACTACAACTCTTCCCGCTACTTCATCACCATATTTCCATCCCCCCTTATTCACACTCCTTGCGGTGCCATTATCAATAAGTTTCTGCAATCAAACCAAACTGCAATAAATTCTCCACAACATCACATTACCCTTGTCAACAACACACTACCCCTCTGCTTTCAGACATCAAGCTACACTTCATTTCAACTTCCCACGCAAGCCTGCCTCATCAACTTGAAACCACTGCTGTACATCAACCACTTTCAACATTTATTCAAACTGTGCCTGACAGTACATATAACCACTGTCCATCCCCTCCTGCAACAGACCACATACCTGCCTTCCTCTGCCACTACTGCACCATTCATATTTCATAACTGCACTTCACAATATACCATAAAACCACCCACACTTCATCACTATTCAAACTGCCTATCTCCTAACACATACTCCTTAGAACCATCCACCATTCCAAACCACTACTTTCCAACCATCACAGCCACCTAACTCCTTACTACTATATTGCTCAACCAAACGAATTCAAAACTGCCACTGCATCACTTTATAACTCCTTTATAAACTGCACTATAACCATTGCTACAGTCGCATACTCCTACCACACCTCCACAAACAACCCACTGCCTTCAAAAACCATCGCCTACAAAGCCCACTGCAACCAATATCTTCCAACCTGCATCTTCTAAAACTCATCAATCCCCCCACTACTAACACCCTTTATTTCTACACTATACACTACTCTTGCAAACTGCCAAAATCATCCACTACTCCACCACATTACTCCAACACAATACTACTCAGCCTCCTTCATCACCATACATCCTCCAATCACCAAGCACAAATCACCAAAACACGTTACAACCCGCCCAGACCAACCAACCCCAACCCGAGACCAACTGCACCATCCCCATTTACCTTCACCACATACACATTCACCTCCTACATCACTTCACGATTCCAAGCCACACATGCATTATTTACTTAGCTTAAAAGTTAATTGTTGATGTGGATATAACATCACATCTTGTTTCCAAACACAAGTATACAAAGTGGAATTCATTGTATAGCTTATCTGCACAATTATTCTAGCTCAATTTGGAAGAAACGTGAAATACATTGAAATTTGCAAATAGGGCTCAGTGAGTTGAGATTCATGCTTCTCGTAATCAGGTATAATTCTGTCCATTTTAAACCACTAATATCATAGCATTCTTATTTATAATTTATCTTCTTCTTCATCTTGATATTAGATTTATGCCAAGAATTCACCGAACATAAAGTATTAAAAGGAAATTTCAGTTAGAAAGCAGAAGCCAGGCCAAGTTAAGAAAGGGATACTACCTGGTATAATTCATGAAGAAACATGTGTTTCTATCTATGCTTCTATTTGTTTCCCAATTATGTAATAAGTACATAAGTATTTGAATTATATCATGCTACGAACACTAAATTTTCTTATATGCTATGAACACTAAATTTTGTTATATCGAACGACGATTTTAAAACTAACAAAATTTCGTAAAATTGACCAAGTCTATAATTTTTTAACACTGAATTGATGTCTATTTACACCTTCGTTTATTCAATCCTGGATTATCTTTATGTTGATTCATCTAAACAAGTAACATTTCTAATCTGATTTGCAATCCAGTATATGCAAACAAGTGATCATTCTATGGATGAAATATTTCTAACTCATCTTTAATTCCTTAAAAATGCCCATGCAGTTGTGAAAAGTTTCCACTAGTTTCTTTAATTCCTTAAAAATTATAGCTAGTGGTATGGAAACTTTTGTTATGCTTTGATCCTAGGTTGAATAGTAAAACTATGGTCGATCCGCTGGGTTTGATAGACTTCATATAAATGGTAGTAATACTTTTACTGTCAGTAACATAATGATTGATAATGGGTTTCAACTAAATTATATTTTGAACTACAGAATTGACAAACTTAGTTCCAGAAATAGAAATGAGAAAAACCTGTGAAAATGACTACACGTTATGATTAGAACAAAAAAACTTCGGTTTCAAGCACACTTGGAATCATGTTAGACATGAACATGATGCATATGGATGGTGTACATTCATGTGGAACTCCATAATTACTAGGAAAACGTCCCTATGTGCATAATATTGGCTTTATGCTAAACATATTAAATATTACTGAAAAATTAAATAATTGGGGTTCAGTGGATAATATTTTCTTTCAGTTCTCATATAGTTAGACAATATGGAGTATGTTCAGAATGAAGCTTAATTTGGGTTAGAAGAATACCTGCCTAGTTGAGGTGGAGGCCAAAAGGTTGAAACAGGATTCTCTATTAAAGACAAGCTGAAACAGCTATCATCAATCGCTTTTGTAACCTCAATTTACGAACTGCGGCTGGAATGCTACTGCCCGACTCCTTAATTTCTGAAATTGATAATAAACTTTAATTCAGTAAAACGTAAATAATTATTTGGAAAACGATAAAAGTATAAACTTTAACCCAGACAAAGAAGAAGATGGAGAGTGAATTATGGAAGCAGAGGCTGAAGAGAATACACAGAGAGGACTCATTTCTGATTTTGGTACATTTTTAGATTGCGTTTAATATTCATATATGTTGTGCTTTTAACTAACCAAGGTGACTGATCAAAATAATCATTAGCAACCAAGGTGACTGATCAGATTAAATTAAGTAATCATTACCAATAAAGACATGTTTCCATTAAAATAAGTAGTCATTACTAATCTTAAGTCGAATGCATGAAATGCTAATACGGTTAACAATCTATTTTTTTAATCTGCATACATTAAAAGGTTTAGGTTGCCTTGGATATCTTTATGAAATTAATAGTCAATATTTCAGAAAATAAAAAGAGTAATAACAATAAAAATAATTCTAGGCTTCAATATTGTTTATAGACTAAATTTCAGGATCCAATACAGTGATAAATAAACAAACAAAATCATTATAAATTTACACATGTGAAAGGTCGAACATAATTTTCTTATGGAAAATAGACATATAAGCTTGGAAGATTTTTATCGTGTAAGCCTAGTAGCTAGTTAAAGTATACGTATATTAGTTTAATGGAAGCAGATTTTTCAGTCAGGGCATTTAAGCTGTCACTGTCAACAACTAGAGCGCCTTCAAGATATTTGATAAAATAAATTAAGAAGAAACTGAAAATCAATGGATACATTATTTGAGCCATCATGGAAATTGCATGAAATATAAATATAAATAAAAGTTTAATAGGATATAAGATATATAATTTGTAGCACAAATTTTTACGTGTAGCACTAATTTTTACGTATGTAATAATAGCAAAGTTACAAATATCATTTTTGTTTTCAAGCTCATTTTGTCATATGCGCATGCGAGCATTGTTAGCATATAATGTCAAAAAAAATTATATACCTACCAGTCCTTTTTCCCATAACGGCCACTAGATGAAAGCATATGCTTGCCCTTGGCATGGCTCGTTGTTCTCATCACATATACTAATTTCAACGCAAATGCCAGGAACACACACTCAATTGGCGCTGTTTAGTTGTACTTGAACAACTAAGGTCACTCAAAATCAAAATATTTAAAAGAAACATCAGTCCGATCCAAATAATAACATACTCTAAGCTTGCAAATATACCTCTAAATTGAAAACCGCTAAATTATTCAGATCTAAGTCAAGGCACTTGATTAAAGGTTATAGAAAAATCAAATAAGCAATTGGAATGAGAACCCAAAGAAATTAAATATGACTGGAGAAGAAAAATGGCAAAATACTTTCTCAAATCATTGGAATAGATTTTTTTTAGCGTACTATATGAATGAATTGGATTTATTGCAACACGATGGTTTAGTAAAACATGTTTAACATGTGTAGTGGAGTAGACTTCATCTAATACTACAACATGAGAATTAACAAACACAAATTACTAATAGTAATTTTCATTAGCAAACATACAATCATTAAATTATATGAATGAAAATTCGTATCAACATGAAATATGTTTAGTTTTAAAAAGTACTAAACACAAATTTGCTACTGCTAGTATCATGCTTCAGTTTCTAGGCCTTATTTCTTTTCGAGAATAGCTAGTTTCAACATCCTTTTATGTACAAATCAGAATAAAACACTCCAGCAAGTACACATCAAAATTCATGGCTAAACAACAACTCAAAGCAAGTACACATTATCGTATGGAGAATACCTGGAAAAGGGGGCGCTGAAACGAGGGAAAGGCGGAGGCCTGCAATCAAATCAATTATCGTTAGATTCATCTTTAAAGCTTGAATTGGATAAATAGCAAGACAAAACGCGAAAGTGAAACAAACCTACCATTGAAACAAGGTCGAAGGCGGAGGGATTGGTATGCGAAAACCCTAATCTGGCCTGCTATCAAATCAATTATCGGTTACGTTCATCTTTAAAGCTTGAATTTGATAAATTGCAAGACAAAACGCGAAAGTGAAACAAACCTGCACTGAAACGAGGTCGAAGGTGGAGGGGTTGGTAAACGCAGCTCTAATTTTGACTTGCGAAATAAGGAAGGAGCAAGTTAGAACCGTGACAAAGAGCAGAGATAACAATAGATACCAAACTGGCGAATCTACCCACTATGCTTTGAACTTATTTACGAAAATACCCGATTGTGTTACGGTAATAACCATGACTGTTATATATCACGGTAATAACCGTGATAAATTTCCCACGCTGATAACCGTGAGAAATCGAAACGAAAAAAGTGTTACAAAATGCCATATTTTGTGTTGTGTGTGTGTGTAAGTTCATATATGTATGTCACTTATAGTTTATAATGTTATATAACTTTTCTATGTAATACCGTTACGATTCCTGATTCTAATTCCTAGTCATATTTTTACTCTTAGTTAATATACACATACTTGTAAACAAAATTTGATAATAATATTTCAATCATTATGTAATAATTAAAAGAGCTTATTTAATAATTGAAATAATCATTAAATCATTTAAACTCCATTTAAACTCAAAATATCAATTATTCCGAAATAACGACATTATTAATGATGTCATCCAAAATAAAATAAATTATTTTATTACGTGTTCTCACTCATGTGGATAAATGAGTGTATGTATCCAGCTTCGTGCACGATGTCGGATAGCTAAAGAGCTATTTATCGACAAAAATGATTTTCGGTCGATATTTATTCCAAGGTATATATTTTTGTAAATATTTATCCAAAATGAGATTTTCAATATTATTTATTATTCAAAACATCATTACATATGTTAAGAAATGTTATATTTGAATTTTTTGAATTTTTTTTGAAGTGATGAATTTCTGGGTCGTTACAATATACATACGTGTATGTGTATGCATGTATAGTATAATAATTCATGCATGATATAAGAGGCCCATATATAAATGTTGCGATTTAAAACGCAATGGATGTGTTAGTGTAACGACCCAAAATTTAACCACATCAGAATATAATATTTAAAGTATTTTAAATATAAAATATAAAAGGTTTTATTATTCAAACAATATTAGATAAGGTTTAGAAATAGAAAGATACATAAAAATAATAACATTTGCTTATATCGACAAAAGAGACAAAATCTTGATTTCAAAAAAGTAAGTTTAAATGGTTTAAAAAATTATTTTAATTTGTTTATGTGTGTTTATATTTTTAGATGAAATTATACAAATTTATTTTTAAATTTAGTTTACATAAATAAATAGTTTAACTAAAACGACAAAATAGATCATAAAAAACATTTTGTCAAAAATCAACATTTTGTCGATTTAAAATTGTGGCAACGTTGTTGCACCTTTATGTACACAATTTAATAAATATGTTAACATATAAAGGTATTTAACAATTAACTAAACATGGTTACTTTTAATAATCACACTTGAAAAATTCTAGAAAGTAACTAGCAAAAGTAAACTAAAAAATACAAAATATATGTCACATCACATGTGACGTAAAGTAAAGAAAAGTGACATAAAATAAAGTAACCATTCTTATTCTTTACTTAACTCTTAAGTATTTTAATTTTAAAAGTGTGATGTGATGTGGACGGTAAGGTTTGGATTAAATAAATTTACTTAATTCTTAAGGAAGTTTATTTAAGTAAAAACAGAAATCTATATTTTATTCTCACTATAAATACCCATCCACTTCTTCTTCGGTTTTGCACCATTTTTGCTCTGCTTTTTCAAGCTTCTTTTCACTCTTTTAATGGCTTCCAACCTTAACAAAGTTATGCCAAAATATTTCAAAAAATAAAACAAAAGGAAAATATCAACCAAAACTTCGTCCGAACCACTTCAAACTCCTCCTCCCTCTAATTGCTCATGCCCCCCTATTCCTCCATTTTGCCGAGCACCCCTAGCCTTCCCCAAGCCAAGTCGAGCCATCCAAGTTTAAGCGTTCAAGGAATCGTAAGCTAAAAACGTCGAGCAGCGAAGGCATAGCCGATTTTTCGTTCGCCAAAACTAAACAAAGTGAGAACTCTAAATTGTTAAGTAGAAAATGTTTATATGATGTTTTGAAAGTTATAAATGTTGTTTGGATGTTAATAATAATGTTTGATAAGTGTTTGAAAAAAAAAGCAATCACCTTTAAGTCATTTGCAAAAGTTATTAAGCAAATGTGTACATACATGACAATCATGTGACATTGTAATAAAAAAGGTTGTTAAATTAATTTACAAGTTCATATGACATGTTAGAATATGTTAAAATGGTTATAAACATTATTTTGGTTGTTTATTAGTTGTATATTGAATATATGTGTTGAAACAAGTCAAGGATTTACACGACGTATAATCACATGAAAATCACTTTTCAAAAGATATGAAATGTAAAATGGAATCATTTGTACCTTTGAAAAATGTTTGAACATGCTTTAGAAATGATTCCTAAGTGTTTAAACTTGTCTCGGCAAAGTTTGGATATGAATATCAAAATACGCCTAAAATTTGACACGTCGATTAACGGTAATTTGTGTTTTCGCATCAAACGTTCAAATGAACATACGAAGTGGAATATAGTTCAGAATTCTTCGAAGTAAGAATTTTCTGAATTCTTATATCAAAATCTTTCATATAAAAATAGAAAATCAAGATTTCATCTTGTATATTTTGAAATATGGAAAAATCAATTTTCAAGAAAAATCTAGTTTTTGCACTAGATGACCAAAGTTGAAAATTGATAAAATAATCATTTTAAAAATATAAAATAAATTCTAAATATCCTTTAAAATGTTTTAAGAGTAATTTATGTTGAAAAGATGGTTTTTTAAATGATATAAAAGTTGTTTTGAAGAATATAGCTTTTAAAGCACTTTTTGTAACACTATTTGCAACACTTTTCACAACGCTTTTCAATAACTTTTGAAATAAAGCTTGCAACTTAACAATTCTTTTCCAAATCCTTAGTAAATGTTTTTAAGTAAATAATAAGGTATTTCAAAATAAATTTGAATAATTTAACATTATTTCAAAGATGGTTAAATAAATAGTTAAGTGATTTAAAGAGGAAAAATGAGTATGCGAAAATGACTAGTACATTTGTCCCGTCTATGAGATCTAAAAGTGAAAACAAGGTGTGTAACTAAGATTTGTGATGGATCAATCAGTGCCCTAAACTTATATGGCCTCAATTTTCTCTTTTAGGCGAGCGGTGGAACATATCGAAAGGAAAGCCCGGATGCTCAACTTGGATTTTATAGAAATAATCTTCTTATACTCATTATTAAAATCCGAAGAGGTTATTCAAATCCGAAGAGGGAACTTGTCTTATTCATGAAATTTAAAATGTGATCTCACCTATAATCAGCCCATAACACTCATCGAATACGGAAGTTGATTTTGGATAAAAGTAGAATTATTTCTATAATCCTATTTTCTCAAAAGATACTCTTTAAAAATGATTTGAGAAATATTCAAAAAAGAGGTTTAAATGATCCCGTATTCACTAAAATAATTTTTGAAAAAAATATATATCTTGAAGATATTTTGGTAAAGAAAATGAATAAATCAAAAAACAATCACCTAGTTACATCATTTTTATCGATGATTAGATTTTGAAGGAACCCGGAATGGATTTGGGTGATTCCTGTCCGAAAAGAACTTTGAACCAATTTATGTGTTCGAAGATTGAAGATGTTTGAAGATGGAGATATTGAGACGAATAATTATGAGGGACTACTTGTTGATTAAATGGGATAAAATCCCGATTCACTATATTATAGTAGTGGCCTCTTTGTTATGAAAAATCTCAAAACCATAAGGGTTTCTCGCTTAGTAATGGGCGAGGAAAGTGCCTTCGATTTGTTCTTTTCCTGGACAACTTATATGGATGTTTGTCTGACATTGCATTTCTAAAGATTACGTACATTGGTTTTTACAAACGTACATCAGTGGCGGCGGAGAAGACAACTTCTCTTAGCTTAACATCCTCCTTGAGATGCATGAGCTCAAGGGTTATATTTTTATGGAAGGCAATTAGTAGTTAACAGAAATGGCAATGTGGCATTCAATTATGTAATATGTACTAGAGAAAAGGTAATCATTGTCTCAAGTCTAATCAATCGAAAATTACCAAAATAGAGCTAGATGCGGCAAGGCTAAGTGGGTCACTCGCAATTAGGGTATGGTCATCCCCTTCTAGATATATTTCTTCCCGCTATAATGTTCGGGATGTAAATAAATATGGATGTATGCGAAGAGAGCTCTCGGATAGAGGTCGATAACGATTGGGGATGATATATTCGGTATTATATAGTTACAGAGATAGATCGGCCTTGTGTTGGTAGAGGATTCTTTGTGATGGTCCTCGGGACATCCATCTAGAGGTGTACCCATCGAAAGGTAGTCCCTTCACCTGGTCATTTGTACTCAAATCCATTCTTCAATAAGAACCTGCGGTTTTGTTTGTATTAGCGTAATGAATAGCCTCGAAATATTACATGGGTAACCATTTCGTCTAAGATTAGTAAGTTTAGTTGCAAATGTTTTCAAAGAAAGTCGTTAAAAATAACATCTACAAATTTTGCGTAATAAAGAGTTTTGGTTATCATAAGGTAAAAACTCATTCCGTGTTTATGTGCGGCGAGGTCTTATGAGATACCTTTTTGTTTTCAAAATGTCGTACTTTGAGTTCTCACATCAGTCCCATGACTGACTCTGAGTTTGGTTTCCCCTTTAAGCTCTGGGTGCCCTATATTTCGGACAGCCGTGTAGTCAGGATCCCTTAGGAGCATTTTGTAGCATGTTAAGGAGCATTTTGGAGAAGTCTTTTGGAGATATGAAGCTGAAGTACCTTATGTAGATATCTACTTATTTTCCGCTATGTTATGTAGCATGTATTTTCCAGCATATGTTCAGATAGACAGTTATAACTAGTCCCATTGGATTTTTATTTGACTCTGATCATTTATGAATAATTAAAATATTAAATGCGATGTGATTCTATTATTGTGTTATCTTCTATCTTCATTTTCTTTTACACTACTAATAATCTGCCTTCCCGACACTTGGATTTACGGCACGTTAATACCGTTGATGTGTTAGTGTCTTTTTCTGAGGAGCAAGGAGACAGGTCGTCACATTTTGTATCAGAGCTGAAGGTTAAGCGAGAACCTTGGCTTTGTTGGGGTATGAATCATTAGAGATAAGGTTAGTAATTCCCTAGAATGAGTTTAGTCGGAGAGAGCGCATAACTAAAGCTTTTAACTTGAACAAGTATATTCATACTGTATAGCATTCCCTAACATATCTCGTCTATATATCCTAAAGATCTTTTTATTACTATATACAGATAGTAGAAAATGATTGGAAGAAGGGTACGAAGTAGGGGAGGAAGTAATACCACAAATGGTCAAACTCCCACAGCTACAATAGTCGAGGAAGTAGTAGTTCTGGTACAGCCCCAAATCAACTTTGCAACTTTATGCAAGAACTATACCAGCCTTGGTGGTAAACCTTTCAAAGGAACAGAAACCATCATAAAAGTACAAGCTTGGATCCTCTCTTGTGAAAGAATTTTCAAAGGACTGAATATTGGAGATGAGCAGAAGAGATTCTTAGCTTCTTGGCAACTACAAGATGGAGCTCTAGTTTGGTGGGAATCTATTAGTTAGAATGAGTTAGAGGATGATTTTTCATGGGAACGATTCAAGAAAGTTCTAGAGGAGCAGTATATGCCGAAAGCAGGAAAATCCGGTCTTTACTGAAATTTTATGGATTTTAACCAGGAGGAGGATATGTTGTTTGAGGAGTATGCTAACAAGTTTAATGAATTATCTCGTTTTGGACCTGGACTGATAGATACGCCCATAAAAAAGAATGAAAATTTTATTTCTGGAATGGAGAACCAATACCATGTTATAATGACTAGGCATGTGAAAGAACCATTTGCAGGCTTAATAGACATGGAATACAGATATGAAGCTTTGGATAAAATAGATCCACCTTTAGTACAAGAAGGCAACAACAATAACTAGAAGAAGAGGAAGTTCAATGGCAAGAAGCCATGGCAGGGAAATCCCAAAGGAGAATCTTAGGATAACCGCTTTAAAGATGTCACTTGCTACAGTTGCCAATACAAGGGCCACCTATCAACTCATTGTAGAAAACCCATAACTCAAGGATCAGCACCAAGAAGCTGCTATAATTGTCATAAACCAGAACACATGATAAAGGATTGTCCCCTAATGAAGAAAGGAGAACAAACCAAAGTTTATGCTATCAAGGATGAGCATTCAACCTCCTAGAATGTGAAGGCCAAAGGAGTGTTTGAAGATAATTTTTATTAAAGATATATTAGTTAGAGTATTATTTGATATATGAGCTTCTCATAGTTTTATTTCTAAAACAACTATAGAAGAATTAGAAATTGAACCTACAATTGTTGACGACTCTATTTACGTAACAAATCCTATAGGATGTTCCACTAATCTTTATATGCACTGTGAAAAAGTCCAAATTTCCTATTCTCCCCATCACTTTCCTTTTGATCTTTTCGTTTTAGATTTTATTGGATTCGAAATTTTACCCGGTTGGATTGGTTGGCCAAGTACAAAGCTGTGCTCGATTGTGAAAATAGAACGATATCTTTATGGAGCGTCTTTGGAAAATCATAGAAATACCTTGTGAAGGTCCTAGTCCAAGAAGGGATAGTTTTATTTATGCTTTGGGTACATCCCAGAAATGATTAGAAACAATACCCATTGTTAAAGAATTTGCAGATGTCTTTGAGAAAGTAAAAAGTTTGCTCCCACATTGAGAAATCGAATTCCTTATCAATTTAGTTCCTAGTGCGATGCCAATTAAACAACAAGATAGAAGAATGGCTCCGAAAGAAAGGGATGAGTTGAATAACCAAACCCAAGAGCTATTAAAGAAAGGAATGATAAGATCTAGCCGTTCAAGTTGGGGATCAGCCGTAGTTTTATTGCTAAGTTAGATGGATCTTTGAGATTGTGTGTAGACTATTGAGATCTATATAAATAAACAATCAAGAAAAAGTATCCTTTCCCTCGAATAGATGACTTGTTTGACCAGTTACATGGAGCTCGAGTTTTTTCACAAAGGACCTAGCTACAGGATTCCATCAGTTAAGGATCGCGGAAGATTGCATCCATCAACCTACATTCAAAGGTCTGAACACTTTCTCTGAGTGGTTGGTTTGGCCTTTTGGGTTAACTAATCCGCCCGCTTATCTGTTGACCATATGAATAGAATGTTTAGAGATGTGCTAAATAAATTCGTGTTAGTCTTTATCGATGATATCCATATCTACTCAAAGACAGAAGAAGAACACGCAAGGCATATAGAAGCTTTGTTGGCGATATTGAGAAATAATGTGCTCAAAAACCAAATTATCAAAGTGCCATTTTTCGGGAGAAGGACGTCAGAATTCTTGGACATATAATACCAAGGGATGGAATTTTAGTGGATCTAGGGAAAGTTACAGCTATTCAAGATTGGAAGCAGCCATAAACTCCTAAAAAGATTCATGGCTTCTTAGGTTTGGTAGGATATTACAGAAGATTTGTTCAAGACTTCTCTAAGATTGCCTATCACCTAACGAAGTTGATAATGAGGGATGCTAAATTTATCTGGACTCTTAAGTGTGAAGAAGCATTCCAAGAACTAATGAAGAGATTGACAACTGCTCCAGTTTTAGCAATTATAAATGGAAATAGTGGATTAACTGTTTATACAAATGCTAGTGGAGAAGGAGGTGGTGCAGTTTTAATACAAGATGGTAAGGTGATTGCTTACGCAAGTAGATAGTTGAAGACGCATGAGAAGAATTATGCAACACATAACTTAGAATTATTAGCCGTTGTATTCGCTCTAAAGATATGGAGACAATATTTGCTGGGTAAGAATCTTTCATAGTTTATTTCGGTAAAACTTTGAATTGACCTTAGTAAATAATATTCCATCTTTTAGGTGAAAAATTCGAACTCTTGACGGACCACAAATCTTTGAAGTATCTTTTCATCCAGAAAGACTTGAACATGAGACAACAATGCTGGCTAGAATTTCTTGCATCATATGATCTAGATATTCTACATACACCCAGGAAAGCCAACGTAGTAGCTGATGCGTTGAGTAGAAAGTTAGCTACTATTTCTTATTTGGTAATTACTCCAACTCTCCTAGAAAAGATCGCCTGCTAACAAAAGGAGGATTTATTTCTCAAGGAGATCATTAAGAATATACGTCTAGGATATAATTCAAGCTTTAAAATAGATAACCATAAAGTAATGCGATTAAATGGAAGAATTTGTGTTCCAGATGTTGAAAATCTTAGGCAAGAAGTATTAAGTGAATGCCACACAGCCAAACTTAGCTTTCATCCAGGAATTCATAAGATATACAAGGACATGAAGCCTGCATTTTGGTGGAAAAGTATGAAGAGGGACATATCTATTTATGTTAGCCGTTGTTAAAATTGCTAAAGAATCAAAAGTGACCAACAAAAGACGGCAAGATTGCTTCAACCTATGGTGATTCCAGCTTGGAAGTGGGATCAAATATCCATGGATTTCATTGATGGCTTACCCCGAACAAGAAAAGGAAATGAAGACATTTGGGTTATCATAGACCGATTAACCAAAAGTGCACACTTTATTCTAGTTAAGTCAACAAGAACTGCAGCAAGCCTTGCAGAGATATATATGAAGGAGATTGTCAGATTCTATGGAGTTTCGAGTAGTATAGTAAGCTATCGTGATCCAATCTTCACCAGTCAATTTTAGGAAGCACTACAGACAGCTTTGGGAATCAAGTTGAGTATAAGCACTGCATATCACCTCCAAACCGATGGACAAATGGAAAGAGTCAATCGCGTTTTAAAAGATCTTTTGAGAGCATGTATTCTAGAATTTGTAGGCTCGTGGGAGAATCATTTACATTTAGTAGAGTTCTCGTATAATAATAGCTATCAAGCTAGTATAAAGCTTTGTATGGTTGTCCATGTAAATTTCCAGCATGTTGGATAAAAATAGGAGATCGGTTAGTGCTTGGCCCAGAAATAATACGAGAAGCTTCAGAGAAAGTTGATGTAATTAGAAAGAAGATAAAACAAGCCCAAAGTAGACAGAAGAGTCACACAGACCGAAGGCGTAGAAATTTGGAATTCTCAGTTGGAGATTCAGTCTTTTTGAAAGTCTCTCCAATGAGAGGAGTAATAAGATTTGGAAGAGCTGGAAAGTTAACACCTCGATACATTGGACCTTTTTCCATTCTTGAACGAACCGACCCACTAGCTTATCAAGTACAATTGCCTGAAAGATTGTCTGGTGTACACAATGTTTTTCACATATCACATTTATGGAAGCATGTATATGACCAAGAATAAATTATAGAAACGGCTGCCCAGGATGACTTGGAGATAGGACCAAACTTAGCAGTTATTAGAAAGCCCATTGGAATCGTGGATCAAGATGACAAACGATTAAGAAGGAAGGTTATAAGGTTGGTAAAAATTCAATGGAGCGGGGATGATGATGATTGCATATGGGAAACAGAAGATAGAATGACAAAATCATATCCCGAGTTTAGGATCGATGTATAGACTTTATCTATCGTTTGAGTGTACTCATCGCATGCGGTGTAGTCTCTTATTGTATATATTCAATCTTATTGAATATATATTTCCTTTTAAGCTATTTTCTCTTATCTAATTTCTAGGACGAAATTCTTTTAAGTATGGGAGAATGTAACGATCCAAAATTTAACCACTTCAAAATATAATTATTAAAGTGATTTTAAATATAAAATATAAAAGGTTTTATGATTCTAACAATATTATATAGGATTTAGAATTAGAAATATATATAAATTGCTTATATGGGCAAAAGTGACAATATCCTGATTTCAAAAAAGTAAATTTAAATAGTTTAATAAAAAAAATTAATTTATTTATTAGTGTTTATATTTTTAAATGACATTATACAAATTTATTTTTAAATTTGGATTATATAAATAAATATTTTAGCTAAAACGTCAAAATATGACTGTAAAACATTTTGTCAAAAATCAATGTTTTGTCGATTCAAAGTTGTCGCAACATTGTTGCACCTTTATGTATACAATTTAATAAAGGGGCATTTCACTAGAAGGACAAACTTTGCAGTCCAATTAGTTTCTAGGACACGCATCCATAGAAATTAATTTCAAGGCTAAAGCCAGCAGAATAATTATTTTTAAGGACAAAATCAGCAGTCCAATTACTTTTAAGGACATAATTTCATAAATATGTTAACATATATAGGTAGTTAACAATTAACTAAACAAGGTTAATTTCAAAAATCACATTTAGAAAATTCTAGAAAGTAATCAGCAAAAGTAAACTAAAAAAGACAAAACACATGCCACATCACATGTGACATAAAGTAAAGAAAAATGACATAAATTAAAGTAACCATTCTTATTCTTTACTTAACTCTTAAGTATTTAAATTTTAAAAGTGTGATGTGATGTTGATGGTAAATTTTGTATTAAATAAGTTTACCTAATTCTTAAGGAAGTTTATTTAAGTAAAAACATAAATCTATATGTTATTCTCAAATATTTTCTATAAATACCCATCCACTTCTTTACTTTTGCACCATTTCTTCTCTACTTTTTCAAGCTTCTTCTCACTCTTTTAATGGCATCCAACCTAAACAAAGTTATGCCAAAATATTTTCAAAAATAAAACAAAGGAAAATATCAATAAAAACTTCGTCCAAACCACTTCAAACTTCTTCTTGTCCTCTCATTGCTTAAGCCCCCCTCTTCCTCCATTTGACCGATCACTCCTAATCTTCCCCAAACCAAGTCGAGCCATCTAGTTTAAGCGTTCAAGGAATCGTAAGCTAAAAACGTTGAGCAACGAAGTTATAGCCGATTTTTCCTTCACCAAAATCAAACAAAGTGAGAACTCTACTTGTTAAGTAGGACATGTTTAAATGATGTTTTGCAAGTTATAAATTTTGTTTAGATGTTAATAATGATGTTTGATAAGAGTTTGAAAAAGAAAGCAACCACAATTAAGTCGTTTGCAAAAGTTAGTAAGCAAATGTGTATATAAATGACAATCATGTGAAATTTTAATTAAAAAAGGTTTTTAAATTGATTTGCAAGTTCATATGACATGTTAGAATATGTTAAAATAGTTATAAACATTGTTTTGGTTGTTCATTAGTTGATATTGAATATATATATATTGAAACAAGTCATTGATTTACATGACATATAATCACATGAAAACCACGTTTCAAAAGATATGAAATTCGATATGCAATCATTTATACCGTTGAAAAATGTGATATTCCGGAATTTCAAACCCAATTTAAAGATGATAATCTTTGTAATAAATTAATCTAAATTGATAAATTTGTTATTTTATTCAACAACAATAAATGAATTGTAAATGTACATTGATTCTAATTAAAACTAATATATAAATAAGGGTAATGAATGTGTTAAAATTGTATTCTTATAAAATTTGATTTTGAATTGAATTTAAAATTTTAATTGAATTTGGATTGTTAAATTAAAACATTTAAAATAGGTTAATTTTTATTCTAAATTATACTTTGAGTTTAATGGAATATTTTCATGATTTTATTTAAGATATAACATTTGTTTTATATTCATTCTTTAAGGAAAATTGATTTTTATGTGAATTAAAAATGGATTTAAAATAAGAAAAATGATTTAAGAAAACATTTTAAAATTCTTTTTGCATGAAAATAACACTTGTTAACATTTAAATCATACTAAATAACATGTGTTAAAGAATTAGCTAGATATAGTGACAAGTGTCAAATATTTTAATTTATTTTCTTTAAATTTTATAAAACAATTTTTTTTTATATAAAAGCCATTTCTTATGTCTCATATAACCTTTCTCATTTCTCATTTTTCTTAAGCAAGAAATTTTTTACAATCCTCATTTACAAAAATCTGAGAATTCTTCAATCTTTCAACTTCAACCAAAAATTAATCAAACTCAAAACTTCATTTCAAAATCTAAAACCTGCAAAGCATATTACAGAGAGAAAAAAATCTGCATTCAAAATACTTTTGAAAAACTGCAATCAAGATTCCTGCAATCAGCAAATTTTTGAAACAAATCTCAAGTTTTTCTATCACTAACTGATTCAAGGATTTTAAGCATCATCAAGCAGAATAAGTTAATCAAGCAAATTTCAAGAAAAAGGGAAAACGCAGTTATTTTTTTTCCAGGATCAAATTTTTGCCTCTGCTTAATTACAAAATCAGGTGAGTAAATTTTAAATCAAAAATTTAAGTATAAAAATGTGTTGCGTGTGAGTGTTAGTTCTGAAAATGCTTGCATGTTTTTTCTTTTGTAAAATATTTGTTTACAGGTTTAAAATTAGCTGTGCATGTTTAAATGCAACCGATACTTCTCGGTATATCCAAGTTCAGAGTAAATTCTAATCAAAACTTCAAATTTATATGCAGTAAATCATTGTTAAGTTGGTATCTTCAATGTAGAAGTTTGATTCAACATGAACTAAGAATTAAAAATGATATTCAAATGAAAACTGTTAAAAATCTGCAGAATTTAGACAATACAGTAAAACAAATTTTTGTATCATGAAAATCATGTTTGAATTCTGATGAATCAAGTTCACATCCTAAATCTGCTATGTATAACATGAATTTTAAGAAAAATTCAAAAATTTTAATTTGAAATTGAAGAAGAAATTTGTGGTAAACCGAAATTGGGTTTTTTAGCAAATTCGTGTTACTGGGTTGATTTTAAACTTTGAAAATTGAATTTAAGTTGTGTTAAATGTTGTTTAACACTAGAAAAATAATGGATGTAATTATCATTCAACAGAGGTTTGGAAATTTAGATTTTTAAGGTTTTATACTCTATGTTTTTCGAGCTTGAGGAATTCGAATGTGTGAAGCATGGAATTTATCAAGTTGCGATCGGCTTGGGGTGAAGGTGCGTTAGGTTCATGCGAGTGTATGGCCGGAATTTGGAAGCGTTCGGTGGTCGGCTCGTCATGAACGATGGGTTTTACTGGTGGATGCAGTTTGGGTCTGATGGGTTCGAGCATCCATTTTTCGATCGAGCTCGTGTAAGTGGGATTTGGGGGTTGGAGTTGAGTCATGGGCCTAATTGGAGTTTGCGCGTGATGTCGTGGGCGGCGGCGGTGGTGTCGGAGCAACGTGCATATGCACGGAGGTGCAGCTGTGTCAGTGGAGTTTGTTCGTGTGCGTGTGGGCTTTGACTCGAAGCAGCATTCGCGTTTTTGGATTCGTGGCTCGCGTGTGTGCTCGGGGGAGGAGTGGTTGTAGCTCGTGTAGGAGTTTGGGTAGAGGGGTGTGTTTCCATTTTTTGTTTTTTTTGTGTTTTTTTTTGGGTTTGATGAAGTTAAACTAAGAATAAAGGTAGGGAAGGAGATAGAGTTTAGGTCTTGTGTTCAATCTTGCGTTTTGTCGAGTTCAAAAACAAAGGAAATAAAGTCGAAGCTTTATGACTTGTTTTAAATTTCAAATTTTGTTTTAAGTTTGAACTTTAAAAATTTATTTTAACTACTTTATAAAATGTTTAATATTTTAATTTAAAATAATTCATATTTTATTAGTTGAAGTTTCAAAATGATTTTACATCCTTTAAAATTTAACTTTTAAAAAGGTAATTAATTTTTGACAAATTGAAAATATTTTAAATATGTAATAGTTTTAATAATTAATGAAATTGTTTGGTTTGAAAGTTAATTAAGTTTTGAAATTAAAGTTTATTTTATTTAATTAGTAAGTAAGGTTGGAATTAATTAATCAATTTAGATTAATTAATTTGATAAGATTTAATTAGTTACTTATGGATTATTTAGTGGATAATTAAGGATTAAATTAAATAACAATTAATAGATCATTAATTAAATAATTAATTAATTAAAGATTAATTAATATGTGATTAATAACTAATTAATTCAGTGGTTAATGATTAATTTATTAGTAATTAATTAAATTAATGAATTGATTAAGAACTAATTAATAAAGTAATTAAACATTAATTAATTAATTAGCAATTAAGATTTAATTAATTAAGTAATTAAGGTTAATTAATTTATAATTAATTAAGTAATTGAGACAAATTAATTTGTGATTAATTAAGAATTAATTTAGGTTAATTAATTATAAATTAAGGGTTAATTAACAACCAATTAAGGGATTAATTTTTAATCAAGTTTTAATTAATGAATAATTATAGTAATTAATAGTTAATTAAAGGATATTTAATTAATTAAAGTTTAATTAATTAATAATGGGAATAATTAAGAAGTGGTTAATTAATTAAATGATTGTGATTAATTAATTAATGCTTAGTTAAGCAAGATTAAGTGATCAATTCTTAAGTAATTAATTTAATTTAATTTAATTAAATTAATTATAATATGATTAAAGTAGTGCTTGCTTATGGATGATTGTTTGAATTGAATATCTGAATATGGTTGATATCTGTTGAATGATAGTTGAGATATTCTGTGATGAGATATTGTATATCTGTGATAGATATTGATTATTATCTGTAGATAAAATTATGTGGATGCTATGTTTAAATTTGAATTGAATTGTTTAAACAACTTGGCCTTTAAGACACGTTTGGATTTCGATGAGACCGGGATCGGGAATCAAATTGATTTTCCGAAAACCACATCGATCCAAGTTAAACGTTAGGTCGTGACATCTCAAGTGAGGATCGAGATGGAGTTTTAGAGTGCAAGGGTTGTTGTCGTTAACTCTGAGGGTGATTCCAAAATGAGTGTAACGAAATAATGCCTTCGGTTTCGTTCGAACCCGGAACGAACTTGTATGGATTGAATGCTTTCAAAACATCGTCAGGTGGACGATGAGCATTCTAAGAGATGTGTTCTCTAAAGGTAATCGTAGCCTCAAGCCTTATCAACCGGGAATGGCTAAAACAGGGGAGGTGCAGCAAGGCTTCGTGGGTAGCCCCCACTTGAGAGTGAGATTTACCCCTGTCTAGAAGTCCCTTATTATTTCGGCTGTGTGGGCAGTTGTTGGCCACAACCGCGGGGTTGTCTTGTTTGGGACTGTCCAGTAAGGGATGGTTCCGGCCTTGCGTTGCAGGGGAGTTAGGGTGGCTCCTCGGTACGATGATCTAGGCCCCTTACTGTGACGGGCGGTACCCTAGTAGCCCTGCCATTGATGGAAACTCAATTTTTCTATGAGACCCTACGGTATTGATTGTATTACCCACTTTCGTGTCTAGTAGCAGGAATTTAATGAATGTAACAATTTCGGCTATTTTCTATTTACTTGAAAACTCTAGACCCTATTATAATATCACTGGATTTCCTATCAAATGTTTTGGTTAGCGTAAGGTAAAAACTTACCCGCATTTATTTGTGGGGAGTCTTACGTGATACCCTTTGTTTCAAAACGATTTTTAAAGTTAAACAACTTTAACTGATTTACTCACACCAGACCCACGTCTGACCAGGAGTTTATTTTATTTTTCATAAACTCTTGGGTACTCAAATTTCTATGAGTAGCCAAGTGATTTAGGTTGGGATTAGCAAATGTCTTTTGGAAGCTGGAGCTGCAGTCCAGGCGTACTTATCTATTTCTATTCGCTGTAGTGACATTTTGATATTGTGTTTTAAGTTGTGTGGTTAGGGAAAACTCTTATGAATGTCCAATGCAATGAAGTCGTATTTTTTGTGTACTCTGATATGTAAAACTTATGTAATGGATATGTGTAATATTATATTTTGTTCGTTTCCGCTGTGAGATGCTGAAGATTGTTATTCTTTTCTTTCTATCTTTCTATTTCTATCTCTTTTCTTTTCTTATTGATGATACATTTTTCTGGGTATTGAAAGACGGGTCGTCATAGTTGGTATCAAAGCATAGGTTTAGAAACACCTAGGCTCTGGAGTAGTATCTATCTTGAGAGTGCGTATTTGTAATTTTCTTATATAACAATATCCCTATCTACATTGGTTGGGTTACCTGTTCAGGTAGCCAATATGAGTTCAAGAGGCCGAAGGGGAAGAGTTGTTGGAAGTGCATCAACTGGTAATAGGAGAGAGCAGACTGATAATGAGACTGTTAATCCAGTTATGTCTCCAGTCAGTTTTGCTGCATTATGCAAGGACTTTGTTCATCTTGGAGGAAAACCATTTCAGGGATCAGAAACTATAATAGAAGTCCAAGCATGGCTTCGCTCGTGTGAGAAGATTTTTAAGAGCATGAGGTTATCAGATGAGCAGAAGAGAATAATGGCTGCGTGGCAATTACAAGGTGGTGCCGCAGTCTGGTGGAATTCAGTGACTGCTAATGTCTCGGAAGATGATATGTCTTGGGAAGAGTTTAAGGAGATGTTTGAGGAGAAGTTTATGCCTACTGTAGGAAGAACCCGGCTTTATAAAGACTTTCTGAATCTGAAACAAGGAAACACGTCTATAGCTGAATACGAGACTAAATTCAACGAGTTATCTTGCTACGGTCCAGGACTTATAGATACCTCTCTTAAGAAGAACGGGATGTTTGTCCAAGGGTTTAGGCCTGAGTATCATGAGAGAATGACTACACATTTGAAAGGGTCTTTTGTGGAGCTTATTGACATGGCGCTAAGATATGAAGACTTGATGAACAAAAGATCCGAGGCGCGAGTTGCTGCATCTGGAGGAAATTCTTCCAATCCTAATAAAAGAAAATTCAATCCTAACTGGAAGAAACAAAACAAGTAGAAGTCTGGAAACAATAATGGACCCCGAAAATGCTATAATTTTAATCAAGTGGGACATTTGGCACATCACTGTCCTCAAGAAAGAAAGCAACAGCAGCAGTGACAGCATTATAGTGGACCAGGGTCAGCCTTAGTTCAGAAATCTCTTTGCTTTAACTGTCACCAACCGGACACATGATTAAAGATTGCGCGCTCCTTCATAAAGTTCAACAGAACAGAGTATTTGCTTTAGAAGGCGCACCATCAAACTCGTTTAAGGGCAAGGGAGTTTTAGAAGGTACCTTACTTTTAAATGGAAAATATATTAAAGTCTTATTTGATTCTGGTGCTTCTTTAAGTTTTATTTCCTTGGAAACTGTAGAGAATTTCTTACTTACCCCTAGTATCGTAGACAATCCCATTTTTGTATCAAATCCTATAGGAGGGATAACCAAATTGTATAGAATTTGTAAAGATTTGAGAATCTCCTATCTATCCCATAGTTTTTCATGTGATCCTTATGTATTGGATTTTAAAGGTTTTGACCTTATATTGGGAATCGATTGGCTTGACAAATATATGGCTGTTTTAAATTGTGATGAAAGAACAGTTTCGTTGGAAACTGATCTAGGTGGGGTTGCTAGAGTAATATGTGATAACTCTGGAATTCACTTGAGTAGTCTTTTACATGGAGTTGAGACTTCTCAAGAGGAGGTTGTAGATATTGAAGTAGTCGGGGATTTCTCCGACGTATTTGAGGAAGTTAAGTGTTTGCCACCACACCGGGAAATAGAGTTTCGTATAGATTTGGTTCCTGGAGCAGTACCTGTAATTCAACCTAGTAGGAGGATGGCACCAAGAGAGAGGGAGGAACTAGTAAAAGAAACTCAAGATTTGTTGGAGAAGGGTTTGATTAGACCAAGTTTTTCCTGTTGGGGTTCTGCTGCAGTTTTTGTCACCAAGTCAGATGGGTCGCTAACGTTCTGTGTAGACTACCGTGAATTGAACAAAGTGACTATTCAGAATAAGTATCCTCTTCCTAGCATTGATGATCTCTTCGACCATCTTCATGGTGCATCAGTCTTTTCTCAGTTAGTTCTAGCATCAGGTTTCTATCAGTTAAGGGTAGCCGAAGACAGTATTCCCTTAACTGCATTTAGGGGACCAAATTGTTTCTATGAGTGGTTGGTTATGCCTTTTGGGTTAACCAGCGCTTCTGCCTACTTTGTAGACCTGATGAACCGAGTCTTTAGAGATGTTTTGAATAAGTTTGTTTTAGTGTTTATCGATGATATTTTGGTTTATTCTAAGTCGGAAGAAGAGCACAAGCAGCACTTGAGAATAGTTTTGGAAACTCTGAGAAGACACGTCCTGAATGCAAAATTCTCTAAGTGTCACTTTTGGAAATCTGAAGTAAAAATTTTGGGCCACATTGTTTCTGGTGAGGGAATCTCTGTAGATCCAGCTTAAGTTGAGACTATTCTGGAGTGGAAGCAGCCTCGGACTCCAACAGAAGTTCGCAGTTTTCTGGGATTGGCCGGTTACTACAGGAAATTTATTAAGGATTATTCTAAGATCTCTTCTCACCTAACAAAGCTGACAAGGAAGGGAGCTAAATTCAAGTGGACACCGGAATGTGAAGAAGCTTTTCAGAATCTGAAGACAAAATTGACAAGTGCTCCTGTATTGGCTATTCCAGATGAGAAGAGTAAGTTTGAAGTGTATACTGATGCCTGTATTGTTGGATTGGGAGCAGTGCTTATGCAGAATGGTAGGGTAATTGCGTATGCGAGCCGGCAATTGAAGCCACACGAGAGGAACTACGCTACGCATGATCTAGAGTTGTTTGCTATTGTTTCTGCTTTAAAGATATGGAGGCACTATGTTTTAGGAGAAAATTTTGAGTTATTCACGGATCACAAACCGTTGAAATATCTTTTCTCTCAAAAAGATCTTAATCTGAGACAACAGCGATGGGTTGAGTTCTTGGCATCATATGATTTGGATATTCTGTATACTCTGGGGAAGGCAAACGTTGTAGCAGACACTCTTAGCAGAAATGCGGTTCTTTCTCTTTTGCAAATGGTTCCATCTCTTCTGGAAAGGATTTCGAGCAAACAGGAATCTAATAGTAAATTAAGAAGAATTATCATAAGAGTTAGGAAGGGTCAGTGTCCTAGTTTTGAGGTTGATGGCCAAGGAACATGGAGGATTAACGGAAGGATCTGTGTTCCGTATGATAGGGATCTGCGACAGGAAGTATTGTCAGAAAGTCGTCGCTCCAGATTGAATATTCATCCAGGAATCTCGAAGATGTATAAGGATATGAAGAGAGTCTTTTGGTGAAAGGGCATGAAGGAAGATATAACCAGATTCGTTAATAGATGTGCAATCTGCCAGCAAGTGAAAGGAGACCAGTAGAAGCCAGCCAGTTTGTTACAACCTTTGGAGGTCCCGATGTGGAAATGGGAGATGATTTCGATGGACTTCATCGACGGTTTGCCTAGAACAAAGAAGGGAAATGAAGGAATATGGGTGATTGTGGATCGTCTAACTAAGAGCGCCCATTTTATACCAGTTAAGGCAACCTGTACTGCAGCTTCTCTGGCAGAAATTTTCTTGAAAGAGATTGTGAGATTGCATGGTGTTCCAGTCAGTATTGTAAGTGATCGAGATCCTATCTTCACCAGCAAATTCTAGGAGGCATTGCAATCATCTTTGGGGGCTAGTTTGAGATTGAGTACAACATAGCGTCCCTAAACAGATGGACAAACGGAAAGGTTTAATCAAATTCTAGAAGATATGCTGAGAGCCTGTGTATTGGATTTTGGAGGATCATGGGAGGACCATCTACATCTAGTGAAGTTCTCTTATAATAACAGTTACCAAGCAAGTATCAAGATGGCTCCTTATGAAGCATTGTATGGAAGGCCGTGTAGATCTCCAGCTTGTTGGATAGAGTCGAAAGACCGTATTGTGCTTGGACCAGATCTGATCCGTGAAGCATCTGCTAAAGTAGAGCTTAACAAGAAGAGAATGAGAGCTGCTCAGGATCGTCAAAAGAAATATGCTGATAAAAGACGAAGACAATTGGAATTTGAGATTGGTGATTTAGTCTTTGTCAAAGTTTCCCCTATTAAAGGAGCAGTAAGATTCAGAAAGACAGGGAAACTCGCTCCGAGATACATTGGTCCGTTCTGAGTTCTCGAGAGGACTGGTGCCGTAGCATACAGGATTGAATTGCCAATCCGGATGGCTGGAATTCACAATGTTTTCCACATATCTCATCTACGGAAATATATGCACGATCCATCTCTTATTGTGGAGCCAACTGTGGAGGAAGACTTAGAGGTTGAGCCGGACTTATCAGGTGTCAGACATCCTGTTTAGATTGTTGATCAAGACGAGAGACAACTTAGAAGCAAGATAGTGAAGCTCGTTAAAATCCAGTGGAGTGAGGATCCCAGAGATTGTACCTGGGAGACTCTGGATAGCTTTAGGAAGGCTTATCCGGATATGTGTCCGGATAGCTAGTGGTGTTTGTATTGGATGTAGCGTTGTTTGGATGTTTTGTTGTTGATTTCTTATGTACGGATGTTATGTATGCTTGAAGTGTTGAATAAAATGAAATTTTGGATTATCTTTTGTTTAAATTTCGGGGACGAAATTCTTTTAAGGGGGAGGAATGTGATATTCCGGAATTTCAAACCCAATTTAAAGATGATAATCTTTGTAATAAATTAATCTAAATTGATAAATTTGTTATTTTATTCAACAACAATAAATGAATTGTAAATGTACATTGATTCTAATTAAAACTAATATATACATAAGGGTAATGAATGTGTTAAAATTGTATTCTTATCAAATTTGATTTTGAACTGAATTTAAAATTTTAATTGAATTTGAATTGTTAAATTAAAAGATTTAAAATAGGTTAATTTTTATTCTAAATTATACTTTGAGATTAAAGGAATATTTTCATGATTTTATTTAAGATATAACATTTGTTTTATATTCATTCTTTAAGGAAAATTGATTTTTATATGAATTAAAAATGGATTTAAAATAAGAAAAATCAAATAAGAAAACATTTTAAAATTCTTTTTGCTTGAAAATAACACTTGTTAACATTTAAATCATACTAAATAACATGTGTTAAAGAATTAGCTAGATATAGTGACAAGTGTCAAATATTTTAATTTATTTTCTTTAAATTTTATAAAGCAAATATTTTATATATAAAAGCCATTTCTTATGTCTCATATAAACTTTCTTATTTCTTATTTTTCTTAAGCAAGAAATTTTTTACAATCCTCATTTACAAAAATCTGAGAATTCTTCAATCTTTCAACTTCAACCAAAAATTAATCAAACTCAAAACTTCATTTCAAAATCTAAAACCTGCAAAGCATATTACAGAGAGAAAAAAATCTGCATTCAAAATACTTTTGAAAAACTGCAATCAAGATTCCTGCAATCAGCAAATTTCTGAAACAAATCTCAAGTTTTTCTATCACTAACTGGTTCAAGGATTTGAAGCATCATCAAGCAGAATAAGTTAATCAAGCAAATTTCAAGAAAAAGGGAAACTGTAGTTATTTTTTTCCAGGACCAAATTTTTGCCTCTGCTTAACTAAAAATCAGTTGAGTAAATTTTAGTCAAAAATTTAAGTACAAAAATGTGTTGCGTGTGAGTGTTAGTTCTGAAAATGCTTGCATGTTTTCTCTTTTGTAAAATATTTGTTTACAGGTTTAAAATTAGCTGTGCATGTTTAAATGCAACTGATACTTCTCTGTATATCCAAGTTCAGAGTAAATTCTAATCAAAACTTCAAATTTATATGCAGTAAATCATTGTTAAGTTGGTATCTTCAATGTAGAAGTTTGATTCAACATGAACTAAGAATTAAAAATGATATTCAAATGAAAACTGTTAAAAATCTGCAGAATTTAGACAATACAGCAAAACAAATTTTTATATCATGAAAATCATGTTTGAATTTTGATGAATCAACTTTGAAAATTGAATTTAAGTTGTGTTAAATATGGTTTAACACTAGAAAAAGAATGGATGTAATTATCATTCAACAGAGGTTTGGGAATTTAGTTTTTTAGGGTTTTATACTCTGTGTTTTTCGAGCTTGAGGAATTCGATGTGTGAAGCATGGAATTGATCGAGTTGCGATCGGCTTGGGGTGAAGGTGCGTTAGGGTCATGCAAGTGTATGGCCGGAATTTGGAAGCGTTCGGTGGTCGGCTCGTCATGAACGATGGGTTTTACTGGTGGATGCAGTTTGGGTCTGATGGGTTCGAGCATCCATTTTTCGATCGAGCTCGTGTAAGTGGGATTTGGGGGTTAGAGTTGAGTCGTGGGCCTAATTGGAGTTTGCGCGTAATGTCGTGGGCGGCGGCGGCGGCGGCGGCGTCGGAGCAACGTGCATGTGGACGGAGGTGCAGCTGTGTCAGTGGAGTTTGTTCGTGTGCGTGTAGGCTTTGACTCGAAGCAGCGTTCGCGTTTTTGGATTCGTGGCTCGCGTGTGTGCTCGGGGAGGAGTGGTTGTAGCTCGTGTAGGAGTTTGGGTAGAGGGGTGTGTTTCCAGTTTTTGTTTTTTTGTGTTTTTTTTGGGGTTTGATGAAGTTAAACTAAGAATAAAGGTAGGGAAGGAGATAGAGTTTAGGTCTTATGTTCAATTTTGAGTTTTGTCGAGTTCAAAAACAAAGGAAATGAAGTCGAAGCTTGATGACTTGTTTTAAATTTCTAATTTTGTTTTAAGTTTGAACTTTAAAAATTTATTTTAACTACTTTATAAAATGTTTAATATTTTAATTTAAAATAATTCATATTTTATTAGTTGAAGTTTTAAAATGATTTTACATCCTTTAAAATTTAACTTTTAAAAAGGTAATTAATTTTTAACAAATTGAAAATATTTTAAATATGTAATAGTTTTAATAATTAACGAAATTTTTTGGTTTGAAAGTTAATTATGTTTTGAAATTAAAGTTTATTTTATTTAATTAGTAAGTAAGGTTGAAATTAATTAATCAATTTAGATTAATTAATTTGATAAGATTTAATTAATTACTTATGGATTATATAATGGATAATTAAGGATTAAATTAAATAACAATTAATAGATCATTAATTAAATAATTAAAGATTAATTAATAAGTGATTAACAACTAATTAATTCAGTGGTTAATGATTAATTTATTAGTAATTAATTAAATTAATGAATTGATTAAGAATTATTAATAAAATAATTAAACATTCATTAATTAATTTATTGGTGATTAAGATTTAATTAATTAAGTAATTAAGGTTAATTAATTTATAATTAATTAAGTGATTAAGATAAATTAATTTGTGATTAATTAAGAATTAATTTAGGTTAATTAATTATAAATTAAGGGTCAATTAATAACCAATTAAGGGATTAATTTTTAATCAAGTGTAATTAATGAATAATTATAGTAATTAATAGTTAATTAAAGGATTTTTAATTAATTAAAGATTGATTAATTAATAATGGGAATAATTAAGAAGTGGTTAATTAATTAAATGATTGTGATTAATTAATTAATGCTTGGTTAAGCAAGATTAAATGATCAATTCTTAAGTAATTAATTTAATTTAAATTAATTTAATTTAAATTAATTAAATTAATTATAATATGAATTAAAGTAGTGCTTGCTTATGGATGATTGTTTGAATTGAATATCTGAATACGGTTGATATCTGTTGAATGATAGTTGAGATATTCTGTGATGAGATATTGTATATCTGTGATAGATATTGATTATTATCTGTAGATAATATTATGTGGAAGTTATGTTTAAATTTGAATTGAATTGTTTAAACAACTTGGCCTTTAAGACACGTTTGGATTTCGATGAGACCGGGATCGGGAATCAAATTGATTTTCCGAAAACCACATCGATCCAAGTTAAACGTTAGGTCGTGACATCTCAAGTGAGGATCGAGATGGAGTTTTAGAGTGCAAGGGTTATTCTCGTTAACTCTGAGGGTGATTCCAAAATGAGTGTAACGAAATAATGCCTTCGGTTTCGTTCGAACCCGGAACGAACTTGTATGGATTGAATGCTTTCAAAACATCGTCAGGTGGACGATGAGCATTCTAAGAGATGTGTTCTCTGAAGGTAATTGTAGCCTCAAGCCTCATCAACTGGGAATGGCTAAAACAGGGGAGGTGCAGCAAGGCTTCATGGGTAGCCCCCACTTGAGAGTGAGATTTACCTCTGTCTAGAAGTCCCTTATTATTTCAGCTGTGTGGGCAGTTGTTGGCCACAACCGCAGGATTGTCTTGTTCGAGACTGTCCAGTAAGGAATGGTTCCGGCCTTGTGTTGCAGGGGAGTTAGGGTAGCTCCTCGGTACGATGATCTAGGCCCCGTACTGTGACGGGCGGTACCCCAGTAGCCCTGCCATTGATGGAAACTCATTTTTCCTATGAGACCCTACGGTTTTGATTGTATTACCCACTTTCGTGGCTAGTAGCTGGAATTTAATGAATGTAACATTTTCGTCTATTTTCTATTTACTTGAAAACAGTAGACCCTATTATAATATCACTGGATTTTCTATCAAATGTTTTGGTTAGCGTAAGGTAAAAACTTACCCGCATTTATTTGTGGGGAGTCTTACATGATACCTTTTGTTTCAAAACGATTTTTAAAGTTAAACAACTTTAACTGATTTACTCACACCAGACCCACGTCTGACCCGGAGTTTATTTTATTTTTCATAAACTCTTGGGTACTCAAATTTTTATGAGTAGCCAAGTGATTTAGGTTGGGATTAGCAAATGTGTTTTGGAAGCTGGAGCTGGAGTCCAGGCGTACTTATCTATTTCTATTCGCTGTAGTGACATTTTGATGTTGTGTTTTGAGTTGTATGGTTTGGGAAAACTCTTATGAATGTCCAATGTAATGAAGTCGTATTTTTATGTACTCTGATATGTAAAACTTATGTAATGGATATGCGCAATATTATATTTTGTTCGTTTCCGCTGTGACATGCTGATGATTGCTATTCTTTTCTTTCTGTCTTTCTATTTCTATCTCTTTTATTTTCTTATTGATGATACGTTTTTCTAGGTATTGAAAGACGGATCGTTATAGTTGGTATCAGAGCATAGGTTTAGAAACACCTAGGCTCTGGAGTAGTATCTATCTTGAGAGTGCGTATTTGTAATTTTCTTATATAACTATATCCCTATCTACATTGGTTGGGTTACCTGTTCAGGTAGCCAATATGAGTTCAAGAGGCCGAAGGGGAAGAGTTATTGGAAGTGCATCAACTGGTAATAGGAGAGAGCAGACAGATAATGAGACTGTTAATCCAGTTACGTCTCCAGCCAGTTTTGCTGCATTATGCAAGGACTTTGTTCATCTTGGAGGAAAACCATTTCAGGGATCAGAAACTATAATAGAAGTCCAAGCATGGCTTCGCTTGTGTGAGAAGATTTTTAAGAGCATGAGGTTATCAGATGAGCAGAAGAGAATAATGGCTGCGTGGCAATTACAAGGTGGTGCCGCGGTCTGGTGGAATTCAGTGACTGCTAATGTCTCGGAAGATGATATGTCTTGGGAAGAGTTTAAGGAGATGTTTGAGGAGAAGTTTATGACTGCTGCAGGAAGAACCTGGCTTTATCAAGACTTTCGGAATATGAAACAAGGAAACATGTCTATAGCTGAATACGAGACTAAATTCAATGAGTTATCTTGCTACGGTCCAGGACTTATAGATACCTCTCTTAAGAAGAACGAGATGTTTGTCCAAGGGTTGAGGCCTGAGTATCATGAGAGAATGACTGCACATTTGAAAGGGTCTTTTGTGGAGCTTATTGACATGGCGCTAAGATATGAAGACTTGATGAACAAAAGATCTGAGGCGCGAGTTGCTGCATCTGGAGGAAATTCTTCCAATCCTAATAAAAGAAAATTCAATCCTAACTGGAAGAAACAAAACAAGAAGAAATCCGGAAACGATAATGGACCCCAAAAATGCTATAATTGTAATCAAGTGGGACATTTGGCACATCACTGTCCTCAAGAAAGAAAGCAACAGCAGCAGCGACAGCATTATAGTGGACCAGGGTCAGCCTTAGTTCAGAAATCTCTTTGCTTTAACTGTCACCAACCGGGACACATGATTAAAGATTGCGCGCTCCTTCATAAAGTTCAACAGAACAAAGTATTTGCTTTAGAAGGTGCACCATCAAACTCGTCTAAGGGCAAGGGAGTTTTAGAAGGTACCTTACTTTTAAATGGAAAATATATTAAAGTCTTATTTGATTCTGGTGCTTCTTTAAATTTTATTTCCTTGGAAACTATAGAGAATTTCTTACTTACCCCTAGTATCGTAGACAATCCCATTTTTGTATCAAATCCTATAGGAGGGGTAACCAAATTGGATAGAATTTGTAAAGATTTGAGAATCTCCTATCTATGCCATAGTTTTTCCTGTGATCCTTATGTATTGGATTTTAAAGGTTTTGACCTTATATTGGGAATGGATTGGCTTGACAAATATAAGGCTGTTTTAAATTGTGATGAAAGAACAGTTTCGTTGGAAACGGATCTGGATAGGATTGCCAGAGTAATATGTGATAACTCTGGAATTCACTTGAGTAGTCTTTTACATGGAGTTGAGACTTCTCAAGAGGAGGTTGTAGATATTGAAGTAGTCCGGGATTTCTCCGACGTATTTGAAGAAGTAAGTGTTTGCCACCAAACCGGGAAATAGAGTTTCGTATAGATTTGGTTCCTGGAGCAGTACCTGTAATTCAACCTAGTAGGAGAATGACTCCAAGAGAGAGGGAGGAACTAGTAAAACAAACTCAAGATTTGTTGGAGAAGGGTTTGATTAGACCAAGTTTTTCCTGTTGGGGTTCTGCTGCAATTTTTGTCACCAAGTCAGATGGGTCGCTAAGGTTCTGTGTAGACTACCGTGAATTGAACAAAGTGACTATTCGGAATAAGTATCCTCTTCCTCGCATTGATGATCTCTTCGACCTGCTTCATGGTGCATCAGTCTTTTCTCAGTTAGATCTAGCATCAGGTTTCCATCAGTTAAGGGTAGCCGAAGACAGTATTCCCTTAACTGCATTTAGGGGACCAAATTGTTTCTATGAGTGGTTGGTTATGCCTTTTGGGTTAACCAACGCTCCTGCCTACTTTGTAGACCTGATGAACCGAGTCTTTAGAGATGTTTTGAATAAGTTTGTTTTAGTGTTTATCGATGATATTTTGGTTTATTCTAAGTCGGAAGAAGAGCACAAGCAGCACTTGAGAATAGTTTTGGAAACTCTGAGAAGACACGTCCTGAAGGCAAAATTCTCTAAGTGTCACTTTTGGAAATCTGAAGTAAAAATTTTGGGCCACATTGTTTCTGGTGAGGGAATCTCTGTAGATCCAGCTAAAGTTGAGACTATTCTGGAGTGGAAGCAGCCTCGGACTCCAACAGAAGTTCGCAGGTTTCTGGGATTGGCCGGTTACTACAGGAAATTTATTAAGGATTATTCTAAGATCTCTTCTCACCTAACAAAGCTGACAAGGAAGGGAGCTAAATTCAAGTGGACACCGGAATGTGAAGAAGCTTTTCAGAATCTGAAGACAAAATTGACAAGTGCTCCTGTATTGGCTATTCTAGATGGGAAGAGCAAGTTTGAAGTGTATACTGATGCCTGTATTGTTGGATTGGGAGCAGTGCTTATGCAGAATGGTAGGGTAATTGCGTATGCGAGCCGGCAATTGAAGCCACACGAGAGGAACTACGCTACGCATGATCTAGAGTTGTTGGCTATTGTTTCTGCTTTAAAGATATGGAGGCACTATGTTTTAGGAGAAAAGTTTGAGTTATTCATGGATCACAAACCATTGAAATATCTTTTCTCTCAAAAAGTTCTTAATCTGAGACAACAGCGATGGGTTGAGTTCTTGGCATCATATGATTTGGATATTCTGTATACTCCGGGGAAGGCAAACGTTGTAGCAGACGCTCTTAGCAGAAATGCGGTTCTTTCTCTTTTGCAAGTGGTTCCATCTCTTCTGGAAAGGATTTCGAGCAAACAGGAATCGGATATTAATTAAGAAGAATTATCAAAAGAGTTAGGAAGGGTCAGTGTCCTAGTTTTGAGGTTGATGGCCAAGGAACATTGAGGATTAACGGAAGGATCTGTGTTCCGTATGATAGGGATCTGCGACAGGAAGTATTGTCAGAAAGTCATCACTCCAGATTGAATATTCATCCAGGAATCTCGAAGATGTATAAGGATATGAAGAGAGTATTTTGGTGGAAGGGCATGAAGGAAGATATAACCAGATTCGTTAATAGACGTGCAATCTGCCAGCAAGTGAAAGGAGATCAGCAGAAGCCAGCCGGTTTGTTAGAAGCTTTGGTGGTCCCGATGTGGAAATGGGAGATGATTTCGATGGACTTCATCGACGGTTTGCCTAGAACAAAGAAGGGAAATGAAGGAATATGGGTGATTGTGGATCGTCTAACCAAAAGCGCCCATTTTATACCAGTTAAGGCAACCCGTACTGCAGCTTCTCTGGCAGAAATTTTCTTGAAAGAGATTGTGAGATTGCATGGTGTTCCCGTCAGTATTGTAGTGATCGAGATCCTATCTTCACCAGCAAATTCTAGGAGGCATTGCAATCACCTTTGGGGACTAGTTTGAGATTGAGTACAATATATCATCCCTAAACAGATGGACAAACGGAAAGGCTTAATCAAATTCTAGAAGATATGCTGAGAGCCTGTGTATTGGATTTTGGAGGATCATGGGAGGACCATCTACATCTAGTGAAGTTCTCTTATAATAACAGTTACCAAGCAAGTATCAAGATGGCTCCTTATGAAGCATTGTATGGAAGGCCGTGTAGATCTCCAGCTTGTTGGATAGAGTCAAAAGACTGTATTGTGCTGGGACCAGATCTGATCCGTGAAGCATCTGCTAAAGTAGAGCTTATCAAGAAGAGAATGTGAGCTGCTCAGGATCGTCAAAAGAAATATGCTGATAAAAGACGAAGACAATTGGAATTCAAGATTGGTGATTTAGTCTTTGTCAAAGTTTCCCCTATTAAAGGAGCAATAAGATTCAGAAAGACAGGGAAACTCGCACCGAGATACATTGGTCCGTTACTAGTTCTCGAGAGGACTGGTGCCGTAGCATACAGGATTGAATTGCCAGTCCGGATGGTTGGAATTCACAATGTTTTCCACATGTCTCATCTACGAAAATATGTGCACGATCCATCTTTTATTGTGGAGCCAACTGTGCAGGAAGACTTAGAGGTTGAGCCGGACTTATCAGCTGTCAGACATCCTGTTTAGATTGTTGATCAAGACGAGAGACAACTTAGAAGCAAGATAGTGAAGCTCGTTAAAATCCAGTGGAGGGAGGATCCCAGAGATTGTACCTAGGAGACTCTGGATAGCTTTAGGAAGGCTTATCCGGATATGTGTCCGGATAGCTAGTGGTGTTTGTATTGGATGTATCGTTGTTTGGATGTTTTGTTGTTGATTTCTTATGTATGGATGTTATGTATGCTTGAAATGTTGAATAAAATGAAATTTTGGATTATCTTTTTTTTTTTAAATTTCGGGGACGAAATTCTTTTAAGGAGGAGGAATCTGTTATTCCGGAATTTCAAACCCAATTTAAAATGATAATCTTTGTAATAAATTAATCTAAATTGATAAATTTGTTATTTAATTCAACAACAATAAATGAATTGTAAATGTACATTGATTCTAATTAAAACTATTATATACATAAGGGTAATGAATGTGTTAAAATTGTATTCTTATCAAATTTGATTTTGAACTGAATTTAAAATTTTAATTAAATTTGAATTGTTAAAGTAAAATATTTAAAATAGGTTAATTTTTATTCTAAATTATACTTTGAGTTTAAAGGAATATTTTCATGATTTTATTTAAGATATAACATTTGTTTTATATTCATTCTTTAAGGAAAATTGATTTTATATGAATTAAAAATGGATTTAAAATAAGAAAAATCAAATAAGAAAACATTTTAAAATTCTTTTTGCATGAAAATAACACTTGTTAACATTTAAATCATACTAAATAACACGTGTTAAAGAATTATCTAGATATAGTGACAAGTGTCAAATATTTTAATTTATTTTCTTTAAATTTTATAAAATAATTTTTTTATATAAACGCTATTTCTTATGTCTCATATAAACTTTCTCATTTCTCATTTTTCTTTAGCAAGAAACTTTTTACCATCCTCATTTACAAAAATCTGAGAATTCTTCAATCTTTCAACTTCAACCAAAAATTAATAAAACTCAAAACTTCATTTCAAAATCTAAAACCTGCAAAGCATATTACAGAGAGAAAAAAATCTGCATTCAAAATACTTTTGAAAAACTGCAATCAAGGTTCCTGCAATCAGCAAATTTCTGAAACAAATCTCAAGTTTTTCTATCACTAATTGTTTCGAGGATTTGAAGCATCATCAAGCAGAATAAGTTAATCAAGCAAATTTCAAGAAAAAGGGAAACTGTAGTTATTTTTTTCCAGGATCAAATTTTTGCCTCTGCTTAATTACAAAATCAGGTGAGTAAATTTTAAATCAAAAATTTAAGTATAAAAATGTGTTGCATGTGAGTGTTAGTTCTGAAAATGCTTGCATGTTTTTTCTTTTGTAAAATATTTGTTTACAGGTTTAAAATTAGTTGTGCATGTTTAAATGCAACTGATACTTCTCGGTATATCCAAGTTCAGAGTAAATTCTAATCAAAAATTCAAATTTATATGCAATAAATCATTGTTAAGTTGGTATCTTCAATGTAGAAGTTTGATTCAACATGAACTAAGAATTAAAAATGATATTCAAATGAAAACTGTTAAAAATCTGCAGAATTTAGACAATACAACAAAACAAATTTTTATATCATGAAAATCATGTTTGAATTTTGATGAATCAAGTTCACATCCTAAATCTACTATGTATAACATGAATTTTAAGATAAAATTCAAAATTATAATTTGAAATTCAAGAAGAAATTTGTGGTAAACCGAAATTGGGGTTTTTAGCAAATTCGTGTTACTGGGTTGATTTTAAACTTTGAAAATTGAATTTAAGTTGTGTTAAATATTGTTTAACACAAGAAAAAGAATGGATGTAATTATCATTCAACAGAGGTTTGGGAATTTAGATTTTTAGGGTTTTATACTCTGTGTTTTTCGAGCTTGAGGAATTCGAATGTGTGAAGCATGGAATTGATTGAGTTGCGATCGGCTTGGGGTGAAGGTGCATTAGGGTCATGCGAGTGTATGGCCGGAATTTGGAAGCGTTCGGTGGTCGGCTCGTCGTGGACGATGGGTTTTACTGGTGGATGCAGTTTGGGTCTGATGGGTTCGAGCATCCATTTTTCGATCGAGCTCGTGTAAGTGGGATTTGGGGGTTGGTGTTGAGTCATGGGCCGAATTGGAGTTTGCGCGTGATGTCATGGGCGGTGGTGGTGGCGTCGGAGCAACGTGCATGTGCACGGAGGTGCAGCTGTGTCAGTGGCGTTTGTTCGTGTGTGTGGGGCTTTGACTCGAAGCAGCGTTCGCGTTTTTGGATTCGTGGCTCGCGTGTGTGCTCGGGGGAGTGAGTGGTTGTAGCTCGTGTAGGAGTTTGGGTATAGGGGTGTGTTTCTAGTTTTTGTTTTTTTGTGTTTTTTTGGGTTTGATGAAGTTAAACTAAGAATAAAGGTAGGGAAGGAGATAGAGTTTAGGTCTTGTGTTCAATCTTGCGTTTTGTCGAGTTCAAAACGAAGGAAATGAAGTCGAAGCTTTATGCCTTGTTTTAAATTTTAAATTTTATTTTAAGTTTGAACTTTTAATTTTTTTTTAACTACTTTATAAAATGTTTAATATTTTAATTTAAAATAATTCATATTTTATTAGTTGAAGTTTTAAAGTGATTTTACATCCTTTAAAATTTAACTTTTAAAAAGGTAATTAATTTTTAACAAATTGAAAATATTTTAAATTTGTAATAGTTTTAATAATTAATGTAATTTTTTGGTTTGAAAGTTAATTAAGTTTTTAAATTAAAGTTTATTTAATTTAATTAGTAAGTAAGGTTGAAATTAATTAATCAATTTAGATTAGTTAATTTGATAAGATTTAATTAATTACTTATGGATTATTTAATGGATAATTAAGGATTAAATTAAATAACAATTAATAGATCATTAATTAAATAGTTAATTAATTAAATATTAATTAATAAGTGATTAATAACTAATTAATTAAGTGGTTAATGATTAATTTATTAGTAATTAATTAAATTAATGAATTGATTAAGAATTAATTAATAAAGTAATTAAACATTAATTTATTTATTAATTAATTAATTAGCGATTAAGATTTAATTAATTAGGTAATTAAGGTTAATTAATTTATAATTAATTAAGTAATTAAGATAAATTAATTTGTGATTAATTAAGAATTAAATAAGGTTAATTGATTATAAATTAAGGGTTAATTAATAACCAATTAAGGGATGATTAATTTTTAATCAAGTTTTAATTAATGAATAATTATAGTAATTAATTAATAGTTAATTAAAGGATTTTTAATTAATTAAAGATTAATTAATTAATAATGGGAATAATTAAGAAGTGGTTAATTAATTAAATGATTGTGATTAATTAATTAATGCTTGGTTAAGCAAGATTAAGTGATCAATTCTTAAGTAATTAATTTAATTTAATTTAATTTAAATTAATTAAATTAATTATAATATGAATTAAAGTAGTGCTTGCTTATGGATGATTGTTTGAATTGAATATCTAAATATGGTTGATATCTGTTGAATGATAGCTGAGATATTCTTTGATGAGATATTGTATATCTGTGATAGATATTGATTATTTTCTGTAGATAATACTGTGTGGATGCTATGTTTAAATTTGAATTGAATTGTTTAAACAACTTGGCCTTTAAGACACGTTTGGATTTCGATGAGACCGGGATCGGGAATCAAATTGATTTTCCAAAAACCACATCGATCCAAGTTAAACGTTAGGTCATGACATCTCAAGTGAGGATCGAGATGGAGTTTTAGAGTGCAAGGGTTATTGTCGTTAACTCTGAGGGTGATTCCAAAATAAGTGTAATGAAATAATGCCTTCGGTTTCGTTCGAACCCAGAACGAACTTGTATGGATTGAATGCTTTCAAAACATTGTCAGGTGGACGATGAGCATTCTAAGAGATGTGTTCTCTAAAGGTATTCATAGCCTCAAGCCTCATCAACCAGGAATGGCTAAAACGGGGGAGGTGTAGCAAGGCTTCGTGGGTAGCCCCCACTTGAGAGTGAGATTTACCCCTGTCAAGAAGTCCCTTATTATTTCGGCTGGGTGGGCAGTTGTTGGCCCCAACTGCGGGGTTGTCTTGTTCGAGACTGTCCAATAAGGGATGGTTCCGGCCTTGTGTTGCAGGGGAATTAGGGTAGCTCCTCGGTACGGTGATCTAGGCCCCGTACTGTGATGGGCGGTACCCCAGTAGCCCTGCCTTTGATGGAAACTCATTTTTCCTACGAGACCCTACGGTTTTGATTGTATTACCCACTTTCGTGGCTAGTAGCTGGAATTTAATGAATGTAACAATTTCGGATATTTTCTATTTACTTGAAAACTCTAGACCCTATTATAATATCACTGGATTTCCTATCAAATGTTTTGGTTAGCGTAAGGTAAAAACTTATCCTTATTTATTTGTGGGGAGTTTTATGTGATACCTTTTGTTTCAAAACGATTTTTAAAGTTAAACAACTTTAACTGATTTACTCACACCAGACCCACGTCTGACCCAGAGTTTATTTTATTTTTCATAAACTCTTGGGTACTCAAATTTTTATGAGTATCCAAGTGATTTAGGTTGGGATTAGCAAATGTCTTTTGGAAGCTGGAGCCGGAGTTCAGGCGTACTTATCTATTTCTATTCGCTGTAGTGACATTTTGATGTTATGTTTTGAGTTGTATGGTTTGGGAAAACTCTTATGAATGTCCAATGTAATGAAGTCGTATTTTTGTGTACTCTGATATGTAAAACTTATGTAATGGATATGTGTAATATTATATTTTGTTAGTTTCCGCTGCGAGATACCGATGATTGTTATTCTTTTCTTTCTATCTTTCTATTTCTATCTCTTTTCTTTTCTTATTGATGATACGTCTTTCTGGGTATTGAAAGACGGGTCGTCACAAAAAAAATATGAACGTTCTTTAGAAATGATTCTAAAGTGTTTAAACTTGCCTCGGAAAAGTGTGAATACAAATATCAAAATACGTCTTAAATTTGACGCGTCGTGTAACGGTAGATCGTGTTTTCGCGTCAAAAGTTCAAATGAACATATGAAATGGAATATACTTCGGAATACTTCGACGTTAGAATTTTCTAAATATTTATATCATATCTTTCATATAAAAAGAGAAAATCTAGATTTCATCTTGTATATTTTAAAAGATGGCAAAATCAATTTTCAAGAAAAATCTAGTTTTTGCACTAAATAACCAAAGTTGAAAATTGATAAAATAATCGTTTTAATAAATATGAAATAAATTCTAAAATGTTGTAGAAGTGAATTAAATTGAAAAGGTGGTTTTATAAATGATGTAAAATTTGTTTTTAAGAACATAGCTTTTAAAGCACTTTTTGTAACACTATATGCAACACTTTTCACAACGATTTTCAGTAACTTTTGAAATAAAGGTTGAAACTTAACAATTATTTCCCAAATCCTTAGTAATAGTTTTTAACTAAATAATAAAACATTTCAAAAAGAAATTTGAACAATTTAACATTATTTCAAAGTTGGTTAAACAAATAGTTAAGTGACTTAAAAAGGGAAAATGAGTGTGCGGAAAGACTAGTACATTTGTCCCACCCGTGAGATCTAAAAATGAAAACTAGGTGTGTAACTAAGGTTAGGGATGGAACAACTAGTGCCCTAAACTTACCTGGCCTTAGTTTTCTCTTTTAGACGAGGGGTGGAACATATCGAAAGGAAAGCCCGGATGCTCAACTTGGATTTTATAGAAAGAATCTTCTTATTCTCATTATTAAAATCCGAAGAGGGAACTTGTCCTATTCATGGAATTTAGAATGTGATCTCACTTTTATTCATCCCATAACACTCATCGAATACGGAAACTGATTTTGGATAAAAGTAAAATGATTTCTATAATCCTATTTTCTTAAAAGATACTCTTTAAAAATGGTTTGAGAAATATTCAAAAAAGATGTTTAAATGATTCCGTATTCACTAAAATAATATTTTGAATATATATATACACACACACGCATATATCTCGAAGATATTTTGGTACAGGAAATGAATGAATCGAAAAACAATCACCTAATTACATCATTTTTATCGATGATTGAATTTCAAAGGAACCGGGATCGGATTTGGGTGATTCCTTTCCAAAAACCACTTCGAATCAATTTATGTGTTCGAAGATTGAAGATGTTTGAAGATGGAGATATTGAGACGAATAATTCCGAGCGACTACTTGTTGATTAATTGGGGATAAAATCCCAATTCTCTATATTGGAGCAGTGGCCTCTTTGTTATAAAAAAATCTCAAAACCACAAGAGCTTCTCGCCTAGTAATGGCCAAGGAAAGTGCCTTTGGTTTGTCTTGTTCCTGGACAACTTGTATGGATTTTTGTTTGACATTGCATTTCTAAAGATTACGTACATTGGATTTTATAAACGTACATCAATGATGGCGGAGATTGCAACTTCTCTTAGCTTAACACCCTCTTTGAGATGCATGAGCTCAAGGGTGAAATTTTGTGGAAGGCAATTAGTAGTTAACGGAAATGGAGACGTGGCATTCAAAGATGTGATATGTGCTGTGTGAAAAGGCAATCAGTGCCTTATGCCTCGTCAACCTAAAATGACTGAAACAGGGTTAGATGCGGCAAGGCTAAGTGGGTCATTCCCAATTAGGGTACGATCATCTCCTTCTAGACATATTTCTTCCCGCTACAACTTTCGAGATGTAAATTAACGTGGATGTCTGCAAAGAGAGCTCTTGGATAAAGGTCGGTAACGACCAGAGGATGATATATTTGGTACTATCCAGTTACAGAGATGGGTCGATCTTGTGTTCGTAAAGGATCCTTTGTGATGGTCCTCGGGGCATCCATCTAGAGATGTACCCATCCGATGGTTGTCCCTTCACCTAGTCATTTGTATGAAAATTCATTCTCCAATAAGAACATGCGGTTTTGTTTGTATTGGCGTAATGAATAGCCTTGAAATGTGATATGGGTAACCATTTCAGCTAAGATTAATAAGTTTATTTGCAAACGTTTCTAAATAAAGTCATTAAAAATAATATCCCTAAATTTTGCGTAATAAAGAGTATTGGTTATCATAACGTAAAAAACCGTTTCAATTTTATGTTTGGCAAGGTCTTATGAGATACCTTTTTGTTTTCAAACATCGTACTTTGAGTTTTCACACCAGTCCCATGACTGACCCAGAGTTTGTTTTCCCTTTAAAGTTTGATTGACCTTTTTTTCGGGCAGCCATGTAGTAAGGACACCTTAGGAGCATTTTGGAGTATGTTGGGAGCATTTTGAAGAAGTCTTCTGGAGCTATGAAGCTGAAGTACCTTAAATAGACAGTTATAACTATCCCGTCGGATTTGTATTTGACTATGATCATTTATGTATAATTAAAATGTTGAATGCTTTGCGAGATTCTATTATTGTGTTATCTTCTATCTTTGTTTTCTTTTACACCCCTGATAATCTGCCTCCCCGGCACTTGGATTTACGGCACGTGAATATCGTGGATGTATTAGTATCGTTTTCTAAAGGGCGAGGAGACGGGTTGTCACAGTTAGCAAATCTTATATGTATAGTATGTTTTCCAAACATATGTACGTATATATATAAACTTGTTATTTAAATACGTATTAAAAGTATAAATGTTTACTTATATATAATATAAATATATTGCACAAATTTGAAAATAATAATATATGTATGTGTGTGTGTGTATGTATACATAATATACAAAGTTTTTTTATTAAAGATAATACAAACATATATTTTAATGTAAGAAAATAATATATGTATATATATGTGTGTATGTATTTGTATTTTAATATCTAAAATATTTATAAATGTGTATTTAAATGTGTACATATGTCTCATTATATAATTATATTAATTATAAAAACTAAATAAATTTAAATAATTTATAGCATTCGAGATCCAACACATAGAACATAAAATATTTTATTAGAGTTTTATATTATCAAATTATTTATCTATCGATATTAGTTGAAAAATAATAAAATAATGTTAGAATTATTTCCGTGACAAATTTTTTAAAATTTAACATTTTTGAAATTCTAATATGATATTATAAAGTGATATAAATATTTCCATAATTTTTCAAGTCAAAATTATATATTTTATTATTTAATTAATATCATCAATGATAATAAATAATATTAAAATTATTTTCGAGTCATATTTTACAAATTTTAAATTTTCTAGAATTAAAATATGATATTATAAAGTCTTGAATAAATTTCCATAATTTTCTAAGCCAAAATTACATTATTTATTTATTTAATTAATTTTAGCAACAAAGTTAAATAATGTTTTAAAAAAAAATACTGTTTTTTAAATTCTTGGATTCTTGCTGAGATATTATATGGTGATGAAGAAATTTCATAAAGTTTAAAATATAATTTTCAAAGCATATTTTATTTTGTATGAATTACTAAACTTGTATTTCAATTTAATTAATTTTAAAAATCGAAAATAACTAATAAAATATAATTTTCTGTTACATAAAATTATAATTAGTATAATTTGCATATATTAAATATAACATTAATATTTTAACATGATATGATGACATAATTAATTATAAGTCATCTAATTAATTTAATATGACATATATTAATATAAGTATAATTAATTAATAAAATAATGAAAACTAAAATAAATTTATATAGCTGCGATAAATATGATCCATATATAATTTTTATTATTATACATGCATTCATATTGATCATGTAATATGTGACAACATTCATACATATAGGAATCTCACACAGCTAACATTATAATTATGATATGTATAAACAAGTAATAAAATATTATACATATACTATAAGTTATGTGTAATAATAAAACCATACCAAAACTTGTGCCTTGATGTAGACCTTGCTATGATGATTATCCCTCCTTTGAACTCTTCTTAACTTAGTAGACTACTAATCTTTAAATTGTAGACCATTGACTATCCAATTGTTGTTGATTTGAAATTGACTTAAGATAAACGTTGATGGAACTTTTGTCAAGGTGAAATCGGCCAGTAAGGAGATAAAATGGTGGCCAAAAAGCTTTTAATGCATCAGGCTTATGACTTCTTTTACAGTGGAAGGAATAAATAGAAAAATGGATGATATCTCTTACCTATTCTCCCTAAATCATAGTTATCGATCTAAAATACCCCTAGCTCATTTTTTAACCACCTCCTACATCCTTTTGGTCAAAATATACATCCTCTTTGATGGGCTTTAAACCAATTTTAAGCCCAAATAAATATTATTAATTAAATCTAATTCAATTGTTTATCAATATCGCATGTCGATCGATATATTTATAAATATTATAAATAATATATAATAATATTTATTCCTCAAATCGTATTTAAAATTTTATAATTAATATTTCATAGATATTAATTAATTTATAACAACTATAAACTAGTTAAATCATTTGGCTTAAAGAGAATTCATCATATTAATTGTGTGATTTGTCGAGTGTAAATTTAATTAGCGATTAATATCGAACCATTCGAATGTAAACGTTCACATGTCACTTAGCTAATGGTGTGACGTTTTGACCAAATTTATCGCTTACTTAAGTTCGATAAAATCCAAATCACTTTATTATTAAGCGTCACACGGTTGTGACTTTTATTTACACCAATTCTCTTCATTAAACTATAACACTTTGGACTTATGAAATTTGGTAGTTTTCAAAATTCAATTTATAGTCCAAGCATAAGTCCTTAGTTCAATAATAACAATTATCATTAACTGAAATGCTCTGGCTAGAGACTTTGTCTTTGAGTTGACTTGAGTCGATCGTGATACTAACCCCATATAATTGAGAAGACGAATCCGCTCTTGAATAGTGCTTTAGTTCTAATATTTTCACTCGACCCAACTATAGTCATTCAATGGAATGTCGTACCAAGATTTGACTATTATCAAAGTGGAGCTTTCATATTGAAGATCCATGATATTCTTAAGTCGAAAGAACTGTACAAATCAGTCACATCAATATTTTCTGTTTGACCTTAGTTATATTAACCAACAGAAAACTATCGAGTAGGTTGTTCTATAGTTATTTAATAATTATCAATGCGTAACCCTTAGGTGCCTATAGCAGTCATGAGCAATACAATGCCCCACATCTGTATAACATTACGCACTCTAGTCTCAACGGATACATTGGTATCCGGTCTCGATGCATCTTGACTAGGAACATTTAGAATCGTATATTTGTTTTCATTGTGATAAATTACTCATGGTTACAACACCTTGTAACTACTATCACAAAATATACCATTTATGGATTTTCTGTTAAATATTAGTTAAATTAATTAATTAATATAACACATTATAACAAGTATATAATAAAAAGTAAACACCTTTTATGTCAAACAAGTTTGGTTACCACGTTAGATATATGTAATAATTTACATAATTACCCTAGAACATACCCTTAACTTTATCTTTATCCCACTTACGCTTGGGTCAATATTGGAATCTTATTCCAACATCTTTAATCGGTTTCATCAAAATTGACAGGGTCAGTCCCTTCATGAACGGACATGCTATTATGTTTCATTTATCTACTATCTCAATCAACTCTCCCCGATGCTGATAAACTACTTTTATCATGTTGAACAATTCAGAGCATGTTTCTTCACTTCTAGTGGGCTCTAAGTTCTATTATGAACTATATAGTGACATTATTGTCATATAACAATGTTATGGGATTCTCAACATTTGGAATCACCTTCAGCTCGGTTATAAATTTGTGCACTTATATTATATACATTTTTATATTGTTGTGCTATTTAAGGTTATGTATTAGCCTTTTTCATTGAATCAACCATAGTTTTTCATTTAGAACATTTCCAACTTATAGATTGTGAACTTGAATTTATTATTGACATATCATACTTAATATCACTTATGAAACTTTGAGTCCGAACACTTCTTCACAAGAATTTATTTCTGTAAACAATTCTCTAGTATTTCATACATACACGAGAACACTCCAAACCATCATTCAGTGATATCAATATGGATTTAATATTTGCTCATGTATCAAATACATGAACAAATCCCAATATCGTAGACAAACATAACAGATATGATAATTCCTATTTCCCATGCATAAGGAATTCATCTCACATGTTCTGTATGAAATAATGTAATAAGGCGTCTTTGCATATTGATTAAGGGCATTCCCAAGGTCTTTCATACTCACTATAAAAACATCGTTTACAAATCCAACGTCGTGCATAAAAAAAACTAAGACTTGTTTTAATACAAGCACACTGTTAAAATTAGCAATGTATTATTTACTTACAATTTAGAAATATCAATGTAACTTTTAACATTCTTTCTCATGAACACACACTTTCTCTACATTTTGATAAATGATCAAACTATTTTACATTTCTATCAAAATATCTGTTTAATTCTGATGCTTATAAAATGATATGTTCTATCATTTCTTGGATCATTTCCAAAGACTCATATATTCAATATCGTTTCCACTGACTTCGAGACATTTTGGTTATTATATGTAAACAGCTTACTATAAATCTTTATTTAGAATTTTCGATTTCAATCACTACTACAAATAGGCTTTTTACAGCGTTTAAAACCCACTATTAAAACTTTCTACAGCGTTTCTATAAACGCCATATATCAACATGTTGTAATAAGTCTGAGAGATACAATAGTTTTTCAAAATTGTCATGGAAAATGGACTTTTAACAGCGTTTTTGTTATCATCTTAGGCAAGTCATATTGGTGCAACTACTTTTCGATAGCGGTTAAAGCTTGCTAAAGAAATCTTTTATGACGCATTTGAAATGCTGTAAAAAATTATAAAAAATTTCTTTTCACAGCCTAGTTAAAACGCTATAAAAAGTATAAAAGCTTTTAAAATTTTTATTTTCATTGCCCAGTTAAAACACTATAAAAAGTTTTCATAGCCTGCTTAAAATGCCATAAAAAGTTTAAAAGCGCTAATTTTTTTTCTTTTCAACCTAACTAAAATGCTATAAAAAAGTTAAAAGCTGTAATGATTTTTCTTTTCGTAGCCTAATTAAAACGCTATAAAAAAATTTCCAAGGCATTTTTTATTGCCATATAAATTCAAGCTTACAATGTTCAGTTACCAAGCTTATTTCAAATAATATATTATAATAATTCAAAAAATGCACTTATCACATTGTAATGTACGTAATCAAACAAAGTCATAAGCCAAACCACAAAATATATGTCCATAATATTTCATACACTGAGTATTAAACATATAAATATTTGTGACTAAAAGTAACAAGATATACAGCTGTAGCTAATCAGAATGATACATATTAAAAACAAGAGTGCAATATCATGTAGCTAACCAAAATGATACATACACAAAATGACCGACTTGAAGGAGAAAGAGTGCGACATCATGTAGCCACCTCAAAAGCATCATACAACACCTGTCAAAACGAAGCACATACGTGTGTATGTTAGTCACAAATGATAAGAAACTTTATAAATCAATGTTAAGGGATAGTTGGCTATTTCTCTGTAATGCAGTACATGGGAAAAAAGAAAACCCAATTGCATTCGTTTCATTTGCTTGCTTAATTTTTTTCTTAATAGATTAAGTTCAACCAGAACCGTACTTGACAGACCCTAGCCTATGATGTACTTCATTACTGTTTTGTGTTTCATATGGTTTGTTTGTACTATTGTCAAGTAATACTGTCAAAGGCAGGTAATCCCTGACTTTCATATTGCACATGTAGATACATATGTAGATACTTTACTGGGAATGTTGATCTCATAATTTTTTGTTTTAATATTTCTTCTCTTAATTTGCATGTTTCAGGGTTAGGCACAGTCCTGTTGCATATTTGTTTAGATATTTGTAGGATGCAAATATTTTATTTCCCTTAAACAAAAGGACTGTAACTTACATCCTTATAAACTCTTTGGAAAATGCCTTGAACTCTAGCAGACATAAACTTCTTGTACTTACCATTGAGATTTCTAACCGTCTTATTGGTATGTTTTTTTTAAAATTTTTGAAGTCCATACATATACAAATATATGAATTGGATTTCATTTTTCATGATTCCGTGTGCAAAGCATAACCCATAAATTTTCGATCCTTCCCAAACATAGCATGCATTCAAGACATGCAATACTGCGTTTATGTTTCTCTTTACTCTAGTTATTCTCAAGGAATCTGATGTATACTATTATATCCATACGGATTCAATAATTATTGAGATATTCTTACCTAATTTACATTAATTAATAATATTGTAGATGCAATAGATATACTAATTAGACATTCATGTACTAAAAAAAGGCTATGTCTTATAACTAATTCAAAGACCATGAATGCTAAAATAAGTAGAGTATTATGTTTGTAAAAGTTCTAAATAAGTAGTTGCAGATTGCTGCTTAGTTGACATTGGTTTCTAAAGCTGGAGCTGATGACATTTTCAAATGAAACATGATTCTTAACAATAAGTACATTTCCCCTTAACAACTTCAGTTAGAGGCAACAGACCATGTGATTTCACGTGACTAGCTGCCAAAATCAAACCTAATTTAGCTCAAAATAACGCATGGGGTCCGTAGTCATTTATTGGATACTAATGTTTCCATTTTTGGTTAAAAATGTATGTTGCGACCATAACATTACGACTATGGTATCGATTTCTGTCGAAATTTGGGGTAGAGTTGAACAACTTGGTGATTGTATTTGTCCAAATTTAGCAAGGATATGAGTTGCACAGTTGGTAAAGATATATAGTTATGAGTTAAATGATGGTTTTAGGAAAACTGGGAGAGAAAAAAATTCAGTCACGTTTTCGAATAAAAAACACAATTTTCAAAATTTAGTCTTAAAAAATGGTGAACATTAAAACAAATGTTATATCGACTATGGACGTAAATGTCAAGTGAACTCCAGTAGACACAAATTCAACTCTGCTGCATAGGTTAACATCAAGTGTATCTTTAAATTCAGGGACGTGTGTTTTCCTCAATACTAAGATATGCCATTCATGTTGACTTCACAATTCCAGCATCTCTTTGCCTATGTTAATGAACTAATCAGTATTAACATCTGCTTTAGCATTTTATGTTGAAGTATTTTACAGTTTTTATAACATTTCGTACCAAATATGTACCTTCCACCATCATTTACACTGATTATCAACATCCTTTACCTGAAGAAAAATCAGACATATATATTACTTTAAACATAAAACAGTTTATTCAAAGAAAAATGAAATAAAAAGTTTATATAATCTAGTAGAAAACCAGTGCAAGTGAATGTATACTGAACTAACAGTTTGTTATTATAAAATTTCATGTACAGTTTTTATTCTCTTTAGTTGTTATCATTTACTGTACATGCAATGAATTATAGCTGAAACGGAATTACTCTAAGAAAAGAATTGTTATCTGAAGCTAAAGCTCAAATTTATAGTTTAAAAGAAGCAAAAACTTCATGCTGTAATTTGTAATTTTTTTCTTTTATTTCTTGAATATTCATCATTTACTGTAACTATTTGAGAGCTTCTTTTTAAAATTAAGAAACATTAAACTGAATTTATTTAACAATCATCCAAGAGGCTGATGCTTTGATTCAAATAGTTAACTTGCTAATGTTTTTCTAAAAACATTTAGCTATCGGGAAGGGTTTATCCAAATCGGATAATGCTAAATTTAATTAATAAAAAACATTTAGCTATGTATTTATTAAGAAAACATTTATCCTTCTCTAAGAAAATGAAGTGTATTCATTAACGAAAACAAAATATGTTTTACCTTTTCATGAAAATATTGAAAATAGAGATTTTTCAATATTTTTCTTTGTAATATACGTTATCAACTGTAATAAGATAGAGCAACTTTGTCTGCAATTTTTTAATTTTTTGATATTTCCATTTCAGCTCTGAAACTAATTATACGAATTTAAGAAAATATTCCACTAAATAGAAAAAGTCTCATATCTAAACAAAGTTTGAATTATACTTACTAGAAGTTGATTCCATTATAACGTTCGTAGTAGGCCAAGCTATCGTAGTACCAAGAGCATCTTCAATGACTTCTAATCAGACGTTGCTCTCCATGAACGTGCTTTTGGAATTTTTACAATATCTACCCAAATCTTGATTGCATTTTCCCCAAAGGAACGCAATGAACCATTGAAGTTGGATCGGTTGAAGACATGCGGCCTAACGCAACTATTTCTCTCTTTCCCGACCAATCGATCAGCTTACGTTTATTGTTTTCCATAGAATTTGTACTCTATAAATTAAAAAAAGAGTTTATTTTATTATGTGCCTCAATAATTTATACGATGAAAAAATGATTGAATTAAACATAAATAAGTTTGGTACCTACCTTCTCGACAACTCCGACATTACTCGTATGATTATTTGATGATGCATTGTTAACTGTTTCGATAACTACTTTTGATCTTAGCCATGCAACTTTAATACCAATGGCTTTTCCAGCTCGTGTCAATCCTTTAGTGGGGTCTCCATAGAAAAGACATTTTTGGATTATCTATCCAAACTAAAATGGCAGTCGGACCAAGAGGGACATCGTTCACAAGTTCTTTTGGATCACTCGAATGTACTCGTCCTTCGGCGACTAATTCTTCACTCCCACTCCAATTGATTAATTTGCATTTATGATCTACGCTGTTACTTTTACTCTAATAAAAAGATACATATTACTATATTTGTATATTGAAATTAAAAAATTAATTAGTATAAAGATGAAAGATTACTCCCATTATCTTCTTTATCAAAGTTATCGAAATTGCGCAAAACAACTCTAGTAGCTGGCCACGCTACTGTCTCACCTTCAACATCTCCAATGTGTGTCGAATAAAGTGAAGGTCTCCACAAGAAAGCATCCGGTTTCCTCACGGCATCTATTATGATTTTCCTAGCATTAGACCCTAAAGGAATTTGTTGGACAAGCTCCTTTAGGTCACTTGGCACAACTCTTCCTTCCGCAACAATTTCATCTTTCTCACTCCAATCCAATAAATCACATTTGTCATATTGTTTACCATCTTTGTTCTGTAATTAATCAAAAGAAAATTACATTAACAATGAAATTAAATGTTAAATATAATGATATCACAGTAGTACTATAAATGAGTTTTACTAGTTGACGCACATTAGCTTCATCCTAGCTTTCTTTTCTTTGTTAAACAAAAAATCAAAAACAACTTTAGCGACGAATTGCAAATCATTGTATTGTCACAACCTCTGGAAATTTCTTGAAGAATATAGTGTCTGAACTTATATTTCGTGCAAAAAGGGATCAACTACTGTTTATATTGATAACAGTAATCCCCTACATTAAATTTTAATTTAATTGAATACCATATATATTCTACATAATTTTTGATAAGATGTGAACATATTTATGGTCAACTATAGAGAATATTCGAACTCAACTACTACAAATATAAACTCAGCCATGATAAACATATAACTTGCTAAATCTTCTCATGAAATCTTGGATGTTGTAATGCCATTCATCTTATCTCAGAAAAACACATATCAACCCTTATAGTTGTCATCAACTTAGAAAAAATATCATATCTTTTTTCAATAGCGAATTTACCCTAAATGGAAACAAATAATCTCACATATAAGTTGCATTTTCACTGCAGTGATTTGTTATGATAAAATTCACTCACTTATTACTGGGTAGGTATGAAAGTATAATGGTCAGAAAAAGTACATTATTGATGATCAACATGATCTACCAATTCCAGTGACCCAGTTATCTTAGAGATGAGAAAATTTTCAATTACAACTCTAATAGAATTTTTTGTATACAACCCCTACTTCCTTAAACCCAAATATACCACGAACATAATTTTCATCATTTCCCTGATAAAGCAATAAATCTATTATTATGTAAAAATATATATAAAGAGTCATAATAAAGGAAATTAAATATATTTTATTCGGACATACAAAATGTATCCATAATGTAAAGGAAAATGACAATTATTTGTTATCATCTTGTTTTTTGTTTTGAAATTAGTTACCTTTGGCAGCATAATATGATATCAGCCATATTAGGTTCGCAATATTTTTTAATCATTAGCGAGCTAATTAGAGCAGGGACATATTTTCTTTTTCTACATAAGTGACAATATAAATGTAAACAAATGAACTAATGAATATTTTAGAAAATAGTAATTTGAAGAGCAACTCATTATTGTTACTGAATACCGTATACTTGTAATAATAAAAAATATGAATCTATTTATTACTCATTTATGTCTTCATTTATATACTATGGTTATGGTCCAAATAAATTGAAAACACCCAATATCTGTCCATGTACTACAACAAAACAGTAAATGATGAAACTGGATATTTAGAAAAGCCAACGCTTATCAATGTAGGGGATTACTATTATGTTCCAAAGCTTAAACTTAATCGTAAGAGATGCAACTATATTCAAAAACTCTAAAATGTGTTTAGTCAAACTGGTGTGTACATTAATGACTCAGTTTCTAAAAATAAAACTATTTATACATCCAGATTATTTTTGTTTGGAAACTGCCGCTTAGTTAGGAGGGCTTGCGTATTATCTTTATTTTTGAAGTGGTTATAACTTACGTGTGATATTGTGTAGTTGTTTGAGTTAAGTGTAGGTACTGAAGATGCTTCTTAGGTTACAAACAACAGTGGTTAGTTCATACTTGATTTTTCACTAGCATGCGAACCATCGCGTTTAATTCGGAAATTTTATTTTGCATGTCGACCGTTTGTTTATCCCTTACGTGTGACCATGTTGCCTTGGTGTAGGTCACACCTCTTCCCATTGCTCTCAATCGTCCCGGTCTATCATGTCCCAATACTTTTGCAAGCGCATCATCTTTGTAATTAGTTGTTGAGATAGAATTTGATTCATTCTGTATTTGTTTAATTCTTTCATACACAATTGATCATACATGTAAATTATACACAATTAAACATCACAATAGCAAACCAATTGTTATGTATTAAAATTCTAACGTACTTACAATAACATCTACGGCAGTCGAATTTATCGGTTCACCATTTTTTCGTGTGTGGGATTTGATCCAACTTGAGCTCGACAGATAGAAGATGATTGATGACTCGTCTTTTTCTATTTTTAAAGAATATTTTTTCCAACATGTTAGAATGACGATAAATATTATGGTATATAAATTAGTAATTCTTACAAAGTCATCGGCTACCCGAGCTATTCCTTTATGACTACATGTGTGTGGTATCCGATTGTCCCCAATAGCTTAATATTTCCGACTCAATTACTAAGAATAAAATGAAATCGTGCATTAAAAAATTAATCTTGGTTGTCTCGTATCCTCCACATTAAATGTGTAACTATTACGTTAAACTCTGTAGTCGTTTTGGACTTCACAAACTTCTTCCACTCATTCATACTTAGGATGTCGGGTTTCAACCGATTTCTTTATTCTTCGTTCCTTGCATTTTCTATTTTGCGAACTAATTGAGATTTTGAACTTTTAAAAATGCACCCCATTTGCTGAAATATGCATGCTTTTTGCCATTCCTCATCCAGTTTAAATCTAGCATGCAATATTTAAACATTTCGATTTATACAACATGTTTTGTGGTTTAGGAAAGAGTTGCTGCCTACCATTGAAATATGTCGAACTTGCAAGAAACAACATTTATGAGTGCAATGAAAAGAAATGCAATACACATAGATAATAGGTTCAGGGTTAAACTGGGCTGCAGAGATTTTGCGAACTACTAAATGAAAAGAAATATAATATGTCTCTACATTTGAGTACTATGTACCTAACTTTATAGAAGGAATTTAAAAAATCATCCGTTTAGGGTTAAATTGAAAGACTACAGAGATGAAATAGCATCTACTTGTTTTTATTATGTGTGTAAATCAATGCACATAGATAACAAGTTATAGAATAAACAAATTGCTATGTTTATAAAATTATACCATACAAAAATATCAGTAAAATATATTATATAAGTTAGATTGATTTGTAACCGTTCATTAATCCGCAAGGAGGGGGTTTCTAGCTAACTACACCACTTGAATTTTCAATACTACTTCATTACTGAATAAGCTTCGACGACATCACTTTTATCACTAAAAATTAAGATAGTTATGAAATACAAACATGCACAAGTTCATTGCATCATTCAAAATTGAGGTCAGAGTTAGGCAAGTATACTACAAAATCACAACCTGCAAGATGCATGCCTTTTTTTTTATTATGATTTCGAGTTTATAAGATAATAAAAATTACTATTAGGATAAAATTAAGATACACTCCGTGCATTTGAATGAGTATACTGTGCACTTAGTTTGTGCCTTGAGTTTATAAAATAGTAAAACTTGCTATAAGGATGAATTAAAGATATAATTTTCTTTGTGGATATTTTTGTGGGTTTGCACGTCGATTGTGAGTGGACCCTCAACACCCATATTGATAAGAGGTTGAATAAAATTTTATCAATTAATAAACTCAATCATGAGGCTTCTAAATTAGTATAGTTCAAATGGCATATTTAGGCAATGTTGAATCAAAAAATAACAGCAATACTTAATAGAAGAAAGCAGAACCTTAGCCTGACAGTATAATAACCCACATGTATAATATACTCACTTAAATTTTTATATATTCAAACTACACACACAATTAAAATACTATAATCATGAGTAGTGCCTATTTATTAAATTTTATGTGCCGGTTTTATACACTTTTTTAGTACATGACTTTGGTTTTTTACATGTTCAGAGGGAATCAAAGTCTTCAAAGTTTAAGGGAGTTTCGAGCATTTGTAAGTTGTACTGCAGCTATTTTCTCACAAATGCCTAGAGTCAAAAATGCCTAGAGTCGGAAATGATATATGGTATAGAAATACAGTATATACCCGAATGCATTCCCAAAAAGCAACTTGTATTTCGTCACTTAGATTCTTCCACTTATCATGTGTAACCGAAACATGTTCCCTTATTAGCGGACGTAGATACGAAGATCGCATGACAAACCCATCTCCTATTGGTTTTCCATCTACATCAAATTCAACTTCAATACGACTAAAAGGATTCGAAGGAAGTCTTTTCACTTTGGTTGGACCTCTGCGTTTGCGCTTCGCAACTAGATTTTCAGTGGCAGCTCGATTAGTTCCCTCATTCACATTAACTTCAAAATTTTCTGAAAGTTGCATTGTATCTTTGTCAACTTCTTCAGCGTTGTCTTGAATTCGAGCATCGTTATTCTCAATTTTTACTTCGAATTGGTTGACTTAGTTTCTTGTTTCTTGCAAGCTATTTTCAATACGAATGTTGCTATCCACCATGTTGTCCTTATCTTTTGCATTATCATTGGATGTGGTGGATTCTTCGTTTGCTTTTAACCATTTTTGAGCAGCCCTCTTTCTTTTACTCATTTTCTACAGATAAAAAAAAGATTTGAACTATATGAGACCGCATAACAATGTGTATCAGGTAGGAAATAATATCAAAAGCATAACAACGTAATAGTACATGACGATATCAGGTAGTGTCACTGACCTCTAAATTTACACAGCCTATAAAAAATCAACCTTTTTCCACTAAGGTCGATGCTGCTTTATAAATGATGATTTTAATAAGAAAAATAAATCTAATATAAACTCCATTAATATTCTTACAGCTGATAGCTTATCATGAATATTTATTCACATTTTTTTATCTTGACTCATCTTCCATATTGGTTTAGTTTTTCTATTCCATCTTGACTCATTCTAATAGCCTACTCATATGTGCATCATAATAAAATATGCTATATTTAATATAGCTTCATGGATTGATCAGGATGCTAATTTAGCATTAAGTACATTTTCTTTATATATTTATATGCCATTGTAAGTTGGTTTTTTAAGGCCCACATAAGCTATATTGAAGTTAAAACATAGTTAGACAATGTATGAATTTATTAGTTTAATGCATGTTAAACACATCTTTTAAATCATTCGTAGTACAAAATTATATGACCTTCTTTGAGACGAATGTATTTTACATCCTTATAGACAATCAGAACATTTGAAGTAGACATCCTAATCTTGGACACGTTGATAAAATTATATAAAGAAAACATCATCAACTAAATCTTTATAATTCAACTCAGGTGTATTTCAACATTTGTTTAATATGAGACAGTTTATGATTCAACTTCCAAGATAGGAGGCTTGCAACATCATCAACTAAATCCAAAGGTAACAATGGTTATTAAAACTATACACGCCATACGGTTCAACATATATGAGATAAAAGCAATAATGATCAATTCTTACTGTTCTATTATTTGATGTTGCAAAAATATTATATACAGTTACTTAAATAACCTTCATGAGCTTAGTGATTCTCTTTCTGTGACCATTTTGTCGACTCAAGAAAAAATGGTTTTCTTTGGCTAAAATTTAGATTATCAAAGTTAAGTTATTAATAGTAGAAATGATTTCTCTCTTACGAAAATTAAAAAAATTAATTAAAAAATTTATGCAAAATATTCAAGTCATAGTGTTGCAAATGCTTCTTTGAATTAGTATCATACTAATACTAATATTTCCAATATGGTCCTAACTAATTAGTTAGTATCCTGTGTTAGGTTGTCTCAAAATTAACACGTAAGCATATGGTACATTGTTTATTTTCTCTTAGGTTCATAAAGAGTCTAGGGAACCGAAGAAGGGTAGACTTACCTTTATCTTCAAATTTACCTTATCTTCTTATTGTACCTTATTGAAAGCATGGTACTAAAAGCATATATGACACTGTTGAAAGCTCTTTATTTAGGAAACATAAAGAATTTTTTATCTACTCCCATCTTTATCCAAGAATTTGTTCATAATTCATTGATCAAATGTTTGAAAGAGCAGAGGTAGCTGCAGCCTTTCTTAGTAGATCAATTGATTAGTAGGCTTAATTGCATTGCGGAAGAACACTTACTGTGTCTGAAAGAGTTTGCTATGTTTATGAAGAGAGAGAACTGGGGGAAAAAGGCTTAAAACCGATATCGGAGGTGATATTATACTCTTAGCCTGAGTAAGAGGAAAAAATAATATACGAGAAAAAAGTGATATTTATCATACAAAACTAAAATTCTAAAGATTTCTATAGATATTTGAACTGCTAGTCAAATACAAATCAAACGTACATTTACCTCATAGCCAATTTTTAACAATAGCTTAGTTTAACATGCTCATTATATATGCTTTGATTTTGGTTCGATGTTCCATATTTTGGCACCAACATTAAAGATAGTTGTGGCCCCAATGTCTAATCATTGACATTTAGATAGACATTATGATCGTTTGCCAAAAGAAGTTAAAAATTAAGCTTCAATACATACCTAAAGTAGCAAGCTTTTGCAGCTTCTTTTCGAATCTTTCCTCTTTGCTCAATTGCTTTTTCAACCTGAGTTATGTTGTCTCCTTTTCTCTCTCTTTTTTTGTGCAGCAAGATGTTCTTTAAGTAGTAATTTAATCACCGTATGGATTTAGCTGTAGATAATGTAATTGATAACCTTAATATGTGAAACTATTTTTAATATTATAAACTGCTAGCTCCTTAATGCAAGTTAGTAATTCATAAAAACCCCTTTTACGTGATGTGTTTAGAATATATGGTGGCTGCAAATCTTTGTTGTAAAAAAACATACATCTGTATTTCAGTTAAGAAAATAATTGGAGCATTTTACATCACTTTCGCTCAATGTTGAAATTTTATGGCAGCAGAGAATCTTTCCCATGAATAGTCTTTCCTATTATATATATGTTATCTCACACATTATTAATGAACTGGGTAGTTGATCCAAGTGTTAACGATATTATTTGCAACTTCTAAAATTTGAGAAATATGTTGTGTCAACCTTTTCCAGTAAAAATATAATTAATTTCATGTTTTGGTATGATATTGTATGAAAGAAAGTGATGATAAATATAGAGTGTAAACTACAGGAACATGCATTTAAGTGATACAACTTATTGCTCCTATGAAGTTAGTATCTAGTTCTTAATTTAATTTATGGTGCACTTGTTAAGTTAAGTTAAGTTAAAAGATAACATTTCAGATTTCATATGTTTTTAAATATCACCAAAATAGCCTTTTCTAGTAAAAATGTATTTTCATTAAAAACGTTGGTCAATATAGTGAAGGGCAAGGGTTTCCATAGTGAATAACTAGAGTTGAGTCTTGATTGTTATGCTTATACGCTGATGCAGTAGCATACCTGGAATTAAGGACGAGCGACCCAGATGCTCGACTTCGCGACCTAACGGTGCCTCCACGACCTAACTCCGCCACTACCCCGTGACCTAACTTCAACCTCACGACCTACCAATCATTCGCGACCTAACTTCACCCCACCGCGACCTACGACCTAGCCTCCACAATCTCCAGCAACCTAAAAGCCTCGCGACATACCCACATTCGCGACCTATCCAACTCCAGCGAACTAAACCTTTACGACTTAACCAATCACCGCGACCTAAAACTACATCTCGAGTACATCCCGCGACCTAAAATCCATCACGCGACCTAACTTCCCAATCCTTCCGACCTAAATTTAAGTCGCAGATGAATTACGACCTAAGCTTCTTTGACCTAAATCCTATGCCGTGATACTTTCCTAAACCCTATGTCGCCAATACTTCCGACCTAACTCTTATGTCGAAGATGAATTATAGGTCGCGAAACTTGCTTTAGGTCGCTGAAGTTTCGTTCATCCCTAATAATAAGTCGCGAGAATTGTAAGTCGACTGTTTTCTTTATTTTTAGGTCGTGGAAGCACTGTTGATAAGTCATTGTATTGTTATACGTTGTTTCTTATATCGTTTGGGTAAAGTGTTGTAATTTTCTTAAGTCGTGTTGTAAGCCTATAAATAGGCAAGCCGTGTCATTTGTATGTTTTGGGTTGATTTTTGAATAAAATTCCATTTGATTGCTTTGTGCTTTCTTCTAATTGGTAGTCTAGTGAAATCTCCTATCTCCACTTACGTCATTCGAGTGCGCTCAAACCTTCGTTTGCTGAAGCCGATTCACGGAATCTTGTGCGCAAGATCAACGTTGAAGAATCGTAGATCTCTTTCCCGGTATCTTCGGATCAACGAGTCAGAGATAGCTATAATTCGGTATCTTCGGATCAACGAATTTGGGCATTTCAGTATTTCTCAATCCACCGATTGCTACTTCCATCGATTTCATTGTTTTCTTAATATCCGCTGCGTCAGTTTGGTATCAGAGCGACTCTTAGCCAATCATAGCTAAGTCGATCTTGAGCCGAAGTTTGAAGTTTGTGTTCACTGTGTTCATATTGAAGTTGCAACAAGATTGAAGTATTTAATCCATAGCCTTTTGGATCAAAGTGTGCAAAAGTGTTTGAATTTGTGGGGGAGATTTTTGCGCGCCAAAGTATTGAAGTGGATTTTGAGGCCGAGCCGAGTCAAGCATAGGCCGTGCCTTGTTCTTGTGTTGAAGTGTTGGAGTTGTGCTTTGTTAAGAAGTCGAGAGACCTAAGACTTAAGTCGAAGCAAGCTTGTGCTAGCTAGTGGGAGCCGAGCCGAGTTAAAGTGGAGTTTGAGCGTGCAAACTTTTGAAGTTGAAGTTTGTTGTCTAAATATTTTTTTTGAAGTTTTGATTTGTTGAAGTGTTTGAAGTTCAATCATGCCACCGAGACGAGCTCAACGTCATCGCAATATTAATGCCTTGTATGGAAGAGAAGAAGCTGATGAAATGGAGCAACGAATCCACGAGAGTTTTACTGAAAAGTTGAATGAAGGAATTGGTCGATTAGAGAGAATGATGCTTGAAATGAATCAAAGTAAAAGAAGAGTTTCACCTGAATCGAACCATGGGGGGGTAGAGCTTCGGTACATTCAGACCGAGAGAGAAGAGAAGATCAAGATCATAGAAGTGTTGATAATCGTGATAGGAATGTTGATCGAAGGAGTGGTAGAAGAGATGTTGGAGGTCGTGATCGACATCGATATACTTCAGACTTTGATGAGGAGTTTGATGGTGATAGAGGTAGTGTGCACTATCGAGATCGAGGTCAAGTACGAAATCGAGACAGAGATTTTGAAGATGACCGTAGATGAGAATCGGGAATGAAGATGGAAATTTCAGAGTTCAAGGGTGGAATGGTTGCAGAAGAATTTTTGGATTGGTTGTCTAATGTTGAAGAGATCTTTGATTTCAAGGAGGTTCCAAAAGACCGTCGAGTGAAGTTGGTTGCTACTAGGTTGAGAGGGAGAGCTATGGCATGGTGGCAGCAAACCAAACTTACACGAGAACGGATGGGGAAGTCGAAGATTGTGGATTGGGAGAAAATGAAGAAATTGATGAAAGCTACATTGTTACCTTACAATTATAAATCACTCATGTATCGGAGGTTGCAGAATTTGAGGCAAGGGACAAAGACTGTTAATGATTATGCTGACGAGTTTTATCAACTGATTGCTCGAAATGACATTATGGAGACAGAGGAACAGTTGAGTGCTAGGTTTGTTGGAGGGTTGCGAATGCAGATCCAGGATATGGTTAATATGTTTGATCCGAAATCTATGGCGGAAGCATACCAGAAGGCGATAGCTTGGGAGAAGCAGGGAAGACGAGGAGGTGGCGTGTTTACAAATTCCAACAATCAAGTGAAGGGTGCTAGTGGGAATTCCATTGTTACTAAAGCTGTCAATAAACCAGTTGTGAATGAAGTGGCGAAGGCGAAGATTACTAACAGTTTTAAGTGTTATAACTGCCAAGAAGTGGGTCATAAGAGTAACGAATGTCCAAAGCCAAAGAAGAGAACGATGATTGCTGAAGTTGAAGGTGAGGATGTTGGTGAAGGTGATTCTAGTCCAGTGGAGGAGAATGAACAGGATATCGCGTCATAAGATGAAGGGTGTAATCTAATGATGAGAAGGTCTTGTTTAACACCGAAACAAGAGGATGAGGCTAGTTGGTTGAGGAGCAACATTTTTCAATCTACATGCACTATTCTGGGAAAAGTTTGTAAGTTTGTGATTGATGCAGGAAGTTGTGACAATATTATCTCTACTGAAGCTGTGAGAAAGTTGAAGTTGAAAACGGAGAAACATCCTAATCCTTACAAGTTAGCGTGGTTAAGAAAAGGAGGAGAGGTGAAGGTGGATAAACGAGTTCGAGTTCCATTTTCTATTGGAAAGAAATATAAAGACGAGATTTCGTGTGATGTAGTTGAGATGGATGTTTGTCATTTGCTTTTGGGAAGACCGTGGCAGTATGATCGAGCAGTGCAGCATGACGGTCGAACCAATAGTTATAGTTTTATGTTTGAAGGCGTTAAGATTATTTTAGTTCCAAAGAAGAGACAGCAGGGAGAGAGTAAATCTGAGGAGATTGAAGAGCTAAAAACTTTGCTATCATTGAAAGAGTTTGTTAAGAAAGTTGAAGAGGAGCCTGAAGTATTCCTGTTAATTGGACGAGATTGTAGTGAAGAGGTTGAAATCCCAGAAGAAGCGAAGCCAGTTTTGAAAGAATTTGAGGATGTATTTCCAGAAGAGTTGCCCAAGAAGTTACCGCCACTGCGAGACATTCAACATCAAATCGATCTTGTTCCGGGAGCAGTATTACCACATAGACCACATTATCGAATGAGTCCGAAGGAACATGAAGAGTTGAGGAGGCAGGTGGAAGAGTTACTTGAGCAGGGACGTGTGCAGGAAAGTTTGAGTCCATGTGCTGTGCCAGCTTTGTTGGTACCGAAGAAGGACGGGACGTGGAGGATGTGCACTGACAGTCCAGCATTGAATAAGATTACCGTAAGATATAGATTTCCAATGCCGAGGTTGGATGACTTGCTAGATCAGTTGAGTGGGGAAACTATCTTTTCAAAGATTGATTTGAAAAGCGGATTTCATCAAATTCGGATTAGACCTGGAGACGAATGGAAGACAGCCTTCAAGACGAGAGAGGGGTTATACGAATGGTTGGTTATGCCATTTGTTTTACCAAATGCACCTAGTACATTCATGCGGGTGATGAATCAAATCTTTAGACCATTCATTGGGAAGTTCGTGGTGGTTTATTTCGATGATATTCTGATATACAGCAGGAGTATGGAGGAGCATGTTCAACATTTGAGGGAAGTGCTGATTATTCTTCGTGAGGACAATTTTATGCTGCTACGAAGAAATGCGTGTTCATGACGCATAGTGTTTTATTTCTGGGATATGTTGTGTCAGGAGAAGGTATACAGGTGGACCAGAATAAAGTTGAAGCAGTCAGGAATTGGCCACAGCCAAAGACAATTACGGAAGTGAGAAGTTTTCATGGGCTAGCGTCATTCTACCGAAGATTCATTCCACACTTCAGTAGCGTGATGGCTCCAGTTACTGAGTGTATGAAAGGAAAACAGTTTTCTTGGTCGGAGGAGGCAGGGTTTGCTTTTGAACGAATCAAAGAACTTTTGACGACAACACCAATACTTATATTACCAGATTTTCAGTTGTTATTTGAGTTACACACTGATGCTTCTAAGGTTGGAATTGGAGAGGTGTTGAGTCAGAAGGGACGTCCTATTGCATAATTTAGTGAGAAGTTATCAGGGGCAAAGATGAGATATAGTACGTATGATGTGGAGTTTTATGTTGTGGTGCAGGCAGTGAAGCACTGGAGACATTATCTGTTCCATAAGGAGTTTGTTCTTTACACAGACCATGAAGATTTGAAGCATTTGCAAGGGCAGGATAAGATTTCAGCAAGGCATGCATCATGGATTGCCTATTTGCAGCAGTTTACTTTTGTCGTGAAGCACAAATCAGGGGTGACGAATCGTGTGGCTGATGCTTTGAGTAGGAGGAGTCATTCATTAACGACAATGAAAATTGAAGTGACAGGATTTGAATTATTGCCAGAATTGTTTGAGGAGGATCCTTACTTTAAGAAATTTGTTGAGAAAGTCAAGGAGGGGAATACTGATGAATTTGTGTTGGTTGATGGATTCTTGTTCAAGGGAAATCGATTATGCATACCAGACTGCAGCTTGAGAATGAAGATTGTTAAAGAATTACATGAAGAAGGCCATGTGGGTAGAGATCGTACGTTGCAGTTAATTTCTCAATCTTATTTTTGGCCGTCAATGAGGAAAGAGGTAGAGAGATTTGTGGAGAGATGTCATATCTGTCAAGTCTCAAAAGGAACAGCGACAAACGCGGGATTATACATGCCATTACCCGTGCCTACTAAACCATGGGTTAATATTAGTATGGATTTCGTTTTGGGTTTTCCTAGAACTCAAAGGGGGAATGATTCTATATTTGTTGTGGTGGACAGGTTTTCGAAAATGGCACATTTTATAGCCTGTAAGAAGACAGCGGATGCAGTTCGAGTGGCACAATTATTCTTTAAAGAGGTGTATCGATTGCATGGTTTACCGGAATCTATTGTTTCTGATCGAGATACTAGATTTTTAAGCCATTTTTGGTTGAGTTTGTGGAAGATGGTCGGAACAAAGCTGAATTTTAGTAGCGCTTACCATCCGCAAACTGATGGGAAAACGGAGGTGGTTAATCGATCGTTGGGGAATTTACCGAGATGTCTCGTGAAAGACAATTTGAAAAGCTGGGATATGAAGTTATGTCAAGCTGAGTTTGCTCATAATCATGTGGTGAATCGTAGTACAGGTTTCAGCCCATTTCAGATTGTACATTCAAGCTTACCAAAGGGGCCACTGGATTTGACAATAATACCACAACCAAAAGGAACAGTTAAGCGGGCTGCTGATTTTGTTGATGGGTTGACGGAATGCCATAGAATCGTTCAGGAACGATTAGAGAAGACAAACGAGAAGTATAAACAAATGGCGGATAAGAAACGAAGAAGTGTTGTCTTCAAAAAGGGGGATTTTGTATATGCCGTTTTAACGAAAGATCATTTTCCGGTTGGAACTTATAACAAGTTGAAAGCTCGGAAGATTGGTCCAGTGGAAATCTTAAAGAAGATAAATGATAATGCATACAGGTTGAGGTTGCCGGAAGAGGTTCATACTTCTGATGTGTTTAACGTGAAACACTTGATTCCGTACCATGAGAATGATCTTGTTGGGGCAGAGAGAGGTGCAAATTTGAGGTTGAATTTTTGTCAACTAGGGGAGGATGATGCAGTAGCATACCTGGAATTAAGGACGAGAGACCCAGATACTCGACTTCGCGACCTAACGGTGCCTCCACGACCTAACTCCGCCACTACCCCACGACCTAACTTCAAACCTAACTTTAACCTCACGACCTACCAATCATTCCGCGACCTAACTTCACCCCACCGCGACCTACGACCTAGCCTCCACAATCTCCAGCAACCTAAAAGCCTCGCGACATACCCACATTCGCGACCTATCCAACTCCAGCGACCTAAACCTTTACGACTTAACCAATCACCGCGACCTAAAACTACATCTCGAGTACATCCCGCGATCTAAAATCCATCACGCGACCTAACTTCCTAATCCTTCCGACCTAAATTTAAGTCGCAGATGAATTACGACCTAAGCTTCTTTGACCTAAATCCTATGCCGTGATACTTTCCTAAACCCTATGTCGCCAATACTTCCGACCTAACTCTTATGTCGAAGATGAATTATAGGTCGCGAAACTTGCTTTAGGTCGCTGAAGTTTCGTTCATCCCTAATAATAAGTCGCGAGAATTGTAAGTCGACTGTTTTCTTTATTTTTAGGTCGTGGAAGCACTGTTGATAAGTCATTGTATTGTTATACGTTGTTTCTTATATCGTTTGGGTAAAGTGTTGTAATTTTCTTAAGTCGTGTTGTAAGCCTATAAATAGGCAAGCCGTGTCATTTGTATGTTTTGGGTTGATTTTTGAATAAAATTCCATTTGATTGCTTTGTGCTTTCTTCTAATTAGTAGTCGAGTGAAATCTCCTATCTCCACTTACGTCATTCGAGTGCGCTCGAACCTTCGTTTGCTGAAGCTGATTCATGGAATCTTATGCGCAAGATCAACGTTGAAGAATCGTAGATCTCTTTTCCGGTATCTTCGGATCAACGAGTTAGAGATAGCTAGAATTCGGTATCTTCGGATCAACGAATTTGGGCATTTCAGTATTTCTCAATCCACCGATTGCTACTTCCATCGATTTCATTATTTTCTTAATATCCGCTGCGTCATATGCATTATTAGCCATAGTTTGTCTGCATTTGAATTTAGAATTTTAGGCTTGAGAAAGGTTCTGATAACTACATTTGCATGAACATTTTGCCTAAAAGTGGGAATATTATAGATATTGAGCTAACTATTTGACTGGACTTTCCACCATATTATTGCTGATATGGATTGTTAGCAATTGCTGATATGAAGTTTATTTTTATGACTTCGTAAGAACAACTTGTTAAACAATCTGAAATTATAAAAGATCAACTTGTAAAACGGATAAGTAAGAGCAAATTAGGATAGTACAGTAAATCTGAAATTCAAGTAAGAGCAAAGTAAGCTGCCTTAAGATTTGTTACTACCAAGTACTTTGCTAACATAAATAAGAGCAATGTAAGGTCTGCATTTTCTTCCAGTTAGCATACAAGAACTACCAAGTACTTTGCACGTGCTTTTGACTAAAACTCACATGATAGGGACCTTTTTCTTCTCATGCATTTTCAAGCGTAATCAATGATGTTTTTTAAAAATTTTCTCAAATATACCTTCACAATCCTCCATAACATAGGTAGCATCCTCCAAAAAATCAACATCCATCTCATTTTCTTCACAATCTTGAACAAAACCATTTGTGCTATCAATAGAATCGATTGTCTCTAATTTATGATAACCTCTTGGTGGTGCCTTCATTACAACATGCCAATTAGAAGAGTCATTCTGTATTGAATAAAAAATTTGTTTCGCTTGAGATGTAAGGATATATGGATCCTTTGAAAGTGAAGCTTGATTTTGATGTAAACTAACAATGGTAAATCCATCTTCAACCTTCACTCCATTTCCAATGTTTTCCCAATGACACTTAAGTATTGGATTATAAAATTTATGATAGTCTAACATGATTATGTCAGTCAAAATACCATAATAGGTGACCACATCTACTACTTAAGAGGCATATTTCACACTTTCTCTATACATTATAGTAGCATCATAAGTCACTACAGAATTTTGGGTCTCTCTCTTAACATTTTTATGTGAAACGTAACCCATTAATTATATATCCTTTGCAGGACAAAGCAGTGCTACTTGGACCATAAGCAATCCATTTTAATTAACCTTCTTTTTAATCTAACCGGCGAAATTTTTTGTGTGGATTTTCCATAGAAATGTAGTTCTTTCCATTCGCTTGTTCGAACTTTGTAGCTCTTCCAAGTGCATACTAGCATAATATAAAAGACGCTAAGTTACATTTATAATTACACATGTTAAGACAATAAAAATAAAATAAATATGTGCTTACTTTAAATATGGCTCCGTTATAGCCATATTCATTAGCACGACCAAATGAACAACTTCCTTCTCATTAGCCGTTAATGTAATTGTCTTGCATGTTGATATTGGACGTCCTTCGAGTATTGCATCGTCATTCTCATAATTTTCATTTCTACCTTCTTCCTCCCCTAATTATGATTATATCTATAGAAAATCACTAAAGAATCTCATAGATTCCTCTACAAGATAGTTTGCAATGCATCCTTCGAGTCGTGCATAGTTACTTACATAGTCTTTATGTGTTTTCATATACCTTTTGAAGGGGTACATCCAGCGAAAATGAACTGGTCCACATAATCGAGCTTCTTTACTAAGATGAATTGTTAGATGTATCATTATGTCAAAAAATGAAGGTGGAAAATATCTTTCAAGATCGCATAAAATCATAACAATCTCATCATCTATTTGTTGCAACTTCTTTCTATCAAGAACACACTGACATATTTTATTAAAAAATGTACACAAACAAGTTATTACGTTCCTTGGTTTCTTGGGAGAAATCCTCTAATTGTAAGCGATAGCATTTGTTGCATTAAAACATGATAACCATGCAACTTCAATCCACTGACTTTGCAATCCTCCAATGACACACATCTTTTGAAATTTGAACAGTGTCTATCAGGTCCATTTAAGTCATACAATCTTTTGCAAAAAAAATTTTAGATCTAGACAAAGTATACGGAGCCGGTGGAAGATATGTTTTCTTTCCATGAGGGTGTGCGTATAAAGCATGTCGAATTTACCAATCTTCTAAATCATTTCTAGAATTGATACCATCTTTTGATTTGCTATCATGCAATATTGTGCTGAGTATACTTTCGCCAATGTTTTTCTCAACATGCATCACATCAAAATTTTGGCGGAATGGAAGTTCCTGTAAACATCATTAATACGACAGTTTAACATATATAATTTTATAGTTAGATTCTTATAAATAAAATAAATTTTGAACACTAATCTCCCAATATGGTAATTCAAAGAAAATTGATCTTTTTTCCACCTTGATATTTCTATTTTTGTAGGATTGTTTTTATCATCTTTGTAGGCAGTATACTTTCTTTTCTTTGTTTTCTTCTCCTTTTGTGTTTCTTCATTTTCAATTTTTCCAAAATCATTTTGAAAATCTTTCAAAATAACATAAATATCTTTCCTTGTAAGAATTCTGGGTTTGCTACATTTCTCCATAGTGTTATCAAACCAAGCCTTTTGTTTTCTTAATGGATCGGATAGAAGTTAGAATCTTTTGTGTCCTATATAGACATTTTTCCGACTATAATTTAGCCACCGATGATGAGTATTAACACCGCACAATGAAAAACCTTTTTCCTTTTACACAATGTAACGACCCGTAAATTTAACTGGTTTTAATAACGTTATTAATTAAAATTCTGTGAAATTTTAAAGGATAAAATTTTGAAATAAAAAATTTATATTTGGAATGCGTCTAGTTAAACATAGCAACTGGTAAATTTTCGTCCGAAAAAAATGAAAGTTTATTTCGCGTGTAAATTTACTTCAATTTAATCGGTTAAAAAGTGATGAAAATAAAACGTTTTCAAAACCAAAATAATTTTACATAGAAAAATTCTAAATCATCTTTTGAGCAAGTGGTCAGTTTGTCGTTTTTCCAAATTCGGACATCTTTGGCTCCGTCGATCTTATTTTCCTGCGTTTTTCTTGCATTTTCCGCCAGTAGAAAATTTCGAATTTTTATAATTCAATCGTACCACTGATATCCATATGCCGTTTTGATCGTCTCGTCGTACTGATCTCCGTGTTATTTTTGTTTCTATATTTCGGGGTTTGCAATGCCACAAAATCAGTAAAACGTCGAACCGTATCGGTACCGGATTCGTGACCATTTGATTTCTTTTGCATTTCAAATCTTGAACCGGCAGACACGCATCTATCAATTTCTTTAAATATCTTCTGCTGAATCTAGGGAACCGTTGCCATTTACTATGCACTGTTACTTTTCTCTGCTTTGCATTCTTTCCGTTGATATATTTTAAGGTGCCGCTTCGCTTTGCATTTGAAGTAAATTTATACCCAATCAAACGTCACTTGCATGTGCCTTTCTAGCCTTCCATTCCATACCAACCTCCACTATTGTTCTTCTCTTCTGTTCATTTTGATTCATGCTTCTTTAAAAAAAAATTATTATGTCATAAATTTTTTGCATTTGCTTGTGAAACCTGCTCGCCACCTTCTTTTAAATCTGCTCATGCTCGTGCCTTCACCTGCTTCATCATCCCTCTACCGTGCTTTACTTTTACCAAACGTCTTCCCAACTGAACCCATCCGCCCTCCAAGCATTCCCGCCCATCACCTTGCCTTCCCACACAACTCCATGCTTGTACCGCCCCCGATGCACCGATGCACCCACCACCAAGCTAGCCGAGTCCACGCAAACGCCTAGCAAGTCATCAACCCCGCAACCACCTGCACCTTGCCACCGTTCGGCCTCATCCGCTTTGGGCTTCGACCCGTCTTCCACCTCGCACTTCGCCGTTGTTCCAGACTTCATCTTCCCATAGCCTCTCCTATCTCGTGTAAGTGGTTAAAATATATGTATTAATTTATATTTATATTTATTGGTAAAAGTTATGTATAAGTTTAAGTTGTTTCGATATATTAGTTTATAAGATTCGTGCACTATTGTTATGGAATATAGGTTATACATTAGTTGAAATTTATTATACGTAGTCTGCAATAGTCCATATATATATTATATAGGAGAGTCATTCTATTTTTCATGCTATTTTGAAATTTTATAATACATGCTATTTCAAAATTATAAAATACATGTTATTGTCATGATACATAACATAGTAGTTTAGCCTGTTCATGTTATAAATATAAGATCTGCTTATATATAGTTTGGTCAGTGAGGATTTTATGAATGTCTGTAGATATACATTGCATAAGTCTATATAAGTTGTTTATAGTTCTTTTTGTTGCAGTTCGTATATATATATTTTCAAATATAAGTTACTATAAATTATATTGCATATTTAGTGCGCAGTTTGTTAGATTTCTTTTATATTAACAGAGATATTACTGGCATACATTTCATGCATATAAAGTTACTTTGCTTATAGGTCTCAGCATTGTTTTCTTTACACTTGTAGCGTATATATAAATCTATTTATATTGGTCTTATGTTATATTTTATAAATCTGTCATATATATATATATATTCTAACCGAGTTGTGTGTGTTTAAGTGTTATCAGACACATTTTGGGTATATTTGAAGTGGTATAAAGACAGCTTATAAATATTAGCATATAATGTTGATAGGTGTTAGTATGTAACATGGGTACATATATTTTAAAGGATTATATATATAGATTTATGTTAATACGTAATGATATTGATTTAAAGTATATGTATGTTTTCTAATTGTATTACACGTCAGCTATGTAAAGGTTAACTTATATAAGATTTCCAATTCTGAAAGTTATATAAGTTATATTTTTTACATTTTTTTTTTTTTTTTTGAACAGCGGTTAGACTACATGTTCACGATATCATATCTCACTCATGTTTTATCGGAATGGGTTGATTCTATTTTTAAAAAGGAGTTTAAGTTACCTAGTTTATACATGTCAAATTCCAGCAAAATCCGACATCGTTTGATTTGTGGTCGAGGATCTGGAAGTTAGACCCAGGCAGATATTCTTTTGTACTTAGAATTATTTTACACTACTGCAAACACGACCTGAGTTCATGTTTGACGCATCGTATCTCCTCCGTCTCACGTCGGAATACGGTGATTCCTTTTTTGTTTAAAAGATAAAGTTTTCTACTTTCTGTATATGAAATTTTAGCTTCATACGAGGTGTTCCACTCCTCCGTTTCTTACCTGAAAGTCAGACCCAGAGGGGTTTTCAGACCTGAACATTTGACATGTTTTGTAATTATTGCTATGATGAATGTTTTGATTTGATTCCGGCAATTCTTATTTAACAGTTTTGCTCGTCGACTCGTGCAAATCTTACTTTGCTCTGAGATTCATGCTTGGATTCGTAACTCAATTTCAGTGTCCGTATCAGTGTGCGTATCCGTGCCATCTCCGTTTTTCTCTAGCCTCGAAAGGTGAGCAATCACTCACGATTAATATTCTTTTATTTATTAAATTTGATTTCAATTGGAACGACAATTGAAATATACTGCTATTATTTATTGCACTGTTATTTATGTATCAGTTCACCTTTGACATCTGACACCGTTATATGTTATGTATGCAATAATAATCCAGTTTGATTGATAATTGATTGATTGTTTGTTGTTTATATTGGATGTAAATTGTAATGTATAAAGTGATAAATATTATGAAATTGAATTTGACGTAGGATAGTTGGATTTGATATATGTGATAAATTTGATTTAATGACATTGGTATAATAGGACCCTTTAAATGTTAAATGAATCGACACGTAGAAATAGTTAATTACCCTTGAACCATTCGAATTTATGTTGTATTAATTGATGAAGTATGAAAGTGAAGAATTAATGTAAAGTGTAGAATTGCATAAAATAGTAAGTGTATAATCTTTGATCTACATGAAATGATAGCGTAGATTCTAGAGATAATTATATTAATTCGCAAAAACAACAATGCGAATTAATACGGTTATTTCGGGATTTTTGAATTGATTATTTAATTGTTGTTGATTGTTGTTATTGTTTGTTTATTTACTTTGACACCATCCATGTTATCACACTGCAAGTTACTTTGAAATGTTTTGATTTTTGAATTGGAATTGGAATTGGGTTGAAATGATATATACCCAAATGAATTTGACTTAGGATAGAAAATTAAATAAAAACCGATTGGTCAATAATTTGATTTAAAATAAAATAATGATTTTATTTGAATAAAGAATAAGTTTGAAATGAAGTTGAAATATAAATTTTGAAAGGATAATGTAAGATTTAAATCTGAAATAAGTATAACGTAGTAATTGATGAAAGAACGTTGTTTGAAATAAATTATTTAACAATAAAATTTGGAATTATTAAGAAAAAATTTGAAATTAGTAATAATTGAGTTTTGAAATTATTAAGTTTTGACATCATTTAATAATTAAATTTGAATTTATAATCAAGTTGTAATTATTAAGTTTGAAATGATTAGTAACTAAGATTGAAATTATTTAATAATTGAATAAGATTGAATTATTTGATAATTGAATAAAGATTGAATTCTTTGATAAGAGAAATTGAACTTTTGAATAAGTGAATTGGAACTTCGTAAATAATTGAAATTGAGTTTCTTTGTTAATTAAGTTTTGAAAATTATTTAAGTAAGTGAATAAATGAAATTGAATTTCTCTAACAAGAAATAAAATGTGATTTATTGAAATTAATGTAAGACATGTAATTTTGAGAATTTGATTTGACGAATCTAATTTAGTTAAATTTGAAGTTTGATATAATGAAGATGAACGTAAGTAGTTGATTAATGAATTGGAAATTTAGTAAAATTGTTTTAAATGATAAATTAACTTAACGAATATTGAATGAAATCGATCAATGGATTTAAATTGAATTGAATGTTAAATTAAATTAATTTAAATGATTTTGGAATGAGACTTATATACGAACTTGAATGGATGTTTGAATTGTTTAAATAAAAGTTGAAATTGAATTTTAAGATTTTGAAATGAGGTTTTGGAAGTTTTGAAACGTAGATTTTGGAAATTGATTTTGAAGATAAATAAAATGTTGACTTGTGAATTCGAAATTGAAATTGAAATTGATTTGTTTTGAAATATATTAAACGACCAATCGGTGTAATAATTACGAAAGTTATTAAAGAAACCGGAGTCGGTTATGGATATACTCTCTATCTAAACCGAAAACCACTTTAATAACTATACGTGGAGTGATGATCCAGAATGAAGTGGTTGAAATGGTGTACGTGTTGACTGAAGAAAGAGAACGATGATGGATAGCCTTGACACTTGTGTCAAATTGGAAATGACTAAAATCAGGAGCCGTGCCGGGCCAAATGGGGTTAGCCACCTCGAGCGGACACACTTCTTCGTAACTATTACTCATTACTTGTGATTGATTGGTGCACCCTCGGAATTTCAGGAGTGTTGTTTCGCGGTGTTGCGATCGCTGCGGCGATGCGTTCTCACCAGTCCGGATCAGGCAAACGGTAGTTTCACTACCTTGGGTATTGCCTCATGTGCCTTGTCATACTTGTATTCCTATATACGCGACCACTACGAATTTGTTTTGTGTTATACCTATGGAGTACTCCCTGATATCCCACTAGTTTACGGTGGAGTTTACAGTGCTGTATAGACTATGACATTTATATAAAAACGTGTTAAGGGGGATAATGGTAACGCCTTAACACTATTTTGATATTTTACACTACTACATAGTAGATAGTTTAACGGATCCTTAGAGGATGGTGATTCCAACATCCTTTAAGTTACTTGTATTTCGATTGCTATTTCACTTAAGTTGGATTTATTGATATGAGAATATTAATCCTGACTCGAGTGTTTTGTGTTTTGCTTTACGCTCGGGTCAGACTGAGTGTACCAGTATTCGAGGCTCACCTTTGGAGTTGGAGCTTTGCTTGAAGATCTAGCCATCTATTCTGCTTTCAGTATTCGATGATTCCAGTGATGTATCTGATTTATACTTGATGTATCGTATTTCTCTTCTGTTGTAAACTCTGATGTATTTTATATATTTATATAGTAGCTTCATGAACTACTATCTCTTTTATTTCCGCTGCATATTATTACTCTGTGTCTGTGATTCTGTGATTATTTATTTACTGTATATCTGAGTTTTGCAAAATTTAAATTAACAATTCGGTATTTTGAATTATTCAAGTCCGACATGTGCGGATGCGAATAGTCCAAAATAGTGGGTCGTTACAGTTGGTATCAGAGCTTTTGGTAGCTCTAGGCAAAACTTAGCATATAGGGTAAATGTATTTACAGAATCACTCTCATTCGAGTTTCAATCTCTTTCTTTTGACTCGTTTTCTTTGAATTTTGGAACGTTTCCTCGGTTTCAAAATTCATTCGTGTCCCTCACTATTTGTCTTCTTTCAATTATGGAGTATCCCATAACTCCACTTCGAATGATCTTTATAAAGAGTCGGCGATCTCGCCATTCTCAAATTTGATTTATAAAATGGGTGAAGCTCCTTTATAATAGACATCGATTTACCGGAGATTTCTGTATCCTCGGTTTACGATGCTATCTATTTCCTGCTATACCTGAATTCTATTCCTTGTGACCGAATGTTGATTTACCTCGGAATTCAGCATCGATCTTATTCTTGAAGTCACGGTTGACCCAGAAGGTTGCCCGTAAATTAAATAAGCGTATCCATCTCCCGATTCTGTTAATTGAATTATCTTCTCTTCGGTTCGAACTTATTATCGAATCAAATTTTTCTTTGATTTGATTTCCATCAAAATTTGAATCTCTATCCTTGTTTTGAAATCCATTTTTGTATCGTCGAGCGAGGAAGTGTATTTGTAAATTAATGTCAAAAATGTTTTATATATATTGTGTTGTTTGAGTTGTTGATGTTGGTTTGGGTTTCCGATCGATTCGTCTGATCAACGCTACCGATAGGATTTCCAAAATGCTTGAACAGAGCAAACTGACACAATATTATTTTAAAATTTGGTAAATGAAATAAATTTTGAATAATTATATTATATATATAAGTATGATTTCCAGAATTTTGATAGTAAATTGAATTGGTTGTAAGTAAATAATATTGGATTTTAAACATGTCACCTATACCATTGGCTTTTGTCTCATATATAAATAATTGAAATAAAACATGGTTTATAAATTTTTTTTTTTTGAAATTGTAATGAATTTAAATCAAGAAACTGAGAGTTTAAATTTCCAGTGATTTCAAACTTTGGTTTGAAGGTTTTAAGCGTATAGTATTTAAGATATTTTCAAATTGAAACCGTTCAACGAATTTTAAATGTTTAAATCAGTGCTCTCCTATTTTGTCGCTGGAAAATAATTTCGGTGATGACGGCCGCATCATCGACATTCATTTTCGAGTTTCGAAGTGTAGAGACTATTCTGTAACCTTGCTACAGTTTGTTTTGAAAAATAAATTGATTTGAATTTCTTAAAGTATGGTTTGATTTGTATCATATATTGATGTATGATTTAAATTCGATTTGATATATAATTTATATTTATTTATTCGTCTCTAAATAAATTGAAGTTAACCGAAATTTAAATTCTTAAATTCATGATGAAGGATAATTTCAATTATAAATGAACCAAATTTTTTTATATATAAATACCTAACTTGAAATAACTAAATTGTAAAATTTTATTTGGATAATACTCAATTGCATTATATATGACTTACCTAAAATTTCAAAAGTTAAACTATGTAATTGTATATTATACAGTATAAAATGATGTTAAAGGAGTTAAAAATAAATTTGAGTGGTTATAATAAGTGTAAATGTACATTATATATGTAATAGGATATTAAGTGGAGTAAATTAAATAATAATTTGGAATAAAGAAGAATTAAATTCGTCGAATAAAGTATGATTATAATATATGAATATTCAAATTTATGATATTTGAAATTATTAATTTAAGAAAATTGGATAATATACAATCTAAATTGTCTTTATAAATAAATTTTGAGTGCATATAAAAAGGTTATACACTTTAAGTTTAATAATAAATTGGTTAATAGATAAATAGAATACTAGGTTAGTTGAATAACAAATGGATTAATAAAATAAATTGTTGTTTGAAATAAATTTTGAAATAAACAATGATAAATTGAAAATAAAACAAGTTAAGGAAATTCTTTGAGCTTAAAGTCAACTGTTGAATATAAATTAATTTAAATCAGAATTATATGGTTTAAATAAATTGTTAGTTTGTCTATTTTTCTTCCGGTTGTTTCTATTCTCCTACCTGCTTCCTTTTCGAGGACGAAAAGTATTGAGTGGGGGAGAATGTAACGACCCGTAAATTTAACTGGTTTTAATAACGTTATTAATTAAAATTCTGTGAAATTGTAAAGGATAAAATTTTGAAATAAAAAATTTATATTTGGAATGCGTCTAGTTAAACATAGCAACTGGTAAATTTTCGTCCGAAAAAAATGAAAGTTTATTTCGCGTGTAAATTTACTTCAATTTAATCGGTTAAAAAGTGATGAAAATAAAACGTTTTCAAAACCAAAATAATTTTACATAGAAAAATTCTAAATCATCTTTTGAGCAAGTGGTCAGTTTGTCGTTTTTCCAAATTCGGACATCTTTGGCTCCGTCGATCTTATTTTCCTGCGTTTTTCTTGCATTTTCCGCCAGTAGAAAATTTCGAATTTTTATAATTCAATCGTACCACTGATATCCATATGCCGTTTTGATCGTCTCGTCGTACTGATCTCCGTGTTATTTTTGTTTCTATATTTCGGGGTTTGCAATGCCACAAAATCAGTAAAACGTCGAACCGTATCGGTACCGGATTCGTGACCATTTGATTTCTTTTGCATTTCAAATCTTGAACCGGCAGACACGCATCTATCAATTTCTTTAAATATCTTCTGCTGAATCTAGGGAACCGTTGCCATTTACTATGCACTGTTACTTTTCTCTGCTTTGCATTCTTTCCGTTGATATATTTTAAGGTGCCGCTTCGCTTTGCATTTGAAGTAAATTTATACCCAATCAAACGTCACTTGCATGTGCCTTTCTAGCCTTCCATTCCATACCAACCTCCACTATTGTTCTTCTCTTCTGTTCATTTTGATTCATGCTTCTTTAAAAAAAAATTATTATGTCATAAATTTTTTGCATTTGCTTGTGAAACCTGCTCGCCACCTTCTTTTAAATCTGCTCATGCTCGTGCCTTCACCTGCTTCATCATCCCTCTACCGTGCTTTACTTTTACCAAACGTCTTCCCAACTGAACCCATCCGCCCTCCAAGCATTCCCGCCCATCACCTTGCCTTCCCACACAACTCCATGCTTGTACCGCCCCCGATGCACCGATGCACCCACCACCAAGCTAGCCGAGTCCACGCAAACGCCTAGCAAGTCATCAACCCCGCAACCACCTGCACCTTGCCACCGTTCGGCCTCATCCGCTTTGGGCTTCGACCCGTCTTCCACCTCGCACTTCGCCGTTGTTCCAGACTTCATCTTCCCATAGCCTCTCCTATCTCGTGTAAGTGGTTAAAATATATGTATTAATTTATATTTATATTTATTGGTAAAAGTTATGTATAAGTTTAAGTTGTTTCGATATATTAGTTTATAAGATTCGTGCACTATTGTTATGGAATATAGGTTATACATTAGTTGAAATTTATTATACGTAGTCTGCAATAGTCCATATATATATTATATAGGAGAGTCATTCTATTTTTCATGCTATTTTGAAATTTTATAATACATGCTATTTCAAAATTATAAAATACATGTTATTGTCATGATACATAACATAATAGTTTAGCCTGTTCATGTTATAAATATAAGATCTGCTTATATATAGTTTGGTCAGTGAGGATTTTATGAATGTCTGTAGATATACATTGCATAAGTCTATATAAGTTGTTTATAGTTCTTTTTGTTGCAGTTCGTATATATATATTTTCAAATATAAGTTACTATAAATTATATTGCATATTTAGTGCGCAGTTTGTTAGATTTCTTTTATATTAACAGAGATATTACTGGCATACATTTCATGCATATAAAGTTACTTTGCTTATAGGTCTCAGCATTGTTTTCTTTACACTTGTAGCGTATATATAAATCTATTTATATTGGTCTTATGTTATATTTTATAAATCTGTCATATATATATATATATTCTAACCGAGTTGTGTGTGTTTAAGTGTTATCAGACACATTTTGGGTATATTTGAAGTGGTATAAAGACAGCTTATAAATATTAGCATATAATGTTGATAGGTGTTAGTATGTAACATGGGTACATATATTTTAAAGGATTATATATATAGATTTATGTTAATACGTAATGATATTGATTTAAAGTATATGTATGTTTTCTAATTGTATTACACGTCAGCTATGTAAAGGTTAACTTATATAAGATTTCCAATTCTGAAAGTTATATAAGTTATATTTTTTACATTTTTTTTTTTTTTTTGAACAGCGGTTAGACTACATGTTCACGATATCATATCTCACTCATGTTTTATCGGAATGGGTTGATTCTATTTTTAAAAAGGAGTTTAAGTTACCTAGTTTATACATGTCAAATTCCAGCAAAATCCGACATCGTTTGATTTGTGGTCGAGGATCTGGAAGTTAGACCCAGGCAGATATTCTTTTGTACTTAGAATTATTTTACACTACTGCAAACACGACCTGAGTTCATGTTTGACGCATCGTATCTCCTCCGTCTCACGTCGGAATACGGTGATTCCTTTTTTGTTTAAAAGATAAAGTTTTCTACTTTCTGTATATGAAATTTTAGCTTCATACGAGGTGTTCCACTCCTCCGTTTCTTACCTGAAAGTCAGACCCAGAGGGGTTTTCAGACCTGAACATTTGACATGTTTTGTAATTATTGCTATGATGAATGTTTTGATTTGATTCCGGCAATTCTTATTTAACAGTTTTGCTCGTCGACTCGTGCAAATCTTACTTTGCTCTGAGATTCATGCTTGGATTCGTAACTCAATTTCAGTGTCCGTATCAGTGTGCGTATCCGTGCCATCTCCGTTTTTCTCTAGCCTCGAAAGGTGAGCAATCACTCACGATTAATATTCTTTTATTTATTAAATTTGATTTCAATTGGAACGACAATTGAAATATACTGCTATTATTTATTGCACTGTTATTTATGTATCAGTTCACCTTTGACATCTGACACCGTTATATGTTATGTATGCAATAATAATCCAGTTTGATTGATAATTGATTGATTGTTTGTTGTTTATATTGGATGTAAATTGTAATGTATAAAGTGATAAATATTATGAAATTGAATTTGACGTAGGATAGTTGGATTTGATATATGTGATAAATTTGATTTAATGACATTGGTATAATAGGACCCTTTAAATGTTAAATGAATCGACACGTAGAAATAGTTAATTACCCTTGAACCATTCGAATTTATGTTGTATTAATTGATGAAGTATGAAAGTGAAGAATTAATGTAAAGTGTAGAATTGCATAAAATAGTAAGTGTATAATCTTTGATCTACATGAAATGATAGCGTAGATTCTAGAGATAATTATATTAATTCGCAAAAACAACAATGCGAATTAATACGGTTATTTCGGGATTTTTGAATTGATTATTTAATTGTTGTTGATTGTTGTTATTGTTTGTTTATTTACTTTGACACCATCCATGTTATCACACTGCAAGTTACTTTGAAATGTTTTGATTTTTGAATTGGAATTGGAATTGGGTTGAAATGATATATACCCAAATGAATTTGACTTAGGATAGAAAATTAAATAAAAACCGATTGGTCAATAATTTGATTTAAAATAAAATAATGATTTTATTTGAATAAAGAATAAGTTTGAAATGAAGTTGAAATATAAATTTTGAAAGGATAATGTAAGATTTAAATCTGAAATAAGTATAACGTAGTAATTGATGAAAGAACGTTGTTTGAAATAAATTATTTAACAATAAAATTTGGAATTATTAAGAAAAAATTTGAAATTAGTAATAATTGAGTTTTGAAATTATTAAGTTTTGACATCATTTAATAATTAAATTTGAATTTATAATCAAGTTGTAATTATTAAGTTTGAAATGATTAGTAACTAAGATTGAAATTATTTAATAATTGAATAAGATTGAATTATTTGATAATTGAATAAAGATTGAATTCTTTGATAAGAGAAATTGAACTTTTGAATAAGTGAATTGGAACTTCGTAAATAATTGAAATTGAGTTTCTTTGTTAATTAAGTTTTGAAAATTATTTAAGTAAGTGAATAAATGAAATTGAATTTCTCTAACAAGAAATAAAATGTGATTTATTGAAATTAATGTAAGACATGTAATTTTGAGAATTTGATTTGACGAATCTAATTTAGTTAAATTTGAAGTTTGATATAATGAAGATGAACGTAAGTAGTTGATTAATGAATTGGAAATTTAGTAAAATTGTTTTAAATGATAAATTAACTTAACGAATATTGAATGAAATCGATCAATGGATTTAAATTGAATTGAATGTTAAATTAAATTAATTTAAATGATTTTGGAATGAGACTTATATACGAACTTGAATGGATGTTTGAATTGTTTAAATAAAAGTTGAAATTGAATTTTAAGATTTTGAAATGAGGTTTTGGAAGTTTTGAAACGTAGATTTTGGAAATTGATTTTGAAGATAAATAAAATGTTGACTTGTGAATTCGAAATTGAAATTGAAATTGATTTGTTTTGAAATATATTAAACGACCAATCGGTGTAATAATTACGAAAGTTATTAAAGAAACCGGAGTCGGTTATGGATATACTCTCTATCTAAACCGAAAACCACTTTAATAACTATACGTGGAGTGATGATCCAGAATGAAGTGGTTGAAATGGTGTACGTGTTGACTGAAGAAAGAGAACGATGATGGATAGCCTTGACACTTGTGTCAAATTGGAAATGACTAAAATCAGGAGCCGTGCCGGGCCAAATGGGGTTAGCCACCTCGAGCGGACACACTTCTTCGTAACTATTACTCATTACTTGTGATTGATTGGTGCACCCTCGGAATTTCAGGAGTGTTGTTTCGCGGTGTTGCGATCGCTGCGGCGATGCGTTCTCACCAGTCCGGATCAGGCAAACGGTAGTTTCACTACCTTGGGTATTGCCTCATGTGCCTTGTCATACTTGTATTCCTATATACGCGACCACTACGAATTTGTTTTGTGTTATACCTATGGAGTACTCCCTGATATCCCACTAGTTTACGGTGGAGTTTACAGTGCTGTATAGACTATGACATTTATATAAAAACGTGTTAAGGGGGATAATGGTAACGCCTTAACACTATTTTGATATTTTATATTACTGATAGACATTATCTATTTAGCGTACACTACTACATAGTAGATAGTTTAACGGATCCTTAGAGGATGGTGATTCCAACATCCTTTAAGTTACTTGTATTTCGATTGCTATTTCACTTAAGTTGGATTTATTGATATGAGAATATTAATCCTGACTCGAGTGTTTTGTGTTTTGCTTTACGCTCGGGTCAGACTGAGTGTACCAGTATTCGAGGCTCACCTTTGGAGTTGGAGCTTTGCTTGAAGATCTAGCCATCTATTCTGCTTTCAGTATTCGATGATTCCAGTGATGTATCTGATTTATACTTGATGTATCGTATTTCTCTTCTGTTGTAAACTCTGATGTATTTTATATATTTATATAGTAGCTTCATGAACTACTATCTCTTTTATTTCCGCTGCATATTATTACTCTGTGTCTGTGATTCTGTGATTATTTATTTACTGTATATCTGAGTTTTGCAAAATTTAAATTAACAATTCGGTATTTTGAATTATTCAAGTCCGACATGTGCGGATGCGAATAGTCCAAAATAGTGGGTCGTTACACACAATATCCAACCAGATTTTTGTAGGTCGGAAAGTCGTTTATAGTCCATAACAAAATTGCTTTTAAGTTAAAAAGTGTCTTGCTAAATGCATCATAAAACTCCACCTCGTTACTCCATAAATGCTGCAAATCTTCTACCAAAGGAGCTAAATATATATCAATATCATTCATAGGTTCCTTTGGACCAGGGATCAATAATGTTAACATAATATTCTCCTTTTTCATGCACAATATAAGCGAGAGATTATATGTCACAAGTACCATTGGCCAGCAACTTTACTTGGAACTCTTAATGTCAAATGGGTTGAAACCATTGGTAGCAAGACCAAGTCAAAGGTTACGTGGATCACTTGATAATGATTTCCATTTATTATCCACTATGCTTCATGTCAAAGAATCCACATGATGATACATTTTATCATCATTGCTTTTATTACTAAAACGCCACCTTAGATCTTCTACCATTCGTTGGGATCTAAACATTCTTCTAAATCATGGAATAACTAGAAAATATCTCAAAACTTTGGCCGCAATACCTTGCATTATCTCTTTCGTTCGCTCATTTATCTTCCATCTCGAAGAACCACATTTCGGACACCTATTCAAATCTTTGTACTCCTTTCTGAAAAGATAACAACCATTCTTGTAGGCATGAATCTTCTCAACTCCCATGTCAAATACTTTGAGAAACTTTTTCAGTTCATATAATGTCTTTGGAAGGACATTATTTTTAGGTAATAACATTTGTTGCACACTTAGAAGGTTATCAAAACCATTACTAGATAATCCAGCTTCACATTTATGATTATACAATGCAGCGATAGCAAATAATTTTGTTTGATCTATGCAATCAGGGTACAGTGGAGTTGTGCATCTTCTAAATTTTTATGGAAATGATCCGTTCGCTTTTGTGCATCATCATATTTTTATCATCGGAGAAAAAAGTACGGTTGAAAAACTCTTCGTCTTCAAAGTGAATGGCTTGAAGTAATTTGTATGCTTCATCCAACTTCACTTTTTTAGCTACACTTACTTGCTCACCGTGACTATACAACTCACTGCACTTGGATAAAGGATCCATTCCTCTTATAATCAGATACTCAACAATAATGTCATCATAATGGCGAGTAAGATTTTGACAATCTAAGCAAGGGCATAATTTTTTTCCATATTCCCTAAATTTCTCTTCGTTGCATGCACAAAATTCCTTGCTCCTTGCTCGTACTCCCTACTGGTTCTACGGTATAAATATAAATGAAAAAAAAATCATTATTTTAATTTCCAAGTTAAATTTTAAGCTAAAATTGTACTCTTACCTATGTAATGTACCCAATCTTTTTCTATCGCCATATATACAATATTGTGACAAGCAAATTTCTTAAAAAAAAACATGATAATTTAGTACTCATCGGAAATAACAATGGAAATAAAATCAAAAAATAAGATGAAATTATTTCATTCATTCCCTATCGATATTACACATCTCAAACAAAATGAACAAAAGATTATTGATTATTGTTGTATTCCAATATTTGTGTATAACTAAATTGCAGATTCTTATTAGAGCAGAATGCTTAAAGCAATAGATACATGTTCTGTATAGAATACAACTAATTCGAATATGATTTTTTATGGATGATATTGAGCTTTTAGAATTCCTAATGATCACCATCAAATGAAGTGATATAAAGGAGTAAACAAAAGTTGACTATCAAGTTCAAATTCATAATAATTACCATCGAAAATAGTTGCAACGTTCACTAATCTAAATACATCAGTCATTTTTAAATTGGGGATTTTTTACTTCAAGGGCTTATTCGGGCAGGGTAATAAGTTTTAAGGACACCGCCTCTGAAAAATTAGTTTTAAGGACATTTTACAGAAAAAGGTAAAAGAATTTATCATTTTCAATTATACAGAAATAATGATAAAAGGAGTTATCATTTTCCTATATAACTTAAAAAGATAAATGAATTTATCAACATTCTGGAAATTGTTCTTAAAACTAATTATTCAGAAGTGCTGTCCTTAAAACTTATTAACCTGCAAATAGAAGCCCGTCAACTTAATTTCCACTTTTAAATTTTAGGAAGGTAAGGGTGTGGAGCTCGCTCACGACTTGACAAAAATAATAAGCGGGGAACTAGATTTGACTGAAAATGCATGGTTTAAAATGAAATCAAGTTTTTTTCATCTTTATAACATTAATCCAATACTTTGAAATGTGCATCAGTACAATAACACCAATATCTGCTTTGCGAAATCATAGAATTGTAGTGCAGCAAGACTTGTGTAAGCTATTATATCATGGTTACCCATGCAGCCACATTTGACATTCTTATGTTTGATAATAGGATTATAGAAATTGCTTGGATGTTATGCATATTAATTTCATATTCATATATAAAGCGTATATGAAGTGGATGTCTTATAGAAATTATCTTATTAGGATGGGAAGAGTTCATGTATAAATATACTTACTAAGAGGATTTGATGTTGCTGTTGGGAAGAGTAATTCAGGCAATATTCAAAGACTGCATTTTACTTATCATAATAGTTTAGTGTTTATACTTTATACCAATCTTCTCACCAACCACATGTATAAATAACTTTCCTTATATGGCCATCCGGAATATGCATTTGTTCATAAATATTGAGGTGTGATAAAGTAAATGATAATAAAATGTAAAAAAACTATGAGGATTTTTGATTGATTATTCAAAATAAAGATTCAGGTAATAACCTGAAAGTGTTCCAAGTGCACTTTGCCAACCTTTGAACTCCACTGCTGAATTTTCTTGTAGTGCCTATTATAATAGAATACGGGCTGAAGCAAATTTACAGAGGGATGATAATTAATACAATACCAATCACTCTGACCTCATGCAGCGAAACAATGCAAATATATAAAATTTCCATCGAAACAATGTGATACTAATATGCTTTTTTCTTAGGCCTGTATATAAAATTTGTTATTCAATTTATAGTGGATATTCAATCCACTTATAATTCAACAAGATAGTTATTTTGACTCAGGTTTTTAAGGATTCTATTACAAATAATGCTAGTTTACTTTTGGTTTTACTACAATTGCACACAGCCCTATCATTCAAAATAGAAAAAAGATGAAAGCTTTAGAATGCAGGTGTATGAAAGCAGAATAATCGTTATATAATAAAAAGCATAGCACTATACATTAATAATCTCTATCAATAGTACATATGATTTATAGTTCATATGGATGTGCGACTATCTGCATCTATCTAGTTCGTATGAAAGTGCAAATATCCGATTACAGGGCCGCATATTTTTAGTTTTATTTATGTTCCAAATTTAAGTGGAGAATAGGCAAGTTGCCAAGATTTAACCTCTTTTGCAAGGTGACCACTAGTTCCACACTCAAATTCATCGTATGCAGACTTAAATCCATGAAAATGGAATATATAAATCTCATTATTACTTGAGATATTTGCTCTTGTTTATTTCCATACTCCCATATTAATCAATTATATATGAAAAATTATGCAAGTAGGATAACATTTCATATTGTACTCCAACTTCTATTGGAGCAAAAGAAGAAGGCTTTACTTAAGAAATTTGGAAACCTACTGAAGAAAAGAAGTCCACGAAATTAACAGTGAAAATATCCAGGTATTTGTTATCGTTATTTTCATTATACTCTACCAGTTTGAATTCTGTTTACAAACAAAAATGCTCTAAAGAGAAATAATGGAACACATATAAATCCTTCTATTCTCTTGTCTTTGGCCCAATCTTTCTAAACTATTTATATTCATTGATTTCTTCTTTTTGTGTTGCACGCTTTATGATGCTTATTCTCAGATAAATTTCGAAGTTCATACTAGGAACAGTTGTTTATGTTTCCTTTTAATTGTTATGTAACTAATAGTTGTAATCTATTTTGTGTTGTTTGAGTTCAATCTTAGTTGATTATTCTTTTAAGTTAAGATACAATGGGAAACTCTCATACTTGATCATCTTTTGTGTAATTCTACGTAACATATAATACTGAGTTTATAATTTGAAACACAGTATTTCAGGTACTTATAATGCATAACTATTTACATGTTTACAATATCATAATCAAGGTTTGTAGTTTGCTGTTTTACCCATTATCACCTAATTTTGTTTCATGCCAAGATTGCTAGTTTCATTTATTTGACATAACATTATAGAGGCAGCATATAAGAGACCGGATTTATCAAACAGTGGTTTCAAACTTAATACTCTGGCTAAAAAATTAAAAACAGTAACAGATAAGTCCAATGAACTTGAGATATATAGAAACAAAACCAACAAAACTACATAGAGCGGCACAATAAACATTCATACAGTCAAACACATTGATAGTCAGTACTCGAACTTCTATTGACAGTCGATATCAAACTATTCATGCTCGGAACTCTTGAACAAACAATTATATACTCATGCAACACTGATAATTTGATAGCATAAAACCATAATTTGCATAAATAGTTGTTAAATAAGCACATAAAGTTAGTACACGAACATAACTTGTCAATGAAAATAGCTGCTTCCAATATATTTGACTATATATAAGATTGACATGATAAATAGCTCACCTTTTTCCTTAGTCAATAATTTGAATGCTTCGTTTGTTAATTTTGGTTTTTTGGAGACTACGGGATTTGAGGAAGAAGAAACAGGCTATTATGTTACGGGAGAGAGTGAAGGGGGGAAGAAATGAAATTAAGAAACAAAAGCGGGAGCATGAAAATTAACCGCCAAACTTTGATGGTTAAAATGCAATCGTTGTAGCCTGCGATAGTATTACATGGATGAATAAAATTACAAGTACTAGTACGCGGCTGTCTTTTGCTACAATAAATAATAGATTTTGTTGTAGTGAATACATACATACCAAACATAAAATCATACTAAGTGATATTTTTTGAATAAATCCGAGTTAACTCGAGTACGTTGAATAACGAATCTATTATGCTAATTTCAACAATTGAAATTTACGAGGTTATTAATATCAACGTTGCCCATTAAAATTCCAACAACATTTATCTTTCTTATAGAGATAGATTTGCGGCTAATGGATCATATTTCTTTGGATACAACTATCAAAATCGTATTTTGATAATGTACTTGGAATCTACTTCGAATTTGCGCATCGTACCATACCATAGAGTCAATACTCTTAATGGTTTAATTAAACAACCAAGGATTGTATATTTTTGAAATAGATAAGAAACTCATAGTGTCTCTTTGATGTGCAAGAATACTTATTAGACATTTTAATGTGACATGTTCATTACGTTAGTTAATTTTATTCCATTTTGTGTGACTAGTTTATCTATGGATCGTATCCAATTCCATTTTACTACAAATAATTTTTGAGAATGCTCCTTCACTATGAAGTTGGTATTTCTTAAAACAACAATTGTTTCTCAATGCAACAGAATAGGTATTCATAAACATTTTATGAATTTCCTTTTATTTAAAGTGATTTAGCTTTAGTTACAAAATTTTCTCTCAAGACATAAGTATGTCATTTAATGAAAGTACTTCCCAAACTCCTTTTGGAAATATTGATACAAGATCCCTCATGAAAAATTATTACGTGCAGACTTTCGACTCGCACAACCTGCCAAATCCTTGACCTAGGATATATTGGGTTTTTTTTATAAACCCTTATCATGTATGATTTTGTAAACTATTATTTAAATTAATATTAACCTTGTGTACTACTCTTAAGTACATGATCTTATATAAAGAAGTTAACTCAACTTCACTCACAATTAATCATACTTCATCCAACCAAGTACAATTACTCCTTACCGATACATCATTCTATACCATAAAGAGGAGTGACTTTTGGAATTGAATCATTATTCATTTTAAGGTATGTTTGGAATTCATTTCAATATACCCACCCATCCGATCAAATCAAATCATTTATATTGCACGTTATATTATTTACTTTAATTTTATATTCTGTGAGTCTATCTTCGACTAACTATGTATGTATCAAATATGCATGTCCATGCCAGTGATAACTCATCGGTGAATATGACGAATTACATGAAACCATTTTGATATTAATAGACTTACTATTGCATACTTCTATATGTATCAATCCAAGGAGTTAATCAATTCTTATGATGCCCCATTAAATGGGTGCATTGCCTTTAATCATTTAGGATATAATTAACCAGTATCATATGATTCATAATCATATAACAAAATTATTTCTCAAAACTATGGCTTAGTCTACAATTCCAAAATAATTTTAAATAATATTAGGTATTTCTGTATTTTCTAGTGCATCACTTTTTTATCAAAACAAATACAACATTACAGTTTTATTTCAAAAAAATATTCATAATATTCATATTGAATTATAGCCATGTCTATCTTTCAATCGATACCGAAAATAATCAATATTTCATAAATAATGTTCGGTATGTTTTATGAATTTTTTTTTCTTAATTTGATGCAATCAATAAGTGTTATATGGCATGCTATCACTATTTATGCCAATACTATAATAGCACACTAAATTTGGAGGTCCATCATTCACTTATATAGTTTGTTTATTTCATATACTATGTTACAATGGAGAATTCTTTCATCAAATGTCTTGAACTCAAAGAAATAGTTCTCATTGAAAATAATTTTCTATATGAAAATACATTTTGGAATAGAAATCATATTTCTTATTTCAATGTTGTATCAATTATTTTTATTACAATTCTTGTTTCCAATGTTTCTTTATGAAGTAGAAGTGACTATTCGCTCTCTTCATCCCAACCTTACCTTAAATTATATCTATACTCTTGTACATTCGTTTTTCTTTCTAAACGGTCGAGCCATCAAAAGAAAACCTTTACTACAACATCAAAACGAACTCTTTACGAAAATGCAATTGATCATCCTTAACACTTAAGGACATCAAATATGATGCACCTTATGAAACTGATCAAATTGAATACTTGATCTTACAGTACTATTTAGCACATTTAGCACAGTGCAATCCTTTTGTAATCAATCAAATTGAATACTTGATCTTACAGTACTATTTATTGGCTTATTTCAAATGAACTAACTTCATTAAACTATCGTACATTGCGAACTATGACTGTTCCCTATGTACCATTTATATGCTATATGGATCAAATATCCATAGTTTCATATTGCTTTTAGAGATCAAAACTGATTGAAGGCAATAAACGGTAACCAAATAAACACGCAAGTGACCCAATTACGAACGTATTTAGGAGTTGTAAAATCAGATGCTTAAATAGGTATTGAAACATTAACATGCAAGAAGTATTTATTAGTAAGTATATGTTATATTTCTATTTGTCAATCTTTGATTCAAAACATTTGTATATCTTAATTGATAAACGTTTTATCTATCATATTAAATGCATAACTTTATCATTATGGATTATTATAACTTTATATAACATATGTTCTTATAATATTAGAAAGATTAAATGTTATCATTTCATTTTTCTAATAAGGCCCCACCAGTCTTTTATGTTTCACCAAACCCTAAGTGAAACATAAAATCTTTCGAGTTCACTAGTGCGTGTTAGGACTCGTATGTCTTGGGATTTTGACCTTGAGGAAAGCTCAATAAATCATACTCCCATACATGATGGATAACTCAATATAGATTGTATCACATACACTCCTAACCCATGGTTCCTTGTCCTAGTCCTGCCTTTACCTTGAGGAAAGTTCGACAAGTAAAGTGGGACTATTCGCTCGAACTTATCATTTCGTGATAGTATAGGGCACATGCCTTAAGGAAAGCTCAACAAAAATGTTCAGTTATCTTATCTCATCCACTCAATATATTAATAGTAATACACATAACATCCCTAGCATGAGGAAAGCTGAACAACTAAAGAGCATGCAAGTAATCTATTAATATATAAACGATAGATGACAACTTTATGTTAAAGATTCATAATCTTCAATATATTACGTCGAGTGATATCGATTTACGGAGTAATGTATTTCTTATGAAATACCTTTATGACTCAAGTGTCGGACACATCTAAAATCACAATCTACGTACAATATGTATGTATTTATCACTTAAATCTGTTTAGGATTTCTTTAATGTTCCATATTTAGTTTATACATTCATACAATATAAGTTTTATTATTATATAACTTTTATATTTCATACTACTTATATAATAGTCTTATATATAATATTATACTAATTAAATCTTATCTAGTTAATTTTTTAATTGGTTAGCATTATAATTAATTTTATATTATTTTAATATCACATTTATATTGAATATTTATTACATATTATGACCTTACAGTATTGCACATATATCTTACAAATGTGTATATTCATATAATTTACCAACCTTTAATTAATTTTATTTATTTATTTAACCTTAATTTATTTATTTAATTAAACAATTTTAATTAAACTATATTAATTTCAAAATTCAATTCATATGCATACATGTATATTTATGTTATTTTAAGCACCTTAAAATATCATAACATATAACATAATATATAATACAAGCATATACATTTTTATTAATTAACTTATTTAATTAATTTAATTTACTGATATAATTAATAATTTTTAAAATTTTGAAATTAATAATTTTAAAATTTAATAATTTTATAAATTTCAAATATTTATATTTTTGAACATTTTGAAAATTTTAATATATCATAATTGTTATAATATATATTTATATCTTATTTTAAATTTAACGTTTAAATTTAAATCTTATATTTTAATTTTTAAACAAATTTGAAATTTTATATTATGACATTTATAATATTTCTCTAATTTTACATTTAACTTTTAAAATTTAAAACTTTTATTTTTAATTTCAAAAAAAAATTGAAATCGACTTAAGGCCATTTAAATTGGGTATTTTCTATTTGGGATAATCTTTTGGGTTATTAGCTTAATTAGATAACCTTAATGTAGCTAATATAGACCATATTGGCTATTGGGCTCAACACCAGAACTTTGCCAGTATGCATGAATTTTAATTTTCTTTTCCTTATTAAATCTTTATTGTGCCTATGAAGTTTAATTTATTTAGAATATTTCTGAATTAATTTAAATCTAGTCTTTTATTTCATTTAAGTTTATAAATAGTGAATGCAATTTTAATTAATTTAATTTTAATTAAATATAATAGTACACATATGTATCATATACATACATGTATGTGTGTACATGTGTAACATAATAATCCGTGCAATGTATAACTTGTCCATATATAAATGTTGGGATTTGCATCTATAGACACAAAATTTATCACTTTGATAAGTTATATTTATTTTTAATGTTCAAATATAAGATTTTTAATATAGATTATGTTGTCTTGAAAAATAAATAATGATGGTAGTCTTATCTTGAACAAGTATTTACAAAAATATATACTTTGGAAATATACCGATAAAATGACCGAAAATCGTTTTATCAATAACCAGCTCTATAATTATCAAAACTCGTGCATGGAGTTGGATACATACACTTAATTGTCCATTTAAATAAGAATATGAAATAAAATTATTTATTTTATTTTTGGAAATAAAATGTATTTATGACATCATCAATAACGACATCGTATTTAATAATTGATTTATGAATTTAAATTAAGATTTAACGATTAATAATTATTAGATTTATTCAATTAATTGTTTTAAATGATAATAATTCATTTTAATTATTAATATAGTGATAGTAAATTATTTATAATAATTTTATAATGATATATACTTGATTTGAAAATATAAGAAAATCTGTATTGCTTTTTAGATATAACAACACTTTTTGTAAATAGTAATTTAATATTAATTTATTTGGCTTTAAAATTAAAATGATATCATTTTGATTAGTTAAAATCATAAGAAATTAGTTTTCAATTTTTTTACATTTATATGTAAATTAGTTAATAAGTGGAAATGTGCCAGGGAATCGGCTTTTTGATTTTTCAACGGTTTAATGGATGGAAGTTATTCAAAGTTTTTGTAACCTTGTTTATATCATTTGAACACAAATGCAACATACACACCCTAAAATATACCTGAACATATATATACATATAAATATACTTATCATTTACATTAGAATTTACATATAGTAAAAAGTATAAATATTAAGATATTTTCTACCCTAAAAAAGCAAACATCAACACACTTACACACTATCATCATCGCACACATGGAAGCACGATGTGGGTGGCCTTGCTGTGCCTATTGAGGGGATGGATGGGGTTTGGTAAGGGGCAAAAGAGTAATTATGCACTCAGATATTTATTTCCAAAGTTTTCCTATAAATATCCATCATTCTCTTCATAATTTTACACACTATTCTACTTTATCTTCTTCCTCATTCTCTAGTTTTTCAATGGTTCCTACCTTAAGGAAATTATGAAGAAAAATATTGCAAAAAGAAATTAAATTATATAAGTATTTATACATAAAAAATCCACTTCAAAACCAAGGCAAATCACCTCCTTTCCTCACTCAAACTCCACGACCGCCACCTTCTACAACTAAGGTCGACCATTCCACCTCCTTTCAAGCATAGTTCGTGCCCTTGCTGAGCCTAAGGCTCGATTCTGTAGGCTTTGATTCGATCGTAGCTAAGCTATAGCGAATTTTCGTGAAGTTAGAAACCAATGAAGGTGAGAAACTATATATATATATTATATATATATATGATAATGATGAAGTGATATGTTTACAACGAATGTGTACTATGCTTTGATCATCATTCAGTTGTTTTAACATAGTTGTTTTGTTGTGTAAACAAGTAACGTTAAATACACGTCGATATTACACAAGGTAATCACTTCCCGAATCAAGTTATAAAAGTGATATGGAATTATTATACCCCATTGAAATGATTTAAAAATGGTTTATAAATGTTATAAACACCAAAATCCAATTTGGCAACTGACAAGTTATTACAAATTTAGTCAAAAATAGGCGCGTCGTGTAAGGCAGTTCACTATTTCAAGACATAGAAAGTAAAATCCATTTATACGATGAATTAGGAGTCAGAATTCTATGTAATAAGAATTTTCCGAACTCTTATAATCTTAGTTTTCAAAGAAAAAAAAGGATCACGATTTCGTTTAGTAGATTTTAAAATATGAGCAAATTAATTTTCAAAATAGTTGCGCTTTAGCTGTTCGAAACCAAAGCGATAAAATCTTCAAATAATTATTTAAAAATAAGAAATAAAAATCTATAAACCTTCTAAAATGTTTTAAAAGAGATTTGAGTTATAAACATGGATTTCTAAATGATAAAAAAGTTGTTTTGATCCCAAGCTTAAAAGGACTATTCACAGCACTTTTTGCAGCAGTTTTGATAACTTTTGAATATGGCTTTAAACTTAAGTATTCTTTCCCGTAACCTTTATTAATGTTTTCAATAAATAATTAAGTATTTTAAATACGATTTTAAGGTTTTCTAATTTATTTTAAAAAGTTTAAATAAGCGAATTAAAGAAAAGCTTATATAATTAATTGATCTAATCGTGGCTCCAAAAGCCGATGAGTAGACTGGATTTTTCTATTCCTGAGATCCTGATGGAAGTTTCTAAATCTATGGAGATGTTCTGGAGAAACCAGTGCCCGGGCTCACTCGGCCTCTTTCCTAGGCGTGGAATAGATAAGGTAGAAATGTCTGAAATGAGGCAAGTATAAAAGATTTAATTTTTTCAAATTTAATACAACTTAGATTGTATAGAAATGATATTCTTACACTTTGTATTAAATTTCGAGGAGGGAACCCGTACAATCCAATCGAATTTAAATAGTTATTTCACCGCTAATCGATGGATAGTAAATGTTGAATACAGAAATTGATGTATGGTAGAATTAGCTTACATTCTATGGATCTGTTTTACTCGAAACTAACTGATATGGATTTACCATCTTAGATAACATAATTTCAACCTATTATGGTTTGAAAATAAAAAATATTTTGTCCATATTTAAATAAATGATTTGGAATTATTTTAATTTCTATGGGTCCTTTTACTTAAAATTAATTGTTTTGGGTTTATAGTAAACAATGCCATAAATAACATTGCTTTTGACCCGTTTAAAAGCTATGTGTTGGAAATAAGAAATCTTTGTTAAAGATTTAAATAAATGATTTGAAAATATTTTCCTAAGTAAAGAATGAAATGATTTGGAATTATATCAAGATTTAAATAGTTTCAATTAAATAAAAATTTGATAAAGAAGGTTTAATGATCCCGTATATACAAAAAAGAAATGTTTTAAAGATATATATATATCTCTAGAAGATATTTTTGATAAAGAGAAAAGTAATGAATAAAATGATAAGCACCTATTTACTTAAAAATATTTTTATCGATGATTGGTTCGAAGAAATCGGGGTCGAATTTTGGTAACTCTTATCGAAAACCATGTCGAGCCAATTTATGAGTTCAAAATTGAAGATATGCTAAAGACAATAAAGTTAAAGGCGAGGATCTTCATTGCGAAAGGACTGCTCGTTAATAATTTGAAGTAGCTTCCTAGATAAATAAATATCAGTGGTCCCTTCATTTTGGGATCTTTGTATGCAAGGACTACTCGCTATTAATCTTTGGAGTAATTCCCGACAGGATGTCATAGGAGAGTGCCTCCGGTTTGGTTTGTTCCTAGATAACTTGTAGGGATAGATGTATGAGATTGCATTTCTAAGATCACAGTGCATTGATCTCTACAAATATATCTATTTGGTGGTGTAGGCGGTAACTCTCTTATAGTTAACAGCCTTCTCTGAGACGTACGAGCTCAGAGGTTGTACTTTTGTTGAAATAAATAGTGTGTTATTGGAAATGGTAATGTGGCATTTTAAGTGAAAATGTTCTAAGAAAGGTAAATGTTACCTCTAGCCTTACACTTGGGGAATTATGAAATAGGGATTGCTTTAAGGCTACGTGGTTTGCAACCATTAGGGTATGAAATCATGTTTCTAGATTTCTTTTGCACCCACTATGACGTGAACAAAAAAAATATGTATTGTATGGTAGGAGAGCTCTTTGATAGGTCGGGAATGGCCAGGGCGATATCATATTCGATTCTATCCGCTATCAGAAAGGTCTATATGTAGGCTGGTCTTAATTCATAGAGTTTTTGAAGATGTCGATCCTCGTTACATTCTGCTAGAAATGTACTTTAGGGAGTAAGTACCTTACCTTGCTATTTATTGGAAATATAAATCTCTAACAAGTGCCTTCGGACTTAGTCGTAAACCTATTATGCCATCAAATTTAACCAATGTAACAATTTCAGCTATTTGATTATGTTTATTTGAAAGGTTTTCAAAAGAATATCATTAAAATTAATATCACTAGATTTTGCATAGAATGATTCGGTTATCATAAGGTAAAAACATGTTCCATGTTCATGTGCGGTGTGGTCTTATGAGATACCCAATGGTTTCCAAATACTTATAATTTGGGTTTCTTAAACAAGTCCAATGACTGATCCTGTGTTTGTTTTCTTTCCTTTAAACTTTGGGTGCCCTATTTTTTCGGGTAGCCTAATAGTCAGTTTTGTTAGAACATTTTGGAAGAGCTCAAAGCGTGGAGTTATAAGGTTCTTCTGATGATTGTTATCCATTTCCACTACACTTATAAACTATTATATTCTACATTTGTAAGGACGGATATTTGTAACTGTCCATGTTGATGTTAAGTTAAACTTTGATAAATGTATTTTATAATCTTACGCTATAAAGATTATATGTCGAAATAACATATGTTATTCCATTTATGTAAGATTCTATTTTGTCTTCATTTTATTTCTACACATAACAGTCGGGTTTTTTGACACTTGAATTTGCGGCACGTGAAAACTGAGGATGTATTAGTGTCGATTTGCCAGGTTTGAAAATCCTGTTCATCACATTTGGTATCAGATTTTAGGTTGATTGAACACTCGAGCCTAATAAGAGTAGTGTCTCATTAAAGATAGGGTTAGTAACACCCTAGGATGTGCAACTCATTAGAGATAGGGTTTGTAACGCCCTAGAATGAGTTTAGAGTATATTATATAAGATGGTGTATTTGTTAATGATAGAAAAATGATTTTTTTAGAAAAATGTGGTAAATGAAATAATTTTACCTAGGATTATATTTTGAGTATAAATAATATATCTAAAAAATATATAAGTTGGATATGTTATAACTTGAATGATAGTTTGAATCATGATTAGTAAAAGCTAAGTACAAACATCTTATAATTTGAATTTCACAGTTTGACTATAAGATGTTTAATAATAACGCTAAGAAGATTAAGAGTAATACTTTGGAAAAGGATTTAGATAATGAGAACCTTCATTTAAAAAAGGGTTTTTTGGAAGAGAATTTCCAAAGGATTTTGTTTGAAATATTCTAAGTATTGGGTTGAAGAAACAACATCATGTGTTTTACAAACTATCACCCTAACATTGTATATTTAAAATGGATTTAATTTGGGATAAACTTAGATCTATAACCTAACATTAGAATTAGTTAAGATAATTAGAATGCTTAGTAACTAAGTGTTTGTTGTTGATAATTGTAGAAACCCTCAAGCTATAGGAGAAAGTATTTGAATGGGTGGACCTTGAGAGAAAAACTGGGGTGAGAAGAATGATTTAATCAATCTTTCGAGGGATGAGGAGGAACCCAAGGAATGGCCACTTTGCAATATTTAGCCTATTATTAAAGGAGAGTTAGATTTAGACTCTTGACTGGAAAATAACAGTTACCCTATGGCTGAAGTTCCTACGTAACGACCCAGAATTTTTAGTAATTTAAATTTGAGTATTTAATTAATTTTAAATATTAATAAGTGGAATTTTTAAGTCGAATAATTTATTTATCGAATATTTGGATTTAATTGGACAATTAAATCGATTATTTAATAGTGAAATTCCACAAATAATTTAATATTGGGTTAAATATGATTGAAAATGGTTTGGAAAATTTTGTTTTATCATATTTAAGTTATAGAAATATTTTAGAACTTTTAAAATTGAATTTGGAATTAATTTGTGAAAATTGATTATTTTAATATTTAATTATCGACTGTAAAATAGCCAATTTTTGAACAGTCTCAGAATTTAACGAAACGAGTTCCGTTGGATCCGTAATAGTTAGTTATTACTGGATTTCAAATTTCGTAGCAATCGGAGTTGTCGTATGACCGTGGCAGCTCCAAACGCATCGATATCGTTTCAATATTAATTTAGCGAGTTAAAATAGCCATTTTTCAAACGGTCTCGGATTTCGACGAAACCAGTTTCATCGGATCCGTAATGTGATATTATTGTAAGATTTCAAATTTCAAGTCGTTTGGATTTGCCGTTTGTCCGGTACAAGCCAAAACGCCTAGAAATCGTTTAAATCGGTTTAAGTTTAAATTGAGCGTTTATAGTCGTATCTCACACATACTTCCGAATTAGCTTACGAAACCTGTTCCATTGTGTCCGGAATGTGGAAAAACCTTAGAATCGCCTGGCGGCACGCGTCGTTTGGAGTTCGTTTGCAAAAGTGTTAAATTGGGCATTTTATTATTAAAATAATATTAACATATATGTTATCTTCTTTTCCAAAACCCTAATCCACATAGCTACAGCCGCCACCTTCTTGTTAATGGCTGAAAATACTCCTCCTTCCTCCCTCAATTTCTCCCAATCCCCTCAACGATTTCAAAACCTCTCAACTAACAAAACGAAGAGCGTTGTGAGATCTTCGAACCCATATGGATTTGATCGGAAACGAAGCCATGTAGATCGAGTTGTGGGCCCGCGTCTCCCTGGTGTTTGGCACGCATTTCGAACAGCAGATGGTGGCCGAGCTCAGTGAGCCTCTGGCCGTGGGTGGCTCGTGTGTGGGCGAATGCAATGGCGCTTCCCGATCGTCACGAAGTGAAGTACATTGGTTGCGTTTCCTAAACCCTAGTTAGCTTCACTATGGGTTTCTTGCGCACGTTTGGACCTGGAGATGGAACGCACGCACGGGAGAGAAGGTGAGGGTGGGGGCCGCATGCGTGTGTGAGTGGTGAGGTGGATTCTTTTTTTTATTTGTTTTGGTTAGTTTAAATTTAAAGATTCAAATCGTGTAACTTTAAAACGTGATATCTTTTGCATGCGAGGTCGGATTCGAACGAGATTTTTTGCGTTGGCTTCGTATCGCCGTGCTCTTCGCGATGCAACCAGTTTGGAGTCGATTGGAGGTCGTTTGAATTTCGGGTAAAATTAAACGTTCGTTTAATTTTATTCGAAACGAACGCGAAAACGGAAACAAAATCAAGGTGAGAACTCCTCACTCAATCGAAAGGTTTTGTTTAAAATTTTGAATAGTTAATATTGATTGTTGATGGTTGATTGATTGTGCTAGTAGATATAGTAGGATATATACTATATATAGCGATATATATATATATATTGGCATATGTATATATCGGATTTGCTTTCCCGCCTCGTATAGCGGATGAGACCCTATTGCGCCGTTATTAAGCGGATATTTATAAAATCCCATATACCGCGATATTCCACCTTGAAGTGGAATTGGTATTGTGCTAACGTCTGTGGTTGCAGGGTAACAGGTTGGAGGGATCCAACTGGATTCCTCACATATTTATCTGTTTATAAATATTATGTTGATTGTTGATAATCATATTGATATATGACACTTATTCCCGTGATTGACCATCTAATGCTGTTGCATCATCGGATTCAAATTTTTAAAAATTAAAATAACGGTTTTGAATTTAAAAGGGGTTTTAAATCGATTTTTCAAAGAATATGGTTTATTAAAAATTTTGAATTGATTAAATTTTAAAATAAATAGATGGATAAAATTTTATCTTTTAAAAATTTATATTTTTATAAAATATAACTTAAAAGAAATTTTTAACAATAATAGGTTTTTATAAAATAGTTAAATTTGGTTTTTGGGAAGTTATTATTATTAATGGTTTATATAAAGGATTTTTATAAATGGATGTTTTTAAATAAAAATTATTGAAGTTATAGAATAAATTTATAAAGTGTTAAGTTGATGTATAACATGAATTTCACTAGGATTTATAGATTAATAAATGTGAAATTTATAAAACGAATGGTTATTGGAAAATTTTAAGTTTATAAGTTATTAACTTATAGAAATGGATTTGGGCATTAAAAAGGGGAATTTTATAGAAATTGTTAATAAATGAAGATTTCATTAGTTGAAATTATTATAAACCATAAAGAAATCTTGTAAGTGATAAGATTTTAAATTTGTGAAGTTCAAAGGAACGATTTGGTAAATAAATAATATTATAAGTATTTAACTTACAATATGGCTTTTGGGTATGAAATTGGGTTATGTAAATTGCATCGGATTAATAAAGGAATTTATAAAATTGGGGTTTATAATAGAAATGGAATTTATAAACTATGTTTATAAATTTGAAATTCATCGAATTTGATAAATTGAAATATGGGAATTTGTTAAGTGGGCTATATTCACTATTTTGAATATTGAATAGATTATTAAATAAAATGGGTTTGTTTTTGGGAAAGGAATGTTTTAAATGGAATTTAAAATGAATTAAAGGTGTTTTAAAATGTATTGAGTATTGAAAACATAGATTTCAACATTGATTGTTGAAATAGACGTTTTCGAGAAACAGAAGGGGATAATTTGTATAGTATTGGATTTATATATCTATTTTTAATTTCAAATCCATATACTAGTGTTTTTGGGTTGTCGTAACGATGTTTTACGCAACATTCGTTTTTAACCCAAATAAATGTGAATAAAAGAATGTTTCTTAAAGAGAATGGAATAAAATACTTAACGGTAACTTAAGTATATTGAATATTTCCAAATTGTTGAAAATAAGTTAAATTGTGAATTACTTATTATTAAATAAGTATGGGAATGTTTTTTTTTCCAATATAAAAGGAACGTTTTTGAGGATTCACCCTTTAAAGGTAAATCGAAGTGAATAGTTTGAAATTGATTTGAAATCGTGTATGTGTAGAAATTTGGGAAACTGGAAATTCACTTTGGAATTTATAAATAGGAAGGGAAATTTGTTTAAAAATAAATGTTGATTTATTTTTAAAATATGGAAATAAAATTTACGAATTTGGAACGTAAGTTAAATTAAATCGGTAAGGATTTATTTGTTGATTTGAAATTTGTTTTCAAAAAGGTATAAAAGATGAATTGTAGTTTGAAATTGGTTTTCAAATGGTTGAGTTGTGTGATTTGAAATTTGTTTTCAAATGGTTGAGGTGTTTAATTTGAAATGGGTTTTCAAATGGTTAAGTGTGGAAATTATATCGTGAAGGTGTTTTGGTAAAGCAAATAAATTGGGCAATTATTTGGAAATTGTGTATATATATCTTGTAAAGATATTTTGGGACTTAATAATTTTGGAAAAATTATTTGGAATCTGATGATGTGGCGCATCTTTATTGATAGTTAAATAACCGACTATCAATATTTACCCCTGGGATGGTATTGGTTGTGTTTGTTTGGAATTGAATGCACACTTATTTTTAAAAATAAGCGCTCCTCTATTCGGTTTAGCCGGGAGAGGACCTTTGTGTCATATATCCCATTCCGAATATGCGATACGTCGTTTGGATTGCATTTGAAGACCGGTGTGAAGACCGGGTATTTGTGAAAACGATAGGATGACCTATCGATTGTCTCCGCATCGTTAGCTACGATATGGAGATTTCCTTTGTGATGGGAAATTTTATCGGGATTGTGAATACCCGGATTGCAAGGGCTTCCTTGGAAGTGCCTTCGGTTCTGTTCGAACCCGGAACAGACTTGTATGGTTACGTGTCTGACATTACATTTTGAGAGATATAGCAGATTTCTTTCAAATACATTTCTGTTGGTGGCGGAGAATTTATTCTCTTAGCTTAACACCCTTCTCTGAGACGTACGAGCTCAGAGGTTATGTAGTTGAAGGTTATCAGCGATATTTCCCAATCTGGTAATGTGGCATGCTGAGTGCTGCTGTGTGATGATCATTGGTTGATCGTTTGGATTGGATCATTTGTTGATCATTTATCTGTGTGATCTTGCTTTGGTCATCTGTGGACCCAAAGCATGGCTTTGTTGCACAAAGCGTAGCTTTGTGGACGAGACTTCGTCAGGACCTCACTCCCCGGAAATGGTCGAAACAGGAATATGCGGCAAGGTTATGAGGGTCGCGCCCTTTAGGGTATGTCATTCCCTTCTGGAAAAGGGTGGTATCATGGTATGGAGCCTAGATATTTACTCATGTGGAAACACTATATATATTTCTGTGTGGTGTTGTTGGTATCGAGCGCTCGGATAAAGGTCCCAAAGGACCGGGGGATGACATATTCGTGTAGTAGTTACCTAGTTACAGAGGTAACCCGGCCTTGTGTTGGCAGAGATCTAACCGTAACGTTAGTTCTCGGGACGTCCCGCCAGAGGCGATCCCATGTGGCAGTAGGAAGTTCCTTAGCCTGACCATTTGTTGGAAATCCAATCAAAACAATACGCGCCCTGTACGGTTTTAGTTGTAGAACCTGCCATTTAACATGGCAGCTATAGTAGGCATAGCATCATGGTACCTATGCTGGCTAGGATTTATATTATACTTTCGAAATATTTTCCACTATGCACTAGTAATAATATCAAAGAATTTTTCTCGTAGTAAGCATGTTTGACTATCATAAGGAGAAATCTCCCCCATGTGTGCGTTTGCATTGTGTGTGTGCCGGGAGGCCTTATGGTAGTTTCATTTTCCAAAAAGCATTGCGGATTTCAAAATTTAAATTTTCTTGTTACTTGTTTAAAGATAAACTGTTTTGAGTTCTCACACCAGTCACATGACTGACCTGGAGTTTATTGTTCCTTTCCTAAACTCTGGGTGCCCACTATTTTCCACACGGGCAGTCTAGAGTTAGGTTATCAGGTTATTCTGGATTCGGGAGTTGCTGTGCAGATGTTGGAGGCGAGCTTGGATAGCGTAGTCTATTATCTATTGTATATAGTATTTCTTTCCGCTGTTGTTGTCGTACACTCTGATTGATGTAATGTAATGTGATGTAATGTATAAAATGTATAGTTCTTTTGTTTTAATGAATATTCATTTATCTATTATATGTTGTTCCGCTGCGACTGTGAGATTCTGTTATTGTTTCTCGTTCTGTTACTTGTTTTTTCTGTTTTCTCTTCTTTCTCTTTCCTTTCTTCTTCTACCTCTTTCTTCTCCTAAAACCCTAACGGTTCGATTTTTCGGCAACGAAAAATCGCGATCGTTACATTTGGTATCAGAGCATATGGTTAAGCGACAACCTGCTCTGTTGGGTATTACTCATTAGAGTTAGAGTCAGCAGTACTCTAGAATGAGTGTGAGTGTAATAATAGATATGAGTGTGTATTTGTTAGTGAATATAAAATTGTTTTATATTGTGATGATTGGTTTATTGAGTGGTATATGAACCTTCGTCGGCGCAGCCTCGAAAACTGAATCGAAGGGGTTCCTAAACACTTGAATAGAACAATTCGACACAATATTGTTTTAAATTGGGTAAATGAAATAATTTTACCTCGATTATATTTTATATATAAAAAGAAAATAATTTTTCAAGAATTATTGAAGTGTGTATATAATTGATTGCTTGGTTGTTGTAAATGATATATATACATATAAAATAATTAAAAGTTGTTTGAATAAGCTAATAAAAGCAACTATTGTAAAAGAATAATGGTATAAACCAATGAATCATAAGATGAAATTATAATTGATAATGATTTACAATTGTAAGATAATCATGTATGTATATAAGAAGTAAAAATTATATAAGTAAAAGGGTTATAAAAGTGATTTATGAATAGAAAGAAAACTTTTTGAAAGAATAATTAGCATTGATTTCACTATTGTCACTGGGAAATAATAAGGGTGATGACTGCAGCATCATCAGTATCATTTTCGAGTTTCTATGTGATGGATTTGCTACAAAAATGAATTAAAAATTGAAGTTTTGTTGTAATAAACCAATTTGAAATTAAAATTCAATTTGAAATTGATAAATATAAGTGAAAAAGGTTTTGAACTTATAATATAAGTTAGAAGTTGAATAATAAGTTTTATAACTTATTAAATGGGAAAATGTAAGTGAAACCAGTTGTTGAAGTGGTTAAACAATTAAGTTAAGTAAAATGGAATATGAATTTGAATATTGATATGAATTTGACTTAAGTAAAAGTTAAATAGGATTTACTTTGGAATTTAAAATCCGAATTGAATTGATAAGTAAAACTTAAGTTTAATTAACAAATGATGTTTAAATGGAATAACTTAAGTGAAGTTGAATAAAAAAAAAAATCGATCTTTGCATCAAAGTTAAATAATCAAGTGAATTAAATGATGTAAATAAAGTTGAAATGGAATGCAAGTTAAGTAATGTTGAAAGAATTGATGTTAATATCAAAATAAGTGAATAAAGTGAGTAAATGAAATTGTTAAAAAAGGTGAACTTAAGTTATATAAATGAAATTCAATTTTATTTGTAAAAAAGAATTGGCAACTGAATTAAAGTATGGATTGAATGTTAATTAATCGAATGTGAATAAGTTGATATGAAATGATGCATGCAAGTATAAATTCATTTGAAAATAGTTGAATAGTAGAATGAAAATCAAGTGAATGTTAAACCAATTGGAATTAAAACAGTTGAACCAAATTGAATTTAAGTAAAACGAATAAAATTTGGTTGTATTGGATGTGCATTGGTTGTTATTTGCTTGTTGGTTGATTGTATGTAAATTCATTAAGTGTTAATGAAATTGAACTAGCGCAATTGAAAGCTATGTAATTGAATTCAAATGAAAATCGAAATGCAAAGTTGAATGAAAATGAATATGCAACTTTAATAGTAAACTAAAAGTGGTATAAGAAGCATGTATTGGAAATTTTATAACTGGATTGGCAAATTGGTTTGAATATTATAATTAGATATTATGCTAGCAGGATATACAGGTTATAAAGGAATTGGGATTTTGATTTCAAAGTTAAAAAAATTTGTAACGCTCGACAAAAAGGTACGTATTTCACTTTTAGTATGAGAATTGATGATTTCCTTCTCCAGCCACTTGGCTTTCTCTTTTCTTTTTGATTCTGAGGGGCCGTAGAGCCGTTTTGTAGTCGCACCGATCTAGCCGCGCAAAGGAGACTCTGGCGAAATTTTTCGAAAATTTCGGGTGTTAGAAAATTTTGAGAAATTTTGAAAGTTTGGGAATTTGAATTTAAATTTAAATTTGAATTGTCAAATAAACAATGTTGTTTGAAACCTATAATTGAAGTTGGAAAGCTAATTGAAATGATAGTAAATGTTTAATAAAAAGATTGGTGTTAGAAGGTTGATAAAACTATTAGTTTTGGAAGAGTAATAAACGGATTAAGGAATCGTTTTCTTAACTTGCAATTTCGAGGACGAAATTCTTTTAAGGGGGGAAGATTGTAACGACCCAGAATTTTTAGTAATTTAAATTTGAGTATTTAATTAATTTTAAATATTAATAAGTGGAATTTTTAAGTCGAATAATTTATTTATCGAATATTTGGATTTAATTGGACAATTAAATCGATTATTTAATAGTGAAATTCCACAAATAATTTAATATTGGGTTAAATATGATTGAAAATGGTTTGGAAAATTTTGTTTTATCATATTTAAGTTATAGAAATATTTTAGAACTTTTAAAATTGAATTTGGAATTAATTTGTGAAAATTGATTATTTTAATATTTAATTATCGACTGTAAAATAGCCAATTTTTGAACAGTCTCAGAATTTAACGAATCGAGTTCCGTTGGATCCGTAATAGTTAGTTATTACTGGATTTTAAATTTCGTAGCAATCGGAGTTGTCGTATGACCGTGGCAGCTCCAAACGCATCGATATCGTTTCAATATTAATTTAGCGAGTTAAAATAGCCATTTTTCAAACGGTCTCGGATTTCGACGAAACCAGTTTCATCGGATCCGTAATGTGATATTATTGTAAGATTTCAAATTTCAAGTCGTTTGGATTTGCCGTTTGTCCGGTACAAGCCAAAACGCCTAGAAATCGTTTAAATCGGTTTAAGTTTAAATTGAGCGTTTATAGTCATATCTCACACATACTTCCGAATTAGCTTACGAAACCTGTTCCATTGTGTCCGGAATGCGGAAAAACCTTAGAATCGCCTGGCGGCACGCGTCGTTTGGAGTTCGTTTGCAAAAGTGTTAAATTGGGCATTTTATTATTAAAATAATATTAACATATATGTTATCTTCTTTTCCAAAACCCTAATCCACATAGCTACAGCCGCCACCTTCTTGTTAATGGCTGAAAATACTCCTCCTTCCTCCCTCAATTTCTCCCAATCCCCTCAACGATTTCAAAACCTCTCAACTAACAAAACGAAGAGCGTTGTGAGATCTTCGAACCCATATGGATTTGATCGGAAACGAAGCCATGTAGATCGAGTTGTGGGCCCGCTTCTCCCTGGTGTTTGGCACGCATTTCGAACAGCAGATGGTGGCCGAGCTCAGTGAGCCTCTGGCCGTGGGTGGCTCGTGTGTGGGCGAATGCAATGGCGCTTCCCGATCGTCACGAAGTGAAGTACATTGGTTGCGTTTCCTAAACCCTAGTTAGCTTCACTATGGGTTTCTTGCGCACGTTTGGACCTGGAGATGGAACGCACGCACGGGAGAGAAGGTGAGGGTGGGGGCCGCATGCGTGTGTGAGTGGTGAGGTGGATTCTTTTTTTTATTTGTTTTGGTTAGTTTAAATTTAAAGATTCAAATCGTGTAACTTTAAAACGTGATATCTTTTGCATGCGAGGTCGGATTCGAACGAGATTTTTTGCGTTGGCTTCGTATCGCCGTGCTCTTCGCGATGCAACCAGTTTGGAGTCGATTGGAGGTCGTTTTAATTTCGGGTAAAATTAAACGTTCGTTTAATTTTATTCGAAACGAACGCGAAAACGGAAACAAAATCAAGGTGAGAACTCCTCACTCAATCGAAAGGTTTTGTTTAAAATTTTGAATAGTTAATATTGATTGTTGATGGTTGATTGATTGTGCTAGTAGATATAGTAGGATATATACTATATATAGCGATATATATATATTGGCATATGTATATATCGGATTTGATTTCCCGCCTCGTATAGCGGATGAGACCCTATTGCGCCGTTATTAAGCGGATATTTATAAAATCCCATATACCGCGATATTCCACCTTGAAGTGGAATTGGTATTGTGCTAACGTCTGTGGTTGCAGGGTAACAGGTTGGAGGGATCCAACTGGATTCCTCACATATTTATCTGTTTATAAATATTATGTTGATTGTTGATAATCATATTGATATATGACACTTATTCCCGTGATTGACCATCTAATGCTGTTGCATCATCGGATTCAAATTTTTAAAAATTAAAATAACGGTTTTGAATTTAAAAGGGGTTTTAAATCGATTTTTCAAAGAATATGGTTTATTAAAAATTTTGAATTGATTAAATTTTAAAATAAATAGATGGATAAAATTTTATGTTTTAAAAATTTATATTTTTATAAAATATAACTTAAAAGAAATTTTTAACAATAATAGGTTTTTATAAAATAGTTAAATTTGGTTTTTGGGAAGTTATTATTATTAATGGTTTATATAAAGGATTTTTATAAATGGATGTTTTTAAATAAAAATTATTGAAGTTATAGAATAAATTTATAAAGTGTTAAGTTGATGTATAACATGAATTTCACTAGGATTTATAGATTAATAAATGTGAAATTTATAAAACGAATGGTTATTGGAAAATTTTAAGTTTATAAGTTATTAACTTATAGAAATGGATTTGGGCATTAAAAAGGGGAATTTTATAGAAATTGTTAATAAATGAAGATTTCATTAGTTGAAATTATTATAAACCATAAAGAAATCTTGTAAGTGATAAGATTTTAAATTTGTGAAGTTCAAAGGAACGATTTGGTAAATAAATAATATTATAAGTATTTAACTTACAATATGGCTTTTGGGTATGAAATTGGGTTATGTAAATTGCATCGGATTAATAAAGGAATTTATAAAATTGGGGTTTATAATAGAAATGGAATTTATAAACTATGTTTATAAATTTGAAATTCATCGAATTTGATAAATTGAAATATGGGAATTTGTTAAGTGGGCTATATTCACTATTTTGAATATTGAATAGATTATTAAATAAAATGGGTTTGTTTTTGGGAAAGGAATGTTTTAAATGGAATTTAAAATGAATTAAAGGTGTTTTAAAATGTATTGAGTATTGAAAACATAGATTTCAACATTGATTGTTGAAATAGACGTTTTCGAGAAACAGAAGGGGATAATTTGTATAGTATTGGATTTATATATCTATTTTTAATTTCAAATCCATATACTAGTGTTTTTGGGTTGTCGTAACGATGTTTTACGCAACATTCGTTTTTAACCCAAATAAATGTGAATAAAAGAATGTTTCTTAAAGAGAATGGAATAAAATACTTAACGGTAACTTAAGTATATTGAATATTTCCAAATTGTTGAAAATAAGTTAAATTGTGAATTACTTATTATTAAATAAGTATGGGAATGTTTTTTTTTCCAATATAAAAGGAACGTTTTTGAGGATTCACCCTTTAAAGGTAAATCGAAGTGAATAGTTTGAAATTGATTTGAAATCGTGTATGTGTAGAAATTTGGGAAACTGGAAATTCACTTTGGAATTTATAAATAGGAAGGGAAATTTGTTTAAAAATAAATGTTGATTTATTTTTAAAATATGGAAATAAAATTTACGAATTTGGAACGTAAGTTAAATTAAATCGGTAAGGATTTATTTGTTGATTTGAAATTTGTTTTCAAAAAGGTATAAAAGATGAATTGTAGTTTGAAATTGGTTTTCAAATGGTTGAGTTGTGTGATTTGAAATTTGTTTTCAAATGGTTGAGGTGTTTAATTTGAAATGGGTTTTCAAATGGTTAAGTGTGGAAATTATATCGTGAAGGTGTTTTGGTAAAGCAAATAAATTGGGCAATTATTTGGAAATTGTGTATATATATCTTGTAAAGATATTTTGGGACTTAATAATTTTGGAAAAATTATTTGGAATCTGATGATGTGGCGCATCTTTATTGATAGTTAAATAACCGACTATCAATATTTACCCCTGGGATGGTATTGGTTGTGTTTGTTTGGAATTGAATGCACACTTATTTTTAAAAATAAGCGCTCCTCTATTCGGTTTAGCCGGGAGAGGACCTTTGTGTCATATATCCCATTCCGAATATGCGATACGTCGTTTGGATTGCATTTGAAGACCGGTGTGAAGACCGGGTATTTGTGAAAACGATAGGATGACCTATCGATTGTCTCCGCATCGTTAGCTACGATATGGAGATTTCCTTTGTGATGGGAAATTTTATCGGGATTGTGAATACCCGGATTGCAAGGGCTTCCTTGGAAGTGCCTTCGGTTCTGTTCGAACCCGGAACAGACTTGTATGGTTACGTGTCTGACATTACATTTTGAGAGATATAGCAGATTTCTTTCAAATACATTTCTGTTGGTGGCGGAGAATTTATTCTCTTAGCTTAACACCCTTCTCTGAGACGTACGAGCTCAGAGGTTATGTAGTTGAAGGTTATCAGCGATATTTCCCAATCTGGTAATGTGGCATGCTGAGTGCTGATGTGTGATGATCATTGGTTGATCGTTTGGATTGGATCATTTGTTGATCATTTATCTGTGTGATCTTGCTTTGGTCATCTGTGGACCCAAAGCATGGCTTTGTTGCACAAAGCGTAGCTTTGTGGACGAGACTTCGTCAGGACCTCACTCCCCGGAAATGGTCGAAACAGGAATATGCGGCAAGGTTATGAGGGTCGCGCCCTTTAGGGTATGTCATTCCCTTCTGGAAAAGGGTGGTATCATGGTATGGAGCCCAGATATTTACTCATGTGGAAACACTATATATATTTCTGTGTGGTGTTGTTGGTATCGAGCGCTCGGATAAAGGTCCCAAAGGACCGGGGGATGACATATTCGTGTAGTAGTTACCTAGTTACAGAGGTAACCCGGCCTTGTGTTGGCAGAGATCTAACCGTAACGTTAGTTCTCGGGACGTCCCGCCAGAGGCGATCCCATGTGGCAGTAGGAAGTTCCTTAGCCTGACCATTTGTTGGAAATCCAATCAAAACAATACGCGCCCTGTACGGTTTTAGTTGTAGAACCTGCCATTTAACATGGCAGCTATAGTAGGCATAGCATCATGGTACCTATGCTGGCTAGGATTTATATTATACTTTCGAAATATTTTCCACTATGCACTAGTAATAATATCAAAGAATTTTTCTCGTAGTAAGCATGTTTGACTATCATAAGGAGAAATCTCCCCCATGTGTGCGTTTGCATTGTGTGTGTGCCGGGAGGCCTTATGGTAGTTTCATTTTCCAAAAAGCATTGCGGATTTCAAAATTTAAATTTTCTTGTTGCTTGTTTAAAGATAAACTGTTTTGAGTTCTCACACCAGTCACATGACTGACCTGGAGTTTATTGTTCCTTTCCTAAACTCTGGGTGCCCACTATTTTCCACACGGGCAGTCTAGAGTTAGGTTATCAGGTTATTCTGGATTCGGGAGTTGCTGTGCAGATGTTGGAGGCGAGCTTGGATAGCGTAGTCTATTATCTATTGTATATAGTATTTCTTTCCGCTGTTGTTGTCGTACACTCTGATTGATGTAATGTAATGTGATGTAATGTATAAAATGTATAGTTCTTTTGTTTTAATGAATATTCATTTATCTATTATATGTTGTTCCGCTGCGACTGTGAGATTCTGTTATTGTTTCTCGTTCTGTTACTTGTTTTTTCTGTTTTCTCTTCTCTCTCTTTCCTTTCTTCTTCTACCTCTTTCTTCTCCTAAAACCCTAACGGTTCGATTTTTCGGCAACGAAAAATCGCGATCGTTACATCCTATATCTTCTCTGACTCCAGAACTTATTATCATGTCTAATGACGAAGAAATCCCTCAAGCCTCAGAAAGAATGTGGATCACTGACCCAGTAAGTTTTAAACTCGAAACAGAAGAAGTAATTCCTTAGGAGGGCCGATGGAAGAAGAATCTAAACTTGAAGAGGACCAAACACTATGACATCCTATGAATCAAATAACATCAGTAAAGACAATAACATTATATGGAGATGGACGTTGACCACATTATTTAGCATGAGGAGTCCTCAGATTCCCTAATCTATTAGGATGACATGGAGGATGAAGGGGAAGAATTTGTGAATCCTGAGGAAGAAGAAGTGCAACGTTTAGAAGAACTAGAAGAATGAGAAATTATACAAGAAATGCCAGCCGGACTGGGGCATGTGCATGGAACCAACCTTGGTTACCATATGTAGTGGATGTGATACGATAGATTAAGTACACAAACGAAGCCAATAATGAACAAGATGATAGAGATGATGATGATGATGGAGAAGTCTTATTTGATTTTGGATATGAAAGTGGACCGTCAACATCGAACTCAGAGGAGTGATTATGATGTGAGATCGAAAGATTTAGAAATACCTATCTAGTACTAATATTATGTAGTATAATATATATGTATGGCTTGCAACTTAGTTATGTTTATATCAATATTATGATGAGCCAAGTAAATTTAGAAGGACTTAAGAATGTTTTAAGAACGATGTGCGTAAGATAATGATGAATGTTAAATATTAAGTAATTATGTACTTTGTTTTAAATATAAATTCATAAACCACTTAAGAAAAATTTCATGAGAACAAAACAATAACTTTATGAAATGTTTAAAAACATAAAATAAGATTTCTAAATATTTTGGGAAACATAAAAGTTTGTGCATTTTACACGAATTATTTTATAACACAAATTTGGCCTAAAGATTTGAATATAGGATTTTGATATCCGAAAAGGATTTATCACCCTATGCTTCAGGGAAAACGTTGATGAGGATATGTAGTCGGATCCTTATATTTTCTATCATAGTTGAGAACTATGCAAGGAAAATAGATGTTTTCGAGCCTGATCAAAAACCACATTAGAGATTTAAAGGATCAATACTAGTTTGAAAGTGAAGTCGTGGATTCGAATAATAAGATTGAATCAAATATTTCATATGGTTGATCTATATACATCATATGGAAGTAAGTTCAAAAATAAATATTTTGGACAAACACCTTTGGGTTTTGCGTTGTAATTTTAGGGACGAATTAAGGATGGGAGTTTGTAATGACCAACAAATTTATTGCTTTGATAAATTATATTTATTTTTAAATTATTCAAATATAAGATTTTTAAATTTTCTTGAATAATGAAAAATGGTGGTAATCATATTTTGAATAAGTTTTTACAAAAATATATACTTTGGAAAAATATTAATAAAATGATCGAAGACCATTTTACCAATAAATAGCTCTATAATTATCAGAAGGCACACAATAATTATCAGAAGTCGCGTACTGAGTTGGATAAATACACTTATTTATACATTTAAACAAAAATATGAAACAAAATTATTTATTTTATTTTTGAAAATAAAATGTATTTATGACACCATCCATAACTGCATCATATTTAATAATTGATTTATGAATTTAAATTGAGATTTAATGATTTAATAATAATTATTATTATTCAACTATTGGTTTTAAATGATCATGATTCATTTTAACTAGTTATATAGTGATAGTAAATCATTTATAATAATTTTATAAAGATATATACTTGATTTGAAAATATAAGAAAATTCGTATCACTTTGTCGATATAACAACAATTTTTGTAAATAGTTATTTAATATATTCAAAAGTGATCATTTTAAAATGCTAAGAAATTAGTTTTCAAATTTTTTTTACATTTATATGTAAATTAGTTAATAAGTGGAAATGGGATCGGGAATCGGCTTCCCGATTTTCAACGGTTTAACGAATGGAAGTTGTTCAAAGTAGCTGCAATCCTGTTTATGCCACTTGAACACATATGTAACATACACATACACACCCTACCATACACATGAACATATATACATATACGCACACACATACATACATACAAATATACTTAACATTTACATTAAATTTTACATATAGTAAAAAGTATAAATATCGAAGATATTTTCTACCTTAAAAAAGAAAACATCAACTCACTTACATCATGGAAGCACAAATGGATGGGATAGCCTTGTTGTGCGCGTTGAGGGGATGGAGGGGTTATTGGTAATGGGAAAAAGTGTAACTATGCATCTACATATTTATTTTGAAAGTTTTCCTACAAATACCCACCATTCACTTCAAAATTTTACATGCTATTCGAATTCATTTTCTTCCTCCTTCTCAAGCTTTTCAATGGCTTCCTACCTTAAGGAAATTATGAAGAAAGATATTGCAAAAAGAAATTAATTTTATATAATTATATATACATAAGCAATCCACTTCAAAACCAGGGCAAATCACTTTTATTCCTCACTCAAACTCCACGGCCACCACCTTCTACAACTAACGCCAAGCACTCCACCTCCTTTCAGGCATAGGCCATACCCTTTCTAAGTTCTAAGGCTCGTTTCTGTAGGCTTCGATTCGATCGTAGTCAAGCTATAGTGAATTTTTATGAAGTTAGTAACAAATGAAGGTGACAAACTCTTTCTCTATTATATATATATATATATATATATATATATATATATATATATATATATATATATGTTAGCATCAAAATTGGCCACAACGTCCATTATGTAAAAGTACCACTGTCCAATTCAATCATAGAAATATAAAGAGAAATAAATGAGGAAAAAATTAAAACAATCAGAAAGAAAGTAATAAGAGAAAAGATTTATGGTGGTTCGGCTAACTCTGGCCTATGTCCACTCCCAAATAATCCTTTTTATTATACTGAAGTTTTTTATAGCTACGATTCGAAATCCAAGAATAAAATTGGTAGAGTGTAGCATAGGTTGAAGATAAAGAGAAGTAGAAAAAAGATCCTTTTCGGACAACATGCCTGCTATATTTATAAGGGAAGATGTGCACGGATCGGGCTGAAATTTTGATAGAAGGTTTGGGAGACCAAGCCGAGGCCACCCAAAAATTTCCAAGCCCAGTGGGGCCCATAATAGGGGTCGGTATGGATCCCTATTAGTGTGTCCAAATGGGCTACAATCCCTGTGAGGGGTGCCCCATGATATTTTCTATCTACTCCCTAAATTTCGTGCAATTCCTACTTACGGTTTGTGAGATATCACATTTTCTATTTAGTAGTGTTGCTTGGATTCTGATTTATGACGATCCCTCTAGAGGGATAGGTACCAATCCCTCCAGTCTCTTCCAAATGCTATGCAATCCCTAAGGGATCTTCTCCATGTTTCATTTTGCTTAGCCTCTAAGTTTCATGCCAATTAGCTTAGTAGAACTCGAGTTATTGATCAATCTTTGTTGCAATATGTTGTGAAGGCTTATTATAGCCGATCCCTATGAAGGGATATGTAAAGATCCCTCCGACTTGCTCCAAATGATATGTGACCCCTATGGGGTGTTCCACATGTTGAAATTAGCTTATTCTTGAAGTATTATGTCAATTGGATATGTAGATGTTGAGATATTGATCGATCTTTGCCATAAAGTTGGGTTTTGCCGATCCCTAAGAGGGAAGAGGGCCGATCCCTCTTTCTTCATCCTTTTGATGTGATATCCCTAGGGTAGGCTCCCTAGGGTCCTCATATCTTTCTCATAAAATTTCATGTGCATTAGACTAATGGATTTTGATATATTGATTGTTTTCCATTGAGTTATACTTGCTTGGCTAAAATATGCCTATATCTTTTATACCGTTCCCTTTTTATATGATCCCTTTCTTAGGTAAAGTAATTTGCCCATAACTTGTGCATACAAACTCCAAACGACTTTAGATAGGCCTTCCTTGTCACTTTATATCGGTCTCATCTAGTTTGGGACGAAAATTGAGGACATGTACTGATCCCAAGGGAAGGAATATGCACCGATCCCCTGCCTGGACGAGGCACTAATCCATACTTAAAATTCTAGAAATTTTATCTTTTGGTATTAATTGGTCGTCGCTTCAATCATTTCCTGCACTTGATTTATGAACCTCACAACCATCGCTCTTGACTAATGGCCTAGATAATCGTGAAGTCTGTTGGGTTAAATCCGCCTATCTATGCCTTAGCAAAAGTTGGGTTAACACTTTGCCTCCCAAAACATGCCTTGCGATACGAATATATGTTTTGAATTGCCATAAATCCAAAATACAGAATCCATAACCCATTGATAGCCGTATTTTCCAATCCAGAATCCAATCCAAATCCACGGTCTCTCCAGATCATTTTATCTAAATCTGCATCCACCCAAAGCCAAATCCATTGCTGTTCGAACTGATGTCCCAATCCATGACCTCTCCAGGTTGTTATCCCAATCCAAATGGTCTATCTCACTAGATCCTTGCTGAGCACAATCAATACTCAACAACCTGAGTAGGCCGATACATCACATTCGAGCGAAGTGACCTACCCCTTGCCATGCATATTCCATATCTGACGATCTTCATCTCTCCAGATCCTCGTTGAGCACAACCCATACTCGATGGCTTGAGTAGGTCGATTCATCATGTTCGAGCAAAGCGATCTACCATTTGCCAGGCATAGCCCTAACGACCTCGATCTCTCCGAATCCTTGCCGAGCACAATCCATACTCGACGACTTGAGTAGGTTGATCAATCGCGTTTGAGCAAAGCGACCTACCCCTTTCCAGGCATAGTCCATACCTGATGACCTTGTTGGATTTATTCTTTGGGCTTGACACGCAGAGGACTTAATCCATGATGTACGAGTCCGTTTCATTGTATTCGCTCGACGAAAAGACCTATTCCTACAAATTTTATCCCATCTCTTCGGATAGGACCACACTCGTGACCTATGTTATCTATTACATTGATCCAAATTTAAGCATTTCTAAGTTCACGTGCCAAAATATAAAATAAGAGTTCGTACAACCAATAAACTAAAGTTCAAACAAAAGCTAGAAAAATAAGAGTTCGAAGCAAACAAGAAGTAAATAAAATTTCACAAACCCGATCACAACGGTTTATCATCATCTCAGAGCATGCGTAGGCACCGTCATCGATCCTATACATGTATAAGTTAGTTAGCCATCCAACTACAGAGTTTGTTACTTATTCCATGCCATCCCGATCAATTGTTGACAAGTTGATGTTGATGCCTTGATCTGGTGCCATTTTCATTCGAGGTGGACGGTGGCTACTTCTATTCCACCGCCATTGCCCGAGTCCTTACATATTGTTGTAACTGACCATTCCTCACATGTTCCTCAATGATATCCTTCAAATGCCTGCAATCATTTGTATTGTGTCCATCCAACTCATGAATAGGTAGTGCTTTCCTGATGTTTGTTTACGTTTGGAGGGTTCCCTCTGTTTGCGCCAAAATTGGTCACAAACACCCAAGGTCGTGAAAGCACCCGTTTACGTGTTCAATTCGATAATATTCAGCACAGAACTCAGCAACAATCAGTATAGAATTCAGCTCTAAGTAACAAATCACAGTAATTCACAAGCAACAATCACAAACACAGGATTTATAGTGGTTCGGCGTTCGTGCCTACGTCCACTTTGAAGGGTTTCTCTTTATTGCTTTGCTCGATTCAATCGATTACAATGGATTACAGCTGACAATTGCTTTGAAATCTGAATGCAACAGCGATTCTGATAGTTAAACTTGAATCCGGCAGAGTCTTGGCGTTCAATGGCGGAAAGATCCCCTTTTCTGAAGGCTTCAGGGTGCTATTTATAGGCGTTGGAGGCCCAGATCTTGCTGAAACTTCGTGAGACTCCTTCTGGCACGTGAGTGGGCCCACGCGACCGACCCCACCAAGTTTCGTCTCGATCTGACATCGGTTCGAAGTGATTTCGAACCCATCAATAAATGGTCCAATCGAGCTGAAACTTGGCAGGAACAATCTTTACCTCACATGGAAGATACTGTGAAAATTTGGTTGCATTTGGATCTATGGTTAAGGAGATATGCTCGGTTCGAAATCGACACCTTCGGTTGGCTGAGGCGTTCGAACCCATTATTTCGAACCCTTCGCTTCGAATCCATCAGTGCACGTGAGCTTGCAGTGACGTGGCGCGCAATATTCGAATCGATCCTAACTTATCTCCGAATGGACCGTTTCGACTCCGTGAACTACGGCGAACACGTCCTCCAAACCAATTGACTCGGTGGATTCGAAATAGGAAGCACTCTTGGTTTCGAACGTGACATTCGAATCCAGGAATTCTTATGGGTTCGAAGTTGATCGGTTCGAATTGGGTTATTCGATGGGTTCGAAGTGAGGATGTGAGGCCGAGTGAAGTCGTGGATTCGAAGGTATGCTACTGTGGTGGGTTCGAAGGTAATGGAGTCGAAGGCGATGGAGTCGAGGCTGGGTACTAGCTGATGGGTTCGAACATCATGGGTTCGAAGGCAAGGGCGTGGATGGGTTCGAACTAGGTGGTTTCGAAGGAGAGGGCGTGGATGGTTTCGAACAGCATGGTTTCGAAAAGGATGGGTTCGAAATTCATGGTTTCGAACCGGACAATGACTATTTCTCTTCACACTGAATCCATCATATCTTGAGCATACGAACTCGGATTGACTTGAAACTTGAAATGATGGCTCCTACAACCTTTCTTGTCGTGTCCTATCAATCGTGGCCTGATCCGGACTCGGGCAAAATTCATCGATATCCATAGCTAAGTGATGTATAACCAATCTCTAAGACGGACTGTTTCCCGTTTTCGACCAATCTTTTGATATCACGGCTTTGCCAAAAAGCGGGATAACATTTTGCCCCCCAAAACATGCCTTGCGGTAGGAAGGTGTGTTTTGTAATGCTTCGAGTTGGATGTTCGTATCCGATTATCAACCTGCAAAGAACTCAATAGTTTCATATGTCCTCAAATGACGATCGTTCGGGATCGAGCCATTTGGGATGAAGTGCGGCCGTTCATGGTCAAGCGCTCAACTTCAAATGACGATCGTTCGTGATCGAGCCATTCGAGGGGAAGTGCGACCGTGCGCGGTCGAGCGTACAAATGCATGCTTCGATCGTTCGGGATCGCATGCTGCTTGAAGTGAATCGGGACCGTTCGCGGTCCGTGCCGTTCGTGGCATAAGATGGAATAGGACCGTTCGCGGTCGATGCCGTTCGCGGCGAATGATGAGATGGGACCGTTCGTGGTCGACTGCCGTTCGTGGCAAATGATGATCGTTCGCGACCAAGTGCCGTTCAAGGCGAGTGGTGACCGTTCGAGGTCGGATTTCATAATCAGTGAGCCATGACCGTTCGCGATCGATGGCGTTCGAGGCAGGAAGTGATCGTTCGCGATCGTGTGCCGTTCGAGGCGAATTCGTGACCGTTCGTGGTCAGATGTCGGACCTCAAGTGACGACCGTTCGCGATCAAGCCATTGAGGTAAGGTGAGCTATGACTGTTCGAATTCGGGTGCCGTTCGAGGCGGATTGTGTGTGTGCCCGGGAGGGCTTGGTGTTATCGATGCCAGGGTCACGTTCGGGTGAGTTCCTGGATCGTTTATAGGGGCGGTTCATCGCCGTCTCAGAGCATACCTAGGGACCGTTCGCGACCCTGTACATGTGCAAGCAGCCTAGCCATTTCAAAGTTATCAGAATCAAATATCTATTAAACGAATGAGTTCCAAAAACAATTGTCCAAACAAACAAAGTTCAAATGTTCAAATCAAAAGGAAATGAAAGTAAAGCATGGATGTCAAAGTGTAAGTTCCCACTACGAAACGGTTGATGATCACTCAGAGCATGTCTGGAGATCGTTCGCGATCTCGCACATGTGTAAATGATTTAAATGCGGTAGTGGAAGCTTACAACTTGTTCATCGTTATTTCATTCAGTTGATAACCAAACGGTGCCTTGATTCAGGATCGCCTCTAGCTGACGTGGATGGTGGTCGCTCTGGTTCCGCCACAGGAGCTCGCCTCCTTACATACTGAGGGAGCATACCGTTCCTGATATGCCCTTCCACCTCATCCTTCAGGTGCCTACAATCATTAGTAGTATGACCATTTAATTCATGGAATACACAGAACTTATCTGATTTCCTTTCGTCTGAGGTAGGATCCCTTCGCATCGGCCTACGGTACGGAATCTGTTCTTTGGTATCCTGATAAATTCGTTCCAGGCTCTCGTTCAACTCAGTGTAGGTGGTGAATCGCGGCTCCCTCCGTTGCCGCTTTGATCTGTCTCTGTCATTCTCAATCTTTCTTTTACCTTTATCTTTGTCCGAGTCCCTTCTAGGGGCGTCTTTGAGTGCAAAAATTTCTATCCCATCTCCTTCTTCTCTCTCGGCATTCGCATCTTCTAATCGTAAAAACTTTTCCGCTTCATGATAGAATTCCTCTAGATCAATGGGTGGATCTTTAGTCAATGAATTCTTGAACTCTGTGCCGTCAGCTATTCCGGACACAGCTGCCATTACCACCATGGATGGATCCGCTCTATCCACTGAAGCTGCTGCTGCATTAAATCGTGTTAGATAACTTCTCAAGGTCTCTCCGGCCTTCTGCTTTAGGGTTGCCAGAGTCATCACGTTCTTGGGTCTTGTAATATGAACCCTGAATTGCCTCATAAATCTCTCTACTAAACCCTTCCAAGTTCCGATGGATCCGTTCTCCAACTGTCTAAACCATAGTGCAGCGATATCTGTCAAGTATAATGGAAAACACCGGGCCATAACCTCCTCCGATGCCCCCAGTACTTCCATATGCCTCATATATTTTGTCAGGTGAACCGTGGGGTCCGTTCTCCCGTCATACATATCCAACGATGGTAGTTTGAAATCAGGTGGGTTCCTAGCTTGCCTGATGGATGAAGTAAAAGGGCTTCTATTAACATCTTCCAAATCTTTGTTCACCATACCGCCTCTCAAAGCTCTCCTAACTATCTCTGCTAATCGGTCATTGTCTCCGAGATGTAACCCTTGTTCACTACTTCCAACCTGCCCCCCGAGTTCACGAGGTAACTCCGGGATCTGCCCCCTTGACTGAGCGTTTGCATCTCTACTACTACCGGGTTGCGCAGATGCTCCCCTTTCTCCTTCCGAAACTGGATCAACGTTCTCCAAGGGTGTGCCCCCTAATCCAGGTGCTACTCCGGATGGCCCTGCTCCGTTCTGGACTCCATTGGCTTCCCTATTCTGTGCCCCGAGCTGTCCTATCTGACGGAGTAAACTCTGGATCATTTCCTCTTGCCTCTTCATCATAGTTTCCATCTCGTCCCTAGTAATGTATATTGATGGTTGATTTGCTCCTGACGAAGCCTCTTGGCTTCCCTGTGGTTCACTTCTCTCAGTCCTTGGTCTCCTACTCGATTGTCTTGCCATAATTCCTAAATCTGAACTTCTGAACTTTCAAATCCAACTTCTTCCTGAGTTCAATTCTCAGTGAAAGCACCAAAATGTTTGCGCCAAAATTGGTCACAAACACCCAAGGTCGTGAAAGCACCCGTTTACGTGTTCAATTCGATAATATTCAGCACAGAACTCAGCAACAATCAGTATAGAATTCAGCTCTAAGTAACAAATCACAGTAATTCACAAGCAACAATCACAAACACAGGATTTATAGTGGTTCGGCGTTCGTGCCTACGTCCACTTTGAAGGGTTTCTCTTTATTGCTTTGCTCGATTCAATCGATTACAATGGATTACAGCTGACAATTGCTTTGAAATCTGAATGCAACAGCGATTCTGATAGTTAAACTTGAATCCGGCAGAGTCTTGGCGTTCAATGGCGGAAAGATCCCCTTTTCTGAAGGCTTCAGGGTGCTATTTATAGGCGTTGGAGGCCCAGATCTTGCTGAAACTTCGTGAGACTCCTTCTGGCACGTGAGTGGGCCCACGCGACCGACCCCACCAAGTTTCGTCTCGATCTGACATCGGTTCGAAGTGATTTCGAACCCATCAATAAATGGTCCAATCGAGCTGAAACTTGGCAGGAACAATCTTTACCTCACATGGAAGATACTGTGAAAATTTGGTTGCATTTGGATCTATGGTTAAGGAGATATGCTCGGTTCGAAATCGACACCTTCGGTTGGCTGAGGCGTTCGAACCCATTATTTCGAACCCTTCGCTTCGAATCCATCAGTGCACGTGAGCTTGCAGTGACGTGGCGCGCAATATTCGAATCGATCCTAACTTATCTCCGAATGGACCGTTTCGACTCCGTGAACTACGGCGAACACGTCCTCCAAACCAATTGACTCGGTGGATTCGAAATAGGAAGCACTCTTGGTTTCGAACGTGACATTCGAATCCAGGAATTCTTATGGGTTCGAAGTTGATCGGTTCGAATTGGGTTATTCGATGGGTTCGAAGTGAGGATGTGAGGCCGAGTGAAGTCGTGGATTCGAAGGTATGCTACTGTGGTGGGTTCGAAGGTAATGGAGTCGAAGGCGATGGAGTCGAGGCTGGGTACTAGCTGATGGGTTCGAACATCATGGGTTCGAAGGCAAGGGCGTGGATGGGTTCGAACTAGGTGGTTTCGAAGGAGAGGGCGTGGATGGTTTCGAACAGCATGGTTTCGAAAAGGATGGGTTCGAAATTCATGGTTTCGAACCGGACAATGACTATTTCTCTTCACACTGAATCCATCATATCTTGAGCATACGAACTCGGATTGACTTGAAACTTGAAATGATGGCTCCTACAACCTTTCTTGTCGTGTCCTATCAATCGTGGCCTGATCCGGACTCGGGCAAAATTCATCGATATCCATAGCTAAGTGATGTATAACCAATCTCTAAGACGGACTGTTTCCCGTTTTCGACCAATCTTTTGATATCACGGCTTTGCCAAAAAGCGGGATAACACCCTCATTGCCGACCTTCGATACGGAAGGCGTCCTTGAGTATCCAAACATATCTATTCTAGGGTTTCATTCAATTTCGAGTAAGAAGAGAATTTGGGTTCCTCCCTCTATTGCTTCGATCCATCGACGCTATTATCAATGCTCGGTTTACCCTTATCCTTTCCTAAGCTTTCACCAAGCAGTTCTTTACCTGTGTTGACTTCCGTTTCCACTTTATCAGCTTTCGCATCTTCTTGTCGTAGAAACCTTTCTGCTTCATGGTAGAATTCCTTAAGATCTATCGGTGGATCTCGTATTCATGATATCTTAAAATTTGAATTATTTGCAACTCCTGACAACGTTGCCATCAAGACCATCGACGGATCTGGTCAATCCTCCGTAACAACTACCGCACTGAACCCGGTTAAGAAATTATTGAGTAATTCTCATACCCAATGCTTAATTGATGTCAATGCCATCACTTTCTTGGGTCTCATAATATGAACCCGAAACTGCTTTATAATTCTTTCGACCAATTCCGTCCATGTGCTAATAGGACCAATCTCTAATTGTCTGAACCATAACAGTGACGACCCGAAAATTTTGAACATTTAAAATTGAAACATTTAATCGATTTAAATATCTGAAAGTTGGTTTGACTTGAATTTCAAAAATATCTAGTTATTTGGCAATTAAAATTATTGAATTTAATTTATTGAAATTGGATAGAAATTTTGAATCCTCGGTTTTATGCTTGTTAAAAATATTTTCAAGGCTTAGATAATTCATATTGATAATACTGAAGATAATGGAAGCTTCAGAATTGAATTTTAAAATGATTTGTTTAGTTTTGAAATTATATCGTTTAAATCGATATTTAAAAATAGCCTTGCGAGGCACAGTCTCGAATTTTAACGAAAACAGTTCCATTGGATCCATAATATTGTATTATTATCGAATTTCAATTTTCGTAATGTTTGGAGTGATCGTGTAGCCCTACGATAAGCAAACGCGCTGAAAATTTATATCGAAATTTAATTTAATAACTGGTTTAAAAAGCTATCTTCTCTGTATGATCAAATTTGGACTTGGAACCTTTTCTATTGCATTCGGAATAGGCATATAACATTATAAACGCCTGGCAGCACATTTCGATTGGAGATCAAAAATTTAAGTTGCAAAAATCGAGACGATTTAAATTTAAATTTGAATTTAAAAATAATATATATGTTTAATATGATAATATTTCACCAGGCAAATTCAACACATTGCTTATCTCTTCAACCACATGTTCACTAGGATACCACACGTCCCCTTTCTCTTTGGAAAAAAAACCGAAAGCAGATATATAAATGAATAATCGACTTCCTCTTAAAATTCAAATCAAAAGCACAGACTAAAAAAAAGGTGTGGTGAGTGAATGAAATCCCACTTTTCAAATTAAACCGGAATCACCTCTAATCGGAATCAAAAAACCCGAATCAAAATGCGTATACTCAAAATTGAATCAGTAAATCATTTGAATCTTTATTGAATGAAATTCATTGGCAATGTCTGCTCGTCAAAGCGAATCGAAGTCACGATTCCCAGTGGCTCACGTACACGCGTGTTGTAGTCAGGCAAGGTGGATTGGGTCCCGACGCATGGCGATGTAAGACGGGGAAGCAGCCGAGTACGGTGAGGCTGGTGAAGAGGTTGGTTCGTTTCTTTAAGTTTAGGAGATCGATGTGATGGGGAGTCATTAATGGTGCGGCTATTATGGTCGGGGGTTAGTTTGGATGAGGCAAAGGGGAGCCTGGCATTTCGGTGGCATCGTCGTCGAGTAGCTTGCGCGCACAAGGGGGAGGCGCTGGTGATGGTAGTGAGGGCCAGAGCAGTAAGGTGATTATGCCTATCGTTTTTCAATTTAAAGATTTACACTTTTATTTAAATTGTATAAGTTAAACAAAAAGAAAATATTGAGAGTGAGGTATTGTGAGCATTTGATTGTATTTTTCAGTTCATCATAAAATTTAAATAATATATATTAGTAGTTGATTTGGTTAATAAATTGATTTAAAGCACTAGAAGAATTTTTTTAAAATTAAAAGTATTAGTTTAAAATAAAATCACAGGTGAATTAAAATTATCTAATGAAAATTGATTACTCAATTTATTTCGAATATTAATAAAATCATATAATTGTTATGCAAGGTCAAAACCGTGAAATCAAGTCAAAATTGGATTGGATTGCAAACAAAAGCAAAGGTGAGATCTTCTCACTCAAATTAATATTTGAATTTTAGTTATTGATTAACTGTTGGATGTGGTAGTATATATATACACTTATATAGCGGATGAGACTCTATGCGATGCATAATAGCGGATGATATTATATAAATCCAATATACCGCGATATTCCACCTCGAAGTGGAATTGGTATTTAATTGTTGTGCTAACATCTATGGATGTAGGGAAACAAGTTAGAGGGATCCAATTGGATTCCTCAAATATTTGAATTTATTTCATATGTTGCGTGTTGATTTAAGTATAATCTGTGTATGATTATATTTGTGATTGAAAATTGTTGTAGGCTATGGTTTGGCCGATTTCATTTTTTGGTATCGTAAGATACCAGAAATATTAAATTTATTTTAGGAATTGAATAAATTTAAAAGAAGGAATCTAAAAGTATAAAAGTTGATTTTTGAAATCTTATCGAATTAATTCCAAAATATGGAAAAGGATTTTTATAAAGGAATTTTAAGTAATATTGTTTAATAGTTGAAGAATTTATTTAAAATTCAGATTTTAAATATATGAAAAAAACAAAGGGATTTATTTTAAAAGGTAATAATTTGGAAATAAATTTGAAAATTGACTTGATGTTTAAAAATAAATCTTTGAGAAATTGATTAGGTATTTGAAAATAAATCTTTGGGAAATCGATTTGAAATCGATTTGGTATTTAAAAATAAATCTTTGGGAAATCGATTTGGAAATTAATTTGGTGTTTGGAAATAAATTTTGAAAAATCAATTTGGAATTTGATTTGGTGTTTGAAATAAATTTGGAAATCAATTTTGAATTTGATTTGGTGTTTGAAAATGAATATTTGGAAATCGATTTTTAAAATCGTATATCAGTGGATATTTTGGAAAATTTTAATTTACAATGGGAATTTATAAAGGAAAGGGAAATTTATTTTAAAAATAAATATTGGTTTATTTTTAAAGTGTGGAAAAAAATTTGTGGATTTGGAATGTGAATTGAAATAAATCAAGAAGGATTTGTTAATTGATTTAAAGGGACCATTTTGAAATGGAAAGAGAATTCTTCCATTGAAAGCCGAGTATATTTTCAAAGTAGCTTTTGAGGTATAAATTAAAAGTTTAAGAAAGTGATTTGAAAGAATATTGTTGGAGAAATTATTTTTAGGATTTTTTTTTTAAATCTTAAAGTAAAGATTTATTTAGTTAATTATAGAAATGATTATTTTAAAGATTTAATTGACATTTGAGTTAGAAATTGGTTATTTAAATATTTATACTCTATCTACTAATTTTATTTTAAAATTAGTTTTGGACTTAAATTTTATATGTGATATTAGTATAATATTTTCATAACTAAAATTTAAGTAAGTGTTTAAAATAGTTTTATTTTAAACGTTTCTAAGTATATTTTGGATAAGTGATTTTATATTATTTTAAAGTATTCCAACTAGGCATATTTTCAGTGGAAATAAATATTTGGAAATTTATTCCACGTGTGGAGAGTGATTTGAAATTTGTTTTCAAAGTGATGAAGTGTGAAAATATATCTAGCGAAGATATTTTGAAAATAAATTAGGAAAAATTATTTAAAAATCTGGTGATTATTGTGAATGTTGATTGATAGTTAAATAACCGACTATCAATATGTGCCTTTAAATGGCATTTGAATTTTGATGGGACCGGGGGTCGGATTCCAAATGGATATTCAAAAACCACATCGAATCTTTGTGATGGATCTTATGTTTAAAAGATCAAAGTGGAAACTTGTTGTGATTTATTTGAAATCTGAATGTTAAGCGCTCATTATTCGGGTTAGCTAGGAGAGGACTTTGTGTCATAAAACTCATTCCAAATAATGATACGACGAAATGGTTTTGCATTTGAAGATGGTGTTGAAGACCGGGTATTTTCGAAAACGAAAGGATTACCTGTCGAACGTCTCTGCACGAGTTGCTCCAGTATAGAGATTTTATCACTCTTTGTGATGGGGATTCCGGACGTGATTAGTGAATATCCGGATTGCAAGGGATTCTTTAAAGTGCCTTTGGTTCTGTTCGATCCCGGAATGGACTTGTATGGATGTGTGCCTGACGTTACACTTTGAGATGTAAAACTGGTTTCTATCAAATACATTTCTGTTGGTGGCGGAGTGCTTATTCTCTTAGCTTAAGACCCTTCTTTGAGATGTATGAGCTCAGAGGTTATGTAGTTGATGGTTACTAGTGGTACATTCCTAATTTGGTAATGTGCCATATAAAGTGCTATTGATCATTTGTTGATCGAAGCATAGCTTTTGTGAAAAGAGTAGCTTTATGGCCGAGACTTCGTCGAACCACACAACCCGAAAATGGTCGAAACAGGAAGGATGCACCAAGACAATTTAGGGGTATCGCCCTCAGGGTATGTCCATTTCCTTCTGGAAAAGGGTGGTATCATAGTATGGAGCCCAGATATTTAACTTATGTGGTTACGTAAATTTATTGCTTTGTGGTTGTTGCTTGGTGGTTGAGGATCCTCGAATAATGTCGGTAACGACCAGGGATGACATACTTGTGGTAGTTACCTAGTTACAGAGTTAACTCCGCCTTGTGTTGGCAGAGATCCAGTTAGGTTCTCAGGGCGTCCTTCCTGAAGCGTACCCATGTGGCGTAGGAAGTTCCTTAGCCTGACCATTTGTTGGAAATCCAAAGATCAGTACGCGTCCTGTACGGTTTTAGTTGTATAACCTGCCAAAGAATGTGGCCGTAACCTGCTGTTGAACATGGTAGCTATAGTAGGCATACAATAATGGTTGTATACTGGCTAAGATTAATATTTGCTTTCGAAATGTTTTCCACACTATGCACTAATGATAATATTAAAAAGGATTTTTACGTATCAAGCATGTTTGACTAACATAAGGAGAAATCTCTTTCAATTCTGCGTTTGCATCGTGTATGTAGCGGGAGGTCTTATGGTAGTTTCATTTTTTCCAAAAGCATAGCGGGTTTCTTTTTTCCTTTCTTTGTGAAAATAACTGTTTTTAAGATCTCACTCCAATCCCATTACTGACCTGGAGTTTATTGTTCCTTTTCTAAACTCTGGGTGCCCACAATTTTCCACACGGGCAGCCTAGAGTCATGTTATCAGTTGTTCTGGAATGGAGTCGGGAAAGTATGCTGTGGAGATCTGGAGTCAAGCTAGATGGCGAGACGTATCATTTGTATATGTTATATTCTTTTCCGCTGTTTGTTGTTGTAACACTCTACTAATATGATGTATAAACTGATATAGTGCTTTTGTTTTGAAGATTATTCATTTATCTATTATATATTTTCCGCTGCGAAATGTGAGATTCTATTATTGTTTCTGTTTCTTCTTCTATCTTCTTCTTCTTAAACCATAACGGTTCGGTCTTCCGGCATTCAACTGTTCGACATTTAATACAGTGGACGTATTGATGTCAACTTTCGAGCGTCGAAAAATTGGGTCGTTACAATAGTGCAATTACACCCGTAAGTATAGGGAGAAGCATCATGCCAGGACTTCTTTCGAAGCCCTTGGCACTTCCATATGCCGTATATACCTCATCGTATGCATAGTTGGATCTGACTTTTCGTCAAAAGCTTCTAGCGTTGGTAGTTTGAATTCTAGTGGATTCTTAGCATTCTCGACATTAGGAGATAATGGACTTCTACTTACATCCTTCAGATCCCTATCCACTAATTTTCCATGCATAGCTCACCTAATCATCTCTACAAACCTGTCATTGTCTTTCAGTGGTAGTCTTCTATCATCATGTCCAAGCTGCCCCTCGAATCTTTGAGGGAATTCTAGAACGTATTCCTCTGGACGAGAATCCAAATTCTGATTTGCACTAAGCTCCATAGGATTGACCGCAAATTCTCTAGCATCACATTCGACCAGACCCGGGGTCATGCCTTCATGTCTTTGGGGATCGCTGTCGATTCCTCTCGAGGGATCGGTGCCGATCCCTCTAAGATAGCCGGGGACTGCCCTTGGCTGGTCTATTCCATCCTTTGCCCAGTAGCTCCATCTGCAAGCCCCCGGTTCTGATTTCCAGCGAATCTTGCCGCCTCAACTCCTTGATGCATAGCTCCAGTAGTCCGCATCGTTCTAACTCCTTGGGTTTGCATTCCAGCAGCTCCAATCGCTCCAGCTTGTCTGATCAGCCGGAGTAGATTCTACATCATCAACTCCTATTTTTTCAGCATCCGTTCCTGCATTGCGTCCATCATTGTTCCCATTTCATCTCGGGTGATGTAGATAGATGTTTGATTAGCTCCATATTCAGAGGAAGCCTTATGACTCCCTTCATGTTGGCTCCTATCCGATACTTGTCTCCTTGTTGATTATCTCACTATTGCTCCAAATCCAAGCTCTCTAATTGATTTCAAATCTGAACTCCAAATCTACGAGGGCTAGCTGTCTTAGCAAAAGCACCAAAATGTTGGCATCAAAATTGACCACCGGTACCCATTATGTAAAAGTATCAATATCAAATCCAATCATAGAAATATGAAGAGAAATAAATGAAGAAAAAAATTAAAACAATCAAAAAGCAAGTAAAAAGAGTAAAGATTTATAGTGGTTCGTCTAATTTCGGCCTACGTCCATTCCTAAATAATCCTTTTTATTGTACTAAAGTTTGTTTACAATTACAATTCGAAATTCAAGAATAAAATTGGCAGAGTGTATCCTAGGTTGAAGATAAAGAGAAGCAAAAGAAGATCCTTTTTCTAAAGCCATGCCTACCATATTTATAATGGAAGATGTGCACAGATCGTGCTGAAATTTTGATAAAATGTCCGGTGACCAAGACATGGCCACCTAAAAATTTCGAGGCCCATTGGGGCCCACAATATAGATAGGTACCAAACCCTATTAGTGTGTCTAAATGGGCTGCAATCCCTATGAGGTGTGCTCCATGATGTTAGCTACTTGCTCCCTAAATTTTGTGCAATACTTATATACAATTTGTGAGATATCACATTTTCTATGAAGTAGAGTTCCTTTGATATCTGATTTATGCCGATCCCTCCAATCTCCTCCAAATTCCATGCGATCTCTAGGGAAGTTTCTCCATATTGTATCATGCTTAGGCTCTAAGTTTTATGCTAATTGGATTAGTAGAACTTGAGTTATTGATCAATCTTTGTCGCAATATGTTGTGAAGGCTAATTATAGCCGATCCCTATGAAGGGAAGGTACCAATCCCTCCTACTTGCTCCAAATGATATGCGATCCCTAAGGGTGATCCACTTGTTGTAATTAGCTTGTCCTCCAAATTTCATGTCAATTGGATGCGTTGGTGTGTAACGGCCCGCACATCCGTACCTCTTGAGTCAACACTATTCTACATCAATTTACTCAAGTGGAACAGAAATACGAACCATTAGGGTTAAAGAAGAAGAGATAGAAGAAGAAACTAAACAATATCAGAATCTCACAGTCGTAGCGGAAATAAATATAATATTAAATATGGATCTTTACACAAAATGAAATCTATAACTATTTTATACATCATATCATCAGAGTGTTATCATACATCAACAATTACCAATCAGACATATCGTACAATCATAGCATCGGATATAGATAAATATGGATAATACGTCTCGGACTCCAGCTCCTCTCCTGCTCCAAAGCATCATGTCCTGTACATGTAATACTCGGTCTGACCCGAGCATTATAATGAAATAACACCCGAGTCAGTCTGGGATACCAGCTGATAATAATAGTGCATCCAAATTGATTTTTTTTAAAGTTTCAAAAATCCTTTGAAAACAAAAGCATCTCGTAAGACCACGCCGCAAATAAACATGTCGGGTTTTTACCTTACGATAGCTAAAACACTTTTTATAGAAATCCTCTGATATTATAATAGGGTCTATATACAAATACTTATAAAATAGACGAAATTGTTACATGATTAAATTCCAGCTACTAGCCACAGAGTGGGTAATACAAACAAAACCCGTACATGGCTCGTAGGGAGAATGGATTCCATTAATGGCTGGGCTACTGGGATACCGCCCGTCACAGTACCTGACCTAGATCAGAGTACCGAGGAGTACGCCCGCTCCCCTGCAACATAAGGCCGGAACCATTCCTTACTGAATAGTCCCAAACAAGATAACCCCGCAGTTGGCGCGACCAACCGCTCACCAAGCCGAATAAAAAGGGACATCTAGACAGGGGAAAATCTTGTCCTGCTTGGGCATGACCCACCTAACCTTGCTGCACCTCCCCAGTTTTAGCCATTCCCGGTTGATGAGGCTTGAGGCTAAACGTTGCCTTTCAAGAACGTTTCACTTAGAATGCCCATCGCCCACTTGACGATGTTCCGAAAGCATTCGTCCATACAAGTCTGTCCCAGGTTCGAACGGAACCGAAGGCACTATTCCTACTACATCCATTTTGGAAATATCCTCAGGATTAATAGCGACTAGCCCTTGCACTTCACTGCTCCATCTTCGACTCCGACCACGTTTTTCACACGAAACGTACAAACCGGATCGAAGTGGTTTTCGAGAAATAAAACTCGATCCCGGTCTCTTCGAAACAATCAACGCATTTGTCCAATATTGATAGTCGGCGATTTAACTACCAATTTATATTCACAAACATCCATCACACAATAAATAATTTCCCACATTATTTATTTGTCTTAAATATCTCTTACAAGATATATTTCATTTTCAACTCATTTGAATACAATTCCCCAAAATCTCTTCCTTTACAAGGTAAATCCTTTACCCTTTATTCCCATTGGAAATAACCAAGTTCAAAACAATTTAGATTTAAAACAGTTAAAATACTTTATTCTGAAATATATTTTCAAATATGGAAATTTACTACTAATTATTACTCAAAAATATAATTTCAAATATGCAAAGTAAAACCATTTATTAGGATATAAATCTTGATTGTAAATAAGGGTTTAGTCTAAACTATACTTATAAGTAGATTTTTAAAAGGTCAATACTAATTTCAATGACTTAGGTCAAAACTAGTCTTTAAATAATTTCATTTATAAAAATAACTACTAATGTACTCGCAAATAATCACTATTGCTAATTTATTATTTAGTTACTTTACATTAAAAAAATTCAAAGCACTCTTTTAAACAAGTTTGGACTTTAAACTTTCTTTTAATAAAATCTGTTTAAAACTCGAACTTGGTTTTCCAGGGAACTCACCTTCCATTTCCACACCCTGAAGAATCCGTCTTATAAATCCAGCCGATTTATTACCATTCAAATTCATGCTTTAATAACATAAATTTCCTTTTCAGGTTTTAAAAATAACGTCTTTCGAAGCCCAACATAGTTTACTATTCTTGGAAATTTACTTTCAAAGCTCGGGTTTAAGAATTCTTTTAAATGAACCTTTGTGAATTTATTAAAGGAAAGTAATGCTTATGAATTACTTAATTAAAATTTCAATGGTGAAAGCTGCATTTTAAAATATTTGATTTACATTTACAATTGTTAATTTATGTTTAGAAACATCGTTGAAAACATAATTTATTTTTTCGGAAAACTCTATTCATTATCAAAAATAACCCATCGTTATTTTATCACTTTATCCCTTCTTATAAAATTTCTCACCGGAAGCCATACTTCCATATTTATAGATTGATAAATTTCCCACTTCATTTAAAATTTAAATTTTACCAATTTCATTCTTCATCCAAACCAAACCCAAATTTTATTCCTTTAAAATTCTTTATATATCAAATTTCTCTTATTTCTTTAAAAACCCAATTTATTCCATTTAAAATTAAATTCTGGATTTATAGTTTATCCAACAATAGAATAGTACATTTTAATTCCAGATTTATCTGTCACCACACATATAGATGGAATGCATCATCAATCATCAATTAATTACTATATTGCGAGGAATCCAGTTGGATCCCTCCAACCCATTTTTCCCTGCATCCACAAATATTAGCACAACAATATATATCGATTCAATTTGATAATAATTACCATATTCAGCTAAACATCCAAACAACATTTCAATATTAGCTATTTACTTTACTGGTATCCAGATGTGAGTGAGAATAACTCACATTGGGTTTCGGCGAGCGTTCAAAATTTAAATTAAACCGAACGGTGTTCGATTTAATTTAAATTTTTTACTTGCCCAGAATGATTCCAGAACTGCACCATTGCGTAGTATTCATCGCTGCGATCCCGACGTCGCAAATTTCGTCGAAAACTGATCACGTACGAGCGAGATATTAAATTTTAAAGTTTGATTTAAATTTAAAACAATTTCTTTTTTAATAAAATTAAAATACCATCCAATCACTGCTGTTCAATCCACAAACGCATCAGAGCCGCTCCCCTTTTCTCCTACATCGCGCGTCTTCAGGGTTCAACGAACCCACATGCCGCCGCCTAGGGCTTGCAGCCGCCCCCGCCTCGCTCAACGTGAATGCGATCGGAACCCACCGTTGCGAAGCCCATCGCCAACACCACCCACCCCAGGCACGCGTGCGAGCTCGGCTGAGGCTCTGTCTCGAAAGACGCGCCCAAAAACGTCACCTATTTGAGCCGATCCGGGGCTCCACGGCGAATTTCGAGCCACTCCACCGTACGGATGTGAAGCTGGTTTCAAGCTCTTTGATTTTCATGTAGAAAATTTTACAAATCATTGCATGGATAAGGAGGAATTTGAAGAAGAAGGTGGAAATGTATCGGCCATTGGTCCAATAAATGGCGGCCTAGTAGAGATAGAGCTAGGGTTTGAATAAAGATATTTATTTATATAATATAATTTAATATTATTTTATTCTCGTTCCAATCAATTTACCACTTACACAAACGAACTCCAATTCTCACGTACAAATAGGCGTTCCTAGGTTTTTTCCACGTTCCGGACACAATTAAATAGGTTTTGTAAGCTAATTTGATCATACGTGTGAATTACGGAATTTAACGATCAATTTAAAATTAAACCGATTTAAACGGTTTTCGATGCGTTTCGAGCTGCCACGGTCAAACGACAACTCCGATTGCTACGAAAATTGAAATCCGATAATAACTAACTATTACGGATCCAATGGAACTAGTTTCGTCGAATTCCGAGACTGTGCCCCGGAAGGCTATTTTAACTCGTCGATTATTTCAAGTGATTTTCAAAATTATCGAAAACACTTAAAGTTTCACTTTTAAAATTTCATTAACTTAATTATAATTCATATTGAATTTATAATCACATTAGAAGTCATTCTGATTCATTTCGAACCAAAATTTGATTATTTGCATTATTATATTATTAAATCCCATTATTAAATTAATATAAAACTTCAAATTCAACCTATCGACTTATAATTCTATCCAACAGTCCTATATTAAAATTCAAACCCAAATAGACTTAAAATAAATTTTAGACTCTAATTTTATCTCTATTTACACTCATAATTACCAATTATCCCAATTCTAATATTAAACTTTCATTATTCAAATTTCAATTAAATTGCCATATTTGAAATTTAACAAATTTTATTAATTTAACCAAATTCTTTTATTTAAAAATTCAAATTATAATCCATATTCAACATTTAAAATGAATTAAATGTTCAAATTTGGCGACCCAAAATTCCGGGTCGTTACATGGTGTTAAGATATTGATCGATCTTTGCTATAAAGTTGGGTTTAGCCAATCTGTAAGGGGGAAGAGGTCGATCCCTCTATCTTATCCTTTTGATGTTGATCCCTAGGGTATGCTCCCTAGGGTACCCACATCTCGTTCTCAAAATTTCATATGCATTGGACATATGGATTTTGAGAGATTGGTTGTTTTCCCTTGAGTTGTAATAGCTTGGCTGAAATATGCCTATCCCTTTTATACCGATCCCCTTTTATACGATCCCTTTTTTAGGTGAAGTAATTTTCCCATAGCTTGCGCATACAAACTCCAAATGACTTGAGATTTGAAATGTAGCCCTATGTTGCCTTTTCTGTCAATTTATATCAGTCCTATCTAGTTCGGGAAAAAAATTGAGGATATGCAATGATCCCCTAGGGGAAGAAATAGGCATCGATCCCCTGCTTGGGCGAGGCACTAATCTGTATTTAGAATATTTTGAAGATCCTATATTTTGGTATCAGTTGATTGTCGCTTCATATCATTTCCTGCACTTGTTTTTTGGACCTCATAATCATCACTCTTGATTAATGGCCTTGATAATCGTCAAGTCTGTTGGGTTAAATCCACATGTCTACTGCCTTAGCAAAAGGTGGTTAACAACATACATACATACATATATATATATATATGATAATGATGATGTGATATGTTTTCAATGGATGTTAACTATGCTTTGATAATCAAGTTTGGCTATTCTAATATGGTTGTTTAATTGTGTAAACAAGCCATGTTAAATACACGTTGATATTACACAAGGAAATCACTTTTCAAATCAAGTTATAAAAGTGGTATAGAATTATTTAACCCCATCGAAATGATTTAAAATGGTTTATATTTGTTTTATAAACACTAAAATCCAATTTGGTGAAGTTTTGACAAGTTATGAAAGGTTAGTCAAAAATACACGCGTCGCGTAACGGCTGTTCACGATTTCACGCCGTAGAAAGTTAAATCCATTTATACAATGGATTCGAAGTTGAAATTATTTGTAATTATGAACTTTTATAATCATAATTTTCAAAGGAAAAAAAGATCGAGATTTTGTTTAGTATATTTGAAATATTAGCAAACCTAGTTTTCAAAATAGTCGCGCTTTCACAGTTCGAAAACCAAAGCGATAAAATCTTCAAAACGAACATTTTTAATTCTTTAATAATAAGGAATAAATTCTATAAATATTTTAAAATATTTTAAAAGAGATTCGAGTTATAAAAATGTATTTTTAAATGATAGAAAAGTTGTTTTGATCAAATAAGCTTAAAAGCACTTTTCGTAACACTATTCGCAGCACTTTTTGTGGCACTTTAAGAACTTTTGGAATATGGCTTTAAACTTATATATTCTTTCCCAAATCCTTTATGAATATTTCCAAATAAATAATTATGTATTTTAAAGACGTTTAGATGGTTTTATAATTTATTTTAAAAAGTTTAAATAATTGATTTAAAGAAAAGCTGTTATAATTAAGGGTTTTAATCTTAGCTCTAAAAGCAGATGTTTACACCGGATTTTTCTATTCGTGAGATTTAAATAGAAGGTGCTTAAAATAAGAAAATATTAATGAGAAACCAGTGCCCTATGTCACCTAGCCTCTTTCCTGGGCGAGGAATAGATTAGGTCGAGATGTTGAAAACGAGGCAAGTATAAAAAATTTAATTTTTTCCAAATTTAATAAAACTTGGATTGTGTAGAAATAATCTTCTTACATTTGGTATTAAATTCCAAGGAGGGAACCCATACTATCCGTGTGAATTTGAAATTTGATTTCACCGCTACTTTTCGGATAGTAAAGGTTGAATATGGAAATTGATGTTAGGTAGAATTAGTATAGTTTCTATGGATCCGTTTTAATCGAATACTAACTGATTTGGATTTACCATCTTAGATTACATAGTTTCAACCTATTAAAAATTATGATTTGAAAATAAGAAATCTTTTTTCCAGATTTAAATAAATGGTTTGGAATTATTTTAATTCCTATGGATCCTTTTACTTAAAATTAATTGTTTTGGGTTTACAGTGAACGATGTCTTAAATAACATTGTTTTTAACTTGTTTAAAAGATATGTGTTGGAAATAAGAAATCTTTATTAAAGATTTAAATAAATGATTTGAAAATATTTTCCTAAGTAAATAATAAAATGATTTGGAATTATGTCAAGATTTAAAAAAGGTTTCAATTAAACAAAGATTTGATAAAGAAGGTTTAATGATCCTGTATATACCAAAAGAAATGTTTTAAAGATATATATCTCTGGAAGATATTTTTGACAAAGAGAATGTAATTAATCAAATGATAAGCACCTATTTGCTTAAACATCTTTTTATCAATGATTGGTTCGAAGGAAATAGAGTCGGATTTGGGTAATTCTTATCGAAAAACCCCCTCACACCAATTTACGAGTTCGAAAGTCAAGATGTATTGAATAAAATGAAGTTGAAGGCAGGGATCTTCATAACAGAAGGACTGCTCGTTGATAATTTCGGAGTATCTCCCGAGATAAATAAATAGCAATTGTTATATCGTTTTGAATTCTTTGTATGTAAGAACTACTTGCTACTAATCTTAGGAGTAATTCCCGACAGGATGTGGTAGGAGAGTGCTTCGATTTGTCCTATTTTTGGACAACTTGTAAGGGTAGATGTCCGTTATTGCATTTCTAAGATCACTGTGCATTGATCTCTACAAACGTACATCTGTTTGGTAGTGTAGGAGGTAACTCTCTTATACATAACACCCTTCTCTGAGTCTTACGAGCTCGGAGGTTGTAATTTGGTTGAAATCAACAGCGTGTTGTTGGAAATGGCAATGTGGCATTTTAGGTAAAAATGTTCTAAGAAAGGTAAACATTACCTTTAGCCACATACCCGAGGAATTGTGAAAAAGGGGTTGCTTTAATGCTAAATGGAAAGAACCATTAAGTGTGATATCACATTTCTAGATTTAGTTTGCTCCCGCTATGACATGGGATAAAAAATGCGGTGTATGGTATGAAAGCTCTCGGACAGGTCGGGAATAGCCATAGTGATATTATATTCATTTCTATCCACTACCAGATGGTTCTGTGTGTAGGCCGATCTTAATTCGTAGAGGATTCTAAGATTATGATCCTTAGTAGATTCCTCTAGAAATATGTTGTACGGGAGGTAGTCCCTAACCTTTCTATTTATAAAAAATCCATATCTATAATAAGAGCCTTCGGACTTAGAAGTAAACCTATTGTTGCATCAAATTTAACCAATGTAACAATTTTGGCTATTTGAATATGTTTATTTGAAAGGTTTTCAAAAGAATGTCATTAAAAACAATATCACTAGATTTTGCGTAGAATAATTTGGTTATCATAAAGTAAAAATCCATTCTTCACTTATGTGCGACGTAGTCTTATGAGATACCATTTTATTTCTAAATACTCGTATTTTGAGTTTCTCACACTAGTCTCATGACTGACACAGAGTTTATTAACTTTCCCTTTAACTTTGGGTGCCATATTTTTCCGCACAACTTAGTAGTCAGGATTTGTTCAGAGCATTTTGGAAGAGATCGAGCACAGAGTTAGAAGATTCTCCTAAATTTTGTTATCCATTTCCACCACACTCATGTACTATTTTATTTCGCATTTGTAGGGATGGATATTTCTAACTATACATGCTGATGTTAAGTTAAACTCTGATAAATGTATTTTACAATTTTCCGCTGTAAAGATTATATATTGACATAATATGTTATTCCATTCGTATAAGATTCTACTTTGTCTTTATTTTCTTTCTAGCCTTAACGATCTAGCTTTCCGGCACTTGAATTTGCGGCACATGAATACCGAGAATGTATTAGTGTCAAGGGTCGAAAATCTCATTCATCACAACATCACAACGGATATGTTAGCTAATTTTATATATATGTCTATTATCTAAACATATATATATATACATATATATATATATATATGTATGTATTTACACTTGTTATTTAAATAAGTACTTGAAATATAACTATTACTTATACATAATATATAAGTATTGCATAAATTAGAAAATAATAACAAATGTATATTTTTGTATGTGTGTGTCCATATATATATGTATATGTATATGTATATGTATGTATGTATGTATGTATACACGTAATATATAAAGTTGTTTTTTATTAAATATAATATACACGTACATTTTATAGTAAGAAAATAATATATATATATATATATATATATATATCTTTGTGTGTATGTGTATTTTTATTTCAATATCTAAAATATTTATAAATATGCGTACTTAAATGCATGTATGTATGTGTGTGTTTATATAATTATATAAATTATGAAAGCTAAATAAATTTAAATAATTTATAGCATTTAAGATCCAATACACCGAACATAAAATATTTTATTCCAATTTTATAATATTAGATTATTTATATATAGATATTAGTTGAAAAACAATAAAATAGCGTTAAATTATGTCTATGACATATTTTTTCATAATTTTCCAAGTCAAAATTATATTTTTATTATTTAAGTAATTTGCGCCACATAATTAGATGAATTTTATAAAATAATAATATTGATTTTTAAATTCTGGGATTTTGGTCGAGTGATTATATGATGATAAAGAAAATTTTATACAATTTGAAATATATTTTTTGAAGCATATATTATTTTTGTGAATTGGTCAATTTGTATTTGGGTTTAAATAATATGAAAAATGGAAAATAATTATTAAAAAATAATCTGTTGTTACATAAAATTATAATTAGTATAAATTCACATATATGAAATATAAGATCAGTTTTTAACATGATATGATGGCATAGCATTAAGTCATTTAATTAATTTAATATGACATATTAATATAAGTATAGTTAATTAACAAAATAAAAAAAATAAAGTAAAATTATTTGGCTATGTATAAATCCGATCTGTATAAATAAATTGTTTTTTATTATACACACATACGTACGTACAACCTTATAATATGTGACAACATTCATACATATAGGAATCTCACATAACTAACAATACGATTATGATATAGATAAACAAGTAATAGAATATTATACATAAATTATACGTCATATGAAATAATAAAACCATACTAATTTTTTTGCCTTGAAGTACATCTTGCTATGGTAAATATTCCTCCTTAGAACTCTTCTCAATTCAACAGACTGCTAATCTTTGAATTATAGACTATTGACTATCCAATATTTGTTGATTTGAAATTGATTTGAGATGAACTTTGATAGAGCTTTTGTCTAGGTGAGATCGACCAACAAGGAGATGAAAAATGGTGGCAAAAAAGCTTCTAATGCATTAGGGTTATGATTTCTTTTATAGTAGAAGGAATAGAGAAAAGTGGATCATATCTCTTACCCATTCTCCCTAAATCTGAGCCATCCTTCTAAAATCACCTAGCTCATTTTTTAACCTCCCCCTACATCCTTTTGGTCAAAATTTCCAACCCTTTCATGGGCTTTAAATCCATTTTAAGCTCAAGTAAATATTACTAATTAAATCTAATTTAATCGCACATCGATATCATATATCAACCGATATATTTATAAGTATTATAAATATAAAATAATATTTATTCCTTAATTCATATTCAAAATTTAGTAATTCATATTTCATAAATAATAATTAATTTATAGTAGTTATAAAATAATTAGAACGTTTAGCCTAAAGTGAATTCATTATATCAGTTGTGTGACCCTTCGGCTATAAATTTAGTCAATAATTAACATCGAACTATTCGAATGTTAACGTTTACACATCAGTTAGCAGGTGGTGTTATATTTTAGCCAAATTTATCGCTTACTAAGTTTCGATAAAATCCAGTTTTATTTTATTATTAAGTGTTACCCAGTTGTAACATTTATTTACACCAATTTTCTTCATCAAAACTATATCACTTTGGACTTATAGAATTTGATAATGTTCAAAATTCCAATATCATTGATATTCAACTCTATAGTAAAAAAATTCATTGGTTCAATAATAATTATTATTATTTATCGAAATGCTCTGTCCAGAGACTTTGACTTTGAGTTGACCGTGATACTTACCCCATATAACTGAGGAGACGAATCCTCTCTTGAACAATGCTTCACTTTAATACTTCCACTCGACCCAAATATAGTCACTCAATGGAACGTCGGCCATGATATGATTATAATCGAAGTGGAGCTTTCATATTGAAGGTCCATGGTATTCACAAGTCGAGAGAACCATTTAAATCAGTCACATTGATATTTTCTGTTTGACCTTAGTTATATTAACTAACTGAAAACTATTGAGCGAGTCATTTCATAGTTATCTAATAACTATCAGTGAGTAATCCCTAAACATCCCCAGAAGTTATGAGTAATACACTGTCCAACACTTAGAGGGCATTACATACTCTAATCTCAATTGATACATTGATATCTAGTCTTGATGCATTTTAACTGGGAACATTTGGAATTATATATTTGTTTTCGTTGTGATACATTACACATGGTTATAACACTTTGCAACTACTATTACAAAACATATCATTTATTGATTTTCTATTTAATATACTTCTAACTAAACTAATTAATTAATATAACACATTATATCAAGTATATAATAGAAAGAAAAACCTTATATTTTGGACAAGATTAATTATTGAGTTAGATATCTGTAACAAATTACATATTTGCCCCTAGGGCATACCCCTAACTTTATCATCCCTTAGGTTGGACTAGGTTACATAGAATTAGGCATAGTCTAAACTAGTTGATCACATTTTCTTTTTAATTTTATATGTTCATATATTCTTAAAACTTGCGAATAAAAGCCAAGGTTGGAAAAGAGATCCTGTTACAGGCTACACCTATAAGTTGCTTATTTCATATATTTATCCTCTATTGAGGTTATAATGTTTATAGGTTCAATAATGAATATATTAAAAAATGTGGATGTTTTAACTATTCTATTTGGTAATGCATTCAATTGTTGAGCTAATATATATATATTATTGCTTGATTCACAGTAGGTTTCCCTATTTGTTTATTTTTTTTAAGATTTTGAATTATGTACCTAATGTCCTACCATTTTTGACATTTGAGATTGGTGCGTAAGTGAATTATGATGTTATTTTCCATTAATTTTAGATGTTAAGAATGGTGGAGGAGTTTAGATTAGCGATTTCCCAAGCATTGGATACGTTTAACCTATATAGAGTAGACTAGTTTATGTGGTATATCGGGCTAAGGGTACGATGAGAGAGCATATTTATTGATGGTGGTATATATTATGTGTGTAGATACACACATAAGGGATGTAGTGTAACCACCATTTCTCCACCGTAGATGACGTTTACCTATGATGACCTATGTGTAGAAAATTGGCGTGGTAGAAGTAGGTTAGGTTGACCACTTATACGAGGGATTGAGTGCCAGTTGTAACTTAAGCAATACACCCATAAATGTCAAATTGTGCAATTAAAAGCTTAATAAACAAGCTTGTTATTTAATTTTGTACGTAGAATTTTAAATGAAAAGTATTTTTCAAAAAAGCTGCATAAAATGAATGTAAATATATAGTTTTGATTTTAAAGGTATTTTATTAGTAAGAAAATATATGTTTTTGGATTTAATGTAACGTCTTGAAAATTTGAGAATATATATTTTGGTAGAAAATATTTTGATTAAAATTAGTTCAGTATGAAAACATTTTTGAAAAAATAGTATTTGTTGAGGAATATTTAGATGGAAACTCTTATTGGAAAAGAAATAAATGATTTTGTTTAAGGAATACTTTATAAGAAATACTATATGTATGAGAAGTATTTATTTCAAAGATGTTTCGTGGAAAAGCTGATTCCTTAGAAATATCTTTTTTTCATTTGAAAGTATATGTCAAGAAAATATTTTATTAATGAAGATAATTTGAAATACTTGATCTGAAAAATACGTTACTAAGTCAATGCATGTGCGGAATATTTTATTAAAGAAAAATGTTTTGTTCAAGGAATATTTTGTTGAGTTTGAAAAACATTCCACTGAAGTTAATTTGAATATAAGAATTTTTACTTAAAAGATACTTTTATTGGATGTTTTTTATAGAAAACATTTAGTTATGTACATTGGTTGAAAAATAATTGATTTGGAAAAATGTTTTGTTGGAAAAATATTTAGGAAATATTTTAGTGAGAAAGAATGCATTATATAGTGTTTGGTTTTAAAATACCATGGAAAAAATATTTTACTAAAATGAGAGTAATTTGATTTAGAATTATATAGTTGGAAAAGTAATATACTTGAATTTGGAACAAACTATAGTGTTGTTTGTTAAAAGTACTAAAATGAGAGTAATTTGATTTAGAATTATATAGCTGGAAAAGTAATATGTTTGAATTTGGAACAAACTATAGCGTTGTTTACTAAAAATATTTTATAGGAATGATACCTTATTTTGAGAAAATTTATAGGAAAACATTTTGAAAATAATGAGACTAGACTTAGTGGCATGAATTGTGAGATGATTGGATGATATAAGTTTTAGGCATGCCCAACAACCTTTATGATAAGGTAACCTTTATGCTTGTTATGTGTTATTTTTCCTAATGAGTCGTAGGGACATCTAGTTTATTCCCGTATAGAGTTGGGTTATGACGTTATAATTAATGGGGTAGAGATATTTTGACTATGAATTAATTCATCTAGTTTAATTGTATTTTCTTACTTTGGTTGAGTTAACTGCATTGTTTTTATGCTTTTTAAGTGATTTTTTATTCTAGAAAATTTTCATTGCCTTTGTTTTACTATAGTTGTTATATATTGTAAGAGATATTTGGCTGTATTGATTACTTCTATTTTCATTTTCTTGTTATTGGTTAGTTTTTAAACTATACTTTCAATATTTATTTTTTGTTCTATTTGACTATCTTGTTGTGATTTTTTACCTTATGCTAAATTATGTTATTTTTTTATTACGGTGATTGTATAATGGAGTAGTTATGTAATTATTACTTTTATTGGTATGTGCACTGGAAAAATAATGTGTTTACAAGGGATTAATTACAATAACTCCTGTAAATAAGAAAGAGCTCTACATTTTGAATTAATTAATCAAACGCAATTATAAAGGATTACAGTCATAAGTTGTAGATTCAATATCATGTTAAGCCATAGCTTCGATGCATGTTAAGCCATAGCTCTAATAACATGTTAAGGTATAGCTCCGGTAGCATGTTAGTCAATAACTCCAATAACACATTAAGCCATAGCTCTGGTAGCATGTTATGTTATAGCTGTGATAGCATGTATTCAGGAGATTGGGAATATCCTAATATGTTAGATGTTTAAAACTAATCATGAAAAAACAACTTATTTGATATTAAAAAACCAGGCTAAGTTTTATGGGACTAATGTGGGGATAGCACTCGCACTAACTGATTAATCCATTTGGTTATCAAGATGAATGATCCTAACGCGTAATGCTTTACCAATAGAGGCTAATTTTATATCTAGGCATTTGAGGATCGAGAGGGAACACTTGCTATATTTTTGTTTTGTCATGAGGATATCTTGGTACCCTTATGGGTAAAAAAGCCGTTGTTTTACCTGATTTATATTTTAGTCAACTTGATAAGTATTTAGTTGTCCTATGAAAACTAATAGGTCATAGGGACCTAGTGAAAACTACATCGATGTATTTCACACTTAATAAAATGTGTAAGATGTATTAGGTTTAGTTCACGTATGTTACTTGTTGCTATGTTGATGAATAATGATAATACCTTATTTCCTATGAATATATGTGCTTTGTTTTGAGAGACTATACTGATTGTTGGTTTATATATGTAGTATAAACATTTGACCGACATAAATTGTGTTTGTGAACAGCTATGAATGGTTATTTTGCTCTTTGTTTGTAGAGTGTTATTTCTATATGCTAAATGTAGATTGAATGTTTACAAAATTGTAATTGTTACTATTGTATATGTGTGTGAAAACTTATATTCATTGGTGTGAATATGTGTTTGGTTGTGTTTAAATGGTTGCATTTAGTATACTTCCCCTTGTTTTGCATGTTTATAGTATGAAGCATATGATACGATCTTTTATGCATTGGTTCATTCTATGGCCAATTGCGAGGACATAATTTTTTTAAGACGGGAGAATGTAATGATCCACAAACTTAAAATATTTATTACAAATTAATTAAAAAAGGTCATTTAAATAAATTGACGCTAAAAGACAATTTTTGAGAAGAGTTGCCTTTTGAGAAAATTTGATATTTCCATTGCATTTCGATGTTCAAGAAATTAATTTTGATATATAATATGCTAAGTTTTGGACATATGGGATGAAATGTGTACTTTTGGACCAAGAACTACTTTTACTACAACAATAAAACATTTTTATAGTGTTTAAAAAGTTCTATTAAATATATTAATAACATTTTTAGAAAGACAAGCACCATTGTCCAAGTGGTTAATTGATTCGGCTTTGGTGCAATAGGTCACAAGTTCGAAACTTGCTTTTGAACATTTATTGACATGGGAATATGTTGTCCCAATGATGTGTTGTATATAAAGTACTATTTCAAAAAAAAAAAAATTAGAAAGCAATAAAAAGACACGTGATACAAAATCTGATTTATAAAATAGCATTTTTACATTGCCATCTTGTACTATTTGCAGCGTATACTTTTCTGCTATAAAATTCACTAACGGTGTTCAACCAACGGAAGCATTGTATCATTAATAGCATTTTATAGTGCTATATCAACTGTTTTGACAGCATTATTGTTGGGCTCAATGTATTTAAAACATCCTTTGGTAATTGTTATTTTGTACATTTTGTAGCTTTTTTTAAATTTATAGCGTTTTATTTGTGTTATCGAATGTGTATTTGCCTTCTACCGTTCTATAGCATTATGAAACACTATTATTATGCAATACTATATTTAATATTGTAGTTTATAGTTGCCGTGATTTATATTTTACAACTTTTTTACTTTCTATATCGGCATGAAAAGTTATGTAAAACACTTCCTACACTTTTGATCATGTTTTTAAACGCTCTCGATAGCTGTTATACCATCATACTATTTTTCCAGCATAGTCATTTTTGTTGGCCTTTATTTCAATGTATTTAGTATAAAATTTCAAATGTCACAAATTGCACATTTAATAACCAATACAATATAATACCGAATCAAATAAGATATACCAAAATGTATACATTCTTTGAAACATGACATGCATCCATCGTATTTCATGAAGGAAGTTGTTAATATTACATATAGGAGCAAACAAAAGCAATAATACACACAACATGCGAACCAAAACGAAATAGAAGTGTTCGTGCCAACATGATACATACTACACCAAATATTAATGTAGATCCCCTTGATGCGGCATGTTGCTACGTGTTTGCACCAAATATTTCTAGTCACCTAAGTGAAAAGTTAAACAATTGGAAATCATAATAATTAGTAATTTTGAATCGATTGGATCATGGACACCAAAATTTCATTTTTCTCCTTGTTCATTTGTATGACTTGGTGTTGTATGCAGATTTAGACAAAATGATAGTGTTTAATCATTGACTCGGTGTTTCTTGAAATCTATGCAAGTGGAAAAATGATAGGTTAATGTGATGTTATCTAAAGTTTGACTATAAAATATATTAAGCAAATGAGATTTGCATTTTTGTTGGAATTCAAATTTTTGACCTTTTATCTTTGGATTGCATTTATCTAGTATATAAGTTTACAACATGTAATCAATGAATACCCATAAATGATTAGAACTTGCAACCCACTACTTTAAGGTTGAAACACATTAAAGTATAAATTTACATCAGACATAGGGTATTATGCACCGAAGGTGTAGAGTTCTTAGCCGTGCGGAGTTCTTAATTTAACAAGTTATGATTGCAACTTTTAAAATTTGAATCTCTCAAACAATATTGACTATTAAAATTAATTATAATTTTAAAAAAAGTAAACACCCAACTATTTTAATAATTGGTAGACAACAGTCTACTGACCTCAATCAAGAACTATATAAGGACTAATTTCTATTGGATAAAGAATTATAACATGAGAATGCTAGTTGATTATTTCCGTTAAGTTGTTGAATTGAAAACAAATAATCAAATGCAATTATTAGTTCTATTTAAAGTACATATTTGTTTTAACCAAAATAAGCTACGGAAATATGGGAGCTGTTGCTTGATGATTTAACCACTATCTTATTGACTAAACAATCTCTTACATTTAAATTGCTAATTTGTGGACATATTACTTCGGTTTAAAATTATCATATTCGAGTCGGCATATTCCACAGTATAAAATACACATAAAAGCACTCAGTTGTCTATAGCTTCAAGGTAGCATCTTATCGGTTAAATAAATAAACAACTATAGAATAATATTAAGAAGTATCATATACTAAAAAAATTTACCAATGTTTCCAATCGTATATGCAAAACTTTAAAGTGCATGACAATCTAGAGTATGATCATGAATTGAATGCAGGGCTCTCTTGATGTATTATTTTGATACTTTACTATATAACCAACCTAAAACCCTCAAAAGTCAGTGTTCAACTACTCCATGGATCACACTTTTAGTACATTAATGAGAGCTCCCTAGTTCCATCTTTCATGGATGATTGTAAAATCGTCGCCACACTTTTTCAACAGTACAAAAAATTGCCATGTAATTTTGTTCCTTCAATATTAAAAGTGCCACTAGTTCATTTTTCTCACCTAAATTGTAAGATATATAGTTCAAACTCCAAACAGTCTGCACTTACTTAAAATGCTTTTGTTTTGCATTAATAAATGTAATTTTTAATTTATAAATTTTTAACATATAAAGTATATGTTGATTCCAAAAGGCATCAAAACCCAAATGTCAGATGTAATATAGAGATCTACTAGAGAATAATAGAAAATGAAAGAAAAGTAAAGAACACACACGAATTTTTATAGTGGTTCAGCAATCTCCAGCCTACATCCACTTTTAATCATTATTACCAATCGTTTTCTCTTCGAATTACAACTAGTATTATCAGATCTAACAACAATCTAGTAGATCTTAGATTTACAATGGAGTACCTAGAGCATATTTGGGGAAGGGGATAAGAGTGAATAAGATTCAGAGTGTCAATCCTCTCTTCAGTTTCTATAAGGCTAGTATTTATAGAGAAACTCAGTAGACTTAGGAGCCAAGTTCAAGTGCAAGTCCAAATGTACAGGAGAGAACACGCTGGTCCAATCTCTAACAGAACCTCTCGATACTGAGAGGTTTGCTTTAGTGGAAACTTCTTATTTTCGCTTTCTTACTTCTGTTGTCTTTGATTCAATATGTTTCTAACTATTTTTCACGAAAATAAGCTCTTTTTGATGATTTTCTTATCACTTGTATTTTTTTCCTTTCTATGCCTTCTTCTCATAAATCTTTAGTATTGCTTGTCGATTCTCGAAGAAAAGCACATGATCATAATCACTTGAGATTGCACTTAAGGAGTATGGAGCTTGGGGGATCAAAAGAGCAACCAAAATCTCTCGGTACCTAGAGATTCCTCTCTGTATTAAGAGGTCCTTTTTATATCTTTTTAACTTTTTTGAGTCCAATCTTTTGAAAAAAGCACTTTATCATCGTTTCTTGAAGAATTATTTAGAGTATATGGAGAATAGGAGATCTCAAGTGGAAGAAAAACCCCTCGGTACCGAGAGGTTCCTCTCGGTAACTAGTGATCCATTTAACTTTTTCTTAAACCTTTTGAGTAGTATTCTTTTGTTCTTTGAAGCATATTTACAAGTTCATGAATTGTTTCGTCCTCATTTTTATCTTCTAAGCCCAGCTGAAATCGTCTTAGCTAAAAAGCGAGCTAAGATATGCCCTCCAAAGTATGCCTTATGAATGCAAGGTGTGCTTTTCTCAAGAACAAGTTTTAACAGCAGTCAGTCTTTGATAGTGGAGCTCTTCGACATCCATTAATCTCGATCTTAGTGAATCGCTAGGTTAATTCAAATTCTCTTGCAAACCAAAGGTTATTTTAAACTTATATAGCTAAGGACTCTAGCTTTTATGTAGGTGTCAGCCGCGAATCATGAGCAGCTTGTCTCTATCCAAAGGTATCATATTGCATGTCAAAGTCATCCTATGTTCATCGGGTCTTATCCATTTTTCTTTGATCGTAACAAGCCAATATCCTTTTTGGGGTTCGATCTCTGCGAATTATTTGGCATCTAATCTAAGGTTTGACCTCATTGAATCATTTAACATCAATCTAGGGTTCAATCTCTTCGAATCATTCAACATCTAACCAAGGGTGCAATCACTCTAGATCCTTGCTGACCCAATCGTTCACACTTCTGCGAGAGGTCTTAATGACAAAGCAAGCCCATCCCTCACTCTCTAGTGAGAGGTTTACTTTTAATCTCTCCAGATCCTTGTTGAGCCTAATCCACTTGATCTTCGACGAGGGGACTCAACAATAAGCAAGTCCATCCGCTTAATCTTCGGCAAAAGGGACTTACTTCTTGTGGTCACTGCCCTATCTCTTTGAACGGGACTACCACAATCATGTCAATCATCACGTTTAAATGGATTTTTCAAAAATGAAATATTCAAATCAAAGCAAACAAAAAAAAATCCTAGTTCTTTATCTCAAAAATCCGACTTAGAACATGCCTAGAGACGAATCGAAGTCTCGTACATGTGTAAGCGGTCTGAGGTTATTATTATCCTAATTAGTCATCTCAAACATCCTACTCACGGCGTGCCTAAAGACCAATCAAGGTCTTGTACATGTGTAAGTGATTTGAGGTTATTATTATCTTACTTAACGCAAAAGGTAAAGCTTGGGAAATGAACCTGGCTCCCATCCATTTCGATAATGGGATCATTAATTTTGATGCTAATCCTTGGTGGTGTCATGATGCGTTCGTTGCAGATGCTGGTTGCTCCGGCTGCACCATCATAGCTCAGTTTCTTACATACTATTCAGCTGCTTACTCCAAACCAGTTCTTCTATCAAATCATAAAGGTGTCGACACTTGTTCGTTTCATGCCCATCTAGCTCATGGAAGATGCAAAACTTTACGATCCTTCTTTCCTGATCAATGGTTCTCTCTTAGCTAGCTTTTGGTCGGGGATCTACCCGCTAGTATCTAGGTATATCCTCTTTGATGTTTCGGTTAGGTCAGTGTAAGAAGAGAACTTCTATTCCCTCCTTTGCCGCTTTAGTCCCCCGAAGTCATTGTCAATTTTTGTTTCCTTATCTTGCTCTGTACAGCCTTCCATCATCCATAGCATTAATATTAGCATTATCAACCTCAACATCCTCCTGATGCATATATCTTTCATCCTAATGATAAAATTCCATGAGATCTTCGATGGATCCCTTTCCAATGCGATTTTGAAGTTGGTCTTGACTTGCTACTCTAGACCTATCATTAATATTATCGATAGATCCGGCCTTCGACTGCAGCAGTTGCAGTGTTAAACATTGTTAGATTACTTCTCAGGTCTCTCCAAGCCTTTGATTTATGCTTGATATCTCATCACATTTTTTGGTCTAGTGATATGAACCCTATATTGTCTCATGAACTTATTCACTACTCGGTCCATAGGCTTGTGGATCCATTCTCCAGCTGTCTGAACCACATTGCTACTAAGTCTATTAGATATAATGAGAAGCGCTGCACCATCACCTCCTTAGATGCACTTAACACCTCCATATATCGGATGATCTCACTAGGTGAACCATTGGATTCGTATACCCAATCATATATTTATAGCATCGGAAGCTTGAAATCGGGAGGATTCCTCGCACTCCAGATGTTAGAGGTAAATGGATTCCTTTTTACATCCTTCAAACTTTGTTCATGGGGTCCACCTTTAACTATCTTTATGATCATTTCAGCCATTTGGTTGTTGTTGTCTAATGATAGTCTTTGACCACTAGCTGTATTCTTCCTTTGCTCCTAAGGGAGAACTCTGACACATATTTTAGTACATATTTCTCTGGCTACACATCTATGTTTTGACCCACACAATTGGCTTCATTCTGTCCTCCTTTCCTATGGGGAAGTTCTGACATATATTAATTTGGTGGTTGCGCACTTGTATTTTGTCTTACATTCCTAGCTCCAGCACAATCCGCTCTTAGCATCCCGTCTTGCCTTAAACCTAAACAAACATTTCGCCAAGTATATTGCTCTCGGTACTGAAAGGATTAAGGTCAGTACCAAGTGGTCTTGGTCGTGGGGGCATTGCTCCATTTTGTTCTACTCCAACTGCAAATGTTCCTGCATTAGTTTTTGGTCCTTGGTTCGGATTTTCAGTTATTCCTTGTTTTCCTAATCTTTGGAAAAATCCATGTAGCATCTCCTGTTGTCAGGAAATCATTCCATCTTACATTTCTTTAATCATTCTCTCCATCTCCTCTCTAGTCATGTAAATGAAATGAGTAGAATATGTAGACACCTCTTGGCTGCCCTTATGCTTTGGTTGACTTCCTCTAATCCTAGATCTAGTGTTAGGCCTATTCATCTTCTCTAAATTTTAGATCTAAGCTTTATGTTGTGAAATCTAATCCTCCCTTAGTGAAATTATCAAAATGTTTACACCAAAAATGGCACTAATACCCAAATATCCTATGTAATATAGAGATCTTGTAGAGAATAATAGAAAATGGGTAAAAAGTAAAAAACACACAGGAATTTTTATAGTGGCAATCTCTGGCTTACGTCCACTTATAATCTTTGTTGTTAGTCATTTTCTCTCCATACTACAACTAATATTATCTGGTCTAACCATAATCTTGTGGATCTCAGATTTATAATGGAGTTCCTAGAGTTTATTTAGGAAAGTTATAAGAGTAAAGAAGATGTAGAGTGTGAATCCCTTCTTCAGTTGCTATAGGGCTGATATTTATAGAGAAACTCATCAGTGGATGTAACACCCCTAATTTTTGTTTTACATTATTCAGGATATTTAGTTAGATAAATTAAATAAAATAACGTGATGTGTGGAGATAGGAGAATGAGATTTGATAATTAAATGGGTCAGGCCTAAATTAATCAATTAATAAGATTGTATTAATCATGGATATAGGAGAATTAATGAGAGGGGCGAAGTGTGAATAGTTCTTTATTTCATTCCTGAAACCCTTTCCTCCCTTATTTATTCTACTTTCATTTTCATACAACCAAAATTAAACACAAAAGGCTTCCCATTAACAAGAGAAGAAGAAGGGGAAAGCTCTAAGAATTCAAGGGAAAAGTTAAGGGAAACAATCAACAACAAATCTTGATCACTTTATCCAATCTATGGTGAATAATAGTTAGCCATCTCATTATTGCTGTGTTGTTTTTGGATCTAGATAGGAAGTCTGAATTATTTTCTCATAATATGTCATGCTATAGTTGATCGTGTCATTAATTGGTTAAATGATGATCTACTAATTTTTTTTGGAATTATTATGTAAAGTTTTAAGGGAAAAAACCTAATTTATTACATCAATTGGCATGAAAATTTGATATAGTGTATAAAACATTATTTTAGAGCTGAATTTTAAGTTTAATGATTCTCCAAATTTATATGAGCGTTTTATGCATTTCATAAGATGGAAAAGGAGTTTATTTTTGATTTTGATTATTTAAAAATAATTATAAATGTTTTGGCCTTGAAATTTTTATATGTAAAAGAAGATCGAAATTCTGATTTTTGGTGAATTTCCCCAAGTTGTTTTGATTTCCTATGATTTAATTATGGTAGAAAAGCTATTAATTAATATTAATCAATGATATTAATTATAAAGGTTTGCAATTTGTTTTAGGAACGTAAACATGTTTTCCAGTAAATTTCTAAAAAGGATATGGAAAGCTTTTGTTAACCATGATATTTTGACAAGAGGCAAGAGTTGGTGGAAAGAATTAGCTTTAAAAAGAAATAAGTCAATTTTATAATTATTTACAGAAATGCCATTGTAGATATTTGGCACCCCATCCTATGCCATTCGACATCTATGAAAGTCGATACCTGGAAGTATAAGTGGTATCGACATTATAAAGGTGACATCTATTTGGGATGATGCATGCGATACCTATTATGTAGGTATGAAATGTATCGACCCTTATAGCGATTCGACACAAAATCATTTAGGGGTACGATATCTCAAGGTTGTAGAGGATCGACACCTTAGAATTTCGGGACACTATATTGTTTTTAAAAGTGCAACACCTTCTTTTCTTTTAAGAGTTCGGTAACCTCAAGCTTTTTAAAGTTTCGGCACCCTATACAATATAAAGGTTCAGTATCCCTAAATGTTTAAAACTCGGCTCCTCCTGTCATCCATTCTTTCGACATCTATGTTTTGCAGCATTGATGCCGTGTGTTTATAAATCCAATATCTATGTTTACTAGACAAGATGGCCTTATGTTTTACAAACCAAAAGCTATGTTTTACAACCACCATAGCCTGTGTGAGTTAGAAATTCGTTAACAATATATTTCAGCATTATAGCCATATGTTTTACAAATCAGAATGATTGTTTTAGAGACTCGGTATAAAGTCTCGATACAATAATTTAGTGGCATAGTGTTGTATGTCGACCAATTTGGATAACTTTACTTAGTGACGAGAAAGCCAATTATTTTAGTGGTGTGAAAACCTCAATCATATACTAAATGAATAAAAAGTTATTTTGAATGATGAGTATATTTCAACATAAGATTTTTGCTAAGTAAAAGGAGCTAAGTTTTTCTAATTTTAAAGAATGACTTTAAGGGATTCATCATTTATAAAGACAAATGTTTTCAACGGAAAAATGGTATGTTAGCCTAAATTTTTATATGAATTAGTCAAAAGAATTTTTTTTACTGAAGATTAAGTCATTTTGTGATGCCAGCGAGTGTTGATTGAACATATTTGAATAAATAATGTTATATCTTCTTGTTACCATATTATTTGTTATATTTATATGATTTGCATTATCATACTCACATTATCATAACCCAACATTATATCTTGGGGTGTAAGGTAGAGTTACCAGTTAGGTTGTTCCAGTAGTTAGTATAATCAGAATCAATTCATAAGTGAGCAGAATTGCATCCAAGAAATCAGATAGATCAATAATGTAGGATGCCTGGAACTGATCGGAAAGATATGACTCTTGGATTTAACAACCAGATAGTTTGATTAGTTACTTGTGAAAACCAATAGGTTTATAGTAACCCTAGAAAATCTATGATGTGTATGACAGATAGTCTACATGATCTTAGACAGACAGTCCATATAATATGTGTAATTGGTTGTCCACATGAGTTGAGATGGATAATCCAATTAATTTGAGATAGATTGCCCATATAATATGTTTGATGGGTAGTCCGCATAAGTTGAGATGGATAATCCATTTGGTTTGAGACAGATAGTTCCATTAAATTGAGACAGATTATCCACATATGAGGGATAGATAGTCCTTTTATGAGATTAGGTAGATTGTGGGAGTGCATAACCCTACGAAGATAGATTAATCAGACTTACCTACATTGCATGCCTACATATGATTATATTATGATGTTCGAACCAATGTGGTTGCAAGTGCATGATTTATGATTAAACATATTTTGACAAGATACCACCGAATGGAAAATCCATTCCACTTAACGGCATAGTCGCACTAGATATCTATTTTGATTCGAGAAGGCAAATTATTTTCTCACACAAGACTTTTTGTTTGACCCAAAGTTTTTTTCCCCTAAACTTTCGGGTACTCATTTGAGTAAGTCGGGAGTAGAGAATTTCAGGTTAGACAAGTAAGCTTTCGGAGACGTGTAGGAGGCATGCTATCTAATATTAGAAGTTTATTTTTATTGTGCTGTTTATAATCATTTCTTTGTTAAATGGATGTAATGGCAGGATTTACAACTGTGGAATATGCGAGTATATGATTTTTGTTTGATGATAATAAACATATATATATATATATATATATATATATTTAAATGTATTTGGTAATGTACTATTTTGTTTTTCATAGATTAAATAAATATTTGTTGAATAAAATAAATTACACAGAATTTGAATTCAAACAGAACAAGTTACACAGAATTTGAATTCAAACATAAATTTTATTCAAACAAATATTTATTACAATCTTGAATAGTACAAATTCAAGCTCTCACTATACATATACAGTTTTGATTACATCACAATTGTTTTTACATTAATAATTTCCTCACTACATATCACTCACACTCGTATTTTGTCTTCAACTACATTCCACTTTGAATCCAGCATCTGAGCAATCTGGAAAAATATTCACTAATGCAGTGAAATTGAAAAAGAAATATTTTTGCAATATAAAATAAAATATGATTTTTGAAAATATGATTTGCCTCAGTTATTTGGGTTGTTCGTCATCATTCACACTTGAATTCATCACACACGAACAGTGTGACATGCACAGTGTATCACTGTACATGCCACAAGGCCGTGCACTTCAATATACACTTGATAATGCTACAGGGACAGGTGAGCACAGGTCAAACCCAAATGAAAAGCCGGGTTCAACTCACGTGCAATATATTGAAAATCACGACACGAGCACAAGGTCAAACCCGAGTTTTTGAAACTGGATTCAACTCAAGTGAAATTTCAAAAATCAACATGAAATGATCAAGAAGCAGATCAGCGACCAAGTATGGAGTATACAAGTGCAAATGTCCAAACCACAACATGTAGGCAAACATGAAGTGAATACAACTAGCTATGGAAACAGTGTGGTCGAGAACTGATACAAGAAATTCATGGAATGGCAGACACATGAACAGAACATAACCTGGGCAGAGACAAAACAACAAATGCAGTGACACATGAAGCTCAAGTATAACCCTGCAGAAGTTCAAATCAGTACAACAACTCGAGCTTCAGAAAGAACAGAGACAACATCAACAAACCCAAATGTCCACACCAACAACAACATGAATACCACGCCAACCAGAATGAAGACCAACAACAATGATGGTAATGCAACACAGTGAAAATGCTCAATGCACCAAGTACAGGGAACAACAAGCATGAATCGAGCTCAGTGCTAATAATGACCAGACAACAAGTAAAGTGCATCAAGAATGCAACAACCAAATAAAGATGCAATGAACAAAGAACAGAAACCAAAGCCAAATATACACAAGTGCAGACCAAATGAAGACCACAAGATCAACTAATCAACTGTGCACAACTTCACAACAAACAAGGCAATGCACAAATGCAACGGAATCAAGTGAATACAACTAAACCAAATGAACACACATGAAACAGTGCAAGATGGTTAGACTAAATAGCAAAGTCCAGGCTACAACATGAATAATACAACATGACAGTGACATACTGCAACAACCAACTCAAAGACCACAAATGTACATGTACCAATGATACAAGAGAAGTGAACAAACAATGCAACAGTATGGAAGTCGAAATCACATGGAAGTATGACATGAAGCATATATATGGATGAATAACAATGATCAAGTCAAGACAAATGAAACTGGATAATCAGAGCTACAGACCGACAATTACATACAGTAAAATCAACATCATCAGAGAAGATGGCCAGAGACGAAGACTACAAGATGGACGAAGTTCAACATTACAGAGATGGCCGAAGTCAGAATTAAAAAAAAAAGTCAAATTCGTATCTTTGAAAAAGTAAAAACAAATTGCCGTATGAATCAAGTTTAAATCGAACGCTGCACAAACAAGGCCGTGCGTATCAAGGTAAAGTTATATCAGGAAAGCCGTGCGCATCAAGCAATAGAAAAAATTAGGAAAGTATCGAATTAATTAGTGTATTCGAATTCATATAAATACCAAACCCAAGTCGTCATCATCGGCATCGAGTCAAGCAAATCACTAAACCAGCAACGAAAAGAAATTACATACCGAATCAATGACGCACTCGATCAAAAGAGCAGCTGCTAAACAACGAGCAAGCAAAGCAACCAGAATCGATCATCAGAAAAGCCGCAACACAAATCAGAAGAATCGAATATTGAAAAGCCCCAATTTGGATTGCAAGCTGTAATTTCAGAACGAACAAAACAACAGAGGCCGCCATTTTTCTTCACAAACAAAAGAAGTGGATCGAGTTAAACAATGCAAATGGGCCGGCGTGTTTAATTAGGAAGGGGATTTGTTTTTTATTTAGGGTTTTATTAAAGGGGGTTATCTTATTTTTTATTCGAGCAAAAATCATGGATTCAAGTTTGTATTTTAATTTTTGCTCCTATTTTTATTTTTGAAGTTGTTTTTTTCTTTTCGAGTCAAAGAATTTGTAAATCACCACCTAGGTTGTAGGTAGTGTCAGATTGTCTAGTTAGAATTAGTTCAGTGAGCAGGGTGTGCGAGTTTGCAAAACTCTATAGGCGGGAGTAGAGTTTGCAAGTAAGCAAAACTCTATAGGCGGAGCAGGGTGTGCGAGTCTAGTAGAGTGTTAGTGAGCGGGAGCAAAGGTTAGCGAGTCTAGTAGAGTGTTTGTAAGCGGGATACTGTTTAATTCGAATAGAAATCTAGGAATGCAGCAGTAGGCAGGGGTTGCCGAAGCTGGGTAAATTTTATGTGTGATTTACTTTTCAGCATATTTATTTCTGCAGTTTATTTCTGTGTTTAATTCGAGAAAATTTGTTATAACCCTATTCACCCCCCCTCTAGGGTTAATCTAGATCCTACAAGTGGTATTAGAGCCCGGTATTTTGTCTTTAACTCTAGAGTCATGAATTCATCAAATAATGCTTTTTCTGAGGGGCAATCTATTGTTAGGCCACCCATGTTTAACGGGAATGATTATGCTTATTGGAAAGTTAGGATGGGTATTTATCTTAGTTCTGTTGATTATGATGTATGGGACATCATTGAAACTGGCTATAAACCTCCCACTATAACTGTTGGTGGTACTGAGATTCCTAAACCTAAGGATAGGTGGAATGCTAACGATAAGAAATTAAAAACTACAAATGCCAAAGCAATGAACGCTTTGATCTGTGCTCTTGATAAAAATGAATTTAATAGAATTTCTCATTGTACAACAGCACAGGAAATTTGGCACACTTTGGAGGTAACACACGAAGGAACTTCTCAAGTCAAGGAGTCTCGTCTAGCCCTATTCAGCAATGAATACGAGAACTTTGTGATGGACAAAGGCGAGAGAATAAAGGACATGTTTGGACGCTTTTCAACTTTGGTATACAACGCTAGAGCGCTCGGGAAGGTATTCACTGAGGTAGAGCTTGTGAGGAAGGTGTTACGATTTTACCAATGAACTTTGAGGCAAAAGTCACGGCAATCCAAGAATCGAAAGATTTGAGTAAACTAAGCTTGGAGGAGGTGATTGGCAACTTGATGACATACGAGCTTGAGCTAAAAGCAAAGGAGGAACAAAACAACTCCGAATCAAAGAAGAAGACGATTGCCTTAAAGAGCAAAGAAGAGAGCGATGAAGATGAAGAAGATCCAATTGAAGATCTTGCAATGTCTGTCAATAATCTTAGAAAATGGTCAAGATTCAAGCCACGCAAGAAGAAAACAAAGGGTAATAGGTCAAAAGATTCTGACAATTCCGATAATGAACTGACTTGCTATAACTGCAACAAGCCTGGCCACTTTAAACAAGAATGTCCACTTCTCAAATACAACCAAGGAAAGAAAAAGAAGAAGAAGGCATTTGCAGCGACTTGGGATGATGAAGAAGGAGAGGAAGTTTCGGATAGCAGCTCAGAGGAGGCTAACTTGTGTCTTATGGCAAAATCGGATTCAGAAGCAAGCTCAGAGGAATCTAGTGAGGGAGGTAACTATTCCTATAGAGACCTTGTTTTTATGTGTCTTGATCTCACTAAAGTAGTTGATGCTCTTGAATCTAAAATTGAAAAACTGAAATCTGATAGGAGAGAACTTGCTCGTGAAAATTTTAGGTTAGAAACTGAACTTGAAAATATTCAAAACCTAGAATGTAAAAAATGTAAAATTTTAGATTCAGAATTGACAAGACTTAAGAATAGCTTTGAGAATCTTGAAAAAGAAAATTTGAGTCTTAAGGAAATCATTGACACTAGGAAAAAGGATTTTATAAATAGATGCACCTCACTTGTCACTGAAAACACAACACTAAGAACCAAAGTCCAAAATCTTGAGAAATCTTTGAATAACTTTTCAAGAGGCGAAAAATCTTTCAACATGCTATTGGGAAGTCAAATTTTTGCTAACAACAGAAAGGGACTAGGTTTTGGGAAAACACAAGTTGAGGATGATGCAATAAGCAAGAGTGTCTTTGATAGATGTGAAATAATTGGACATCGTGTTGATAATTGTAGTCATAGGAACAAGAACACAAAATTTATACAAGTTTGGGTTCCTAAGAATTCTACAAACAAATTTCATGTCTATTGGAACAAGAATGAAAGGACTAAACAAGTTTGGGTTCCAAAGGGTGTGTTTATTCACAATGCTTCAGCCACTAACAATCATGGACCTATAAAAACAAATAGGTCACAAAAATCTTTCATCGTGTAGGTATGGTGGCGGGCTCAGGAACAACAACTGTGTTATCTGGATTTTGGCTGTTCCAGAAACACAACGGGCAACAAAGCAAAGTTCCTTAGCCTAGTACAAAGGTGACAGAATCACAATGGGCAATCACGAAAAATTATCGTAAAGGTAAAACAGGTAAAGGTATATTTATTTGATCGATAAACTAAATGTGATCATCTGCACCATATTCTGAATGAAATCAGCCAATATTGAGATGTTGTAAAGAGATGATTTTTTTTCTGACTTGTTCTACATAATTAGCCAATTATCTTTATGCCAAAAACACTATTCTTTGAATTACTTCATACATATGTTTGGATTAAAAATAGTGTTTAGTTGGATACATTTGGTCATAATTCGGCTAACTCTATATTCTCGGTTTCTGATTGTTTACATGGCTTCAATTCAAATTCAAAGAATGTAATTTAAATTGTTGTTAAAATTGGGTTTGAAATTTTTGATGCACACTTCATGGTTGGTTTATCAATTTTAGTTAGTGATATTTTAGATTGAAAGAGAAACTCAGATGCAGATTACACTGGTAATCTAGTTGATAGAAAAATTACTAGTTGAACATGATTTTGAGACATTTAGTAACTGCATCGTTTTTCAAAGAAAATATCTGCATATTTTTCACTTGAAACAATTTTCAAATAGCATAAATTTTTCTCATATAACCCCTTCGAGAAAATCATTGTTGACCATATTTTCAGATTAGTCATTTTTATTTTAAATGACAAATTTTGACTAATCCGACTCCCTCCTAATTATCAAAAAGATAAATAGTGATTTAAAAGATGATAAGTGTTGATATTTAACATACATTACTCAAGAGAGTATATTTGGAAAATTTCTTTAGGAATTCAAACAAGAGTTATAAAAAATTTTGTTGGGTAAAGATTTCATGACCATTTCTATATCTATCATATTTCTAGCGACCATCGTTTATCAAATCTTAAAAATAGTCTGTCGATATGTGGTACTATAATTAGGAATCATTTGTTTTTCATTTCACATCTTTTTTGTAAAAATAAATAAATATCCAAAGTATTCACTCTCATTTAAAAGTCCTCACGGTTATGCATGGGTGAATTACTTGGATTTTTGATTATGTGCTTCCATGCTCATTTAAAAGTCATCACGGTTATGCATGTATGGAACGCATATCAAAATTAATTGATTAAATAGACAAGTTGATTCTAATCCCATTTAAAAGTCCTCATGGTCATGCGTGGTTAGAAGATACTTGATTTCATTTTTAAAATTAAATTCGAATACTAATCTCGTTTAAAAGTCCTAACGGTTATGCATGATTAGTAGATATTCAAATTCCTGATATAAATGTACCACAAGTAGATGCATTTGTATGATTTTATATGAGAATATCATAATTCTTTCTAAAAATGTAATGTGCGCCTAACAAGGGTAGTTATGATTTTTGTTTGATTTTTATTGAAGTTTAAATATTTATATTCAATTTGAGTTTAATGTTGGATTAATATTGATCACTTAATCTCTATTTTTCTCTAACACTATTATTCTTTTGCTGATAACAAAAGGGGGAGAGAAAAGTTAAGATTTTGTCAAATAGAATCAAGCAAAGGTCAAATAATTTTCCATTTGCATCTAGGCTCATTTATATATTTCTATTTGTATGCATATATGTAGGGGGAGCATCATGTAGAGAGGAAGAATTTAAATAGGGGGAGCAATTAAAGTACATCATTGATCGAATACATTTAACGCAGTCAAAATCTTAAATATATGTTTGTTATCATCAAAAGGGGGAGATTGTGGAATATGCGAGTATATGATTTTTGTTTGATGATAGTAAACATATATATATTCATTTAAATGTATTTGGTAATGTACTACTTTGTTTTTCATAGATTAAATAAATATTTGTTGAATAAAATAAATTACACAGAATTTGAATTTAAACAGAACAAGTTACACAGAATTTGAATTCAAACAGAAATTTTATTCAAACAAATATTTATTACAATCTTGAATAGTACAAATTCAAGCTCTCACTATACATATACAATTTTGATTACATCACAATTACATCACAATTGTTTTTACATTAATAATTTCCTCAATACATATCACTCACACTCGTATTTTGTCTTCAACTGCATTCCAGTATGAATCCAGCATATGAGCAATCTGGAAAAATATTCACTAACGCGGTGAAATTGAAAAAGAAATATTTTTGCAATATAAAATAAAATATGATTTTTGAAAATATGATTTGCCTCAGTTATTTGGGTTGTTTCATCATTCACACTTGAATTCATCACACACGAACAGTGTGACATGCACAGTGTATCACTGTACATGCCACATGGCCGTGCGCTTCAATATACACTTGATAATGCTACAGGAACAGGTGAGCACAGGTCAAACCTAAATGGAAAGCCGGGTTCAACTCACGTGCAATATATTGAAAATCACGACACGAGCACAAGGTCAAACCCGAGTTTTTGAAACTGGATTCAACTCAAGTGAAATTTAAAAAATCAACATGAAATGATCAAGAAGCAGATCAGCGACCAAGTATGGAGTGTACAAGTGCAAATGTCCAAACCACAATATGTAGGCAAACATGAAGTGAATACAACTAGCTATGGAAACAATGTGGTCGAGAACTGATACAAGAAATTCATGGAATGGCAGACACATGAACAGAACGTCAACTGGGCAGAGACAAAACAACAAATGCAGTGACACAGTGAAGCTCAAGTATAACCCTGCAGAAGTTCAAATCAGCACAACAACTCGAGCTTCAGAAAGAACAGAGACAACATCAACAAACCCAAATGTCCACACCAACAACAACATGAATACTGCGCCAACCAGAATGAAGACCAACAGCAATGATGGTAATGCAACACAGTGAAAATGCTCAATGCACCAAGTACAGGGAACAACAAGCATGAATCGAGTTCAGTGCTAATAATGACCAGACAACAAGTAAAGTGCATCAAGAATGCAACAACCAAATGAAGATGCAATGAACAAAGAACAGAAACCAAAGCCAAATATACACAAGTGCAGACCAAATGAAGACCACAAGATCAACTAATCAACTGTGCACAACTTCACAACAAACAAGGCAATGCACAAATGCAACAGACTCAAGTGAATACAACTAAACCAAATGAACACACATGAAACAGTGCAAGATGGTCAGACCAAATAGCAAAGTCCAGGCTACAACATGAATAGTACAACATGACAGTGACATACTGCAACAACCAACTCAAAGGCCACAAATGTACATGTACCAATGATACAAGAGAAGTGAACAAACAATGCAACAGTATGGAAGTCGAAATCACATGGAAGTATGACATGAAGCATATACATGGATGAACAGCAATGATCAAGTCAAGACAAATGAAACTGGATAATCAAAGCTACAGACCGACAATTACATACAGTAAAATCAACATCATCAGAGAAGATGGCCAAAGACGAAGACTCAAGATGGACGAAGTTCAACATTACAGAGATGGCTGAAGTCAGAATTAAAAAAAAAGTCAAATTCGTATCTTTGAAAAAGTCAAAAAAAATTACCGTATGAATCAAGTTTAAATCAAACGCCGCACAAACAAGGCCGTGCGTGTCAAGGTAAAGTTATATCAGGAAAGCCGTGCGCATCAAGCAATAGAAAAAATTAGGAAAGTATCGAATTAATTAGTGTATTCGAATTCATATAAATACCAAACCCAAGTCGTCATCATCGGCATCGAGTCAAGCAAATCACTAAACCAGCAACGAAAAGAAATTACATACCGAATCAACGACTCACTTGATTAAAAGTGCAGCTGCTAAACAACGAGCAAGCAAAGAAACCAGAATCGATCATCAGAAAAGCCGCAACACAAATCAGAAGAATCAAATATTGAAAAGCCCTAATTTGGATCGCAAGCCCTAATTTCAGAACGAAAAAAACAACAGAGGCCGCCATTTTTCTTCACAAACAAAAGAAGTGGATCGGGTTAAACAATGCAAATGGGCCGGCGTGTTTAATTAGGAAGGGGATTTGTTTTTTATTTAGGGTTTTATTAAAGGGGGTTATCTTATTTTTTATTCGAGAAAAAATCATGGATTCAAGTTTGTATTTTAATTTTTGCTCCTGTTTTTATTTTTGAAGTTGTTTTTTTTTCTTTTCGAGTCAAAGAATTTGTAAATTACCACCTAGGTTGTAGGTAGTGTCAGATTGTCTAGTTCGAATTAGTTCAGTGAGCAGGGTGTGCGAGTTTGCAAAACTCTATAGGCGGGAGCAGAGTTTGCGAGTAAGCGAAACTCTATAGGCGGAGCAGGGTGTGCGAGTTTAGTAGAGTGTTTGTGAGCGGGAGCAAAGGTTTGCGAGTCTAGTAGAGTGTTTGTAAGCAGGATACTGTTTAATTCTAATAGAAATCTGGGAATGCAGTAGTAGGCAGGGGTTGCCGAAGCTGGGTAAATTTTGTGTGTGATTTACTTTTCAGCATATTTATTTCTACAGTTTATTTTTGTGTTTAATTCGAGAAAATTTGCTATAACCCTATTCACCCCCCCTCTAGGGTTAATCTAGATCCTACAACAACAGTCAAGTAGTTGGACTCTGATCACCAAGTGGGCATCATCATATGTTGCTCTTGAAATATATTTGTAATTATTATATTTTCTCCGAACATGGATGTAACAACCCGCATACTTAACGATTTTATAATTAAATGATTTATTTAAGTATAGCGTCGTTAGTCGGATTTTGGGGTCCGAAATGTTACTTTCTGCAAACGGCCGAATTGGAGCTCGAAACCACTTCCATTGAGTTCAAAGCGTCATTTGCGATCTTTTTGAGTATAATCTTTGATATGTTTGGAGAAAGTTGAATTTTGCTACTTTTTCTGGTTGGGCTTTAGCTTTGGGTTCAGCCCCAAACCCCACTTAACCCTCTAACTCAGCCCATCTCCTCCCATTCATTCATTCCTACTCCTCTTCACTTCTAAACTCAAGCTCCAACTGAAATGGGGGAAAGGAAGAGGAAATAGAAACTCCCAAGCCTTAGTTGCTCTTGATAATCCAAATTCTTGCTCCAAATTCAAAGAGAAGGATAGGTAAGCCTCTTCTCCATCTTCTCCATCTCTTCTCCTCTTCAATTTCAGAAAATATCCTAAACCTAATTTAGGAAAATATGTGTTTTATTCTTAGATTGAAGCTTGTTGAGTAAGAGTGAAGAGTGGTTAGCCTTTCCTTTGCATTTGAGCTTCTTCTTCTTGTTCTTGAGTTAAAAATGTGAGTTTTGAACTCACATCTACTTCTCTTGATTTCATTGATGTTATGTATGAATTCCTAACACCTTGTTCATATGCACTTGTAATTGGTTTGGGTTGAATTGGAGAGTATACCAATTTTTAGTGTTTTGGGTTCAAATCTTTGAAATCCTAACTTTGATGTTTTAATCATGTTTTGGTGATGCATCGAGGAACATATAGGGCCGGGTTGTCGATTGGCACAAGCCCTTAGAGCCAATGTCCGTCCGATTGCATTTTGGGAGAGTTTGCTCTTCATTTGAATAAGGCTGAAAAACAGCCCAGGCATGATTCAGTCGACTGAAAACTCTGTTCAGTCGACTGAACCTGAAACCCGAGAGTTTCCAGGCATGATTCAGTCGACTGAAAAACTCTGCACAGTCGACTGAACCTGGAAACAGAAAGTTTCCTAAACCTGGAAAATCTCCAGGCACAGGGTCAGTCGACTGAAAACTCTGTTCAGTCGACTGAACCTGCTGTTTCAGCCCATTTTGCCTTTTTGATTGAATTTCCAATTTGAATTGATTCATGATGATCCCATGTATGATTATCAATTGTTTTGACTTTGATGGTTCCTTTCTAATTTTAATCCACGGGTTTTTATAAAATAATCTCTCGAATCACATTTAAAAGTCTGTTTCTCTAATTTATAAATTCTATTTAAACCACACACTTTCGCACTTCGAACGAAGTGGAAGGGTGATTAAATGGTTGGGCAAAACACGGACCATGAATCTGTGCGTTTATCCTTCCGATTAATCCTTGACCTATTCGATTGATTGTTTTGACCTTCGGGTTTGGTTTATCGACGATATGAGGTAAACTTTGTACTGCTTTGAGTGTGGAAGGGACTGACGGATAGTAAACCGTTTAGTGCGAACGAGTGGTTATGGGACATACGTTAACACTTTTCGGATTCCTTTTCGAGAGTTGTGACGCATTCCGCCAGTTAGTGGTGTCCAGTACTGGGTCTTCGACCTTCACCACTACGGCTTGTCGCCCTATTGTATCACTTCTGATGTTGGCGTTGTGTGCCGCATGGGTGATATTGGGTTTGTGCCTTCGGGTTTGTCGCCCTATATAGTTTCGCTCTGATGTTGGCCTTATGTGCCGCATGGGTGATACTTGGGTTTGGAGTCTTCGGGCTCATGGATCCTTGTTTGTACAGTACTGAGCTCGAGCAGATTTGATGATGTTTCATTGATATTATATTCCCTTGGTATCGCCCATCGTGTTGGTCTGTTTGAGCCGCATGATGTATAACGATTACCTTGTGGAACTTGTATACCTTATAGGTATTTGTTATTTGCCATTCGGCTTGTTTTGGGATATTCGTATCCTTTGTTTCTACATGTTGCCGATGATATGAGGCTTGTTCTATATGATTCATCTCTTGTTGATGATTGTGTTATCTCCTCTGGAGATATTTGTTATACTGTATGACCTTGCAGGTTTATTATTGTTCAGTTTATCTAACTGATTTGTTTAGCTAGACTGACCCGGGTATTTTATACTCGGGTCAGACCGAGATGTTTCAGGTTAGGTGCTTTGGACTTAGCCTCTTTTGCTTTCGCATGGACTATTCCGCTGACTCCTTTTGTCTTAGCTTTTTGTGTAGTCCTTTCTGTTATAACTCTGATATGTATTCTATTGACTCGTCTGTATATTGTGGTTTTCTATACCACTTGACATGTATTATTTTGTATACTCAGCTTTGTATCAGTATATGTGTGTATATGATGGTTTACTGTTCTGTGATGTATATTGCATTTGAGTTGTTATATTCTGTTCTGATAGATCCTCTAGCCACCTCTGGTTTTGTTTTAAGTATTCATTGGACATGTCGATCTGCTTGGTAATCAATTGTCGATGTATTCAATAGATAATTAAAGCAAGGCCATAGATGGTCGCTCCTAAACAGCCTTATTCTCCGTGTTAGCAGACGGTATTATCTATTAATACTCTTTGCTAGCGTGGGTATAGAGGTGGGGCGTCACAATGGAATAGCTGGGATTTAATAGGATATAATGAATATGATAGTTCATAATGAAGTGCATTTGAAATTTTTTAATATTCATATACTCCTGATGTTATAGATACAATTAATCGACCTTATTTTATCATCGGAGAATAATGTTATTGATGACTGCAATATTAATAACGCATATATTTTGGCCTAAGAGTAGGGGACATTACTGTAACGACCCGCCTTTCATACCATAGAAAGACGCATCATTAAAAAGAAATAAAGGGATAGAAAAGAGAAAAGATAGAAAAGAAAGAACCAAACAATATCAGAATCTCACAGCGGAACGAATAAATTATATTAATCAAATAAAATATTACATAGTATCATATACTCAGAGTTATACAGCACCAACAACTCAAACTAAACAGTTAAAACACCTGTCTAGATATTACAACTCAAGTACAACACAAAGATACAGATACAACTCAAACACAACAGAACACTACATATATATCTACACGCCGAAGCCACCTCCTCCATATCTTCTCCAAAACTCGTCAAAGCAAACCTGAATCCCTCGACTACTCATACATAATATGAGTATCCAAGAGTTTAATAAAATAGAAAATAAACATTTGGGTCAGACATTGGTCTGGTGTGAGTAAACGGGTTAAAGTTGCTTAACTTTGAAAATCCTTTGAAAACAAAGGTATCACGTAAGACTCCCTACAAATAAACATGGGTAAGTTTTTACCTTACGCTAATCAAAACATTTGATAGGAAATCCAGTGATATTATAATAGGGTCTAGGGTTTTCAAAATAAAATAAAGAAATAGCTGGAATGCTTACATCTCACGTTCCAACATAGTTGGACACAATCAAAACCGTACAGGCACTTATTGGAGTTTGGATTCCATACAATGGCAGGGCTACTGGGGTACCGCCCGTCACAGTACGTGGCCTAGATCACCGTAACGAGGACCACTCCCAATCCACTGCATCACAAAGCCGGAACCATCCCTTACTGGATAGTCCCGAACAAGACAACTCCGATAATTGTCATGATCAACCGCCCACACAGCTGAAATAAAAAGGGACCTCTAGACAGGGGTAAATCTCGTCCTACTTGGGCATGACCCACTTAGCCTTGCTGCACCTTCCCTGTTTTAGCCATTCTCGGTTGATGAGGCTTGAGGCTACGATTACCTTTATAGAACACATCTATCTTAGAATGCTTATCGTCCACCTGATGATGTTTTGAAAGCATTCAATCTATACAAGTTCGTTCCGGGTTCGAACGAAATCGAAGGCACTATCTCGTTACACTCATTTTGGAATCACCCTCAGAGTTAATGACAATATCCCTTGCACTCTGAATCTTCATCTCGAACCTGAAACTACTACCCCCGTTAAACTCGTATTGGAATCATCCTCAGAGTATTAACGACAATAGTTCTTACACCTCGAGTCTTCACTCTTCACTTGAGATTCACGACCTAACGTTTAATTTGGATCGATGTGATTTTCGGAATTTTAAATTTGGAAACCCGATCCCGGTCTCATCGAATCCAAACGCAATCTTAATGTCCAAGTGATTTAAGTTTAACAAATTAATTCAATTTAAAATATTGAATTCACACAGCATCATTCACAGATGAATATCACACATTTATCACTGATATATCAAATATCATATCACAGAATATCACTTCATATCATCCAATAGATATCAACCAATCCAAATATTCCACAAACAATCATCCACAAACAGGCATTCTTAACTCTTTTGTAATCAATTTAATCATCTTAAATTAAATTAGTTACTTGTGAATTAACAGCTAATCCTACTTAAACAATCATTAATTAATTAAAATTAATGAACCAAACACTCTTTAATTACCTTCATAATTAAATTAATTAATCTTCAATTTACAGATTAACTATCCTTTAATCATAATTTTAATTAATCACCTAGATTAATTATCCTTTAATTACACTATGTAATTATCCTTTAAATTAATTACATAGATTAATTTATTTTTAATCATTTATTAATCTTAATTAACTTTCAAATTAATAATTAATTACCCAAATCCTTAATTAATTACATTAATTAATTATTACTTCTTTTATCACTTCATTGATTAAGTATCTTATAATTTAATCACATTTATCAATTAATTATTCATTAATTACATTAAGTAATGACCCTCTAATTACTTTATTAATCAATTGTTCTCATAATTACATTTAATAATTAATTATACACTTAATTACATTTATTAATCAAACCTGATTAATCACAATCAGTAATTAACTTCCTTTAATTACCTCACCAATTAAACCAACACCTTGATTTATTACATTAACTAATCCTTTAATTACACTGAGTAATTATCCCTTAATTACTTCCCTTAAGTAATTATCCTTTAACCACTATTCATCAAGTAATTTCCTTAATTAATTAAATTTAGTAATTATTCATTAATTACTTTACTAAGTAATTACACCTTATTAATTACATTAAGTAATTATACTTAATCACATCATTAAGTAATTCTTTTTAATTAATTAAACTTAATTAATTAATTAAAATTATCCACAATAACTTAATTAATTACACTGAGTAATTAATTTCTTTAATTACTTCATTAAGTAATTATCATTAATAATTCTTCTTAATCATTAAGTAATAAACTTCTTAATTACTTATTAGTTAATTTATTTCTTAATTAATTAACCTTGATTAATTAATTTTAATTAAGTAATTAATTGCACTTAATTAATTACACTAACTAATTTATCTTAATTTAATTACTTACATTAATAATTTTAGCTAATCAAGTAATTATACTTTAATTACCTTTATAAATAAACTTGATTAAGATAAACCATACATTTCATTAACTCTTACCAATCATTTTAAAATTAAAATTTTAAACTCAAAAGCTTGTAATTGGTTTACAAAAAATCATCATCTTTTAATTTATCATTATCTTTAAATTTATCTAAGTTAAATACCTTACTTCAATCACATTTAAATCACTCCAATAAAATTTTTATTTGAAAACATTGTTATATAATTTAACAAAGAAATATTGAAACAAACTATTTTTAAACCAAGTTTTAAATTTTAAAAATCCAAATTTTAAAACTAAAATTCTTTTTAAGTCAAACCTTCATTCTTTATAAAACTAATTAAACACTTTGTCCAAAATTCAATTTGCTTTCAAATTTTTGAAATTCATTTTATACAGTACAAAATCCGGCCAGTAATAAAACCTTAAAACAAACTATTTTTAAAAACAAAAATTGACTTTAAAATTCTATACTCTTAAAACTTTAACCTATTTAAACTCCCAGTTTTAATTTAAACATTTAAACATCTTTAAATTTTTTAAAACTTATTTTAAAAATTGAGTTTGCTTAAATTTCTGAAATACATTTTACAGTTTGGAAACAGACAAGATTTTAACTGGATTCAAATCCTGGAACAAACATAAGTAAAATTTTGCTTTAATTTCACTTTTCTTTAAACTGGACAAGTATAAAATCAGTAACATGCTACTCAAGATAACACGGCGAAACCCTGAGTCACCTCCGATAATACACGAGACCAACTTCGAGAATACAACGAAATAAACCCGGCCAAACACTTCTTCTCTAACCAAAAATTTCCAGATGCACAATTCGACACCATGCACATGCACGCTGGATTTGGTCGACGGCGACCATCGCCGGAATGCTCCACAAGTCGCTTCTGACCCCACCGGCCATCTCGTACCCCTAGATTTCCGAAATCACCACTGACTCGAAAAAAGGTGCTTCGGCACTTTATCAGGAAATGATATCGACCCAAGAATTCGCTGTCGTCGGCGAAACCCATCACCGGAGGATCTTCCACCTCATCCACAAATGCGACACAAACCACACAATCTATTCCCCCTCAAGCGATTCGACCCGAAACACTGTCGACGGCGAACTGCAGTCAATTTCGATCCAAACAAAAACAGGTTCGAAAACCCTACTTCGCCATGCGCCAATCACCTCGAACCTTTTATACTTGCCTCATTTTCGATAATTCGACCTTATCTATCCCTCATCCAGTAAAGAGGTCAGGTGAGCCAGGGTGCTGTTTACTCCTTAACATCTCTTTAGTTTAAGCACCTCACATCTAGATCTTATGAATAGAAAAATCTAGTCTACTCACCGGCTTTTAGAGCCAAGATTGGATCATTCATTTAAAATAAGTTTTATAAGCAAAATTTCTTTTACACTTTTTATTAATACTTCAAAATCATCTTTAAAAAATTTAATTATTTATTTCAAAAGATTTATAAAAAGATTGGGGAAGAATAGTTAAGTTAAAACACGATTTATAGAAGTTATAGAAAACTGCTGAAGAAAATACTACGAATGTTTTAAGGCTATATTGAACCGAACACCAATTTATTTCATAAATATCAATCTTTATGACGTAAATCTCTTTTAAAACATTTTAATATATGCATGGAATTTATTTCATATTTTTAAACATTTAAAAATATCCATATAAAATCAATTTCAAATTTTGGTTTTAAGCTGCTAAAACGCGATATTTTTTGGAACTTATTTTGGACTTATTTGAAAATATACAAGATGAAATCTTGATTTTCATTATTTTTTTGAAAACTAGTATTGTAAGAGTTAATAAATTTCTTATTCAAAAGAATTTCGACTCTGAATCCATCGTACAAATGGATTTAAATTTCTATGGCATGAAATCGCAAACTACTGTTACGCAATTTACCTATTTTAACTCAAATTTCATTTTCTTTTAAAACTTTGTTGAAATTTTTTTAAATGTTTATTAAAAAGTTCCAAATCATTTTAAACTCCATTTTAAAGAGGTTTAACAAGGTCATATACACCATTTCCTTCAATAAAGTAAAGTGATTTACTTTGTGATACTTGATGTATATTAACATGACTTGTTAATACCATTAAACAACTATAGTAAACAACTAAACTTAATGATCAAGGAATAGTAAAAATCCACAGTAATCATATGACATCATCATTATCATATATATACATATATATGTATATATACATACATATACACACCACACATATATATGTATGTATGTAAAGTTTTATAGAGTTTTCTCACCTTCATTGTATATTAAACTAAGGAAAATGAACTATAGCTTCGCTACGATTGAATCGAAGCTTATGGAATTGAGCCCGAGACTTTGGGAAAGCTCAGCCTATGCTTGCAAGTGAAAGTGGGCTTGGTATTAGTGATGGAAGGTGGTGGATGTGTGTTGTGAAGGAGGAAAGGAGGTGATTGCACATGGTTTTGAAGTGGATTGCTAATATATATGCTATATTAATTTAATTTCTCTTTTTGAAATATTTTTCACCATATTTGTCTTAAGGTAGGATGTCATTGAAATAGCTTGAGAGGAAGGAGAAGCTGGAGTAGAGTTTATGTGTAGGAAAGTGAAAAGGAGGTGGGTATTTATAGAAATGTTTTGCACCAAAAATACCATGATATTATTTCCGTACCTAAGCATGCTTGCATCACCATTTCACCTCATCCTCTCCCATCACCTTCATTTGACCATGAACCCACTCCTTCCTCCATGTGCTTGGCTTGTGAAGTGATGCGGTGCTTTGTTTTAATCTCTTTTTTACACATAAGGAGCTTGTATAAACACATATGTGTTTGGATATTTCTTTGCTTGATTTGACTAATTCATAAACATAACTAAATGTGTATGTGTATACATATGTATATGGGTTCATTTATGTGTATATGTATTACACTATTGTATTTATTTGTTTATAACTTCTATACGTTAAACCGTACGAATTCTAATTTTGATTGTCGGTCATATATCTATTATTTAGTAAAATTATATATATTAATAAACAAAACTTGAGAATATATTTCTCATCGTTTTAAATAAATTAAAACTATCTCACTTGAGTTATAAAACAATATATATTGATATTAAACAAATGTTTATAAAAAGTGCTATCGTATCAATAAAGCGTTGCCAATTTTCCTTATATTTCCAAATCAAATATATAGCTTCTCAAAACTATTATAAATGATTTACTATCACTTTATAACCAATTAAAATGAGTTATTAGCATATTAAAACAATTATTTAATTATTTAAACTTAACTTGAATTTGTAGACAAATATAAAAAATATGCTAGTTCCTGAGATGATGATTTTGATGACAATAACCTTAGACTTGTTATAAAATATAAATATTAATATCTTTGTCTAGATATATTTGTATATGCATATATATATATATATATATATATATATATATATATATATATATATGCAGCATCTGAGAATGAAGACTGTACAGTATAGAGTTTCAAGACTGACAAATTCAAGATTATAGAAATCAAGACTGAAGACCCATGCGTATCAAGGTTATCAAGAGTTCAAGAATTTAAGATATGAAGATAAGTAATAGAGCATAGATTTATGTTAAAACTTCATAATAGCACGTAAATCTTTATTTGGATTTTAATTGTGGAATGGAATCGACCTTCTCGCTTTAGTAGTGGGATTGAACCCACGACCTCTTTAGTGGGATGGAACCCACGACCTTCTCTAGTGGAATGAAATCCACGAAATTTTCAAAATTACTTATATTTAGATTTTTTTGCAAACTATATTTTTAAAAGACATCTCTCTCTCGGTTTAAATATTTTAGCCTTAATTCAAAAATTATTTTTATTCATATTAATTTCAAAATCATTTCTTGTTTTTAAACTATCTCCTAGTTGTGATGTTTTATCGTTAATCTCAAAATTATATGTTTTGTTTTTATTAGTTTTAGATTTCGTAAGATCACTTTCCAAAGTTTTTTATGATCGTAAAGTATATTCAAAATAGTTTACAAAGTTCTAAGACTTTTTCGACAAATTTTAGAAAGAAAATCTCTTTTAAAACAAAATCAATTTTCAAAAAATACTAGGGGATGTCGATATGCCTATAACCCATGTCGACGAGGTAACCGTAGAATTTTAAATTTCAAATTTTCAAAAGAAGTGTCTATTCGTCATGACCTTTCACGAATGGACATTACCGTTATTCTCCTATATATACCAGTTGTTTTCAATGAATTTTAAGTTAGTTTTTCTTCATTTCTTCACTCCTTCTTCTCCACTCAAATATTCTCTTATATTTCAAATGCTTTAACAAAATTCTACTGAAATCCTTAGTGAATCAAACTCGATCGTCACTCTCTCTCTCAAAGGTCTCAGTGCTATTTAGAGTTATAGGACCTTTTGTAATCAAAGATTGAAAGATCGAAGTGTATCGAGTCTCTCTCTATCAAAGTGTGATTGAAAACGGTGTGATTGTGGCCTGTAAATCAATTGGGTGTGATTGTAGCCCGTAAATTAATTAGGTGATCTTGTAGCCTGGTTAAATCAAGAGAGTTTGCCCTGGACTTGGAGGTAGGAGAGTGTATCTTGTGGCCTTGAAATAGAGATTGTAATATCGACATTATATTTGAAAAGAAATCTGCATAAGAAATTGTCTGGGACTGGATGTAGGTTAACTCCGAACCAGTATAAATTTCCGGTGTGTTATTTCCTTTACTGATTTTATTTACTATTTGCATCTATGTTTGGTTTGATGATTGTCTCTGTATTTGTGAATTACATCTCTTGGGTTTAATTCGGAAAGATTTCAAAAAGATTCATAAAATTAATTAAACACTATTCACCACCTTCTAGTGTTAATTCCGCCTTAAGATCCGTAATCTGCATTTCCTACATTTAGTATTAAAGCATTGGTTTTCAAATTTGTCGTAACCTGAATTTAAAAAAAATTAAAATGGAAATTTTTGGACATTCTATTAACACTAGTTCAAAACTGTCTAAATCATCATTGTCTCATAAGTCTGCATATTTTTATTATAGAAAATCAAGTTATCTACCGAATTGGTGTGTTGTGCCGGAACAGATGTGTTATATGGCTTTTAAAGAATCAACACTCAATGGATAAATGGTGCAAATCAAGAAAAATAAATGGATACTTGATAGTGGATTTTCAAGACACATAAGTGGTAATCCGAAGATATTTAATGACATAATTTATGAAGATGGAGGACCGGTCAACTTTGTAGACAATTCAAAAGGATATGTGATTGGCATCGGCAATGTCGGTAACTCTAAAATTCCCACAATTTCTGATGTTCTGTTAGTTAAGAATCTAAAACACAACTTACTTAGCATAAGTCAACTATGTGATAAGGGCTACAAAATTAAATTTGAAAAGGATAAGTGTCACATCAAAGATAATAAATCAAATATTATCTTTGAAGGAATTAGGAAGAAAAATATTTATATTCTCAGTATGAAAATCTCAAATGATAACCTATATCTTTTGGCTAATACAAGTGACCTTGGATTTGGCATAAAAGATTTAGGCATTTGAATTTCAAACACTTATCTAAACTTTCAAAACTTGATTTAGTAAGAGGTCTTCCTTAAATGAATTTCAAAGCAGATAGTATATGTGATGCTTATCAATTAAGAAAACTTACGAAGAGTTCGTTCAAATTGAAAGATATAATTTCAACTTCAAAACCTCTTGAGTTACTTCATTTAGATTTGTTTGGTCCATCTCAAATTCAGTCAATAAATCACAGTAAATATGTTTTTGTAATTGTAGATGATTATTCTAGATTTACATACACAATTTTTTTGAAACATAAAAGTGATGCTATGATTTATTTAAGACTTTTTCAAAAAGAATTCAAAATCAACTTTCTTTAAAAATCAAAGCTATTCATTTTGATCACGGTGGAGAATTTGAAAATGAAAATTTTGGGAATTTCTATAATAAAAAAGGAATAACTCATAATTTTTCTTTTCCAAGAACTCCACAGCAAAACGGAGTGGTAGAGCATAAAAATAAGATGATTGAAAAGTGTGCAAGAACTATGCTTTCAGATAGTAAATTACCAAGAATGTTTTGGGCTGAAGTAATCGCTAAAGCTTGTTACATTTTGAATAGGATTTTAATTAGACCGCTAACCAATAAAATACCATATGAACTTCTTTTCAATAAGAAACCAAAGGTATCTTATTTTAAAGCTTTTGAAAGTAAATGCTTTATTCTAAAACAAAGGACAATTTGGATGAATTTGATCCTAAATCCAACAAAGGAATCTTTACCGGATATTCTAATAGAAGCAAAGCATATAGAGTTTTCAATTTAAAAATTAACACCATTGAAGGAAAAATGCATGTATCTGTTGATGAAAATTTCAAAGATTTTATTCAAATAAATGATGAAGATGATTTTGTTACTTTAAATAATGAATCAATGAAACAAATTGTGAAACAGTTCATCCTAACAAAAGGATTAGGCTTTTAAAAGATCATCCTACATAAAATATACTAGGAAATGTTGAATCTATTGTTAGAACTTGAAATCAACTAAACAAGATGGGTAATGTAGCTTTTATATCAACAATTGAACCCAAAAATTCAAAGGAAGCATCATATGATGATTCATGGAATCTTGCTATGCAAGAAGAACTGAATCAATTCAGCATAAATGATATATGGGAACTTGTTCCTAGACCGTAGGACAAAACAATAATAGGAACTAAATTGGTTTATAAAACTAAAATGAATGAACAAGGTGAGGTTGTTAGAATAAAGCTCGGTTAGTCGCACAATGTTATTGTCAAGAAGAAGGAATAGACTTTCATAATACCTTTGAACGCGTAGCAAGATTAGAAGCCACTAGAATTTTACTTGCTTTTGCAAACCACAACAATTTCAAATTATTTTAAATGGATGCCAAAAGTGCCTTTTTAAATGGTTTTGTTAAAGAGGATGTTTATTTTGAACAACCTCCACTTTTTGAAGAAGAAAAGTTTCCAAATCATGTTTACAAATTAAAGAAAATTTTATATGGTTTGAAACGGGCTCCTAGAGCCTGGTATGATTGACTAAGATCTTACCTATTACAATCAAATTGAAATTGGTAGAACATATAAAACTCTTTTTATTAAAAGATACAAAGATGATATCCAATTAGTACAGATTTATGTAGAAGATATCTTTTTTGGATCAACAAACAATGAAACGAACAAAGAGTTTTCTAAAATAATGAAAAAAGAGCTTGAGATGAATCATATGGGTGAACTTGCTTTCTTTTTAGGATTGTACATAGAAAAAATTAGATAGTTTAATTTTCATTAGTCAAGAAAAGTATGCTAGGGATCTAGTTAGTAAGTTTGATATGACCACCGCGAGTGGAAAACCCACTCCTATGGCAACCAATGAAGCCTTGAATAAAGAAAACATGTCAAAAGATGTTGATTAAAAATATAAAGGGGAATGATTGGATCGATATTCTATATAACCGCGAGTAGGCCTGGCATCATGCATAGTGTCTGTCTCTGTGCAAGATACCAATCTCAATCCAAAGAAACCCATTTAAAAGCAGTTAAACGTATCCTAAGATATGTTAAACACACTTTAGACTATGGCCTACCTTACCCTAAAAATGATTCATTAAATTTAATCTCATATTGTGATGCTGACCATGTTGGTTGTAAATCAGACCGAAAAAGTACAAGTGAAACTTGTCACTTTTTAGCATATTTTCTGGTTTCCTAGTTTAGTAAAAAGCAAAATACTGTCTCACTATCAACAACTGAAGCAGAATATATCTCTGCTGCTTTGGCTTGCTCTCAAGTTATCTATATGGAACAGACCCTAAAGGATTTTGGATTAAATATTCCAAAATCACAAATTTATTATGACAATGCAAGTGCAATAAATTTATTCAAAAATCCTACTCATCATGCCAGAACCAAACATATTGATATCAGGCATCATTTCCTTGGAGATAATATAAGTAAAGAGATTATTTCTCTTGAATTTATCAAAACTGAGAATCAAATAGGTAGTATTTTGACCAAACCCTTGAATCAATCAACCTTTACTAAATTAAGAAGAGAACTAGGTATTTTTTCTATAACTAAGATATAGAATATAGATACAGTAACATATATTTAAATAAATAGAGAAAAACAAATTGTCCAAATTTTCAAAAGGATGTCAACATTCCCCTACCCCCTATGTCGACATACAATGGTTAGATTTGAAATTTTGATTTCCCGCTAAAATTTGTGTGGTGGTTATATAACCATAATATTTCGAATTCATCTGTGTTCTCGCTTCATTTCTCTGTAATAAACTTCTGAAAATACAAAGTAATGGCCTCCTCTTCTAAATCAATTCAAAATGCAACCATTTCCTTCCCTTCTCCTAATTCGGGTCCATTCCAACGTACTACGATGGCTCGAGTAATGAAGATCGAGGAAATTATGAAGGATTCTCTACAAAGGCTGACTGAATTACAAGTCATGCAAATAAAGATGGCAAAGGAACAATAGAAATAAGGCAAGATTCTTTGAAATTTGCAAAATTTTATAATGGATAATCATGCAGACCCTGTTGTGATTGAAGATGATTCCTCTAACATACATATTCATAATCCATTAGAGGACGACGAAGAAGAAGAAGAGGAAGGGGAAGAAGCGCAAATGGACGAGGACGATAATGTTATTTGCGTTGGAGAAGTTTGTTTTGACAAAAATGGTTATTTGGTCCAACAACATGAAAACTTTTGTCTCCATTACCCTAATTGTTCGATTCACAAGTCGCCAATTGTCAAGGACTCTTGTTAGATTGTTATTATTTTAAAGTTTTAATATTTTGTGTACTTGTATATATTTATGTCTATGTTTCATATATACGTGTAATGTAACAATCATATATAATAAAATTAGATTTATGTTTCACTTATTATACTTTGTTATCAGCATTTAGTTCCATAGTATTAGTTTAAAGGGGAGTTATGTAGTTTAGGCTTAGTTTTTGTTGATGACAAAGGGGGAGAATTGTAAAATAGGATATTTAGGCTGTTAGTAAGGCTTAGATTATGGGGGAGTTAGTAGATTAAGGGGAAATTATTGGAATAATAAGGAGCACGAGTAGAATCAGAGTTTGATGGAGTATATTTTATAAACATTGGTTATCATCATCAAAAAGGGAGAGATTGTTAGTTCCTGGGATGATGGTTTTGATGACAACAACCTTAAGACTTGTTATAAAATATAAATACTAATATCTTTGTCTAGATATATATGTATATGCAAGATATATATATATATATATATATATATATATATATATATATATATATGCAGGTACTGAGAATAAAGACTGTACAATATAGAGATTCAAGACTGAAGAATTTAAGATTATAGAAATCAAGACTGAAGACTCATGCTTATCAAGATTATCAAGAGTTCAAGAGTTTAAGATATTAAGATAAGTAATAGAGTGTAGATTTATGTTAAAACTCCATATTAGCACTTAAATCTTTACTTGGATTCTAATTGTGGAATGGAATCCACCTTCTCACTTTAATAGTAGGATGCAACTGGAACCTATGATCTCTTTAGTGGGATGGAACCCACGACCTTCTCTAGTGGAATGGAATCCACGAAATTTTCAAAATGGCTTATTTTTAGATTTTATTCAAAACCGTATTTTTAAAATGACATCTCTCTTTCAGTTTAAATATTTTAGCTTTAATTCAAAAACTATTTTTAATCATATTAGTTTCAAAATCATTTCTTGTTTTTAAACTATCACCCGGTTTTAATGTTTTAGCTTTAATCTCAAAATATTTATACATTTAATTTTTATTACTTTTATATTTCATATGATCACTTTCCAAAGGTTTTTTTAATCATAAAGTATATTCAAAATAGTTTAAAAAGTTCTAAGATTGTTTCGATAAACTTTAGAAAGAAAATCTCTTTTAAAATATAAATCAATTCAAAAATACTAGGGCATGTCGACATGCCTATACCCTCCATGTTAACACGGTAGCCGTAAAAATTTAAAATTCAAATTTTCAAAAGTACTGTATATTCGTCACAACCTTTCACGAATGGACATAACCATTATTCTCCTACATATACAGTTGTTTTCAACGAATTTTAAGTTAGTTTTTCTTCATTTCTTCACTCCTTCTCCACTCAAATATTCTCTTATATTTCGAATGCTTTAACAAAATTCTACCGAAATCCTAAGTGAATCAAACTTGATTGTCTCTAGCTTGATTCTCCGCTACTCTATCTCAAAGATCTCAGTGCTATCCAGAGTTATAACATCATTTGTAATCAAAGATTGAAAGATCTAAGTGTATTGAGTCTCTCTCTATCAAAATTTGATTGGAAACAGTATGATCGTGGCCCGTAAATCAATTAGGTGTGATTGTATTCTGTAAATCAATTAGGGATCTTGTAGCTTAGTTAAATCAAGAGTGTTTGCCCTGGATTCGAAGATAGGAGGTTGTATCTTGTAGCCTTTATATCGAGGTTGTAATATCAACATTATATTTGAAAAGAAATCTACATTAGAAATTGTGTGGGATTGGATGTACGGTAACTCCGAACCAGTATTAAATTCTGGTGTATTCTTTCCTTTACTACTTTTATTTACTATTTACATCAATGTCTGGTTCTATGATTGTCTCCGTGTTTGTGAACTGCACAATTTGGGTTTAATTTGAAAAGATTTCAAAAGGATTTATAAAATTAATTAAACACTATTTACCCCACCCCTCTAGTGTAAATTCTGCCTTAAGATCCGTAATCCATATTTCCTACAAAAGCGATGACATCTCTGGTGATATCATAAATACTTTTTTTCCTAAAATAAAATAAATAATTTTATTCCATAATCTTGTTTAAATAGATATATTAGTGTATATATCTAGGCTCAAGCACTTAAATACTTAGAAAATCTCCTTTCTATTGAAAATCAATTTATCGATGAAAATTTGTGCACGAAGCACGTGCTTTATTTATGAAACTATATTCCACAATTATATATTAAAACAAGTTTCTTATCCTAATTTTAGGACTTAAATCTTTATAGTTTGTGTTATAAAATTTTGAATTTGAATATTTTAAATTAAATATCATTTATCAAAGTGATAAATTTGTGGGTCATTACTGACTCCCTTCCTTAAAAGAATTTCGTCCTTGAAATTACAATGCAAAAGGCCGTAGTTCTTTATTGAAAATAAATTTTGAAATTTCAGATATAAACTTGTTCTTATATTTAAAGATTAATTGTATGCACCATGTTAGTTAATCTTAAATTCAAATATACCACTTTGCTTTCGAACTAGTATTGATCATTCGCTTCTTTAGTGCAAACTTTGATCAGGCTTAGAAACTTCTATTTTCCTTACATAGCTCTCACCTATGATAGAAAATGTAAGGATCCGACCACAAACCCTCATCAATATTCGTCATCAAGAATCGAGTGATAAATCCTTGTTCGGACTGATGTAAACACCTTAAAGTTCGGTACTCGAATCTACGGTCAAACCGCGAATAAAATCATCTATGTATAATTTATGTATTTATTCCAATTGGTTTCTTGGCTATACCAAATCAAAATAAATTTTATATCACTATCAATTTATGAACCATTTCATAAAAATATTGCTTAAGTTTATAAACACTTTTAAAATATAAATTTGGTTTAATTAACACTTTTAAATTTCATAACCATTCACTTCATACTAAATCCATTATTGAATTACCTCTTACAACATTACTTCAGTGTATAAGTAGTTCACGGCTTAAGTCTATATTTATATAATACTTCATTACATCCTAAAAGTATATATACAAATCCAAAATTTCTGATTGATTTTACTTACATCAAAGTGTTTGACAAATTTAAAACTTGTGGTAATTTACTATCATCTCAAATTCATATGTTATAAAATTTATCTCTTATATTTTTATTCAAAAATATTTCTAAATAATACGATTATTATTTTCTCAATTCTAAAGAACAATTTTCAACATTACCAGGATTTAAATTCTTAAATTCTCAGCTTTTAAATCCTTTTTATTTATAAATCACATTTATAAATTATACTTATATAATTTTATTTACTCAAAACATTTCATAATTTTTTATCTTTTGTATTTTCAAAAAAATTAATTCTGAGTTAGGTGTGATTCGAAAATTTCCGACTGTCCGAAATCGTCGAAAATTAATGATCCAAATTATCGTTGGTTTAACACATTTATAAAGATGTTTATAATTATTAATCAATTTATTAATTGATGATTCGCATTATCTTTTAACTAAAAAAATTTGTAGATCGAGTAACTTCAAGTTGATACTAAGGAATTGGGTACTACTAATAGTATCATATATCTCCTCAATTAGAAGGGTAATATTTAAGAGAAGTGTTTACCATCTAAATGTATCTCCTGTCTATTTTTAGTTACTTTGAAGCCACTCGAACTGGTCATCATAAAATTCTTCTTTTCAATTCCTTTATTTATAAAACTTGATTTACACATTCATTTCTTAGGATCATCTTATTTTTACATTTTTTAGGCTCATAAATTTATTGATCTTAAATAAATTTCTTAACTTTAAGCCAATATTCACTACTACAAAACAGGTCATTTGCATCGGTTGTTTACCCCCCTTTTGCATTAGTTCAACAACCGATGCATATGCAACTGATGCAACAGGCTTAACACTTTTGCATCAGTTATGAAACCGATGCAAAAAGGTCTTTTTTGCATCGGTTGTTACTAACAACTGATGCAAAATATCATCTCCCTATTGCATTAGTTTTTTATAACAACCGATGCAAACTAATCCCTCTATTGCATCAGCTATTTATACCTGATGCAAAAAAGCCATTCTCAGAAACCATTATTACAGTACTCAAATAGACTATATATATATTATTGATTATAACAAACAATTATTGCATGCAATATTACAATCATTCAAAATTAAATTTGATGGCAAATACATAATCGGATTTAATAATTCTACAAAAGAATGAAAAACATAAATAAATTCCATGGTACATAATCAGACAGTCAGTAGTAAAAAATAAATGCAGCGTGTTATATGTAGACACACAAAAATACATATATATGGAGAAGAGAATGTATCATTGACAGTGGATAAATTAAGCAGAAGATGGTCTTCAAATGCACAAACCTTCATCCTATATTGTACTTGAGCTACCTGAAGTTGAGCTGTTCCATCCAAACAACCACTGCCTGCTCCTCTTCTACACTGTCACCTTCAGTGCCTGCTGCATTCTTCCACCTGACAGCACTGCCACACCACAAATATTACACTCCTACAGCCACTTATACAACTGCTTAATCTTCATCATCACTACTATACAATCACACTACCAACACCTCTTCTTGCTCATCTACATCATCAACACCTCTGTTAAACAACAGCCTACACATCATTTCATACTGTGCACATCAGTGCACTGCACATACAACAGTCCATCCCCACTGCCTAGACCTTGCTGCCTTACATGTGTACATCTCCTGCCTTGCTAACTTTTGCATTCAACCACCTGGAATTGTACACACAACTCCTCTACAGAAACACCTTCCTACACTCCACTGCATTTCCACCAGCCTTACCATCAACTATTGCCACATCAAACAGTCACCGTAACAACCAGTCAATCAACTGAACACCCCCCCTCTGCCCACAGTCAACAACGCCTCTTAACTCAACTGCACACTCCATTCTCCAAACACACCAACTAATTGCCTACCACTTCATTTCTACTTCACCACAAACCACAAACCAACATTTCCGGTTCATTTGCATATTTCATGATACTTACAGCATTTATCATCATATCCCTCCTACTAAAGCCACAAACCATCCCTATGTCTCCATTCCCATTGCCATACCTCTGTTCAACTACTTGCCTTGCCATCAGTATACCTCCATTCACATTTCCAACCACATCAAAACACTGCCATACATCCTTCTCTCTACCTACATCTCCACAACAAAACTGCTGCCAGTTCAACATCACTTGACCACTCACAACATTTCTGCCAATAACAGACTCCCACTGTGCCCCTGGCCACTATGCACCCGACCACTCGTAACATTGTTGTATAATCCTTAGTAGCCAATAACATTTCTGCCAATATTCAAACTTCCCTCTATCAACTGCCCCAAGCCACAACCATATCCATCAAAAACTCCTCACAGCTCAACACAGTGCACAAAAACTTGTCTGTAACAGACCACATTCACATCACCAGACAATAACCATAAATAACTCACCTTAGCGTCACCACAACAGTTCATACCACAACAAACCCTTCTCTTCTATACTACCCAACCATCATTGTTGTGCATCACAACTCAGTCTTTCGCTCCGCGCTTATTCTCAGCACTCTGTTGTCCTCCATCTCTATCTTTATATCTTTCTTCTCCACCCCTGTTTCCCATCATTTCACAAATCACAGCCGCTATATTGTGATCATGTGCAAACACAGTTATATATAAATGTATATGGTTTGAACGCAAATTTGTATTGTACGTGGCACATCCAATGTGATGACATGAACTTGAGGCATTTCCTTCCAGTCCACCCGAGCGAGAGCCAAATTCTCTATATTATTTCAAAATATTTATTTTATAAAAATGCAAGCCTCTTTGGGGTCTCCAGGACTGATGCTCGTTTCTCTTAAGCTGCTGAAGAGCCCAATGTTTTTGTACAAATGATGTTTCGAAGCTTCTTTCTTTTTCCATAGCAGATTCCTGAACATAATGCTCATTGGTTGATAAGATATGACTAGCAATTCTATTTCTTAGATTTCTATAAAAGATGGAGATTTTCTGAGTGGTGAATCGCGCATTCATTTGAGGAATTCCTTGGTTGATTTTTCCTTGGTATTTAGACATTGTGCTCTGTATTTGGTTTAGATATTGGTTGCATTGGCTATCAACCTATAAAATAAATTTAAAAGGTTAGTACAACCACATTACTATTTTTTTTGAGACATCTCATTATTCATTATCCATCCATTTTGGATACCTCACATTTACACTAAAACTTATTGCATGTAACATTTATGGTTCTCATATTTCATGCCTAAATTTTAATACATAGATTGTGGAAATGCAACTATCAACACTAGCTAATTTAACATGTCAAAGACTGGTGGCTCAAATGTTAATATCACCATTTTTTAACACACGCACACATCCCACCATTTGAACATATATCACATACCATTTGAAGGAAGTTTAGCAACTCAGCCTTCTTCGTACAAACAGTTTCTCGAGTAGAACATTGGAAATCGTCTTCGATTGCAGCATGAATTCCATTTGCACTGGAACAACTCGAAGAGTAGGATATAATTTCTTCTGTTTCATTTTCATCAATTTGATCACTCATCAAGATCTCCTGATGCATAGCTAGTGATTTTCGAAAGTATTTCTTGCATTACACAAAGAAATCTTCATCAACAATAATACTGCTCCAGATTATGGTATCCATGTTTCTTCCATAGTCATTAGTTATTCAAAATGTGGTAATTTAGAAACAGATGGATCGTCATTAACCCAAGTGGGAATCCTAGGGCATCTACTATGACCAATGTCCATCTTAGCCTACAAGAAGAAACCATAAGAAGCCATTTACTGCTTTGATTTTGACACAATTCACACTATAATACTAAACAATATACAACATAGTTTATATTTGATACTTGTTGTCATCAAAAGAACAATGCAAATTTATATTCAGTGTCCACCGTATAGTTGCTATGATATATATATTATTAGACCGGGTTGATGATCTCATTCAAGAATTCCTTTATTTGACAATAAATGATCAGCTACCATTAATCAAATAAATCGATACAGAAAACTGTATCAATATTCAAGCATCAAAGTCTCTAAATCTAAGTAATACAGAACCAAATTGTCTACAACATAACAAATTAATCTTTATTTAACATTCTTTTACATAAAGTTCAATAACCATCTTTCATGTAGATATATTTAACTTTAAAAGCTTAGCAGAAGAAACCAGTCAAAACTTGGGGAGTCGCCATTTGACCCACTATATGGAATTAAGGAAAACTTGTTGAACATCTGCTTGAAAAGTTTATAGAAAAAAGTGGACAACTTATTCTATAAAATGGATCTTCTCAACGAAAGCTTATAAAACTAACTAATAGTCCCTAGTTAAGTGTGAATCAATTTGTTAATTTCTCGTTATACAGAACGCTACCTAAACATATAGAGCCAAAAATAATTACTTACCTTGAATTAATACTTGTCTTGATGATTAAATTATTATTATCGCTAATAGATATTAATGGTTGCAATTTTGATTTTGCAATGCATGACATTCAATTAAAGTTCGTCTTATTATCTACATCATAGTACTATGGGCGAAAAATAATAGTACAAATGCATAATCAGTAAACAAAAAAAATAGTGAATATTTGTATTCTAAAGTTTATACCTAAATATGTTAAACATGGTATAAAACTTCTTCTTCTGGCTTGTTTAGTTTCACTAATATAGAATTAAGTAGAATAAAATTAATTTACTCATTTTCTCATGCAAGTTTGGTTTACGCATTTTCCATTTGTTTACTTGCGTTAAATTTAATATCATAATAATATAGCAAACACAGGTCCTATGACATAAAATTTAAGCTCAATAGTTCAAAAACTTTGGTGTTAAAAAGGATGCAGTTGGTCATTCATAAAGTCATACGAAAAAGTTTGATGACATGTAATGGTTTACTTTTAATCTTTTAGCAGGAGGTTTTGTTGATTTTAATCAATTATGATTAGATATGTTATTTCTTTATTACGATCAATCATGCCCAACTGCACTTTCTACATTAAAATTTGCTAGAAACTGTGCACAGATTATTGATTAGCGGATGGTTTTGAAGCAATCTTTAGATAGAAATTAAATGTTATTTCTTATGTTTAGTTTAGCATAGCAAACTCTTCACATGATAAGCTGCCTCAATACTATAAATTAAATACTCTCAACATATCGGAAGTTCATACAAAACATGATCAAATAATAAAGATTCAAACAATTTAAATAAGATACCATCAGACAAAAAAATTTGAATATGGTAAACCAAAACAATCAACATACTTTGCAGCTCGGTTAGACGACCGCAACCAATCCACTTCAGCATCGCCAATATTTTGACCCCTTTCGATCAAAGATGGTAGTCGAAACCCTAACTTTAGCCTATTGGGAGAAGCAGATCCTGTAGGCATCGATGCCTCCATCGTCATCTTAAGGTTGATCGACGATCTCAAAACAGGTGTCAACATTGAAGTTCCTACACCCCTCTCTTTTGACCCCAAAACAAACGAAATTACTTGAACAACGTCGCGAATCCAACCCTTTCACCTTTAATCCAGACTCTTGAGCATTAATTAGAGGAAATTAGGGTTTGAGATGAGAGAGAGGAGAAGAAGGTGAAGGAGAAAATGGGAGAGGAATTCGGTTGATTAAAACATGGATTTGGTTAAGGTTAGGGTTTTTTTGGGAAGCAGGCGAAATACTGGAAATGAGTGGAAAAATAAGTGGCGAAATACTGGAATTAACGAAAGTGCGTAATAGGGATGCAAATTAATTTAGTTGCATCGGTTGACTTTATAACCGATGCAACTACAACTATTTGCATCGACGTATTTGCATCGGTTGTTGGTGACAACTGGTGCAAATTTGATTTTTTTTGTTACCTATTGCTTTCTACGCACCAACCGCATTGGTTATTAAGACAGAACTGATGCAAATAGTTCTATATGCATCAGTTTTTATTTCAATCGATGCAAATGGCCTGTTTTGTATTAGTGATTATTATCAAATAGTGTGTAGTCAAATCGTGAAACATAATTCACTAGGTTTTCATGTTTTTTTAAATCAAATAATCAGTGATAATAACTGAATATTATTATACCCTTAATTTCAAACTACCACACTATATTTTCAAAAGTTATTTCTTTATATATAAAATATCATCTTAGGTAAAATTATTTCATTTATCCAAATTTTCCAAAACAAATTCATTTTTAGCATTAACAAATATGCGCCTATATACAATACTCCCAACTCATTCTAGGGTGTCACTTACCCTATCTCTAATTAGTTACTCATCCTAGGGTATTGGTAACTCTATCTCTGATGAGACACACCCTAACCAGGCTCGGATGTTTGCTCAACCTAAGCTTTGATATCTTCGACCTTAACAGCAGTGGGTACAACCGTCATGACATACACTGGTACCTCATGATATGCTTTTATAGTCAGCCTCTCGACTGCACCAATCCGGAGGACATATAGGAATAACAGTCTCCTTCTCGCCATCAAACATAAAGTGAGAACCTCCTATCATGCTGCATCATGTACCAAAGCTAATCCGATCATGTTTCCTCCAAACCAGTCATCGATAAAAAGATGTTAAGTACGTGGATTATTAATATTCCATTAATTAGTATCTTTTTATCCAAATATCTTGTTAGAAATATATATCTTTTTAAAACCATTTCTTTTCAGTATACACGGTATCATTAAACCTCATTTATCAAGTCTTGTTTAGTTTAAAATTTTTAAATCCAAAACATTTCATTTTTTACTTAGGAAAATATCTCTAAATCATTTATTTAAATTTTAATAAAGATTTCTTATTTCCAAATCATAACTTTTAAATGGATCAAAAACATTGTTATTTAAGACATTGTTTACTATAAACCCAAAACAAATAACTTTAAGTAAAAGGATCTATAGGAATTAAAATAATTCCAAATCATTTATACAAATCTTTTCAAAATATTTCTTATTTCCAAATCATAACTTTTAAAAGGGTCAAAAGGAATGTTTTTTAAGGCATAGTTTACTGTAAACCCAAAACAATTAATTTTAAGTAAAAGGATCCATAGGACTTATACTAATTTTAGTCGATACTAATTTCTGTATTCAACTTGTACTATTCATCGAATAATGGTGGAATCACCTTTTAAATTCATATGATTAGTACAAGTTCCCTCCTTCGAATTTAACACCAAGTATAAGAAGATTATCTCTATTCAATCTAGGTTGTGATTAATTATAAAAATTAGATCTTTTATACTTGTCTCGTTTTCGACGTTTCGACCATATTTATCACTCGCCCAGGAATGAAGCCAGGTAAGCCAAGGCACCAGTTACTCCTGAACATCTCCTTAGTTTATTTACCGTACATCCAGATCTCACTAATAAAAAAATCCAGTCTACTTATCAGCTTTTAGAGCCAATATTAAATCATTCATTTTAAATCAGTTTGATAAAAAAATTCCTTTAAACTTTTTATTAATATTTCAAAATCATCTTTAAAACACTTAGTTATTTATCTAAGAAGAATTATAAAACGATTGGGGAAGAATGGCTGAGTTAAAACATGATTTGTAGAAGTTATAGAAAACTGCTGCAGAAAATGCTGCGAATAGTGTTTTAAGGCTAACCAAATACCAATTTTATTTCATAAATGTCCATTTTTATAACTTCGATCTCTTTTATCCCATTTTAATACATTTATGGAATTTATTTCATATTATAATCATTTAAAATATCCATTTAAATCAATTTCAAATTTTAGTTTAAATTTCTAAACCATGATTTTTTGAAAACTTGTTTTGGACTTATTTGAAAATCTACAAGATGAAATCTTCATTTTTTTTTGAAAACTACGATTATTGGAGTTCGGAGAATTCTTATTCCAGAGAATTTCTGGATTTAACTTTCTATCGCCTGAAATCGGACCTACCGTTACGCGACGCGCCTATTTTAACTCAAATGTCATCATCTTTTCAAACTTTGTTATAATACTTTTAAAAGTTTAGAATACATTTCCAAATCATTATAAATCATTTTAAAGAAGTTTAACAAGCTCATATACACCATTTTGTTTAATAAAGGAAAGTGATTTCCTTTGTAATACTCGACGTGTATTAACGCGACTTGTTAACACCATTGAACAACTATAGTATACGACCAAACTTTATGATCAAAGCTTAGTAAACATCCATAGCAATCATATAACATCATCATTATCATATATATATATATATATATATATATATATATGAAGTTTTATTGAGTTTTCTCACCTTCATCGGATATTAAACTTAGGAAAACGGACTATAGCTTTGCTATGATCGAACCGAAGCTTATGGAATTGAGCCCGGGACCTTGGGAAAGCTCGGCCTATGCTTGCAAGTGGAGATGGGCTCGGCTTTGGTGATGGAGGGTGGTGGCCGTGTGTTGTGAAGGAGGAAAGGAGGTGACTGCACTTGGTTTTGAAGTGGATTTCTAATATATATACTATATAAATTTCATTTCTTTTTGGAAATAGTTTTCACTATATTTTTCTTAAGGTAGGAAGCCACTGAAATAGCTTGAGGGAGACATTGAAGTAGAATTTGTGTGTAGGAAAGTGAAATTGGAGGTGGGTATTTATAGAAAAGCTTTGTACCAAAAATATCATGATATTATTCCCTTACCTAAGCATGCTTGCATCACCATTCCACCTCATCCACTCTCTTCACCATTCAGCCGACCATGAAGCCCACTCCCCCCTCTATGTGCTTGGCTTGTGATGTGATGTGTTACTTTGTTTTTGTCTCTTATTTACACAAAACGAGCTTGTATGTATATATATGTGTTTAGATATTTTCTTCGCTTGATTTGATTAATTCCTAAACATAATTAAATGTGTATGTGTATACATTTTCATATGCATTCATGTATGTGTATATGTGTCACAACGTTGTATTAATTTGTTTACAACTTCTATACGTTAAACAATTACGCATTCTGATTCGAATTATCGGTCACATTTCCAGTTTTTAGTTAAACTTTATATATTAATAGGAAAAACTTAAAAATATATTTCTCACCATTTTAAATGAATTAAAACAATTTAACCTGAATTATAAAACTATATATATATATATATATATATATATTGATATTAAACAAATGTTTACCAAAAGTGATATCGTATTGATAAAGCGTTATCAATTTTCCTTATATTTTCAAATCAAGTATATAGCTTCTCAAAACTATTATAAATGATTTACTATCACTTTATAACTAATTAAAATGTATTATTAGCGTATTAAAGCAATTATATAATTATTTAAACTGAAGTTGACTTTTCGGAGAAATATATAAAAGCGGTGACATCTCTGGTGATACCATAAATACGTTTTATTCCTAAAAATAAAATAAATGACTTTATTTCTTAATCTTATTTAAATAAATATATTAATATACGTATCCAGACTCATGGACTCAAAAACTGAGAAAATCTCTATTCTATCGAAAATCAATTTATCGAGGAAAATTTTGTACGAAGCACATGTTTATGAAACTGCGTTCCACAATTATATTTTAAAACAAGTTTATCATCATAATATTAGGGTTTAAATCTTTATAGTCGGTGTTATAAAACCTTGTCTTTGAATATTTCAAAATTAAATATCATTTATCAAAGTAATAAATTTGCGGGTCGTTACATAATATCAAAATGATCATTTATAAAGAAAATTGTATGGACACAATAATCAAAGCAAACTATCCTATCATCTGCCTGAAGAGTTATAACTACATGTCCTAGCTGATATATAAACAAAGCAATGCATTGTAAATAAAGACTATGGTAGGTAATCATCCAGCTTCTCTTCAAGAGCTCCAATAAACATCAAAAAAATCTAGAAATATATACAGAGCCGACCCGAGCATTATAAGAAAATAACACCCGGATCAGTCTTGTAAACCAGCATGAGAAACTTAAGCCATTTGGATTATTTAATGGTATAAAACCTTTCAAAATATAGGTATCTCGTAAGATCTATTCGAAAATAAACATGGACAGGTTTTTACTTTGCGATAGCCAAACCACATCTATTAGAATCTCCAGTGATATTATATTAATGTCTAGGGTTGAAATATAAATATATAACATAGCTAGAATGATTATATTGGTTGCATTTAACAACATATTTAGGTATACAAAAAAAACCCGCAAAGGTACGCTCGTATAAATGGATTTTCCATGGAGACCTCCTCAATGAGATGGATCTCCTATGACAAGGATCAGAAACTACCTTCCGAACATTGTATATCTCTAGATAAAATATATCATAAGTTAAACATAATTGGCCCAAAATATGAATGCTTCTTGAACAACCTAAACCAAGTATCAAAAACTCCTGTCGGCCAACATATCGATAAGCATACTTTAGATAATGGAGTTGAAGTACCCCTTTAAGTTAGTTAAACCTGGGATAGTGCAGCCTACTCTGTGTTTAATCATTTTTTCGATGTCGAGGCCAGTCCGACAACTTCACACGAGTCTTTAATACTCGAACAAACAATGATTCCTACCTGGTTTCCATCATCTCAACAGATTTTGGAACCATACATGGATTCCAGCCTTCCACTTCCAAAACATAGAAATGTATCTCAGTCTTAGAGTGGTTTTCGATAAGTAGAACACTTACCAATCCCGGTCTCCACAAAGCTGAATCAGTGAATTTGGTCTTATTCAATAATAATGTGAATGATCTCATAAGGGAACTGATTCCTATATACTCTCTATAAGTAAATTAACATACAAGCACTACCAATTCAATCACAACACGATCAAATCACACAAACGACTTTTAATCTCTTGTTAATTAATTTATCCTTTATTGATTTAAAAAAACCTTTTTACTAGTAAAACACCTTTTTATCTAACAAAACTTATTTCATTAATCAAGACTTCCTTTATCAATTAATATTTCTTTATTAATTAAAACTACTTTTATACACTTGTGTGTGTATTTAATAAAAGATTTATACTTGTATTCTATTAGTTCACTATTCACTTACACTATTTTCACTACTAAGAAAGTATTCATGTACGTATCTCAATGGTACAAGTATATTCTCAAATCACTTAACAATGTTTTCCATTCTTAAAATATAATCAAAGCAGTTAAAAATAAATGTCACTAAAACATTGTTACTAAAAACCCCTTCTCTTTGATAAATTAAACATACAACCTTTTCTATATTTTTATAAAAGATTTCAACACTTGTTATTATCATTAAAATTCCATTATTAAAGATCCAATTATATTTATAATATTTTTCCACTTTAAAATATAATTTAAGGGTTTAAAAATAAGTGTTACTAAAACATTGTTTACTACAAACCCAAAATACTTCACATTTAGTAATTTTCTTTAAAACCCTCTTTTAATGGTTTAACTACATTTATAAGAACTTAAGACAAATGTTGCTCAAAAATTGTCACAACAAACATAAATCATTTCATACTTTTAGACATTCCTCCTTAAACTTACTTTCTAAAGATTTAATTATACTTAAGAGTTTAAGACAAGTATTATTTCAAAAATTGCCACGGCAATTCCTAGTCATTTTATACTATAAAACATTTCTCATATAGTGATGTTAAAATATTCAATAATAAATATCTTATTATATCTCTAAGTGTAATTAATAATAAGGGTTAAAAACAATTATTAGTAAAACAATGTTTATTACGAGCCAAAGTATTTTTACTTATATCCATCATTAACTTTAAAACATTTATTTTAGAGACCAATGGATGTCCACGCTTATTAGTTAAGATAAAACACTTTTAGTTAATTGCACAAACCTATTTATTTTAACTTAAGTGTTAAAACCACACTTCTTTATTATATTTATAAAATACTCAATTTAATATTTAAAACTTATATACATACATATATATAAGAATACCTTTTAAATGCTTACTAATATGTTAAAATGCTTTTGAACTATTTAAAAAAATATTATAATTATTTATATAGAATATTTTGTAAAAACAAGGAATTTTGTAACAAATAGAAAAACCAAAATAAACATGTTTTATTTTAAAAGTCACTTAGTTTATGTAATGACCCGAAAATTTTAATGATTTAAATAACGTAATTAACTAAAAAATTCATGAAAATAAACAATAACTTTTTTGCAATGAAATTTGATATTTGAAATACGTCTATTTAAGCATAGCAAGTATCAGATTTTTATCAGAAAATATGAAAGTTTGTTTAGTTGTGAAATTTCAGTTTAAAATTTAAAATTGGTTAATTTGACGGAAATAAAATACTTTGGAAATCTAAACATTTTCGTATAATAAAAATTTATATCATTTTCTGAGTGAGACGTCATAATTCGTTTCGCTGAATTCTTACTCCTCTAGCCCTATTTATCTTATTTTCGGCTGTCATTATATTCATTTGTACATTTCGGCATCCGGTACACGGTGAAATCTACAAAATGGTTAGCCGTATCGGTGCCCATTTAAAGCCTTTCAGTTTCCCTTTGGCCATTCATTTATCCATCGTGAGAAAACAAAGGGCCATTAGCTTTTATTATTTCCAGAATTCAACTCTTGTCCTTTGCTATTCCTATTGTTCCATTTATGTTTCTGGTTTATTTCTTTTCTTCCATTTTTTCTCTCTTTCTTCTTTGTTTTGTTCGTGCTTTTTTTAAAAAAAAAAATATAAGGCTGCTTATATTGGTTTTGGGAAACTGCTTGCCAAACCCATATTCCCCATCTACTTGTTCCCATCACCGACCAACCCATCCTCTTCCTTGCATAGCCTTCCGACCCCAACTCGACTTCCTTCACCTTCTTCAAACACCATCGCTTTTCCCTTCATCAGCCCCGCCACCGACCCATACTATGCCGCCAGCAACCCTTCAGCCTCGTCTCCTTCACCACCCTACCTTTCCCATTGCCCTCCGACCTTACATCCCTCTCCATCGTGTCCTTTTTCCTATTCCCTCTCCAGGGCCACCGTCCAAACACTCCACCCAACTTCACCTGGCAATCCAGCGCCCGTCATACCTCGCAACAACAGCTCCATAGCCGAGAACCCATTCCATCAGAAAACGCTAAACAACACTTGTCGCACACCAAAACCTCTCCGACTTCCTTCTCCCTACCTCCGCCTAACCACCTTCCTTCACTTCTTCCCTCTGCCAGCCGAACTCTCCACCATTCCCCACACTGTGATAGCCCACCACCCTTCCGCCTTTCCTGCCATCGCTCCAACAGCCCATCACCATGCCTGAACTCGAACGACAACCCACTCCCCTTCTTGCTACCCTGCCCAAAATACAGACCCAGCAAACCACAGGCGCCTCCAACCCCGTGCAATGCATCGCCACAGCCCTCATGCTGAACTCCACTTCCCACTATCAGCATACCCAGCCCTCCCCTCCGAGCAGCTTCCCCGAGCACGCAACAAGCCTGGCCTTTGTCTCCTCTATATTAAAAGAAAAAGAAAAAAAAGGAATATATATATATATATATATATGTATGGTTCTCAAATTCTAGTTCACCTTGGTTTGCTTTCCCACCGTCGAATTTGTCATACCCTTCTTTGTTTGCTTAGTCGCTATCCCATTGTGTGTGTGCATGTCCATGTCACTTTCATCACCATCATTGTTTCTATAGCCACAAAATGTGAGCGATCACTCACGATTATCATTCACTTGATTAGTAAACTTAGTTCACATGAAATGATGATTGAATATGTTATATTTGAATTGATTGGTAATTTAATCGTTGAATACGATATGTTGATATTTTGAATTGTTTACTGACAATATTAACACCAATAACCTGTTAATGTGTGTGTAATTTAAATTTTTAATTATGATCATATTTTCCATTGATATGCTATGTCATTTTATGCTATTATATCTATTGTTCTCACTCTGCAAGTTCCCTGTTATTTAGGAAAATCTCTATGGGTTGAAATGATACATACTCAAACGATCTTATAGATTAAGTAAAATCGTTATGGGTTGAAATGACAAACCCATATGATTTTATTGATTTTGAAATTTTAGGATTACGAGTTGAAATGACATATACCAGTAAATTTAAATTATTGTGGATTGAAATGATAAATATCCATATCACTTGACCATAGGATAGAAAACTATATACGGACACCGTTGGTTTATTTTAAAATGATTTCCAAATTTTTGAAACATGAAAAATATATGTGTTTTGATTTTAAAATATAATATAAAGGTTTTATTTTTAATTTTTAGTGTGAGAAAGATTTAGATTTTTAAATTATATGTTTGGAAATTTTAATTTATAAGTTAAGTTGAAATTAAATATAATAAAATTTAATTTAATAAAAATTTAATTTAACTAATATAGATAAGGGGGTTTTAGACTCAAGAAAAAACTTCAAGAAAAATTTAGTCTTAAGGACAAGAAGTTTACCTTTTAGGCCGAAGGACACTTTCTAGTGTAAATCACAAAATGATAGTTGTAACTACCATTTTCTGTTTACACTAGAAAGTGCTCTTCAGACTAAAAAGCAAACTTGTTGTCTCTGAGAGTAAATTTTTTTGCAACTTCTTCTGTATGCCTATATATAATATGTTTTAAACTATTTATTTGGAAATTGTATTAATACTTTAAACACAGATTTGGTAATGACTTTAATAAATTAAGGTTGGAAAGATGAATTGAAATTGATTAGAAATTTTTTGTTTAAGAATTGTATTTGAATAAAAATTGATTTGAAACTTATTAATTTTGAGATTTTAAAGACACGATTTTTTAACTTAATAACCGGATTTTGATTAAAGGGGATTAAATGAATATTTTTAAATTTTAAATAAAATTAAAATTGAGTATTTAAAATTGATTTAAATTTGAAATTTGAGACTCTATTTAAATATTATTAAAAATGATTAAGTGAATATTTTCAAATTTAAAAAAAATTAAGGTGAATTTTGGAATATAAATTAAATTTATCAAATTGAGCTATTGTAAATTGCTTGAATATTTAAATCTTGGAACCTATTGAATTGGAAATGGTTTAAATTTATAGTTCAAACCTAGATTTGGAATCGATATACATTAAAATTGTTTTAATGAGAATTTGAATTGAACCATTAACCTTTTTAATTGAAATTATTGAATTGAGATCGATTTAAATTGAATTTTGGAACTAAAGATGATTTGAATTGATTTGTGAAATTGGAAGAAACAATTCTAACTTTAATACATAAACTATTTTTAATATATAAACTATTTTAATCTACAATCTATTTTTAATATGTAAACTATTTTTAATGTATAACTATTCCAATATATAAACTACTTTCAATATTCAAACTGTTTAAGTTGGAACTGTTATGATTTAAAGGGAATAATGATTTTATAAGTGATATGATTTTGAAATGAATATGACATTTTGATATGAAGTTTGAACTGTTTGAAATGAAAGTGACCACGGTGTGAAATAAGCGTTTGGTTATTAAAGAGACCAGGATCGGATATTGTCATACTCTCTACCAGTACCAAACACAACTTTAACAACCGTCTACGTGGTGGAGAATCCAGAACAAAGTAGGATGGTTTGATGAACGTCTATTTGAGGCGTGAACGCAGCCCAGACCCCCTCGAGTCAGCATGATATGACTAAAACAGGAGCTATACCCAGCCAAGTGAGGTCGCTCCTTCAATCGGACATGCTTCTTCTAAGTACCATATATGTTACTTTGTGATTGATTTGTGGCCACCTTCGATTTGATTATGGGAGTGTGTTCCATGGCGAGCGGTCGTAGTTGCTATACATTACCACTAGTTCGGGAGTGCAAATGGTAGAATCCTACCCTGGCATTGCCTCGAGTGCCGTGTCATATGCCTTATCGCGCCCACTACAAATTTGATTTGTGTTGTATGTGACGGCCCAGAATTTTCAAGCAATTAAAATTGGAATATTTAATTGATTTTGGATATTCAATAGAGTAATTTCAATTTGAATTATGAATATCACAACTTATTTGATAATTGAATTATTAAATTAAATAATTTAAAGTTGGATAAAATATTCAATCTGGGATCTTAAGCTTGTTAAAAATAATTTGAAGGCTTATAAAATTTATATTGATAGTACTGAAGATAATAGAAGTTGTAAAATTGAAATTAATAGTGGTTTGTTCAGTTTTAAAATTTTATAGTTTAAGTTGAATTTAAAAATAGCCCTCCGAGGCACAGTCTCGGAATTCGAAGAAACCAGTTCCATTGAATCCGTAATATTATATTATTGTCGGATTTCAGTTTTCGCAGTGTTCGGAGTTACCGTTGGATCGTACAATTCGTAAATGCATAGACAAATTAATTAACTTTAATTTGCATAGTCAAATCTTTCAATAGAAGCCACACTTTCCTAGCTTCCAACGCAAGCTCCTTTTTCCCTTTCTTCAGATCCATCTCCACTTAAATAAATTATGGCCGCAACCTTCTGTTTAATTGAAATCGAAAACCTTACTTCCCGTACAAATCGAAGTCGCAAATAAAAAATAATAATAAGAAGCAAAATGGTTGTTTTTTTCCCTTTTTCCAATCGAAGCTGAACACTTCAAATTCCCCTTCTCCCCTCCTTCGTTCGACCTTGTGTTCGATCCCCTCCTTCGTCAATGTCGAAACCGAAGCCCAGAAAAAAAAAGGGTAACACAATCAAATCGACTTCGTTTTGTTCAATATAAAAGGGCTCACGATGAGCGCCGCGTGCAGTGAAAGGGTGGCGTTCGCTTTCGAGCATGACGGCTAGGGGTTACGCGATTTCGTACCTTTGGATCTGAGGATTGGGGGCGTGCAGAGGAAGAGGGCTTCACGGTGGGGTTTGGCAACTCGGTGTGTGCGTTGTCGCGAGTTCGTGAGGATGGGTTAGGGTTTCAAGCAAGGCGGCGGCTTAGGGCTGTGACGCAGTGTGCTGGGTCGAACTATGGAAAATTTATCTTCGGCCAGAGTGTTTGATCATGGAGGTAAAATTCCTGTTTTTAAAATTTAATTTGTATAAATAAATATATAAATATAAATGCAGTAAGGTATATCGATACATATTTTAAGTGTGAATATATATACAGATCAGAATATATATATATATATATATATATATATATATGATTTTATATAGAGAAGTCGGTCAACTTTAAGTAGTCGGTAAATTTATTAGAGGAAATTGATTGAAAATTTAAAATTTATTCAGTTAAAACCAAATTTTTAATTTTAAGTTAAAGTATTAAATGGAAAATTTAGTTTGAGGCTTTTTAAAATTGTTAATGTTCAAGCCTAGAACTTGAGTTTAACCCGTTGATTTTAGTTTATTAATCAGAAATTATTGTTATAAATAAGATATTCGAAAAAAATAGGGATTTTTAAAAGCTTATGAAGAATTTATTAAAGTTAGAGTTTTGAAATCAATAATTTATTTTTATAAGGGTATGTGAGTTTACAAAGGGGAAATTACTTGTTCAATTACTTTAGACACTAAAAATATTTTATCAAAGAAAATTAGTTAAAACAAATTATTGGTTAAACCCAAATTAGTAGCTAAATTAAATGAATAAATAGCAATTAATCGATTGACTAATTCAAAGATGTTAATAGAATCGTACAATGTTTATACAAGGTATAAAATCATGAGAACAAGCTGGATTGAATCTGATTGCTAGTAAAAGCAAAGGTGAGTTAATCTCACTCGGTTAGATTTAAATTTATATGCTTAAATTTAAATGATTGATTGTATGATTGAATTGATTGATGTAGTATAGTAGGGTGAAATTTTGGAATTGGCATATCATATTGTGCTAACGTCTGTGGATGCAGGGAAAAACAGGTTGGAGGGATCCAACTGGACCCCTCAACTTTATTTAATTATTTAATATTCTCTGTTCTGACTATTTAATATCCTGTAATGAATTATGTGGGAATATTGAATGCTATGGCTTGATTGTTTTAATCGGGCAATAATTAATTACTAAATATATAATTTGGGTTTGGGAATGAAAATAAAGAAGTGAAATTGTAAGTAAAATAATTATAGAAAAGTTGAATAAATTTATGAATGGCCTGGAAAGGAAATAAAGTGACTTTAAAATATCTTGAGTATGGGAAGGAAAATTTAAATAAACAGAAAGTTAATGAAACTTAAACTTCAATGTTATTGTTTAAAAGATCAAGACATTTATGTTAAATTTAAGATTTTAAATTTTGAAAGGAACAAAGAAGAAAATGGGAAAAGCCTGAAATTTGGATATTTCAGTTAAAAGATTTAAAATCAAACAGGAAATCATAAAAATAAAAATAAAGTCCATAATTAACGAATTTTGAAATGAACCAAGTAAGTAAAGAAATTTATTTCAATAGAATAAATTGGAAATCAATTCGGGAAATTAATTTAAGTGCTTGAAGTTGGAATTTTCTCTGGATGGCCAAGTACACGTTTTTAAAAGTAAATTTGTAAATATAAATTAAAGGTTTAAAGTTGTTTTTAAAGAAAGCAAGTTTTGGAAAATTTATTATTTCTAATATTTAATTTATAAAGCAAGTATTTGCTTTTAATATATTATAGCATTAATTATTTAAAAGTGACTTAGTATTTGTTTTAAAAGTGAAAACTTGGTTTTATATTTTATAAAGTAACCTTATTTTCTCAAATCATATAGAATGTATTTTAACAAATTATTTAAGTAGTTTTATCCTAAATGTTTTAAAGTATATCTTCAAAGTAAAGTGTTTAAATTATTTTAAAAATCTAATTTTGTGCTTGGTGATTTCAGAAGAGATAGAAAATAATTGGGAAAGTTTATTCTGAGAAAGGCAGATAGTTTTGAAAACTGTTTTCAAAGGAATTTGAAAGGTGAAAATATATCTTGTGAAGATATTTTTGAGGTTAATAAATAATTTGGAAAATTATTTATTGTTTGATGGATGTTTGTGAATGTTAATTGATATTTAAATAACCAACTATCAATATTGGCCAAATGCGTTGATCGTTTCGAAGAGACCAGGATCGAGATTTATTTCTCGAAAACCACTTCGATCTGGTTTGTACGTTTCGTGTAAACGATTTTGGATTTGAAGCTGGAGCAGTGAAGTGCAAGGGCTAGTCGCTACTAATCCTGAGGATATTTCCAATATGGATGTAGTAGGAATAGTGCCTTCGGTTCCGTTCGAACCCGGGATGGACTTGTATGGATGAATGCTTGCGAAACATCGTCAGGTGGACGATGGGCATTCTAAGAGATATATTCTAAAAAGGTAATGCTTAGCCTCAAGCCTCATCAAATGGGAATGGCTGAAAATCAGGGGATATGCAGCAAGGCTTCGTGGGTAGCCCCCGCTGTAGGGTGAGGTCATCCCTGTCTAGATGTCCCTTTATTTTGGCTGGGCGGTTGCTGATCCCAACCGCGGGGTGATCTTGCTCGGGACTGTTCAGTAAGGGATGGTTCCGGTCTTGTGTTGCAGGGGAGTTAGGGTGGCTTCTTGGTACGTTGATCTAGACCAGCTACTGTGACAGGTGGTACCCCAGTTCCTAGCCATTAGTTGGAATCCATTTTCCCTACTCGCCCGTACGGTTTTGATTGTGCCCAACTATTGCTGAAACGTGAGATGCAAGCATTTCAGCTAGATTCTATTTACTTTCTATGTGAAGACCCGCAAATCCGTACTCCTTAAATATACACTAATCTCCATAGATTAACTCAAGATGAACAGAAATACGAATTCTGAATGTTTAAGAAAAAGAAAAAGGCAGAAGAAGAGAGAAAAGATAGAACGGAACAGGAAGAAAACAACAGAACAACATCAGAATCTCACAATCGCAGCGGAACAACATATAATAAATAAATGAATAATCTTTAAACAAAGAACTATATCGGTTATTACATTTCATTACATCAGAGTGTACAACAACAAACAACATCAAACAGCGGAAAAGAAATACTATATACTAGTAATATGCTATGCCATCCAGCTTGCCTCCAGCCACTCCTGAATTCCATAATATCCTGATAAACCTTAACTCTTGACTGCCCGTGTGGAAATTGGTGGGCACCCAGAGTTTAGGAAGGGAAACAATAAACTCCGAGTCAATCATGTGACTGGTGTGAGAACTCAAAACAGTTTATTTATCTTTAAAATCAAAATAGAGGAATATTTTTAAAGTCAAATCGAAATGCTTTTAAAAATGAGACTACCATAAGACCTCCCACCACACACACAATGCAAACGCAGACTTGGAGGAGATTTCTCCTTATGGTAGTCAAAGATGATTACTACGCAAAATCAAATCATTTTATTTTTATTATTATTAGTGCATAGTGTAGAAAAAATCATTTCGAAAGTAGAATATAAATCTTAGCCGGCATAGGTGCCATTATATTATGCCTGCTATAGCTACCTCCTGAGGAAGCAGGTTCTACAACTAAAATCGTACAAGGATCGTATTGTTTCTTTGGATTTCCAACAAATGGTCAGGCCAAGGAACTTCCCATTGCCACATGGAAACGCCTCTGGAAGGACGTCCCGAGAACCTAACCGGATCTCTGCCAACACAAGGCCGGGTTACCTTTCAAACTAGGTAACAACTGACACGAGTATGCCATCCCCCGGTCCTTTGGGACCTTTATCCGAGCGCTCGTAATCAACATCACATAATCATAAATAAAGTGTTTCAACATGAGTAAGCATCTGGGCTACATACCATGATACCACCCTTTTCCAGAAGGAAATGCACATACCCTAAAGGGAGCTACCCCTCATAACCTTGCTGCATCTTTCCTGTTTTGACCATTCCGAGGTGTGAGGCTCGACGAAGTCTCGTCCACAAAGCCACGCTTTATACAAAAGCCATGCTTTAGGTCAACAAATGATCATAGAAATGATCACAAAGATAAACGATCAAACAAATGATCATATCACAAATGATCAACACAATGATCATTTCACAGCAACACTCAGCATGTCACATTACCAAATTGGGAATATATCGCTGATAACCATCAACTACATAACCTCTGAGCTCGTACGTCTCAGAGAAGGGCGTTAAGCTAAGAGAATAAATTCTCCGCCACCAACAGAAATATATTTGAAAGAAATTAGCTTTATAACTCAATTTGTAATGTCAGACATACTATCCATATAAGTCTGTTCCGGGCTCGAATAGAACCGAAGGCACTTACAAAGAAGTCCTTGCAATCCGGATATCCACAATCCTGATCGGATTCCCCATCACATATGGAGAACTCTATACCGGAGCAACTCGGTGCAGAGTCAATCGACAGGTCATCCTATCGCTCTCGCAAATACCCGGTCTTCAACACCGGTCATCAAATGCAATCCATAACGACGTATCACATACACGGAATGGGTTATACGACCCCAAGGTCCTTTCCCGGCTAACCCGAATAGTGAGCGCTTATTCAAAAATAAGTGTGGCATTCAAATTCAAACAAATCACAACAAGTACCTTTCAAAGGTAAATATTGATAGTCGGTTATTGAACTATCAATGGATATGCACAACATCACCAGATTCCAAATAATTTTCCAAATTATTTATTTCCCAAAAATATCTTTACCAGATATATAATTTCAATGCTTCAAAAATAAATCAATATTTATTTTTAAACAAATTCCCCTTTCTTTTATAAATTCCATAGTGAATTTTCATTCCAAAATATCCATGCATATACGATTTCAATTATTCATTTCAATTTATCTTCAAAAAGATAAATTCTCAAACGTTTCATTTCACATTGGAAAAGCATTTCCATACTTATCTATTCATAAGTAATTCACAAATTTTATTTATTTTCAACCTTGGAAAATATTCAATATACTTAAATCGAAATTAAGTATATATTTCATTCTTTAAGGAAATCATTCTCTTAAACATATTTATTTGGGTCAAAACGAATGTTGCGTAAAACATCGCTACGACTACCCAAAAATCACTAGTATAGGGATTCGAAATTAAAATAGATATATAAATCCCAATACTAATCAAAACATTTCCTTTCGGAAATCATTTTCTATAACAACAATGTTATAGTCCACCATTTCCTTCTATTTCTTGAAACGTCTATTTCAACAATGAATGTTGAAATCTATGGTTTCGAATCTTAATACATTTAAAACATCGTTAGATCGTTTTAATTCTATTTAAAACATCACCTCCAAACCATTTTCTTTAACATATTATTCACTATTCAAAAACGTGAATATAGTACGTTAACCAATTTCATCATTTCTATTCATTTTATTTCAAAGGATTATTCACTGTCTAAAATGTGAATATAACTCCATAAATAAGTTATAATAATTTGCTTATCAAAATAAGTCGTTTGCGAATTTATAAAACAATGTTTATAAATTTCATTTCTATTTATTTTATTACTACTTCCTTTATAAATCTCCTTTATTAACCTATTCGATTTATAACTCAATTATATACCGAAAGTCCATATTATAAGTTAAATGCCTATAATTTATTTGATTGCAAAATCGTTCCTTTAACTTCCCAAATTATAAATCTTATAACTCATAAGATTCATTTATTTACCCAAATCTATTTCTTCAAATAACTTTACAAATTTTATAAACCTACTGCTTATAAAATTCCATTTATAACTTAACCGTTAATAATTCTATAAATTTCATTCATTTATGAAATTCATTCACAATTCGTTCTAACACTTATAAAACTCGTTTTATAATTCAAATATTTTAATTTATAAATTATCAATTTATAAATCTTTTATATAAATCAATTTATATTATTATTTTAAAACATCTTTAAACTCCTTTATAATTTCACCATTTTGATTTATAAAATAATTAAATTCTATAAATCCTATGTTTCAAACTTTTTACAATAAATTCAAAAATCCCAATTTAAACTATTTTATAAAATCATTAACCCCATATTTTCAAAAATCAACTTTTAACTATATTTCTCAGAAATCATAATTTTTATAACATTAAAATTATATGTTTATTTATTTAAAATGGATCAATTCCAAAAATATTTTATAAACGTATACTCTTCAAAAATCACTTTAAAAATCCTTTTAAAATTCCAAAATTTCGCCCAATGATGCTACACACCAAATAGTCTATCACGACTACAACGATATCATATATCGATATGATAATCAACGAATATCAAAATATCCATAATCAAATAAATACTGTTGAGGAATCCAGTTGGATCCCTCCAACCTGTTTTCCTGCATCCAAAGATGTTAGCACAATACCAATTCCATTCCAATACGAAATTATCGAGGTATATGGGATTTAAAAATATTATCCGCTTAATAGACGGCGCAATAGGGTCTCATCCGCTATATACTGCGGGAAATCAAATCTAAGTACATAAATAATACCAATTTCACTGTTTATGAAATATTCGCGGTATATGTTTTTAATAAATAACGTCCGCTTACTAACGGCGCATAATGTCTATTTTAACAATCAATAGATAACAATCATCATTCAACATACATTCAAGAATTTTAAATCTAACTATTTAAAACTAAAAATCGAAACCCATTCGATTGAGTGAGAAGTTCTCACCATGATTTTAATTTCGTTTTAGCGATTTATTTCGAATAAAATTAAACGGACGTTTAATTTTACCCGAAATTCTCACTAACTCCAAACAACTCCAATCCAATTATATAGCATAGTGCTTGTCCATACAATTCCAACGCAACTGGTTTCGCGCGTTTTCGACCTCGTATGAAAAAGATATGATTTTTAGAAGTTTACTCGAATTTTAATATAATAATTTACAACATATTTCTTTTTTAATTTTTAACCTAAGCTCATCACAGCCGCTAGATCCCTTGCCTGCAAATCACCACCGTCCACCCTTTCTTCCCAAACTCACGTTCATGTACAGGAAGAACACGCACACAAAACCCATATAGTTCCAAACTAGGGTTGAACTTTGCTCCTTCCACGAACGTTTTAAAGACGATCGGGCTTCGCCACTTCGAAGCTCTCGCCAAGAGCTACGCACAGCCACCACCATGATGAACTCGGCCTCCAGCAACTCCTTGAAAGTCGTGCGCAATAGCAGGCTGTCGGCCCCCTGTAGCTTCCCCTCTGACGCTCCATTTTCGATCATCTCGGTATGAAATTGAAGCTCTTGCTTAGCTCTTCATTTTATTAGTTGAAAGATTTTTGTATAGATTGACGGATTGGAAGATAATTTGAGGGGAAGGGGAGAAAATTCTGGCCATTGATGAGAAGGGGGTGGCGGCTGCAGAAAATTGACCTAGGGTTTTGTAATTTGTGAAAAAAATGAATATTGGGGGCTTTTATAGAAAATTTGCGCGACTCTATTCATCCCGGATTTTCCGAACTCCAAACGAAGCATGCCGGTTGGCGTTCCTAAAGTTTACCCCACATGTCGAACGCAATGGAACGTGTTTCGGGAGCTAATTCGGTCATCTGTGCGAGTTATGGCAATAAACGTTCGATTTAAAATTAAACCGATTAAACGATTTTCTAGACGTTTTAGCTTGCACCGGACAAACGGTAAATTCGATTGACACGAAATTTGAAACCATACAATAATATCACATTACAGATCCTATGAAACTAGTTTCGTCGGAATCCGAGACTTTTTGAAAAATGACTATTTTAACTCGCCAAATTAATATTAAAAACAATTTCGATGCGTTTCGAGCTGCCACGGTCAAACGGTAACTCCGATTGCTACGAAAATTGAAATCCAATAATAACAAACTATTATGGATCCAATGGAACTAGTTTCGTCCAATTCTGAGACTGTTCGAATATTGGCTAATTTCACTAGTCGATTTAAATATTAAAATATTCAATTTTCACAAATTAACTTTTAATTTGATTTTAAAAGTTCTATAACATCATTCTAACTTCAATATGATAAAATAAAATTTTACAAATCATTTTCAATCATATTTTACTCAATTTTCAATTATTCCTGTAATTTCACATATTAAATTATTGATTTAATTATCCAATTAAATCTAATTATTCGAAATAAAATTTATTTGACTTATAATTTCACTTATTAATATTTAAAATTAATTAAAGATTCAAATTTTAATTAATAAAAATTCTGGGTCGTTACATACTTCCCCCTTAAAAGAATTTCGTCCTCGAAATTACTAAGTAAGAAAGTTACAGAATCTATTAATTTTCCCATAAATCCATAGTCAAACTTCTTACAATAACTTTACTAAGTTTTCAAATCATACTTAGTTATCTTTTCAAAAACAACTACTATTGTTTAACTTTCAACTCCAAAATCAAAGTTAAAGTTTTCACAAAATTTTCCAATTTTTCTCAAAAATTTTCTAACGCCTTAAATTTTCGAAAAAATTCGCCAGAGTCTCCGTTGCGCGGCTCGATCCGAAAAAAAATGACAGTATATATATCACAAATATACATCTCATCAAGTAACGAGGCATCCCGCAGGGAAAAAAGTGTAAAAGTACGATATTTAATCCGAGATATGTACCTTATATTTTATTAGCGAGCATATACGGCTAATATAGCGCGAAAGCGAGCTCCAAATGCGAAGCAAACGCGATCCGCACCTACTAAACACTCAACAAACAGATGAGAACATGTATATAGACTATAGTATCGATATACAACATATAGCAATATAATAACTATATATGCCAACATAGCAAATGCAGTAAAAGCAACAAATGCAACCATCAACCAACTATCATCCAACTAGCATTCATAACCAATAAATATTCATTCATATTCTCACTGATATTCAATGAAATGGTTTTCAATTTAATCACCTTTGATTCATTAACAGTGGATGTTTTTACTAACATTCATTTTCAATTAGTTTATATTCACTAATTCATATTCAAGTTGGTTCACTTCTAAATCAAATTCAATTCTATTTAAGATTCACTTAACTTCCAATTGGATTTCAATTACTTTAGCTTTCAATTTCATTAACACTTAATGAATTATATACAATCAACTAACAATCATATAACAACCAATGTATATTAATTTCAACCAAATTCCTTTGCTTAAATTCATTCAATTTGGTTCAACACCTTTACTTTCAATTGGTTTAATTAAATTGATTTTCCTTCAATTATTCAACTTCCAATAACATTAGATTTTAATGAATTAAAACTTAAACTCATTATTTCTTATCAATTATTCACATTCAATTGATTAACATTCAATCCATTAATTCAATTCAATTGCTAATTCATTTAACCATTTCAAGTTGAATTTCATTTACATAACTTAAGTTCATATTTATCACTTAACTTTATTAATTTACTTTGATACCAAAATCAACTTCATTCAACATCTCTTAAGTTATACTTCATTTTATAAACATCATTTGGTTTTACGTAACTTAAATTTCCACTTATAAATCAATTCAGCTTCCAAATTCTAAAGTAAATTTCCATTTAACTTTAAATTCATTTTTATTGACAACTCATATTCATAAATATATTCATATAGTTTCACTTCTTATATATATATATAAGTTTATTTCTCAATTGCAAATCACATTAATTATAATTTCATACTTATAATTCTTTTGCTTATACAATTATTCTTTAATTTAGATTATTCAAACAACTAAACAATCAACTTATATACACTTTAATAATTCTGAAAACTTATCCCTTTATATATAAAATATACTCAAGGTAAAATTATTTCATTTACCCAATTTAAAACAATATTGTGTCGAATTGTTCTGTACAAGTGTTTAGAGATCCCTATCAACAACGTTAATTACTCGTATTAACCAGAATCCATATACCACTCAACAACCCAATCATCACAATATAAAACAATTTTATATTCACTAACAAATACGCGCTCATATCTATTATTACACTCAAACTCATTCTAGAGTACTACTGACACTATCTCTAATGAGTAATACCGAACAGAACCATGGTTGTCGCTTAACCATATGCTCCGATACCACCTGTGAAGACCCGCAAATCCGTACTCCTTGAATATACACTAATCTCCATAGATTAACTCAAGATGAACAGAAATACGAATTCTCAATGTTTAAGAAAAAGAAAAAGGCAGAAGAAGAGCGAAAAGATAGAACGGAACAGAAAGAAAACAACAGAACAACATCAGAATCTCACAATCGCAGCGGAACAACATATAATAAATAAATGAATAATCTTTAAACAAAGAACTATATCAGTTATTACATTACATCACATTACATTTCATTACATCAGAGTGTACGACAACAAACAACATCAAACAGCGGAAAAGAAATACTATATACTAGTAATATGCTATGCCATCCAGCTTGCCTCCAGCAACTCCTGAATTCCATAATATCCTGATAAACCTTAACTCTTGACTGCCCGTGTGGAAATTGGTGGGCACCTAGAGTTTAGGAAGGAAAACAATAAACTCTGAGTCAGTCATGTGACTGGTGTGAGAACTCAAAATAGTTTATTTATCTTTAAAATCAAAATAGAGGAATATTTTTAAAGTCAATTCGAAATGCTTTTAAAAATGAGACTACCATAAGACCTCCCACCACACACACAATGCAAACGCAGACTTGGAGGAGATTTCTCCTTATGATAGTCAAAGATGCTTACTACGCAAAATCAAATCATTTTATTTTTATTATTATTAGTGCATAGTGTAGAAAAAATCATTTCGAAAGTAGAATATAAATCTTAGCCAGCATAGGTACCATTAAATTATGCCTGCTATAGCTACCTCCTGAGTAAGCAGGTTCTACAACTTAAACCGTACAAGGATCGTATTGTTTCTTTGGATTTCCAACAAAAGGTCAGGCCAAGGAACTTCCCATTGCCACATGAAAACGCCTCTGGAAGGACGTCCCGAGAACCTAACCGGATCTCTGCCAACACAAGGTCGGGTTACCTTTCAAACTAGGTAACAACTGACACGAGTATGCCATCCCCCGGTCCTTTGGGACCTTTATCCGAGCGCTCGTAATCAACATCACACAATCATAAATAAAGTGTTTCAACATGAGTGAGCATCTGGGCTCCATACCATGATACCACCCTTTTCCAGAAGGAAATGCACATACCCTAAAGGGAGCTACCCCTCATAACCTTGCTGCATCTTTCCTGTTTTGACCATTCCGAGGTGTGAGGCTCGACGAAGTCTCGTCCACAAAGCCACGCTTTATACAAAAGCCATGCTTTGGGTCAACAAATGATCATAGAAATGATCACAAAGATAAACGATCAAACAAATGATCAACACAATGATCATTTCACAGCAACACTCAGCATGTCACATTACCAAATTGGGAATATATCGCTGATAACCATCAACTACATAACCTCTGAGCTCGTACGTCTCAGAGAAGGGCGTTAAGCTAAGAGAATAAATTCTCCGCCACCAACAGAAATATATTTGAAAGAAATCAGCTTTATAACTCAATTTGTAATGTCAGACATACTATCCATACAAGTCTGTTCCGGGCTCGAATAGAACCGAAGGCACTTACAAAGAAGTCCTTGCAATCCGGATATCCACAATCCTGATCGGATTCCCCATCACATATGGAGAACTCTATACCGGAGCAACTCGGTGCAGAGTCAATCGACAGGTCATCCTATCGCTCTCGCAAATACCCGGTCTTCAACACCGGTCATCAAATGCAATCCATAACGACGTATCACATACACGGAATGGGTTATACGACCCCAAGGTCCTTTCCCGGCTAACCCGAATAGTGAGCGCTTATTCAAAAATAAGTGTGGCATTCAAATTCAAACAAATCAAAACAAGTACCTTTCAAAGGTAAATATTGATAGTCGGTTATTGAACTATCAATGGATATGCACAACATCACCAGATTCCAAATAATTTTCCAAATTATTTATTTCCCAAAAATATCTTTACCAGATATATAATTTCAATACTTCAAAAATAAATCAATATTTATTTTTAAACAAATTCCCCTTTCTTTTGTAAATTCCATAGTGAATTTTCATTCCAAAATATCCATGCATATACGATTTCAATTATTCATTTCAATTTATCTTCAAAAAGATAAATTCTCAAACGTTTCATTTCACATTGGAAAAACATTTCCATACTTATCTATTCATAAGTAATTCACAAATTTTATTTATTTTCAACCTTGGAAAATATTCAATATACTTAAATCGAAATTAAGTATATATTTCATTCTTTAAGGAAATCATTCTCTTAAACATATTTATTTGGGTCAAAACGAATGTTGCGTAAAACATCGTTACGACTACCCAAAAATCACTAGTATAGGGATTCGAAATTAAAATAGATATATAAATCCCAATACTAATCAAAACATTTCCTTTAGGAAATCATTTTCTATAACAACAGTGTTATAGTCCACCATTTCCTTCTATTTCTTGAAACGTCTATTTCAACAATGAATGTTGAAATCTATGGTTTCGAATCTTAATACATTTAAAACATCGTTAGATCGTTTTAATTCTATTTAAAACATCACCTCCAAACCATTTTCTTTAACATATTATTCACTATTCAAAAACGTGAATATAGTACGTTAACCAATTTCATCATTTCTATTCATTTTATTTCAAAGGATTATTCACTGTCTAAAATGTGAATATAACTCCATAAATAAGTTATAATAATTTGCTTATCAAAATAAGTCGTTTGCGAATTTATAAAACAATGTTTATAAATTTCATTTCTATTTATTTTATAACTACTTCCTTTATAAATCTCCTTTATTAACCTATTCGATTTATAACTCAATTATATACCGAAAGTCCATATTATAAGTTAAATGCCTATAATTTATTTGATTGCAAAATCGTTCCTTTAACTTCCCAAATTATAAATCTTATAACTCATAAGATTCATTTATTTACCCAAATTGTAACATCCCGCCTTTTCGCACACTTTAAACCGACACACGTGCCAATTCAAAGCATACGCAAGGGCGGATTTTTATGGGGTAAATAAGAAAAACAGAGGAGAAATACAACAAAACAGAATCTCACAGCGGAAGGATAAAATATAATAACAAATATACAGTTCATAAACAGTTTACAAAAGCTTGATTTTACTTATACAATGAATATCAGAGTTACACATACCAAATACGACAATGCAGCGGAATAGAAAGAGTGTGTAGTGCAATACTATATATATAAAATAATACTGAATCTTCGTCTTCGTCCTCCAAAGCTAAACCTGCTATCCTGAAACGCTCGGACTGACCCGAGCGAATTTGAAAAGACAAAAACACTCGAGTCAGACTAGAATATCTTATGTGAGTTAAAATAAACAGAAATAAATATGAGTACAGTAACTCAAGAGATGTTCGGGATTTACATCTCCTAAGGATCCGTTAAACTATTTACTATGTAGTATATTGCGCTATTATAATAGTGTCTATTTATAAAATAAACTTACTTTTAAATAGCGTTAAGGAGTGACCCAATATTCCCCTTAACACAAATAATGCCAATAGTCTATACAGTACCGTAATACCTCCTGATCGGGAGGCTACCAGAGGATACTCCATAGGTACGACACAAATAGAAAATCGTAGTAAAGGCTCGATATGGTAGGTGACACGGCACAACTAGGCAATGCCAGGGTAGATATACCAATTACGCTTCCGGGCCGATGGTAACGCGAAGCCGCAGCAACCGCCCACCTCGAAACAACTCCCCAAATCAAAAAAATAGAAGTGGCCACTGAATCAATCCAAAGTCATAGTATAATATCGAAGAGGAGTGTCCGATCAGAGGAATGACCTCATTAACCCGTCGATCGCTCCTGTTTTAGCCACCTTATGCCAACTCACGGGAGTCGGGTCCACGTATTTACCTTACAGGAAACGTCGCCACCACCTACTTCATTCTGGAATCTCCACCGCGTACACGGTTAGTCAAAGTGGTTTTCGGTATCGACAGAGAGTATGTCCATATCCGATCCCGGTCTCTTTGCCAACCAATCGTTATTATAACACCGCGGTCATTTTAAAATAGTTTATACTTTTAAAACCAGAATATAATCCATTTCAAAACCATAATATTACGATATCCTTTCTTCTTTTAAACCCAAGACAATTCATTTTGATAATATTTTATAAAACCAAATTCAGTGATATCGTTTCCCAAATATATTTCCTTTCCAAAATTTATATCACTCTTATTTAATTATAATCCCTTGTAACCAATAATTGAAAATTTTAACTTTCAATATAATCCTTCAAAAATCCACAGAAATTTTAAGCCCATTTCCTTCAAGACTAATAGGTTTGGATGTTCACAATATATATGGGATAAGTGGGTTAACCTTTACGGTAAATTTGTGAGGGAATAAATTTACATGGCTATATGAATATTTCTTTACTTAACGTTAAAACCAAAATCCCAAAATATTACTTCAAGTTTCAAAACCATTCCAATTAATTCATATATACGTATACCCATTTGAGTATACATATTTCAACAAAAGTTGATCTTATCCTTTCAAATCAAATGCTCTTTTAAATTAGCCCTGAATATTCCCATAGAATCTATAAACAATAAACTTCCCTTTCTAGTAATAAAATATATATATATTTCCCAATCCAAATTATACTAGAATATCCTTTTCAATCTATTTAGGGAAAAATCCAATTATAAGTATCATATCTTAAAATTTCCAACTTAACTTTTAAACATATGATATAAATTATTAAACTCCATTTTCTAAACTTCCTTCCATTTTAAATACAGGAATTTATACTCCTTTTAAATTTCAAAATTCTCAACTTCATATGTATATAATATGAAAGAAAGTATTTATACAGTATAAAATTTAAGATTAATATAAACTGTATTTCATCCAAACCATAGAAATTTCATTTAAAATAGTTATATATAGACCGCGGTGCCTGTATATAATTTTCTATCCTATGGTCAAGTGATACGGATATTTATCATTTCAATCCGCAATTTAAAAATAAAACTTTGCGGTTTTATCATTTCAAACCACAATCCCGAAAATGTAAAATGCATGCTAACTGGCAGTTAATGATATCCACATAAATCATCCATTCAACAACACATCCATCACCCAATTTCAACCATCAATCAATATCAATCACTATCAACCAATATCAATCAATAACGATATTCGTTCGATAATATGCAACGGGTAATAACTGTGAGTTCATTCAAATTTAATTTCAACTATTAATCTAACCATTAATATTTAGCGGTAATTTATATAACTGTTAACTAGCATTTCATATGCAAACAAAATTCCTAACAGTCAAATAAATACGCAATAAATCAATTAAATTAACAGCTAAATCAAATAAACTGCAATTCAACGGATATGGATGAAATAACATGCCAAAAGCTCATAAATAAATTTCTATTCATTTCTAAAATTTATTTAACAAACATAAAAGCTTCTAGAAATGGTGAGTGGGTTAAAACACTCACCTTTGGAATTTAAATCGAATTTAAACTCGATTTAAATTCAAAATTTTGACGGTCTCCAAATCTGTCCAAACCAGTGTCATCAGATCTGGAATTAATTTACGATCCTAACGCAAAAAAAATCGTGAGAATCCGATATCGTATGTGAAAGTTATGCATTAAAACGATGATTGAAATCGAAATTAATTTAAGATAAAAGTTTAACTTACAACACTCTCACCATCAACAGCCACGTCCCCACGCGGTCAAGCAATAGGCGCGCATCACCTAAATCACGTGATCTCCTCCGTTTGAAATCTCCAGAAAACTTCGGCCGCCCCCAATTTCAACCCTAGTCGCAATTTTCTCGGCCTCCACGTCCCCTTCTACCCCGATCAGGCGTTACCACCAGATTCCCCTCGCCGAGCCGCCCAGGGCCGACCCCATGCTTCGGGTTCCGGCTCCCCCTAAGGTCGTGCGACCGCCGCCCCTCCCCTGGCCAAATTCTGGCAATCTCGGTCACTAGGAGGTGATGTAACCGTATGGATTTGAAGCCCCTGGCTTCCTCTACAGCCTGATGTTCTCCGATTGAGAAACCGTCGCAGATCCACCGTTGGATCGTCAAAGATTCCTTACGAACGGTCAGGAAAGGATTGCAAATTCTGGACAAATGACGCCTCGAAACCAGAAACGAATTCCACCACTGAATTACGCGTGTTGAATACTTCAACACATAATTTTTTGGGAATTTTCTGAAATTTTTGAGTTTCGACTTTTGATTTTGAACTGTGGATAGATCTAGGGTTTTCAACCATTGGAGAGGAGAAAGGAATGAAGAAAATATACGTACATTCAATTGACAGAAGAAGGAGGCTAGGGTTTATGATCGCATATATATAGACAAATAGAAGAAGGCTAGGTGGGTACGGATAACGAACGTGCTAAACGGTAGTTGGCCCAAAAAGCCCGTTCTGACCCCGGAACCGAATCTGTTAAAACTATATATCCAAATAGGTGTTTTAAAATATTCTGAACGCGATGGAAAAGTTTCGCGTCCAAATTCGATCGTATGAGGAAGTTATGCTAAAAACAAGATTTCCAAATTGATTTCAAATTGATTTTTAATAAAATTGATTTCAAGGCGTTTCACGCCCGTACGCTCAAACGACAAGTCCGATCGATACGAAAATTGAAATTCTATAATAATTCACCGATACGGATCCGATGAAACTGGTTTCGTCGAAACCCGAGTCCGTGACAAAAATGGCTATTTTTAATATTTATTAAATCAATTAAATAAATCATAAAATCCAATTTTTATATTTCAACTTCTAATATTGGCTAGATTCATTACTTATATAATTCAATCAATTTTAATTGATTTAACAAGCCTGGATGTGAATTAAAATTTATAAATATATCAGTTTGCAGTGTTAATATCTGCACTTTCTTATTATCTGGAAACTATAAATTATATTCTAAACTCAATTATTACATCTTATACCTTTATACTCTTAACTTAAATCTAACTGAATAAATAATTGGATTCCCATCTCAACTTGAATCCAATTAGATAAATAGATTTGATTTTCTTTTCAACTCATTTTTTTTTATTGAAATTAACCCTTTTTACCGTAATTAAATTTCAATTTATCAATAAACTTTTATTCCCATTTATTTGCCTTAATTTATTTAAGGCAATCCTAAATTAATATCTATTGCGATGATTTCAAATATCATTCCCTTATTTTTCTTAACTATTATAATTCCAATCTTAATGAATTCAATATTGTAAGTTTGATAAATCTATTAAATCCACTCGATTGTTTACAATTCCAATCTAATTTCAATAACGTAATACTTTACGTTAGAATCCATTTTATATGCAGTAAATACCATTTGTTGACCTTAATATTCAAATTATAAATAAAATCTTGTTTTCTAAAGTTATATCAAAAATGGTCAAACAAAATTTGAATTAGCTTTAACCTTATTCTATGGTATTAACTATTGAAATAAATCCAAATTAATGAATGGTCTTGACTCCTATATTAACTACTTTGGTTTCAATTAACATTTTATGGTGAATATGAATTTTAGTGTATAATTGAAACCTTTATATCTATTTTATTTCACTGTTCTATAAGAAAAAAATTACGTTTGGTTCATCTTACTACAAATAACTCCCATTCCTTCCAAATAATACTTACATAAACTAGTAAATATTAAATCCATTAAATTGCAGTAGATTCAATTGATTGCAATTCATTTCCAAATAAAATTTGATTTTTACTTGGTTATACACACAATTCCATAATCACTTACCTAACAAAAATCATTATTACTTAAGATCTCATTTCCTCCACCTTTTCACTTCCAAGTTTCTATACTTTGATTTACACAAATTATTATAAATGGGGTTTTCTTTGGTTTACATAATAATACATTTTATGTTTCTATTATTTTTCTTTTCCTTTCACTACAGGCATAAATTATTTCTATCTACACTAATTACATCTTTGTATTAATGAACACCATTCAAGTTAATATTTATACTAATATTCACAATTTCACATTTAATTGTTTCTTATAATTAACTTTAAATCAAGTTGTGACAATTTACATTATCCACATTTATCGTCATAAAATTATATTTTAACTTTAAATTGCAACAACTATATCAAATCTCTACATTTATTCTTAAACAAATTAGAAATTATATTAATTTAATTTATTAAATATTATTAATTTAGCGGGTCGTTACACTCTCCCCCACTCAAAACTTTTCGTCCCCGAAAAGGAAAAAGAAGGGAGGAGAAAGAATAACAGTGCATTTTACTTCAAATATTAACTTATATTTTACTGGATTAATTTCCTTAAATGAAATACACTGGTTTTATAATTATTATATCCTTTAATACTTGAATTATTTAAGTTGGAAAAATATTTCAACAAAATTCTAAGTCCAAAATTTACGGAAAATTTTGGCACAGTCTCCTTTGTACGGAGGGACTCTGGAGAAAATATAATATCCAAATATACAAATATATTACATATATATCCAAAATAAAATATCCCACATGGGAAAAACATATAAAATAGCGCTTTAAACGTAATCCGGAAACGTACCTATTTGTCGGGCAATACGCTTATTATTTTAATGGAACCAAAGCAGTAGCAGTGGCTTCCATCACCTGTATTCACTAATAAAACCTAAAAGGTTAAATATTTATTTTCAAATGGACTATTCAAGTGGATTCAATCATTCATATTCAATCAAATGCAACAACCATACATTTTTAACAAACAGCACACACCACGAACAAACAATCATTCAATCAAACAAACAATCAGTTGTTTGGGTTCAAATTCTGAAGTTGTACGAATGAAGAATAACTATCAAGTACATCCGTTGCTCAACAGCCTTAGATGGAATAAAGATAGATTATTTGTTCATCCAACAACTCCACAATTCCTTACCCAACAACATACATCAACCAAACAATTCAAATCAACACCAATAGTTTATTATACATTTATTTCAAAATTCAGTGTTTTGATTTTCTTCCCTTTATTTATGGAGGAATTCCTTTATTTCTTACAAGTTTTATTTTCCAATTATCACCAAATTCATTATATTTATATTTCCTTTTTATTATTTAAGTTTCCTTTTATTACTTAAGTCTATAAAATAAATTCTCATTAATAACAACAAATATTTTGAATATCTTCACTTGTAAGATTTCCCTTAAATTGTTAATCTGCTAACATTCATTCTTATAAGTGGAAGTTGTTTATTTATCCATTAACTACGGATTACAGTCATTTAAATTTTCCTACTTTCTATTGTATTGGAATAGGGGAGATTAAAACATACTTAAGTGAATATGAAATAAATTTTTATTTGAATTTCATGTTATATACTCAGGTGCATATCATCTACTAATAATTCTTAACTTAATTTCAAATAAAATCTCAATTATGACCTAAGTTTATAGCATTAAATCCTTTTATACAGTAGTTTATTGAATACTTTACTTTTCCTAAATTCCTACTTGTAAAACATTCAATTCAAGTTTCTCATTTAACATTTCAACTTTTATATTTGGGTAAGTTATTTATGTTAAAGAAATTTCAATTGAACTTATACAAATTAAATCTCCATTCTTTTAACTCATTGATTTTCCAATAAATCTCTACCATTCTTTATAAGTGAAATTTTTAACTTCCTTTATACTTAAGAATTATAAATTAAATTCTCATTATAAAAGCAATTCATTGAATACTTTACTTAAATTTCAACAATTTGCTTTTGTCCATATGTTAAGAATTTCCAATTTCCCCATATAACATTCCATTAATTCTCTTATCTAAATTAGAGGTTTCAATTCCTTAATTGCTTACCCTTTATTTTACCAACATAATTTTAAACAATTAATTAGTGGAAACTCAAGAATTTAATGCCGGGTCAAACCTCAAAATTGCCTTTAAAATAATAGATAATTAATTTCTTACAACTTTTATATCTCTAATTATCTTTAAAACAATTAAAATTTTAAATAACTTCAAAACAAATCTGTAGTAGAATTTACTACAGTGGCCTTTCCCCTTTGAAACTCGAAAATGAAAGTCGATGATGCGGCCGCCATCACCGAAATTATTTTCTAGCGACAGAGAGGAAAGTACAGAATTTAACTTTTCCAAAATCTTCCTTTAAAACAATTCTTCCAAATTATACTATATTTATATAAGAAATTACTCATAAACCAAATCAATAAATTTCACAAATTCTTTGGAAGTAAATTTTTCAAAACCCCGGACTTAAGTTCTAAAATCTCCAAATTTGGTTTATTATAATTTCACTTAACTTCAGTTATTATAAATATTTTATTTCCTAACACCCAATCTATAGCAACCAAATATATATATATATATATCTTTATAAAAATATTTTTATATATAGAAAATATAATAGGCAAAATTCTTTCATTCACCTATATTAAAACAAATATTATGTCGGTCTGTCCTATTAAGTGTTTAGAGATCCCTATTGATGACATAGCGTCCCATGCATCAACCAGAATTTATAAATACAAAGTGGAACAGATTAACACAATATAAAAATCTTTTTATTAATACTAGCAAATACGCTCTCTCATATATATACACTCAGCGACTCCCATAGGATATTACTACCCTATTAACAAAGAGTCAAACCCCACAAAGTCAAGGTTTATCGTTAAACCAAGGCTCTGATACCAGATGTAACATCCCGCCTTTTCGCACACTTTAAACCGACACACGTGCCAATTCAAAGCATACGCAAGGGCGGATTTTTATGGGGTAAATAAGAAAAACAGAGGAGAAATACAACAAAACAGAATCTCACAGCGGAAGGATAAAATATAATAACAAATATACAGTTCATAAACAGTTTACAAAAGCTTGATTTTACTTATACAATGAATATCAGAGTTACACATACCAAATACGACAATGCAGCGGAATAGAAAGAGTGTGTAGTGCAATACTATATATATAAAATAATACTGAATCTTCGTCTTCGTCCTCCAAAGCTAAACCTGCTATCCTGAAACGCTCGGACTGACCCGAGCGAATTTGAAAAGACAAAAACACTCGAGTCAGACTAGAATATCTTATGTGAGTTAAAATAAACAGAAATAAATATGAGTACAGTAACTCAAGAGATGTTCGGGATTTACATCTCCTAAGGATCCGTTAAACTATTTACTATGTAGTATATTGCGCTATTATAATAGTGTCTATTTATAAAATAAACTTACTTTTAAATAGCGTTAAGGAGTGACCCAATATTCCCCTTAACACAAATAATGCCAATAGTCTATACAGTACCGTAATACCTCCTGATCGGGAGGCTACCAGAGGATACTCCATAGGTACGACACAAATAGAAAATCGTAGTAAAGGCTCGATATGGTAGGTGACACGGCACAACTAGGCAATGCCAGGGTAGATATACCAATTACGCTTCCGGGCCGATGGTAACGCGAAGCCGCAGCAACCGCCCACCTCGAAACAACTCCCCAAATCAAAAAAATAGAAGTGGCCACTGAATCAATCCAAAGTCATAGTATAATATCGAAGAGGAGTGTCCGATCAGAGGAATGACCTCATTAACCCGTCGATCGCTCCTGTTTTAGCCACCTTATGCCAACTCACGGGAGTCGGGTCCACGTATTTACCTTACAGGAAACGTCGCCACCACCTACTTCATTCTGGAATCTCCACCGCGTACACGGTTAGTCAAAGTGGTTTTCGGTATCGACAGAGAGTATGTCCATATCCGATCCCGGTCTCTTTGCCAACCAATCGTTATTATAACACCGCGGTCATTTTAAAATAGTTTATACTTTTAAAACCAGAATATAATCCATTTCAAAACCATAATATTACGATATCCTTTCTTCTTTTAAACCCAAGACAATTCATTTTGATAATATTTTATAAAACCAAATTCAGTGATATCGTTTCCCAAATATATTTCCTTTCCAAAATTTATATCACTCTTATTTAATTATAATCCCTTGTAACCAATAATTGAAAATTTTAACTTTCAATATAATCCTTCAAAAATCCACAGAAATTTTAAGCCCATTTCCTTCAAGACTAATAGGTTTGGATGTTCACAATATATATGGGATAAGTGGGTTAACCTTTACGGTAAATTTGTGAGGGAATAAATTTACATGGCTATATGAATATTTCTTTACTTAACGTTAAAACCAAAATCCCAAAATATTACTTCAAGTTTCAAAACCATTCCAATTAATTCATATATACGTATACCCATTTGAGTATACATATTTCAACAAAAGTTGATCTTATCCTTTCAAATCAAATGCTCTTTTAAATTAGCCCTGAATATTCCCATAGAATCTATAAACAATAAACTTCCCTTTCTAGTAATAAAATATATATATATTTCCCAATCCAAATTATACTAGAATATCCTTTTCAATCTATTTAGGGAAAAATCCAATTATAAGTATCATATCTTAAAATTTCCAACTTAACTTTTAAACATATGATATAAATTATTAAACTCCATTTTCTAAACTTCCTTCCATTTTAAATACAGGAATTTATACTCCTTTTAAATTTCAAAATTCTCAACTTCATATGTATATAATATGAAAGAAAGTATTTATACAGTATAAAATTTAAGATTAATATAAACTGTATTTCATCCAAACCATAGAAATTTCATTTAAAATAGTTATATATAGACCGCGGTGCCTGTATATAATTTTCTATCCTATGGTCAAGTGATACGGATATTTATCATTTCAATCCGCAATTTAAAAATAAAACTTTGCGGTTTTATCATTTCAAACCACAATCCCGAAAATGTAAAATGCATGCTAACTGGCAGTTAATGATATCCACATAAATCATCCATTCAACAACACATCCATCACCCAATTTCAACCATCAATCAATATCAATCACTATCAACCAATATCAATCAATAACGATATTCGTTCGATAATATGCAACGGGTAATAACTGTGAGTTCATTCAAATTTAATTTCAACTATTAATCTAACCATTAATATTTAGCGGTAATTTATATAACTGTTAACTAGCATTTCATATGCAAACAAAATTCCTAACAGTCAAATAAATACGCAATAAATCAATTAAATTAACAGCTAAATCAAATAAACTGCAATTCAACGGATATGGATGAAATAACATGCCAAAAGCTCATAAATAAATTTCTATTCATTTCTAAAATTTATTTAACAAACATAAAAGCTTCTAGAAATGGTGAGTGGGTTAAAACACTCACCTTTGGAATTTAAATCGAATTTAAACTCGATTTAAATTCAAAATTTTGACGGTCTCCAAATCTGTCCAAACCAGTGTCATCAGATCTGGAATTAATTTACGATCCTAACGCAAAAAAAATCGTGAGAATCCGATATCGTATGTGAAAGTTATGCATTAAAACGATGATTGAAATCGAAATTAATTTAAGATAAAAGTTTAACTTACAACACTCTCACCATCAACAGCCACGTCCCCACGCGGTCAAGCAATAGGCGCGCATCACCTAAATCACGTGATCTCCTCCGTTTGAAATCTCCAGAAAACTTCGGCCGCCCCCAATTTCAACCCTAGTCGCAATTTTCTCGGCCTCCACGTCCCCTTCTACCCCGATCAGGCGTTACCACCAGATTCCCCTCGCCGAGCCGCCCAGGGCCGACCCCATGCTTCGGGTTCCGGCTCCCCCTAAGGTCGTGCGACCGCCGCCCCTCCCCTGGCCAAATTCTGGCAATCTCGGTCACTAGGAGGTGATGTAACCGTATGGATTTGAAGCCCCTGGCTTCCTCTACAGCCTGATGTTCTCCGATTGAGAAACCGTCGCAGATCCACCGTTGGATCGTCAAAGATTCCTTACGAACGGTCAGGAAAGGATTGCAAATTCTGGACAAACGACGCCTCGAAACCAGAAACGAATTCCACCACTGAATTACGCGTGTTGAATACTTCAACACATAATTTTTTGGGAATTTTCTGAAATTTTTGAGTTTCGACTTTTGATTTTGAACTGTGGATAGATCTAGGGTTTTCAACCATTGGAGAGGAGAAAGGAATGAAGAAAATATACGTACATTCAATTGACAGAAGAAGGAGGCTAGGGTTTATGATCGCATATATATAGACAAATAGAAGAAGGCTAGGTGGGTACGGATAACGAACGTGCTAAACGGTAGTTGGCCCAAAAAGCCCGTTCTGACCCCGGAACCGAATCTGTTAAAACTATATATCCAAATAGGTGTTTTAAAATATTCTGAACGCGATGGAAAAGTTTCGCGTCCAAATTCGATCGTATGAGGAAGTTATGCTAAAAACAAGATTTCCAAATTGATTTCAAATTGATTTTTAATAAAATTGATTTCAAGGCGTTTCACGCCCGTACGCTCAAACGACAAGTCCGATCGATACGAAAATTGAAATTCTATAATAATTCACCGATACGGATCCGATGAAACTGGTTTCGTCGAAACCCGAGTCCGTGACAAAAATGGCTATTTTTAATATTTATTAAATCAATTAAATAAATCATAAAATCCAATTTTTATATTTCAACTTCTAATATTGGCTAGATTCATTACTTATATAATTCAATCAATTTTAATTGATTTAACAAGCCTGGATGTGAATTAAAATTTATAAATATATCAGTTTGCAGTGTTAATATCTGCACTTTCTTATTATCTGGAAACTATAAATTATATTCTAAACTCAATTATTACATCTTATACCTTTATACTCTTAACTTAAATCTAACTGAATAAATAATTGGATTCCCATCTCAACTTGAATCCAATTAGATAAATAGATTTGATTTTCTTTTCAACTCATTTTTTTTTTATTGAAATTAACCCTTTTTACCGTAATTAAATTTCAATTTATCAATAAACTTTTATTCCCATTTATTTGCCTTAATTTATTTAAGGCAATCCTAAATTAATATCTATTGCGATGATTTCAAATATCATTCCCTTATTTTTCTTAACTATTATAATTCCAATCTTAATGAATTCAATATTGTAAGTTTGATAAATCTATTAAATCCACTCGATTGTTTACAATTCCAATCTAATTTCAATAACGTAATAATTTACGTTAGAATCCATTTTATATGCAGTAAATACCATTTGTTGACCTTAATATTCAAATTATAAATAAAATCTTGTTTTCTAAAGTTATATCAAAAATGGTCAAACAAAATTTGAATTAGCTTTAACCTTATTCTATGGTATTAACTATTGAAATAAATCCAAATTAATGAATGGTCTTGACTCCTATATTAACTACTTTGGTTTCAATTAACATTTTATGGTGAATATGAATTTCAGTGTATAATTGAAACCTTTATATCTATTTTATTTCACTGTTCTATAAGAAAAAAATTACGTTTGGTTCATCTTACTACAAATAACTCCCATTCCTTCCAAATAATACTTACATAAACTAGTAAATATTAAATCCATTAAATTGCAGTAGATTCAATTGATTGCAATTCATTTCCAAATAAAATTTGATTTTTACTTGGTTATACACACAATTCCATAATCACTTACCTAACAAAAATCATTATTACTTAAGATCTCATTTCCTCCACCTTTTCACTTCCAAGTTTCTATACTTTGATTTACACAAATTATTATAAATGGGGTTTTCTTTGGTTTACATAATAATACATTTTATGTTTCTATTATTTTTCTTTTCCTTTCACTACAGGCATAAATTATTTCTATCTACACTAATTACATCTTTGTATTAATGAACACCATTCAAGTTAATATTTATACTAATATTCACAATTTCACATTTAATTGTTTCTTATAATTAACTTTAAATCAAGTTGTGACAATTTACATTATCCACATTTATCGTCATAAAATTATATTTTAACTTTAAATTGCAACAACTATATCAAATCTCTACATTTATTCTTAAACAAATTAGAAATTATATTAATTTAATTTATTAAATATTATTAATTTAGCGGGTCGTTACACAAATCTATTTCTTCAAATAACTTTACAAATTTTATAAACCTACTGCTTATAAAATTCCATTTATAACTTAACCGTTAATAATTCTATAAATTTCATTCATTTATGAAATTCATTCACAATTCATTCTAACACTTATAAAACTCGTTTTATAATTCAAATATTTTAATTTATAAATTATCGATTTATAAATCTTTTATATAAATCAATTTATATTATTATTTTAAAACATCTTTAAACTCCTTTATAATTTCACCATTTTGATTTATCAAAATAATTAAATTCTATAAATCCTATGTTTCAAACTTTTTACAATAAATTCAAAAATCCCAATTTAAATTATTTTATAAAATCATTAACCCCATATTTTCAAAAATCAACTTTTAACTATATTTCTCAGAAATCATAATTTTTATAACATTAAAATTATACGTTTATTTATTTAAAATGGATCAATTCCAAAAATATTTTATAAACGTATACTCTTCAAAAATAACTTTAAAATTCCAAAATTTCGCCCAATGATGCTACACACCAAACAGTCAATCACGACTACAACGATATCATATATCGATATGATAATCAACGAATATCAAAATATCCATAATCAAATAAATACTGTTGAGGAATCCAGTTGGATCCCTCCAACCTGTTTTCCTGCATCCAAAGATGTTAGCACAATACCAATTCCGTTCCAATACGAAATTATCGCGGTATATGGGATTTAAAAATATTATCCGCTTAATAGACGGCGCAATAGGGTCTCATCCGCTATATACTGCGGGAAATCAAATCTAAGTACATAAATAATACCAATTTCACTGTTTATGAAATATTCGCGGTATATGTTTTTAATAAATAACGTCCGCTTACTAACGGCGCATAATGTCTATTTTAACAATCAATAGATAACAATCATCATTCAACATACATTCAAGAATTTTAAATCTAACTATTTAAAATTAAAAATCGAAACCGATTCGATTGAGTGAGAAGTTCTCACCTTGATTTCAATTTTGTTTTAGCGATTTATTTCGAATAAAATTAAACGGACGTTTAATTTTACCCGAAATTCTCACTAACTCAAAACGACTCCAATCCAATTCCATAGCGCAGTGCTCGTCCATACGATTCCAACGCAACTGGTTTCGCGCGTTTTCGACCTCGTATGAAAAAGATATGATTTTTAGAAGTTTACTCGAATTTTAATATAATAATTTACAACATATTTCTTTTTTAATTTTTATCCTAAGCTCATCATAGCCGCTAGATCCCTTGCCTGCAAATCACCACCGTCCACCCTTTCTTCCCAAACTCACGTTCATGTACAGGAAGAACACGCACACAAAACCCATATAGTTCCAAACTAGGGTTGAACTTTGCTCCTTCCACGAACGTTTTGAAGACGATCGGGCTTCGCCACTTCGAAGCTCTCGCCAAGAGCTATGCACGGCCACCACCATGATGAACTCGGCCTCCAGCAACTCCTTGAAAGTCGTGCGCAATAGCAGGCCGTTGGCCCCCTGTAGCTTCCCCTCTGACGCTCCGTTTTCGATCATCTCCGTATGAAATTGAAGCTCTTGCTTAGCTCTTCGTTTTATTAGTTGAAAGATTTTTGTATAGATTGACGGATTGGAAGATAATTTGAGGGGAAGGGGAGAAAATTCTGGCCATTGATGAGAAGGGGGGTGGCGGCTGCAGAAAATTGACCTAGGGTTTTGTAATTTGTGAAAAAAATGAATATTGGGGGCTTTTATAGAAAATTTGCGCGACACTATTCATCCTGGATTTTCCAAACTCCAAACGAAGCGTGCCGGTTGGCGTTACTAAGGTTTACCCCGCGTTCCGAACGCAATGGAACATGTTTCGGGAGCTAATTCGGTCATCTGTGTGAGTTATGGCAATAAACGTTTGATTTAAAATTAAACCGATTAAACGATTTTCTAGACGTTTTAGCTTGCACCGGACAAACGGTAAATCCGATTGACACGAAATTTGAAACCATACAATAATATCACATTACGGATCCAATGAAATAGGTTTCGTCGAAATCCGAGATTTTTTGAAAAATGACTATTTTAATTCGCCAAATTAATATTAAAAACAATTTCGATGCGTTTCGAGCTGCCACGGTCAAACGATAACTCCGATTGCTACGAAAATTGAAATCCGATAATAACAAACTATTACGGATCCAATGGAACTAGTTTCGTCCAATTCTGAGACTGTTCGAAAATTGGCAAATTTCACTAGTCGATTTAAATATTAAAATATTCAATTTTCACAAATTAACTTTTAATTCGATTTTAAAAGTTCTATAACATCATTCTAACTTCAATATGATAAAATAAAATTTTACAAATCATTTTCAATCATATTTTACTCAATTTTCAATTATTTCTGTATTTTCACATATTAAATTATCGATTTAATTATCCAATTAAATCTAATTATTCGAAATAAAATTTATTCGACTTATAATTTCACTTATTAATATTTAAAATTAATTAAATATTCAAATTTTAATTAATAAAAATTCTGGGTCGTTACATTCTATAGACACTATTATAATATCATAGGATTTCTATAAAAATTGTTTTAGCTATCGTAAGGTAAAAACCCGACATGTTTATTTATGGCGTGGTCTTACGAGATGCTTTTGTTTTCAAAGGATTTTTGAAACTTTAATAATAAATTGGTTGTGATTTTCTCACGCTGGTAATCCAGACTGACTCGGGTGTTATTTAACTGTAATGCTCGGGTCAGACCGAGTATTATAGAATACAGGATATGATGCTGTGGAGCTCAGGAGACGAGCTAGGTGACGATACGTACATTCGTACTTGTTTATATATATATGTATATATATATATATATTTCGTTGTTTGAGTTGTTGTGTATCCATTGTATGTTATTAATGTGAGCTGTGATTGATGTACTCTGATGATGTAATATATGTAAACAGATATATTTGATTTTGAGTAAAGATTATTTACTATCTATTATATTTTATTCCGCTGCGATGGTTAGATTCTGATATTGTTTTCTATTTTTCTTCTCCTACCTCTTCTTCTTTAACCCAAACGGTTCGTATTTCTTTACAACTTGGACTGATTTAGGTAGAATAGTGTTGATTCAAGGGGTACGGATTTGCGGGCTGTTACACTTGTTATCAGAGCATAGGTTGGTGATAGCCTTGGCTCTGGTGGGAATTACTCATTTAAAATAGAGTCCGTAGTACTATAGAATGAGTTTGAGCGTATTAATAGATATGAGTGCGTATTTGTTAGTGAATATAAATTGTTTTAATATTGCGTAGATTGATTTATTGAGTGGTATATGAACCTTCGTCGACACAGTCTGTGCAACTATATCGAAGGGGTTTCTAAACACTTGAATAGAGCAATCGACACGGTATTGTTTTAAATATGGGTAAATGAAATAATTTTACCCAAAAATATATTTTCGATATAAATAAAAGTTCTTGGAAACTATTTAGCTAATATATGGTTGCTTGGATGCTAGAAATGATAATATTAAAGTATTATCATTGCTAAGCGAAAATTTAACTAGAAATTGAAATATAACTAAAGTTTAAAGGAATAAATTCGTTATAAAAGGAAATTTATAAATATGAATTATAAATGAATTTTATAAATTGAAATATAATCAAATAAGAATTTGTATGAGCATAAGCTATGCAAATGAATTGTAGTAAAATTTAATTAAGCAGGATTTGGAAATTTAAATTCCGAAGATTTGGAAGTGTTTTAAAGATAAATGATAGTATTATTGTTTTGGAGATATTTTTGAATGGAAATCTGTTTTAAATGGATTTTGAAAGTGATATAGCATTGAAATCACTTGGATTATTGGAAAATAATTCTAATGATGACGACCGTATCATCAATATTCATTTTCTAATTTCTAAGTGATGGATTACTGCCAAATTGATTTATTCAGAAAAGCTAGTTGTTTTTGAAAATCTCAAAGGAAATGTGTTGAAAATAAAAACCAGGATTGGTTTAAATTTTTGAGAAATGAGATTTGAGATGTTGGAGATTTTAAGATGATTCTAAAACAAAAGTCGGATGTTTAAAAATCCTGATGAGATAGGTTATAAGCTTATAAGCTAAGATGATTTTTAAATCAGGGAAATATAAGCTTTGAAGGTTGGAATTTAAATTTAAAGAGAAAATTTGAAAATGAAATTAACTTGGATTTGGAAATAAAAATTTGACTGGACTGAAATTAATTTAATAAGCTGAAAATAATATCCAGTTGTATTCGAATTAAGTTGAAATCGAATTGGGTTAAATAAATCCGAGTTAAAATTAAATTGAATTGGAATAAGAATTCAATTGAATTAATGAATGGAATGAAATTCTTACCTGAATAAGTGGAAAATAAATTAGATAAGGATTGGAATTGGAATAAATAAATCAGAATAACTTATAAAAGAATTAGAAATGCATGAAATAAAAATGTGCTTGGGTTATAAATAAGCATAAGGCTTGAGTTAAAAATAAAAGAATAATATATTCAAGTCTATAAAGGATGGAATTGTGTAAAATAATAAGTTATGACTTATAAATTGAAAAATGGGATAGAAATCCCAACATAAATGTTATTGATGAATTGGAGAATAAAATAAAAATCAAAACTTGAATTATAAACTAATTGAACTAAGAAATTAAATGGAGTGATATTTGGAATTAAATTAAGTATTGAACTATAAATAAGGAGAACTAATTTGATAATAAATTAGTTAATTAAATGTGTAAATGGAGTTCAATGTAGTCAAATAGAAGCTGAATTGCAAGCTAATAATGAAGATTGGAAATAAAACTCAAGTTATAAATCAAATTCAACTTGAGTCACAAGTGAAGAAAATATAATTGGAGGTGGCCTTGCAATTAATTAAATGAATGGAGAATGAAATTGAATTGTGAGTTCATGAAATTGGATGGTAAATTGAAAATGGTTTGTGGATTCAGAACTTGAGTTATTAATTAAAATTTAACTTGAAGGGTTAACAAAGTAAATATAATCGGAAAGGTATAAAAAAAATGAATTTGGATTGAAATAGTAATGGTTTGAATTGCAAATAAAATCCAAATAAGTGGAAATGAATTGGAAACGGCCATGTAATCAATTGAATGAGTTAAATCTGGAAATTTAAAATTTCGTAATAACTAATCAAACGAAATTGTAGATTAAACATGAGATTTAATTGTGAGTTGAATTGAATTCAACTTAAAAACCAAGGTTAATGATATTGAATTAAATTTGGATCGAAATAGGATTTGGTGGGTTGTAAATAATATTTAAGGAAATGAAAATTCATAATGAATTAAGTGGACAAACTAATTATATTGAATAAATAAATGGATGAAATAGATAAGTATCAAATGAAATGAGGTTTAAATAAGTTGAGAAATGGTTATTGAATGCAATAGCTTGGATTGTCGTCGAGCTAAATACAATAGTTTGGAATAAACAAATATTGAATGGAATGTAAATGAATGGATTGTGAATGAAATTTAAATGGAATGTGTCGTGAATTAAAATAAAAAGGAAATTTAAGTGGTAATGGAGATGGAACCTAAGTTGTTAATGGTTTTGAATGAACTAGTTTGGTTAATAAAATTGAAATGCAATGAAACTGAGAATATATGGATTGTGAATAAATTTTCAAATGGAATAGAATTAAGAATAAATTGAGTTAAAATCCATTTAAATTGGTTATAAACATAAATACTTGTTTATTCACATAGATCTCGGCAAATTGCATAGAATAAATTGTTATTAGATATAAATGGAAGGAATTAAAATTCTATGTGTTGATAAGGGTAAAATAAATAACTTAAGTAAATTGTGAGATGGTTATATTGGTTGTCGAGTACGGTAAAATAGTTTAGAATAGAACTCTTTGGATATGAAAGAAATGCAATGAGAGTTTGTGAATGAATTAAAATGGGATGGGATCAAGTATAAATTGAGTGAGAATCATTTTAAATGGTTATAAAGCTTAAGTAATTATTTATTCGCACTAATATTGTCGAATTGCATAAGAAAATGGATCGTTTGATGCAAACGAGATTAGATAAAATGCTATGAATTATTAGAAGTAAGACAAAATGATTTTGGAATCAATTGGAATGATTGTGAAGTTGTTTTGCTTAAAATGAATTAAATATAAGCGTATAAGCTGTAAATCACTTCAACTGGATGGAATGGTTTGAGAATTGATTGAACGCAATCGTAACAAGTGTTGGAACCTTTTATATGCTTATGGAAATTAATTAACATGCATTTTATGTGAAATTTATATGTTTATGCCCGTATATCACATGCATTGTTACATAATCGATGTTTTAGCTATTTAAATTTAAGTAAAATGCTATAAACCTTTTATATATAGTACTTATATGTTTAAATTGAGTAAGTACAGGTACCTGGAAGCCGTGTGCCTGGATTTGGGTTGCATTAACTGCTAATAATAATAAGCCGCTTGCTTAAAATGCTAAATAAGGTACGCCTACGCAATTAAAATAGGAAATATGAATTGTTTTTGGTTTTTCCGACCGTGTGGGTCGATGTATATATATTTATCTCTTTTGTCAAATTGCAAAAGCTCCTCCGTACAAAGGGGACTCTGCCAAAAAATTTCAGAAATTTTGGGAGTTAGAAATTTTTGAATTTTTGGAAAATTTTGTTAACGACAAACGGTTTCGAATTGAAAATCGAAATAAGTTAGTAAATGAAACTAATTAAAGTAATGACATGAATTAGTTATAAATGAAAAAATAAAATTTAAATATTCAGAGTTAAAGATAAATTGAATTCGTATAGAAATGGAGATAAACCAATGTGGATAGAAATGGATATAAATTGAAGTGGTAAGACAGAGATAAATAAAGAAACATATAAATGCTTATGTTAACTTAAGTAAGGAATGGTTAATTCTTTATTGGAAATTAAATATTGCAAATATATTCTAAGTTGATATTTGGATGAATATTGGCATTTGGTAAGGGAGTCGATAAAATGTTTTGGGAATGTTATGATTTGATATTAGTGCTAAGCAGGATATGCAGGTAATCTAAAGGGAAAAGAGAATTGAGTTTGATTTCAGAAAGATAAATTTGAAATGCTCGACAAAAAGGTATGTATTTAAATTTTGGTATGAAATTGGATTGGGATTTTGGATTGAGCCACTTGCCTTTTTGTTTTCTTTTTTGATTTGGGAGGCCGTAGAGCCATTTTGTAGTAGTACCGAGCTAGCCGCGCAAAGGAGACGCTGGCGAAATTTTTCGGGAATTTAGGGAGTTAGAAAAATTTTGAGAAATTTTTTGATAATTCAAAATTTAGTTTTAAATTGAAACTTGAATGGTTAAACCAATAGTATAGTTGGAACTATGGAGAAGTTTGGAAGGTTAATAAGAATAATAACGGGTCTTTTATAAAAAGATAGTTGGCTAGATGTTGGATTGTTTAGTTTTGAGGAAAAGTAAACGGGTATTGGACCATTCTACCTAATTAGTAATTTCGGGGACGAAATTCTTTTAAGGGAGAAGGAATGTGACGGCCCGGAATTTTCAAGCAATTAAAATTGGAATATTTAATTGATTTTGGATATTTAATAGAGTAATTTTAATTTGAATTACGAATATCACAAATTATTTGATAATTGAATTATTAAATTAAATAATTTAAAGTTGGATAAAATATTCAATCTAGGATCTGAAGCTTGTTAAAAATAATTTGAAGGCTTATAAAATTTATATTGATAGTACTGAAGATAATAGAAGTTGTAAAATTGAAATTAACAGTGGTTTGTTCAGTTTTAAAATTTTATAGTTTAAGTTGAATTTAAAAATAGCCCTTCGAGGCACAGTCTCAGAATTCGAAGAAACCAGTTCCATTGAATCCGTAATATTATATTATTGTCGGATTTCAGTTTTCGCAGTGTTCGGAGTTACCGTTGGATAGTACAATTCGTAAATTCATAGACGAATTAATTAACTTTAATTTGCATAGTCAAATCTTTCCATAGAAGCCACACTTTTCTAGCTTCCAACGCAAGCTCCTTTTTCCCTTTCTTCAGATCCATCTCCACTTAAATAAATTATGGCCGCAACCTTCTGTTTAATTGAAATCGAAAACCTTACTTCCTGTACAAATCGAAGGCGCAAATAAAAAAAATAAGAAGAAAAATGGTTGTTTTTTTCCTTTTTCCAATCGAAGCTGAACACTTCAAATTCCCCTTCTCCCCTCCTTCGTTCGACCTTGTGTTCGATCCCCTCCTTCGTCAATGTCGAAACCGAAGCCCAGAAAAAAAGGGTAACACAATCAAATCGACTTCGTTTTGTTCAATATAAAAGGGCTCGAGATGAGCGCCGCGTGCAGTGAAAGGGTGGCGTTCGCTTTCGAGCAAGATGGCTAGGTGTTACGCGATTTCGTACCATTGGATCTGAGGATTGGGGGCGTGCAGAGGAAGAGGGTTTCACGGTGGGGTTTGGCAACTCGGTGTGTGCGTTGTCGCGAGTTCGTGAGGATGGGTTAGGGTTTCAAGCAAGGCGGCGGCTTAGGGCTGTGACGCAGTGTGCTCGGTCGAACTATGGAAAATTTATCTTTGGCCAGAGTGTTTGATCATGGAGGTAAAATTCCTGTTTTTAAAATTTAATTTGAATAAATAAATATATAAATATAAATGCAGTAAGGTATATCGATACATATTTTAAGTGTGAATATATATACAGATCAGAATATATATATATATATATATATATGATTTTATATAGAGAAGTCGGTCAACTTTAAGTAGTCGGTAAATTTATTAGAGGAAATTGATTGAAAATTTAAAATTTATTCAGTTAAAACCAAATTGTTAATTTTAAGTTAAAGTATTAAATGGAAAATTTAGTTTGAGGCTTTTTAAAATTGTTAATGTTCAAGCCTAAAACCTGAGTTTAACCCGTTGATTTTAGTTTATTAATCAGAAATTATTGTTATAAATAAGATATTGGAAAAAAATAGGGATTTTTAAAAGCGTATGAAGAATTTATTAAAGTTAGAGTTTTGAAATCTATAATTTATTTTTATAAGGGTATGTGAGTTTACAAAGGGGAAATTACTTGTTCAATTACTTTAGACACTAAAAATATTTTATCAAAGAAAATTAGTTAAAACAAATTATTGGTTAAACCCAAATTAGTAGCTAAATTAAATGAATAAATAGCAATTAATCGATTGACTAATTCAAAGATGTTAATAGAATCGTTCAATGTTTATACAAGGTATAAAATCATGAGAACAAGCTGGATTGAATCTGATTGCTAGTAAAAGCAAAGGTGAGTTAATCTCACTCAGTTAGATTTAAATTTATATGATTAAATTTAAATGATTGATTGTATGGTTGAATTGATTGATGTAGTATAGTAGGGTAAAATTTTGGAATTGGCATATTATATTGTGCTAACGTCTGTGGATGCAGGGAAAAACAGGTTGGAGGGATCCAACTGGACCCCTCAAATTTATTTAATTATTTAATAGTCTCTGTTCTGACTATTTAATATCCTGTAATGAATTATGTGGGAATATTGAATGCTATGGCTTGATTGTTTTAATCGGGCAATAATTAATTACTAAATATATAATTTGGGTTTGGGAATGAAAATAAAGAAGTGAAATTGTAAGTAAAATAATTATAGAAAAGTTGAATAAATTTATGAATGGTCTGGAAAGGAAATAAAGTGACTTTAAAATATCTTGAGTATGGGAAGGAAAATTTAAATAAACAGAAAGTTAATGAAACTTAAAATTCAATGTTATTGTTTAAAAGATCAAGACATTTATGTTAAATTTAAGATTTTAAATTTTGAAAGGAACAAAAAAGAAAATGGGAAAAGCCTGAAATTTGGATATTTCAGTTAAAAGATTTAAAATCAAACAGGAAATCATAAAAATAAAAATAAAGTCCATAGTTAATGAATTTTGAAATGAACCAAGTAAGTAAAGAAATTTATTTCAATAGAATAAATTGGAAATCAATTCGGGAAATTGATTTAAGTGCTTGAAGTTGGAATTTTCTCTGGATGGCCAAGTACACGTTTTTAAAAGTAAATTTGTAAATATAAATTAAAGGTTTAAAGTTGTTTTTAAAGAAAGCTAGTTTTGGAAAATTTATTATTTCTAATATTTAATTTCTAAAGCAAGTATTTCCTTTTAATATATTATAGCATTAATTATTTAAAAGTGACTTAGTATTTGTTTTAAAAGTGAAAACTTGGTTTTATATTTTATAAAGTAACCTTATTTTCTCAAATTCATATAGAATGTATTTTAACAAATTATTTAAGTAGTTTTATCCTAAATGTTTTAAAGTATATCTTCAAAGTAAAGTGTTTAAATTATTTTAAAAATTTATTTTTATGCTTGGTGATTTCAGAAGAGATAGAAAATAATTGGGAAAGTTTATTCTGAGAAAGGCAGATAGTTTTGAAAACTGTTTTCAAAGGAATTTGAAAGGTGAAAATATATCTTGTGAAGATATTTTTGAGGTTAATAAATAATTTGGGAAATTATTTATTGTTTGATGGATGTTTGTGAATGTTAATTGATAGTTAAATAACCGACTATCAATATTGGCCAAATGCGTTGATCGTTTCGAAGAGACCGGGATCGAGATTTATTTCTCAAAAACCACTTCGATCCGGTTTGTACATTTCGTATAAACGATTTTGGATTCGAAGATGGGGCAGTGAAGTGCGAGTGCTAGTCGCTACTAATCCTGAGGATATTTCCAATATGGATGTATTAGGAATAGTGCCTTCGGTTCCGTTCGAACCCGGGACGGACTTGTATGGATGAATGCTTGCGAAACATCGTCAGGTGGACGATGGGCATTCTAAGAGATATATTCTAAAAAGGTAATGCTTAGCCTCAAGCCTCATCAAATGGGAATGGCTGAAAATCAGGGGATATGCAGCAAGGCTTCGTGGGTAGCCCCCACTGGAGGGTGAGGTCATCCCTGTCTAGATGTCCCTTTATTTCGGCTTAGTGGGCGGTTGCTGATCCCAACCGCGGGGTGATCTTGCTCGGGACTGTCCAGTAAGGGATGGTTCCGGTCTTGTGTTGCAGGGGAGTTAGTGTGGCTCCTCGGTACGCTGATCTAGACCAGGTACTGTGACAGGTGGTACCCCAGTGCCTAGCCATTAGTTGGAATCCATTTTCCCTACGCGCCCGTATGGTTTTGATTGTGCCCAACTATTGCTAAAACGTGATATGCAAGCATTTCAGCTAGATTCTATTTACTTTCTATAGACACTATTATAATATCATAGGATTTCTATAAAAATTGTTTTAGCTATCGTAAGGTAAAAACCCGACATGTTTATTTGTGGCGTGGTCTTACGAGATGCTTTTGTTTTCAAAGGATTTTTGAAACTTTAATAATAAATTGGGTGTGATTTTCTCACGCTGGTAATCCAGACTGACTCGGGTGTTATTTAAATGTAATGCTCGGGTCAGACCGATTATTATAGAATACATGATATGATGCTGTGGAGCTCAGGAGACGAGCTAGGTGACGATACGTACATTCGTACTTGTTTATATATATATATATATTTCATTGTTTGAGTTGTTGTGTATCCATTGTATCTTATTAATGTGAGCTGTGATTGATGTACTCTGATGATGTAATATATGTAAACAGATATATTTGATTTTGAGTAAAGATTATTTACTATCTATTATATTTTATTCCGCTGCGATGGTTGGGTTCTGATATTGTTTTCTATTTTTCTTCTCCTACCTCTTCTTCTTTAACCCAAACGGTTCGTATTTCTGTACAACTTGGACTGATTTAGGTAGAATAGTGTTGATTCAAAGGGTACGGATTTGCGCGCTGTTACATTGTACCTATGGAGTGCTCCCTGATAGCCCACTGATTTGATGGAGTTTACAATATTGTATAGACTACGACATTTATATAAAAATGCGTTAAGGGGGATATGGGTAACGCTTTAACACTATTTCAATATTTTACTTTACTGTAGACGTTATCTATGTAGCTTATTGTATTATGAATGTAGATAGATCCACGAATCCTTAAAGAATAGGAATCCCAACATCCTTTAAGTTATATTGCATTTCACTTGGACATTTCATTTGAGTAGATTTACTTGCATAAGAATGTTAATCCTGACTCGAGTGTTTTGTGTTTTGCTTTATGCTCGGGTCAAACCGAATGTCACAACACCTGAGACTCACCTTTGGAGCTTGGAACTTTTCTTGGAGATCTATCTTTTATCTATTCAGCTTTTCTGTTATTTCAGTTATTTCAAGTTGTTCATTTTCAGACTTTGTCATTTGCTTTTTTATATGAAACTTCTTTGTATTTGTGATTTCTATTGTATTTTCTTTGGACTTTGATGTTCTATAGTCGCTTCATGAACTACTATTTATATGCTTATTATTGCATTACTCAATGTCTGTGATTCTATGATTGAATTTTTTACTGTATATGCCAAGTTTTGCCAAATATAAATTAACAATCTGTTGTTTTGAGAAATTCAAGCCTTACATGTGTGGATTATTGTTGATTTGAATGGTTCAAAATGGCGAGTCGTTAAAGTTTAAAAATTTATATTAATTGTAAAATATATTAAAGCTTGAAACCAATTTTAAAGCACTATATTATAAGTCATAAAAAAATTAAAAATATTATAGAAAAATACATAATTTAAATTTCATTTTTACACAATTTATAATTCAAAAGGCAATGAAAACATTTTTAGAAATGTTGTACAAAGTTCTGTTACATGTTTTAAACTTGTATTGCTACAACTTCGTACTTAGTTTTCGACACCTTAACAAATAATTTTAGATCCGTTCTTTTTAGAATTGTTAGTATACGTTGGGTACGTGGAAATCACAAAGAAAAATCCCAGAAAATATCTTTTAGTTGTCTTATAGAAATTTCCAAAAACAAGCTATTTTCTGAAGTGCACATATAGCGACTGTTTCATTATAACTTTTGTCAATTCATTCAATTAGCTATTAAATGAGTTAAGCTTCAAAACTTTTACAACAAGAATAATATATTATTTGCTTGTTTAAATGTTGAATAAATCTCTAAGTATGTTTCTACAAAAATAAATGTTATTTTCCAAAACAAGTTACTTAAAAGTGTCGATACAGCGACCTTTTTGGTATTAACTTTATATCTATGTTTTGCATTTTCTTTATCTTTTCAAAATATATACTTTGTTTTAAAAACATTTATAAAAGTGTATAACTCAATCAAAACAAGTTATATCAAAATATGTTCTTAAATCACCATTTTTCTCAAATTAAAGTTATGGGATTTCAGAATGCATTTATAGGGACTTTAATCACTTATATGACTTCCAAATTCAAACCACATTATTAAAAACAAATTTTAACACATGTATTTAAATCAACTTGTCCATTTTAAATATTCAAATGAACTCATCAAAATTAAATGATTTTAAGGCAATGAATTAAATAACCATATGTTTTATAGAGCATATAATTTAGGGTCATAACTTTAAATAGTCAGTTGCTATTATTATTAATATTAGCACGCAATAGTAACATGTTTATTCAACATGTAATTATCAAGTTATAGATTTATTCAAAGTGAGATTCACACACTTTTCATTAACCCAAATACTTCCTACCGACATTCAATCAATCACACTTCTACTAACACCCCTACTCCATCCAAAGCATTGCCAAAAAATCCTTCTCTTCCCTAAGGCAATCATCTACCACCACTACCACCTCCATCTTGCTCATAGCCCAACCTTCCTCCCCCCGTTGCTCACAGCTATGACATGGAGGAGGGGTGTTTGCTCCCTTTTTCCATCTTTGACTTGTTAAGATGTGATGTAATATGTACTAAGGGTATAGAAAAAGTTTAGAGGAGAAAGGAGTTGGTTTGATATGATTTTTAGAAAGTTAGCGAGGAGGAAGAAGAAGATGAAGACATTATTTAGAAGTGGATTTATGCAGAAATGAAGTGAATGTGTGTATTTATAGAGTTGGGAACTAATTGGAAAAGATCATAAAACCCTTTCCTTATCCATTAAGGCAAAGGACTCCAAGCCATGAGACATGCCATGAAACATGCTCCTTAAAACAAGGTCCATAAAGTGCTCCTTAATCCATGCCTTGTTTTATGGGATTTTGTTTTCCTAATTAAATATATTTAATTTAATTAATTTGTGGTTACTTATGTGTTATTAGCTTATTATATGTGCATATTTTACTTTACTACTTCCAAAATATTTATAAAACTTTTATTTAACAAAAAAATTGATTTTTAATAAAACCTTTTCTAGTCACATTTTCAATATTTCTACAAAGTGTATATTTCTGTTAACATATTTCAAAAATAAGTTTTCTATCAATAGTTATTAATGAAATTTTTTTAACAAGGTTATTAAATAATATTTATTCACAATTAATCCTAGATACAAATATTTAAATATTTTAGATATTTAAATATGAAGTGTTCGAAATTTCGGGTCGTTATATTCTCCCCCCCTAGAATATTTCGTCCTCGAAATTCTGACACGATTAACCAAAGCTACAATCATACATTAATACTTAATAGTATAATAATTACGAGCAAACAAAGCTCATGGTTTACCCAAGTTCAAAATATTCTCATTTCATAAGGATGATAAATAAACTTCTAAGTGTACCTTTGCTCAACTGCCAAGGTTATTACTTAGTCGATTATTCATACTACCTCAAACAATTCAAAGGGTCTTTCCCAAACTTCCCATCAACCAAACAAAGATAGTATACTAATATACTAAAACCTGTACGACGTACATATGGCATCCGTCCGTAATATAAATTCCGATCTCTTGCTCGATCACATAGATTCCACCTTCAAACTAGTATATCTCACTTGCCTTCCCTAGTACGGACTCTGATCTGGTTCCTTGATTAGACACTATTTTTTCGTTACATAGCCATATACTATGATAGAAAACTTCAGAATTGTATCAAAAATCATATCTAGTGTTCGTCCTAAAAAACCTAGTGAAAACTCCGAACTTGGACTGGTGTAAGGCACCTCACAATCATGTACTCGAATCTTACACCAGGCACAGTCATGCGAATAAAATGATCTATGTACAACTTGCACATTTAGTTTAATTGGTTTCTTAACTACACCAATTTCTTTCCTATTCTCATTTATTTACATAAAACCATTTCTTATATAATACTAAAATCATTTATGGACTATTTCATAAGACTTTACTTAAGTTTATAAACATTTCATAATGACTTATCTTCACTTATAATATATTACTTAATTTCATTCTCATTTCAAAAAGTCACAACTTTATTTATAGATCACTTCATTATCTCAAATTCATATTCATCCATCCAAATAGTATTCTCTTTTACTACTAAAATTATTTATAAAACATTTTATAAAATGTTAACTAAGTTCATAAACATTTCTTACATAAACTTAATTATTTCAGCAAACATTTCCTGAAACATAATTTCATTTTAAAACATTCCATGACTTAAGTTCATACTTGTTATAGTACTCTCCTATATCCTAAGAGTATATACATAACCTTGTTTTACATTTTTGATCTATAAAATTTCGACGAAGGCCCAAAATAAATTTGGATCTTATAGTCGAGTCAACCTTCTAGACTTCTTTATCCGTCGGGCTAGATAAGTAGGTAGGTTGAGTAGGACTCAGTATCCAACTCAAGACTACATTCCTTAGATGGCCATAAAGTAAAGATATTTATTAATTGGCCTAATAACATCGAACGTTCCATTTAACAAGGATGCTTAACAAAAAAAATTAAACTTGTTTTCACTTATTATCTTTTCAAATTAAGAGTTATACAAATTCAACTTTTATACTTTACGAAAACACTTGGCTTCAATTTCTATATCAATTCGAAAGTTCTCAAGTTTCAAAATCGTCGAAAGATCCATTTTATTTCAACAACTGAAAACTAACAAACAACATATCATAATAAGATGCATAATCAAAACATGCTAATGCAAAGGATACATGCAACTATATTATAACCTAATAGAAAAGTTAAGAATTAAATATCGGGCTTTATATCAATTTTTTTTTTGAAATAATAACATATACATATATCTTTAGGATATTAAATCATATTGTTCGGGATTAAATCAAAATCATTTCCAAAACTGATTCAGAACATTCTCTTAAAAATCCATGGAAAATATTTATATAGATCGGGTAACAACAAAATGATAAAGAAACTGGGTCCTACCAAGAAGTATCATATATCCCTTTAGTAAAAAAGGTAATGCTCAAGAGAAGTGCTTGCCATCTAAACACATCTCTTGCCAATTTGGTCACTTTCGATTCACTCGAACTAGCTAGCATAACAATACTTTATTTCGATAATCGATTTGTCGATTCCGGGAGCAACCTCAAATTCGAACAAATCTTAAAACTTTTTTTAATAAAAATTAGTCCCTTAAAATAGTTTTTAATAATACTATTATTATTTACATCGAACTCTTAGAAACCATTTCAAAAACACCAGGATTTAATTTCACAAATTCTCAATTTAAATCCTTTTAAAAAATCACATTTATATAAACCATATATATATATATATATATATAAACCATGTCTGCATAAGTCACATTTATATAAACCATATTTATATAAATTTACTTTCTTATATGAATTCATTTCATAAGTACTTATCTTTAAATAGCTTACCTTGCCTATTACAATATAATAACAACTTTTATTAAAGTTAACCATTTTAACACAACATTATCTCTGAACTCCTTATAATCAAATTGTGAAACTAAATTCATAAGGTGTTCGTTTTTAACATTTCCATAGATTACTATCTACCTAACCTATATTGTGAAAAAGTGGTTTACTTATAATTCAATAAACAATAGTCAATGCTCATTACTGGCCTAGCATGACTAATCAGACAATAAATGATAATAATTAAATATTATCATTTCCTAACAAATACATCATAAATAACTATATCAACATTTGAAAATTATTATTTTATATGCAAAATATAATCCTAGGTAAAATTATTTCAATTACCTAAATTTGAAAACGACACTGTGTCGGTTTTCCTTGTTCAAATGTTTAGAGATCCTTATCGACAACGTTGATCAAACGTGTCGACCAGAATCAATAATCACTCACAGACCAATCAACACAATACAAAACATTGTTATAACAATAAAAAAATATGTACTTTCATATAAATAATACATTCAACTCATAATAAGGCATTCCATTCCTTATCTCTTAATGAGTTGTACTCAATCGATGACAAAGTTCTCGCTTAAACTTCATCTCTAATATGAAAATGTAACGATCATCTTCTCGACCTTCAAATGTTGACACTAATACATCCACGATATTCACGTGCCGAGCACCCATGTGTGGGAAAGACAGAATGTTAGGGTAAAATAAAAAGAAGAAAAGAAATGGAATTAGAAAGAGGAGAAAAGAACATCAGAAACTCATAGCGAAACGATAACATATAATATCAAAATGATCATTTATAAAGAAAATTGTATGATACAATAATTAGAGAAAACTAACCTATCATCAGCCTGGATAGTTCTAACTGCATGTCTTTACAATTGCTGATATATAAACAAAGTAATATAGTGGAAATAAAGACTATGGTAGGTAACCATCGAGCTCCTCTCCAAAATCTCCGATGAACATTAATGAAATATAGAAATATATATGGGGCTAACCCAAGCAATATAGGAAAATAACACCCGGATCAGTCTAGTAAACTAGTGTGAGAAACTCAAGCCATTTGGATTATTTAACGCTATAAAACCTTTCAAAATGAAGGTATCTTACAAGACCATGCTGTATATAAACATGGACGAGTTTTTACCTTACAATAGCCAAACCATTTCTATTAAAAACTCCAATGATATTATATTAATGTCTAGGGTTGAAATATAAATATATAACATAGCTGGAATGGTTCCATTGGTTACATTCAACAACATATAAAAGTATACAAACAAAACCGCAAAGGCATGTTCGTATAAATGGAAAATCCACGGATACCTCCTTATTGATACGGATCTTCTATGACAAGGATCAGAAACTACCTTCTGAGCATTGTATATCTCTAGATAAAATATACAATATTGTATATCTCTAGATGAAATATACCTGTAACGACCCAGAATTTTGAACAATTTAAATTGAAAATATTTAATTAATTTTAAATATTTGAATGATGGTTTGACTTGAATTTCAGATTATCAGAATGAATTTGACGATTAAATTCTAAATTTAATCTATTGAAGTTGAATAAAAATTTGATTCTTCAATTTTAAGCTGATTAAAAATATTTCAGAGGCTTGTAAAATTCATATTGATAATACTGAAGATTTTAGAAGCTTCAGAATTGAATTTGAAAGTGAATTGTTCAGTTTTGAAATTTTAATCGTTTGAATCGATATTTAAAATAGCCGTCCGAGGCACAGTCTCGAAATTCGACGAAACCAGTTCCATTGGGTCCGTAATATTGAATTTTTATCGGATTTCAAATTTTGTATTTTTCTGAGTTGTTATGTGAGCACACGGCGAGTAAACGCGTTGAAATTGAATCGGATTCAATTTAAATTTAAAATTTAAATTGGTCAACATCAGCACGTTTTACCTTTTCTGACGCCTAAAATTATGCCGAGAAATCACGATACGAAGACGTGCTTGCACGACTCTTCTCTGATAAATCACTTTCTCTCCTTACATTTCAAACGAAAAAAATCAGAAGCCAAATAAAACAATCAATGGCCGAGCAAATCAAATTCGACAATTGAAACTATAATAACTGAAGCTGCTCATTCCTTTTCCCTTTCGTCCTTCAATTTGAATCCCAAAAAAAAAAAGAGAATCATCGAGGCGCACACGCGCGTGGAGATGGCGGCGGCGCTCGTGTTGGCCACGAATTGGAGGGGCGGCACTCGCGAGGCGCAGGAGGACAAGGTGGCACGCGATGGTGGATGCGGCGATTCGAAGTCGCGTGGGTATTGGACGAAGCCAAGCCGCCTGGTTCCAAGCTCGAGCGCATGCGAATGGCGACAAAGTGTGATGGTGGCGATTCAGGACGCTCGATGATGGCCAGGGTTCTGGTGGTCGCGGCTGCGTTGGGTGTCGCGCGATTCGAGGAGGAGAGGCGATGGTCTGGGTTCGCAAATTTGCAGTGAGGTAATTTTAAAATTTTTGTTTTTCAAAATTTAATTTATATACAGAAGATAAAAAGAAAAAAAAGAGTGTAAAAATATGCCTCAACTTACTGTTTAGGATTTAAAACATGTACAGCAGGAAATAAAAATAAATATTATGCAAAAAAAAGATATAGAAGATTGTTATGAATATATACATTATATATGTATGAATATATAAAATTAGATTTTAAAACCCTGTATAACTTATTTGAAGATAAAATGAATACATTATAAATTTACTAGTTTATTTTGAAAATAATTTCCTAAAGTAAATTTTGTTTCAAATTTAAATTTTTAGTTAAAATAAATGTGTTAAAGAAGAAAATTTAGTTCTTAAATTAAATTTTTATTTAATATAAATTTATTAAAGAAGAAACTGGTTTAAATAAAACTATCAGTTAATTTAACTATTAAAATGAAATCACCGATGAATCAAAATTATCAAATGAAAATTTATTATTCGATCTGTTCGAATATTAATAAATTGTGTATAATATTTATACAAGGTATAAATCAAGAAAATCGAGTCAAGATGGGAAATGGATTGCAAAATAAAAACAAAGGTGAGAACTTCTCACTCAAAAATTTATAAGTTGGATTTGCAGTTATTTATTGATTGCTATTTGGTTGTGATATTAGATATAGTAGGATATATCTATATATATAGCAATATATATATATATTGGCATATGTATATATTGCAGTTGATTGATTTCCCGCATTGTATAGCGGATGAGACCCTATTGCGCCGCCTATTAAGCGGATAATATTTTATAAATCCCATATACCGCGATATTCCACCTCGAAGTGGAATGGGTATTATGCTAATGTCTGTGGATGCAGGGAAACAGGTTGGAGGGATCCAACTGGATTCCTCACAAATATTTATTTGATTCAGATATTGTGATATTTGATTGTTTATCATATCGATATATGATTTTGGAATGTCGTGATTGACTATTTGATGTGTTGCATCATCGGATCCAATTTTGAAGTTTAAAAATAACGATTTTGATTTTTAAGGGATTTCTAAAGTGATTTTTGAAAGTATACGTTTATAAAATAGTTTTGGAATTGATTTGTTTTAAATAGATAAACGTTATAATTTTAATATTATAAAAATTATGATTTTTGAGAAATACAGTTAAAAGTTGATTTTTGAAAATATGGGATTAATGATTTTATAAAATAGTTTAAACTGAGATTTCTGAATTTATTATAAAAAGTTTAAAAATAGGATTTATGAAATTTGATTATTTTATAAATCAAAATGATGAAATTATAAAGGAGTTTAAAGACGTTTTAAAAGAATAATATAAATTGATCCATATAAAAGATTTATAAATTGATATTTATAAATTAAAAATATTGGAATTGTAAAACGAGCTTTTATAAGTGTTAGAATGAATTGTGAATGAATTTCATAAATGAATGAAATTTATAGAATTATAACGGTGAAGTTATAAATGGAATTTTATAAACAGTAGGTTTATAAAATTTGTAAAGTTATTTAAAAGAATAGATTTTGGATAAATAAATGAATCTTATAAGTTATAAGATTTATAATTTGGGAAGTTTGAAAGAACGTTTTTTGTAAACGAATAAATTATAAGTATTTAACTTATAATATGAACTTTTATTATATCATTGAGATATGAAATTGAATAGATTAATAAAGGAAATTATAAAAGGAAGTTGTTATAAAATAAATAGAAATGGAATTTATAAACATTATTTTATAAATCCGCAACGACTTATTTTGATAAGTAAATTGTTGTAACTTGTTAATGGAGTTATATTCACGCTTTAGAAAGTGAATAATCCTTTAAAACAAAATGTACAGAAATGATGAAATTGGTTAACAAGTATATTCACGTTTTTGAATAGTGAATAATATATTAAAGAAAATGTTTTGGATGTGATGTTTTAAATAGAATTAAAACGATCTAAAGATGTTTTAAAATGTATTAACTATCGAAACCATAGATTTCAACATTCATTGTTGAAATAGACGTTTTCGAGAAATAGAAGGAAATGGTAGATTATAACACTGTTGTTATAGTAAATGATTTCCGAAAGGAAATGTTTTGTATAGTATTGGGATTTATATATCTATTTTAATTTCGAATCCCTATACTAGTGATTTTGGGTTGTCGTAACGATGTTTTACGCAACATTCGTTTTGGCCCAAATAAATATGTTTAAGAAAATGATTTCCTTAAAGAATGATATATATACTTAATTTCGATTAGGGTATATTAAATATTTTCTAAGTGTAGAAAATAAAAAGACTTGTGAATTACTTACAAATAAATAAGTATGGAAATGTTTTTCCAATATTAAGTGAATATTTTAAATTTATCTTTTTGAAGATAAATTGAAAATGAATATTAGAAATCGAATGGAAATCGTATATTCATAAATATTTTGGAATGTAAATTCAATATGGAATTTATAAATGGAATTGGGAAAATGGGTTTAAAAATAAATATCGATATATTTTTGAAGTATTGAAAATATATATCTTGTAAAGATATTTTTGGAAAATAAATAATTTGGAAAATTATTTGGAATCTGGTGATGTTGGTATATCTATTGATAGTTCAATAACCGACTATCAATATTTACCTTTAAATAGGTATTTGTTGTGATTTGCTTGAAATTTAATGCCACACTTATTTTTTTTTTAAAATAAGCGCTCACTATTCGGGTTAACCGGGAAAGGACCTTGGGGTCGTATAACCCATTCCGAATATGTGATACGTCGTTATGAATTGCATTTGAAGACGGGTGTTGAAGACCGGATATTTTCGAAAACGAAAGGGTTTCTTGTTGATTGTCTCTGCACTGGCTGATCCCCGGTATAGAGATCTCCATATGTGATGGGAAATCCGGACGTGATTAGAGATTATCCGGATTGCAAGGACTTCGTTGTAAATGCCTTCGGTTCTGTTCGATCCCGGAACAGACTTGTATGGATAGTATGCCTGACATTACAAATTGAGATATAAAGCTGATTTCTTTCAAATATATTTCTGTTGGTGGCGGAGAATTTATTCTCTTAGCTTAACACCCTTCTCTAAGACGTACGAGCTCAGAGGTTATATAGTTGAAGGTTATTAGCAATATATTCCCAATTTGGTAATGTGACATACTGAGTGTTGCTGTGAAATGATCGTTGTGTTGATCATTTGTGATAAGATCATTTGTTTGATCATCTATCTTGGTGATCATTTCTATGATCATTTGTTGACCCAAAGCATAGCTTTTGTATAAAGCGTGTTTTTGTGGACGTGACTTCGTCGAGCCTTACACCCCAGAATGGTCAAAACAGGAAAGATGCAGCAAGGTTATGAGGGGTAGCTCCCTTTAGGGTATGTGCATTTCCTTCTGGAAAAGGGTGGTATCATGGTATGGATCCCAGATGCTTACTCATGTTGAAACACTTATTATTATGGTGTGATGTTGATTATGAGCGCTCGGTTAAAGGTCCCAAAGGACAGGGGGATAGCATACTCGTGTCAGTTGTTACCCAGTTAGGGGTAACCCGGCCTTGTGTTGGCAGAGATCCGGTTTGGTTCTCGGGGACGTCCTTCTAGAGGCGTTCTCATGTGGCAATGGGAAGTTCCTTGGCCTGACCATTCGTTAGAAATCCAAAGAAACAATACGAGACTTGTACGGTTTTAGTTGTAGAACCTGCCATTTAATATGGTAGCTATAGTAAGCATACTATAATGGTACCTATGCTGGCTAAGATTTATATTCTACTTTCGAAACAATTCCTACACTATGCACTAGTAATAATATCAAATATTTCTTTTTAATGCGTATCAAGCATCCTTGACTAACATAAGAAGAAATCTCCTCCAAGTCTGCGTTTGCATTGTGTGTGTGGTGGGAGGTCTTATGGTAGTCTCATTCTTAAAAGCATTGCGAATTGATTTTAAAAATATTCCTCTATTTTGATTTTAAAGATAAATAAACTTTTTTTGAGTTCTCGCACCAGTCACATGACTGACTCGGAGTTTATTGTTTTCCTTCCTAAACTCTGGGTGCCCACCAATTTTCCACACGGGCAGTCAAGAGTTAGGTTTATCAGGATATTCTGGAATTCAGGAGTTGCTGGAGGCAAGTTGGAGGGCATGGCGTATTCACTAGTATATAGTATTTCTTTTTCCGCTGTTTGTTGTTGTACACTCTGATGATGTAATGTAATGTAATAACTGATATAGTTCTTTGTTTAAAGATTATTCATTTATCTATTATATGTTGTTCCGCTGCGAATTGTGAGATTCTGATGTTGTTCTGTTGTTTTCTTTCCGTCCCGTTCTATTTTCTATCTTTTCTCTCTTCTTCTTCCTTTTTCTTTTTCTTAAAACCCTAAGGGTTCGTATTTCCGTTCATCTTGAGTTAATCACTGGAGATTAGTGTCTATTCAAGGAGTACGGATTTGCGGGTCTTTACATTTGGTATCAGAGCATATGGTTAAGCGACAACCATGGTTCTGTTGGGTGTTACTCATTAGAGATAGAGTCAGCAGTACTCTAGCATGAGTTTGAGTGTAATAATAGATATGAGCGCGTATTTGTTAGTGAATATAAAATTGTTTTTGAATCGGGTAAATAAGATAATTTTGCCCAAAACTAATTTTTGTATGGAAAAGAAATGATTTTCTATGAATTATTATAGTATATGGTTGCATGGTTGTTAGGAAGTAATAATATTAAATTATTATCATTATTATAAGGAATTCAAGTAAACTAACTTGATAAATTCTTGGACTAATGAATTGGAATTTGAATTGGTTAAATTAAAGTTTAGACGTGAGCTAAATTTGAAGATAAATTTGAATTTGTATATAAATTCAAGTAAGTAAAAGAAATAAATTGAATTTCCCTTTGTTAGTAATTAAGTAAATTCGAGATGAATTGAATATGGAAATTGAAATTTGAAATGAATTAGTGAATAAAACTAATTTAAAGTTGTAATATGAATTAGCAAATGAAAGTTAATCGTTAGAATTCAATATTTAGAATTGAGAATTGAATTCAAATAGAATTGAAATTGTGAATTGAATTCAAATGAGATTGAAATGTAAAATTGTGAATGAAAATGAATATGTAACTTCAATAGTGAAGTAAAAATGTATAAGAAGCATATATTGGAAATTTTGTAATAGAATTGGCAAAATAGTTTGAATGTTGGAATTGGATATTATGGATAGCAGGATATACATGTATTATAAAGGGATTGGATTTTGATTTCAAAGATAAAAAATTGAATTGCTCGACAAAAAGGACGTATTTCAATTTCAGTATGAGATTTGATGATTTTCTTCTCCAGCCACTTGGCTTTCTCTTTTCTTTTTGATTCTGAGGGGCCGTGGTGCCATTTTGTAGTTGTACCGAGCTAGCCGCGCAAAGGAGACGCTGGCGAAATTTTTCGAAAATTTAGGGTGTTAGAAAAAAATTTGAGAATTTTTGAAAGTTTGAAATTTAAATTTAAATTTGAATTGTTAGGAAAACAATGTTGTTTGAAACTTATAATTGAAGTTGGAAAGCTAGTTGAAATGATAATGAATCTCTAGTAAAAAGATTTGTAAAAGAAAGTTGATAAAACTATTTAGATTGTGAAAAATGATAGACGGGATAAGGGCATTCTTCTTAACTTGTAATTTCGGGACGAAATTCTTTTAAGGGGGGAAGATTGTAACGACCCAGAATTTTGAAAAAATTAAAGTTGAAAATATTTAATTAATTTTAAATATTTGAATGATGGTTTGACTTGAATTTCAGATTATCAGAATGAATTTGACGATTCAATTATAAATTTAATCTATTGAAGTTGAATAAAAATTTGATTCTTCAATTTTAAGCTGATTAAAAATATTTCAGAGGCTTGTAAAATTCATATTGATAATACTGAAGATTTTAGAAGCTTTAGAATTGAATTTGAAAGTGAATTGTTCAGTTTTGAAATTTTAATCGTTTGAATCGATATTTAAAATAGCCGTCCGAGGCACAGTCTCGGAATTCGACGAAACCAGTTCCATTGGGTCCGTAATATTGAATTTTTATCGGATTTCAAATTTCGTATTTTTCTGAGTTGATATGTGAGCACACGGCGAGTAAACGCGTTGAAATTGAATCGGATTCAATTTAAATTTAAAATTTAAATTGGTCAACATCAGCACGTTCTACCTTTTCTCACGCCTAAAATTATGCCGAGAAATCACGATACGAAGACGTGCTTGCACGACTCTTCTCTGATAAATCATGTTCTCTCCTTCCATTTCAAACGAAAAAAATCAGAAGCCAAATAAAACAATCAATGGCCGAGCAAATCAAATTCGACAATTGAAACTATAATAACTGAAGCCGCTCATTCCTTTTCCCTTTCATCCTTCAATTTGAATCCAAAAAAAAAAAGGAGAATCATCGAAGACTTTCATGAACAACCTGAACCAAGTATCAATAACTCCTGTCGGCCAATATATCGATGAGCATACTCTAGATAATGGAGTAGAAGTACCCTCTTGAGTTAGCTAAGCCTCGAGATTGTGCATCCTACTTTGTGTTTAGTCATTTTTCCGATGTCGATGCTATATCTGGCATCTTCACACGTGTCTTCTATACTCGAACAACTAATAAAACCCATGTGGATTCCATTATCTCAACAGCTTTTGAAACCCCACATTGATTCCATCATTCCGCTTCCAAAACAGAGAACACGCATCTCAGTCTTAGAGTGGTTTTCGATAAGTAGAAGCCTTACCGATTCCAGTCTCCCCAGGACTAAATCGATGAATATGGTCTTATTCAACAATAATGTGAATGATCGCGTAAGGGAACTAATTCCTACACACTCTCAATAAGCAAGTAAATATACATGCACTATCAATTCATCCAAAGCACGATCAAGTCATACAAACGACTTTTAATCTCTTTTTAATTAATTTATCCTTTCTAAATTAAAAAACCCTTTTTATTAGTAAAACACCTTTTATCTAACAAAACTTCTTCCATTAATCAAGACTTCCTTTATCAATTGATATTCCTTTATTAATTAAATTTAGTTTATATACTTGTATATATGTTTGATAAATGATATATACTTGTATTCTATTATTTCACTATCCACTTACATTCTTTTCAATAGTTAGAAAGTATTCATATACTTATCTCCATAGTATAGGTATATTCATAAATCATGAAACATCGTTTTTCTAAAAATATAACCAAAGAGGTTAAAAAAATGTTACTAAAACATTGTTACTATAATCCCCTTCTCTTTTATAAATTAACATATAACCTTTGCTACCTTTTTAATCGATTTCTATACTTGTTATTATCTTTAAAATTCCATTATTAAAGATCAAATTATGTTTATAATATTTTTCCACTTTAAAATATAGTTTAAGTGTTTAAAAACAAATGAAACATTGTTTACTACAAACCCAAAATACTTCACATTTAGTCATTTTCTTTAAAACTCTCTATTAAAGGTTTAACAACATTTATAAGAGATTAAGACAAAGTTACCCAAACATTGTCACAACAAACCCAAATCATCTAATACTTTTAGACATTGCTCCTCAAACATACTTTCTAAAGATTTAATTAAACTTTAGAGTTTAAGATAAGTGTTATTTAAGACATTTCTCTTATAGTGATCTTCAAAATATTCAATAATAAATATCTTAGTATATCTCCAAGTATAATAAATAATAAGGGTTAAAAACAATTATTAGTAAAACAATGTTTACTACAGCTTAAAGTCTTTACTTATATCCATCATTACTTTAAAACATTTATTTAAAGATCAAAGCATCTCACACTTATATTAAATAAGATAAAATGATTTTAGGTAATTTCACAAAACTATTTATTTTAACTTGAGTATTCAAACCCACACTTCTTTATTAGATTTATAAAATACTCAATTTAATACTTAAGACTTATATAATATATATATGAATACCATTTAAATACTTACTAATATGTTAAAACAATTTTGAACTACTTAAAAATATATTATAATTATTTATATAGAATATTATGTAAAAATAAGGAATTTTTGAATAAAGAGAAAAACCAAAACAAACTTGTTTTATTTTGAAAGTCGCTTAGTTTAAAAATTCATAATTAATTGTTAAAAATATATTTAAGCTTGAAACCAATTTTAAAACACTAGATTATAAGCTAGAAAACAAACCTATAAGGATTAGAGAAAAATAAATAATTTAAATATCATTTTAATACAATTTATAGTTTCAAATAGTAAAAATAACATTTCGAGGAATGTTGTCTAAAGTTCTGTTTCATGTTTTAAACGTGTTTTGCTACAACTTTGCGCCCAGTTTTCGACGCGTTAAAAACTGATTTTCAATCCATTCTTTTTACAATAGTTAGTATAATTTGGGTATTTAGAAACCATGAAGAAAAATACCAAAGAATATTTTTTAGTTATTTTATAGAAATTTCCAAAAATAAGGTATTTTTTCGAAGTGCTCAAATGGTGACTATTTCGCGATAACTTTTGTCACTTCGTTCAACTAGCTATTAAATGATTTAAACTTTAAAACTTTTACAATAATAATAACATATTATTTACTTTTTAGATGTCAAAGAAGTTCCTAAGTAAGTTTCAACAAAAATAAATTTTATTTTCCTAAACAAGTTATTTAAAAGTGTCGATGTAACGACCTTTTTTGTATTAACTTTTATATCTTTGGTTTGCATTTTCTATATCTTTTCAAAACATATACTTTGTTTTTCAAAAAACATTATAGAAGTGTATAAGTTAACCAAAACAAGTTATGTCAAAATATGTTCTTAAATAACCACTTTACTCTAATTAAAATTAAGGGATTTCAAAATACGTTCATAGCAACTATCGCTATACGTACAATTCCACATTCTATTCAATATTTAATATCGTTCTATTTTAATCAACTCTATGACTTCCAAATTCAAACCACGTTATTAGAAACATATTTTAACAAATGTATTTAAATCAACATATCCATTTTTAAATGTGCAAATGAACTAACCATAATTTAATGGTTTAAAGCAACTAATTAAATAACCATATGTTTATAATTTATAGAGCATATAATTTAAGGTCAAAAATTTAGTAGTTAGTGTATATTATAATTATTAATAGCTAGCAATATTAACATGTTTATTCAACATATAATCATAAAGTTATACATTTATTCAAAGTGAGATTAAATCACCTTTCATTAACCCAAATACTTCCTACCAATATTCAATTAATCAACACTTCTACTAACACCTCCTACTCCATCCAAAGAAATACCAAAAACTTCCTTCTCTTCCCTAAAAAACACGTCTGCCACGATCTCCATCTTGCTCGTGGCCTAACCTTTCTCCTCCGCTGTTGCTCATGGATATGACAAAGAGGAAGAAGTTATGCTCCCTATCTTCCATCTTTGACTTATTAAGAGGGGATGTAATATTATAATAAAGCTATAGAAAAAGTTTGAAGGAGAAAGGAGTTGGTTTGATAAGATTTCTAGAAAGTTAGAGAGGAGTAAGAAGAAGATGAAGACATTATTTAGAAGTAGAGTTGTGTAGAAATAAAGTGAATGTGTGTATGCGTTTATAATGTTAGAAAATGTGTGGAAAAGATCTCAGAACCCCTTCCTTGATCACTAAGGAAAAAGACTCCAAGCCATGGGACATGCTCCTTAGAGAAAGGTCCTTAAAGTGCTCCTTAATCCATGCCTTGTTTTATGGGATTTTGTCTTCTTATTAAATATGTTTACTTAATAATTTATGGTTAACTTTTGTGTTATTAACTTGTTATATGTGCTTATGTTACTGTACAAGTTCTAAAATATTTGTATAACTTTTATTTAACAAGAAGAATGATTTTTAACAAAATGTTTTCTGGTTACATTTTTAGTATTTCTACAAAGTATATATTTTTGTAAACACATTTCAAAAATAAGTTTTCAATCGTTAGTTATTAATTAAAAAGTGTTTAACAAGGTTATAAAATCATATTTATTCATAATAAATCCTAGATACAAATATTTAGATATAAGATATTTAAATACGAAGTGTTCAAAATTCTAGGTCGTTACAACTTTACCCGTCATTAATCGTACCTTATCCAACAAAGTTCGATTACTCCTTATTGAAGCATCATTATGTATCATAAGAAGGAGTGACTTTGATATTGATTCTATATTTATTTTTAGGTACGTTCGAAAATCTCTTAATATACTCGCCAATTCGATGAAATCGAATCATTTTATTTTCTATCGCACATCATTTTATTTACATCTATTTTATATTCTATGAATTCTCATTAACATATCATATGTGCATCATATACACATGTTCATGTTTGTGATAATTGATCGGTGAATACAGCAAAGTACATGAAACTATTTTAGAACTCTTGATTGCATACATCTATATGTATCCATCCGTAAAGTTCATCAATTCTTATAATGCTCAAACCAAATGGTTGCTTTTCTTTTAATTGTCTGAGTTATAATTTACTAGCACCATATGATTTGTAATCTTATAATCATAAATTATTTCTAAATATTATGGCATAGCCTAAAATTCCAAAATAATTATGATTAAATTTAGATACTCGTGTATTTTGTAATGCATCACAAATACCACTACTATAGTTGTATTTTATAATGAGTATTCATAATATTCATATTGAATTAAAACTATAACTATTTTTCAATCAACATTAAAAATGATTATTATTATTTCATAAATAATGGTTGATATGATGTAAGAAAACAATTTCTATACCATGATGTTACTATTAAACATTATATGGCATTCTCCCACTATTTCTGCTATTACTATAATTGCATACGAATTGCAGAGGTCTATTCAACCGCTTAATGTAGGTGATTTATTGCATATATTATAACCATTTTACAATCGAGAGTTCTTAGATCAAATATCTTGGACTCAAAGAAATAAATTTCATAGAAATAAAAAATAAATTTTGGAATAAAAATCGTGTTTATCATTCTAATGTTAAGCATAAATTATTATTTTACAATTCTCATTTATGATGTTTCCTTGTGAAGCAAAAGTAACCATTCACTCCCTTCATCCAATTGTGCCTTAAGTGGCATCTACCTTTGCACACTCGCTTTCCTTCCCAAAATGGTCGATCCATTCAAAGGAAATCCTTATTATAATAAATCATATCAAATACATGATCTTGCACTATGATTTATTTTCTTATACTGAATGAATCGATTTCATAAAAGTTTCATACATTACGAACAACTACTTTTCACCATACAACCTTTGTATGTGATTAGATATGGATCATATATCTATTTTCTTTTATTGGTTATGAGTTCAAAACTCAAAACATAATACATAATCTCAGGTCAATAAACATGTAAGTGACTAATTAGTAGTTATAACAGTTGGCACTAGCATAGGTATTGAAATGATAACATGTGGAAAAATTTGTCAGTAAGTTATTTTATATTTATTTTGTCAAATTTTAATTTCATTTCATTTGTATATCTTAGTTGATAAATCTTTTATCAACTACAATAATTGCATAAATTTATCAATGTGGATTATTATAACTTTATATAGCAAACTTTCTTACAGTATTAGTAAGGTTAAATGTTACCATTTCATTTTTTATAAGGTCTCCCATTAGATTTTATATGTTTATCAAAACCCAAAGAAAAAACATGAGATCTTTTGATTTCTCTTATGGGTGTTTGGACTCTCTTACCTTAGATTCTGACCTTGAGCAATATCAATAAACCATAGACCCCCAAGTGATGAAAAACACTTTACCAATTCTATTAAATACAACCCCTAACCCATAGTCTTTGTCCTAATCTCACCTTATCCTTGAGGAATATCAAACAAATCAAAAGAGATTATTCACTCATACCCACTATTTCATGATGACCTAAGTATAATGCATGTACCTTGCGGAATATCAACAAACGTGTTTATGTATCATACCTTGTCTAGTCAATATACTAAAAACGCTACACATAACATCTCTAGCTTGAGGAATATCAACAACTAGAGAGTATGCAAACAATCTATTAATATATAAATGGTGGAGGACCACTTTATATTAAATATTAGTAATCTTTAATATATATTGAGTGATATCCACTTATGTAATAATGTATTTCAAGAAATACCCTCATGATTCAAGTGTCGGACACATCTAAAATCATTACATATATACTATATATATGTGTGTGTGTATTTATCCATTAAGTCTATTTTGGTTATTTTGTTCAACTTGATTTTATACATTAATATTGTTAACCCAAAAAATGGATCAACACCCTGAATTTAGTTTGAAAGCACCAGCCTTGTTTATCAAGGCAAATAGAATAGAGACATGAAATAATAACTTGTAGATAAAGTAAAAAGACAAGATTTTTATAGTGGTTCGGCTGTTAAAGAAGCCTATGTCCACTTTATAACTTTTGTTGTTGACTTGCTGCAATTACAAGTTAAATATGATTACAATTTGATTGGATCTTGTAAGTTAGATCAAGCCACCAGTGTTAGAGTTCACTTGAGAATCACAGTGAACCCTTTAGATGACTGTTGTGTAGAAAGAGAAGAGTGAAGAATAGTTTCTATAGAGTCTCAGCAGCCAGTCCCAAAGGTCATCTTTATGTTGTAGATAGGTAAGTATTTATAGGGGTTGGAGAGCTATTGGGCTGGGCCGCTTTTCCAAAGACCGAAACTTAAGGATACGAAGGAGCTTCGAAAATTGCACAACGACCTGACCTGAATTGATGGATCGCTAGCAATCCATAGGGCATGGATTGCTAGCGATTCATGTAGTTAAATATTATTGGATCATTTCACTTGGGTTGCATTCCTTACTTATGTAGATACTCTCTAAGTGATTTCGTAGCTAGTTGTCTTGTTTTGACGATGATTCATAAATGAGTTAGATTAATTTATGACTAGAATCAGAGGAATCTTTGCTTCTCCAACTAGGTTGCTCGGAAGGCTATGAAACTTGGCAAACATATTTAAAAGAGACAATGAATCAAGATGCAAAAGGTCACGATGACTCGTGAAACGTCCCTATGGATCGCTAGCGATCCACAGGTGATGGATCGCTAGTGATCCATCTTGTTAGATTACTTTTGGCTAATTTTCCTTGAGTGTTATTCACCTATTCTTTTGAGTGCGTTGTCCAAAGTATCAATTTGTTTGGAGTTGGTTTGATCATCTGTCTTCATGGGTCATCTAGTCTAGAAGAATCATCCATAACTCACTCAAAACTTAATAAAAGCAGATGAAACTTTGTAGGTACTCTAGAGGATTTGTAGGGCTGCCCTATAAATTTGTGGTGGGGACCTATCCTATATGGGTTGCTAGCAACCCATTAAGATGGATCTCCAATGATCCATCATACCAACTCCAATCAATCCCATTTTGCTAGAAGCCTTATTTTATGTCTTCTAAGTGTTCTCCCAAAATTTCAACTTATTGAATATGCGCTTATATGATTTTTTGTTTGATGATAATAAACATATATACATTCGTTTAAATGTATTTGATAATATACTATTTTGAATTCAAACCGTGGTAAAATGTATTTATATGCATATTCACAGATTAAATAAATATTTGCTGAATAAAATAAATAACACGGAATTTGAATTCAAACGAATATTTTATTCAAATAAATATTTATTACAATTTTGAATAGTATACAAATTCAAGCTCTCACTATTCACTATACAACTTTGATACAAATTCAATTACATCACTATTTTACATATCATCACCTCACTACATATCACTCACACTCATATTTATCTTCAACTGCATTCCAGCTTGAATCCAGCATCTGAGCAATCTGCAAAAATATTCACTAACGCAGTAAAATTGAAAAAGAAATATTTTTGCAATATAAAATAAAATATGGTTTTTGAAAATTTTATCTGCCTCAGTTATTTGGGTTGTTCGTCATAATTCACATTTGAATTCATTACACACGAACTGTACACGCCACAAAGTCGTGCACATAGATGTATACACTTGATAACTCTACAGGGACAGGTAATCATGAGTGGCTGCAATACACACGTGTACATTTATACACGTGTGCACTGCCTCGCCAACTCGTATGCACAGTCAACCAATATATACAACATGAAGTACAGCAACTCAAGGAGATAGTCGACCAAACTCATGTATGCAACAGCAAATACTCGAGCTCAAGACCGTACAGTTACAACATGTCAATGCAACACTGCATACAACATAATGCAATACCCAAAGACCAAGTCGAAGTCGAGCTGTTCTCAACAGTTCTATGTATCCAACAACAATATGAATGCTATGTTCAATCATGATACAGACCAGAAACATCAAAGTCTCAAGTGATGCAAATATCAAGAATCAGTGCAACAGGAAATGGTGTAAATACAACTCGAAGTAATGCTCAGTGCAAAGGCCATGATCAAGCCAACACAGCAACTACAACAGGCCAGAGGTGAAAGCAATACACGACTGAAGTGATGAAGAGAATGTAAACAAGTCACAACTACTACAACAGGCCATCAGTGAAACCAAGATGCTACAGATTTCAGCAACATCAATGAGACAGTAAAATGAACAATGCAAAGAAGGCTGCAGTGAAGCATACACATGAGTGGACAGGACTACAACAGCTAGTACCAACATGAATCAGAGATTACAAACTCGAGTGTGCAAGTGAACATGATGAGTCAGTGCAGTAAGCAGTAATTTGAAGCAACAAATCGACTCAAATGCTCAACTACATGCAAGAGGCAACAAAGACCACAATGCAGTGATACAAGTTCAAACAATGCTCAATACACAGCCAACAAGATATCATCAAAAACCAAACAAGGGACATGCCATAACATGCAGACCAAACACATGAGTGTAACCAACTGAATCAGCAAGGCAATACACAAATGCAATAGAATGCAATGCTCAATATCACTACAAACTGCGGTGGATAGTGAAGGCAGCAACACACCACCAAGTGAATGCATCAGGCATTAACAAATAAGTAGTTCAAATGAACTCGATCAGTAACCAAGGCTACCACAATGAAAAGTCATGTATGCAACAGAATTTCAAATGAAACAAATCCAACGTTATATGCATATGTAACCCATCAAGCTGCAGTTTTACCAAAAGTTCAAGTGAAGCAAGTACAGGTTAAACTCAAGCAAGTAAGTTTATCAATACAATATACAATGAAGACTGCGAGAACATGAACACAGGAAAACAATGCATGGTGAATTGTATTAACACAGTGATGCAATGTACGAAATAAATGCTACAGTGGATGAACACAACGATGGTCGATGCCGTGGCAGTTATGAAGTAAAATACTGCATCAAACCGAAGACAAAAGTCAGGCGCACATGTTTAAAAAACTCAGGAAGTAAAAGGGGAAAGTTGTTGCCGTATGAATCAAGTAAGTATCGCACGAATCAACATCAAGGCCGTGAGTAACAAGTTGCAAAAATATTAGGAAAGTCGTGTGCATCAAGGAAGTGAATTTCAGGAAAGTATCGAGTTAATTAGTGTATTCGAATTCATATAAATACGAGTACCAAATTATCATCATCGGCATGAAAAAATGAAAAAGCAATCGAATTCAAGCAATAAAACCTGAAAGCAATCAACATACCAGAAGAGAAAGGCGAATTTGATTATCTCGAAGCAATCGAAGCCGAACCCTAATTTCATATAACAAATCAAACGAAGCAGCCGAAGAGAGCTACGAAGAGAAGATCAAAGCTGCGCGCACAAGATTGATAAATCATAAAGTCGGCAGCTTCATCAAACTCTAATCAGGGACGAAGCCCTAACTTGCAAAAAGGAACGGCCGCCGAAGAAATAAAGAAGACGGTCAAGAGATATTAAAAAGGGGCCGACTTTCTTATTTGATAAAAAGGGGTTTTTTTTATTATATTAGGGTTATTTTAATTTAAGATTGTTTTTAATTTACATTTTCTTTTTAAACTGCTTAATTTTCTAGTCGTGTGACTAGGGAACAAGCTACGTGGCGTAGCTTGAGAATTCGCAACTCAGTGGCTGAGTTGTGGCAGGGTTTTGAGCGTAGAGTTAGGTTAGTCAGTAGCGAGTGTCGCGAGTTTACGTGTGTAAGCGTGTGACTATCTAATTTCTAGTAGAAACCTTGGGGGCAGCACGTAGGCAGGATTTTGCCGAAGCTGGGTAAATTCTGTGTTGTTCTGTTTTATTCTGTTATTTATATTCTGCGATATCTGTGCTGCTATTCTGTGATCTGAATTGAAATTAATTTATAAGCTTCCGCGATTAATTTTTATAATTTATACTATCACCCTATTCACCCCCCCTCTAGGGTGAAATCGATCCTACACAACTCAATCCGACTCTATATGAGTTCTTTAGGTCTGTTTTAAATTAGCTGTTTTGATCAAAAAGTGGGTAAACATTTGCTCCCCAAAGCATGACTTTTGAATGAAAGGTGTGGTTTACATAAGAACAAGTTCTTACCTTCGGTCTTTGATAGTCTGGCTTCCAACCGCTTCAGTCTTGATGAATCGTCTAATTCTATTGAATTCTCTTGCCAATTATAAGTCGTTCTAAACATGTTTCGGCCTAAGACTCTAGACTCTATCTAAGTGTAATCCATATATCACAATCAATCCGATTTCATTCGTAGCTATTACATCACACATCTCTAGTACATCACATATCTCTAATTGTCCAGTTTTCATTCAGTATTTACATCATTATCATTTTGCTTCTCATCCCGAGTTGTCACATCATATATAAAAGTCACATTATATATCAAAATCACATCACATATCAGAATCACATCAAATCACCTTGTGTTCATCCAAGATTTATCAGTTTTATTCTATTTATAAGGCGTTCAAATCCTTTTCGCAAAATCTTATCTGTTTTAAAGTTCAATCTCTCCTAACCGTTTAAGTTTAATGTGTGATCTCCCTAGATCGTTTAATGATTAGTTTAGGGAATAGTCTCTCTGGATCATTTGTGGTTTCAATTTAGGTGGATGATCTCTCCGAATCATTTTCTTATTAAGTTAAAGTGGGATTAAGTAAGCCATATGCTCACTCTCCGATGAGGGGACTTACTTCTTGCACCATGGTCCCGTCTCTTCGGTCGGGACTCTGTAGCCTTTGATATCGTACAAATCCATCTGCTAGCTCTCCGGCAAGAGGACTTGCACCTTGCACTCCATTCTTATCACTTTGGTCGAGACTCTATGGCATTCAAAATCAGTCATCACATTAAATATGGATTTTACAAATTTCAAATCAAAGCAAACAAGAAGAAACTAACTAAGTAGAAATCCTGAATATTCATCCTAAACATCCGACTTAGAGCATGGCAAAGGAGCAATCCAGGTTTTGTGCACGTCCAAGCGGTCTGAGATTATTATCCTAAGTAGTCATCCTAGATATCGAACTCAGAGCGTGACTAGGAACCAATCGAGGTTTAGTACGCATCTAAGTGGTCTGGGGTCATTATTGTTTTTATTGCTAATATAAGAAAATTGCAAAAAAAGAAACCAAAGCAAAGAGTAACAGCCAGATCTAACTTCCCATCCATCTTGGTTATGGGTTCATCTATCTTGGCCTAGACCCCTGGGCACTCCTTTAAGCATCTCTATGGGTGGTGGTCACTTCTGTTGTGCTATCGTAGATCTATTCCTCACATACTGTGGCAGCTGGTTGTTCCGAACCAATTCTTCTATCAGATCATGAAGGTGTCGACATTCATTTGTTTCATATCCACTCACCTCATGGAAGGTGCAGAACTTTCTAGATCCTTTCCCTCGATCAGTGGGCTCTCTTCTCGAAGGCTTCCGATAGGAAATTTTCCCCCACTGTCTAGGTATATCCTTTTAAAGTTTCAGTTGGCTCAAAGTAGGAAGAGAATTTGGGCTCCCTCCTTTGTCGTTTCGTTTCTCTAAAATCATCATCAGCTTCTCTTCTCCCTTTATCTTTCCCAAATCCTATTCCAGAGGAACCCTCGCCATCCATAGCATAAATTTCGGTGCCTTTAGCTTCGTCTTCATTGTCAGCATCCTCGTGACATAAACATCTCTCAGCTTCATAGTAAAACTCAGCGAGATCCATTAGTGGATCCAATGCAGCCTGAAGTCGGTCTTGCTTGCGACTCTAGACACTACCACCATCAAAATCACTGATGGGTCTAGCCTATCGACCACAGCCACTGCTGCATTGAATCTTGTTAAATAACTTCTCAAGGTCTCCATGGACTATTGTTTCACATTTGCCAATATATTCACATTCTTCAATTGTGAGACGTAAACTCAGAATTGTCTTAGAAATTTGCCCACTAACTCGGTCTATGTACCAATGGACCCATTCTTCAGTTGTCTAAACCACATTGCCCCCAAATCCGTTAGGTACAATAGGAAGCATTGCCTCATTACTTACTCAGAAGCACCTAACACCTCCGTATGTCGGATATGTCTCATTAGATGAATCATTAGATAGGTCTTTCCATCGTACATTTCCAGCACGAAAAGCTTGAAATCGGGAGAATTTCTTGCATTTCGAATATTAACAATAAAGGGGTTTCTGTCCAAATCTCCCAAACCCTGATCTATGAGTCCCCTTCCAACCACTCTTCTTACCATTTTAGGAATTCGATTTTCAACACCCAATGAAGGTCTTCGTTTGAAAGAGATGTTCTACCCCTCGCCTTGGCAAAGGAAATCCGACGAATACTCCACTGGTTGCGCACTAGTGTTTCGCCCTACTCTTCCAGTCTCATTCTATCCTTCGCTCCTCCAGGGTAGCCCTAACACATATTCCTCTACCATTTCACTCTAGTATTCGGATTAGCTCCCATACATCAGTTCCTGGAGTTTTAACTATCAATCAATTGTTGGTCCATTCGGTGCCAACTCCAATATTGATCCCATCATCGGCTTTGATTCCCAGGTTGACTCCCATGTTACCCCCAAAGTATCGGTTGCTCTGGGCGTGGAGGCAACGCTTCATCTCATTCTAATCCAACTCTAGCCTATCCTGTATTGTTTCCCAGGGTCTGAATGCCTGCAACTTTTGTAATTCCTTGTTGTCTCATCCTTTGGAAGAATCCCTCTATCATCTCTTGTTGCCTAGCCAAGATTCCATCCCGCATCTCCTTTATTAGCCTTTCCATTTTCTTCTGTAGCTATATAGTTGGATTGATTGGAATTTGAGGATACTTACTGACTACACCCAGGCTCTAGTTGACTTGCTCCATTTTTAGATCTAGTGTTAGGCCTCTTCATTTTTCCCAATCATAGATTCAAGCTTCAAGTTTATGGATCTACCTTTGTTCTCAATGAAAACACCAAAATGTTAACCTAAAAAATGGATCAACAATTTGAATTTAGTATGAAAGCACCAGCCTTATTTATCAAGGAAAATAGAATAGAGACAAGAAATAATAAATTGAGGATAAAGTAAAAGGACAAGAGAATTTTATAATGGTTCGTTTGTTAATGAAGCCTATGTCCACGTTATAACTTTTGTTACTGACTGACTGAAATTACAAGTTGAATACGATCACAATTTGATTGGACCTTGTAAGTTAGATCAAGTCACTAGCGTTAGAGTTCACTGGAGAATAATGATGAAACCTTTAGATAACTGCTTTGTAGGAGGAGAAGAGTGAAGAATAGTTTCTACAAAGTCTCAACAGCCTATCCCGAAGATCCTCCTTATGTTGCCGATAGCTGAGTATTTATAGGGATTGGAGAGCTATTGGCTAGCCTGCTTTTCCAGAGACCTGAACTTAAGGATACCAAGAACTCCAAAAATTGCATAATGACCTGACCTGATTTGATGGATAGCTAGCAATCTATAGGACATGGATTGCTAGCGATCCATGTAGTTAGAATATTATTGGATCGTTTCACTTGGGTTGCATTGTTTGCCTTATGTAGATGCTCTCCTTGTGATTTCTAAGTTAGTTGTCTTGTTTAAATGATGGTTCATACATGAATTAGATTAATCTATGACTAGAATCAGATGGATCTTTGCTTCACCAACTATGTTGCTTGAAAGGCTATGAAACTTGGCAAACATATTTAGAAGGGACAACGAATCAAGATGCAAGAGGTCACGATGACTCCTGAAGTGTCCCTATGGATCGCTAGCGATCCATGTGTGATGGATTATTAGCGATCGATCTCCTTAGATTATTTCTGGCTAATATTCCTTGAGTGTTAATCACTTGTTCTTTTGAGTGTGTTGTCCAAGTATCAAGTTGTTTGGAGTTTGTTTGATCGTCCGTCTTCATAGGTCATCCATTCCAGAAGAATCATTCATAACTCGCTCAAAACTTAAAAAAATCAAACGAAACTTTGTAGGTACACTTTAGAGGGTGCTTGGGGCCTACCCTATAAATTTGAGGTGGTGGGGCCCACCTACATGGGTCGCTAGCGACCCATCAATATGGTTCAAGGATCCACCATACTAACTCCAACCAAACTAATTTTTTCTATGAGCCTTCATTTATGTCTTTTAAGTGTTCTCCCAAAATTTCAAGTCAATCTGACTCCATATGATTTCTCTAGATCCATTTTAAGTTAGCTGCTTTGGTCAAAAATGAGTAAACACATATTATGTAAGTTTAATTATTTTATAAATTTTATAATTTAACTTATATAATAATCTTGTGTATATTACATTAATTAAATATTACTTGATTAATTTAGTTAATTAACATTTTAATTAATTTTATGTTATTCAATTAAACGTTTTAACTGAATATGTATACCATAAAATTTATGGTTATACATACATACACATATATATTATATGTTAATTAACTTTTATTTAATTAGACAATTTAACTATATATTAATTTCAAATATTTCTTATGTATAAACATATATATTTATATCATCTTAAACAATTTAGATAATGTAACGTATATACTGTACATGTATATACTTAAATTAATTAACTGTTAATTTATTTATTTATTTATTTATTTATTAAACTTATTAAGAAATATTAAAATGTTTGAAATATGTTTATTATGTTTTTAAAGCATTTTTGAAAACTATTGTATAATATATATAATATGCATTGTTTTCAAAGATGACGTTGAAAATCATTTTGTAACAATTATAGTGTAATTCTTATTTTAAATTTAAAATATTATTTTAATTCCAAAAAAATTTTGAAATCACATCATCACATTTATAATGTGTTTCCTATTTCAAATTGAATCTTCAAAATTATAATTTTGAAAATTAATCCAGGACCTAATTCAAATTGGGCCTTTTCTCTTCGTTTTGGGACCACTTTACTTTTCAAGTTAAGCCAGTAGTCAAGAAAGGCAAGGTACTTGATTACACAAACTGAAGCATGGACGCTACTTTTTTAGACAACCTACTAAATTGGTGAGTTTAATAGGTTAGCTCTAACACGACTAATTTAGACATCATATATTATATGGCTCTTATACCATTGTTGGAACTATACTAGTCGCAAGTAGGTGAAATAAGTAGATTTCAAAAAAAATTATATCTTGACTCTACCGGGCCAAATAAGTTTAAACAGATTTTAGAACCAATCTAATAAAGTTTTAAATAAAATCTTATTTTATTTAACTTTGTTTAAAAAGGTTTTAAATATTTATAGTCTAATTAATATAAGATGTTTGTATAAAATAGAGATATCAAATATACTCTTCCATATAAATGTGTGTAGCAGTTACATAGACAAGGAAAGCTTTCGTTTCTCTCTTAATTTATACAATTAATTAAGGGGATATTTTGTTTTATTTAGAGAGAGTAACATTTCATCTCTCTGTTTAATTAAATTGATTGATTTATTAAATGACATTTATGACCAAATTTATATTGGTCAAAGATTGTGAGTGTACCCAACTATACTCACAATGTAAAATGTTTAAGTGCAGCATGGCAAAAGATGTGCATAGTTAATATATATGTATATAGATACTGGGATTTGCCTCTGTAACTTATAGATTGCCCATTGATATACGAAACAATTGTCACCAAACAGTTTAAACTTATATTGAAATTTTCATATATACATATATCAAAATTAAGTTATGTATTACATGAAATGAATAATTTAATGTTTGAATTGTTTTGAAACAGAAGGTCCATATGACTGGGTAGTGGTGCATTTAAGTGGCATTAAAAGAAATAGTAAAAGGCATTTAAGTGAAAATTATGGAGAATTAAAGATGGAAATCTTTTAGCCTTCTTTTAATCTTTCTTTAACTTATTTTCAAAACATTTTAAACATATATGTGTGTGTATCAAAATTAATTTATATATTAAATGAAATAAACCATTTAGATTATTTGAACGGATTTGATTAAGTCAATAATATAGAATCAAAATTACAATCCCAAACATCTAATGTTGCCAGGTAGATAATTTTAAGTTTTAAACCGGAAACAATAAAGTAGTAAAAGGTATTGAAAATATGCAAAATTATTATATATATATGGATGTACGTATGTATGTGTGTGTATAGTTTTATAACATAAAAATAGCATAAAACAATGTCACCACTAATTTAAAAGCACAAACCATTTAAAAATTACATTGCCAGTGAAATATAAATTTAATAGTAAAGTTATTAATATTTAATACATATACATATATAATAATTTGGCCATAATTTTTTAAATGCATTTTACAACATAGAAATGATTCAAATATATATTTATATATGTAGATTCAAATAATTATTGTGACAACATGTGCAATATAAAATCATTGTAGAATACAAGGGATAATCTAGGCAAAAAAGATGTGATGTATAATTAAAATTGTGGCTATGTAATTACCAATAAGAATTAACCTAAGAAACACTCCTTGAATGAAGATATCTCCTATGATCTCTAAGATCCACACCCAATCCTTGCAAGAGTTAGATGAACCACTTATGTTTCGTTGTTTCTTTTTTATGTTTGCATTCAATTTGGAGTTGAAATTTTTTGGAAATCTTTATGTTGTTATCTTCCATGTAAGGTTAGAAGGAGAGAAGAGAAAAGCGAATGAGAAAGAATGAATGTCTGCAGGAAATGAGTTAGTGGATTTGTTTTAATTTAAAGAATAAACATTTCCCATTCTTCAGTTAAAACTTTCCTTAATCAATTCCCTTAATTATCACTCTTCCTCCACTCCTTCCTTTTCACATGGTATGGCTGCAATTACATGTCATCAAATGACTTAAAATTTCTATAAATTCCTTCATGCAATTATCTTTTATTTGGACTCGTTTTAAATTACACCGATATCATATAAAGTTGCACACAAATATAACTTTTCTATATGCATCCAAATAATTACAAACATGTAACAGCCCGCTTATTTTGCGATTGTATATTTAAATATAGCATCGTTAGTCGGATTTAGGACCAAAAAACTACTTTTTGCAAACAGTCAAATTAGGACTCGAGACTACTTCCATTGAATTCAAAATAGCATTTGCGACCTTTTTAAATATAAACATCGATATGTTTGGAACTAGCTAAAATTTCGACCTTTTCACTTAAGGCTTTGGGTTTGGGTTTCAGCCCATTAACCTAACATATCAACCCAACTCCACTCCACCCATCTTCATTCCTTCATAATATTTTCTACAACTCAAGCTTTAGCAAAAATGGTGGAGGAGATTGGAAATTAAAATCCTAAGCCCTAGTTTCTTTAGCAAACCAAGTTTTAGCTACAAAATCAAAGAGAAGCTTAGGTAAGCATCTCCTTCTTCTCCATCTCAATCTCTCTCTAATTTCAGAAATTCCCTATAACCTAATTTGGAAAACTTTGGCTTATGATCTTAGATTGGAGATTTTAGAGTTGGGATTGAAGAATGGTTGATCCTTCTTTGTTTTCAAGCTTCTCCTTCATTATTTTTGAGAAAAGGGTGAGATTTTTATCTCACATCCATGTTTATAACTATCATTATTGTTAGGTATGAATTTCTAACATATACTTATGTTCATTTGCTTTTGATTTGAATTTATTTGGTGGACATTTTGATTTTTGGTATTTTGAAGTTAAATCTTTAAAAATCCTAGATTTGGTGCTTGAACATGTCTTTGGGGTGAGTCGAAGTGCCCATAGGACTGGGTTGTCGCATGGCATAAATCCCTAGTTGCAGTTGCTCGATCGATCGGCTCCGTTTGGATTCTTGCCCCTTTGGAGACTAAACTGGAAATACTGGAAAACAGGTTCCAGTCGACTGGCGCTCTGAGTCCAGTCGACTGACCTGGAGCCCGAGAGTTTTTCAGGCATTGGGCTAGTCGACTAAACTCAATGTCCAGTTGACTGACCTGCTGCTTCAACCCAATTTGCCTATTTTCCTTGAAATTCCAATTTTTATCGATTCATGATTATCGGAGTTGTTGTTATCATTTATACGACTTTGATGACTTCTATTTCGGGATTTTTGGGGAATATCCATTTTGATGGATTTGGTATCGATTTCTTTGTATTTAATTCACGTTTTTGAATGTGAATTTTGGTGATTGATTACGTTTACAATCATTTCTATGGTTTGTCACTTTTAAATACAAAGGTTTCTATACTAGCAGTAAATATTCAAACTCTTTCTCAAAGATGATTTCAACTCTATTTTTAATACAAAGCTTGTTTCTAAAATCTTTTTCCAATCTATTAGTATACACAAACCTTTACTTCATTCGTTTGAGAAATCTAATTAAAACGGGTTAGTAAAACTAGTGGTGTGAAACGCTTGCATTTACTTCGTCGGTTAATTTTTGGACTTGTTCGATTGAAATTCTTGTGACAATTTTATGAGTGGAGATCTACAATTTGTTCGTGAATATTTACGTTAAGCCAGTGGTTATGGGACATGAAGCTAAACTTATTTATTTACTAGCTTACTGTAATCCACACTTTTTATTGATCATTGATGATCATTTTGTGATTAGACTTGCGAAATGCGATGTCTCTTTGTCCACGCACCTCGTTTTATTGAGTTTCATCTCATTTCTTTTATAGGATAACGACCTATGCATTCTTTGGAGTTTCGAATCATTTTTGTAGGCTAGCGACCCATGTTCTTTTATGGAGTTCGGCTTATCGGATGTACCGTTGTACTATGTCGTTGTTCCGGCTTATCAGGTTCATCGGGCGTACCGTTGTACTACGTCGTTGTTTCGAATTATTCGAGTTTCAGGTTCCTAGGGCGTACCATTGTACTATGTCGTTGCACCGGCTCTATGGTTAGCGACCATGGGATAGCGTCCCGTTTGTGGTACACGTGCTGGAGAGTTTTCATGCTCCCGTTTATGATAGGCCTCCCTCTTTTTGTGATTTCTGGATTTCTAATTGATGATTTCTAGAATTTGGTTATCACCAATTTTTATGATTATCATTGATATGTTAGCCAATATTTGTGGTTTGGTGAATATGATAAAGAATATGACATTCTTTTTTATGTTATGAGATTTTTGAGATATTGTATGATTTTTGTTATTGTCAAATGTACACTTTTCATAGTATGGCATAATTGTTATCATACGTTTCGTCATATCTTTTATTCTATCTCGTTTTATCTGATATTTATAGCTAGACCGATCCGTTTATTATTTTTTAATTAAATAATACTCGGGTCAGACTGAGATGTTATAGGTGCTTCTGCTTGACTCCCTATCAGGAATCATCATCTAACTTTTTTCAAACTACATTAGATTGGTAGTTTTTGTTGTTATACCTTTGAGATAGAGACTCCTTGATGTATACATATTCTTTTGTCTAGCACTTGTATCTATTCTTTTGTGATATTGTGGATCTTGTTTGACCACTACTCTGATGTACACTTCTATGCGTTATATTCATGTCTATTTCCTCCTTTGTGATATGGATACCTGTGACAGATTTATGTTATGTTTATTTCTATATCTGTTTCCGAAGACCACATAGCCACTGTGTAGTAGCTTTGAGTTTGTATCGGCATGTCGGATTTCCTTTTGAAATGAAATACATGTTATAGTATCTACACGGATGGTCGCTCCTCAAGAGCCTTATTCTTCGTGCTAGTTGATGGCATTACTCCGCAGTGTCCTTGGCTAGCATGAGTATAGAGGTGGGGCGTCACACCATCATATTAGAGCCAAACTCCGGAACAATGTAGAATAATTTAACAAGGATCATCGTCCCAAGTCCATCTTAGGAGTCGTGCTTTAGGGTTTTATTCGAGTTATTGGACCCGTTGTATCCTGTTTTCTTTGTGCTGCCTTGTTTTATCAATCATTATTGTTTGATATTCATTCTGAGAATATCTTTTTCTTCTTCTTTCTTTCTTTCTTAAAGAAGAGAAATGGTTAGACCGGGTCATCCCAGTGCCAATCAACCAAGTGCTACTCCTCGGGATGGAGTATTTATGTCAGCTCAACAGCTTCTTGATCTTGTAAAGAATGCTCAAGCTGTCAGACCCATTCCAGAGCCTACTCACCCAATATTCGAATTTGCACGCTTGTGTAGTGATTATACCAACTTGGGTGGGAAGACATTCAAGGGTTCCGAAAGCGTTATTGAAGTCCAAGCTTGGCTTAGAACATGCGATCCAATCTTTACTCCCATGAATCTTATTGATCTTCATCGAGTCCAAGTGGCTTCTAGTATGCTTCAAGAAAGAGCATTAGATTGGTATGAGCTTTTGACTTCTGAAATTATTGAAGAAGATCTTACTTGGGAGCAATTACAGGAACGATTCGAATCAATATTTATGCCGGAAGCTGAAAAGGTAACTTTGGCCCGGCGTGTCATAAACCTTGTTCAAGGTGAATCTTTTGTGACAGACTACGTCGCATCTTTCGAATATCTTTCTAACTACGAGGTTGAATATATAAATACCCCATTGAAGAAAATCAGAGGTTTGTCTATGGCTTGATAAGAATCTCAAAAAGCCTTTACTTCTGAAATTAGAAGTTTCTTTTGATCAGCTTGTTGATCGCTCTTCGACTTGAAGAGGCCGATAGGGAGAGTGATGTTGAAGGGTACCAAACCGAGCTTCAACAACAACATGAAAATTCCTATTAAATTCAAAGGCCCAAATCACAATAATAAAGGGAAGCAAGCAGCTTCGGTAGCAAAGAGTCTTACCCCTATTAGTGGGCAATGCTACAATTGTAGTTCTAAGGACCATTATGCTAATAGATGTCCGAAACCTCTCTTTTGTCGTTATTGCAAAAATTCGGGTAATCTTATATCTTCATGTCCCAAACTTCAAAGCAAGAAGGAGAGAAGGCTAAATGTTGTTCAAGCCCCTAGTAACACTTCTCGTGGTAAAGGTATTTCTCATCCTATTCTTGATGGCATTATTATATTTCGTGATTAACCAATTCGAGTTCTTTTTGATACGGGTGCATCCCATTCTTTTATATCAAAATAACTTGTTGATACTTTTTCTTTAAGTGTTATGGCTTTAATGACTTCTTTGAGAATTGTGAATCCGGTTGGTGGACCCGCAATACTTAGTTTGCTTAGTAAAGATATCGAGATTATTTTGTGTGATTTTTCTTTCCGAGCTGACTTGCATGTCATGCGTTACTTAGGCTTCGGAATGATTTTGGGAATGGATTGGCTTAACCGTTATGAAGCCCATATCCTATGTCCTGAGCAGACTATTCATCTTCGACATCCTTAGTCTGTTAAGCAGATTTCTATTGTTCTTAAAGATTCGGATTCCAACTTGGTAACATCTTTATATTCTTTAAATCCTCATGATGACGATAATGGTGATGAGGAAGATGTCATTTCTCTCATTCACGTTGTTTGGGAATTTCTTGATATATTTGAGCCCGTTTTAGGATTACTCCCTAAGCGAGCCATTGAGTTCAGAATTAATCTAATTCATGGAGCTTTACCTATTACTCGTCCTCCTTATCGTATGTCCAATAAGGAAAATGAAGAGATGCGTAGACAATTATCCAAATTGAAGGCGAAGCAATTTATTCGCTCTAGTTCCTCTCCTTGGGGAGCTTCGGCTATTTTTGTGAAGAAATTCGATGGTACACTTAGGCTTTATGTTGACTACCGCAAGCTTAATGATCTCACTATTAAGAATAAATATCCTTTACCTCGGATTGATGATTTATTTGATCAACTTAGTGGTGCTAGAGTCTTTTCACAGTTAGACTTAGGAACCGACTTTCATCAGCTTCGTATTGCAGAGGATAGTATTCCTTTGACGTCGTTCCATACTCGTTATGGATCTTATGAATGGCTTGTTATGCCATTTGGTTTAACGCATGCTCCAGCTTATTTAGTTGACCTTATGAATAGAGTTTTCAAAGACTTCCTTAACCGGTTTGTTCTCGTCTTTATATATGATATTCTTGTTTATTCTAAAACCGAGGAAGAGCATGACAAGCATCTTCGGATTGTGTTGGAAACTCTTAGGAGCAATCAATTGAAAGCAAAATTTTCTAAGTTCCACTTTTGGCAATCTCTTATGAAATTTCTTGGTCATATTATTTCTGAATTCGGAATTTCCATGGATCCTTTAAAGATTGAAGCGATTCAAAATTGAAAGAGACTGGAGAGTATTACGGAAATCCGTAGCTTTCTTGGATGGCGGGTTATTACCGTCGTTTCATAAAAGAATTTTCAAAAATTTTCGTGCCTCTTACTAGTTTGACAAAGAAGGTAGTTAAATACATTTGGTCGGACAAATGTGAAGCTTTTTTTAGAAATTAAAAGAACTCCTTTCCGACGCTCCTATTCTTGTAATTCCTAAAGGGAACAAAGATTTTATCGTTATACCGATGCTAGTCATGTTGGTTTGGAAGCCGTTCTTATGCAAAGGGATCGTGTTATTGCTTATGCTTCTAGGCAATTAAAGCCAGCCGAGACTAGATATGCCACACATGATTTAGAGCTTGTGGCTATTGTTTTCGCCCTTAGAATTTGACGCCATTATCTTTTGGGAGAAAAATTTATTCTCTACACCGACCATAAATCTTTGAAGTACTTATTTTCTCAAAAGGAATTTAATTTGCGTCAACAACGTTGGCTCGAGCTCCTTGCATCTTATGATCTTGATATTCTTTATACTCCCGGAAAGAGGAATCGTGTTGCCCATGCCCTTAGTCGTAAGCAACAAGCGGTTGTTTCTATGATGATATCCGAATGGAACGATCTCGAGACTTTGTCCACTTGTGAGATTCGAGATCGTGAATCCGATTATGTTCATCTTTTGTTTTATGTAGCCTTGAGGCTCATCCTTCTCTTTTAGACCGCATTCTTGAAGCCCAAAAGCTAGATCCCGAATTGGACCTTCTTAGCCAAAGTTATAGGGATAAAATTACTATTGAAGGTTTAAAAGACTTTGATATTGATGCTCGTGGTGGCATTCGAAAATTTGGTAGACTTATCGTGCCAATATTAGTGATCTTCGTAAAGACATTTTAGAAGATTCTCGTCGTTCTAAATTTACCATTCATCCCGGTAGTAGTAAAATGTACGCGGATATGAAGCGACTTTATTATTAGGATGGAATGTAATCCGATATTGTTAACTATATTAAGCGTTGCATGACTTGCCAACTTGTTAAGGCCGAGCATTAAAGGCCCGGCAGGCTATTGCAACCTTTGGACATACCAATTTGGAAGTGGGACCAAATTTCCATGGATTTTATTGACGGCCTTCCCCATTCTCATTTGGGTCATGATAGTCTATGGATGATAGTTGATAGACTTACAAAATCCATCCATTTTATTCTCGTTCGGTCCAATCGGACCGTACCTCTTTTGGCCAAATTCTTTATTAAAGAAATTGTTAAATTGCATGGAGTCCCTACTTCTATTGTTAATGATCGTGATCCATTATTTACTAGTGGATTTTGGAAGAATCTTCAAAAAGCTTTGGGAACGAAGCTTAATTTTAGCACCACTTATCACCCTCAGTCCGATGGACAAACCGAGCGTGTGAATCAAACTATTGAAGATATTCTTCGTGCATGTGTTCTTGATTTTGGTGGAAGTTGGGAAGATCACATTTCTCTTGTTGAGTTTTCCTATAATAATAGCTTCCAATCTAGTTTTGGTATGGCACCTTTTGATGCACTTTATGGAAGGCCATGCCGATCTCCTTCTTATTGGCTTGAGGCTGGTGAGAAGCTGGTTTAGGTCCAGAATTTATTCGTGATTCCACAGAAAAGATTGACCTTATCCGTCACAGGATGAAAGAAGCTCAAAGTAGGCCAAAATCCTATGCCGATAACCGAAGAAGGAAACTAGAATTTTTTGTGAGAGATTTTGTGTTTATTTGTGTTTCACCTATGAAGGGGTTGTGTATTTCAGTCGATCGAGAAAATTAGCACCTCGATATATTGGTCCATTTCCCATCACCGAACGTATGGTTCCGTGGCTTATTGCCTTTTATTACTGGCTCAGTTTTCTAATATTCATGACGTCTTTCACGTTTCTCAACTACAGAAATGCCTTAGCGATTCCGATTCTATTCTTGAGCCCGGTGTTGTGGAAGAAATTGAAGTTTCGCCTAATACTTATGAGCAGCATCCTATTCGTATCATTACATCGGAGGTAAAATGCCTTTGAAATAAAGATGTCCCTCTTGTGAAAGTTCAATGGTCCTCAAATCCTAAGGATTGCTCTTGGAAATCTAGAGAATTCATCGAGCGAACACATCCAGACTTATTCTTTCGTGCTCTTTGAGGTGAACTTCTTATTTCAAATTTTCTTTTGTGTCGATATGCTTTTATGGTTGTTACTTTTTATTTTTATTTTCTTCTTAAGTATTGCGAGTACGCAATTTCTTTAAGGAGGGGAGTCTGTAATAACCCGCATATTTTGCGATTGTATATATTTAAATATTTTATTTAAATATAGCATCGTTGGTCGGATTTAAGTCTGAAAAGCTACTTTTTGCGAAAAGTCAAATTAGGACTCGAGACCACTTCCATTGAGTTCAAAATGGCGTTTGCGACCTTTTTGAGTATAAACATCAATATGTTTGGAGCTAGCTAAAATATTGACCTTTTCACTTAGGGCTTTGGGTTTGGGTTTCAACCCATTAACCTAACATATCAACCCAACTCCACTCCACCCCTCTTCATTCCTTCATAATATATCCTACAACTCAAGCTTTAGAAAAAATGGTGGAGGAGATTGGAAATTAAAATCCTGAGCCCTAGTTTCTTTAACAAATCCAAGTTTTAGCTCCAAAATCAAAGAAAAGCTTAGGTAAGCATCTCCTTCTTCTTCTCCATCTCAATCTCTCTCCAATTTCAGAAATTTCCTATAACCTAATTTGGAAAATTTTGGCTTATGATCTTAAATTGGAGCTTTTAGAGTTGGGATTGAAGAGTGGTTGATCCTTCTTTGTTTTCAAGCTTCTCCTTCATTGTTTTTGAGAAAAGGGTGAGATTTTTATCTCATATCCATGTCTATAACTATCATTATTGTTAGGTATGAATTCCTAACATCTATTTATGTTCATTTGCTTTTGATTTGAACTGATTTAGTGAACATTTCAATTTTTGGTGTTTTGAAGTTAAATCTTTAAAAATCCTAGCTTTGATGCTTGAACATGTCTTTGGGGTGAGCCGAAGAGTCTATAGGACTAGGTTGTCGCGTGGCATAAACCCTAGTTGCAAATGCTCGATTGAACGGCTCCATTTGGATTCTTGCCCCTTTGGGGACTAAGATGGAAGTACTGGAAAACAGGTTCTAGTCGATTGGCGGTCTGAGTCCAGTCGACTGACCTGGAGCTCGAGAGTTTTCCAGGCATTAGGCCAGTCGACTGAACTCAGTGCCCAGTCGACTGACCTGATGCTTCATCCCAATTTACTTATTTTGCTTGAAATTCCAATTTTTATCTACTCATGATTATCCTAGTTGTTGTTATCATTTATACGACTTTGATGACTTCTATTTCGGAATTTTTGGGGAATATCCATTTTAATGGATTTGGTATCGATTTCTTTGTATTTAATTCACGTCTTCGAATGTGAATTTTGGTGATTGATCGTGTTGACAATCATTTCTATGGATTGTCACTTTTAAATACAAAAGTTTGTATACTAGTAGTAAATATTCAAACTCTTTCTCAAAGATGATTTCAACTCTATTTTTAATGCAAAGCTTATTTCTAAAACTGTTTTCCAATCTATTAGTATACACAAACCTTTATCTCATTCGTTTGAGAAATCTAATTAAATGGCTTGGTAAAACTAGTGGTATGAAACGCTTGCGTTTACTTTGTCGGTTAATTTTTGGACTTGTTCGATTGAAACTCTTGTGACAATTTTATGAGTGGAGATCTACAATTTGTTCGTGAATATTTAAATTAAGCCAGTGGTTATGGGACATGAAGCTAAACTTATTTATTTACTAGCTTACTGTAATCCACACTTTTTATTGATCATTGATGATCATTTTGTGATTAGACTTGCGAAATGCGATGTCTCTTTGTCCACGCACCTCGTTTTATTGAGTTTCATCTCATTTCTTTTATAGGATAACGACCTATGCATTCTTTGGAGTTTCGACTCATTTTTGTGGGCTAGCGACCCATGTTCTTTTATGGAATTTGGCTCATCGGGCGTACTGTTGTACTATGTCATTGTTCAGGCTTATCAGGTTCATTGGATGTACCGTTGCACTATGTCATTGTTCCAAATTATTCGAGTTTTAGGTTCCTCAGGTGTACCGTTGTACTACGTCGTTGCACCGGCTCTATGGTTAGCGACCATGGGATAGCGTCTCATTCATGCTCCCGTTTATGATAGGCCTCCCCCTTTTTATGATTTTTGGATTTCTAATTGATTATTTCTAGAATTTGGGTTTCACCAACTTTTATGATTGGCATTGATATATTGGTTGTTAATCAATATTTGCAGTTTGGGGAATATGGTAAAGAATATGACATTCTTTTTTATGTTATGAGATTTTTGAGATATTGTATGATTTTTGTTGTTGTTAAATGTATACTTTTCATAGTATGGCATAATTGTTATCATACGTTTTCGTCATATCTCTTATTCTATCTCGTTTTATCTGATATTTATAGCTAGACTGATCCGTTTATTATTTTTTAATTAAATAATACTCGGGTCAGACCGAGATGTTACAGGTGCTTCTGCTTGACTCCTTATCAGGAATCATCATCTAACTTTTTTCAAACTACATTAGATTGGTAGTTTTTGTTGTTATACCTTTGAGATAGAGACTCCTTGATGTATACATATTCTTTTGTCTAGCACTTGTATCTATTCTTTTGTGATATTGTGGATCTTGTTTGACCACTACTCTGATGTACACTTCTATGTGTTATATTCATATCTATTTCCGCCTTTGTGATATGGATACCTGTGACTGATTTATGTTATGTCTATTTCTATATTTGTTTCCGAAGACCACATAGCCACCGTGTAGTAGCTTTGAGTTTGTATCGGCATGTCGGATTTCCTTTCGAAATGAAATGCATGCTATACTATCTGACATATTAGTGCTCGCACAAAGCAATTACATGGATGGTCGCTCCTCAACAGCCTTATTCTTCGTGCTAGTTGACGGCATTACTCTGTAATGTCCTTGGCTAGCGTGAGTATAGAGGTGGGGCGTCACAAAACAACTCCAAAAAATAAATTAAATTAAATAATAATTAACATTTCATAATATTAATTAATTTTATTAATTTATAGCATTTTATAAATCAATCAAGTCATGTGGTTTTTCATACAATTCATCATTACAGTTGCACGGCTTAAAGGTGTAAATTCGGTCAGCGATTAATCTAATAATTCAGTTATTAACGTTCACACGTTACCTCAGCTAGTGGCAGGAAATTTTACCTAAATTTACTTTTTACACATCTTTTTGGTAAAATCAAATTTTACTTCTTATCAGCAGTACCAGGTAGTGATGACTATTTACACCAATTCTCTTCGTCAAATCTATATTCTTTAGGATGAAATTTGGTTTTGGTCAAAATTCCAACATCATCTATATTCAACTTTGTAATCCCAAATAAAAAATCATTGGTTCAATAATAAAAATTATCATTATTAACTGTACTACTCTGGCCAGAGACTTTGATTTTAGGTTGATTATAGTTGACCATGATACTAACCTTATATAACTGAGGAGACAAATCACTTCAACGCAAACCCAACTATAGACATTCGATGGACACTATACCATGATTTAACTATAATCAAAGTGAATTGTCTACATTGAATTTCTGTGGCATTCTCAAGTTGAGGGAACTGTGTATCACTTCAAGATTATCTGTTTGACCTTAGCTATATTAACCGACAGAGAATTCTAAAGTGAGTCATTCCATAGTTATCCGGTAACTATCAGTATGCAATCCCTTAGTACATCTAGCAGGCATGAGTAATATACTGTCCAATATTTGAAGTGCGTTACGTTCTCTAGTCTCAACGGAAATATCGATATCCGGTATCGATACATCTTGACTTGGAATATTCAAAATGGTATGTTTATTTTATTGTTTAATAAATCACTCATGATTACAGCATATAGCAACTACTATCTAGATGTACCATTTATAGATTTTCTATATTTAGTATACTTTTAATTTAATCAATAATTGATATAACATGTTATATCAAGTATATAATTATAAAAAATCTTTTATTTTAAGCAAGATTTGTTATCGAGTTAGATATATGTAACAAATTACATAATCTCCTCTAAGACATACCCCTAACTTTATCAATATGAGGTTAGTATCACATCAACGAAGTCAACTTAAAGTGATAAGCCTCTTGCCAGAGCAATTCGTTTTATAAAAATTGTAGTTATTGAAACAAAGACTTTGTATTTGGACTATACAAGTTAAATATGGAAGATATTGGAAATTTGACCATTAGAAAATTCCACAAATCCTAATATGTTATGGTATTGATGAAGAAAATTGGTGTATATAATTATCACTACCGAGAACCACTTAAAATAAGTAAAATTTGATTTCACTGAAATTGTGTAAGTGATAAATTTAACCCAAATGTCACACCACCAGCTAAGGTGATCTGTGAATGATAATATTCAAATTGTTTGATATTAAGCGTTGACTGGATTTACACCCAAGAGTGACACAACTACAATGTTGAATACTCTAACTACCACCTGATCTAATTAAATTATAATTGTTATAAATTAGTTAAATTAACAAAAATTTATGATATATTGATTATAAAATTTTATTTGATTTATATCGATTGGTATTAAAAATAGTGCATATATAAAAGTAATATACACATGTATGGATAAACAATATCGGTGTACATTTGAATTTGTTTTAAACGTAAATTATATAATATAGTTTGAAGTGGAATGGAAGACCATAACGGCCCTTGGTGTGGCTAGCGATGGCATAGAAGGAGGAGGAGTTTATGTTTATATATTTGGGTTTGAATTGGTAGAAAAAAGAGTGGATCTAGATTTACATCTCCCTTTCTCTCTTATTTAAACCCATTACCTCACTTTTTCATTTGAAATTTTTCTTTCCTCTACATTTATCGCCGAACTCACCATAGTTCCCTTCTCCATCATTTTCAAAATAAAACTCAAATTCAAGTCAAATAAAAGAAAGGTGCGTAGATCTCTCTGACTGGTGATACTTTTTGGAAAAGAACGGATTCAATTCTAGAAGTTCCGAAGATTCAACATTTAAGATATCATTATTAAGCTACACCTGAGGTAACACTTTAATTCATATTCATTTTCACACACGTGTGTGTCTGTATATATATGTGTGTGTGTGTGTGAGAGAGAGAGAGAAATTTAGTATGTTATTATATATGGTTAGACTGGCTTTATATCACGAATAATTATATTTGTATTTTATCAGCCTTGAATGCACACACATACATATATATTGATGTTATGGATAAATAAATAAAATTATGCATGTACATGATTTATTTTCGGCCATGAATTAAAAAAATTTAATTTAAATGATTTTAAAAGGTGTTTTAAATAAAAAATTGAATTTTTAAATCAAATAAACACAAAAAATTTATGAAAATTTTGTTGTAAAATTATATATATATATATATTATGATTTCAAAAATAAAAAAATTGTATCTATATATTTATTAATTTCAAATATATATATATATATATATTAAATATAAATCATTCAATTGATTTTAATATAACATATATATGTATATTTTAATATACACAATTTTACATAAAAAATTGCAAAATATATTATTAAAAAGAATTTTTTTTATGTGCAGCTCTTAGATAAATAAAAAATAAAACAAAAAGGAAGTAAATCCCTATGGATTTGAGTAATAAAAATATTGGTTTTGTCAAAACATAAATATGGCCTAACTAGAATATGCAGAAATATTATATATACATATGTTATTTTATTTGTTTATATACTTAATGAAATAACATTACTTTATATTCTAAATAAGTTTAATATGTGTGTGTATGTGTGTGTGTATATATAAATTTATATGTATTTAATTTTATAAAAAAAATTACTTTCGTACATATTTGCATATATTAATAAAATAAATTTCATTTGCAATATTAAGTTTTGAATTTGAAATTAAAAGATATAATTTTCATATCTTAATCTAGTTTTAAAATTTAAAAGTTGAATTTTAAATTATCTATATTTATTGTACCGACCCATAATCTGATCGCTTTAATTAGAGATATTTAAATTCTTCTAAATATTATAATATTTATTATTATTTTCAACAAATAATCAAGTTTTATGTAATGAATCAAAATAATGAACTTATTTTGGAAAATGTTCATTAAATATACATTTGAAAAATAGCGATAAAATGACAAAAACCGTTTTACTGATAAACAGCTCTATAAGCATAAAATGTTATACACGGAGCTGAATACATACTTATTTTTATAACTGAATAATAATATGAAATAAAAAAATTATTTTATTTTTGGAAAAAATAAAGGTATTTATGACATCGTCACTAGTTATATTTAAATATTGATTTAAATGAAGATTTAATGATTTAATTATTATTGTCATTATTTAAATAATTGTTTTTAAATGATAATAATTCATTTTAAATAGTTATAAAGTGATAATAAATCATTTATAATAGTTTTAAAAAGGTATATACTTAATTTAAAAATATAAGAAAATCTGTATCGCTTTATTTATATAATGGCACTCTATGTAAAAAATTGTTTAACACTGATTTATACGGTCTTATAATTCAAATGAGATCATTTTAATTAATTAATAATGATAATAAATGAGTTTTCAAATTTTTTTTACATTTATATGTAATTTAGTTAAAAAGTGAAAATGTGGTCGCGAATCGGCTTCCCAATTTTCAACGATTTAACAAACAAAAGTCGTTTCAAGTCGTTGCGATATTGTAACGAACTAAAACATATTTATATGCATGTATACATATCACATACTCACGTATACAAACATATAACATATATAAATATATATATACACACACAAACGCATATTTGGGAAAATATTTTTTTTAAAGACTTCACCATTAAGCAAACTAAAGTCAAACTCACATGCATAAGGACACAAATGAATGGCTTGAAAGAGAGTGACGTGATGGAGGTACATGGAGGAGGGGTAGCAACGTATGGAATATGATGGAAAAGGAGAGGGTGGGTGCACATGTTGATGGTGATGGATAATGATGGTGTTTTAGATATTTTTACAACTATTTAGCCTACAAATACAAGGTCAAATCCTTCATAATTCCCAAACATTCTTCACATTCCTGAACTTCTTCTTCTTCTCCATATGCTCTCTAATGGCCTCCTCAAAGTTGAAAAGAAAATACCTTAAAATATTGGCAAAATATATACATATACACTTCACCTTAATTCACTTTCAAAACTAGTGCAAATCACACCCTACCTCCTCCACAACCCACGACCTTCCTTACCACCACCATCACGGTCGTGCAACACTTCATCAATGTATGGTCATGAGCACTTTTATATGAAGAAGGAGGAGTTCAAGAAGCTCCAGAGCACGAAAAAGAGGAAGAGATGCAGTAGAAATCAAAAGAGAAATCTACAGAAAAGATTGGTGGAGTGGAGCCATAAGTGAGTACTCAATGTTTATTAAATGGTAAATAATCTCTATAACTATTTTTAAGAAAGTAATATGACCATTTAATCTTTTAACGATTTGTATGAATGTTTGATAACTTGGTCGTGATAAATTTGAGAAATCATAATAAAAATTGTTAAGTAATTAACTTTGGTTAATTAATAGAAAATGAATTAATATACATATGTGCACGGAGTTTATTGAGACTCTTAACGGTTTTAAAATATTAAAAAGTATGGAAATGAATATTATAACAATATAATATTATTAAATGGTTTAAAAGTGAATATGCGATTTAATATGGAAAATATTTGTTTAAATGATTTAAAAGGTTTATAAATATTTTATAAATAATTAAACTCAATTTGGAGATGTTTTGACAAGTTATGAAAAATAAGTCAAAATAAGACACGTCGCGTAATGGCAATTTGCTATTTTGCTCCACAAAAGTTAAAGGAACATATAGAGTGGAATATAGTTCGAAATCCTTCGAGATAATAATTTTTTGAACTATTATATTCATAGTTTTCAAACAAAATAAAAAAATGGAGATTTTGTTTAGTAAATTTTGAAATATGAGCAAATCAAGTTTTTAAAATAATCACGGTTTTGCGATTGGATTTCATAAAGGGAATTCGTTTAAAATGGTATTTTTAAATTCTTTAAAAATATGGAATAAATTTTATAAACCTTCAAAATGTTTTAAAAGAGATTTGAGTTACATAAATGAATTTCGAAAATTTAAAAAAGTTGTTTTGATCTATATAGCTTTTAAAACACTATTTTCTGCACTTTTTCGCGGTATTTCTTGATAACTTTTGCAAACAATGGTTTTAACTTAATTATTCTTTTCGAATATTTTGTGAACCTTTTCAAGTAAATAATTAAGTAATTTAAAGATGATTAAGAGGTTTAAAAATGAGTATGTAGAAACGACTAGTACATTTGTTCCATTTGTGAGTGTCATAGAAAATCCGACCGAGGAATGAAACAGATTAAAGAGAAAGCTCGGATACTTTAAAATAATTAAAATTAGATTAAGTATATTAAAGGATTTAGATTCAACCAAATAACTTGACCACCTTATGGGTGATAGAGAGGTAGTCTATAGGCTTGGTTTGGGAAACCAGATGCATGTCCTCCCTAATTGCCCGGACTGGCCCAACGGATGGATAATAGATTTGATTTACTTAGATCAAAATTTTCCAAAATATAAAAGATATAATTTTCAATATTCAAGCAACTTTGATTGCATAGAAATGGTCTTCTTATACTTGTTATTAAATTCCAAGGAGGGAATCCGTACTATCCATGTGAATTTAAAAAGTGATTTCACCGTTATTCGATGGATAGTAAAAGTCGAATAGGAAATTGATATTGGGTATAATTAGCATAATTTCCATGGTCCATCTTACTCAATAATGTTTTCTAATATGAATTTAAATAGATAATTTGGAAAACTTTCCCAAATAAAACGTGAAATGATTTGGAATTATTCTAAGACTTTAAAAGGTTTAATTAACCAAAAGGATTTGATAAATGAGGCTTAATGATTCCATATACTATTAAGAAGATAAATGAAATAATTTAAAATAATATGTCTCTTTGAGATATTTATGAATAAATATAAAGTTGAATTAAATTGAATGATGATTGCTAATCACATTTGAACTTAACATTTTTTTAGTCCATGATTGGTTCGGACGAACCGGGGTCGGAATTGGGCATCTCCTATCCGAAAACCACTTCAAACCAATTTATATGTTCGAAAGTGACGAGATGATAAAGATGATGATTTTTGAAGACGGGAATCTTCATGATGAATGGTTGCTTTCCACTAGTCCATCGGGGTGAAATTTACCATGTCATATGTTTATGGTGGCAATAGTGCATTATTATGAAAATCTTCGATTACAAGGACTAATCGCTACTAATCCTAGGGATAATTCTCGACAGGATATAATAGGAGGAGAGCCTTCGGTTTAATTTAGTCCTAGAACAAACTTGTGTAGACGAATGTCTGACATTGCATTTATGAGATCACAACGTTACTTTTCCAAATGTACATCTAGTTGCTAACAAAGAAGACAACTTCTCTTAGCTTAACATCCTTCTCTGAGATGTACGAGCTCAAAGGTTGTATGTTCATGAAACTCAATAATGATCGAAGAAATGGCAATGTGCCATTTAAAGTGGAATACAATATGATCAAAGCGTGGCTTTATGGAAAAAAACATGGCATTGCGGAACGTAACTTCACAAGCCTCACATCCCAGGAATGATATGGGATACTATGTGGTCCGAAGGACAAATTTCGAGCTATTATTGGGGGAAGATGTCCCTCTAGGCACTTAATGCCTTATTATATGGAAATGTATGGAGGCTGACGCGGATTGTGTAAAGCCACTAAGTAATACTTTATTCTATAGCAGTGTAGCAGTTGTTACCTGGAGAATCGACCAGGCAACTAGAACGTTCGGCATGCAGGGTTGTACTCGGCACAAATGAGCACTCGACACGTTTGAACGTTCGGCAGTCAAGGGTTGTACTCGGCATTGAAGAATGTACGTCCATCCAGGTTTGCACTCGGCACGAGACCTTCAGCATTTCACTCGGCACTCCCTCCACTCGGCCTGCTCTTCACTCGGCATACCCTTTGTTCGGCACATCCCGTGCTCGGCATGTCCTGTGTTCGGCATCCCCTCTACTCGGCATATCCGTTCACTCGGCATCCACGCCTCACTCGGCATCCCAGCATCGTTCGGCCCGCTTCCTCCATTCAACAGAGAGATCCATCGACTTGGAAAGGAGGGCTCGGCATGCCGATCGTTCGGCATGTTCCACTCAGCATGCAGGGCGCGTCCTATCTAGACCGAGCTGTCTAGCCATCTGGCCCACCAGGGAAGTCCAACCCACATTCGTCTATAAATAGAGGGGCAGGGGCACAAAAAAGCAGGAGGAGATTTCAGAGAACACAGGGGAGACTCTGCCGCATCCAAACCTCATCCAAGACTTCTACTTTTATTTCACAATGGTATTCGAATACTTAAAAGCGGATTGTATCTGTAATCAAGTTTAAAGTGAAGAAATAAAGGATCAACTTCAAAGTGGACGTAGGCTACAACGCCGAACCACTATAAATTCTGTGTTCTCGTCTCCCGTATTTTAATTTATATTATCTTCTCTATTTTAATTTATCTTCTTCATTAATCTCTCTACACAAACTCTCTAAGGGTGTTAGTGACCAATTTTGGCGCTAACATTTTGGTGCTTTCACTGAGAACCGAATTCTCAGGTTGTGAGGATCTACTTTGTAGCTACTGGATTGCATAAATCCCCCGAAGAAGATCCGTAATTATCCGTAAGGCATCTGTTGATTCTACTCAGAGTTACAACCAACGACTCTACCATGGGAAGACCACGAACAAGATCGACCTCCCAAAATGTAGATGCCCGCGAAACCGCTAGTGTTCAACAACTTGGACCTAACGATCAACAAGCAATTCGAGGCACGGGGCCCTCCAGCCAAAACCTAGCGGAAGCTGTTTCACGAGCAGAATTGAATGACTTGATAAAAGAGCTTACAGAAAGCAGAAGGCATCTTGCTGAGAAAATGCAAGTTAATGCTGACCTCATGACCCAATTTGCTCAACAGCAGCATCAGAATGCTGGAGGTAGCCCTGTCCCCTACTCTGAAGATGATAGCTCAACTTCAGCTGATGAACCTCCCAAGCGTAGACGCCGCAAGGATGAAGATGACCAAGCAGGTGCCACTGATCGTTCTACTAGAAATCAAGCCCGTGGAGCGGAACCCAACCTTCCTCCTACCATACAAACCCCGGATTTGACAGCTATGGTCAGGCAGTTGATGAGAGAGAATCAAGGTTTGACTAATGAAGATTGGGGAATGTCTAAGAGTCATACTCCCTTCACAGATACCATTCTACAGGCTGAATACCCAAGGAAGTTTAACATGCCCAGCATACCCGCCTATGAAGGAAAAACTGACCCTAGACAACATGTAATGAGGTATGGATGGATGATGGATTCAGCAAGGGCCAACGACGCAACTAAGTGCAGGTGCTTTCCAATAACTCTGTCCGGAATTGCCACCATGTGGTTCACTCGACTTCCTCCACGGTCAATCTCAAACTTCGACGAATTAGCAAGTAAATTCATAGAACAATTCAGAATACACGCCACTCGACCCAAGGATGTGATGTCCTTATCAAGCGTGACCCAAGCTCCTGGAGAATCACTGAAAGCATACTTGCAGAGATTTCATGTTGCCGCTACTAAAGTGAGCAATCCAAACGACCACGCGATTTTGATGGCAGTAATGCGTGGAGTGGATCCAGACTCTGAATTTGGGGATTGGTTGGCGGGAAAGCCACCAGCTATGTTGGAACGTTTCTATTCGAAAGCCCACCAGTTCATAAGGAGGGAAGAAGCTCGGTGGATAAGGAAAGACAAGGCACCAGGGTCCGTTCAGGAGTCTGTAAAGGGCAACATCGCCATGAAAGCAACCGACGATAACCCTGGAAAGACTCAGGCCAGCGTCCAAAATAAGCCCGAGCAGTCTAGGGGAACTGGAAGTGGAAATCCTAGAAAGAAGAAGGAAACGGGGTGATGGAAGTCAAGGATCCCAACCTACAACGAATACACTCCACTGAATGCGTCTCTTGAAAACATCTACTTATCGACCTGCAACACTTTTCAATACAGAAAACCACGCCCTAAGGAATCAACAGAGGAGAAAAAGCGGACTGGAAAGTATTGCCGCTTTCACGAGTCTTATGGGCACAACACAGACGAATGCAGGCATCTCCATGACGCTATTGAGAAATTGATTAGGCAGAAGAAGCTGCAGGAATTCGTCAAAGGTACGCCAGAAGGAAGACAAGAGACTTCAGATCCCGGACGTGGCCCAGCTCTACACCAACCAGAGCAACCTACTCGAACTATGGGAAGATTGATTATTAACACAATTGCTGGTGGACTTCATCGTGCGGATAAAAATTGGCAGGAAATGGAGCGATATGCTAATTCCTTGAGACATACAGAGCATGAGTGATGTTCAAATGTGGAGGATGGAACTCCCGCAAAGCAGTAGCGCACGATGCACGACGATATTGTATTCAGGAATAGAGACGCGGATAAGGTGGAAGCTCCCACCATCGATCCATTGGTCATATCCGCAACCATCGGACCGACATTCGTAAGGAGAATCCTAATTGATTGCGAAAGTTCCGTTAACATCATCTTCAAGAAAGCGTATGACCAAATGAAGCTGGAGACTAAGGATTTGAAGCCATCTAAAGCCCGAATCCACGGCTTTAACGGCGCAGCCACAGACACAGTAGGATATGTGGAGTTACCAGTTGAACTGGGACAAGGTAAACGCAGGAGAGTGCGAATCCTACCATTTATAGTGCTGGATGTTAATTCACCATACAACGTGTTTTTGGGACGACCAGCCCTCGCAGATTTCAGGGCAGCCTTGGCCCCGTGGTGTCTCACATTGAAATTCCCGACGGACAAAGGAGTTGGCGTAGTGCATGGCGACCAAGCAACCGGACGTGCATGTTACGTGGCTGAGCTGAGAGAGGCCCAGCGCAGAGAAAAGGGGAAGACTGCGGACAGTATCGTCCGCATCCCGAATTCTGATGATTGACAATTAGCGCCCGAGCCCTGGCTCGGGCGACATTCTCGGATCGTTGGAGACATAGATCCGAGAGATGACAAAGGGGAACCCAGGGAACCAGACGCAGCACCGGCCGAACTAACAATTGATATTCCAGTTAGCCACAGCGACCCGACACGAGTTCTTAAAATTGGGTCACGGCTCGATCCCCTAATGGCAGAGAATTTATCTGATTTCCTCCGAGCGAATCTTGATGTCTTCGCCTGGACACACTCTGGTATGCGTGGGATTTCCCCTGCAATTGCGAGCCATATGTTGAATATAGACCTGAAACACGTACCTGTGAAGCAAAAAAGGAGAGGCATGGACCCGGAGAGGTCTACAGCTCTCAAAGAGGAGGTGGATAAACTCAAAGCCAATGGGTTTGTCCGCGATGCCCTTTACCCGGAATGGGTGTCCAACCCTGTGTTGGTAAAGAAAGAAAACGGGAAATGGAGAACTTGCGTTGACTATTCTGATTTAAACAAAGCATGCCCGAAGGATAGCTTCCCACTACCACGAATTGATCAACTGGTCGATTCAACTGCAGGGCATGAGTTATTGTCATTTATGGATGCATACTCTGGATACAACCAAATTCCGATGCACATCCCAGACCAAGAACACACCAGCTTTGTCACAAATGTTGGGTTATACTGCTATGTAGTGATGCCCTTCGGACTGAAGAACGCCGGAGCAACTTACCGGCGTCTGGTAAATCGAATGTTCAATGATCAGATTGGGAAAACAATGGAAGTCTATGTGGATGACATGCTTGTGAAGTCACGGCAGTCAAAAGACCACATTCGAGACTTGGCGGAAATGTTCGATATACTTAGGCTCTTCGAAATGAAAATCAACCCCCTGAAGTGTTCTTTCGGCGTAGCGTCGGGAAAGTTCTTGGGTTTCATTGTGAATGCACGAGGAATTGAAGCTAACCCAGAAAAGATCCAGGCCATCCGAGATATACAGGCACCTAGAACCATAAAACAGGTACAGAGCTTGAACGGAAAAGTAGCTGCGCTCAGTCGATTCATATCCAGAGCCACAGATAAGTGTGTTCCTTTCTCCGATGTCATAAAGAAAGGAAAGAGAAACTTCGAATGGACGACTGACTGCGAGGAAGCATTCCGAGCCCTGGTAAGACACTTGGAAAGTCCTCCAGTGTTGTCAAAACCAGTAGACCACAAGACGTTGTACGTATATTTGGCTGTGTCTCAACACGCTATCAGTACAGCCCTAGTTCGCGAAGAAGACAAGGTTCAAAGGCCGGTGTACTATGTTAGTAAACGACTGATGGGGGCAGAAAAGAATTACCCAAAGATCGAGCAACTTGCCTATTGCCTGGTGATTGCATCACGCAAGCTTCGTCCCTACTTTCAGGCGCACTCAATCAGTGTTTACACTGACCAACCCTTGCGACAGGTACTCCAACGACCGGAAACTTCCGGTAGGATGCTAAAGTGGAACATCGAGTTAAGCTAGTTTGATATCACCTACCTGCCACGAAGGACCATCCAAGGGCAAGCATTAGCTGACTTCATTGCTGAGTTCACCATTCCGGATGAACCGAGTGAAAATCACAAAGTAATCCCTCCTGTCCGATGGAAGATGTTCACTGACGGGGCATCTAAAGACCGTTGGTCGGGAGCTGGGATAGTTCTGGTAACTCCCGAAAACCGATCGATTTGCTACGCTTTAAAGCTCGAATTTACAGCGAAAAATAACGAAGCCGAATACGAAGCACTGATTGCTGGCTTAAGACTTGCCAATGAACTGAGGGTAAAGTCCATCGAAATCTTCTGCGACTCACAGCTGGTGGTATATCAGGTACGGGGAGACTACCAAGCGAAAGGACAGAGACTGGCTCCTTACCTTGCTCGGGTCCGGGAGCTACTAGTAAACCTGGAATAATATGACATTTCGCATGTCCCGCGCGAACAGAACAGGGAGGCCGACTCGTTGGCTAAATTCGCGAGTACTGGCGATGCACAGCAGATGGGATTGTTCCCTGTCGAGACTCTGCTTGCTCCAAGTATAGACATGATGGAGATAGATCTCGTCTTGGAGACCGAACTCGAAAGGGGATCATGGCTGACCCTGATCAAACAATACTTGCTATACGGGGACTTACCTGAGAAAAGAAGCGAAAGACGCCAAGTCCTTCGTAAGGCTTCGCGTTATGTAATGCAAGACGGGATAATGTATCGGAGGGGATTCTCGACTCCCTTACTCCGGTGCGTGGCCCATGACGAGGTAAAACGGGTGTTGGAAGAAGTCCATGAGGGAGAATGTGGTGATCATACCGGGGGGAAAACTTTGGCGAGGAAAATCCTCCGCTATGGATATTATTGGCCGACTGTAAATCGGGATGCTGCAGACTATGCGAGAAGATGCGACAAATGCCAGATATATGCAAAGATTCCGAGAGCTCCGCCAACGGAACTCACACAAATGGTTAGTCCCTGGCCATTTGCAATGTGTGGAATCGACCTAATTGGATCTCTGCCCATAGCCAAAGGAGGCGTGAAATATGCAATAGTGGCAGTTGATTATTTCACCAAGTGGGCGGAAGCAGAGCCAATGGCCACAATCACCACCAAGAAAGTCATTAATTTCGTTGTACAAAATATCATATGTCGTTTTGGCCTCCCACGGACCATCATAACGGACAACGGAACTCAATTCGAAAGCAAGGAATTCAAAGAGTTCTGTCAGAGGTATGGCATTGAGAAAAGGTTCGCAGCAGTTGCTCACCCGAAGGTGAATGGGCAGGTAGAAGCCGTCAATAAAATCATCAAGTCCATATTGAAGAAGCGTTTGGAAAAGGCTAGAGGCAAGTGGGTGGATGAACTCCCAACAGCGCTTTGGTCCTATAGAACTACCCACAAGACCGCGACTGGCCATACACCATTCGCACTGGCGTACGGCACGGAAGCCGTCATACTCGTAGAACTTGAAGTTCCGTCACACCGGGTAACCTATTACGATCCTGCGTCAAACCAGGATCTCCTATTGGAATCATTAGACTTCATTGATGAGAAACGCGAAGAAGCTGATTTGAGAGCAGCCTCATACAGACACCGAGTCGCTAAATATTATAATGGAAAAGTCCAGCCAAGAACCTTTAGTGTGGGAGATCTCGTTTTGAAATGAGTCTTTCCAACCCCTTCGCACATGAATCCCGTATGGGAAGGTCCATACGTCATCGAACGGAGGCTTGGAGAAGGAACTTTCAAGCTAACGACCGTCGATGGTGCGACACTCCCCCGAGGATGGAACAGCGAGCATTTGCGGCGTTATTACACTTAGTCTATTTCCTTTATGCGGTAGTTGCATTTATTTCCAGTATGCTTTCTTCTTGGCATGTAATAAGATAATCTAGCTTGTTTTCATCAATAAAGGCTTGAAGCCATCTTTTCCATGAATGACAAAAAATCTCCAAGTCCCCGGAGTGCGGACTGGAGTACTCTAAGTCCCCGGAGTGCGGACTCGAGTATAAACGACAAAAAATCTCCAAGTCACCGGAGTGCGGACTGGAGTACTCTAAGTCCCCGGAGTGCGGACTCGAGTATAAACGATTCAAAATCTCCAAGTCCCCGGAGTGTGGACTGGAGTACTCTAAGTCCCCAGAGTGCAGACTCTAGTATAAACGACAAAAAATCTCCAAGTCCCCGGAGTGCGGACTGGAGTACTCTAAGTCCCCGGAGTGCGGGCTCGAGTATAAACGGCAAAAAATCTCCAAGTCCCCGGAGTGCGGAGTGGAGTACTCTAAGTCCCCGGAGTGCGAACTCGAGTATAACCGATTCAAAATCTCCAAGTCCCCGGAGTGGGGACTGGAGTACTCTAAATCCCCGGAGTGCGGACTCGAGTATAAACGATTCTAAATCTCCAAGTCCCCGGAGCGCGGAGTGGAGTACTCTAAGTCCCCAGAGTGCGGACTCTAGTATAAACGATTCAAAATCTCCAAGTCCCCGGAGCGCGGACTGGAGTACTCTAAGTCCCCAGAGTGCGGACTCGAGTATAAACGATTTGAAACCTCCGAATCCCCAGAGCGCGGACTGGAGTACTCTGAGTCCCCAGAATGCGGACTCGAGTATAAACGATCCGAAATCTCCAAGTCCCCAGAGTGCGGACTCGAATACAAATGACTCGAAATCTCCAAGTCCCCGGAGCACGGACTGGAGTACTCGAAGTCCGGTGTATAGACTTAATTACAAGTAGTTCAGACCTCCGAGTTCCTTGAATAGGAACTACGACGCAAATGACTTGGATATGTCAAGTCCCCAACATACGGGCTATGAAATATTCTAAGTGCTTGAAGCACCAAGTGGAGATTGATCAAATCCAGGGAAGCTCCCAAGCCATGTAAAGACGAACCAAGAAGTCTAAGTTACCCATAACAATTCAGATTTCAATCACAACTATAAAAGAAACTGAATAATAAAAGTCTTTTGAGAAGACAAAAGTGAAGATCAAATTTTATTCACAAAAAGCTTCCCGTTAGAAAAACGCTCTGAAGTCCGGAGCCAACAGCCTATTACACAGTCTACAAAAATTAGTACATGACTTAAACTAGTTCTCGTTGAACGGGGACGACGGTCATTTCTTGTGTTTCTTTGACTTCTTCCCGGATGGTTCCTTCACAGAGCGCTTACTCTTGGAATCCTTCCCTGACGGAGGGGTGACGACCGAAGACGTAGGGGGAACATCCATGGGCTGGGACTTGCCAGGAAAAATGATCTTCAATGGTTTGTTCGGAGGATCGTCCAGGTCCACTTCACGCAGCCCGACCTTGACTGAGGTCGTATCTCTTTTCTCTTTCTCGAACCGTTCCTTCATGCTCAAGTCGGATGTGTGCTCAGAGGCGCCTGTGATTTCTACTTCGAAACTCTCCGAGGAAGAGTTAGATTTGCCTTCATCCAGCGCCCCGATTACTTGAGCATCTGGACCAGGATCTCCGCCGACTTGAGTAGCCTCACTCGCCTTTATCTCTACCTCCTTGGCGGCATCGCTCCTCGGAGTGGGCTCAGGGTCAGAACAGCCTGCACAGAAGACACGAAAATAAACAAGTGTTAGAACACAACAACTTCTGAGGGAACGAAAAAGATCTTTGTGAAGCCCAGAGGTTACTCACCAGATGCCGGTGGGTTCTCAGTCGCCAGGGGTGTCCCGCCCTCCGGGATGGGAGATAAAACATGAATGCCAAGCCCGGGGGCTTCCGGGTCATAACCAACGTGCTGCTCGAAGGGGTCAAGTGTTGACCGACTGGCCGATTGGGTAGGCACGTGAACTGGGGGCACAACGCCGGAAGGGTCCATGGCCACCTCTTTCCCTTTCCTGGAGGGAGAACCTTTGCTGTAGAGGGCTTGAGCCGCCGATAAATCTGAAGGCTCCTTCCCCCTCAGGAATTCTTTTATCAATGCTTCTTCGTCGACCTCATCGGCGCTTCTCTCAACCTTCCTGATCTGAATCAGGGTCTCCCATGCCTCGGCCAATGACTCAAGGTATCCGTCGCCCAGAAAAGTTAGATCTCGATGCATGAGAACTCGGGCATTGAACTCAGCGATGAGCGGGTCGAATTCGGTCTTTATCTCCTCCCTGCCTTCTTCCCTGGCCGCCTCGAGGCGAGAGTCGATGTCGACAGTTGCTGCCCTTTTACCTTCCTCACGGGCCTCATTCCTCAGTGCCTCGACTTTGGAGAGATCGTCTTCAAGTTTCCCCTTTAGGAGTCGGGTGGCGACAATCTCATCACAATAATGTTGTGCCTCAACCTAGGCAGCCACTTTCTCTTTCCTCTCCTCGAAAAGTTGCTCTTTGAGTTCCTTAACCCGATAACTAAATGTGTCCCGTTCCTTCTGAATGGAGTCTTTCTCCAAAGCTAATGCCCCACACCGTTGAACCGCTTCATCGAGCTCTTTCTTATGAGTCAATTCAAGGCGGGAAACAGCCTCAGTGGTGTCCTTAGCGCTCTGACGAGTAGCTTCAAGCTCGAACTTATAGGCGGCAATTTCTTCATCCTGGGCCTTAATGATATCCCTGTCATGAATAGCTTCAAGCTTTAGGCGGTCAATTTCGTGCTGGCGCTCCATAGAGACTTCAGAAAGTTTCTCAGCCAGATGGACGAACGCGTCATGTTGCACGTAGACGTCATTGGTACAGGCGATAGCATTTTGTTTGACATCTCCGGGAATAGGATGAATCGCCGGGAGGAACTTTAACCCATCAAAACAAATCTTTGAAAACTTAGCCTTAAGTTCGTTCAATCTCTCTGACACTGTCGGGTCTGTTACGGGAGCGGGAGGAGACGGATTTGAAAGTTCGCCCTTCCTATAGAATCTCGGGAGTGCTGGGTAGAAGAAGAGTCAGAGTGTTGGTCCCGGGGAGCATCAGAATGCGACCTCTTATGGCCATGTTTGTCTTTGCTTCGCTCCTGATAAGAAGAGGTCTCCTGGCGGTGTTCGGGCTGATAATAAGTTTTCTTCCGGGATGACGAGTCCCGGGCATGATAATCTCGGTCGCTATCGCTGTCTCTGTCTCGGCGCTTCCTGTTTGCGTCAATATTGGGCACAACACTCTTCGGGAGTCGTTGAAGAGATAATAGTCAAGAATATAAATTCAAAACAGATATTATCTAACAAAAACTCCAATCAACGATAAAGAGAATGAGTAGACAATCGATTTATAGTGGTCCGGCGTGTTGCCTACGTCCACTGTGAAGTGTTTTGATATTTTATTGCTTTTCTTTCAATGATTACAAGTTTTTGCAGCAATCAACAGCAAATTACAACTGTAAATTCGGAATCAACTGTAAAACTATGATGTAGGATGATGTAGGTCTCGATCCGGCAGAGTCTGGCCGCTTCAGAGTCAGAAGATCCCTTTTTCGTTGGCCCTGGGGCTCTATTTATAGGCTGCTGATATTTCGCTGAAAACTCGGGAGACCACTTCTGGCACGTGAGGGGGCCCACACGCACGATCTCAGGAAGTTTGGGCCCACTTTGGCATCGGTTCGAACTCCATTCGAAACGATCAAGAATTCATCCAATCGAAGTAAAATTTGGCGTGGACATTCTTCAACATGTATGCAAGTTTCTGTGAAAATTTCATGGCATTTGGATTAGTAGATTGGGAGATATGATGGATTCGAAATGGGGTTCATTGCATGGCTGTTTGGTTCGAAACCATGCTTTCGAACCGATGGTTTCGAATCCATCATGGCACATGACTTCGTGGTGACGTGGAGCACAAACTTCGAACCTATCCGGTCTTCACTCCGAGTTGACCGCTTCGACTCCATAGATCTCGGTGAATTCGAACCGAAGGAAAACACGTCATCATGGTTGGTTGACCCAGTGGATTCGAATGAGGCTACACAGGATGGGTTCGAACTTGGCATCATGGATGGGTTCGAACATGACTTCATGGATGGATTCGAACAAGGTTCCACGTTGGGGTTCGAGCAATGCTTTGTGGTGGGTTCGAAGCGGCTACTTTCCGATGGGTTCGAGGTCCATTGTTATGAACTTGGTAGGTTCGAACTTGATGGTTTCGAACCCGAGGCATCCTGATGGGTTCGAACCTGATGGGTTCGAAGGTGATGGAGACGAACCTGAGGTGGTTCGGTGGATTCGAAGCTTATGGACTCGAACGCGATGGTTTCGAAACGTTGGTCAACGATGGATTCGAAACCTAAGCCTTGCCCTTCAAATTGAATCGATCATAACTCAAGCGTATGAACTCGGATTGACTTGAAACTCGAGATGTTGACTCCTATGGTCTTTCTTGCCGTGTCCTATCGATTGTAGCTCAATCTGGACTTGGACAAAATTCAGTGATATCCATAGCGAGACGAAGTACGACCGGCCTCTGAGACGAACTGTTCTCCGTTTCTGATCGATCTTTTGGTATCGCGGCTTTGCCAAAAAGCGGGATAACATTTTGCCCCCCAAAGTACGTCTTGTGGGAACATGACGTGCTTTGAACTGCTGCAATTTCTCTGAACAATCATTGCTCTCTTTTTTGTTGAAACTCATATGCTGTATGGTTGTAACCTTGGGTTGATATGATTGACTGCTGTATAATAGCGCTTAGCCGTTGGCTGTTGCATTTGTAACGGGATGAGTGTTTGATCCCTGTAAATGTTTTAAAATCGATCGTTAGTCCGACATATGTGCATACATGTTAGTTTGACCCTCGTGAACGTCGTGCGTCCATGAATCGTGTTAGTTTTGTTCTCCATTGAACTTCGTATCGGTTCTCTCTCGAACCGGTTTTGAAATTTGAATTGAGACAACGCTCGGTGGTTGTTTTGAAAAGTCCCTTCGTATCGATCCTCTCCTGAACCGATATTGAAGGCTGAAGGAATTGAATTTGCATTGTGCGAGTGTAACATTTCGAACCGATGAGTTAGAGCATCGATGGATTCGAAATCTGCGTTTGTTATGGACGCGGTACGCTTGCGCTATGATGAATTCGAAATCGACATTCGAACCGATATGAAAGAATGGATACGAAGTAGTTGATTTGTGCAAGAGCTTTTCGAACCGTTGGGCCCAGCGTGTGTTTCGCATCGATGCAGCTCGTCGCCTTGTTGCGCGCTTCGCATCGATGACACGCGAGGGTAATTTCGAAACGACAGGGTCCTAGGTCGATGGCTTCGAAAGGAGGCTTCGAATCGATCAACAAGTTGACTGGCTGCCACCGGTCGAGTTTACCCGAAAGTGGAATTGTCTCGGTCATCTCCAACCCCCCATATAAATAGCAAGGACCTTGGCATTTCTCACTTTTTACTTTTCTACTTCTGCCTCGTTTTACTACGCGCTCGAAACTCCAGAGAAGAAGGTGTCGTGCTTTTCTATTCGAATCATTTGAGATCCAAATCTTTAATTCCTCAAACCTATCATCCAAACTAGGTAACTAACCTTGAATTCACACGGCAAAGCTACCTCGAACCCATCACTCCATCGATCGGCCTTTCTTGGGATTTGATAAATCCAGATCTGGCTTTTGGAGGGATTTTGAATCGATGCGTGGATTCGAGTTCGAATCTATGATGGGCGCGCCATTGGCCGTTGGATTTTGCGTCGATCCATGGAATGGTTCTACGGGGCGATGCAGTTCGCACCGACTGATGGATTCGATGGATCCATTCGAATCGATGGATTCGAATCCATCGGCTATCGGTGCGAAATTCGCAGCTTTATGTCGATTCGAATAGGATCGACTCGAATGATGCCGATGTCAAGTTGGGAGTTCCTGATCGGTTCGAACTTGCCAAACAAGGATTGGTTCGAAATCAACCATTTCCGATCGATTCGAACTCGACACCTGTTCATCGTTTCGAAGCGAGCTTTCCAGCCATTGAGTCGAAGTGATGTTAGGGTGGTTTCGAACGAAGTGCCTGTGATCGGTTCGAACCCCCTATGATGGATTCCAAAATTTGATATTTTCTGAGCATAACTCCGGCGAGCTTCATCCTTTCATATTTGGACATGTTAAATTGCATATTTGACCACCTTTCGAAGCTCGTCGATGGAACAATAACGACTTCTATTCAAATCAAATTTCCGTCATACAAGCGGTTCAACGATGACGGTCAGCGATGACGGTCATTGTAAGTGGGCTCCGTAGCTTTTTCGTTTGCATATTTCCTTTAACTCTGCGATATTCATTCAAGTAATGCATAGCACTACACAACATACATTCATACACTTTACACTGGGGAACGCACGGGTCCTTTGTCGTCTAACGATGGTTTCTCATGAGTTAGCTAGTTATGGAACCATCAAGTTCACAGCAGTAGGAGATTCAAGGTACAGCCTCTCTGAGACTAGAGGTTCCGGACATCGATCCTGAGATCATCGGTCCAGCCCCGGATGAATTGCCTAATGCGTCGTTCATCGCAAATCCATCGGATTCCGTTCCATCCAATATCTCTGAAGACATGTTGGGAAGGATATGCTTGAGGCACGGCCTGTCACTGGACGATGTGTTACTGCCGGGGCCGAATGATAGACCGCACAACCCACCGGAAGGGTATACTGCATTTAACCGCCACGCGTGTGCGGCCGGGACACTTCCTCCGTTCAACGAGTATATAAGGGAAGTATTGTCGTTTTTGAGGATCGCGCCATCTCAACTGCACCCGAACGGGTATGCGTCGATCAACAGCTTGTTCATTGCATTTATGGAATATCTCCATCGACCACCACTCCCGATTGAGATCAGATATTTGTTCAATTTCAAAACTCGGGGTGATTATCCTTCCTTCACATTCCTGGAAGCGGTGAGGAACTGCCAAGTAGTTACCGGATCCTGGACCAGGTTGAGCTACTATAGGACGGAATGGTTCTACGTCAGGTGTCCTCCGGGGTTTGCTCGGCGATGGTTAGTCAGACGTGAGTGTAGCTGAGTTATCAAGTAATTATTAAGGCAATTGTTGTCAAAGTGAAACTTATGTTTCTTCTCTTTTTTACAGCGACGATTCAGCGTCCTGAGGGCGAGCACTTTAGGGAGATGGTGTGAGTGCTTCGGGAAGTCTCGAGTGGAGATAGGGATATTGTGCTGCTCTTGACGGATAGGAATCTCCGAACTTGCGGATTGATTGAACAAGGACAGAGCATACTGTTCGAGGGGGCATTAAAGGCCGTTTTGAAGAAACGAGTCAAGCACAAGAAGCCCAAAATTATTGTAGCCGAGGAGGCTGATTCTGAAAGAACTCACACTGACGATGAGCCGTTGTTTGAGCCTACAGATGCGGCCCAAGATGTTGAAGAGCAAAGAAAAGGCAAGGCGGCCGTCGTCACATCAACTAAGAAGGGGAGATAGAAGTCGGTTGTCACAGCCCGATCCTCCCCCGGAGTTAGAATTTCTGAGATGTCTCCTCCGCGAACCGAAAGTCTTTACGAAGGGCTTACCGACCTTCCAATCCTGGATGATGTGTCTTTTCAGCATGACGTCGGGTTGGAGGAGTTTCATCGTACTCTTGAATTGAGCGAGCCTTTTATTACTAGCTCAGTCGACACTTCGGGTTGGTCGGGGGAAATGCATATTCATACACATTTCCCGACACTACATAGTCTCGAGTCTTAGGTAATCGGTTTCGAGAAACCACTAACTCTGTTCTCCTTTTTGCCCTGTAGGTACCATGTCCAGGCGTGGTTCGATGCTAGGGAGTCTGCGACATGCTCGGAAACCATCGTATCGCGACTCGCGCAGACGGGAAGGAGATAGGGACTATGATCAGTAATACTCCGGATATTCGAGCCGTGAAAGATATGACACAGATAGGGGTTATAAGCGTCGATCCCGATCGCGTACACCTCCTCCTTCCCGAGATCACGTACAACCTCCGGCCCATGTTTCTCGCCCCTCTGAGCCTTCACGTCATACGTCCACTTCCAAATCTTCCAGGCACGAATCTCACCGTTCCAGAAGCGAGGCATCGACCGCCGTAGTTGCGGAACAGCCTCCTGTGGGAATTTCGGGTGAAGAGGCGCTCAGGCTTGCTCAGTTGAAAAAAGACTTCCCAACTATTTGCTTCGACAACTACATTTTTCCCCCACACTTGAAAAGAATTCCTCCGTCGACGGAGCAGGTGGTGCATGACTACGTGCACGACTTCTATGCTCAATATAAAGTATGGTTTAAAGCGGCGGAGAAGGCATCGGAGCTGGCCTTTGAGCGTGGGGCTGCCAACGAAAAGTTACAGGCGGAGTTGGCCCAGAAGAGTCGTATTATCGATGTGCTGAACACCGAGGCTGAATCTTCCAGAAAATCAGAGGTGGAAGCCATCAAAAAGGCCGATGAAGCCCAACTTACGATGGATAGAATGAAGCGTGAGCATTACGCCACGGTTGAGGACATGGGCCATCGGAATACTCTGGTCACTGCCGAGAGGGATGCGGCGCTAAAGGAGCTAAATGAGCTCAAATCCAAATTCGCCGAAATCGCCAAGGATAGGGACGATGCAAACAATGCAGCCCAGGAGGCGTGCGAACAAGCTGTGATACTCCGGACCGAACGGGATGAGGCAGTGGCCAAAGTTCAAGTGGTCGAGGCGGAGGTTGAGGAGAGAGTTCAGCAAGCCGAGGCCATGCTAGAGGCCGACATTGAAGATCTTCTCATCACCTACAATGCCAATGTATTGAAGCACAGAAACTTGGCCTGGCTTCAGGATTACCCAGTGCATCTCGGCAGTGCTTGGGAACGATTGGTTGAGGGGGAAGAGGAAGCGCACCCGGACGAATCGGTCGACCGATTCGAGCTCGAAAACCGGTTGTTAACAGATGAGGAAAAGAAGGTCCTCCATGATGCTATGATCGCTCATGAGAAAGAGATGGTTGGCGGTCGATCTTTGGAGGCCGGAGAAGGGTCAGGCGTTGAGCATCGTGGCACCGCTCTTGAAATCACCGCCCCGCCTCCGTCTGAGCCTGTATCTGCGGTTAGCTCACAGACCGTTCCTGCTTACGACCCAGAGCAACCGCGGTTATCACCGATTCGCGAGCACGTCTCCGAAGTCATCCCACCATCAGCAAGCCGAACTGAGGAAAGTATTCTGAACAGATTTCAAGTGCATTTTCGCTAAAACTCTCGTTTCGAAGTGATTGTTCTTAACCCCTTCTCTTCTTTATCCAATGACCAGGACTACCCCGGTGTCTTCGACCCAGGAGCCGAGTCAAGGGCAGAAGGCTATTACTACTGAAACGACTGTCGTGACAACGACAGCGTCTACCGGAGCGGCGCAGGAAAGCTCTTTGTCTCTTGACGAACAAATGGTGAGGGAACTACTTGGTCAACAGGGAGACTTCTCTACGGACTTGCCATTTATCATCAGTGAGCTCCCGCCAGCGTCCAGTTCTTTCGTGCAGACCGAAGTTGCCCCCATCCAGGCCCTATCAACTCGAGATGAAGAAATTTTGGCCGAAATCCACGCTGAATTAGAAGCTGAGGGGCAAAGCGGTAGTGTCGGTGGTGACACTATTCCATCTTCCGTTGCGGGTCCGATCCCTCCTACTCCGGCGGGGAGCCCTCATTTAGACTCAAGTTTTAAGGAGGACGTAGATATTATGCCCCCGGCCGAAGAGCAGCCACCGGAGAGGAGGTCGTCCAAACAAAGGATTTCCGTTCCTAGTGATTCTGATGATGAACCGCTAATAAGGAAGCCAAGGAAGAAAAAATAGATCGGCCCCTCCATTAGATATTTTGGTAGATAGAAACTTGTTTTCGTTTTTTGTTAGTAGGTCGTGTATAGATGCAGGTTCGGCCCCTGCTAATAGGCATTCTTTTTTGGAAGAACTTATTTGCGTGTAAGTCCTTATTTTAAGTTAGTTGAAATAAAATTTAGTTTCTTTGTTTCGACTCTCATTTCTTTTGCGCTTAAATGTTTTTAGTGCCTTGTTTTCAGTCCGGTGCACTTGTGGTGTTTTTACCGTCAAGTGGAGTTCGTTTTTATTCGCCAAGTCTGAGAATCTTGGTCGCAAGTTGTGATCGATGAATAACCGAACTTCGGACATTGTATCACTTTGGTTAGCGATTAACACTTAGCTTTTTTGCCCCCTAGTCTCGGGGAATAACATTTGCGTTTTGGTGGTTGAGTGCGTTTATTGCAAACTTTGAACACATGTCCACATTCTGGGGACTTAAGATAACTTGAGATCGATAATCCGGTTCGCACTCCGGGAACTCGAGAGTTATCGATGCTTGTAACACGGTTCGCGCTCCGGGAACTTGGAAATGATGTTCACATTCCAACTCGCACTTTACGAACTCGGAGTTAGTATTAACATTTCAGTTCGCACTACGGGAACTTTAACTTGGTGTTTGTGCTCCAATTCACACGCCGGGAACTCGGATAAAACATGTATGTTTGGGTTCGCACTTCAGGAACCTGGAATTGATGTTTATACTCCAACTCGCGCTTCGGGAATCTGGAGTTAGCACGGATGCTTCGGTTCGCGCTCCGGGAACCTGTAACTTATGTTTATACTCCAATTCATGCTTTGGGAACTTGGAGTCCGTTCGCGCTCTGAGAGCGAATTGTTTAATGTTTATACTCCAATTCGCGCTGCGGGAATTTGGAGTCCGCTCGCGCTCTGGGAGCGAATTATTGAATGTTTATACTCCAATTCATGCTCTGGGAAGTTGGAGTCCGCTCGCGCTCTGGGAGCGAATTATTGAATGTTTATACTCCAATTCACGCTCTGGGAAGTTGGAGTCCGTTCGCGCTCCGGGAACGAATTTTTGAATGTTAATACTCTAATTCACGCTCTGGAAAGTTGGAGTCCGTTCGCGCTCTGGTAACGAATTTTTGAATGTTTATACTCCAATTCACGCTCTGGGAAGTTGGAGTCCGTTCGCGCTCCGGGAACGAATTGTTTAATGTTTATGCTCCAATTCGCGCTCCGGGAATTTGGAGTCCGCTCGCGCTCTAGGAGCGAATTATTGAATGTTTATACTCCAATTCACGCTCTGGGAAGTTGGAGTCCGTTCGCGCTCCGGGAACGAATTGTTGAATGTTTATACTCCAATTCACGCTCTGGGAAGTTGGAGTCCGTTCGCGCTCTGGGAACGAATTTTTGAATGTTTATACTCTAATTAACGCTCTAGGAAGTTGGAGTCCGTTCGCGCTCCGGGAACGAATTTTTGAATGTTTATACTCCAATTCACGCTCTGGGAAGTTGGAGTCCGTTCGCGCTCCGGGAACGAATTTTTGAATGTTTATACTCCAATTCACGCTCTGGGAATCTGGAGTTTGTTTGCGCTCTGGGAACGAATTATTGAATGGACTGTCGTGTGTTGGTCCAGTTCAGCATTTGATGTGGTGGCTTGCCCCCGAGCTGGGATTTCACTCAGTGAGTGGCCGGTTGTGACGCGGTCACTCACTATCTGAATAAATTCCATTGTTTGGTGGAACTTAGCTCTTCGTGTGTCGTGATTGTTGAACGTTGTATTCGGTGAATCACAGCTTTAGCTTGAAGAGATAGCATTTTATTCGCGGAAGTAAGAAAACGTGGCAAAATCAGTTCCTTCTTACAAATTCAAATTTCAAAACGTAAAAGAAATTGCAAAGTATTCATGGATTGAAGGAGCCTGTCATGTGTGACAGTGACGAGGTTCTTCGTCGTCCCAGGCTCCTGAATAAGTAGGCCTGCCACTGATGGCATTTATCACCAATCTCCCACGGGGACAAGTCGAGTCCTCCAGCCTCGGTCGATTGGGTTCATTGATTGGATGGGACGGGCCCACTTCTCTGGGCTGCGACGTCCGCACAAACTGTTCCAGCTTCCTTTCCCTGACCAGTTTTTCAACAAGATCCTGTAAGTGACGACACTCGTTCGTATCGTGCCCGTAGCCTTCATGGAACCTGCAAAATTTTCCCGTCTGGATTTGTCTTTCTGATGACGGTCTTGGAGCAGGATTTTCATATTGAATTGCATTACGGGTCCGCAAATACAAGTTCTCCAGTGAAGTATTCAAAGGAGTATAACTGTCGAACTTCGGATTTTTGCGTTGTGGGCCGCGATTTTGATCTTGTTTTTTAAGTTGATTCACGCTCTCTCTTCGCCGAGCTTGTTTATTTTTAATGTTCAACTGAACTTTTCCGGAGCTCTCACCGGACTGTTTTATTGCAACATTGCTTTGGGTCCCTTCTGCTTTTGGCCCTGCATCAGTTTGCTTCCTAGACTGTTTCGCTCTTCCCGTCTCAGGAATTGAGCTGCCTTGGCATGGAAACGGTCCAATGACGCAGGTGGTTTCCCAGCTAGCCAATCGCCGAATTCGGCATCGGGGTCGATCCCCTTAGTCAGCGCCATAAGGATGGAGTTATCGTTTGGGTTACTAATCTCCGCGCATGCAGTATGGAATCTTTCTAAGTAGTGTCTGAGTGTCTCTCCGGGAGCTTGTGTGACACTAGATAGAGTGTTGACATCTTTCGGCCTTGCGTCGTGCATGCGGAATTGCTCAACGAATTTTGTGGCTAACTGATCGAAGGAAGAGATGGATCGGGGTGGTAATCGGGTGAACCACATGGTGGCGATGCCCCCGAGGGATATGGGGAAACTACGACACCTCACTGCATCGTCGGCTCTGGCAGCGGTCATCGTCCATTCATACTTTAGAACATGTTGGTTGGGGTCGGAGTTTCCCTCGTACATGGGTAGAGTGGGCATTCGGAATCGCCGTGGGGGTTCAGCATTAAGAATATCGTCCGTAAAGGGAGTGTGACTTCGAGAAACTCCCCAATCGTCGTTTGTGAATCCCTGACTCTCACGGATCATCTGACGTATCATAGTCGAAAGGTCCGGCATTCGCGCCGGAGTATGATCACGTTCCATACTTTGGGCTTGAACCAGATATCGTTGACGGTCCAAGTCTCGCCATCTTGGCTCATAGTCCTCTAGGACGTACGGTTCAGGAGTACGACCGCTATGACGACGGTCCTGGTCCGAATGATCTTGAGCGTCGACCCCTGGTTCAGCCGCAACGCTAGTGGTGCGGTATTCTACGGCATGGTGAGGAACGACGCCTCCTCGAGAGGAGGGTCCGGTTTGGAAACTGGCTGACGGACCAACTCTTATTTGTCCAACGGTCAATGTCGGTTGGTTTCCAACGGGTGGCATACGACTCCCATCTAACCGGGGTCGTGGAAGTCGGTTATGATAATCAGAAGATGAAGAACTTTCGCTGGAAGAGCGGGAAGCACGATCTCTTGTGGATCTCTTTCGTTTCTGGCGATCCAACTTGTTGATTAACTCAGCGTTAGCGCGTAGCTGTTCTTCTAGTTGTCGTCGACTCTGGGTCAGCTCTTGGAGTAGCAATTGCAACTCCTGTCGGGTGACCAGACCCGACGGTTCTGAGTGCCTAGCGGCATCTTGATTAGGTGGAGGTAGAGGGGCAGGATTCTGTCTATTCCGTTCTTCTTGATTGACGGCGTTTGAGGTGGTTCTTGTGCTAACCATCTTCATAGTGGAATTCCTTTCCTAGACTTTATGCAAATCTGAATAGAAGGGAAGGAAGTTGGATTCAATGATCTGGATCTCTCTCTTAGATTTATTCAATCCGGTATCAATGACAGATCCAACGAGCAGGAGAAAAGCTGGGTTTTCTCAGTGAAACCACCAAAGTGTTTGCGTCAAAATTGGGCACAACACTCTTCGGGAGTCGTTGAAACGATAATAGTCAAGAATATAAATTCAAAACAGATATTATCTAACAAAAACTCCAATCAACGATAAAGAGAATGAGTAGACAATCGATTTATAGTGGTTCGGCGTGTTGCCTACGTCCACTGTGAAGTGTTTTGATATTTTATTGCTTTTCTTTCAATGATTACAAGTTGTTGCAGCAATCAACAGCAAATTACAACTGTAAATTCGGAATCAACTGTAAAACTATGATGTAGGATGATGGAGGTCTCGATCCGGCAGATTCTGGGCGCTTCAGAGTCAGAAGATCCCTTTTTCGTTGGCCCTGGGGCTCTATTTATAGGTGCGGGCTGCTGATATTTCGCTGAAAACTCGGGAGACCACTTCTGGAACGTGAGGGGGCCCACACGCACGGTCTCAGGAAGTTTGGGCCCACTTTGGCATCGGTTCGAACTCCATTTGAACCGATCAAGAATTCATCCAATCGAGGTGAAATTTTGCGTGGACATTCTTCAACATGTATGCAAGCTTCTGTGAAAATTTCATGGAATTTGGATTAGTAGATTGGGAGATATGATGGATTCGAAATGGGGTTCATTGCAAGGCTGTTTGGTTCGAAACCATGCTTTCGAACCGATGGTTTCGAATCCATCATGGCATGTGACTTCGTGGTGACGTGGAGCGCAAACTTCGAACCTATCCGGTCTTCACTCCGAGTTGACCGCTTCAACTCCATAGATCTCGGCGAATTCGAACCGAAGGAAAACACGTCATCATGGTTGGTTGACCCAGTGGATTCGAATGAGGCTACACAGGATGGGTTCGAACTTGGCATCGTGGATGGGTTCGAACATGACTTCATGGATGGATTCGAACAAGGTTCCACGTTGGGGTTCGAGCAATGCTTTGTGGTGGGTTCGAAGCGGCTACTCTCCGATGGGTTCGAGGTCCATTGTTATGAACTTGGTAGGTTCGAACTTGATGGTTTCGAACCCGAGGCATCCTGATGGGTTCAAACCTGATGGGTTCGAAGGTAATGGAGACGAACCTGAGGTGGTTTGGTGGATTCGAAGCTTATGGACTCGAACGCGATGGTTTCGAAACGTTGGTCAACGATGGATTCGAAACCTAAGCCTTGCCCTTCAAATTGAATCGATCATAACTCGAGCGTATGAACTCGGATTGACTTGAAACTCGAGATGTTGACTCCTATGGTCTTTCTTGCCGTGTCCTATGATTGTAGCTCAATCTGGACTTGGACAAAATTCAGTGATATCCATAGCGAGACAAAGTACGACCGGCCTCTGAGACGAACTGTTCTCCGTTTCTGATCGATCTTTTGGTATCGCGGCTTTGCCAAAAAGCGGGATAACACTTCCCGAGGCCCGAGGCCCGACCAGACTGGCGTAAAGTTGACGAACCGCGAAGGCGGTCGTATCCGTGAGAGCGCCCCATGTCACCTGCAATCAAACAATAGCGAATTAGCGAGAGAGCAGAATGGTGAAAGAAAAGTAGGTGCAAAGTGAAATGCATGTGTCTGTGTGTGTCCTAGTGCTACCCCTCGACGGACCAGTGGCTTTGCTAACGGGAGTTTTTTCCCCTTGGATCGGGGCCGAGACGCCCGCATCACCCCTGACGGGTGAGCGAAACTTAAACAGCTCCGGGTCATCGAAATCATAGTCGAGCAAGTCGTCGGGAATGGAGAGGTTCGATAAGCCTTTCAGAGAACTTCCAACGCGCTGTGAAGAAGCCTCTTTCTCTGGCTAAATGGCGTAGCTTTGGAAGTCCCACCAACTACTCTTTCCTCAACTTGCGCGCCAGCTCCTTTCTCCCCTTCGAAGGGGAAGATGACGTTTCGATATCATGAACTTCAGCTGCAGGACCTAAATCCTCACATTGCTTTTTAGGTGGCTCGCCAGGAATTTCCCCTTCTTCCGGTGCTTCAAGAGAAGGGCGAACGGATGATACAGGCAATTTTTTCCCTCTGACGGGCATGGACTTGGGAAGCGATACGCCCTCTGGAAGGCTAACCCGGCGGCCAGGGGCTAGCAAGCTGAACTTCGATAGTGACTCATTGGAAATGAGGGCTCGGATATCTCGCTCTTCAGCAGGAAGAGCTCTAATGGCGTCGATAGCATCGGAGTACCCCCGGCCCTCGGGATGGGGGACGAGATCTGATAGAACAATGAGTTAGGAGAAGTTCAACCTCAATCGGGAACGGACATCAACTCAGAGAAAGGACTTACTTCCTTCAACCCACCGCCTCGCAAAGCTTTGGGGGCAGCGCACGTAAAACCACTCCTGTTTGTATAGGGCGAATTTGCTACTCCACGCGCTAGTGAAAAGTTGGCACTTTCGATGTGGCTCAAGAAACATGTAAGAGGGGCTTTCTCCCCGTTTCTTGGTCATATAGATGTACCTTATATCGCCGGGAGTTGGAGGCCTGGAGAAGACGGCCATGAAAAGCATGTACGTGCCATAAATGAAAGCATGACCATTTGGATGAAGTTGAGACGGGGCGACGTCCAGATACTGCAGCACGTCGCGAAGGAATAGATTGAAAGGTGGCACGGTACCAACCCAGCACATGAACTTGCTACACGCCGTATATCCCACTGGGGGCAGATGTGGGCGGTCATGCCCCGACGGAACGAGCACGTCAGCAAACGGAATGCCATGAGTAGAACATATCCGCTTAAGAGCGGCCTCAGTGACTCTCGAAGCCTGTGAGTCAACTGGGTCATCCAGTAAAATCGACGATTCCAAAGTATCGGGAGCCCAGTCATGAGCGGGAGAAACTGATGGGTCAGTTGTTTCGGGGGCCGTTCGCTTAGAAGACGGCCCAGGTTTGTCGGAAAGTGTAGCAGAACTGGATCTTTTGGACATCTTGAATAAATAGCAGACCCAACCAAGCACCTGTGTGAACTATACTCGAAAAATGATCGACGTTAGAATTAACAACGCAGATAACCCCCCCGTGTGGTGTGTGAACTAGTGCAATCAATCGTGCATAAGCATTTAATATAACGTCAAGCCTAAAAACATCGCTTCCGAAAACCGTCATCGCTGACCGTCTCCGAAAGCCTTCTGAATAACGACTGCAGTAAGACACTAGAGGTAATTATCCGATTATGCCAAGTAAAGACCAGTTATGAAATTAGGCAAGGAGAGTATGTTCGGCATTTGTATATGTTCGGCATTTAGGTCTGTTCGGCACCTAGTTATGTTCGGCATGATAGTTTGTTCGGCATTCACTTGGGTTCAGCATTAAGGTCTGCTCGGCACCTAGTTATGTCCGGCATGATAGTTTGTTCGGCATTCACTTGGGTTCGGCATTAAGGTCTGCTCGGCACTTAGTTTGTTCGGCACTCAAGTACGTTCGGTATGTTGGTTTGCTCGGCATGGAGGTAGGCTCGGCATTTATGTACGCTCGGCATAACAGTTTGTTCGGCTAAAGTAGTGGCTCGGCAGGGCTACAATTCGGCATACGGCCATCGTCCAGCCCAGCTTCAGTTCGCACTGAGCTAGTGTCGTTCGGCCAAAACTACGCTGTGCCAAACTAAGATTATGCCGAGTCCAAACACTCGGCATATCCTCCATACCTTCTCCTCCTCCGCCGAACACTCACTAATGATCCTACAAGGCATTCGAATTTGGTTCTCTCTCTCTACAACTAGACGCTCGACCTTGGAAACATTCCAAATCGAACTTATGTCCCCACCAACAGCGAATCGATGGGGAATTGCCAGAAGAGGAACTCGGGTAAGAAGATACCTAGTACGTGGATCGAACGTAGGAAAGTTATGAGAAACCCTTGAATTCTGATTGCGCGAATGGTTTGTGAGCTCGGAATTGTAAAAGCAAGAAGTGAGAAAAGAGAAGGAAAGAAGGCGGCTTTTATAGAGAAGAAGAGGAAGATGAAGGGACTCTGACCGGCTCTACCGGTCAAAACGGTTTCACTCGGCTTCCAGTCATTCGGCACTCGCATCGTTTGGCAAGATCGCTCGGCATCCTTGGCATTCGGCGGTAATGCACTAATCCAGTAGTTCAAAGCACACCCTGTTCGAACACACGGTGTACTTTGGGGGGCAAAATGTTACCTGGAGAATCGACCAGGCAACTAGAACGTTCGGCATGCAGGGTTGTACTCGGCACAAATGAGCACTCGACACGTTTGAACGTTCGGCAGTCAAGGGTTGTACTCGGCATTGAAGAACGTACGTCCATCCAGGTTTGCACTCGGCACGAGACCTTCATCATTTCACTCGGCACTCTCTCCACTCGGCCTGCTCTTCACTCGGCATACCCTTTGTTCGGCACATCCCGTGCTCGGCATGTCCTGTGTTCGGCATCCCCTCTACTCGGTGTATCCTTTCACTCGGCATCCACGCGTCACTCGGCATCCCAGCATCGTTCGGCCCGCTTCCTCCATTCAACAGAGAGATCCATCGACTTGGAAAGGAGGGCTCGGCATGCCGACCGTTCGGCATGTTCCACTCAGCATGCAGGGCGCGTCCTATCTAGACCGAGCTGTCTAGCCATCTGGCCCACCAGGGAAGTCCAACCCACATTCGTCTATAAATAGAGGGGCAGGGGCACAGAAAAGCAGGAGGAGATTTCAGAGAACACAGGGGAGACTCTGCCGCATCCAAACCTCATCCAAGACTTCTACTTTTATTTCACAATGGTATTCGAATACTTAAAAGCGGATTGTATCTGTAATCAAGTTTAAAGTGAAGAAATAAAGGATCAACTTCAAAGTGGACGTAGGCTACAACGCCGAACCACTATAAATTCTGTGTTCTCGTCTCCCGCATTTTAATTTATATTATCTTCTCTATTTTAATTTATCTTCTTATTTAATCTCTCTACACAAACTCTCTAAGGGTGTTAGTGACCAATTTTGGCGCTAACAGTAGTATAGATCGTAGGATGAAGGAGATCGTGTAAAGCCACTAGTGTGAACTAGGATTGTTACGTGGATTTTCAGGTTTGAATGGTGACTAGTTCCCTATCATGTTGGAAATCCAATTCCAATACGTTGCATTTACAGTTTTGATTATAGAACCTACTTTTGCAGCTAGTATGCCGTCAAATTTAATCAATGTAACAATTTCGGCTATTTTGATAGATTATTTGAAAATTGTTTTCTGAGAAATATCATTTAAGATAATAAAATTATTTTGGTATAAAAGTTTTTGGTTATCATAAGGTAAAAACCCTTATGTTTTTATGTGTGGGCGGGTCTTATGATATACTCTTCTTTTCAAACGTTTTAATTGACATCAGCATGATCTATGCGTTAAAAAAACTTTGAGTATCTCACGCTGGTTTATCAAGCCTGATCTAAGTATTTTTAATACTCAAGTCAGATCCGAGTAGGTTCAGGTATAGTTGAAGATGCTTGGAGTTTCCAGAGGAGAGCAAGAGATCTTTATCTACATATAGAATTATTCTATTATCCACTGCATCTATTGCATTTGTTTTTATCATTCAGCATTTGTAAGGACAGAGGTTTTATAACTATCCAGGCTAAATCTAGGTTAGACTCTGATATTTTATTCAAATTTTTCTGATGTAAAGATTATTGTTGAAATAATATGTGTCATTCCTTTCATGTGAGATTATATTCTATCTTTGTTTTCTTTTTCCACTAACAAACGGGCTTTCTGGAATATGGATTTGCGACACGTGTATACCGAGGATGTATTAGTGTCGATATTCGAGGGTCGAAAATCCCATTTTTTACATTTATATTTATGAGTATTATCTTATGTATGTGTGTGTGTCTATAAATAACATTACTTATATGTGTGTGTATTCCAATACAAATATAATTTTATATCACGTTAATAATATACACACACATATTAGATATCATATATGCATATGGAGGAGCTAATATGTCTGTTGCGGTGTAAATCTCTGCACTTAGATACAGATATGTTAAACTATGCACACTATATATGTTCCATATGTAGGTACATGTACATATGTGTATATGATACGCATATGCACATTATATATTATATATAAAATCAAACAAAATCCTTTTATTGATAAATAAAATAATAATTTTATTTAAAATTAACTGAGATCAGAACTAAATCAATTTAAACTTCATGGGCCCAAATAAGATCCAAAACAGATTTATTTTTTTGAAATTCACCCATTTAACCCAATGCGTGTTGACTCAAATCCATCATTAATGGCTTTAAGATTCATTTTCCATCTATGTATTTAGGCTTATCGTTCTATTTGATGAAGACAATCTTACTTGAAAAGTCAAGACTAGAACGTAATTTAGTCTCTAGATGAAGGAATTTGTGGAATTTTAAAGTGCCAAAAAAGACGTTTTTGTTATTAGATCAAAGTTAAATTAAGAAATAGGTTCAAAGGTAAAATTTCAAAAAAAAAAATTGTTTTATTCATAATGCACTAAATCTTCTTAGTTATTTATATATGAATAATATTAATAACAATAAATCATATTCAATGTTTGATTATATACGATTAGATTTATTTTGGATAAAAGTTAATTTTAACGTGCTTTTTTGAGTCAATTTTATACAATGTGTATAACGAATATCGTATGTCCATTATTATCGTATTATAGTATTGTTTAAGGAATATACATGTATATTATATAGTGTTTATAAATACATACATATATATAAAAGTGTATATACATATGATCATCGGGATTTATAATCAAACTATATATAAACATACATACATATATAATATAAAATATGCATTGTATGTAAATACATGTAATCAGCTTGTAAATTCATATTCAAATATGTATAAATGTGTGTCTATAGCAAAGGGTACACAAATAATATTCCATCTACTAACGATAATTAAGAGTCACCCTCTGTATATCTGTAGTTTTTTCAATTTTTTTGGCTTATTTAAAATTTTATGGCAATTAATATAACTGTTAGACCGAAAAATTGTATAACATCTATGATGCCATGCTGAGCCAACATTTGGTCTAACATATATGATGTTGTTCAAGATGGTATTGTTTTGGAGGGTTGTGATGGCGATATTAAACCAAATATTGGCTCATCATTCAAGAGTTAGTACAAGATGACATCAATCGAAATGATCCCATGGTGCACTTGAGTTTTTGGCTTTATTATAGAATTGGGAAAAAGCCATATCTTGTGTCCAAGAGAAAAATTGGCAAGTTGCTTAAATGTGCAATAGTCCATTAATCTTTCTTTCATGGCCAAATAAGCAAGTTACATAAGCCACAATCCATTGCACGTATGTTGGATAGGCAAGATAGTTGATATGCGAAATAACATTAAATTGAATAAGGGCTTAAATGGCCTTATGGTATTTATAAGCCTAAAGTCAAGTCCAACTTCAAAGTTAGTTACATGTAGGTTCAAAGTACAATTATAATCAAATATGCAAAAATTGAAGGAAATAAGCTATGCTAAATTATTATTCTAAGTCTTTATTCATGAATCTCAATGGTTACAAATCAATTCTTGATTTTACCCAATTCAATTTAAGGTTTACAATCTTTAGTTTGAGAAAGAGAGAAAGAAATGATCCCTTCTTCATGACCATAGGGTTCATATTTATAGAGGTAGAGATAGGCGGAATAGCTACCATGTATCTTTCGGAATGCCTAATATTCGACATCATTGGCTGTCTTGATGTCGTTTGGTACCATGTTTTGTTCTGAAGATTTTCAATATTCTTTTGGGTGTTGATGATTTGCAGCATCCTTTGAAGTATTGGTGAGTTACAATATCCATTGAGGATAGGCATTCGACATCCTTCAATATTGTTAACATGCGGCCATCCTTCTATAATGTTGATGATATCAATGGCATACTATAACTATTTAATATCCCTATCACCTTCTCTGCATGCGACATCTAATTTTTATCGATAGTTTACAACATCCGCCTTTTTCATTGATGAGGCACAACGTTGGTGACATATGGTACCCTTTTTCACATTACTGGCTTATGATATGCCATCATCTGACATCATCACTGCCCCGATATATGCAACATCTTATGTTGCCTTTGCTGGTGTGAGATGCTCTATGCCCTTAAATTTGATAGCTCTGTCTGTCCATAAATTCAAGTTTGTCTTTTGTTGTTATTGGAGCTTATTATTTTCACCTTCATAAGTTCGAAATGCTCTGTATTCGACAAACTTATATTTATAGGATTGATATCATCTGTTTGTAATTAGTTTATGTTCATAGGTGTGATAACCCATATGGCCTTTGAGTTCAACATCCTTAAGGACCTAATATCCTTGTGTGGCATTCTTTTCATACTTTTGGCATCATGGTTTGTCGTAACGGTTTCCTTTAGAAAACGTATGCATAAAATTGACCTCCCTCCTTGTATAAAAGAAGATTTTTACACTTTAATGTAAAACCAAGAATTTTCTTGCTTTCCTAATTCTTTGCAAGGTTTTCTTTACAACCCTTTTTTCCTATAAACCACAAAGTAAGTGATGATTTTCATTATTAACTTCAGATTTGATTGGGGGGAAACCCTCTCAGATTTGGTAAGGTCATGTATTAGTTTATCCTCTCTTCCTATAACTGGCTTTTATACTTTAAAGTTAAATTTGATTAAGAAGACTAGAAATAGAAAGTCTATAAATTCAATCTGGCAATAGTACCATATCTCTATTTGAATAGGAGATCCGACATTCTCTGGTAGTAATAATAATCTGAGTAGAAGACTATAAATCCATTCAACAATAATCTCAATAGAAGACCAGAAATTAATTCTGGCAACAATCTAAATAGATGACCAAAAAACCAACCGGTAATAATATCGCTCGAATAGAAGACCAGAAAATTATCCGACAATAATAATCTGAATAGGAAACCAAAAAATCCATCCGGTAATAATCACTTAAATAGAAGACCAGAAAATTATCAAGTAATAACAATCTAAATAGAAAACCATAAAAACCATATGTTAATTATATCACTTGAATAGAAGACCAGAAATTATCTGGTAATAATAATATGAATACAAGACCATATGAAACCATCCGGTAATAATATCACTTGAATATAAGACCAAAAAATTATCTGGTAATAATAATCTGAATAGAAGGCCAGAAACTTCTATGGCAATAATATCTAAATAGAAGATCAGTAACTTATCCAGTAATAATAATATGAATGGAAAACCAAAAACTTCTTTGGCATTAATATCTAAATAGAAGACCAGAAACTTGTATGGCAATAAATTATTCTCGACCTTCCTATCAAGGTTACTTTACCTTTATCTTGATGCGTAATTAAATATATTAGACTATTCTTCCTGTAGAAGATTGCTTTGGCCTATCTTTAAGGTAGATTTGAACTGACTTGATTGATTTCTGAAACGATTCGCAGATCCGTACCCCTTGAGTCAACACTATTCTACCTAAATCAACTCAAGTTGTACAGAAATACGAACCATTTGGGTTAAAGAAGAAGAGGTAGAAGAAGAAAATAGAAAACAACAACTGAATCTAACCATCGCAGCGGAATAAAATATAAAAGATAATAAATGATCTTTACACAAAACAAATATATCTGTTTATATATTACATCATCAGAGTACATCAATCACAGCTCAACATCAATAACATACAAATGGATACACAACAACTTAACACAGCGGAATATATATATATATATATATATATATATATATATATATATATATAAGTACGAGAGTACGTATCGTCATCCAGCTCGTCTCTTGAGCTCCACAACATCATATCCTGTATCCTATAATACTCGGTTTGACCCGAGCATTACCGTTAAATAACAGCCGAGTCAGTATGGAACACCAACGTGAGAAAATCACACCCAGTTGATTATTAAAGTTTCAAAAATCCTTTGAAAACAAAAGCATCTCGTAAGACCACGCCACAAATAAACATGTCGGGTTTTTACCTTACGATAGCTAAAACAATTTTTATAGAAATCCTCTGATATTATAATAGGGTCTATATACAAATACTTATAAAATAGCCGAAATTGTTACATTCATTAAATTCCAGCTACTAGCCACAGAGTGGGTAATACAAACAAAACTCGTACAAGGCTCGTAGGGAGAATGGATTTCCAACTAATGACTAGGCACTAGGGTACCACCTGTCAAAGTACGTGTCCTAGATCACAGTACCGAGGAGTACGCCCGCTCCCCTGCCAAACAAGACCGGGACTACCCCTTACTGGATAATCCCGAGTGCGATCACCCCACGGTTGGGATCAGCAACCGCCCACTAAGCCGAAATAAAAAGGGACATCTAGACAGGAATGACCTCACCCTGCTTGGGTGCTACCCACCTAGCCTTGCTGCATAACCCCTAATTTTCAGTCATTCCCATTTGATGAGGCTTGAGGCTAAGCGTTACCTTTTTAAAACATATCCCTTAGAATGCCCATCGTCCACCTAACGATGTTTCGAAAGCATTCATCCATACAAGTCCGTCCCGGGTTCGAACGGAACCGAAGGCACTATTCCTACTACATCCATTTTGGAAATATCCTCAGGATTAGTAGCGACTAGCCCTTGCACTTCACTGCTCCATCTTCGAATCCAAACTCGTTTCCACGAAACGTATAAACCGGATCGAAATGGTTTTCGAGAAATAAATCTCGATCCCGGTCTCTTCGAAACGATCAACGTATTTGGCCAATATTGATAGTCGGTTATTTAACTATCAATTAATATTCACAAACAACCATCAACCAATAAATAATTTTCCAAATTATTTACTTACCTCAAAATTATCTTCACAAGATATATTTCTATTCTCAAAACCCTTTGAAAACAGCTTCAAACCATTCTTCCTTTCTCAGAATAATTTCCAAATATTTCTATTTCTACTGAAATCACCAAGCACAAGATTTTGGATTTTTAAAATAATTTCAAAATACTTTGTTGTAAAATATGTTTAATATTTAATTTAGAAAATTTTACTTTAGTTCTTAATTTAAAATAATACTTTAGAAATGATTAAAATAAGTTTACTTTATAAATATAACTAGATTTTCTTCTTAAACAAAATACCAAATCGTTCTTTAAATAATTATTATAACAATGGATTTAAACAAAACACTTACTTTGGAATTTACTTTAAAACATTTAGGTTAAGACCACTTCAATAATTGGTTAAAAATACATACTATATGAATATTTGAAAATAAGATTACTTTATAAAATAAAAACTAGGTTCTCACTCTTTAAAACAAAACACTAAGTACCTTTTAAATAAATACTACGATAATTGATTTGAAAATATTTACTTTAGAATTTTGATATTTAGAAAATAATAAATTCTTAAAACATACTTTTTAGAAACAACATTTAAAACTTTTTATCTTATATTTAAAAATTTCCTTTAAACGTACTTGGCTATCCAGAGAAATATACTCCTCTTCACATCCATCTTTAAATCTCCAAACCAACACTTGAATCAATTTCCAAATTGATTCCCAGTTTACTTTCTTTTTAATTCCAAAATCCATTAATTTCATATTTATTTCCTTAATTATGATTTAAATTATTTTTAACTGTAGTATCAATTTAGATTCCTCAAATTACTTATTTATTCCTTCAAATAAATTTGAACTTTAAATTTTTAAAGAATTCTTTATTCCATTGAAATAATATTACTTGATTTTACAATTCATTAATTTTTGATTATTCAAAATCTTTTCATACACGAAGTTATTTATTAGTATTGTGATATCACATACATTTCATTCTATTCATTCTTAATTTATTCAAATTTTATATAATTATTTCGCTTACAAATTCACCTCTTTTATTTTCTTTCCAAAATCCAATTTATATATTTTTGGTAACCCATTATACTCAAATATAGCCAATCAAACCATAGCATTCAATATTCCAATATATTCATCATAGAATATCAAATAATCATAACAGAGGGTATTAAATAATTTAAATAAATGTGAGGGGTCCAGTTGGATCCCTCAACCTGTTTTCCCTGCATCCACAGACGTTAGCACAACATAATATGCCAATTTCCTATTTTACCACACTATATCACATCAATCAATTCAAGCATTCAAACAATTATTTAAATTTAATCATTTAAATTTAAATTTATAATCAGCTGAGTGAGATTTACTCACCTTTGATTTTTGTTTTGCAATCCGATCCAACCCGGCTTGCTTCTATCAGATTTTGACCTTATATAACAATTATACGATTTATTATCACTTTGAAATAACTTGAACCATTTATTTCTATTTTATAAATTTAATTAACCAATGATTTACTATTTAATAATTAAATTGGCCAACAATTAAATTTAAACTAAACATTTGGTTTTAAACTAATAAATTGATTTTAACTAAATTCCACTAATAAATTATCTTAGTAATTAAAACAACCAAAAAATTTAATTTATCACTTATTCACCAACTCCAAATTTTTTAAAACAACTGCAAATTAAAATTTTATTTTGAAATCTTATATAATCTTTAAATATTTACAAATCCTATTAATATTTGAATTGATCGAACAATTTATCATTATTTATTCATTTAATCCAATCCAACAAATGTTCTTTTAAACTAATAGCTTAAAATTTAACTTAATTTCCTTTTAGTAAAATATTTTGGTGGCTACAGTAATTAAATAAGTTTATTTAATAAATTAATCTTCATAATACATTATTTTAAAGCTAACTAGCGCGTGAAAATATGTATATATATTTTTATATAAATAATTTACCTTTCTACATATTTCCTTCGAAACCCACACTTATAAAATCAATTTATATAGACTAAACATTTTATTTTGATACAAACTCTTCACATATAAAACAAAATCTCTGTATATTTATTTATTATTATTATTATTATTTAGTAACTAAGATAAATCACATAACTTCATAAATACATAAATTCGTACTAAACTCTTATTGTAAAACACTTAGTATGATAAAATGTAAGTATGTGTGTATATATATATATATTTGCTTTTCCTTTATATCCACATATACTAGAATAACCTATATATATTTATATATTTAAATATCTACCTGTTTATAAATCTTGCCACATTTCAACAGCCCTATTATATTTTAAATTATATATGCATATATTTTAGTATATAAACAAGAATAATAAAAAAATAAAAATTTAGTTACTGTAATTTTTATTATCGAAATTGAAAAACAATACCTCACTCGAACATTGACCTCCGCCCTACCCAGAACACGTGCGGCGTTACAAACCGCCACAGTACCCCCCTTACGCGAGAGCTTCCTCCATCGCGGCGACCCCAAACCGGCCACGACCACGCGACGCCCTTGCCTACACTGCCGCGTCCCAAATCTGCGATCGACCTCAAGACTCCATGCCTCAATCGATCATCGCCGAACCCCCGAACCCTAAATCGAATAGCCCACAAACCTTCGACGCCATCGCCGCCGACGCTTCACTCGACTCTAAGCTTGATTCGATTCGAACATCCTCACATGGATTCGGCGACGCTCACGATAATGTCGCCATTTTGTTTTTTTTTGTTTTTTTAAAACAAGAATGATATGAAACGAAAGGGCTTGGCCCTAAACTTGTTTTCTTAGTTAAACGAGAGGGCTGGCCGATGTACGAGCGATGTCCTTTCGTTCATTAGCTTATGAACGAAGCCATATTATTATATTTTATTTTATTTTTAAATCTTCCAGTGGAAGGCTTGCTTGACTATGATTTGGCCTTAAGAATGGCTGTAAATATTAAAAAAAAAGAAGCGTGTTTAAGAAGGCACCGATGACATTGATTTGATCAATTAAAGTTTTTATTTAAATTTCAACGCGTTTACTTATCGTACGCTTACACAACAACTCCGATCAATAGAAAATTTGAAATCCGATAATAATTCAATATTACGGATCCAATGGAACTGGTTTCGTCGAATTCCGAAACTATGCCTCGGAAGACTATTTTTAAATTCAATTTAAACGATATAAATTTCAAAACTTAACAAACCATTTTTAAATTTGATTTCATCACTCCTTTTCTCTTCAGTATCATCAATATAAATTTTATAAGCCTTCAAATTATATTTTAAAAGACTTAAAACTCCAAATTCAGCATTTTACTCAACTCCACTTATTTAATTTAATAATTCAATTATCAAATAAATTGTGGTACTCATAATTCAAGTTAAAATTATTCTATTGAATATTGAAAATCAATTAAATATCCCGATTTTAAATGCTCAAAAATTTCGGGTCGTCACATTCCTCCCCCCTCAAAAGAATTTCGTCCCCGAAATTACTAGTTAGGAAGAATGGTCCAATACCCATTTACTTTTTCCCCGAAACCAAACGGTTTCTAACAATTCAGCATCTTACCAACTATCTTTTTATAAAAGACCCATTATTATTCTTATTAACTTTCCAAACTTTTCAAAACCTTCTATAGTTTTCAAATAACTTACTTGTTCAACTATTCAAATTATAATTCAAAACTAAATTTTGAATTATCAAAATTTTCTCAAAAATTTTCTAAATCCCTAAATTTTCGAAAATTTTTGCCAGCGTCTCCTTTGCGCGGCTAGCTCGGTACAACTACAAAATGGCCCAATGGCCTCCCAAATACAAAAAGAAAACAAAACGCCAAGTGGCTCAATCCAAAAACCCAATCAAATTTCATACCAAATTTAAATACATACCTTTTGTCGAGCATTTCAAATTTATCCTTTGAAATCAAATCCAATTTTCTTTTCCCTTTATAATACCTGCATATCCTGGTTAGCACTAATATCCAATCACAATATTCATTCATTCAAATATTAACTCAGAATATATTTGAAATATCAATTTCCAATCAAGAATTCGCCATTCCCTTCTTAAATTAGTATAAGCATTTTATATGTTTCTTATATTTATTTTCATTTCCCACTTTAGTTCATATCTATTTCTATTCACATTGATTCTTTCATTTCCATACGAATTCAATTTATCTTTAACTCTAAATATTGAATTTTATTTTCCATTTATAACTAATTTATGTCATTATTTTAAGTAGTTTCATTTACTAATTTGTTTCAATTCTCAATTTGAAATCGTTTTGCCGTTAACAAAAATTTTCAAAAAAAATTTCTAACTCCCAAAATTTCTGAAATTTTTTGGCAGAGTCTCCTTTGTACGGGGGAGCTTTTGCAATTTGACAAAAGATATAAATATATATACATCAACCCACACGGTCGGAAAAACCAAAAACAGTTCATATTTCCTATTTTTATTGCGTAGGCGTACCTTATTTATCATTTTTAAGCAAGCAGCTTATAATTTTAGCAACTAGCGCAACCCAATCCAGCCACACGGCTCCCAGGTACCTGTACTTACTCAATTTAAACATGTAAGTGCCATATAAATGAAGTTTAACAACATTTCACTTATTTGCAATAGTTAATCACATGAATTCTAAAAGAAATTCACACCAAACATTTTTTCATAAGCAACTTATACAATTTTCATACTAATTCCAACGTTCCAATTAATGTATAACCATTTTCATTCAATTTGGAATGGTTTTCAATCCATTCGTATACAACTTCATCAATTTTGAATGGTTTAAAACTCAATTGTTTACATTCAATTCATTTTTAAGCAAACCGAACTCATATTTAATTCAATTGATCTCAAAATCAATTTATTTTACTCCTATCAATTCATAGCATTTTAATTACTTCCATTTAAATCAAATGACAATTTATTCAATATAATTAGTTTATCCACTCAATCCATTATGAATTTTCATTTCCTTGAATATTATGTATAATTCACCGAATTCTATTTTGATTTAAATTTATTTTCACTTGATTTAAATCCGACCCAAAATCATTAAACTTAGTTTAAGTTGATTTCAATTCAACTCTCCCCCATTCATTTAGCTTAAGTTAATTTATTTCAATTTCATACTTAAGCTCATTTCATCTTACGAGTAAATCTTTCTCTCCCGTTTAACTTAATTCTATCTCAGTTAAATCTCATTTTTATTCGATACATTCCAATTATGTTTAATTTGTTAACACTTCAAGTCAAATTTTTATTTATAACTCAAGTTCTGAATCCACTATCCATTTCAATTTACCATTCACTTTTATGAACTCACAATTCAGCTTCTATTTAACTGCATTGGGCTCTCATTGCATATTTCATTATCTAATTTATTATCTAAATAGTCTTTCCCCAACTTATAATCCAGAACTTGATTTTAATCTCAAAATCTCGTCATTAAATTTTCTTAACTTCAAATTAATTTTATAATTCAAGTTTGGATTTTTATTTTATTTTCCAATTCATCAAAAATATTTATTTTGGGTTTTCTATTTCACTTTCAAATTTTATAAGTCACAACTTATTATTTTACACATTTCCATTCATTATAGGCTTGAATATATTCATCCTTTATTTTTTTAACTCAAGCCTTACGTTTATTTATAACCCAAGCATATTTTTATTTCCATGGATTTCTACTTCTTTTACAAGTTATTCTAATTTATTTATTTCAATCTGATTCCTATCCAATTTATTTCTTATCCAACTTATTTCTATTTATTCAGGTAAGAATCTAATTCCATTCAATAACTCAACTGAATTTTTATCCCAATTCAATTTTATTTTAAACTCTGATTATTTAATCTCAATTCCATTTCAATTTAATTCGAATACAACTGGATAATATTTTCAGCCTATTCACTTAATTTCTGTGACGACCCGGAATTTTTGAGTATTTGAAATGAGAATATTTAATTAATTTTAAATATTAAAAAGTTAATTATTAGCTTTAATTTCAAATATCAGTATTTATTTGATAATTAATTGTTGAATTTAATTGTCAGAATTGGGTAAATTATTGAATCTGGAATGTTAAGCCTGTTAAAAATAATTGGAAGGCTTGTAAAATTTACATTGATAATACTGAAGATAATAAAAGTAATAGAATCGAATTTAAAGATGTTTGTTCAGTTTTTAAAATATATCGTTTAAATTGAAATTAAAAATAGCCGTCCGAGGCACAGTCTCGGATTTCGACGAAACCAGTTTCATTGGATCCGTAATATTGAATTATTATCGGATTTCAAATTTCGTAGCGTTCGGAGTCATCGTGTGTTCGTACGAGATAAAAACGCTTAGACAATAATTTATCATTTTAATTTAAATATAATATCGTTTCTTTTGCCGACCTATTCTCCTCTGTCTTCTGAAGCAAGCCGATAATTTCCTTTATTAAATCGCGTATTGTCACCTCTTTCTTTCCAAATCAAATCTCCAGAAGAAAATCTCATTCCAGTAAATGAAATAAACGAACAAAACTATAGGCTTCCTTGGTACGCTTCTTCCATCTCAATTACTTCCCACCTCCTTTTCCATCAACGGCCGAACTTATTAAAAAAAAGGGAAGAGGGGGAAATCGGAAATGGCAGACACCCCCCTTCTTTTCGAAACACCCTTCCTCTTATTCGAACGCGAGATTCCCTTTTCTTCTTCAACATCACAGCTTCACGAGATTCACGAAGCGAGCGGCGTAGGGTCGTGGGGTTGGAGGCGGCTTTGTTGAAGGTTTTGATGGCGATCTGCGTGGCGTTTGCGATTTCAAAGGAGGGTTTCGACCCTCACAAGCTCGCGAAGGGGCTCGACGACGGCAAACATTTGCATGGGTTTGTGGGTGCGAGCTGTCTTGGTCGCATAAATCTGGAATGGAGTAGTGAGGGTTGCGAGAGTAGGGTTGTTCAGGTGTGGCAATGAGGTATGTTTTTTTTCCAATTTAAAAATTTAGAAAGATAACAACTATAGTATGGTATATAGGTTGTTTTAATTTGGAAATTAAATTTAATAAATGTATATATAGACTGGAAATATGTATATGAGGTTTAAAAATAGAAAGTATATATATATACACACACAGATAAAATTTTGAAAAAAAGAGAATTTAGTTTGAAATTTAATTTGGATTAAATAAATTTATTTAAAGAAATTTTAAATATTGAGAGAAACTATATAAGTAAAATTTTATCTTAATTTATTTTAGGCGTATAGGTATTTTAAATGGGAAAATTTCCAGTTAAAATTTAATTTCTAGTTTAGAACTAAAGTATTAGTTGAATCTAAAGTTTTAGATGGATTGAATTGTTCATTATACTAGAATTGAATTTATCAAATGGAGACTGATTATTCAAATTGTTCAAGCATTAGTAAATCATATAAATTGTTTATTTAAGGTATAAACTCAAGAAAACAAGGCAATATGGAAGTGGATTGCAAATTAAAGGCAAAGGTGAGTTAATCTCACTCAGTTTAAAATTTAAATTTAAATGATTAAATTTAAATAATTGATTGTATGGTTGAATTGATTGATGTGATATAGTATAGTATAATTTGTAATTGGCATATTATGTGATGCTGACATCTGTGGATGCAGGGAAAACAGGTTGGAGGGATCCAACTGGACCCCTCAACTTTTATTTAAATTATTTTATATTCTATTCTCTGATCTGATTGTTTGATATTCTATAATGAATTATGTGGAAACATTGAATGTTATGGCTTGGTTGATATAATTCGGTATAATGAATTACCAAAAATATAAATTTGATTTTGGAAATGAAAATAAAAGAAGTGAAATTGCAAGTAAAATAATTATAGGATAAATTTAAGAATAACTTGGAAAAGAAATAAAGTGACTTTAAAATTCTAATAAATAAATCTTGAGTATAGAAAGGAAATTTGAATAAACGGAAAGTTAATGAATTTTAAACTTCAGTGTTATTAATTAATAGAACAAAGCTTTTATTTTAAATTTAAGATTTAAATTATTGAAAAGAATAAAGAAGAAATTGGGAAAAGCTGAAATTTGTATATTTCAGTAAAAAGGTTTAAATCAAACGGAAAAATAATAATAATAATAAAAACCAAAATTAACGAACTCTGAAAAGAATTAAGAAGTAAAGATATTTATTTCAAATGGAATAAATTGGTAATCAATTTGGAAAATTGATTTAAGTGATTGAAGTTGGAATCCTCCCTGGATAACCAAGTACGTTTTCAAAGTAAATTTTTAAATATAAGTTATAAGATTAAAAGTTGTTTTAAAAACAAGTTTTGGAAAATTTCTTATTTCCAATATTTAAATTCTAAAGTAAGTATTTTCTCTTAATTTATTATAGTAGTAATTATTTAAAGAATGATTTAATATTATGTTTTTTTTAAAAGTATAATTTTAATTTTATATTTATTAAGTAACCTTATCAGTATGGTATTTTTAATAAATTATTGATGTAATTTTAACTTAAATGTTTTAAAGTATATTTCAAAATAAACTGTTTTAAATTATTTTGAATCTAGTTTTGTGCTTGGTGATTTCAGAGGAGATAGAAAATATTTAGGAAAGTTTATTCTGAAAAGAAAGATGGTTTTGAAACTGTTTTCAAGGATTGAAAATAGAAATATATCTTGTGAAGATATTTTGAGGTTAATGAATAATTTGGGAAATTATTTATTATTGGATGGATGTTTCTGAATATTAATTGATAATTAAATCACCGACTATCAATATTGGCCAAATGCGTTGATCATTTCGAAGAGACCGGGATCGAGATTAATTTCTCGAAAACCACTTCGATCCGTTTGTACGTTTCGAGTAAATGATTTTGGATTCGAAGATGGATCAGTGAAGTACAAGGGCTAGTCGCTACTAATCCTGAGGATATTTCCAAAATGGATGTAGTAGGAATAGTGCCTTCGGTTCTGTTCGAACCCGGGACGGACTTGTATGGATGAATACTTGCGAAAACATCGTCAGGTGGACAATGGGCATTCTAAGAAATAAGTTATAAAAAGGTAACGCTTAGCCTCAAGCCTCATCAAATGGGAATGACTGAAAATCAGGGGTTATGCAGCAAGGCTAGGTGGGTAGCACCCAAGCAGGGTGAGGTCATTCCAGTCTAGATGTCCCTTTTAATTTCGGCTTAGTGGGCGGTTGTTGATCCCAACCGCGGGGTGATCTCACTCGGGATTATCCAGTAAGGGGTAGTCCCGGCCTTGTGTTGCAGAGGAGCGGGCGTACTCCTCGTTACGGTGATCTAGGCCCCGTACTGTGACAGGTGGTACCCCAGTGCCTAGTCGTTAGTTGGAAATCCATTCTCCCTACGAGCCTTGTACGAGTTTTGTTTATATTACCCACTCTGTGGCTAGTAGCTGGAATTTAATGAATGTAACAATTTCGGCTATTTTATAAGTATTTGTATATAGACCCTATTATAATATCAAAGGATTTCTATAAAAATTATTTTAGCTATCGTAAGGTAAAAACCCGACATGTTTATTTGTGGCATGGTCTTACGAGATGCTTTTGTTTTCAAAGGATTTTTAAAACTTAATAATCAATTGGGTGTGATTTTCTCACGCTGGTATTCCAGACTGACTCGGGTATTATTTAACTGTAATGCTCGGGTCAGACCGAGTATTATAGGATACATGAGATGCTGTGGAGCTCAGGAGACGAGCAGGAGGAAGATACGTACTCTCGTACTTGTTTATATATATATTCTGCTGTGTCGAGTTGTTGTCTATCCATTTCTATGATATTGTTGTTGAGCTGTGATTGATGTACTCTGATGATGTAATATATAAACAGATATATTTGATTTTGAGTAAAGATCATTTATTATCTATTATATTTTATTCCGCTGCGATGGGTAGATTCAGTTGTTGTTTTCTATTTTCTTCTTGTACCTCTTCTTCTTTAACCCAAATGGTTCGTATTTATATACAACTTGAGTTGATTTAGGTAGAATAGTGTTGACTCAAGGGGTACGGATTTGCGGGCTGTTACACTTGGTATCAGAGCTTAGGTTGGTGATAACCTTGGCTCTGGTGGGAAATTACTCAAATAGAGTCCGTAGTACTCTATAATGAGTTTGAGCGTATTAATAGATATGAGTGCGTATTTGTTAGTGAATATAAATTGTTTTAATATTGTGTTGATTGGTTTATTGAGTGGTATATGAACCTTCGTCGACACAGTCTGTGCAACTGCATCGAAGGGGTTTCTAAACATTTGAATAGAGCAATCGACAAGGTATTGTTTTAAATGTGGGTAAATGAAATAATTTTACCCAAAATATATTTTGATATAAATAAAAGTTTTGTAAACTATTTAGCTAAAATATGGTTGCTTGGATGTTAGGAAGAATAATATTAAAGCATTATCATTGTTAAGTGAAAATTTAACTAGAAATTGAAAATATAACTAAAGTTTAAGGAGAATAAATTCATTATAAAATGAAATTTATAAATATGAATTATAAATGTAATTTATGAATTTAAATATAATTAAATAAGAATTTATATGAGCATAAACTATGCAAATGAATTATAGTTAAAATTAATTTAAGCAGGATTTGGAAATTTAAAATCTCAGAGATTTTGGAAATATTGGTCGAAGTATTTGAAGATAAATAATAACATTATTGCTTTAGAGGTATTTCTGAAAGGAAATTGTTTTAAATGGATTTGAAAGTTATATAGCATTGAAATCACTTGGATTATTGGAAAATAATTCTGATGATGACGGCCGCATCATCAGTATTCATTTTCGAATTTTTAAGTGACGGATTGCTGCCAAAAATTTATTTGCTCAAAAGAGCTAGTTGTTTTTGAAAATTTCAAAGGAAATTTGGTGGGAATAAAACCAGGATCAGTTTAATTTTTGAGAAATATGATTTGAAATGTTGGAGGTTTCAAAATAATTTGAAGCCCAAGCCGGGTGTTTAAAATCCTGATGAGATAGGTCGTAAGCTTATAAATTGTAGGCTTATAAATTGAGATGATTTTTAAATCAGGAAGGAAATATAAGCTTTGAATGTTGGAATTTGAATTAAAAGTGTAATGTTAAGAAAATGAAAATTAACTTGGATTGGGAAATAAAAATTTGACTGGATTGACATTAATTGGATAGGATGAAAATAATATCCAATTGTATTCGAATCAAGTTGAAATCGAATTGAGTTAAATAAATCCGAGTTAAAATAAAATTGAATTGGAATAAAAATTTAATGGAGTTATCAAATAGAATTAGATTCTTACCGGAATAAATGGAAAATAGATTGGATAGGGATTAGATTGAAAAAAAAAGGAATAACTTATAAAAGAATTAGAAATCCATAGAAATAAAAATATGCTTGGGCTATAAGTAAATAAAAGGCTTGAGTTAAAAATAAAAGAAGAATATATTCAAGCCTATAACAAATGGAATTGTGAAAATAATAAGTTGTGACTTATTAAATTTGAAAGGTGGGATAGAAAATCCAAAATTATTATTGTTTGATGTTTTGGATAATAAAACGAAGGAAAATCCAAATTTGAAATATATATATATATATATATATATATATATATATATAAATTAAGATAAATTGAACTAAGAAAGATTAAATGAAGTGATATTTGGAATTAAAAATCAAGTTTTGGATTATAAATTGGGGAAAGACTATTTAGATAATAAATTAGATAATAAAATATGTAATAAGAACCAATGCAGTTAAGTAAAAGCTGAATTGTGAGTTAATAATGAAGTTTGAAAATAAAACTCAAGTTATAAATTAAATTCGACCTGGATCGATGGTAAAGTAAATGTAATTGAATTGTGGTAAATGAATTGGGTGGTGAATTGAAAATGGATGGTGGATCTAGAACTTGAGTTATAGATTATAATTTAACTTGAAGTGTTAACAAATTAAATAGATTGGGAATGTATCGAATAAAAATGTGACTGGAGTAAAATAGTAATGGTATGAATTGCAAATAAAATCGAACTAAATGGAAATAAATTAGAGATGGCCTTGTAATCAATTAAAATGAGCTTAAGTATAAAATTTGATTTAAGCTAATGGATGAAGGAGAGTTGAATCGAAGTTAACTTAAAATTAAGTTTAATGATATTGGATTGAATTTGAATCCAGTAAAAATGAATTTGGATGGAAATAGAATTTGGTGGGTTGTAAATAATATTTAAGGAAATGAAAATTTCATAATGGATTGAGTGGATTAACTAATTATGTTGAATAAATAAATGGATAGAATAAATAAGAACCAAATGAAAAATGGAAGTAGAACTTATTATAAAATGAAATTTGAAATGGTTATTGAATGAAATAGCTTGGTTTGTTTTTGAGCTAAATAAAATAGTTTGGAATAAACAAATATGGAATAAATTGAGTAAAGTAACTAAGCTTGGGATGTGTCGAGTTAAATAAATGGTCGTGAATGAATTAAAATAAAAGGAAATTTAATTAGTAATAAAGATGAACCTAAGTTGTTAATGGTTTTGAATAAACTAGTTTGGTTAATAAAATGAAATGCATTGAGAATGAGAATATATGGATTGTGAATAAATTGAAAATGGAATAGAATTGTGTAAAAATTGAGTTGAAATCAATTTAAATTGGTTATAAACATAAATACTTATTTATTCACATAAATCTTGTCGAATTGCATGGAATAAATTGTTATTGAATGTAAATGGAAGTTATTAAAATTCTATGTGTTGATAGAAGTAAAATAAATTGATTTTGAAAGCAACTGAATTAAATATGAGTTCAGTTTGCTTAAGAAAAAAATTAAATGTAAGCGATTAAGTTTTAAACCATTCAAAGTGATGAAGTTGTATACGAATGGATTGAAAACCATTCAAATTGAATGAAAATGGATTGTAAATTAATTGAAATAGTTGAATTAGTATGAAAATTGTATAAATTGTTTACGGAAAATGTTTGATGTGCATTTCTTTTAGAATTCCTATGTTTTAACCATTGTAACTAAGTGAAATATAGTTAAACTGCATATATTTGTCACTTACATGTTTAAATTGAGTAAGTACAGGTACCTGGAAGCCGTATGGCTGGATTTGGTTGTGCTATTTGCTAAAAATAATAAGCTGCTTGCTTAAAATGCTAAATAAGGTACGCCTACGCAATAAAAATAGGAAATATGAACTGTTTTTGGTTTTTCCGATCGTGTGGGTCGATGTATATATATTTATCTCTTTTGTCAAATTGCAAAAGCTCCTTCGTACAAAGGGGACTCTGCCAAAAAATTTCAGAAATTTTGGGAGTTAGAAAATTTTCGAAATTTTTTGTTAACGACAAAACGATTTAGAATTGAAAATTGAAATAAGTTAGTAAATGAAGCTAATTAAAATAATGACATGAATTAATTATAAATGGAAAATAAAATTTATATATGCAAAGTTAAAGATAAATTGAATTCATATGGAAATGAAAGAATCAATTAGAATAGAAATAGATATTAACTAAAGTGGCAAAGTGGAAACAAACAAAGAGGCATATAGAATGCTTATACTAAACTTAAGTAAGAAATGGTGAATTTCTTAATTGGAAATTGATATTACAAACATATTCTAATTTAATATTTGGATGAATAGATATTGGCATTTTGTGAGGAAGTCGATAGAATGTTTTTGGAATATTGTGATTGGATATTATTGTCAGGTAGGATATGCAGGTAATATAAAAGGGAAAGGAGAATTGATTTTGATTTCAGAAGATAAATTTGAAATGCTCGACAAAAAGGTATGTATTTAAATTTGGTGTGAATTTGATTGGGATTTTGGATCGAGCCACTTGGCGTTTTGTTTTCTTTTTGGATTTGGGAGGCCGTAGAGCCATTCTGTAGTTGTACCGAGCTAGCCGCGCAAAGGAGACGCTGGCGAAATTTTTTGGGAATTTAGGGAGTTAAAAAGTTTTGAGAAAATTTTCGATAATTCAAAATTTAGTTTTGAATTATAATTTGAATGATTGTATAAGTAAATTATTTGGGAACTGAGGGAAAAGTTTAGAAAGTTAGTAAGAATTGTAATGGGCATTCTATTAAAAAGATAGTTGGTAAGATATTGAATTGTTAAGAACTGATTGGTTTTGGGAAAAGTAAACAGGTATTGAACCATTCTTCCTAACTTGTAATTTCGGGGACGAAATTCTTTTAAGGGGGGAGGAATGTGATGACTTGGAATTTTGAGTATTTGAAATGAGAATATTTATTTAATTTTAAATATTCAAAAGTTAATTATTAACTTTAATTTCAAATATCAGTATTTATTTGATAATTAATTGTTGAATTTAATTGTCAGAATTGGGTAAATTATTGAATCTGGAATGTTAAGCCTGTTAAAAATAATTGGAAGGCTTGTAAAATTTATATTGATAATACTGAAGATAATAAAAGTAATAGAATTGAATTTAAAGATGTTTGTTCAGTTTTTAAAATATATCGTTTAAATTGAAATTAAAAATAGCCGTCCGAGGCACAGTCTCAGATTTCGACGAAACCAGTTTCATTAGATCCGTAATATTGAATTATTATCAGATTTCAAATTTTGTAGCGTTCGGAGTCATCGTGTGTTCGTACGAGATAAAAACGCTTAGACAATAATTTATCATTTTAATTTAAATATAATATCGTTTCTTTTGCCGACCTATTCTCCTCTGTCTTCTGAAGCAAGCCGATAATTTCCTTTATTAAATCGCGTATTGTCACCTCTTTCTTTCCAAATCAAATCTCCAGAAGAAAATCTCGTTCCAGTAAATGAAACAAACGAACAAAACTATAGGCTTCCTTGGTACGCTTCTTCCATGTCAATTACTTCCCACCTTCTTTTCCATCAACGGCCGAACTTATTAAAAAAAAGGGAAGAGGGGGAAATCGGAAATGGCAGACACCCCCCTTCTTTCGAAACACCCTTCCTCTTATTCGAACGCGAGATTCCCTTTTCTTCTACAACATCACGGCTTCACGAGATTCACGAAGCGAGCGGCGTAGGGTCGTGAGGTTGGAGGCGGCTTTGTTGAAGGTTTTGATGGCGATCTGCGTGGCGTTTGCGATTTCAAAGGAGGTTTCGACCCTCACAAGCTCGCGAAGGGGCTCGACGACGGCAAACATTTGCATGGGTTTGTGGGTGCGAGCTGTCTTGATCGCATAAATCTGGAATGGAGTAGTGAGGGTTGCGAGAGTAGGGTTGTTCAGGTGTGGCAATGAGGTATGTTTTTTTTCCAATTTAAAAATTTAGAAAGATAACAACTACAGTATGGTATATAGGTTGTTTTAATTTGGAAATTAAATTTAATAAATGTATATATAGACCGGAAATATGTATATGAGGTTTAAAAACAGAAAGTATATATATATACACACACAGATAAAATTATGAAAAAAAGAGAATTTAGTTTGAAATTTAATTTGGATTAAATAAATTTATTTAAAGAAATTTTAAATATTGAGAGAAACTATATAAGTAAAATTTTATCTTAATTTATTTTAGGCGTATAGGTATTTTAAATGGGAAAATTTCCAGTTAAAATTTAATTTCTAGTTTAGAACTAAAGTATTAGTTGAATCTAAAGTTTTAGATGGATTTAATTGTTCATTATACTAGAATTAAATTTATCAAATGGAGACTGATTATTCAAATTGTTCAAGCATTAGTAAATCATATAAATTGTTTATTTAAGGTATAAACTCAAGAAAACAAGGCAATATGGAAGTGGATTGCAAATTAAAGGCAAAGGTGAGTTAATCTCACTCAGTTTAAAATTTAAATTTAAATGATTAAATTTAAATAATTGATTGTATGGTTGAATTGATTGATGTGATATAGTATAGTATAATTTGTAATTGGCATATTATGTGATGCTAACATCTGTGGATGCAGGGAAAACAGGTTGGAGGGATCCAACTGGACCCCTCAACTTTTATTTAAATTATTTTATATTCTATTCTCTGATCTGATTGTTTGATATTCTATAATGAATTATGTGGAAATATTAAATGTTATGGCTTGGTTGATATAATTCGGTATAATGAATTACCAAAAATATAAATTTGATTTTGGAAATGAAAATAAAAGAAGTGAAATTGCAAGTAAAATAATTATAGGATAAATTTAAGAATAACTTGGAAAAGAAATAAAGTGTCTTTAAAATTCTAATAAATAAATCTTGAGTATAGAAAGGAAATTTGAATAAACGGAAAGTTAATGAATTTTAAACTTCAGTGTTATTAATTAATAGAACAAAGCTTTTATTTTAAATTTAAGATTTAAATTATTGAAAAGAATAAAGAAGAAATTGGGAAAAGCTGAAATTTGTATATTTCAGTAAAAAGGTTTAAATCAAACGGAATAATAATAATAATAATAAAAACCAAAATTAACGAACTCTGAAAAGAATTAAGAAGTAAAGATATTTATTTCAAATGGAATAAATTGGTAATCAATTTGGAAAATTGATTTAAGTGATTGAAGTTGGAATCCACCCTGGATAACCAAGTACGTTTTCAAAGTAAATTTTTAAATATAAGTTATAAGATTAAAAGTTGTTAAAAAAACAAGTTTTGGAAAATTTCTTATTTCTAATATTTAAATTCTAAAGTAAGTATTTTCTCTTAATTTATTATAGTAGTAATTATTTAAAGAATGATTTAATATTATTATTATTTTTTAAAAGTATAATTTTAGTTTTATATTTATTAAGTAACCTTATTTTCAAATATGCATATAGTATGGTATTTTTAATAAATTATTGATGTAATTTTAACTTAAATGTTTTAAAGTATATTTCAAAATAAACTGTTTTAAATTATTTTAAATCTAGTTTTGTGCTTGGTGATTTCAGAGGAGATAGAAAATATTTGGGAAAGTTTATTCTGAAAAGAAAGATGGTTTTGAAACTGTTTTCAAGGATTGAAAATAGAAATATATCTTGTGAAGATATTATGAGGTTAATGAATAATTTGGGAAATTATTTATTGTTGGATGGATGTTTGTGAATATTAATTGATAGTTAAATCACCGACTATCAATATTGGCCAAATGCGTTGATCGTTTCGAAGAGACCGGGATCAAGATTAATTTCTCGAAAACCACTTCGATCCGGTTTGTACGTTTCGTGTAAACGATTTTGGATTCGAAGATGGAGCAGTGAAGTACAAGGGCTAGTCGCTACTAATCCTGAGGATATTTCCAAAATGGATGTAGTAGGAATAGTGCCTTCGGTTCCGTTCGAACCCGGGACGGACTTGTATGGATGAATGCTTGCGAAAACATCGTCAGGTGGACGATGGGCATTCTAAGAAATAAGTTCTAAAAAGGTAACTCTTAGCCTCAAGCCTCATCAAATGGGAATGATTGAAAATCAGGGGTTATGCAGCAAGGCTAGGTGGGTAGCACCCAAGCAGGGTGAGGTCATTCCAGTCTAGATGTCCCTTTTTATTTCGGCTTAGTGGGCGGTTGCTGATCCTAACCGCGGGGGGATCTCACTCGGGATTATCCAGTAAGAGGTAGTCCCGGCCTTGTGTTGCAGGGGAGCGGGCGTACTCCTCGGTACGTTGATCTAGGCCCCGTAATGTGACAGGTGGTACCCCAGTGCCCAGTCATTAGTTGGAAATCCATTCTCCGTACGAGCCTTGTACGAGTTTTGTTTGTATTACCCACTCTGTGGCTAGTAGCTAGAATTTAACGAATGTAACAATTTCGGCTATTTTATAAGTATTTGTATATAGACCCTATTATAATATCAGAGGATTTCTATAAAATTGTTTTAGCTATCGTAAGGTAAAAACCCGGCATGTTTATTTGTGGCGTGGTCTTACGAGATGCTTTTGTTTTCAAAGGATTTTTGAATCTTTAATAATCAATTGGGTGTGATTTTCTCACGCTGGTATTCCAGACTGACTCGGGTATTATTTAACTGTAATGCTCGGGTCAGACCGAGTATTTTAGGATACAGGAGATGTTGTGGAGCTTAGGAGACGAGCAGGAGGACGATACGTACTTTCTTACATGTTTATATATATATTCCGCTGTGTTGAGTTGTTGTGTATCCATTTGTATGATATTGATGTTGAGCTGTGATTGATGTACTCTGATGATGTAATATATAAACAGATATATTTGATTTTGAGTAAAGATCGTTTATTATCTATTATATTTTATTCCGCTGCGATGGTTAGATTCTGTTGTTGTTTTCTATATTCTTCTTCTACATCTTCTTCTTTAACCCAAATGGTTCGTATTTCTGTACAACTTGAGTTGATTTAGGTAGAATAGTGTTGACTCAAGGGGTACGGATTTGCGGGCTGTTACAATTTCAATCCAGTTAAAATTTATTCCCCAATTCAAGTTAATTTCATTTTTAACTTTTTGCTTTAAATTTAAATTTCCAACATTCAAAGCTTATATTTTCTTCCTGATTTAAAAATCATCTCAATTTATAAGCTTTCAACCTATCTCATCAGGATTTTTAAACACCCGGCTTGTGATTTCAAATCATTTTGAAATCTTCAACATCACAAATCACATTTCTCAAAAGTTAAACCAATCCTGGTTTTATTCCCAACAAATTCCCTTTGAAATTTTCAAAAACAACTAGCTTTTCTGAACAAATCAATTTTTGACAGCAATCCATCACTTAGAAATTCGAAAATGAATACTGATGATGCGGCCGTCATCATCAGAATTATTTTCCAATAATCCAAGTGATTTCAATGCTATATCACTTTCAAAATCCCTTTAAAACAATTTCCTTTTAGAAATATCTCCAAAACAATTGTGCTATTATTTATCTTCAAAACACTTCCAAAATCTCCGGGATTTAAATTTCCAAATTCTGCTTAAATCAATTTTACTATAATTCATTTGCATAGCTTATGCTCATACAAATTCTTATTTTATTTATATTTCAATTTATAATTTTCATTTATAATTCATATTTATAAATTTCATTTTATAATGAATTTATTCCCTTAAACTTTGGTTATATTTTCAATTTCTAGTTAAATTTTCACTTAACAATGATAATACTTTAATATTATCATTTCTAATATCCAAGCAACCATATATTAGTTAAATAGTTTACAAAAACTTTCTTTATATCAAAAATATATTTTTGGGTAAAATTTATTTCATTACCCACATTTAAAACAATACCATATCGATTGTTCTATTCAAGTGTTTAGAAACTCCTTCGATACAGTTGTACAGGCTGTGTCGACGAAGGTTCGTATGCCACTCAAGAAATCAATCAGCACAATATTAAAACAATTTATATTCACTAACAAATACGCACTCATATCTATTAATACGCTCAAACTCATTTTAGAGTACGACGGACTCTAATTTAAATGAGAAACTCCCACCAGAGCCAAGGTTATCTCCAACCTAAGCACTGATACCAAGTGAAACGACCCGTAGATCCATACCCCTTGAGTCAACACTATTCTACCTAAGTCAACTCAACTTGTACAGAAATACGAACCATTTGGGTTAAAGAAGAAGATGTAGAAGAAGAAAATAGAAAACAACAACAGAATCTAACCATCGCAGTGGAATAAAATATAATAGATAATAAACGATCTTTACTCAAAATCAAATATATCTGTTTATATATTACATCATCAGAGTACATCAATCACAGCTCAACGTCAATAACACACAAATGGATACACAGCAACTCAACATAGCGGAATATATATATAAACATGTAAGAAAGTACGTATCGTCCTCCTGCTCGTCTCCTGAGATCCACAGCATCATATCCTGTATCCAATAATACTCGGTCTGATCCGAGCATTACAGTTAAATAACACCCGAGTCAGTCTGGAATACAGCGTGAGAAAATCACACCCAGTTGATTATTAAAGTTTCAAAAATCCTTCGAAACCAAAAGCATCTCGTAAGACCACGCCACAAATAAACATGTCGGGTTTTTACCTTACGATAGCTAAAACAATTTTTATAGAAATCCTTTGATATTATAATAGGGTCAATATACAAATACTTATAAAATAGCCGAAATTGTTACATTCATTAAATTCCAGTTACTAGCCACAGAGTGGGTAATACAAACAAAACTCGTACAAGGCTCGTAGGGAGAATGGATTTCCAACTAATGACTAGGCACTGGGGTACCACCTGTCACAGTACGTGGCCTAGACCACAGTACCGAGGAGTACGCCCGCTCCCCTGCAACACAAGACCGGGACTACCCCTTACTGGATAATCCCGAGTGAGATCACCCCGCGGTTGGGATCAGCAACCGCCCACTAAGCCGAAATAAAAAGGGACAACTAGACAGGAATGACCTCACCCTGCTTGGGTGCTACCCACCTAGCCTTGCTGCATAACCCCTGATTTTCAGTCATTCCCATTTGATGAGGCTTGAGGCTAAGCGTTACCATTCTAGAACATATCCCTTAGAATGCCCATCGTCCACCTGACGATGTTTCAAAAGCATTCATCCATACAAGTCTGTCCCGGGTTCGAACGGAACCGAAGGCACTATTCCTACTACATCCATTTTGGAAATATCCTCAGGATTAGTAGCGACTAGCCCTTGCACTTCACTGCTCCATCTTCGAATCCAAACTCGTTTCCACAAAACGTATAAACCGGATCGAATTGGTTTTCGAGAAATAAATCTCGATCCCGGTCTCTTCGAAACGATCAACGTATTTGGCCAATATTGATAGTTGGTTATTTAACTATCAATTAATATTCAGAAACAACCATCAACCAATAAATAATTTTCAAAATTGTTTATTTACCTCAAAATTATCTTCACAAGATATATTTCTATTCTCAAAACCCTTTGAAAACAGTTTCAAACCATTCTTCCTTTCTCAGAATAATTTCCAAATATTTCTATTTCTACTGAAATCACCAAGCACAAGATTTTGGATTTTAAAATAATTTCAAAACAGTTTATTGTAAAATATGTTTAACATTTAATTTAGAAAATTTTACTTTAGTTCTTAATTTAAAATAATACTTTAGAATAATTATTATAATAATGGATTTAAACAAAACACTTACTTTGGAATTTACTTTAATACATTTTAGTTAAGACCACTTCAATAATTGGTTAAAAATACATACTATATGAATATTTGAAAATAAGATTACTTTATAAAATATAAACTAGGTTCTCACTCTTTAAAACAAAACACTAAGTACCTTTTAAATAAATACTACGATAATAGATTTGAAAATATTTACTTTAGAATTTTGATATTTAGAAAATAATAAATTCTTAAAACATACTTTTTTAAAACAACATTTAAAACTTTTTATCTTATATTCAAAAATTTCCTTTAAACGTACTTGGCTATCTAGAGAAATATACTCCTCTTCACATCCATCTTTAAATCTCCAAACCAACACTTGAATCAATTTCCAAATTGATTCCCAGTTTACTTTCTTTTTAATTCCAAAATCCATTAATTTCTGATTTATTTCCTCAATTGTGATTTAAATTATTTTTAACTGTAGTATCAATTTAGATTCCTCAAATTACTGCTTTATTCCTTTAAACAAATTTGAACTTTAAATTTTTAAATAATTCTTTGTTCATTTGAAATAATATTACTTGATTTTACAATTCATTATTTCCGATTATTCAAAATCTTTTCATACACGAAGTTATTTATTAGTATTGTGATATCACATACGTTTCATTATATTCATTCTTAATTTATTCAAATTTTATATAATTATTTCGCTTACAAATTCACCTCTTTTATTTTCTTTCCAAAATCCAATTTATATATTTTTGGTAACCCATTATACTCAAATATAGCCAATCAAACCATAGCATTCAATATTCCAATATATTCATCATAGAATATCAAATAATCACAACAGAGGGTATTAAATAATTTAAATAAATGTTGAGGGGTCCAGTTGGATCCCTCCAACCTGTTTTCCCTGCATCCACAGACGTTAGCACAACATAATATATCACATCAATCAATTCAAGCATTCAAACAATTATTTGAATTTAATCATTTAAATTTAAATTTATAATCAGCTGAGTGAGATTTACTCACCTTTGATTTTTGTTTTGCAATCCGATCCAACCCGGCTTGCTTCTATCAGATTTTGACCTTGTATAACAATCATATGATTTATTATCACTTTGAAATAACTTGAACCATTTATTTCTATTTTATAAATTTAATTAACCAATGATTTACTACTTAATAATTAAATTGGCCAACAATTAAATTTAAACTAAACATTTCGTTTTAAACTAATAAATTGATTTTAACTAAATTCCACTAATAAATTATCTTAGTAATTAAAACAACCAAAAAATTTAATTTATCACTTATTCACCAACTCCAAAAAATTTAAAACAACATGCAAATTAAAATTTTATTTTGAAATCTTATATAAGCTTTAATATTTACAAATCCTATTAATATTTGAATTGATCGAACAATTTATCAATATTTATTCATTTAACCCAATCCAACAAATGTTCTTTTAAACTAATAGCTTAAATTTTAACTTAATTTCCTTTTAGTAAAATATTTTGGTGTCTAGAATAATTAAATAAGTTTATTTAATAAATTAATCTTCATAATACATTATTTTAAAGCTAACTAGTGCGTGAAAATATGTATATATATTTTTATATAAATAATTTACCTTTCTACATATTTCCTTCGAAACCCACACTTATAAATTCAATTTATATAGACAAAACATTTTATTTTGATACAAACTCTTCACATATAAAACAAAATCTCTGTATATTTTTTTTAGTAACTAAGATAAATCACATAACTTCAATAAATACATAAATTCGTACTAAACTCATATTTTAAAACACTTAGTATGATAAAATGTAAGTATACATACATATATATATATATATATATATATATTTGCTTTTCCTTTATATCCACATATACTAGAATAGCCTATATATGTTTATATATTTAAATATCTACCTGTTTACAAATCTTGCCACATTTCAAAAGCCCTATTATATTTTAAATTGTATATGCATATATTTCAGTATATAAACAAGAATAAAAAAAATTAGTTACTGTAATTTTTATTATCGAAATTGAAAAACAATACCTCACTCGAACATTGACCTCCGCCCTACCCAGAACACGCGCGGCGCCACAAACCACCACAGTACCCCCCTTACGCGAGAGCTTCCTCCATCGCGGCGACCCCAATCGACCACGACCACGCGACGCCCTTCCCTACACTGCCGCCTCCCAAATCTGCGATCGGCCTCGAGACTCCACGCCTCAATCGATCGTCGCCGACCCTCAAACCCTAAATCGAACAGCCCACAAACCCTCCATGCCATCGCCGCCGACGCTTCACTCGACTCTAAGCTCGATTCGATTCGAACATCCTCACATGGATTCGGCGACGCTCACGATGATGTCGCCATTTTGTTTTTTTTGTTTTTTTTAAAACAAGAATGATATGAAACGAAAGGGCTCGGCCCTAAACTTGTTTTCTTAGTTAAACGAGAGGGTTAGCCGAAGTACGAGCGATATCCTTTCGTTCATTAGCTTACGAACGAAGCCATATTATTATATATATTTTTTGAATCTTCCAGTGGAAGGCTTGCTTGACTATGATTTGGCCTTAAGAACGACTGTAAATATTAAAAAAAAAGAAGTGTGTTTAAGAAGGCACTGATGACATTGATTTGATCAATTAAAGTTTTTATTTAAATTTCAACGCGTTTACTTATCGTACGCTTAAACAACAACTCCGATCAATACGAAATTTGAAATCCGATAATAATTCAATATTACGGACCTAATGGAACTAGTTTCGTCGAATTCCGAAACTATGCCTCGGAAGGCTATTTTCAAATTCAATTTAAACGGTATAAATTTCAAAACTTAACAAACCATTTTTAAATTTGATTTCATCACTCCTATTCTCTTCAATATCATCAATATAAATTTTATAAGCCTTCAAATTATATTTTAACATACTTAAAACTCCAAGTTCAACATTTTACTCAACTCCACTTATTTAATTTAATAATTCAATTATCAAATAAATTGTGGTATTCATAATTCAAGTTAAAATTACTCTATTGAATATTGAAAATCAATTAAATATCCCGATTTTAAATGTTCGAAAATTCTGGGTCGTCACAATTTCCTTTACTCCTTACCATTCTTTTGGTGGTGTTTTAAGCTTTAGTTCACTTTACCCCTTATCACTCTTTGGGTGATGATTTAGACTTTAATTATCTTTTCCCCTAACTACTCTTCAGGTAGTGATTTTGGCTTGATTCCTTTATTACCTTATAGGTAATGATTTAGGTTAGTCGGTGCGTTTGGTTAGCCATCTTAGGCAGAACCAAAATTTTACCCGTCCTTCCTCTAAGAGGTTCTCCAGTCAGGCCTTATAGGTGGAACCAAAGGTCGGTTTGTTGCTTTGGCAAAGTTATCTTTGGTAGGACCAAAGGCTTACCCCATCCTCCCTCTAGGATGCGCTCCATCCAAGCCATGTAGGCTGGACTAAAGGCTTGTAGTACTTTGGCCAAGCCATCTTAGACCGGGACCAAAGGCTTACTCTAAGCTCCCTCTAATAGGTGCTTTTAATCAGGCCCTGTGGTTGGATCAAAGGCTTTTTTTGCCCCTTATAACCATCTTAGGTAGTGATTTTGGCTTTTCCTTTTAGTTCTTTTCTTTTATTTGACTTTCCATTCCGTAGATATACTTATCTCAATCTTCTTTGTTCATCCATTGTATGAAGTAAGGCCTTAAATGTTTGGCGTTCCAAGTTCTTGCTACTACGTTGCCATTATGTCGGCATAATGGATAAATTCCTAGTGGAATTACTTCATGAAAATAATAGGACCTTACCAATTTTGTGCAAGTGGTCCATCTAATGAATTTTTGGTACTTGTCATGATTTTTCGAAGTACTAAATCTTCTTTTTGAAATGGTCTTCCTTTAACTTGGAATTATAATACCTTGGTGTCATTTGATAATATTCGGTCGTTCGTTTGGCCACCTCATCCCTTAACTCAATGATCAAATCTAAATATTCTTTCCTTAATTCTTGATTGGGATCAAATGCCTATGTAATTCTTCGATGAGATGGAACCTCAACCTCGATTGGAAGTATTGCTTCACATCCATATGTTAAAGAAAAATGGGTATGCCCCATTATAGTCTAAATAGAAGTTCTATATGCCCAGAGCACTAGTGGTAGTTCTTCTATCCAATTTCCTTTTCCTTTATCCAGTCGTTTCTTAAGAATAGTTTTTATAGTTTTATTGGCGGCTTCAACAACTCCATGAGCTACAGACGAAAAGCTTTTGATTATTCCATTTTTACCATAGAATTTGGTAAATTCTTCACTTTCAAACTGAGTTCCATTATCAGATATTATCTTAAGTGGTATTTCAAATCGTATAGCTATGTTCTTAATCACAAACTTTAACACTTTTTCGAATGTTATGGTTGGTAATGGTTTTGCTTTTACCCATTGGGTGAAGTAATCAATAGCTACCACTACAATTTAGCTCCACCTTTGGATATAGGTAATGGTCCAATTAAATCGATTCCTCATACATCAAGGGGCCACGAACTTGAAATTGGGGTCGATTCGCTTGGCGGTATATATGGAATTGTAGAACATTTCTAGCACTTTTCGCACCTGTTTACATAATTTACTACATCATTAATTTGAGGCCAATAAAAACCTTCCCTTGTGATCTTTTTCGCTAATTTTATCCCACTAGAATGATCTCCACAAAATCCCTCATGTGCTTCCCTTAATAATCTTAAGCCGATTTTCGGACTAACACATCTTAAGTATGAAAACGAATATCATTTTTATAGAGTATTTCATTCATCATAGTAAAAGTTGATGCTTGGCGCCTTATCTTTCTAGCTTCTCTTTTGTCCCTTGGTAGTTTTCCTTCCACCGAGTACTCAACAACGGGTATCATTTAGTTGCTTCTGTATGGACTATCAATTTATTCATAAATGATTCTTTCTTGGTTTTCTCTGTTGTCATTTCTTAAGTTCACATTCTTTATTAGCTTGCTTAAGGGCCTGAGATCTAGTCAAAACTAGTGCCTCATTTCCTGACTCAGGAGTTTTTTCCCTTTATACCGGGGTTTTGCTAAAAACCTGCAGGTACAATTCCAGTTTCCAATACATCTTATGAGCTAGCGAGTTTTTGCTAATGAATTGGCTTAAAAATTCTTCCCTCTCGGAACTTGATGTATGGAAAAATCTTCAAATTGAGCTAACGTCTTTAGTATCTTCTTGACATAAAAGATTAGTTTGGTCTTTTTGTTTGATGTCTGATTTAACCGATTAACAATTAATTGAGAGTCGCTGAAAACATTTATCCTTGGAATTTTTAACTGTAGAGCTAGGGTAAGTCCTACTACCATGATTCATATTCAGCTACATTATTAGTGGTGATAAATCCTAACTTCGTAGCATAATGCAGTCGGTGTCTATCGAGGGTAATGATTATGTATCCTGCACTGACTCCTTGTTCATTTAATGCTCCATCAACAAATAATTTCCACCTAAGCTTCAAATATTCTTTCTTCTTTGACTATTCTTTGATGAATCCTATGCATTCATTTACGAAGTAGGCTAGAGCTTGTCCTTTAATTTCCACTTGAGGTTAGAACTCAGTATCATATTGGATAAGTTCTATTCCCCACTTTACCTACCTTCCCGACATCTCGGGTTTACTGGAGACTTGTTCAAGTGAAAAGTTAGTAAAACCTTAGTCAGATACGCTTGAAATTAGGCTCTTGACTTTTGAGTGATGAGCATTAAGCAGAATGCCAACTTCTCTATGACCGAATACCTAACCTCTGCATCGTTGAGTCTTTTTCTAACATAATATATTGGAAGCTGAGTTTTATTTTCTTCACTTATTTCTGCATGCTCGAAAACTGCCATGTAGAGATAAAGATTTTCCCCTTCTACCAAGCTAGATAGAACTGGAGGCTTTTCAAGATAATCTTTTACTCTATAAAGGCTCTTTGGCAATCCTTTCCCCACTCAACGTTTTTCTTCTTTTTGATCGCATCAAAATATGGTATGCATTTATTAGTGGCTTTAGAGATGAATTTTTCAAGGCTGCCACTCTTCCAATTAAGCTCATCGCATCTTTGCTTTTTTTTTTGGGTTCTACATGTCCCTAATCACCTTGATTTGGTATGGACTGGCATCAATTCCTCTAGCGCTAATAATATACCCTATGAACTTTGTAGATTGTATTCCTAAAGGGCATTTTTGTTTCATCTTAGACTTTCTTATTACTTCAAACATTCATTCAAGATCTTCCAAGTATTGGCTTCCTCTTGAGATTTACTAACATATCATCTATGTATACTTTCGTATTTCGGCCAATTTTCTCTTTAAACATTCTATTTACCAATCTTTGAACGTAGCTCTGCATTATTCAGACCGAAAGGCATAACTTTGTAGTAGTATATTCCCCGGTCTGTTATGAAATTGTATGTTCTTCATTTGACCTAAACATAGGAATTTAATTATACCTTAAGTATGCATCCATAAAAGAATGTAGTTTATGTCCACTTGTCACATCAACCAACTGGTCTATTCGTGGTAAGGGATAACAATCCTTGGGGCATGCTTTATTCAAATCGGTATAGTCAACACATGTTCTCCATTTTTCATTAGGCTTTTTAACTAGTACAGGATTGGCCAACCATTTTGGGTAGAAGACTTCTCCAATGAATCCGTTTTCAAGCAACCTTTTGACTTCCTCTCTTAGCCCATTTGCTCGAATCTTATCGAATTGCCTTTCTTTTATCAAATAGGAGTGATACTTGGATCTATGTTCAGGGCATGAATCATGGTTGTTGGGTCTATTCCCATCATATCTGAGTGTGTTCCACCAAAAACGTCCTTGCTAGACTAAAGAAATAAGATAAGCTTCCTTTTGAGCTCGACGTTTAATTCTTCCCAATCTTTACTTTCTTTGTTGGATAAGGGGATAAAGGCTTACTTCTTCTAGGCTTCGGTAGGCCCTATTCCTTCCTGTTTGTCTCCACAGTCTAATCCAATGATGTTTTATTCACCGTCAATTAATTAATCAATCAGTTTAGGCTTTTTCCTTTTTATTTTATTTCAGAAAAGTTAAATATTCTCAACACAATCTTTTCTTTTTCAGTTATCCTTGTCTTCTTATTTGCCTTGGATGGTTGGCCTAGAGGACCATTATCTAAGGGCTTTTTTATTTCAATTTCGATTGGTTTATCTTTCTTCAAGTCATAACAGGAAAGATTATCCCTTTTACACAGATTGATGGTAGCAAAGTACAATTCTCGAGAGCTGAATTTCCCTCCCCTTATCGTTCCCCATCCTTTCTTAGTTAGAAATTCACCATCGAGTACTTTGGCGATACAAAAACATCCATCTCATCTAGGGCTCATCTCCCAAATAAAGCATTGTAGTAGGAAGGTTAGTCCATTACGACAAACAAGGTTTCGAAAGTTCTTAAATAGGATGGATTCCCCATTTGCACTAGAAGCTTAATCTACCCTACTAGAGTGGACCCTTTATTGTTGAACCCGAAGATGGGCTCGAAGCTTGGCCTTAGTTTTTCATCTGGAATCCCCATCTGATCTAAGACATGCTTAAAGATAACATTCACCGCACTTCCAGTATCAATGAGAACTTTGATCACTATAGAAAGTCCGATCTGTGCGATTATCATTAACAGGTCATTGTATGGATAGCAAACCCCTCCTAACTCCTACGGGGTTATAACTAAGTTAGGCATCTAAACCTAATTGCTATTTTTGAGCGATGGCTCCTCCTGAATAAAAAATACTACATCTCTTGCCACTTATATGTACCTACATGTGGCTCTCTTGCTGCTCCCAGCCAAATGTCGCCCTCCATAGATAATGTATATTTAACTAAATGGCGTAATAAAATCTTGCTAAGAATCGCTTTAAACAAAATTCGCAGTAATATTTGGTGGTTTTTGGTTACTCTCTTCAAGATGAGCAGGTTTCTGATTCTCTTTGACAAATTCTTTCAATATCATATTTTGAATGATTCTAGCTAAGACACGACATTCAACTGTTTTGTGTCCATTTTTGTAATATTCTCCTCCTCTTCTTAGCTCGGTTTTATTCCTCTCCTTGAAAGAAATCGGTAAGCTTCCTCCATCCTTGGCTGTAGAAAAAATATATAAGATTGGTTTGTTTAAAGCTATGTAGTTAGACTTCGGGATCTCCTCCCATCTACCTCTCTTACTCTCATCCCATCTTGGTTTTTTATTGGGGTGCTCAAAGAAGGATCTTCCCACTTCCTTCTTCGTTTGAGACTTTTTCTTAGCATAATACATCTCATCCATATGGATAAATTTGTCAGCTTGGAAATGAAAACTTTAAAGGTCCCTGCACCCGTGGATATAAATATCCTTCCAAAAGGAGGTTTGCTCAATCAATCTTGAATGCACTAACTTTTCTCTATCAGTCATATTCTTTGCTTTTAGTGCTTGCATGTTGAATCTTTTCAAGTATTCACCACGCAACTCTCCTGGTCTCTGCTTAACATTGGCGAACACACTAGAACCGATAGTAGGTCCTCGCATACATAGAATATGCTAAGAATTCATAAGAGAATTGCTTCTAAGTGTAACGACCCGGAAATTTCAATCCCAAAAATTCCAGATAGTTAGGAAAAGAAGAAAAGAGAAAGAAGAAAAGAAATAGAACACACAACACAGAATCTCACATACGCAGCGGATAAAATATAATATCAATAATAATAGTTATACCAAAGAAAACTGTATCTATCAATTTCCATTGACATATCAGAGTTACGACAATTTTTATACAACATTGGTCAGATACCATTAAACATGTCTCAGATATATACAATATCATAGAGTAAACTCTCCATACGACCCTGCCATCCAGCTCGCCTCCTGAGTTCCAGAACGTCCTTTCCTGAAAATCTGTAATACTCGGTCTGACCCGAGCATTACATCAAAGTAACACCCGGGTCAGGCTGGAAACCAGCGTGAGTAAACCCATCTAACAAGGAATACAAAAGCATAACACTTATATAAACCTGGGTACTTGTACAAATTCACAAATTCACAATTTGTTATAGACATCACACACATAGATTCTAAGTGCCAAAAACTTAGATTAAATGGCCCAATTCACTTAAATCATTCCATTACAACTTTTTGATTACACATATCGAGTTTATATAGAATCAAAGTGGTTTCGGGTATTTACTAATACCCGACTCCGGTCTCTTCGTAACCAACATCATCTTAACTTATATTATTCAAGTGAAATACAACTCAAATTTTAAATATAGGATGTCACCTAATTCATCAACAAAAGATATCCACATCATCATAGTTTAAATCAACATATCTTATCACATATCACCACAAATCACATATTAGGGATAACAATTAATCAAGGGCTTCCCATATCATTCTATTTATCCCTCAAATTAATTTCACAAATTAATTCATTCTTAACCAAATACGGTATTAACCTTTAATTTCCTCATTAATTAATTATTAACTATAATTATTAATCACCCTTAATTACTTCATTAAATAATTTAATCCATAATTTATTCTCTAATTAATTCCTTTATTAATTATACAAAATAATTTGATCCAAATTACCTCCATCATTAACACCTTTAATTACTTTCAGTAATTATCAACTAGTTACTTCCCTAAGTAATTACGATCCATTATTTTCATCATGAAATAATTTTACTTAAAAATTTCATTAAGTAAATCAAATACCAAATGACTATCTTTAATTAATCAACAAATTAATAAATCCCATTCATCTCATTAAATATATCTGGATGATTCTTCCCCTTTTCAATGCCTTATTACCATTATCATTTTGAAACATTTTATCATCATGATTACCTTTGCTTAATTAATTCACTAATTAAGTTTAGAATAAGGGAATCATTTAACCCGAATTTGAATCATTGATTAATTATTAATTAATTAAATCATTAATTAAATCGTTAATTAAATTATTCACTCCTTAATTAATTACTCTATGTAATTAATTCTTAACAATTTATCTTTTAATTTACATACACTAAGTAATTTCATTTAAGTAACTATTTCTTTCAAACTGAAATACAAATTTACTTAAGATAATTACTTATAAAGAAATCATCTTTAAACAACTCAAATAAATTCAATTTATTATTTTTTAAAGGTTTGATTTGCATTTATTTTAAAACAACAAATTTAACTTGTATCCTGATTCTTTTATAAAACTTGTTTATGGTTTAATGCTTGGTTACTAATTCAAATACAAGTTACTAGGCAACATATCACCACACAGCACTAACCAGAAGAACAGGCGACCAAAATTCTCGAGTCGAACACAGAAAACACTCGAGACTACCCCGAAAATTCCCATCTTCCCTGCTTCTTCGAGTCGCCCTCGATGAAAACGCGAGAGCTTCTTTGGGTTCATCTCATCGTCCCCCATTTCACAAATCCCAGTGTACAGAACGTACACGCGTGCACCTTGCACCTCACCTCCGGCCTCTGACGATCGGCGCGACGTTCGCCTACAACTCCACTATCTCACGCGAACTCGAAAACGTTCCCAGAATGATCCACAAACTCGAAAATCAAAAACGAGCAAAAACATCCCACTACAGTAACCACTGTGGCCAGATCTTCTTCAATGCCGACGCCACATACTTCAAGACCGCTTTCCATCATCACCGATGCTTCATTAAACCCTCCAGCAGCCATCCCCATGATTGCGATCAACTCCGATCATCTCACGCTGCCACACGAGCACGATGAACAGCTCGACCCAATTTAGGTTCTTAAACCCTAAAAATATCAACTCGGCCCAAATCGAAGCCAATTTCGAAATTTGACTTCGGTGAAACTATGACACATGAAGCTAGGCTTCTTCCCAACCAAAACGCATCATCTCAGTCCGCTCTATCACCAGAAATAATTTCTTGAACGGAATGCGTTCATCTCTAAAATCCTTACAATATAGGATACTAGAAATTGCCATTTCACCTCTAAAAATTTTATTTTTATTAGAGAAACTCCCCTGCATGCTTAAATCCTGGATTCCATTTTATTGAAATTTTACCAAAATAGAATATTCACTGTAAATATTGACATACTGGACAATACTATATGATTTCTGCACACGTAAATTTTAGCTAAAACTTTATTAAGAAATAAACAATTCCTTAGTTTATGTCAACATGCATTGTCAACTAGATTATATGATCTAGATTGTTGAATACTAAATGAACCAACTTTCCTCAATACAGATAACAGAACAGTTTTAATTCCTTGTTAAAATTAAGATTTCTCACTTTCCAGAGAATATACGACTTGATTATTATAAAACAAATTTTAAACTTTAACTTGTTTTAACAACAATTAAAATTTGTTTAAACACCTAGTCTTAGCAAAGATCAAAGGGAAATTAAAATTTCTAAACTAAGTTATCAGGAGGAACTCACAGTATCTCTGTTTATAAACATATATTCACTTAAAATAACATGCATGCAAAATTCTCAACCATACATCACAACTTTAAATTTAACATTTATCACATGCATATAAACAGACAATTTGTGTTCAGTTTACTCACTTTTATGCAGAAGACAGAGACTTAGTTGCTTCCAGGCTTATTGAATTCACTTTGCATATTCTTGAATTGCTTGACTTATTCCAGTTTTGCATGTTGATAATTTCCAGGTCATCTTCCTATTTGTTTCAGATTTTCCAGATTGAAATTCCAGATTTCTTCTTTGCTTTCTGATTTTGAATATCCAGATCATATTTTATGTTTTACAGATTTCTAAAGATTTTTTTTTTTACTCCTTTCATTTTGATCTTTATTTTGCATTCAATTTGGGTTTTGGTCGAGAATGAATAAAAGAATTTGCTGAAGTTTAAATTCTTATTTTTATTTTACAATTAAATTTTAAATTTAATTATTAAAAGAGAAAGACATTTGTCATATTAGTGCTTTAAGAATCTTACACATATGCATATAATTTACATTTGTCTTTACACACCCTATAATGTTTACAAGTGTTAAAATGTTAAATTAATATTTATAAAAGAATTTTTCCTTGTTTTGTTTGTATAATTTATGAATCATATTATTCTTTAATTAATCAAATATTTATATAAATTATGTAATTTTAGATAAAGAGAATATCAACTCATTTATTAAATCTTGTTAAATTTTATACTTAAGTTGATAACAATACACAATTTCTAATGGTAAAGAAAATGTCCAATTTAGAAAATTCCTTTATATTCAAATTAAAATCAACCCAAATGTATATATTACATTTAAATAAACAATCATTATATATATATATATATATATTTATAAATCATTGTTTAATAATTTAAATTATATTAATTTTCAATTAACAGATATCTGAGAATCCGGGTTATCACACTAAGAATAAACCGTTTTCTCTTTATAATGCCTATACCACTTTGCAGCTACTTCTTGGAAAGTGTGGTCAGAAAGAGTCAACAATGTACAGCTCTAGAAGCATTGTGAAGTTTCTTCCAAAAGATGATCATCAAGATCGACACTTCATTATACCTTAGTGATGGAATCTTAATGTGTGATGGGATTTTGACAAACATTATTTTTTCTATGAAAGGGGCTTCACAAAAATTGTTATTAACTCTAGAATCAAGGGTTCTCTTTCCTATGACATCAATCATGCCCTTTGTTATTTTATGAGCTATATCTCTTAAGTAAGCTTCATCATAATAGTAATCACCTCTATAGAGCATGTATTCCTTGTGCGAGATCGAGCTTCTCGATTGCTCATTAGACCTTTCTACTAATTCTTCCCAGCGAATGCTTTGACCTTGTTATTTGCTAGCGATTTTGGAGAGAATGTTGTAGCTTCAACCTTTTGGATTCCTTTTTTCTGTAGGATCATAACAATTTTTCCTTTATTGCTTCTGAGCATGGAAGTATCTAGATTTCTCCTTAGAGATTCGGCCTCTTTTCCTTCAGTGAGCCTTGATGTTTTGGAAGACTTTTGTGAAAGGACCTTCTCTAGTAACTCTTAGATTACTTCCATTTATTGCATCAAGTCTTTGCTTTTGGCTTCACTATTCATTGACTTTGCTGGTTCCGATGGTTAATCAGGCTCTGCATTTTATGAATTAAAGCGCGGAGTGACATTATCTTCCAACGTTGTGTATTGTACTATCTCTTCATTTGGAACGTTGATTCTCTTAGCTCGTCCCATTTTCCTAAAACATAATTTCAAGTCATTAACATCTGGACAAGGTTAATATGATACGGAGGTTCAAGCCCTCCTTCTAGCACCAAAAATGTTAGATGAAAAAATTGGTATAACATTCATGGTGCCATGTAGAGCCAACACTTGGTCTAACATCCAAGATTTTGCTCAATATGTTATTTTTTTAAAGGGTTGTGATGGCAATATTAAACAAATGATTGGCTAATAATTCAAGACTTAGTATAAGATGATATAAATCGAAATGGTCCCTAATGCCCTTGGGTTTGTGGCTTTATTATAGAATTGGCCAAAAACCATATCTCATGTCTAAGGGAAAAATATGCAAGTTGCTTAAATGTGCAATAGTCCATTAATCTTTTGTTAATAGGCAAAATAAGAAAGTTAAGTAAGCCACAATCCATTGTAAATATGTTTGATAGACAAGATAATCAATATGAGAAATAACATTAAATTGAACAAGGGCCTAAATGACCATGTGTTATTTATAAGCCTAAAGTCAAGCCCAAGTTCAAAGTTAGTCATATGCAGGTTTAAAGTTCGACTTTAATCAAATATGCAAAAATCGAAGGAAATAGGCTATGCTAAATTATTCATCAAAGTCTTTGTTCATAAGTCTAAAAGGATACAAATCATTTCTTGATTTTTCCCTAATTCAATTTAGGATTTACAATCATAATTTGAGAAAGAGAGAAAGAAATGATCCCTTCTTTATGGCCAATGGGCCCGTATTTATAGAGGTGGAGATGGGCGGCACAACTTCCACATGTCTATCGGAATGCCTAACATTCGGCATCATCAGTTATTTTGATGTTCTTCGACATCATGCTTTGTTCTGAATATTTTCGATGCCCTTTTGGATATTGATGATTTGCGGCATCCTTTGTTGTATTAGTGAGTTACAATATATTCATTGTGGATAAGCATTCAACATCCCGCAATATTGTTAACGTGCGGCCATCCTTCTATAATGCTGATGATTTATGATATCAGTGCCATACTATAGCTATTCAATATCCATATCACCTTATCGGCATATGGCATCTGCTTTCGTTGACAGTTTACGACATTTTCCATTTTCATTGATAGGGCATGACATTGGTGACACAAGTATCCTTTCTCACATTGATGGCTTACGATATGTTATCATTCTACACCATTAATGCCCCGATGATATGCGACATCTTATGTTCCTTTACTGATGCGAGATGTTTTATGCCCATAAAATTGATATCTCTATCTGTCCATATGTTCGACATCACATTTTGCTATTATAGGAGCTTATTATTTTCACCTTCATAAATTCGAAATGCTCTGTATTCGACAACCTTCTCTTCATAGGTTCAGTACCGTCTGTTTGCAACTTTTTTATGTTCATAGGTGTGATCATCCATATGGCCTTTGAGTTCAAAATCCTTAGGGAACCAATATCCTTATGCGACATGCTTTTCATACTTTCGGCATCATGGTTTGTAGCAACAGTTTTGCTTAGAAAATAAGTGGATAATAATAACCATGGAAAAATTCAACAAAAAAATTATTATTTTTTAGAAATATGAGTGTTCCTTCATAGGAGGAGAACACTTATGTAATTTTATTCCATATTTAAGTACAAAGCTGCTAATAAGCGTAGCAAGTAGCAAAAAAACCCCGTACAATGAACAAAAAGGAAATGTATCCTCCCAAACCTAATATCTAGAGTGTAAAGTAGTAAAATAAAATTAAAATGCTAGAGTTGCAAACAAGTAAGCTATATTATCCATTGAGCTAGAAAGAAAGGAATAGTCTTAAGAAAATATGTATAATCAAAGGAACTATATCATCCAACCATACAAATAGGAAGGCACCAAATTGGACATGTAAGGAAAATCAATAGAAGCATGGTGACTTGAAACTCCACAGTGAGGTACCAATAGGTAGACTATCACTACAATCCACAACCAACATCTATCCTCGAACATGCCACAATGTTAGCACACCAATCCGTAACAACCATTAAAATTGAAAGCTCAATGAAATTGTGATTTCCACCACAAGTTCAGATTTAAATAATTGTAATTTCACTCTCTTTCCACTAGCTATATTATTTAATTCAAAACTTATGGTGGAAATCGGAAAGAATTGAGGTGTAGCCGACTCTTGCCCCATACACACACACAAATGTGTGTGTGTGTGTGTGTGTGTTTGTATTTGTAATCGGATGACTACGCACATATTTATATTATAAAGTAATGCTTGAACAAGAAATAGCGCATAATTAATTTCCTATCACTAAATGAGTGTTCAAAGGGTTATTATTATTAAAAGTATTTATTACATCATTTTCTAAGGCTATCTTGTGTCTCCTATTACTATAGACGAATTAAACCTTTATGATATCAATGCGGCTCTTTACTATTTTTAGAAATTCCTTGACATGAACAATTTTAGCCAGTTTAAATATTTGATTTGCAACCCAATTATAACTAAAAAGTGCAATGCAGTACGTTGGATTCTTAGAGGGAATATTAACGTTGTTGAACATTCTTTGTTCCTTTCAGACCATACATCCAATAACTAATAGTGATGATAGCGTCAAGTAGAATTCTATAGCCTTTGGTATCAAGATCTGAATTCATTCCAGTATGAGTCACAGTTAAAATCAAAGTGGATCCTGTTATAGCAAAAAATATTAAGTACGATTAGAAGAATATAGTTAGTGAATGGACAATTGAAATACATATGTGTTATGTTTTCTAGTTCTAAGTTGCAAAAGGCACATTTTTATCTATGGGTAATTTCTTGTGTAGGATTAACCACATGTGCGGTTTTGTCTTAGGAGGTGTGTTAACATTCCGAATTAATTTAAAAATATTTGATATGATACTTGGGAAATTTAAAAACTTGTACATCGATTTTGAGTATCATATATTGCTACATTCCGAACACCAAGTTTTAATGTCGATCTCGTTATCCCGATTATAATATTTTAGATTATTACAAAGCAATACAAACTGGGTTAATGCAATGCCTTCCAATGGATGGTTAGAACTAAAGTTCCATGAAAATTCATTATAAGGGCTAAAAATCTCATAAATTAGGGTATTTTTTTTATTGCAAATGTCAATATCTTTATAGTTAACTCTAAGAGGTACATCCGAAATCTAGCTATCATGTCAAAAGGATGTGTAATTTCCTGAATGAACTATATTATTTATTCCAAAGTTAAAAATGTTAGTAGATTTTAGGATGGATTTCCAAAAGTGAGATAAGTTGTCAAAATTGGAAACGATATGATGAAGCATAAAGGTTCCACTATAGAATTGACTCAAAATCATTTCTTTTTAGGTAAGGTTATCGTTATTGTTGTTGAATTCCAATGCCATTTACCAAGTAAGATTCATTAATCTTATGTTGATTTATTATTCCTAAGCCCTCATCCTCTTTGGATATACAAACCATTTGTCATTGACAAGATAGTTTATAGAGCTACAGTAACTATCCCCGCTCTAAAGGAAATTCCTTTTGATTTTGTCAATTGCATATTCTGAAAAATGATAACATAACATAAAATAAATTGACCAGAGCTGATAAACTAAGTTACTAAGAATTACTCTATTGCTATAGAAAAATCTACAGTTCCGTTAGATAATTCTCTATTAATTTTATCGATTATTATTTGTTAATCATCTTTTCCAAGCTTTATTGGTCTGATCAAGAAACCTAGGTAATCTATATAAAACCTCATGATATTACAATTTAGAGTTTTAGTGACTATATTTTAAACGTTATTCGAATCATCCTGGAATAAAATAGAGCTCTTGTCGAAATTAATCCAAAGCCCCAAAAGAATTTTAAAACTATCGTTTGCACCAAAAATTGGCACAAACACACAATAGAGATTTTTTTAGAGAAATAAGTGAAGAATAATAAATGTAAATAGAGAGAACATAGTAGTAAAGTAATAAGAAACAAGCTAATAACAGAGACACATCAATTTATAGAGGTTCGACATTGCTTGCCTACGTCCACTTTGAAGAGGTAGCTTTATTAATCACATTGTCTAGAGTACAGTAAGGTGAATTAAAATCCTTGGTTACAAAAGAGCACAAAACAACAAGCAGCGTAAAAGTCCTGAAAATGAACAACTAATTAAGTCGGTATTTATAGATGAAGACGGCGAAATATTACCCTGAAAATTCGATAGAAGGCTCTTCAGATCCATAGGGACCCACATGAGGGATCGCATGGCCCAAAACCCAACAAATAGGGATAGGGACCGATCCCTATGATTGATGATTTTGGAGATGAAATCCCTATGGGAGCTTCTCCATGTTGTATTATACTTATCCTCCAATTTTCATGCCAATTGAATTAGTAGTACTTGAATTACTAATTAATCTTTGTTGCAGCATGTGATGTAACAACACTGTTGTTAATAACCTGATTATAGTGTTGATTAATTTAAATTTCAGATTTTAGAAGTTTAATTTTTGAAATTTAATCTAATTTGAATAATTGATCTAAATTAATGGATTTCGATTCAGTCGAAATATTATTTGTGTCAGTTAATGGATTTCAAAATTTTGAAATAGTATTGCTTGTAAATATTCAAATTATATTATAGAAAGACAGGTACACTTAGTTTAATTGATTTAATTAGTTGGACTAATTAAATCTATTATTTGGTTAAAAGAAACGATTTATAACTTAATTAAATTGGGCCTTAGTGAGGTAACAAGCCCATTATCTTATCCATCTCATTACCTAGCCTTATATTTTATTTCCTAATAAAACTACATAAGTTGGTTTTAGTTTTGCTAAAATGAAAACACTTTCCTTTTATCTTCATGTTTAAATCCCTACATCCCTAATTAAATTCATCAATCCGAGTCACGGCGATAGACGAAGCTCGAGCAAGCAAGGCAGGACGTCATGGCAAAGGGAGTTCGAGCTGTGTGGCCGAAGGTGCAGACGTTGGTGGTGGCTGCGTTCAGGTGATGGCGGGCTAGGCTAGGTATCGGGTGGTGGTACAATCGTTTAACGCTATTTGGGACTTAAGGTGAGTTGAACTTCACACAATCTATCTCTAGATTAATTGCATGCATTTATTTTGACCTATCTTTCTAATCTGCATTCATTCATATCCCTATTGTTTTGATTTTGCACAAGCAACACTTTGTCGCTTTATTCCGTTCATGCCCTGTAGCCTTAAAGATTGGTCATGCAATCAATTTTTATTGCATTGAAATTTTCTTATGTGCAATTGTACATATTCGGTTGGACTTAAGTGCAAACATTCCCTTTGTGAATAGCGAATTCTTTCTTTTGTTGTTTTATTTTTGTACGTACGATGCCTATGCTTTGAAAACATTTCTCCCGCAAGTACCTGATGCTTTGGTTTTGTTTTTTGTTTTTTTTTTATGCTTGAGGCTTTAAATTGTTGCCATGTCCATATGTGAAATAATGCACATTCATTTGATTGCAAAACCTCTCTTAAGTGAATAGTGTGCAAACGTATTTACTTGGATAATTGATTACACAAGTAGCCTGCACTTCATGGCTTGCTTTCGTCCATTATAGTCCTTTGATTTGAAAATGGGCTACACTATTTATATATCATAGTTTCTCTTTCATGTGGCCTTATTTTCTTTGAATGTTTCAAGTTCATGTCCTTGTTTTGATTTGCTGCCATCATTTTTTCGTCCCTGTTGTTTAATTTGTGATGTTTATTTCATCTTTTGCTGGCTGATTTGCTTGTCCTTTGTGTGCTCTGTTGCTTGAAACAAAGTATCGCATCCTATATATTTTGCTTTTAAGTTATACATCCCTATTGATAGTATGTGGCTGCTCGTTTCTTATTTTATTTGCCTTGACTTTGTTATGCAATTGAACATGTATTGATTTTGTTAATTTCCTTGTCACCTGAGAATATGTTCAAGCACTTAGATTTAATTTTCATACCTTTTTCCATGTACATGCGTTCTTGGCCATGTGTAATGGTTTGAAATACTCACCTTCCCTCTTGTATAAATTACTTCTGTCATTTACCTATACTAAATTATTTCACATCTTTTGCCCTGTGATTCTTTTCTTGCTTGATGAAAAACGACCCACATCTGTTGCTTTTCATATATATATATATATATATATATATATATATATATATATATATATATATATATATATATATATATATATATATATATATATATATATGAAACAAAGTTATTTTAGAACCTTGTGGTTAGAAATTAATTTTTTTTAGCTGAACTATATGCACTGTATAACTGTCCACTTGGTTCAGTAATGTATTTATGAATCTATATTGTTCAAGCAGTTTAAATCGGTTAATTGTCTATTGTAAAATATATAAGTATGTACTACTAATACCTTTTTAAACTATTCCAATATAGTCAGGTTTCAAAGTTTTGAACGCACTGATTTGTAAGCTTAAGTTTCAGAATATGTACATGATTGTTTGACTTGGTACATGTTTTAAAAACAACCTGAAACTTTGCTTTCAAATAGTAGAATTATTCTAAACTTTTATATATTTTAAATCTTTAGCTCGTTATGTCTTTATTATTATAGTTTGATATGACAAGACTAGAGTGTAACCTTTTCTAGTACAATTTCCTGTACATGATCTTTGTATATATTTTTAACATAGCTTAGTTTTGCAAAGAAATACATAAATTTTGTCCTTGTATGTGCTTGTTTTTGAGTTGCAAGCTATCTGCGTGTGTATGTTGAGAGAATTCTTGTTTTGAATATTTTCGTCCATGTTGTACACGTTTTGTTCTCTTTTCTTGGACCGCTTGTGCGGGAGCTGCTTCCATACACACTTGATGATTGGAGGAATCTAAGTGATGGGTTAAAAGTTGTTTTGTGGCAATCGATTCAGGTACGAGTTAAAAATTGTTTTTGTTGTTTATGTTATATGTCTAGTGTACTAACACAGATGGCACGCTACAATAAACTCGTCGCACAAGTTTATTAATTAGAATTCCACTACGCTGGAATTCTGTATTAGATAAGTGTAACAATAAGTTACGTTGTAAATGAATTACAACAACAGCGTTATACTATTTTGAATAAACAGTATAACCAGAATAACGGATAGAATATAGAATAATGTATATAAATATACAATTAGTCTAACCGGATTATGTCTGAGGCTCGTCGTAACGATTTCCTTAAGAATTTTATTTAAAAATTCTCCCAAGACACAACAGACGTATTCTGCTCGAGATTGTAATGAGTATATCACTCTGTGATTTTGATTATAAGAACAGCAGTTGCTAGAAGGGAAGAGATAAGAAAATTCAGTGAGGAAAGTGATCAGTTTTCCTCCTTATTTATAATTGGTCCGTATCCCTTCGAACGGTCGCGTCTGCACCCGTTTGTTCAAAACGGTCGCGCCTGTTGCTTTTCATCGCACCTGCCTGCTGTTCGGCCGCGTCTCCTCACTTGGGCCGCACCTGTTCGTTTGCGCGCGCTTCAGAAGTCGTGTCTCTTCAGTCCCGCGTCCGTCTGCTACTTCTCTTCATATTCCAGGCCCAGCCCAGTTTCAGCCGAAGCCCCAAAAACTGTTAACAATGGCCCAGCAAAAGAATGGTCATTTTAGACCCGAGCCCGAGCCCGGCCCGGCCCCAGGCCCCTAACCTCCTCATGAGAAAGCTATATTTAAACCAATATAGTTCTCACAATTTGGAGATGTGGGACTTTATGTATTTTTCATTCACTTTACTCTTTAGGAATTCCAACAATCCCCCACATGAATGATAATATACATATCCCCCACACAAAGCGAAATATCACAGAGTACATATGGAATAATGCTTTATCGTGGATAAGTAGATATTTCACTTTGAACTTTCCCTAGTTAAAACTTATCGGATCTACTTGGCTAATCGGTGAATTATTTCATCTTGAACCGTCGGCCTTTATTGTATATCCAGACAATAAGCTTTACGAAGCATTGATTCCCTTCTCATCCAATCTCTTGGTTGTGTTCATTTTGGTCCTGAACAATTTTTTGGTTCTGCGAGTGTTTTTAGAGAATAAAAGCCTTTGAATATTCTCATAGAGCCGACTCAGCTCACACTAACATAGGTGATCGCAACCATTAAGAGTATTCTACATATACTCAACTTGTTATTGTCAAGATATGGTCATCATTAAAAAACATAGTTTTAACCTTTAAACACCTCTGTAGGCATGCATTTATATTTTGCACCATAGGAATGGAGTTGGACTGTGTCCACGTAAATGCATTACATCTTGAGTTATTCAGAACTGGTTTGCCTATTGATCCTAGTCCGTGGGATCTCCAGTCGCTAGGAAAGGTTTCCGTATAAGATAACTCTTGATGGTTTAGGCTTTTAAGCCCATTCCCCTCGATGCGCAGTCAATTTTCTCTCTTGATAAACCTTTAGTAAATGGATCGGCTAGGTTATCATTTGTCTTTACATAATCAATAGAAATAGTTCCATTAGAGAGTAACTGCCTAACTGTGTTATGGCGTCGACGAATATATCGTGACTTTCCATTATACACAAAATTGTGCGCTCTACTTAGCGCAGCTTGGTTATCACAGTGTATACATATGGCCGGTACAGGTTTAGGCCAAAACGGAATATCTTCTAAAAAGTGACGAAGCCATTATGCTTCTTCGCCTGCTTTATCTAATGCAATGAACTCTGATTCCATAGTGGATCGAGCTATGCATGTTTGTTTAGTAGATTTCCATGACACTGCTGCCCCTGCTAGGGTAAAGACATAACCACTCGTTGATTTTAATTCCTCTGAATCTGCAATCCAGTTTGCATCACTATATTCTTCTAAGACGGCAGAATATTTTCCAAGAAAAAATTAGTGGTATTCTTTAAATATCCCAACACTCTCATTAGTGCTTTCCAGTGTTCCTTCCCTGGATTACTTGTACACCTGCTTAGTCGACTTACTGCATAAGCTATATCTGGTCTTGTGCAATTCATGAGATACATGAGACATCCTATTACACGAGAATATTCCAGTTGCATTACACTCTCATTAGTATTTTTATGCAGTACTTCTGATGGATTAAAAGGTGTATTTACTCCTTTAATTCCAAAGTTTTGAAATCTTTCAATCACTTTTTCTATATAATGTGATTGAGATAACTCAATTCCATTAGATGTTCTTATTATTTTTATTCCCAAAATAATATCTGCAACACCCAAGTCTTTCATGTCGAAATTGTTGATCAACATTTTCTTTATGGTCTCAATTACCTGAGTATTTGGACCGAATATTAGCATATCGTCCACATATAGATAAATCATCACATATGATTGTCCATGTTGTTTATAATAAACACATTTGTCACGTTCATTTATACGAAAACCATTTCTCATCATGACGCTATCAAATTTTGCGTGCCATTGCTTTGGAGCTTGTTTTAGTCCGCATAATGATTTGACTAATCTACAGACTTTGTTTTCATTTCCTTTGGAAATAAATCCCTCAGGTTGCTCCATGTAAATCTCCTCATCGAGATTTCCATTTAAGAATGCTGTTTTTACATCCATTTAATGAATCTCTAGATTATAGATGGATGCAATTGCTATTAACATTCTTATAGAGGTTATTCGTGTTACCGGCGAATATGTATCAAAGAAGTCTACTCCTTCTTTTTGACGATATCATTTGGCTACTAATCTGGCTTTATACTTGTCGATAGAGCCATTTGCTTTCATTTTCTTCTTGAAAATCCATTTGCAGCCAATTGGTTTTATTCCTGGTGGAATATCAACAATTTCTCAAGTTTTATTACTTAGAATTGAATCAATCTCACTTTGAATTGCTTCTTTCCAACATGAAGATTCAGAAGATGACATTGCTTCCTTGTACGTTTGAGGTTCGTGCTCTAATATATATGTAAAAAAGTCTGAACCAAATGTTTTGGAAGTTCTAGCCCTTACGCTTCTTCTTGGTTCAGCATCCTCAATTTCATGATGAGTTTCATCTTCATGCGAATCGTTTGATTCTTCCCTTGTCCTTTTTGGGACATTATTTCTTTCATTCCTTTTGTGCGGAAACACATCTTCAAAGAATGAGGCATCTCTTGATTCCATGATTGTATTTACATGAATATCAGTTATATCAGACTTGAATACCAAAAATCTGTAGGCACTACTATTTTGGGCTGGCCCAAGATAATAACAATCTACTGTTTTTGGTCCAAGTTTGACTTTCTTGGGAGGCGGAACTGGAACTTTTGCCAAGCACCCCCACACTTTGAGGTATTTAAAGCTTGGTTTGTGTCCTTTCCATATTTCATATGGAATTGTTCCCGTTTTATTGTGAGGAACTTTGTTTAATACGTGATTAGACATATTTAAGGCTTCCTCCCACAAGTTCGTCGGTAGACCAGAAGTTAAAAGCATGGCAGTAATCATGTCTTTTAACGTTCTGTTCTTCCTCTCGGCTACACCATTTTGTTGTGGTGAATATGGAGCTTTTGTTTGATGAATTATACCATTTTCGAAAGTTAAAAGATATACATAGCAATATCGCGTATAATCGTCAATAAAAGTAATAAAATACTTTTTCCCACCTCTTGTAGGTAGTGATTTAAAATCACGTAAATTTGTATGTACCAAACCTAATGGTTCGGTGCTTCTGTCAACAGATTTAAATGGTTGTTTGACCATTTTTGCTTCTACACATGTCTCACATTTGTAGTTCTTATCTATTTGGAAATTTGGAATCAATCCCAAGTTTGATAATTTCTTCATTTTTCGGAAGTTTATGTGTTATAATCTATCGTGCCATAGTAAAATTTCGTGCTCAAGCAAGTAAGAAACTTCAATTTTATTAATAGCACAATCAGAATATATAGTTTTATTGCCGATAACGGCTACATTTGCCTTAAATAGGCCATCACATAAATATCCCCTTCCGATATACATTCCAGCTTTGGACAGAACCATCTTGTCTGAATCGAACACCATCTTGAATCCCTTCTTTGATAGGACTGCACCAGAGATGAGATTCTTGCGTATGTCTGGAACGTGGAGCACGTTATTCAACTTAACAGTTTTTCCAGAAGTAAACTTGAGGTTTACTGTACCACTGCCTTCGATCATGGAAACTGCAGAGTTACCCATGTAGAGTTTTTCTTCGTGATCGAATTTCTGATATGTAGAAAACATGGATTTGTCAGAACAGACATGACGAGTAACGCCTGTATCTACCCACCATTGGTTAGGATTTTGAACCAGATTGCATTCAGATACCACCGCCGAGAACTTGGATTCGTCTACTTCCATGTTATCTACTATATTTGCCTCTTTATTGCGTTCCTTCTTGAGTCTGCAATCTCTAGCAGCATGTCCAACTTTTCCACAAACCCAACATTCGCCATTAAATTTCTTGGTTCGTTTGTTGTCTTTTGGTTTGTTGTCTTGAGCTTTCCTTTTCTTCTGGAAATTCTTCTTATGCTTTAGATAGTTGCGGTAATCTCTCCATGACAGTGGCAGTTTTCCCATGATGGCTTCAACCAAAAACGATTCTCCAACCACATGACCTTCCGCTTCGAGTTCATGAATGATGATTTGCAATTCATGCAGTTGAGCAGTCACCGGTTTGGAGTCAACCATCTTGTAGTCCATGAATTTATCTACAATGAATTTCTTAAGACTGATATTCTGCATCTTGTACTTTGTGGTAAGTGCATTCCAGAGTTCTTTTGATGTCTTTGAAGGCTAATATACTTTGTATAGCATCTTGTCAAGACAATTCAGAATATAGTTTCTGCATAAAAAATCGGAATGCTTCCACATATTCACCTCTGCTTCATTGCCTGGTGCGGGAATCGGCTCCTCCTCCTCGAGGTACTTTTGCAGACCAAGTGTGGTGAGATAAAACAACATTTGATTTTGCCATGTCAAGAAATCATCATCATCTCCCTTGAACGGTTCAGGTCTGTTGTGAGTAGTATTCTTTGAAAATTCTACTGTTGTCATCTCTGTTTTAGTAAGAAAACAGTAAAATTCTTAAGATGTTATTTTATAGTATACCAAAACAGAGAATAATCAATTATAAACTCGTCGCACAAGTTTATTAATTAGAATTCCACTACGCTGGAATTCTGTATTAGATAAGTGTAACAATAAGTTACGTTGTAAATGAATTACAACAACAGCGTTATACTATTTTGAATAAACAGTATAACCAGAATAACGGATAGAATATAGAATAATGTATATAAATATACAATTAGTCTAACCGGATTATGTCTGAGGCTCGTCGTAACGATTTCCTTAAGAACTTTATTTAAAAATTCTCCCAAGATACAACAGACGTATTCTGCTCGAGATTGTAATGAGTATATCACTCTGTGATTTTGATTATAAGAACAGCAGTTGCTAGAAAGGAAGAGATAAGAAAATTCAGTGAGGAAAGTGATCAGTTTTCCTCCTTATTTATAATTGGTCTGTATCCCTTCGAACGGTCGCGTCTGCACCCGTTTGTTCAAAACGGTCGCGCCTGTTGCTTTTCATCGCACCTGCCTGCTGTTCGGCCGCGTCTCCTCACTTGGGCCGCACCTGTTCGTTTGCGCGCGCTTCAGAAGTCGTGTCTCTTCAGTCCCGCGTCCGTCTGCTACTTCTCTTCATATTCCAGGCCCAGCCCAGTTTCAGCCGAAGCCCCCAAAAACTGTTAACAATGGCCCAGCAAAAGAATGGTCATTTTAGACCCGTACCCGTACCCGGGTCGGTTCGGTCGGTCGGACGGACGGACGGCGACGGCGCGCGCGTGTGGTGGTGATGCATAATCTCCCTCCTCACAACGAAGCATACATTTGGGAGCCTCAGGCCCCCAACCTCCTCATGAGAAAGCTATATTTAAACCAATATAGTTCTCACAATTTGGAAATGTGGGACTTTATGTATTTTTCATTCACTTTGCTCTTTAGGAATTCCAACAGTTTATACATCTGTTTGCAAGTTGCTACATTGCTATATTTTTACATCACGTATTATAGTTATGACTAAAAAAAAAATTGTTTGATGCATACATATGGCTGTTGTTTGATTTTAATATCATGTTTTCATCTATTGTTGCAGATTAGATTTAAACTAGAAGAGGATTGACAAAGAAAAGCTGTATTTCAACAAATGAGAGTAATTTGGAGATCGTCAAAAAGTAAATTGGTTCGAAAATTAAATAAAGCGGAGAACGAAGAGGAAAGACTAAAACTGAAACCTACCAAACATCAAAAGCATGAACGAATGGAGAAGGTTTGTGAAGGTGAAAACAAGTCCGGAGTTTAAGGTAACACTATTCACTATTTTATTTGCTAGAACACTTTAAAGTTAATGATTGGGATCCAATAACACATATGGTTATTTGCACAGCAGAGTTGATTATCATTTTCAAAAGAACAATTTTATTATCCAATAACACATATGGTTTTGTTTTAGTCTCAAAAAAAAGAAAACATTTTGCGTTTCATTTGTTTTGCATTTATGTTCGCTGTGCATTTTTGTTCTTTGTTCTTGTGTGCATGTCAACTCAACACTTTCCATTTTAACTTTGTTCATTCTGTACACATTTCTTATTCACTTGAATTTAGTTCAGTTTAGTGCTGTGTGTTTGGTTTTGTATTGTGTTATCTTGCATTAAAAAAATTGTTGGATTTGTTTTCATCTTGCATTGGAGTTTTCAACTAGTTTGCTATTACATTTCATTTCCTGGCTTTTGCGTTTCGTTTTCTGTTTTACATTGCTGTTGCATTTCATACTTCAACAAGCTTGCATTGCATATACCCAAAAACAAAAATAAAACAAAAAACATTGCATTGCATCTTAGATTTTAGTTTTCATTTTTACATATCTGTTTCTTGTGCTCACTGTTTTCACTTGATATTATGTTCACTATTTTATTTCATTCGTCTTTTAGTTTCTAATACATTGAATTTTCCTCTACTACAAGCAACTGTCTTCAAGTTTTTTTTCTCTATTTGCAAAACAAAATATCCATGTTTCTTCTTTACATTGCCTTTATCAAACACTTCTCAAACAACTTCTCTCTGTCACTGTTCACTTCCTCAACCAAGCTGCCATTATCCTATAACAATATATCAACTTCTCTCTGTTACTCTTCACTTTCTCAAACAACGAAGCTACCATTATCCTATGACAATATATCAACAATATATCTTTCTATTTTACAGAAACGAAGTGAGAAATATTCGTCCCTTAGGGATAAACAACTTCCACACATAACTGGTCGTAAGGGAATGGCTAGATTGACCGAAGACATGCTTAGTTAATTAAGTAAAGCTTTATTTAACATTATTTTATACCTGTCCGGCTTCTTATTTAATGTTATCCTAAATTTAGAAAAAAGAAAGTCCAAGTCCATCATCCATAACTAGAGCTGATGTTTGGATTAAATCTCACATTAAAAAAATTGTGAACCGGTGACCGTGGAAGCTGAAAATGCTATTGTAAGTTTTTTTTATTTTATCTGTATATAAAAAATTGTCCGAAAGTACGATAATTTTACCATTGTACGCTATCTATTTGTATTTATTTATGTAGGAGGAGATTAAAAAAATTGGTAGCCTATCACATTCCGGTTCGTCACAGAATGTCAGTGGAGATGCTCTTGTACATGTACTCGGACAAGATAAACCAGGACGGTTAAGGGCATTGGGAAGGGGTTGCACTTTAACCAAGCTAGCTGTGGCCCAGTCCAAAGATAAACAAGTATCGCGGTGTCGAGAGGAAATAGCAGAAATGAAGAGTATGCTGCAGGTTCTGATGAACCAGAAGGTAAACTATTAAAAGTAATTTATATATGTAAAATGAAAAATTCAAAGCACCATATAGTTTAAAATACTAAAAAGAACAAATTTATTCTCTCTCACAAACTTATTGTATGTTCTCTGCCATTTTAAGTATGGTCATTTTAATTTTAGCAACTCAATTTTATTTTTTTCACTTGCTGGTTTCGGTAACCATATTAATTTCATCCCATCATTTATAGCTGTAAAATACATTAACTGATCAAAGTCCATTTAGTGGTTTTCGACAGTCAATTAAACGCCTACATTACATTTAATTGAGTGCTTTTAAGATTAAAATATCCTGATATTAGAGTTTTGCTGCAGGGTGTAGAAAGTTCGAAAAGGAGCACATCTGAATTGGTAAAAATAATAATTATATTACTCAAGAAATAACATTTATATTTTAAATTTTGATCCAGTGATTGCTATAATTTTTGGTTGAATAATTGCAAAGCAATGACGATGCATGTTCGATGTTGAATTGGGATGGAAACTGTGAAGTTGTTGCCAATGGGAGGGTGTTGTCCAGGGACCCAACTGCGGTTGTCAATGGCATTCATCTTGGACCAAATGCTGTGAGCGTTATTGTAGATATCGTGGAAAAACCAGATACTTATTTATGGAGGCCTACACCTAAAATGACAGTATTAGCAAACGCTGTGAATAAGGTAATAGCATGGCCATCAACTTGCATTAAGATGGCGCTGCGAGTAAATTTGAATGACATCAGTACGGTAAATTTTACACTTCTCATACTAAACTGTTGCACTTCTCATTGAAACATACTAAAGTTTTAGTTTTAGTTTTTAGATATTAGTACCCCAAATTAATCCATTTGTATATTTATTTGTTTGTTAAAATCTTAATAAAAATTTGAATAATTTTTTTATATTAACAACACTGTCCACAATATTATGGTTGGAATTACACTTCTCATTTTACAACCTTTGAATGAATTACTAAGTAATTTGCTAAGTAGAAATTTATTTGTTTGTTAAAATAAACCATCTTTACATTTATTTGTTTGTTAAAATTACACTTCTCATTTTATAACCTGTGAATGATTTGCTAAGTAATTTGCTAAGTAGAAATTTATTTGTTTGTTAAAATAAACCATCTTTATATTTATTTGTTTGTTAAAATTACACTTCTCATTTTTAAAGTAACAACACTGTCTAAGACGACAATGCAAGATTTATGGTTGGAATGAGGGTAAAGGGGTAGTTGTCGAAGGAAGAGTCTACTCCAGAGAGCCACAATACGTTGTTAATGGTATTCCGCTCGGTCCGTCTGCCGTTGTGATTTCGGTCGACAAAGAATAAATAAAAATGCTTATTTGTGGTGACCCACATGTGATATGTCGTGCATTGGACATGCAGTTGGTAGGAAAGTAGCATGACCAAAATCAAAAGTTGAAGTTGATAAAGAAAATGTAAATGACAGTGTAAATTATGCGACTTCTCCCATGAAATCTACACCCGTAGTCATGAAGAAATCAGAGTATGTAAGTATTAATTTTCAAAATTGAAGAAATTACCTGTGTATGAAAGTTTATTTATTATGTGTATGTATATATTCTGCATAATAATCTCTTTTTTTCCAGCCAATTGCAAAGTGGATAAAAGATAACAAATGCCAGTTGATCGATTTGGGTGGAACAAACGTAGTGGCTGAAGGAACTGTTGCACCAACTGATCCGATAACGCTTGTCCATTATCGTCCATTGGGACTTAATGCTGTAAAAGTTTGGGTTGATATTGTGAGAGATGCAGATGCAGAGCTATGGAGACCAACATAGGCGTTGACGTGCATGGAAGATGCACTTGGCATTCCCATAGCTTGGCCAACGGAAAAAGTCATTCTGAAAACAAACTGAAAGGTATATAATTTGTTCATCTTAAATGTTTTCAAACTTTGATTCTAATACCCTGACAGTATTCCTAGATAATCGACTATAAAAATTAGTTATATTACTCAATAAATATTGGTGTAGAGCTAGAAAGTGATTGAATTGGTGATTGAATGTTGTCAGTTTGGCTGAGGTTGTTGATGGAGTTGGGCTAAAATTCAGTGAGGGAGGGGGGTACGGTTTAGGTCAAACAGTGGCAGGACTGTCAACTTGTCTTTAATTTTAACTTGGCATATTGTGGATTTTTTTATATAGTATGAATGGGGAGGGGTTGTTGCAAGGCAGTTGATGGAAACTGTGTTGAAGTAGGGAAGTGATGCTCGTAGTAGACAGGACTATAATGACCGAGGTTGTTTGAACTGAAGCAGTTTGAAGGTGGAACAGTTCAAGTGAAGGTGAAGTTTTTAGAAGTAAGGGTGATATTGGTGGTAGGTTGTTTAAGGGATAGGGAGGGTTGTATTGTTTGTGATTGAGGAATGAATGATTTTGACTTGGTGTTGGAGTGGCAGTTTGAGGAAGTTGTGATGATGGTTGTTATCAGGTTTGGGTGAGGTTATAGGGAGGAGGAAGTGTTGACAGTGATGATCCAGAAGTCGGGGAACTGTCGGGGATGTTGGCAGTTTTGTGGTGGAGTTTTGGTGAAGTTGAGATGGTGGACAGTTTGGCTATTGTCGGATTTGGATATGTTGTGGAGTTAGCGTTTGTATTCAAGGGTTTGGTGTTGATATGTTGGCAATGTGTTGTTTGGATGTAGAGTGGTATATGAAGCAAGTGTTAAAGAGGAGTGACTGGAAGATTGAAGGGGATATTGCTGAGTGGTCAAAGTGTGGAGATGATTGAAGTGTGGTCGAAGTGCATTTGTACTGAACTATAGAGATATGCAATGCATGAAAGGTTAGGTTGCAGCAGGTCTGTTGAGTGATCAGAGGAGTTGCGGTTAGGTTTCAGAAGCACGGTGGTTCGATTGTACCAGTGATGAAGAACAGGGAAGATGGACTAGTTGTTTAGCAGGTTCGAATTTTTTTTGGTTGTGTTGTGGGACAAGTTGTGGGTATGGTCGAAAGTTTGTATCAAATATGCTTGTGAGTAAGTTTTGGTGGAGAAGTTGGCTGTGTTGTGTTAGAAGTTGGTGTGAACAAGTAGTGTACAGGCAGAGGGAATGAAGGAAGGAAATGAGGATGTTATCAGGTGAACTTGCTGTTTTGAATGGAGTGCATGGTTGAAGAGGATGGTTGTCGTATGGCAAGTCTAGTGCACTGACTTCACAAATATGATGTAAAAGTTGTTGGATGATTACAATGTGCTCACATCAGTGGTTAATACGCAGAGGCATATTTGTTTGAAGTATTATAGTCGAATGACTTCTATATTTGTCTATTTTTGATCTTTGATACCTTCACCTCACAAATATTTAGTAACATGATTATTATTGTTTACAGGTAGATAAACGTTTGTGAAGAATTCAAGCAGCAGCAATGGCTTTTGGTATGGTAGCAGCACATGTATGTAGTTAGGTTGATTAAAACTGTTATGAAACTATTATGAAACTAGTATGTATGGTAGCAGCACTACTTTAGCTGCATGTACTATTATGAAACTGTTTATGGTAGTTTGGTTGTGTAAACGTATTGTTAACCTTTTGTCTTGACACTAATGTTATGATATAGTGGTGATTATGTAATTGCTTTTGTTTGTGTTATTGTGGTTCATTGAATGTGTTATTTTTGAATGTGTATGTGTTTATATATTACGTTATTGTATAAGTTTTGAAGTACTTGAATTGGAGGCGAAATCAGATGTAGTCGTGGAACAGCAGGCAATAAAATCGAAACACACGGTGGCGGAGAAAAAACGCCACCAAAAATATTTTTTTGTAGCGTTTAAAAGCGCTACAGAATCAGCAATTATAGTAACTCAGATAATCTCTGTGGCGTTCAAAAAACGCTGCAAAAATAACAATAAGTGCAACAAAAAAATAAGATAGTAAACGGCACCTTTTCGGTGGCGTTTCTTGAACGCTATAAAAAGATTTTAGTAACGTTTAAAAAACGCTGCCAAAAATTCATTTATAGTGGCGCTAAAATAATGCAACAAAAAAACATGAATTTTTAGTCGCATGTTTTCTAGCGGCGTTTATCAAAACGCCACCAAAACTTTTTGTAGCATTTTTTGAGCGCCACTAAAAATCAAATTTCTTGTAGTGTTACTCTCTACATACACTCTATCTATTATCTGTGACTGTTAGTCGGTGCTTTCATTTACGTTTGGGTGTTAGTGACCAATTTGGGCGCTAACAACAGCGAAATATACTCCATACCTCCCTGCCATCTAGCTCGCCTCCTGAGCTCTAGACGTCCTGATCTGAAAATCCGTAATACTCGGTCTGACCCGAGCATTACAATAAAGTAACACCCGGGTCAGACTAGAAACTAGCGTGAGTAAACCCATAACATAAAATACTAAGGTACAAAACTTAGTTGAAATCTTGGGGTAACTTGTACCCCACTACGAGTTTTTATCTTGTTTACAAAACAATATATTACTCAGTTAAATGGCCATGTTACTTAATTTATTTCAGTCCAGCCTATTTGATTCTAACTCTAACCTATAAAGAATTATTGTAGATTACAAATCGGAGTGGTTTCGGGTATTTGCTAATACCTATCCCCGGTCTCTTCGAATCCAATGTCATCTTTATCCAAGTCATTTAAGTGAATACAATTCAATATTAAATATAGGATGTCATATTTACACAGCAATTCATCACAGATAGATTACTTACATCATCACCGTTCAACCAAGCTTTGCATATCATAAAATATCACAAATCACACATCAAAGACATCAACAATCCAAGGGATTCAATTATAGTTTATCACTTATAATCAAGATTAAATAGTCATTCAATTCCTAATTAATTTAATCTCCGAATAAATTAAATTAGTTACTTTTAAATCCTGCTTAATAATTCTTAATTAATTATAAACTATGTATCGTAATTTATAAAATTAATTAATCATCCCTTAATTTTCCACAATCTTTAATTATTTACATTGATTAATTATACTATTAATTAATTACATAAATTAATGATCCTTAATTAATTACATTATGTAATTATCCTAATTACTTGCACTAATTATTCAATCTTTAATTAATCACATTAATTAATTACCCTTAATTACTTAAGTCCTTAATTATTCTAAGATAACCACTATCTTAATTAATTACTTAATTATCGTTTAAATCTCATTTAAATGAAATTTAGGTAATTAATTTATTCAAAAACACTTAATTTAATTATACTCATCTTAATTACTTACTTAATTCAATCATTATTAAGAATTAACTTAATTAATTTAAGTAAAATAAATCATACAACTTCTTAAACAAATTATTTAAAAACATTAATTATATAAAAGAAAATTGATTTAAGAAATAATTTTAACTTGATTTATTTAAAATTTTAAAAACTTGCTTTTATTAAAACTTTAAAATTGTTATAAATTTACTTCGAGTTCAACCCGGTACCTACCCCAAGATATACCGAGAACTTCCCTTTTCTTTTTTAGAAACTTAATTTTAATTAAAATTTTAAAACCTGATGTACAAGAAAATACTCGCACAATCTACCCGAAACCATACTCGAGACACAACACAGCTACCCCGAGCCATCCCCTACGAAAACCTTCTTCCCAAATCATTGACACACCGAAACTTCGTGCACATGCACTGACGATCGAAGCGACTCCGACCACCGACGCTACCTCCAGCACATCGTCGACCATCTCCATCATCGATCCCGACCACCCAAACTTCATTACAAAGCTGTGAATGTGTGAAAGAAAATGAGAAAGGGGTAGAGATATGTATATATAATCTTGAAACCCTTTTATTTATTAAATTTAATTTAAAGGACAATTTGCCACTTGTATTTATGCATGTCAAATTTAACTTACAAATGTTAAGTTGCATTTTAAAATACTTACACTTGTTTAATACATGTTTTTATTATTTTACAAATGTCAAAATCAGTTATTTAATTGTTTTCTTATGTTTTGATAAATTTATCTATTATGTTTTTAAGTGTTTATACATATGCAAATTACATTTATTCATATTAAAATTAAAAAGAAAGAATACTAATTTTTTTTATCAAATTCTATTTCAAAATTAAGCAAAAATAATTTGAAAAAAATATATGTTTTCAAATTATAATGTATATGAATATATATAGATTTGGAAGTTATGTTTTAAATTCAATATAATAGTTTCTTCAAAAGCTATTTAATTACTTATACACTTGTATATGTATGCACTTAGAATTTTCAACATTATAAAGTTTGCACATCTCTATTTATATATTTATTAATTTACTATAAGGTTTATCATTGCCCAATATTTATCATACAACATTTATTATAGTTTCAGATCCATTTATATATATCCAGACATTTTAATTATCAAAATACTATTTGTTCAACCAATAAAATCAGTATCTTAATAGCAAAAAAATATCAGTTAATTACCAGTTAACAGATGTTCAAAAATCCAGGTTATCACAAAGCTTATCTACCAAATATCGAGAAATAAAAGAATGTGATTCACCAGTATCAAACAAAACGCTAACAGACATAACGTGAATCTGGCGAGCCTCCCAGAATAATTTTCTCTTTCTACTGCACAACTGGCCTTGAAGTTGCGGGCCTAATGCATACATCCGCCCCATTCCTTCTCTAGCAGGCTTTTTACATTGGTTCTTATAATGGCTGATATGATCACAATTAAGCATCGGATATTCTTCTTTCCAACCGCTTCTTTCCCTTTTCCTTTTCGGTCTGACACTCATGAGCATAGTGTTCTCTCTTATCACATTTATAACAAACCACCTTAGATTTTCCCTTTTTTTATACTCCTCCCTTCTGAGCATTCTTCTTATGGAAAAACTTTCTTTTCTGGCCTTGTCCTACCTTGTAATGACCCTGAATTTTAGTTAACATTATTTGAGATATTTAATTGGATAAATTAAATAGAATAATGTGAATATTAGGAAGATGAGATTAATAAATCCAATGGCCGTCTCTTAATGAATGAAATAGAATAAGACTTAACTAAATTTAAAAGGAGGAATTTTCCCAAGGGTTAAACTTGGAAATGGAGCTACATTTATTTGTATATATCTCTTCCTCACTTGAATAAATTTCCACTTTCTCATTCTTAACTCCTTATAACTTCGGCCGGCCATTAAAAAGCTCCAGGAAGAGTTTAAATTGAAGAATAATCTAGGGAATTAAAGCTAGAAAATTATCTCATTCTCTAATCAACTAATCAAGGTGAATAATCATGTTTGTCATCTCATTTTTCCATGTTTGGATTGGTTATGGGTTCTACCTGATTAATTTTTATGATTTTGGTTAGGATATAACCATTTAAACCTTTGTTTGGATAAGACATAAGTGTTTTAAAAAGTTTATGGGCTAATTAACACGTTTTCATTTGATTTTGGTAAAATTCTGAGTCATTTTGATCTTTATATGCTTTGAAATTTTAACATGATGAAGTATATGATTTATCAGATTTTTGGTGGTTTTTGAAAATTTTTCCTTGGTGATTTACTAGGGTAATAAAATTATTTATGCCTAAGGGCTAAACAGAAAAATGGCTTCCGTGTTTATTTAAAACCAAAGGGAAATTCGCTTTTGGAAATATTTGGAGAAGAAGTACAGTATTTTAACAAAAAGGTTGACTTTTATAAAATTTTCACTGTTCAGAAGTACAGGAAAAGGTTTCTCAGCCGATCAAAATTAGATAAACAAGATAAAAACAACAATTTAGTAGGTCCAGTTCTGTCTTCGACTCCAACAAGCCCGCTTTTACCCTTTTGACGAAGTCGAAAGGCACCTTTCGCCTAAGACGGCAGGTAAATAGTTACCTCCCGCCCAAATTCGAAAAGTAGGCATAGAGGCGAAGGGAAGAAAATGGCGAAGGGATGGGAGGCTCATTCTTTTGCTTTCAGAAAGAAATAAAAATTATTTTTGAATAAGTTGAAGGGGGATCCTTCGACTCTATCATTTTATAAAAGACTAATTTTTTTATATATATTCAAGAAAGGGTTTCGAAAGGGATCTTCAAATGTGCTGTTTTTAAAATGTTTTCTGAAAAGGTGTTTTAATACCTTTCGGCAAGCCGAAGGGTAAACCTTCCGACATGGTCGGAAGTATACTTTCGAAGGGTTGGTTCCAACACCAACACTTCATTTTTTGAATCATTTCGAAAGGTTTATTTCGAAGGGTTTTGAAGGGGCTATCTTCATCGAACTCTTTTAACTTTGAAAGGTTTTGATGTTGAAATGTTTGATTTCGAAAGGTTTGGTTTCGAAAGGTTTGACTCCGAAAGGTTTATTTCGAAGGTTTCTAAAGGGGCTATCTTCAATAATTTCGAAAGGTTTTGATTTTGAAAGGTATTGGTTTCGAAAGATTTTGAGTTCAAAAGGTTTGATTTCAAAAGGTTTTGAAGGGGTTATCTACAATGATTGTGAAAGGTTCTGATTTCGAAAGGTTTGATTTCGAAAGGTTTCCGAAGGGGCTAATTTGGTTGTTTATTTTCCTTCAAATGTGACTTAATTCGAAGGGTTTTAAAGGGCTTTTTTTAGCCGTTTTCTTAAGTAAAACTTCGCTAAGATGGATGAGTTACTTTGAAGGGTTATAGCATAAAATACTTATCTTTGTTTGAATATAAAAGGGGGATCCTTATATAAAATGAATGTTATAAAACCTTGGTGACATCGGGATGGGTTTAATGTTTTCGTTACATAGTTTGGGGTTACAAACTGAAATATGCTTTCAAAAATATACATTGGGGCTATTAATGTATTTTTGTTTAAGTTAACCTAATTAGGGCTACCAATGGGAATAGGTTAAACAGGTGGTATACTTGGGGGAAATAATTAATCACGGGGATCATGAAGTTTTATAAATAATCATGGGGATCTTGATACTTTTGGCCAAGTGATGGGTTCTTGGTTAACCTAGGAAACCATGGAATGTGTGATGGATAGCTCACATCAAATTTCTAAAGTAAAGAATGTTTTTCCAGAGGTGGTTAGCCTCGTGATTTGGCTCCTAAGGGTTCATGGGTCATCCTAGGAAAACTAAGGAGTGTGCGGTGGATAGCCTACACCATCTCTTATAAAACAATGTACGATGGATAATCTGCATTTAATTTGAATGGATTTGGGATGGATAGTCCTATTAAATTATGACGGATAGTCATTTTAAATATTTTAGAGGGGAAATCTAATAAATTGATTTTAGATGGGAAATCTAATAAATTGCTTTTAGATAGGATATCTAATAAATGGGTGGATATGATATCCAATAAATATGATTTATGGCTTTATTTCATAGTATGTTAAGAATAATCATTTTGGGTGTAGGGGCATAGTAAATTTTTTGCATGTTTATTTGGGATACTAATGAGTGGAAACCCATTCCGCTAAGCTGCGTGGTCTCACTAGAAATCTATTTATGGTAAGAGATGATAGGAGATTATTCATACCAGACTTATTGTCCGACTCGAAGTTTGTGTTTGTGACGCCCCACCCCGAGACCTACATTAACAAAGAGAATTACTGGGTAATTCTGTCTGCTAATGTGGAGAATAGGGCTGGTTAGGAGCGACCATCTATAATCTTGTCTTAAACACCTACTGCATACGTCGATAAATGCTCTATATTTTTTTCTATTTTAAGTGAATCGACATATCCAATAAATGCTTAATACAAAACTATAGGTGGCTAATGGATCTATCAGAACAAAATACAATAACGGAATGCATATCACATCACAGAACAATAATCATCATATATATAAATGCATATACATAGATATATCCTAGTATGATACAAACTGATACACAAAAGTGGTACAAAGGTCGCACTATATACATCTAATCAAATACATATCAGAGTCAAGCGGAAAGAAATATAAACTACTCAAAAGTACTAGGCTGATATCCAAGCAGATGCATCAAAACTAAGTCCTGTAACTGATAGCTAACTTGAAACAACTTGGTCTGACCCCAGTATGAAATACACGGGTCAGTCTAGCTAAAACAATCAGTTAATGAGGATAGACGATAATATGAAGCATAAGACGCAAGGTGATAATTCTTTTCGAATGAGAAAAAGCAACAGAAAGAATACAACCCATGACTTAAGTGAACTAATGTCACTTAAGTATACAAAGACCTCAAAAGAGGTAAATTCAATAATAATACTAAATAATATAAACATTTGCCTCATCTCATCAGCGACATCCCAAAATGTCTATATGGTTTCCATGAACCATATCTCCTCAAAAGGAGAAACATCAATACAAACTCTCACCAAAATGGCAAATATAAAACATTCTCAAATAGGATGATCCAAAACTCAAATATAGAAGATTCTCCAAATTCAATCATACCTCATCTCATTGGTATAAATGAATATAAATCTCAACTCGCCAAAATGGAAAAACCCAGATATCCTATAAAATCATGAAATCATCCAAACTCATGACTCAAGGAACTCAATAAGAGTTAAAGACATCATAAATGAAATCACAACATATAAAACATCTTATGTAGCACTAGGCTATCGATGTAATAAAACATCTTAAAATGGTGAAATCACATTAAAACAGAAAACCTAAAAACCCGGATTGGCCAAATCCCTGATTGCAATGTCGAAGCAATGCTGCACGTGCTAAACTCAAACGGTCGAAGCCTCAGACAAGGTCGCTAACACCTCCCAAAGCAGTTCGTCCTCATGACAAGGTCACTGACACCTCTCTAAGCCATTTTGTCAGCCCTAACAAGGTCGCCAACACCTCCCTAAGCAGTCTTTCCTCATGACAAGGTCGCTGACACCTCTCCAAGCTATTTTGTCAGCCCTAACAAGGTCGCTAACACCTCCCTAAGCAATTAGTCCTCATGACAAGGCTGTTAACACCTCTCAAAGCAGTTCTGTTAGGTAAACATCATGAATGTGTCACAAAATCACGGATAGGAATCTGAAAATGTTAACGTGTGTCTCATACCACTCGTTCGCACTTAGCGGTTTACTAGCCGCTAGTCGATGCCGCACTAGGAACATCATAAAACTCATAAAATCATATCTCATCTCATCTCATTGGCAAGTGGTAAAGAGACAACATATTCGTCTCATCTCATCGACAAATATTAAATGGCATCTTAACTTGTCCCATCTCATCGACAAGTGAAAACATCATGATGGTTCCTCATAAACCATAAATCTCAAAATATGAAATACATAAACTCAAGACTTGCCTTATATCATTGGCAAGTAAGTAAAACATCATGATGGTTCTCATCGACCATACTCTTACATAGGAGATCTCAAACCATAATACTTGTCAAATATTGGCCATCTTAAAAAATTCCAATAAATAGGAATTATAAAACTTAAAATACGCCATAAAATGGTAGAACGTCTCAGAATCAATAATCTCAAATAGCTTCGATCGTACAAGTCCGGAATTAACCGAAATAGCAAACGCACATGTCTCATACCACGTGTTTTACTAAATCGTTTAATTCTCTTTCTCATACGTTCGAATAGTGTAAATGTGTATGTTTTATATCTAAAATAGTTTACTAGAGAAAACAAGCTTTTAAAACTATTTCCCGAAAAGATTAACAAAACCAATATTTGAAATTCCTTTGTTATAGGTAATAAATAGATTTTATATAATTTTTTTTTAAAACTATATAGTAATAGCTTGAAATTTCCATTTATTTCAAAAAATCACTTCAGAAATGATTTAGTGAACACTATGCTTGAAAACAGTGAAAAACAAGAAAGATAATTCAAGACCGATAACTTGAATTCAATACGAATTCGATTTAAATTTAACCAAAAACCAATTCAAATTCTATTTAAATTTAAATTTCAAATTCTCCAAATATAACTATCCTATTGATAGGTATGATGGCTCTCAAAACATCTCAAAAACAACATCAAAATCGAACAAGAATGTGAGCAAAAATAAGCAAATATAATTCTTAGGTCAATGATTATTATTGCTGTCGTTTTGCTCTCGGGATAGCAAAAACAAATACAGTTTTTACCAATCTAACTTCGAAATTTCAGAAAACTCAAAACGTGAAACTTTTAGCAAAAAGTCTATGCTTTCCAGAACATCTAAAATTATTGAAATTAGATAAGAAACATGAAAGATATGGCCAAAACAAATTTCAGATCCGAAGTTCGCTATGGTTGTCGTTTTAGTTCCGGGACAGTGATATGAAAATGAACTTTAGACCATGTTAACATCAAAATCTAACAAAACCCAAAACAAGAAAGTTGTAGCAGATAATCTTAGCTTTCCAGAACATTAAGAATCGTCCAATTCGTACATTAAATGAGAAAGTTAAGCTCAAATTACCAATGACACTAAGCACAGAAAGTCACAGTTTTACAGTGACAGGGTAGTAAGTTTGTATTGGATTTTCCGAACCATTGCTCTCAGAATTTGCGAAAGTGTTTAAAATGAAATTTATCACATTATTTTCAAGTTTCCAGAACTTAAAAAAAATTAAATTCTGATTTAAAACGAAAAAGATTATCTTAAAAAAGTTAAGCTCAATTTACTGACAGTGATTCATAAATGAATATGCAACAAAAATAAAATTGAGATTTCTAACTTTGAAATCTGAATCTATGCTAGAAAATGTGAGTTTTGATACCCACCTTAACAAAATCAGATCAAACATGAGGAAATCTGAAGAAAGTTTGAGCTTTGGCCTTGTATATGCTTTAAGAACCTGATTTTATTGTCTTTAATTTGGTTAACTTCAGCAAAGGGGTTGAATAATTTGAAGATTTTGGCTTAGGATTTGAAGAGGAAAAAGGTTTTCTTAATTTTCTTCTTTGTTTCTGGTTATGTGAAGTTTGTACCGTACGTACTATGTTTGAGGAAGAGAAGCTTCCTCTTTACTTCAGGTTAGAGATAAAAATGGGCTTAGACCCAATAACCAATTAATTTGTCTAAGATACTAATTATCACCAATTAAACTAAAGCTCTTTTATTTAAATCAAAACAACTTATATTTACAAGATTTGAACACAGTAAAATCTCACAACTACATTCCTATGTTTTAGCAAACATTTTTTTCAACAAAATAAAAGATAATTTAGCTTTACAAATTATTTTCATTACTAATAACTCTTATTTTAATTAAATACCCAACTTAACACAAATATTTACATATAACACTATTTTTAATTCCAAAAATTGCGCAAAAATAATTTTCTTGTGTAATAAAATACAACAAACCATTCTCCATCAATTTATGATCAAAACTTATTTTTAAATCAAATTTCACCTTTTTGTTTAAAATAAACATATTTTAAAATTAAATACTTCATTTAAAAATTATGAAAAGAGGCAATTGGCAATAAATACAAGAATTATTGCATTTTCACTAAATAAAATCATATTTCATTCATTATTTTCACAAATACTCAAGATAAAGTTTTCAAAACTTTATTTTCATATTTTATTTACAAAATTCATTTTTATCCCAAATAAACAAATTAAAAAATTTCAATTATATTTTAATTTAAAATATTAAATTATAACTACATTTATAATTTAATATTAACAAGTAATCTCCAAAGCCATGGTTGTTACAGTGTTTCTCCGCAAACTCTCAGGTACTCAAAATTAAATTAAGTGGTCTGAGAGTCGGAGACTTTCAGGTTTTGGATGAATAAGCTTCCGGAGAGGTGCAGGAGGCAGTATTAGCTATATGGGAGCTATTTTGTGTATTCCACTGATGTACTAAGAGCTGTAAAGTTCATATTTGTTAGTTCTCTAATCACCATAAGGGGACATCTTCATATGTCGCTCTCATCTTATTTTGTACATGTATATGTGATTTTAACGTGGTTAACGTCTGGGATTATGTAATTAAATCTTACATTGAAATTCATGAACAATGAGAAATTCTGCTTTGTTGAAGTTTAAAATTTTTCATATTCTTATTTGTTGTTTTGCCAATGGTTTCAAGATTCCAATTTCGGTCACTCAGAAATAACACCTATGGATGACTACAACATCTTAGCAGTTAGTTTTGAGCCTCCGAAAGCGGGATTTTACACACCTGGACTTCCTTCTCTTTCTTCTTCTCCAAACAAGCTAATGCCTCTTCCAGCCTTAGCGCCATTTCTACCACTACATCCCATGGATCCCCTATGTGCGGTGAGGTAGCTCTTGCCAACTCCAGCTTCAAACCTCTTATATACTTCTCGTTCCTCTATATCACCATATCAACCATGGCATACCAGTATCGAGCTAACTCTTCAAATTTTATTGCATACTCTAGAACAGACATCTCTCCTTGTTCCTGTTCAGCAAACTTCCTAACCAATACCGACCGCGCCTCATCGACATAAATCTTTCATGAAACCTTATCTTTAATGGTTTCCTCATCAACACCAGCTAGAACCGTATTCCACTAGAATAGAGCAACTCCCTGAAGTTGTCTTTAAGCTAATCTCCTTTTCTGCTCGTCATCCAATCCTAAGTCAGCGAAAATCCTCTCATAGTGCAACAGCCAGTTTTCCACCTCAATCCCATCTTCGGTTCTAATGAACGGTTTCCCTCCAAGACCGATATAGTCTTTACTTAGATTAGCATAGTGGTTGACTATCGGAGCTTCCTGAACTCCTCCTCAGCAGCATTCCTTCCAACAACTCTAGCTGCAATTCCATCTTGCATCATGTTTACGAAAAACTAATACATGGCTCTCATATCCACTTGGGGAACCCCAGCACCAGCATTTTCAACTTGAGCCTGACCTGGACCTCTGCTAGTATTTGGTCGGGCATTTCCATTAGTGGTGATGCTCTCTCCTCCCAGATTAACTCTGCCTCTTCTTCATTCCATATATGTATTCAAGCTTCGTGAGATACATATGAATAGCCTAACTAAGACAGGAGTCTAGAGATATAGCGTATGCTTATATATAAAAAATAAAAGTACGTTACTATAGTATTATCCTATACCCTGATCTTAACTCTAATTACTAAGGATTATGCTTTCAAAAATCATTTTTAGTTAAAGTATTTCATAAACCATGCTCCGATACAAAGCTGTAACATCCCATATATAAAGGCCCAAAACTAAGTGCTACAATTACTGCATTCATCTATAGTATTAGCTTTCGACGACTAAGTATGGCTATGATAATGGTATCTTTAATATCATAAGAATTTGAATATAACAAATCACAGATTTCAAAACAGCTTCTTTCTTCATTAAATTTCAAAACGGATGTTCCATATTCTTAATACATAATCCCAAAAACGTTCCCAAGCACAAATAAAATATACTTATTATAAAATACACTAAGAGTAGTATATGAAGATACATCTTGGATGATCAGAGTGATATAGTCAGAATAGACTAAATACAAACACAACGGGAATATAATAAACATAAAACTGCAACTCCTAAATAGCTATCTGTTTGCCACCTGCATGCCTCCGGTAGCCTTATTCGTCATCTTACTTGTTAGAGCCAAAACTGGCCACTAACACCCAAATCCAGATGAAAGCACCAAATCACTTTTACAAAAATAGATAAAATGTATGTAGAGAGTATAAATATGAAGAACAGTAAAAATTAAAAAGAAAGCAGTAAGAATAGAGGATTTATAGTGGTTCGGCAGACTCCGGCCTACGTCCACTACAGAAATTTCCTTTTTATTGATATTAGAATCAATTACAATCTAGAGTTTTTGAAATAACAATGGCAGAGCAGCCTTAGTATAGAAGATGAAGGGAAACAGAATGAAGATCCCGTTTTATAAAGCCTTGCCTGTTCTATTTGTAGGCAAAATCCTTGTTATTGGGCTTCCCAAGTGACACCGACCCACTAAGACCTTGGCCGATATCACACCCTTCACCTCGACCGACCCCAAGTCATCCATAAGCTGACCTGAAGTAACCATGGTGCTGACCCAAAGTGAAATGCTCTACGACCCAAAGTGAAATGCCCTATAGCCTAGTTCGAACCCAAGTTGAAGCAAATTTCACCCAAATGCCAAACCGAAGCACTCCCTGATGCCGACCCGAATCATTGCTTGTGCCGACCAGAAGTCCATCTTAAAGCCGATCCACATCATCTTGCCAACCCAAACCATCAAGGCCGATCTACATATGTCGAACTCTGATGACCGAACGGCATGGCCTTCCTTCCTTTGCCCGACTGACCCTCCTTAGCCGATCCATTGTGACCGGGACTACACTAACGTGACCAATCTACTTTCCTATCGATCCGCTCCTGTATGACTGACCCACTTTTTCAACGATCCCATTGTCCTTGCCTACCTGAACCATTCCTCCTACCAAGCCTCGCTGAACTGGGTTATGCCGACCTGCATCATCAAGGCCGATCCAGACCACCACGCCGATCCATACCTACCGACCTTCTTAGGCCGAGCCACTCATGACTCTCCACCCTTGACAGAGCCACCTAGAATATCTACCCTGGCCAACCTTATATAACCGATCCACTCCACCCCGATCCACGCCAATGCCGATCGAACCAAATGAATAGGCCGACCCATCCAAATGTTGAACCACCTTTAATGCCGATCCTAGAACTAGATGCCGGTCCATATAAACAGGCCGACCCGAAGTAGGTTGGATCATGCCGATCCCGAAACCAATGCAGAACGACTCGACTTTTGTCGAAACACATAATTCCAGTATCCCATGACTTTTGTCCATCAACCATGCCGAACCCCGGTTACATATTAATGTTTACCATTCATGATTGATCGTCCATTCATCCATTTGAACCAAATCCATCGCATTCCAATCTCAACAAACGAGTAGTCGATTTAATTAAATCCGCCTGTCTAGGGCCTTGCCAAAAGGCAGGTTAACATTTGCCCACCAAAACATGCCTTACTATTGGAAGGTGTGTTTTGAATAGCCTCAAATTCGATATCCAAAATCCATGCTACATTCATTTCCAAGAAATTTCATCCAAAGCCAATAGTTTACTACGCGATCGATCCAAGTTGTTATCGAATTCCAAATACATTAACTGAATCCATGATCTCTTTGGATCATTTTATCTGAGTCCGAGACCTCTCTAAGTCCTTTAATCCGAACCAAGGACCTCGCCAGGTCTAACGCCGGGACCTTGCCAGGTCCGAATCCAAAGCCGAAATCCGAATTCGATAGCCGAGTTCGAATCCATCCATATCCAATAACCAGTAACCGAGTCCATGACCTCTCTGGGTCGATATCCAAATCGGGACCACTACAGGTACATGCCTAAATCCTTAGCTGTTCATAGCCAATATCCAAATCTGTAATATTTCCGGGTTCTTGCCAAGCGCAACCTGCACCTGATGACCTATGTCAAGTAATGCCATGGTATTCCTGGTTCAATGTCCCTGAACATTGAGTAATGCCCTGGCTTAAGTCCTAAGATGAATCCTAGTCACTCCCGACCCTTGCCGAGCATAGTCCATACTCGACGACCTGTAATAGTAACCGATAGAAATTATTGGGCCTAAGTCCTAGGCTGAATCCTGATCTCTCCGGACCCTTGTCGAGCATAGTCCATACTCGACGACCTTTTAGCCAAAAACCATATAAAAGTCAATCAAAATTGCATTTGAAATCTACATTCAAATCAGAAAACCAGGAATACATATCAAAGGTCCAAATCAAAAACCCAATCAAAAATCAAGTATCCAAACCAAAACCCAAACCAAGAAACCAACAAAACTGGGAGTTCAAACCGAACTCCAAAACCAAAGTAGAAAAACAAATGTCCAAGCCAAAAAGGAAAAAACAGATTTCACAAACCAGAGTGTCTCGGTAAGCCATCATCTCAGAGCATACCTAAGGGTTATCTCTGACCCTATACATGAGTAAGTGATTTAGCCATTTGCCTGGAGTCTGTTACTTATTCCAAACCATCACGATTAGTTGATGACCAATTGGCCACCATTCTTGGGCCTCGCACCATCGCCATTCAGGATAAGCGGTGGTTGCTCCTGTTTCACCGTCGCATTTCGAGTTTCGACATATTGTCGCAACTGGCCGTTCCTTACATGCTCCTCGATCATATCTGCTAGATGTCAGCAGCAGTTAGTATCATGCCCGTTCAATTCATGAAAGAGACAGTGCCTTCCTGATGCCCTTTCGCATTCTGAGGGTTCCCTCCTTACCGGTCTTCGAATAGCGAGGCGATTCCGAGTATCCAAGAATATCTGCTCCAATGTCTCATTCAACCCTTTGTAAGTGAAGAATTTGGTTCTCCTTAGCGCTTCCTTTTCCCCTTATCCTTGTCTTTACCTGAGCTTTCATCGTACGATCCTCCATCCTTAACCATGTTTACTTCCTTTGATTTTATATCCAAACATGCATCCTCTTGTTGAAGAAATCTCTCAGCTTCATGAAAAAATTCTCCAAGATCCATTTGTGGGTCCCATATCAACGATACTTTGAAATATGAATTATCCTTGACTTCTGACATCTCCGCCATCAGAACCATTGATGGATCCGGCCGATCCACTGAGGCAACTGCTGCATTAAACTGAATTAAGAAAATCCTGAGCGATTCATCCGCCCTTTGCCTAACTGACGTCAGTGTCATCGCATTCTTTGGCCTTTTTATGTGAACTCAAAACTGTCTCAAGAACTTGTCCACTAGTTCTGTCCACGTTCCAATAGATCCATCCTCTAGCTGTCTGAACCACAAAGCGGCTATATCGGTCATGTACAGGGGGAAACGCCGAGCCATAAAGGACTTTTTTTTACTCCCTCCAAATCCCTATTTATCAATCCTCCACGAATAGTTCGCCTGATAATGTCGGCCAATCCAGCGTTACCCACCAAGTGTTTCCCCCCATCCATATTTCCTAGCTGCCTTCCAAGTCCATGAGGAAATTCTAGCACATACTCCTCGTCACGTACTCCTGTATTCCTGTTGGCGCCGGGCTGTGCAGCGTCATTTGGTATCCCTTCATGGGTTGGTCCAGCGTTACCTGGCGGCGTGCCCTCGAATCTAGGTCCACCTGGATTGATAGTTGTTAGCTGATTAGGGACTGCCCCTGTTGAACCACTCCATCTACTTGCCGGTTGAGTCCTTTTGATCCAGCTCCATGGATCTGACTTCCTACAGTTCTTGCTTGTCCAAATTGTCTTAAAAGTGCCTACATCATTTCCTCTTTCCTTTTCAATTGTTTCTACATGAAATTCTTCATGACCTACATCTCGTCCCTAGTGATGTAGAGGAGGCTTGATTAGCTCCAGAGGAAGCCTCCTGACTTCCCTCTTGCTAACTTCTTTCCGTCCTCTATCTCCTAGTTGATTGCTTTTCCATAGTCCCTAGAATCCAAGTTCCTAAGCCTTTAAATTCAAAATCCAAGCTTCAAAAACCTTGAGTGCTAGCTTTCTCTGTGAAAGCACCAAAATGTTAGCGCCAATTTGGTCACTAACACCAAAATCCAGATGAAAGCACCAAATCACAGTCAAAGAACATGAACAGAATGTATGTAGAGAGTATAAATGTGAAGAATAGTAAAAATTAAAAAGAAAGCAATAAGAACAGAGGATTTATAGTGGTACGGCTGACTCCGACCTACGTTCACTCCAGAAATTTTCTTTTTATTGATGTTAGAATCAATTACAGTTACAATCCAGAGTTTGTGGAATCACAATGTTAGAGCAGCCTAAGTACAAGATGAAGGGAAACAGAATGAATATCCCTTTTTATGAAGCCCCGCCTATCGTATTTATTAGCAAAATCCTGGTTATTGGGCTTTCCGAGTGATACCGGCCACTAAGACCTTGGCCAAGCTCACACCCTTCACCTCGGCCGACCCTAAGTCATCCATAAGCCGACTTGTAGTAACTATGGTACCGACCCGAAGTGAAATGCTCAGCTACTAGAAGTAACATGACTTATAGCCTAGGTCGAACCCAAATTGTAGTAACTTTCACCCAAATGCCGAACCGAAGCACTCCATGATGCCGACTCGAAGCATTGCTTGTGTCGACCATAAATCCATCTCGTAGCCGATCCACATCATCTTGCCGACCCAAACCATCAAGACTGATCCACATATGCCGAACTCCAATGACCGAATGGCATGGCCTTCCTTCCATTGCCCGACTGACCCTCCTTAGCCGATTTATTATGACCGGGCCTACACCAATGTGGCCAATCCACCTTCCTTCCTATCCTCTCCAACATGACCAACCCACTTCTTCGCTGATCCCATCCTCCTTGCCTAGCCGAACCATTTCTCCTATCAAGCCTCGCCGAACTGGGTTATGTTGACCCGCACCATCAAGGCCGATCCAGACCACCATGCTGGTCCATACCTATCGACCTTCTTAGGCCGGGCCACTCATGACTCTCTACCCTTGATCGAGCTACCTAGAATATCTACCCTAATTAACCCTATATGACCGATCCACTCCACCCCGATCCACTCAATGCAGACCGGACCAAATGAATAGGTCGACCCATCTAAATGCCGAACTACCTTTAATGTCGATCCTAGAACTAGATGTCGAGCCATATAAACAGGCCGAATCGGAGCAAGTAGGATCATGCCGATCTCAAAACCAATCCAGAACGACTCTACTTTTGTCTAAACCCATAATTCCAATATCCCGCGACTTTTGTCCATCGACCATGCCGTATCCCGGCTATATATTAATGTTTACCATCCGTGATTGATCGTCCATTCATCCATGTAAACCAAATGCATCGCATTCTAGTCTCGACAAACGAGTAGTCGATTTAGTTAAATCCGCCTATCTACGGCCTTGCCCAAAGGTGGGTTAACATTACTAAAACCTGAAAAAGACCTTAACCCCTCAGCCTACTCAAATCAATTTTGTGCATCCAAGAGTTTAAGGGGAAACATAAATTTTGAGTCAGGCATAAACCCTGGCGTGAATAATACTATACATCCCGGTTAAATATGTTAAGTGAGACCACGCCGCTTAGCAGAATGGATTTCCTCCCACTAACATCCTTTTACAACATATCTTCGCAAAACTTTTTACTGCAATCAAAACTAGTTAAATACTGTAGAACATCATTATATGAGCAAATACGAATATCAGGTAATAAATGAACTATCTTTTCAACAAATAAGTTTTGTTTGGCTAACTTTTAACCTTTGGCTGACTCTGGCCTACCAGACAATATAAAAAATCAGTCTAACATTTGTTAGATACTCCTCATCTAGATGGTCTATTCTCAACTATCTGTTAAATACTTCTCTTCTAGATGGTCTATCCTTAATTTAATCATCTCCCAAGTCTCCCATATCCTAATGGTTTTTCGGGCCAATAACCTATATGTATACAAACATATATTCCTTTCGACGTGTAATCATAATTTTAGTCTCCTATGACCAATCTCTACACACTATAATTTTATAAAACAATTAGCTGGGCCAATAGCTATCGTATAAGGCACGACCCTATACTGGTCTTATCTGGTATTCTAATGTCTGTAGGGATCCCCACCAACAATATTTTTTGAAAACCTTTTCAAAATGATTTAAAAACTTTAAATCAAACTTACACAAGGAAAATATATAATCATTATGATTTACTCAAAATCACATTGCCATGTTAAATACACACGCGCGCGTGCGTGCGCACACACACTCACACACACATACTTTACTCAAACCTTTGTTGATGAAAACATTTGAAAGCACCCCTTTCGATTCCATTGAAAGTACCCCTTCTAAGTCCTTTTGAAAGCATCTCTTTTGAAACCAAGTATAACCCTTTATTTCTCTAGGTTAAAAGGTCAACACCTTTCCTTTTGAACCTATACTACATCCCTTTTGAAACTATTGAAAATACTCCTTTTGAAAGCTTTAAAATTAGACATCTCTGTAGGATCGATTTCACCCTAGAGGGGGGGGGGGGTGAATAGGGTGATGGTATAAATTATTAAAATTAATCGCGGAAGCTTATAAATTAATTTCAATTCAGATCACAGAATAGCAGCACAGATATCGCAGAATATGTGACGCCCCACCTCTATACCCACGCTAGCCAAGAACACTACGGTGTAGTGCTGTCGACTAGCACGGAGAATAGGGCTGTTGAGGAGCGACCATCCGTGTAATTTCTTTGCGCGAACATTGATATGTCAGATAGTACAGCATGCATTTCATTTAAGGAGGAAATCCGACATACCGATGCAAACTCAAAGCTATCACGCGGTGGCTATATATAATCCTCGGAAACAAATATAGAAATAAGCATAACATAAATCAGTCACAGATAATTCATATCACAACGGCGGAAATAGATATGAATAAACCACACTTAAAAGTGTTTATCAGAGAAGTGGTCTAACAAGATCCACAATAACACAGAAGATTTTAAATAAATGCGGAACACAGATTGAACAGAAAAATCTCATATATATAATAACTGATGGCAGTTACAATACATTTGATATGGTACATATGATGCAACTACAACAGTTGACTCAGGAAGTTATACATACAAGTACATTTTCAATATAATATACATGAATACATATCTTCATATACAATCACATCGACTACTATACATGACGACTACTCCAAAAGATATGAAAGAACTTCATAGCTCAAGCAGCAATCCCGAAGCTAAAAATCTACAACCTGTAAATACTCGGTCTGACCCGAGTATTAAATTCAAAAGAAAATAATACCCGGGTCAGTCTAATTCAAACTCAGTTATTAGTGCATAGAAGCAGTAATACTACGAAAAATATCCTAAAATCAAAAGCAGATAGAATATTAATCAAAGAAATACCGTGTGGCTGCAGTTCACGCTTGCGTGCACTGCCGCACCACAACAGTGATGATGAAACCAATAAATACCGTGTGGCTGCAGTTCACGCTTGCGTGCACTGCCGCGCCACAACAGTGATGATGTAACCAATAAATACCGTGTGGCTGCAGTTCACGCTTGCGTGCACTGCCGCGCCACAACAGTGATGATGTAACCAATAAATATAAAAGATGTACACAATGAATGTACATAACAAACTGCACATGACAAAAAGAGACAGAGGTGCACGAGAAGAAGTATACTCAAATGAGAAAGTGCAAATAAGTAGGCTGCACAAATAGTAGGGCCAGGCAGCACAATGATCATCACAATGATCAAGGCATATACAGGACACAAATGCATCACATGATAAGGTAACACAATGCCACAGTGAAAAATACCAGTGTAAAGGGTCACAAAGCAGTGGTTCCAAAATGAAATGAACCAGAGGAATGCAACAGAATTTTGCATGAATGGCGACAAGTATATGAAATGTACTTGTAAACATATAAATGCAAAGCACAAAAGACTCAAAGAGGAATGAAACTGAGTCAAACAAGGGCAACATCAAGTATCACAACTTCAACAATGAAATGGTTTTAAATAACCATAAATGAACACTGCAATAATCAGAATAGTAGAAAATGAATGCCTCCATGGAAAGTGCAGTTGCAACAGGTCAAGGCAGCAGAGAGTGTGCACATGAAAGACATGAAGGTAGTAGTACACCATGGTGCTACAGAAATATACAGTTCAAATAAAACTGCAATTAACCAGAAATCACAAAACCAAACATCAACCAAGATTCAACTGAACATAGGCAGCAAGCTCCAGATATCATGCAGCAGTGTATATATGTATATAACAAGTATGCTACACAAATGAACAAGATTCAACACTGCCAAGATCAGCAGTCGAAATGCAACCAAACTGGGATACGAGCAATGCTACAGGTGGGCAGTGCAACCACCAGGTAGTGGCACATGAATGTGCAGGCCAAAAGAAGCATTGCAACAGTGACTCAAAGCATATACCAGAATGCATCAGTGGTGATGAAATGAGTATAACTCAAATGCAAACAATGTCATATGTGAAACAGTGACCAATTGCATGAACAAGTTCAAGTGTACTACAGAGGAATGATTTCAACATATCATCAGTGGCAGGCATGCAAGCAAACAGTCGGTGGTATAATACTAAACCCAACAACAGCAAGTATATACAAAGTATAACAGAGGCAAAACCACAAGCAATACACATACTGGAGACAATTACACAAAGACTCCAAGCATGTAAGTATTTCAACAGTGAAGCTCCAGAGACCGAAATAATCAAGTGACAGGGGTTCGAACATGTAGCAGTTTACATATGCCCAAAGAAAGGCAAAAATCAAATAGAAAGACATGTCTAACCTGAAGCTCACTCTAGTCAAGCTACAGGGAAGAACTCAACAGGTCAGGGTTGAGTGACGACCTCAAAAATGAACAGCTCGAAACGATAAAACCAGAAACAAGATGCAGTTCGACATCAATACAAATGCTGAAATCAAAATAGTTCATGCAATGACCGAAGCCAATACTTCAAAGTAAATACACAGTCGAATGGCCGACAAATCAGGGGACGAATTCAACAATCATATACGACTGAAAATCATCGAATTCAAGCACTAATAAACACGAGATAAGAATTAGAAGTGAGAAAACTCACCTCCTTCGACGAATTGAAGCGGAGGCGAACACGACCACTATGAAGTAGCCGTTCGAAGTGAGGAAGCGTCGATTGACGACGCCCTAGTTACTGAAGGTCGAACGAGCATCATCGGCAGCAAAGCCCTCATCTTCGAAAAGAGGGATGGAGGAGAAGTGAGCCGCCATTGTTTGCTCCTCTCGATTATTTTAGGTTAGGGTTTTTTTTTTTTTTTTTAAAAATGGAAACGGGTAAGGGGAGAAACGGGTTTGTCTTGGTTGGTTATCACGGCAACCAAAATTAAATGGGCCGGGATTAACTTTAATGCCCGCATACCATTTCAACAATTCACAAAAGAATTTCAACACACTTAAATTTTAAAAACTTCAAAATGACAATTGACGAAAAATATAAATCGTTTTAACGTCGATTATGAATTGACGCGAATATCGGGTTGTTACAGACTCCCCTCCTTAAAGAAATTGCGTCCTCGCAATCATAAGGAATAATGGACAAAAGGTAACAACCATAAGAGCATATCATCATAAAAATGACGAAATTTGGAAAGAAAAAGCCTGAACGTGTTTGCTCGATGAATTCTCTGGATTCCAAAGTGAAATCCATAGGATTTGAGAACCACTGAACTTCCACGTGAAGAACATTTTTATTTCGAAGGTGCTGAACCCCCGAAACATTGATGTGAATAGAATGTTGCTCAAAGTCAAATCTGGTGAAACTTCAATTTCTTCAATAATACCGGGCTCAAGAATAAAATCGGAATTCCTAAGGCATTTTCGTAGAAGGAAGACGCGTAAAAACGTCATAAATAACAAAAAATAGAGCCGGTAATAAGAGGCGATAAGCCAAGAAACCAATACGTTCAGTGATAGGAAATGGCCCAATATATCGAGACACTAACTTTCCCGACCGACTGAAACGCACAACACCTTTCATAGGTGAAACACGAATAATTTGGAACAACAGCGTAGTGCAATAACTGTACGCCAGATGAATCAAAGCTTCATTAATTCGGAACGCCGACGTAGTACAAAAACGGTACGTCCAATGAATCGATCAACATAAAAGAACATCAGACGTAAGTCCATAAAAGGAACGAGACGAAGCTCAATAAAACGAAGTACATCGAAACGTCTGATGAACCTGGTAAAAAGATGGTTCCTTTCGGACATCATCAAAGAACAACCACTTGTTTGCCTACGACAGTGCATCGGTAACACGATTTCCCATCCGGGAGTGGTAAAGAATATCAAGATCATAAGATGTAAGGAACTCGAGTCAACGTGGTTGACGTAAATTAAGTTCTTTGTGAGAAAATAAATATTCCCTAGATTCATGATCAGGGCAGAGAACAAATTTCTCACCCAAAAATAATGATGCCAAAGTTTTAAAAGCGAAACCAATAGCCACGATCACTAGATCATGAGTGGCATATCTAGTCTTAGTAGGCATAAATGATTCAGAAGTACAAGAAATAGCATGTTTTCTCTAGCAAGAGAACAACATCCAAACCAATACGATTAGCATTGGTACACAAGATAAGGTCTTGATTCCACTCGAGAATCGCAAGAATAGAAGTATCGGAAAAGAGTTGTTTTAAATAATATTCTTTCCCGAAAAGCTAAAACTTTCGAAATTTACAATTTACTTTATGTAATTATCTTTTTAGAAAAATTTACATTTTAAAATTCAATTTACTGTGTTTGATTGTCTCATCTAAGCGTCTAGGAGATTCCTATCGATAACGTTGATCAAGCGCATCGACCAGAATTCTTAAAGCACTTAATGGGCAATGCAATCACAAAATCATCTTTTAATTTCATAAAAGAAATTCACAATTTTCAATCTCAAACGGACAAGTCCGGAATTAAACCATAAAAATTTTGAAAACAATTTTTTTATTTGAAACAATTTGGAAAATAACAAATTTTTAAAACACGTGATTAAGACAGCAACATCGGTAGCAATTGGCATCAAAATATAATACCAATGAATTTTCGTTCATCAAAAATGTCACAAGAATCTTCTCAAAGATAGAAAGGGATATCATATCCTAAACTTGTATTCATAACAAGTCAATAACACACGAATTCACCAATGCACAAGAATTGATAAAACTTATCAATAGAAATCACGAAAATTGGTGAAGCACAAATTCTAGAAATCCTCACAAGAAATCCAGAAAACACAAGCTAAGAGTATGAGAACTCGAACGCGAGTATGAAAACTCGAACCGGAGTATGAAAACTCGAACGCGAGTATGAAAACTCGAACCGGAGTATGAAAACTCGAACGCGAGTATGAAAACTCGAACGGAGTATGAAAACTCGAAGGAGAGTATGGAAACTCAAACGGAGTATGAAAACTCAAACGGAGTATGAAAACTCAAACGGAGTATGAAAACTCGAACAGAGTATGAAAACTCAAACGGAGTATGAAAACTCGAACAGAGTATGAAAACTCAAACGGAGTATGAAAACTCGAATAGAGTATGAAAACTCAAACGGAGAGTATGGAAACTCACCAACACGCGAGCATGAAAATTCATCAACACATGTAACGCAAAGCGAGAACGGGAGCACAGAATCTCACCTACACGTGAGCATGAAAATCACCAACACGGGCAACGCAAAGCGAGAACGGGAGCACGGAATCTCACCTACACGCGAGCATGAAAAATCATCAACACGTGCAACGCAAAGCGAGAACGGGAGCACGGAATCTCACCTACCCGCGAGCATGAAAAATCATCAACACGTGCAACGCAAAGCGAGAACGGGAGCACGGAATCTCACCTACACATGAGCATGAAAACTCATCAACACGTGCAACGCATAACGAGACGCTATCTCATGGTTGCAAGCCACAAATTTTGACACACGAATGGCCCGAAGACCGTGGGGCGCTACCCCACATGTGTGAGTCGGAATCACACAGATTGAGGTCTAGACTAACCTCAAAGCCCAAGAGATATGTGTGAGGCGAAATCACACCGATGAGGCCTAAGCTATCCACGCCCACAAAGAGATGTGTGTGAGTCAAAATCACACCGACGAGGCCTAAGCTATCCACGCCGACAAAGAGATATGTGTGAGTCAAAATCACACCGACGAGGCCTAAGCTATCCACGCCGACAAAGAGATATGTGTGAGTCAAAATCACACCGACGAGGCCTAAGCTATCCACGCCGACAAAGAGATATGTGTGAGTCAAAATCACACCGACGAGGCCTAAGCTATCCACGCCGACAAAGAGATATGTGTGAGTCAAAATCACACCGACGAGGCCTAAGCTATCCACGCCGACAAAGAGATATGTGTGAGTCAAAATCACACCGACGAGGCCTAAGCTATCCACGCCGACAAAGAGATATGTGTGAGTCAAAATCACACCGACGAGGCCTAAGCTATCCACGCCGACAAAGAGATATGTGTGAGTCAAAATCACACCGACGAGGCCTATGCTATCCACGCCGACAAAAAGATATGTGTGAGTCAAAATCACACCGACGAGGCCTAAGCTATCCACGCCGACAAAGAGATATGTGTGAGATGAAATCACACAAATGGTGTTTAGGCTAACCGAAAAGGTATGTGTGAACGAAACCACACAAATGGTGTCTAGCCTAACCAAAAAGAGACATCGCACAATTGCTAGTCTAAATCATAAGAATGATCGTCATGATCAACGAGAAGTGTCAATTACACTAAGTTAGTGAATATAAAAGTTTAGCTTCATGTCCCATAACCACTTGCTTAACTCAGATATTTACGAACAAACTGTAAATCTTCACTAATAAAATTGTCACTAGAGGTTCAATCGAACAAGTCCAAGAATTAACCGACGAAGTAAACGCAAGCGTTTCATACCACTTGTTTTACTAAGCCGTTTAATTAGATTTCTCATACGAGTGAAATAAAGATTTGTATATACTAGTAGATTGGAAAACGGTTTGAGAAAAAGAGTTTTGTATTGAAAATTGAAAACATTTTGATAAAGAGTTTTGATATTTACTACTAGTATTGAAACCTTTATATTTTTAAAATGACAAATCACAAAAATGATTGTAGAAACAATCAATCACAAGAATTCACGTTCGAAGACGTGAATAGAATCGAATGAAATCGATTAAAATTTGGAAACCAAATCAATTCACAAGAATTCACATACAAAGACGTGAATAGAATCCGAAGGAATCAATATTGAATCCTTCAAAAAGTATGTTCACAAAAATCCCGAAGAAAATATCACCAAAGTTGCTAATAAATGATAGCAACAAATCGGGAAAATAATCAAGAATTGATTAAATTTAGAAATCAAATCAATTCACTAAAATTCACATTCGAAGGCGTGAATAAAATCCAAAGAATTCGATTCCAAATCCGTCAAAGTTGGAATACCCAAAAATTCCAGAAATAGAAGTTATCAAAGTCGATAAAGGCGATAACAACTAAATGGAAAAGAAGAATCGATTATCAATTGGAAAAATCAAAGCAAAACGAGCAAGGTACTCGAGACAGAAAATAGCAGGGCAAAAGTCGATCAAGTCAGCGACTCTATCTCAACTAAGCACTGATAAACTTTTGATTCTTTACAAGATCCAAAAGTCGTTGGGCAGATATGAATAAGCCATCCAGAGATGGACTACTGGATTGAATAGCACTAAGATTGCCAGATTCAACCAAATCTTCTTCTTTAAGAAAAGAAAGAAGAAAGAAGAAGGTGATATTCACAAAAATGAATTTCAATCAAACTTGATTGATAAAACAAGGAATCATAAAGAGAATAGGATAGAACGGTACGAAGACCCGAATTAAATCCTAAAGCACGACTCCTAAATTAGACTTAGGACGATGATCCTTGTTATAGTAATTCCATATTGTTCCGAAGTTTGGCTCTGATACCAAGCTGTGACGCCCCACCTCTATACCCACGCTAGCCAAGAACACTACGGTGTAGTGCTGTCGACTAGCACGGAGAATAGGGCTGTTGAGGAGCGACCATCCGTGTAATTTCTTTGCGCGAACATTGATATGTCAGATAGTACAGCATGCATTTCATTTAAGGAGGAAATCCGACATACCGATGCAAACTCAAAGCTATCACGCGGTGGCTATATATAATCCTCGGAAACAAATATAGAAATAAGCATAACATAAATCAGTCACAGATAATTCATATCACAACGGCGGAAATAGATATGAATAAACCACACTTAAAAGTGTTTATCAGAGAAGTGGTCTAACAAGATCCACAATAACACAGAAGATTTTAAATAAATGCGGAACACAGATTGAACAGAAAAATCTCATATATATAATAACTGATGGCAGTTACAATACATTTGATATGGTACATATGATGCAACTACAACAGTTGACTCAGGAAGTTATACATACAAGTACATTTTCAATATAATATACATGAATACATATCTTCATATACAATCACATCGACTACTATACATGACGACTACTCCAAAAGATATGAAAGAACTTCATAGCTCAAGCAGCAATCCCGAAGCTAAAAATCTACAACCTGTAAATACTCGGTCTGACCCGAGTATTAAATTCAAAAGAAAATAATACCCGGGTCAGTCTAATTCAAACTCAGTTATTAGTGCATAGAAGCAGTAATAATACGAAAAATATCCTAAAATCAAAAGCAGATAGAATATTAATCAAAGAAATACCGTGTGGCTGCAGTTCACGCTTGCGTGCACTGCCGCACCACAACAGTGATGATGAAACCAATAAATACCGTGTGGCTGCAGTTCACGCTTGCGTGCACTGCCGCGCCACAACAGTGATGATGTAACCAATAAATACCGTGTGGCTGCAGTTCACGCTTGCGTGCACTGCCGCGCCACAACAGTGATGATGTAACCAATAAATATAAAAGATGTACACAATGAATGTACATAACAAACTGCACATGACAAAAAGAGACAGAGGTGCACGAGAAGAAGTATACTCAAATGAGAAAGTGCAAATAAGTAGGCTGCACAAATAGTAGGGCCAGGCAGCACAATGATCATCACAATGATCAAGGCATATACAGGACACAAATGCATCACATGATAAGGTAACACAATGCCACAGTGAAAAATACCAGTGTAAAGGGTCACAAAGCAGTGGTTCCAAAATGAAATGAACCAGAGGAATGCAACAGAATTTTGCATGAATGGCGACAAGTATATGAAATGTACTTGTAAACATATAAATGCAAAGCACAAAAGACTCAAAGAGGAATGAAACTGAGTCAAACAAGGGCAACATCAAGTATCACAACTTCAACAATGAAATGGTTTTAAATAACCATAAATGAACACTGCAATAATCAGAATAGTAGAAAATGAATGCCTCCATGGAAAGTGCAGTTGCAACAGGTCAAGGCAGCAGAGAGTGTGCACATGAAAGACACGAAGGTAGTAGTACACCATGGTGCTACAGAAATATACAGTTCAAATAAAACTGCAATTAACCAGAAATCACAAAACCAAACATCAACCAAGATTCAACTGAACATAGGCAGCAAGCTCCAGATATCATGCAGCAGTGTATATATGTATATAACAAGTATGCTACACAAATGAACAAGATTCAACACTGCCAAGATCAGCAGTCGAAATGCAACCAAACTGGGATACGAGCAATGCTACAGGTGGGCAGTGCAACCACCAGGCAGTGGCACATGAATGTGCAGGCCAAAAGAAGCATTGCAACAGTGACTCAAAGCATATACCAGAATGCATCAGTGGTGATGAAATGAGTATAACTCAAATGCAAACAATGTCATATGTGAAACAGTGACCAATTGCATGAACAAGTTCAAGTGTACTACAGAGGAATGATTTCAACATATCATCAGTGGCAGGCATGCAAGCAAACAGTCGGTGGTATAATACTAAACCCAACAACAGCAAGTATATACAAAGTATAACAGAGGCAAAACCACAAGCAATACACATACTGGAGACAATTACACAAAGACTCCAAGCATGTAAGTATTTCAACAGTGAAGCTCCAGAGACCGAAATAATCAAGTGACAGGGGTTCGAACATGTAGCAGTTTACATATGCCCAAAGAAAGGCAAAAATCAAATAGAAAGACATGTCTAACCTGAAGCTCACTCTAGTCAAGCTACAGGGAAGAACTCAACAGGTCAGGGTTGAGTGACGACCTCAAAAATGAACAGCTCGAAACTATAAAACCAGAAACAAGATGCAGTTCGACATCAATACAAATGCTGAAATCAAAATAGTTCATGCAATGACCGAAGCCAATACTTCAAAGTAAATACACAGTCGAATGGCCGACAAATCAGGGGACGAATTCAACAATCATATACGACTGAAAATCATCGAATTCAAGCACTAATAAACACGAGATAAGAATTAGAAGTGAGAAAACTCACCTCCTTCGACGAATTGAAGCGGAGGCGAACACGACCACTATGAAGTAGCCGTTCGAAGTGAGGAAGCGTCGATTGACGACGCCCTAGTTACTGAAGGTCGAACGAGCATCATCGGCAGCAAAGCCCTCATCTTCGAAAAGAGGGATGGAGGAGAAGTGAGCCGCCATTGTTTGCTCCTCTCGATTATTTTAGGTTAGGGTTTTTTTTTTTTTTTTAAATGGAAACGGGTAAGGGGAGAAACGGGTTTGTCTTGGTTGGTTATCACGGCAACCAAAATTAAATGGGCCGGGATTAACTTTAATGCCCGCATACCATTTCAACAATTCACAAAAGAATTTCAACACACTTAAATTTTAAAAACTTCAAAATGACAATTGACGAAAAATATAAATCGTTTTAACGTCGATTATGAATTGACGCGAATATCGGGTTGTTACAGAATATAAATAACAGAATAAAACAGAACAATACAGAATTTACCCAGCTTCGGCAAAACCCTGCCTACGTGCTGCCCCCAAGGTTTCTACTAGAAATTAGATAGTCCCTCGCTTACACACGTAAACTCGCTATACCCGCTATTGACTAATTTAACTCTACGCTTAAAACCCTGCCACAACTCAACTACCGAGTTGCGAATTCTCAAGCTACGCCACGTAGCTTGTCCCCTAGTCACACGACTAGAAAATTAAAACGGTTTAAAAATGAAAATACAAATTTAAAAACAATGTAAATAAAATAGCCCTAATTCAAAAATAAAAACCCTTATTATAAATTTAAAAAAAACCCCAAACTAAATTAAGGCCGGCCCAATTATTCTTTCTCTATATTTTTATCGGCCCCGTTCCTTTGTTTGTGATGGCGGCTCTTATTTTCTTCGTTCGTTCTTCTACGCAACTGAATTAGGGATTGCGTCTTCGTTCTTCGATCTGAAAATTATGATAAGCGGCTTTGTTTCGATGCTCTTTAATTTTGGCTATTGCCCGATCTTCGTTGCCCTGGAATTCACGGCTTCGCATTCTCGTGGTACTGTGATTTAGGGTTTATGGATTTGGGGCTTTGATCCCTTGAATGCTCTGCTTTGCGAATTAGGGTTGAGATGATTATCGGCTTGGTTTGGCTTCGTTTTGGTGAGTTCGGTTTCGCTTCAGGTAAATTTTTTAGCTCTGTTCCTCTTCGATTTTCGTATTCGAACTCACACCTTTGTGCCGATGATGATCTGGGGCTTTTAGAGGATTCGTTACCCTTGAATTCCGTTCGTCTGATTGTTTCAAAATTATTGCTTTGGCCGTTTGATATTTGTTGAACAATGATGATTTATTTGACTTTGTCAATTTCGTATTATCGTTGCTTGGTTGACATGGTTTCGAATTGATATCGTGGTCATCACGATTTTGACTTTGATTAGAAAGACGGCATTGATTTCCTTGATTTCCCGTGACTTTCTCTTTGACTTTGGCATGTTCGAACTTGATTGCCACTTGATGTTGAACTCGGTCTTCACTGATCGTGTTTACTCCAGCCATTTGATTTGAACTTGTAAATTTTTGACTTTGTTTTTTAAAAAAAAAAAACTGTTATATGACTTTGCTGTGTAGTTTGCACATATTGATTCCATTCATGTTGTTTGCAACTGTGTTGCACTTGCTATATTGTATACTTATGTTGTCTCTCTGACTTTGCTGTATACATGCGTTTGATCTGCTATGCACATTGTTGCATTGTTGATGTTCTTTATAGTTTGGTCATTGATCTGGTCATTCATTTGTTGTTTGGATGATGTGCATGTCACTGTTGTACACTGCATAGTGGTCTTCATTGTGATGATTTTGTTGCTCTGACTTGTATCACTTATGCAGTCTTCACTGTTGCTGTGCCATTGCTGTTTGGTCTGAACTTGCATATTTGAGTTGTTGCTTTCTATCCTGTTGCCTTCAGTTGCTTGTCGAATTTTAGTCATTGAAGTATGTTGTTGAACTTGGTGACATGCATTTCTTTGTTGAACTTGTCATCTTGAGTTTGTACAGTGTTGTACTTGTTGCCTTGTATCACTGTGTACTGGTGGCATTTCTTTGATTTCGAACTTGGACTTATAGTTGAATCTGGACATGTTATGGGCTGGACATCTGAGCATTGCATTACACAGCATTAACTACTTTGTTGTATGCTTGATCACTTGAGTTGTTTCACTGCCATACTTGATGATGTGGTCTGTACTTGTGTACTTCTGGTATGCTGCAGCTTGCATCTTTGTTGCATTTGCTTGACACTTTTGGTTTCATTACTGCACTCGAGTTTTGTTACTTGTGGTCTTCATTCTGTTTGGCACTTGCATGCATTTCTGGTTGCTGTGCACTTTTGTGCTTGCATTTTGATGCAGTCTTCATTAGCATGCTACTGATTGGTCTGACCTGAACTTGGTTCACATCATGTTGATTTTTGAAATTTCACTTGAGTTGAATCCAGTTTCAAAACTCGGGTTTGACCTTGTGCTCGTGTCGTGATTTTCAATGTTATTGCACGTGAGTTGAACCCGGTTTTTCATTTGGGTTTGACCTGTGCTCGCCTGTCCCTGTAAATCAATCAAGTGTATATATCGGCGTGCACAGCCTTGTGGCATATACAGTAATATACTGTGTATGTCACAAGTTGTTCGTGTATGATGAATTCAAATATAAATGATGACGAACAACCCAAATAACTGAGGCAAAAAATATTTTCAAAATCCATATTTTATTTTTGAATTTGCAAAAATATTTCTTTTTCAATTTTACTGCGTTAGTTTATATTTTTGCAGATTGCTCAGATGCTGGATTCAAACTGGAATGCAGTTGAAGATAAATACGAGTGTGAGTGATATGTAGTGAGGTGAATATGTAAAATAGTGATGTAATTAGAAATTGTAATTGAGAATGTATAGTGAATAGTGAGAGCTTGAATTTGTACTATTCAATGATGTAATAAATATTTGTTTGAATAAAATATTTGTTTGAACTCAAATTCTGTGTTATTTAATTTATTCAACAAATAGTTATTTAATCTATGAAAAATAAAATTGTATATTATCAAATACATTAAACGAATGTATATATGTTTATTATCATCAAACGAAAATCATATAAACGCATATTCAACAATCTCCCCCTTTTGATGATAACAAACATATATTTAAGATTTTGAATATGTTAAATGTATTTGATCATTGATATGCTCTAATTGCTCCCCCTATTTAAATGCTTCCTCTCTACACAAAACTCCCCCTACATATATGCATACAAATAAAAATATATAAATGAGCCTATATGCAAATGGAAAATTATTTGACCTTTGCCTGATTCTATTTGACAAAATCTTAACTTTTCTCTCCCCCTTTTGTTATCAGCAAAAGAATAATAGTGTTAGAGAAAATAGAGATAAAGTTATCGATATTAACCAACATTAAAACTCAATTGAATATAAATATTAAATTTCAATAAAAAAATCAAACAAAAATCATAAATATTTTGTTAGGCGCATATTCCACTTTTAGAATGATAGGAATGATATCATCATATAAAACCATACAGTTGTGTCTATTTGTGGCATATTTATATCAGGAATTTGAATATCTACTAACCATGCATAACCGTTAGGACTTTTAAATGAGATTAGTAGTATTCCAATTTTATTTTAAAAAAATGAATTCAAGTATCTTCTAACCACGCATAACCGTGAGGACTTTTAAATGGGATTAGAATCAACTTGTTTATTTTACAAATCAACTTTTGATATGCGTTCCATACATGCATAACCGTGAGGACTTTTAAATTAGCATGGAAGCACATAACAAATTCCAAGTAATTCACCCATGCATAACCATGAGGACTTTTAAATGAGAGTGAATACATTGGTATTTATTATTATTATTATTACCTTTTTTTTAAAAAAATGTGAAAAATGAAAAACGAACGATTCCTGTTTAAAGTACCACATATTGACAAACTATATAGAATTTTGATGAGTGATAGTCGTTAGAAATATGATAGATATAGAGATGGTCATGGAATTTTTACCAACAAACAGTTTTATAACTCTTGTTTAAATTTCTAAAGAAATTTATTAATTATACCGTCTCGAGTTATAATATATAATCAATATCAACGCTCATCACTGTTTCAATCACTATTTTTCTTTTCGATAATCATTTGGGAGTCAGATTAGTCATAATAGTCATTTAAAATCAAATTCAAAAATAATTATGAAATTAATTTTTCAAAAATGACTAATCTGAAAATATGGCCAAAAATGATTTTCTCCAGGGGGTTTTTAAAAGAAAATTTTCTGCTATTTGAAAATTATTTGAAATGAAGAATATGCAGATATTTTCTTTGAAAAACGATGCAGTTATTAAATGTCTCAACAAAAATCACGTTTCACTAGTAATTTTTCTATCAACTAGATTACCAGTGTAATCTGCATCTGAATTTCTCTTTCACTCAAAAATTATTATCAATTGAATTTTATAGACCAAAACATGAAGTGTGCACCAAAAATTTCAAATTCAATTTTAACAGCAATTTAAATGACATTCTTTTGAATTTGAAATGAAGCCGTGTAAATAATCGAAAACCGTGAATAAGGAGTTAGCCGTATTATAACCAAATGTATTATCCAACAAAACACTATTTTTAATCCAAAATGATATATATGAAGTAATTCAAAGAATTTAGAGATTTATTATAGTGTTTTTGGAAAAAAAATAATTTGGCCAACTATGTTGAATAAGTCAGAATCAAAATCATCATCTTTTCATCAATCTCAATATTGGCTGATTTTAATTCAGAATACGGTGCAGATTATCACATTTAATATATTGTTCAAAACAATTTTACCTGTTTTACCTTTACGATAATTTTTGTGATTTCCCATTGTGATTCTGTCACCTTTATACTAGGCTAAGGAACTTTGCTTTGTCGCCCGTTGTGTTTCTGGAACAGCCAGAATCTAGAGAACACCGTTGTTGTTCCTTAGCCTGCCACCACACCTACACGGGAAAAGTTTTATGTGACCTATTTGTTTTTATAGGTCCATGGTTGTTAGTGGCAGAAAATTTTGAGAAACAATTTTGTGGAGACCCAAAACTATTTATAATTGTTCCCTTCGGCACCCAAATTTGTTTAATTTTGAGAGATTTTATATTTGTGCCTTTTGGAACCAAAATCGGTATAGTTTTCACATGTTTGGGTCTATACCAACAATTATTGTGATTGTGTCCATATTTTCTACAAATCGTGCACATGGAATTAACTTGACTAATATTGCTTTCAACAATTTTCGAACTATTATATCCAAGTCCTTGTCTAGCCGAATTAACAGTTTGCTTTCCTAATAGCATATTCAACGATTTTTCACTTTTTGAAAATTTATCCAAAGTCGTTGACAATTGTTGGACTTGTGTTTTGAGAGACTCATTTTCGTTTAATAATTGTGTGCACTTTTTAATAGAATTCTCTCTTCTAGCATTTTCATGCTCTTTTAAAATCAGAATTTCATTTTCAAGCGATTTCATTTTAATTTCTGATTTTTTTAATTTCTTCATCAAATGTTGGACACTTATCACACTTAGAGATCCTACTTTGATATTTTTTAACTAATTGATCAAGTTGTTTATTGCATTCTATCAAAGTATCCTTTTGAGATTCAAGTTTAGCGTATTTTTCCCTAAGTCGTTCAAAACAGCCGTTTACTTCATGAAAATATATAAGCAACTCAGAATGGGTAAGTTTTGATACCTCACTTGGCTCGTCATCGTCACTGTCAGTTGTATCACCTCAAAGACACAATTCTGCCTTTTCGCTTTCACTGCCAGTGCTTTGATCATTCTTGTCTATTTCATCCCAAGTGGCTGCAAAACTTTTCTTTTTCTGTTTCTTTCCATGGCTGGATTTAATTTGTGGACAATCGGGCTTGATATGGCCGGGTTTGTTGCAATTATAACAAATAAACTTTTGTTCTTCTGAGTATTCTAGTGCTTTGGTTATTCTGCTTTTTGCTTTTTGAATTCGAGCTGAATTTCCATGTTTCTGATTCCATTTTTTGAATTTCCTTATTAACAGCTCTAGTTCTTCTGCACCATCATCATCGTCATCGTCATCACTTTCGTTTGTTCCTTTAAGCGCTATTGATTTCTTTCGAGTATCTCCTCCTTCACGCTCTTCCTTGAATTTCATTTCTAGCTCATAAGTGGTGAGATTTCCGATGAGTTCTTCGACTTTCATTTGTTTCAAATTTTTTGATTCTTGAATGGCAGTCACTTTTGCTTCAAATTTTCGTGGAAGGACTCTAAGGATTTTTCGGACTATCTCCAACTCTGTGTATGATTTTCCAAGAGCTTTTGATTTGTAAACGATATTGGAAAGTCGTCCATGCATCTCTTTGACATTTTCTTCCTTCGGCATTGTGAAGTTCTCGTATTCGCTGCTTAGCATGGCAAGGCGAGATTCTTTGACTTGAGATGTTCCTTCGTGAGTCACTTCTAGTGTGTGCCATATTTCCTGTGCAGTTAGACAATGTGAGACACGATTAAATTCAAATTGATCCAATGAACAGATAATAGAATTCATAGCTCTAGCATTAGCATTTTGTAATCTATTTTCTAGTTCTGTCCATTGATCTTTTGGTTTCTCTATTTCCTGATTATCTACAGTTATAGTTGGTATTCTATAACCTGTCTCAACAATATTCCAAGCGTCAATTGTTTTCAGAAAAATTTGCATTCTATTTTTCCAATAAGCATATTCACCATTGAACATTGGTGGTCTAACTATGGATTGACCCTCAGCAAAAGTAGTATTAAAAGAAGCCATTTTAAAAATTCAAATTTTTAAAAAACAAAAATTGGCTTTTGTAAAAAAAAATCAAATTTTTAAAACAAAAACGGCTTTTGTTCCTAGCTCCTATACCACTTGTAGGATCGATTTCACCCTAGAGGGGGGGTGAATAGGGTGATGGTATAAATTATTAAAATTAATCGCGGAAGCTTATAAATTAATTTCAATTCAGATCACAGAATAGCAGCACAGATATCGCAGAATATAAATAACAGAATAAAATTGAACAACACAGAATTTACCCAGCTTCGGCAAAACCCTGTCTACGTGCTGCCCCCAAGGTTTCTACTAGAAATTAGATAGTCCCTCGCTTACACATGTAAACTCGCTATACCCGCTATTGACTAATCTAACTCTACGCTCAAAACCCTGCCACAACTCAACTACCGAGTTGCGAATTCTCAAGCTACGCCACATAGCTTGTCCCCTAGTCACACGACTAGAAAATTAAAACGGTTTAAAAATGAAAATACAAATTTAAAAACAATGTAAATAAAATAGCCCTAATTCAAAAATAAAAATCCTTATTATAAATTTTTTTAAAAAAAACCCCAAACTAAATTAAGGCCGGCCCAATTATTCTTTCTCTATATTTTTATCGGCCCCGTTCCTTTGTTTGTGATGGCGGCTCTTATTTTCTTCGTTCGTTCTTCTACGCAACTGAATTAGGAATTGCGTCTTCGTTCTTCGATCTGAAAATTATGAGAAGCGGCTTTGTTTCGATGCTCTTTAACTTTGGCTATTGCCCGATCTTCGTTGCCCTGGAATTCACGGCTTCGCTTTCTCGTGGTACTGTGATTTAGGGTTTATGGATTTGGGGCTTTGATCCCTTGAATGCTCTGCTTTGCGAATTAGGTTTGAGATGATTATCGGCTTGGTTTAGCTTCGTTTTGGTGAGTTCGGTTTCGCTTCAGGTAAATTTTTTAGCTCTGTTCCTCTTCGATTTTCGTATTCGAACTCACACCTTTATGTCGATGATGATCTGGGGCTTTTATAGGATTCGTTACCCTTGAATTCCGTTCGTCTGATTGTTTCAAAATTATTGCTTTGGCCGTTTGATATTTGTTGAACGATGATGATTTATTTGACTTTGTCAATTTTGTATTATCGTTGCTTGGTTGACATGGTTTCGAATTGATATCGTGGTCATCACGATTTTGACTTTGATTAGAAACACGACATTGATTTCCTTGATTTCCCGTGACTTTCTCTTTGACTTTGGCATGTTCGAACTTGATTGCCACTTGATGTTGAACTCGGTCTTCACTGATCATGTTTACTCCAGCCATTTGATTTGAACTTGTAAATTTTTGACTTTGTTTTTTTTTTTAAAAAAACTGTTATATGACTTTGCTGTGTAGTCTGCACATATTGATTCCATTCATGTTGTTTGCAACTGTGTTGCACTTGCTATATTGTATACTTATGTTGTCTCTCTGACTTTGCTGTATACATGCGTTTGATCTGCTATGCACATTGTTGCATTGTTGATGTTCTTTGTAGTTTGGTCATTGATCTGGTCATTCATTTGTTGTTTGGATGATGTGCATGTCACTGTTGTACACTGCATAGTGGTCTTCATTGTGATGATTTTGTTGCTCTGACTTGTATCACTTATGCAGTCTTCACTGTTGCTGTGCCATTGCTGTTTGGTCTGAACTTGCATATTTGAGTTGTTGGTTTCTATCTTGCTGCCTTCAGTTGCTTGTCGAATTTTTGTCATTGAAGTATGTTGTTGAACTTGGTGACATGCATTTCTTTGTTGAACTTGTCATCTTGAGTTTGTACACTATTGTACTTGTTGCCTTGTATCACTGTGTACTGGTGGCATTTCTTTGATTTCGAACTTGGACTTATAGTTGAATCTGGACATGTTATGGGCTGGACATCTGAGCATTGCATTACACAGCATTAACTACTTTGTTGTATGCTTGATCACTTGAGTTGTTTCACTGCCATACTTGATGATGTGGTCTGTACTTGTGTACTTCTGGTATGCTGCAGCTTGCATCTTTGTTGCATTTGCTTGACACTTTTGGTTTCATTGCTGCACTCGAGTTTTGTTACTTGTGGTCTTCATTCTGGTTGGCACTTGCATGCATTTCTGGTTGCTGTGCACTTTTGTGCTTGCATTTTGATGCAGTCTTCATTAGCATGCTACTGATTGGTCTGACCTGAACTTGGTTCACATCATGTTGATTTTTGAAATTTCACTTGAGTTGAATCCAGTTTCAAAACTCGGGTTTGACCTTGTGCTCGTGTCGTGATTTTCAATGTTATTGCACGTGAGTTGAACCCGGTTTTTCATTTGGGTTTGACCTGTGCTCGCCTGTCCCTGTAAATCAATCAAGTGTACATATCGGCGTGCACGGCCTTGTGGCATATACAGTAATATACTGTGTATGTCACAAGTTGTTCGTGTATGATGAATTCAAATATAAATGATGACGAACAACCCAAATAACTGAGGCAAAAAATATTTTCAAAATTCATATTTTATTTTTGAATTTGCAAAAATATTTCTTTTTCAATTTTACTGCGTTAGTTTATATTTTTGCAGATTGCTCAGATGCTGGATTCAAACTGGAATGCAGTTGAAGATAAATACGAGTGTGAGTGATATGTAGTGAGGTGAATATGTAAAATAGTAATGTAATTAGAAATTGTAATTGAGAATGTATAGTGAATAGTGAGAGCTTGAATTTGTACTATTCAATGATGTAATAAATATTTGTTTGAATAAAATATTTGTTTGAGCTCAAATTCTGTGTTATTTAATTTATTCAACAAATATTTATTTAATCTGTGAAAAATAAAATAGTATATTATCAAATACATTTAAACGAATGTATATATGTTTATTATCATCAAACAAAAATCATATAAGCGCATATTCAACAATCTCATCTTAAAACACTTTAAAACATTGCCTTAGAAAACCTTGGAAAAGCCATTCTGTTTCAACCTTTTCAAAACCATTCAAAAAATAGGACCTTTCGACCTTGTCGAAAGCTACCTTTCGATTCCATCGAAAGCTTTATGCTTAACCCCTTCGAAACCATTCAAAAAATAGTACCTTTCGAATGCATTAAACCTTTAAAACATAAACCTTTCGATAGCTCTTTGGGCTAAATTTACAAACATGTGGAAAAGTCTCTTTTAAAGCCTTTCGAACTCTTCGAAAGCATAGCCTTCGACCCCTTCGAAAGCTCCCCTTCGAAAGCTTTGCTTTCGACCCCTTCGAATGCTTAAAAACCTTTCTTTTAAAATAATAGGCTCTAGCCTCTTTAATACATTAAAACACCTCTTTCGAAACCTTGGGTTATACTTCAATTAGAATTAAAAGGGTAAAACATCTAAGTCAAAAGCTTCCTTTCAAATGCATGGGAGAAGCGGCTGGGTTTTTAAAAGACAAGTATACCTTTCGATTTTGTCGAAAGCATGGCTTCGAAAGGTTAAAAGGCGACAGCTAGGGAATTTCGACCCCTTCGTAAGCTTATTTACCTTTTGATGTCATTGAAAGTTTAAGCCTTTGTTTTAATATTTGACCTGGTCGAAAGCAACCAAGTCGAAAGCTCCTTTTCGAAAGCAAACCAGGCATTACTTCTGGCTTATAAAACGAACATACTCCAACCTCTTCAGCAACTAAGGTTTCAACCAAGTACCCTTTGACCTTGTCCACTACACTACGTACCAAGTAACTTGATACCATATGCATTGATTTTGACCTTATCGAAAGCATGCTTTCGACCTTGTTGAAAGGTCTGGGTCGAAAGCTTTAATGCCGCAAGTGGCTGAAACATTCTAAAAGTATGATTTTCTTGTTTTTAACTTAAAAGAGATAACTATTCAACTAACCCGTCTTTGTTTGTCAAACTCTTTTTGGTTCATAAATATTTTTCAGAAAACTGTTGCCAATAATTTATGAAATAAACGATGATTTTATTTTATAAAATGCCCTTCTCCTTAATTAAATATATAAAACATTTAAGTTCCATACCTTAAATAATTTTATATATTCATCAAAACACTTCACAAAAATCTATAAAAATTCTAGAAAAAATATTTTAATATGCTTTCCAACATATAAAAATTTAAAGCCCAAATAATAATTATTTTAACCGTAATTAATTTATAAACCAATAAATCATTTTCTTCTAGAAATTAATACAAAATCCACATTAATTCAGAAAATTATAAAAATTGAAACCCATCTCTACAATATCATTTCTGACCTACATGTAAAATTTTCAATGCATTTGGATGTCATTTAATATGGTTTTCATATCAAACATATCATAAAAACTAATATGAACATGTATAATTCACCAACAAGCATATATATAAATTTAATCATCCAAAACATGGCATAAACTTGCAAAATCATTTTGGATATAACTTAAAACCAAAAACTACAAGAAAATGGGATGTAGTAATCATTCAACTTACCTTTGAGATTGAAATAATTGAGATTTGACGTTGAATAAGTTGATTAACTTATTTCACTCGAATCCTAGGTTTATCTTCTCTGGAGAATGGAAATGGTGGACGACCTTGATATATTTTAGTTTAATAAAATGACATGAACGTGAGTTTCATTTTCTAAGAGTTTAGGGTATAAGTCTCTCCTATTTCCCATTTTTCCCTTCCTTATTTCCTAACACATTAGTTCTTGTTGTTTCATTTTGATTTCCATTTAACACGGCACGACTATCCTTAGTTAAACCAAATCTCATCCTATTAATCTTCACATTGCTTTATTTAATTTAACTAATTAAATATCCCAAATAATGTTATAAAAACATGGGGCATTACAATATCATTGCTTGCACTTGATTTTTGGACTTTACAATCATTGATATGGGCTATTGGCCTTGATGAAAGTCAGGTCTAACTTGTCCAATCGGTTCGAATATAGCCGGGTCAAAATGTTGGATAACACTTGCCCCTCAAAGTATGTCTTTTGTCGAACATGACGTGCTTTGAATCGAAGCAAGTTAGAGTCGCTAGAAAGAAATCCATTAAGTTATCTGAATATTTGTTATCCTTCCATTGAATTATTTTCCCAAAGTGTCGTATCCCTCGTTGATTGTTGTGACGTTTGGTCGATTTCGAGTATTATAATTTCAGATTGTATTCCATCGGTTATTATATGTGTCCAGTTTACAAGGCTATTAGGCTTTGGCTATCCGACTCAGTTTCATTTTTGAAAGCTTCAGGTCAAAACTCAATTTCTGATGATGTCAAAAATTGAATTTTTAGAATATACACATGCACATTCCAGTACAATCTTTGTCGTTGGCTCCAGATGCGTTTGTACGATTGCAGATTGTTGCCAATTCCTTATAGTTTAATTGAAATTGGATTGCAATTCCTTGTTTACTTTTTTCATAATGAATTAGGGGTCGTAATAAGTCAGTAAATGAGAACGAACTTCAAGTTCTACAAGGATGATGGCCACGGAGCCGTAAGCAAGGGTGAGTGGAGTATGACCAGTCGTGGACTTGTGGGTAGTTCTGTATGCCTATAATGCTAATAAGAGTTCGTCAGCCCCTTTTCTCTAGCCTTTTCCAAATGCTTCTTTAGAATAGACTTTCTAATTTTTTAACAGCTTCGACTTGTCCATTAGCTTGGGGGTGATAAAATACCATGATTTTTTTCTCAATATGATGTCGATGGCAGAAGTCTTTGAATTTAGCATGGTCGAGTTGGGTCCCGCTATTAGTTACGATAGTTTAGGGAAGGCCAAAACGACAGATGATGTTTCAGACAACAAAGTTTATTGCTTTTTCATTGTGATTGGGGCTAAAGGTTTAGCTACAGCCATTTGGTGAAGTAATCAATTGTTATAATTGCGTATCTCACACCGCCTTTAAAAATCGGTAAGGAGCTGATGATTTAATACCCTTAAGTGGCAAACATCTATGGACTGATCTTCTGAGTAATTTCCATCGGCGGGACTTTCGAAATTTTTACAAACATCTAGCACTTGTCGCATCTTCTAGCATAATCTGATGCATCTAAATTGAGAGTTGGCTATTAATATCCGCAGCGGAGTATTTTCTTTGTCGAGGTTTGCCCCCCGGTGTGATTGCCGCATACTCCTTCATGGACTTCTCTCAAGACTCATTTGATTCCTCATGGGAAATACACCGGAGCAAGAGAATGGAGAAACCCTTTCTATACATGACTCATTCTTGGATGATGTAGCGTGAAGCTTTGTGGAGGATCTGTCGTTTTTCATTCCTCCATCCAGGAAGGATCCCTCGTTGTAGATAACCTTTGACAGCAGTCATCCATGACTCCCTTTCCGGCTCTGTCTCCAGAACCCAATCAATCTCCATCTAGTTGATGCTTGGAGCATTCAATACTTCAACTAGGACCAAGCCCATTTGCTGCACTTTCTTGGAATTGGCCAGCTTAGTCAATGAGTCGGCTCTCTCGTTTTGTTCTTTAGGGGTATGTGTCATGGTGTAATACTCGAAGTCTACCAGTATCTCTTGGACCCGACCGAGATAAGGAGCAAGTTATTACGTGCTACTCTAATAATCTTCTTTGACTCGGCATAATACTAACTTGGAATCGCAAAAGATTTGTAAAGTTTTCACTCCCAGTCCACTGCCAAGTTTTAGCCAACGATCAAGGCTTCATACTCAGCTTAATTATTTTTTATGGGGAGGTCAAGTTTCAGGGTGTAGCAGATCAATTATTCCTTGGGAGTCACTAACATAACTCCGATGCCATAACATCGATCAATAGATGCTCCATCTGTTTACATTTTCCATCGTTTGGTCAGTTTTCCACTTCTCTTCAGAGAGTCATCTAGTACAGTGAATTCAGGTATGAAGTCCGCTAATGCCTATCCCTGGATATCTCTCTGAGGGAGATAAGTGATATCGATTTGGCTCGATATTTCATTTGAGAAACCTTCCAGATGTCTCTGATCATTGTAGGACTCGTCGTAATGGCTGGCCGGTGTAGACATTGATGGTGTGAGCTTGGTAAGGGAAAAGCTTTTGTGATGCAATCAACAGGAAGTACACGAGCTTTTCCAGCTTTGGTAGTTTCTCTCAGGACCTATCAATCACTTGCTAACATAATATACTTGCCTTTGGATCCGATTTTCTTCATGATAATAGTGCGGCACATATGGCATGTACCAACAGCGTTGATGTATAAGTCTTCACGATGCAATGGCTTGGATAGGATGGGAGGTCTCTCTTAGTGATCTACCAGAGCTTGAAATGCATATATGCAATCCTATATCCATTCAAAGTTTCTCTCCCCCATCCTAATTAGATCAAAGAAGAAAATCCACTTGTCGGTGGCCCTAGAGATGAATCGACTTAGGGCGGTGACTTTCCCATTTAGGCTCTGTACCTGCTTGATTGTCTTCAATACCTAGATGTCTTCGATTGCTTGAATCATCTTAAGATTAGCTTCAATTCCAAGAGAGTTCAACATGAAACCCAGGAACTTCCCTATCGTATTGCCAAATGAGCATTTCAAGGGATTGAGCTTCATTCCACTTCTTTGGAGAATACTAAATATCTCTATCAAGTCATCGATGTAGTTACTTGATTTTCATTACTTCGCGAGCATATCTTCCATATATAGTTCCTTTGATCTCTCGATCTGGTCTTTAAACATTCGGTAACCAACCTTCGATAAGTATTACTAGCTTCTTAAGTTTAACTAGCATCGTAACATAGAAATATAATCCCAGATCGATAATGAAGCCGATGTGCTCCTGGCCAGGGATGTGCATCGGGATTAGATTGTATCCAGAACATGCATCCATGAATGAAAGCATGTCTAGAAGTTGAGTCTACCAACTGGTCAATCTTTGGAAGTGGAAAGTTGTCCTTCAGGTTTGCCTTGTTCAGGTCTGAATAATCAATGCATGTCAGCCACTTTCAATTTGCTTTTCTCATAATTATAGGATTTAATACCCATTTTAGGTAGAGGGCGTCATGGACAAACACGTTGATTTTGAGTTCATCCACCTCCTCTTTTAGTGTAGTAGATCTCTACGGATCCATGCCGCATCATTTCTATTTCTCCGAGATATTCGTATATGTCTTGCATACTTGAACTAACATATGGCCTCAACTTGGATTTCTACCACTTCAAACTTGAGTAGTTTAACATATTTATACTTGTTTGGATTGTAACACTTGCCCTGAATGAACTTGAATATGAACATCAGATTCCTATATGCCATTAGCTGATCCTTAAGTTCAAACGTAACTATTTCACATAATAATCAATATGAAATACGGTTGGGACAGTTAATGATGAAAGCCACTCTAGTTGAATCCTAAAATCATAGTTGATCTGATAGTGACGGGTTCTAAATGCTTTTAGCTATTATGTACGATGGTTGAAGATCAGACTTAAAGGAGCATTAAATCAAACACCCAGTAGAGTTTATCCTTGTATTGCATGCGGATACATAGCTAGCTTTTGCTTTAAGTTTGAATCTGCTTCTATATAAAAATAATGTTCTTTCCATTCAATGTACTCAAGATCCATTAATCATCGTTCAAGTTGAAGTGTTAGTCAATTTCCTATGAGCTTAAGCATCGATTCAATGATTTTATCTCTAAGCATCCTTTCGGTCGTAGCCTCGAGTCATTGCAAACACTAGGTATGGGTCATAGTATTAAGCTATCGCAGTCAGTCTTTAGATGATCACACTCCTACCCCCATTCTTAGGTTGATAAATGTACTGCATGGACGGTCGAGTCTCGTCCTGTTTATACTATAGGAAATGCGGATTACGGATCTTAAGGAAGAATTAACACTTGAGGGAGGAGGGGTGAAGTATTAATTAATATTATGAATCTTTTTGAAATCTTTTCAAATTAAACTCAAACAGATGCAATTGACAAACATAGAGACAATCACAGAACCAGAGATAGATGAAAATAGTAAAAAAAAGCAGTAAAGGAAAGAACACATCAGAATTTTGTATTGGTTCGGAGTTACCCTACATCCAGTCCCTCACAATTTCTTGTGCAGATTTCTTTTCAAATATAATGTCGATATTAAAACCTTAATTTCAAAGCCATGAGGTAGACCCTCCTGTCTTTGAGTCCAGAGCAAACTCTCTTGAATTAACCAGGCTACAAGATCACTTAATTGATTCATGGGCTACAATCACATCCAATTGATTTACGTGCCAGAATTACACTGTTTTCAATCACACTTTGATAGAGAGACTCGATGTAGTTTGATCTTTCGATCTTTTATTACAAGCGATCCTATAACTCTGAATAGCACTGAGATCTTTGAGAGAGAGTGACAGAGAATCAAACTAGCGATGATCGAGTTTGATTCACTTAGGATTTCAACAGAGTTTTGTTAAGATTGTTTGAAAATAAGAATAAAAAAGAAAGAGGAGAGAAAATAAAGAAATCTTAAGTAAAAATTTGTTGAAAACTACTAGTATATATAGAAGAACACGGTCATGTCCATTCGTGAACGGTTATGACGAATCGACACTTCTTTAGAAAATTCGAATTTTAAAGTCTACAACTACCATGTCGCATTGGGGGGGGGGGGGGGTATATGCTGTAAGGAACTGGAAATAGCAGTTTTGATGACAACAACCTTTGTAATTTATTTTATTATAACTTATATACTAACATTATTGTCTAGATATATATGAATGTTGTTATGTAGGATATATATAAGGCAAGTACTGATTATGGTAGACTGTATAGTATAAAGATCAAAAACGAAGAAATCAAGTTTGAAGACTCATGAATATCAAGATCAAGATTTCAAGATATGTGTCTAGTTTTTTTGTTTAAAACTTCATAATATTATGGAAATCTTCATTTCGAATTTCAATTGGGATGGAACTCATTTCTACCTTCTTAGTGGCTTACAAACCCACGACAACTAGCTTACAAACCTACGATAAGTGGCTTAAAAGCCCACGAATATCTAGGTTTTGTACAAGTTCTCGAGTCCTGATGTGATGTGATATTCTATAAGAAGAAGCTTGCCTAACTACTTCAAATGATTTTCAAAACTGCTATTCAAAATATTTTAGCCTTAAAATTATCTTTTCAAATGATTTTCAGAAAGATGTTTTAGCCTTCAAATATTATTTATTTATTTTTTCAAATAAACTCTTATTTTAAACTTCATTTTCAAAACAAATTTTACGTTGTTTTTAACATTGAGATGTCGACATCATGGGATACCCCATGTCGACATGGTGGCCGTTGAATTCAAAAGTTTCAATTTTCAAAAGAAATGTATGTTCGTTTAAATCTCTTCACGAATGGTTATGACCGTTGGTGCTTTATAAATAGCCTTCACAAACGAATTTTTTAACTAACTAATTTCATATTTTTTTCACGTCTTCTTCTCTACATATCCATTGTATAATTTTCATATTTTTAAGATCGTGCCGAAATTCTGCCGAATTCCCAAGTGAATAAATTTAGAATCTCATTCTTGTTTGATTCTCTGCCCTCTCTCGAAGTTCTATTCAGAGTTATAGGATCAGTTTTTAATCAAAAGTTTATCAAGTCTCTCTATAAGTGCCTGGAAATCAATTGGGTGGTCTTGAGTCCCGTAACTCAAGAGAGTTTGCCCCGGACTCATGAGACATGAGGGTACCTCAAGGCCTTTAGAAATTGAGGATTGTACTCTCGACATTGGTGTAATAAAAATCTGTATGAGGTTGTTTGCCTTGGTACAAGACTAGATGTAGAGTAACTCCGAATTAGTATAAAATCCGGTATGTTCTTTCCCTTTATTATTTTTTATTTACTTTTTGTATCTGTGTTTGATTCTATGATTGATCTGTGATTAAGTTCTGCATTTGTTTGTATCATAATTTTTAAATTAGTCCATATAAGTCTTAGAATCCATTAAATACTATTCATCCCCCCTCTAATGTTAAATTAGCCTTAAGATCCTTAATCCGCACTCCCTTTCAATTGGTATCAGAGCATAGGTTTTCATAGTTTTTTGTAATCTGAAACTTGAAAAGTTAAAAATGGCATTTTAAGAAATTTTGTTAATACTAGTTTGAATTTATGCATTTCATCAAAGTATCATAAGTTTGCATATATTTTTATAAAAAATCAAGTTATCTACGGAATTGGTTTGTTATGCAGGAACATACATGTTACATGGCTTTTGAAGAATCAACAACCAATGGAAAAACTATGCAAATTGAGAATGATAAATGGATACATGATAGTGGTTGTTCAAGGCATATGACTGGAAATCCTGAGATACTCAATAACATTATTTTTCAAGATAGTGGATTGGTCAACCTTGGAGACAACTCAAAAGGATATGTGATTGGCATCGGCAATGTCGGTAACTCTAAAACTCCTTTTATTTCTGAGAATTTGCTAGTTAGGAATTTAAAACATAATTTGCTTAGTATAAGTCAACTATGTGATAAAAGATTTAAAATTAAATTTGAAAAAGATAAGTGTCACATCGAAGATAATAAGTCAAATATTATCTTTGAAAGAATTAGGAAGAAAAGCATTTACATCCATAGTATGACAACTTCAAATGATAACTTATGTCTTTTGGCTAATATAAGTGATCCTTGGATTTGGCATAAAAGATTTGGTCATTTAAATTTCAAACTATTATCTAGGTTATCAAAACTTGACTTAGTTAGAGGTCTTCCCATGTTAAACTTTAAAGTAGATAGTATATGTGAATTTTGCCAATTAGGAAAACTTAAGAAAAGTTCATTTAAATTAGAAGATATGATTTCTACTTCTAAACCTCTAGAATTACTTCATTTAGATTTATTTGGTCCATCTCAAGTTCAATCAATTAATCATAATAAATATGTTTTTGTAATTGTAGATGATTATTCTAGATATACTTGGACAATTTTTCTTAAACTTAAAAGTGATGCTTTTGAATTATTTAAAAATTTTGCTAAAAGAATTCAAACTCAAATTTATTTAAAAATAAAAAATATTTGTAATGATCATGGTGGAGAATTTGAAATTGAAAATTTTGAGAATTTCTGTAATAAAAAAGGAATTGCTCATAATTTCTCTTTTTCAAGAACTCCACAACAAAATGGAGTGGTAGAACGTAAGAATAGAACGATTCAAGAGTGTACTAGAACAATGCTTTTTGATAGTAACTTACCTAAAAACTTTTGGGATGAAGCAGTCGCTGCAGCTTGATAGATATTAAATCGGATTGTAATTAGACCATTAAATGATAAAACGCCATATGAATTACTTTACAATAAGAAACCCATAGTAGCTTATTTTGAAGTTTTTGGTAGTAAGTGTTTTATTCTTAATACAAAAGATAATCTAGATAAATTTGAACCTAAATCCGACAATGGTATCTTCATCGGATATTCTAATAGAAGTAAAGAATTTAGAGTTTATAATTAAGAACTAACACTATTGAAGAAACAACGCATGTATCTTTTGATGAAAATTTTAAAGATACTGTACAAAGAGAAGATGAAGAAGTTTTGTAACTTTAAATAATGAAAGTAATTGTGAAAATTTTCAACCTAATAAAAGAATTAGGCTATTGAAAGATCATCATGTAGAAAATATACTAGGAAATATTGAATCTATAGTTAAAACAAGAAATCAACTAAATAATATGAGTAATGTAGCTTTTATATCAACTATTGAACCTAAAGATTCAAAGGAAGCATCATCTGATGATTCATGGATTCTTGCTATGCAAGAAGAATTGAATCAGTTCACTAGAAATGATGTTTGGAAACTTGTTCCTAGACCTGAGGATAAAAGTATAATTGAAACAAAATGGGTTTATAAAAATAAAATGAATGAACTTGGTGAGGTTGTGAGAAATAAAGCTCGTTTAGTCGTGCAAGGTTATTATCAAGAAGAAGGAATTGACTATGATGAAACCTTTGCACCCGTAGCAAGACTAGAAGCTATCAGGATTCTACTTGCTTTTGCAAATTACAATAATGTCAAGTTATATCAAATGGATGTTAAAAGTGCTTTTCTAAATGGTTTTGGAAAAGAAGATGTTTATGTTGAACAACCTCCACTTTTTGAAGATAACAGATTTCCAAATCATGTATATAAAATAAAGAAAATTTTGTATGGTCCGAAACAGGCTCCTAGAGTCTGGTACGGAAGACTAAGATCTTATTTACTACAATCTGGTTTTAAAATTGGTAAAACAGATACAACTCTTTTTATTAAAAAAACAAAAATGATATTCAGTTAGTACATATATATGTAGACGATATAATATTTAGGTCAACTAATAACATAATGAATAAAGAATTTTTAGATATAATGACTAAAGAATTTGAAATGGGTCATATGGGAGAACTAAGTTTCTTGTTAGGACTTCAAATAAAACAATTAGATAAAGTAATTTTCATTAGTCAAGAAAAATATGCTAAGGATTTAATTAATAAATTTGGATTGACTAGTTCTGGTGGAAAGCCAACTCCAATGACAACTAATGTAGTTTTGAGTAAAGAAGATATATCAAAAGATGTTGATCAAAATTTATATAAGGGAATGATTGGTTCATTGCTTTATGTAACAGTAAGTCGTCTTGACATCATGCACAGTGTTTTTCTTTGTGCAAGACACCAATCTCAACCTAAAGAAACTCACTTAAAAGCTGTTAAAATAATTTTAAGTTTTGTAAAACATACTTTAGATTATGGTTTATTTTACCCTAAAATGATGTAATTGATTTAATTTCATACTGTGACGCTGATTACGCTGGCTGTAAATCAGATCGAAAAAGTACAAGTGGAACTTGTAACTTTCTAGGACATTCTCTGGTTTCCTGGTTTAGTAAGAAGCAAAACATTGTGTCCTAGTCAACAACTGAAGTAGAATATATATCCGCTGCTTTGGCTTGTTCTCAAGTCGTACATATGCAACAAACTTTAATAGATTTTGGATTAACCATAACTAAATTACCAATTTATTGCGATAATACTAGTGCAATAAATCTATCTAAGAATCCAACTCATTACGCTAGAACAAAACATATTGATATTAGACATCATTTTCTTAGAGATAATATAAGTAAAGAAGTCATAATTCTTGAATATATTAATATCGAAAAACAAATTGCTAATATAATAACCAAACCATTAAATGAATAAAAATTTACCAAAATTTAGAAGAGAATTAGGTATATGTTCATTGACTGAAATATAAATCATAAATAATACAAGTATAGTTAGTAATTAATATAAATAAAAATTTCTAAAAAATTAAATTATGCATGTCGACATGACCCATCCCCCTATGCCTACATACTAACCGTGATTTTCAAATTTAAATTTCCCTCTAAAATTAGTTATTAAGTTATATATTTATATATTTCGACTTTTACTCCTTTTCTCTGTTCTATTCTCTGTAACGAACTTCTAAAACAGTAAATTAATAGCTTTCTCTTCTAATAATGAACCTTCTTCACCCACTTCTCCTCATTCTGGTCCTTTTCAACATTCCACACACGTATGAATCATCAAATTACAAGAGAAGATAAAAGATTTGTTTCAAATGATGAAGAGATTATAGTGAGTCAACTGCGAATGGCAAGAGAACAAGATAGGCAAGGCAGAATCCTTAGGAATCTACAAAAATTCCTTATGGATAACCATACCCATCCCGTTGTCATCAAAGAATCATCACAAGCCATGGATTTTGAAGAATAAGAGCCTCTAGAAGAACCACAAGAGGATCAAGAAGAAGAACATCTTCTACCGAATCCGGATGTTCATATGGACGAAGACGATGGCGTGATTTGCATTGGAGAGGTCCTTTTTGATACTAATGGGAACTTGGTCGAACAATGTGGAAACTTTTGTCTCCACTTTCCAAATTGTTCGGTCCATAAATCACCAATAGTTAAGGGTCCTCGCCAAGATTTTTTTCATTTTCTTAGTTTTTTAATTTGTATATAAGTGTTATCTTAATTAATGTTCTTATAAAAGCATTCTTCGAGGAATAGAAACATGAATTCCAGATAGAATGCTATATAATTATTCTTATGTCATATTTTTGTTTATCTCATTTTCTATCAACTTCAAGGTTTTTAGGTTATTTTTTGTTGATGACAAAGGGGGAGAAGTTATATAAAATAATACGCTTGGAGTAAGGGGGAGTTATTGTTGTAAGGGGAGTTATGGTACGATTGAAGTGGCAAGTATATTTTATAAGGTTGTCAACATCAAAAAGAGGGAGATTGTTAGGAACCGAAGATAGTGGTTTTGATGGTAACAACCTTTGTAACTTATTTTATTATAACTTATATACTAACACTATTATCCATATATATATATATATATATATATGTATGAATGTTGTTATGCAGGATATATATATAAGGCAGGTACTGATTATTGAAGACTGTACAATATGAAGATCAAGAATAAAGAAATCGAGTTTGAAGACTCATGAGTATCAAGATTTCAAGATATGTGTCTTTTTTTTTTAAAACTTCATAATAGCATGGAAATCTTCGTTCCGAATTTCATTAGGAATGGAACTTATTTCTACCTTCTTAGTGGCTTACAAACCCACGACAAGTAGCTTACAAACCTACGACAAGTAGCTTACAAACCCACGAACATCCTAGTTTTGTACAAGTTTTCGAGTCCTGATGTGATGAGATATTCTGCAGGAAGAAGCTTGCAAAACTACTTCAAAATGGTTTTTCAAAATGATTTTCAAAACTGCTTTTCAAAAAATTTTAGCCTTAAAATTATCTTTTCAAATGATTTTCAAAAAGATGTTTTAGCTTTAAAATGTTATCTGTTTTTGTTTTAAAGTTAACTTTTGTTTTAAACTTCATTTTCAAACCAATTTTACATTGTTTTTAACATAGGGATGTCGACATCATGGGTCTTCATGCTGACATGGTGGTCATTGAATTCAGATGTTTAAATTTTCAAAAGAAGTGTTTATTCGTTTAAATCTCTTCACGAATGGTTATGATCGTTGGTGCTTTATAAATAGCCTTCATAAACGAATTTTTTAACTAACTAATTTCATATTTTCTTCACTTCTTCTTCTCTACAAATCCATATCTATAATTTTCATATTTTTTAGATTGTGCCGAAATTCTGCCAAATTCTCAAGTGAATCAAATTAGAATCTCATTCTTGTTTGATTCTCTGCCTTCTCTCGAAGATCAAAGTGCTATTCAGAGTTATAGAATCAATTTGTAATCAAAATTTTATTGAGTCTCTCTATAAGGTATGGTTGTGCCTCGAAATCAATTGGGTGGTCTTGAGTTTCATAAATCAAGAGAGTTTGCCCCGGATCTGTGAAAAAGGAGGGTACCTCAAGGCCTTTAGAAATTGAGGATTGTAATCTCGACATTGGTATAATAAAAATCTGTATGAGGTGGTTTTCCATGATGTAGGCTGGATGTAGGGTAACTCCAAACCAGTATAAAATCTGGTATGTTCTTTCCTTTTATTATTTTTTTATTTACTTTCTGCATCTCTGTTTGATTTTTTGATTGTTCTGTGATTAAGTTCTTTATTTGTTTATGTCATAATTTTTAAATTAGTCCATATAAGTCTTAGAATCCATTAAACACTATTCACCCCCTCTAGTGTTAAATTAGTCTTAAGATCCTTAATCCGCACTCCCTTTCATATGCATGTCGACATCCCATAGTATTTTTTGAAAATTGATTTTTGTTTTAAAAGAGATTTTCTTTCTAAAGTTTGTCGAAACAATCATTGAACTTTGTAAAAATTTTGAATATACTTTATGATTATAAAAACCTTTGGAAAGTGATCATACGAAATGTAAAAGTAATAAAAACTATATATATATATATATATATATTGATATCAAAGCTTAAACATTAAAACCAAGAGATAGTTTAAAAACGAGAAATGATTTTGAAATTAATATAATTAAAAATAGTTTTTGAATTAAGGTGAAAATATTTAAAACGAAAGAGAGATGTCTTTTTAAAAAGATAGTATTGAAAGAAATCTAAAAATAAGTCATTTTGAAAATTTTGTGGATTCCATTCCACTAGAGAAGGTCGTAGGTTCCATCCCACTAAAGAGGTTGTGGGTTCCATCCCACTATTAAAGAGAAAAGGTGAATGCCATTCCACAATTAAAATCCGAATAAAGATTTTGGTGCCATTATGAAGTTTTAACATAAATCTTGATCTATCACTTATCTTTATATCCTGAACTCTTGATAGTCTTGATAATCATGAGTCTTCCATCTCGATTTCTACAATCTTAAATTCATCAGTCTTGAATCTCTATACTGTACAGTCTTCATTCTCAATACCTGCATATATATATCCAGCATATACATGTATTTCGACAAAGATATTAGTATTTATATTTTATAATAATTCCTAAGGTTGTTGTCATCAAAACCATCATCTTAGAAACTAACAATCTCCCCATTTTTGATGACGACAACCTTTGTTTATAAAATCTACACCAACAAATTTTGATTCTACTCCGACTCCACCTTATTCCAACACCTCCCCCTTAATCAAAGCCTATCTAACCTATTTTATAATTCTCCGGCTTTGTCATCAACAAAAACTAATCCTAAACTATATAACTCTCCCTAAATCTTATACTATAGAACTAAATGCTTATAACGAAGTATAATAAGCGAAACATAAATCGTATTTTATTATATATGGTGTTACTTTACACATACACACACACACACAAATATATATATATATATATATATATATATATATATATATGAAACATAGACACAAATATAGACAAGTATAAAAAAATATAAAAACACTAATATAATAACAATCTAACGAGAGTCCTTGACAATTGGTGACTTGTGAATTGAACAATTTGGGTAATTCCATGTTCTTCGACCAAAATACCATTTTTGTCAAAATAGACTTCTCTAACGCAAACAACATTATCGTCCTCGTCCATTTGCGCTTCTTCCTCTTCTTCTTCTTCTTCGTCCTCTAAATGGATTATGAGTACGTATGTTAGAGGAATCATCTTCAATCACAATAGGGTCTACATGATTATCCATTAGAAATTTTTGCAAATTTCTAAGAATCTTGTCTTGTTTCTCTTGTTCCTTTGCTTTTATTATTTGCATGACTTGTAATTTTGTTATCATTTGCAGAGAATCCTTCAAAATATCCTCGATCTTCATTACTCGAGCCAACGTTTGAATGGATCAGAATTAGGAGAAGGGAAGGAAATGGTTGCATTTTGGTTTGATTTAGAAGAGGAAACCATTACTTCGTATTTTTAGAAGTTTATTATCGAGAAAATGAAGTGATAAGATAGACGAATTCAAAATATTGGACTTATATAACCATCAAACTGATTTTAGAGAGAAAATCAAATTTTCAAATTTGACCGTTATATGTCGACATGGGTGTAGAGGCATGTCGACATCCCTTTGAAAATTTTGGCAATTTTGTTTTTTCTCTATTTAACTAAATATATATGTTATTATATCTATATTCTATATCTTAGTTATGGAACAAATACCTAGTTCTCTTCTTAATTTAGTAAAGGTTGACTGATTCAAGGGTTTGGTTAGAATATCAGCTATTTGATTCTCATTGTTGATAAATTCAAGAGAAATGATCTCTTTACTTATATTATCTTCGAGAAAATGATGTCCGGTATTAATATGTTTGGTTCTGGCATGATGAGTAGGATTTTTGGATAAATTTATTGCAGCTGTATTGTCACAATAAATTAGCGATTTCAAAAGTTTTTAATCCAAAATCCATTAAGATCTATTGCATATAGATAACTTGAGGACAAGCCCAAGCAGCGGAGATATATTCTGCTTCAGTTGTTGATAGTAAGACTGTATTTTTCATTTTACTAAACCAAGAAACCAAAGAATGTCCTAAAAGGTGACAAGTTCCCCTTATACTTCCTCGGTCTGATTTACAACCAGCATAGTCAGCATAACAATATGAGATTAAATCAAATTAATCATTTTTAGGGCAAAATATGCCATAGCCTAAAGTGTGTTTAACATATCTTAGGATACGTTTAACAATTTTTAAATGGGTTTCTTTCGGTGAGATTGGTATCTTACACAGAGATAGACATTATGCATGATATCAGGCCTACTCGTAGTTATATAGAGTAGCGATCCAATCATTCCCCTGTATAGTTTTTGATCAACATCTTTTGTCATATCATCTTTATTCAAGACTTCATTGGTTGCCATGGGAGTGGGTTTTCCACTCGCAATGGCCATACCAAACTTACTAACTAGATCGCTAGCATACTATTCTTGACAAATGAAAATACCACTATCTAATTGTTTTATTTGCAATCCTAAAAAGAAAGTAAGTTCACCCATATGACCCATCTCAAACTTTTTTGTCGGTATTTCAGAAAACTCTTTGTTCGTTTCATTGTTTGTTGATCCAAAAACGATATCACCTGCATAAATCTGTACTAACTGGATATCATTTTTGTTTCTTTTAATAAAAAGTGTATTATCTATTCCACCAATTTAAAATTTTGATTGTAATAGGTAAGATCTTAGTCTATCATACCAGGCTCTAGGGGCTTGTTTCAGACCATATAAAGCTTTCTTTAATTTGTAAACATGATTTGAAATTTTTTCTTCTTCAAAATGTGGAGGTTGTTCAACATAAACATCCTCTTTAACAAAACCATTAGAAAAGGCACTTTTAACATCCATTTGAAATAATTTGAAATTGCTGTAGTTTGCGAAAGCAAGTAGAAATCTAATGGCTTCTAATCTTGCTACGGGTAGAAAGGTTTCATCAAAGTCTATTCCTTCTTCTTGATAATAACCTTATGCGACTAACCGAGCTTTATTTCTAACGACCTCACCTTGTTTATTCATTTTATTTTTGTAAATCCATTTAGTTCCTATTATAGTTTTGTCCTCAGGTCTAGGAACAAGTTCCCATACATCATTTCTGGGGAATTGATTCAGTTCTTCTTGCATAGCAAGAATCCATGAATCATCAGATGATGCTTCTTTTGGATTTTTGGCTTCAATGGTTGATAAGAAAGCTACATTACTCATCTTGTTTAGTTGATTTCTAGTTCTAACAACAAATTCAATATTTCTTGGTATATTTTCTATAGGATGAACTTTTAAAAGCCTGGTCCTTTTATTAGGAAGAACAGTTTCACAATTTGTTTTATTTTATTCATTATTTAGAGTAACAAAATCATCTTCATCACTTATTTGAATAAAATCTTTGAAATTTTCATTGAAAGATACATGCATTGTTTCTTAAATGGTGTTAGTTTATAAGTTGAAAACTCTGTATGCTTTACTTCTATTAGAATATCCGATAAAGATTCCTTTGTTGGATTTAGGATCAAATTTATCCAAATTGTCCTTTGTATTTAGAATAAAACATTTACTTCCAAAAACTTTAAAACAAGATAACTTTGGTTTCTTATTGAAAAGAAGTTCATATGGTGTTTTATTGGTTAAAGGTCTAACTAAAATCCCATTCAAAATGTAACAAGCCGTAGTGATTTCTTTAGCCTAAAAATTTCTTGGTAATTTACTATTTGAAAGCACAGTTCTTGCACACTCTAGAATCATCCTATTTTTACACTCTACCACTCCGTTTTGTTGTGGAGTTCTTGGAAAAGAAAATTTATGAGTTATTCTTATTTTATTACAGAAATTCTCAAAATTTTCATTTTTAAATTCTCCACCGTGATCATTATGAATAGTTTTGATTTTTAAAGAAAGTTGATTTTGAATTCTTTTTGGAGAAGTTTTAAATAAATCAAAAGCATCACTTTTATATTTCAGAAAAATTGTCCATGTAAATATATAAGAATCAAATTACAAAAATATATTTATTATGATTTATTGATTGAATTTAAGATGTACCAAACAGATCTAAATAAAGAAACTCTAGAGGTTTTGAAGTTGAAATCATATCTTTCAATTTGAACGAACTGTTTCTAAGTTTTCCTAATTGACAAGCATCACATATACTCTCTACTTTAAAATCCATTTTAGGAAGACCTCTTACTAAATCAAGTTTTCAAAGTCCAGATAAGAGTTTGAAATTCAAATGCATAAATCCTTTATGCCAAATCCAAGGGTCACTTGTATTAGCCAAAAGACATAGGTTATCATTTGAGATTTTCATACTGAGAATATAAATATTTTTCTTCCTAATTCCTTCAATGATAATATTTGATTTATTACATATAGTTGATTTATGCTAAGTAAGTTGTGTTTTAGAATTCTAATTAACAGAACTTTAGAATTAGTATGAGTTTTAGAGTTACCGACATTGTCAATGCCAATCACATATCCTTTTAAATTGTCTCCAAAGTTGACCAGCCCTCCATCTTCATAAGTTATGTCATTCAGTATCTTCGGATTACAAATCATGTGTCTTGAACATCCACTATCAAGTATCCATTTTTTCTTGATTTGCACCATTTGTCCATTGAGTGTTGATTCTTCAAAAGTCATATAACACATCTATTCCTGCAGACACAAAATTTTTTGTTGATAACTATTTTCTATAATAACAATATGCAGATTTATGAGACAATGATGATTTGGACAGTTTTGAACTAGTGCTAACAGAATCTCCAAAAATTGTCATTTTAATTTTTTTTCAAAATTTATATTATGATAACTTTGAAAACCAATGCTCTGATACCAAATGTAGGAAATGCGGATTACGGATCTTAAGGCAGAATTAACACTAGAGGGAGTGAATAGTGTTTAATTAATTTTATGAATCTTTTTGAAATCTTTTCAAATTAGACCCAAATAGATGCAATTCAAAACATAAAGACAATCACAGAACCAAACACAGTTGCAAATAGTAAATAAAAACAGTAACGGAATGAACATATTGGAATTTTATAGTGGTTCAAAGTTACCATACATCCAGTCCTACACATTTTCTTGTGTGGATTTCTTTTCAAATATAATGTCGATATTACAACCTCGATTTTGAAGGCCACGAGATACACCCTCTTGTCTCTGAATCTAGGGCAAACTCTCTTGATTTAACCAGGCTACAAGATCACCTAATTGATTTATGAGCTACAATCACACCCGATTGATTTACATGCCACAATCACACCGTTTTCAATCACACTTTGATAGAGAGAGACTCGATACGCTTCGATCTTTCGATCTTTAATTACAAATGATCCTATAACTCTGAATAGCACTGAGATCTTTGAGAGAGAGTGGCAGAGAATCGAACTAGAGATGATCGGGCTTGATTCACTTAGGATTTCGGTATAATTTTAAGAATTTTTAAAAATAAGAATGGAAGAGAAAGAGAAGAGAAATCAAAGAAATCTTACGTAAAAATTCATTGAAAACTACTAGTATATATAGGAGAATAACTGTCATGTCCATTCGTGAAAGGTTATGATGAATAGACACTTCTTTTGAAAATTTGAATTTTAAAATCTATGTCTACCATGTCGACATGGGTTATATAGGCGTGTCGATATCTCCTGGTATTTTTTGAAAATTGATTTTTGTTTTAAAAGAGATTTTTTTATAAAGTTTGTCGAAATAATCTTAGAACTTTGTAAACTATTTTGAATATACTTTATGATTAAATAAACCTTTGGAAAGTGATCTTACGAAATATAAAAGTAAAAAAACTAAATATATAAATGTTTTGAGATCAAAGCTAAAACATTAAAACCAAGAGATAGTTTAAAAACATGAAATGATTCTGAAATTAATATGATTACGAATAGTTTTTGAATTACGGCTAAAATATTTAAACCGAGAGAGAAAGATGTCTTTTTAAAAAGATAGTTTTGAGAATCATCTAAAAATAAGTCATTTTAAAATTTTCGTGGATTCCATTCCACTGTAGAAGGTCGTGGGTTCCATCCCAATATTAAAGCGAGAAGGTGAATTCCATTCCACGATTGAAATCTGAATAAAGATTTTAGTGCTATTATGAATTTTTAACATAAATCTAGACTTTATTACTTATCTTGATATCTTGAACTTTTGATAATCATGACATGAGTCTTTAGGCTTGATTTCTACAATCTTGAGTTCGTTAGTCTTGAATATCTATATTGTACAGTTTTCATTCTTAGTACATGCATTTATATATCCTGCGTATACTTATATCTAGACAAAGATATTAGTATTTATATTTTATGATGAGTCCTAAGGTTGTTATCATCAAAACCATCATCTGAGGAGCTAATATATACTCCTGCCTAAGGTTCGAAGACTTATAGTTGGTCGATGAACGGTCGGTTCACATTCATCTTGGTTCTTGCTTATGCCCCCTAAGTAAAGGGTAAATGTCGACAAGTGGGCGGGCCTGTAACATCTGTTTTAGCCTTGCACTATTTCCCATCAATTCATGGGATCAAGTTAGTTGATGAAAGGATGAGTCGTGCCTATTCTGAATTGTATTCTGGCTTTTCCTTCCCAAGGGAAGACTTCAATGCCCCATCGGATATCGGATATGAGCTGAGTACTAGATTGTCAGTCACATCCACTTTTGATGCAGATGTCTCCATACTTTAGGAAAGGGCCAAAGAATGGATGATTAAGTCACATCCAATCTATTACCGATGCTTCCCCTATCAAACCAAGGCAAGGATCAGTTGGCGAACGGTCAAGTCATGTTGATTCTGATTTATGTTCTCTTATCGGAGCAAGGGATAGAATTAGTTCAGGGGCGGTCGGGTCATGCTTATCTAGATTTATACTCCTTCTAACAGATCATAGGAGGGTGATGGAGAATGAATGGCCAAGCCACACTCATTCATGATTTATTCTCCAATCCATGCTCTAGTGACCGAATTTATTCAATGGATATTCGGGTCATATCCATTTGTGGTTATTGCAGATTAATATTGACCCTCGATCTGATGGTATGATATAGTCGGTTACTTGTAACTTCGGATGTCGTTTCGATAGGTTTTGTATTAAGCCCTCTTTGTAGTCGTTGCCTTGAGTCATAAAGAATCACCAAGCTAGAGCTATAGTGAGTTGTTGTATTCAACTTACAGTAGTTTGTACTCCTACCTCCATCCTTGGGTTAACAGAGTTAATTCATGGACGGTCAAATTCCATCCGTAGTGAGTTTATACTCCTCTCATCGAGTTCAGATAAGAGTTTACGGAATAGTGAGTGTCAAACCGCATTCATCTATTTTTTTCTATACTTATATCCACACTCTAGGGATAAGATTTTGCTGGCAGGTGGTCGTATCACACCTAATTTGTGTTTATACACCAGTCCAAACATTGGGGACTTAGAGTTATTCCAAAAAATGGTCGAACCATATTTTTCTTAGTCATTTCTTCTACCCCGAAGTCAGGGCCGGAAGTAGAAAAGTGGTCGGTCGTATCACGTTCTCTCTTACTTGGAGTACCTTATGTCGAGTCATGGGATGGAGCTGACTAGCGGATGGTAAAGTCACATATGCTCAATGTTTTATACCCAGCATGTCGGTTTATAGAGGAGAGTTAATGGATGAATGGTCAAACCATGTCCATTTTATATCTGTACTATTATCTGCGAGTTTGTTGATGGGCAACCAAGTCGCACCCATTTGGTGTTGTTACTCCTATCCACACTAGGGGACCAGAGTTATTCGATGAGTGGTCAGTCACACCCGTTTGATGTTTATACTCCAGTTCTCGCTCTAGGGACCAGAGTTGGTTAATGGACGGTCAAACAGCATCTGTCTTTTTATGTTTATACTTTGGTCCATGCTCCTAGGATCAAAGTCTTATGATGGATGGTCAGTCACATCCATTTTTGATTTACACTCCACCTATCAAGTCAATGTAAGAGTTGTCAAATGAACAGTTGAGTCATGTTCGTTCATGGGAAGGAATTCTGTGCTAAGCATTAAGGATAAAAGTTGGTGAGAGGACAATTGATTCACGTCCACTTAAGATTAGGCGATGGATGGTCGGACCACATCCATGGTCCATGCTTGGATTGGACGGTCAGGTCTCGTCCAATTTGCTTCATATTCCTCCCGACGAGTCAAGGGAGAGAATTGTTGGATGGACGGTCAAGTCACATCCACTACATTTTTTTAGTCGTGTCCTTGTGTCGAGGGCGGTGTTGATGAGTAGACAGTTAATCACACCCGATGAGTCAAGGGAGAGAATTGTTGGATGGGCAGTCAAGTCACTCCACCACATTTTTTAGTCGAGTCCTTGTGTCGAGGGCGGTGTTGATGAGTAGACAGTTAATCATAGATACTTTAATTCAAGCTCCTAGACCGCCTCTTCTGTCCAGGGTAGAGTGAATGTGAGGACGGTCAAATCACATCCACTTTAGTTGGACCTTGGTCTTGCTGAGATTCGGGAGAGGCATATAAGTATTTTAGTGAACTTCAAGTATGAGTTGGGAGTGGATGGTCGGTTTACATCCACACTAATGTGTTTCTTCGGTCTTCAAGTCAAGCATGGAGGTTGATGAGTGGACGGTCAGTCATGTCCACTTTGCATTAGATTCTGACCTTATCGGGCTTGAAGTAAGGCATAGATGTTCTGTCAGAATAGAAACATGGTGTAGGAAGTGGATGGTTAAGGCACACCCACTTTCCATTTTGAGTCCTTGCCCCTAAGTAAGGGGCATATGATAGCTGATCAGCAATTGAATCACGCTCGTGTTAGTGATCCTCCAACGGTCTGATCCTGGTCCATGGAGGTTAGGTGGCCCCCAACTCTCAGTAGTTGGTCACCCTTCTCAGCTGAAAGTCGACCGTAGGTGGTCCAGTTGACAATCAAAGTTCTTTATTGATAGGGGTCGGATGTTCCCTGGCCACCATTTTGCGAGGCTTGCATATATTGTTGAAACTTTCCTTTCTGGATAAGCTTTTCGATCCCATCTCGGAGGTGTTTGCAATTGCTCATGCTTTGACTTTATATCTTGAAATATACAACATTTCCTAGATTTCCTCCGGGTTTCGGTTGATTCTCTCGAGGCTAGTTTCCAATACCGCTTCGTGTTGTGAGTCTCCAAGTAGATGTTTTCAATTGAATCGTTCAAAGGATTATATGAGTCAAATTTTAGGATACTGGGTCATCTCCTAGAATCCGAGTCCTCATTTAAGGCCTCAAGGCTGCCCAGGCTTTGAATTACTTCAGCCAACGGGCCTGCATCGTTCTTTCTCCTAATCTGCTCTACCTCCTCCTTACTTACGTTTTGGTTCACTTTGTAACAGAAATGATCCAAGTACGTAGGATGCTCTCCAACTTATTGGTCGCTAGTCTATCATGGGGTCGATTCCCCTTATCAACGCCATCGGTATAATATTCTCACTAGGATTGCTTACTTTAGTGATGATGCTGTTGAATCCTTACAGGATGTTATTGAGCGGCTAGCCTGGCACTTGGAATAATTTGGATAATGACGTCACATCCTTGGTATGAGTCGCATGCATCCTGAATTGCTCGACAAACTTCTGATTCGGTTGATCGAATGAGGAGATGGACCTGGATGGTAACTGCGTAAACCACATGATCATTATTCCTTCAAGGAACATGGAAAAACATCTATATTCGATGGCATCCGTCAATTTAGCAAGATCAATGTGCCACTTATACTTCACGAGATGTTGTCGAGGGTCTAACTTAACAGAATATGCTAGCATGGTCAGCATATTAAATCTCCTTGCATATTCTGCATGTGGAACGGCTTTGATGAATAGGTTTCGCTAGAGAAGATGCTCCAATCATCATTAGTCCAATCTGTTTTCAAGTTACGGCTACTTGTAATGTTTGTGAATGTTGTACGCATGATTGTCCAATGTTTGATGGTTAAGAATATCGATCGAATGGAGAATTGGTTAGGATGGGGTTGCAGATCGTTGATGATCCCCAAACATTCACTCAATTGTAGTGTGATCCAAATAAGTCCGTAAGGAAGGCCTTTTGAGGTTGAACACAAAGTTTCAAGTCTTTGGAGTCCGTATGCCCAAGTTATAACCAAAATAAGATGGACCGGTATTGATGGATTGGTGATAATTTACTTGAAGTCCGACCTAAGAAAATTTGCTATTTGCTTGGAGTCGCTGAATTTGAAGTGCTAGGTTGGTGAACAATGGTGCTTAAAGTCATATTAGTGTTTGTTTGGAGAAAATGTTGGTTTACCCATGTTTGATCTTAGGCAAGAATTTCCAAAGTTTGCCTTTAGGTTGAATGGGTGATTACTCGAGCTCGACTTTAGGTTAGAAGATATAAAGAGCTTGCTTCGAGTAATATAAGTGATTGTAGCGGGTCTGACTTCGGTTTAGCCTTGTAGTGAGTTTTTCGACAACTATTTTAATGATTTTTTACGACTGCCGTGTGTGACTCTATGATGGAGATTCCATAATCGTAAGTGATGACTTTGATAAAGGATAGCTATACTTCGAGATGGCTTAATAAGTGGTGTAAGGTTGTCGTAACATAAGCCGTCGTGCCATTGCTGCCAAATCAGGCGCTTGGAAGTTAGTTGGCTGAGAGTAGTCGTAGTCTACGATAGAAGCCTGATTCTGTAACCGATCCTAATTCGTGCCATATAACCTTGGCTCTTTAGCCTTTGGGAGTACCATTTGACTATCATTTCCTTGTATATTCCTTGGCTGCAATTCAATAGCTGCGGCTTAATCCCATATGCCCTGATCAGTTACAGGACGTAAGGGAAATGGATAGAATGCACCGTCTTTAAGTTGAGTTTCGAATCTAGAATGCGGGGGCACTACGTTCAATCGCACAACTGATCCCTGCCTTCTTTCACATTTTATTTAATCACCGATCCCTTACTCCATATTCAGTCAAAAACTTTCTTCGATCGCTTCCTTCTCATTTTTTCACTGATCCTTTCTATTAGCAATTCTTTATCACCGATCCCCCCTTACTATCATTTTCTTAGACAACGATCGATTGTGTAGGCATGGAGGGATCGGTTGTTGAATGGGCATAGGGATCGGTTGTATAGGCATGGAGGGATCGACTATTGAATGGACAAAGGGATCGGTTGTGTAGGCATGAAGGGATCAACTATTGAATGGGTGTAGGGATCAGTTGTGTAGGCATGCAGGGATCGGTTGTTAAATGGGTGTAGGGATTAGAGAAAATGTTGGAGTTATTGCACGGAAGGATTGGTCATTTTTTAATGACAAAGGGATCGGTCATTTTTCATTCATGACATAGGGATTGGTCATTTTTCATTCATGACATAAGGATCGGTGGTGGGGTGTTTGTGAAGGATCGGTTAAGTTGGCTTTAAGAGAGGGATCGGCTATGTTGAGATAAAAAGATCGGCTATGGGAACTTAACCGATTTTTGGCCTTTGAATCGAGCTTGAACACTTGAGCAAACCAATCCATATAAACTTGTATGAATAATCAGAACCAATCACGTCTTAATAAACTTGAATCTGTGACTATAACGGACAACAAGACTTGCATATCCAACTTTGAATTCGAAATTGAACGGTTAAATTTCTGGTACTTGAATTTGGACTTGAGTTTGTTTCTGCGGTTCTGCATAGGTCTCTTGGAGCGCTTTTCGAGGTCTCTTCATTCCAGAGTTAGTGATTATTCCAGACGAAGCTTACATGTCTGTGGCTCCCTGCTGCGCTCCACCTTCTAGTAAAGCATCTTCGTATTCTCTATTGCTTCATCAATAGGTCATGAGGAGGTAGCAATGGCCTTCTCCTTCTTAAGAGGCATTGTAGGTAGTTTCCTTATAGATCTCTTTTAAATCTGAGTAGAATAGAAAACTTGTTGGTAGAAAGCTGGATCTATCTTGCGAATATGTAAATCCCCAAGTATATGATAAAATTCCAATCAAGCTAAGAAAGCACCAAAATTTTTGCACCAAAAATTGGCATAAACACCCAATGGAGATATTATAGAGAAATAAATGAAGAATAATAAATGTAAACAGATAGAACATAGTAGTAGAGTAATAAGAAACAAGATAGTAATAAAGACACTACAATTTATAGTTGTTCGGCTTTGTTTGCGTACGTCCACTTTGAAGAGATAGCTCTATTAATCACTTTGTCAATTTAGTACAGTAGGGATCGAATTAGAATCCTTAGTTACAAAGAGCACAAAGCAACAAGCAGCGTAAAAGTCCTAAAAATGAACAATTATGTCTGTATTTATAGAGGAAGATAACGAAATATCTCCCTAAAAATTTGGCAGAAGGCTCTCCAGATACATAGGGGCCCACATTAGGAATCGCATGGCCCAAATCTCAAGAAATAGAGATCGGGGCTGATCCATATGATTGATGATTTTGGGGATAAAATCTCTACGGGGCTTCTTCACATTATATTATGCTTAGCCTCCATGTTTCATGCTAATTGGATTAGTAGAATTTGAGTTACTAATCAATCTTTGTTTCTATATGTGAAGTTTTCTGATTTACACTGATCCATGTTTCTTGTTCTTTTTGGGTTGCGATCCTTAGGGTGGACTCCCTAGGGTCCCCTCTTCTATTCTCAAAGTTTCATGTTTATTAGACTTCTAGATTTTGAGATATCAATCATTTTCTATTGAGTTGCATTGTTGGGATAAATACGATCCGGTCCCTTTTATAAGATCCATTTTGTATTATCCCTTTTACACAATCCCTTTCTTAGGTAAAGTAATCTGCCCATAACTTAAGCATACAAACACCAAATGACTTGAGATTTAAACTGTAGCCTCGTGGGGTCTTTTCTGTCAATATATCGATTTTACCCAATTTGGGAGAAAAATTAAGGATATGTACCGATCCCCTAGGGGAAGGGATAGGCACCGATCCCCTGTCTGGAGGAGGTAATAATCCATACTTAGAATATTTGGAGAGTCTATCTCTTCATCTCGGTTGATCTTTCCTTCATATCATTTCCTGCACTTGATTTTTGAACCTCACCATCATCTCTCTAGGCTACTATTCTTGATGATAGCTGAGTTTAACTTGTCAAGTCAGTTCAGATATAGCCGAGTCAAAATGGCAGATAACAACTATATAATATAAATTTGAATGTTGTAATATGGTGAGGTAAATAAGGTGAAAAACACTGTACCATCCTTAAGTTGGAGCACCAAAAGACCATTAGTAATGGTATCACTATAACACTGTCAAGAACATTATTTGTTATAAATAACTTGATGATCCTAATGAAAACATATGCTGCTAGGTTAAATAGTAGAGGTGATAAATGACTGCCTTATTTAAGTCTGCATTTTAATTTAATTTTATTTTCAAAATAATGTTAACCGTTATACTCGAGTTTCTAGTTTTAAGCAACGTCATAATCCAACATATCCATTTATAACTGAAACCCCTAGCCATTAATAGGTCTTTTAGAAAAACCCATTCGATAGAGTTAAAAGTTTTAGCAATCTAGTTTTAGAAGAGCAAATGTAAAGGTCATTTTTACAACACTAATTTATAAATTCTTTGCCTATAGCATCCTCATCCATGATATTTCTACCCTTACTAAAAGCAAATTAAGATATATCAATTAGTTTATTTATTTTAGTGCTTAACATATTAGCTAATACCTTTGAGATAATTTTAAGAGAATGGTTTATAAGAAAAATAGTCTTAAAACACATAGTCCCTATTGCATCCATTTTCTTATGAAGTAGAATTACGTTGGCAAAATTCAATCTTCCTAATTGTAAGCTACCATTATAAAACTCATTAAACATGTAATACGGTTGCATTTTAAAACACGCCAAAATTTCTTGTAAAATAACATAGAAAATCTATAACGACCCTCTCTTTCGACCCTCGAATGTTGAGACTAATACATCCACGGTATTCATCTACCGAACATCCAAATGCTAGAAGAATGAATTATTCATGTAAAAAGAAAAAGAAATATAAAAAAAAGAGAATGCAACATCAGACTCTCACTAACAGAACAGTAATATATAATATCAAAAGAACGGTATAAAGGGTAAGTCCAATATAAAAATTTAAAATTTAAAAAACCTAAGTGTTATCATCAATTTGGACGGTTACAACTACCAGTCTTTACAATGTCGATGCATCAAATAGTAATTCGGTGGAAATAAGAATACTACGGTAAGTGAAACATCCATCTCATCTTCTTGAGCTCCAAAGAACATCAACGAAAATCTTCCTTCCTCAAGATACTTGAAAGAGTATGCGAGGAATTTAAGAAAAACAATAACCATTTGTCATACATAAGTCTGGTTTGAGAAACTCAAGAAATATGCGGCCAACATAAAATGGTAACTTTAGACCGCATGGAATGTCATAACGGTTATCCCTTCAAAAGAACCACCATCTAATAGGTACATAAGGTGATATAATAGATAATGTCTAGGGTGTAGAACATAAAAATTATAATAGAGCTGGAATGGTTATATTGGTTACATTCAACAACATATTAGGAGTATAATCAAATCCGATAAAGAACATTCACATATTGGATTTATTGTTGGATATATCCTCGGATATACTGAGGCCAGCTTCCTCACAGGGGTTAGAAAGTACCTTCCAAGCAACGTATATCTCCAAATAAAATATACCATTAAGGTAAACACAACTAGCCCATGCATGAACGAGCGATCCCGAACTATGTGAAATTAAGTACCATCAATTCCCACTGACCAACAATCGATAAGTATCTCTAGATATGGAGTTGATAGATCCCGTGTAGGGTAGCAAAACACCGAGTTGTGTGCCCTACTCTATTTTCTATCATTTTCGATAACAAGGTTATGTTTGACATCTTTCACACGAGTCTTCGTCACTCGAGAAGAAAAAGAATCCCCAATTAGATTCCTTTATCCCGAACATATCACTACATACGAGTCTCCAGTATAAACAGATCTCGGAATCACACATTGATTTTCATATCTCAATAGATCTTAGAATCACACATGGATTCCCACATCCTGAATAGATCATGAACAACAACATATGTTCGAGCATCATAAAAAGATCTAGAATCACCACATAGATTGTAGCATCTCGAACAAATCTACTTCTAAGAGATAAAACCTTTATCTCAGTCTTGAAGTCGATTTTGATAAGTAAAATACTTATTGATCCTGATGTTTCATGAATGAATTGATGGATTTTGTCATATTAATGATAAGAAGAATGATCACATATGAAAACAAAGTCTCGTATACTTATCACGTTTTTGATATTTTCATCTCACACCATCCCTTGATCAAGAGTGAAGCTAATAGATTAGATCTCTATTGCTCATCCCTACACGAACATCAGTATTAATTCCCAAAGATAGAGAAGCTTACTTCATCGGCTTTTAGCGCCAAGTATATGACTAAATGTTTTCTATAATGAGCAAAAATATAAAGCACGATCAAGCCACACAAAGCATGATCAAGTCACATAAGCAACTTATAATCCCCTTTTTGTTTAATTAATTTTTTACTAATTAAAACCACTTTATTAGTAAAACTTCTTTTATCTAATTAAAGATTTTTTTTTATCAATTTCTACTATTCATTTGTACTCTTTCAATACTTCAAAAAGTATTCATATACTTATCTCAAATGGTATAAGTGTATTCAAAAATCATCAATAAGATTTCTTTCTTTAAACCTTTGCTTCTCCAATCATTTTCCAAAAGATTCCATACTTGTAGTTTGCTTCGAAATATCATTTTAAAGATCTTACTACTTTCACAAATCCATTCAAAAGGTTTAAGACAAATTAGTAATATATTGTCACTACAAACCCAAAATCAATTCACTTATGCTTATCTTCAAAATATGGTTTTAAAGATATATTTACATTCATAAGTATAATCAAAAAGGGTTAAAGATGAATTTTATTAACACATTACACAACAAACCCAAAACCAATTCCATACTTATATCATCTTTAAAACATTCATTCAAAGAACCAAGATAATATTTGGTTAAGTTCGATAGTGCATTAATTAATTATCTAGTTAAAACAATTTCTTATATAGATCGATTTTCGTATACTTAACTCATTTTCGACGTTTCAACTTAATCATTCCTCATTCGAGAGTGAAGAAAATAAGTTAGGGTTACGATTGCATCAAAGCCTTGCCTAAACACTTCATTCTTGAATATCACAAATAGATAAGTTTACTCGTCGACTTAGCATAGTATTAATGACTTCCTAAACAAGTAATCAAACAACAAGATTAACATGTTTTTGATACTCCAACTTAACCATTCCTCGTTTAAGAGGGAAGCCGGTAGGATAGAGCGCTATTGCTCCGTCCCTACTTGGCATCAGTCTTAACTCCTAGAAAATAGAAAAGTCTACCTCGTCGCCTTATAGTGTTAAGCCCAGTCAGTTACCTTTTTCAAATCTTATATATACTTGTAAATAGGTTTTTAAATATTTATGTAAAATATTACTTGAAAATAACTAATTTATAGATTGATGAAATACTTATTTTATTATACAACCTCTTTACTTTGAAAATATATATATAATTATTAAAAATATATTTAAATTTCAAACCAACTTTAATATACTTCAAAACATGTTTCAAAACATCTCTAAAAATATTAGAGAAAAATACCAAATTTAATTATCACTTTTGAATGCTTAAAACCATAAGCGACTTACTACATGATTTATAAATGCTATTAAAAGTCCTTGTTAAAAACAACTTTGAAAAGCACGATCTCCATTACTAGTTTTCACCACTTAAAAAAATGAATTAAGACTTGAAATTTTTATAATAATTACTACCATTAGGGTACTTAAAAATAATAGAAAGAAATCCCTAATAATAACCCCTAATTTGTGTATAAAACTCCCAAACAAGGGAATCGAAAGTACACTTATAATTGCTAATCTCGCTTCAAACACTTTCAAACTTACTTCAATTTAACACATAAGTTAAACAACAATTTAAACATCATGTAAAAGCCACATGATATGTTGAAGAGGGAAATAGAAGTGATGTTATATAATAGAAAGTTATTTGATTTCAAAAGCAAAAGGGGTCCAAAGTTTATAACTTTAATTAGTTAATGTCACTTTAACTTTATACTTTGCACACAACATATATATACACAATATATACTTGTGTAAGATAGTGAGATAAATCACTTAGATCCATCCCAAACCCATGCCCAAAGCCATAAGAACCAAAGAACCACCTCCTTCCATTACCACAAGCCTAAAGATCCAACCTTTAGCGCTTTCAAACCAAAGCAACACCTACTCTCCTCCTCCAACACTCATAGCCCCTCCCTGGAACTCCTCTTCCTCTCACCTTCTCCCACTTCGTACTTGATAATTATGCTTTCCATGATGTTTTAGGCTTATAGATAAAGTTTAAAAGAGATTGGAGGTGATTTGATTAAGACTTGAAAAAGTTACAAAATAATTAGTGGATTAGTGCTTAAGCACTTCCACCATTTTTAATTCTCATGATTCATCTCAAGCTTAAATGAATTAGTGATTTATTCCTAAGGGTATGCCCCTCCTTGTATAGGCTTTTGCAAGAGTTTTTTACCACCCTCTAACTTTCATGGAAGGTCACAAAGGAGCCTCCCTCTCACATGCACCTTTACACCTCTCTTCTTTTACTTAAAAGTTCAGTCTTGCTATAAAAGCTCATTTCCAAAATATTTTTGATGACGTCACCTATTACATGACCCAAAAGTTATTTTTCATAAATAGAAAAAAAATTATTTCATTTTCTTTATTTCCTAAGAAAATAAGCATATGTAAAAAAACCTGAACAACTTCTGACGGTTAAAAAGATGTTTATCGATAAAACGATTTTCGGTTACATTATTGATATTTTTTGAAAGTATTTGTTCTTGTAAAAATTTATCAAAAATAATTTACCATCATTACTTATGATATAAAGGGGGCTAAAAAACTTATTAAATCATTTTAATAACATTTAATCCAAGATTCAAATATTTAAATACGAAGTGTCCGAACTTCCAGGTCGTTACATTCTCCCCCACTTAGAATATTTCATCCTCGAAATTCTAACATGAGCAACCAAAGAAACAATCACATAGTAATACTTAATAGTATTTAAAATCACTTAGCAAACAAATCTCATGGTTTTCTCAAGTTAAAAATCCTCTCATCGCACAAGGATAATGAAAATTCTAATCGTATCTTACTGTAACGACCCGGAATTTTGGACAATATAAATTTAATAATCTGGATTTAAATTTATATTGAATTGATAATTTTGTTAATAGATTTGATATTTATTTAAATAATCTTCTTTATTTAATTATTTAATTTGTGAAATTATTTTAGATAAGATTATAAATTGTTTTCTATTTAATAATGTATATGTATTTATATATATTTTAAATAGACAATTTGTTTTAGTTAAATTAGTATAGTATAGTTTTATTATGTTTTAAAAATAGAAATGGTGATTTATTTTTAATTTAAGCTTTTCAAAAATATTTTAATTAAATAACTATATGATTTTAAATTTGAGATAAATGTTTTAATTAGTTTAAAATTCATTTTTAATTCAAGTTGTATATTAAAATATGTTACAAAAATATTGTGTTGTTCTTTTAAATTATTAAGTGATAATTTTGATTTGTCAATTTAATTTGAAATTTAGAATACAATTTAAATATGAACATGTATTCATATGTTACAAACTCTTTTATAAATTTGTTTTAAAAGTTTCTTTTCAAAATGAATAACTTGTATATCATTCTATTTATAATAATAATGCTTTGCTTTTTCCTTAGAGAATTATTTAATACATAATTTTGTATAGGAATTAAGTAAGTAGGCTTAATGCTTATTCACTTTAATTAAACATTAACTTAATTCATAAAGACATGTGTATGTAAATATTAAAGCTTAAAAGACAAGTGTCTCTATGTTTACAAGTGTCAATGTTTTATTTTTATTTTTCTTTTAATTCACTTAAATCTGAAAATACATTCATATAATCTTGCTCTTCATTCATTTGCATTTTTGGTTTCATTCCTTAATAAAAGAAAACCAAATTACATTTCTCACAACCAAATACATACAAGTCTGCATATACAATACATTCAACTCCTCTTTCTCAAAATTTCCACCTGCATTTCCCAAACCTGTAGCTCCTCTTTTCAAACTGCATTTCATTAATTTTTGAATCTGCCTCCTTCAACCATATTCAAGTTCTACATCAAACAACTCCTCAAACCCAGATTACAACCTGCAAGCATGCAAATTACATCAAGTCTGCACCCTGTAAACAAAGCCTGTAACTCCTCTTTTTCCCAAAATACTACTGCATTCCTTTGCATCTGCAAATTCAAGATTGAGGCCTGCATGCATCATTTTGAATCTGCATTCATGGAATCTGGAAGCAAGATAGGGGTCTGCATTCTTGGCATTTGATCTGGAGGCCTACATGAATTTTCAACCAAGCCTGCATTTCAAAACTCTGGAAGCATCATTCATAAAATCAAGATTTAAAAGCATTAGAGCCTGCCTGCATTTCATGTTTTCAAAAGTCTGATACCCTGCAAGTTGATTGTGCTCTGCATTCTGCATTGTATGAATAAGGTGAGTAACTCCTCTTTTCAAAATCTAAGTAGGTTGTTTGCATATTTAAATCTGAAATAAGATGAAGTTGCATTGAATAATTATATGTGTGCATGCTTATCAATTACAGTTAAATATGTATGAAATGATCTGCAAGTATGTGTTTGTGAACAATATTATGTTTGTGCATGTGTGATCTTCAAAAATTATGACTTATGTTGTTTATCTGAATTTTCCTTTGTCTTGGTTGCTGTTAGGACTTAAACTCTTGAACAAATCAAGTTGTTTAGAATGGTGTAAGATCTAATTGTATATATAAACTAAATATGATGTCTGGAATCTGAAAAATCAAATTATACAAAACTAATTTGACTAGAATGATAAATTTAAGCTATATGATGAAATGTTCCAGGTTTATTAATAAAATCAGTGTGTAAATTCAAGAATTTTAGAACAAAAAATTAAATTTACTGTGATTGAAACAAGGAGCAGTTTTTAAGAACACTGATTTTACAATTTAGTCAAGTTCCATTAAAGCTTGCAATTGTTTTGATTGAAATTGACTCTGGTGATAGTTATCTATCAGTGAACATGAAAAAAAAATTATTTAATTGAGTTGAAGTTGGGTGTGGTGTTGAAATTTGGAGGGTTTCTGATATGAACCCTAGTTCCACTAAGTTGCTGTAATTGCTCGAGTATGAACTCAAGGATTGATCGAGTTCAAAGATCCTTGGGGTGTGAATTGATGTTGTGTTGAAGGAGTTACTGCTGGAGTTTGGTCGATGATGGTGGTCGGAGATGGGGGGTATCGGCGTTGACAGGGTTGGATGGTATGGGGTATAGGTTGTTCCAGGTTTGGGGTAGGTTCTGTGTTGCAGGATTTTTGCCTCGGGTTAGTGTCGGGGAAATAAGGGAATAACTCGAAGCATGTACGCTTCTGACCCGAAGTAAAATAGGGAGTTCAGTGTATTTTTTTTTGGTTTCAGTTTTATTACAAACAGAACTGTTCTGTTTTAAGTAAATTTGTGAGTTAAGTTTAAATTTAAACTAAATGTTAGCTTAGGATTTAAATTTGAATCTGAAGATGAATTCAAAATATTTGAATTCAGATGTTGAAATAATTTAATTGCAGGATTCAAATTTGGTTTTAAAATATAAAAAAAATAAAAGAAGAGGAACAGGGAATTGTTTCCAGTTTTAAAATTTGATTTCAAACTTAAAATGTCAACTTGGATTTTTAAACTGAATTTAATGATGAATTTAAATAAGTTTAAATTCTGTTTTTTTTTAAATAGTTTAAATTCTGAAAAAGAAATTCAAAGTTTAAGTTTTTAAATAAACAGAAAACTGTTTTCTGTTTTAAATAAAAGGTAAGTTTAAATTTTTAAGTGGAGATTTAAAACTGAGTTTAGTTTGAAATTTGGATATGAATTCAAATTTAATTTGTCAGATATTTGAAAACATTTATGTTTTTAAATTCAAATTTGATTTTAAACTCTCAAGTGTAAATGCATTGTTGTTTTGCATATTGAATTGGAAGGGTATGTATTTAAAATTAGAAGTTCAAATGAATTTAAATCTGAGTTTTTAAATCTGGATTTAAAATTTAAATTTCAGCTTTAAAGTAAAAGATTTAAATTTAAATTGTTTCAAATGATTTGCATTTGAATTGAAGGTGTAAATTATAGAAGAGTTTTAAAGAGTTAAAACTAAAATGAGAATGAAAGTTATATTTCAATTTTGAAATTTTAGAAATGTTTTAAATTGATTTGAAATTGATTTGAATTGAAATTTAAATCCTTTTCAACTTATTAATTAAGTATATGTTTCTTGTAAACATATAAGATTAAGATTGGTATTGTTTAAAATCTTATTTTAAATAAATTTGGATTTTAAGTTTAAAAGAAATGTTAATTGAAATTTAATGTAAATTTAAAAACATTTTGTTTTTAAATGCTTAATTTAAATAAGAAATGTTTATCTAAAAGATAAATTAAGTTTAATGATTGGATTCATTAATTATTAAGGTAATTAAGATGAATGTTAATTATTTAATTAATTAATAACATGGAAGTTTAATCAAATAATTAATGATTTTTAATTTGATTTAAGATTAATTAATTAAGTTTAATTAATCTATAATTAAGGATGGTTAACTAAATTTTAATTTATGATTAAGATTTATTTAATCAAGTGATTAATGATTAATTAAGACTTTAATTAACACTTAGTTAATTAATAATTAGAGATTAATTAAATAGTAATTAAATATTAATTACTTAATAACTAATGATGATTAATTTAAGTTAATTCTTAATTAAGTAATTAAGAAATGTTAATGAAGTCATTAACAATTAATTAATATGATTAATTTTTGTAAATTAATTAGATTAATTTATTAATAATCAATGGTTTAAGTTTAATTACTTAATGAAAGTAATTAAAGAATTAATTACTTAATGTAATTAATTAAAGTTAATGTGATTTGTTTAGATTAATTGATTAAGTTTAATTGATTTAAACATTTGAGGATTGTTTGATAATTACTTTATGTAATTTATAAATTTGTAATTACTTAAGGAAGTAATTAATTAATAATTACAGGATGTAATTAGAGATATTTGATATGGAAGTAATTTGGATTTAAATTACTTAAATTAATCAAGGGGATTAATTTAGATAATTAATTAAGAATAATTAATTGGATTGAGTAATTAATGTAGTTAATTACTGAATGGTTATTAATCAAGGGTGATTAATATATATGTAGGATTGAATATAATTAACTTGTGTAATCAACTTATAAGCTAATTACTTATTGTAATTAGAGATAGTTAATCAGTAATGATTAATTGAATGATGATTTATAAATTGATTTGTAATCAATTGAAGGTTAGGTTAAACAAGATTTTAATGATGAAGTAATTAATTTAATTCATTTTAAATTAATTAGAGATTTAGTAATTAATTTAATTCATTTTAAATTAATTATAAAAGGTGTGATCATTAGATCATTTGCTTATGTTTGATGATTGGTATTGGTTGATTTGTTTGGATTGTAATCTCAGTTATGAGATGAGCAGTGATTGTGATATGAATGCATTGGTTGCTTTTGGATGATAATATGGATTATCTGATTTGATATGAATTATCTGTTGATAATGATAAGATTGATTATCTATTGTGTTGTGAATTATCTATCTGTGTATATTTAGATAATGAATTGAATTGTTTTAAACTTAAAACAACTTGGACATAAAAGACACGCTTTGGTTTTCGATGAGACCGGGATCGGGTTTCCATATTTGGACATCCGAAAACCACATCGATTCCAATTAACGTTAGGTCGTGAATCTTAGTGGAGCAAGTGAAGACTCGAGGTGTAAGAGCTATACGTCAGTATAACTCTGTGGGTGATTCCGTAATGAGTTTGACGGAATAGATCTTATAGATTCGAGATGGTGAATCAGAGTGCAAGGGTTATCGTCGTTAACTCTGAGGGTGATTCCAATATGAGTGTAACGAGATAATGCCTTCGGTTTCGTTCGAACCCGGAACGAACTTGTATGGATTGAATGCTTTCAGAACATCGTCAGGTGGACGATGAGCATTCTAAGAGATGTGTTCTCTAAAGGTAATCGTAACCTCAAGCCTCATCAACCGGGAATGGCTAAAACAGGGGAGGTGCAGCAAAGCTTCATGGGTAGCCCCCACTGGAGAGCAAGATTTATCCCTGTCTAGAGGTCCCTTTATATTTCGGCTGTGTGGGCGGTTGGAACCTAGGCCAACTGCGGGGTTGTCTTGTTCGGAACTATTCAGTAAGGAATGGGTCCGGCTTTGTGTTGCAGGGGATGAAGGGAGTAATCCTCGGTACGGTGATCTAGGCCACGTACTGTGACGGGCGGTACCCCAGTAGCCCTGCCATTGTATGGAATCCAAAATCCAATAAGTGCCAACGGTTTTGATTGTATTACCCACTTTTGTGGCTAGTAGCTGGAATTTAATGAATGTAACAATTTCGGCTATTTCTTATTTATTTGAAAACCCTAGACACTATTATAATATCATCGGATTTCCTATCAAATGTTTTGGTTAGCGTAAGGTAAAAACTTTCCCATGTTTATGTGTGGGAAGTCTTACGTGATACTTTTCTTTCAAAGGTTTTTCAAAGTTAAACAACTTTAACCTGTTACTCACACCAGACCCATGTCTGACCCGGAGTTATTTCTGTTTTTCTTTAACTCTTGGGTACTCAAATTTTTATGAGTAGCCAAGGGAATTCAGGTTAGGATTCAGGATTAGCTTTGACGAATTGTGAAGGAGCATATGGAGCAGGAGGCTTCCGCGCATAGTTATATAGTTTTCCGCTGTGTTGTTATCTCTGAGTTGTTATGTATTGTGATTGAATTGTAATAACTAGACAGGTGTTTATAACTGTCTAGTATGTGTTGTATATGTCTGTGTAACTCTGATATTTGATGTATACTATGTAATACTTTGTTATTAATATAGATTATTCGTTCCGCTGTTGAGATTCTTGTGTTGTTTCTTCTTTCTCTTCTTTCTTTTTTCTTCTATCCCTTTCTTTCTTAATAGATGACGCGATTTTCCGGGAGTGGAAGGTCGGGTCGTCTCACTTGGTATCAGAGCGTTAGGTTGAGTGAATACCTAGGCTCTGAAGTGTATCTTTCTTTAGGGAGCGTTAGGTTGAGTGAATACCTAGGCTCTGTAGTGGTGTCTTTCTTGAGAGAGCGTATTTGTATTTTTAATATATATATATATATATTTATTGGTTCTACCTATTTGTTGGATTACCTGTTCAGGTTTATCCGATATAAGTTATAAAGGTAGATGAGGTAGAAGTGTGCATAACACAACTACCATTGGTTGAAGTTTGTTGGATGAGGTTGGAAGTGTATTTGTCGAGACTGTAGACCTAATACCGTCTCGAGTAAGTTCTGTTGTGATGAAGTACTTCAACGATCTCTGAAGGTAACCTGTTAAGGTTCGGAGTTCATCTTTGAAGTACAGATTTGAGTTTTGATCTGTCGGTTGGGCAGAAGCAAGTAAGTGATGATATCTTGATATCTCAGGAAGTTGTAGCTGCGTGATGAGATGCAGTGACTATGGATATTTCTGAAGATGTTTCTTTGGAACAAGAATAAGAAGTGAATCTGCCGGTGATGTGGCTAAGTTTAGCAGAGTGTTCTGAGTTGATTGGGAGTCTTCTGGCTGGATAGTTTCTCTGAAGTGGAGTTCAGAAGCAGCAGAGTGGATCTTTTCTCTGGTAAGTTGGCTAAGCCAGCATAAGCTGTTCTGTTTGGTTGAGAGAGAGAGCAGTTTTTCTTTGGATGTAGGCTGAGTTGATCGCAAAAGTGACTTGCGATAGTATGTTCTCTTGTGTTTGTTGGAGATTGTCCGGATATCTTCTGGAAGTCAGAATTTGTCTGCATCTGGAGATCGAGTTTTCTTTCCAGGATTGGAGCTGGTGGTTCAGTTAGTAGATAGATGGTTCCTTGAGATAAAAGTTGGTGAAGCAACTCAGGTTAGGAAGGAACATCTGAGTTTTCTTTATGGATCTGTGGAACCATATTTCTATGCTGGGTTGTCTGGTCTGTGATTGTGTTCTTCTGCATTTTCTTCTGTTTCGGATCAGAGTTGTGCAGCGGAAGCAGTTTGGAGGTGCTTCTGTTTGATTCTCGGGTAAGGAGAAGTTGTTCTGTCTTCTGTTGTTGAGAAGCAGGGTTTGTATTCTTGGTTTTGAGTGATCTTGAGGAGATCATTGGATTGTTTTGCTTCAGTCTGTTTCTGATGGAATCAGCAAGAGTTGAGCAGATCAGGATGGATGTTGGTAGCTCAGGATTGTCTGAAGAATTTTTATGGATAAGAGGCAGAGAAATTTGGATTCTGGAATTGGAGATTTGATTTTGGTTAAGTTTTCTCTGATCCAAGGAGTTATAAGTTGGAAAGCTAGCTCTGAAGTGTTTTGGTTTCTTCTGTGATTGGTAAGATCAGTGTTTGGTTTCTAGAGCTGAATTGTCAGTTTGGATAACTGGGATTCAGTATGTTTCACGTATCTCTGAGTGAGTGCGTGTTTGATATTTCTGGTTGTGGAACCAGCAGTTTAGGTTGGTTTGTTTGTTGAGTCAGACTCGTTTGTAGTCTGATACTCTGTTTAGAATTATTGTTAGGAGCTCTATAGTATAGTAGTATTGATTGATTGGATTCTATAGAGCGAGTATCCCGATATATATATACCGGGGAAACTCGTAAAGGTTTTATCCAAAATTCTTTTGGATAATTAGATTTGTTCTGATTGTGTGAATTGGTTGCTTTGGTTGTTGGCATATGATTAACATATGCTGTGTTTTAAAATAAAATCTGTAAATAGATTATTAAATTGCCTTTGTTTTAAATTTCGGGGACGAAATTCTTTTAAGGGGGAAGGATTGTAACGACCCGGAATTTTGGACAATATAAATTTAATAATCTGGATTTAAATTTATATTGAATTGATAATTTTGTTAATAGATTTGATATTTATTTAAATAATCTTCTTTATTTAATTATTTAATTTGTGAAATTATTTTAGATAAGATTATAAATTGTTTTCTATTTAATAATGTATATGTATTTATATATATTTTAAATAGACAATTTGTTTTAGTTAAATTAGTATAGTATAGTTTTATTATGTTTTAAAAATAGAAATGGTGATTTATTTTTAATTTAAGCTTTTCAAAAATATTTTAATTAAATAACTATATGATTTTAAATTTGAGATAAATGTTTTAATTAGTTTAAAATTCATTTTTAATTCAAGTTGTATATTAAAATATGTTACAAAAATATTGTGTTGTTCTTTTAAATTATTAAGTGATAATTTTGATTTGTCAATTTAATTTGAAATTTAGAATACAATTTAAATATGAACATGTATTCATATGTTACAAACTCTTTTATAAATTTGTTTTAAAAGTTTCTTTTCAAAATGAATAACTTGTATATCATTCTATTTATAATAATAATGCTTTGCTTTTTCCTTAGAGAATTATTTAATACATAATTTTGTATAGGAATTAAGTAAGTAGGCTTAATGCTTATTCACTTTAATTAAACATTAACTTAATTCATAAAGACATGTGTATGTAAATATTAAAGCTTAAAAGACAAGTGTCTCTATGTTTACAAGTGTCAATGTTTTATTTTTATTTTTCTTTTAATTCACTTAAATCTGAAAATACATTCATATAATCTTGCTCTTCATTCATTTGCATTTTTGGTTTCATTCCTTAATAAAAGAAAACCAAATTACATTTCTCACAACCAAATACATACAAGTCTGCATATACAATACATTCAACTCCTCTTTCTCAAAATTTCCACCTGCATTTCCCAAACCTGTAGCTCCTCTTTTCAAACTGCATTTCATTAATTTTTGAATCTGCCTCCTTCAACCATATTCAAGTTCTACATCAAACAACTCCTCAAACCCAGATTACAACCTGCAAGCATGCAAATTACATCAAGTCTGCACCCTGTAAACAAAGCCTGTAACTCCTCTTTTTCCCAAAATACTACTGCATTCCTTTGCATCTGCAAATTCAAGATTGAGGCCTGCATGCATCATTTTGAATCTGCATTCATGGAATCTGGAAGCAAGATAGGGGTCTGCATTCTTGGCATTTGATCTGGAGGCCTACATGAATTTTCAACCAAGCCTGCATTTCAAAACTCTGGAAGCATCATTCATAAAATCAAGATTTAAAAGCATTAGAGCCTGCCTGCATTTCATGTTTTCAAAAGTCTGATACCCTGCAAGTTGATTGTGCTCTGCATTCTGCATTGTATGAATAAGGTGAGTAACTCCTCTTTTCAAAATCTAAGTAGGTTGTTTGCATATTTAAATCTGAAATAAGATGAAGTTGCATTGAATAATTATATGTGTGCATGCTTATCAATTACAGTTAAATATGTATGAAATGATCTGCAAGTATGTGTTTGTGAACAATATTATGTTTGTGCATGTGTGATCTTCAAAAATTATGACTTATGTTGTTTATCTGAATTTTCCTTTGTCTTGGTTGCTGTTAGGACTTAAACTCTTGAACAAATCAAGTTGTTTAGAATGGTGTAAGATCTAATTGTATATATAAACTAAATATGATGTCTGGAATCTGAAAAATCAAATTATACAAAACTAATTTGACTAGAATGATAAATTTAAGCTATATGATGAAATGTTCCAGGTTTATTAATAAAATCAGTGTGTAAATTCAAGAATTTTAGAACAAAAAATTAAATTTACTGTGATTGAAACAAGGAGCAGTTTTTAAGAACACTGATTTTACAATTTAGTCAAGTTCCATTAAAGCTTGCAATTGTTTTGATTGAAATTGACTCTGGTGATAGTTATCTATCAGTGAACATGAAAAAAAAAATTATTTAATTGAGTTGAAGTTGGGTGTGGTGTTGAAATTTGGAGGGTTTCTGATATGAACCCTAGTTCCACTAAGTTGCTGTAATTGCTCGAGTATGAACTCAAGGATTGATCGAGTTCAAAGATCCTTGGGGTGTGAATTGATGTTGTGTTGAAGGAGTTACTGCTGGAGTTTGGTCGATGATGGTGGTCGGAGATGGGGGGTATCGGCGTTGACAGGGTTGGATGGTATGGGGTATAGGTTGTTCCAGGTTTGGGGTAGGTTCTGTGTTGCAGGATTTTTGCCTCGGGTTAGTGTCGGGGAAATAAGGGAATAACTCGAAGCATGTACGCTTCTGACCCGAAGTAAAATAGGGAGTTCAGTGTATTTTTTTTGGTTTCAGTTTTATTACAAACAGAACTGTTCTGTTTTAAGTAAATTTGTGAGTTAAGTTTAAATTTAAACTAAATGTTAGCTTAGGATTTAAATTTGAATCTGAAGATGAATTCAAAATATTTGAATTCAGATGTTGAAATAATTTAATTGCAGGATTCAAATTTGGTTTTAAAATATAAAAAAAATAAAAGAAGAGGAACAGGGAATTGTTTCCAGTTTTAAAATTTGATTTCAAACTTAAAATGTCAACTTGGATTTTTAAACTGAATTTAATGATGAATTTAAATAAGTTTAAATTCTGTTTTTTTTTAAATAGTTTAAATTCTGAAAAAGAAATTCAAAGTTTAAGTTTTTAAATAAACAGAAAACTGTTTTCTGTTTTAAATAAAAGGTAAGTTTAAATTTTTAAGTGGAGATTTAAAACTGAGTTTAGTTTGAAATTTGGATATGAATTCAAATTTAATTTGTCAGATATTTGAAAACATTTATGTTTTTAAATTCAAATTTGATTTTAAACTCTCAAGTGTAAATGCATTGTTGTTTTGCATATTGAATTGGAAGGGTATGTATTTAAAATTAGAAGTTCAAATGAATTTAAATCTGAGTTTTTAAATCTGGATTTAAAATTTAAATTTCAGCTTTAAAGTAAAAGATTTAAATTTAAATTGTTTCAAATGATTTGCATTTGAATTGAAGGTGTAAATTATAGAAGAGTTTTAAAGAGTTAAAACTAAAATGAGAATGAAAGTTATATTTCAATTTTGAAATTTTAGAAATGTTTTAAATTGATTTGAAATTGATTTGAATTGAAATTTAAATCCTTTTCAACTTATTAATTAAGTATATGTTTCTTGTAAACATATAAGATTAAGATTGGTATTGTTTAAAATCTTATTTTAAATAAATTTGGATTTTAAGTTTAAAAGAAATGTTAATTGAAATTTAATGTAAATTTAAAAACATTTTGTTTTTAAATGCTTAATTTAAATAAGAAATGTTTATCTAAAAGATAAATTAAGTTTAATGATTGGATTCATTAATTATTAAGGTAATTAAGATGAATGTTAATTATTTAATTAATTAATAACATGGAAGTTTAATTAAATAATTAATGATTTTTAATTTGATTTAAGATTAATTAATTAAGTTTAATTAATCTATAATTAAGGATGGTTAACTAAATTTTAATTTATGATTAAGATTTATTTAATCAAGTGATTAATGATTAATTAAGACTTTAATTAACACTTAGTTAATTAATAATTAGAGATTAATTAAATAGTAATTAAATATTAATTACTTAATAACTAATGATGATTAATTTAAGTTAATTCTTAATTAAGTAATTAAGAAATGTTAATGAAGTCATTAACAATTAATTAATATGATTAATTTTTGTAAATTAATTAGATTAATTTATTAATAATCAATGGTTTAAGTTTAATTACTTAATGAAAGTAATTAAAGAATTAATTACTTAATGTAATTAATTAAAGTTAATGTGATTTGTTTAGATTAATTGATTAAGTTTAATTGATTTAAACATTTGAGGATTGTTTGATAATTACTTTATGTAATTTATAAATTTGTAATTACTTAAGGAAGTAATTAATTAATAATTACAGGATGTAATTAGAGATATTTGATATGGAAGTAATTTGGATTTAAATTACTTAAATTAATCAAGGGGATTAATTTAGATAATTAATTAAGAATAATTAATTGGATTGAGTAATTAATGTAGTTAATTACTGAATGGTTATTAATCAAGGGTGATTAATATATATGTAGGATTGAATATAATTAACTTGTGTAATCAACTTATAAGCTAATTACTTATTGTAATTAGAGATAGTTAATCAGTAATGATTAATTGAATGATGATTTATAAATTGATTTGTAATCAATTGAAGGTTAGGTTAAACAAGATTTTAATGATGAAGTAATTAATTTAATTCATTTTAAATTAATTAGAGATTTAGTAATTAATTTAATTCATTTTAAATTAATTATAAAAGGTGTGATCATTAGATCATTTGCTTATGTTTGATGATTGGTATTGGTTGATTTGTTTGGATTGTAATCTCAGTTATGAGATGAGCAGTGATTGTGATATGAATGCATTGGTTGCTTTTGGATGATAATATGGATTATCTGATTTGATATGAATTATCTGTTGATAATGATAAGATTGATTATCTATTGTGTTGTGAATTATCTATCTGTGTATATTTAGATAATGAATTGAATTGTTTTAAACTTAAAACAACTTGGACATAAAAGACACGCTTTGGTTTTCGATGAGACCGGGATCGGGTTTCCATATTTGGACATCCGAAAACCACATCGATTCCAATTAACGTTAGGTCGTGAATCTTAGTGGAGCAAGTGAAGACTCGAGGTGTAAGAGCTATACGTCAGTATAACTCTGTGGGTGATTCCGTAATGAGTTTGACGGAATAGATCTTATAGATTCGAGATGGTGAATCAGAGTGCAAGGGTTATCGTCGTTAACTCTGAGGGTGATTCCAATATGAGTGTAACGAGATAATGCCTTCGGTTTCGTTCGAACCCGGAACGAACTTGTATGGATTGAATGCTTTCAGAACATCGTCAGGTGGACGATGAGCATTCTAAGAGATGTGTTCTCTAAAGGTAATCGTAACCTCAAGCCTCATCAACCGGGAATGGCTAAAACAGGGGAGGTGCAGCAAAGCTTCATGGGTAGCCCCCACTGGAGAGCAAGATTTATCCCTGTCTAGAGGTCCCTTTATATTTCGGCTGTGTGGGCGGTTGGAACCTAGGCCAACTGCGGGGTTGTCTTGTTCGGAACTATTCAGTAAGGAATGGGTCCGGCTTTGTGTTGCAGGGGATGAAGGGAGTAATCCTCGGTACGGTGATCTAGGCCACGTACTGTGACGGGCGGTACCCCAGTAGCCCTGCCATTGTATGGAATCCAAAATCCAATAAGTGCCAACGGTTTTGATTGTATTACCCACTTTTGTGGCTAGTAGCTGGAATTTAATGAATGTAACAATTTCGGCTATTTCTTATTTATTTGAAAACCCTAGACACTATTATAATATCATCGGATTTCCTATCAAATGTTTTGGTTAGCGTAAGGTAAAAACTTTCCCATGTTTATGTGTGGGAAGTCTTACGTGATACTTTTCTTTCAAAGGTTTTTCAAAGTTAAACAACTTTAACCTGTTACTCACACCAGACCCATGTCTGACCCGGAGTTATTTCTGTTTTTCTTTAACTCTTGGGTACTCAAATTTTTATGAGTAGCCAAGGGAATTCAGGTTAGGATTCAGGATTAGCTTTGACGAATTGTGAAGGAGCATATGGAGCAGGAGGCTTCCGCGCATAGTTATATAGTTTTCCGCTGTGTTGTTATCTCTGAGTTGTTATGTATTGTGATTGAATTGTAATAACTAGACAGGTGTTTATAACTGTCTAGTATGTGTTGTATATGTCTGTGTAACTCTGATATTTGATGTATACTATGTAATACTTTGTTATTAATATAGATTATTCGTTCCGCTGTTGAGATTCTTGTGTTGTTTCTTCTTTCTCTTCTTTCTTTTTTCTTCTATCCCTTTCTTTCTTAATAGATGACGCGATTTTCCGGGAGTGGAAGGTCGGGTCGTCTCACAGGATCATTAATTATTTTAATTAATGATGTAATTAAAGTTGATTAATTATGATTAATTAATCAGTAATAGGTAATTAAAGGTAATTAATTAATATAATTAATTAAGGATTAAGGTAATTAATTATGATTAATAAATTAATTGAAGTAATTAAGGTTAATTACTGTTAGTTGAGGATAATTAATTTGTGAAATTAATTAAGGATAATTACATGAATGTAATTAAGAGTAATTAATCAAGAGTGATTAATTAGGAAGATTTATTTTGAATGATTAATTGATTGTAATGAATTAAATAGATGGTAAGCAAGTTATAATTGGGTGAAGTAATTAATTTAATTTATTTTAATTAATTATAGATTAAGTAATTAATTTAATTCATTTTAAATTAATTAGAGATGGAGATAGTTAATTTAATTCATTTAAATTAATTATATTGTGATGAGTAAATCTTTGCTTATGTATGAATGGATGTCATTGTTTGACTTAGATGCCGTGTGATCTCAGTAATGAGATAAATGATATTGTGTGGTATGGATGCTTGATTGTGTTGTGATGATAACATAGGTTATCTATTGTGATGATATATGGAATATCTATTTGATATTGATTATGTGGGTTCCCTATTATGTGATAATGTTGATTATCAGTTATGATTTATGAGTTATCTATCTATGTGTATATAGATACTATATTGAAATGTTTTAAAAACTTTTAAACAACTTGGACCTAAAAGACACGCTTTGGATTTCGATGAGACCGGGATCGGGTTTCCATATTTGGATATCCGAAAACCACATCGATTCCAAATAACGTTAGGTCGTGAACCAAAGTGGAGCGAGTGAAGACTCGAGGTGTAAGGGCTATACGTCAGTATAACTCTGTGGGTGATTCCGTAATGAGTTTGACGGAATAGTACTTATAGATTCGAGATGGTGGTATGAAGTGCAAGGGTTATTGTCGTTAACTCTGAGGGTGATTCCAATATGAGTGTAACGAGATAATGCCTTCGGTTTCGTTCGAACCCGGAACGAACTTGTATGGATTGAATGCTTTCAGCACATCGTCAGGTGGACGATGAGCATTCTAAGATGATATGTCCTATAAAGGTAAATCGTAGCCTCAAGCCTCATCAACCGGGAATGGCTAAAACAGGGGAGGTGCAGCAAGGCTTCGTGGGTAGCCCCCACTTGAGAGTAAGATATACCCCTGTCTAGAGGTCCCTTTATATTTCGGCTGTGTGGACGGTCTTTTGAGCTCTTACCGTCGGGGTTATCTTATTCGGAACTGTTCAGTAAGGAACGGGTCCGGCTTTGTGTTGCAGGGGATGAAGGGAGTAATCCTCGGTACGGTGATCTAGGCCACGTACTGTGACGGGCGGTACCCCAGTAGCCCTGCCATTGTATGGAATCCAAAATCCAATAAGTGCCAACGGTTTTGATTGTATTACCCACTTTTGTGGCTAGTAGCTGGAATTTAATGAATGTAACAATTTCGGCTATTTCTTATTTATTTGAAAACCCTAGACACTATTATAATATCATCGGATTTCCTATCAAATGTTTTGGTTAGCGTAAGGTAAAAACTTTTCCATGTTTATGTGTGGGAAGTCTTACGTGATACCTTTCTTTTCAAAGGTTTTTGAAAGTTAAGCAACTTTAACCTGTTACTCACACCAGACCCATGTCTGACCCGGAGTTTATTTTTGTTTTTCATAAACTCTTGGGTACTCAAATTTTTATGAGTAGTCAAGGGATTCAGGTTAGGATTCGGGTTTGCTTTTGACGAATTGTGGAGGAGCAATGGAGCAGGAGGCTTCTGCGTTAGATATATAGTTTCTGCTGTGTATTCTCTGTGTAGTATCTCTTGTATCTGTTGTATTGAGTTGTATTGAGTTGTAAACTAGACAGGTGTTTATAACTGTCTAGTATGAGTTGTTTATGCTGTGTATCTCTGATGTATATGATACTATGTAAGTATTATGTGATTAATATAATTTATTCGTCCCGCTGTGTTAGACTCTGATGTATATGATACTATGTAAAGTTTTATGTGGTATATTATATTTTATTCGTTCCGCTGTGAGTTCTCTGATGCTGTTTGTGTTCTTCTTTCTCTTTCTTTTCTTCTTCTATCCCTTTTCTTTCTTCTTAGCGATGCAATTTCCTGGAGTTTGGAAGTTGGGTCGTCACAACGTATACGCTCAACAGCCTCAGGCTATTCGTAGCCAATACCTCATAGCAAATCGAAGAGTTATTGCCTAAACTCTTCATATGCCAAGAAAAACATAGTATGCACATATTAAAACCCGTACGTTGCATGCAATATCAATTCTGATCACTTGCTTGATCACATAACTTCACTTCCCAACTAGTAATGATCACTTGACCTCTCTAGTGCGGATTCTGATCTGATTTTTTGATTAGAAACCCTTATTCTTCTTACATAGCCATATAATTTGATAGAAAACTTTAGGATCGTATCAAGAATCCGTATCAAGTGTTCCCCATCGTGAATCTAGTGAAAAATCCTTGTTAAAACCAATGTACACCACCTCGAAACCATGTACTCAAATACTGGATCAAGAACAGTCATGCGAATAAAACGATCTATGTACAACTTACGTATTATCCTATTGGTTTCTTAACCATACCAATATCGTTTATCACATTCTTTTACCTAAATAGTATGTCATAATACTAAAATCATTTATGAAACATTTCATAAAACATAACTTCAAGCTTATATACGGTCATAACTTAAGTTTATACTCGTATAATACTTCATGACATCCTAAGAGTATATACAAAACATCAAATTCATTTTACTTAACAAGTATGTTCAGCAAAGTAAACTTTTTTTAACATACTATCTTCTTAATTCAAGTGTTATATAAACTCAAGTTTTATATTTTCACACAAAAACATTTTGCTTTAAGCTCTATACGATTTGGAAATTTATGACTATCCAAAATTGTCGAAAAATCTATTTTATTTTAACAAATGAAATTTATCGAATAACATATCATAACAAGATGCACATACCGTACAATCCTAATGCATAGGCTACATATGTCCATAAAATATCTTAATAAATTTCAATAATTTATTAAACATGCTTTAACTAAGAAAGTAAAACATGAAAAATTCTAACATTTATTTTAGACTATGCCACTACCACTCGTGCGCCCTACATGTATACATATAAAAAAAATTATATTTAAAAGCTCATATCAAATTTCTTTCCAAGAAAAACTTTAGAACCAAACACCCACGTATTATTTCAGGTCGCTTTGAAATAATAATATATAATTACATATTTTGTGTAAAAAATAATACTTTAGGAATTAAGTAGAAATCCATTTTACTAAAACAACCTTGTAGTATCCTCCATTTAGAAACTCAGGAATGAATGTCGTTGATGCTAAAGTCATCACAAAATTATATTCAAGCTACAGTTCGGTACATCCAATACATGTCTTTCGGACTTAACCAAAATTGTTTCAAAATGGTATCAAATACTTCATAAATATTACTATGTACCGTGATCCCAATTTTATAAACCAATTTCCCAAATACTTACTTTCAAATAATGCTACTGTTATTTTTCCAAAAGCTTGAAAAACATTTTCAAAGACATGGGGATTTAAGTTCTAAAAGTATCAGTTAAATCCTTTTTGTTTATAAATCATATTTTATAAACCATACTTATAAAAAACTTACGTTCTTTTTTATATAAAATCCTTTTCATAAATATTTATTTCATAAAATATTTTATCTTTCCTTTATATTAAAATAAATATCTTTCACTAAAGTTAATTTTGATAAGAGTTAACTTCTGGTCCAACCTTATCGCCGAACGCCTTATTGTCAAACTAGGAAATTTAGTTCATGAGATGTTTGTTTCAACATCTATAAATATTATCTACTCAACCCATGCAGTAGAAGGTAAACATGCTAATAAACTGGTCAAGCACAAATCAACAATCAATACATGAAAGTCAATTCCCATAAAGTCATAAACTAGACGAGCATGACTAAACTAATTAAAGAGGGAAAATATATAAATTTCATTAACCTCTACATTAATTGAACTATACTTTGACTATTCACCTATATAAGTTATCTTATATAAGATCTTTAATTTTCATTGTTTTGATTACCTTTAACGTATACTTTATAACAATTACAAATATGCTCACATATGTATAATACAGTCGACTCATGCTAGGGGAATTCCATTACCCTATCTCTTAATGAGCCATACCTTACCAAAGGCAAGGTTCTCACTTAACTTCAGCTCTAACACCAGTTGTAACGACCCACCCTTTTGACATTTGAATATTGACACTAATACTTCCACGGTATTCGTGTGTCGAGCATCCAAATGCCGGAAGGATGAATTGTTAGGGTAAAAAGTACAAGAAAAAGAAACAAACATGAAAGAAGAGAATAAAAAATCAGAATCTCACTAGTGGAATGGTAATATATGATATCAAAAGAACAGTACAAAGGGTTACATCGACATAGAAATTTCGAAGTTACAAAAACTAAGTAGTATCATCAGCCTAGACAGGTAGTATAAATGTCTTTACTTATAATGCTAATACATCATATAGTAATGCAGCGAAAATAGGAATACTACGGTAGGTGAAACATCCAGCTTTTCTTCTAGAGCTCCAAAGAACATCAACGAACACCTGCCTTTCTCAAACTACACGAAAGAGTATGCGAGGAATTTAGGGAAAATAAAAACCAATCATTAGAATAAGTCTGGTATGAAAGACTCAAGAAATAAGCGACCAACATGTAATAGTACTTTTGAGACCACATGGAATACCATAATGGTTATCCCCTTAAAAGTACCACCGTCTAAAAGGTATATAAGGTGATATCATAGATAATGTCCAGGGTGTAGAATATAAATATTATAACATAGCTGAATAAGTCTGGTATGAAAGACTCAAGAAATAAGCGACCAACATATAATAGTACTTTTGAGACCACATGGAATACCATAATGGTTATCCCCTTAAAAGTACCACCATCTAATAGGTATATAAGGTGATATCATAGATAATGTCCAGGGTGTAGAATATAAATATTATAACATAGCCGGAATGGTTACATTAGTCACATTCAACAGGATATTAGGAGTATAACCAAATCTGATAAGGAACGTTTGCATATTGGATTTTCCATTGGAGACATCCCTAAAAATACTGAGGCCAGCCTCCTGGCAATGGTTAGAAAGTACCTTCCAAGTGTTGTATATCTCCAGATAAAATATACCATTAAGGTGAACACAACTAGCCCATGCACAAATGAGCGATCTCGAACCACATGGAACCAAGTACCATCAACTCCAACCGGCCTACAATTGATAAGTATCGCTGAATATCGAGTTGATATACCTCCGTTGTGTGTTAGCAAAACCTTGATTTTTGCGTCCTACTCTGTTTTCTATCATTTGGGATGTTGAGGTTACGTTCATATCTTTCACACGAGTCTTCGTCACTCGAATAGAACACGAATCCCTAATTGGACCCCTTTATCTCGAACACATCACTATACATGAGCCTCCAACTTGAACAAATCTTAGAATCACACATGGATTTCCCTACCTCAAAAGATCTTGGAATCACACATGGATTCCCACATCCTAAATAGATCACGAGCAACTACATGTGTTTGGGCATCTTAAACAGATCTTGAATCTCCTCACAGATTCTAGCATCTCAAAAAAATTCCTCTTCTAAGAGATAGAACACATATCTCAGTCTTAAAGTGGTTTTCGATAAGTAAAACACTTACCGATTTCAGTCTCTTCAAGACTGAATCGACAATTTGGTCATATCAACGATAATGAGAATGATCGAATATGGAAACAAAGTCGCTTATACTTATCGCATTTTTTATATTTTCATCTCATGCTCTCTCTTGAGCAAGAGTGAAGCCGGTAAGTTAGAGCTCTATTGCTCATATCCCAACACGGACATCAATCTTAATTCCCACAAATAGGCAAGCCTACTTCATCGGCTTTTAGTGCAAAGTAATCGATAAATATATCTAGCTATGGATTCGATATACCCCACCATGGGTTAGCAAAACCTAGGGCTATGCGTTCTACTCAATTTCTGTCATTTCCGACGTCGAGGTTATGTTCGGCATCTTGTACACAATTCTTCATCACTTGAACAGAACATGAATCCCCAATTGGATTCCTTCTTCTCGAACAGACCGCTACACATGAGTCTCTAACTTGAAAAAAATCTCGGAATCACACATGGATTCCCATATACTGAGTAGATCATGAACAACTACATGTATTCGAGCATCTTCAGCAAATCTTGAATCTCCACATGGATTCTAGCATCTTGAACAAATCCACTTCTAAGAGATAGAACATGTTTCTCAGTCTTGATGTGGTTTTCGATAAGTAAAACACATGTCGATCATGAGATCTTCAAGGCTGAATCAATGAATTTGGTAATAGCAATGATAATGAGAATGACTGCATATAGAAAACAAGTCTCGAATATTTAGAACTTTTTCGATATTTTCATCTCGCACTATCCCTCGAAAAAGAGTGAAGCCGGTAGATTGAAGCTCTATTGCTCATTTCCCTACATGAGCATCACTCTTAGTTTTCACAAATGGACAAGCTTACTTGATTGGATTTTATTGCTAAGTGTACGACTTAATGTTTTCCATAAACAAGTAAATATAGAAAGCATGATCAAGTCACACAAAGTACGATCAAGTCACATAAGAGACTTTTAATCCCCCTTTTGTCTAATTAATCTTTTATTAAATAAAACCTCTTTTATTAGTAAAACATCTTTTATCTAATAAAACATCTTCTATTAATTTCTCATTTGTACTCTTTCAATACTTTAGAAAGTATTCATATACTTATCTCAAATGGTATAAGTATATTCAAAAATCATTAACAATATTTCTTTCTTTAAACCATTGCTTCACCTATGGTTGTCCAAAAGATTTCATACTTATAATTTCCTTTAAAATATCCATTTTAAGGGTTTAATACTTTCAAATATCTGATTAAAAAGTTTAAGACCAATGTTACTCAAACATTGTCACTACAAATCCAAAAACATTTCACTTATGCTTATCTTTAAAACATTCTTTAAAGATCCGTTGACATTCATACGGATAATAAAAAAGGGTTAAAGATGAATGTTATTAACACATTATCCCAACAAACTAATTTCATACTTATATCATCTTTAAAACATTCCTTTAAAGATCCAAGATAATATTTGGCTAAGTTCGATAGTCGACTAATCGATTATCCAGTTAAAACAATTGCTTATACAAATCAATTTTTGTATACCTAACTCATTTCTGACATTTCAACTTAACCATTCCTTATTCAATAATTAAGCCAGGTAAGTTCGAGCATTGGTTGCATCAAAGCCTTGCCTAGGCACTTCATTCTTGAATCTCACAAATAAATAAGTCCACTCATCGACTTTTATTGTTAAGCATAGTATTAATGATTTCCATAAACAAGTAAGCAAACAAAAAGATTAACATGTTTCCTATATTCCAACTTAACCATTTCTCATTCAAGAGGGTAGTGCAGTAGGTTAGAGCTCTATTGCTCCATCCCTACTCGACATCAATCTTAACTCTTAAAAAATAGAGAAGTCTACCTCGTCGGCTTTTAGTGATAAGCCCAATCAATTATCTTATTCAAAACTTGTATATACTTGTAAATAGGTTTTTAAATATCTATGTAATATATTACTTGAAAATAACTAATTTATAATTTGATGAAAAACATATTTTACAAAACAAAACCTTTTTACTTTGAAAATACCTATATTATATTAAAATATATCTAAACTTCAAACTAGCTTTAGTATACTTCAAAACATGTTTCAAAACAGCTTTAAAAGGATTAGAGAAAAATACAAAATTTAAGTATCATTTTTGAACACTTAAAACCATAAGAGACTCACTAGAACATTTATAAATGCTATTAAAAGTCCTTGTTAAAAATAATTTTGGAAATCATGTTCTCTATGACTAGTTTTAACCACTTAAAAAAAATGATATAAGACCTGAAATTTTTATAGTATGTACTACAATTAGGATGCTTATAAACTAAGGAAAGAAACCCTTAAGAATATCTTTCAATTTATTTATAAAAATTTCCAAAAACAAGGGATTCGAAAGTGCACTTATAATGGCTATACTCGCTTCAAACACTTTCAAACTTATTAAAATTTAACATATAAGTTAAGCAACCATTTACACTTCAAGTCAAAGCCAAGCCATATGTTTAAGAGGGTAATAAAAGTGATGTTATAAAATATAAAATTATTATTTATTTTCAAAAGCAAGAGGGGCCCAAAGATTATAACATTAATTAGTTAATGTCACTTTAACGTTATACATTGCAGACAACGTTTGTATACAAAATATATACTTACAATATAGCGAGATAACTCACTTACATCTATTCCAAACCCAAGCACAAAGCAACAAGAACAAAAAACCAAAAACCACCTCCTTCGATCACCACAAGCCTAAAGATCCAACCTTTAGCACTTTCAAACCAAAGCAACACCTCCCTTCTTCCTCCAATGCTTATGGCCCCTTCTTGGAACCCGCTCTTCCTCTCACCTTCTCCTACTTCTTACTTGCTAACCATTTTTCCTATAACGTTTAGTCCTATAGCCAATTTTTAAAAGAGATTTGATATGATTTGGTTAAAGCTTAAAAAGGTTATAAAATATTAGTGGATTAGTGCTTAAGCACTTCCATCATTTTTAATCCTCATACTTCATTCAAAAATGATTTAGTGATTTTATTCCTATGGGTATGCCCCTCCTTATATAGGCTTATGCAAGAGGCCATTACCGCCTTCTAAATACCATGGAAGGTCACAAAGGAGCCTCCCTCTCACATGTATCTTTAATCCTCTCTTCTTTTACTTAAAAGTTTATTCTTACCATAAAAGCTCATTTCCTAAATATCTTTGATGACATCACCCATGACATCATCTAAAAAGTTTATTTCAATAAATAGAAAAAATATTTCATTTTTTTATTTCCGAAGCAAATAAGTGTATGTAAAAAAAATCTGAACAACTTCTGATGGTTAAAAAGCTGTTTATCGATAAAACAATTTTCGGTTACAGTATCGATATTTTTTCGAAGTATTTATTTTTGTAAACATTTTTTCAGATAAGTTTACCATCATTACTTATGATATAAAAGAGGGTTAAAAATCCTATTAGATTATTTTATTAATATTTTATCCAAGGTTCAAATATTAAAATAATTCAGATATTTAAATACGAAGTGTCCGAAATTCTGGATCGTTACAAAATCCATCTGGTGTCGGGCGATCTATAGCTAGGCATATCACTAATAGCTATGTAGATCTTTTTCGAATGGATTATCCACATCATTCAAATTGATTCTTTAATTTTCAAGATATAAATCATTCCATCTAGCTTAATTCTACGACCTCTATTAGTTTTAAAAACATCTTTGAAATAGTAGGTGGAGGCATTATTGAGCTTTTTTATCCAAAACTTTTTACGTTATTAATAAGCAAAGAGTTTACAGTGTTGCTACGTTTTTGACCATTAGCTACTCTATGAAAAAACTAGGTATTCTTGTCTTCATCGTCCATCCTTTGAACCTTAGATCTATGTTGCCACGTTATTTGCTCTTGCGAAATGACATTGTTTAATTCTTTTTTCGTGTTTAAAAGTATATTTTTTCGGTCATGTTTAAGATTCTGGTTTCTTCTAATTTATTTAATTTTAAAATTTCATAAAGTAATTTTTATTTTTGAATCCTAATGTTTCCAAAAACCTCCTTGTTCCATTTTCTTTTAAAAATAGTCTTAGGTCCCTAAGTTTTTTGTAAAAGCTTTGGCTATATTACCCGAATATTTAATACTGCTGTTACTCATTGAAAGCTGTCTAAAAGTTACTAAATCTATAAAACTCACTCTCTAAAAGCCTCATTTTTTTCAATTTAAATAATCTTTAATCTAAGTGTTGTTTCTCACAAAAGTGAATAATAAGGAAATGACTAGAATACACAATCGAAAGACCAAACAAACTGAACATGAAACCTTTCTTCCATTTCTGTATAAATTGAAATAGTTGAGATGCAAAATCGAAGGTTCCTCTCTAGAGTTTGACTAAGTGAATCTCCTATCACTAAGCAGTAAATTGAACAAATTATCATTTTTAATAAACCGATTAAATTCTTCTATAGTGAAGGTGTCGGCTGGTTCAGGAGAGCGCTCTTTTAAAAACCTAGTCACATTGAAATCCCACCAACTATCCAAAGGCCGATAGATAGAGATCTAACCTCGAGATGCTCATTGTATAGGACTGTAACACCCCATGATTTAAAAATAATTAATCAAAAAGAAATTAATTAGTAAATAATAACATCGAAAAATAGGGTTTCCATAACATCAAAATTTGGCTAACTTGCACTGTTGGGTTCATGGCAATTTTTTGATCAATTTCCATATATATAAAGTTTTCCGATCGAAGTTCGAATAAAAAAGTTATTAACATTTGTAGTTTTAAAATTGAAAATAATTATATATGGAATTAAGGTAATAAAAATAATTAACTAATGTTAATTACCATCAGATAGAGTTACTGACAGTCAACGTTACTTAAGCGTCATGTAAGTTAACAGCGAAAAGAAATTGGATCGATCTTTTTTAGAAGAAATTAAATCAACGAAATTAAATGGCATAGGTAATGACGTAATTCATATCGACCGATCAACCCCTAGCTTGGATCGGTCGACTGGTAGAGAGCGGGGATCGATCGGTTAAACTCTTGATTTGAGAATTTTGAAATAGCCAAACATCATAGATTTTAAATAATTTAATTGAATGGCTGATATTGATTCAAACCCCTATATATACAGACCTAACCCCTCATATTTCTTCTCATATTTTTTTAAGCGTCGTTGGAGCTCTGCCATTTTCTTTTCTCCACATTCTTAAAAATAGTTATAGTTTATAATATATAAAGGTGGATAATAGTAAACGATGATTGAGAAGAAGAATAAGGTCGAATCAAATCGTCAAAGCCAAGGTAAATTATAAATCCAGATCTAGAGTTTAAATTAAATATAAATTTCTTTTATGATCTAGATTTCTGACAGGTATATGAATGCTTATACTGTATGTATTCAAACAGGGTGAAAAGGGAGTCGAATTGAATAATAAGATTAGATTTAGAGATTTTCAAAGCTAAAAAGGAGAGTGGGAAATTATATATTTTATATAATATTGGATTTATATCGCTCTGAATCTATTAATGTATGCCTAAAATGTAATTTGGAGGTGTATGCTAAAATTGTGTATATGTAATCAATTCACAAACCTTGCCTACATATTGTGTGATTGATAATTTGAATTATATATTGCATGTATGTGAATCTGAAAAATATTAGGTGGAAGTAGTCCCTAAATTTAGGGTTAGGTAGTATAGTATTAGTCCTTAAAATCTAAAAACTATGTGATAGTCCTGGATTTGTAGATTACTTTTGCAAGTAAAAAGGTAACTTAAGCTATCACAACAAGTTATGGGGATTTAAGTAATATTTAATTCGATGGAAAATAGGGTGTTGCAATATGAATTTCTATAGATTATCAAGTTTAAATTCATAAATAAAAGTGTATTATTTAAAATAACAAGGAATACGCCTAACAAAGACAGATGTATAAAATAGGAATATTTACCATATTTTATACTGTCTATTTTAATAACTATGAAAAGGATAATTTCTTGTAGTTCCAAACTTAACGTGAATTCTCCCTTTGGATGAGATATGATAATTTGCATTATTAACCTTTCTTTTTAGGAGAGATATAATTTCAATGCATTAAAGTATAGAATTCCCTAAGGATTAATTAAAGAATAGTAAATGTGATAACAACAACGGTTTAAGAGAATAATTATTATATGCAATATGAGCAAGGCAGAAATCAAGTAATAACGATGAAAAGGTAGGCAAGTGATAATTTAAAATGAAATGAGTATGGGAAATTCATTAAATGCGGGAGGGTAGTAAATTTTAAAAAGGAATAGAAAGGAAAGTTCGATAGAAAGAAATGGGAGTAAATGGGAAAGGATATTTAAATATTTTAAAAGAAAGCGGTAAATGGCCTTAAATTGGGTAAGAAGTAAGCTCATGAAAAGGTAAGAAATGCTAGTAATAGTTGAACATTGGAGGCATAATAATCAAACAAGTATGAATGAATGCACACACATGTAGCTTCAAGTATGCGTTTATGGTGGGTGTGAATTATTAAAATTAGTAAATAACTTAGATGGATAAGAATGATATAGTCATTAGAATTGGTTGGAATGCGAGGTCAGCAGTGTTACACAACAGAAGTCTGCCCACCGCAATGGGCCACCAGCGATTGTGCTATATTATACCGAGTGGGACATATCCAAATCCATGTAATTATATACACTTGCATGTGAAGGAATACCCCAGTAGGGTCTGCTTCAACTTTTTAGTAGGGATATTGCCTTGATTGCATTAGACAATCTAAGTGGGATAATGAGCAAGGACCAGTGTTATGTTGGTGTGTTGGTACCATATTAGCGAGTAGGAAATGTATATTGGTTGATAAATTATCATTCCTGAGCGGTCAGTGGAAAGGATGAGGGTTACACCTAAACGGGCTACTCTCCTACACTGTAGGTTACATTTAGGTCATGCACCAACGAAATAAGTAGCATATTAGGCAGTAGTAGAGTACATAGATCAATAAATCATCGGTCCTGAGCGGTCAGAGGGAAAGACGAAGGTTACACTTAAACGAGCTACACCTCCTACTAGTGCAGATCACATTTAGGTCATGCATCGCCGAGGTTGTTTGCTAGTTTTTTTGTTAGGAAAAAGCTAGATGACCCTTAAGAGAGGTCTTTCAAAATAAATGGGATCGTCCGAGAAGCCTACAGTCTGAGGAGCTTCCTCTATAGGCTGTGGAGCTGAGTCCACAATAGGAAGTAGATAAGTAGTAAATTTCCAAGGCGAGATAGAATATAGCTAAACTTGTAATGCAGTTGTTAGGCACTACGAGAGTTCCTATATGCATGACGGCGAGGACGTGATACTGTGTTGATGATGAATCTTGATAGGATGTTCGGTTAGGGATACTAGCGAGGAAAATATAAAGGCCCAAAGGCGGACTGTGGTACTTATGTGTATACATATATATATATATACAATATGTGGTTATGGTCTACCTCGAGTAGATGGGGTATATCGTATGCATACATGGAGTCGAGAAGTCTAAGAAAAATATATTACATAACATGATAAGGAAGACAATCGACATAAACTAGTGTTACGTGTAAAATGTATAATTTACTAATCACTGGAACGTTATTCTTATTCCTACCTCATTACATCCGACATGATAGCTTTAGAAGAAAATGTACTGGTGTAAGACGGGAAAAGTGGAAGGATGGGTTTTGTTATGCATGCTCGATACTAACAAGGACACTAGACATTAGAAGTGTCAATCTTGGACAGTAACTATATAATTTATTATATTTTACTATTTCGCTATGAGTTATATCGATATCGCTCTGATATGCATTTATTTATTTATTTGCGAGATATTAAATCAATGATCCATACTTTGGTTGACTTGGGATTTCAATTTAGCAAAAATTCAGGCTTACTAAGGTGCAGGTTGTTACATTTGGGATCACAGCTTAGGTCAGTTGATCTTATGAATTAGGAAACAATGAGTGAACGTATTTGTATTTTACTTATAATTATAAATATATTATATGCTAAATCCTATGAACTCTGACTATAGAGTAATTGTAACCATAGTTTGAAAAAATGGACAAGTCGATTATGAGTTAGAGAAATGAAGGAAGTTAAAGATGTAAGAACTTCGATTATGGAGTTGTCGCAACCATAGTCAGAAAAAATGGACAAGTCGATTATGAGTTGGAGAAATGAAGGAAGTTGACAATGTACACCAAACCTGATTACCCTATGGAAAAGGTCGTATGGAAGGCGTTGGACTTAAGAAGAGCATAATTGCGGCATATGGAAGGTCCTTGAAGCTAGATAGTACGCGACTCCTTAGTTGGGCCCCAAATAGGAGAATGGTTGTAGATCCCTACATGATTATCAATTGATGATGTACAATAGGTCCATATAAATGGAAAAGCAAGGGTTTGTATGTTATAGATATCTGAAAGAAATAAGTTCGTAAAGGAAGCATGTAGCAATCACTCCAAGATGATAGTCGGATTTCAATATTTGGGAAAAGGAGATAAGTCAGAAAGTAAGTAGAAAAGAAGGAAAGTCCAAAAGAATGGATGCAATAAAATCCACTCTAAGTTTGATCCCATATAAAAGAATTTTATATAAAAGTTGAGATGATTTTAATGTAAAAATTTGAGAAAACATATAAATAATATATTTTAAATAATTTTCAAAGGAATTATTTGAAAGTAGAAAAACCTTATTTTTGAAAAGTAGGTAAATACCAAATTTTAAAAAAAAATATATAACTATGTTATATTAAATAAAAAGTGTTAGAATAAAATTTAAAATTTATTGGACAAAAAATAAAAGTAAATAGGTTTTCAATAAAAAGGTTAATTCTTTTGAAAAAAATAGTAGAGGTATGTAGCTCATTGATTTTTCTCCGATGAAAAATTTAAAGTTGAAAAGTTCTTTTTAGGGATGGACAATACAAAGTGGTACTAGTATTAAATAAGGTAAATAGAAGGGAAAAGAAGATTAGAATCTGAAAATATAGTAGTAGGCAAGCACACTGTAATGGTTTAAAAAGAAGACAGAAATTTGAGAGGAAAACTATATGAATAAAAGCAATTTAAATAAGAGCAGTTTATGTAGAAGAAAGTTGAAAAATAATAATATTATAAAATATAAACAGGAACAACATTGGAAATTTCTGTAAAATAATGTTAATAATTAGAAATAACCGTAGGAGATCATACTAAAAAATAATGCTAGTAATCTAATTAGAAGAAATGTAGAAATTAAATGCAAGACAAAGAAAAATGAATATTTTTTATGGTGATGTGCATTGATTGCACGTATCGCTTAAAAAGTCCCCCCTCGCATGATATTAGAGACTCCGCCAAGGATTAGAAGTAAAGATAGAGTGAGTAATAGGAAAACAATAGGATGGAAGTGTCCATGTTTACTCCAGTTTTTATTGTTTAAAATTGTAAAACAAATTTTGAAAATATTGTAAAGCATTTTTAAAAAAAATTGGCTTACTATAAGAATTGAGTTTTAAAAATCAAAAATTAGTAAATGGTTTGATTTAAAAATCCCAATTTTAGGAAGTAAAAATCCTTATTATTAAAATAGAACTTTAAAAGAAAAAATTGATTTGAAGGAAAAGGAGATAAACTTTTTAACAAAATTAAATTGCTACCATTCTCATTTGGACTTGTTGAATAAAACTTAATTCAAAATTTCTCACATATGGTTTTAAAAGTTAGAAACCAAGTAATTTTCTTTGAATTTAATAAATAATACTAAGTTTGTACTTTTAAGGATAAAATTTTAGGATTAAGTACTTTGAATTTTTTTTGAAGTTTTAATTTTTGAAAAAAAAGCAGCCAAAACCAAACCAAAATTTTAATGTAGAGTAGATAAGGATAATTGCTTGAGTAAGACGGGATAAAAGGTAAGTTATGTAGCAGCAGTGACTGCTCATAGAGTAGCAATGAGGAATTATCATAGAGTGTAAGGTGTAGGAAATGTGGATTACAGATCTTAAGGCTAGATTAACACTAGAGGGCGGTGAATAGTGTTTAATGGTTTAATGGATTTATGGAATTTTTGAAATCTTTTGAAATAAACACAGACAGATGTAATTCACAAACATAGAAACAATCACATAATCAAACACGGATGCAAATAGTAAATAAAACTCAAAGGAAAGAACACACAGATTTATGCTGGTTCGGAGTTACCCTATATCTAGTCCCATACAATTTCTTGTGCAGATTTCTTTTCAAGATATTACAACCTCGATTTCAAGGCCACAAGATACACCCTCCTATCTTCGAGTCCAGCGCAAACTCTCTTAATTTAACTAGGCTACAAGATCACCTAATTGATTTACGGGCTACAATCACACCCACTTGATTGCAGGCCACAATCACACCATTTTCAATATCGCTTTGATAGATAGAGAGACTCGATACACTTTTTTGATTACAGATGATCCTATAACTCTAAATAGCACCAAGATATTTAAGAGAGAGTGATAGAGAATCAAACTAGAGATGATCAAGTTTGATTCACTTAGGATTTTGGTAGAATTTTCTTAAAGCATAAGAGAATATTTGAGTGGAGAAGAAAGAATGAAGAAATGAAGAAAAACTAATTTCAAATTCGTTGAAAATAACTGGTATTTATCGAAGAACAATAGTCATGTCCATTCATGAAAGGTTATGACGAATAGACACTTCATTTGGAAATTTGAATTTTAAATTCTACAGCTACCATGTCGACATGGAGGGATGGGGTATGTCGACATGCCTTGGTGAATTTTGAAAATTGATTTTTGTTTTTGAAAGAGATTTTCTTCTAAAAGTTGTCAAAGCAATTTCTGAAGTTTTTAAACCATTTTGAATATTGTTTAAATTTATAAATAGATTTAAAAAGTAATTTTAAAACTATATGTTCTATAATATAAAAGTGATATTAAAAACTAAGTATAGAATATATTTTTGAGATTTAAAGCTTGTAATATTAAAACCAGGAGATAGTTTAAGAACAAGAGATGATTTTGAAATCAAAATATAAAAGATAATAAAAATAGTTAAGGCTAAAATATTTAAACTGAGAGAGATGACTTTTAAAAAGTTTTTGGAAAAACATTTGATACAAATCATTTTGAAAATTTTTAGATTCCATTCTACTAGAGAAGGTCGTGGGCTCTATAACACTAAAGAGGTCGTGGGTTCCATCCCACTACTAAAGCGAGAAGGTGGATTCCATTCCACAATTAAAATCCCAATAAAGATTTTTGTGCTATTATGAACTTTTAACATAAATCTAGACACTATTCTTATCTTGATATCTTAAACCCTTGAACTCTTGAAATCTTGAACTCTTGATGCTCATGAGTCTTCAGTTTTTATTTCTTCAATCTTGAATTCGTCGGTATTGAATCTCTATACTTAGTCTTGAATCTTTATATTGTACAGTCTTCATTCTTCGGTACTTGCATATATATCCTGCATATACATATATATCTAGTCAAGAATATTAGTATTTATATTTTATAACAATTCTTAAGGTTGTTGTCATCAAAACCATCATCTTGGAAACTAACAATCTCCCTTTTTTTTATGATGACAAACTTTGATTGTAAAATCTACTCCACAAAACTCTGATTCTACTCTTACTCCCCCTTACTCTAACAAATCCCTCTTAAATTACTAATTCCCCCTTAATCTAAGCTTATCTAACCTATTTTATAATTCTCCCACTTTGTCATCAACAAAAACTAATCCTAAACTACATAACTCCCCTTTAAACTAATACTATGGAACTAAATACTAATGGGGAAGTATAATTAAGCAAAATGTAAATAAAATTTTATTAAATATGTTGTTATATTACACATGTAAACACAAATATATACAAATACACACAATATATAAAAATATTAACATAAAAACAATCTAATGATAGTCTTTGATAATTTGTGACTTGTGAATCGAACAATTTGGGTAATGGAGACTAAAATTTCCACATTGTTCGACCAAATTACCATCTTTATCAAAACAGACTTATCCAACGCAAATATCTTTATCATCTTCATCCATTTGTGCTTCTTTTTCTCCTTCATCGTCTTCATCTAATGGATTATGAATATGAATGTTAGAGGAGTCATCTTCAATCACGATCGGTTCTACATGATTATCCGTCAGAAATTTTGCAAATTTCTAAGGGCTTTGCCCTGTTTCTCCTGTCCTTTTCCACCTTTATTTGCATGACTTGCAACTAAGTCATCATTTGCATAGAGTACTTCAAAGTTTCCTCTATCTTCAAGACTCGGGCCAGTGTAGTTCGTTGAAATGGACCGGTATTAGGAGAAGGGAAAGAAAAGGTCGCATTTTGGTTTGATTTGTAGGAGGCCATTATTTTATATTTTCAGAAGTTTATTATAGAGAAAATGAAGTAAGAAGACAGAAAAAATTAAAATGTTGTGTTTATATAACCACAAACTGATTTTAGAGGAAAAATAAAAATAAAAATTTTACCGTTTTATATCGACATGGGGGTAGGGGCATTTCGACATTCCTTTGAAAATTTTGACAATTTTGTTACTATATCTATATTCTATATCTCATTTGTAGAGAACATGCCTAGTTCTCTTCTAAATTTAGTAAAGGTTGATTGATTCAAGGGTTGGTCAAAATATCAGCTATTTGATTCTCAATGTTGATAAATTCAAGAGAAATATCTCTTTACTTATATTTTCTTTGAGAAAATGATGTTTGATATCAATATGTTTGATTCTGGCATGATGTGTAGGATTTCTGGATAAATTTATTGCACTTGTATTATCAAAATAAATTGGTGATTTTGAAATATTTAATCCAAAATCCTTTAGAGTCTGTTGCATATAGATAACTTAAGAACAAGTCAAAGCAGTAGAGATATATTCTGCTGCAATTGCTGATAGTGAGACAACATTTTTCTTTTTACTAAACCAAGAAATCAGAGAATGTCCTAAAAAGTGACAAGTTCCATTTGTACCTTTTTGGTCTGATTTACAACCAGCACAATCAGCATCACAATATGAGATTAAATCGAATGTATCATTTTAGGGTAAAACAGGCCATAGTCTAAAGTGTGTTTGACATATCTTATGATACGTTTAACAGCTTTTAAATGGGTCTCTTATTGTTGAGATCGGTATCTTACACAGAGACGAACACTACGCATAATATCGGGCTTAGTCACAGTTATATAGAGTAGCGATCCAATCATTCCCCTGTATAGTTTTTGATCAACATCCTTTGACATGTCTTCTTTATTAAAGGCTTTATTAGTTTCCATAGGAGTGGATTTTCCACACAGAGTGGCAATACCAAACTTATTAATTAGATTCCTAGCGTACTTTTCTTGACTAATGAAAATACCACTATCTAATGGTTTTTTTTGCAATCCTAAATAGAATGTAAGTTTACTTATATGACTCATCTCAAACTCTTTTCTCATTATTTAAGAAGTCTATTTGTTTATTTTATTGTTTGTTGATCCAAAAAATATATCGTCTACATAAATATATACTAATTGGATATCATTTTTGATTCTTTAAATAAAAAGAGTATTATCTACTTTACCAATTTCAAAATTTGATTGTAATAGATAAGATCTTAGTCTATCATACCAGGCTCTAGGAGCTTGTTTCGGACCATATAAAGCTTTCTTTAATTTGTAAACATGATTTGGAAACTTTTCTTCTTCAAAAAGTGGGGGTTATTCAACATATTAACAAAACCATTTAAAAAGGCACTTTTGACATCCATTTGAAATAATTTGAAATTGTTGTGGTTTGCAAAAGCAAGTATAAATCTAATGGCTTCTAATCTTGCTAAGAGCGCAAAGGTTCCATCATGGTCTACTCCTTCCTCTTGAAATAACCTTGCGTGACTAACCGAGCTTTATTTCTAACGACCTTACCTTGTTCATTCATTTTATTTTTATAAATCCATTTAGTTCCTATTATAGTTTTGTCCTCAAGTCTAGGATCAAGTTCTCATACATCATTTCTGGTGAATTAATTCAGTTCTTCTTGCAAGGCAAGAATCCATGAACCATTAGATGATGCTTCCATTAGAATTTTAGGTTCAATAGTTGAGTAAAAGCTACATTACTCGTCTTGTTTAATTGATTTCAAGTTCTAACAATAGATTCAATATTTCCTAATATATTTTCTACAATATGATCTTTTGAAAGCCCGATCCTTTTATTTGGATGAACAGTTATACAATTTGTTCCATTTGATTCATTATTTAAAGTAACAAAATCATCTTCATCATTTATTTCAACAAAAATCTTTGAAATTTTCATCAAAAGATACATGCAATGTTTCTTCAATAGTGTTGCTTTCTAAATTGAAAACTCTATATGCTTTACTTCTGTTAGAATATCCGATAAAGATTCCTTTGTTAGATTTAGGATCAAATTTATCCAAATTGTCCTGTGTATTTAGAATGAAACATTTGCTTTCAAAAACTTTAAAATAAGATACCTTTGGTTTCTTACTCAAAATAAGTTCATATGGTGTATTATTGGTTAGAGGTCTAGTTAAAATCCTATTCAAAATGTATCAAGCTATAGCAAATACTTGAGCCCAAAAATTTCTTGGTAATTTACTATCTTAAAGCATAGTTCTTGCACACACTTGAATCGTCCTACTTTTACGCTACCACTCTGTTTTGTTGTGGAGTTCTTGGAAAGGAAAATTGATGAGTTATTCCTTTCTTATACAAAAATTCTCAAAATTTTCATTTTCACATTCTCTACCATGATCACTACGAATAGTTTTGATTTTTTAAGAAATTTTATTTTGAATTCTTTTTGAAAAAGTTTCAAATAAATCAAAAGCATCACTTTTAAGTTTAAGAAAAATTGTCGATGTAAATCAAGAATAATCATCTACAATTACAAAAACATACTTACTGTGATTTACTGACTAAATTTGAGATGGACCAAATGGATCTAAATGAAGTAACTCAAGAGATTTTGAAGTTGAAATCATATCTTTCAATTGAAATGAACTCTTTCTAAGTTTTCTTAATTGACAAGCATCACATATACTATCTATTTTAAAATTTATTTTAGGGAGACCTCTTACTAAATTAAGTTTTGATAGTCTAGATAAAAGTTTGAAATTAAAATTCCCAAATCTTTCATGAGAAATCCAAAGGTCGCTTGTATTAGCCAAAAGACATAGTTATCATTTGAGATTTTCATACTAAAAATATAGATATTTTTCTTCCTAATTCTTTCAAAGATAATATTTGATTTATTATCTTCGATGTGACACTTATCCTTTTCAAATTTGATTTTGTAGCCCTTATGACAAAGTTGACTTATGCTAAGTAAATTGTGTTTTAGATTCTTAACTAACAAGACATCAGAAATAGTAGAAGTTTTAGAGTTACCGACATTGCCGATGCCGCTCACATATCCTTTTGAGTTGTCTCCAAAGTTGACCAGTCCTCCATCTTCATAAATTATGTCATTCGGTATATTTGGATTGCCAATCATGTGTCTCGAACATCGACTATCAAGTGCCCATTTATTTTTCTTGATTTGCACCATTTTTCCATTCAGTGTTGATTCATCAAAAGCCATATAACACATCCATTCCTGCACAACACACCAATTCGGTAGATAACTTGATTTTCTATAATAACAATATGCAGACTTATGAAACAATGATTTGGACAGTTCTGAATAATGTTAACAGAATCTTCAAAAATTGCTATTTCAAACTTTCTAAAATTCAAATTATGATAACTTTGAAAACCAATGCTCTGATACCAAATGTAGGAAATGCGGATTACAAATCTTAAGACTAGATTAACACTAGAGAGGAGGTGAATAGTGTCTAATGGATTTTATGGTATTTTTGAAATCTTTTGAAATTAAACACAGACAGATGCAATTTACAAACACAGAAACAATCAAATAATCATGTTGAATATGCAAGTATATGATTTTTGTTTGATGATAATAAACATATATATGTATATATATTCATTTAAATGTATTTGTTAATGTGCTATTTTATTTTCACATAAATAAATATTTGCTGAATAAAATGAATAACACGGAATTTAAATTCAAATGGTTATTTTATTCAAACAAATATTTATTACAATTTTGAATAGTACAAATTCATGCTCTCACTATATATATACACAATTTCAATTACAATACAAATTTGATTACATCACAATTTTCAATTTACATTTGCACCTCACTACATATCACTCATTCACTCGTAATTTATCTTCAACTTCAGTCCAGATTAAATCCAGCATCTGAGCAATCTGCAAAAACACACATTGATGCAGTAAAATTGAAAATGAAATATTTTTGCAGTGTAAAATATATTTTGAAAATGTTACTTGCCTCAGTTATTTGGGTTGTTCGTCATCATTTAATTTTGAATTCATCATACACGAACAGCTTGTGACATGCACAGTGTATCATTGTACATGTCATAAGGCCGTGCACACCGATATATACACTTGATAAAATTACAGGGACAGGTGAGCACAAGGTCAAACCCAATCAAAAGTCGGGTTCAAATCAAGTGAAATACAAATAAATTCACGAGCACAAGGTCAAACCCGAGCTTTAAGCTGGTTCAACTCAGGTGCAATACAATACTATGGGTCAAATACATACAACACAGCCTCGACCAAAATTCGAATGTACACATGAACCCAGACTGGTCAGAGAAACCAGACTACAAAGAAATCAAGACCAGACCAGATTCCAATATGCAATCATGTACAACAAAGATTGGAAACAAAGGCAAACCAACTCAGTGCAACTACATGATGACCAAACTAGACTACATGAATACATATAGCAATGCAACAGTCAACAGTGAAGACAACAACAAGACTATAACTTTAATCATGTTTACACTAAATAATAAGCTCTAGATGGTATGCATCAAAACAACAAAGTTCAATATACATTCAAGCACCAGACTCGACCAAGACCACAATGCAGACTCGATCTCACATAAATATAATGAACTGGCCGGACAAAATAATTCAAATACAACCAAACAAGAATGAATGTGTATGCACATATGATCAGATCATCCAAACCAGACTTCAATGATTATGTACAAAATGTACACATGATAGCATCTCTACCAAGAAACTACATATATACATGAACCAGTGCACTAAAGCAGAATAATGAACCACCAACACACATATACACACATACATATGTATGTATGGTGATAAACAGGTTTAAAACAATGAGACAGTAATGGAATATATGTGACCAGACTTCGAGTCGAACAGTGGACAGTGGACTCATGAAGAAACAATGCTACAGATGCAAACTTCAAAAGGCACCAGACTCGAGTGAATCAAGTGCAACAAGATAACAGTGACACAATCAAGGCATCAAGTAAAATCATAGTGCATTGAATCACACAACATCTCGAATGAGCAACTGCACAAGACCGAACCAGAGTCCATCATAAAACAACGAATGAGCTAAACAAGCAACTACTAGTAACAGAGTCAAGTATCAGTTTTTGACAAAGACAACTGCAATTCAATATCATAAAATTAAAGAAGCTGATGCCAACAGAGAAAAGAACAGCAGTTCGAACCGAAATAATATTGCAAGGGATTTCAAAACAAAGTTAAAGCCAAAGTCAAAAAATGAATGGAATCGAACAGTTCAAAGTCAGAGACGTGGTGGCCAAGGAGTCGAACAAAGCAAATCAAAACCGTGTTAATCAAGTAAACACAATATACGAATTGGAACAAGCCAGAGATCATCACTCGCATCCATACGAAAATCAATGGCCGAGATAAACAAATTGACGAATTCAAATGAGTATATACGAACGAATTTATAAGACATCAAATCCTATATAAACTGTAAACATCATCGGCATGAGGAGCACTCGAGTCCAAGCAAAAAATGAATAATAATTCAACTCGAACCAAGATCGAGTTCAAGCAAGCTAACAAGTAAAGCAAAAAGAACAAATCACATATCATTGTAGCCGAACTCGATCAAATTGAGAAGCCGTGTGCAAAAATAGAAAGATGATCATTCGACTGAGCAACCAAAGCAAGATTATATAATCGAATGATCAATTGAAGCGGCGCCTCAATTTCTAGGAACCCTAAGTTCTGAACGAATGAGCAAAGCAACATTTTTCACAAAGAAAAAGGACGGGCCGAAGAATAAAGATAGAAAGGGATATTCTTTTATTACTTATACTTATTTTGCGTTGACCTTTTCACCTACTTGGGTTTATAAGGCTTATATTTAAATTAGGGTTTTGTGTTATTTAATCTGTTTTTATTGTATTTTCTTTTTTAAACATTGTAATTTTAGTCGTGTGACTAGGGGACGAACTACGGTGGTGTAGTTCGAGAATTCGCAACTCAGTGGCTGAGTCGTGGCAGTGTTTTAAGCGTAGAGTTAAGGTTAGTCGATAGCGGGCGTCGCGCGTTTACATGTGTAAGCGTCCGACTACTTAATTTCTAGTAGAAACCTTGGGGGCATCACGTAGGCAGGGTTTTGCCAAAGCTGGATAAATCTGTGTGTTCTATTTCTACATTTATTATTCTACTATTATCTGTGCTGCTATTATTCTGATATATCTATATTGAGAATATTTCATAAACTTTTGCAATAATTTTTATAATTAATAGTATTACCATATTCAACCCCTCCAGGGTGAAATCGATCCTACAAGTGGTATCAGAGCTAGAAATAAAAGCCGTTTTTGTTTTCAAATTTTGATTTTTCAAAGGCCAATATTTGTATTACAAATTTGAATTTTTTAAATGGCTTCTTTTAATAATGTTTTTGCTGAGGGTCAGTTCAATATTATTTGATGGAATAGATTTTTTGAATTGAAAATTAAAAATTGAATTTTATTTAAAATCTGTTAATGTTAAATGTTGGGATATTATTGCAAATGGGTGTGATATAAAAGATGAGAAAATTACTTCGATTAATGCTCTTACTATGCATATATTATATTCTCATATTAATCAATATAATTTTAACTTTATCTCTCATTGTGAAAATGCACAGGAAATCTGGAATACTTTTGATGCAATATATGGTGCAAAAGTCAACCGCAATGAGAAATCCTACTCAATCGACTCAGTTAAAGAAACGAGCTTAATAGGATTGGTAAAAAGTAGTAGTGATGAGGATGATGATGATGGAGCAGCTGAGCTGGCGCTACTAATAAAGACATTCAAAAAGTGGAACCGTAGATATGGAAATCTAGCTCTAAATCAAAACCTGAAAAGCAGAATAGTCAAAGCATTAGATAACCCAGAAGAATAGGAGATCATCTACCATAAGTGCAACAAACCCAAACACATCAAGCCTAATTGTCCTCAAAAACGACACGGCCTAGAAAAGAATTCAAAACGAAGAAGTTTTGTAGCTATGTGGAATAAAAGTGATGATGATTATAAAAGCACTGCCAGTAAGAGTGAGAGAGGAGATATAACTTATAGTGATGATGATGAGCCAAGCGAGGTATCGAAACTCACTCACTCAGAATTACTTATATATTTCCATGAAGTAAATGGCTATTTTGAACGACTTAGGGAGAAATATGCCAAAACTAAATCACAAAGAAATAATATAATAGATTTAAATAAACAGCTTGATCAATTAGTTAAAAACTATCAAAGTAAGATCCCTATGTGTGTTAAGTGTCCATCACTTGAAGAATAGATTTAAAAATCAGAAATTAAAGTAAATCGTTTGAAAATGAAATTCTGATTTTGAAAAAGAGTGAAAATACTATGAGAGAGAATTCTATTAAAAAGTGCATACAATAGTCGAGCGAAAATGAATCACTAAAAACATAAGTCCAACAATTGTCTACGACTTTAGAAAAAATTTCAAAAAATAAAAGATCGTTAAATATGCTATTAGGGAAACAAACTAATATTGTTAGACAAGGACTTGGGTATAATCAATCTGAACATGCTAGAAAGGTAATTAGTCAAGTCAATTCAAAGTGAATAATTTTTGGAAAAACTGGACACAATCACATAATTGCTGGTATAGACCCAAACACATGAAAACTATACCAATTTGGGTTCCAAAAGGCACAAATACGAAATCCCTTAAAGTTAAACAAATCTGGGTGTCAAAAGGAACATATATAAATAGTTTTGGGTCTCCACAAACTTGTTTTTTAAAATCATTTGCCACTAACAACCATGGGCCTATAAAAACAAATAGGTCATAAAAATCTTTTAATGTGTAAGTGTGGTGGCAGGCTAAGGAATAACAACAGTGTTATTTGGATTCTGGCTGTTGCAGGAATACAATGGGCGGCAAATCAAAGTTCCTTAGCCTAGTACAAAGGTGACAGAATCACAATGGGCAACAACGAAAAATTATCGGCAAAGGTAAAATAGGTAATGGTATATTTATCTTGAAATTTATAATCTGCACCGAAAGTGATCAGCCAGTTATGTGATAATGAATATTGATGATTAATCTGACTTATTTAAAATTGTTAACCAGTCATCTTTGAACTATTTGTGTGGACTATTGACGATGTTTTAATGATTGATGATTACTCTAAATACACGTGGATATATTGGTTACTTTATTACTGACACTATGGTCACTATATGTAAACTTGCAGGGCTTCAATTCAAGAGAATTTCATTTAAAAGCTGTTAAAAATGATTTTAAGAAAGTTTTTGAAACTTCACAGTCTGGTCTATGACATTCAATGGGTGATAATTTTGACTGAAAGAAAAATTCAGATGTAGATTACACTGGTAATCTAGTTGATAGAAAAATTACTAGTGAAATGTGATTTATGTCGAGACATTCAGTAACTACATCGTTTTTCAAAGAAAATATCTGCATATTTTTCACTTGAAATAATTTTCAAATAGCAGACATTTTTCTAAAACCCCTTCAAGAAAATTATTTTTGTTGACCATGTTTCAGATTAGTCATATTAGAAAATTTGATTTTATAATTATTTTTGTATTTGATCTTAAATGACTACATTGACTAATCTGACTCCCTACGGATTACCGAAAAAATAAAGAGTGATTGAAAAATTGATGAGTATTAATCATATATTATAACTTGAGACAGTATAAGTAGTAAATCTCTTTATAAATTTAAACAAGAGTTATAAAAACTTTTTGTTGGTAAATATTCCATGGTCATTTCTATTTCTATCATATACCTATCGACCATCACTCATCATAATCCAATACGTATGTTGTAATTTAAACGGAAAATTATGCGATTTATTGTATTTTTAGCAATAAAAAACATCCAAAGTATTCACTCTCATTTAAAAGTCCTCACGGTTATGCATGGGTGAATTACTTAGGATTTTTGATTATGTGCTTCCATGCTCATTTAAAAGTCATCATGGTTATGCATATATGGAACGCATATCAAAATTGATTGATTAAATAGACAAGTTGATTCTAATCCCATTTAAAGTCCTCATGGTTATGCGTGTTTAGAAGATACTTGAATTCATTTTTTTATAAAAAAATTGGAATACTGCTAATCTCATTTAAAAGTACTAACGGTTATGCATAGTTAGTAAATATTCAAATTCCTGAAATAAATATACCACAAATAGACATAACTGTACGGTTTTATACGATGACATCATCCATATCACTCTAAAGTGGAATATGCGTCAAACAGAGTATTTGTGATTTTTTTTGATTTTTTATTTAATATTTATATTCAATTGAGTTTTAATGCTGTTGTATTAATGTCTGTCACTTTATCTCTATTTTTCTAACACTATTACTCTTTTGCTGATCACAAAAGGGGGAGAGAAAAGTTAAGATTTTGACAAATAAAGGTCAAATATTTTCTATTTGCATCTAGGCTCATTTTCACATTTTTATTTACATGCATATATGAAGGGGGAGCTTTGTGTAGAGAGGGAGCATTCAAATAGCGGTGCAAATTGAATAATCAAATACATTTAATAAATTCAAAACCTTAACTATATGTTTGTTATCATCAAAAGGGGAAGATTGTTGAATATGCAACTATATGAATTTTGTTTGATAATAAACACACACACACACACACGCACACACACACATATATATATATATTCATTTAAATGTATTTTCTAATGTACTATTTTATTTTCACATAATTAAATAAATATTTGCTGAATAAAATGAATAACCTGGAATTTAAATTCAAATGGATATTTTATTCAAATAAATATTTATTACAATTTTGAATAGTACAAATTTAAGCTCTCACTATATATATACACAATTTCAATTACAATACAAATTTGATTACATCATAATTTTCAATCTACATTTGCACCTCACTACATATCACTCATTCACTCGTAATTTATCTTCAACTCCAATCCAGATTGAATCCAGGATCTGAGCAATCTGCAAAAATACACACTGACCCAGTAAAATTGAAAATGAAATATTTTTACAGTGTAAAATAAAGTGTATTTTGAAAATATTATTTGCCTCAATTATTTGGGTTGTTCATTATCATTTAATTTTGAATTCATCATACACAAATAGCTTTTGACATGCACAGTGTATCACTGTACATGCCATAAGGCCATGCACACCGATATATACACTTGATAAAATTATAGGGACAGGTGAGCACAAGGTCAAACCCAATCAAATGACGGGTTCAGCTCAAGTGAACTACAAAATAGTCACGAGCACAAGGTCAAACCTAAGGTTTAAGCTGGATTCAACTCAGGTGCAATACAAAACTATGGGTCAAGATACATACAACACGGCCTCTAACAAAATTCGAATGTACACTTGAACCGAGACTGGTCAAAGCAACCAGACTACAAAGAAATCAAGGCCAGATCAGATTCCAAGATGCAATCATGTACAACAAAGACTGGACACAAAGGCAAACCAACTCAGTGCAACAACATGATGACCAGACCAGACTACATGAATACATGGAGCAATGCAACAATCAGTAGTAAAGACAATAACAAGACTATAACTTTATTCATGTTTACACTAAACAACAAGCTCCAGAAGGTATGCATCAAAACAACATAGTTCAATATCCCTTCAAGCACCAGACTCGACCAAGACTACAATGTAGACTCGAGCTCACATGAATATAATGAACTAGTCAGACACAAGAATTCAAATAAAATCAAACAAGAATGAATGCATATGCACATATGATCATACCATCCAAACCTGACTTCAATGATTATGTACAAAATGTACACATGACAGCATCTCTACCAACAAACTACACATATACATGAACCGGTGCACTCAACCAGAATAATGAACCACCAACACACATACATATGTATGTATGGTGATAAACAGGTTTAAAAATGAGACAGTAATGGCATATATGAAACCAGACTTCGAGTCGAGTAGTGGACAGTGGACTCATGAAGAAACAATGTTACAGATGAAAGCTTCAAAAGGCACCAGCCTCCAGTGAATCAAGTGCAACAAGATAACAGTGACACAATCAAGGCATCAAGTAATATCATAGTGCATTGAATCACACAACAGCTCGAATGAGCAACTGCACAAGACCGAACCAGAGTCCATCATAAAACAGCGAACGAGCTAAACATGCAAGTACTAGTAATAGAGTCAAGTATCAGTTTTTGAATAAAGATAACTGCAATTCAATATCACAAAATTAAAGAAGACGATGACAATAAAGAAAAGAACAGCAGTTCGAACCGGAATTATGTCGCAAGGGATTTCAAAACAAAGTCAGAGCCAAAGTCAAAAATGTGACAACCCGCCCTTCTTGACCCTCGAAAATCGACACAAAATACTCCACGGTATGATGTGCCGACGATCAAGTGCTGGAAAAGACATATTGTTGAGGAAAAAGAAAGAAGGTAGAAGAAAGAAGGAACTAAACAATATCAGAATCTTACAATCGCAACGGAATAAAATATAATATATAATATCAGATCTTTACACAAAATGAAAACTGTATCTGTTTTATACAATATATCATCAGAGTTTCTCAAACAAACAACAATTACCAGTCTGACAATCTCAAACAATAACATCAGCAGATATGAATAAGTACGGATAATACATCTCGGACTTCAACTCCTCTCCTGCTCCACATCATCCTATCCTTAACATATAATACTTGGTCTGACCCGAGCGTTATAATGAAATAACACCCGAGTCAGTCTGGAATACCAGCTGATAAAAATACACCCAAATTGATTATTAAAGTTTCAAAAATCCTTTTGAAAACAAAAGCATCTCGTAAGACCACACCACAAATAAACATGTCGGGTTTTTACCTTACGATAGCTAAAACACTTTTTATAAAAAAAATCCTCTGATATTATAATAGGGTCTGTATACAAATACTTATAAAATAGCCGAAATTGTTACATCTATTAAATTCCAGCTACTAGCCACAATCGTGGGTAATACAAACAAAACTCGTAAAAGGCGCGTAGGGAGAATGGATTTCCAACTAATGACTAGGCACTGGGGTACCACCTGTCACAGTACCTGGTCTAGATCAGTGTACCGAGGACCAATCCTGATCCTCTGCAACACAAGGCAGGGACTGCCCCTTACTGGATAATCCCGAGTAAGATTACCCCACGGTTGGGATCAGCAACCACACCACTAAGACGAAAAAAGGGACATCTAGACAGGGATGACCTCACCGTGAAATGGGTGCTACCCACCTAGCCTTGCTGCATAACCCCTGATTTTCAGTCATTCCCGGTTAATGAGGCTTGAGGCTAAGCGTTACCTTGAGAACGTTTCACTTAGAATGCCCATCGTCCACCTGACGATGTTCCGAAAGCATTCATCCATACAAGTCCGTCCTGGGTTCGAACGGAATCGAAGGCACTACTCCTACTACACCCATTTTGGAAATATCCTCGGGATTAGTAGCGACTAGCCCTTGCTCTTCACTACTCCATCCTCGACTCCGAACTTGTTTTCCCCACGAAAACGTACAAACCGGATCGAAGTGTTTTTCGAGAAATTAATCCCGATCCCGGTCTCTTCGAAACGATCAACGCATTTGTCCAATATTGATAGTCGGTGGTTTAACTATCAATTAATATCCATAAGCATCCATCACACAATAAATAATTTCCCACATTATTTACTTTCCTCAAAAATATCTTTGTAAGATATAATTCAATTTTCATGACCTTTTTAAATAGTTTACAAACCCAACTCTTCTGATGGAGTGAATTCTCAACCCTTTACTTCCTCTGAAAGCATCCAAGTACCCATGCTTAAGATTTAAAATAGTTTAAATTCTTTATTTTTCAAAATACATTAAAACATTTATAATAAAACTGCTTGCTTACTTAATTTAAAATATAAATATATATACTTTTAAAAAAATATTTCGAATAAAACTCCTTTATAAAATATAAACTATTTTCTTCAAAATATAGTTAAATCATACTAAATTTTAAAATAAAGTTATGAAATCCTATACAAGTTTTCAAATAAACTTTAATTAATTATCTTTAAAATAAAACATTTTATAAAGTATAAATATTAATAATATTCCTTAAAATAATTACTTCTATAACTAATTTGATAAATGTTCACTTTAAAATTCTTACAACTTAAATAATTTCTTGAAACCATTCTTTAATACAATTTCAAAACTTCTAACTTTTTCAAAAAATCTTCTTTAAAAACTTACTTTGCTTTCAGGGAAATACACTTCCATTTTAGGATAACCCAAAGAATTCTTTTTATCAACCCAACACGATTTACCCCAATTCAATCTTACGTTTATCCCGTAAATTCCTTTCCATACTTTAAAAATAAACTCCTTTGTATTTTAAACACATTGTTGTTTCCTAGAAATCACTTTCAAATATATGTTTACAATATTTAAAATAAAGGTTCTAGAAATTATTTAATTGAAAATAATACTTAAGGAAATATATAGAGGTTTCCTAAGTACTTTAAGTCAAATTTAACTTTTAAAATAAAGTTATTAAATTAAATATTTATACTATAATTTCTTTTAAAAACTAAATACTACTTTACTTTTTAAAATAATTAAATACCATAATTACTAAATAAATATTTGCTTACACTGTAAACAATTTAAAATAATATTTCTTTCTACGATATTCTAAACATATTTAAACTGCAAAATTATATTTTGAAAGTTTTTCTTAAAAACATACTAAAATTTCCAGGAGAAAGCACACTTCTCATCCTTTAAAAATAAGTCTCGCTATTATTTTAAACAATTCACATTTCCCTTTAGAATCACAATTTCAAACACTTCAAATTACCAACCAATTACTTGAATTTAATTCCTTTTAAAATTTTTACTTAAGAATTTCTTTAATTTCCTTTAAACCCAATTTATTTAATTATATTTAAATTCCCATATTGTATCACCCAATCATAGCACAACACAAATTAAATTTTCAATTAAATCTATTACAGCATATAAATGAAACACAGCATAACAAGATCTAAAATAATTTATCACAGGATATCAATGAGATATATCACAAAATATAAATAAAATTCTATTTTGTGAGGAATCCAGTTGGATCCCTCCAACCTTTTTCCCTGCATCCGCAGATATTAGCACAACCAATAAACATCTTTTCAATTCGATAATAATTATCATATTCAGCGAAACATCCAATCAAACATTTAAATATTAGCTATTTAAATTAACTGATATCCAGATGTGAGTGAGATTAACTCACCTTGAATTAGACGAGCGTTTAAATTTCCGAATTAAATCGACCGTGATCGATTTAACCCAAAAAAATTTCTAGCTTGGATTGTCTCCAAAACTATACTGCAGCGTAGACCGCGTCACTGCGATTCTGTCATCTCTTGTTTCGTTGAATTCTTATAACGCATGCATGGGATATTAATTTTTAAAGTTCAAACTATAATTTATATAAACAATTAACTTTTCCTTTATTATTAATTACCAACAAAAAGATCTGGCCACGCATCACATAAAAAGAAATCACGGCCGTCAAAAAGCTTTCTCCTTCATCACGCTTGCTCCTTCCAGAACGCACAAACCCATCGGCCGCTGCAATTTGACCAAAAATCGAAGCCCTCATGACCATCGATTCATCGATCAAGCACCGCCGCTTCGAAAGGCAAGTCGTCGCGCACCCTAGGCTGGAAAAGTGTCGAGCTCGATCAACCCTAGACTTCGGAAAACGTGCACGAACTTCACATGAACGCGGCCCCTAAATGCCTTCTCTGGTCGACGAAAGCCCATCTCCACCATACAACATGTAGAGCTCACAGAGCTCCTCGATCTTCTTTTAGGGAGTTTTCAATAATATTACGTGGATTGATCGAAAATTGAAGATGTAAATCAAAGGATTTTCGGCCATAAACGAAAGAAGATGGCGGCTCAAAAACAATTAGAGTTTCGGCCCTAGAAAACGTGTTATATAAACGTTAATAATTATTATTTTAATTTTAAATCCATATTTTTCAAACGATCTCCAAACAACGCATGTCGACAGGCGTTTCTATGGTTTTACCCACGTCCCAAACGTAATGGAATGTGTTTCGAAGGCTAATTCGATCATATGTGGAAGATGTCTTTTTAAATCGAGTTTAAATATTAAATTATCGTTTTTAATTTCAACGCGTTTCTCACCCGTATGAGCAAACGGTAACTCCAAATGCTGCGAAAATTGAAATCCGATAATAACTAAGAATTACGGATCCAATGGAATTGGTTTCGTCAAATTCCGAGACTGTGCTCCGAAAGGCTATTTTAACTCGTCGATTATTTCGAGCGATATTCAAAATCGTCGAAATCATGTAAAATTTCACCTTTAAAATTTTGTTAACTATTATAACTCGTATAAAATTTATATTCATATTAGAAATCATTCCGATTCAGTTTAAATCAAAATCTGATTATTTGCATTATTATATTATTAAATTCCATTATTAAATTAATATAAAATTCCAAATTTAGCCTATCGACTTCTAATTTCATCCAATAGTCCAATATTATAATTCAAATCCAAATAGACTTAAAATATATTTTAGATTCTATTTTTATATCTATTTGCACCCAAAATCACCAATTATCCCAATTCTAATATTAAATTATTGTTATTCAAATTTCAATTAAATTCCGGTATTTGAAATTTAAGTAATTCTATTCATTTAACCAAAATATTTTTATTCCAAAATCAAATTATAATACATATTCAACGTTTAAAATGAATTTAAATGTTCAAATCTAGCGACCAAAATTCCAGGTCGTTACATTCCTCCCCCTCATAAAAATTTCATCCCCGAAATTTGCTAAGGTAGAAAGAATGCTCCAAACTCAAAGCAAAACCTACTTAGTGAAAATCTCAATTTCACTTTGCCTAAATTCTTTAGTTTCAAATCGAAACTGCCAGTTTCGTTTTCTATTCCAAAATACTTTTATTTTAATTGTTATTTGAAATCAATTTGTCGTTAACGAAACATTTCAAAAAATTTCAAAAATTTTCTAATTTCCAAAATTTTCGGAAAATTTTGGCAGAGTCTCCCTTTTACGGAGGAGCTTTTGCAATATCACAATAAATATAAATATATATACATCGACACACACGGTCGGAAAACCAAAAACAGTTCATATTTTCTATTTTTATTGTGTAAGCGTACCTTTTATTAGCATTTTGAAAGCAAGCGGCTAAATAATATTACATACACGCGCTCCAACTCTATCTACTGCTTTCCGTACCTGTACTTATTTAAATAAACACATCATTTTTCAATAAAGATAAAAATTTATTAAAATTCTACTCATTAAACTAGCCAAACACATCAATTTCATAGTTTAAACAAGCAAACTTCATAATTTAACAATGTTAACCATATTTTATCAGCAATTCAAAAATTTCAATCACCATTTTAAATTTCCTGACAAATCCAACTTCATTTTATTTCACTTGAATGATTTAAATTCAAGTTTACTTTTTTTACAATCCATATTCACATCAATATGATTAACATGTGTATTACTTGCATCAATTTACTTCAGTTCAATTCCAAATTGATTCACAACCAAATTTTTACTTTCAATTTGAAGTATTTGCATTTATATACAAATCCACCTAATGAGATTTCAATCCATTTCAAATTTATTTAAAAATCAATTTCATTTACTTCTTTAAACCAATTCAATTCCTGTTTACAATAATCGACCAATTTCTATGCAAATTTAAAGTTATCCAAGCAAGTAATGATCACTTAAGCTTATAACCATTTAAATTTAATTCCAACTTAGATTTATATTAGTTTTATTTCATTCGAAAATTTTCACATTCCCAAATATTCTTATTTCCTTGCAATTTTTAAATCAAATCCTTATTCTCACTTGAAGTTCATCATCCAACTTAAGTTTATATTAATATCATTCCATTCTGGATTATTTACAACTCATACATTCTTATTTCATCACAATAATTTATTAAAATTCTTTTCACTTGCATTTCAATTTCATTATCTAAACATTTTATTCAAGACCACTTATAAAGCTCGACCCCAATCATTTTTCAATTTTCTTATGTTCTTTCACAATATTTTCATTTCTTCTTAAATCAATTTTATTTCATTTTCATTTGATTCTCATTCAATCAAATTTCAATTCATTTACAAATTTTAATTCCATTTGTTTACTTACTCAATCCATTTTAAAATTTAATTCACCTTCTAAATTCATTTTTGAATTTATTAATAACATGATCGTTTCAATTATTCTAAATCAGAACTGGGTTTTATTTTTTGTTTCAAAATTTTTTAACAAGCTACCAAAATTTTTATCCATCCTATTACCCTTTTTATTTAATTTATCATATGCTAAATTCATTTCCAAACAATTCTTTTTGAATTTAGTTGAGTGAGAATTTAATTATTCAATATCATTTCAATTAAATTAAACTTTCCTTCAACTCGGTTCTTTTCCAAATTAAATTCAAGTTTTAACTAAATTTATTCAGCCAACTTAAATTCATGCTATTACCTTTACTATTTTAAATAAGAATTCAATTCTATTCAAAATTATTTGTAACACAACTGAATTTTGATTTTAATTCAATCCAAATTCAACTCAATTCCATTTTATTGAAGTTAAATCCCGTTCAATCTAATTTTAATTTTCCATATACAAGTTCAAAACTTATTTACCAACTTAAGTTCATTCACATCTTTTATATTTTATATTTTCTTCACCTTATTCCAATTTACATTTCATGTAGGATTAAATTTGAATTCACCATACCATTTAACTATTTCCCATTTGTGATCATAATTCCATTCTATTTATAAGTTCACCAACTTATTTACTTAAAAGTTTATATTGCTCATTTGAGACATTTTCACCTCATAACCACAATGCCAAATTTTATATATATGTATCACTGAATTCTTAAGGATACAAATTTCCTTTCAATTTAATTCTAAGTCCAATTTATTTAACTTATCCCAAGTTAAGTTCAAATTTTCTATTCACTTCAATATGCTCAAATTAAATTTTAAATTCCATGATTAAAATTTTCAATGCCTTCTTATTAATACCAACTTCACTTAATAAGTTCAATAGTTGATTCATTTTAACCTTACACATTATTTAAATAGGATTTTCCAGAATTCAATTACCTGGTTTTATTTCAAAAACATTTTGAAATAATATCCAATATATACCCACTTGGTATATCAAATCAAACTTCCAGATTCCAAATAACTTGTTTATACCAAAACAAATTTCCTCCTTTGAAATTTCTAAAACACCTTGTATATCAAACAAATCTAAACAGACATCGTACCCAATTTCTATGGAAGCAATCCTTCACTTTAGAAACTCGAAAATGAATTCTAATGATGTGGCCATCATCATTAGGATTATTTTCCAACGACTGAAGTGAGCTCAGTGCTTCCTTACTTTCACAAATTCATTTCAAAGCAATTCTCATACAAAAATACTTTCCCAAAATAATACTCCACCATTGCCTTCAAACACTTTGGGAAATATTTCAAACATTCCCAAGATTTTAAATTTCCAAACTTTGGTTTTCATTACATTTAAAATCCTTTTCAAAATTCCCGGGATTTATATTCTGGTTTAATTCAAATTTAGTTATTCTTCTTTTGTATAATTTATAATCATAGAATTTTATTTGATTATAACCATTTCAAATTTTAGATTCTTATATTTGATTTTTGATATTAACAACCAAACATCCAAATATACGTAATAATTTCAGAAAATTATTTCTTTTATATCAAAATATAATTTGGGTAAAATTATTTCATTTACCCTTTTTAAAATATTACTATGTCAGTTTATCTTGTTTAAGAGTTTAGAAACCCCTATCAATACGGTTGTACTTCCCGTACCGACCAGAATTCATAAACATTCAACCGATAAGTCAACACAGTATAAAAACAGCTTTATATTCACTAATAAGTACACTCTCATATCTATTAATACACTCAGCTCATTATATAGTACTATTGACTTTATATCTAATAAGTAATTTCCCCACCAAAGCATAGGTTGTCGCCAACCTAAGCTCTGATACCAAGTGTGTTGACCCGCCCTTTCCGACCCTCGAAAATCGACACAAAATACACCACAGTATGATGTGCCGACGATCAAGTGCCGGAAAAGACAGATTGTTGAGGAAAAAGAAAGAAGGTAGAAGAAAGAAGGAACTAAACAATATCAGAATCTCACAATCGCAGTGAAATAAAATATAATATATAATATCAGATCTTTACACAAAATGAAAACTATATTTGTTTTATACAATATCATCAGAGTATCTCAAACAAACAAGAACTACCAGTCTGGCAATCTCAAACAATCACAGCAGCGGATATAAACAAGTACAGATAATACGTCTCGAACTCCAGTTCCTCTCCTGCTCTACAGCATCCTATCCTGAACATATAATACTCGGTCTGACCCGAGCATTATAATGAAATAACACCCGAGTCAGTCTGGAATACCAGCTGATAAAAATACACCCAAATTGATTATTAAAGTTTCAAAAATCCTTTTGAAAACAAAAGCATCTCGAAAGACCGCGCCACAAATGAACGTGTCGTGTTTTTACCTTACGATGGCTAAAACACTTTTTATAAATAACGTCCTCTGATATTATAATAGGGTCTATATGCAAATACTTATAAAATAGCCGAAATTTTTACATCTATTAAATTCCAGCTACAAGCAACAATCGTGGGTAATACAAACAAAACTCGTAAAATGCGCGTAGGGATAAGGGATTTTCAACTAATGACTAGGCACTGGGGTACCACCTGTCACAGTACCTGGTCTAGATCAGTGTACCGAGGACCACTCTCGATCCCCTGCAACACAAGGTCGAGACTACCCCTTACTAGATAATCCTGAGTAAGATCACCTCACGGTTGGGATCAGCAACCACACCACCAAGCCGAAAAAAGGGACATCTAGACAGGGATGACCTCACCCTGAAATGGGTGCGACCCACCTAGCCTTGCTGCATAACCCCTGATTTTCAATCATTTCCGGTTGATGAGGCTTGAGGCTAAGCATTACCTTGAGAAAGTTTCACTTAGAATGCCCATCATCCACCTGATGATGTTACGAAAGCATTCATTCATACAAGTCCGTCCCGGGTTCGAATGGAACCGAAGGCACCACACCTACTACATCCATTTTGGAAATATCCTCAGGATTAGTAGCAACTAGCCCCTGCACTTCACTGCTCCATCTTCGACTCCGAACTTGTTTTTCCCACAAAAACGTACAAACTGGATCGAAGTGGTTTTGGAGAAATTAATTCCGATCCCGGTCTCTTCGAAACGATCAGCGTTTTTGTCCAATATTGATAGTCGGTGATTTAACTATCAATTAACATCCATAAGCATCCATCACACAATAAATAATTTCCCACATTATTTATTTTCCTCAAAAATATCTTTGCAAGATATAATTCCATTTTCAAGTCCTTTTTAAACAGTTTTCAAACCCAACTCTTCTCATGGAGTAAATTATCAACTCTTTACTTCCTTTGAAAGCATCCAAGTACCCATACTCAAAATAGTTTAAATTCTTTATTCTTGAAATTACATTAAAACATTTATAGTAAAACTACTTACTTACTTAATTTAAAATATAAATATATATACTTTTAAAAAATATTTCGAATAAAACTTCTTTATAAAATATAAACTATTTTCTTCAAAATATAGTTAAATCATACTAAATTTTAAAATAAAGTTATGAAATCCTATACAAGTTTTCAAATAAAATATAATTAATTATCTTTAAAAAAAACATTTTATAAAGTATAAATATTAATAATATTCCTTAAAATAATTACTTCTATAACTAATTTGATAAATGTTCACTTTAAATTTCTTACAACTTAAATAATTTATTGAAACCATTCTTTAATACAATTTCAAAACTTCTAACTTTTTCAAAAAACCTGCTTTAAAAGCTTACTTGGCATTCAGGGAAATACACTTCCATTGTAGGATAACCCAAAGAATTCTTTTTATCAATCCAACACGATTTACCCCAATTCAATCATACGTTTATCCCGTAAATTCCTTTCCATACTTTAAAAATAAACTCCTTTATATTTTAAACGCATTGCTATTTCCTGGAAATCACTTTCAAATATATGTTTACAATATTTAAAATAAAGCTTCTAGGAATTATTTAATTGAAAATAATACTTAAGGAAATATATAGAGGTTTCCTAAGTACTTTAAGTCAAACTTAACTTTTAAAATAAAGTTATTAAACTAAATATTTATACTATAATTTCTTTTGAAAACTAAATACTACTTTACTTTTTAAAATAATTAAATATCATAATTACTTAAATAAATATTTACTTACACTTTAAACAATTTAAAATAATATTTCTTTCTACAATATTCTAAACATATTTAAATTGCAAACTTATATTTTGAAAGTTTTTCTTAAAAACATGCTAAAATTTCCAGGAGAAAGCACACTTCCCATCCTTTAAAAATAAGTCTTGCTATTATTTTAAACGATTCACATTTCCCTTTAGAATCACAATTTCAAACACTTCAAATTACCAACCAATTTTTTGAATTTAATTCCTTTTAAATCCTTTACTTAAGAATTTATTTAATTTCCTTTAAACCCAATTTATTTATTTATATCTAAATTCCCAGGTTGTATTCACCCAATCATATCACAACACAATTTAAATTTTCAATTAAATCTATCACAGCATATAAATGAATCACATCATAACAAGATCTAAAACAATTTATCACAGGATATTAATGAGATATATCACAAAATATAAATAAAATTTCTATTTTGTGAGGAATCCAGTTGGATCCCTCCAACCTGTTTTCCTGCATCCACAGATATTAGCACAACCATAAACATTGATTCAATTTGATAATAATTATCATATTCAGCTAAACAACCAATCAAACATTTAAATATTAGCTATTTAAATTAACTGGTATCCAGATGTGAGTAAGATTAACTCACCTAGAATTCGACGAGCGTTTAAATTCCGAATTAAATCGACCGTGATAGATTTAACCCAAAAATTTCGCTAGCTCCGATTGTCTCCAAAACTGCACTGCGGCGTAGATCTCGTCGCTACGATTCTGTCACCTCTTATTTCGTTGAATTCTGATAACGCATGCATGAGATATTAATTTTTAAAGTTCGAACTATAATTTATATAAACAATTAACTTTTCCTTTATTATTAATTACCAACAAAAAGATCTGGCCACGTATAACATAAAAAGAAATCACGGCCGTCAAAAAGCTTTCTCCCTCATCACGCTTCGCTCCTTCCAGAACGCACAAACCCATCGGCCGCTCCAATTTGACCAAAAATCGAAGCCCTCATGACCATCGATTCATCGATCAAGCACCGTCGCTTTGAAGGGCAAGTCGTCGTGCACCCTAGGCCAGAAAAGTGCTGAGCTCGGTCAACCCTAGACATTGGAAAATGTGCACGAACTTCACATGAATGCAGCCCCTAAACGCCTTCTTTGGTCAACGAAAGCCCATCTCCACTGTACACCATGTAGAGATCACAGAGCTCCTCGATCTTCGTTTACAGAGTTTTCAATAATATTGCGTGGATTGATCGAAAATTGAAGAAGTAAATTGAAGGGTTTTTGACCATAGACGAAAAAAGACAACGGCTCTAAAACAATTAGGGTTTCGGTTCTAGAAAACGTGCTATATAAACGTTAATAATTATTATTTTAATATTAAATCCATTTAAAGCAACTTTTTCAAACGATCTCCAAACAACGCGTGCCAACAGGCATTTCTAAGGTTTTACCCACGTCTCGAACACAATGGAACGTGTTTCGAAGGCTAATTCGATCATATGTGGTAGATAGCTTTTTAAATCGAGTTTAAATATTAAATTATCGATTTTAATTTCAACGCGTTGTTCACCCGTACAAGCAAATGGTAACTCCAAATGCTACGAAAATTGAAATCCGATAATAACTAACAATTACGAATCCAATGCAACTAGTTTCGTCGAATTCCGAGACTGTGCCTCGGAAGGCTATATTAACTCGTCGATTATTTCGAGCGATTTCCAAAATCGTCGAAATAATTTAAAATTTCACCTTTAAAATTTTATTAACTCTATTATAACTCGTATAAAATTTATATTCACATTAGAAATCATTCTGATTCAGTTTAAATCAAAATCTGATTATTTGCATTATTATATTATTAAATTCCATTATTAAATTAATATAAAATTCCAAATTTAACCTATCGACTTCTAATTTCATCCAACAGTCCAATATTATAATTCAAATCCAAATAGACTTAAAATCTATTTTAGAATCTATTTTTACATCTATTTACACCCAAAATACCAATTATCCCACTTCTAATATTAAATTATTATTATTCAAATTTCAATTAAATTCCCGTATTTGAAATTTAACTAATTCTACTCATTTAACCAACTTTTTATTCCAAAATCAAATTATAATACATATTCAACATTTAAAATGAATTTAAATGTTCAAATATAGCGACCCAAAATTCCAGGTCGTTACAAAAAAATGAACGGAATCGAGCAGTTCAAAGTCAGAGACATGGTGTCCAAGGAGTCGAACAAAGCAAATCAAAACTGTGTTAAACATATAAACACAATATACGAATTGGAACAAGTCGAAAATCATCACTAGCATCCATACGAAAATCAATGGCCGAGATAAATAAATTTACAAATTCAAATAATTATATATGAACGAATTTATAGGGCATCGAATCTTATATAAACTGTAAACATCATCGGCACGAGGAGCATTCGAGTCCAAGCAAAAAGGAATAATCATTCAACTCAAATCAAGATCGATTTCAAGCAAGCTAACCAGTAAAGCAAAAAGAACAAAACACATGCCATTATAGACGAACTCGATCAAATTGAGCAGTCGTGTGCAAAAATAGAAGAGACATCATTGGACCGAGCAACCAAAGCAAGATTATGTAATCGAACGATTAATTGAAGTAGCGCCTCAATTTCCAAGAACCCTAATTTCTAAACGAACAAGAAAAGCAACATTTTTCAAATAGAAGAAGGAAGGGCCGAAGAACAAAGAGAGAAAGGGATATTCTTTTATTACTTATATTTATTTTGAGATGACCTTTTCATCTACCTAGGTTTATAAGGCTTAAATTTAAATTAGGGTTTTGTATTATTTAATTTGTTTTTATTGTATTTTCTCTTTTAAACATTTTAATTTCTAGTCGTGTGACTAGGGGACGAACTACGGTGGTGTAGTTCGAGAATTCGCAACTCAGTGACTAAGTTGTGGCAGTGCTTTGAGCGTGGAGTTAAGGTTAGTCAATAGCGAGTGTCGTGAGCTTACGTGTGTAAGCGTCTAACTACTTAATCTCTAGTAGAAACCTTGGGGTAGCACGTAGGCACGGTTTTGCCGAAGCTGGGTAAATCTGTATGTTCTATTTCTGCATTTATTATTATGCTATTACCTGTGCTGCTATTATTCTCATATACCTGTGTTGAGAATATTTTATGAACTTCCGCAATAATTTTTAAAATTAATGGGATCACCCTATTCACCCTCCCGCCTCTAGGGTGAAATCGATCCTACAAATCAAACACAGATGTAAATAGAAAATAGAAACAGTAAAGGAAAGAACACACTGATTTATACTGGTTCATAGTTTCAAGGCCAAGAGACACAACCTCCTGTCTTCGAGTCTAGGGAAAACTCTCTTTATTCAACCAGGCTACAAGATCACCAAATTGATTTACAGGCTACAATCACACCCAATTGATTTACGGGCACAATCACACCGTTTCTAATATCACTTTGATGGATAGAGAGACTCGGTACACTTCTTTGATTGCAAATAATCCTATAACTCTGAATAGCACTGAGATCTTTGAGAGAGAGTAATAGATAATTAAACTAGAGATGATCAAGTTTGATTCACTTAGGATTTTGGAAGAATTGTGTTAAAGTATAAGAAAATATTTGAGTGGAGAAGGAGTGAAGAAATAAAGAAAAACTAACCTCAAATTCATTGAAAACAACTGGTATTTATAGAAGAACAACAGTCATGTCCATTTGTGAAAGGTTATGACGAATAGACACTTCATTTGAAAATTTTAATTTTAAATTATATAGCTACCATGTCGACGTGGGGGGATGGGATATGTCGACATGCTCTGGTGAATTTTGAAAATTGATTTTAGATTTTAAAAGAGATTTTTTTTTCTAAAACTTGTCAAAACAATTTCTAGAATTTTTAAACCATTTTCAATATAGTTTGAACTTATAAAAGAGATTTAAAAAGTAATTTTAAAAATATATAATTTATAATATAGAACTAATATTAAAAACTAAGTATAGAATATATATTTGAGATTTAAAGCTTATAATATTAAAACCAAGAAATAGTTTAAAAATAAGAGATGATTTTGAAATCAAAATATAAAAGATAATAAAAATTATTTAAGACTAAAATATTTAAAATGAGAGAGATGACTTTTAAAAAGTGTTTGGAAAAATATTCAAAATAAATCATTTTGAAAATTTCGTAGATTCCATTCAACTAGAGAAGGTCGTGGGTTCCATCCTACTAAAGACGTCGTGGGTTCCATCCCACTATTAAAGCGAGAAGGTGGATTCCATTCCACAATTAAAATCTGAATGAAGATTTTTGTGCTATTATGAAGTTTTAACATAAATCTAGACACTATTACTTTTCTTGATATCTTAAACTTTTGAACTCTTGATACTCATGAGTCTTCAGTCTTGATTTCTTCAATATTGAATTCTCCATTCTTCAATCTCTATACTCAGTCTTGAATCTTTATAGTGTATAGTCTTCATTCTTGGTACCTGCATATATATCTTGCATATACATATATTTCTAGACAAGAATATTAGCATTTATATTTTATAACAAGTCATAAGGTTATTGTCATCAAAACCATCATCTTAGGAACTAAAATAAGGAATATTGATGGGAACCTAGGAATGTTTTATTAGAAATGTGTGCAAGCCATAAGAAAAACCCAAAAAAATGATGAATGGTACCGAAGTACACTTCTGCGAGTTCTAGAGTATACTAGCATGAGATCAAGGGTCAAGAAAGTAAATATAAAAAATTTAAGAATACTATCATGAGGTTTAGATTACGAGAAGACAATAACAGAGGGTAATAAGATGACAAACATACAAGGAGGATGTAGGTAGACTCAAGATTAAGGAAGATAAGATAAATGGTAGAAAAATTGTTTTACCAAGTCAATTTGTCATTGAGTTATTATAAATGTGCCTAATATATATTTCTTACCCATTATAGTGTAGGGATGCATGGTTTATACCATAGTTGCTTATGATAATTGAAGTGATGGATGAATTTTAATTTTTAGATACCAAAAAGGGAAAGTTAAGTTATGTGGATTACAGTTAAATAGCAGTTAGAGATGTCCATTAAATCTAAGTAAGAAGTGATAGGGTCACAATATTGTTATTATCAGTTGACGTTGAAGGTTAGCTTTCCAGCAATTTTTTTTATTTGGATTGTAAGCATTAGTTGTTTCTATAAAACCTATATGATATTATAAGAAAGATTCCTTTTTAAAATGGGTTTTCTAGAAAGACTACTTTATTAATTGAAAAATCATAGAACTAAGTAAATTTCATGTAGACACTTAACTAATGCAAGTAAGACTGGAAGTTTATAAAATAAACTAGAAAATTCATTAGCTACTAAAAGTAAAGTAATGTTAGGTATCAAAAGCCTTAAGTTTTTGGAAAGATAAATTTTGGCAAGCGAAGAATTGAGGAAGTTTGTTGTAAAGCCATGGGTTAGTGTCCTTGTGCCTTAAAAGTTGAAATTTACAAATGAAATTGTGTGTTGGTTATTATATTAAGATAAAAGAAAAGTTTTTACTAATTGAAAATTTTACCACCAGGTAGGATGGAGTCCACTATGGATGTTAAACTATTGACTAAATCTCGATTGTGGAAGATGTGGCATAAATTGTTATGAAAAAAATACTTTTGAAAGTTTTGTCCAAATTCATAATTTTAGAGATAAAATACATTTATAAAGAGTTTTGAAAAATGGCGGTGAAATTGTACATTTTTGAAAGTTTTTAGACTATTTCAAAAGTTTAAACTAAAAAGATTTTGTACGCACAAAAAACTTTTCATTTTTTTGAGATGCTATATGCTTAGGAAGGGAAAAATTCGATGGGTTAGGAAGCAGAAATTTTACTGTGCAGTGAAAGTGACAATAAAATAAAATATAGTAAGTGACAAAGGAAAGGTTGTTTTAGCTATGGAATTCTTTCTCCACACCGTTCGATAATGGAGCGAAACCGATTTTAAAACAACTCTGTTTTAAAAAAGATTAAAGGCTTAAAATAAAATTTACTTATATGGATTGTACCTGGAAATGTTGAAAAGAAATTAGGGGTACGAGAGAAAGTTCCAAGGTACGATGGAGGAATGGTACACAAGTGAAGGATAGAAATATGAAATTCACCATCTAAACTCATTTTCGGCATAAATAAAATAGATTTAGAAAATTGGATCTTTCCTAAACTTCTGATGTTAGCAATGGTACGCTAGGATTTTGGATGATAGAGATTAAATGCAAAATTTTCACTCCTGTTCGTAGAAGTGTCGGAAATTTGGATGTGAAAACAAAGATGTTGATTTTCAAAATTTTGATATATATATATATATATATATATATATATAGAACTACCTGTATGTTTAGGCTGTTTGCACCATATTTTCAAAATTGTTTTAATAGAATGTATTCATACAAGAGGCGGCGATTAGAATTATTATGCATACATATCATATGTATTTGATACACTGTCCACTTGAACATGAATGGTTGAAAAATTGATTTAACATTATTGGTTGGTTAGTTTACAATGGTTGTGCGTCTATTTTACATGATTGTGCCCTTGAGAAATTTCTGGGACGAATGTCTTTTAAGGAGGAAGAATGCAACACCGTGTAATTCTAACAATAACTAATTAAAAAGAAATTAATTAATAAATAATAACGTCAAAAAATAGAGTTTTCACAAACGTCAGAATTTGGCTATAAAACTTGCATCATTGGGTCCATGATGATTTTTTGATCAATTTTCATATCTAAAGTTTTCCGATCGGAGTTCAAACGAAAAAATTATTGACATTTGAAGTTTTTCGAATGGAAAATAACTATATATGTAATTAAGGTAATAAAAATAATTAATTAACGTTAATTACCATCGATTAGTGTTAACTAATAGTTAATATTATTTAAGCATTACATAAGTTAACAGTGGTAATAAATTGTATCAATCGATTTTAAAAGGAACCAAATCAACGAAATTAAACGGCATAGATAATTAATGTAATTTGCATCGACCAGTCAAACCCTAGATTAGGCCAGTCGACCGCTAGCGGTTGACCCACAGGGGGCAGCGGTCGGCTGGTTGAAATGTCGATTTGAGATTTTTGACATGGTTGAATGATCCAAATTTAAATTAATTTAATCGAACGACTGACATTGATTCGAACCCCTATAAATACATACCTAATCCATCACCTTTCTTGTCATATTTTATAAGCAATGTTGAAGCTCTGCCATTTTATCTACTCCATAAAATTCTTAATTCATAAAAATAGTTATAGTTTATATGTATATACAACTAGAGATAGTAAAGGATGATTGAGAAGAAGAATAGAGTTGAATCAAATCATTAAAACCAAGGTAAATTATAAATTCAGATCTAGAATTTAAATTAAATCCAAATTTCTTTGCTGATCAAGATTTTTGATAGGTGTATGCGTGCTTGTAGTATTTCTATTCAAAAAGGGAGAAAAGGGTGTCAAATTGAATAACAAGGATTAGATCTGGAGATTTGAAAAGCTAAAAAGGTGAGTGCGAAATTATATATTTTTATATAATATTGGATTTATCTGAATCTATTTATGTATGCCTAAAATGTAAATTGAAGTTGTAGGCAAAAATTGTATACATGTAATAAATTCACAAACCCTGCCTTCATATACTGTGATTGATAACTTGACTTATATATTGCATGTATGTGAATCTGGAAATATTAGGTTGAAGTAGTTCCTAAATTTAGGTTGGGTAGTAGTAGTTCCAAAAACTTATAAATTATGATAGTTCTGGATTATTAGATTTAATGACTTTTGCAAGTAAAGAGGTAAATTAAGTTATCACAATTAAGTGTGGGAAATTAAAATATTTTAATTTGTTGGAATATAGGATATTACAATGTGAATATCTATACATTATCAAGTTCAAATTTATAAATAAAACTACATCATTTGAAATAATAAGAAGTACGCCTAAAAGAAAGAGATATATAACATAAGGATGTTTACCATATTTTGTAATGTCTATTCCAATAACTATGAAAGAGATAATTTCTTGTAGTTTCAAACATAGCACGAATTCTGTCTTTGGATAGGATATAGATGCATAGTGTTAACCTTTCCTTTTAGGAGAGATGTAATTTCAATGCATTAAAGTGTAGAAATCCCTAAAAGAATGAGAAATGTGATGATAATAATAATAACCATCTAAGAGAAGAATTAATATATACAATATAAGCAAGGAAAAAATCAAGTAACAATGATGAAAAGGTAGTCAAGTGATAATTTTAAAAAAAATGAGTGTGGAAAGTTCATTAAACACGGGAGGTAGTAAATGTTAAAAAGGAATAGAAAGGAAAGTTTGATAAAAAGAAATGGGAGTAAATGGGAAAATATGTTTAGATCTTTTAAAAGAAAGAGATAAATGACCTTAAAATTTGGTAAGAAGTAAACGCATGAAAAAGTAAGAAATTTATTAATAGTTTAACATTGGAGGCATAATAGTCAAACAAGTATGAATGAATATACACACACGTATATATACGTAGCATCGAGTATGAATTTATGATGGGTATCAAATATTAAAAATAGAAAATAACTCAGATGGATCAGAATGGCATAGTTATTAGAATTGGATGGTATGCCAAGTCGGTGATGTTATATAACAGAAGTCTGCCCACCGTAAGGGCCCCCCCAATGATTGTGTATACGTTATACTAATGTGAGTTATATCAAACTGTAGGACCTATGTAATTATATACAATTGCGTGTATGTGAAGGAATACTCCATTAGGGTCTGCTCTAGAATTTTAGTATGGGTATTGCCTTAATTGCATTAGGCAATCTAAATGGGACAGTAAGCAAGAATTGGCGCTATGTCAATGGGTCGACTACAACATGGGTGTACCTCAATTTGATCAGCGATATGACAGATGAGGGCATTAAGGATATAATTTGCATCAAACTAGTGGGCATCCTTACCGACCTACAGTCTTGGAACTTCAGTTCGCATAAGAATGGTGAGGCTTGACATGTCAATGTGGGCTACCACGCCTAAAGTTAAATCAGGGTGAGGACAATAAGGGTAGTAGTTTATTCAGTAGACTTTTAACATCATCTCCTCCTACCGCTTCGTTAAGAATGAATTTCCAATCCTTATCCCTGAGACAAGTAGTTGTGCATTTTGTCCATTGCGTCATATAGACATTATGTGCTCATTTGTTTTCCTGCAGTTGCATACCCAAAAAACCTGGAGTACACATGAAAGTTTATCAATGAAAGCCATCATAGGTTTAACTAGATAATATAGTATTACATGTATTAAATGAAAAGAAAAAAAATGGAGCTCAGTGGTAACAGGATATTCATTCATATCAAAGTAATCCTTATCAATGAAAGCCATCATAGGTTTATCACACTTTAGTCTCATCCAAATAGCTACAAATAATGCCAAAGTCAACTTTGGATTCCTATCCAACATCATCTAAAAGATTATTATTTGAAAGTTGCTTCTTTCAATATTGAATTCTCTGAAGTATGAAACCTACAGTTTGATTCAACACTTACATTTATTTAAACATAAAGCAATCATAAGATATTCACCTTATTAATATTATAATCAAGTAGGCTTAGTCAAAATATTATTTATATAGGTATGTTCCATAGTAAATTGTACATACACCAAGAAATGATTAGAAGAGGTCCATTTATTTTACTACAATGAAGATGTGTATACATAAGACTAAACAATGAGCAATTTACTTAGTGGTCAAAATTTAAGCAGTTGCTCTACAATATGATAAAATCATAGGAGAACGTTGACTGGTGCAACTTTAATTTAAGCAACAGAGGCAGACTATTATAGTCAAAACAAATGATTTATAAAAGTTTATGTAAACTTAACACACAACATAAGATGTTAGAGAACATATTATAAAACATCACAATCTACATCACACCGAAAAGTACTCTAACTTCAAAATAAAATATTCCTTCGCAAATCAATTTTAATTTGAAGAAAAAATTGTTTCAACTTTAGGTATTTAGAGTAGATTAGATGGATATGAATATGTATACATTAGGTAAATGTTTGTATCTGCATTTCAGCTGTCAGCGGAGTTAACTAACTCCGAATACACCTAAGCGAATTCATGTAGGTATAAACAAAATTTATTTTCTTTGCAATTGTCTGTTCACACTCTTAAGAGACCACCAACATATGGAAAGTTAGCTAACAAAGAGCTAGAAGCATAGAAATGATTAAACAATACAGATATGTGACATAACTTTAACAAGTTATTATTATTCTTACAAGAAAAGACCGAGTTATTGATTTCCTAATCTCGACTAATGTAGTTTACGTTGCCTTCTTTTTGCACCATTTATACTTCGTTCTTTTAATTTATCTCCATACTCAGTCAAGTTCTGGTGTTTTCCATTGTGCCCTGGTGCTTTTATTATCTTCTTATTCATATGGTACTGAAAATAAGGTAAAGACATCCAAATAAACATTGCAGATGTAATTGAGTATAAAAATTTATGTGTATTTACATAATTAGTTTAGTATTTTGACACCTCACTAAATAAGGGTATGTATAAAAATGCTTGGCGAAAGGAGGACTGAAAATCAATGATGTATTAAGAAAAAAAAAGATCAAATTCATGTCCTTAAAAACGTGTCTCCATATTTCATCCAATCTCACAATTCATCAAAATTTTAAAAAATAATCATATAAATGAAATTAGTAGTTAAGACACATTGAGAACCAAAAGACGCATATTACCCGATAGACATAAAATTGTGTGATATGAAGTTCATAAATGGTTAAAGGCTATAATGGAAATCTAACATTTGACCAAACCAACATTCGCTTAGAAGCTTATTTCTAGTGAAGATCAATATTAAAATTTTAGAATAATGAGTGAAAGGATGAGGAGAAAAGCCAAATACAAGATTTTTTAAGGATTGTAGCAAATTATCATTCCACGCAGTCTATAATAGTAATCCAAAAGGAAGACGACATAATGAGAAATGAGCAGTGAATTGGAACCCAATATGATTTAAGACAGTTCACAAGATATGCCATTGAAAGTAGAGATTATTTAACTTTTAAATATAGAAGTTGCATATTTTTGAATAGAAAATTTGAGCTACATACATGTTCATGTAGTGGAACAGATGAAAATTGACAAAACAAATTTTTGAGAGGTAATATTGTATAATGCATCATACTGAAATAAGTAGTAACCAATCAATTGTTTTAACTGCATATTTACTATACTTGTACTGAGTCGATGTTATTGACAATATAATTTTCTTGTAGTGGTCTTGTATGTATATAAATAATTTTCCTGTAATTAATGTACCATTTTCTTGTAGTGGTCTTGTATGTATATAAATAATTTTCTTGCTTGCCTCTTTTCAAATAGTCCCATCAATGTAGATTTTAACGATTCCACATCTGTGGCCGGTACTCTATTTATTTGATAAGTGATAATATTCATCAGTTTGAAACAAATAGCTAAACTAAAAGATAACTATGTTATGACATTGTATTGTACCTTTCCTTCATTGTACACAAAGCTACCATCAACAACCTTAAAATTCATATATTAAGTCACATTTGTGTGGATCGGTACTCGAACCAGTTCACTTTTTCCATTGTAAACCGCAAAATCACATTAAAAATATTGTCAGAATGTAATGTAATAAGGATCGTAGAAGGTAAAAAGCTTGCATTTTCCAAAGAATGTAAAGTAACAGTGATCAGTATAACTGAGAACCATATATATGCAGTTAAGCATAAGCCAATAACCTTGGGAACCATATCCACATTATATTCCTTGCTTGGTCCTAAATGCTCAGGTGGCTTATCATCGCCTCTGAATCGTTTCCAAAGCTACATAATTCATCAAAAAAAAAATCAATCAATTATCTGTTAACTTTTATGTAAATATTTTTTGATAGCCATTTTTGGTCTGGATTTTCTTATAAAAGTAAACCAGTTAAGCGCCTGAACGAGATTGAGGGATGTTGATTCTCCACCGTAGTAGTCATTCCTGTCCATATGAAGAACTTGAATACAGAAAAATGACTTGCATTTTTCTTATTTCATTTAAATTAGCAAATGAATAAGTGAGTATTGAACAAATTAAAGGAATAAATTGAAAAAAAAGAACCTTCATTCCATTGGCAGAGAGAAGGCTACTTAGAATACATTCTTTGAGGCCTGTTCCATGTACGATTACATCATATTCTTCCTCCATTATTGGTTATAGAAAGAGAAAACTAGGGAGAAAAGGAGAAATACAGATGCAGGCGTTCATCGAAGAAGCCGTTCATCGAATTTTGCAACAGGATGAGATTTGGTTTGGTCGAAGTTTGGTATCAAAGTAGCCATTCATCGAAGCTGAGGAATTGGAGCTTCAGATGGTTATGTAAGAGAAGAAAAGTGTCATTGAAGCTTAAGCAAAGTTCATGAATTTGAAGTGAAGACGAGCTCGTAATTTAGGGTTTTGGAACTGAAAAGGGGGAAGCGTGGCGGAATAGGAATTTTAAGAGAGGGGGGAGGAAAAAAAAGTACCGCCAAATTTTCTTTTCATTAGTAACAGCGTGAACATGGAGTCATAACTTAACATAAATGACCATAAGCAAATAACAATAGCATGTCATGTTCTGATGCAATCAATCCTTGCTATAAATAGGCCATTTTCTTGTAGTGGTCGGTGCCATATTAGGGCGTAGGAGTTGTATCTAGGCCGAGAGTATAATCAGTCCTAAGCGATCAGTGGGAAAGACGAGGGTTACACCTAAATGTGCTACACCTCCTACTAGTGTATGTTACGTTTAGGTCATGCACTGGCATAGTTGTTTGCTAGTTTGTTTGTTAGAGGCAAGTTAGATAACCCTTAAGAGAGGTCTTTTAAAACAAATGAGGTAGTCCAAGGAGCTGAGTCATCTATGGTCCATGGAGTTGAGTCCACAATAGGAAGCGGATAAGTAGTAAATCCAAGGCGAGATAGAATACGACTAAACTATTGTAATGTCGTTATTAGGCAGTGCAGGAGTTCTATGGTATGTACAACAACAAGAACATGATACCGTGTTGATAATAGATCCTAATAGGGTGATGGGTTAGGGATACTAGCAGGGATAGTAATTGGATCCAAAGAAGGACTATGGTACTTATATATTTATATGTGTGTGTCTGTGTGTATGTTATGGTATATCTTGGGTAGATAGGATGTATCATATGCGTACATGGAATCGAGACAACTAAGTAAAATAAAAAGGCATAACATGAGATAAAAGAGAATTGACATAAACTAATGCCTATGTAAAGTGTATGATTTACTAGTCACCAGAATGTTGTTCTGACCTCCTCCTCATTGCAGCCCACATGATAGCTCTAAAGGTACAGATACTGGTGCAAGGCAGGAACAGTGGAAGTACAGGTTTTCTTACGCATGCTTGATACTGACAAGGACATTGTTCATTGGAAGTGTCAATTTTGGTCGATAACTATATGGTTTATTATATTTTACCATTTCGCTATGGGTTATATCGATAGTGCTCTGATATGTATTTATTTATTTTCAAGATACCAAATCAACCATTTGTACTTTGATGAATTAGGGTTTTCGATTTAGCGAAAATTCAGACCTACTAATGTGGGGTTGCTACGAAGACCCTTCTATCAATCTTGTTATGAGGCCTATAAACGTTTGATACATTTAGAAGGGAGTCATCTCTCCAGTCAATGAAAATAAGGTGCATCGAGTGACGTTAATAACAAACTGAATAAGTTAAACATAATTATGTTTACATCCCATCATTACTCATCCTGAGCTGTGTGCAACAACCTAGAATATTTAGTCATTTAATCTTGAAATAGTTAATGCATATTAGATATTGAAATATTAGTTTTATAAGTCAATAGCTTGAATTTCTAATATAAAGAGTTACTGAATAGTGAATTCAAATAATCGAGATATTTAAAAAAACTAATCATGCATTTAATATGAATAAAAATGATTGGGAAATATTTTTTTTAATTCAATATAAATAAGAATGATGATAATGGACTTTTTAAACTTGAATTTAAAGGCAATTTATTTGGATTTAATAATAATTCATTTTAATTAACGTATGAAAATAGCCTTCCGTGGCAATGTCTTGGATTTCAACGAAACCAGTTTCATTAGATCCGTAATAGTAAGTTATTATACTTTGTCAAATTTCGTGGCCACTGGACGTATTATTTGGTCATGTGAGCTAGGAACGCGTTGAAATTAATTAAAGGAATTAAATTAATATGATTCGATTCTAAAAGTTATATTCTTTATATGATCGAATTAGGTCTTAAGACTAGTTCCATTGTGTTCAGAATAGGGGTATTATATATAGAAAGCTAGGCGGCATGCCACATTTGGAGTTCGAGATTTTTGAATGCAACGAGCTAGATATTTTTGAATATAAAAATATACATATATATTCACCATACTTAAGCCATACCTTAACCATACCTCTACTATTCAACTATGCTTTCACCATTTAAACCATACCACCCTTCTCTTTTATAATTTACATTGAAACTTGAGAAACATTCTCGTTTTTAGAAATTTTAAACCATGGCCTCATCCAACGGTCGACATTGCTACAAGCCACTAGAGGCATCGATGGTCGAAGTTGTCGGGTAGGAATATGTTCACGACTTCGAGCTCGACTCATTCTATGGTTAGGTTGGGTTGGATCGAGCCGTGGTGGCTGCAATTCTTCGATGAACAACTATGGCTTGGGTAGGGTTTTATGGAAACGGCGTTGGGTTTTAGGTGATGGACCCTGAAGGAGATATGTCGAGGAAGGGGAGGGATAGGCTCGGTCGGAGTTTGGGGGCAAACGGATGTTCACGGCGACGGCAATTTGTAGTTGAAGAGAAATGAGTTTTGGTTTCATTTAGGCGAGTGGAGGCGTTTTGTGGCGAGGTCGGTATGGTTGGGTCCATCCAAGGGAGGCGGAGCTTCGGTGGTTAAGCGACGTGCAGTGATGGAGCAAGGCGGCGGCGATGAAGTTGATATTGAACATGCGCGTGACTTGGAAGTTTGAACAAAGAGAAGAAGAGATTAGTGCAGGTAATTAAGTGATAATGGAATGTAATTAGTGATTTAAATCGTTAACTTATAAATTGCATAGCTTGATCATATGACGTCCAATTGAGACGTAGATTTTTACATTGCACTCGTTATGACGTTACTAATGATAGAATTGGTTTGGTGAATATTGAAGCTAGTGGAATTTAATGCTAAGTTCGAACTTCGTTCGAATTCAAACAAAACAAGAATGCCTCGGCGACAACTAAAATAATAGTGAGTTAAACTCGCTCTTTTTGTTAAATAGTAATGTTATATAGTCGATAAAAATTATTGATTTGATGTTTGGATGATTTACTGTTTTATCAGTTGGTTTAGTTTTATTCCCGCCCCTGGAGCGGATGACCTTTTTATATAACCACTTAGTAGCAGATGACACATATTATATGATTATATTCTATTTATAATGCACTAGGATAGGTTGGAGGGATCCAACGAGATTCCTTGCTATTGTTAATTCTAATTCAATAATATTCTTGTCATATGAATTATTGGATATTAAACCTGACTGTTGGCTTTACTGATTATGACCTTGTTATATGTTCAACTTAAAACCCTATGGTGGCAGAAAATCAATTATTGATATTGGTTAAACGTTCGATAGCTATTGGCCTCAAATTAGTACTTTAAAAATACTATAAATTGTCAGTTGAGTTGAAGTGGGTTTTTGAGACAAGAACTGATTTTATAAATCCAACTTGGGCTTCAAAATATTTTGTTTTAAAGGATTTAATTCTATTTTACTCTGACCTAATTATATATCTTTTCTAAGTTATTTATTTATACTTAGTATTGTTTTAAGAGTATTTATAATCAATATTATTTTAAGGATTATTTATTCATTCCAAATATTGTTCAAAAGATATTTATTAATATTTTAATATTTTGAAAATTATTTACTTAATATAGTTGAAATTATAATAGTGTTTTAGAAAGTTAGTCATTATTTGTTATAATAATATTAATAATAATTATTTTTGAATCAATGATGTTTTTGAAACTATTAATTATTATTTTAGAGATATTTTGAAGTTAATAATAATTATTTATTTATAATATTTACTGTTAATAATTATTATTATATAATAATGTTTTAAAGTAAATGATTTTTGTTTATTTATAAATTTTTTTCGGGGCTTATAGATAGAGTTTTATAAACGGACTTGGGCTTTACAAGGGAAATCTTATAAAATGGTTTAAAGGCTTAAAGGAAGATTATGTACAAGGTAAAGAAGTTTTATAAATGGTTAGATATTTATAAACGAATTTTAGAAATCGGTTATAGATTTGTAAGAGGAGTTTTATAATTAATTTTATGGATTTATAAAGAGCTATAGATGATTTGGGAAATGATTTAAAGATGTTTATAAATGGTTTCCAGAGATTTACAAAATAGTTTTTAAATGGGTTTAGAGATTTATTAAGGGATTTATAAACGATTTAGAATTGTATAAAAGGAAATCCTTCTTTGTTTTGGGAATATACTTACACCATTGAGATAAGTATATGAATATTTTCCAAGTATTAAAAATATAGGGGTTTATGAATGAATCTTTGTAAAAGTATCTTGATACAAATATTGCAAAGTGATTTAATTTAATGAAAGGATTAATTAAGGAGGCTAGTTGTTACTTATGTGCTTAACCAATATTGTTTCTCCCTTTAGAAATAAATCCTTAATTTGGATGTGTGTTTGTTGATAGTTAAACTAACTGACTATCAAATATGGACCAAAAGGTAACTCCGAAAATATCTAGGAGAAACACGTGAGTTATATGGCACAGTCATCTCCGATGGTGTTGTATTATGCGTATAAATATCATTTCGTTCTCTTAGGACAAACGATAAGAAAATCCATCCACTAACGGTTAGGAGGTAATCTCCACTCTTATCTTTGACTGTTTATTTCCTAAAGAACTGGGGTTGATTTACTGGAAGCTAACGATTGTTGTTTTGAAAAGACTGGGATCAGAAATGTTATTCGAAAACCACTTCGATCCAACTCAAGCATTTAGAAGTGAATACATCTTGAAAATGATGGAATGTAAGATGGAGTTTTGAATTACAACGACTATTTTCTTTTTTCCTTGGGAGGGATTCCCAGAATAGACATAGTAAAAGTAGTGCCTTCAGTTTCGTTTAGTCCCAGAACAAATTTATATGGATAAATGCTGATATTGTGTCATCGACTAGAGGACAGTGTAGCATTAAGTGGGAAGTGCTATATAAAGGTAAAACGTAGCCTCAAGCCTTATCAACCAGAAAATTATAAAAGTTGGGCATGCAGCAGTGACAAGTGGGTCGCTCCTATCAGGGATGGTCACTCTAAGTCTAGATTGATTACTATCCATGCATGCATGCTTTGGGGCTCATTAATAAAAGGGGCGATCATATTCGATACTACAACTCAAGTTGTAAGCCAATCGTGTGTGGCAGGGGTACAAGATTTTCTTGTCAGACATTGGTGCATTTTATCTAGAGATGTACCATCGGAAGGTAGTCCCTTACCTTATCATAGTTTGGAATCTATTCTCCAATACGAGCTTTACGGATTAAGTTGTACCCAACTATGCTAAAATTTGAGATGCAAACATTTCAGTTATATTCATATTTTACTTTGATCCCTAGACACTATTAGAATATCAACGGTTTTTCTATAGAAATACTTTGGTTATCGTAAGGTAAAAACTCATCCGTGTTTATGTGCGACGTGGTCTTACAAGATACCTTTATTTTCAAAAGATTTTTGAAACATTAAAATTCAACTAGGTTTGTTTTTCTCACTCTGGTTTACATGACCGACGCGGGTGTTATTTTATTATAATGATCAGGTAAGACCGAGCATATTTACAGATTGCTTTGGATGCATTAGAGCTCAGGAGACGAGTTAGAGGTCCAAGATGCATCTATGTATTTCTTTATGTTCCATTGTGATGTTTGTTGGTTGTATTCATCAGCAATTGTAAGGACAGACTGCTATAACTTTCCGAGTAGGGATAGGGTAGTGTATTCTGAAGGATGTGTGTGTGTGTGTATTAAAATTGTTTCCCTTTTGTAAAGATACGTTTACATTATAAATTATTTGTTCTACTGTGAGATTCTGCGTTGTTTAATTTTCTTCTTATCTTCTTTCTTCTTTCTTTCCCCTAACTGTTTTCCTTTCCATTCAATATGAGCTGGACATGTATGGTTTATTGTCTATTTAACTGTACGGAAAAGTGGGTTGTTACATCGTGCTATCAGAGCATGGGGTTAAGCGAGAACCTTGGCTTTGGTGGGATTTACTCATTAAAGATAGGGTCATTCGCACCCTATGATGAGTTTGATTATATACATATGAGCACGTATATTTGTTAGTGATATAAAAATACTTTATATTATGTTGTTGATCTGTTGAGTGTGATGTGGATTCTGGTCAATACGAGTAACATTATGATAGAGATCTCTAAACACTTGAACATAGCAATTCGACACAATATTTTTTTGAAATTGGTAAAATGAGATAATTTAACCTAGATTACGTTTTATATATAAAGGAATAACTCTATAGAAATATTATAGTATATAGGGTGTGTTTGGTTGTTTGTGAATGATAATATTTGATTATTATCAATTTTTGTTTGTTGTTAATGTTCTAATAAAAGTTGTAGTTATTATAATGTAAAAAAGATAAACAGCTATAAAATGGTTTTATATAACCCAAGTGAAATTATATATATGGGAAATTTATAAATATGATTTGTAAATAAAAAGGATTAAAAGCTGAGAATTTGAGAATTTAATTCTCGTTAATTTTGAAAATTGTTTTTCAAAGGTTTAGGAAGAATAATAGTAGTATTGTTTGGAAAATATTTTGACTAGAAATACTTTAAAATTATTTAAAAGAAATAGAAAGCACCGTACTCACTTCGGTCGTTGGAAAATAATTTTGGTGATGACCGCAGCATCATCGGCGTTCATTTTCGAGTTTCTAAGTGATGGATTGGTACCGTTGAAGTTTTGTTTTGGTAAAAGTAGTTTTGGTCTAAAATTCAAAAGTAGGATTTGAAATACAGAGAATAAATTATAGTATGTTTCAAAATAATTTGGATTACGAACAGGGTGTCTAAACTCTTAAAACTTTCATTCAAATGTTTTATGAATATATGAGAAAATAAGTTTTATAACGTATAAATTTTGAGAATTAGAAAGTTAAAACAAATTTTTTAATTCGTTGAATATAAATGTTAAGAAAAGAAAATTTGAAATGAAATTTGACTTAATTTAAGTTAAATGAAATAATTTTTGAAATGAATTGATTGTGATTTGATATAAATTAAGGAAATTGAATAACGAATTGAACTAATGAAATTGAATTTGATTTAAAATGAATATGAACTTAAGTTATGAAGTGAAAATAAACATGAGAAATGTTATATAAAATGTTTATAATAAACTTAAGTAAAATTTGTTGGAATAGTTCTTAAATGACATTAGTATTGAAAGAAAGATACTAAGAAATATATGAATGTAAATAAAAGAATTGGGATAATGAATTTCTGATGATAAACGTCGGTACGAGTACATGATTTAGAGATGATTTACGTCGGTTCGAGTTAGGATTTTTCACTTGATTCTCGTTGATAAACACTGTATATGAATTTCTGATTGAATTTGGGATTCTCTTTCATAATATATGGCTATTCAAGAAGAATGGCGGTTTCTAATCAAGGAATTGGATATGGGTCCACACTACAGGTCATGTGTACAATACAAGTTCGGAAGTGAAATCGTATGATCAAGCAAGCGATTGGATTTGATTTTGCGTATGGATGATATATGTACATCATATGGGCTTTAGTGAAGTAAATGTTGACATTGGAAAATGCAAATTGATATAGTTATGAATTAATTGGATGGATATTATTTGTTTGTTGATTTCTCTAGTTACATTTGTTACATTTGCATATAATTATTGTATTAATACATGTTATACATTGATATTACTTTCTCTATACACGTTCTCATTGGTTGTTGAGTGATTAGTAGGTGCGGATGGCGTATGCTTCGCATTATATTGATTGTATATGCTTGCTAATGCTAATAAAAGGTATACATCTCGAATTATATTTCGTATTTTTATATCTTTCCCTACGGATGCCTCATCCTTGAAGATGAGATGTATATTTGTGATTATGTATATATATATTGTGAATTTTTTCGATCGAATCACGTAAAGAAGACTCTGCTGCAATTTTACGTAAATTTAAGAGTTAATTTTTTTTTGATAATTTTGAAAATTTGTTTTTTGAGAGAATTGTGTGATCCTCTAAAGTAGAGGAGAGCACACATGTCCACACACACACACACACACACACACACACATATATATATATATATATATATATGTCATCGAAAACAAAGGAGTGGTCAACATGCCTGGTAGGTGACAAACATAATACATAAAAAACTAACAAACGCAGGTAACTTCTTAAATGAGCTCCGGCAAGGCCACCGCCCATTCCTCAATATCGAACTCCGGCAAGGCCACCGCCCGATATGAAATGTTAGAAGCACCCAAAAAATCCATGGTGCAACCAAGTGCATGAAAGAGATCAACAAGCAGCTCTACCAGAGAATGAATGCCTCATCGCAAACACGGATGATCCAGAAAGAAGGCCTCACTGCAAACGCGTATGAACTAGAATGAACGCCGCGCTGCAAACGCGAATGATCCAGAATGAATGCCTCACTGCAAATGCGGATGATTCAGGAAGAATGCCTCACCGCAAACGCGGATGATCCAAAATGAATGCCTCAGTGCAAACACGAATGATCTAGAATGAAAGCCTCACTGCAAACTCGGATGTTAATGCGGATGATCCAGAATGAACGGCCCTGCGAAATTCTGGCGATGGCAGCCCAGAGACCTTGCAAATAGTATTCTAGCAATATTTTAGCCTATACATGTATCTGCAGATGGAACTATATAAAAAATATAAGAATAATAACATATAGGTATATGAATAAAATTTATACATATATATGTACTAATGAAATAATAGTACTAAAACTAAAGGTAAAATCATAAGATAGCCATGAAACTAAAATAAGAGATATACAAAACAAGATCAAAACTCATTAAGACACAACTTAACTTACTCTAATATATATATTTACATTATGGTCCTTTGATCAAAAGAAAATTATGATAATCAGTAAAATCATCATTCAAATTCGAATAAATGTTAATCATGTAATTATTAATGATAAAAATTTTGTTTTTTAAAATAATACAATGTTTTTTCTAACTTTATTAAGATATTCTTTAAAATGATTATTTTTAGCCAATCTATATTTTGGATTTGAGATCCAGTTGAAACAAAATGATGTTATCGTAAATATAAATCTATTAGTATAACCATTGTTATTATTAGATAGTCTCTGGTTTCTGATCTCAAACCAAATATACCAACATATTATAATGAATAAAGTATCTAATATAAATATATAGTCTTTTTAAATTAAATCTTAAATTGTTACAGTAAAAATCACAATCAATAACTTTGGTTGTAAGGATAAAGCTAAAGATTCTAAGAGTACTATTAAGAATGTAGCAAGTGTCCTTACAATCGAAATATATATGATCAATATCTTCAAAATACAATTTACAAAAAGTACATTTATTATCAATTTTCAAATTCTTTCTTTTTAGAAGTTCAATGGTATTTAGCTTTCCATGCATGATTAACCACATATGAATCTTAGTTTTCTGTGGAGCATTTGCTTTTTAAATAAGATTAAAAGTGTTATTAGAAATGCCCGAGAAATTAAGAAATCTATACAAAGAATTTGAAGTGAATTTATTACTTTTATCTCATTCTCAGTTAATAATATCATTTTCTTTACAATATTATATAAATTCAATCCTTAAATTTCCATAACCACTTCCCTAATAAAGACAAATTCATGTTACGTAAATTAATAACATCTAATCCACCCTTCTTTTTCGATTTACAAATAGTTTCTTAGTTAACTAAACATCTAAGACTACTGCTAGGATTATCGCCGCTCCACAAGAAATACCTTCTTATTTTATTAATTTTGTTGATCACCCAATCTGGAAAATGATGCACAGACATCCAATAAATCAGAAGAGGAGATAAGACAGAATTGATGAGAACTAATCTACCCGCTCTCGATAAAAAGCTCCCATTCCAATTAGAAATTCTATTTTTAATTTTGTCTATAATGATTAGCCAGTCATTATGCTTAAGTAAAGTTGGTCTAATAAAAAAATCCAAGATAATCAATAGAGAAATCCATGGTTTTACAATTAAACGTATTAGCTATTAAACCTTCAACCTTGTCAACATCATTTAATACTAAAACCGAATTTTTATCAGAATTAATTTTTAGTCCTGAAAGTAGTTCAAAGCTGTATAAAATAAATTTAAGGGTAATGATGTGATTAGGTAAATTAGAAGTAAATAATAAGGTATCATCCGCAAATTGAAGCAGAGAGACCACTATACGAAATTTCACTACCAACGCACCCTAAAGACCATTTCCAATAGTTTTTTAATTATTATAGCGAAAACATCAACAGCTAAGTTAAACAAGGGAGGCGATAAAAGATCACCTTGTCTTAAGCCACGTTTAAATTGAATTTTATTTCCTAAATCCAATTAACCATTACACTAGAATTATCAGTTTTAAGCAAAGTCATAATCCAATCAATCCATTTACAATTTAAACCTCTAGCCAGTAACATATCAATAAGAAAATCCAATCAGTCGAATCAAAAGCTTTCGCACAGTCCAATTTTCGTAACGCACAAGTAATGTTATTTTTACAACAGTGATTAATATACTCTTGAACAACAGCCACTCCACTTGTAGTATTTCTTCCCTTAATGAAAGCAGTTTATGAATGATCAATTAGATCATTCATTCTTGTGCTAAGTCTATTTGCTAAAACTTTTGAAATAATTTTAATAGAAAATTAATTAAAGAAATTGGTCTAAAATCTTTTAGATTATTAGCACCGATTTTTTTATGTAATACAAAGATGATTGCAAAATTAAATCTTCCTAATGTAGTTTCCCGTTATCAAATTCGTGAAACGTGCTAATTAAATCAAATTTTAAAACATCCAAATATTTTGTAAAATAAAATGGGAAAACCATCAGGACCTAGGGCTTTACCGCTAGACATGTCGTTAATAGCCTTCAAAATCTCCTCTTCAGAAAAAAGATTATCAATGTCAGTAAGGTTAATTCTAGATTCAATAGGATATAATTCATTCCATCTAACATTTATTGCATGCTTAATCTTATTGTCAAAAATATCCCTAGTAATCAATAAATGCCGTATTTAGATCCCTTTGATGAACCAATTCAACATTATTCACCAAAATGGAATTTATTGTGTTGCTACATTTCCTATCATTAGCCATATTATGAAAGAAAATTGTATTATTATCACCTGTTGAGTCACAAGTTCTATGAAGGTTTTGATTTCTGACAAAGAAATAAAGGCGATCGACAAAACAAGGTCATTATGGCTATAAAGAGCTACATATGGTACTCTAGATTATAGGTTGATTATTTGATATTGTAATAGTGATAAACTTGTTAAAATCTATCCTCAAATAATCATGCATTTTAAGGAAATCAATATATATACGACTAAATTGCAGTTGCACATTTAGTGTGCAACTTTACAGGGACCGGTCGACCGGTCATAAAATATGCGGTCGACCGTTCCTGTATAATTTGCACACTGAACGTGCACACATGCACATAACGACTATATATTTGAATTCCTGTCTACTGGTCATTTTTTGACCTGTCGACCGTTTTTAAACAGAAAGCAATTTTTCCAAAAGACACTTCTTTCTCCAAAGGTTGCATCTCTTACCTTTCATCAAAGATCATATCTCTTAATGGCAACTGCTCACAAAGAGTTACAACCATTCTTCTCTATATAAACTCATCTAAATCATTGATTAAAACAACATGATTATATATGCTTTTTACTCTAATCTCTGATCTTACTTTCTACATACTCCTGCATTCTAAAAGCTCTCAATTATTTATTGAATCATTGAAACTATTTCATATCTTTTGATTCAATAAGTAATATACTTTCCTTAATCTTTTCAAAACATCATTCGCATACTTTGAGGATAAGATTATAGGAAGGGTGTACTGCTAGTGACAAATCCGTGTTTTCAAGAGCACAAGTTGTCAACAACAATTGTATTTCTTCTTTTGTTGAAGTCCTCTGTGTTGTAAGAGGCAAGTGTTGAAGTTGTAACGACCCGTAAATTTCGACGATTAAATTTTAGTTAAAAAGGGATTATGTAATAAAAAAAATTTGTAAAGAAAAATAAAGATATATATATATATAAAAGAGATAGAATTTATGCTGGAATGAACGCTAAATGAAAATCCAATGATTGAGATAGTGTAAGATGTATACCTGTGTGTAAGTTGAATAAATAAGGGAGATTTAAATGAATAATTAATAATGAATTATAGAAACGGTTATCTAACCTAATTGTTGAAAATTTAAGTAAAATATTAATAAAGAAATAGCGTAATTGTTGCACTTGAATAAAATATAAATTTAAGAATTTATGAAAAGAAATTTCAATTCCTCTGTGTTTATATATATTGGTAAATTTGTAACTATATGTGAATTTAGGTAGTAAAATAAAAGGCAGTGATGGATAACCAATTTAATGCAATACAAAGGTAATTGGAACGACTGTTGGGTTTAATGGAGTGTATATAAATAGTGAAAATCATTATAATCTCTTAATTTAATATGATTGTTTAATTAATACTAAAAGAATAAAATTTGAAATAGTATTAATGTAATAATAAATATAATAGATTGCAATTGTATAATGGAAGTAAATTGTTAATAAATGGATGTAAATATTAACAAATTTATGAAAAAATATATAAATGAATGTTGGATAGAACATAAGTGAATGCAATTGGGAAGTACGTTATTTGGAGATAAATTTAAGAAAGGATAACAACCATTATAAATTTCCTAACTTATTTGTCAATGAATGTATTTGGGAATAGAGTTCTTTTATATGTTGAATAGTTATAATGTTGTTATTAAGAATAAACGTTACTTTATTAAGTATAAATATAGTAACGGAAGTATGAATAAATTTATAGAAACGTAAGACTTACTTTAAGGTAATAATTGAGTGTAGACTTTTTGAAATAGACTTAATAACAATAATTATTATTCGTTACCTATCTTATTTGTTGTTAAGTTTATTTTGAAATCAATCTCAAATTTATTCACTAAATTATTGCAGTTAGTGTGGAATATTGGTAAGAGAATAAATAAGATGTAACCAAGGGAAAGGTCCATTTTATAATATAATAATTAATGTGATCTTAGGAATGAATTAATTGAGGTTTAAGCTTTTATTTATGTGTAAAGTTAACAAAATTTCAATTAAATTGAAATCCAGTAATTTATGAAAATAAAGATGAGAATTGGGAAATATTACTATAATGAATCATAAAAGAAATGTTAACTGTGTGGTTGAGTAATAATTGATTTATTTTGAGTTGTAATCCAATAAAATCAAATTTATTAGAATTTATTGCAATTAATTGAATTAATTGCAGTAACCTTTGGAAATTGGAACTTAGTAAAAATAATCTGGATTGGATTTCAAATAAATAGGTTAGGGTGAGTAACTGAATTACATACTATGAATAAGTAAACCAGGAAGATTAAATTTAATTAATATAAAATAGTTGATTTATTGCAAATAAAAGATTATGTAAATATTTAGTTAGGTGGAATTAAAGTTAATTACATAATAAGGTATGAATCCACTGCTAATTTTATTTATGGAAATGAAAAGAGTACCAAAAACAAGCTTTGTCAGTATATTTAAGTTTAATGTATAATAAAAAGTTAATGGTAATAAAAGAAGTTTAAACATCTAAATATTCTGTTAATAGAGAGTTGAGTTTAAATCTAAGAATATTAAGAAGTAGATTTTTGAATACAACATTTGATCCATCCACTTAAAATGTATAGATAGGATAATCACTGATTTTTGATTTAAGTGGTGCAAACGGAGATTTATCTATTTATTTGGAATTGGAATTTATAAGTGTATAAATAGGAAATAAGTGAAATTTATTTTTTGTATTCATAAATGAAGATTTAGATGAAGGTGAGAATGGTAATGCTTTAAATAGTAGAGACGTACACAAATCAATGTAGGTAATTAGAAATAAAATGTTGTCGAAACGATAAAACGTTTCTTGTGAAAAATGGATGACATAACGAAAAAGGGTAATGTATTCACTTGAATATAAATTGAAACTTATTTAAGGTATTAATTACAATGGATAGAGATTTTGGGTAACATTGTAAATAATATGTAAGTAATGCAAATGTATGTCAATAGTAAGGGATTAGGATGAATTAAAAATTTGTAACATAGGAATTACCTGCCTATTTGTTAATAAAAATTTGAATGGTTAGTAAGTGATAATAGAATAAGTGTACATTAGTGGAATTGAGGTAACGTTGGTTTTAATGTTGAGAGAATAAATGGGTATAGTAAAGTTTAAGTGGAATTGTAAGTATGTATAGGGGAATGAATTATTGCAGGGAAATATTTGGTAACCATTGCAATAAATGTAAATTAGTGTGCATTAATATGAAATTTAGTAATAGGTGTGAATAACTTAAATTTCTTCATAGGATAAAGAATGATGGATATAACGTTTATTTAATATATCGGGATTTAATTGATCATAAAAGGTTGATTGCAAATCAAATGAAAAATGCTTAAATGGGAATTAAGTTATTTATTCATTTGGATTTAAAGCATGATTGAAATTATTGGAAACTGAATAAAACGTTTTATGTTGATTGAAATTTAAGTTGGAAGTAATTAAGATAAATAGAATATGTATAATATGGAATTCAAATGTACATAGAAATGTGGATTTTAGTATGTAAACGTAAATCTATTGAGAATGGATAGAAATTTAATCTGTAATTATTACAGTAATTTAGAAATTTTAGTTGAAATCGAAAATTTATCTATGTATTTGGAAATTTATGGAATTGTGAATATATATATATGGAAATTTAAATGAAGCATCTAATTATACATGTGTGAATACGCTTAAAATGCAATGTAAATGTTGAGAAAGAAATAATTTAATCCGTAACGTGTATAATTAATATCCTTTTGGGACCACTTCTGTTTGCACGTTAAAATTCGTGCACACCTATCCTTTTGCGATCTATCTATAAATATGCTGTGATAAACCCTAGCCTCCTTTCTATTGTCAATTGGCTGTACGTTCATTTTTCTTCATCTCTTTCTCTGCCTCAATGGTTACAAAACCTAATCTATCTACAATTCAAATTTTCTAATAAAATTCAAACTCTCCACAAAAATTCCAGAAAATTTTATGATAAAGTTCTCGAGACACGTAATCTGCTGGTACAATTCGTTTTCTGTTTTGGATATTCGTTTGACCAGAAAAAAATTCGACGATGTGCTGTAGCTTTTAGCTGACGTGGCCATTGAAGTTAAGTGGGTTTTGTTTTATTTTATTTTATTTTATTTTTGTTTTCAAATCGTTTAAAATGAATATCTTTTTCATACGTTCTCCGATTCATGCGAAATTTCTTTTGTTAGGATCGTAATTTAGTTCCGGATCTGATGACGCTGGTTTGGACAGATTTGGGGACCGTAGGATTTTTTGAGTTTAAATCGGGTTTAAATTCGATTTAAATTCAAAAGGTGGGTGTTTTAACCCACTCACAACTACTAAGAGCTTTTATGGTTGTTAAATTAATTTTAGAAATGAATAGAAATTTATTTATGAATATTTGGCATGTTTATTTCATCATAGCTGTTAAATTTCGTTCATTTAATTTAACTGTTAATTTAATTTGTTTATTGCATATTAATTTACAGTTAGAATTTATTTGTTTGCATATAAATTGCTAGTTAACAGTTATATAAATTATTACTGGATATAAACTGTTAGATTAATAGTTGTTAAATTTAATTTGAATAAAATTGCCAGTTATTACCTGTCATATATTATCAAATATATATTGTTATTGATTGATATTAATTGATGATTGTGATTGGATGATGGATGTTGTTGATGAATGGATGTTTTATTTGTATATCATTAAACTGCAAGTTAGCATGCATCTTTCTTTTCATTTGGGATTTGTGGTTTGAAATGATATAAAACCGCAAAGTTTTATTTTTAATTGCGGATTGAAATGATAAATATCCGTATCACTTGACCATAGGATAGAAAATTTTATACAGGCACCGTGGTCTATATATAAATTATGTTAAAGGTGATTTCTATGGTTTGGATGTGATACGATTTATAGAAATTAAATTTTGATAATTTATAAATATTATTCTTCTTCCATTTATATATACACATATGAAGTTAAATTTTTGAATTTAAGTTGTGTATAAACCCGGTAAATAAAAATGGAATAAAAATTTAGAAATGGAATTTGATAAATTATATTGTATGTTTAAGTTTGGAAATTTTTAGGATATGATATTTATAACTTGGTTTTCCTTAATAAATTTAAAAATGAATATTCTAGTATTAAGTAAATTGGGAAAAATATTTAATGGCTAGAAATTGGAGTTTTATTTATGGAATTTATGGGAATATTCAAGACTAAATAATAGAACATTAATTTGTTGAAAGAATAAAATCCAACTTTAGTTTTGAAATATTAATACTCCAAATGGAGTTATATATATATAAATTGAAGGGGTTTTGGAACTTGAAGTGATATTTAAATTATGGTTTAAACATTAAATAAGAACTATATTTGTAAAGCCATGTAAATTATTTTCTTTACAAAGTAACCATAAATTTAAACCATTTATTCTATATACCGTTGAATATCCGAACCATTTAAGTTTTAGAAGTTATGGTTTTAAAGGTATGAATTCTGAAAATATTATGTTTTGAAAGTGTAATTCAAATGTTGTTTTTCCAGATATTTAAATCAAAAAAAACCAGTATGATTTTGGAAAGGAATTATATTTGAGATAAATGATATCATATTGTTTTGGGTTTTAAGATGATATCGTATTCATAGTTTTGAATGGAAATGTATATTCGGGTTTTAAAGTATAAACTATTTTTTAAAAAAATGACCGCGGTGTTATAATAACGATGGGTTGGCAAAGAGACCGGGATCGGATATGGACATACTCTCTGTCGATATCGAAAACCACTTTGACTAACCGTGTACGCGGTGGAGATCCCAGAATGAAGTAGGTTGGTGGCGGCGTTTCCTGTAAGGTAAATACGTGGACCCGACTCCCGTGAGTTGGCATAAGGTGGCTAAAACAGGAGCTATTCCCAGGCCAATGAGGTCATACCTCTGATCGGACACTCCTCTTCGATATTATACTATGACTTTGGATTGATTCAGTGGCCACTTTTATATTTTGATTTTGGGGAGTTTGTTCGAGGTGGGCGGTAACTGCGGCTACGCGTTTCCACCAGCCTGGGTACGCAATTGGTATATCTACCCTGGCATTGCCTAGTTGTGCCGTGTCACCTACCCTATCGCGCCTTGTACGAGTTTGGATTTCTCCCGTAGCCCGTGTGGTATCCTCTGGTGGCTTCCCGATCAGGAGGGACTATGATATTGGATGGACTACTGGGACTATTACGTGTTAAGGTGGAAAATGTAAAGCCTTAATGCTATTTAAAAGTATGTTTATTTTACTATAGACACTATTATAATAGCGCAATATACTACATAGTAAATAGTTTAACGGATCCTTAGGAGATGTAAATCCCGAGCATCTCTTGAGTTACTGCACTCATATTTATTTCTGTTAATTTAACTCACATAAGATCTTTTAGTTCTGACTCGAGTGTTTTGTCTTTTCAATTCGCTCGGGTCAGTCCGGGCGTTTCAGGATCGAAGACTTTAGCTTTGGAGGACGAAGACGAAGAACCCGTATTATTATTATTTATAGTTTTGCACCACACTCATACTGTTCCGCTGCATTGATTGTATTGGTATGTGTAACTCTGATACTTATTGTATAAAGAAGAATCAAGTGTTTTGTAAACCGTTTACGAACTATATATTTATTATTGTATTTTATCCTTCCGCTGTGAGATTCTGTTTGTTCTATTTTCTTCTCTGTTTTCTTATTTACCCCATAACAATCTGCCCTTCTGTATGGTTTGAATTGGCACGTGTGTCGGTTTAAATCGTGCGAAAAGGCGGGACGTTACAGAAGTCCTCAGTGTATTAGAGGCGTGAAATCCCGTTCGTTTGCTCGGGTGTTGTAAACCTGTTCCTCCGGGTGAAGCGAGGTAGTTAATAGTGAAAATCCAGATAGAAGTTTGGGACTGGACGTAGGACGGTGCTCCGAACCAGTATAAAAATCTCTGGTGTGATTTTTTCTATTTTTATTTACTATGCTATTATCATCTATTTCCGCATTTATATTATAGTCCATATTACACGATCCGTGTGTACTATACTAGCACGTGCACGATCACACACTTTTCATTTGGTATCAGAGCAAGGTTATCACATAACCGTAACACAGTTATTTGATATATTCTTGTAATATGGCAAATAACGCAAGTACTAGCACTCAGAACACCACGTACATGGAAGGTCAATCGACACAAAGACCTCCATTTTTCAATGGTTTTAACTATAGTTATTGGGCAACACGTATGTCATTCTTTATGCAATCAAATAGCTATGATGCTTGGAATGCCACTCAAAGAGAAATAGTGAATCCAACAACTGATTATTCAGAATGGACTGCGGCTGAGAAAACGGCAGCAGCCATAAATGCAAGAGCAATAAATATGTTGTTCTGTGCATTAGACCAAAATGAATATAACCGTGTTAGTATCTGCACTACTGCATATCAAATTTGGCAAACGCTAAAAACCACTCATGAAGGTACTAACAAGGTTAAACAAGCCAAAATAGCCATGCTGAAAAGTCAATTTCAAAATTTCAAAATGAAACCAAATGAGACAATCAATGATATGTATTCACGATTTCAAACTATCCACCATGCACTTATTGGCTTAGGACAAAAATATTCCGATTTTGATGTTGTTTCAACAGTCCTACATTCTCTGACTAGTGAATGGGAAGGAAAAGTATTAGCAATTGAAGAAGCTAATGACCTTTCCGTCATGAAGCCAGATGAATTGATAGGAAATTTAATGTCCTATGAAGCAAATTTGCAGGCTAGAAAAGAACAGAAAGAAGAAAAGAAAAATGTAGCATTTCATGTTGAGAAAGATGAAAATGAATCAGATTCTGAAGACGAAGATTTGGCATTTATTGCGAAAGGATTCAAAAAATTCCTAAAATATCGAAAAGCCAGTCGTTACAATAAAAGGAAACCTGGATCAAATAAACCATCTTCATCTGCTATAGAATGTTTTAACTGCCACAAAAAGGGACACATGCAGAAGGATTGTCCAGAACAAAAGAAGAAGTCAGAAAATGACAAATTCAAATATAAGAAGGACAAATCAAAGAAACGAGCCTTCTCAGTAACATGGGATGATTCAGAGTCGTCTTCATCAGAAAGTAAAAGTGATTCGAAAAATGAACAAGCTAATGTTTGTTTTATGGCAACAGAAGATGAGGTACAAATTCCTACATTTAATGAATTACTTGATATTAATGCTGAATTGATAGTCAAATATAAAGACATAAAACGTCAATTAAAAGTAGTCAAAGCAGATTTAAGTAGAGTAGAGTTTGAACGAGATATGTTAACAAATGAGAAGAAAATATTAGAAGAGGAACTTGAAAAAATTCAAGAATCATCATCTAATGTTGACTCTCAACTATCTCTTTTGAGTCAAGAAATAGAAGCTCAAAAAGAGAAAAATAATGCTCTCACTACTGAAAATCATGAGCTTAAGGCAAAAGTCAAAATTCTAGACCTAGAAAAAGCTAGTTTACAAACGAAGTTTGATGACATTACTCAAAATGTTTCTAACTTTAACAAAGGTCGAGAAAATTTGACAAAAATCATTGAAAGTTCACAATCTATTTCGGATAAACAAGGTTTGGGATATAAGAAACAAGAAACCAAGAAACATCTTGGTAATAAAAGGAAGAAGAAAGTACAAAAAACTGAAGCTAAGAAAAATCTTAGTTTATTATATTCCAAACCAAAACCAGTTGTGAAACTTCAAAAGAAAAATGTCAAGACTATCAAAATATGGGTTCCTAAAACAAATAACAATTTGATTAGGAACAAATATATTCAGAATTTCATGAATACTGTGCATCTTAATACTAATTATGTATATAAAGGGGATACCAGACCCGTATGGGTTTGGACTCCTAAGACCTAACTCTTAGGACCCCATAAAAAGTGGGTATCATGGACTTAATTTTATTTTTTGCAGGTCCCACTTAAGAAAAGAGGAAAGTGGATATTGGACAGTGGTTGCTCGAAGCACATGACGGGAGACAAGAGCTTACTAACAAATATTACATACTCAGATGGTGGCTCCGTCACTTTTGGAGACAATTCGAAAGGCTATATCATCGGCAAAGGCGATGTGAGCAATTGCGGTACATCTAACTTACCTCTTATTACAAATGTCATGCTAGTTAAAAATTTAAAACACAATTTACTTAGTATTAGTCAGTTATGTGACAAAGATTTTATAATCTCTTTTTCGAATAATAAATGTAGTATCTTAGATAGAGACCACAATTTAGTTTTCGAAGGTTATAGAGACAGAAATATATATATTCTGAATATGAATATTAATCATAATTCAGATATGTGTCTTGTGGCTAATGATAATGATCCATGGCTATGGCACAAACGCTTCTGTCATATAAACTTCAGAACTATTGACAAGCTGGCCAAAAACAATCTAGTTAGAGGTCTACCCAAAATTAGTTATAAAAACGATAGTTTTTGTGATGCCTGTCAGTTAGGAAAATTGACAAAATCGTCATTCAAGTCAAAAAGGGTCATATCAACATTACAAACACTTGAACTACTACATACGGATTTATTCGGACCAACACAGGTTCAGTCAATAAACCATAATAGATATGTATTTGTAATAGTTGATGACTATTCTCGTTATACATGGACTATTTTTTTGAAGAACAAGAGTGACACTTTTGACCATTTCAAATCTTTCGTCAAAAGAATTCAAAAATCAAAAGGGCTAAAAGTTAAAAACATAAGAAGTGATCATGGTGGTGAATTCGAAAATAACAAATTTGAACATTTTTGTACAAAAAAAGGTATTAACCATAATTTTTCGTTTCCTAGAACTCCACAACAAAATGGAGTTGTAGAACGGAAAAATCGAACATTACAAGAATGTGCAAGAACGTTATTAAATGGATCCACTTTACCAAAACATTTCTGGGCAGAAGCCGTCGCTACTGCGTGTTATGTTTTAAATCGTGTGTCTATTCGACCACTTACCAAAAACACGTCTTATGAATTATTTAACGAAAGGAAGCCAAATATATCTTACTTCAAAGTATTTGGTTCAAAATGTTTTATTTTAAATACAAAAGACCATCTCGGAAAGTTCGGTCCGAAAGCTGATGTAGGTATATTTGTCGGTTATTCGGAAAGAAGCAAAGCGTATCGTATTTTCAATAAACGAACCAAAACTATTGAAGAATCTCTTCATGTTTCTTTCGATGAATTCTTTAAACCTTCTCAGTCAAAAACAGATAATGTCGAAACTATATTTACTGACACTCCTCTCACCACAAATTATGACTCTGACTCTGAAAATCTTATTGACAATATTTCCCAACAACAACCAGTTTGTGAGATACGTTCCCCTCCAAGATTATTGAGACACCATCCAGTTCAAAATATAATTGGCGAGGTTAACTCACAAGTAAGAACTAGGAATCAATTACATCAAATGGGTCATGTTGCGTTTCTATCAAATATTGAACCTAAGAATCCAAAAGAAGCTGCTACAGACGATTACTGGATCATTGCCATGCAGGAAGAACTAAATCAGTTCGAGCGCAATGACGTTTGGGAACTTGTTCCAAAGCCAACTGATCAGTCAGTTATTGGTACTAAATGGTTTTATAAAAATAAGGCCGACGAACAAGGAAATATCACCAAAAACAAAGCAAGATTATTAGCACAAGGATATAATCAGGAAGAAGGTATCGATTATGAAGAAACTTTTGCACCAGTTGCTCGACTAGAAGCTATTAGAATTCTATTATCTTTTGCTTGTCACCATAATTTCAAACTTTATCAGATGGATGTCAAAAGTGCTTTTCTCAATGGATTTATCAAAGAGAATGTCTATGTCGAACAACCTCCTTTGTTCCTACATGAAAAATATCCTGACCATGTGTTCAAACTTAAGAAAGCTCTGTATGGCTTAAAACAAGCACCTCGTGCTTGGTATGAACGATTACGTAGCTATCTTATTAACTCAGGATTTCAAATAGACAAAGTCGATCAAACCTTGTTTATTAAACATTCTCAAAAGGATATTCTAGTTATCCAGATATATGTAGACGACATCATCTTTGGTTCAACAAACGATAAACTCTGCAAAGAATTTGCAAGTATTATGACCAAAGAGTTCGAAATGTCTCATATGGGAGAACTATCATATTTTCTTGGACTTCAAATCAAGCAACTTCCGAATGGTATCTTTATCAATCAAGAAAAATATTGCAGAAATCTTATCAAACGCTTCGGATTACAAAATACATCTGGTAAACCAACTCCTATAAGTACAACTACACATCTTGTAAAAGATGAAAATGGTAAGAGTGTTGATCAGAAATTATATTGAAGCATGATTGGTTCTCTTCTTTATCTTACAGCTAGTCGTCCAGATATAATGATGAGTGTTTGTCTATGTGCACGCTTTCAAGCAGATCCAAAAGAATCACATCTACGAGCAGTGAAACGTATAATTCGTTATCTTAATAATACCAAAGATTTCGGTCTTTTTTATCCAAAGGAATGTCCATTTGAATTAGTATCATATAGTGATGCTGATTTTGGCGGATCACGAACGGATAGAAAAAGTACAAGTGTACGTGCCATTTTATTGGAAAATCACTTGTCTCTTGGTTTAGTAAGAAACAGAATTGTGTTTCACTATCAACATGTGAAGCCGAATATATATCAGCGGCTCTTGCTTGTACTCAAGTGCTATACATGCAACAAACTCTTCAAGATTTTGATATTCATTTATCAAATTCAATTATATACTGTGATAACACAAGTGCTATAAATCTCTCTAAGAATCCGGTGAATCATTCTAGAACCAAACATATTGATATCCGTTATCATTTCCTTCGAGATAATATTGAAAAAGGAAATATATTTCTTGAATATGTCCAAACTGACAATCAATTAGCAGACATCTTTACTAAGCCTCTGCTCGAATCTAGCTTTATTAGATTACGAAGGGAGCTTGGTTTAATCTCAAGAAATGATCTAAACTAATAAATACTAACGATCATCCTTTCTTTTAATGATCGTCTTTTCCTTTCCTATTTTATAACTTCAGAGAGCTATTTTTAGAGTTAACTTAAGCCTCTGCTTGTTTTCATGGTTAAAATTTTCTGTTCACTCACATCCATACGTTTATACATAAGAAACTTGTATATAAGCTTGTCCAAATTTCTTACTTTATTCATCTTTTCTTATCCGACCATAAGATTCTATACAAAATTCTCTATGGCTCACATTTGTGATAAATGTGCTCAAGAATCACACATTTCTATTACGAGTTCTGAGTCGGAGGAATATTATTCTCCCAAAACACCAAAACAAAAACCAAGTTATCATCATCAATGCTCTTGTATTTCTGGTAATACACCAAACTCAAAACGGGTTAAAAAGACGCTGTTTTGTTCTCCTCGTACCAAAGCACAGATCGACGAGATTCATCACTATCAGAAACATCAGATAGATCTTCAGAGACAACTCCATTATGGGCAAAGCCAACTTTATCATGAGCAACAACGGACATCGGCACGTTTATCCGTTTTAGAGAAGGTGGCATCATTCTTCTATAGTTCTAACAAGCATGACGTGCATGAACCAATGCCGTCTAGGCCATCAACATCTAAAAGTCCTAACTCTTGGGATCGGAATTATGAGATGAATGAAGGTGCTCATAAAAACTGGAGTCCATGGGCAAAACGTATTAAAGAAAACAAAGATAATTCTAATGACGAACCTACCACTTCTCATTAGATTTATATATACTTATTGTATCGTTTTCCATCTATCACTCTTGTAATAACGTTTATATTTTATAATAAGAGTGAAATATAGTTTATATACCTTGATATATTCAAAAAAAACTTGCAAAACAAACTGCATTTCTTCAGCAAGCAAAACCGGTCGACCATCCAAAATATGACCGGTCGACCGTTTGGCCTCTGTTTGAAAAAGGTCGACCGGCCATAACCCATAGGTCGACCGGTACGCGTTATTTCAGTTTTTATATATATCGTCCGTCCTTTTATTCCTCTATCTTCCTCATTTTATTACTTCCAGTAACTTTTTCACCAAAACCCTAAACCCACTCCCCAAAATTTCAAAGTTCCTATTCTCCAAATTCTCCAACAATGGCTCCTCCGCAAAAGAAATCCAAGAAAGGAACATCCTCCGAAACTTCATCTCTCAATATCTCCGCCAAGAAATGGCTTCAAAGTCCGGTAGCCATAACAAGATGGAATCAAATGACTAACTACAAGTTTCATCCGGGCTCTTTCATCAAGTTTGATGATTTCACGTCTTATGGAATTCGTAGGTTAGCCAATAACTCCAACATTTCTCCATTGATAGATTTTTCAGAAAATAATGTGGAAATAAATCATTTGATGATAAAATTGTTCTACGCTAACATGAACCTCGACGAGTATCAACCTGATAATCCGAACGGAGTCATTTGATCTGTCGTCTGTGGCAAACAAATTTTTATTACTCATGATTGGATTGCCTCTATACTTGGTATACCAAATCGAGGTGATGAGTTTTCATCTACTTTCTGTGAAGTCTTCACTCGCGATAGCATCAGTCATCAGTTCATAGAGGACAATAGTGATGGCACAAAGTCTATTGGACTTCGACCCACCGCCAGACTACTACATCGCGTCTTGATGCATTCCCTGTTTCCTAGACTTGGAAATTATGATGCGGTATATAAAGAAAACTTCAAGGCTCTCTATGCTATTTATGGCGAAATCCAAATCAATTGGGTTCATATGCTTTTTGACGAAATTCTCAAGGTAAATAACTCTACAAGACCTCATTTCTTCTACAATGAATATATCATGCGTCTTTTGTTAGCTTGTGGGGTAAAGCCTCCTGACTCTGCCACCTCGAAACCAAAATGTATTGATTCCATAACCATCAAACGCATGAAGCTCCCTCCACCTTATCTTGAGATTATGCCTTTTGAAGAATGGCAACAAAGAGGTCCAAGAAAACAAAAAGCAACTTCGTCTCAACCTTGTTCCGATGAAGTGAAACTGTTAAAATCAAAATCATCCACAAAAGAATCACTTGAAACTATTGCGCGTAACCAATTTTTGCTTGAATCACGTCTCAAGCGCATGGACTCTAAAATTGATAAACGCTTCAATAAGGTCAAGTCATTCTTTGGTATGCTATGGGATGCTATATCATGTACCACATCCACCTCTGTTCAAGCACAAGACCTAGGAAAACGTCCTGCTCCTCTTGTTTTCAACTGGACATCATCTGAGGAGTCTACTGGTATGAGTGGACATGGACATGGCGAATCATCTAGAGGGAACAATGATGAAGAAGAAGAAGAAGATGATGATGACGACGACGATGATGATGATGAAGAGGAGATAGGATCTGCCTCGTCTTAGATTCTATTGTCTATTATGGTTAAGTACTTTAAAAACATCAATCGACACTTGTACTAAATAGTGTCGTTATTTTTATTTTTCATTTGACATTATGGTCTGTATTATACTCTGCTATGTTTTGGATGTGTTAAGTTTTATTTTGCTATGCAAATTATGGTGATTACACTCCTATATTATTCCAGTATCTGTTACTCCTTTTTGTCGATGACAAAGGGGGAGAAAGGGCTAACAATTTATTGCAGGAACATACATATATATATAAATTCAAAGAGGTAGATCGCATACTCAGGGGGAGATTCATATTTTCAGATATATATTGTCATCAATCAAAAAGGGGGAGAATGTTGAGTCACAAATTCTATGAAGGTTTTGATTTCTGACAAAGAAATAAAGGCGATCGACAAAACAAGGTCATTATGGCTATAAAGAGCTACATATGGTACTCTAGATTATAGGTTGATTATTTGATATTGTAATAGTGATAAACTTATTAAAATCTATCCTCAAATAATCATGCATTTTAAGGAAATCAATATATATACGACTAAATTGCAGTTGCACATTTAGTGTGCAACTTTACAGGGACCGGTCTACCGGTCATAAAATATGCGGTCGACCGTTCCTGTATAATTTGCACACTGAACGTGCACACATGCACATAACGACTATATATTTGAATTCCTGTCTACTGGTCATTTTTTGACCTGTCGACCGTTTTTAAACAGAAAGCAATTTTTCCAAAAGACACTTCTTTCTCCAAAGGTTGCATCTCTTACCTTTCATCAAAGATCATATCTCTTAATGGCAACTGCTCACAAAGAGTTACAACCATTCTTCTCTATATAAACTCATCTAAATCATTGATTAAAAGAACTTGATTATATATGCTTTTTACTCTAATCTCTGATCTTACTTTCTACATACTCCTGCATTCTAAAAGCTCTCAATTATTTATTGAATCATTGAAACTATTTCATATCTTTTGATTCAATAAGTAATATACTTTCCTTAATCTTTTCAAAACATCATTCGCATACTTTGAGGATAAGATTATAGGAAGGGTGTACTACTAGTGACAAATCCGTGTTTTCAAGAGCACAAGTTGTCAACAACAATTGTATTTCTTCTTTTGTTGAAGTCCTCTGTGTTGTAAGAGGCAAGTGTTGAAGTCCTCAATGTATTAGAGGCGTGAAATCCCGTTCGTTTGCTCGGGTGTTGTAAACCTGTTCCTCCGGGTGAAGCGAGGTAGTTAATAGTGAAAATCCAGATAGAAGTCTGGGACTGGACGTAGGACGGTGCTCCGAACCAGTATAAAAATCTCTGGTGTGATTTTTTATATTTTTATTTACTATGCTATTATCATCTATTTCCGCATTTATATTATAGTCCATATTACACGATCCGTGTGTACTATACTAGCACGTGCACGATCACACACTTTTCATCACCTTCACTAACCCATTGAATTCTAGATTTCTATTTCCACATAACCTCTTCTTTTTCTAGAATTGAATTAAGCTCCTCTTTTAAATTAGTAAGAACATCACGTTCTTTAAGATTTAGTTGTCTAGTTTCTTCTATCTTGTTAATTTTAAGCATTTTAGAAAGTGAATTTTATTTTTTAATTTTAATACTGCCAATTACATTCTTCCTCCAATTTTTATGAAAAATCCTAAGGCCCCTAAATCTTAAAACCAAAAAAGAATTTGATAACTAAAAATTTGATGTTTATGTTATAATTTGGAATGGTATTAGTTAGTAATTATGAATGAATTTAAAGACTTAGGAAAGGTGATAGCAAAATTTCAAAAAATTGATTTTTAAAAAATCAAAGGCTTAAAAGATTTGGTAATCTATTTCAACTAATTTGTTTTAAAGGTCATGCGTTTGGGTTCTTACTTGCTAATTTCGAGGACGAGATTCTTCTAAGGGAGGAAGAATGTAACGACCTCGAATTTTAGTCAATTAATCTTGAAATAATTAATACATATTAAATATTGAAATATTAGTTTTATAAGTCAAACTGCTTAAATTTCTAATATAAGGATTTATTTGAATAGTGAATTTAAATGATTGAGATATTTAAATAATTAAATTTCGGATATAATATGAATAAAAATGATTGGAAAATCTTATTTGAATTTAATATAAATAAGAATGATGGTAATAGACTTTTTAAATTTTAATTTATAGGTAATTTATATGGTTTTAGTAATAACTCGTTTTAATTAATATGTGAAAATAGCCTTCCGGGGCAGTGTCTCGGATTTCGACAAAATCAGTTTCATTGGATCCATAATAGTGAATTATTATACATTATCGAAGTTCATGGCAATTGGATGTATTGTTTAGACATACGAGCCAGAAATGCGTAGAAATTAATTAAAGAAATTAAATTAATATAATTCGATTCTAAAAGCTATCTTCTGTATATGATTGAATTAGGTTTCGAGACTAGTTCCATTGTGTTTAGAATAAAGATATTACATATAGAACGTCAGGTGACACGCCTCATTTGGAGTTCGAGATTTTTGAGTGCATCGATCTAGATATTTTTGAATATAAATATACATACATACATATGTATATGTATGTATGTGTGTGTGTGTGTGTGTGTATTCACCATACTTAAGCCATACCTTAACCATACTCTTTACTATTCAACCATGCTTCCACTGTTTAAACCTGTAATGACCCGTAAATTTTAATGATTTTTAATAGCGCAATTAACTGCATTTTTGTGAAAATTTAAACAATTGAATTTTGAGTTTAAAATTTTGATATTCGGAATACGTATATTTAAACATAGCAAATGGTAAATTTTCATCAGATAATTTGGAAGTTTATTTTTTTATGTAATTTTATTTCAATTTAAATCGGTAAAAAAATTGATGATAATAAAATGTTTTCGAATCCTGAATATTTTATATAATAAATTTGTAAATCCTCTTTTGAATGAGACGTCATATTTCGTTTCTTCAAATTTGGACTGCTATTGCTCCATTTATCTTAATTAAGGCGTTTTAGCAGCATTTTCGGTACTGATTATTGACTTTTGATAGGATAATCGTATCATTGATATTTGTGTATTGTTTTGATCGTCTCGTCGTGTTGATCTCCACGGTATATTCATTTGTCTATTTCGGTGTTCGGTGCACGGTGAAATCTACGATAACAACTAGTCATTCCGATACACATTTGAACCTTTCACTTTCCTTCGTCCATTCACATATCCAACTGATGAATTGGAAAGCCACTATCTTTAATATTCCCATGAATTTTAACATACACGTTTGAGCCCTTTGGTTGTCCCTCTTCTTCTTTCATTCTGAAAATATATATATAATTTTTCATTTATATTCTGCAATTTTTCAGTTCTCTCCCCTTTCATTTTTCTAATCTGTTGTTCATTTGATAATATATTTTGGTTGCCTTCTACCAACCTGCATCTCCAATTGCCAGCCTCCTCCTCCTTTTTTCCACCGACCTCACACCCATCAAGCCGAGACCTTGGCCGCATTTCAGCCACACACGCATGCCCCTAACCACCATCCTCCACCACGTCTCCATCAAACTTCCCTAGCCGAGAGCAGCTCCAACTTGCCGAGCTCATGTAGCTCTCCACTTCTTGGCCAAACTCCAGTCGAGCCATCTCGTCTCCTCACCCGAAGCACAGAAACCCCATATAGCCTCGCCGAAAACCACCTTCCGCCACCCTCCTTGGACCATGCAGCACCATCAAACTGCCCTGACCCCACACTCCTCCACCCAGTCGGCCTCTTCCACCTCCCCTAGCCTGGCCGAGCTTTCCTCTTCCACACCCAGACCCTCTCCTTCTCCTTTATCTCCTCCCAACCTAGCTTCCGTTCTATTTATTTATAGGTAATATATATCTGTTGTTACAATAATAATACATAAAAAGTACATTTATAAAACTAGCTCCTGTGTGTGTGTATATATATAAGTATAATTGTTTAGGAGTAGGGTCTGCATATATTTATTCACGCAACATCGAGTCTGCATACCTAAATAGACTAATATGTGTATATATATATTAGTCTATTTGGGTAGCTTTATGTGTATATATATATATGTGTGTGTGTGTGTATGTATGTAAGTCTGTATGATATATATATATATATATATATATATATATATATATATATATATATATATATATATATGTGAGCTTTGTAGGAGTATGGTTCCTTTGTTTGTATACTCTTTATTTTGACAGTTTTATATGTAGGTGCGTGTAATATGTATGTTCAAAGAAGTTTATATATATTTTTATATACACAGTTGTTACATTTTTGTATATTTCATTATATGTATGTATAGTTTGATTTAACATATATTTGTTATAAGTTTATACTGGTCTGTTTGTCAGTTCTTATATATAGGTTTATATAGTGTAAAGCTTATATTAATTTTATCATAAACATTGATTTTTTAAAGATATAATGTGTAGGTAAGTTGTATATAGTGATGTATTTGGACTGTCTGTATGAATATACATTAGCTTATATATTTGAACTAAGTTGGGTATATATGAAAAGTTTTAAAAAGGGTTGTACACAAGTACATATAAGTTATATTGATTTGTGACGCAGCGGATATAAACTTCGACGTGCTAATAATGTTTGATACCAATTTGGCGCAGCTTTCTTCCTCACGAAATGAATTCGTGTCAAGTAAACCCGATAGAACGATAAATGCCCAATTCCGTTGATCGTGACGATATCAGAATCTAGCTATCTCTAACCCGTTCATCTCGCAAGATACTGTGTTGAAAGATCTACAATTTGATCGTTAATCACTTGCAAGTGATACCAAGAATTGGCTTCTACTTCGTTCATTCGCGCACGAATAACCCGAAGAAGGAAAGAAGAAGGAGATCACACTCAACTTCAACAATGGTGGCAAAGCACACACACAAATTTTATTCAAAAATCAACTCCATTGTACAATGACAACACACCCCTATTTGTAGAAGAAAACAACATAGCACTCATGCGACTCAACCAGCAACAACTCACGACTTAATAGAGTACACGACTTAACATATTGCACAACTTAACAATACATGCGACTTAACAGTTCAACAATACATGCAACTTAACAATACATCATAACAACATACGACATACGATATACAACATAACGACATAAGAAGATCAGCAACATAAGCACAGGAATGACTTAAGCTTATGGAACGACATAAGGAACATGAGCTTCAAGAACGACATAAGGAAATAGCGACATAACAGATACGACCTAAGGAAGCAGCATAGGTGAGCGACTTAAATTATCCTTCACGTGACATAAGAAATCAATGGCTTAAGAAATCAGGCGACGTAAGGAAGCAGGCGACTTAAGAGAAGCGCTACAGAGATGCGGCATAAGCATGTAAGCGACTTAAGAGAAGCGGCATAAGTTGGTTAGATCGCGAACGACTTAAGAGATGCCAGCGACTTACGACTTAAGTAGAATGCGGCCTTGTAAACGACTTAAGAGATGCAGCCTTATTTCCTTGATCCGTTAGGTCGTGGAGCGACTTATGTGGCTGCGACTTAACCTGGCGCGACTCATAGCAGGCCGAGCGACTTAAGACCAAGCGACCTATGTTGGTTGAGCGACTTAAAGCAAACGAGTTATCATGGTGCGCTGCATCATCTTCCCCTGGTTGAAAAGAATTCGTCCCCAAATTTACACTTTCCTCTTCTTCGACATACTTATTCTCAAAATATGAAATCAAGTGTTTGACGTTGAAAACGTCAGCAGTATGGATATAATCCGGCAATCTCAACTGATAGGCATTCTCATTAATATTCTTTACGATCTCCAAAGGACCAATCTTTCTAGCAGCTAGCTTGTTGTAAGCACCAATAGGAAATCGATCCTTAGTCAATACTGCATATACAAAATCTCCTTCTTTGAATTCAACATGTCGTCGTTTGATATCTGCGGATTGCTTATATTTCTCATTCGCCTTAAGCAATCGTTCCTGCACAACCTTGTGGCATTCTTGAAACTCATTCACCAAATCACTAGCTCGTTTGATCACTCCTTTCTGCTGTGGTACTGTAGATAAATCCAATAGTCCTTTAGGAATTGTCGAGTAAACGACCTGGAATGGACTGAACCCAGTGCTACGATTAACTACATGGTTGTGTGCAAACTCAGCTTGACACAGCTTGGATTCCCAACTCTTCAAATTGTCATTCACGAGGCATCTCAATAGATTACCTAGGGATCTGTTCACAACTTCTGTCTGTCCGTCCGTTTGTGGATGATAAGCACTACTAAATTTCAGCTTTGTCCCGACCATTATCCATAGACTCATCCAAAAATGACTCAGAAAACGAGTGTCTCTATCCGATACAATAGATTCTGGCAACCCATGAAGAAGATAGATCTCTCTAAAGTATAACTGTGCGACATTAACTGCATCTTCCGTCTTCTTGCATGCGATAAAATGTACCATTTTTGAAAAACAATCAACCACCACATAGATAGAATCATTGCCACGTTGCGTTCTTGGTAAACCCAATACAAAGTCCATACTAACATCCACCCATGGTTTAGTAGTTATAGGCAACGGCATATATAAACCTGCATTTGTCGCGGCCCCCTTTGAAACTTGACAATTATGGTACCGCTGAACAAACCTTTCAACTTCTTTTCTCATTGATGGCCAAAAATAAGACTTCGAGATCAACTACATAGTATGATCGCGGCCCACGTGTCCTTCCTCATGCAATTCTTTGATGATTTTCATTCGTAGACTGCAATCTGGAATACACAACTGATTTCCTCTGAACAGAAAACCTTCAACCAGCATATATCCATCCATGCTTCCCCGTTTGACTTTGTCTAGGATTTCGAAAAAATATGAATCTGAAGTAAGAAAATCTGGAAGTAAGTCAAAACCCATCACCTCTACTCGCATGGTTGTTAGTAAATTACTCCCCTACTCAATGCATCGGCAACGCGATTAGTTGCTCCAGACTTATGCTTGACGACGAATGTAAATTGCTGCAAATAAGCTATCCACGATGCATGCCTAGCTGCAATTTTATTCTGCCCTTGTAAAAGTTTCAACGCTTCATGGTATGTATACAAAACAAATTCTTTATGGAACAAGTAATATCTCCAATGTTTCACAGCTTGCACAATTGCATAAAATTCCACATCATAAGTATTGTATCTCATCTTTGCTCCAGAAAGTTTTTCACTGAAATAGGCAATTGGACGACCTTTTTGACTCAACACTACTCCAATTCCAACTTTAGATGCATCTGTGTGTAACTCAAATAGCAACTGAAAATCTGGCAACACTAGAACCGGTGCTGAGGTTAAAAGTTCCTTGATTTGCTCAAAAGCATATCCTGCCTCTTTCGTCCATGAAAACTTCTTTCCATTCATACAATCAGTAACAGGGGCCATTACACTATTAAAGTGCGGTATAAATCTTCGATAAAATGAAGCTAACCCATGGAAACTTCTGACTTCCGTGATAATTTTGGGTTGTGGCCAATTTCTGATTGCGGCTACTTTACTCTGGTCCACTTGTATCCCTTCCTCAGACACGACATATCCCAAAAATAAAACACTTGGCGTCATGAACACGCATTTCTTCGTCGCTGCATAGAATTGTTCTTGACGAAGAATAGTTAACACCTTTCACAAATGTTGAATGTGCTCCTCCGTGCTAGCACTATATATCAAGATATCATTAAAGTAGACTACAACAAATTTCCCGATGTAAGGTCAAAAAATTTAATTCATCACCCTCATAAATGTACTTGGTGCATTAGATAGACCAAATGGCATAACAAGTCATTCATATAATCCTTCCCGTGTCTTGAATGCTGTCTTCCATTCATCTCCTGGTCTAATGCGAATCTGATGATAACCACTCTTAAGATCGATCTTCGAAAAGATTACAGACCCGCTAAGTTGATCCAATAAATCATCAAGTCTTGGCATAGAAAATCTGTATCTGACAGTTATTTTATTGAGTGCCCTGCTGTCGGTACACATTCTCGATGAACCATCTTTCTTCGGTACTAATAAAGCTGGTACAGCAAAAGGACTGAGACTTTCTCGAACACGCCCTTGCTCAAGCAACTCTTCAACCTGTCTCCTCAACTCTTCATGCTCCTTTGGACTCATACGATAATGCGGCCTATGCGGTAAAATAGCACCTGGCACTAAATCAATCTGATGTTGTATATCCCTCAGTGGCGGTAATTCCTTGGGTAATTCCGTAGGAAAGACATCTTCAAATTCATTCAACACTGGTCTAACCTCCGCAGGAACTTCACGATCTTCACTTGCTTCATACCCAATCAACATAAACATTTCAGCACTATCATTCACTTCTTCAACAAATTCTCTCGAAGATAATAGACTAGTCGATTCCACCTTCTTCTCTGACTTGCTTTCACTTTGTTCACGCTTCTTAGGAACTAAGGTAATTTGAGTACCATAAAACATGAAACTTTAGCTGTTGGTGAGACCATTATGTTGTACAGCTCTATCATATTGCCATGGCCTTCCCAATAGTAAATGACACACATCCATATCTACAACATCACACCATATATCATCTTTGTACTTCTTCCCAATAGAAAATGTAACAAATGCTCGTCTTCCCACTGTCACTTCTCCACCTTTCTTCAGCCATGCCAGTTTATAAGGTCTAGAGTGTTTTTTAGTCTTCAACCCTAACTTCGTGATGGCTTCTTCAGAAATAATGTTATCACAGCTTCATCAATAACAAATCGAAAAACCTTTCCCAAGATAGTACATGTAGACTGAAAGATATTGCTTCTTAGCTAACTAGAATCATTCTCATGTTTTGGCACTAAACAAGATCTCCTTATCATCAAGTAAAACCCACCATCTCCTGACACAACTTATTCATCTTCATCAAACTTCGATGGTTGAGTATAATCAATTTCAGCTTCCACATCCTCATACTCACATTCCTCTGCAACCAATGCTCTCTTCTTTGGCTTTGTACATTCATTACTTTTATGACCAAACTCCTGACAGTTATAGCACTTGATACTATTGTTGACCTTTGCTTTAGCGGCTTCAATGACAATTGGTTTACTGACTGCCTTAGAAACATTAGCACTTCTACTAGCACCTTTATTCTGATTGTTGGAACTCGTAAACACACCAGCTCCTCGTCTCCCTTGTTTCTCCCAAGCTAGAGCTTTCTGATGTGCTTCAGCAACAGACATTGGATTAAACTATTCACCATGTCTTGAATTTGCATTCGTAACCCTCCAATATATCTAGCTGTTAGTTGTTCCTCAGTCTCCATAATATCATTCCTTGCAATCAATTGATAGAATTCATCCGCATAATCATTCACTGACTTCTCCCTTGTCTCAAATTCTGCAAACGTTGATACGTAAGTGATTGATAATTGTACGGCAAGAAAGTTGCTTTCATCATTTTTCTCATCTTCTCCCAAGTGACAACTTTTCATTTTCCCATTCTCTCCCGAGTTAGTTTAGTTTGCTGCTACCAAGCCATAGCTCTTCCTCTTAGCCTTGTAGCAACTAATTGGACTCTGCGATTCTCAGGCACCTCCTTGAATTCCAAAATTTCTTCAACATTAGACAACCAATCAAGCAATTCTTCTGCTTGCATACCACCTTTGAGTTCTGGAATTTCCATCCTCATACCTGACTCCCATTTACGATCATTTTCTGAATCCAGATATCGATTTCGCACTTGGCCTCAATCTCGATAATGAATACTACCTCCATCACCATCCTCCTCAAAATCATATGTACTTTGATATCGATCCCGTCCATCTACATCTCTTCGACCATACATGTCCCTTCTACCCTGTCTTTCAACATCACGATAAGGTTCATTCTCAAACTCACGTTGAGTTCTTCTTTCTTCATTTCGATACTCATGGTGTTCTCGCCTCATTAAAACTGAAGATTCTCTCCTCTCCCGATAAGACTGCAGTGACATCCTCCTTTCTCCCGAAACCGATGGTGAAACCCTGTTTCCACTCTGGTTTGAAACTGGTGACGTTCTCCTTTGATTGTGATTCATGTCTTTCATAAATTTCTCTAATTTCTCAATACACCCATTGAACTTTTCATTGATACGCTGCTCCATCTGCTCAGCTTCTTGTCTTCTATATACATCCTCAACATTATGATAACGATTAGCACGTCTCGGAGGCATGATCTAGCTTTGATTTGACTCGACTTGATATGGATTGAATCTGGCTCTACTTGGCTCCACTCGGATTTGATCTAGCTCTAAACAAGCTCGAACTGATATGTCTTTAACTCGGCTTTGACTTATCTCTTACTCGGCCTTGATCTTACTTAGCTCTGGTACCAATTAAGTGACGCAGCGGATATAAACTTTGACGTGCTAATAATGTTTAATACCAATTTGACGCAGCTTTCTTCCTCACGAAATGATTTCGTGTCAAGTAAACCCGATAGAACGATAAATGCCCAATTCCGTTGATCGTGACGATACCGGAATCTAGCTATCTCCAATCCGTTGATCTCGCAAGATACCGTGTTGAAAGATCTACAATTCGATCGTTGATCACTTGCAAGTGATACCAAGAATTGGCTTCTACTTCGTTGATTCGTGCACGAATAACCTGAAGAAGCAAAGAAGAAGGAGATCACACTCAACTTCAACAACGGTGGCAAAGCAAACACGCAAATTTTATTCAAAAGTCAACTCCCTTGTACAATGACAACACACCCCTTTTTATAGAAGAAAACAACATAGCACTCATGCGACTCAACCAGCAACAAATCACGACTTAACAGAGTACACGACTTAACATATTACACGACTTAACAATACATGCGACTTAACAGTTCAACAATACACGCGACTTAACAATACATCATAACAACATACGACATACGATATACAACATATCGACATAAGAAGATCAGCGACATAAGCACAGGAAAGACTTAAGCTTATGGAGCGACATAAGGAACATGAGCTTCAGAAACGACATAAGGAAATAGCGACATAACAGATGCGACCTAAGGAAGCAGCATAGGTGAGCGACTTAAATTAGCCTTCACGCGACATAAGAAATCAACGGCTTAAGAAATCAGGTGACTTAAGGAAGCCGGCGACTTAAGAGAAGCGCTATAGAGATGCGGCATAAGCATGTAAGCGACTTAAGAGAAGCGGCATAAGTTGGTTAGCTCGCGAACGGCTTAAGAGATTCCAGCGACTTACGGCTTAAGTAGAATGCGGCCTTGTAAACGACTTAAGAGATGCGGCCTTGTTTCCTGATCCGTTAGGTCGTGGAGCAACTTATGTGGCTGCGACTTAACCCAGCGCGACTCATAGCAGGCCGAGCGACTTAAGACCAAGCGACCTATGTTGGTTGAGCGACTTAAAGCAAACGAGTTATCATGGTGCACTACATCAATTTGTAAGAGTTTATGTACATATAATATTACTTAAAATTTTATTGGATTTTTTGTAATAGCTTTAACATATGTATATTTAGTAGTATGTATACACACACACACACACACACGTAAGTGTTGATTTTTAAATATAAATATATATCTTTGATTTTAAATATTTGTATTTTAAGAATAATGATTTTGAATTATATATATATATATATATTATTTTAATATTTATCAAAAATTAAAATGTTGATTTTATTAAATAATAATAATATGGTATACATTTCGTTTAGTTATATCAAGCTGATTCTCTGATTTGTGATTTTCAATTTATCAGCTTTGTTCATCGATTTGTGCCAATCTAGCTTTGCTCTGAAATTCATGCTTAAATTCGTAACTCATTTCTTTGTTGAATCTCTCTAGCCTCGAAAGGTGAGCCATCACTCATGGTTAACGTTCTTATATTTATTAAATTTGATTTCAATTGAAACGGCAATTGAAATATGCTGCTATTAGTTATTTAAATTGCTATATATATATGTTATTATCTGTATCTGTTCACATGTGACATCTGACATTATGATCTATTATTTTTTTTATCACTGATGATATATGCCTGTTATTGATATGTTATATTATTAGCATCACTGTTCTCACTCTGCGAGTTCCCTGTTAGTATAGAATCCCTATAGGTTGAAATGATACATACATGAACGGTCTTGTAGAATAGGACAAAATCGTTATGGGTGGAAATGATAAGTCCAAACGATTTTCATTTACTCTGAATTGGGTTGCAGGTTGAAAAGATATATACCCGTAGATATTTAAATTACGGATTGAAATGATAAATATCTGTATCACTTGACCATAGGATAGAAAATTATATACAGACAACGTTGGTCTGTACATATATATTTTGAAATGATTTCCATAGTTTTAAAAAGGAGATATATATGGTTTTACATAAATATTGATTTTAAGATATTATATATAAATGTGTTTTTATAAAGGTTTAAATTTTAGATTTCTAAAATTATATGTTTGAAAATTTTAGAATTATAAGTTAGTTTTGAAATAATAAATTTTAAGAACTTACTTATAATCTTACTATTTTAAAAATATATGAAATAAGTTTTAATACGAAATAAATTTAAATAATAAGATTTGATTTAATAAAGTTTGATTTAAATGATATATAATATGTTTTAAGTATTATTTAAAATTATATTTTAAAAAAAGTAAATTTATATAATTTTAATAAATTAAGGTTGGAAAGATAAATTTAAATTGATTTGGAACTTATTGGATTTGAGATTTTAAAGATATGATTTTATAACTTGATTTTGATTTAAAATGATTAAATGAATAGTTCAAGTTAAATAAATTGAAGGGAATATTTAGTTTATTTAAATTGTAATTTAAGGTTTTATTTAAATGATTATTGGATTGATTAAATAATGGTAAAGTTGAATTTGAATTATAAATGAATTAATCAAAATTGAGTTATTATAAATGTTTCGATATTTAAAGCTTTGAAATATATTGAAATCGAAATGGTTTAAATTATAGTTTATATCTATATTTGAAATCGATATAAAATGGTTATTTGAAAGTTGAATTGGATTGAAATGGAAGAATTGAGATTTGATTTAAATGGTTTTTTGGAATATGAGTTAATTCGAGTTGATTTGTGAACTTTGAGGAAACTACTTTATTATGCAAAATATTTTTATATATATAAAGATATTTTATTTCATAATTTATTTTAATATATGTAAAATATTTTAATATAAATTATTTTACTTGTAAATATTTTTATATACTAATTAACTATTTTAACTTTTAGCTATTTTTATATACTAATTATTTTATTATATAAACTATTTTATTATATAAACGTTTTATATTATATACTATTCCTCAAATTTAAACTATTTAAGAGAAAGTGCTATGATTTCAAAGTTATGTTTAAAAATTTTATGATTTCCAAAGTATTATGTTTTCAAAGTGTTATGATTTCCAAAGTGTTATAATTTGAGAGTGTTAAAATTCCGAAAGGGTTATAATTTTGGAAAGTGATATGATTTTTGAAATGCATATTATTTTAAGTGAGAAATGATATCGTATTGATATGGTTTTGAAATGGATATGATATTTTGGTTTTGAAGTATGATATCTTGAAATGATCACGGTGTTATAATAACGATTGGTTGTTAAAGAGACCGAGATCGGTTATTGTCATACTCTCTGCCAATACCGAAAACCACTTTTAATAATTGTGTATGCGGTGGAGATTCCATAATGAAGTAGGATGGTGGCGACGATTCTATTTGAGGTATATACGTGGACCGGACTCCTGTGAGTTTAGTTAAGGTGGCTAAAACAAGAGCAATTGACGGGACAAGTGAGGTAGCTACTTCGATCGGACACACTTCTTCGATACTATTCTATTACTTTGATTGATTTGGTGCACCCTTTGATTTGAAAGTGTGGATCGAGGTAGGTGGTAGTTGCCGCTACGCATTACCACTAGCTTGGAAGTGTAATTGGTATATCTACTCTAGCATTTCCTAGTTGTGTCGTGTCACCTACCTTATTAAGACCACTACGAGTTTGTTTTGTACCATACCTATAGAGTGCCCTTTGACGATGCCCAGTACGGGAGGATTACGGTACTGTATAGACTATGGGAATATGTAAAAATGTGTTAAGGGGGATATGGGTAACGCCTTAACGCTATTTTAATAGTTTACTTTGCTATAGACATACTATAATAGCGTATATTACTACATAGTAGATAGTTCCATGGATACTTAGAGGATGGTTATCCCAAACATCCTTTGGGTTACTTGTATTTCATTTGATATTTCATTTGAGTTGGATTTATTGATATAAGAATGTTAATCCTGATTCGACTGTTTTGTGTTTTGCTTTATGCTCGGGTCAGACTGAGTGTCACAGCATTTGAGACTCACCTTTGGAGTTGGAGCTTCGCTTGGAGATCGGTCTATATCTATTCAGCTTTCAGTTATTCAGTTAACTCCAGTGATATATTCAGATTTTGTTATTGACTATTGTATTGAGACTTTAATGTATTTGAGTCTTCTGTTGTATCTTGTTTTAACTCTGATATATATACAGTAGCTTCATGAACTACTATTCTTTTGTTTTCGCCGCTTATTGTTATATTACTTTGTGTCTGCGATTTTATGATTGATTTATTTACTGTATATTCTGAGTTTTGCCAAATATAAATTAACAATCTGATATTTTGAGCAATTCAATTCCGACATGTGTGGATGCAAATGGTTGAAATTATCCTGTCGTTACAAAACCATAACACCCTTTCCTTTTATAATTCACGTTCAAACCAGAGAAACATTATCGTTTTCAAAAAATTTAAAAACACATCCTTATCCAACATCCGACATTGCTAGGAGCGACTAGAGGCATCGATGGCCGAAGTTGTCAACTAGGGATATGTTCGCGACATCGAGGTCGACTAATTCAATGGTTGGATTGGGTTGGATCGAGCCATGGTGGCTGCAGTTCTTTAATGAACGACGATGACTTGGGTAGGGTTTTCTAGTGACGAAGGTGGGTTTTAGATGATGGATCCTGAAGGAGATATGTCGAGGAACGCGAGGGCTAGGCTCGAACGGAGTTTGGGGGCGAATGGATGTCCACAGTGACGGAAATTTGTAGTGGAATGAAAATGGGTTTTGGGTTCGTTTAGGCGAGTGGAGGCGTTTGGCGAGGCAAGGCCAATGGGGTTGGGTTCATCGAAGGGAGGTAGAGCTTTGTTGGTCGAACGACGCACGGTGGTAGAGCGAGGAGGCGGAAGCGAAGTTGATTTTGAATGCGCACATAACTTGGAATTTTGATCGAAGAGAAGAAGAAATTAGCATAGGTAACTAAGTGATAACGGTATGTAATTAGTGATTTAAATATAATTTTAATTGTTAACTTATAAATTGCATATCTTGATCATACGAGCTCCAATCGAGACGTGAATTTTTACGCTGCACTCATTATGACGTTAGCCAGCTAGAATTGGTTTGGTGAAGATTGGAGCTTGTGGAATTTTATGCTAAATTCAAACGTCGTTTGAATTTAGATGAAAGCAGAACGCCTCAGCGACAACTGGAATAATGGTGACTTAAAGTCACCTTTTTGGTTAACCAGTAATGTTATATAGTCGATAAAAATTATTGATTGGATGTTTGGATGGTTTATTATTTTATCAGTTGGTTTTGTTTTATTCCCGCTACTGAAGCGGATTACCTTTTTGTGTACCCGCCTTGTAGCGGATGACCCATACTATATGATTATATATTATTTGTGATGTAGGGGGACAAGTTGGAGGGATCCAATGGGATTCCTCGCCATTGTTGATTTTAATTTCAATAATATTCCTGCCATATGAATTATTTGATATCAAACCTGATTGTTGGTTCTATTGGTTGTGACACTATTATATGTTCAACTTAAAACCCTATAATGGTAGAAAAATCAATGATCGATATTGGATAAACGTTTGATGGCTATTGGCCTCAAATTAGTATTTTTAAAATACTATAAATTGTCATTTGAGTTGAAGTTGGTTTTTGAGACAGGAAATGATTTTATAAATTTGAATTGGGTTTCGGAAATATCTTGCTTTAAAGGATTTAACTTCTATTTTACTCCAACTTTTTTATCTGTCTTTTCTAAGTTATTTGTTTATATTTAATATTGTTTTAAGAGTATTTATATTTATTATTATTTTAAGGATTATTTATTTATACCTAATATTTTTTTAAAGTTATTCATTAATATTTTAATATTCTGAAAATTTATTTATTTAAAAGACTAATATGGTTGAAATCATTATTAATAGTGATTTGGAAAGTTAATCATTACTTATTATTATAATATTGAAAATAATTATTTTTAAATTAATGACATTTTTGAAAATTATTAATTATTATTTTAGAGATATTTGAAGTTAATAATAATTATTTATTATGTTTATTCTAATAATTATTATTATATAATATTGTTCTGAAGTAAATGATTTTTATTTATTTATAATGTTTTTCGGGGCTTATAAATAGAGTTTTATAAAGGACTTGGGCTTTATAAGGGAAGTCTTATAAATTGATTTTAAGGCATAAAGGAAAATTATGTATACGGTAAAGGAGTTTTATAAATAGTTAGATATTTATAAACGAATTTTAGAAATGGGTTACATATTTGCAAGAGGAGTTCTATAATTAATTTTATGGATTTATAAAGAGTTATAGATGATTTGGGAAATGATTTAAAGACGTATATAAATGGTTTCTAGAGATTTGTAAAATAGTTTATAAATGGGTTTAGAGATTTATTAAGGAATTTATAAATGATTTAGGATTGTAGAAAAGGAAATCCTTCTCATTTTTGTGAATATATTTATACCATTGAGATAAGTATATGAATATTTTCCAAGTATTGAAAATATAAGAGTTTATGAATGAATCATTGCAGAAGTATCTTGATACAAATATTACAAAGTGATTTAATTTAATGAAAGGATTAATTAAGGAAACCAGTTGTTACTAATGTGCTTAACCAATGTTGGTTCTCCCTTTCGAAATAAATCCCTGATTTGGACGTATTTTGTTGATAGTTAAATAACCGACTATCAGATATGCACCAAAATGTAATTCCTGAAATATCTAGGACAACCATGTGAGTTATATGGCACTGTCATCTCCGACGATGTTGTACTGTGCGTATAAATCTTGTTTCGTTCTCCTAGAACAAATGATAAGGAAATCCGTCCACTAACAGTTAGGAGGTGATCTCTACTCTTATCTTTGACTGTTTGTTTCCTAAAGAACTGGAGTTGAGCTTACCGAAAGCTATCGAATATTGTTTCGAATAGACCAGGATTGGATATGTTATCCGTAAACCACTTCGATCCAACTCAAGTGTTTCGCAGTGAAGACATCCTGAAGATGATGGAATGAAAAATGGAGTTTTGAAGTGCAAGAGCTATTTTCTATTTTCCATAGGAGGGATTCCAAGAATGGACATGGCAGAAGTGGTGCCTTTGGTTTCATTCGGTCTCAGAACAAACTTGTATGGATGAATGCTGACATTGTGTCGTCCATTGGAGGGCAATGTAGCATTCCAAGTGGAAAGTGCTATATAAAGGTAAAACGTAGCCTAGCCTCATCAACTGGAAAATGACAAAAATCGGGAATGCAACAGGGTCAAGTGGCTCGTTCCTATTAGGGTATGGTCATTGTAAACCTAGATCGATGACTATATACTCATGTACGCTTTAGGGTCCATTAACAAAAGGGATGATCATATTTGGTACTACTAGTCAAGTGGTAGGCCAGTCCTGTGTAGCGAAGGTACAAGATGTTCTTGTCGGAACATGGTGCATTTTATCTAAAGATGTACCAACGGAAGGTAGTCCCTTGCCTTGTCATAATATGGAATCCATTCTCCAATACGAGCTTTACGACTTTAGATGTACTCAATTATGCTGAAACGTGAGATGTAAGCATTTCAGCTATATTCATATTTTACTTTGGCCCATAGACATTAGTAAAATATCGATAGATTTTCTATAGAAAATGTTTTGGTTATCATAAGCTAAAAAACATGTCCTTGCTTATGTGCAGCGTGGTCTTACGATATACCTTTATTTTCCAAAGATTTTTGAAACATTAAAATTCAACTAGGTGTGTTTTTCTCACGTTGGTTTACCAGACTGACTCAGATGTTATTTTATTATAATGCTTGGGGTCAGACCGAACATATTTAAGTATTGCTTTGGATGCATTGGAGCTCAGGAGACGAGTTGGTCTGCTGTGATATCTGTTGGTTGTATTTATCAGCAATTGTAAGGACGAGCTGTTATAACTGTCTGGTCTGAAATAAGTTATCATACTCTGATGGATGCGCGCATATATATATATATATATAACAATTATATATACATATATTACAGTTGTTTCCCCTTTGTAAAGATCTGCTTATGTTATAGATTATTCGTTCCGATGTGGGATTCTGTACTGTTGAGTTTTCTTCTTATTTTCTATCTTCTTTCTTTCCATTAACAACCTTTCCGGTCAATATGGGTACACGGTTATTGTCTGCTTAAACTGCACAAAAAAGTGGATCGTTACACTGCCCTTGGCAAAAAGGCAAACCCAATGACTAAGATGGAACACTCGTAGACTTCTATAGAATCGATAGTGCGCTCCGTTATAGTTTCTTGCAAAAAAATCTATGTCAATGTTATTTTCCTTCAAAAAAGATCTAATTTTATTGCATTTATTTAAATCTTTCAGACCCCCCAACATTCCAACTGATTAAGTACTTTTAATTTTTATATTTGAAAGATAAATTCTGATAATTTATTATTATTAAAATTTAATTTTAATATATTTGTCTAGTTTAAACTTATAATAATTAATATATCCACATAAAAAAACTAAAAATATTATCGCACAAAATATTTCTTTTTAGATTTTTTGATCTAGAAAATATTCTTTTGGGTTAGTTTATTATCTAATTTAGTTATTTAAATTCATTTTAATGTATATCATTATTTCTAAAAGTAACAATAATTAAAATACTCATGATAAATTTTAAATAAAATAATATAGTATTCGTATAACTGTATAGTAATTTTCATTATACAAATGCACACATGCATATTTTTACATATGTGTGTGTGTATTTGTGTTTAAATAAATTGTAATGTGTGACTGAATTTATATATAAATATTAAAAATCCTAAAATAATATTAAAAAAACAAAAGATCCAAAAATAATTTCAAGCCAAGATGAAAATTGGGATTTAATTATATTTTAGAATATTATATATACATACATACATATATATATATATGTATGTATATACACACACACATATATGTATGTATATACATATATGTATGTATGATATATGTACGTATGTATCTCTGTGTGTGTGCATTGAATTATATATATAAAAGCATATGTTTGAAAATAATTTACCTTAGATGAAATAGTTGGTCGATTATACGTCATATTATGAGTTATTTCCCTTTTGAGAACATCCTCTCCCTCGTTCTAAATTTGCTTGCTAGGTTTAGCTATTTGGTTTAACTTATTACCGAGTTTTAAAGAAAAAAAAATCTAAATATTTTAGCCATTTCCTGTCATCTCATTAACACTCCTTGCCATATATCAACAGAAGCACATGTGTCATCACAATAACACCCTTATGCCGGCCTAAATGAATCAAATTTCAAGAAAAAAATTTGAACTTAATTAATATCAAATATTAATTAATTAAATATTAATTCTGAACAATTTAATTGATTAAACTAGTATATAACAATTATATATTGTTTTAAGTAATTTTTAAGATCTTTAATGAATAAACAAAAACCATAAAAAACTAATATAACATTTATATTAATTTCTTTCGTTTTAATTTATAATTTTGGTAAAATAATTCGCTTAATTTAAATTCAAAAATATGCTAACTAATACTATTGTATGTTTTTTGTTGAATCATAAGTTTTGATTCATGACAAAAAACTTAAACAATCAGTGATGGGACTATATGATCAAGCGACAAAAAGAAAATGAGATATGTCATTAAACTACAAAGGAAACAAGACTTCATATCTGAGTATAGTATGTTTATGTATTGCAGTTTTAAGTCTTAGATATAGTTTGAAATTGTTAAAATCCATCCTCGAGTAGTTTACACAAAATCAAAGTGGTTTTAAAATTCAATTTTTTAAGAAAATAAGCAAACTGTGCACTGACAACCAGATCAGTCGACTGACCGGAAACAACCAGTCAACTGACCATGATCAGTACACAGATATGCACAGTTTTTTTTACTATCTATGAAAATTTCAGTCGACTGATCGTTTTTGCCCAGTCGACTGACCGACTCTAACAGTGATTTTTCCAGAAGAGACACTTCTATCTGCGAAAAGTTATGATTCAATTTGAAGAGATATGGCTGCACGTTTTTATTGCAACTCTTCATGAATAGTTGCAACTATTTGTTTACTATATAAACACGTTAAAATCACTTTTCAAATCACCAATTCTTATTTTGATTTCTTGCTATATTCTTTACTATCTATCTCTGCATTTTACAAGCAATCACAATCTTTATATTGCTTGAATCTCTGAATTAATTAATTTATTCTTCGATTCAAAACAATATATTCCTTTCTAATCTTTACACACATAATATAGATTTGAGGAAAAGATTATAGAAAGGGTGTATTATCAAAGACAAATCGGTGTTATCAAGAACACAAAGTGTTAAACAACTTATTGAAACTGTAGAAGTCCTGTTAGTTTGTATCAGGCGGAAAAGTCCTCTTCGTTTGTTGAGGCCAAAAAAAACCTGTTCGGCTGCTTAGGTGTTGTTTACCTATTCCTCCGAGTTAAGTGAGGGATTATAGAGTGAAATTCTAAAGAGAAGTCTGGGATTGGACGTAGAACGGAAATTTCGAACCAGTATAAAAACTTCTGATGTGCTTATTCTTATTTACTTTACTATTATTATATGTTTACACATTTAAATTATAGTACATTCCATATTACACGATCCTAAGTGATAACTAACCACACAGTCACTTTCATTTTTAAGCTGTGAACTCAATCCTTGGTATTATTCAAACATTTTAAATATTAAAGTTATAAGAACTTTGCTGAAGTACAGTTATAACACAAGTACAGCAACTTGCAGATTTAGGTGTAATTTGATTTATTTTTTTTTTAAATGTGATTCCTCTTTGTCATCACTGTATCACTAAAACATATAGAGTTTGATCAATGGTCAACAATCTAATAATATGCGATTAATTGCGAAGTCCAAACTATAAAGACATTGCTTCAATCAGATAACATTTATTAATTAACCAATTTACTCTGATCATAAATTTTAGTTATAAGTTGACTATTAATTATGATGACACAAACTTTCTGTAAAGAAGAAAACAAAGTGTCTTTTAAACAGTGTTTTACGTTATAAACAGTGACCTGTACGCAGCTGATACCGTCATACGTACGATCATAATTGTTATATGATTGACTATAATATTGACTATAATCAAAGCACATTTTTTGTTCGACTTCGAGCATTAATCGTTTGCTTGGTGAACACAATGCTTAAGATGATTGGGACAAGAATTTTATCCACTCACAGGTTTCACTTTACTTTCTTATCTTGTCATCTGGTTCAAGAAAGAGGGTGGAAGTGAAATTTATTCCATGCCACACCTCCCCAGTTCAGATGCACAAGTTCAACTGAAACTGAAGGCAAAAACATCCATGGACATGAACAATACTACTACAGCATTCAGTGACATGCTTTGCATCACATGTATTCCAAATCAATATTTATACAATAAATCCATTTGACATGGTTCACCAATCTCAACTACCATAAGAACATTCAACGTTCTCATTCTTCTACTTTTAATTTTAGCTAATTTGAGCTTGAGCCATATCCCATGCCTTAAGATCTAATATTTTTACAGTTTTACTCCCGTTGTTGAAAGCATAGAGATGAGTAGTTTGTAGTAATGATTTGCTATAAACTCTTGATGTGATGCAGGTTTTACCTTTATTTGCAAAGCTCTCGACTACTGAATGATCAATCTGTTTCAGCATTCAAAGGATAACAGTTAATACGAACGTTCCTAACTATACGGATTTTAAGCTTTTAAAAGCAATGAAATAATTTTGAATATTCATTTTTCAATCATAAACCAAACATATATACACACACACACCCCCCATATTGTTGATTTAATCGTGCATATGCCTTACTGTTGTATCCATTTATAACGTATAGCATATGATTTAAAAATACGAAAGTGTTGGCATTATTGTGAAATTTGGTGCCATAAAATTTCTTATAAGCATACCAAGGTTCTTAGTGATAATTTCCCATTTATATCCTTGATGTTACCGTCCACAAAGCCTCCTGAAGTCTGTTTGTTTACTTCACCTGTAGAAGGCCTGTCATATTTTGATAACAAAGAAATGCCCCTTCAGAAATATTAAGACTAAAGATGCCGAAATGGAAACATGTAAGTCTAAAAAGTGTCTTTATGCAATATAAATTTTCTCCTGGCGAAATATCATATTGTTGTGCTTTTGCTAAATACGTGTGTATTTTCTTTCTTTTTCAAATGTGATTCCTTTTCCCAAATTTGAGAAATGAAATATTGATATACATGACACTCAACGTAGTGTTAAAAATAATAGTATTCAAATAAAACCTATTCCAATAAAAAAAGATAACAATATAGTGAGTTTTTACTCAAATCAAACAAGAAGTGACAAATGAGTTAACCTTGTTTGATGAGCACACATAAGAACTGCATAACCACCATCCATCTTGAAAACTCTAAAGAAAATAGCAGTATATTCCTCCAAATCATTCGAAGCAAGAACCAAAAGCCCAAAAGGCCCAAACCCATCATTAGTGTGCAGTCCTTTTTCCCTGCAAATGTATAGAGGATCCATATCCCAATTTTCATCCAACCGTTCTGCTCCACTCAAGTCTGCTAATTCAAATTCTACCTCCACATCAGCCTGATTGAATTACCAATGCATCATTTTCAGATATAACATAAACCTTTTTAGGGAACAGGACATTTGTCGTATCATGCTTCATTTTTCATGGAACGTAAACATAACTATATAAGTCGTGGAGTCATCTAGATAGATGTCTGCAAACCATGATAGTGCACAGAGATGACATTGAAGGATGTTTTGATAAACCAAAATTTAATGGTAGGTATAAAAGTCCTTTTTGTGAAAAGTTATGTGTACATTCAATTAAAGGGTATGTCTATTGAATAAAAGTCGTGTCTATTGAAGTGAAGAGTCGTGTCTGTTCAATGAAGAGCCGTGTCCGTTAAACGAAAAGATGTCTGTCTAAAACGTTGTGTCTATTTTTAAGGATACGAAGTCTTATATATTTAAGTCTAATATAAATATATAGTCATTTTGTCGTGTTGTATTGAAGTTGAAATAAAAGTACTAATGAAATAAAAGTTATTTATCTACTACCTCTTCTCTAAAATTATAGACCGCTAAAAAAACAATCAACATGTTACAAAGATTGTTTTGGGATCAAACAATCTGTTTCCTATCAAGCTTGATGTTATCAATGGTACGCGTTACCTTGTTACTTCTAATAAACATGTTTTCAAATTATGGCATGACAGATTTAGCCATCTAAATTTTCGATGTTTGAAGGAGTTGTCCATCAAAGACATTGTCTAAGGATTGTCGACAATTGATGTGATTGATGATGTATGCAAGGAATGCTAGTTGGGAAAACAATACCGTCAATCATTCCCAACTAAATCTAAGTGGCATTTACAATCACCTTTGGAGCTTGTCCATACTGACCATTATGGACCTATGCAAGTACTGTCGCTTGAAGGCAGCGGATATTTTTTATTGTTTGTTGATGATTGCACAAGGAAAACTTGGGTTTGTCGTTTTAAGGAAAAATCAGAAGCTCTCTCTTATTTTAACGTATTCGAGTTTCAAGTTGAAAAATCTTTCGGTTTTCAAATAAAGAATTTGAGAAGCAATCGTGGAGAAGAATTTATGTCATCTCGATTTGATGATTTTTTCGATGACCATGGAATTCGCCATGAATTAGCAGCTCTTTACTCATGTTGTAGAGCGTAAGAATTGAACAATAATGAACATAGTGTGATGCAGTTAAAAAAGAAAAACTTGCCAGTGGCTTTTTGGGTTAAAGAGGTATCTTGTGCAGTTTACTTGATTAAAAGGTCACCAACAAAGAATCTGGATGACTCTATTCCGAATGAAGTTTGCTATTGTAAAAAAAAAAATCAAATGTTAGTCGATCACAAATCTGAAAAATGCATTTTCATTGGCTACAGCCAAAGAACTAAATCTTACAAGCTTTACAACTTGTTAACTCGGAAAATAAATCAACAACCAGACATTAGAAGAAAACACTAATTCAAATAAAGTAAACAGAAAAACAGTAAATGAGACATAGTTTTATAGTGGTTTGACGCAATCTCCGACCTACATCCACTTTAATCTTTTATTGGTTGTCCTCTCTCTGTATTACAGCTAGTTATCTCAGATGTGACCACAATCTAGTAGATCTCACATTTACAATGAAGTTTTTAAAGTGTTTTTAAGATAGAGAATAAGAGTAAAGAAGACAGAGTCTCCAGTAGCAGAGAAATCAGATCCTTTTTTAGTTGTAGTTAGGTTGGTATTTAGAGGTAAACAAGAGCAATTGTCAAAAGCCTGCCTGTACTGGAGTCTAGGTGAAGGCCCAATGTTGTACAAGAGAAATCAGAGTACCATGACCCAATAAGATAGATCAATACCGACCTATATAGCTTGTTCGTTGCCAAGTTATAAGTGTTGGTACAAATTCAACTTCAACTCTTGCTCAGCTCTTCTATCTTTTAGTTAATAGGTTCCAAGCTTTTTTCATCAACTTTTGGTTGATTCCAACAATCTTTCCTCAATCATTGTACCCTGCTTTCTTGGCTTTCTTCTCACCAACCATGGAATTGGTCGTTCATACTCTGAGAAAACAACTTGATCACGAGCTATTGAAGTAGTATATGATAAACATGGAGTTTAGGAGGTGATTCAGGAAGGAATTATAGGTGGGTATCAACCTATGTATCTCGGTATGGAGCTATCTCTCTTGCTCCAATCCCTCTGAAACATCTCCCGGTTATTTCTTTACTCCTTCTAAGTGTACTTTCAAGCTTTCGCGCCATTTCGTCATCGCTTTGATTTTCTAAGTCCAGTGAAATCTATTTTGGTTCGAAAGCAGATTAACACTTGTCACCCTAAAGCACACCTTTCAAATGTAAGGTGTGCATTGCTCAAGAACATATTCCATCAATCAGTCTACAATAGTTGAGCTATCCGGCTATTCGAGTCTTGAATCGTCCAATTTCTTCAGGTTCTCTAGCAAGTCAGAGGTCATTCTAGACCTGTTATAATCCTAAGGTTTTAAATCTCTTTTATCTCGCCTGAGATAGAAATCCGAGATTTGACAGCTTGGTTAGTTATCATGATTTTAAATCTCCTTCATTTCAACCGAAATATCAGTCCAAGATTTTCATCAAAATTCGAGATTTAAAACCTTAGTTATAGCTTTAGACTCTAGTCCTCGCTTAAGCGTCAGCTACGAATCATAATCATTTCATCACTTATCCAAGGTTTTGTATATCAAAATCATCTCGTGTTCGCCCGAGATTCATCTTTCTTTCTCTGATTGCAAGATGTCTAAATCCTTTTATCATATGTGCATCCGTTCCGGTGCTTGGTCTCGCCTGACCATTCATTTTTCAATATAAGGTTTGTTCTCTCCAGATCGTTATCGTTCAATCGAGGGTTTCAATCTTTCCAGATCAATGGTCTCCTAATCTAAGGTTTCGATCTCTCTGTATCGTTAGTCGTCCAATCTAGGGTTTCGATCTTTCGGGATTCTTAGTCTTCCAATTTAGGATTCTGATCTCTCTGGATCCTTGCTGAGCACAATCTACATGCTTTTTGACGAGGGGACCCAGCGACCAAGCAAGTCCACCTGCTCACTCTCCAGTATGGGACTTACTTTTCATACAAGTCCATCCACTCGCTCTTTGATGAGGGAACTTGCACCCTGCACTCTAGTCCTGACTCTCCGATCGTGACTTAACGCGATCAATATTGTACTAGTCCATCCACTGGCTCTTCGGTAAGAGAACTTGCACCTTACACTCTAGTCCGGACTCTCCGGCCAAGACTTAACGCGATCAATATCATACAAGTTCATCCACTTGCTCTCCAGCAAGGGAACTTGCACCTTGCACTCTGGTCTCGTCTCTCCAGACGGGACTTGAAGTGACCAATATCAGTTATCACATTCAACGTGGATTTTTCAAGTCAAATATTCAAATCAAAGTAAACAGGTAAAAATCCTAATTATCCATCTAAACATTAGACTCAAAGTGTGCTCAAAGACCAATCTAAATCACATACACGTGTAAGAGGTCCGAGAGTATTACTGTTCCAAATAGTCATGCCAGATATCTGAATCAGAGTGTGGCAAGATATCAATCTAGGCTCCATACATGTGTAAAATGACTGAGGTTATTATTATTCTAGTTGTTCAAAGCAAGAAAAAGCAAAATGAGTGAGCCAAACTTGACTCCCGATCATGCGATTTCGAGCCTCGAACAAGATCCCTCATTGTTTCTTGGTTCATTCGCTATAGATGGTGGTTACCCTGGCCACATCATTGCAGTTTGGTTCCTCACATACTGCTGCAGCTGATTACTCCGAATTTTTTCCTTATCAGATCACGAAGGTGTCGGCACTTGTTCGTTTCATGCCCCTTCAACTCATGAAAGATATAAAACTTTGCAGAACTTCTTTCCCAACCAGTGCTTCCCTTCTAGCCGACTTTCGATAGGGGATCAAACTCCTAGTATCCAGATATATCCTCTTTGGGGTCTTAGTTAGATCAATGCAGGAAGAAAATTTCGACTCCCTCATTTGTCGTTTCGGTTCTCCGAAGTCATCATTAGTTCTTCTCTTTCCTTTATCCATTCCATTTTCTACTCCGAACTGTGCTTTGCCATCCACAGCATTATTTTCAGAATCCTCATCTTCGGCGTCTTCCTAACGCAAATACTCTCTGCTTCATGGTAGAATACTACAAGATCCATCGGTGGATCCATTTCAAGTGCAACTTTGAAGTCGGTCTTGCTCACGACACCAGATATTGTCGCCGTTAAGATTATAGATGGTCTGGTTTATCGACGGCTGAAGCTACCGCATTAAATCTTATCAAACTAGCTTCTCAAGGTCTCTTCGGGCCTTTTCTTCACGCTTAATAGCGTCATCACATTATTCGATCGTGAGACATAAACTCCGATCTGCCTTAAAAACTCGTTTACCAAATCGGTCCATGTGTTTATGGATTAATTCTCCAGTTGTCTAAACCACATTGTCGTTAAGTACGTTGAGCATAATGGAAAGCGCCCCATTACCTCCTTAGAAGCACCCAATACCACCATATGTCGGAGGTACATCATCAGATGAATGTCGAATCCGACCTTCCATCGTATATTTCCAACATCATAAGTTTGAAATCAGGAGAATTTCTCGCACTTCAGATATTAGAAGTGAATGGATTTCTATTTACATCCTTTAAATTTTGGTCTACGGTCCTCCTCTAATTATTCTTCTAGTCATCTCAGTCATCAAGTTGTTATCATCTAAAGGAAGTCTTAGACCACCAACTTCATTCTACCCTCGCTCCTATGGGGAACTCCGACACATACTCCTTGGATTGCACATTAGCATTCTGACCTGCTCCTTTGGTCTCATTTTGTCCTCCGTTCCTACGGGGAAGTTCCAGCAGATATTACTTTGGTCCTTAATCATTCGCATTCTGATTCACGTTTCTAGCTCCAACATTATCCGTTCATGGCATCCCAACAGTCACACCAATATTGCCCCTCCAGTATTTTTCTATCGGTACCAAGTAAATTTGAGTCGGTTCCGAGTTGTTTTGCTTGTGGGGGCATTGTTTCAGTTTGGTCCGCTCTAACTCCAGATGTTCATGCATTAGCATTCCGTCCTTGGTTCTGAATTTCGGCAGTCCTAGCTGTTCCTTGTTATCCCATCCTTTGAAAAAATCCTTCAAGCATTAGCCGTTGTTGAGTCATTAAATACATCATGCATCTCTTTCATCATTTTATTCATCTCTTCTTTGGTCACATAGATGGATTAATGAGAATTTGATGACACTTCCTGACTGCTCTCATGTTCTAGCTGGCTTGCTCCATCCTTAGATCTAGTGTTAGCTCTCTTCATGTTCTCCAAATTTTAGACCCAACTTTATGTTGTGAAATCCAGCTTCATTCTCAGTGAAAGCACCAAATTTTAACCCAAAAAATGGATTAATACTAAATATCAGATGAAAGTACCAATTCAAATAAAGTAAACAGAAAAACATTAAAAGGAGAATGTTTTTATAGTGATTTGACATAATCTCCAGCCTACGTCCACTTTAATCTTTTATTAGCTGTTTTCTCTTTGCATGACAACTGGTTATCTCATATCTGAACATAATCTAGCGGATCTCAAATTTAAAATAGAATTTCTAGAGTGTTTTTTAGGTAGAGAATACAAATGAAGAAGAAGGAGGAGTCTTCAATAGTAGAGAAATCAGATCCTTCTTTAGTTGCAGTTAAGATGATAGTTATAGAAAAACAGGTGCATGGATTCAAAAGCCAGCTTCCACTGGAGTCTAGGTGAAGGCCCAATGCTGTACAAGAGAAATCAGAGCACCACGACCCAATAAGATAGGTCGGTAACTAGCTATAAGGGTTAGTACAAATCCAACTTCAACTCTTGCTCTGCTCTTCTATCTTCTAGTTAATAGGTTCCAAGCTCTTTTCATCAACTTTTGTTTGATTCTAATAATCTTTCCTTTACCACTTTAGCTACCCTGCTTTCTTGGCTTTCTTCCCATCATCCATGGACTTGGTCTTCCATGCTCTATGAAAACAACTTGATCACGAGCTATTGGAGTAGTATATGAGAAGCTTGGAGTTTGAGAGGTGATTCGGGGAGGAATTATAGGTCGATCCGACCTATGTAGCTCGGTCCGACCTATGTTACTTGCTCCAATCCATTTGAAACTTTCCCGGGTTTTTCCTTTACTCCTTCTAAGTGTGCTTCCAAATTTCCAAGTCGTTTCATCCTCGCTATGATCTTCTAAGTTTAATAGAAATCTGTTTTGGTTCAAAAACGGGTTAACACAATCCAAGATCAAAAAAAAATTATGATTAGCAGGGATGTTTGTTTTGATGAAAATGGCTGCTATGATTTTTCAAATTCTTTGAAATTGTCAGGATGGCAAAATGTTAATTTCGAAGCAGAAGAAACTTTGGAGCATGACATTAATGACACTATTGAACCATTGCAACCTAACAATGACGATGGTGTTGAACTACAACATATTCACAACGCCGGGGAGAAGAAAGAAAACTTTGAGAGAGATTTATGATGCAACTGAAGATATGACCACAACAAAACATGTATACTTAGCATTTTCTGCCGGAAAAGATCTAGTCACTTATGATGAAGCATCAAAAGATGAAAAATGGGTCCATGCAATGAAAGAGGAAATCAAGTCTATTGAAAAGAATGATATATGAGAGCCTATTATGTTACCTTCACACAAATCTGCTATTGGTGTAAAGTCGATGTTCAAGACAAAAACCAATCTAGATGGCTCCATCGATAAGCATAAATCACGATTAGTTGCAAATGGATACAAGTTAAATAAAGTTGAAGATTTCAATGAGGTATTTGCTCATTATACTAAAATTGATACGGTTCGATTTGTGATTTCTCTTACTGCTCAAAATGGTCGAAAGCTATCCCAAATGGATGTAAAATTAGCTTACTTGCATGATTTTCTTCAAGATGAAATTTACATTGAGCAACTTTCTAGATTCGTAAAGAAAGGAGAAGGAAAAGTGTATAAGTTACGGAAAGTTGAAGCAATTGCCCCGTGCATGGTATAACCTAATAAACGATTATTATTTTGAGCTACAGCTTTGAAAAATGTTCTTTTGAGCACACTCTTTACATCAAAAAATAATTCCAAATGAGGTTTCATGTTTGTGAATCTATATGTTAATGATCTTATCTTTGTTGAAGATGATATGGAGATATTATCGAATTTTAAAAAATCAATGATGAATGAATTTGAGATTGACTGATTTAGGAGAATTGCACCATTTTCTTGGCATAAATGTTTAACGATCAAAAAAGGCATTTTCATCTCGCAAGAGAAACATGCAGCGCAATTGCTGGAGAAGTTCAAGATGCAAAATGCAAATTGTGTTGCAACTCCATGTGTTGCTGGTTTAAAATTGACCAAGACGGGTGAAGAACAACTTGTGAATCCAACTTTGTTTCGAAGTCATGTTGGAAACCTAAAGTAACTCACTGCTACAAGACCTGACATTATATACGCTGTAAGTTTGATTAGCAGGTTTATGGAGAAATCTTTTTCAAACTAATGGGAAGCTGCAAAGAGGATATTTCGATACATCAAATAAACCATTGATTATGGTATCTTGTATTAAGCTCGAATGCTTGTGAAGCTTGTATGGTATACTGATAGTGATCTAGGTGGAAGAATCAATGACTTACGAAGTGCTTTCTGTTATGCTTTTCGCCTTGGATGTGGAATAATATCTTGATGTTCAAAGAAGCAACAAGTTGTGGCGCTTTCTACCACCGAAGCAGAATACATCGTAGCATTTTTGGCTGGATGTCAAACTTTATGGCTAGAAGGAATTAAGCAGAACTTGAATTACAAACAAAACGATCCTACAATCATATATTTTACGGTCATATATTGTGACAACAGTTCTACCATTTCTATCTCAAAAGATCCAGTTTTGCGTGAAAGAACGAAGCATATTCGTTTGCGATTTCATTTCCTAAGAGAGCTTGTTAGCGAAGGAGGGATCAATCTTGAATACTGTCGAAGTGAAGAATAAATTGTTGATATTTTCACAAAGCCCGTTGGAGGACCTATGTTTTCAAAAAATGTTACTGTATTGGGAGTTCGAAGGAATTTTGGTTTAAGAAAGGCAATGTTTTGGTAAACCAAATTTCATGATAAGCTTACAAGTCATTTTTGTGAAAAGTCATATGTCTATTCAAGTAAAGAGTAATGTATATTGAATAAAAGTTGTGACTAATAACGTGAAGAGTCGCGTCTGTTTGATGAGGAATCATATCCGTTGAAATGAAAATATGTATATCTAAATAGTTGTGTTTATTTGTAAGGGTATGAAGTTTAATATAAATATATAGTCATTTTGTTGTGTTGTATTGAAGCTGAATAAAAAGCAGTAATGAAATAAAAGTTATTTACCTACCTCTCCTGAAATTATACAGGTCTCCTCTCCCCAAAAGACAATAGAAGGAAATCTTTGGCTATCTTATAATTCTTTCTCGGCATGGAAAGATTCTCATTGTTTGGTTGCAGGATGAGAGAAAGTTGTGTTGGTTTGTCTTTCATTGTGGTTTTATAATGTAACAATTAGCAATTTAACATGTTTAGACAATTTTCCAAAGAATTAGTAGACATCAAAAGTAAAAATACAGTTAAAATATATCCTTGCCTGTGAACCTGTGACACCTTTGATTTCAAGTAAGCCTCCTTTATGAAGATCAATGTTTTCCATGTTTATTTGTTTCCTTCTAAGCGATTCTAGCTCTTCAATTGGCCACTGTACAATAGATTTTCCATCCTCATCCAGACTAAGAACTCGTGGAATAGTCTGACATAAACATGTAAAATTTTGAAATTTTTTGGGTAGGTGTACAAATGTTAATATAGTACTAATGGTGCTTAAATGCGATGTATATGTACCATTGTACCAGCCCACCCTTTGGCTATATCATCTTCAAAACTATCTGTTTCATTCGACCATGCCCACAAAATTCTACGTTGTGTCGACTCATCGTAAAATGTTTTCGATGCGTAATATGTTCCAAAATCTATTCTTTTCCACATTCTATAATCATTTGATGAACTATCATCTCCAACAAATATATCTTTCTCTTCATCATAAGTCCCCAGCGTATATTGATCAATCTTAGTATCCCAAAGACCAGCCTTTAGAAAGTACTTTCCCTTGCCTATAGGAAAAAAATCAATGCACTCCCACATACCCGACCCGTTTGTGTAATGAAACGGGGTCTCTACCCGGGTCCAATGAATAAAATCCTGGCTTTTGTACATTATTGCGAGCCCATTTTCTGCAATCTTGACTCCAATCAATATTCTCCAAAGACCATCTTGTCCAACCCATGCAGTAGTCGGGTCACGAAATAAATCTACGCCTAGCCCGTCAAATGGTTCGATTATCGGGTTGTAATCGGGTTTGACCCATTCACGAAGATACGGGTCTGATAAATTTTTAGGATATGCTATGTTTTGAACCTGTATGTTGTTCTTATCAAGGCTAGTGTAGAGAATAACGGGTTTGTTCCCAGGTAATATTGTGGCTGACCCGCTCCAACACCCGTTAATGTCAAATGTTTTGGAGGGAGAAAGTGCAGTCTCAAGTCCAGTCCAATTGATTAAATCAGTAGAAACTGAATGACCCCATGTAAGGTTAGGCATCCAGAATGTTGACTTTGGGTTGTATTGATAGAATAGATGATACAACCCGTTGTAGTACATTGGTGCATTAGGATCTGTTCCCAAAATTATAAACAATGAAATTGAGATATAATTATTGAAGAGCTACTGATTTTTTGAATAACATTGAAATGATAGCAAATCAGTACATAATAATAATGGTGCTTAATTGCTTGTAAAATACAAATGCTAGATTGCTAGTATAATACTCATTTGGTGCGTTATGTTTAGTATCTGCATGCAAAATTATAAACATGAAAAGAATGTATATTTGTTGAAGAGCTGCTATGTGACCGAAAATTTTAAATGATAGCAACTCATCATCATCACATAATACAAATATACAAACGCTGCTTAACTGCTAGTATAATACTAATGCTTACATAATTTTAAGCATGAAAATGATATATAATCACTGAAGAGCTACTAATTTCTTGAATCTGATTGAAATTATAACAATTCGTACATAATCACACTTAAGTTGATAGGGAGATGAAGACATACCATTCATCCAATGTTGCAAAGGCTGGAAATGATAAGCAGTTCTGAGACCATCTCCAACTACATGACCCATTTCAACTGAATTTGGATTTTCAAAAATTCTATTAGAAAACTCTATTGTCGAGGAGTAGAAGAAGTGGAATTTTAGTAAGTATGTTAACCAAGTAATGATTGAAGCCATAGCACTGATTTATGTTGCAAAAGGGGGAGAATGTTTTATGAGCTCAGAAGGCAGGGTCCTGATTTATGATGGAATGGTCGTTGGCTAATTGGATTTTACTGTTTTCCCACAGTACTAATTTATTGTTTTTTCTTAGATAATAATTGACTAAATTACTCTTATAATTATTTAAACTGAAATGACTTTTGTCTTTTTCCATTCTATATATTTTCTTTTTCTTGTTTTTACTATAAGCATGAATCAAAAGTACGAATTATTCTGATGATGATAGAAATATGAAGAGGATAATTTTTGAAAGAAGAGGATGATTTTGAAGAAAATAACCAACAAGATTCTCATGTATTTCAGATGAGTATATTTTTTCGAGTCGAACATAAATTTTTCTTAGGGTTTGTTTCAAAAAAACTATAATTGAGTAGCAACCAAGTTGGAGTCTAACTTCGATTGCTATTATAGCGAGTGTTATAGCACATTAGGTTATCTCATTTACCACGCAAGTAGGTTATCCCACTTGTCTCGTTTTGTGTGAATGCGGTTACCTACGTAATTTTGCTATGTTTACATTTAGAGGAGACAACAACCATCCTCATCTCAAACGTCGTCAATCAAATTAGGTTTTTTTTTAAGAACACAAAATGAAATCAAAAACTAAAACGAAATTAAAGTTAAAAGGTTAAGTTGAAGTGAAAAATATCTTGTTATGTTTAGATGTGACTTCTTTCCGTTAGAATTGAAAATTGAAAAAGGTTCATTATTTAAAAAGATGGATGTGGTTGCGAGGTTTTATGTAAGATGATTTATTGGATACGCCAATTAGCCGTAATTATTTTATTACTGTTTTAGTAGGGAAGTGCTTGAACGTTGAGTGCAAAAGCCAGAAGGATCGATATCGTGTCCTTTCCATGACAAAAACAGTGTACAGAATGATTTACAGCTTAACCTAAAAACAAAAGCATCATAATTCGATTTGGTACGAAGCTTGTCGTTATAAAAGCATCATAATTCAATTTGGTACGTAGCTTGTCTATAACGAATAAAAAATCACTTTGTTCCCCATGTTGGAACGACATGTTTATCTTGCAACAGCATTTAACAATAAACAACTCATCTCGCTCGTTTCATTCCGCATTAAAGCGTCGAATAAAATAAACGACCCATATTTCAATGTGCAAGCTGCGGATTGCAGTTTCAGAACCACTGGTTTATATTTTTATTGATTAACATATTATTGAAAACGCAAACTTTTGGTCCGAACTCTCAAAGTTGTCCTTATTATTTTATTAAATGTTGTAATACATTTTGATGTTACACCCTTTTATTGTCGGCATGAAATTCCAAAAATTTCTCACTACAGATATCATTATAGATTTAGTACAACTCAAAAATAGAATCTGATAATTAAGCATTTTTTACATATTCAAATTTTACACCATAAATATTACAAGTCTTACAAATTTGTTTTTTTATAAAATAGTAGTATAAATAAAATTTTAAACTAACAAAAAATTATTAGACATTGTAACTTAGAAATAAAAATTCAAATTAATCATGTATGGTTCAACATAAACTTATGACTAAATATTTGTGTAAAACATTTTCTTTTAAACGTATTAAACAAACACAATTTGTTAAAAAACAATTCAGGTTTCTTCATCACGCGCAAAGCGCGTGCCGTAATGCTCGTCGTATTTACAATAACTGATCGACTTGTATATGTTTGTTCTTGGCTTAGGGGTACCGATTGGTGATTGGTGCGCAATATAGGTTTTTTTTATACGCAAATGTGCGTATGTATTCTCGTCCTGTGGATGTGTCCATAGAAAAATACATGACCAATGTTGAAAATGAGTTTTAAAAAGGACTTATTTTTGGTATATTGCTGGATATATGAATCATTCCAATGAAGATGAACAAAATAATTGTATTTGGAATCGTCCATGTACATAAATTATCTATGTATAACATTGGATGTATATACATGGAAACAGTTAATTTATCTGTACATAACATTGGATGTGCATATATGGAAACAGTTAACTGTGGAGCAAGAAATAGTTCAGCTAATTTTTTTCATTTTTAACATGTTCTAATGTTCTAAAGTACTTTACATAATTCCGGTATATTGCGATTAAAAATAAGAAAATACATGAAATATATAGATGGAGAATCTTGTATTCTGAAAGAGATACGCATTTTTATTTTGCGAAATGAGAATACGTTCTTATTTTGCGAAAGAGCTATTTAAAATGGTATTTAATTGTTTTATTACCGCCAATAATATTATTAGTTAAATTGTTAATGTATCTGTATAGTTTTAAAATAGATTACATATATAAACAAAGTACAATTGATCGGTGAAATTATTGTAGGCATCCGACCCATCCAACGTTAATGAATAATTTCAACTGTTCATCCCAACTAGGCAAACCGGTGGGGTATAGCAATTATACGACTAACACATCTTACGTGTCGCGAATTTCAATCAAATAAAAAAGACTAAGGATGTCCCCTTACTTTTGGATTGGTTTTTATGGTTATTAACTTTGTTTTGTTATCGATGATAGTTAAATATCTGTGAGATGCATTTTATATGTTCAACTCAAACTTATTATTTGCCTTAATTTTTGCAGTTATTCTTGAAAGACAAATTCATTTGCTTTCGTATTTAGTTTGTATTGAACGAATGTTATGGTCCACGTTTCATGCGTGAATTGTTTTTCTTATAAATTGTATATGTTTAAACCAGTCAAAAAATGATTTTTTTTTCAACATATACTAAAATTTATATCTATATAAAGAAGAATTTTGAATTTATAAAGAAAGATTACTTTTAGATCCTATTTTTAGAAGTGTTTTGAATTTATAAAGCATGTTTCATTATTAGATCCTACTTTTAGGGGCATTTGAATTTGTAAACGAAATTTAATATCAGATCCTATTTTGAAGTGATTAAGTTTTAATAATATTTAGAGAGGCGTTTTTGATAGTTCACGTCGATACCAAAAAAGCATGACATCAAAGCTATTACAACTATATTTAAAAATTAAAATATTAGTTCATCTAATTGGGCATGTTATATCAAATGCTACTTCGTTTTTCCTTTCTTCATACCACTATTGATGCACTTTTTCATATCACTTTCTAGGCTTCAACTAATTCTGAACAGCTAACCTATAGTGGATGCAGCTTTTGTAACAACTTCTGCATATATTTTTTGCAAATAAGAAATAAAAGAAAATTTCATATATGCAGTTTTGTCCTTATTCGTAACAACCTTGCTTCTACTCTATTCTAGGAATCTCCTAGGCATGATGCTGATGCGTTTAGGCCTGTTGTATGCTGCACCTTGTGTAATATTATTATTGTCACCATTGTGTGCAGTTATACATGTATCATTCTTCTTATCCTTTAGATTTGTGAAAGTGTGATTTCAATATATTTCTCACCGAGGAGACACATAATTTTCCATGTGCAGTTGCATCATATCCCATTGCAGATATAGGAGCAGTAAGCAAATTCAAAATGCTCATGCTTCAGGAAAAGTTTCTTTTGTTGTGGCATTTATGACAAGATACTATGTTGATAAGCTTATGTAAGTGAATGAATGATCTTCCTCTGTTAAATTAATGTGTTTTATTCAAGTTTGATTTAGCCTTTTTTAAATGAATATCAATTCTATTTTGCAATGAATATATTAACTAACTTATAATCATATAGAATATTTTAGCCATTCAATTGTATATGCAGGTTAGGTAATTTATATTAGTGTAACTGTTATTTCATCTATCTTCCACTTTTAGTTTTGACAACTGAGGGGAAATAGGTACACAATTTGAGGTAGCCTATCTTTCTACATTGTCTTAATATCAACCTAATATAATTTGAGCATAAATTATTGGACCATTGCACCTACTTACTGATGTTCTACTGTTGAACTTGGTACACTCAATTCCCTTTACACCAGACTTACTGTGATAAAACATGAAAGGCTGAAATTGTTAACAGAACGTTGCAAAGGTGTTACGAAACTGTTACGATTACGCTGCAAAATTGTTACAACTACAGAACTGTTACAACTACACAACGGTCACAACTATGTTGCAAAAACTGCTACGAATAGAACTATGCAGTAAACGGATTATGCAATAGATATAATACCGATTAGATTGTCCGAGTTCAGAATACTTTATTTCCTTGAAACAATATTGCTTCCTCTTTGGCACTCAAGAATATCGAGCAGTTATTTTCCAAGATGAAACGGATCTGTCTATGTGATGCTGCGCAACGATCGCAGAGCAACGGCGAACTCAAGACAATTTAACTAAGAACAGAGTTTTATGGGAGAGAAAGAAGTGTAGAAAAACTGAGTTATTTTCCCTGTTTTCCTTCCGCCTATACATAAATGCCTATTTGGTAATAGGTGCATGTTCGAACGGTTGCGATAGTTAGAAAGGTTGCAATCATTTATTAAACGATGCGATCGTTTGAGTTTGAATGGACAAAATTAAAAGCTATTCGGTCTGAACAGCCAAGCCAAACCAACTGACAGCTGCAAAGTGCTACGTGCCTCTAATACGCCTTATGGCTATGCTTGCATGTCTCTCTTTATTTCATAATAACTTTAATAGTGTCTGCATCTTAGTACATAAACATAAAATGTATATTTTATTCTAAGATGCAAGACTATTCATTTCTCAATGTTGAATTTATGTGATTCAAATATTTTCCAAGAAGACAAGAAAATAATTAATTGATTCATTCAATCAATTAATTAGACTATATATGGAAAGATAAAGATGAAGGATATGTGTGATATCTTTTAGAGAAAGGAAACTTATTAATTGCTAATCAATTAATTAGCCAGATATGTTATATGAAGATAGACAAGTTTGTACACGGAAATTGATTTAAGCAATGAAAATTTATGGAAACATAGATTGTTTGTCATTTATGTACATTAGAATCAAATCAAGTAACTTGGAAACGTTGTCACATAATGTGGAAATTAATTTTCTTCATCTCCAAGAATTCTTCATTTTCATGCCTATTTAAATGAAGGAAGTTCATCTTCATTTGCGTGTGAGAGAGCATCCACCATTATGCTCTTCTTCAGTAAACTCTAATTTCTACAGTCAATCAATTAGGGGTTTTGAGCGTAAACAAGTCTTTGGATAAATTGATTATTCAATTTGTAATTATAGGTTAGTCTCTTCACTACTACCTATAGTTTTATAATCTCTCTCTTTTGTACTTTCTTTTTTCAGTGAAATAAAAAATAGTTGTTGGGTCTGTGGACGTAAGAAATTTGGCCAAACCACGTTAAATCTTTATATTCTCTACTCTTATGTACTTCTTTTTTGGTGATTATTTTTCATTAAATTTGTGATTGATAATTGAGCGACAAGCTAGATCCTTCTTTTGATTGTTTGTGCACTTTAGTATTCCGCTGCGATATTGAAGTTAGAGCAAATCAATTGAAATTTTGCACAACAGATTGGTATTAGAGCAAGACGATTTGTTTAATTTTTTGCATCAATGGCTTCTAGAAAGAGCAGCAGATCCGATGGTGATTATGTTATTACTCATTTGGATGAAAAAGGTGATTTTGTGCAATATGGAAGTTAAAGATGGAGGAGATTATGTTGAGAGAGAAGAGCATTCCATTCTTGAAATTTTGGTGATAAGGAGTTTAATGTGTTGAAGGGACAGTTGGATTTAGGAATCTATATCTGCTTCATGGCTCAATGTTGATGTGAGAGTCTTATGTTGATTTTCATGAAAAATTTGTTGTTTGGCAAATAAGGTATGCGGGAGGAGAGAGATTTGTCTTGCATAGATTTGGATTAGCCTTGTTATGTCCATTGGCTTTTGTTTTTTGGCTCTGTATTTGGATTGGTGCTTGAGAGAATTTGTTGACCATGGTGGCTTTGAGATTATTTTGGTATCTACCTTCTTTTGATTTTGGATATTTGTAACATTTTGTTGGCGGGCGACGACATAGTCTGAGCTCGTTTGCAAGGTGAGATGGAGGGTGGCCTTGCGGGAACCCGTTGGGTAAATATTCATTTTTGGTCTGTATCCATCAAGAGATTTTGATTGAAGGTAGAGTTTGATTTTAAGAGTTTTATGTTGAGAAGAGAACTTGAGTCGAGGTGGGGTATTGGAGATATGTGATTTTGCATCAAGGTGGAGTGTTAAATTTTGGTGATACAAAATCACAAATAGAAGAAAACAAATATGTAAGAAGGAAAGTAATCATGTTTCTTCATTATAGAAATAAATAAATTATTGGATCAAATTTGCATGATATAGAAAGAAAATAAATACATACGCAAGTTATGGAATAAAATATATGCAAAAAGATATGCATATTATTTGTTTCTCGGTAATCGCATAGCTTTGGGATTATTTTCTTCCATCTTTGCTAATTAAAGGATTGAATGAATTACTTGCTATGTTTGCATCATTTATTACCATTGCAATTTGCCTCCATTATCTTCTTACCATATCTTGGTAATTTGATTGATGACTCATATGAATTTACATTGGCTATATATTGAGGGTAAACTTCATTGTAAACTCATTCTAGTATTTAACCAGCGATCTTCAAATAGATGTCTCTTTTTGTTAACCGTAATTTAGGGCTTTGGTATGTAAAATCTTATCTTCTAATCTCTTGTAATTCTCTTAGGTGTAGTAAATCTCTCCTTTGGACTAGACGTACACTACCTTGATGATACTGGAACCAGTATAAATATTGTGTGTCTCTTTCTTCTTTACAGTTATTTGCTAATTGCTGCTAGATTAAGTGATGTTCGAATTGGCAAATCTAGATCTTTTATTGTTTTTCCGCATTTGTGCAATCTTTGCACAACATTTTGTTCTTTTTTTCTTTTAGTACCCAATTAAACTAGACATAGCGAGAGATAGATAGTATATTCTAAAAACTTGTGATTTGATTAATATAAAATATGTAATCTCATATGCATATCAACCATGCATTTAATAAAAACCATGAATTACCATTCACTTATCATGAATTTGATAGAAACTTTCATATTTAACCTGTTGCAATATGTGTGTGAATGCTTATTCATGTTAAATATGATTAAGTACATTGTATCATGGAAAAATGCTTTTCCTGGCTCTAGCTCAGTGTAAGAAGAACGCAGAAAGGACTTGGTTCGAGAGAACATTGCGACTACATCCTCTTCTTCATTTCATGCTAGGTTTGTGCCATACTACCAACACCCATATGTACAGGTATATTTTCCATGATACAATATACTCGTCTTCTTTTGTGAAGACGGGTTACGTTGGTGTTGATTCATGGGTTTTTGATTCACGACACAAGCTTCAGAGATCGTGAGACGAACTACAAAGAGAATACTATACAAAGGCGACAAAAAGAGAATAAAAGTATATTGTGCACTACAAATGAGACAAGACTACAATCCAATCCAGATATTAGTATTAATATTTTATTATATTGAGTCTTAGAATATTGTTAAAATCATTCCTCAAGTAGTCACACAAACATACAAATAGTTGTACATTGTTTTATACTTGACAAAATATGATCTGTGCACATAACATCAGGTCGGTCGACCAGCTAGAATTTTCGGCTGACCGAACCTGTTGTTAGTGCACAAATATGCTCTGTTTTCTGCACGATTTTAAACTCAGCTGACCGGCCAGAATTTTCAGTCAACCGACCTGGCAATAACGGTTATTTTTCTGAAGAGTTGCGATCGTTCGTGAAGAGGAATCACCTTCCATCCAAGAGATATGGTCACAACCTTTGATTGAAACTCTTTATGAAAGATTGTAACTATTCTACAACTATATAAACATGTTTAATTCATTCCTACAATCTCCAATTCTTGTTTATTATTCTGAAATCTAATCTCTATTTATTTCTACAAATAAAAACATTCATTGTCATTCGGTATCGCTAGAATCTTATAATTAATTTATATACTTCGATTCTACGAGATTATCCTTCTTCTAAATCTTCACACACACTACATATTCTTGAGGATTTGATTATAGGAAAATTGTACTATCAAAAGACAATCCGTGTTATTCAGAACACACTCGTCAACAAATTATTTGTATTAAGTTGAAGTCCTCTTCGGCTGTGAGGCGGAAAAATTCCTGTTCGGCGGCTCAGGTGTGGTATACCTATTCCTTCGGGTTAAGTGAGGGGTTTAGTCTAAATCCAAAGGATATTCTGGGACTGGACGTAGAACGGAAAGTTCGAACCAGTATAAAAATTCCTGGTGTGCTTACTTTAATTCTTATTTTACAGCTATTATCAGTTTCCGCATTTATATATTATATTACACGATCCTTAGTACTGCACGTACACTTTCAATTGGTCAGAGCAAGGTTATCCTATAACCGTCACAAAGTTATTTGATATTTATTTCTAGTAATATGGCAACGAGACAAACTAACGATGTTGGTACTAACACTAATACTAGTTTCACAGAGGGTCAATCAACTTCACAACCTCCACTTTTTAATGGTATAAATTATAATTGTTGGTCAACTAGAATGAGAATCTATATGCAATCTAGTGGTTTTGATATCTGGAATGTTATACAAAGAGAGTACACAACTCCTACTGGAGAATACTCAACTTGGAGTAACACACAAAAACTAGATGCTACATCAAATGCAAAGGCTATGAATATTTTATTTTGTGCATTAGATAGAAATGAATTTAATAGAGTTAGCATGTGCACTTCTGGTTATGAAATATGGAGAACACTTAAGGTAACACATGAAGGAACGAACAAAGTTAAATTAAGCAAAATTTCTATGTTAAAAAATCAATTTGAAAATTTCAAAATGAGGCCAAATGAATCTATAAATGATATGTGCTCTAGATTCCAAGATATTTATCATGCTCTACTATCATTAGAACAAACATTTACTGATTTTGATGTTGTCACAAAAATCTTAAATTCTTTAACTGACGAATGGGAAAGAAAAGTCCTAGCCATTGAAGAAGCAAGTGATTTGTCAACATTAAAACCAGAAGAATTGATAAGTAATTTAATGTCCTACGAAGTAAATTTACAGGCAAAGAGAAATATAGCATAAGAAAAGAAGAATGTGGCATTTCAAGCAGAAAAAGATAATTCCGACTCAGAGAATGAAGATATGGCAATGATTGCTAAAAATTTCAAAAAATTTCTGAAATTCAGAAGAAATAAATTCAGGGGAAACAAAAATAATTCCAACAACAATACCAACAGTAGCAAACCATCATCTTCAGCAATGGAATGTTATGAATGTCACAAGAAAGGTAACATGAAGAAGGATTGTCCAGAACGTAAAAAGAGCAATTTTAAGGAGGACAGAACCAAACGAAGAGCTTTTTCAGTCACTTGGGACGACACAGACTCATCATCCTCATCAGAAAGTGAAAGTGACAATGAAAACGAGCAAGCAAATGTATGCTTCATGGCTTCATCAGACGATGTAAGTGATCTTAGTTTTGAAGATTTAATTGAAATTAATTCTAAATTAGTAGACTTAGCAAAGCAACTTAAAAAGAAAAATAAAGGTTTACAAAGAAAAATAGATAGGACAGTCATAGAAGTAGATATGCTGAAGGATGAGAAGAAAATATTAGAAGAAGAACTTGAAATTTCTCAACAATCAAATTCTAACTTATCTTCTCAAATTTCTTCAATATCTGAAGAACTAGAAATTCAGAAAAATAAGAATGATGTTTTATTTTTTGAAAATAATAGCTTACATTCTAAAATTAAAGATTTAGATTTAGAAAAATTTAGTCTAAAAATAAAATTTGATGACATCTCTAAAAATGTCTCGAATTTCAATAAAGGAAGAGAGAATCTTTCCAAAATACAAAAAAATTCTCAATCCACTAACAATAAATCTGGACTAGGATTTAGAAACAAAATAATTTTGATAAAAGTAGGATTAATAATAATATTAAAAAGGATATTAAGAAAACAGTTTGTTCAAACACTAAAACCATTAAGATATGGATTCCAAAATCAAATAATGTTTTGATAAGAAATAAACATATCAAAATGTTCATGGAAACTGTTCATAATAACAAAAACTATGTTTATAAAGGGAATTCTGAACCCGTATGGGTTTGGCTTCCTAAGATCTAACTCTTAGGACTCTAAAAAGAAACGGGTACCAACTTTTTATAAATTTTGCAGGTACCACATAAAAGGAGAGGAAAATGGATTTTAGATAGCGGTTGCTCAAAACATATGACTGGAAACTAAGAAATGTTGTCAAATATTATCTACTCAAATGGAGGATCGGTCACTTTTGGAGATAACTCTAAAGGATATATCATCGAAAAAGCGATGTCAGCAGCAACGGTACCACTAATTTACCTCTCATTACCGATGTTTTATTAGTCAAAAATTTAAAATATAATTTATCGAGTATTAGTCAGTTATGTGATAAAGGTTTTAATATAACTTTTTCAGAAAATAAATGTAATATTTTCGATAAAAATCATAACACTATTTTTGAAGGAATAAGAGATAAAAACATTTATATTTTAAATATGAACGTTAAAAATGATTCAAATTTGTGTTTAATAGCTAAGGAAAATGATTCCTGTCTTTGGCACAAAAGATTTTGTCACATCAATTTTAATACCATCAACAAATTAGCTAAAAATAAATTAGTTAAAGGATTACCTGACATGAAATTCAAAACGAATATATTTTGTGATGCATGTAAATTAGGAAAATTAACAAAATCTTTTTTTAAATCAAAAAAAGTAATTTCTACAGAACAACCACTTGAACTTTTACACATGGATCTTTTTGGTCCAACTCAAGTTCAGTCTATTAATCATAATAGATATGTGTTTGTTATTGTAGATGATTTTTCTAGATACACTTGGATTTTCTTTTTAAAAATAAAAGTGATACTTTTTATAATTTTAAAGTGTTTGTTAAAAAAATACAAAATATTAAAAGTTTGAAAATTAAAAATATCAGAAGTGATCATGGAGGAGAATTTGAAAATAAAGTTTTTGAAAATTTTTGTAACAAGAAAGGTATTAACCATAATTTTTCATTTCCTAGAACACCACAATAAAATGGCGTTGTAGAAAGAAAAAATAGAACGTTACAAGAATGTGCAAGAACTTTATTAAATGAAACCACTTTATCAAAACATTTTTGGGCAGAAGCTGTAGCTACTGCTTGTTATGTATTGAATCGTGTTTCCATTCGACCGTTAACTAAGAATACTCCACATGAACTTCTAAATGGAAGAAAACCAAATATTTCATATCTTAAAGTTTTTGATTCTAAATGTTTTATTTTGAATACTAAAGATCAGCTAGGCAAATTCGATCCAAAATCCGATGAAGGAATATTCGTAGGATATTCGGAATGAAGTAAAGCTTATCGAATTTTTAATAAAAGAACTCGGATTATTGAAGAAAGTTTACATGTTTCATTTGACGAAAATTTTAAAAACATAAATCCAAATATTACTATCGATTCTGATGATGAAACTATTCAGAATAAAAACAGTAATACTGGTGAAAATTTTCATAATATTAATGAAATTACCGAAAATACAAATTTTACTACTAATATAATAAAATCACCACCTAGAATTTTACGGGATCATCCCGTACAAAATATAATTGGAGAAGTAAATACGAATGTTAAAACCAGACATCAATTAAATCAAGTTGGTTTTGTAGCTTTTCTCTCTAACATAGAACCTAAGAATATAAAAGAAGCCTCAACTGATGACTACTGGATTCTTTCCATGCAAGAAGAACTAAATCAATTTGAGCGAATGAAATTTGGGAACTTGTTCCTAGACCAAGTAATCAATCAGTCATTGGTACTAAATGGGTCTTCAAAAATAAAGCAGATGAACTAGGAAATATAACTAGGAATAAAGCTAGATTAGTTGCACAAGGATATGATCAAGAAGAGAGAATTGACTACGAAGAAACGTTTTCTCCAGTCGCCCAACTTGAAGCAATACGAATTTTATTGGCGTTTGCATGTTTTCATAATTTTAAACTTTATTAAATGGATGTTAAAAGTGCATTTTTAAATGGTTACATAAAAGAAAATGTTTTTGTTGAACAACCACCTCTTTTTTATCATGAAAAATTTCCAGATCATGTTTATAAACTCAAAAAGGCTTTATATGGTTTAAAGCAAGCACCTCGTGCTTGGTATGATCGTCGTAAAAGCTATTTATTAGAATCTGGTTTCGAAATTGGTAAAGTAGATCAAACTCTTTTTATTAAGTAAACTAAGAAATATATTTTTATAATTCAAATTTATGTTGATGATATTATCTTTGGATCGACAAATGATAAGTTATGTCAGGAATTTTCAACTATAATGACAAATGAATTTGAAATGTCTCATATGGGAGAATTGTCATATTTTCTTGGATTACAAATTAAACAAATTAAAAATGGAATTTTTATTAATCAAGAAAAATATTGTTATAATCTAATTAAACGATTTGGTCTGGAAAACACTTCTGCCAAACCAACTCCTATGAGCACAACGATTCATCTCGATAGAGACGAGGAGGACAAAAGTGTTGATCAAAAACTATATCGTAGTATGATTGGATCGTTATTATATTTAACAGCTAGTCGACCTGATATAATGACGAGTGTTTGTTTATGTGCTAGATTTCAAGCAAATCCCAAAGAATCGCATATGCGAGCAGTTAAACACATTATTCGTTATCTAACTAAAACCAAAGATTTCGGACTATTCTATCCAAAAGAATGTCCTTTCAAATTAGTTTCCTATAGAGACGCTAATTTTGGAGGAAGTCGGACGGATAGAAAAAGTACTAGCGGAACATGTCACTTCATTGGATGTTCCTTGGTCTCTTGGTTCAGTAAAAAACAAAACTGCGTTTCTTTATCGACATGTGAAGCAGAATATATATCTGCAGCTTTGGCATGTGCACAAGTCATTTACATGCAACAAACACTTCAGGATTTTAATTGTCATCTTGAAAAGTCTATAATTTATTGTGATAATACTAGTGCAATAAATCTTTCTAAAAATCTTGTCAATCACTCACTCACGAACAAAACATATAGATATTCGTCATCATTTTCTTTGTGATTGTTTGGAAAAAGGATTGATAAATTTAGAGTTTATTAATACTGAAAATCAAATTGCTGACATTTTTACTAAACCATTAAATGAAAATAGTTTTATCAAACTTAGACGAGATTTAGGAATAATGTCTCTAAAAGAGTTATAACTAAAAATATGCAAAATGTTTAAAACAATTTTTTTTTTCTGACCAAAGTGAGATTTGAACCCATGACCTCTTACTTGCTTGTTATATGGTGTATTATAGCCACTTGAGCTATAGTTGTTTCTTGTCTCAATCACCTTTTTAGTTTAAACTGTATTTTCATAACACTATTTTTACAAATTATTTTGCTATTAATTACCTGTGATGAGAATTAAATACTAATTCTTAACCACTTGTTTTTAAGTAAACAAGTACTTATATAAACTATGTTCAGTTTTCAAACAAATACTAAGAAAAGTTTATATTCAAAATTATTTGAAAATGTCATCTAACAATGATTCTTACAATTCCGAAAACTCTCGTTTATCGTATACATCTCCGGACGATGATTCCGATCGTATTCCTAAAAACGGATCCTATCCTATTTTTCCCTTACCTAATCGTGTCTATAAATTCTCTCCTTCCCTGGATAAAGACCCCTGACATGGCTGGAAACCATGGGAGAACACTCATACCGGTTATACACCAGAAAAGAAGAAAGGCAAGAATGCTATGGTCATATCTCCTTCAGCTAAACAGAAAATAGATGAGATGCACCACTATCAACATCAACAAATGGATCTACAAAAGGAGTTATACTATGAACAAAAAGTTACGGCAAGACGTTTGAGCTTCCTAGAACGGATGGCCATATAAATTTGTTCGTCGAAAAAGGAAGACATTGTTAAACCCACATCTAGACCCTCAACCTCCTTAAATCCTGCTCAATCACCAGTAGCTTCTACGTGGTCACCTATAGAGAATGTTCCATCTCCAAATTCATGGGAACGTCGATATTAACAACCGGTGGCTAAGCATTCTTTAATATATATATATATATATATATATATATATATATGTGTGTGTGTGTGTGTCGCTGATTTTCTATAAGTTGTTTTAATATCATTCAAAAATAATAAAATTTCTCTTTGTACAATTTTTTTTTTAAAACCAAAACAAGCATATCTGGGCAGAACAACAGGGTCGGTCGACCGAAATCCTGAGTCAGTCGGCTGAATCCTTCCCGAAAGTTTCTTTTGTTCATTTAACAGAGTCGGTCGGCCGACCAGACATTTCGGTCGATCGGACGACATAAAACTGGTGTTATCGGTTACAAATTTTTAACCCACCCATTCATTTTTTCACCTACCTCTTCATTTTCACTTTCCCAATTTCAGTTTTTTACCTCAGATTCCATTGAAATTTTATCAAATTTAAATGCCTCCTAGAAAGAAAACTAAATCTACCGGTGCTTCTTCATCAACTCCAGAAGTTTCTCAAATAGCCTCATGGCTTGTGAGTGATAAAGCACTCGAAAGATGGATAAAACTTCAAGATGCCAAGATCTTCGAGGAATCCTTTGTAAGTAATAACAATTTCTCTTCTTACAGCATTGAAAATGCCGCAATTGAAAGTGGGCTTGATACTTTTCTTGACCATAGAAAGAACAATTTGAAAATTAACCACATTATGGTCAAATTATTTCTTGCTAACCTAAACCTTGTTAATCCTCCTAGAAACACCGAAAATTGTGTTTGGACGTCGGTATGTGGTACGGAAATTTTCCTTTCACTAGATAGAATAAATCATATTTTGAATGCTCGACTGGGTGGAATATCGTTACATGATGTAGATTGCAATGTAATGAGACACGACCAAATAAGCCATCTCTTTTTTGAAGATGATGCTATAGATTTCAGATAAACATCATCTCTTCGACCAAAAGCTGGACTTTTTCATCGTTTCATGATGAAATCCATTGTTCCAAGAGGCGGATCCTACCACTTAGTGTATCCTAAAAAATTTAAAGCTTTATATGCTATATGTGGGAATATACGAGTCAGTTGGACATAATTACTTATGGATGAGTTTCTCTCATTTAATCAAGGCAAGATGCTTCATATTTATTATGGAGAATATATAATGAGATTAATCAACAACTCAGTCTGACATGCTCCAGAATCCGAAACTACCAAAGTTCATCATTTTAATTCAAGGACCATTAAATTAATGAAGTTGCCGGATGCTCCACCAAGATTTATAAAATTTGATCAATGGCATGCTACTTCTAGAGATCAACTACGCCATAGCCATTCCACACCACATCCAACCACTCATTCTACGGAACGCTTAATTCGCCAATCCACAATTCAAAGACCAACACCCGAACTTGGTACGGAAGCTGCTATTGATCTTCTGGCTCAAAATCAATTAGTTTTAGATGCCCGTCTACGAAAAATAGACGGAAGATTCAAGAAAATCAAAGGCTTCTTTGTTAATCTTTGGGATGCGTTATCATGCACTTCTGAAGCCGGTGCCTCTCATCTTGCTCCTGGAAAAAGACCAGCACCTAATTTTTCTTGGTCAACTTCGGAAAATACAAGTTCAGGTACATCAGGAGCTCATACTTCTCATACTCAGCGTCGTGGTAAAGCACAAGCTCCTCATGATGAAAATATTCATCCAGAATTTTGGGATACCGCCGACGGTGAGGAATTATCTTGTTGGATTATTTCTATTCTGTTTTTATTGTGAGCAATATTTCTATTTTATGCTGTGTTAAGTAATGTATCATTAACATTTTATTTGTTTTAGGTATGTAAGTTTAATTCTATGTTCCTAAATTTGATACATGATTTCGTATTTTTTTAACATTTTATGCATCATAAGTATTCCTTTTTGTCGATGACAAAGGGGGAGAAATATATGGAAGCTAACAAGTTTTTGCAGAAAAGTCGCCATATATTCAAGGGGAGAATTACAATATATACTACTTCGTCACATAAGTATTGTCATTAATCAAAAAGGGGAAGAATGTTGATTCATGGGTTTTTGATTCATGACACAAGCTTCAGAGATCATGAGACGAACTATAAAGAGAATACTATACAAAGGCGACAAAAAGAGAATAAAAGTATACTGTGCACTACAAAGGAGACAAGACTACAATCCAATCCAGAGATTAGTATTAATATTTTATTATATTGAGTCTTAGAATATCGTTAAAATCATTCCTCAAGTAGTCACACAAACATACAAATAGTTGTATATTGTTTTATACTTGAAAAAATATGATCTGTGCACATAACATCAGGTCGGTCGACCGGCTAGAATTTTCGGCTGACCGAACCTGTTGTTAGTACACAGATATGCTTTGTTTTCTGCATGATTTTAAACTCAGCTGACCGATTAGAATTTTCAGTCAACCGACCTGGAAATAATGGCTATTTTTCTGAAGAGTTGCGATCGTTCGTAAAGAGGAATCACCTTCAATCCAAGAGATATGGTCACAACCTTTGATTGAAACTCTTCATGAAAGATTATAACTATTCTACAACTATATAAACATGTTTAATTCATTCCTACAATCACCAATTCTTGTTTATTATTATGAAATCTAATCTCTATTTATTTCTACAAATAAAAGCATTCATTCTCATTCAGTATCGCTAGATCTTGTAATTAATTTATATACTTCGATTCTACGAGATTATCCTCCTTCTAAATCTTCACACACACTACATATTCTTGAGGATTTGATTATAGGAAAATTGTACTATCAAAAGACAATATGTGTTATTCGGAACACTCTCGTCAATAAATAATTTGTATTAAGTTGAAGTCCTCTTCGGCTGTTGAGGAGGAAAAATTCCTGTTCGGCTGCTCAGGTGTGGTATACCTATTCCTCCGGGTTAAGTGAGGGGTTTAGTCTAAATCCAGAGGATATTCTGGGACTGGACATAGAACGGGAAGTTTGAACCAGTATAAAAATTCCTGGTGTGCTTACTTTAATTCTTATTTTACTGCTATTATCAGTTTCCGCATTTATATATTATATTACACAATCCTTAGTACTACACGTACACTTTCAGTTGGGACGTGTGTTGTATTTTGGTTATGTTGGAACAATCGTTAACTTATCTTGAATGGAAGCAATCGGGAAAAGTGTTGCTTATTGTTTGATTCGTAGAATTTCATGTATTTGAATTCTTAAAATGATATTATTGTATTTGTTGTAAAATAGTAACGAGGATAAAGCTTCAAATTGAAAACATGCTAAAATTTCTACGCAATTTTTTTAGAAGTTGTAATGCATATTTCACAATGTTTAAAAAATTGTAAAATATGCCGCAACATTTAATAAACGTTTTTAAAGAATTTATTACAACATTAAAGGAAATTTGTAGCAGATTCTATTACAACTACAAGCACATGTAATATTATGCTTTATTATGACGTTTTTTACAGCTGCTATTAAAGGTTGTAAAATACATAGATCCTATTACGACTTCATCTACAAAGACGTTTGACGCATACTATAGTGTTTTTTAGCTCTTGTTAAAGACTTTTTTTTATTGGGGTGCAAGTTCATTTAACCGATTCACATATTTTCAATTAACAAATCTCTCTACTTTAAGTGGATAAAAAATTTCAATAGCATCCCTTCTTCACTCCTAAGAAAAACTTAGTGCCAAATTTTCTTTTAAATCATTTCCCCAATAATATCCTCTTCATTAACCTCCTAAATAATGATCTCTCACTGATTCGTTGCTTCTCCTTAGAGATGCCATGAGCCCGTTTTGTTCTTACAATATCACTTAAACCCAACATATTAAAGATCTTATCACAACTGCTTAGCCATGGTCACATCTCTACATGTAGTCAAGTTCCAAAGTGGGTTTTACCACCCATACTATAGAACAGAGCTTCAGGAAATCTATGGCTAGAGGTGGTCAGACCCGAACCATTCATTATGCAGTAGGTGTGGGTATTGCAAGGGTTAACACTGGTATGGTCGGTCATTTGTAGGTATCAGCCGAACCAAACAAGGATGTTCACACCTAGAATATTCATAGTATCGACTCTAATCTCATTTCCAGTTCTGCTTTCAACCCCACCAACATTATTCTCTGATCTAGTTTCTAATTTCGTTGAGTTACTCATTCTTGGTTATTTGAAAATGGGATTCTTTAGCAACTTGCTAATAGATTGTTAACATAACTGAAATAGTAAACGGTGTGTACATATGTATTTGACTTATATTATATATATATATATATATCTGTGTGTGTGTGTGTGTGTGTGCGCGCGCGCGTGCGCGTAGATACACACACATTTATAAAATACAAATATGTTCTCTCAATATTTCATAATTCTTAAATTAGGATAAATTTTTCTCTGATACAAAATGTAACAATTCAATATTTTTGACCCTTTGATTTTGACATCCAATTCGATGTTCAAATCATGAAAGTCGAAAACAACGAATCGTCGTGTAACATCCTCCATTTTGTGCTCAAAACTAAGCGCTACAGATGCTGTGGTCATCTATAGTATTAATTTCTAGTGATAAAATGCAGTAATGTTAATTGTCTCAACAACATCAAAGCACAAGAATATGAAATAATTTAAACATAATTTCAAAGAAAGTCTTCCATAACATTTCAGAGATGATATTTAAAATTCATTACATAATCTCAAAACGTTGCCCATTTTCCTGATTTCTCAAATCTTACCACACCCTTCATCAGTGATATTTTGATGGAAACATGATCTTTAACTAAGAACTCTAAGTTCTTTCGTCTCGTATCTGCATAACTTTTCTGCCTAGACCGAGCTTCCTTTATTCTAACTCGAATCAACTCAATCTTTTCTACAGCTTCTCTCACTAATTCTGGACCAAGAACCAATTACCTCGGGTCTCCAACCAATACACAGGTGATTTGCATGGCCTTCTATACAAAGCTTCAAAATGTGTCATCCCTATACTAGTCTGATAATTATTGTTATATGAAAATTCGACTAAGTGTAGATGGTCTACCTATGATCCTCTAAAATCTAGTACATAAACTCTTAACAAATCCTTCAAGTCTTTGTTAACTCTTTTCGTTTGTCCATCTGTCTGTGGATAGGAAGCGGTACTTTGACTAGAACTGACAGTCGATCTTAACTGCATACTATGAGTAGTCAATGCTTCTAGATCCTTCCACTCTACCAGCATAGCAAACACTACATTCTGATGTTTTCTGCTAGACGCATCTGCAACTTTGTTTTCTTTCCCCGGTGTGTACTCAATTCCAAAATCATAAGCAGCTAAAATCTATAACCATCTCTGTTGTCTCATATTCAACTCATTCCGAGAAAATAAATATTTTAGTAACTTGTGATCCGTATACAACTCGAATCGTTCTTCCAAAAATAGCATCTCCACAGCTTGAAAGCAAATATTATGGCAACCAACTCTAAGTCACGAGTCAGGTATCTAGCTTCATGCGGCCTAAGCTGTCATCAAGCTTAGACAATCACTTTACCCATCTACATTAACGCAGCACCTAGTCCCTTTCCACACGCATCGGTATACACCACCAAATCTTGATTTTCATCTGGAACAACTAAAACGTGCGCATTGGTCAATAAACGTTTCAGTTTCTAATATTCCTCCTCACATTTATCGGTTCAAACATACTTCACACGTCCTTCCTTATTAGTTTAGTCATCGGTTCTATGAACGAGAGAAATCCTTGATGAATCTCCGATTATAGCAAGCTAATCCTAGAAAACTCTTTATCTCAGTCACTGTCTCGGGTGTCTTCCAATTGCTTACAACTTCTATCTTAACTGGATCTACTAACAATCCTTTCTCTGAGACGACATGACCAAGAAACTTCACCTCCTTCTTCCAAAAATGACACTTCGAAAACTTTGCTTTTAGCTGATGCTGCCTCAGTGTCTCAAGCACTATCATTAGATGAACTTCTTAATTTCTTTCATCATTGGAATATATCAAAATGTCATCTATGAGTACCTACAAAAATCTATCTAAATGTACTCGGAAGATTCGATTCACTAAATCTACAAAGAAAGAAGACGCATTAGTTAATCTGAATGGCATTACTAACCACACATATGAACCATAGTTTGTTCTAAACGTTGTCAATGGAATGACGTCTTCTGCCACCCTTAGTTGATGGAACCGTATTGCCAAATCCAACTGAGAAAACACTTTGGCTCCACTCAACTGATCGAATAAATCATCAATTCTTCATAAAGAATATCGATTCTTTATCGTCTTTTCATTTGACTTATGATAATTGATACACAATCTTAGCGATCCATCTGATGTATTGATAAACACGATAGCTGCTTCCCAAGGCGAATTGTTTGGTCTAATAAAACTTTTCCCTTCTAAGTGCACCATTTGCACCTTTAACTCCATCTCGGTAGGTATCATTCTACTAAGCGGCCTACTTATGGGTTCAGCTCCGAGTACAAGATCTATTTGAAACTCAATAGCTTATTTTGGTGGTAGTCCTGTAACAGGCTTAAAGACATCTGCAAATTCTCTTACTATTAAAACCCAATTCAACTCATCTTCCTCCTCCATTACACCCAACAAAGCATAAACATCAAAACTTGGATTCTCCACTGAATATATAATTCATCCGCTACTATTAGAGTGTCTAACTGATATCTTCCTATCTCGACAAAATATCTTAGCATCATATTTGCTTAACCAATCCATACAAAATAATCCAAAAACCTACGAAATCAAACACATGCAAACTCTAGGCAAATATGTAACCTAATAATTAAAACTCTAATCGGTCACATCTCATCCCTAGAGTTGCATATTCTCCTATCAGATTTGTAACCCTTAAGGAAGTAACTAGGTATGAGGGTTCTAAGTTAAGCTTATCTACCAAATATTGAGATATAAAAGAATGTAATTCACTAGTATCAAACAGTACTCTAACAGGTATACCATATCAAAAGCGTTCCTCCCATCATAACTTTTCCTTTTTCCTCAGCTGTTGGTCTTGAGGTAGCCGGTTCCAAAGCAAATACTTTTCCTTTTTCTATCTTGGCTACTTCCAGACATTTCTTCTTGTAATGTCCAACTTGATCACGGTTAAAGCACTTAATGTTCTTCTTTCCAAAGACTTCCTTTCCCTTACCATTTCAGCACCCATGAGCATATGCCCCTTCCGGTTACACTTGTAACACACAACCTCAGGCTTCCCTTCTTGGCAGCTAGAACCTTCTAAGATTCCTTCTTCTAGCAAAACTTTCCCTTCTGATTCTGCCCAATATGAGCTTCTACTGGCTTGTTATTACTGAAAAAAGCAAGCATCTCTTCATTTCCCAAAGCTATCTCCACGACTACATTACATGGATTCCTGAGATGTGGTAAAGTTGCCCTAACAAGCTCAGGTCTCAGTCCATGGTTGAACTTCTCATTTCTTTTGGTAACCATGTCAACAGTAGCATACCCATGTCGAGATAGCTCCTCAAATCTGGTCGCATAGTCAAGCACCGTCATATCACCTTGCACCAGTTCTGCAAAATTCCTCAACAGAGTTGACTTAGTGATCTCAGACATAAATCTTTCTTCAAACCTTCTCCTAAATTCAGCCTAAGTCAAAGTCTTCTCTACTACGTTAACAGTCAAACTATTCCAATAGTACAATGCAGCTCCTTACAGTTACCTGGATGCTAATCTCCTCTTCTTTTTGTCATTCAAACTAAAATCAAAGAAAATCCTTTCACAATGAAGCAACCAATTCTCCAGTTCAATTACATCCTGCATTCAAATAAATGGCTTCCTCCAAGCCTTGCATAGTCGCTACTCAGAACAACATAATTGTTGACAACTGGAACTTCTTGATTAGCTCCTCCAACACTTCCACCAACTATTCCAACAGTAGATCCCGCTTTCATCATGTTGACAAAGAACTAATATATTGCTCCCATATCAACCGATGGTGTCCCAGCAACTACATTAGCAACTGTTTGTCGATCCGAATTCCTTCTAGTATGGGGCCTCACATTTCCATTGGTAGTGGCGCTACCTTCATTGAGATTCACTCTTTCATTTTCTGCCTACATATCTTACTTCCTTAAATCTGCATTCAAACCTTAGTAAGATACAAAAGAACGTTCTAAGAGAAGAGAGAGAATAAAGATAAGGCGTACATGTATGTGTATATATATATATATATATATATATATATAGCAAATACAAGTATGTTACTGTAGTGTTATCCCATACCCCAATCTTATTCTCTGGTTTATTTGGATTATATTTTCAAAGGTCTTTTTAAAGTCCAAAGTTCTGTCAGTTTTACGTAAACCTATGCTCGGATACCAAGTTATAACATCCCTCATTTTGAGGCTCGAAAATAAGTGCTACATATGCTACAGTCATTTATAGTATTAATTTGTAGTGATAAATTATGGTAATATTAATTGTGCCAATAACATCAAAGCACAAGAATATGAGATAATTTTAAACACAATTTCAAAGAAAATTTCTCATTAAATTTCAAAGATGTATTTCATATTCATTACATTATCCCAAAACATTGCTTAAGTTTAGATAAATATAATTAGTAAAAAATACTTCAAGAGAAACATATAAAAATGCCCTCTTGGTTGATCAGAGTTACTATAGACATTTGTCTTTACATACACTTCCACAAAATAACTTCAACACAGTGGATTAATAATATAGATAGACTCCTGCATAACTAGCTTTGCCTCCTACACATCTCCGAAAGCTTTATTCGCCAAAACCTATGTAACTTGAAAACCCTTACTCCCGACCTACTCAAATTGTTAAGCACCCGAGAGTTTAAGGGCAAAACATAAACATCGAGTCAAACAAAAAGCCTAATATGAATAATAATATGCTATCTCGGTTTATAGATATTCGGTGAGAGCATGCCACTAAGTAGCTCAGGTTTCTCCTCAGTAATATCTAAGTCGATTCATCCCATCACAATCTATCAAAATGTGATAAAAACAATAATATTTGTAGTAAAAATCCTAGTACAAATACCCTTTTCTATTTCCTTGAAACAAAACCTTTGCAAATGTTTTAGCCCTTGAAATCATAATTTAACACAAGGAAAATATAGCTCTTTACTTTATTTAAAATATTTATGCCATGATATATGCTTTTATAAATTATATTGATGAATCTCGAAATCACTTGGAAGTTATCTCACTTCGAAACCATAAGCTATAGAGCCCAAATTAATACAAAACCTTTATATCGATAAAACACGACAAAGACAAAGTCGAGGAGGGTCTTTTCTCCTCAATACATAGGCCAAAATAATAAAACCTTATATATTTGATAGACCTTGACATCGTTATCGTCACTTGGAGTCATTTCCCCTCTTCACTATAAAATAGGTCAATGATTTATAAACATAAGGGTATATAGTCGAAGTCAACCACTTTGTATAGCATATTATAAAACATTAAAAGCATATGATTGAGATAGATAAATCTTGACATCACTGCGTTGAGGAAAAATAAGTGGGTTCATTAGAGCCAAAGTTAATAGGAGCAGCACCATAGCCGTTTTTGAAAACGTACAATGAAGAATAAAGCCGAAGTGGATAAAACACGGCAATATATGGCCAAAGTGATAATAGGCACCTACATAGCCTTCTATAAAAATAGGTGATAAAGATTAAAGCCGGTAGCCATTAAGGTCGAAGTGATAAAATGCAGCGTCAATGCCTTTCGGAATCATTAACGATAATATAATTTATCATTGCCTAAAGAGATTAGCTTTGGTACTGAAGATACGCGGCAAGGAATCATGTCGAAGATCATGACATCGACTTTGATGCTACGTCTCTTACTTCATCCAGGGCCAATTTATTTCACACCAACAAGTGTTGATGTCCTATACATTGTTTATGGTTGACATCGAAGACCTTAGAAGCGGCAAGATACAAGGCAACATCGACCTTATCGGTATGGCACAAAGGTAATTAACATTAAAACTGAAATTTTACAAATAATTAAAAGCAAGTTCTTTTCCAACTACTCCATATATTTGTCAATTCTTGTTGATTAACAAAACTTTATCACTTGTATTTTCCAAAAACCGACCCAAAGCTGGTTTATCCTTTTCAAAATATATGCAAACCTTTAATCTTATATTAATATCTTAATATAATAATCAATCCCTTTTGTCTTAATAATTTTATAACCCTCCATAAACACTTGGATAAAATCCCCAAAAATCAAAATAAATCCAATTTACTATATATTTTAACATATAAAAATTTTGGGACCAATATTTGATAATTTTTAACGATTAAAACCCGAATAATCCATTTTCTCACTTAGAAAATTCATAATAAATTATCACTTACTTGGAAAATTATGAAATTTAAACCCACTTCTAAAATAATGTTTCTAACATCGTATCAAAATTTCAAGTCATTTAATTATCATATGATAGGTTTTCATACTTAAATATATCAATAAATTCCATAATAAATCATATTCCAATAGTATATATTCATCCAATCATTTAAAACATGGCATAATAACATCAAAAGATTTGAATTTACACTTAGAATCGAAAATAGCAACTAAAAAATGAGATACATAACTATTATTCACCTTGATTAGTTAAAGAAGGTTGAGATTTGTATCTTGATTTGATTCTCCTAAGCTTTAATCTTGTTTCCTTAGCTTTACTTCCCTTTAATTCTCTAGCAATGGCCGATCTACTCTTTTAACTTTGTTTGTAATGAAAGAAATGAGGGAGGAATGAGATCATGCAGGTTTAAGATAAGGAAATGTGCTCCTTTTCTATTTCGCTCTCCTTACATATCCTCTTTTTTTATTAATATTCTAATTAATTCCACTAGTTCATTGATTAATGCATGGCCCATTTTAATTATCAAATCTCAATCTTCTTAACATTCCACATTATTTTATTTTATTTATCTAAATAAATATCTTAAATAACGTTAATCAAAATTAAGGGTGTTATACGTTGAGATTATAATATAGATACACGGTATGATATTCTATCTATATAATCCAGATCTCACAGTGGAGGGAACAATATGTAATATCAAACTATTCATTTGTTCAAACCAATCCAATATCATTACTTCATAGTTACAGATCCATAAAATACAAATCCATCAAACCAACATATAGTACTGTACCAGTGTCAGGTGCCAGCATTACGGTATGTACATAAGTAATGTCTCTGTCATTTGCACCTTCGATATCCCATATATCGACATGACTCTATACTCCATCAACCTACCAACCATAGATACAAAAATAATAATGTTAAAATGGTTCAAACATGTGTCCGAGTGAATGAAAAATATATGTTTAACATCTAATACAAAATACTAGTATAACATCATTACTATCCAACACATGTAAACATACAGTAAGTTGCTCAACTTGCATTCAAAGAGTTAATATTAAAACAATAACATAGTTGACTACTCGAGTAAAATCATGTTACATTAGGTATATGATATCTGCAATTATAAATACAGCTACAAGGAACAATGAATTTTACATTACTAAGGGACAAATTTGAGGCCTAGTACTCCATGGATAGTTCGAATTGTATAGGAATAATGATCAATTTTAGCGCGAATTATTTGTAGAGGAACCCTACATTCTCCGATCCATTCGACACGTGCAATTTCTTTTTCGTCAATACGTCCTGCAATTTGTATTTGAATTCCTTTTGTATCTGTTTGTTCAGTTAATTCAATAGCTCTTTTCATTCAACCATTTCCATAGAACAACTATTTCCTGAAATACTAATGGAACAACCACTTCCCCTAAAAAATCATTTCCTATAATACCGAGGAAACAACCATTTGCCCTTAACAACTATTTCCTTAAATACTAAGGGAATTACTATTTCTTGCGTCACACATGCATCACAAATAATCATTTGATGCGATCATCGATTGCACATCACAAGCAACAATACATGTTATGGGATATACATGCTTCATCGCTTCGAACTTTAATGGTTTAATCATCCAAAAATAGTCTAAAGAGTCACGAGACTTGGGTTGATCACTCCCATTCCATCTAATTTGGCTTTGTTTGGGTTTAGATTAAATGTGGACCAAATAGTGGTCTACCGATCAACCTGCGTATAACTACTAGTTGACTTACCATTGACCAGTGGTCGACCAATGGTGGTACACTAGTAGACCGGTCCTAGTATGGCTGCCTTGTATTTATTTCCTTCCTCTATGTTCATTTCTTCATTCTATTTTCACCATTTCTTTTTTAGTTTAAATTCTACCTTCGATATTTTGATTGTTACTCGAATATACTTCCATTTTAGGATCATTAATTCATTAATTGAGGTACGTGCACATTCCTTTTGTCAAATTCTAATAATTGATCAAATAAACTTCACAAATCAGCATTTTATTTTATTATTTCTTAATTATTCATTTAACACAAAAAATTTAGTGATTATACTTTAATTAATTCGATTTTTATCCTATAATCACACTAATAATCATATCATACAATTAAAATTGCATTACAAATGAAAATGATTATCCCACTCGTCGAAATAAAAATCAAAACACCAAATTTGATAAAGAAATCGCTAATATCTCAATTGTCTAGAAATGTGCACCTGGAAATTTGACCATTTCATTTGGATATTGGTATCTATTCATGTCCATTGTTTTGCTCGTCGCTTTGATGTAAAGTTTAGCCAAATCCACTAAGAAACAAAGAAGTTATGGTATTTTAAATTTAGGGAGAAGGAAGACCATGGGAAGAAGAAGAAAAATGAAGTTTGAAAAATTATTCGTATGTTGGTTTCTAATTAAAAAAATGAGGAGAAGAAACAATTGAAATTTTAAATTTTAACTATTGGATCTTGACCCGCTTTAGCCCATCATGAACGTTTAATTTGAATCCCCAATATCTCCTTCATATGATCACTATTCTGCCGTTCTTATAGTCAAAAGTGATATAAAAAAGTCCGACCAACACAATGGTGCAACTTTCATTGTCAAATTTTATTATTTGTAAAATTACATTTTCCCCTTAAAAATTTAGTTGACCAAAATACTCTTAAAATTATTATTGAAATTTCTAGGGTATTGCATGTCGTAGAAAAGTGCTTATTTGGAAGGTGCCCACAATAGAATTGTTGAATTGGCTGAAGGCATGTGTGCGTATCTTTGGAGATATGGTCTATGATGATGTGTAGAAAAGGAGTTTGGCTTCTCGCCGCTTCAAGAAGATGCTTTGGATTAGTGGGAGGCATTGACTGCTAAGATCCTCGAGGAAGAGATTAGATGGGACCAGTTGAGGGAGTGATTCAAGGCTCGATTTATTCATGACTTGTAGAAGAGTGCTTTGTGTCAAGAATTTTAAGAGTTGAAACAAGGAGACATAATTTTGGATGAGTATATATAGTGTTTCAATGCTTTGTAAAAATGTGATCTTGAACTTATTCACACTCCACCGAAGAAGAATGAAAATATATTGAAAACTTGAGAAAGAGACTGAACCACAAAGTGATAACGCATTTGTTTTCCCCCTTTGAGTTAGTTTTGGAGATAGCGATGTGGTATAATTGATTATATCAAGAGGAGAGAAAAGTTGATAATAGTCCTATGGTGGGTAGATAAGAGTTCACCTTTATCAAAAGGGGAATAAGTACCAATAGAAAGGAGGAAAGACCTTAAGGAAAGGAGGGTAGAAGATGAATGTGAAACACGTTATGTGGTAAAACTGCAGGAAGAAGAGGCATTATCCAACAAAGTGTACCATGTTGGAGATTAAGGGAAGGGTTAAGTGCTTTAACAATAATAAGCATGACCATTAGAACAAGGATTGCCGTAACTTGCAAAGGTTTATATTTTAAAGAGTCGCCCGATTCACCATATATTGTAGGGAAACGTAAGAATGTATTCCTAAAAGGTACAATTCTGATTTTAATATTTCAGTTAAAGTTATGTTTGAAATAGGCGCTACCCACTCTTTCATTTCAAAGTATTTGATCAATAGACTAGGATTAGTTACTTCTGTAGTCCCAGCTTTGTGTGTGATTAACCTGATTGGTGGATATGCCACTCACAGATTAAGGTGTGCAAATGTAATTTTTTCTAGACACTCATTTCCGTTCAACCAATATGTGTGACTTCTAGGTTATATGGTTATTTTGGTTAGGGAATAACAAGTACATAATGAAGTTATAATTTATTACGTAGATAGAGTAATTGCCTTACTACACCCAATAATGGGTGTGAGGATTATGGTAGCAATGGATACATTGAAGGGGAATACTTGAGTTTCTTTGTTAATGATGAAAACCAAGGAAGATTAGACCGGTAAGGTTCCAAAGGTGCAGGAGTTTGTTGCTATTTTCGAGTCGATGAAGGGATTATCACTAATAAAGGCGATTGAGTTCCAAATTGATTTGAAATCTGAGGCACTTATTAGTAGACCACCTAATAAAATGTTGCCTAAGAAAATGGAGAAACTAAAGATGCAACTAGTGGAATTTGAGCTTAAAAGTTTCACTAGACCAAGTGGTTCACAGTATGGAACATTTTTGGTATTTGTGAAGAAGTCGGATGGATAAACTTGGATGTTTATGATTACCTGAAGTTGAATGAGTTAGCTGTGAAGAAATACTATCTATTACTTAGGCAAATGACTTGTTTGGCTAGTTGAGTGGAGCTAGAGTATTCTCATAGATAGATTTGGCCTTGGGATTCCACCAACCAAGGGTGATTATGGATAATATTCCTTTGACCGCATTTAAAATTAGATATGGTTCATATGAACGGTTGTTTATGCTTTTTGGACTAACCAATGCTCAAGCATTATTTATGGATCGTATGAGCCTTTAGCGGTTAACTGGATAGATTTGTGTTGGTCTTCATAAATGATATTTTTGTTGGATTAGGTGCACTGGACAATGGGCTAAAATGGTAAATTTCAAAAAAAATATCATTGTATTAATCACGCACTAGTTCTTTTAACAGTTAATATGAATAATATGGTTGATAATCATGTTTAATGTTCAATGTTTGAATTTGATTTGATTTTTAAATAGCATCATTATCAGTATGGATAACTTTAATTCGAGATTGACTTGTACTAAAATAATTTTTTTTGATTCGTATTAAAATCTATTTAATTTGATATATTTAAAACAAATATACTATAAATTGAATGTCATCTATTATAACACGATATTTAACAAAATATTTTTATTGATTTTAAATAACATGTATTCAAATATAATGTTTAATAAATATTTATACGTACATGTATTTCATTTATATGCATGTAGATAAATTAGTTTTATTTTGTTTTGATCCGAGCATGAAGTTTTCAAATAATAAATATTCTCTTGATTTACTATTTTCACTTACCATGTTAATTTGTAAATGTCTTATTAGAAAATTAATAGGTTAATATATAATTTCAAATATCATATACTAGTGTGTATACGAGTGTATTATATATATGTAGAATTTCAAGTCATGCGCGAAATGAAGCTTGTGTGTGCACGTTATATATGTTTGAATAATTAGGTTACATATATATATATATATATGTAATTTTTAAATTTACTAGGACTAAAAACAAAAAATGCCTCACTCGTGTATCTTCTTTCCCAACATCTCATACATTATTACTAGTTTTGCTCTGCCAGTACCTCACTACTATATCCAACGTTGCGCTACCACCCTTATCGACACCTCTATCCTCAAACGAGTTAATACATCTCCCTCGGACCGCCTCTAGTTGTTGCCTCCGATATATATGGTTTCAAATCCTAAAACCTAATTTTTATCCAATCGTCACACCAGCATCTTCAAAGGTCTATTACAGTGGTGAGTTCGACCCTGCCACTTGCCATCCATATTTCTACCACAAGGTTGGATGAGGACGAGCATGATGTTGTGCATGGATATGTAATAACAATTTCCTTTAAAATCAGTTTGTGAAACTTTAAAATAAATTAAAACATATGAAAACTGTAATGGCCCGAGATTTTCGACCCTCTAAAATCGATACCAATATGTACACTGTATAGAATGCCGAGTAATCGTGTGCTGGAAATACCAGATCATTAGGGGTGAATAAGAAAGAGATAGAAGAAAATAGAAACAACAAACTACATTGTATCTTACAATCATAGTGGAATATAATATAATATAATATAATATAATATAACAGATTTTTATACAAAAGAATGTGTTCTATTAATGTATATACAATCATCAGAGTACAACAATCAACAATCAATCTGGACAGTTATAATAACTTGTCCTTACAAATACTAAACATTTAGTTAACACACACAGCGGAATATAAATTAAGTACGTGATATACGACTGAAATCCTCCAGCCCATCTCCTTAGCTCCATAGCATCCTAACTTGAATCTGTAATGCTTGGTCTGACCCAACCATTATAATAATATAACACCCGAGTCAGTCTGGAAAACCAGCGTGAGAAAAGACACTCAATTTGAATTATTACTATTTTCAAAAACCTTTAAAAAAAACAAGGGTATCTCGTAGGGCCGCGTGACACATGAATACGGCGTGTTTTTACCTTATGATAACTAAAACATTTTATATCAAAATCATTTGATATTATAACAGTGTCTATAGAAAATAAATTAGAAAATAACCAAAATGTTTGCATCTCACGTTTCAGCATAGTTTGGTATAATCAAAACCATACAGGCTCGTAGTGGATATTGGATTCCATACAGTGACTGGGCTACTGGGGTGCTGCCTGCCATAGTACACCTCTAGAAAAGTGTACCGAGGACCTCGCTTGGATCCTCTGCTAACACAAGACTGATCTACCCCTGACCAGGATAGTATCAGACATATTATCACTCCGGGTGTTCCCACCCAGTCGAGCGCTCTCTTTTCCATGCACAACCATATTCACAATTATAATATAGTATATCCGAGGGTTTCTAGAAAAGTGATAACATACGCTACTTGGGTGTGACTCACTTAGCTTTGCTGCATCTCCCTTGTTTTAGTCATTCCCTGTTGATGAGGCTTGAGGCTACATTTTACCTTTAGAATAGCATTCATACTTGGAATGCTAACACTGCCTTCCAGGCAAGCAATGCAATGATGTCATTCATCCATACAAGTTGTCCTGGGTCTGGATAAACCAAATCTCCTTCAAGATCACCATCTCCATTATCTTTGAGATATTACAATTCGTAACGCACAAATCAGATCGAAGTGGTTTTCGAATAATAAAATCTGATCCCGGTCTCTTTGAAACAATTAATGGATTTAGCCAAATTTGATACTCGGTTGTTTAACCATCAAAATACACACATAAATAGTAACTAGGCCCATATTATAAATTTACCAAAATATTTGTTCCAAAATATCTTTACAAAGATATACATCCAAATCTCTTCCAGTATATTCAATAATTGGAAATAATTTCAAATACTTATATCCATAATAGGATATTTTCGAATCATATCAATACTTAGACATATTTTTTCTTTCAATTTCCATTTATAATTCAACACTTTGAAATATTTTTATAATAATAATCTCGTAGTTAAATATTTCAAATACATCCAACCCAACACTTGGGAAATATTTATAAGTATATTTTTCCCAAAATCATTTTATGAAGCGACCCACTTTTCTTCACCTATATTTTAATCATTTTTTAGTTGAGTTTTTTTTAAAACAAAGGATCACTTCTTTTAATTAATCTCCCAAGATCCAGAATTTACTAATATAAAAATATCAGTATTTAAATCAAGTCATATCATTTATATATGTGAAGATATATAAATGTTTCTTTTCCTATCAAAGTGTTAAAGTAGCAAAGAAATTTAATCACACAATATTTCCCATAATTGAGAAGTTTTGTGTCACATAGCTATTTCTACACTTTAATCTTTTATTTAACTCAAGATTCACTAATACATGATTCAAGTGAAAGGCAACTATACACATGAAGTCAATATGATCAAGGCAACAAGCCCAGAACCAAGATAACAGTTACAATGAGCACATCATTTACTCAGTGCACAACAACCATCAAGTGAACAAGACTAATGAATGCAACTCAAGCTTCAGTCAGTGCACATTGACTGAAAGCAAACACACATGAATGGTTGATAAAGGTACCAGCTCAATATGCTATGCACAAGAACTAAGGTCAGAGGTGACATCAATGTATTCATATAGTTAGCCAATGTCAAAAATCAGAACAATGCAAAACTTCCAGATGAACACATAGTGAAGGCAAGCTACTGAACTCCAAGCAAAGAGCAAGTGACAGTGATCAGTATGTAGTGGAGTAATGGATATGCTCAATACACAAACAAGACCACATGATACAGCAAACTACAACAGACTCAACTAAAACCAAATGTACCAGACTTTGAATCAAGCATGTAGACAACAGGGTTTAGTTCAATATGATTGCAGTGAAGACTACAAGTACAAAGCATGCACATCAACTTACTACACAATGCAATACAAGTTTCAGCTGAAAAATCAGATGTCCAGATATGATCAAAGGTTATGACTTCAAGCTTTTGCATGTACTTATATCAATTACAAGACATGTTTAAGCCTTACTGGTTAGCCAAGACCATGTTCAACCCATCTACTCAATACTTTGGCACATATTTATTCAAAAACAACTTAACTTTATAATTGAAGTATAACAAACATGCCAAGGAGAATATATCCACATATCAGATTATATGGCATGTTCTTCTTCATCACAATCCACCTATTTACTCCAAAATCTGTTACTTAAATCATCAACTCACAAGCACATATAATACTTAAGTTTTTTTTTTCACATGTCCTTTTCAGGAAAACAAAGCAAGTATCAATCCTGAAAATACACAAGACATAAGAGAGTTTGCCTAGATTATTTATTACAATTGAACTGCTACTTCTCTAAAGCATTTTAAAACCAACAAGATCATCAAACATCCATACAAGCAAGCTACTCAAGCATCTTTCACTGCAGCAACACTTTGAACTGCCTCAATGCAAATGAGACACCCCAAAGATTGCAAAGGCAACAAATAGGGTCAGAGAATATATTTTGATGTGAGTGAAATCATAGATTATAAATGACTTGTAATTACCAAATACTTATGCAAAGAATTCATATGTTTGATGCTTATACAAGTCCATACTAAAGTCTGAGTATATATATATATATATATGTAAGCTCTTTCTAACGTACATGCACCCAAGCATTCTTTCATCAACACATTCAGTTATACTTACATATACTCCTATAGATTAACTCCCTTAATTCCGTAGCTTAAATCCTCAATCCCCATTATCATTTAATTGGTCTTAACTCTTGCCATTGAACACCATGTGTGCATTGCAAAGGGGGATCAATTCTGTTAAGCCTTTACACAGAGGCCTATAGGACTTAAACAAGTCATGCAAATACCCATCATTCACCTGATGATGAATAGATCAAGGCACTACTCTTAAATTAGCTTTATAATCTAGAGACCATTCTCATTTTCTTTCAGGTGAATTTTATTAATTTTTGAAATGCTTTATTTTTTTTCTTTCATAAATCAAAGAGTATTAAATTCACTCAGGGATTTCAGCCAGGCATACAAAGCATTCATGCAAAACACCATATCCCATTTTAAGGTCATTTTTATTCAAACTTATTTTCTAAAACTTGCACGTATTTTTATTTCCATAAATATTCCCATTTCTTACATAAATCTGGTGAAGTCATATAAGACATTACATTCATTTTATTGTGAACACAGGGTATGGTTTTTGAGAAAAACCCATAAAAACATATTAACTTGTGATTTGAACAAATCAGCACACACACACACACACACACACACACACACACACACACATATATATATATATAATATTGCATTGTTCATATCATTTTTAGAATGAACCAGACATAAGCATGAATCCCCTTATTCACGCTGCCTACTTCATTCTTCATTAATACCCTATTTCTCAGTAAAAATATTTAACTCATCTCCATATAAAAACTGGATTATGAGTTACAGAATCCATTTCTGTGATCAGGGTGTTCATCTTTTCCAAGCATTAATCAATACAATCAAAACAGATCAAAACATCAACAAAAAACTCAACCAAATACCAACCATAATCAACATTTATTTATTCAGAGAATAAAAATCAAACAAAAACATGATATGGTTTTATAAAAGTAATGTGGCTGCCCTTAGCTTGGGTCTTAATGCCTTAAATCTCATAAGGTGATTAATCACTCACCTTCCTTCTTCTTTCCCCCGAGAATGCTCTAACTTGAAAAAGTGTGAGTTTGCTCCTTTTTTTTTCTCTAAAATATCTTTCTGTTTTCAAAAATAAACCGCTGCTTATCCTTTGATTTTTAAAACATTTGGCTAGGGTTTTAATGGAGAGAAAAACTCATTTTATCCCCACACAAATAAGAGAATTATGTATATGTGTTTATGGCTAAATATGCCATTTTCTTTTTGATTCCATTTCGGGTATTACAGTTGCTTTTCTTCTTTTTCTATGTACATGCCATTTGCATGTTTCACCTACACACTATTTTCATGTGACTTATCTACATTATGTATTTTCTTATGACAATCTGAAATGCTCACATATATATATCTTTTTATCAATTAATTCCTTGCTAATGTTTCAAACCATTTTTTTCTCTTGATTTTGAAAATGTATTTACACATATATAATACTAAACTGGTTTCATATATTTTAATTATCATAAGAGTTTATTTTATCACTCTATACTCCTCTGGCTACTTACTTACAATATGTATGTGAGATATGTGAATATAAAACTCATTCACACTTAGTTATTTTCTTCGCATTATTATTTACTGAAAACAACTATCCTCTTCCTTATTTATTTCACTCATTCTTGACGTTTATTTTCAAACTATTTTATCCTTTGAATATTTTCCATTAACTGGTTTTCATTTTAAAATCGTTTTCATCTCAATAATTTGGGTCTTTACATTTTATTTCCCATACTAAGGAAATATTTCATTTATTTCATACTTCTCAAAATCTTTGCAATTTACTTGTAATTTCCTTAACTTATTTATAACGGGTTTGTCAGTTTTCCAGAATTCATGAATTTATTTCCTTTAAAATTTTCAAAATTTATCATACCTATCTAAAATTACAACTACTTATTTCTAACATCTTTTATGAATTCTAATTCATTTTCAAATTCTGTATTTAAACACTTGAAAATTTCCTTATGTTTCCCTGAATTTCATTTTGCGAATATCTCTTATAAAATCACATCTACTGAATAAACCCTGTTTACAAATCTCGAGAAGGTTATAAATAAATTTCAAACATTTAATACATATACATATATATATGTATATGTATATGTATATAAATGATAAGTATTTTAAGAATAATAATTATTTTTAAGAACATATTTAAGAATTATTTAAAATATTAAAACATTTTAAATAAACATCGATAATTCATTTCCAAATTATTTGTAGTTAAAACTAATCGATTTACAAAGCTTTATAAAAATGTGAATTCATTTCAATCAATATCAAATATTTGAATAATCCTCCTTACGAAATATTTCAATACCAAAACAACTTTGGTTATATGGTTAAATAAATAAAAATCCATTATAAACAAATTTTAATTTCTCGACAAAAAACTTTTTTTATGTTATAATCCAATATTACCAATTTCAATTTATCAATCCCTCTCGATTCATAACTCATCGATTTCGTTTCAATTCTCTAACCATTCTCACATTTGAAAAATAGAATCCACTATATTTTTCCAAAAACCTATTCCATATTCCGATATAAATTCACACTGTGAATTTTGTACTTCCAATTTATCTACTACTAATCATCTCATTCTATTATAAACATTTTATAAATTTATAAACCCATTTGGGTTTCACTTGTTCAAAATAAGTGATCTTATTTATAAAATTTCATTTACAAATCTATCACTTAATAAATCCCATATTTTTTCGAAATCCATTTTTAATATTTATTTCAAATTCTTTTCCATATCTCAAAGATGTCACCTTAAGTCCGTTGTTAAAAGTCCTTTATATAAATTATTATTTTAAATCTCTATTTAAAATATTTTGCGAATAGTTAAGTACAACCCCACAACTGTTAGTCGCTATGCACTGGATCGATGATGGCCAAATATACAGATACAGAGTTGACGTGCAGTAATCACAGTAGCAGCAATATAAATATAATAGCAGCGCGAATAAAAAGTAACGCATGAAGCAATCATAGCAAAAATTTTATACTGGTTCGGACCTCCAGTCCTACTTCCAGTCCCAGACTCCTTCTGGATTTTCAACTAACTATCACCCTCTCTTCGCCCGGAGGAATAGGCACCTGAGCAGCAGAACAGGATTTCAGTACACTTGCCCGAGCAGCCGAACGGGACTTCAATATTTTCTTTTACAAAGAAATAACTTGACTATATATTGTGTCTTCAATACACTGAGTAGTCGAACTTGAGTACAACTTCTATAACCTGTAAAAATGATGTAGAATGAGCGTGCAGAGGTTAGGAAGTGGATTAGAACCAGATTTGTATGTTGTGGAGTGAAATAGCACTGGTCTAAATTTGCTTTTAGAATGAATATGGAAGTTGGAGCGTTTGAAATCAATATGAGAATGATTTAAGAGAATATAATTGTTATCTTTGATTTGGGGATGATAGAAGACTTATATATGAGTGATAAGATGTCTTTGAACAGCAACAATCCTTCAGCATTTCAGTTTGGAAGAGATGCATCCGTTGGAAGTTGGCAATTGGTTGAAAAGGCACTTGAATAGCTACTTGACTATTCGCTTTGGTACTAATGTAAAGTAGCCGTTAGCATTTTTCTCAAAATGATGTGCAGCTCATTTGGTAAGGCGTGCGCCTGGCTTCCATGCGTCCTGGGTTCGATCCCTGTTGTAGCCTATTTTAAATTTTCGTTTCTGTAACGGTTATTTCAACCGTTAGTATACAACCTTTCAAGTGCACACGTGGTGCACTGGTAAGTGCGCATGCTAGTCTCCAGGGTGGGTAGGGTTCGAGTCCCACTATGTACAGATTTTTACCTAATTTAATTTTTCGTCCTTTTCTGATTAGAAAGCAATATGCCCTTGTATCCAATATTTGTTGTGGTGTGGTGGTAGATCACATGCATTTCTACCTTGGTGTGCTAGGTTCGATTCATACTTTCCCTATGTTCGAATTCTTTATTTTGTTTTCTTTCGTGAAGTAAACTTGCTGTCTGGTGTTCATCTCCCAATATAGAACTGCAATTCAATGTTTATACACTTGTGGCTATAGCATTGATGGTAAGCAGCCTTCATTTCTTTTTACTGGTCATGGTTCAAATTCCACTATCTTCATTTTATTTTTTTCTTCTTTTTTTCGTCGTTGTCGTGTCCGTGTATCTCATGTAAATTTTATAATCCATCCATCATATACCTACTTCGCCTACAATCACTCAATAAACATATTAGTAGTATTGTCATATAGTTGTTATCATCAAAAGCACTAAAACTACGTTTTCGACAACAACAAATCACCATTTTATCCAAATCAATTTCTTTTAAAATAAATCCAAATTTTGATATTAATATTTCTATGTTCAAAATTCTTTTTAATTCCTTCTAATTTTAAAAGTAATATTTAGGGTATTTAAAATACCAAAATCAAGGCAAGTACTACTGTGGCGTCCAATAAATCAAACATATCACAATCCATAACAGGATATTCACACACATCGTAAATCAATATAGATGAAATAATCAATATATTTTGAGGAATCCGGTTGGATCCCTCTAAACTATTTTTTCCGCATCCACATATGTTATATACATACGAATACCAATCCCGCTTCTATGCGGGATATCGTGGTAATATAGGGTCATCCACTATTATGCGGAGCGCATAGGATCTCATCTGCTCCAATAGGCGGGAACAATATCCAACCATTAATATATATAGTACTATATATAATATAACATCCAACTAATAATAATTTGTAAATTCATCCAATCAACTAATGATTAGTTTTAACATTTTAAAATTAAAGGCAGTAATCCAAATGAGTGAGATTTACTCATCTTGATTTAATTGTAACCCATTCCAATTCTAAATTAAATTGAACAGGCGTTCAATTTAATTTAAAATTCCAGCTAATTTAAAAAATTCCAAATAAATTTTGTTGAGGAGCATTCGTCAATATGAATCCATTGCCGCTTGTTTTGTTAATTTCGACCTCATATGACAAGGTTATGCATTTTTAAACATTTGGATATAAACAATATAATCAAATTTACATTTAATTAACATTATTATCGTTAATTTCCTTAATTAACGAAACAAACCCTTCTTCAACGTTCCAGGCATCGCAAGCTACACTCCAACATTAGAGCTTCAACATCACCAAATAGCAACAGCGTAGAAACACTGTGACTCAGACTTAATCATATCAAAGCTTCAGATCCGATGATGAATTTTGACACAGCAAAGATTCAAATCCAACGGTTGTGGAAAATTTGCAAATAACCCTGATGGTGCGACATCTACTCTTGAGAAATTCCACCTTCGATTTGTCGAAGACATCTTAAGTCAAATGAAGCACCAGCGGCAGCCCCACTCGTCTCCGCAACCAGGCTCCAACTCGAGATCGAGTTCGTCGAACTCCGACAATCTCCTCTCGACTCCCAATAAATCGCGCCTCTTCCCACACCGTAGTCAACACCACGTGCCGCCACTCCTCGTCAACGCCACTCGCGACTTGTTTCGATCGCGTTCGAGCCTTAATTCGATGGTCGTGGTTGAATTTTTCTCTTTTTTTATTATGTCGAACTCGATCGAACATAAAAGGGAAGAAGGGCATGCATTTGATTTTTTTTCCGTACGTTGATTTCAAACGGCCTGGAGGTTGAAATATAAGATGAAGAGGATGAGTACGAGAGAAGGTCAAATAGGAATGGGCAATGTTCATGGTAGGGTGCGGCTTGTTCCAGTCTAGGGTGGGATGCTGAATAAAGGTTAGCTCGAAATGAAAGAAAATCGGCTGAAGGTTAAATTGATATAAATATATATTATTAAATTTCAAAATATCAAGCTATTAAATTTCGAATCCCGATTGGGACGTGCCGCTTGACGTTTCTAATGTTATACCCCTATTCCAAATACAATGGAATAAGTTTCGGAATTGAGTTCGATCGTATGTGAAAAATAGCTTTTTAAATTGACTATTTAAATTAAATTCGATTAAATTATTTCTAGTAGTTTTCAGATCGTACGACCCAATGGTGAATCCAAACGCTACGAAATTTGATATTCGATAATATTACACTATTATGGATCCGATGGAACTAGTTTCGTCGAATCCCGAGGCTGTGCTATGGATCGCTATCTTAACGCGTCGATTAAATCAATGATTTCAAAAATTGACGAAATCAGTTGAAATTTGGGTTTTAAAAGCTTATTAACTCAATTCTAATTCAAATAGAATTTATATCAACATTATAAATCGTTTCGATTCATATTCAACTCTAATCTAATTATTTACCATTTTTGTATTACGATAAATCGCTATAGTTGAAATTTAAATTCATTCTATAATTTCAATCAAAATCTTCATATTCAAAAATCAATTTATACTCTAAATCCAATATTTAAAATCATTTAAATATTCAAAATTTAATGATGGAAAATCCGGGTCATTACAAAAACAATTGTAATTCCAAAAGTGTTTCAACAAAATAGTTTTTAATTAATAAATATGTAAATATGTTTTCAAAACGATGATGAAAAAAAACTCAATAATACAACTCGTTGACAACACCTTAAATAGTCAATTTCACCTTTAAGAAATATTATTTCTAATTAAATGGTAGTGTTGCAAAGTCCACCTTAAGATGTAATTTATTTTTATGCAGACAATGAATTTTTTTATATCTTAAATAAGGCATCTAGTTATATTTATATCACATTAATGGTCTATGTAAAATATCTTATTTAGATCCATTATTCGTAGCATGATCTAGTATAAATGAGATCTTATCTCACTTAATTGTTTAAACCCATTTGATCCATACCCACATATATTTTGGCCCGCCTCAATTAAAAACAATTTAAAAAAAATCTTAGCTACCCAAATTATATATATATATTATTTATTAGATTTAAATTATTATATTGGTCCAAAGTAATTAAATATATACATTATTATATATTTTATACTAATTTTAGGCCCTATAATAACAATTAAAATATAAAATTAATTAATTAATATAACCAGCACATTATTTTTCCATAACAATAGTTTATAGTTTTTATAAATTATTTCAATTAATGATTTCAATCAAAAACTAGGAGTTACGGTTGTGTGCCTCCCAAGTGTAAACTCATCCCTTAGTAGTATTTAAACAATTTAAATATTAATGCCTATATAAACTATGCTAAAGCATGGTAGCAGATACGAGTTCAATTGCTTATAGATCCTCTTATTGTAATCCAATTTCTTATCTTTTAAAATGACACCCTTAGGAAATAATATATTGTGCATGTCTTCTCTTTGTAATCACTTTATCACTCAGATATCTAGAGCTTAGTCAACAAGAGAAACTTTGATAATATCTTTCACTAATCGTGAATGTGATGACCCGAAATTTTAGATATTTGAAATCGGGATATTTAATTGATTTTAAATATTTAAACTTAAGTTTTAACTTGAATTTCAAATATCATTGTTTATTGAGTGATTTAATTATTTAATTAAATAATTGAAGATTGGGTAAATTGTTGAATCTGAAATTTTAAGCTTGTTATAAATAATTTGAAGGCTTGTAAAATTTATATTTATAATATTAAAGGTAATAAAAGGTTTAAAATTTGAATTTAAAAGTGATTTGTTCGGTTTTAAAAATAAATCATTTAAATCGACGTTTAAAATAGCCTTCCGAGGGACAGTCTTGGAATTCGACGAACAAGTTCCATGGGATCCATAACAGTGTACTATTATCGGGTTTCAATTTTCGTAGCTTTCGGAGTTATCATGTGATCATACGGTAAATAAACGTGCTGAATTTCATATCGAAAATTTAATATAATAGCTGGGTCCGAAAAGCTATCTTCACCATACGACCAAATTAGGACTTGAAATCTTTTCCTTTGTGTTCGAAATAGGGGTATAACATTATAAATGTCTAGCGGCATGCCTCGATAGGAGGTCGAGATTGTGAGTTGTGGAAATCGAGACATTTTGAAACTTAAATTATTTTAATTATTGGTCAACCTCTTTTCTGCTGTAGCTTTATCTTTCACCATGCCATTCTTCCGTTTAACACATGGCATCCTTTCTGTTTTTTTCTAGCCATGCATCTTTTTAGCGAATAGGAAATCAAGAAAGAAAAATAATAAAATACCACGAAGGTGAGTGTATTTTCTTTAGCATAAAAAAGTGATGAACTTACAGACAAGAATAAAAATATATTTCACAGCAGATATTAACAATTCTTTTGCAAATATATATATATATATATATATATATATATATATATATTTAAGGTTTAAACACAAAAGTATATGTGGAAAAGAAAATATACATGCATGTTCCAGCTTACTGTTTAATTATAAAAAAGGATATTTTGAGTTATAAGCTATTTTAGAAAAGAAAGAAAAAAGAAAGGGTTAGACTTTTAAAATGGTTAAAAGTTCATATAAAATTAGATGTTGGAAGCTATATAGATTTTTATAAATATATATGTAGTTTCAAAAAGAAATTAAAGATACATATACACATATTAAATTATTAGTTTAAATTAAATAAATAAATGGTAATGGATTGTCCGATTTTTTTTCAAATATTAATAAAACCATGCCATGTTTGTACAAGGTCCAAATCTTGAAGGAAGTAGTCGAAATGGAAATGGGTTGCAAACAAAACAAAGGTGAGTTAATCTCACTCATTTGGATTACCATTTAAATTTAAATAGATAAATTTATATTATTGGTTTATTGCTTGAAATGATGATCCATTATCAGTCTGATCGTGAGATTATATATAGTAGTGTCTCTCTCTCTCTCTCTCTCTCTCTCTCTATATATATATATATATATATATATTGGAGTGATTGATTTCCCGCATTATATAGCGGATGAGACCCTATGCCCCCCGCATAATAGCGGATGACCGTTTATACCGCGATATCCCCCTCGAAGTGAGATTGGTATTTTTGTATTGTGCTAACATTTGTGGATGCAGGGAAAAATAGGTTGGAGGGATCCAACGGGGTTCCTTAAAATATTGAATTTGTTTTCATAATTTGTGATATTGATTCATTGATTGTCTATGATAGATTATTGATTATATTAGGAATTGAAAATATTGGATGCTATGGTTTGATTGAATATATTTAGGTATATTGAGTTATCAAAAATATATAGATTGGATTTTTGAAGAGAAATAAAGAAAGAATTTTTAAGTAAAATAATTATAGAGAATTTGGATAAATTAAAAAATGAATTGGAAAAGGATAAAAGTTGATTTTTAAATTCTAATAAATAAATTCCGAGTATGGGAAAGGAGATTTTCGAATAAATGGGAATAAATGAATTTTTAAACTTAAGTTGATATTATTTAAAGGAATAAAGGAATTATTTTCTAAATTCAAGGCTTAAAATAGGTGGAAGAGATAAAGAAGAATTTTGGAAAAAGTATGAAATTGGTATTTTCAGTTTAAATAAAATTTTAAATCATAATAAAGAAGTAAAATCTGAAATTAATGGGCTTTGAAATAAATTTGAGTAAGTAAAGGAATTTATTTTAAAATGGAGTTAATTTTGGAAATCGATTAAGTGTTGAAACTGTGATTAAAAAGAGAATAAGATTATGGAATTTATAAACGGGGTTGATAAATAAAGTGAATATTTATTAATGGATAAATTTGAAAGTATAAATTCATGGTTGAATTTAAAAGGAAAGGGTGATTTGTTTTGAAAACAAATAGTGGTTTATTTTTAAAGGTGTGGAAAAGAAAATTTACGGGATTTGGGACGTAAATTAAACCAGAATAAATCGAGCAGGATTTATAAAGGATGGTTATTTTTTAATGGAAGCGTATTTCCCTGAAAAGCCAAGTATATTTTCAAAGAAAGATTTCCAAGTATCAGTTAGAGTTTAAAGTGGTTTTAAAAGAACGTTTAGAAATAAATTATTATTTAGTGGTTTTAAAAGTAAATATTTATTAAGTTAATTATATAAGTAAATTATTTTAAAGGTTTAGCTAGTATTATGGTTTAAAAGATAATTATATAATATTTATACCTTATAGAATAACTTTTATTTTAAATTTAGTTTTAGCTTAAGTTTTATATGAGAAATTATTATAAAATTTCATAACTAGTATTTTAAATAAAGTGTTTTTAAGTAGTTTTATTCTAAATGTTTTAAGCGTATATTTTGGGAAAAATGATTTAAATTATTTAAAATTTAAATTATTAAGACTTGGTGCTTTTCAGTGGAAATAAAACAATTGAGTGGAAATTTATTCTGCGAGAGAAAAAGTGATTTGAAAACTATTTTCAAAGGGTTGAAATGTAGAAAAATATCTTGCAAAGATATTTTGAAATAAATAATTTAGGAAATTATTAAGGCCTGATGGTTGTTTTGTAGAATTTATATGATAGTTAAATAACCGACTATCAATATCGGCCAATGCATTGATCATTATGAAGATACCGAGATCGGGATTAATTTTCCGAAAACCACTTCGATTCGATTTGAACGTTTTCATGAGGAAGACAAGAGCTTGGAGTCGAAGACGGAGCAGTGAAGTGCAAGGGCTAATCGCTACTAATCTCGAGGATGATTCCAAAATGGGTGTAGTAGAAGTAGTGCCTTCAGTTCCGTTCGGACCAGGAACGGACTTGTATAGACGAATGCTATCAGAACATCGTTAGGGGGATGATGAGCATTCTAAGTGTATGTGTGCTAAAAAGGTAACGCATAGCCTCAAGTCTCGTCAACCGGGAATGGCTAAAACAAAGGAGGTGCAGTAAGGCTAAGTGGCTAGCAACCAATTAAGGTAAGGTCATCCCTGCTTAGATGTCCTTTTTTATTCGGCTGTGTGGACGGTTGCTGATCCCAACCGCAGGGTGATCTTATTCGGACTATCCAGTAAGGAGTAGCTCTGGTCTTGTGTCGCAGGGTATCAGGGGGATCCTCGGTGCTCTGATCCAGACCATGTACTGTAACGGACGGTACTCCAGTAGCCCTTCCATTGTATGGAATCTAATCTCCAATAAATGCTTGTACGGTTTTGATTGTGCCCAACTATTGCTGGAATGTGAGATGTAAGCATTTCAGCTAGATTCTATTTTACTTTCAATAGACACTATTATAATATCAGACGGATTTGATAAAAATGTTTTGGTTATCGTAAGGTAAAAACCCGACATGTTTATTTGTGGCTTGATCTTATGAGATACCTTTGATTTCAAAGGATTTTGAAAACTTTAATAATCCAATTGAGTGTGTTTTCTCACGCTGGTATTCCAGACTGACTCGGGTGTTATTTCGCTATAATGCTCGGTCAGACTAAGTATTATAGATACTGGAAGGGATGCTCTAGAGCTCAGGAGACGAGCTGGATGGCGAGACGTATCACTCGTATTTGATGTATATCCCGTTGTGTATGGTTAACTGCATAATCAGCTTTTGTGAGGACAGGTTATGATAACTATCTAGTTGTGTGCTATGAATTTTGTTGTACTCTGATGATGTAATGTATATAACAGATACAGTTCTTTTTGTATAAAGATTCATTCATTTATCTATTATACATTGTTCCGCTGCGATGATGAGATTCTGATATTGTTTTCTATTTCTTCTTCTACCTCTTTCTTCTGTAACCCTAATGGTTCGTATTTCCGTCCACTTTGAGTTGAACCGTTGGAGAATATTGTTAGCTCAAAGAGGTATGGATTTGCGGCCTGTTACAGTGGTATCAGAGCTAAAGGTTAAGCAAGAACCTTGGCTCTGGTGGGATTTACTGATCAGAAATAGACTCAGTGGTACTCTAAAATGAGTTTGAGTGTATTAATAGATATGAGCGCGTATTTTTTAGTGAATATAAAATTGCTTTATGCTGTGTTGATTGGTTTGTTGAGTGGCTTATGGAATCTGGTTAATACGAGTAATTAACATTATTGATAGCGATCTCTAAATACTTGAATAGAACAATTCGACATAGTATTATATGGTACAAATTCTTCTTCACCGTATCCTGATTCTAAGGTCCAATCCACCCCTCTAACCAGGGGTACTTAAAAGAAACTCCGTAATAAACAATTTGTTGATCAATGCTGAACAACATTGGAGCATGGAATATTAGAGGTGCCCACTCGAAAATAAAATTAAACCAATGTAAAAAAATCATCTCTACTCATTCGCTGAGTCTTCTTGCAATTCTAGAAACCAAACTTGATGCTTCTCTCTCTTCCAAGGCTGCTAGATTCATTAACCCCTCGTGGATGATGATTCATAACCTTTCTGAAGCTCCTTATGGTCGAATTCTTGTTTTATTTAATCCCTCTATCTTTATATTAACTCCAATCATTTCAACTTCTTAACTTATTCATTTTCACTGTATCCATATATCTTCATCCACTTCCTTTTACCTTACTATTATTTATGGTCTAAACTCTGTTTCTGCAAGACAATCATTACTTAATCTCCTTCCTTCGTTCAGACAAGAAACACATCCTTGGTTAGTAATTGGAGACTTCAACTGCTCCTTCCTTCTTTCTCATCGTCTTGGCGGCAATCCCTCGTCCCTTCGACAAATTAGGCCCCTTAGCTGTTCTATCTCCCATTCTAATCTTTTTGAGATCACTGCTGTGGGTGCCCCATTCACATGGAACTATTCTAGTAGAACTTCGCCACACACTTTTTCCAAAATTGATTTCTCCTTTTCTAATCAAACTGCTCTTTCCAAATGGCCCAATATGTTTAATTTGCTTCCAATGCCAGGCCTATCTGATCACTCTCCCCAAATTTTATCTTTTGGTGCTGCTGTGAGAAAAAGAAAATCTCATTTTAAATTTTTTAATGCCTGGGCTTTTCATCCTAAATTTGTACAAATTGTTAACAAGGCTTGGTCAACTTTTTTCTACAGTAACCCCATGTATATCTTGTAGTGTAAGCTTAGACAAGTTAGATCTGATTTGAAAGAGTGGTCGTCCAGCAAATTTGGTAATGGCAACTTAACGTCCTCCTATCTCTCGCACAAGCTCCAGCAGGTTCAGGAGTCCATGATGACTGATACGTTAAACAGTGACTTGGCAGCACAGGAAGCTTCCTTATCTTCCCAACTCTTTGAGGCCTTAAAGCTTGAAGACTCAATGATAAAATAGAAAACGAGAATACAGTGGTTCAAGGACGGTGATAGAAACTCTTCTTTCTACCATTCCTCCCTAAAAGCCAAGCAGTCATGAGAGTTAATTAGCACTCCCATTGATGATAATGGTGAGTACATCTCTGACCATCCCCTAATTGCTAACATGTTTCTTGAATATTTCAGCAAATTGCATGGTAATAGTAATCAATTCACTCCTACGCTTCAGTATCTTGACATAATTAACATTCCCAGAATTTCTTCTGAAGACAATGAATTTCTATGTTCTGCCATTACTGACTCTGAAATTAAAGTGGCTCTTTTCTCTCTAAATTCTAATTCCTCTGGAGGACTTGATGGCTGCAAATTTATTGCTTTGTGGTTGTTGGAAATCGAGGATCCTTGGATATAGATCGATTACGATCGGGGAATGACATATTCGTGTCAGTAGTTACCCAGTTAGGGGTAACCCGGCCTTGTGTTGGCAGAGATCTGGTTAGGTTCTCGGGTTGTCTTTCCAGAGGCGTACCCATGTGGCAATGGGAAGTTCCTTGGCCTGACCATTTGTTGGAAATCCAAAGAAACAATACGAACCCTGTACGGTTTTAGTTGTACAACCTGCCATCTAATATGGTAGCTATAGTAGGCATAATATAATGGTACCTATGCTGGCTAAGATTTATATTCTACTTTCGAAATGTTTTCTACACTATGCACTAATAATAATATCAAAAATGATTTGATTTTACGTAGTAAGCATCTTTGACTATCATAAGGTGAAATCTCCCCCAAGTCTGCGTTTGCATTGTGTGTGTGCCGGGAGGCCTTATGGTAGTTACATTTTCTAAAAAGCATTGCGAATCTATTTTTAAATTATCCTGTACTTTGTTTTAAAAATAAACTATTTTAGTTCTCACGCCAGTCACATGACTGACTCGGAGTTTATTGTTTTCCTTCCTAAACTCTAGATGCCCACCAATTTCTACACGGGCAGTCTAGAGTTAGGTTATCAGGATATTCTGGACTCAGGAGTTGCAGGAGGCAAGCTGGATGGCATGGCGTATTCACTAGTATATAGTATTTCTTTTCCGCTGTTTGTTGTTGTTTTTTGTTGTACACTCTGATGATGTAATGTAATGTAATATGATGTAATGTAATAACTGTAATAGTTCTTTGTTTAAAGATTATTCATTTATTTATTATATGTTGTTCCGCTGCTATATGTGAGATTCTGTTATTGTTTCTGTTGTTTTCTTTTACTTTCTCTCTTCTTCTATCTTCTATCTTCTACCTATTCTTTAACCCTAACGGTACGGTTTTCTGGCATTCGATTGCTCGGCAGTTGATACAGTGGACGTATTAATGTCGGTTTTCGAGCGTCGAAAAGTCTCGAACGTTACATTTGGTATCAGAGCTTATGGTTAAGCGACAACCATGGCTCTATTGGGTATTACTCATTAGAGATAGAGTCAGCAGTACTCTAGAATGAGTTTGAGTGTAATAATAGATACGAGCGCGTATTTGTTAGTGAATATAAATTGTTTTATATTGTGATGATTGGTTTGTTGAGTGGTATATGGATTTTGGTCAAAACGAGTAATTAACGTTGTTGATAGGGATCTCTAAACACTTGTACAGAACAAATTGACACGATATCGTTTTAATAGGGTAAATGAAATAATTTTACCTTGGTTATGTTTTATATATAAAGGAATAATTTTTCAGAATTATTAAAGTGTATATAAAATTGATTGTTGGTTGTTGAAAATGTAGGATATATGCAAGTTAATAAAAGTTGTTTGAATAAGTTGAATGAAACATATTGTAAAAGAATAAATTTTATAAGCAAATGAATTATAAATATGAAGTTATAATTAAAATGATTTACACTTGGGAAATAATCTTATATATAAGAAGTGAAATTATATAAGTAAAAGGTTTGTAAATGTGATTTATAATGTGAATTTTTTTTCCAGAGAAGTGTTTTGAAAGGATTTGATATTTTGGAAAATTATTTTAGAGAAATTAAAGCTCTAAACTCTTTTTAGTCGCTGGAAAATAATTCCGATGATGATCGCGACATCATTGGTGTTCATTTTCGGGTTTCTAAAAGAGGGATTGCTGCCAAATTGTTTTAAATGAAAGTTGTTTGGAAAAAATTTGGGTTCGGGTTTTGAAATTCAAAAAGATTATTTGAATTGGTTTCAAAAATGGTTTTGAAAGATTGAAAAGACTCTGGAATCCTATTTAAAATATTTATAGGAATGATAAATGAGTTGATAACTTATACAATTTGAATTTTAATAGAATAAATTTAACTTAAAGGAGGGAGTTAAATTAAAGGAGGTATAAGTGAATCGATAAAAAAATCCAAGTAGTAACTGTTGAATATAAGTTGTATAACTTATAAAATGATGAATATAAGTGAAACCAATTATTAAAATGGTTAAACAATTTGTTAAGCAAAATAAATCTGAATTTGAATAAGTGATGAAAATTTGGCTTTGGTAAAAAGTTAAATAGAAATGAAATCTAAATTGAATATAAGTGAATAGAGTTATGAACTTATAATATGAGATAATGAATTTGACTTTGGTAAAAGTAAATGGAATTTACTTTAGAATTGGAATCTGAATTGGATTTATATGTGGAGTATAACTTAAGTGATGTTGAATAAAGTTGAATTTGGTGTCGAAGTAAATGAATAAGTGAATTAATGAAATGAAGTCATTAAGAATATGAACTTGAGTTATATAAAATGAGATTCAACTTTATTTGTTAAATAAATTGGCAATTGAATTAATAAATGGATTGAATGTTAATCAATCGAATGTAAAATAAGTTGATATGGGATAATGAATGTAAGTGTTAATTCATTAAAAGCTAATGTTATTGGAAGTTGAATGATTGAATGAAAATCAATTTAATATAAACCAATTGAAAGTAAAAAAGTGTTGAACCGAATTGAATGTAAATTTAATAATTTGGTTATGTTGAATCTACATTGGTTGTTATATGATTATAAATTGATTATATGTATGATTCATTAAGTGATTAATGAAATTGAATTAGCGAAATTAAAAGCTATGTGATTGAATCCAAATTGGAAGTAAATAAATTTGAATAGAATTAGATTTGATTTGGATTGAAAGCGAATTAATGTGAATAAATTAGTGAATGTATACTAATTGGAAAATGAACAAATGAATGTTAGTAAAATTCCAATGTTAATGAATCAAATGTGATTAAAATGAAAACCAATTCAATGAATATTAATAAGAAGTGAATTTATATTGATTTGGTTATGAATTTGTTGGATGATAGCTGGATGATAGTTGATTGATGGTTGCATTTGTTGCTTTTGTTGCATTTGCTATGTTGGCATATGTAGTTGTTATGTTGCTATATGATGTATATTGATACTATTTTCATATGTGCATGATTCTCATTGTTTGTTGAGTGTTTAGTAGGTGCGGATTGCGCTTGCTTCGCATTTGGAGCTCGCTTTCGCGCTATATTAGACGTATACGCTTGATAATAATAAATAAGGTACATATCTCGGATTACATATCGTACTTTTACACTTTTTTCCCCGCGGGATGCCTCATCACTTGATGAGATGTATATTTGTGATATATACACTGTCATTTTTTTTTCGGATCGAGCCGCGTAAAGGAGATGCTGGCGAAATTTTTCGAAAATTTAAGGCGTTAGAATATTTTTGAGAAAATTGGGAAATTTTTAAAAACTAAGTTTGGATTTGGAAACTTAGTAAAGATTTTGTAAGAAGTTTAACTATGGATTTTTGGAAAGTTAAACACTTAAGAGATTTGAAAAATCCAATTTGAATGGTTTGTTTTGGAAAGTTAATGGATTCTATAACTTTTTCTTACTTGGTAATTTCGAGGACGAAATTCTTTTAAGGGGGGAAGTTTGTAACGATCCAGAATTTCTGTCAATTAATTTTTTTTATATTTAATTGAATTTAAATATTAATAAGTGAAATTTATAAGTCGAATAAATTTTATTTTGAATAATTGGATTTAATTGGATAATTAAATCGGTAATTTAATAGTTGAAATTATAGAAATAATTAAAAATTGGGTTTAATATGATTAAAAATGATTTGGAAAATTTTATTTTATCATGTTGGAGTTATAAAGATGTTTGTGAACTTTTAAAATTGAATTTAAAGTTAATTTGTGAAAATTGAATATTTTAATATTTAATTGACGAGTTAAAATAGCCATTTTCAAACAGTCTCGGATTTTGATGAAACCAGTTTCATCGGATCCGTAATGTGATATTATTATAATATTTCAAATTTCAAGTCAATCGGATTTATCGTTTGACCGAGGCAAGCCAAAACGCACAGAAAATTCGTTTAATCGGTTTAATTTAAAATCGATCGTTTGTTGCCGTAACTCGCACATATGATCGAATTAGCCTCCGAAACATGTTCCATTGTATTCGGAATGCAGGGTAAACCTTAGAAACGTCAGCCGGCACGCTTCGTTTGGAGTTCGGAAAATTCGAGATGAATAGTATTTTGGAGAATTTTCTGTAAAAGGCCACAAACATTCATTATTTTCACAAATTTATCAAAGCCCTAACCCTAAAGGTCTCAGCCGCCATTCTTTATACCAATGGCCAAAAATCCACCTCTTTCTCTCTCGATTTTCTTCCAATCCATCAACAATTAGCGAAATCTTTTAACTGCAATATTGGAGAGGACAATGAGATCTAGTAATTCAACGGTTGTGATGGATTTTCATTTAGTGGATCAACGACAATCATCGCTCAAAGGCGCAACGTTCAATCACTTTTTTCGAGCAACGTGGGTGACCGAGCTTCAAGGGGCCATGGCCAGTGGTGGTTTTGGAGGTGGCGCACGTCGTGACGTCATTCGATCGAGCTCCGGTCGTCGGTGGAGAGTCGCGTGAGGTGGGGTTCAAGGGCAGTTTGGGTTCGGTTTCACTAAGCATTTCGTTGGGGAAGATAAAAGAGATAGCGGCCTTGATTTCATGTTGGAATTTAGATGGTCCAGATCTATTTTAGGTTTAAATAAATAAATTAATTGTAAATTAATTATCTTTTAATTCGTGTAAACTTCAAATAATCATATCTTGTTCATACGAGGTCCGTTTCGCACGAAACAAATTGCGTTGGGTTCGTATGGATGAATACTACGCTATGGAACTGGATTGTAGACGTTTGGAGCTAGTGATAATTTCGGGTAAAATTAAACGTACGTTTAATTTTATTCGAAATTAAACGCTGAAACGGAATTGAAACCAAGGTGAGAACTTCTCACTCAATCGAAATTGTTCAATGTTAATTTTAAATAGTTATATTTAAAATTCTTGATTGTATGTTTGAATGATGATTGTTATCTATTGATTGTTGAAATAGACATTATACGCCGTTAGTAAGCGGAGGTTATTTATTAAAAACATATACCGCGAATATTTCACCGTATAGTATAATTGGTATTATTTATGTACTTGGAGTTGATTTCCCGCATTATATAGCGGATGAGACCCTATTGTGCCGTCTATTAAGCGGATAATATTTTATAAATCCCATATACCGCGATATTCCGTACTGGAGCGGAATTGGTATTGTGCTAATGTTTGTGGATGCAGGGAAACAGGTTGGAGGGATCCATCTGGATTCCTCACCAGTATTTATTTGATTACAGATATTTTGATGTTTGTTGATTATCGTATGATGATATATGATGTTTGTTGTCGTGATTGACTATTGGGTGCTGTTGCATCATCGGATCCATTTTTAAAGTTTAAAAATAACGATTTTGATTTTAAAAGGATTTTTAAAATGATTTTTCAAAGTATACGTTTTATTAAATTTTTGAATTGATTCATTTTAAATAATTAAAGCGTTATATATTTTAATGTTATAAAAATTAAGATTTTTGTGAAATATAACCAAAAGGTGATTTTTAAAATAAATAGATTTATAAAATAGTTTAAATTTGGATTTTCGAATTATTATAAAGGATGTATATAAAGATTTTTAACATTGATATTTATAATATATATATATATATAATATTGGAATTATAAAACGAGTTTATTAAGTGTTAAAATGAAGTATAAAATGGATTTCATTAAAAATTATAGATTTATAAATTGTGAAGATTATAAAACGAATAGATGTTGTAAAATTTAAGATTTATAAGTAATTAACTTATAAACTGGATTTTGGGCATTTAAATGGGATATTAATAGAAATTGTTAATAAAGGAGATTTTATAAGTCGAAGTTGTTATAAATATAAATGAATCTTATAAGTAATAGAAGTTTTAAAAAGAACGATTTTGTAAATAAATGAATTATAAGTATATAACTTATAATATGGACTTTTGGTATATATTTGAGATATATAAATTAAATTGGATTAATAAAGGAGATTTATAAATCGAAGTTTATAAATAGAAATGGAATTTATGGACATTGTTTATAAATTCGAAATCAGTGGAATTTGATAAATTGAATATAGAAATTTATTAAAAGAAGTATATTCGCGATTTTGGATAGCGAACTATTCTTTATATAAAATGTGTACAAATATTGAAATTTGGTTAGTGAAGTATATTCACGATTTTGGACAGAGAATATATTATTAAATAAAATGGTTATGTTTTGGGAAAGCGATATTATAAAATGAAGTTAATTATTTTAAAAAGATGTTTTAAAATGTATTATGAATTGAATACATAGATTTCAACATTCATTGTTGAAATAGACGTTTTCGAGAAATAAGGAAATGGTGGACTATAACACTGTTGTTATAGTAAATGATTTCCGAAAGGAAATGTTTTGTATAGTATTAGGATTTATATATCTATTTTAATTTCGAATCCCTATACTAGTGATTTTTGGTCGTCGTAACGATGTTTCACGCAACATTCGTTTTGACTCAAATGAATGTGTTTAAGAGAACGTTTTCCTTAAAAAATGAAATATATACTTAATATTGATTTAAGTATAGTGAATACTTTCCAAATGTTGAAAATAAATAGATTTGTGAAATACTTATTATTAAGGAAGTATGGAAATGTTTTCCAATATGAAATGAAAGGTTTGAAATTTTATCTTTTAAAGATAAATTGAAAAGTGAATATTTGAAATTTGTTTCAAATGGTTAAGTGTGGAAAATTATATATCTTGCAAAGATATTTTTGGGAAAATAAATAATTTGGAAAATTATTTGGAATCTGATGATGTTGCGCATCTTTATTGATAGTTAAATAACCGACTATCAATATTTACCTTTAAATAGGTATTTGTTGTGATTTGTTTGAATTTGAATGCCACACTTATTTTTGAATAAGCGCTCACTATTTGGGTTAGCCGGGAAAGGACCTTAGGGTCGTATTACCCATTCCAAATATGTGATACGTCGTTATGGATTGCATTTGATGATCGGTGTTGAAGACCAGATATTTGTGAAAACGGAAGGATTACCGTCGAATGTTTCTGCATCGGCTGATCTCCGATATAGAAGTTTATTACCCTTTGTGACGGGAAGTCCGGTCGTGATTAGTGAATATCCGGATTGCAAAGACTTCTTTGTAAGTGCCTTCGGTTCCATTCGATCCCGGAACGGACTTGTATGGATGTGTGTCTGACGTTACAGTTTGAGATGTAAAACTGGTTTCTATCAAATATATTCCCGTTGGTGGCGGAGAATTTATTCTCTTAGCTTAACACCCTTAGAGGTTATGTAGTTGATGGTTACTAGTGATACATTCCCAAATTGGTAATGTGGCATACGAAGTGTTGTTGAGCATTTGATGATCAACGCACAGCTTTTGTATAAAGCGTGGCTTTGTGGACGAGAATACGTAGGACCTCACACCCCGGAAATGGTCAAAATAGGAAGGATGCAGCATGGTTATTAGGGGGTAGCGCCCCTTTAGTGTATGTCATTCCTTCTAGATAGAGGTGGTATCATGGTATGGAGCCCATATACTTAGCCTATGTTGTTGCTGCAAATTTATTGCTTTGTGGTTGTTGGAAATCGAGGATCCTCGGATATAGATTGGTTACGATCGGGGAATGATATATTCGTGTCAGTAGTTACCCAGTTAGGGGTAACTCAGCCTTGTGTTGGCAGAGATCCGGTTAGGTTCTTGGGTCGTCTTTCCAGAGGCGTACCCATGTGGCAATGGGAAGTTCCTTGGCCTGACCATTTGTTGGAAATCCAAAGAAACAATACGAACCGTGTACGGTTTTAGTTGTAGAACCTGCCATCTAATATGTTAGCTATAGTAGGCATAATATGATGGTACCTATGCTGGCTAAGATTTATATTCTACTTTCGAAATGTTTTATACACTATGCACTAATAATAATATCAAAAATGATTTGATTTTACGTAGTAAGCATCTTTAACTATCATAAGGAGAAATCTCCCCCAAGTCTGCGTTTGCATTGTGTGGGTGCCGGGAGGCCTTATGGTAGTTACATTTTCTAAAAAGCATTGCGAATCTATTTTTAAATTATCCTGTACTTTGTTTTAAAAATAAACTGTTTTAGTTCTCACACCAGTCACATGATTGACTCGAAGTTTATTGTTTTCCTTCCTAAACTTTGGGTGCCCAACAATTTCTACACGGGCAGTTTAGAGTTAGGTTATCAGGATATTCTGGAATTCAGGATTTGCAGGAGGAAAGCTGGATGGCATGGCATATTCACTAGTATATAGTATTTCTTTTCCGTTGTTTGTTGTTGTTTGTTGTTGTACACTCTGATGATGTAATGTAATGTAATATGATGTAATGTAATAACTGTAATTTGTTTAAAGATTATTCATTTATTTATTATATGTTGTTCCGCTGCGATATGTGAGATTCTGTTATTGTTTCTGTTGTTTTCTTTTTCTTTCTCTCTTCTTCTATCTTCTACCTCTTCTTTAACCCTAACGGTACGGTTTTCCGGCATTCGATTGCTCGGCAGTTGATACAGTGGACGTATTAATGTCGGTTTTCGAGCGTCGAAAAGTCTCGAACGTTACAGTTAATAATCAATTGAGATAAATACGTGGGATGTACGTATATTACTTTATTCGCACAGCGATTTGATTCAGTTTCGAGCATAGAATTTCGAGATAGTCATATCGATCCGTGCTGGAATTTTTCACTCGATTTTTGACGGCGAACCTTGGATATGGATTTTGGATTGATTTAGGAAATTATCTATCATAGTATGTGACTATGCAAGGAGAATGATGGTTTCAAATCAAGAAACCAGATCTGAGTCCGCACTAGGAAGTCGGGTGGACGATACTAGTCGGAAGTGAAATTGAGTGATCGAGTGAGCAATCAGATTTGATATTGCGTACAGATGCTATAGGTACATCGTATGGGCTTGAAAGAAATAGATATTGAAAATTTTGAAAGGAAATGAAGAAAATGATTTTGAATTTTATGATTGGATATTATTGCTAAGCAAGATACTGGTAATTAAAAGCAAATGATAAATTTGTGTTTTTGATTTAGAAGATAAATTTAAATTGCCCGACAAAAAGGTATATATTTAATTTGTCATATGAAATTTGATGGTTTTCTGTTCTAGCCATTTGCCTTTTGTTTTCTTTGAGATTTGGAGGCCCGTAGTGGCATTTTGTAGTTGTATTGATCTAGTCGTGCGAAGGAGACGCAGGCGAAATGTTTTGAAAATCTAGGGAGCTAGAAAATTTTTGATAATTTAAAATTTGATTTTTGAATCGTAATTTGAATGGTTGAGTTATCGGACCATTCTTCTTAACTAGCAATTTCGGGGACGAAATTCTTTTAAGGGGAGAGGAATGTGACGACCCAGAATTTTAGATATTTGAAATCAGGATATTTAATTGATTTTAAATATTTAAAGTTAATTTTTAACTTGAATTTCAAATATCGCTGTTTATCGAGTGACTTAATTATTTAATTAAATAATTGAAAATTGGGTAAATTGTTGAATCTGAAATTTTAAGCTTGTTATAAATAATTTGAAGGCTTGTAAATTTGTATTAATAATACTGAAGGTAATAAAAGTTTTAAAATTTGAATTTAAAAGTGATTTCTTCAGTTTTAAAAATAGATCGTTTAGATCGACGTTTAAAATAGCCTTCCATGGCACAGTCTCGTAATTCGACAAAACCAGTTCCATTGGATCTGTAATAGTGTATTATTATCGGATTTCAATTTTCATAGCTTTCGAAGTTATCGTGTGATCGTACGGTAGATAAACGCGCTGAAATTCATATCGAAAATTTAATATAATAACTGGAATCCAAAAAGCTATCTTCTCTACACGAGCGAATTAGGACTTGAAACCTTTTCCTTTGTGTTCGAAATAGTGGTATAAGATTATAAACGCCTAGCGGCACGCCTCGATAGGAGATTGAGATTGTGAGTTGCGGAAATCGAGACATTTTGAAATTTAAATTATTTTAATTATTGGTCAACCTCTTTTCAGCTGTAGCTTTATCTTTCACTGTGCCATTCTTCCCTTCAACACATGGCATCCTTTCTATTTTTTTCTAGCCACGCGTCTTTTTAGCGAACAGGAAATCGTAAAAGAAAAATAATAAAATACCACAAAGGTGAGTGTATTTTCTTTAGCGTAAAAAAATGATGAACTTACAGACGGGAAGAAAAAAATATTTCACAGCAAATATTAACAATTCTTTTACAAATATATATATATATATATATATATGTATATGTATATATTTAAGGTTTAAACAGAAAAGTATATGTGGAAAAGAAAATATACATGCATGTTCCAGCTTACTGTTTATTTATAAAAAAAAGGATATTTTGAGTTATAAGCTCTTTAGAAAAAAAAGAATAGGTAAGAGTTTTAAAATGGCTAAAAGTTCATATAAAATTAGATGTTGGAAGCTGTATAGATTTATATATATATATATATATATATATATATAGTTTCAAAAAGAAATTAAAGATACATATACACATTTAAATTATTAGTTTAAATCAAAAAAATAAATGTTAATTGATTGTACGATTTTTTTTCAAATATTAATAAAACCATACCATATTTGTACAAGGTCCAAATCTTGAAAGAAATAGTCGAGATGGAAATGGGTTGCAAACAAAACAAAGGTGATGTTCACTCATTTGGATTACCATTTAAATTTAAATAGTTAAATTTAGATTATTGGTTGATTGCTTGAAATGATGATCTATTATCAGTCTGGATGTGAGATTATATTTAGTGTATATATATATATATTGGAGTGATTGATTTCCCGCATTATATAGCGGATGAGACCCTATGCCCCCCCATATAATAGCGGATGACCATTTATACCGTGATATCCCCCTCGAAGTGGGATTGGTCTTTTTATATTGTGCTAACATTTGTGGATGTAGGAAAAAACAGGTTGGAGGGATCCAACGGGATTCCTCAAAATATTGAATTTGTTTTCATAATCTGTGATATTGATTCACTGATTAGCTGTGATAGATTATTGATTATATTGGGAATTGAAAATATTGGATGCTATGGTTTGATTGAATATATTTGGGTATATCGAGTTATCAAAAATATATAGATTGGATTTTTGAAGAGAAATAAAGAGAGAATTTTAAAGTAAAATAATTATAGAGAATTTGGATAAATTAAAAAATGAATTGGAAAAGGATAAAAGTTGATTTTTAAATTCTAATAAATAAATTTCGAGTATGGAAAAGGAGATTTTGGAATAAATAGGAATAAATGAATTTTTAAACTTAAGTTGATATTATTTAAAGGAATAAAGGATTTATTTTTTAAATTCAAGGTTTAAAATAGTTGGAAGAGATAAAGAAGAATTTTGGAAAAAGTATGAAATTGGTATTTTTAGTTTAAATAAGATTTTAAATCATAATAAAGAAGTAAAATCTGAAATTAATGGGTTTTGAAATAAATTTGAGTAAGTAAAGAATTTTTTTAAAAAGGAATTAATTTTGGAAATCGATTAAGTGTTGAAACTGTGATTAAAAAGAGAATGAGATTATGGAATTTATAAACGGGGTTGATAAATAAAGTGAATATTTATCAGTGGATAAATTTGAAAGTATAAATTCACGGTGGAATTTAAAAGGAAAGGGTGATTGGTTTTAAAAACAAATAGTGGTTTATTTTTAAAGGTGTGGAAAAGAAAATTTACGGGATTGGGATGTAAATTAAACAAGAATAAATCGAGCAAGGTTTATAAGTGATTAGATGGCTATTTTTAAATGGAAGTGTATTTCCCTGAAAAGCCAAGTATATTTTCAAAGAAATATTTCCAAGTATAAGTTAAAGTTTTGAAGTGGTTTTAAAAGAATGTTTAGAAAGAAATTATTATTCAGTGGTTTTAAAATTTTTAAAAGTAAATATTTATTAAGTTATAAGTAAATTATTTTAAAGGTTTAACTAGTATTATGATTTAAAAGATAATTATTTAATATTTATACCTTATAGAATAACTTTTATTTTAAATTTAGTTTTAGCTTAATATTTATATCAGAAATTATTATAAAATTTCATAACTAGTATTTTAAATAAAGTGTTTTTAAGTAGTTTTATTCTAAATGTTTTAAGTGTATATTTTAGGAAATATGATTTAAATTATTTAAAATTTAAATTATTAAGACTTGTGCTTTTCAGTGGAAATAAAACAATTAGGTGGAGATTTATTCCGCGAGAGAAAAAGTGATTTGAAATCTAGTTTCAAAGGGTTGAAGTGTAGAAAAATATCTTGCAAAGATATTTTGAAATAAATAATTTGGAAAATTATTAAGGCCTGATGGTTGTTTTGTGGATGTTATATGATAGTTAAATAACCGACTATCATTATTGGCCAACCCGTTGATCGTTTCAAAGAGACCGGGATCGGGATTAATTTCCCGAAAACCACTTCGATTCGGCTTGAATGTTTTCGTGAGGAAGGCAAGAGCTTGAAGTCGAAGATGGAGCAGTGAAGTGCAAGGGATAATCGCTACTAATCCTAAAGGTTATTCCGAAATGGATGTAGTAGGAGTAGAGCCTTCGGTTCCGTTCAGACCGTGAACGGACTTGTATGGATGAATGCTATCAGAAAATCGTTAGGGGGACGATGAGTATTCTAAGTGTATGTGTGCTAAAAAGGTAACGCATAGCCTCAAGCCTCATCAACCGGGAATGGCTAAAACAGGGGAGGTGCAGCAAGGCTAAGTGGCTAGCAACCAATTAGGGTAAGGTCATCTCTATCTAGATGTCCCTTTTTTTTCGGCTGCGTGGGCGGTTGCTGATCCCAACCGCTGGGTGATCTTATTCGGACTATCCAGTAAGGGGTAGCTCTAGTCTTGTGCTGCAGGGGATCAGGGGGATCCTCAGTACTCTAATCTAGACCAGGTACTGTGCGGGGCGATATCCCAGTACCCCAGCCATTGTATGGAATCCAATCTCCAATAAGCGCCTATACGGTTTTGATTGTGCCCAACTATTGCTAGAACGTGAGATGCAAGCATTTCAGCTAGATTCTATTTTACTTTCAATAGACACTATTATAATATCAGATGGATTTGATAAAAATGTTTTGGTTATCGTAAGGTAAAAACCCGCCATGTTTATTTGTGGCGTGGTCTTACGAGATACCTTTGATTTCAAAGGATTTTGAAAACTTTAATAATCCAATTGAGTGTGTTTTCTCATGCTGGTATTCCAGACTGACTTGGGTGTTATTTTGCTATAATGCTCGGGTTAGACCGAGTATTATAGATACAGGAAGGGATGTTGTGGAGCTCTGGAGACAAGCTGGATGGCGAGATGTATCACACATATTTGATGTATATTCTGCTGTGTATGGTTAACTGCATAGTCAGCTTTTGTGAGGACAGGTTATGATAACTGTCCAATTGTGTGCTATTAATTTTGTTGTACTCTGATGATGTAATGTATATAACAGATACGGTTCTTTTTGTATAAAGATTCGGTCATTTATCTATTATATATTGTTCCACTACGGTGGTGAGATTCTGATATTATTTTGTATTTCTTCTTCTACCTCTTTCTTCTTTAACCCTAATGATTCGTATTTCCATCCACTTTGAGTTGAACCGTTGGAGAATATTGTTGGCTCAAAGGGGCACGGATTTGCAAGCTGTTATAGTGAAGTCCAAAAAGTCCATGGTTAAATCCAACAACGACAATCGATTAACTAAATTTCTTTGGCTAAAGACTTTGACCTTACATCGACTACCAATTACGATAATACCAACCTTCTATTAGGAAGAGTTGATTCTCTCCTTAATAGTGTTTCACTGTAGGCGGATCAACGTATATCTCGCTAAGGCCTTAAGATGATCAATGTTATATGATTGACCATAATCAAAATATAGCTTGAACACTTAAGATTCATAGTATCCTCAAATCAAAAGACTACTACACATCGACATGTGAGATCGCCTATTTTACGTTTAACCTATAAAAGACTCTCGATGAGTCATATTGCAATTGTTTCAAACAACTACATGTACAAACCTGCAATGACCCGTATTTTACAAATTAAAGAATCATAAAATACTAATTTTAAATTATTTCAATTCGTATGACTATAATTTTGGGAAATGTCTACTAAGGACATTTTCTACCCTTAGGATTTTTATCAAACAGTTTTGAACTTAAAAATCTTGTAAAGCCTATAATTTTTGATAGATGTTGAATTAGGTTCTAAAACCACTTCCACTAGGACGGGATGCCGGTTTCACTTTTGGTAGAGTTTCATGATAGCAAAAACGAACTTATCATTTAGGAGATATGACCATTTTATGTTTAGACTACTCCTAGCCATATTAGTGAGTAATTAATTAAGCCTATTAATCCATTTTGGGATTTGTACCTAATTATGGATAATGGGACAGATCTAAATCATTTTCCCACTTCCTAAAATAGATCTAAACCACCATGAATCTACTTTCCATCAAGAGGATCCTCTTTCTCATGCTTTAATTAGCCTAGATACATCATTAGAAGGTAATTAGCGAAGGAAATCTCTAGATCTACTACTTGACTGTGTTAGGATACGTGCCTCTAATGTTCATCTCATATGTCCCTCGATCACTTGGTAATTTCGATACTAAGTGAGTGATATTCCTTCTTTTGCTATACTATGCAGATAAATATGGTTAAATTATGATTTTTAAAATGATTTTCAAAATTAAATGGTTTAAAACTTAGATCCAATATCAATAACACCTTATACACATGTTTAAAAAGATAAACTGAATTTTGATATGTTTTATACCATTTACCAATCATGATTGCTATTTTCTAGAAAACTAGATCTAGAACAGTTTATGCTTATAATTTGTGTTTGGATGACTTAAATGTGCAGTTTGGATAATATGGATGATGTTTTATTTTTGGATGAATTGTTTGATGTATTTGCTGGTTGTTTTTTAGTTAGGAGAGTGGTACGTTGTTTGATGCAAATGAAAAGTGGTCGAAACGTGACAAAATTTGGATATGTTGCGTCGAAAGCTTTGGGGAGCCTACTAAAAAATATCAAATGACTTGGAGTTGATTTGATAGCCCAAAATTTTGTCGTCGTGAGTGGTCGATAGTGGTGAAAACTGGTCGGTGGTGATTACTCATAAGCGTGGGTGGGCATTATTCGAGTCACGATGGTGGTTGCGACGCCCCAACCCAAGACCCACATTAACAAAGAGAATCACTGAGTAATTATGTCTGCTAATATGGAGAATAGAGTTGGTTAAGGGTGACCATCATAGTCTTGCATTAGATAAGAGCTAAGTATGTCGATTTAGTCCTTAATTTTTTTTTCATTTCATCTCAAGTATCCGACATACTTAATTTCCATCTAATACACAACTATGGTAGCCACATGATCGATTCAGAAACAAAACAAAATAACAATATCAATCACGAATCACATAACAGCAAATACGTATGATATACATACACATCTACATCAAATGTAATACAACATGCCACAATTGGTATTATGACCACAATATATACATACATCCCCGCAAAAGAATATATACATGACAAGGTTCCCAACAAAACAGCTACAACACAAAAACAATGCCATCTATCCAAATTCGAAGGAGAAATCAAAAAGTAAAGCTAGAAAAGGACCAAATATCCCTAACCTGCAACTCGGTCTAACCCAAGTAATAAATAAACAGGTCAGGCTAACTAGAAAATGAAATTAGCTAGAGATAAGAGGGATTTAAGTGCATAAGGGAAATCTCCCTTTAATTATAAAGGAACAATACAAGTATGGTTCAATTACAATGCCATGGTATAGATTCACAAAGGGTTGTCGCATGAATAGATTTAGTTCATCATAAGAAATTCATACTCAAGGACATTCAATATAAATGTAAGTAACCATACAAAAGCCATAAGAGAAAATCATCAAAATCTCCAAACTAGAATCTCATGGAACTCTAAAAAGATTTTAAATCTCATAAAAATGAAATCATCATATATACATATCATCTCATTTAGCTCTAGGCTATCAATGTAACAAAACATCTCAAAAATGGTGAAATTGTAATTAACTCAAAAAGCCCAGAAAACCCGGATTGGCCAGATCCCTGATTGCAATGCCGAAGCAATGCTGCACGTACCAAACTCTTGTCCAATTCTATTTACAAATTAGGTACCTATCTCGTGGACCCGAAGGTCATACTCGTGGTGAACGAAGTCACATAACTCGTGGTGACCGAAATCACATATCTCAGATGACTCGAAGTTCTATAGCACTGGCATACTCATGGATGTGTCACAAACACTCGGATAGGTACCCGAAAAGTGTTAACGTGCGTCCCATACCACACACTCGCACTAAACAGTTTACTAACCGCTATTTAATTCCACAACATAAAAATAAATCACAAATCTCAGAAGTCTCATATCAGCCTCATATCGTCGGAAAGTACAATAAAATCTCATAATGTTTCTCATAAATCATAATTCCCGAAATAGGGAAATCTCAACTCAAGACTCGCCTCATCGGCAAGTGAAACAATATATATCTATGGCTCTCATCGATTATAATTCCTAAAATAGGAAATCTTAAACCACTAAACTTGCCAAATATTGGCTAACTCTAATAATTCCTATGAAACCTCAATATACGCCATAAAATGGCAAATCTCAATTGTCAATTCAAAACAATAGACTCAATGGTTTCGGTCGTACAAGTTCGAAATTATCTGAAAAGTAAACTCATGTGTCCCATACCACGTATTTTACTAAATTGGTTAATTATCTTCCTCATATGTCCGAAAATTATAAAAATAGTATATATTATTTATAAAATAATTTACTTAAGAAAATGAGATTTATAAAACAATTTTTTGAAAACATTTTGAAAGCATTTATTTGAAAATTCTCCTTATTATAGGAAATAAATATATTTCAAATTCTTTAAAATAGTTTAAAAATAATTTATAAATATTAGAAAATATTTATTTAAAAGTCATTTGATTTGTAAATTTATTTCAGAAAAAATTGTTTTGACAATAGTCGATAAAAACCATTGAAATTCAACATTCGAAATCAACTCAAATACTCATCAATCCGGGACTCGGATTGACCATAGCTTTTGCTTATCTATTGATAGATTAGAGCTCTTGGAAATTATCTCAAATTTGCATCAAAACAAGTGACAAAACCAAAGCAATTCAAATGCAAAAGCTACGAAACCAAGTTCGATTATATTGCTTGATTCAAGCTTTGGACACAATTTTGACATAGGTACAGGTTGTTTCAGATAATGAAATTTGACATGCATATAGAGTGACATTCAAACTACAACTTAGAAAAGATTTGGTAGCAGTTCGAGACAAAAACAGTAAGATATAACCACTCAAAGTGGCAGCCAGAACAAGATTTTAACAGAGAACTATGAACAGATAAAACTTCCTTTAAAGTAAACGATTTGGAAAATTTTCTCACAGGAAATCCATTTTACAGTTATAAATTTGTGAGCTTGAACTCACCTGATAATTTAGCAAAGCTGTAATAGAAAGTTGCAAGGTTTTGAGAAGAATTGGAGCTCTAGTAACCTGTAATAGTTAAACAGGAACATGCAAAACAAAATATACAGGTTACAAACAATCATATCAAGTTCTAAGAATTTTTTTGAAGAAATATCTTGTAGCATTGATGGAGATTACCTTGTATAATCTTTAATTTGAAAATTTTACTTTATTTTTAACGGCAATTTGGGTGGAAATTGGATTTAATTTGAGGAAGCCATTGATTTTCTTTTTACTGTAAGTTTGTTTTGAGAAGAAGATGCAAATGGAAACTACGTACAACTTTGTTTTCTCACCAGAAGCTTCTAGGTTAGGGCTAATGGATCTAATTCTTACCTAAACAAGCCCAAGAAAAAAAATACTTAGAGAAAATGCAAGGCTATGTTCATATTTTAACTTATTTTAACACTATATTCACATATTTCATCATTTTAGTGCCAAATAAAACGTCTACGTCTATTTGTAATGAATTAAAATTGTTATTTTAACTAAATAAAATTTATTTCAATTGTTAAAGGTTATTTTTGACAATAGTACCCTTTTTTGACAATATTACACAATTTTCACTATTTTAGTGTAAAAACACTATTTTTAACATAACAAGCACAACAAAAATTACTTTCTTATCAAATAAATTATAACATCATTTTAACTTTATTAAAACAAAAAAAATATTATTTTTAAACAATATTTCATATTTTAATTTAATAAAGTACAAATTTACTTCATTTCCCCCTTTTTAAAATCAATAAACGGTTAATATTGGCATTAATTTTCAATATTATTGCATTTACCCAAATAAAATTACAAATCGATTATTTTCACACCAAATCCTCAAAATAATGCTTTTAAAACTTTATTTCCATCCATTTTTATTTATTTCAACAATTTAATTTGAAATACGCATCTTTTTTAATTTATTAACTCAAATTAACAAAATTCCAATATTTTCATCTTATTTAACCAAATCTCCTAAGAATCAAATTTCAAGCCCAATATTTATTATCAAACACGTTGTCTATTTAAAATAAACAATTTTTTACCTAATTTATCTCCTTCATTTTATTTTAATTAAATAAACACCCTTTAATAATCATATATTTCTTTTAAAAAATTTATTAGAAGAAGTAATTTGCAATAATAAATACAATTATTGCATTTTCTCCTAATAAAAACCATTTTACCATCATTATTAACCCAAATAAATAAAATAAAGTTCCAAACTTTATTTTTCTCATTTTATTTTCAAAATTCATTGTTTATTCCAAATAAACAATTTAAAATTTCCAATTTTATTTTTAAATGCAATATTAAATTATTACTACCGTTATATTTAATATTAATAGGTAATCTCCAAACCAGGGTTGTTACAGACTCCCCCCTTAACAAATTGCATCCTCGCAATTTCTAAAGAAGAGTTTGTATTCAATACGATTATTTCATCAATCGAAGGAAGGATAGTCAAGCACGAGATCAAAATTCCTCATTCTCTATTTAAGATAAAAGAAGACCAAGATAATGTTTGGTAAATTCAATGATTTTTCCTAAGTATAACACTGGGATTAGCGGACAATTGAATTTCTTTGAGTAATACATCATGATTTCGAAAGTATCTCACTTTCAAAACAAAACAATGGGGTGTTACTCAAAAATCTATCGAAGGAGATTGATTTCATAAAAGTTTCTCGAATAGAGTTAGGATTTAGCATCACTTTATCCGAACTCTAACAACAAGCTGATGACTTTTCGTTTCTCAGAATGGAAGGAGCCATATTGATACTGAGATAACAACAACTAAGGCAAGAAACCCGTATATGAGGTTGTTACTTCAAAGACCACCCTACTCAAACAACCATGAAATGCTAGCCGTTAGACTATTGCACTAAGGCAAGACATTCATGAGGGACACAATAGATTTAAATTTTCATTTACAATCAAAAATTATTAGGGTTCGAAATTAATTATCTTCAAAACCATAATCTAAATTTTTGTTTACAATCAAACTTCTTAAAGTTCTAAAACTCATTACCTTTAGATTCAAAATCTTAATTTTCAACACTTGGAAATTTTCAAAACTCCTTCCTATAGTTCTTATAAAATGACAAATAAATTTTAAACTCGTATTCCCTTTTTATTCCAAAATAAAATTTTCGAAAGGATTTTATATTTTTATTTCAACAATTCTTAAGATGAAATTTTAAAATTTACTATTCTTTATTTTCAATTACTCAAATGTTCATAACAAACTCCATCTTTAACATGTATAACTCATTTTAAATTATTCAATACACATTTATTATTATTACTATTATTATTTAATAAAGCATTATTATATCATTTCAACAATAAAACATAACTATTTTCAAACTTGTACATTTCAATTATCATAATGGCATTACCTTGCCATTGATTTATAATAAATAACCATATCAATTGGCTGCAGAGTTGACCAAATGATCAAAACTGCCTTGCCATCCATCAAACCCATTATGGTTCAATAGCATCATATGTCATTCAGAATAAAATTTAATTCTCAATTTTTTTTAATTTATTTCCAAATTTAATCTCATTAAAACTCAATTTATCGTGTCTGATTGTCTCATCGAAGCATTTAGGAAATTTCTATCGATATCGTTGATCAGGCGCATCGACCATAATTCTTAAAGCACTCGATGGACAACCCAATACAAAAAAATCATTTCTATAAAAAGAAATATCTCTCATACATAATATACAAAATATTCTTTGATTTCATAATAACTAAAATTCCAATTTCTCTTAAAATACATATCAAATAGTTGTATGAACTCGAAATCAAAGACCACTTAAGAGAACTCATCAAGATATTCCCAGTATACTCGATTCAGAAGATTGAATGAATGAGATGGAGTGTTTATCAATGAAAATGGTATCACGAGCCGCTCACAAGAATCATACGAGTGCGGGATGCCATATAAGGAACGCTATCCTTTGTAACTCGTAGCTAAAGGAAATTTGTGCAAGGTCAAGCTAAGAAAAGACTCTAGCACCACATAATAGATCAAATGAGATCAACGAGATATAAAGATAAGGGTGAGGTATTCTTCTCAAACGAGAAGAAGCACACCGTCAACTTATCATTACTTCAAGTGAAGTAATTCCATAAAGTTAACACCAAATAAGCATCCTAAATTGATATCTCGAAAGAAACAAGAATGATAATATCAATTGAACTCAATCATTCGCCTCATTCCTTAGTGGATATCCTCATAGAGGGATAACCGAATGGCTAAGGACTAGTAACGAGGTCAACCTAATACTCAATTGCCCGATTGGGTGCCAAACCGAAACGAACTCACAAGAATCAATAAAGCCACAATAATCCGAATTCGAGATTCATCATCATCATCTCAAAACTCAGGAACAAATAAAGATACATCGAAATTAACGGTAACATTTCGAAGGACAGAAACAACAAATCAAACAAGTTAGAATACCTAATATACATGGGATCCTTCCAAAACAGAGGATTGGCCTTGATAACAAGTAAGCCAATCCATCCCAAAACATACAAATCTAAAGACAGAGAATAACTTGCGCATACTTATGAAAAGGAAAATACACAGAATAAGTTAAACACCCTATACTCAAAATACTAAGGTTGCGAGTCCCTTGATGGGATATGCAATTTTAAGAAGTGACTAAGCATGAAACAATTAAAAGAAAAACACCTTCAAGCTTCTTCGAAGGATAACTTAAGGTTGAACATAAGTGACTTCTTCAAATATTCCTTAAGTCTAGGTACGAACTTAAGATTCTTCTTGTATGGTGTGCTAATAAACTCAAGCCCATACCTGGATAGGGACTCAAAGGAGGATATATAATCTGACACGGAGGATCTGCACTGCTTTAAATCGAGGAAGCGACAGGCAAGAAAAGCCTTATTGGATTCTGGCACGAACTTGAGCTCCAAACGGTCTCGAAAATGCTGCCAAGTTAGAGTAGACTCGTCGATCTTGGCAATAAGGAGCTTGTACCAGTCTAGTGCTCGTTCTTGCAGCATACTTGATGCCATAAGAACACGGTGATGATCGGCAATCTCCATGCGAGTAAAGATACACTCGCATGTTCGAAGCCAAGCCTAAATCTCTATAAAGGTCTTGAAGCCTCTAAACTGCTTGCATCCAAGATGGGTGAAGTTGTTGCATATTCGCATAAATGCGGATTTGCGCAGAGGAGAGGTATGAGTAAGAGCGGGAGGCTGAATGTTCTTAAGAAGCTTAATGATTTGGTTGGTCGACATATAAACTCCTTCGGTATGAGAACCACTGGACTGTCTCGCCTCCGAAGTGCGCCCTCTTCCTCTTTCAGCAATTTGCTGATAGTTAAGTTAAGATGGGATTATTTACAGGGGAAGATATTAGCAATCTATGTACATTAAATAAGGAATACTATAGGATTAAAATTACCATTCCTAGACATATTCCTTTCTATCTACCCTCAAAAGATTCAAAAGGTTGAGGACAAGGTTGGGTTCACATCAATTTGGGGATGATGTTTACACTTGTATTATATTTCATGTACAGTAATTATGTATACTGTTCTTCATTTATTACATTCTTGTAACAACCCGCATATTTTACGATTGAATATTTAAATATTTTATTTAAATATTTCATCGTTAGTCGGATTATTGTCTGAAAAGCTACTTTTTGCAAATAGTCGAATTAGAACTCGAGACCACCCCCATTGAGTTCAAAATAACGTTTGCGACCTTTTTGAGTATAAACTTCGATATGTTTAGAGTTAGAGGAATTTTGCTACTTTTTCACTTAGGGCATTGGTTTGGTTTCAGCCTGTTAGACCCAAGCCTTACCCCCTATTCTCTTCATTCCTTCATAATTTCCTAATACTCAAGCTTTAGCAACAATGGATAGAGGAATGAGAAATTAAAACTCCAAGCCCTAATCATTTTTGCAAATTCAAGTTCTAGCTCCAAATTCATAGAAGAAGCTTTGATTCAAGCTTGTTGGGTTGGAATTGAAGTGTGATTGTCCTTGCCATTGCTCTATAGCTTCTTATTCATTTGTTTTGGGTTTAAAGGTGAGATTTTTATCTCACATCTAGGTCTATATCTATCCTTGTTGTTAGATATGAATTCCTAACACTTATTCATATGCATTTTCTTTGGATTTGGATTGCTTTGGTGTATATTCCAATTTTTGGTGTTTTGAAAGCAAAATTTATGAAATCCCTTTATGGATATTTGGACATTGATATTCGAGGCGTATCGAAGAGCCTTTAAGGCTGGGTTGTCGCTTGGCATAAATCCTTAGTCGTTGTTTCTCGTCCGATCGCTTTCAATAATCGTTTTGGCCATCATTGGCCAAGGCAAGAAAGTGCCAAAAACTTCAGTTTCAAACGTCTGAAATTATTGATTCAGACTTCTGAATCTGGTCTGGGCAAAATTTCATTCCTCAGGTCAGACGTCTGAATCATAATTTCAGACGTCTGAATTTGCTCAAATCTAACCCGAGAGAAAATAGGCTAAAATTAGCCATTTCCAGACGTCTGTAATAAATGGTTCAGACGTATGAATAGGGCTCTGGAAAATATTCATTTTCCAGATTCAAATGTCTGAATCATCTATTTCAGACGTCTGAATCTGTTGTCTTTGCCCAATTTGCCTAATGCGTTTGGGTTTATAGTTTTTAATCGATTCGTGTTTATCCGACCTATTGTTATCATTTATTATTGACTTTGATGACTTCTTATCGGAATATTTGAGAGTATCCATTTGATGGATTCGATATCGATTTATATGGATTTGATTCATGGCTTCGAATGTGAATTTTAGTTACTGATTGTTTCTACAATCATTTCTGTGATTTGTCACTTTAAAAAATATAAAGGTTTTTTTATACCAGTAGTAAATATTAAAAATCTTTCATCAAAACAATTTCAACACTATTTTATTACAATGCTCGTTTTCTAAACTGTTTTCCAATCTACTAGTATATACAAACCTTTACCTCACTCGTATGAGAAATCTAATTAAACGGCTTAGTAAAACAAGTGGTATGAAACGCTTGCGTTTACTTCATCGGTTAATTCTTAGACTTGTTCGATTGAATCTCTTGTGACAATTTTCTAGTGGAAATCTACAATTTGTTCGTAAATATTTAAGTTAAGCTAGTGGTTATGGGACATGAAGCTAAACTCATATATTTACTAGCTTGGTGTAATTGACACTTCTTGATGATCGATGATGATCATTTTTGTGATTTAGACTAGCGATATGTTATGTTTCTTTGTCCACGTAGGGGACGGTACCTCGTTTTATTGAGTTTCGTCTCATTTCTTTTATAGGCTAACGACCTATGTATTATTTCGAGTTTGGACTCAATTTTTGTAGGCTAGCGACCCATGTTTTTTTATGGAGTTCGGTCCATCGAACGTACATTTGTACTACGTTGTTGCACCATCTTATCAGGATCATCGGGCGTACTGTTGTACTACGTCGTTGTTCCGAATTATTCGAGTTTCAGGTTCCTCGGGCATACCGATATTGTACTACGTCGTTGCACCGGCTCTATGGTTAGCGACCATGGGATAGCGTCCCGTTTGTGATACACGTGTTGGTGAGTTTTCATGCTCCTGTTTATGATAGGCCCTTTTTTTTGTGATTTCTGGATTTCTATTGATGATTTAAAGAATTTGTGTTTCACTAGCTTTTATGATTGGCATTGATATGATGTCGATATTTGTGACTTGGTGAATAAAACTAAAGAGTATGACATTCTTTTGATCTTTGAGAAGATTCTTGTGATATTGATTAATCTCTGGTTGATTTTCAATTACATACTTATCATGGTATGGTTTTATGATTATCATACGTTTTTGTCATATCTCTTATTCTATATCATTTTATATGATATTTATAGTTAGACTGATCCGTTTATTATTTTCTTATTAAATAATACTCGGGTCAGATCGAGATGTTGCAGGTGCTTCTGTTTGACTCCTTGTCGGGGAGAATTATCTGACTTTTGGCTAACTACTTAGACTAGTAGTTTATTTTGTTGTATACATTTGAGATATAGACTCCATGATGTATACTTATCCTTTTGGGTAGCACTTGTAACTATTCTTTTGTGATATTGTGGATCTTGTTAGACCACTACTCTGATATACACTTTTATGTGTTATATTTATATCGTTTTCCTCCTTTGTGATATGGATATCTGTGACTGATTTGTGTTATGCTTATTTCTATATTTGTTTCCGAAGATATTATAGTCACTGTGTAGTAGCCTTGAGTTTGCATCGGTATGTCAGATTTCCTCTTATGATGAAAAGTTATATTTTTATCTGGCATATTGCTACTCGCACAAAGCAATTATACAAATTGTGACGACCCGGAATTTCTAACAATTTAAATTGGAATAATTAGTTGATTCTAAAACATTTAAAGGTTAATTTTGAACTTGAATTTCAAATATAATTATTTACTTAATAAATAAATTATGGATTTATAAATGGAATTGGGTAAATTATTAAATTCTTCAATTTTAAGCCTGTTAAAAATAATTTGAAGGCTTGTAAAATTTATAATGGTGTTACTGAAGATAATAGAATGGTAGAAATTTAATTTAAAGGTAATTTGTTCAGTTTTGAAATTATATCGTTTAAATTGAATTTGAAAATAGCCTCCCGAGGCACAGTCTCGGAATTCACGAAACCAATTCCATTGGATCCGTAATAGTTAGTTATTAACGGATTTCAAATTTTGTAGCAATCGGAGTTGTCGTTTAACCCTGGCAACTTAAAACGCATAGAAATTACTATAATCAATTTGATTTAAAATTGATCGTTTACTTCCGTAACTCACACATATGATCGAATTAGCTTCCAAAACACATTCCATTGTGTTCGGAATGCGGTAAAACCCTATAAACGCCAGGCGGCACGTGTGATTTGGAGTTTGTTTGTATAAGTTGTTGATTTGAGAATATTGATTAAATATTATAATGGATAATAAAAGTTAAACCCTATACCCAATCTTTCAACGCACGCCTCCCCTTTCATATTTATTCCTTCTTTCCCTTTCTAGTTTTTTCGAAACTGAGAAAACAAAAACAATTTAAATCTCATCCCTTTTTCAAAAAAAAAAAAAAAATCGCGTGCTGCTTGTTCTCGAATCCATGGCGCGCGACCTCATTCCAGATCGAACATCGCAATCGAAGCGGTTCAAAGGGGAAGTCGATCGCGATTCTAGGGTTTGAATCTCTGGGGAATTTGGCGACAGTCGAAGTAGCGATTCATCGACAGTCGACTAGAGGTTGTAAAGCACTCTCGCGCGCGAAGGAGGCGCCGCGTTGTGGGTGACGCGTTCGAGTGGAGGGCCACGACTGCGTAGGGTCGAGTTAGGGTTTCGTCAGGGGTGGGTCGACGTTGATGGTCGATGTTGATGTCGAGGTGAGTATCTGCCCTATTTTATTTCAATTCAATTAATGTGTATGCTGATTAAAAAAATGTGGTGGTTCCGGACCTTATTCGAAAACACACCCTGTTGTCTCAGTAGATGATAGAGATTAAACAGTTTTCAAGTCAAAACAAAATTCAAGTTTAATACTAATTTTTCTTAAAAACGATTTCTTTAAATAATAATGGAGTAATTAAAAGTTTGGTTCAGGATTGTTTGTGTAAAAGACCGGGGGTTGTTCGAAGTATCCATGGATTGGTCTCAGGTTGTTGTTATAATAGTTTTGTAATATAGGAGTAGGTGTTATCAGATTTTAGTTAGATGACCAAAGATCTAAAACATATGGAAATAAACAAGTTTCAATGCAAAGTGAATCCTAAGACAAGCTTTTCAAAATTTTTAAAATGTTGGAGATTGTTTAAAATAATTATATAATAGAATAATTTTTAAATGTTTCAAAAGTGATTTATTAACTGGAATTAAATCAAAGATTAATTATTTGAGGGGGTTAAATAGTTAATTTAATCAGTTTAAGGAGTAATAAATCAAATAATTAAAGGCTGGTAAATTGGTGTAATAAATTTTAAGGATTAATTTATCAATGTGATAAGTTAATTAAGAAAATTCAAGATGATTAATTTTATTTAAAGTTGAATTACTAAATGGAATTAATTCATGATAATTACTTGAGTAATTTAAGGGTTAAATTGTTAATGTAAATAATAAAATAAAGAATAATTAATTTAATAATTTAAGGGATGATTAAGTAATCGAGGATAATTACTTGAAGTTAAGTTAGATAAGAAGGGATGATAAATAAATTTTATCAATTAAAGTAATATCTAAGGTCTGTAATTAATATTAAACAAGTATGGTTAGATAATTTTCTTTAAATTAAATTAATTGTGTGGTTAATTAACCTTGCTTATAAATATTGGACTTGATTGAATGCCTTCAATTGGTGGATATCCCTGATAAGAAGTGTCTGTGATATGATATATTGGATGAACAGTGAAAATGTGATTATCTATCAAATTACGGATTGCTTTGTAGAGTGTTATCCGGTTATTAAAAATCAATTGTATTTAATTGAATAACTTGGGTTTAGATGGCATTGGGTTCGGAGAGGCCGAAGTTGGGTATTACGAAATACCCGAATCACTTCGAATTTTTTTACAAATTGTTTTGTGAAATCAATAAGCGGGAGTGAAACGTTTTAAGTGAAGTAGATTATTTTATCTAAGTTTGGTACTTAGAAATTGATATGTGAAATAAGTGTTGTCTATAACAAATGGTGAATTGGTAAAATTGATATTTGTTAACCCGGGTTTATATAAGATGATTACTTTGGTATTCCATGTTAGTTGGGTTTACTCACGCTGGTTTCCAGCCTGACCTGGGTGTTACTTTGGTGTAATGCTCGGGTCAGACCGAGTATTACAGATTTTCAGGTAGGTACGTTTTGGAGCTCAAGAGGCGAGCTGGATGGCTATAGTGTATAAAGTATTTCCGCTGTATTATACTATTGTTAATCTGAGATATGATAAGTGTATATATTCAGTGACTGTATAAATGTAAACTCTGATGTATATTAAATGTAATCGAGATATAGTATTCTTTTGTAAACCGTTATTATTTATTATATTTTATCCGCTGCGAACGTGAGATATTGTTGTTTCTGTTCTTCTTCTTCTTCTATCTCTTTCTTCTTTTTCGTAACTATCTGGAATTTTCGGCTTCGAAAATTTCGGGTCTTTACAGTTGGTTTCAGAGCTGAAAGGTTAAGCAAGAACCTCGACTCTGGTGGGGATTACTCATTTAAAAGAGTCCGTAGTACTCTTGAATGGGTTGAGTGTGTGTGTGTGTGTGTGTGTGTGTGTCAGTGTGTGTGTATATATATGAGAGCGTACTTGTTATTTGTTTAAAAGATTTTTAATGATTTTATATAAAAATATACTTTGATATATATAGCAACCTTTCCTTTAAATTATTGGAATTAAGTTAAGAGGTAATATAAAATATGACCAAATTGAAACTTATAACCAAAGTTGAAGAATAAACTTATATAACAAAATGGAATTTGAAATATAGATTGTGAATGTAATTTATAAATTGGAGTAAACTTCATAAATAAAATGAGATTATAATTTGAAATAGAATTCCAGAGAATATTTGAAAATAAAGTAAGATGGAAATTCCAGAGTAATGTTTAAATATGAATTGGATGGATTGGGAATTTGGAATTTTTGGGAAAATTTAAAATTCCTTTGGATTTGGAAGTGGTTTCCAAAGGTTTTGGAAAAATAATAGTATTACTTCAAAAATATTTTTGTGTTGAATTTGAAATCTGGGAGATTTGAAATTAAAAATACTTGGAAATGTTTTTAAAGAGATAAAAGCATTGAACTCTTTTGGTCACTGGAAAATAACGTCGGTGATGATTGCAGCATTATCGATGTTTATTTTCGAGTTTCTAGAAGAAAAATTGCTACCAAATTGTTTTACATTGGAATTGTTTGTGAACTGGGTTGGTTTTGAAATTCAAAGGGGTAATTGAATTTGCCAAAGAATTTTGGATATAGTTGAATTCTAAGGTGATATTGAAATTTTGGAAATTTGTTTAAACTCTGGTATCTTGATTAAAATGTTTATGGAAAAATAAAAATATATTGGCTAAATAAAATGTATAATTCCGAGTTGAAAGCGAAATGTGAATGTAATTGATTATAAATAGAAATTGTAAAATTGAAAATTATAATTAAAGTTATACAAGTTTAAAGATCAAATGGAATTCAATTTGAATTGGGAAAGAAATCATGATTGATCCAACTTGAATTGGGATTAAATCAATTTCAATGGAAATTGACGATTATTCAAATTGGAATTGGGTTAATTTAAATGGAAATGGAAATTTAAATTGAATTGTTGGGGAAGTGAACAGATTTGACTCTGGACTATTTTTAATATAATTGTTTTGATATAAACTTATTTTTCCAAGCTATTAAATATATACAACCTTTCTTTCTTAAAGCCAGATTATTTTATACTTGTTACAATTATTTTGGAGATATTTAACCATTTTTCAACTGTTTCCTAAACTAATTACTATTTTTTCAACTATGATACAAATTATTTACTATTTTACAACTATTTTGTAGTTATCTAGAAGTTCTGGAACCAATTAACTATTTTCCAACTATTTTACAATTAGTTAACTATTTTACAGCTATATTTCAAACTAATAATTATTTTTCAATTACTTACCTATTTTTGAAATTTTCAAACTATTTTCCAAAAATAAACCGGTCAGAGTTCAAGCTGTTATTGATTTAAATACCCAACCGAGATAAGAATTGAAGTGATAATTCAAATGGGGATTAAGGTAATTGTAAATAAGTAAAGGGAATTTAAGGAAATGTGAATAGAAAGGAAAATTGATTTGGTTGATAATCAATGGAAATAAATACGTAGGATGTACGTATATTATTCTATTCGCATAGTGATTTGATCAAGATTCGAGCACAGAATTCCGAGATAGTTTATCGATCCGAGTTGGGATTCTTCACTCGATTTTCGACGACGAACCTGGATATGGATTGTTGATTGGTTTTGGATGTTCTCTATCATAGTTATAGCTATGCAAGAAGAATGACGATTTCTAATCAAGAAACCAGATCAGTGTCCGCACTAGGAAGTCGGGTGGACGATGCTAGTTCGAAAGTAAAATTGTATGATCGGGTGAGCGATCAGATTGGTATAGCGTACGAATGATAAGTGTACATCGTGCGGATTTGAATGAAATTGATATTGGAAAGAGAAGTCAAATTTGAATATTTGATTTTGAATAAATGAAGCTATATATCTTTGTTATATGAGATAAAACTCCCCTTGATAAATCTATAGCCAGAAGAAAATATTTTTGAAAGTGTTTGAAGTATAAAAGGGTTTTATACAAGTTTGAAATGATCCAAAGTTTATGAAAATAATAATAATAATAATATATATCTGTATATATATGTAAAGAATCTTATGAGGATTTTGGAAAAGGTTTTGGGAACCTTTGGATTTGGAAAGGTTTTTGATTTTTGGGTAAAATCAATATGAGAATTTGGAAAGCGTGGTTAAGAATTATCGATTTTGGAATAATCGATTTTGTATAAATGAGCTTTGTATGAGATCATACTAGGTGTATGATTTGAAGATACTATATGTGCATAGTATAAAATGTTTTGATGATGGCTCTGGGGAAAAAGGCGCTCCCTTGAAATGAACTTCTCAGGAGTGCCACCGGGTGGTGCTGCCTTGAGCCTCAAGGGGGGGGGGTTCTAAAGTTGATCCTGTGAGGAGTCCGGACAAAAACTAGTTCCTGAGGATTATCAGTTGAGTATACCATAGCGTAGGTCGTGTGTGCCGCTGAGAGCCAACAGTTACATGGACTTTTGCTGCGATGACAACGTAACCCAGGATGTAACTGCGACCTATGGTATAATATAGTGAAAGTCGTGTGTGCCGCTGAGAGCCAACAGTCTGCGTTTGATTTTATATCGGCAGACTGCGACCTATGTAGGAGTGGAGAGGTTTCATTTCGACAGCGAAAATCAGAGGCCGCTGAGAGCCTGCAGTTACATGGACTTTTGCTGCAACGGCAACGTAACCCTGGATGTAACTGTGATCTGTTGTGTGGGTTCCATGGCGTAATCGAGAGGTCGCGGAGAGCCTGGAGTTGCATGGACTTTTGCTGCGACGACAACGTAACCCTGGAATGTAACTGTGACCATGGATGGGAGTGATGATTTTCAGAGCATTCTCACCAAAGATATTTCCTCTATTTAAAAAAAACTGTTTTCTATATTTTCAATAAAATTAATTTCCAAGCATTTTCACTGGATGTTGAAAACGGGTTTACCAAGCACTTATAGATTTTCAGTCCTACGCCTGATCAACGTATGACTGAATTTCTGTGAGAACAAGGATAGACTGGTTGAGACATCGAGTTATAAGAAATATTTTTATAAAAAGCTATTTTAATTGTATTGTCTGAATTTAAAGGCATTTCTAAATTTAATAATTAAAAGGGAAATCCAAACAGGAATTATAAAATAAAATTTGAACTCGAAAAAATTTAATGAAGGAATTTTCTTTGTAATAAAAGTTGGAAGTAAGCTAAAAAATAATTATTTGAGAGTATGTTAATAAAAATTTAACTCGGTTAAATAAATGGATTGCAAGTTAACAAGGGAGTTTGGATATGAACTTGAGTTAAACAGAATAGAGTTGGATCAAATAGTGATGGTTTAAATTACAAATGAACATTTAAGCGTGTTATAAGTAATATTTAACGCAATGTGCATGTAACTTGGGTAAGATGGAAGTGTTGTTGAATGAAATGAAAATGATTATAATAGTAATGGTTTGAGTTGCAAACAAAACCCAAGTGAATAGAAATCAATTGAGAATGGCCTTGTATTAATAAAATAAATTTGTAAATGAATTAAGTAAGTAAAGTTAAAATTTTAAATGGGTTAATTGAATTAAATAATAAATGGATGAAGTCTGCTTGAATAGAAATTAAATTAAAGTTTTAATTGAACTTGGGTTATCGGAATGACCTTAAGTTATGAAGTTGAAATAATTTGAAGAAAGTAAGTTAACTTAAGTTTAAAATTAATAAGAGTTTGGCTTCAAGCAAAAATGAAATGTTATAAAAAGTTTGGGTTAGATTTATTTTTGGGAAATGAGTATTAGTGTAAGCATTGAATATTGTCAAGCCCTTAAAATAGTTTTTAAATGAAACCAATGCGGAGATGAAATGCATATGTATGGTTGGAGAATAAATTAGAAATGAAACGGAATTAAATTGCATAAAATGAAATAGATGGACTAATTGAATTAAATGGAATTTGATTCGATGAGAATCAAATTGAATGGAAGTGAACTTAAGTTGATGTTGGAATAAATTAAAATAAATTAATGTAAGTTTAAAATTTATGGAAGCTTGGCTTCGAATAAGGGTAAAAGCCATTAAATAAAAGCTCGGTTTAAATTAATTTGGGAATGGTTAGTAGTACACAAGCATGGGATGTGTCGAGCTAAATGAAATGAGTGTGAATAAATTAAAATGGAATTGAATTAAATAAAATTGAGTTGGAATCAATTTTAATTGGTTATAAAACTTAAGTAATTATTTATTCACATGGATATTATCAAATTGCATAGAAATAATTGTCGTTTGACATAAACAAAAGTAATTAAAATTCTGTAAATTAATAGAGGCAAATAAAAATTGATTTTGAATCAATTGAATTGAATATGAGCTTGTTTGGATTGAAAAGTTAATTGAATGACAGTTGAGTTGTAAACCAATAAGATTGAACGGAATGATATATGAATTGGTGGAAAACAATTGAATTAGTTTTGAAAACATATAAATTGCTCATGGAAGTTATTTTGAATACATTTCTTTTAGAATTGAAATGTTATAGTTGTTTAAGTAAGAGAAGTGTTATAAACTTCATATATATAGTGCTTATATGTTTAAATTGAGTAAGTACAGGTATCTGAAGGCTGTTTGGTTGGATTTAGATTGCACTAATTGCTTAAATTAATAAGCTGCTTGCTTAAATTGCTAAATAAGGTACGCCTACGCAATAAAATTAGGAAATATGAACTGTTTTTGGTTTTTCCGACCGTGTGGGTCGATGTATACATATTTATATCTCTTGTCAAATTGCAAGAGCTCCTCTGTACAAAGGAGACTCTGCCAAATTTTTTTGAAAATTTTGGGAGTTAGAAAATTTTTGAGAAAATTTTCGTTAGCGGCAAAACGATTACAAATTGGGAATTAAAGTAAATTTGTAGATGAAACTAATGTGAATCAGTTATAAATGGAAGATAAAATTTAATATTCAGGATTGAGGATAAATTGAATTCATATGGAAATGGTAAAAGCTAATTTGAATAGAAGTGGGTATGAAACATATGTAAAGAATTGTATAAATTAATTTGAAAAGTGGCGGTTGAATATTGTTGCTAAGTAGGTTATGCAGGTATTAAAGGGAAGAAAATTGGATTTGATTCCAAAAGATAAATGTGAATTTCCCGACAAAAAGGTATGTATTTTAACTTATGCATGAATTGGATTGGGTTTTTGGATATAGCCGCTTGGCTTTTGTTTTCTTTTGGAATTTGGGAGCCCGTAGAGGCCTTTTGTAGTAGTACCGAGCTAGCCGCGCAAAGGAGACGCTGGCAAAAATTTTCGGGAATTTAGAGAGTTAGAAAAATTTTGAGAAAATTTTGATAATTCCAAATTTGGTTTTAAATTGAAATTTAAATGGTTGAACGAAATGGTAGTATTTGAAACTATAAAAGATTTTGGGAGGTTAGTTAATGTGATAGTGAGTCATTAATAAAAGAAAGTTGGTAGAGTGTTGAATTGTGAGTTTTGGAGAGAAGGTAAATGGGTTTTGGCCTTCTTCCTAACTAGTAATTTCGGGGACGAAATTCTTTTAAGGGGGGAGGAATGTGACGACCCGGAATTTCTAACAATTTAAATTGGAATAATTAGTTGATTCTAAAACATTTAAAGGTTAATTTTAAACTTGAATTTCAAATATAAATATTTACTTAATAATTAAATTATGGATTTAATAAATGGAATTGGGTAAATTATTGAATTCTTTAGTTTTAAGCCTGTTAAAAATAATTTGAAGGCTTGTAAAATTTATAATGGTGTTATTGAAGATAATAGAACGGTAGAAATTTAATTTAAAGGTAATTTGTTCAGTTTTGAAATTATATCGTTTAAATTGAATTTGAAAATAGCCTTCCGAGGCATAGTCTCGGAATTCGATGAAACCAATTCCATTGGATCCGTAATAGTTAGTTATTATCGGATTTCAAATTTCGTAGCAATCGGAGTTGTCGTTTGACCCTGGCAACTTAAAACGCAAAGAAATTACTATAATCAATTTGATTTAAAATTGATCGTTTACTTCCGTAACTCACACATATGATCGAATAAGCTTCCAAAACACGTTCCATTGTGTTCGGAATGCGGTAAAACCTTATAAACGCCAGGCGGCACGTGTGATTTGGAGTTTGTTTGTATAAGTTGTTGATTTGAGAATATTGATTAAATATTATAATGGATAATAAAAGTTAAACCCTATACCCAATCTTTCAACGCACGCCTCCCCTTTCATATTTATTCCTTCTTTCCCTTTCTAGTTTTTTCGAAACCGAGAAAACAAAAACAATTTAAATCTCGTCGCTTTTTCAAAAAAATAATAATAAGATCACGTGCTGCTTGTTCTCGAATCCATGGCGCGCGACCTCATTCAAGATCGAACATCGCAATCGAAGCGGTTCAAAGGGGAAGTCGATCGCGATTCTAGGGTTTGAATCTCTGGGGAATTTGGCGACAGTCGAAGTAGCGATTCATCGACATTCGACTAGAGGTTGTGAAGCACTCTTGCGCGCGAAGGAGGCGCCGCGTTCTGGGTGACGCGTTCGAGTGGAGGGCCACGACTGCGTAGGGTCGAGTTAGGGTTTCGTCAGGGGTGGGTCGGCGTTGATGGTCGATGTTGATGTCGAGGTCAGTATCTGCCCTATTTTATTTCAATTCAATTAATGTGTATGCTGATTAAAAAAAATGTGGTGGTTTCGGACCTTATTCGACAACACACCCTGTTGTCTCAGTAGATGATAGAGATTAAACAGTTTTCAAGTTAAAACAAAATTCAAGTTTAATACCATTTTTCTTAAAAACGATTTCTTTAAATAATAATGGAGTAATTAAAAGTTTGGTTCGGGATTGTTTGTGTAATAGACCGGGGGTTGTTCGAAGTATCTATGGATTGGTCTCAGGTTGTTGTTATAATAGTTTTGTAATATGGGAGTAGGTGTTATCAGATTTTAGTTAGATGACCAAAGATCTAAAACATATGGAAATAAACAAGTTTCAATGCAAAGTGAATCCTAAGACAAGCTTTTCAAAGTTTTTAAAATGTTGGAGATTGTTTAAAATAATTATATAATAGAATAATTTTTAAATGTTTCAAAAGTGATTTATTAACTAGAATTAAATCAAAGATTAATTATTTGAGGGGGTTAAATAGTTAATTTAATCAGTTTAAGGAGTAATAAATCAAATAAATAAAGGCTGGTAAATTGGTCTAATAAATTTTAAGGATTAATTTATCAATGTGATAAGTTAATTAAGAAAATTCAAGATGATTAATTTTATTTAAAGTTGAATTACTAAATGGAATTAATCCATGATAATTACTTGAGTAATTTAAGGGTTAATTTGTTAATGTAAATAATAAATCAAAGAATAATTAATTTAATAATTTAAGGGATGATTAAGTAATCGAGGATAATTACTTAAACTTAAGTTAGATAAGAAGGGATAATAAATAAATTTTATCAATTAAAGTAATATCTAAGGTCTGTAATTAATATTAAACAAGTATGGTTAGATAATTTTTTTTTAAATTAAATTAATTGTGTGGTTAATTAACCTTGCTTATAAATATTGGACTTGATTGAATGCCTTCAATTGGTGGATATCCCTGATAAGAAGTGTCTGTGATATGATATGTTGGATGAACAGTGAAAATGTGATTATCTATCAATTACGGATTGCTGTGTAGAGTGTTATCCGGTTATTAAAAATCAATTGTATTTAATTGAATAACTTGGGTTTAGATGACATTGGGTTTGGAGAGGCCGAAGTTGGGTATTACGAAATACCCGAATCACTTCGAATTTTTTTACAAATTGTTTCGTGAAATCAATAAGCGGGAGTGAAACGTTTTAAGTGAAGTGGATTATTTTATCTAAGTTTGGTACTTAGAAATTGATATGTGAAATAAGTGTTGTCTATAGCAAATGGTGAATTGGTAAAATTGATACTTGTTAACCCGGGTTTATATAAGATGATTACATTGGTATTCCATGTTAGTTGGGTTTACTCACGCTGGTTTCCAGCCTGACCCGGGTGTTACTTTGGTGTAATGCTCGGGTCAGACCGAGTATTACAGATTTTCAGGTAGGTACGTTCTGGAGCTCAAGAGGCGAGCTGGATGGCTATAGTGTATAAAGTATTTCCACTGTATTATACTACTGTTAATCTGAGACATGATAAGTGTATATATTCAGTGAATGTATAAATGTAAACTCTGATGTATATTAAATGTAATCGAGATATAGTATTCTTTTGTAAACCGTTATTATTTATTATATTTTATCCGCTGCGAATGTGAGATATTGTTGTTTCTGTTCTTCTTCTTCTTCTATCTCTTTTTTCTTTTTCATAACTATCTGGAATTTTCGGCTTCGAAAATTCCTGGTCGTTACACAGATGGTCGCTCCTCAACAGCCTTATTCTCCGTGCTAGTTGACGACATTACCCCGTACTGTCCTTGGCTAGCATGGGTATAGAGGTGGGGCGCCACAATTCTTTTCTGAATCCAACACTGATACCAAGTTGTGACGCCGCACCCCAAGACCTACATTAGTAAAGAGAATCACTGAGTAATTCTATCTACTAATGTGGAGAATAGGGCTGGTTAAGGGTAATGTAACGACCCGAAATTTTCGATCCCGAAAATCTCAGATAGTTATGAAAAATAAGAAAGAGATAGAAGAAGAAGAAGAATGGAGACATCAACATCTCACATTCGCAGTGGATAAAATATGTAACAACCTGCATATTTATCGAGTTTGTATTTAAATATTTTATTTAAATAGTAACTCGTTAATCGGATTTTGGTCCGAAAAGCTACTTTTTGCAAACGGTCAAATTAGGACTCGAGACCACTTCCATTGAGTTCGAAATGTCGTTTACAACTTTTTAAGTATAAACATCGATAGGTTTGGAGTTAGTGAAATTTCACTAACTTTTCCCGCTTTGGACTTTGGCTTAGTTTAGCCTATTAAGCCCAAGTTCCAACCCTCTTCTCCTCACTCTTCATAAATTTCCTAACTAATCAAGCTTTGGCATTAATGGTGGAGGGAATGGGAAATTAAAATTCCAAAACTCAAATTCAATTGCAATCCATCTTTCTACTCCAAATTCAAGAAGAAGACATTGGATTCAAGCTTCTTGTGCTTAGATAGAAGAAGGATTGATTCTTGCTTGCTTAAAACTTCATTTTCATTGATATTTGGTGCAAAGGTGAGATTTTTATCTCACAAATCTAGTCTATAACTATATTGGGTTGTTGGGAATGATTCCCTATCACTTTAGCATGAATATTTGCTTTTGGTTTGGATTGGATTGGCGAAAAACTCCGATTTTTGGCGTTTTGGCGAAATTTCTGCATTTAGGTCGTTCTGGCCATTTTTAGGTCGTTCGGAGTTAGGTCGTGTGGGTCTTAGGTCGTAGGTCACGTACGAGATAGCTCCTAGATCGTTCTGACCATTTTTCACGTGTTCGGAGTTAGGTCGTTCACGACCTAGTACTTAGGTCGCTCGCGACCTAACCCTTAGGTCGTTCGCGTGTTATCGCGCTAAGTCGCACTGCCTTGAATCTTCACTTCGGAGTTCGGTCGTTTCACGTTAGGTCGTATGGCTTTTAGGTCGTAGGTCGTATGGCTTTTAGGTCGTAGGTCGTATGGCTTTTAGGTCGTAAGTCGTATGACTTTTAGGTCGTAGGTCGTTGGCCTTTTGACCGTTAGGTCGCATGCCTTTCTACTTCGATAGGTCGTTCGGCCATGCTTTCTATTTTTAGGTCGCGACATCTTTAGGTCGTGTTACCTATATACCCCTAGGTCGAAAGACCTTAGGTCGTGCACCTTTAGGTCGCGAACCCTATTAGGTCGCGAACCTCTTTAGGTCGCCTGTCCCTTAAGAAGTTAGGTCGTTCGTCCTGTGATGCCTTAGGTCGTTTGACCCGTGTTACGTTAGGTCGCGTAACCCCTTAGGTCGCTTGACCTTATTTCCTGTTAGGTCGCGTGACCTTGTTTTCGCCCTTAGGTCGTTTCACTTTTAGGTCGCATGACCTCGTCTTCGTTAGGTCGTGAACCTTGTTAGGTCGCTCATCCTTAGCCCGCGAACTTTCTTAGGTCGCGTACCTTTAGGTCGCGTGTCCCCTCTACCTCGTTAGGTCGCAAAGAACATTAGGTTGCTCGACCTCCTTACCCACCAGGTCGCGCACTTAGTTAGGTCGCTCAGCCATTGTGTTAGGTCGCATGAACCTTTAGGTCATTAGACCTCATTTTGCTTTAGGTTGTAGGCCCCTTGCCTTCACTTAGGTCGTACCGTTTTGTCGGGGCGCTGCCCCGCACCCCGCCGGGGGCGCTGCCCCCTGGACCCCCGCGACCTCCTTACATTAGGTCGCTCGACGTCCTTACCCCGTAAGCGGTGGCGTTGCCCCCGCACCCCCACCTGGGGGGGTTGCCACCCCCCCTGGACCCCCCCTCCGTAGGGGATCTTATCTGAAAAACATTGAGCTGATTTCCTTGGATTTTATTCACATCTCGGTATGCGATTTTTGTGACTGATTGTTTCTACAATTGCTTCTGTGTTTTGTCACTTTATAATATAAAGGTTTCAATACTAGTAGTAAATATCAAAACTCTTTTAACAAACAATTTCAACTCTATTTTTAATAACAAAGCTCTTTTCTTAAACCGTTTTCCAATCTATTAGTATATACAAGCCTTTACCTCACTCGGATGAGAAATCTAATTAAACGACTTAGTAAAACAAGTGGTATGAAATGCTTGCGTTCACTTCGTCGGTTAATTCTTGGACTTGTTCGATTGAACCTCTTATGACAATTTTATTAGTGAAGATTTACAGTTTGTTCGTAAATATTTAAGTTAAGCAAGTGGTTATGGGACATGAAGCTAAACTTCTATATTTACTAGCTTAGTGTAATTGACACTTCTCGTTGATCTTGATGATCGCTTTATGAATTAGACTAGCAATTGTGCGATGTCTCTTTCATTGCAAGGTTAGACTAGACACCACTTGTGTGATTCCATTCACACATACCTTTCTGCTTTTTGGTTAGTCTTGACCTCAATCTGTGTGATTCCATTCACACATGCGGGGTAGCTCCCCATGGTCTTCGGACCGTCATGTGATAGGTCTCTTTCCCTTTTTATGATTTCTGGATTTCTCGTGTTGATTTCTGGAATTTATGTCATTGACTTGTTATGAGTACAAGTTTAGGGTATGATGCCCTCTTCGAATCTTTGAGAAGATTCTTGTGATATTGATTATCTCTTATTGATTGATCTTCTATTGATCATTATTTACATACTTATAGTGGTATGTCGTTATGGATGTTTATGTTTATCCCATATCTTTTATGTTATATCATGTCATCTGATATTTATAGCTAGACTGATCCGTTTATTATTTTCTTAAATAATACTCGGGTCAGACCGAGATGTTACAGGTGCTTCTGCTTGACTTCTTCCCTGGGATTCATCACTCTGACTTTTGGCTAACTGTTTAGATTAGCAGTTTTTGTTGTATACACTTGAGATATAGACTCATAGTTGTATTCTTTTGTATAGCACGTGTTGCTATTCTTTTGTATTATCGTGGATCTTAATGACCACTACTCTGATGTACACTTTCATGTGTTAGTTATATATTCATATCTTCTTTCGACTTTGTGATATGGATATCTGTGACTGATTTGTGATATGATTATTTCTATGTTTGTTTCCGAAGATTATTTATAGCCACCGTGTGATAAGCAATTACATGGATGGTCGCTCCTCAACAGCCTTATTCTCCGTGCTAGTTGACAGCACTACTCCGGAGTGTTCTTGGCTAGCGTGGGTATAGAGGTGGGGCGTCACAAAATATAATAATAAATAATAACAGTCTACAAAAGAATATTATATCTGTCGATTACATTTTTATACATTAGAGTTTACATGTACACAGTCACTGAATATACACAATTACTATACCACGGATGCATAATAATATAACACAGTGGAAATACTCTATACGTTCCTGCCATCCAGCTCGCCTCCTGAGCTCCAGAACGTCCTTACTTGAAAATCTGCAATACTCGGTATGACCCGAGCATTACACCAAAGTAACACCCGGGTTGGGCTGGAAACCAACGTGAGTAAACCCAACTAACATGGAATACAAAGCCATACAATTTATATAAACCCGGGCTACGTATCAATTTTACAACTTCATAAGCTGCTATAGATATCACTTATAAAGCAATTAAGTGTCAGGACTTAGATTATATGGTTCACTTCATTTAAATCATTCCATTACATCCTATTGATTTCACATATCAATTTATAAAGAATCGAAGTGGTTTCGAGTATTAACTAATACCCGACTCCGGTCTCTTCGAATTCAGTCCATCATAACACAAATTATTCAAGTGATATGCAGTTCAATTTTAAATAAAAGATGTCACCCTTTTTACTTAGTAATTTATCATTGACAGACAACCATATTATCATTGCCCACCCAACTACACCATATCGTATATCATTTCACATTAGGGGTATCCATCAATTCAGGGCATTTAAACAATCACTTAATCATACATAAGCAAGATAACCTAATCACATCATCGCGAATAAATCTAATTAACCATAATTGAATTAAATTAATTACCTTTAAGTCCTTCTTATTAATTAATTTCAACCCCACTGATTATCCATCCCATATTCATTCATCTTAATCAATCCTTCGTGAGTAATTATTCTTTAACTACATTAAGATTATCATCATTATCTAATTACTTTTATTCCATAATTATACTTAACCAACTCCATGAATGTATTCCTAAATTAATCAATTAAACTTAATTAATTTCATCCATTAATCAGCCCCAATTACTCATAAACAGTAATTACCTCTTCGTAATTGCTTACCCAAGCAAATACCCTTTAATACTTTCCCTTAAGAAATTTCTTTTTAATTTTATTACATCCCGTAATATCCATTAATTACTTCGCTAAGGAATTACACTCCATTTATTACATTTATTCATAATTACTTATTCGAATTGATTTTTTTCCAAAATCATTTACATTGATTAATTATCCCTTTAATTAATCACACTCATTAATTAACTAACCCCCAAATAACTTCCTTAACTAATCCATCTTTTAAGTAATTACACTTAAGAAGTGAATTCTTAATTACTTCCATAAAGTAATTTTCCTTAAATTACCTTCATCAAGTAATCCTTCTATTTGTTAATTTTCCTTAATCAATTAACCTCAAATCAGGAATTAATTAGTTCTTTATTCCATACTTAAACTAGTTAACCCCAATAAAATTTACCTTTAAATTCATCTAATCATTTGTCACCAATTACACTTTAATTCCTCTCAAATGGATTAATTATAATCCTTAATTATTAATTTATTAGCCCTTAATCAATAATTAATTTATTAATTTTTAATTCCTTAATTAATTAATTCTTAATTACCAAGGTCCTTGATTAACTTAAGATGACCTATTTGTCTCTACTAATCACTTAATCTTTGTTAACATATAAATTCAAAGCATTTTATTCTTTAAAATTAACTTCTTAATTTCATACTTTAATTAAGTTTATATATCTTATTTAAGTAAAACCCATTATACAATTTCCTAAACAAAAATTCATAACATTATTATATAAGGAAATAAATCCTTAAAATTGTTTAAACTTGATTTCTTAAAGCAAATCAGTTTTACTTTGAAATTAAGGTTAAATGAACCAACCTTAATCACGAAAACAGTAATAAATTAAATGGGCTGAAGCCCACAACGTCCAACACAAAATCTACTCACTTCTCCTTCCTCTCCCCCGAGACCAATCCCTGAAGCAACACATCCCATTCCTCATATACAACGCTGGCACATCAAAACTTCGTACACGTGCACGAACATTCTAGCCATCACCGACCAGCGTTACGCCCCTCATCTCATCGGCAACATCACCGCCATCCATCCTGACAACAAAGGAGCACGAAATTTCAACGCATCCAAAATCGAGAAATAACGACCAACAGGAAAAAAACTCGAACAACCAAAATACTCGCCGACGTCGATCCCCTCGACCGGAAACCACGACACTCCTTCCAGGCCAGCTTCACACATCCACGAACAGATTCCTATGCTCGCGATCAACCCCGATTACCCCATGATGACGACAAGACCCAAATACCTCGTCGTTTCACAATGAACTTCAAACCCTAGTTTTTCTTTGCCAAGAAATTTCGATCACCAGAAAAATCACGAACAGTTTTTGCCGAGATCACAAGACCCTAAACTTGCTTCACCCTAAAACTCGCGACCCCTAATTTCTCCGATCACCAAAGAACGATGAAATCCCAATATACAGTCAACTTAGAATTTCTTTTGATTTACAAGTCTAAAATTCATGACTTCACTTTTAAAATTCCTAGTTTTTGATGACAAAACAAATTATATTCCTGAAACAACACTTTGTTAGGGTCGAGATTTTGATATGTATGAAAATCCTACTGTAATTTCAAATTTCTAGCTAACTGTTTGTTATTAACACACAAAAATATTTTTTAAGGAATATTTAAGGATCATCACATGAAACTAAGGATCATCACATGAAACTAAGTATCAATTACAAACATCATTCATTTAAGGATCATCACATGAAACTAAGTATGCGAAGAGAAATTTGATTTTCGTGGGTTTTAAGCTTGAATCTGCAGTTAACAGAGGCTTATCTGTATATTTATAAAAACAAGTATGCATATATCTTTATCAACATAAGAATTTATCCAAACAAGCCTTATTCACACAATACTACACGAGATTATGCATCAGATCTAGCATAAAAAATGTGGATATACTCACCTGTCAACAAATTTGAACAGAGCATACTTTCTGTAGTTTGAAAAGCTGTTTGCTTAAACCCTTTTGATCTTCCTGTTTATTTAGTTGATATGTTGAAAGAGAATGTTTATTTTTCTTATCTCAATTTAACTAAGTTATGAACGAGCAAGAATAGTATGATGGATATATAGATATAACTATGAACAAAAAGGTGGCTTCTAGTACAGGTCTGAACTTGCTTTGACCAGACAAAACTTGTATATGGAGGCTGAAAGATTTTCTTGCAACTTGAATTGACAAAATGTCATGCTAAATAAATGCATGTCTTCATATTTGTTTAAATATAATTAATATTTGCTGGTCTTTGTACTTATGTATAAAGATATTTTGAATATGTGAGTAGCTTTCCTTCTTTTGCATTGGTTATGCATATATTATTCAGTAAGGTAAATAATTTGTCTTCATCTTGCATTGTTCATGTGTATGTACATGTTATGGAAATAGTTTATCTTCTTTGAATTGTACATATGCATATATTATGCAATAATATATGTTAATATATTTAATTTGTTTCTTTTTTTCTTTGCATTGTTCATAAGGTTTACTTGTACTAATATTTATTTGTATTTGTATTTAATTTATTTTTTTAGCTAAAGATATTCATGCTTACTTATTTATGTTTATATTTTATATTCTAAATATCAATATTTAAATTACATTCATTTGGTTTACTTACATTTTATTCTTATATTTATTTCTATATGTACTTTATCAATAATTAAGTTATATTCAAACGTTAGACTTACTTTTATGTTGATAGAATTTGATTTTTATTTCAAACATTATCATCCACATCTATATATTTATTTTTCACATGTTAACAAGACAAAGTATTTTAATTCAATTATATAGGACAAATTGTATTATAAATATTATTGAGATATTTTATTTTAAAATTTCAAATCAATTCCCTTTTTAAAATACAAATCCATACAAATAAATGGCAATTATTCCAAAAGTCATATTCATTTTAAAATGATAAGTTTACTTAAATTAGATTAAATATCTATTAAAATAATACTGCTAAAATACTGGGTCGTCACAGGTGACCATCATAGTCTTGCATTTGATTAGAGCTAAGTATGTCGATTTAATACTCGATTTTTTTTCATTTCATCTCAAGTATTCGACATACATAATTTCCATCTAATACACTACTATGGTGGCCGCATGACCGATTCAGAAAAAAAATAACAATATCAATCACGAATCACAGAACAGATAACACGTATGATATACATACACATCTACATCAAATGTATTACAACATGTCATAATTGGTATTATGACCACAATATATGCATACATCCCCACAAAATAATATATACATCACAAGGTTCCCAACAAAACAACTACTACACAAAAAATATACCATCTACCCAAGGTCGAAGGAGAAATCCAAAAGTAAAGCTAGAAAAGGTCCAAATATCCCTAACTTGCAACTCGGTCTGACCTGAGTAATAAATAAACAGGTCAGGCTAACTAGAAAATGAAATTAGCTAGAGATAAGAGGGATTTAAGTGCATAAGGGAAATCTACCTTTAATTATAAAGGAATGGTACAAGTATGGTTCAATTACAATGCCATGGTACAGATTCACAAAGGGTTATCGCATGAATAGATTTAGTTCATCATAAGAAATTCATACTCAAGGACATTCAACATAAATGTAAGTTACCATACAAAAGCCATATGAGAAAATCATCAAAATCTCAAAACTGGAATCTCATGGAACTCTAAAAAGAGTTCAAATCTCATAAAAATGAAATCACCATATATACATAACATCTCATTTTGCTCTAGGCTATCGATATAACAAAGATATATCAAAAATGGTGAAAATGTAATTAACTTAGAAAACTTAGAAAATATGGATTGGCTAGATCCCTGATCTCAATGCCGAAGCAATGCTGCATGTGCCAAACTCTTGTCCAGTGCTATTTATTAATTAGGTACCAATCTCCTAGACCTGAAGGTCATACTCATGCTGACTGAAGTCACATAACTCGTGGTGACCGAAGTCACATATCTCAGTTGACCCGGAGGTCTATAGCACTAGCGTACTTGTGGATGTGTCACAAACTCTCAAATAGGAACTCGAAAAGTGTTAACGTGCATCCCATACCACATGCTCGCACTAAAAGGTTTACTAACTGCTAGTTAATTCCATATCATAAAAATAAATTACAAATCTCAGAAATCTCATATCTTGCCTCGTATCATCGGCAAGTACAATAAAATCTCGTAATGGTTTCTCATAAACCATAATTCTCGAAGTAGGGAAATCTCAACTGAAGACTCGCCTCATCTCATCGGAAAGTGAAATAATATATGTATATGGTTCTCATTGATTATAATTCCTAAAATACGAAATTTCGAACCACTAAACTCGCAAAATATTGGCTAACTCGAATAATTCCTATAATAGGAATTATAAATATCAAAATATGCCGTAAAATGGCGAATCTCAATTATCAACTCAAAATAATATACTCGAATGGTTTCTATCGTACAAGTCCAAAATTAACCGAAAAAGTAAAGTCACGTATCCTATACCACATTTTTTACTAAATCGTTTAATTCTCTTCCTTATACGTCCGAAAAGTATAAAAGTATATATTATTTATAAAATAATTTACTGGAGAAAATGGGATTCATAAAACAATTTTTCGAAAACATTTTAGAAGCATTTATTTGAAAATTCTCCTTATTATAAGAAATAAATATATTTTAAATACTTTAATATAATTTAAAAATAATTTTTATATATTGGAAAATATTTATTTCAAAGTCATTTTATTTGTAAAATTATTTCAGAAATTTATTTCAGAAAAACTTGTTTTTGGAACGAAAATAATCGATAAAACCATTGAAATTCAACATTCGAAAACAATTCAAATACTCATCAATCCAGTACTCGAATTGACATAACTTTTGCTCATCTACTGACAGATTAAAGCTAATGAAAATCATCTCAAATTTGCATCAAAACAAGTGACAAAACCATAGCAATTCAAAGGCAAAAGCTGCGAAATGAAGTCACAAAAACAAAGGAAAAATAAGCAAATATCAGGTCGACTTTAAGGTCGACCACACTATTCCTCAGGTTGACCTTAAGCACATATAAGGTCGACCTTAAGGTCGGCGGTTGTTCGAGACAAAAACAGGAAGATATAACCACTCAAAGTGGCAACCAGAACAAGATTTTAACAGAGAACTATGAACAGAGAAAACTTCCTATACAGTAAATGATTTAGCAAAATTTTCTCATAGTAATTCATTTTTACAGTTATAAATTTGTGAGCTTGAACTAACCTGATGATTTAGCAAAGTTTTAACAGCAAGTTGCAAGCTTTTGAGAAGAATTGGAGCTCTAATAACCTGTAATAGCTGAAACAGGAACATGCAAAACAAAATATAGAGGTTACAAACAATCATATCAAGTTCTAAGAATTTTTTTGATGAAATCTCTTGTAGCATTGATGGAGATTACCTTGTATAATTTTTATTTTGAAGAATTTTCTTTATTTTTAAGAGTAATTTGGGTGGAAATTGGATTTAGTTTGAGGAAGCCATTAATTTTCTTTTCACTGTATGTTTATTTTGAGAAGATGCAAATGGAAACTACGTACAACTTTGTTTTCTCACTAGAAGCTTCTAGGTTAAGGCTAATGGGTCCAATTCTTACCCAAACAATCCCAGAAAAATACTTAGAGAAAATGCAAGGCTATGTTCATATTTTAACTTATTTTAACACTATATTCACATATTTCATCATTTAAATCCCAAATAAAATGTATGCATCTATTTATAATGAATTAAAATTGTTATTGTAACTAAATAAAATTTATTTCAAATATTAAAGGTTATTTTTGACAATAGTACCCTATTTTTGACAATATTACAAATTTTCACTATTTTAGTGTAAAAACACTATTTTTGACATAACAAGCACAACAAAAATTACTTTCTTATCAAATAAATTATAACAATCATTTTAATTTTATTAAAACAACAAAACATTATTTTTAAACAATATTTCATCTTTTAATTTGATAAAGTACAAATTTACTTCATTTTTTCCCTTTTTAAAATCATTAAATGGTTGATACTGGCATTAATTTTCAATATTATTACATTTACCCAAATAAAATTACATATTGATTATTTTCACTCCAAATTCTCAAAATAAAATTTTTAAAACTTTATTTCCATCAATTTTTATTTATTTCAAAATTTAATGTTGAAATACATTTCTTGATTAATTTATTAACTCAAATTAACAAAATTCCAATATTTTCATCTTATTTAACCAAATCTCCTAACAATCAAATTTCAAACCCAATATTTATTCTCAAACGCGTTATCTATTGAAAATAATTTTTTTTTTACCCAATTTATCTCCTTCATTTTATTTTATTTTAATAAACACCTTTTAATAATCATATATTTCTTTTAAAAATTATTAAAAGACGTAATTGGCAATAATAAATATAGTTATTGCTTTTTCTCCTAATAAAAAGATTTTTCCATCATTACTAACCCAAATAAATAAAATAAAGTTCCAAACTTTATTTTTCTTATTTTATTTTCAAAATTCATTATTTATTCCAAATAAAGAATTTAAAATTTCCAACTTTATTTTTAATTACGATATTAAATTATAACTTATAATTTAATATTAATAGATAATCTCTGGACTAGGGTTGTTTCAGTTTTCAGATGGTAAAACTCTTGGAAATGGCTTTGAAAGAAGTGGTTAGTAGGGTGGACTTAAGCAAAATTTGATTATTAGAAAAAATCGGTCAGAGTAAGGATGCTTTAGGTGAAGAGGCCAAAACTTCGAGTTTTCCTTAGTGATACTTCAAGACGAGCATGAGGTGATGCAAGAAGATAAATTTTAGGCTAGCTAATTTTTCGAGTGTATAAAGTGCTCGGGCCCGACAAGAATGACTTCGAGTTTTTCACATGGTTACTTTGGGTTAGGGAGCATGAGACTTTGGGTTAGTAAGGAGGTCAAGTGGAGAAGTGGAAACTTCCACTTTTGTGAAGTTTTAAAGTGGTCCCAAGTGATCAGGGCTGATCATTTATGGTCAGTACTGTGCACTCCAAGGGATGGCCTTAGGTTTATGTCTTAAGGAACATGCACATGATGTCTCGGTGTTCTTGTACGTATGTTTGTTCGATCATTTAATGTTCATTTTCAATGGTTGCAATGCGATGAATTTTAACGATAAAACGATGAGGCGAAGGCATGAAGCTTTGATGTGACGGCTTCAGAACTTCGATGTGTTGATTCTACGACAAATTTGGATATCTAAAAGTTTTCTCATGATGGTGAATCAATCAATGAACTCATAATGATGATGATCCACCACGGTGGGTTTTTTGAAGGGAATTCATGTATGGAACACCGAAGAGTTCTTTTGTGGAAAATGGATTGTTGAAGGGTTTTGTAGCGGTGAATACAAATAAATGGTGCGATGAAGGGATTTGATATGCATGTAAAAGGATCATTGGTACTCTGAGGTTTTTTTGGTATACCCGTAAGAAGGGGTATTGTGAGGTACTTTGATGGTTACCTCGGATCATTGAAGGGATCCGTATACCTTGGATCGTCGAAGAGATCTAGCATCAGCTATAGGTGTTGGTGTTCGGGTACATAGAAAACCAGGATTTTTCCATTAATCCCTGCCAATTGATGGTCATATGAGTTATCATATATTCGAAGAACATGAGTGATAATGGCAATTGGTGTTTGACTTATATAGTATTTTGAGATTACTTATCACTTACATCAGACTATTGTTTGACTCAAGATTTTATGCTTTACTTCTTATTATCCCGATACTCCTAAATGAATAGATTAGATTGGAGGTTTGGGTGTGTAGATGAACAAGTAGGAGATGGTGGTTTCTCATATTTATATGTTGCTTACTATTGCTTATTCCACTGTGTGGCACTGTAGAACCTGGATAATGTTAGCTACTTTATTTAGAGACAGTTATCTTTTGAGTTTATTTCCAATTGTTTAAATTCTACTATTTTGTATAACTCTATGAAATAGTGCACTGTGATATTTCGGTCCATTTAGTTGTTACTGTCTCGCGTAGTTTATAACTATGATAATTATTATATTTTATTCAATGCGCTATGTGATATACGATATGTTCTGTGATTGTTTTCTCTACTTTTCACCCTTGACGATCATTGTACATCTGTCGGACACCATAGCAGTGCATTATACAGGTATGTTGGATGGAGGAGGTATAGGATGATGTCTTAATTGTTATCAGAGATTAGGTTGCGTAGTTAACCTGATTTGATATCGTGATCCATTAGAGTCGGGTTAGGAGTTATCTCCCTTGAATGGATCGAGATTATACATGAGAGAGTTCTGTTATATATTTTGGTTTTCAAAACTACATAGTAGTATATATAGTATATAAGTTGCAATGCACACTTGAGCAGCACTGATGTTGTTTCTTTATGAGAAACTTATCATTCTCCGTATATATCAAGAATGAGCTAGCATATAAAAAATGCTATGAGAAACTCCATCATAGGAATTAAGTAGGAAGGAGCGATCTCGGGGCTGCTAACCTTGACTTGCAAGCGATGTTCAATACGATGATGGCAAACATATTGCAAAACACCCAAGCGGCTCCTCCTAACGTTGCTATTGGTGGTGGTGCTCAAGTGCAGGCGTCCAAGGTCGATTTTACAAAGCTGAATAAGAATTTTTCCAGTCTTGGTGGCAAACCGTTCCAAAAAACAAAATTGGTTATGAAATGCGAGATCGGTTGGACATATGCGAGAGAATTTTTGATTATTTGGTACCAGATGATGCCGTAAGAGTAGGTTGGCTTCTCGATAGCTTCAAGGGTGGGCTATGAACTAACGGATTGCTATTAAAGTTGATACCCCTGAGTATCACTTTATTTAGGACTAGTTCAAAGCTAGTTTTGAGGAGAAGTTCATACCGACTACCCAGAAGACGACATTGTTTATTAAATTTACAGAGTTGAAGCAGAGGGACATGTCTTTCTTCGAGTATGTAGCATAATTTGATGCTTTGTCGAAGTACATGATGTCTTTCATCAAAACCTCATCAAAGAAGAATGAAAAGTTTATTATGGGTTTGGAGGACTATTTGGAAGAGAAATTGGTGGGTCACGTTGATAAGCTTTTTGAGAAACTTTTCGAGAAAGCTCTTTAACATGAGAGTTTGTGCCCTAAGTCGAAATCCTTTGTTGTTGCTAAAGATGAGCCAAAATCGCAGCAGGGTGGACGAGGCAAGAAGAAGTTGAATCCCATTTTCTACAACTATGGCGGCCGGGTTCATTTGACTAAGGACTGTAAGTCCGAGGGGGAAAAGAATTGCAATTGCAATAAGGTAAGTTGTCTGCAAAATAATTTCCCAAAGCCATCTTTGTAGAAGCCGATGGTGAAGGCATATTTTATAAATGTAATTTCGACATCGTCGAGTTCTTCCTCGACAAAAGAGAAAGGGAAGGGTGTCACTATTCAAGGTGTTCTTTCTATTTACGGTATACTATATGTGTTTTGTATCAGCGCTTCACATTCCTTTATATCTATTAACCTAGTAGATAGATTGGGATTGAGACCCAAAATTATTGGGCGACCTTCAGTAGCGACGAACCTCGTTGGAGGCCCACTAGTCTTTATAAGGTTTGCTCTGGTTGGGTCTTATCCAACCAAGGATGTATTTTATTTATGATTTTTTTTGTATTTCATTGGGTTCGGTATTATCTTAGGGATGGTCTGCCTAAAGATGTATGCTATAATAGTGGATTGCGAGAAGCTATTGGTGGCAATCTTTGCTGAGGATAGGGAAAGGTAGTGATGTGCTGCCTACCAGAGGAGAGGTTATGGTTAGCCTTCTATATACATCAAAGATTCCACACGATGTGTCGTCATCTATTCATATCGTTAGTGAGTATTCTGATGTATTCAACTAGGTGATCGGATTACTACATAACCGAGAGATTGAGTTCCACGTAGACTTAGTGAAAGATACCAAACCGATAGTTATGTCTTTGAAGCGTGTGGCACCCAACGAGTAGAAAGAGTTAGAGGTGCAAGTAAATAACATGTAGATGCGAGGATTCATTTGTAGAAGTTTATCTTACTGGGGCGCATCCATAGTATTCACCACTAAGGTGATGGCTCATTAAGGTTGAGTGTTGATTACGTGAGCTGGATAAGGTCAAGAGGAAAAATAAGTATCTATTCCCGCATATTGATGAATTATTTAATTAGCTCCATGGTGCGAAGGCATTCTCTCAGTTGGATCTTGGGAAGATGTCATCTCGGTTGGTTATGATATTCAGGCTGATGAATGCACCAACATACTTTGTTATCTTATAAATTGTGTTTTTAATGATCAATTAAATAAGTTTCAGCTTGTGTTCATGGGAAATATTGTTTTCTATTCTAGGACAAAAAAGGAACACAAGGCACACTTGAGGATTGTTCTTGAAGTGTAAGGAAGCACATATTGAAATGAAGTTTTTGATGTGTCACTTCTGGAGGAGGAAAGTAAGATTCTTGGGTCATGTTGTCTCTAAGTAGGGTATTGCGGTCGATCCTACGAAGGTGGCAGTGGTTCAAGACTGGAAACAACGCAAGAGCATTATTGATTTAGGTTTCCTTGGTTTGGCGAGATATTATAGACGTTTTATCAAGGACTTCTCAAAAGTAGCTGCACCGTTGACTAATTTGATGAAGAAGAATCAAACTTTCATATGGGATATGAAGTGTAAGCATGCATTCGTGAGTCTGAAGGAGAGGTTGACCGATGCGCCAGTGTCTACTATTATGAGAGGAAATGAGGAGACGGCGGTATACACCGATGCTTGTGGTACCGAATTGGGTGCGGTACTGATGCGAGGAGGTAAGCTTATCACATCGCTGGTCAACAATTGAAACCGCATGAGAGAAAGTACCTGACCCATGATTTGGAGTTGGGGACAATTATGCTTGCTTAGAAGATACTGAGGAATTATCTACTTGGAGAAAGGATCGAGCTATTCATGGACCACAAATCCATGAAATACCTTTCCTCCCGGAAAGATCTCAACCTTCATCGGTAGTGATGGTTGAAATTTCTAGCCTTTTATGACTTTACCGTTTCTCATGCAGTTGGTAAAGGAAATGCAGTCGTCGATGATTTAAGTTGAAGACATGCCGGTTTGGGAGGGTCATTCTTAAAGTGGAAGCTGCTTAAGTTTATTACTAGCTATGACTACATACCTCTTTGTGATTTAGAGCTTGAGATGTTGATGAGTTTGGCCATCAGATCGACTCTGATGGAGAGAATTTCTACTATTCAAAAGTGAGATGATAGACCAGCAGAGATCATAGCAAAGATAAATTGATTAGAGTGTTGATACGAGGTAGTTTGGACTCGACCAGGATGGTTGGCTCTGTAATGATGGAAGATTGTTTGTTCCCAATGTTGATGGATTACGAGATGTGGTACCATGAAAGTGTCATCATTTTGGATTAATTATACATCCCAATGGTATTAAGATGCACCATAATATGAAGTAGGTATATTATTTGAATTGAGTGAAGAAGGATGTCGGAAAATTCATCTTGAAGTGTATGAACTACCAATTGGTAAAGGCAGAGTAGAAGAAGCCGAGTGGGTTGATGCAACCACTTGAAGTTACCGAATTAAAATGAGAATAAGCATCGATGGATTTCATAAACGGATTGCCAAGGACTAAAGGAAGGTATGATAACATTTAAGTCATAGTTGATTGATTGATGAAGAGCACTCGATTCATACCTATTGAATCTAGTAGAACGACATCCAAATTGGTCAGATTGTATGTGAAATGGAATGGTGCGATTACATGGTCTGGTGAAGAGCATTGTGATTGACTGAAACCCTTTGTTCACAAGTGGGTTTGGAAGAGCTCACAAGAGGAATTGAGGATGGAGTTGCATCTTAATGTAACATATCACCCACAAACAAATTACAGACCAAGAGGATGAATCGTATATTAGAAGATCTCTTATGAGCTTGTGTACTCGACTTCTGTGGCTCAATGGATGATCATTTGCATTTGGTAGAGTTCACATACAACAATAGTTTTAGTCTAGTATGGTATGGCACAATTTTAAGCATTATATGACCAACCATGTAATGCCTTTTCGTGTTGGTCGAAAGTGGAAGAAAAATTGATACTCGTGCCAGATGTGAGTGGAGAGAGTTTGAAGAAGATTGAGATCATTCAATAACGAATAAAGGCTGCTCGTTATAGACAAAAGTGCTATGCTGTTAAGAGACGTATGGATTTGGAGTTCTCTATTACTGAGATTTCTCCATTGTAGAATGTTGTTCTATTTGGTAATAAAGGGAAGTTGGCACCAAGGTTCGTAGGTCCTTTTTTGATATTAGAGAGGGTTGGGAACCTAGCATATAGGGCGATTTACCTCAGAAGATGGCGGACATACATAACATACGTCTCTCATTTACGAAAGTTTATGCATGACTCAAGTATAACGATTGCACCGGATCAACTTGATGGTGTCCATATCGAACCAGAAGCTTCAAAACCTCATAGGTCGATTCGTATTACCGGACGTGATATGAAGTAGCTTAGAATGAAAACGGTTGGGTTAGTAAAGGTTTAATAGGTGAAAGTGAGGGAGATTGCTTGTGGGAAACTGACAAGAGTGCGAGGGATTCAAATCTAGAGTTCTTTATGTGGTAAGACCTACTTTAGTTAGCCCAAACAGATCTAAACCACCATTAATCTATTTTCCATCAACAAGCTCCTTTTTTAATACTTTAATTAGCCTAAAAACATCATTAGAAGGTAATTAGAATCTCTAGATCTATTGTTTAGCTACCTCAAGACCCGTGCCTTTATTGTTCATCTCGGATTTCCATCGATTATTAGGTAAATTTTGGTACTACGTGAGTGATATTCCTTCTCTCACTAAAACTATATAGGTATATATGGTTAAATTATGTTTTTTAAAGTGATTTTCAAAATTAAATGGTTCTAAAACTTAGACCCAATATTAATAATACCTTATACCTACGTTTAAAGTTATGAAATGAATTTTTGTATGTTTTATACCAATTACCAGTCACAATTAATATTTTCTAGAAAACTAGATCTAGGATGATTTATGCTTATAATTTTTGTTTAGATGACTTAAATGTGTTATTTGGATGATATGCAATGATGTATGATTTTTGGATGAATTGTTTGCTAGTTGTTTTGTGCAGTTAGTTAAGTGGTATATCATTTGATGCAAACAACACCAAAGTGGTTGAAATGCGATTTATTTGGATATGTTGTGCTGGAAGCTTTGGGGAGTCTACTCAGAAAATTTCAAATGATTTTGAATTGATTTGATAGCCCAAAAAGTAGTCGTCATGAGTGGTCGATGGTGGTAACTCATGGGCATAGATGGCAAAATTTCGAGTCATGATGGTCGTTGCTTTGTGTTTCATATGGTAAAACTCTGGGATATGGTTGGGATGGAGAGGACGGTGGTGTGGACTTAAGCAAAATTTGGTCATTGGCAAAAATCATGTGGAAGTAAGGATGCTTTGGGTCAGGAGGCCAGAAGCTTAAGGTTTTGCTTGGTAATACTTCAAGACGAGAACAAGTTGACGCAGGAAGATAGGTTTTGGACTTAAGCCAAATTTTGGAGTTGAAAAAGTGCTCAGGCCCGACCACTAATGTTTCAAGTTTTTCACATAATTTTCTTCAGATCAAGGAGCAAGAGAATTCGGGCCAGCATGGGTCAAGTGGATTATATAAAGAAGCATCTTTATAAAGTGTTTGAGCTTAAGATAAAGTTTTTGTGAAAGTTTTTTGAAAGTTAATAAATACATATATGTGGATCATTCGTCACACAAATGTTGATCTAATATTCGAGTACAGAACTTTGAGGCGTTTACACTAGTCCGAAAAAGGATTTATCACTCAATTCTTGACAATGAACATTGATGAGGATTTTTGGTTAGATACTTGAGTTTTCTATCATAGCTGAGACCTATGCAAGGAAAGCAAAGGTTTCTGAGCAAAGAGCCTGATTAAAGTCCGCACTGGAGGATCGGGGGATCGATACTAGTTCAGAAATAAAGTTGTGTATTCGAATAGGAGATCGAATAAGATATTTCATATGCTTGATTTGTGTATATTATATGGATTTAAGTTTAAAGATAAATGTTTTGGGCAAACTTTTGTTTTGAGTAATTTCGAGGACGAAATACTTTTAAGTAGGGGAGAATGTAACGAACCGTAATTTCGCTACTTCGAACATGAGAGATTTCATTTAAAAAGGTTTAAAACTTAAATAAATAAGTTATATATAATAGATAATAATGGAGAAATTATGTAACGATCCAGAATTTCTATCATTTGAAATGCGTATATTTAATTGATTTTAAATATTAACAAGTAAAATGTGCAAGTCGAATAAATTTTATTCCGAATATAGTGATTAAATTGGATAATTTAATCGATAATTTAATATTTGAAATTACAGAAATAATTGGAAATTGGGTTTAATGTGATGAAAAATGATTTATAAAGTTTTATTAAGTCATATTGGAGTTAGAATGATGTTATAGAACTTTTAAAATTGAATTAAAAGTTAATTTGTAGAAATCGAATATTTTAATATTTAATTGACGAGTAAAAGTAGCCATTTTTCAGACAGTCTCGGATTTTGAAGAAAGCAGTTTCATCGAATCCGTAATGTTATATTATTGTATGGTTTCAAATTTCGTGTCAATCGGACATACGATTTGTCCAGGGCAAGCCAAAATGCATAGAAATTGGTTTAACCGATTTAATTTAAAATTGATCGTTTATCTCCGTAACTCACACATACAATCGAATTGGCTCTCGATACCTATTCCATTGTGTCCGAAATGCAGGTTAAACCCTAGAAAAGGCAGTCACCACGCGAGATTTGGAGTTCGTAAAATTTCGAGTGAATAGTGTTTCGTTGAATTTTCTATATAAGGACGTCAACATTCACATTTGCAAACTAAAACTACAGTTTCAAGCTTTAGCCGCCGGCTCAAATTCAATGGCCGAAAACTCATTTTGTTTCTCTTTGATTTTCTTCCAATCCGTAAGCAATTACAAAAACTCTTCAACTACAATGTTGTAGAGGGCAACGAGATTTTCAAATCCAACAGGTATGATCGTAATTGGAGCAGAGATTCAACGGAAAATCTCGTGTAAACGTCACACGATCGGGCATGATTTTCGAAGAGATGGCTTGACCGAGCATGGCCGGCCTCTGGGCAGTGATAGACCTCGCGTAGGCATGTCGCGCGGTGGTCTTCGATTGGCCAGTAGTTGATCGTACGAGGCGCGTTAAATCAATGAGGAACGATGGCCGTGGGTTCTCGCGTACGTATTTGTCTGGGAGGAGGAAGTAGTAACGCGCGGCTGAGATCTGTGCAAGCAAAAAGAATGGCCCGATCTAAATGTTGGGTTTAAAAATAAAATAAATTGAAATTATTATATTACAAAATTTGTACAAACTTTGAAATTCAATAACTTTTTCATACGAGGTCAAAAACTAACGAAACAAGTTGCATTGGAACCGTATTGACGAGAACTACGCGATGAAGCTGGATTGGAGTCGTTTGGAGCTAGTGTAAATTTTGGGTAAAATTAAACATGCATTTAATTTTATTCGAAATAAACGGTGAAACTGTTATTGAAAGCAAGGTGAGAACTTCTCCCTCAATCGAAATTGTTTCGTTTTAAATTTTAAATAGTTAGATTTAAAATTACTTGATTGTGTGATTGAATGATAAATTATTATCTGTTGTATTGAAGTAGACCCTATACGCCGTATATTAAGCGGATGTTATTTATTAAACACATATAACGCGATATTCCATCTTGAAGTGGAATTGGTATTATATATGTACTTGGAGTTGATTTTCCCGCATTATATAGCGGATGAGACCCTATTGCGCCGCATAATAGCAGATAATATTTTATAAATCTTATATACCGTGATATTCCGTCTTGAAACGGAATTAGTATTGTGCTAACATCTGTGGATGCAGGGAAACAGGTTGGAGGGATCCAACTGGATTCCTCACCCGTATTGATTTATTTACAGATATTGTGATATATTCTGTTATCATATGATATATGATGTTTTAGATGCCGTGATTGTTATATTTAGTGCTGTTGCAGCATTGGGCCTATTTTGGAAACTTAAAAGCGCTAAAGTGATGATTTTCAAATTTAAAAGGATTTTAAAGTGATTTTTGAAAGTATACGTTTTATTAAATTTTGGAATTGATTCATTTTAAATAAATAAACGTTTTAAATTTTTATGTTATAAAAATTATGATTTTTGAGAAATATAGTTGAAAACTGATTTTAGAAATATGGAGCTAATGAATTTTATAAAATAATTTAAATTGAGATTTTTGAAATTATTATAAACGGTTTATATAAAAGATTTATAAAAATTGATATTTATAAATTAAAATATTGAAATTATAAAATGAGTATTTATAAGTGTTAAAAAGAAGTATAAATGTAATTCATAAGTGAATGAAATTTATAGATTTATAAAATGTGAAGTTATAAAATGAATAGAGTTTTGTAAAACAAAAGATTTATAAGTAATTTACTTATAAATTGGATTTTGGCATTTAAATGAGATTTAAATAGAATTTGAAATTAAGGGATTTTATAAGTTGAAGTTTTTATAAAATATATATAAATGTGAATTTATAACGGTGTTTATAAATCCGAAATCGACTTATTTTGATAAGTTAATTATTATAGCTTATTAAAGGAGAAATATCCACGATTTTGGGCAGTGGATAATCCTTTAAAACAAAATGTATAGAAACGTTGAATTTGGTTAACGAATTATATTCACGATTTTTGACAGTGAATAATATATTAAAGAAATGTTTAGGAAGTGATCTTTTAAATGGATTAAAATGATTTGAAGTTGTTTTAAAATGTGTTAAGGATCGAAATCCTAGATTTCAACATTCATTGTTGAAATAGACGTTTTCGAGAAACAAGGAAAAGATGGACTATAACACTGTTGTTGTAGTAAATGATTTTCGAAAGGAAATGTTTTTGTATAGTATTGGGATTTATATATCTATCTAAATTTTGAATCCCTATACTAGTGATTTTGGGTTGTCGTAACGATGTTTTAAGCAACATTCGTTTGGACCCAAATAAATGTGTTTAAGAGAATGTTTTCCTTAAAGAATGAAATATATACTTAATTGTGATTTAATTATATTGAATATTTTCCAAGTATTGAAAATAAATAGATTTATGAATTACTTATTATTAAATAAGTATTTGGAGATGTTTTCCAAGGTATAAATTGAAATGGTTTAGGGAATATATCTTTTCAAAGATAAATTGAAGTGAATATTTGGCAAGTTGTTTAATTTATGGAAGATTAATAACAAGGGCCTAGTGATTGTTATGGTGCTGAATATTGGGTTGTTGGCTTTGATAGTTAAATAACCGACTATCAATCTTTACCTTTAAATGGGTATTTGTTGTGATTTGCTTGAATTTGAATGCTGCACTTATTTTTAAAAATAAACGCTCGTTATTCGGTTTAGCCGGGAGAGGACCTTTGAGTCATAAATCCCATTCCGAATAGTGATATGTCGTAATGGATAGCATTTGAAGACCAGTGTTGAAGACCGGATATTTTCGAAAACGGAAGGATTACTGTCGAATGTCTCTGCATCGGCTGATCTCCGATATAGACATTTTATCACCCTTTGTGATGGGAAGTCCGGTCGTGATTAGTGAATATGCGGATTGCAAGGGCTTCTTTGGAAGTGCCTCCGGTTCCGTTCGATCCCGGAACGGACTTGTATGGTTGTGTTTCTGACGTTACAATTTGAGATGTAAAGCTGGTTTCTATCGAATACATTTCTGTTGGTGGCGGAGAATTTATTCTCTTAACTTAACACCCTTCTCTGAGACGTACGAGCTCAGAGGTTATGTAGTTGATGGTTACTAGTGATATATTCCCAAATTGGTAACGTGGAATACGAAGTGTTGTTGAGCATTTGTTGATCAAAGCGTGGCTTTTGTATAAAGCGTAGCTTTGTGGATGAGATTTCGTCGGACCTCACATCCCGAAAATGGTCAAAACAGGAAAGATGCAGCAAGGTTATTGAGGGATAGCGCCCCCTTAGTGTATGTCATTCCTTCTGGACAAAGGTGGTATTATGGTATGCAGCCCTGATACTTAACCTATGTTGTTGCTGCAAAATTATTATTTTGTGGTTGTTGGTGAATCCCGGGATTTAGGTCGGTTACGACCGGGGGATGACATATTCATGTCAGTAGTTACCCAGCTAAGGGTAACCCGGCCTCGTGTTGGCAGAGATCCGGTTAGGTTCTTAGGGAATCTTTCCAGAGGCGTACCCATGTGGCAATGGGAAGTTCCTTGGCCTGACCATTTGTTGGAAATCCAAACTCCAATACGCACCTTGTACGGTTTTAGTTGTAGAACCTGCCATTTACTTATGGTGGTCACCACTGTTTAGATGGTAGCTATAGTAGGCATAAGTGCGAAATGTCTATGCTGGCTAAGATTTATATTATACTTTCAAAATGTTTTCCTACACTTTGCACTTATAATAATAATATCAAATAAATTTACGTATCAAGCATATTTGACTATCATAAGGAGAAATCTCCTCCGATTCTGCGTTTGCATTGTGTGTGTGTGCGGGAGGCCTTATGGTAGTCTCATTTTCTAAAAAGCATTGCGAATCTAATTTAAAATAGTTCTTTGTTTGTTTTTAAAGATAAAATGTTATAAGTTCTCACACCAGTCTCATGACTGACCTGGAGTTTATTGTTTCCCTTCTAAACTCTGGGTGCCCATAAATTTTAACACGGGCAGTCAAGAGTCAGGTTATCTGGTCATTCTGGAATTTAGGAGTTGCTGTGGAGATCAGGAGCAAGCTGGATGGCGTGGCGTATCATCTAGTATATAGTATTTATTTTCTGCTGTTTGTTGTTGTAAACTCTGATAATGTAATGTGATGTAATGTAATAACAGATATAGTTTTTTGTTTTAAAGATATTCATTTATCTATTATATGTTGTTCCGCTGCGATTGTGAGATTTTGATATTGTTTCTATTGTTTTTTTCTTTCTTTTTCTATCTTCTACCTCTTCTTTAACCCTAATGGTTCGGTTTTTCGGCAGTTGATACAGTGGACTTATTAATGTCGACTTTCGTGAGTCGAAATCGCGTTCCTTACATTTGGTATCAGAGCATATGGTTAAGTTACAACCTTGGCTCTGTTGGGAATTACTCATTAGAGATGGAGTCAGCAATACTCTAAAATGAGTTTGAGTGTAATAATAGATATGAGTGCGTATTTGTTAGTGAATATGAAATTGTTTTATATTGTGTTGACTTATCGGTTGATTGTTTATAGATTCTGGTCGGTGCAGTCTGGCCAACTATTTCGATAGGAGTTTCTAAACTCTTAAACGAGATAAACCGACATAGTATCATTCGAAATAGGTTAAGTGAAATAATTTTACCCAAAACTATTTTCGTATATAAAAGAAATAAATTTTCTGTGAATTATTATAATATATGGTTGCTTGGTTGTTTGAAAGTGATGATATTGAAATATTATCATTATTATAAAGAAATTGAAATAATAACCAAAGGATAAGGGAATGAATTCATATACAATGAGATTTGATTGGGATTAAGTTGAATAAAAAAAATCCAAACTTGAGGAAAATAAAAATGGAATGGATTGAATCCAAGTAAATTAATATGATAACTAATTAATTCATGAAATAGAAAGGCCGAATTAGTTAAATTAAAACTTGAATTGTGAGTTAAATAAAAATGGTTTAAATTTGCAGGAAAATTCAAGTAAGCAGAAGTAAATTAAAATTGAAGTTTGGTTGTGATAAACAAATTTTAAATTAAAATCCAAGTTGAAATTGATAAATATAAATAAAATGAGAATTGGATTTATAATATGAAGTAAGAATTTAGTTTATTAAAGTTGAAATAATTTGGGTTAGCATAGTAAATATATGATGTGAAATTTAACCAAAGAAAAGTTAAATAAATTGAATTGAATTAGATAGGTGATTATTTAATATGGATTTGGAAGTTTAAATATATAAGTTGTATAACCGGTAAAGTGACAAAATTTGCCTTGGTAAAAGTTAAATGGAATTTACTTTAGAATTGGAATCTGAATTGGATTTATAAGTGGAAATTTAAGTTAAGTTAAACAAATGATGTTTGAAAGGAATATAACTTAAGCGATGTTGAATAAAGTTGATTTTGGTATAGAAGTATAATAATAAAGTGAAGTGACGAATATGAACTTGAGTTATGTAATGAAATTCAACTTTTGTGGTTAAATGAATTAGCAATTGAATTAATAAATGAATTGAATGTAAATCAGTCGAATGTAAAAGAATTGATATAGAATAATGAATGTAAGTGTTAATTCATTAAAGTCAATTAAAAGTGTTAAACCAAATTGAATGTAAGCGGATTAAATGAATTTGGTTATGTTGGTTATACATTGGTTGTTAGTAGACTGTATAGAAAATTCATATGAAATTCAATAAATGAAAATGAAAGCAATAAATCATTGAATTCAAATTGGAGTTAAGTGAATATTAAATACAATTGAATTTGATTCGGAAGTGAACCAACTTGAATGTAAATTAGTGAATGTAAACTAATTGAATATGAATGAATATTGATTTGGTTATGGATGTTAGTTGGATGCTAGTCGGTTGATGGTTGGATTTGTTGCTTTTGTTGCATTTGCTTTATTGGCACATATAGTTGTTGCTTCTGGTATATGTTGTATATCGATATTATTTTCTATATACATGTTTATCATTGTTGTTGAGTGTTTAGTAGGTGTGGATTGCGCATTGCTTCGCATTTAGAGCTCGCTTTCGCACTATATTAGCCGTATACGCTCGCTAATAATATATAAGGTACATATCTCGGATTACATATCGTGCTTTTACACTTTTTTTCCTTGCGGGATGCCTCATTACTTGATGAGATGTATATTTGTGATATATATATATATTGCCATTTTTTTCGGATCGAGCCGCGCAAAGGAGACTATGGCGAATTTTCTGAAAATTTAAGGCATTAGAATATTTTTGAGAAAATTGGAAAATTTTGAAAACTATAGTTTTGATTTTGGAGTTGAAAGTTAAACAATATAGTTGGTTTTGAAAAGATAACTAAGTATGATTTGAAAACTTAGTACAGTTGTTGTAAGAAGTTTAACTATGGATTTTTGGAAAGTTAAACATTTAAGTGAATTGGAAATTTAATTTGAGTAGATGTTTGAAAAGTTAATGGATTCTGTAACTTTTTCTTACTTGGAAATTTCGAGGATGAAATTCTTTTAAGGGGGGAAGTTTGTAACGACCCAGATTTTCTATCATTTGAAATGCGTATATTTAATTGATTTTAAATATTAACAAGTAAAATGTGTAAGTCGAATAAATTTTATTCGGAATATAGTGATTAAATTGGATAATTTAATCGATAATTTAATATTTAAATAACAGAATTAATTGGAAATTGGGTTTAGTGTGATGAAAAATGATTTACAAAGTTGTATTAAATCATATTGGAGTTAGAATGATGTTATAGAACTTTTAAAATTGAATTAAAAGTTAATTTGTAGAAATTGAATATTTTAATATTTAATTGACGAGTAAAAATAGCCGTTTTTCAAACAGGCGACGAAACCAGTTTCATGGGATCCGTAATGTTATATTATTGTATCGTTTCAAATTTCGTGTCAATCGGACATACGATTTGTGCGGGGCAAGCCAAAACGCATAGAAATTGGTTTAACCGATTTAATTTAAAATTGATCGTTTAACTCCGTAACTCACACATACGATCGAATTGGCTCTCGATACCTATTCCATTATGTCCGAAACGCAGGTTAAACCCTAGAAACGCCGGTCACCACGCGAGATTTGGAGTTCTGAAAATTTCGAGTGAATAGTGTTTCATTGAATTTTCTATATAAGGACGTCAACATTCACATTTGCAAACTAAAACTAGGGTTTCAAGCTTCAGCCGCCGGCTCAAATTCAATGGCCGAAAACTCATTTTGTTTCTTTTCGATTTTCTTCCAATCCATAAGCAATTATAAAAACTCTTCAACTACAATGTTGTAGAGGGCAAAGAGATTTTCAAATCCAACGGGTATGATCCTAATTGGAGCAGAGATTCAACAGCAAATCTCATGTAAACGTCACACGAACGGGCACGATTTTTGAAGAGATGGCTTGATCGAGCATGGACGGCTTCTGGGCGGTGATATAGCTCGCGTAGGCACGTCGCGCGGTGGTCTTCGATCGGCCGATAGTTGATCGTACGAGGCGCGTTAATTCAATGAGGAACGGCGGTCGTGGGTTCTCGCGTATGTATTTGTCTGGGGGGAGGAAGAAGTAACGCGCGGCTGAGATCTGTGCAAGCAAAATGAACGGCCCGATCTATGTGTAGGGTTTAAAAATAAAATAAATTGAAATTATTATATTACAAAATTTGTAGAAACTTTGAAATGCCATAGCTTTTTCATACGAGGTCAAAAACTGACGAAACAAGTTGCGTTGGAACCGTATTGACGAGCACTACGCGACGAAGCTGGTTTGGAGTCGTTTGGAGCTAGTGTAAATTTTGGGTAAAATTAAACGTGCATTTAATTTTAATCGAAATAAACGCTGAAACTGTTATTGAAAGCAAGGTGAGAACTTCTCACTCAATCGAAATTGTTTCGATTTAAATTTTAAGTAGTTAGATTTAAAATTACTTGGTTGTGTGATTGAATGATAAATTATTATCTGTTGTATTGAAGTAGACCATATACGCCGTATATTAAGTGGATGTTGTTTATAAAACACATATACCGCGATATTCCATCTTGAAGTGGAATTGGTATTATATATGTACTTGGAGTGGATTTTCCCGCATTATATAGCGGATGAGACCCTATTGCGCCCATAATAGTGGATAATATTTTTTAAATCCTATATATTATGCGATAGTCCGTCTTGAAACGGAATTGGTATTGTGCTAACATCTGTGGATGCAGTGAAACAGGTTGGAGGGATCCAATTAGATTCCTCACCCATATTGATTTATTTACAGATATTGTGATATATTCTGTTATCATATGATATATGATGTTTCGGATGTCGTGATTGTTATATTTAGTGCTGTTGCAGCATTGGGCCTTTTTTGGAAAATTAAAAGTGTTAAAGTGATGATTTTCAAATTTAAAAGGATTTTAAAGTGATTTTTGAAAGTATACGTTTTATTAAATTTTGGAATTGATTCATTTTAAATAAATAAACGTTTTAAATTTTTATGTTATAAAAATTATGATTTTTGAGAAATATAGTTGAAAATTGATTTTAGAAATATGGAGTTAATGAATTTTATAAAATAATTTAAATTGAGATTTTTGAAATTATTATAAACGGTTTATATAAAAGATTTATAAAAATTGATATTTATAAATTAAAAATATTGGAATTATAAAATGAGTATTTATAAGTGTTAAAAAGAAGTATAAATGTAATTCATAAGTGAATGAAATTTATAGATTTATAAATTGTGAAGTTATAAAATGAATAGAGTTTTGTAAAACAAAAGATTTATAAGTAATTTACTTATAAATTGGATTTTGGCATTTAAATGAGATTTAAATTGAATTTGTAATTAAGGGATTTTATAAGTTAAAGTTTTTATAAAATATATATAAATGTGAATTTATAACATTGTTTATAAATCCGAAATCGACTTATTTTGATAAGTTAATTATTATAGCTTATTAAAGGAGAAATATCCACGATTTTGGGTAGTGGATAATCCTTTAAAATAAAATGTGTAGAAACGTTGAATTTGGTTAACGATTTATATTCACGATTTTGGACAGTGAATAATATATTCAAGAAATGTTTAGGAAGTGATCTTTTAAATGGAATTAAAACGATTTGAAGTTGTTTTAAAATGTGTTAAGGATCGAAATCCTAGATTTCAACATTCATTGTTGAAATAGACGTTTTCGAGAAACAAGGAAAAGATGGACTATAACACTGTTGTTGTAGTAAATGATTTTCGAAAGGAAATGTTTTTGTATAATATTGGGATTTATATATCTATCTAAATTTCGAACCCCTATACTAGTGATTTTGGATTGTCGTAACGATGTTTTGCGCAACATTCGTTTGGACCCAAATAAACGTGTTTAAGAGAATGTTTTCCTTAAAGAATGAAATATATACTTAATTGTGATTTAAATATATTGAATATTTTCTAAGTATTGAAAATAAATAGATTTATGAATTACTTATTGTTAAATAAGTATTTGGAGATGTTTTCCAAGGTAGAAATTGAAATAGTTTAGAGAATATATCTTTTCAAAGATAAATTGAAGTGAATATTTGGCAAATTATTTAATTTATGGAAGATTAATAACAAGGGCCTAGTGATTGTTATCGTGCTGAATATTGGGTTGTTGGCTTTGATAGTTAAATAACCGACTATCAATCTTTACCTTTAAATAGGTATTTGTTGTGATTTGCTTGAATTTGAATGCTACACTTATTTTTAAAAATAAGCGCTCGTTATTCGGTTTAGCCGGGAGAGGACCTTTGAGTCATAAATTCCATTCCCAATAGCGATATGTCATAGTGGATAGCATTTGAAGACCGGATATTTTCGAAAACGGAAGGATAACCTTCGAATGTCTCTACATCGGCTGATCTTCGATATAGAGATTTTATTACCCTTTGTGATGGGAAGTTCGGTCGTGATTAGTGAATATCCAGATTACAAGGGCTTCTTTGGAAGTGCATTCAGTTCCGTTCGATCTCGGAACGAACTTGTATGGTTGTGTGTCTGACGTTATAATTTGAAATATAAAGTTGGTTTCTATCAAATACATTTCTGTTGGTGGCGGCGAATTTATTCTCTTAGCTTAACACCCTTCTCTGAGACGTACAAACTCAGAGGTTATGTAGTTGATGGTTACAAGTGATATATTCCCAAATTGGTAATGTGGCATACGAAGTGCTGTTGAGCATTTGTTGATCAAAGCGTGGATTTTGTATAAAGCGTAGCTTTGTGGACGAGACTTCGTCGGACCTCACACCCCGAAAATGGTCAAAACAGGAAAGATGCAGCAAGGTTATTAGGGGATAGCGCCCCCTTAGTGTATGTCATTCCTTCTGGATAGAGGTGGTATTATGGAATGGAGCCCTGATACTTAACCTATGTTGTTGCTGCAAACTTATCATTTTGTGGTTGTTGGTGAATCCCGGGATTTGGGTCGGTTACGACTGTGGGATGGCATATTCGTGTCAGTAGTTACCCAGCTAGGGGTTACCCGGCCATGTGTTGGCAGAGATCCGGTTAGGTTCACGGGGAATCTTTCTAGAGGCGTACCCATGTGGCAATGGAAAGTTTCTTGGTCTGACCATTTGTTGGAAATCCAAACTCCAATACGCACCTTGTACGGTTTTAGTTGTAGAACCTGCCATTTACTTATGGTGGTCATCACTGTTTAGATGGTAGCTATAGTAGGCATAAGTGCGAAATGTCTATGCTGGCTAAGGTTTATATTATACTCTCGAAATGTTTTCCTACACTTTGCACTTATAATAATAATATCAAAGAAATTTACGTATCAAGCATATTTGACTATCATAAGGAGAAATCTCGTATGATTCTGCGTTTGCATTGTGTGTGTGCGGGAGGCCTTATGGTAGTCTCATTTTCTAAAAAGCATTGCGAACCTAATTTAAAATAATTCTTTGTTTGTTTTTAAAGATAAACTGTTATAAGTTCTCACACCAGTCACATGACTGACCTGGAGTTTATTGTTTCCCTCCTAAACTCTAGGTGCCCACAAATTTTAACACGGACAGTCAAGAGTCAGGTTATCAGGTCATTCTGGAATTCAGGAGTTGCTGTTGAGATCAGGAGCAAGCTGGATGGCGTGGCGTATCAACTAGTATATAGTATTTCTTTTCCGCTGTTTGTTGTTGTAAATTCTGATAATGTAATGTAATGTGATGTAATGTAATAACTGATATAGTTCTTTGTTTTAAAGATATTCATTTATCTATTATATGTTGTTTCGCTGCGATTGTGAGATTCTGATATTGTTTCTGTTGTTTTTTTCTTTCTTCTTCTATCTTCTACCTTTTCTTTAACCCTAACGGTTCGGTTTTCCGGCATTCGATTGCTCGGCAGTTGATACAGTGGACGTATTAATGTCGACTTTCGTGAGTCGAAAATCGCGTTCCTTAAAATTATTTATTCTTATAGTTGATAATTTAAAAAGTACTAATTTGGACTTTAGAACAAATCAACAAAAGTTAAGTTTTGTTAAAAATAAATAAATGCTTAAATAAATAGGTTTAAATATTTATTTAAAAAGATAAATATCATTGAAAACATCTAATAAAGATAAAAAAAAGAATATTAAAACATTTAAAAGTATGTTAATAATCGTTTTACAAAAATAACCAAATTTTGTCGCATTTTGTCTGTTTTACATACACCGTAAAATTAGAGATTTTGATATTATTTAAATATGATTTTAAAATATAAAGAGATATGTTTTAATTTATTTAAAGAAGTAGAAAGTTCATTTTTAAATTTGGTTTACATAAATAAATAGTTTAACTAAAACGTCAAAACGCGACCGTAAAACATTTTGTCGAAAAACGACGTTTTATCGATTAAAAGTTGTCGTAACGTCGTCGCACCTTTATTTTCTTATATGAAAACATATATTCAAATAGTGCAAGTATTAAATAATTCACTAATCTAGTTTACTTTTACTAAATGAGGTTAGAAATTTCTAGAAAATAATTAAGAAATAGTAAGCACAAAAAGACAAAAATGCCACTTCAAAGAAAAAAGTAAAACATCAAATTAAAGAAACATAATTATTGCTTTCTTTACTTAATATCTAAGTGAAAATGACATAAAGTAATGATTTGAAATGTGATGCTAAGTGTTGAAAAAAATAAGATTACTTTAGAAGTAAGTAAGGTTATTTTGGTAATTTGGTAAAGGAATATTTTGGTAATTTACCATTTCATTTTTTCTATAAATACCAGTCACTTTCTCACCTTTTACACACTTTTCATTCTTCTTCTTCTTCCTTTTCCAAGCTTTTCTCTATCTCTTTAATGGCTTCTTCTTCTCTTTCAAATGCTTGCTAACTTTTTCAAAACCATATCAAATCAACTCCAAACACCACCAAACTTTGCCAAAGACCTTAGAATACCATTTAAACATGGTTTAGCATCTAAGAAGTGAATAAATGATAGAGAAAGGCAATGATATAGGCATGGCCGAACCTATAAAGAGAAGGTAGCATGTTGGAAATCTCCGGAGCAAGAAAAAAAGAAGGAGGTGCCGCCGATTTCATTCCAAGGAGCTAGAAGCAAATTCAAGGTGCTGCAGAAGCTCTGCAGGATTTTCGAGAGTTTGAAAGAAGAGGTCGATGGCATAAAGCAAAAGAAATGGAATAGAAGTTGATTGGTTGAAGTTTAAGTGAAGTGTTGTTAGAAAGAATGTTGGTAGGAAATTAATCTTTTGCTAAAAGGTGAGCACTCAAATCTTAGTTTTATTTTAATAAAACTTAAGTTGATAATACACATGTTAAATTAGGAATTAATATGTTGAATATTGGTTGATATTGGATGATAACTTGGTTGAATTTATGTTTGTGATATGGATGATAACTTGGTTTGATAAATGATAAGAGAAATGGTTAGTAAGTATAGTTAATTAAATGAGAAGTGAATTCATATAAGTGTTTGTATGGAAATTATTTAGCCTCTTAATGATTTCAAAATATCTAAAAAGATTGAAAATGATATTGTAATAATATAATATTATAATATGAAATGAAATGAAAAATGAATTTGAAATGATGGAAATGTTGTTTAAAATGAGTTTAAAATGATTTAGAAACATTTTATAAACATTTAAATGTGTTTCCAAGAAGTTTGAAAAGAAATTGAAAAACAAGTCAAAACTATGCGCGTCGCGTAATGGTAGTTTGCGATTTCGCACCATAAAAGTTAAATGTGTGTACGAGTGAAATATAGTTCGGAATTCTTCGAGATAAGAATTCTCCAGTCTATTATATCCATAGTTTTCCAATGAAGAAAGAAAATCAAGATTTCATTAAGTAGATTTTGAAATACGTCTAAAACAATTTTCTAAAAACATCGCGGTTTTGCAGTTCGGAATCCAAAAAGTGATTTCTTTATAGATGATATTTTTAAATGATTAAAAATATGAAATAAATTTGATAAATCTATTAAAATGGTTTAAAAGTGATTTGTAATGGAAAATATGAATTTTCAAATATTAAAAAGTTGTTTAAATCAAATAAGCTTATATAGCACTTTCTACAGCACTTTTCTGCTGCGAATTCTATAACCTCTTGAATAAAAGTTCAAACTTAACAATTATTTTCTGGAATTAGTTATGAATGTTTTTAAAAGAATAATTAAGTGTTTCAAATGATTATTTGGAAGTTTAATAAATCATTTCTAAAATGAAGATTAATAACTGAGTATGCGGAAACGACTAGTACATTTGTCCCGTCTGTGAGATCGAGGAAGATAAAAACAATGTATTTAACTAAGGTTAGGGATGGAGCAACCAGTGTCCTGAACTTACCTGACCTATGTTTTCTCTTTTTAGGCGAGGGGTGGAATAGATCGAAAGGAAATCCCGGATGCTCTAAAAAGATCATATTTAAGTTTTTTCTAAGATAAAAGAAAAGAAACAATTCTTTGAATGTTGTTTAACCACTAAACATCTTTTTATCGATGATTAGTATGAAGGAACCGGGATCGTATTAGGGCGATTTCTATCCAAAAACCCTTCAAACTAATTTTCGGAATAAAACATATTGAAGAAAAGGATCGTTAAAAGACAAAGATATTCATAATGTATGATTACTTTCCATTAGTCCCTGGAGGTGAAACTTGGCATTAGTCCTTGGAGGTGAAATTTGCCATATCTAAGATGGCAGTAGTGCTCTATTACAAAAATCTTCGATTTGCAAGAATATGATTTGAAGTTAAGAAAAAAGTCTTTGATTTTGATTTAATAAATGATTTGGAAAGGTTTTCCTAAGTAAAAGAGAAAATGATTAGGATTTAAGAAATGTTTAAATAAACCAAATGATTTTATAAATGAGGCTTAATGATTCTATATACATTTGAAAAGAAAATGGAATTACTTGAAAAGAATATATCTAAAGATATTTGATTAGATAAAAGATGAAGTAATTGATTGATGATAGATATCCACGTATGAACTTAACATCTTTTAAAGCGATGATTGGCTTCGAAGGAATCGGAGTTGGATTTTGATGATTCCTATCCGAAAACGACTTCGAACCAATGTATACATTCGAAAGTGAACATATGTTGAAGATGATGATTATTGAAGACCGTGGATCTTCATTGCGTGAAGACTGCTTATTGAACATGCTCTGGTTGGCCCCCATTATAGAGTTATTTATAGCAGTGGTCTCCTCGTGATGGAGATTTTTCGGATTGCAAGGGCTTCTCGCCTAGTAATGGCCGAGGAAAGTGCCCTCGGTTTCATTCAGTCCCAGAACGAACTTGTATGGATATTTGTCTGACATTGTATTCTAAATCACATTTGGGTGGTTTCCATAAATGTATATCAGTTGGCGGCGGAGAAGGCAACTTCTTTTAGCTTAACACCCTTTCTCGAGACATATGAGCTCAGGAAGTTATACTTTTCTAGAAATCAGTCGTGTGACGTGGAATGACAATGTGACATTCAAAGTGGAACCTGTTATGATCAAAGCGTGGTTTTGTATGAAAAACGTGGCTTTGAAGAAATTGATCGTAGCTTCGCGAGCCTCACACCTCGGTTATGATGGGATTATTTCGTGGTCTGATGTATGCTCGCATTTCGGATAGTAGTGATTTGGGTTATCAAATGTTCTGAGCCCAGGTACCAGATACGCCTGGGCCTCATGGTAGGGATACGCGAAGTCCGAGTCCTTGGATGTCATTCGTAGATTGTATCCACTTTTAGCCATTTGTGTTGTTGTATAACGACGTCTGAGTCATGGACGTAAGCCGTGGATACAGATTGATCTTTCCACTAGTTTCCTATCATGTTGGAAATTCAAACCCAATACGATATTTACATTTTTGATTGTATTCCCAAAATAGCTGTAATGACTTGCAAACATTTTAGCTACCCCTTTTGGCATCATATATTCTGTTTGCTATATTACGTTGACCTAGTCCGGATATATTACCTTAGACTTAGTCCAGATATTGGCACCTTATTTGAATAAGTTTATTTGAAAAGTGTTTTCAAAAGAATGTCATTAAAAATAACATTAAGTGAATTTTGGTATGAAGTGTTTTGGTTATCATAAGGTAAAAACCCGTCTGTATTTATGTGTGGGCGTGGTCTTATGAGATACACTTCTTTTCAAAGGTTTTGATATCATGGTCATTTTAAAGTTTGAGTATCTCACGCTGGTTTATCAAGCCTGATCTGGGTAATTTTAATACTCGGGTCAGATCCGAGTAGTTTCAGGTTTAATCGAAGATGGTTGGAGTTTCCAGAGGAGAGCTAGAGATCTTCATCATCGTATGGACATATTCTATTATCCGCTGTACTTATTGTATTTTGTTTGATGTTTGTCAGCAATTGTAAGGACAGATGTTTATAACTGTCCAAGTTGAATTTAGGTTAGACTCTGATATTGTATTTTAAAATTTTCCGCTGCAAAGATTATTAATGAAATAGTATATGTTATTCCATTCGTGTGAGATTCTGTTCTATCTTTATTTTCTTTCTCCCTTAATGATCCGCCTATTCGTACAATTTGAGTTGGACATGTGTGGTTTATTGTCGATTCAAAGGGTATGGAAAAATGGGCCATTACAGCTTATTAGACATGCTGTATAGTATGTTAAAGTGTAGAATGGTTTTGACTATAAATAAGATTATAGGTTAGATAAATATAGCTCCTATTATAAAAATATGTATTGTTAATTTATAATTAATTTAAAACTAATTAATAAATAAACTGGTTGCTTTTAATTTATTCAAAGAATTTCATTTTATTGACAAATTAATATTCTTCTTCTAAAATTTACAAAAATTTATTCAGCAAATCGCTTAGCGAAAATATAAGCAACTTGATTTTCTAAATTAACAAATTTTAATTTAACTATATTTTCTCAACACTGTCTCGTAAAAAACGATGTCATATATAGGATTTTTTGATAAATTAATAGCGCCAGTATTATCACAATATATTGGTGAGTTTTAAAGAGAAATTTGAAAATCTTAAAGCATTTGCTGCATCTGTATGACTTGTGCACATGCCAAAGCCATGGAGATATATTCTGCTTCACATATAGAGAATGAAACACGACTCTGCTTTTTACTAAACCATGATACTAGGGAATGACCAACAAAGTGACATGTGCTAATTGTACTTTTACTATCTGTTTTACATCCACCAAAATCTACATCACTATATGACAAGAGCTCAAAAGGACATTCTTTCTTGTAGAAAAGTCCATAATCTCTTGTAATAGTTAAATAACATAGAATTTATTTTAGTACCCATAAGTGCGATTCTTTTGGATTTGCCAAGAATCATGCACACAATCATACGCTAATCATAATATCGGGTCGACTAGTCATTAAATATAATAGGGAGTTGATCATACTTCTATATAATTTTTGCTCAACTTCTTTACCATTTTCTTCATTTTCAAGATGAAGACTAGTACTCGCCGATGTTGGCTTACTAGAAACTTTACCCATTCTGAATCTTTTTAATAAGTCATTATAATATTTTTCTTGATAAATAAAATTTCATTATTCAATTGTTTAATTTCTAGCCCAAGAAAATAATTTAACTCTCTCGTATGTGACATTTCAAGTTCCTTTTTCATAATATTTGAAATCTTTTTACACAAGGTTTCCTTTGTAGAACCAAAAATAACATATTTTACATATATTTGTACTATTTAAATATCGTCATCTCGGCCCTCTATCTGTGCCTTCTTTGATTTCTTATTAAGGTAGGCATCCTCTAACTCTCGCTCAGTAAAGACGTCCCCGTTCTCTTAGAAATGGGCAGAATTTCCTCGAAAACCATAGCGAGAGTGCGCAGGAACTTTGGGCCCAAATAGATGAGACTCCTATGATGCAACAGGGAGTTGACATAGAAATTTAATATGGTATTATCCATCTTCTCCATCTTCTTTTCGAAAGTGTCATGCAGCTCCAAATAATCCGCTGCAACGACAGCGTTCTCAACTTCAACACGAGTTTGATCGGGCGTTAAGCTGTGCAACTCTTTCCTGGAGCGAGCCAATCGTTTGGGCTTGATCGGAGACGGTCTTGTCACGGGACTTTACGATCTCCTCATATTCCACAATGGTTTTGTTATGCCCTTCAAAAATCTTGTCGTGATCAGCAATATTCTTCTTCTGGGCTTAAATAATCATGTCACGATCTTCAAGCTCCTCTTTCAACTTAACTTCGTCCGCATGGTCCTTCTTAATTTCATCTCGAAATACAATCTCCATTTTCACATGTGCCTCTTTCTGCTCCTTAAGCAAGATGGCACTGTTCTTACTCTCCTAGAGTGTCGCGTCCCTCTCATGTATTAGTCGCTCAATTCTGGCGTCACATTCCACTAACGCCCTCTTGAAATCGTCCTTCTCCAATTCAAAGGAGACGATCTCTTGATAATTGTTGTGGTTCGTTTCAACCAGTTGCTTGCATAAATTTTTAGATCTCTCGGCTTTCTCCAAATTACTTTGAATCGCCTGAAGGTGGAGGCACATAAGAATCTTTACGGGTTGGGCGAAGGTTGCGGTCAAACCTAACTCCCTTTAAAAACTTCCCAGGGAGCACAGATTCAAGTCTAGGGGGATCGGACAGAAGAATGTACCTAATCTGGGAAGGGATTTCCGCGTCGCTTCGGAGAGCATTGTTTCTTAAATAGGGAAGGTCGCATCGTGTAACTTCCCAAACAGCTAAGTCTGTGCACTTTGGATCGCTGTTGATCCATAAAATTATGCTAGATTGCCATGGAGTTTAAAGAAGTGGATGATGGAAGGCATCTCAAGTAGTTGAGTCGACAACGATTCATCAAATTGACTCGGCTTGCTATAAAACTTTCAGGGCACCTTCGTATGGTCATTTGCAAGCATCTAGCAAGTTAGCCTAGCCCAATAGCTCTCTATCCCCTATAAATACAATCCTACCTACAACATAAACATGATCTTCTAGACTGGCTAATGAAACTCTATGGAAACTACTCTTCGTCTTCTTCTCCAACACAACGGTCATCCACAGGGTTCACTGTGATTTTCCAGCGAACTCTTGTGTTGGTGGCTTCATCCCATTTACATAATTCAATTGCATTGTACTCAAATTGAACTGATAGTAGCAGTCAGTAAATAATAAAAGTAATAAAGTGGACATAGGCTTCCTTAACAGCCGAACTACTATAAAAATCTCTTGTCTTTTTTACTTTATCTACGAGTTATTATTTCTTTTCTCTATTCTATTTTCCTTGATAAACAAGGCTGATGCTTTCACACTCAGTCCATGGTGTTGATCCACCTTTTGGGTTAACAACAGACAAGAACATGTTTGTTTGATACACATGAAATACGTCAATTATAAGCCTATAAAATGTAAAATGGAAGTAAATAAATGACGTGAAAAAGAAAATAAAACGATTCAAATTGATTGAATAAATGTGTATTAGAAAAATCACAAAAGTATGTAAAAACAAATAAGATTCAATTTCTAGTGTTACTCCTCCCTATAATACATAATGATATATTAATAAGGAGTAATCATACTTTGTTGAACAATGTAAGATTAATAATGAGTGAAGTTGAGTTAACTTCTTTCTGTAGAATCACGTACGTAATAGTAAGTACATAAAGTCAAATATAATTTCATCCAATGCATAGTTACGAGATTATGCTAGATAAAAAAATCTTGTAAATATTAGGGCAAGGATCTGACAGTTATGTTAGTTGAAAGGCTGCACATAATACATGTTTATCAAGGATCTTGGATAGATGCTCCAAAGAAGTTTAGGAACGATCAATGTTGATTGACCAATTAATGTTATGAACATAAGTTTTGTAAACTAAAATCAAGTCAATAATATACATATATAAGATGATTCATACATGTTATAAATAGCTATTCTATTGCACCGAGAAACAATTGTTATTTCAAGAAATGCCAACTTCATGACGATGGAATTTCTTTTAGAAATTATTTGTAGTAAAATGAATTTGGATACGATCCAAAGATAAAACTAATTACTACGAATGAAATGAAATGGAGCAAACCTATTCATACACAACACATTAGAATGTTTAATAAGTATTCTTGCACATTGAATTTTAAATAAATCTCGAGAAAGGAACTTCCAAAGTTATCAATAAGCCATTAAGAGCATAAACTCTTCCATATGGCATGATGTGCAAATATGGAATGGATTCCAAGTGCATTATCAAAATAAATTTTTTATAGTTGTACCTAAAGGGATATGATCCATCGACCGCATATGTGTCCTCGAGAAGAAGACCAATGCAGTTGTGAATATAGTAACAGCATTGATAAAAAACATCATAAGTTTCAATTGTTGAAATTAACGTAATAGATATGTTGTTCTGCACTTTTAAGCTAATTTGAAATTTACTTGCAAAATTATTGCCAATATGATTTTCAGTTTTATTACATATATGTTGAAATGAAAAACTCTAAATAATGATTTAGAGTAGAATATTTGCACATAACAACCAAAGTATCTCAAAGTCAATGGGAGTGATACCGAGTTCATGGTTTTCAAATATGATCGAAGAACTGATATTGAAAGTATCATTCGATAAGCATCAAAGTTGAACAAATAAAACTATCATATAGTTTAATTTTTGATGAAAATGCAAAAGAAACGTGTGTCTATAAGAATGAATATCAAAGGTACTAAAATATTTCTAAAGCTATAAGTAAACAAAAACATATTATTATTAACGATGTACTCGTTTTAGATCATAATATTTTGGTTATTTAACCCTCGGTATAGGACATGAAAACACATCTTTTGTAATTAATATAAAAGAATGTTAGGAATGTCCTAAATGACATACACAGACACAATAATAAAATATTTACTATGGAACGTGTAAGATGGGTTCCTTTTACATTGACAATAGGAATTATCATATATGTTATATAGTATTTTGCTTACTTGTGTGATACGTAAAACTGGCATCAAATCTAATTTAAGATCACCGAATGATAGTTAAGTGTGTTCTCGAGTATTTATGAAATAATATAGAATTATTTATATAAATAATAAAATCCTTATGAAGGAGTATTCAGACTCGAACTTCATAAGTGATATCAATTATGGTATGTCAATATTAAATTCATGTTCAAACTTTAGTTTAAGAAGCTTGAAATTAGAAATGTTCCAAACATCAAGGTTGTAACTGATTCAAATAAAAAGGCAAAGTACATTGCCTTGAATAACATTGGAGCAAAAGCTTTATATATATATATATATATATATATATATATATATATATATATAATCCATAAATTTATAACTGAGCCAGGGTGATTTCAAATGTTGAGAATCCCATGACATTATTAAATGATAGCAATGTCGTGATACAGATCATGAAAGAACTTAGAGCTTACTAGAAGTTGTTAAACATACTATGGAAAGTTCCATATGATAAAGACAGTTTATCAACATTGAGAGAGTTGATTGATAAAGTAGATAATTAAGATAATACAAAACATTCACTCACTAAGGGACTAGTTCGATCAGTTTTGTGAAAACAGATCAAAGGAATGAGAATAAGATTATGTAATTGACCCCAAGTGCAAGTGGGACGTTGATAAAGTTGGAGGTATGCCATAGGGGCAATTATGTAATATATGTTACATTTATCTGATGCTGTAATCAATCTAGTTCATAATAAATGTGTTTTTCTTTTGTTGTATACTTGTCATATTATGATATACTAATTAATTATTTAATTAGAATATCAAGTAGAAACATTAAAGAATATGTTATATGATAGTAATTACAATGTGTTTTATCAACAAGAAAGTTATCACATTAAGAATAATATACGATTTTAGATATTCCTAACTAAAATATTTTGAGATAAAATATCGGTACATTTGTTGAGACTGGATTATGTAATGCTTTTCAAATATTAGGCAGTATATTACTCATGGCTGTTTGAGGCACCAAATGGTTATGTACTAATAGTTATTGGATAACTAATGGAATGATTCACTTGAGAATCTTCTTTTGGTAAATATAGCTAAGGTCAAATAGAGAATCTCGAAATGATGATATTACATAGTTCTCTTAACTTGAGAATACTATAAAAATTCAACCTGGATACTCTAATTTGATTACAGTTAACCATGGCACGACGTCCATCGATCAACTATAGTTGGGTTAGAGTTAAAGCATTGGGAGTGAGACACTATTCAATAGAGAATTCGCCTTCTTAATTATATGAGATTAGTATCAGGGTCAACTTTAGTCAACTCAAAGTCAAAATCTCTGATCAAAGCAATATAGTTAATAATAATTATTGTTTTTTAAGACAAGGACTTTGTATTTGGAATAAACAAGTTCAATGTGGATGATATAGGAATTTTGACCTAAACCAAATTCCATGAGTCCTTAAATGATTTTTTGACGAAGAGAATTGGTGTAGTTATTTCGTTAACCCAAAAAATGGATCAACACACTATATTAACTGTGAAAGCACCAGCCTTATTTATCAAGGCAAATAAAATAGAAAATTAATAGTAAATCGCAGAAAAGGTAAAAAGAAAAGAGATTTTTATAGTGGTTCGAGTGTTAATGAAGCCTACGTTCACTTTCTAGCTTTTATTAATCAACTACTACTACAGAGGAGTTTGGATTACAATATGATTCTTCTTTCCTAAGCTAGATCAAGCCACCCTTGTTAGAAACAATCGGAAGGATCTCGGTTGTCCTTTAATGGTTGTTGTGAGGGAGAAGAAGAGTGAAGAAATAATGGCCGAGTTTCAACAGAGATCAGAGCGGATCCTTTTTCTATTGCAGATGGGATAAGAATTATAGGATTTGGAGAGCACTTGGGCCAAGGCCGCTTTGCTAGGAGCCTGTATTTGTCATGTAAAAGGAGCCTAAAATTTTTGGTGGTGACCTAAGCTAAGTTTTTGGATTGGTAATTATCTGATGGGGTCAGCTTGGTACCAATCCAAATAATTGGTGAATTTCTAAGTTCTGAGCTAAAAATTCGGATCGGTACCTATCCCAATACTTGGTGAATTTTAGAGTCTTCACGTTTTGGTTGTCTTCCTATCCTATAACTAAATACCTTGTCCAAATATCAAGTCGTTTGGAGTTTGTTTGATCATCCGTCATCATGGATCATCCAATGCATTCGTTTTAGGAGATCCAGCCATAACTCACTCAATACTTAACCAAATGACATGAAACTTTATATATGCAATGTACATGAGTAGGATAACCTTCAAATCGGATCCCATGAGGATCCGAGATAAGTATTTAGATCGGCGACAATCCAATTGAGTCGGGTCGGCGGCGATCCAAACCCTAAGCTTATTTTTGAATCAGGTGATCTAGTCATAACTCACTCAATACTCAACCAAATGGCATGAAACATCACATATGCAATGTACATGAGTAGGAGAGCCTCCAAATTAGATTTCATGAGGTAAGGCCCATCCTAGGTGGGCTAGACCCGATCTGTTAAACTAGCTACATTTGGTGGAGATCCATTCGTAACGTGCTTGATACTTATCAGAATTAGACAAAACTTTGCAAGCATCTTCTAGGTGACGTATGGGACATATGCAAAGCATCTTAAGTGGTGGAGCCCATGTTACTTGGGTTTGATCTGATCCAAACTTTGGATCGGTACTGATTCAAATCAGCTTGGCTAATTGAGATTATTTTTGGTGTAAGGCGTCTTTTTCGTCTTCTAAGTGTACCCACCAAATTTCAAGTCAATCTAATTTAGCATGTGTTTTGTAGGTCCATTTTAAGTTGCAATGGTCCAAATGCGGGTGAACATTTGAATGAATCAGATGAGTCTTTATGTCTTGAACTAGGTTACTTGGAATATTACCAAACTTGATATATGAGCTTTGTAGAGGCATAGGGTCATAATGCAAAAGGTTTAGAGATCCCATGATTAAACAATTCGAATCGGTACTGACCCAATTGGATCGGATCAGTGCCGACCCGAATAGATTGCTTATTTTTATGGTGAATTTTCTTAAGGGCCAACCTCTTGCTCTTTTAAGTGCTTTGGCCATGTTTTAAGTCATTCCGACTTAATATGGAGTTCTAACTCCTATTAAATTCTGACCGGTTAAAACCCCGGTTAACATTTGCCCCCCAAAAGTATGCTTTCATTGAAAAAAAAGGTGTGCTCTGTAATTGATTATCTTTGGGTTTCCATTTCAAAGAGCATTGTGGATCATCTTGAACTACCTCGAAAATTTATTTACGATGTGTCAGCTAGCCAATCAGCTTTAAATGTGGATCTTCATCGCTCGTGATTATGAAGCAATCTTAACTTGATAATCTTCGGAGTGCACGTGTACATTGGGTATAACATATCAGAGGAGTTCGGGGCAGTCTAGATGAAGAATTTTGGGTCGGTACGGATCCAATTGGATCGAATTGGTACCGATCTAAATACTTAGCAAATTTTTAGCAAGGAAATATTTTGCTTACTTAAGTGCCTAACTGACTCGATCTTAAACATTCTACTTCATTTTGTTTTGCTTCAGACGAGTGTGAGTCATTCCGGAGTCCTATCTTGCTTTCTGTCTTCAACTGTCTCTTTTCGAGGACTTAGATAAGTTTCTATTGTCATTTTGAATTCTAGCATGACGGTTTATTTCAAAATTGGATATAGTGGATGATTCCATCTTATTGCTTTTCCCACTTCTGTACTTTTAGTGATCTTGAAAAGAAAACGCTTCCCGCGTCGCTCCAGATGATAGCTCCATCATCGATTTCTCATCGATGATGGGTGAGTTTCAAGAAAGAATCTTAAAGTATGTGAATCCTTATTCTAGCATGAGTGAGCTATCTACGCAGGATGGTCCGTTTATGGTGCTCGGGACACCGGGCCTACTCTGCATAGATAACATGCTGCACTATCCCCTATATGGGAATATTATTCAAAGTAAAACATATCTGACAATGTTGAGCGCTAATTTTTATTGTTGAAAATGACTTTTTGGTCCTTCAGTCTAACGGAGGAACTTTCATTCCTTCAGGAGCTGGAACCTTTGCAGCTTAGGTTTCACCCTTTATTCCCATTATTTAGGGTCTATGGAGTATGGCTAAATTATAAGGTTGCTCTTGTAGAGTTGTAGTTGATGTTCAATTAGGCACAACTTCAGTCTTCAGAAACTAGTGCATGAGTTATTTGATCGTGAATATCCTTCCTTTTTGTTTTTTGGAATTCAATTTGCACACTAGCTTTTGTCTTTGGGACTATTGGCTTAATTCCTTAGTTTTGAGAATTGCTTTTTCTAGAACTATAAGGTAGCATGGTCTAGCTAGTTCCATAACTATTCTTTTTTATGTACAGTAGAGTTTATGCTCAGCTAAGTTCGTTCGAAAAAGGTTGGGGTATATGCCCCAGTTTGTAGGGCTGATTACTTTGGCTACTGAACCAACATGTTTTTAGAGACTAGGTCTCTTGAGAAATAAGTTCGATTGCCCCAGTATGAGTGACACGAAAGCTCCTATCTTTGGGAATTAGGGACTTTGCTGCTTCATCCCAAGATCTAAGTTTTGTAATGATGCCGGTATGCATTAGAAAGATGTGTTTCCGCCATCTTTCGCTAAAGTAAATTCGTTTGAGTCTGGTGTTGAGATCCTAATCATGTATTGGTTTCTATCTTCAAAAATTCATGTATGGATGACTCAACCCTATGGATTTTTAGTTGATGTTGTGGATCTTTGGATAACGTAAGATTCCAAAAGGTAGGATTAAAGACTAGATTAAACTTTTTCTTCTATTTCAAAAGCCAATGTATTGATAGATTCATTTTATGAGTCTCTTCTTAGCATCATCAATCTTCGGGTGATGGCATATTCCCGCAAGATGGGACCAAATGAACTAGTTAGGCCATAAGTAGGTCATCAATCCTTCTTGTTATCACCAAAATTTGAGCGATGGTTAATTTTTGAAAATTGAATCCTTCATTTCCCTTGCTGGCTATTTGTTGTTAGAAATGTCTATTTGGTAGGACAAAACTATTATCTAAACAATTCCATGGTTTGGACTAAGGATTTGTTTGCCTATCCCTGTTTCCGGGACTAGCTATATGGAATGCTCGTATTTAGATGCTTGGGAGAGTTGGAAACATGTTGGGTGAATTGCTCGATTGCCCCCAGTTTGGCTCTTAATCCCATTACAAAATTAAGGAAGTTCGGGGATTTTATTTCCAACCTTCCATGATTGTTCCCACTTGTCCTTGGCCATGCATGTTTTTCTTGGTTGCTGACGCCATTATGGAAGTTTTGTTCATATGTCAACTCTTGTCTTTGGGAATTGATAACCTAGCTGCTTGGTTCTAAGCAACATTTCCTCGAGGCTACTTATTTTTTTGGCTGTATTTAAATCCTTTCGAAGTTGAATTCTGAAATTCAGTTGTGCATCAGCTTTCATCCTAAGAAATTAACACAAGCAATTCAATCCTGGGATTTCCTTTCTGCACAGTTATATTCCCGTGCAGTGGCCAAATCCTGTGATGTAAGTTTGAACCATCCGATTGACCTAAGAAAGATATGTCTTCCTGTCGTTGCCTATCTTTGGGAAATAGTAATTTTTTGAAAACAAGGGTAGAAATCAGTCGAGAACCAACTTCTATCTATAGAAGTTAGTGAATTGATGGTACATTATGGTGAGTGTTTCTCATTAACCAAATTTCGATCTTCGGAAGATAGCTCTTCGATGATTGGATTATAGAAGTCTTTTCTTAGTGCAACCTATCTTTGGGAAGTGTTAAAATCATGTTGGTAAGGATTGAATCATTCATCTAATCTTGTAGAGTTGAGTAGATTCCTTTTAACTCAATGCGGTAGTTTTCTTAACATTGCTTGACTCTAGGGTATGCCATTTTTTGGAAGAATGAGAGTCCTAAGTGTCTCCATTACTTTGCTTTGTTTATAATTGTCAAATGCTCCCTTTGGCGGTACAGCGTCATTGTTTAACCAATTACATGGTTGTTCTTATATAGGGTCAAATTTCCTTCGGTCGATTTTTGTAGCAAACTGACTTCCATTTGCGAAACCTATTATTTCCAAATGCTAAATTTTGAGCACTTATAGAAGATTAGATGTTATGGGGAAGTCGTTACATTGCCCCCAATACGCTTGCACTCTTTCCATCGTAATCATGGATCGAAAGAGTTCGGTAATGTTTGTTTTGAGTCCGTGATAATCAACTTCGCTTATTCCATGCCATATATGCACTATTAGGGCATTATATTGTTGTGGAAATCTGCCTTATTCATTGGTTCCAATTTCAGGAATCAATGGTTTAGCTTCTCGATTCTAAGCGTTCTCTCCTTGTCGTTGCCTTTCTTTGGACAACAGCTTGTTTCCACAAGTAGGAATTGAGGTATCTGATCGGTCCCTACATGGTTGATTACACCAAGCAAGACTAAAGTCCAGGCCACAATGAATCTACGATGATCGGGAGTTTCCTTCCAGACGTCGCTAGTATCTGACTGGTGTCAAATAGATGAAAGACGAGTTATTCCTTTGGGAGTTTCCAATCTTTGGGCTATGAGATTCTTGCAAGTTGGGGTTTGAATACTCAGTCGAGCACCTACTTCTGTCTTTGCTAGCCGGTGCGTCGATGACTTGATTCTAGAAACGTCTTTCGTTATCATCTATCTCTTAGCGATGGTAGGTTCCTCATTTTTTGTCTATTTTCGAGCGATGATGAATTTTAAGGAGTTCGATTTTCTCATTAATATGATGGTCTGGAGTTCTCAATGTTGTTGAAGCAATATCAGTATCTATTAGCTTGGAGCAGTTTCCCTTTTAATTCCGCACTCGTTCAGCATACTATACTGCTTAGTTCTATTGCGATTGCCAAAATTCTCTATTTGGCGTAACAAAACCATGGAGTGATTTTTTTATCATGACCAAGTGTTAGTGTGTTGTGTATCCTTGGTCCGTGGTGCTGATTACTCCGAACACTTAATGCGAGACTTGATGTTTGGGCGGCCGTTTGGATTCCCCAAATCAAAGTTGTGTCGCAGCTCCTATCTCTGGGAGCTTGTGACTTGAATGTCTTAACTTTAGACATTTTGTTCAAAAATCGAAATTCTTTTTCGAAATCTTAATTTAGGAACTTTAGGTATTACCAAAGCAATGTCGGTCCTTGAGGGTGGCAGGGATCAATTCTGATTAATCCTACAATAAACAAGTTTACCGGTGTTGTCAAGATAACACCGATACTTAGAGAATTTTGACGGTCTGGTGATGATGCCAGAGTAACATTGAGCAGTTTTGTGTAAATTATGAGAAGTGTGGTTTATGAGAATGCATGGCTTACAAGATACATGGTTTACAAAATGCGTGGCTTATGGGATCGATACAACCCATCAATCTGGGATGGTTTGGAACTTCTCAACACTGTCAATCTATGATAATATAAGAAGCATGTGCTTCTATAACGTGGCTACAAAGCTCAAGAAGTGATGCACGACTTATGGGTGGCCATGCTTATGAGAGTGCACTGTTTATGGGATTTACGGCTGCACGGTTTACGAAATGCAAGGCTTATGGGATCGATACGACCCGTCGATCTGGAATGTTTTGGAACTTCTCGACATTGCTAATCTTTGGGTAATGTGAGGATTTCGTGCTTCAAGAGTGTGGTTCCATGGCTCAAGAAGTGACGCGCGAGGGTTTGGGCCTTCCCGATGTTGTCGGAGCAACACCAGTTCTCAGAAGGCCGTGATCAAGATTTTCCGTCGATCCGACGGTTTGAGTCGATTAGCTCTCTTTGACTCGGCGAGTAGATGGAGCATACTTGGGCATGGTTTGACCGGTCCAAGCAGCTAAACAATGATTTTCGAGTTGATTGACCCCGTCAACTCTGAAGGTTTCTTACATAAACATGTTTTTATTGGTTCAAGAAGCTAAGCGGTTTTTGGCTCGGGTAACCATGGCTTGGATGATCCTTCCGTGTTTTGAGAAGAGGTGCATGTCCAAACAGATCAGTTTGTCATGGTGAAGATATCTAGAACTGACCGCATGAAGATGGATATGAAGAAAGAGCCCATGGGAGTTCAGGGGAAGACTCTTAACTCTTGGTCCAAACTGTCTTTAGAGAATGGGTCTTCAACTGGCATACGATCTAAGAGGAAAAGGAATTGATCACAAGAGCAGTAACATAAGAGTTGGGAAGAAGTGGGCAAGTATTATGCTAGTATTTCGTTTGTTGCACTAGCTAGGTCATTAATTCCGTAGTCGTCAGAATGCCGGAATTTTTGATTGGGCCTAATTGAACTGTGGTATGATTAGTATTAGCCTTCCTTGTGGCTATTCAAGTGTGTGCGGTGCCCCTATGCCATAGGGCTGTTTACACACTTGAACCATACCTAGGGTTTCTCTATAACTTGTCTGGTTGCCCTTGGTTGGTGCGGCTATGTGTCCTAGAAGATTAAACGATAGGAAAACCTCTATCTTTGGAGACTCGTATATTAGGGATCCAAGATTCTTGGTTCTCCCATGTTTCAAATCTAGGCTTGATTTGAGAGGCCTCTGATTAATCAATAAGTCGATTCATTATTTGTTTGGTTTCTTTGAGCAAGTTTAAAGCGATGGAATTCAGCAATTTTTGCTTCTTTGATCGTTATAAGTGATTCCGTTGATTCTACGAAGTAACTAATGTGATTGTCGATTCATAGCCATGGAGTGTGATTTCACTAACTTTGAGGAGTTCTTGTTCAGACGACCACCAATACGTTAGTTTGTCTTCATGATGCTTTAGTTCATGAAGGACCTTCATGTTCATGATGGGTTTTGGTGGTCGGATGTCCGGTGACCAAATGTCTCGGGAGTGATAATCATCGACTCCATGAGGAATTTTGGTTGGATGTCCGACGACCAGACGGCCTTAGGGCGACAATTCATTGACTCCAAGAGCAATTTCAGTCAAATGTCCGACGACTAGATGGCCTTGGAGCAATGATTCATCGACTCCAAAAGGAATTTTGGTCAGATGTTCTATGACCATACGGCCTTGGAATGATGATTCATCGACTCCAAGAAGAGTTTTGGGGTTTGGCTCGTGGGAACACAGTTTTATCGGTTCCTGGAGAATAGGAGGATAGATCTGTTTGCTCGATGATTCTTTAGATAGGCCTTTTCGACCCTACAGAAGCAATACTTGTTCTTAGAAGGGGGATTGATATGACCCGTCGATTTGGTGGTTAGTATGCATGTGCTTTTCATTCATAGTTCAAGGGCATAGAGGTATTTCCTTTTCCGTGCTGTCTGCAATGCCCCTAGTGTCCGGTAAGTAGACGGGAACGGCTGAGAAGACATCGCTTTAGGTTTTACCCCATTCCTTAGTAGCTAGCTAGCCAGAGTGTTATTTAATAATCAACCTTTCGTCAATTAGCCAAGGCGCTTCTTTGTTGGGTCTTAGCGGCCTTGCTTGAGTAGAAGGTTCCTGAGGTCCGATAGCTCCTTCACTGTTTGGTGTGTTCTTTTGCTAATTGCTAGGTTTGCCTTCGGCAACCTGCACTACATCCAGTCTCTAGAATTGGTTTGCTTTCCCATAGAATTCTTCAAGGGTAGTAGGTTGTTTCACCCTTTAATGATTCCTGAGGTCCCTGTAGTAGACAACATTTGTCGCTCTCGCTTCGTCCTTATGCCAGTCATACGAATGATATATGGGTAGTTTCACAAAGCTTGAACGACTGGAAATGCCAATCGAATGGCAAACCAGTTAGGATGGGGTCATGGATCAATAACGATCCCTAAATTTTAACAAACTGGTTTATATCTATATGGGATGATAAGGAAAGCCTCATCAGGCTTCATTCCAAATTTCTAGGCATTTGGAGTTTGTACGTTCGAGTTATCGGCAAAAGACGATGAATCCGTGTTGACGGATCGGTGATATTTTATTTGGAGTCCGACCCGACAAAATTTGCCATTTTCTTGGAGTCAGCACATGGTTCGCTTGGAGTCATGACATTTGAAGTGCTAGGTTGGTGACTAACGGTGCTTGGAGTCATTTGCATGTTTACTTAGAGAAATTCTTGGTTTTATCCGAGTCGGATTTTGGGCCAGAATTTCTAGGGTTTGCTTTGAGTCAAATGGGTGATTACTCGAGTTCGACTTCGAGTCAATTCAAATTAGCGATTACCCGAGTTTGAGTTCGACTTCGAGTTCGACTTCGAGTCAACCTTGTATAAGTTTTTCATCGACCTTTTCGACGATATTTGATGATTTTCGACGATGACTACTTGTGACTCGACAATGGGATTGGAGGTTGGTAAATTGAGAGCGATTGCAATCTACAATGGGAGCTTGGTCCGGAAATCGATCTCGGTATATGTCATATCTCCTTGGTTTTCCTGCCTTTGGGAGTACCGTTTGAGTAGTAGTTCCTCATCCATTACTTGGCACTACGCTACTGCACGGGTTCGGGTGTGGGAGCACTTCTAGTGAATAGGTCGATCCATTGTTTATAACTGATCTTCTTGTTCTCTATTACTACATCAACAAGTCGCGAGGAGATAGTAATGGCCTTTTCCTTCCTAAAAGGCTTTGTAGTTAGTTTCCTTGTAGGCTTTTTCCAAGGTTTGAAAAGAGTAGGAAATTTTGTGGCTAGAAATTTGGATTTTATCTCATGGATAATAGAATCCAAAGTAGATGGTGAGTTGATCCCTCCAATGAGATATGATGGCTTGAGATGCAATCATTGTATGACATGAGTTTTTGCAATGACTTAAATCACACAATGTTGAATAATGGTTGTTTTCTTTATTAAGCGCCTGACCGTATATGCGATATATGCCTTGCTAGTTCGGCCATCCACAGGTCGACTATCAGTAGCTCTACCAAGTGTTTGACTTCACAAATAGCCATGGTTGGTTGGCTGAAGCCTAGGCTCTCCATTCTTTAGGAGTGCCATTACTGTACTTTTGGTATACTAGACTAAGTTGGTTTTATAAGGGCAGTTTGAACTTCCCTTTTGGTACTTTGGATGTTAGCGTCCAAATTCAAGTTATCTTTGTCAAGGTGTAAACCATCGTCATAATCCTAAACATCCATTGTTATGTTTTCCCGTGGAGTTTTCACTCCTAGATTTGGATTTGTAGCGAGCGGTTTTGCGACAGGCAAAGTGTTTGCTTTTTCTTCTATGACAATTCCTGCACTTTTGCCCATCACTCCTTTTGCTTATGTCTCTGTTTGTTCCATTCAAACTAGAAATAGTAGAATTCTCTTGCTCTACAATAGCTATTTCCTTAGGTACCATTCTGGGAGTAGTTAGTGGTTGGAGCACTAAGAGATCATTTATCTTTTCCATATGAGCTTTTTGATTGTTTTCCATTTTCTTGTTAATTTCATCAACAATCTTGTTCAATTCCTCCATAGGTAACAACCTCATGTTGAGTAGAGGATTCTGATTCATGATCTTCAATATTATTCCTTTTATTTGCCGTTGTTAGCAGGTTGTCAGTGTTGTTAACTTCATTTTTCTCGGGATTTGCCTCTTCTCCACCGACAGCGGCTCCTAAGGACTTTTCGAAAGTAGTCCTTTTATTTCCACAATTAGTCTTTAATGGTAAGATCTTCAACTTCCTAAAGTTAATTTTACAGATCTAACTTCTAGATTTGGTGGATCCAAAGAGAAAAATTAGTTCTAAGCCTGAGTTCAATTGTCAACGAAAGCATAAAAATGTTAACCCAAAAATGGATCAACACCATGGATTGAGTGCGAAAACTCCAGCTCTATTTATCAAGGCAAATAAAATAGAAAAAGCGATAGTAACTCGTAGAAAAACCAAAGAGATAAGATATTTTTATAATGGTTCGGCTGTTAACGAAGACTACGTCCACTTTATAACATTTATTGATTAAATGCTGTTATAAAAGAGTTTGGATTAGAATACGATTCTTCTTTCCTAAGCTAGATCAGGCCACCATTGTTAGAAACAACCAGAAGATCTCAATTGCCCTTTAATGGCAGTTGTGAGGGAGAAGAAGAGTGAAGAGACAATGACAGAGATTCAGCAGAGATCGAAGCGGATCCTTTATCCGTTGCAGATGGGATGGTATTTATAGGATTTGGAGAGCAATTGGGCTAGGGTCAGTTTGCCAGGAGCCTGTATTCATCATGCAGAAAGAGCCCAAAAAGGTTGGTGGTGATCTTAGCTAAGTATTTGGATTGGTACTTATCCGATAGGATAATTTCGGTACCTATCTTAATACTTAGTGAATTTCTAAGTTCAAAGCTAAGTATTCGTATCGGTACCTATCCGATGGGATGGGATCGGTGCCTATCCGATGGGATCGAATCGGTACCTATCTGAATACTTGGTGAATTTTTGAGTCTTCTTAGTTTGGTTGTCTTCCTACCCTATGATTGAGTGCCTTGTCCGAATATCAAGTCGTTTGGAGTTTGTTTGATCATCTGTCTTCATGGATCTTCCAATCCATCCATTTATAGAGATACAGCCATAACTCACTCAATACTTCCAAAAGTTAATTGATCAATTTTGATAGCCGACTAATCGACTATCAAGTACAAATAGAAATGATTGTATGTGGAAACCAAGTCTCGTATACTTATCACATTTTTGACTTTCTCAGTTTATACAATCCCTTGGTCAAGAGTGAAGACAGTAGGTCAGTGCATTATTACTTCTAAACTCTACTTGAACATCATTCTTAACTCTCACAGTAGATCTACATTATTGACTTTTATTTTTAGGTACACAACTAAATACCTTCCATACACATGTAAACACACAAAGCACGATTAAGTCATACAAAGCATGATTAAGCCACACAAAGCATGGTTAAGTCATGCAAAGCAACTTCCAATTCCTTTTTATTTCCTTAATCCGTTTATTCATTAAAACCCATTTGTAGATCTCTGTACATATAATTAAATACCTATATAAAAGATATATCCATGTATACTACTATTTTACTATTCATTTCTACTCTTTTTAATACTTAGGAATGCATCCATATTCGTATCCTAAATGGTATAAAAATATTCATAAATCTTAAACAAAATTACGCACTTCCCAAAATATAATTAAATAGGTAAAATAAATGTCATTAAAACATTGTCAATATAAACCCAAAATTATTTCACTTATAATTATATTTAAAATATTCTTTTTAATATCTAGTTATGTCACAATGTTTAAAAAAGGATTAAAGATAAACGTTTATTAACACATTGTCTGAATAAACTCAAAGCTAATTCACACTTTTCATTATCTTTAAAAACGTTCATTTTAAAAATCTAAGTATAACTACACTTATTAAATAAGGTAATATACTTTTAGATTAACTTTACAAAACCATTTATTATAATATAAGTGTTATAATCCAAAACTAACTTTATTCTTTTATAAAATACCTAATTTACTTTTGCAAACTTATATATTTACGAAAAAACTTTAAAATTGATATACATAAACACACTAATTTATTTATAAATCTAAGGAATTTAATAAAATTCTACAAACCGTTTAAAACCCATTGTATTACAAATGCTTTTAAATACTATATTAAAACATTTAACAATTTTATAAAAACCATACATATTTAAAATATACTTTAAAATACTTATAGTATGGTTTAAATATTTATATAAAATATTACTTCAATGGTCTATTTTATACTTTATTTAAAAGCTTCAAAACATGTTTTCTTTTATATAAAAATAATACTTTAATAATTCATAATTAATTATTAAAAATATATAAAAATCCCAAACCACTTTTAAAATACTATAATATAAGTTATAAAAGACTACTAAAAGGGTTGAAAAGAAATACTTAAGTTCAAAGTTATCTCAAAGCAACTGAAAGTCTCAAACAGAAACTACGACATTTCCAATCTGCTGTAAAAAGAGATTTAGAGATATTAAGCATTTTAAATGTGCTACGGATGAGTGTTATAAATGATTATGAATAGGGCTAGTTTTGTATGCTCAAAAATTTTGCCCTTTTTTTATATGCTTACAATCCTATTAGCATCCAATCCTTTTAATGTAGCTAATATACAAAATATACACTATAACCATATGGAGAAACCACTAATGATCTCTCTATAAAAATCATAGAAAATGTCGAGCACAAGGCATTTTTGAAGTGCTTCTATAGCGACTATCGCTATAAAACCACTTTCGATTCAAATCCAATCTAAATCAAAGTCTAACCAAATCCTATGTGATTTTTGACAATGCTATGAAACAAGTCATAGAAAGACATATAAGTCCAAAATATATATGCCATTTTCTTTCCAAAGCAAGAACCAGAGAAGATAAAGTAATGATATATAGTCTATCACATACAATAATAAACATAAGCATATATACACTTCATATACTTTTTTAATAATGAGTTAGCTCACCCATCAATAAGTACAAAACCGAGCATATGCCTCCACTTCCTACCACAACCTTGTAAACACCAAAACACCTCTTACCTTCACCATTTTCTCACGGCCTAGGCCTTCCTCCCTCCACAATTTCTCCCGGCCATGCTTGGATCAAGGGGTTGTGCTCCAAATCTTCAAGATTTGAGTTGCTAAATGGTGTTACTATGTTGCTGTAAGAGTTATAATCGAGTATGGAGCGATTTTTTGTTGTTTTGAATTACTTCGTTCTTAGGAAGAGAGGAGTGAAGAGCTAGCTTTTTATGTTGCTAAAATTTGTGAAAGGGGTTTAAAGAACTGTGTATGCACTTATATAGGCAACCAATGGGTATGACCACCCATCCCATTGTCTCTTTTACATGGAAAAAGACCCCCTCGCCACCCCATGTGCCTTCATGTTCTTACTTTTTTCCTCAAAAGCAAATAAAAATATCTCCTTCCAAATATCATCTACCACTTAAATATCTATTTTAACTATTGACCTTCTAGAAGCTTTCTAATGTGAAATTGGTTAGCCATATTAAGTGAAAATATTTTTATTATTTATTAATGACTTCACATGTTATTTAGACAAGTACAAAAAGTTTGAACAACTTATATTGAAAATGAGCTGTATATCGGAAAACGATTTTCAATACATTATCGATATTTCTTCAAAGTATTTTTTATAAATATTTTTTTTAAAAGTTTACCATCATTATTTATTAATAAAAGGAGGTTAAAAGGGTTATTAAATCAATTTAATCACATTGAATCTAAGATTCGAATATTTAAATAATTCAGACATTTAAATACGAAGTGTTTGAAATTCCAGGTTGTTACATCCTCCCCCACATAAAACATTTCATCCTTGAAATTCCAACACAACTGGAAAAAAAAGCATAATCCAATACTTAATAGTAGTCAAAATCACTGGCAAACAAAGCTCACGGTTTGTCCAGGTTCGAAAACTCTCTCATCACACAAGGATGATAAATAATATACTAAGTGTACCATACGCTCAATAGCCTTAGGTTATTACCTAGAAGATTTTCATGCTACCTCAGAACAAATCAAAGAGTCATTCCCTAAACTCTCCGTAAGGCAAAAAAAATAGTGTACATATATTAAATCTTGAATGATGTAGATGGATCATTCGTACGCAATATTCGATCTGATCACTTGCTCGATCACAAAGATTTCTCTTCCAAACTAATATGGATCCACTTGACCTCTCTACTGTAGATTCTGATTAGGTCCTTAATAGAAACTTTTATCTTCCTTACATAGCCATATATTGTGAGAGAAAACTACAGGATCATATTAAGAATCCATGCCAAGTATTCGCTGTTGAGAATCGACTGAAAAATCCTTGTTTAGACCAGTATAAATCACCTAAACATCATGTACTCGAATCCTAGATCAAGTACGGTCTTGCAAATAAAATGATCTATGAAAAATTTATGTACTTGTCCAATTGGTTTCTTAACTTGTACCAATTTCCTTTTTAATCACATTTATTTATCTAAACAGTATTTCATTCAATACCAAAATAATTTATTAAGCATTTCATAAAAACATTACTTCAAGTTTATAAACATTTTATAAAGATATAATTTTATTTATAAAACATTTCATAAAAACTTAGCTCACTTTATTACTCATATAATACTCTGCTACATCCTAAGAGTATACACAAAACATCAAATTCATTTTACTTTCTAAAATTCCGACGAAGGCCCAAAATAATTGTGGTTCTTATAACTGACTCGCCCTTGACCTCTTTAACTGTCGAGTTAGGCAAGTAGCTTGGAAAAGCAGGAGACTGGTATCTACACTTACGCATAAAGCCTACTTTTCTTAGACAACCTTAAGGTAGAGATGTTTATTAGTTGGCCTAGCAACATAGAATGTTTACTTAACATGAATGTTCAAACCAATTTAAAATTGTATTAACTTACTACATTCTTCATTTAAAGTGTTAGCTAAATTCATCTTTATATTTTTTTAAACACTTAACTTCAAGTTTTATAACGAATCGAAAGTTTCAGGCTATCCAAAATCGTCGAAAAATCCATCTCATTCTAACAAATGAAAACTATCAACAATCAACAATCTTATCATAGTAAGATGAACATATCACATTGTCTGAATGTATAGGATACATGCGTTAATAAATTAACCGAACAAATTTTTTACTTATTTATTAAACACACTTTACTACAGAGAGAAAACATGAAAAGGTTTTTTTTAATCATTTGGGTTATGCCACTGCCACTTGGGTACACAACATAACACACATGCAAATCTTTCTACATATAATTCATATCAAACTCTATATTACCCAAAACTACTCTTTACTTAACTACTCTATATTTTATCTAAAATTTCTCTAAAGAAAACTTTAGAATTAAACAGCGGGTGCTACTTCAAATCATTTGAAATAATAAAAAATACTTGTATCCTTTTATATGACAAATCTTACTTTCGGGATTAAACTAAAATCATTGTTCAAAGCGGCATCAAATACTTCGTAAATATTACTAAGTATCATGATCTTAATTTATAAACCAATTTCCTAAATATACACTTTAAAATCTATAGAAAATATACAATATAGATCGAGTAACACAAAAATGATACCATGAAAACGGGACCTACCAAGTCGTACCATATATTCCCTTACTAAGAAGGGCAATATGTACGTGAAGTGCTTACCATCAAAACACATTTATTGCCCATTTTTATCTAATTTTGAGCCACTCGAACTAGATAACATGACAATATTTCCTTCCCAAATCGATTCGTCGATTCCGATAGTAACCTCGAACTCAAACCAATCTAAAACTCTTTTAAAATATCAATATTCAAAATTACTTTCACATAACACTATGTATTTTCCAAAATCTTAGAAAAACATTTACAAAGGCACCAGGATTTAGGTCCTTAAAATATCAATTTAAATCCTCTTTGTTTATAAACCATATTTATAAATCATACTTATGTAGATTTACTTTCTCATATAAAATCTTTTCACAAATGTTTATTTAAAAAATATCTTATCTTTGTTTTAGATTATAATAACCATCATTTTTTTAACTAAACTTCGCTTTTAACCCAACATTGTCACCAAATGCCTTATAGTCAAACTATGAAACTAAATTCACAAGATGTTCGTTTCAATGCTCCCATAAATACTGTCTACCCAACCTGTGCAATAAAAAGGTAAATTTCTCATAAATTGGTAGAGCGCAAATCAATAATCAACAAACAATAGTCAATGCTCAAAAGTAGACTGAGATGATTAAGCTAATCAATGTGGGATAATAGATGAACATCATTAGTCCTACATAAATTAGACTACCTTATCAACTTATACTTATATATATTACGAATATACAACAATTACATATATGCTGTCATATGTATAATGCACTCAAGTCATTCTATATTGCCGCTTACCCTATCTCTAATGAGTCATACACCACCAAAGCCAAGGTTCTAGCTTAACCTTCAGCTCTGATACCTAGTTTAATGATTCGCCTTTTAAAACCCCAAATGTCGACACTAATACATCCATAGTATTTGTGTGCCAAGCATTCAAGTACTAGAAAGACAAATTGTTAGGGTAAATAAAAAATAAAAAGAAATAGAACCAGGAAGAAGAGAACATAACATCAGAATATCACAAGCAGAACGATGACATAATACCAAAAGACAGTACAAACTGACACTTTAAGATGCATAGCATTTCAAAGTTACAATCCTAAGTACTATCATCAGCCTGGATAGTTATAAAAGCACGTCCTTGCAAATGCCGATATATAAAATATATTAGTGTAGCGGAAATAAGAATACTATGGTAGGTGAAAACATCCAGCTTGTCTCCTCAAGCTCTAAAGAATATCAAAAAAAAACCTTTCCTAGACTACTCGAAAAAGCATCCATGGAAATAAGAAAATATAAAACCATAAGTCAAACATAAGTTTGGTGTAAGAAACTCAAGAAATATGCATCCAACATATAACAGTATTTTTAAGACTGTTTGTCACCATAATGGTTATCCCGTTAAAAGAACCACACATCTAACAGGTACATAAGGTGATATAATAGATAATGTCCAAGGTGTAGAATATAAAACAGAAAATAGTTATGCTGCTTGCATCTCATAATACAACAATATTAGAAGTACATCTAAAACTGCTAAGGTATGTTCGCATAATTGATTTTCCATGGAAATTTCCTCGATCAAGCCGAATCAGATGTCCTGCACGACGGTCAGAAACTATATTCTGAAACTATGCATGTCTCTAGATAAAATATATCACAAAGGTAAATATAGTTGGTCCACACCCAAACACATGATACGAAATACCAAAAACTCTCGCTCACAACAACCAGAAGCATCTATAGATATTTGGAGTTGATGCACCCTCTCAGGGGTTAGCTAAATCACAGGCTATGCATCCTACTTTATTTTTTGTCAATTTCGATGTTGAGGTTACGTTCAGCATCTCAAAACATAAGTCTTCATCTCTCGAACAGATCTTGAATTTCTAACTGGATTCGAACATCTCAAATAGTCCATGAATATCTACATGGATCTTAGCATAAGTCATCCGACAAATGCTAGCACTGACCTCTCCCTTGGACTTAACCTTAGGATAGATAGTTCAACTCTATAGATGTAGTCTGAAATGTTAAAACTGATCACTCTCTTCGACTTAACCTTAGGATAGATAGTTCAACTCTATAATATTCCAGTTCACCACAGCTCCAAAACATAGAACCCGTATATTAGTTTTGAAGTGGTTTTTGGTAAGTAGAACGCTTATCCGATCCCGGTCTCTTCAAAACCAAATCGATGAATTTCTGGTTAACTCAATTCTGGTTCTTAAAGAAGTAAAGAAACGATATAAAGGATACCTCCTTGGAGGATCTCGTATATATACATTCTTAAAGCAAGAGATAATTTATACGAATGAGTCCTCCCTAAGGAGATCTCAAACCATATCAATGTGTGATGCTTACATATACTTCAAAGTTAATTGGTCACTTTCGATAGTCGACTAATCGACCATCAAGTACAAATAGAAACGATCACATATAGAAAACAAGTCTCATATAATTATCATGTTTTTTACTTTCTCAATTTATATTATCCCTAAGTCAAGGGTGAAGCTGTTAGGTTAAAGCATTATTGCTTCTAAACCCTACTTGAACATCAGTCTTAACTTTCGCAGATAGAATAAGCTTATTATGTCATCTTTTAATGCTAAGTACACAACTAAATACTTTTCCTACACAAGTAAACACAAAAAGCATGATTAAATCATACAAAGCATGATTAAGTTATACAAAACATGATTAAGTCACACAAAGCGACTTCTGATCCCTTTTTATTTAATTAACCTCTTACTAATTAAAACCCCTTTGTAAATACGTGAGTATATAATTAAAATACCTTTACAAAAGATAAATACATGTATAATACTATTTCACTATTCATTCCTACTCTTTTTAATACTTAGAAATGTATCCATATTTGTAATCTAGATGGTATAAGAATATTCATAAATCTTAAACAATATTTCACATTTCCAAATGTATATTTAAATGGGTTAAAAGAAATGTCATTAAAACATTGTTACTATAAACTCAAAACCATTTTACTTACAATAATCTTTAAAACATTATTTTGAAGATCAAATTATATTACTAAGTATAATCAAAAAGGGTTAAAAACAAATGTTATTAACACATCATCACAACAAACCCAAAGCCAATTCACACTTTTCATTATCTTTAAACATTCATTTTAAAGATCTAAGTATATCTAAACTTATTAAACAAAGTAATATACTTTTAAATTAACTTTACAAAACCATTTATTATTACATAAGTATTATAATCCAAAGCTAACTTTATTTTTACATAAAGTACTTAACTTACCTTTCCAAACATATATATGTACTAAAAACCTTTAAAAATGATACACACGTAGGTATACTAATTTATTTATCAAGCTAAAATATTTAATAAAATTCTAAAAATAATTCAAACGATAATATATTACGAAAGCTTTTAAATATACTAGTAAAATAATTAACGAATTTTCTAAAAACTATATATACTTACAATATACTTATAATATGTTTTACAATATTTATTTAAAATATTACTTCGATGACCTATTTTATAATTATTTTAAAAGCTTCAAAAAGACATGTTTATTTTATATTAAAATAAATCTTCTACTTTGATAATTCATAATTAATTACTAAAAAGACATAAAAACTCCAAACCACTTGTAAAATACTCTAATTCAAGTTAGAAAAGACTACTATAAAGAATGGAGATAAATATTTAAATTTAAAGACATTTCAAAGAAATTTAAAGTCTCAAATAGAAATTACAGCATATCCAGATTGCTGTAAAAAAGGTTCAGAGATACTATAACGTTTGAAAAGTACACCAAATGAGTGTTATAAATGACTATAAACCAGGCCAGTTTATATACTTAAAGGTTTTGTCATTTATCGATATGATAACAATATTTCTAGCGTACAATATCTTTTCAATAGCTAATAAGTACATCATAACCATGGCAAGGAACCCATAAGGATTTCTCTATAGAAAATCACAAAGAATTCCAAACACAAGGCATTTCCATAGTGCTTCTAGGGCAATTATTGCTATAAAACTACTTCTAATTCAAGTCCGATTCAAATCAAAGTCTAACCAAACCCTATGTTCTTTGTTAGAAGGCTATGCAACAAGTCATAGAAAGTCATACAAGTCTAAATACATCATTTACAAATGTCATTTGCTTTCAAAATCAAGAATCACAAGAGACAAAGCCATAATATATAGTCAATCACATACAATAATAAACACAAGATTATATACACTTCATATACTTTTTAAATAGTGAGTTAACTCACCCATCAACAAGTACAAAACCAAGCACAAGCCTCAACTTCCTGCCACAACCTTGCAGACGTCTAAACACATCCTATCTTCACCACTTTCTAATGGCCTAGGCCTTCCCTTTCCATAATTGCGTACAGCCATGCATGGAAAGAGGGTTGTGATTCAAATCTTCAAGTTTTGAGTTTTTTAAAGGTATGCTATGTTGATTTAAGAGTTGTAATTGAGTTTGGAGTGATTTCGGGTAGTTTTGAATTATTTTGTTCTTAAGAAATTATGAGGAGAGGAGTATAGAGCTAGTTTTCTATGTTGCTAAAATTTGTGAAAGGGATTTAATGAACTATGTATGCACTTATGTAGGAAACCAGTGGGTAAGATCACCCTCCCCCTCACCTACTTTACATGGCCAAAGAGTCCTTCACTATCCCATGTACCTCTGTGTGCTTAATTTCTAACCCAAAAGCAAATAAAATTATCTCCTTCAAAATATCTTCTACCTCTTAAATATCAACTTTTACTAATGACCTTCTACTTTCTAAAGTGAAATTAGTTTGTTATATAGTGATGTCCCAGAAATTTAGGCAATAATTATTTAATAATTTCTTTAATAATTATTTTAAAATGTGAAATATTGATTTAATAATTAATTCAAACAGAAATTCTCTTTTTAAAATTAATAATTATTTAGTTTGATAAATGATATTCTTTTCAATATTAAAAATATTTAAGTAATAATTTATCTTTCTAAACTGATTTAAAAATATTTTATTTATAATGTATAAATGTTTATACATTGTAAATAGAGGATTTGGTTTTAATTTTAATTTATGTTAAATAAAGGATATTTTCTATAATGTATAATTTGTAAATTGATTAAATTAATTTGAATTACTATTATAAACTTTTCAAAGAGTTTGTTTAAAAAACCTTTCTTATATTTTCATAGAAGAGTAAGTAAGTATTTATTTGTTTATAAGAATAAATATAGTTTAAATTTCATTTTTATAGTAAAAGTTTATTTTATTTTGTTTTAAAAATTGCTTTTCTTTTGAAATAAGATTTAATTCATTCTTGTTTAAGTATAACATTTGTTTGAAAACTCTCAAATAAAATCTAATTCAACATTTCTTTTTCTTCTATAAATCTTTTCTTTTGAAATTTAGTTTCATAAAGAATATTATTTTAAAAATAATTAAACAAACATTTAAATGTATAATTTTATAAAGAAGTTTATATGTATTTATTTAAAAACTAATGTTAATAAACATTTGAAAACTTGCTAAAAACAAATTAGAAATGGGTTAAGTTAAATTCAAATACAAGTATAAATTTAGAATTTTCTTTTTATTTTGAAAATGAACATGTATTAGCTTTTTAAAACATAAAGAGACACTTGTAAAACATTTAACATAATAATACAACAAGTGGCAAATTAATTTATTTTGATTTTTAATTATACTAACAATAAAACATAGCAAATACATTTGATAAAAACATTTTCTTCAATTGAAAAACAGAAATCAAAATTTCAGTAAATCTAAAACATAAAACAAGTGCATGTTTACAAATCTGCAAATCATTTCTATAAACTTCATATCTGCAATTTAAATCTGCAAACAACAACTTCAAATTTGCAACCTACTTGCATCTAAATTCTGCAATATTACAACCTCAAATCTGAAATCAAACTACAAATCTTAGCATATGAAGTTTTGGGTCTGCATGCATCATCATCAACAAAAAGCAACAAGCAACTTCAACTTGCTAATGACATTTAGGTTCATCATGCATTTCAATATGCATTTCTGGAAAATGGAATCTACAGCTAATTTGTCTCTGCATTCTTCAAATTTAAAAAGGTGAGTAAATTTTTGTTTTTAAAAACAGTTCTTTTCTTTTAAAATCAATGCTAAAAGTAAATTTCCAGAACTTAAGCTTCAAATGCAAACTGTTTGTTTTAAAAAATCAAAACTGGTGTAGAAAAAAAAAGAAATGACTCTGTCTTCTTTCTTTTAGTGAGTAAGCTCACAATTGAAAAGTTATTTAGAATTTTCTGTTGCATGTGAATAAATTGGACTAAGTTTGCTTGTATGGTTTCTATTGTGATGGATATTCTGTAAGATTATATATACAAACACATATATATGTGTTACCTGTATCTTATTACCTGATTCTGTTTTTAGGAACTAAACCTTTAAATGGAAATAAAAACATGATTCCTTGAATTAATTCTCTGTTGTATTTGTTATGGAAATGAGGGATGTTTGTTTAGTATAGATTAAATTTATAAATCATAATTAAGGTTAAATTTGAAATATGTTTTTACTGTAAACTATAAGGGACAGTTAAAATAGAAATTTCAAAACAAGAATCTTAAACTATTAAAACAAGTTTATCACAAGAATGCATGTTTAAAATATGAATTGTAAAACAAATATCACATTTTTGAAAAACACTGTGGGGTTAGTATTTCTGTATATTATAGAATTGGGAATTTTGTTTCTTCCTGATTATCAAGTGATATTGGGGTGGTGTGTTTCTGCTAGGCGGGGGAGGATTGATGGGAGAGTGGAGGAATATGGTCAGAAGTAGTGTCAGTAGGTGGTGTTGATGGGAATCTTGATTTCTAGGTTTATGGCCTGAAGTTGAGTGGTCGGGTTTTGATGACCTCTTGTTATCTCTGTGTTGCATCGAGTGAGGAGAGGTTTTGGAGATTGAAAGAGGGGTTGTATATGGTGCGATGGCCAGAATTGTTGGTGCTCAGATGGTCGGAATGGGTCATCGAAGTGGTTGACAGGTTTGGGTTTGAATACAGTGATGATTCCAGGTTGGCTTGTTCAACTTGATTTTGATTCGAGCTGCTAGGGGGATGTCTGGAGGTTGTGATCAGATGAGGAGTTGGTCGGAGACTTGATGGAGTTGGTCATGGTGGTTGTAGTTCGTCAGAGTGCCGGTGCACATGCACCGTGCACCTAAATTTCCTGATGATCATTTTGGGGTGTGCAGCGATTTGTCTCGTGCAATTCTCAGGTTTATGTGCTTCTGACTCGAAGTAAGTGAGATGAGAACTCGAAGTAAATTAAGGGGTTGCTCGGGTAAGTTGGTTGCAGGGGTATAAACCAGAGAGTATTTTGCAGTTTTAAAAAAATGTTGATTGAAATTCAAATTCTAGTGCAGGGTTTGATTCAAGTATAAGTTGAAAACTGAATTCAAATAAAGTTTGAAACCCAAAAGTTTTAAAAATGAAACTTTTAAATTTAAACAAGTTTTAAATTCAGTTTTAAGTTAACTTTAAAAACAGTTTCAGGTTTTAAACCTGAAAGTTATTTTGCAGTTTTTAAAATGGTGAATGAAATTCAATTTGGTGCAGGAAATTGATTCAAGTGTAACTTGAATCTGAATTCAAATGTAATTTTGAATTCAAAGTTTTTAAAAAATGAAAATCTTAAAATTTAAACAAGATTCAAATATGGGATTAAGTCAAGATTTAAAGAGTTTCAGGTTTATTCTTTAAAACCCAGATTTCTATTCAAACTGTTTTGTAAACTTTTAAATTTTGAAACAGATTTAAATGGTTTAAGGAAGATTTAAATTTGTTTTTGAAATTAAGTTAAAACTGTTTCAAGTTTCTTTGAAAACCAGTTTTAAATTTCAAAACAGTTTATAAATTTAAAAATGATGAACATATTCAAATGTTTTAAAGATAGATTTGAAAATGAAAAATTGATTTCAAGTGAGTTTTAAAACTTGAAAGAATTTGTTTCCTTTAGTATTTGAATTAAAATTTGAAGTGTTTAATTTAAATTTGGAAATTGAAATAATCAATTTAAATCATTCTTTATATTTAGGTATTGAACGTTCTTTAACATTCATTTAGTTGTAAGGTTTATAATTATTTTAATTTGAATTAATGTTTAATGATTAAACATTTTAAATATCAAATTTTTAAATAGAATTTGAATTTAAATTTAGAAATGTATTGTTTTAATACATTTTGAATTTAAATGAGTCGTTTAATAAGTAGTTAAATTATTTTGAAAATATTTAAAATAATTAAGGATTTTACTTAATTACTTGACTTTTAAATAATGGTTTAGATTAATTTTAATTGGAAATGATTTATTTATAATTAATCTAATTCAAATTTTCTTAAGTATATAATTAATGAAATGTTAATTAATAATTGGTGATAATTATCTAGGGATAATTTAGTAATTAATTAATGTAATTAATTTTGATAATTAACTAGATTGATTAATTGAATCTAATTAATTGTAATTTGTTAAGTATAATGAATTGTTAAAATAATTAAGGAATTAATTACTTATTATAATTAATTTTGATAGTGATTTAATTAAGTTAATTAATTTAGTTTAATTTTAATAAATCATTTGATGATTTTTAGAGAGTAATTACTTAATGTAATTAATGGAGCAGGATTACTTAGAGAAGTAATACTGATAATTACTGGAATGTAATTAGTAATTTGGATAATTATTTTTGTAATTAATTAAGAAATTAATTAATGATTAATTATTGGTTAATTAATTTATTAATGAGTAATTAAAGATAGTTAATTACTTAATTTAATATTAATCAAGGTGATTAATAATTAGATTAATTTCTAAGTGTAATTAATTTTAATTAAGTAATTTATTTAAATATTAGAGATCATTAATTATTATAATTAATGATGTAATTAAGGATTGTTTAATTAAGTAATAATTAATTAATTAATTGTAATTAATTAAGGACAAATATAATTAATTATAATTAATTAATAAATGAGTAATTAAATGTTAATTACTTATGATTAAGGTTAATTAATTTATAAAATTAATTAAAGACTAATCACTCATTGTAATTAGTGAATGATTAATCAAGATGTTTAATCAAGTTTAATACTTAGGAAGTGATTAATTAACTGGGTTAATTAATTAATGGATGTAAGCAAGATTTAAATGTGTTAATTAATTTAATTTATTTTAAATTAATTAGAGATGGTTGTAATTAATTTAATTCATTTTAAATTAATTATAATTGTTGGTTAATAAATCATTGCTTATGGATGTTATTGATTGAATGGTTGTGATCTCAGAAATGAGATGAGTCGTATCCGTATGATATGAATGTTTGGTTTAAGTATGATGGTTTGTGATGGATTATTTAGTTGAGATGATTATCTGTTTGTTGATGATACAGATTATCTATTTATGATATGAATGGGATTATCTATTGTGATATGTAGTTTATCTATCTGTGTAAATTAGATAACAATGAAATAAGTTAATTGTTTAAACCCTTAAGTACAACTTGGACATTAAGATGGCGTTTGGTTTTGATGAGACCGGGATCGGGTTTCCATATTTGGAATTCCGAAAACCACATCGATTCCAATTAAACGTTAGGTCGTTAATCCAAGTGGAGCAAGTGAAGACTCGAGGTGTAAGGGCTATACGTCAGTATAACTCTGTGGGTGATTATGTAATGAGTTGACGGAATAGTGCTTATAGATTCGAGATGGTGATTTAGAGTGCAAGGGTTATCGTCGTTAACACTAAGGGTGATTCCAATACGAGTGCAACGAGATAATGCCTTCGGTTTCATTCGAACCCGGAACGAACTTGTATGGATTGAATGCTTTCAGAACATCGTCAGGTGGACGATGAGCATTCTAAGATAATGTGTCCTCTAAAGGTAATCGTAGCCTCAAGCCTCATCAATGGGAATGGCTAAAACAGGGGAGGTGCAGCAAGGCTTTGTGGGTAGCACCCACTGGAGAGCAAGATTGATCCCTGTCTAGAGGTCCCTTTTTATTCGGCTTAGTGGGCAGTTGTTAGTGTGCACCAACTGCGGGGTTGTCTTGTTCGGAACTGTTCAGTAAGGAACGGGTCCGGCTTTGTGTTGCAGGGGAGTGGGAGTACTCCTCGGTACGTTGATTTAGGCCACGTACTGTGACGGGCGGTACCCCAGCAGCCCTGCCATTGATGGAAACCCATTTTCCCTACGAGACCCTACGGTTTTGTTTGTATTACCCACTTTTGTGGCTAGTAGCTGAAATTTAATGAATGTAACAATTTCGGCTATTTCTTATTTACTTGAAAACCTTAGACACTATTATAATATCACTGGATTTCCTATCAAATGTTTTGGTTAGCGTAAGGTAAAAACTTTTCCATGTTTATGTGTGGGAAGTCTTACGTGATACCTTTGTTTTCAAAGGATTTTCTAAAGTTAAGCAACTTTTATCCCCGTTTACTCACACCAGACCCCTGTCTGACCCGAGTGTTTATTTTCTGTTTTATTAAACTCTTGGGTACTCATATTACGTATGAGTAGTCAAGTGTTTCAGGATTGCTTTGACAAGTTCTGGAGGAGATAATGGAGCAGGAGGCTTCAGCGTGTAGATATATGTAGTGGTTCCGCTGTGTTTGAGTTGTATCTGTTTTTCTCTGAGATACTTGAATTGTAATTTCTAGACAGATGTTTATAACTGTATAGTTTGGGTTGTATTAACTGTATTACTCTGATGTATATGATACTATATAAAGTTTTATATGATATATTATAATTTATTCGATTCCGCTGTGAGATTCTGATGTTGTCTGTTTCTTCTTTCCTTTCTTTTCTCTTTTCTATCCCTTTCTTTCTTCTTAGCGATGCGACTTCCTGGAGTTTGGAAGTTGGGTCGCTACATTGTGGTATCAGAGCACTAGGTTGAGCGAATACCTATGCTCTGGAGTGGTGTCCTTCTTGAGAGAGCGTATTTGTAATTTTGAATATATATATATATATATATATATATAATTTATTTATTTCTGCCTAATTGTTGGGTTATCTATTCAGGTTTTCCAATGTAAGTAATAAAGGTAGATAGGGTAGTGTGTGTGTAACACAACTACCAATGGTTAGAGTTCGAGTGTTTGAGATTGGATGGATCTGCTAGGGAAGTATTGGGCATCTAGAGTAGTTCTGCAGTTTGGTGTGAAGGATTTCACTAATCTCTGAAGGAAATCTTTTCAAGATTCGGAGTTTATTTTTCGATTGTAAGCTGGATTTCACTCGTGTGAGTGGACTCTCTTGAGTTTGGATTAGTTGGGAGTACAGAAGCCAGAAATGGTATTTTGGAAACCTTATGAAGGAGTTCTGTCTGTATTTGAGTTTGAGACTCAGTTTGGCAGAGTGTTTTGAGCTTGGTTTGGGAGTGAGTTTCCTGAGAGATATCTGTCTTTTGAAGGCTCTATTGTGAAGAGGCTGGTGTAGCTTTGAGGTTCGATGAGCTTTTGGTTAAGGAAGTTTTGGCAGCAGTAGCAGCAGTGAGTGGCCTGTTTCTTTGATGGTTCAGAAATCTCTGTGATTCTTCTGTCAGTAGTTCGGGCAGATGGTGGAGCTTGTCCATTTCTTCTGGAAGCTCAGATAGGTTTGATGTTTGTGGTTAGAGGTAGACCACTGGTTCTTCTTTGGATTAGAAGGTTTTAGCTGTTCTGATTTTTGTAGAGAGAATGATTTCTTGGAATCTGAACTGAGTGAAATCGCAAAAGTGACTTGCGATGGTTCGGAAGTTCTCTAAGTGATTTTTGTTGGGTTGAAGCATCTTTAGAGGAGTTTGAGTTATCGAAGTGGTATTTTCTGGATATCTTCGAAGAGGTTAAGATTTGCATCTACATCGAGAGTTTGAGTTTTGTTTCGACTTGATTCTTGGAGCTTTACCAGTGGTTCAGCATTGTAGGATATTCTTTGAGTGTGATTTGTTTAAGTTGGTAGGATTTATTGGATCCAGTTTTCTGGTTGAATTTTTGTTGTGGTGTTGTGACCGAATCGGATAGGTCACTGAGTTTTATGGAAATTGATGAACAATGTTTCCGGGATAAGTTGATCAAGATTGTACTTGTGTTCATCAACAACATTCTTGAATCAGAGTTGCGCAGTGGAAGAATGGTGGCAGCTATTCCAGAATAGGAGCACCCGATTCTGTGGGAATTTGAGTTTTGTCTTGGATCAGAGGATTTCTACAAGAAATTCATTTTGGATCTGGAGACTTGAATGTTTTGTATCTGTTTGTTTTTCGGATAGAGTAGTATGTTTGGAGTCTTCTATTGTTTGTGTAATTGAGTTGTGAGGTGGATTTTGTTTGATCTAGAAGTTGGAGGCGGCCCAGGATCGATATGAGAGACTTGTGGATATGAGTATTGGATCTTTCTGTTTTCTCTTGAGAGTTAAGTGTTTGGTCTACAGGATTGAATTGCCAGTTCGGATGGCTGGAATTTGTTTTGGTTTTCACGTATCTCTGAGGGAGTACGTGTATGATCTATCTTTGGTTTTAGAATCAGTAGTTCTGAGAGATTTGGGAATTGATCAGGACTTGTCTGTAGTCCTATATTCTGTTTAGATTTGTAGATCTAGATATATAGGAGCTCTAGATCTGAGTGGTGTAGCTAGTTTAGATTTTATAGGGCGAGTGTCCCGGTGTTTATACCTGGGAAACTCTAGTGAATCTTATCCAGAATTTTGCCTGGATAATTAGAATTGTTTGTTTGAATTGGTTGCTAGTATTTGGTTGATAATATATGATTGCTCTTTTTAAATTTAAAATCTGTACGGAATTATTAAATTACCTTTGCTTTTAAATTCCGTGGACGAAATTCTTTTAAGGGGGGAGGAATGTGATGTACCAGAAATTTAGGCAATAATTATTTAATAATTTCTTTAATAATTATTTTAAAATGTGAAATATTGATTTAATAATTAATTCAAACAGAAACACTCTTTTGAAAATTAATAATTATTTAGTTTGATAAATGATATTCTTTTCAATATTAAAAATATTTAAGTAATAATTTATCTTTCTAAACTGATTTAAAAATATTTTATTTATAATGTATAAATGTTTATACATTGTAAATAGAGGATTTGGTTTTAATTTTAATTTATGTTAAATAAAGGATATTTTCTATAATGTATAATTTGTAAATTGATTAAATTAATTTGAATTAGTATTGTAAACTTTTCAAAGAGTTTGTTTTAAAAACCTTTCTTATATTTTCATAGAAGAGTAAGTAAGTATTTATTTGTTTATAAGAATAAATATAGTTTAAATTTCATTTTTATAATAAAAATTTATTTTATTTTGTTTTAAAAATTGCTTTTCCTTTGAAATAAGATTTAATTCATTCTTGTTTAAGTATAACATTTGTTTGAAAACTCTCAAATAAAATCTAATTCAACATTTCTTTTTCTTCTATAAATCTTTTCTTTTGAAATTTAGTTTCATAAAGAATATTATTTTAAAAATAATTAAACAAACATTTAAATGTATAATTTTATAAAGAAGTTTATATGTATTTATTTAAAGACTAATGTTAATAAACATTTGAAAACTTGCTAAAAACAAATTAGAAATGGGTTAAGTTAAATTCAAATACAAGTATAAATTTAGAATTTTATTTTTATTTGAAAATGAACATGTGTTAGCTTTTTAAAACATAAAGAGACACTTGTAAAACATTTAACATAATAATACAACAAGTGGCAAATTAATTTATTTTGATTTTTAATTATACTAACAATAAAACATAGCAAATGCATTTGTTAAAAACATTTTCTCCAATTGAAAAACAGAAATCAAAATTTCAGTAAATCTAAAACCTAAAACAAGTGCATGTTTACAAATCTGCAAATCATTTCTACAAACTTGATATCTGCAATTTAAATCTGCAAAAAACAACTTCAAATTTGCAACCTACCTGCATCTAAATTCTGCAATATTACAACCTCAAATCTGAAATCAAACTACAAATCTGAGCATATGAAGTTTTGGGTCTGCATGCATCATCATCAACAAAAAGCAACAAGCAACTTCAACTTGCTAATGACATTCAGGTTCATCATGCATTTCAATTTGCATTTCTGGAAAATGGAATCTGCAGCTAATTTGTCTCTGCATTCTTCAAATTTAAAAAGGTGAGTAAATTTTTGTTTTTAAAAACAGTTCTTTTCTTTTAAAATCAATGCTAAAAGTAAATTTCCAGAACTTAAGCTTCAAATGCAAACTGTTTGTTTTAAAAAATCAAAACTGCTGAAGAAAAAAAAAAGAAATGACTCTGTCTTCTTTCTTTTAGTGAGTAAGCTCACAATTGAAAAGTTACTTAGAATTTTCTGTTGCATGTGAATAAATTGGACTAAGTTTGCTTGTATGGTTTCTATTGTGATGGATATTCTGTAAGATTATATATACAAACACATATATATGTGTTACCTGTATCTTATTACCTGATTCTGTTTTTAGGAACTAAACCTTTAAACGGAAATAAAAACATGATTCCTTGAATTAATTCTCTGTATTATTTGTTATGGAAATGAGGGATGTTTGTTTAGTATAGATTAAATTTATATATCATAATTAAGGTTAAATTTGAAATCTGTTTTTATTGTAAACTATAAGGGACGGTTAAAATAGAAATTTCAAAACAAGAATCTTAAACTATTAAAACAAGTTTATCACAAGAATGCATGTTTAAAACATGAATTGTAAAGCAAATATCACATTTTTGAAAACACTGTGGGGTTAGTATTTCTGTATAGTATAGAATTGGGAATTTTGTTTCTTCTTGATTATCAAGTGATATTGGGGTGGTGTGTTTCTGCTAGGAGGGGGAGGATTGATGGGAGAGTGGAGGAATATGGTCAGAAGTAGTGTCAATAGGTGGTGGTGATGGGAATCTTGATTTCCAGGTTTATGGCCTGAAGTTGAGTGGTCGGGTTTTGATGGCCTCTTGTTATCTCTGTGTTGCATCGAGTGAGGAGAGGTTTTGGAGATTGAAAGAGGGGTTGTAGATGGTGTGATGGCCGGAATAGTAGGTGCTCAGATGGTTGGAATGGGTCATGGAAGTGGTTAACTGGTTTGGGTTTGAATACAGTGATGATTCCAGGTTGGCTTGTTCAACTTGATTTTGATTTGAGCTGCTAGGGGGATGTCTGGAGGTTGTGATCAGATGAGGAGTTGGTCGTGGTGGTTGTAGTTCGTCAGAGCGCCGGTGCATATGCACCGTGCACCTAAATTTCTTGATGATCATTTTGGGGTGTGCAATGATTTGTCTCGTGCAATTCTCCGGTTTATGTGCTTCTGACTCGAAGTAAGTGAGATGAGAACTCGAAGTAAATTAGGGGGTTGCTCGGGTAAGTTGGTTGCAGGGGTATAAACCAGAGAGTATTTTGCAGTTTAAAAAAAATGTTGATTGAAATTCAAATTCTAGTGCAGGGTTTGATTCAAGTATAAGTGAAAACTGAATTCAAATAAAGTTTGAAACTCAAAAGTTTTAAAAATGAAACTTTTAAATTTAAACAAGTTTTAAATTCAGTTTTAAGTTAAGTTTAAAAACAGTTTAAGGTTTTAAACCTGAAAGTTATTTTGCAGTTTGTAAAATGGTGAATGAAATTCAATTTAGTGCAGGAAATTGATTCAAGTGTAACTTGAATTTGAATTCAAATGTAATTTTGAATTCAAAATTTTTAAAAAATGAAAATCTTAAAATTTAAACAAGATTCAAATATGGGTTTAAGTCAAGATTTAAACAGTTTCAGGTTTATTCTTTAAAACCCAGATTTCTATTTAAACTGTTTTGTAAATTTTTAAATTTTGAAACAGATTTAAATGGTTTAAGGAAGATTTAAATTTGTTTTTGAAATTAAGTTAAAACTGTTTCAAGTTTCTTTGAAAACCAGTTTTAAATTTCAAAACAGTTTATAAATTTAAAAATGATGAACATATTCAAATGTTTTAAAGATAGATTTGAAAATGAAAAATTGATTTCAAGTGAGTTTTAAAACTTGAAAGAATTTGTTTCCTTTAGTATTTGAATTAAAATATGAAGTGTTTAATTTAAATTTGGAAATTGAAATAATCAATTTAAATCTTTCTTTATACTTAGGTAATGAATGTTCTTTAACATTCATTTTGTTGTAAGGTTTATAATTATTTTAATTTGAATTTATGTTTAATGATTAAACATTTTAAATATCAAATTTTTAAATAGAATTTGAATTTAAATTTAGAAATGTATTGTTTTAATACATTTTGAATTTAAATGAGTCGTTTAATAAGTAGTTAAATTATTTTGAAAATATTTAAAATAATTAAGGATTTTACTTAATTATTTGACTTTTAAATAATGGTTTAGATTAATTTTAATTGGAAATGATTTATTTATAATTAATCTAATTCAAATTTTCTTAAGTATATAATCAATGAAATGTTAATTAATAATTGGTGATAATTATCTAGGGATAATTTAGTAATTAATTAATGTAATTAATTTTGATAATTAACTAGATTGATTAATTGAATCTAATTAATTGTAATTTGTTAAGTGTAATTAATTGTTAAAGTAATTAAGGAATTAATTACTTATTATAATTAATTTTGATATTGTGATTTAATTAAGTTAATTAATTTAGTTTAATTAATTTTAATAAATCATTTGATGATTTTTAGAGAGTAATTACTTAATGTAATTAATGGAGTAGGATTACTTAGAGAAGTAATACTGATAATTACTGGAATGTAATTAGTAATTTGGATAATTACTTTTGTAATTAATTAAGAAATTAATTAATGATTAATTATTGGTTAATTAATTTATTAATGAGTAATTAAATATAGTTAATTACTTAATTTAATATTAATCAAGGTGATTAATAATTAGATTAATTTCTAAGTGTAATTAATTTTAATTAAGTAATTTATTTAAATATTAGAGATCATTAATTATTATAATCAATGATGTAATTAAGGATTGTTTAATTAAGTAATAATTAATTAATTAATTGTAATTAATTAAGGACAAATATAATTAATTATAATTAATTAATAAATGAGTAATTAAATGTTAATTACTTATGATTAAGGTTAATTAATTTATAAAATTAATTAAAGACTAATTACTCATTGTAATTAGTGAATGATTAATCAAGATGTTTAATCAAGTTTAATACTTAGGAAGTGATCAATTAACTGGGTTAATTAATTAATGGATGTAAGCAAAATTTAAATGTGTTAATAATTTAATTCATTTTAAATTAATTAGAGATGGTTGTAATTAATTTAATTCATTTTAAATTAATTATAATTGTTGGTTAATAAATCATTGCTTATGGATGTTATTGATTGAATGGTTGTGATCTCAGAAATGTGATGAGTCGTATCTGTATGATATGAATGTTTGGTTTAAGTATGATGGTTTGTGATGGATTATTTAGTTGAGATGATTATCTGTTTGTTGATGATACAGATTATCTATTTATGATATGAATGGGATTATCTATTGTGATATGTAGTTTATCTATCTGTGTAAATTAGATAACAATGAAATAAGTTAATTGTTTAAACCCTTAAGTACAACTTGGACATTAAGATGGCGTTTGGTTTTGATGAGACCGGGATCGGGTTTCCATATTTGGAATTCCGAAAACCACATCGATTCCAATTAAACGTTAGGTCGTTAATCCAAGTGGAGCAAGTGAAGACTCGAGGTGTAAGGGCTATACGTCAGTATAACTCTGTGGGTGATTCCGTAATGAGTTGACGGAATAGTGCTTATAGATTCGAGATGGTGATTTAGAGTGCAAGGGTTATCGTCGTTAACACTGAGGGTGATTCCAATACGAGTGTAACGAGATAATGCCTTCGTTTCATTCGAACCCGGAACGAACTTGTATGGATTGAATGCTTTCAGAACATCGTCAGGTGGACGATGAGCATTCTAAGATAATGTGTCCTCTAAAGGTAATCGTAGCCTCAAGCCTCATCAACCGGGAATGGCTAAAACAGGGGAGGTGCAGCAAGGCTTTGTGGGTAGCACCCACTGGAGAGCAAGATTGATCCCTGTCTAGAGGTCCCTTTTTATTCGGCTTAGTGGGCAGTTGTTAGTGCACACCAACTACGGGGTTGTCTTGTTCGGAACTGTTCAGTAAGGAATGGGTCCGGCTTTGTGTTGCAGGGGAGTGGGAGTACTCCTCGGTACGTTGATCTAGGCCACGTACTATGACGGGCGGTACCCCAGCAGCCCTTCCATTGATGGAAACCCATTTTCCCTACGAGACCCTACGGTTTTGTTTGTATTACCCACTTTTGTGGCTAGTAGCTGGAATTTAATGAATGTAACAATTTCGGCTATTTCTTATTTACTTGAAAACCCTAGACACTATTATAATATCACTGGATTTCCTATCAAATGTTTTGGTTAGCGTAAGGTAAAAACTTTTCCATGTTTATGTGTGGGAAGTCTTACGTGATACCTTTGTTTTCAAAGGATTTTCTAAAGTTAAGCAACTTTTATCCCCGTTTACTCACACCAGACCCCTGTCTGACCCGAGTGTTTATTTTCTGTTTTATTAAACTCTTGGGTACTCATATTACGTATGAGTAGTCAAGTGTTTCAGGATTGCTTTGACAAGTTCTGGAGGAGATAATGGAGCAGGAGGCTTCAACGTGTAGATATATGTAGTGGTTCCGATGTGTTTGATTTGTATCTGTTTTTCTCTGAGATACTTGAATTGTAATTTCTAGACAGATGTTTATAACTGTCTAGTTTTGGTTGTATTAACTGTATTACTCTGATGTATATGATACTATGTAAAGTTTTATGTGATATATTATAATTTATTCGATTCCGCTGTGAGATTCTGATGTTGTCTGTTTCTTCTTTCCTTTCTTTTCTCTTTTCTATCCCTTTCTTTCTTCTTAGCGATGCGACTTTCTGGAGTTTGGAAGTTGGGTCGCTACACATATTGAGTGAATATATTTATGTTGTCTACTGATGATTTTATATGTTATTTAGACATGTACAACAAATATAAATAACTTATATTAAATAAAAAGTTGTTTATCGATAAAACGATTTTCGATATATTATCGACACATTATCTTAAAAGTATTTATTCTTGTAAACAAATTTTAAAAAAAGGTTTACAATCATTAATTATTAATAAAAGGGGGTTAACAAGATTATTAAACTGATTTAATCACATTGAATCAAAGATTCAAATATTTAAATAATTCAGATATTTGAATACGAATTGTTCGAAATTCCAGACCATTATATTCTCCCCCACTTAAAACATTTCATCCTCGAAATTCCAACAAGACTGACATATAAAAAGAAGTAAGCACAATCCAATATTAATAATATTGAAAATCTCTGGTAACCAAACTTCATGGTTTGTCCAAGTTCAAAAACTCTCTCATCGCACAAGGATGATAAATATCTACTAAGTGTATGGTTCGCTCAACAGCCTTAGGTTATACTTAGATGATTTTCATGCTACCTCAAAATATATCGAAGAGTTATTTTTTAAACTCACCATAAGCCAAAAAAACATGGTATAGATATACTAAATCCTATACGATGTACATGGATCATCTATACGCAACATTCGATATGATCACTTGCTCGATCATATAAATTTCACTTCCAAATGAGTATGGATCCACTTGATCTCTTTGCTACGGATTCTGATCAGGTTCCTAAATTAAATATTTTAGTCTTCTTTAAATATCCATGTGCTATGATATAGAACTTCAGGATCATATCAAGAATCCATATCAAGTATTCGTCATTGAGAATGAATGAAAAATCCATGTTTAGAATTGAGTGAAAAGTCATCTCAAAGCAATTTAAAGTCTCAAGCGGAAACTACTGCATTTCCACAATGTTGTAAAAAGAGGTTTAGAGATACTAACCATTTTAAATGTGCTATGGATGAGTGTTATAAATGACTATGAGCTGTCCAATTTTGTATATTTATAGTTTTGCAATTTTTCGATATACTAAATATCTTATTAGCATCCAATCTTTTTGCGGTAGCTAATATACATGATATACATTATAACCATGTGGAGAAAACACTAAGGATCAGTCTACAAAAAATCATAGAAATGCAGTGCATAAGGTATTTTCGACGTATTTCTATAGCGACTATCGCTATAAAACCACTTCTGATTTAAGTCCGATTCAAATCAAAGTCCAATCAAACTCTATGTTATTTGTTACAAGGCTATGAAACAAGTCAAAAAATGTCATACAAGTCCAAATACAAAATTTATGTATGCCATTTTCTTTTCAAAGCTGGAATCGTAAGAGATAAAGCAATAATATATAGTCAATCACATACTATAATAAACACAAGCATATATACATATACTTCTTAAATAGCGGTTTAGCTCACCCATCAGTAAGTAAAATCCCAAGCACAAGCCTCCATTTCCTACCACAACCTTGCTAACACCAATACACCTCCTACCTTCACCATTTTCTCATGGCCTAGGCCTTCCACCATCCATAATTGCTCAAAACCATGCATGGATCATGGGGTTGTGCTCCAAATCTTAAATTTTGAGTTCCTAAAAGGTGTTTCTATGTCATTGTAAGAGCTATACTTGAGTTTGGAGTGATTTTGAGTTGCTTTGAATTACATTGTTCTTAGGAATTTATGAAGAGAGAAAGACTGAAGAGCTAGTTTTCTATGTTGCTAAAATTTATGAAAGGGTTTTAATGAACTATGTATACACTTATATAGGAAACCAATGGGTAATATCACCCTTCCCCTCGCCTCCTTTACATGGCTAAAGAACCCCTCGCCACCCTATGTGCCTCCATGTGCTTACTTTCCACCTCAAAAGCAAATAAAAATATTATCTACCACTTAAATATCTACTTTTACTAATAACCTTCTAAAGTGAAATTAGTTAGCCATATTAAGTGAAAATATTTTTATTAGTTACTAATGACTTCTTATGTCATCTAGACATATAAAATATGTTTGAACAACTTTTATCGAATAAAAGGTTGTTTTTCGATAAAACGAATTTCGGTCACATTATTGATGTTTCTTCAAAGTATTTATTTTTGTAAAAAAAATAAAAACAAGTTTTAACCCGCCTTTTGGCAAGGCCATGGGCATTGGGATTTAACTAAGTTGACGTCTCAGTTATCGAGGATGGAATTCGGTAGGTTGGAGTCGACTGGATGAATAGGTAATGCATCATGTTTGGAAGGTGGTTCGACTATGTTAGTGCGGCTAGGCAGGGAGGTCGTCCGGTTTGGGAGGCGTGGTTCGATCAGGAAGGGTCGTTCGGTCAGGGTGGCTCGGCAAGGTGGTTCATCGCTGCGGCTTGGTAGGAATGGAAGGAACTGGCTCGGTATGGAATGGGGCTCGATTGCTTTGAGTCCTAATGTCCTTCGCTACAGGTTGTCGCTTGGTAGCTTAATGGGATATATGGTCGCTCGGCATAGGACGTCGCTCGGTATAGACGTCGCTCGGCAGCCTCGTGTCCAAGTAGTTGTTGCTTCAGGTCAACTCTGTGGGATATGGCTCGGCAACAGGAATATGGGTCGGTAAGGCCTTGCTTCGAGTCAGAAGCATCGTTACTTCGAGCCTGAGGCGCATGACTTTGGAACATCATGCGGGTAGCTCTGTAGAATATCAAGTGGATCGCTTGTGCCGCTCGGTGAAGGCTAGAAGTTCATACATGGCTCGGTAATTGGTGTAGTAGGTCGTCATAGGCCGGTCTGCACGGCAGTGTGGGTCGGTCATGATGAAGGATGTTGGCTTGGCTATGGTCCTGATGGGCCCGCACCACTCAGAAAGCCCAGTAACTCGGGATTTGCCTATAAATACAGCATGCGAGTCTCCAGATTGGAGGATCTTCTTTCTGCTCTCTTACTTTCTCTTCTCTAAGGCTAAGGCACTCATCCATTGTTAAACTTTGGATTGTAACTGTAATCAATTATTACAACAATAAAAAGAAAATTCCTAGAGTGGACATACGTCGGAGTTAGCCGAACCACTATAAAATCTGTTGTTCTTTACTGCTTTCATTTTAATTTTTACTGTTCTTCATATTAATATCCTCCATGCATATTCTATCTGTAAGCTGTGATTGGTATTTAGGCTTTCTCTTGGATTTGGACAATCGAAAACTGCAGGTGCTCGAGTTCTTGGAGATGGATTATAAGGACTCAACCAGCAGGTAGATGGAGTGACTCAGCAGGGGGCAGCTTCCAATCAACAAACAACTATTAACCAAGATGGACTAAGACTTTGGGGCACACCGACGAATAATGCTGGATTAATCCTTGGAGGGATATCATGTGATGCTATGCTACCCGGCATCAACAGAAACACAGGAGTACGTGATGAGAAGTAAGTGCCAAAATTCCCGTGCGGAGTTGGAGAGCAGCTAAGAAATATGGATAGGGGAAACCCTTGGTTGGAAACACTGGATTGGATGAAATTATTAGGAGGACTATTCACCGAGGTCTAGCAAATTGGGGATTCAGAGGGAGTCAACAAAAGTCCGTTTACCCAAAACATCAGGACACTTAGGAATCATTCCGATTTCAAACTGACCACTCTGGAAGTATACAACGGGAAGACGGATCCCACTGACCACTTGATGAGGCACACAAGGCAATGGAAGTGCTGGGGGCAACATAGAAGTTTATGGCCCGATGTTTTTCCCTGTGCTTGATCGATATAGCTGCTATGTGGTTCAGATAGCTGGAGGATGGATCCATGGAACATGGACAGAACTGGTGGACAAATTCTTATGTCAGTTTCGAGTTCACATAAAAAGGCCAAAGAACATTATGACGCCGATGTCGGTTAAACAAGGGGCAGATGAATCGCTCAGGACATTCTTAACTTGGTTTAATGCAGCAGTTGCTTCGATGGATCGGTAGGATCCATCAATGGTTCTGATGGCTGCGGTATCAAGAGTCAGGGATAATTCGGATTTTAAAGTATCGTCGATACGGGACCCACCAATGGATCTCGGGGAATTCTTTCATGAAGCTAAAAGATTTCTTCGACAAGAGGATGCATGTTTGGATATGAGGTCAAAGGAATTAAACATGGTTAAGGATGGAGGACTGCCCAGCGAAAGCTCGGGTAAGGACAAGGATAAAGGGAAATGGAAGTGTTGGGGAGAACCAAAATTCTCCACTTACACAAGATTGAATGCAACATTGGAGCGGATATTCTTGGATACTCAAGATCGCCTTTTGTATCGAAGGCTAGTAAGTAGGGAGCTCTCAGAACAAGAAAGGGCATTTGGAAGGCACTTCCTTTTTCATGACCTGGACGGGCACGATACTAACAGCTGTTGGCATCTGAAGGACATAATTGAGGAATATGTAAGGAATGGTCAGTTGCGGTAATAGGCCAAAACTCGGAATGCAGCAGTGGAGTAGGAGCATCCACCGCCACCTTGAATGACGAAGGAATAAGGCCCAGGGATGGTGGCTAGTTGGTCATCAACTAATCGTGATGATTTGGAATAAGTAACAAACTCAATGCAAACGGCTAAATCACTTACTCATGTACGGGGTCGGAGATAACCCTTAAGCATGCTCTGAGATAATGGTTTTTCGAGACGCTCCGGTTTGCGAAATTTGTTTTTTCTTCCTTTTGACTTGGACATTTTCTTTTTCTGCTTTGGTTTTGGGGTTCGGTTTGAACTCCTAGTTTTGTTGGTTTCTTGGTTTAGATTTTGGTTTGGATACTTGCATTTTGATTTAGATTTTGATCTGGACTTTTGATATGGATTTCCGGTTCTTTGATTTGAATCTGGATTTTGGATTTTTGGATTTGGTTGACTTTTTGTCTGGTTTTTAATTAAAAGGTCGTCGAGTATGGACTATGCTCAGTAAGGGTCCAGGGTGACCAGGATTCGGCCTAGGATTTAGGCCCCTATTACCTATTGGTTACTATTTCAGGTCGTCGGGTATGAACCATACTCGGTAAGGGTCCGGAGCGACCAAGATTTGGCTTAGGACTTAAGCCATGGCATTGCTTAGCATTCAGGAATACTGAACCAGGAACACCACGACATTACTTGACATAGGTTTTCAGATGAAGGTTGCGCTTGAGAGGAACCCAGAGAGGTTACGCATTTGGATATTGGCTATAAATAGCTAAGGATTTGGGCATGGACCCAGAGCAGTCCTGGAATCGGATATCGACTCGGAGCAGTCATATATTTGGCTATGGATAACATATGGACTTCAGATATCAGTTTTAAGGCTATTCAAAACACACCTCCTAACAGCAAGGCATGTTTTGGGGCACAAATGTTAACTCGCCTTTTGGCAAGGCCATGGACAGGTGGATTTAACTAAATCGACGTCTCAGTTATTGAGGATGGAATGCGGTAGGTTGGAGTCGACTGGATGGATAGGTAATGCATCATGTTTGGAAGGTGGTTCGGCTATGTTAGTGCAGTTTGGACAAATATGGTTCCACCAGGGAGGTTGTCCGGTCTGGGAGGCGTGGTTCAATCAGGAAGGGTCGTTCGGTCAGGGTGGCTCAGTAAGGTGGTTCGTCGTTGTGGCTCGGTAGGAATGGAAGGAACTGGCTCGGTGTGGAATGGGGCTCGATTGCTTCGAGTCCTAATGTCCTTCGTTTTGGGTTGTCGCTCGGTAGCTCAGTGGGATAAAAGGTCGCTCGGCATAGGACATCGCTCGGAAGAGGACGTCGCTCGGATATGATATCGCTCGACAGCCTCATGTCCAAATAGTCGTTGCTTCAGGTCAACTCCGTGGGATGTGGCTCGGCAATAGGAGTGTGGTCGGTAAGGCCTTACTTCGAGTTAGAAGCATCGTTACTTCGAGTCCTGAGGCGCGTGACTTTGGGACATCGCTTGGGTAGCTCGGTAGAATATCAGGTGGATCGGCCGTGCCGCTCGGTGTAGGTTATAAGTTCATACATGGTTCGATCTGTAACGATCTCGATTCTTGAATCAAATTTAATTGGTAATTAAATTAAATTTTGGATTCAATTGTGAATTAATTGAGAATTTATTTGGATTTGAAATACAAAATAAAATAAATTGAATTAGATTTTAAGCTGGAAGTTCTAAGAATGCAATATATTGTGAATAGAATTTTTTGGGTATATTTGAATTTTCCAAGATAAATAAGGTGTGTGGTTACTTATATAAATAGATTATCACTTGAAATTGATTTTGAGATTGAAATTCAATAATTAATATTTTTACAAAATTAATTGGATTTAAAAGTTATATTTTGAAAGAAAAATACATATATGTATCTAATTAGAATTGTAGGTATATATCTAATTTGATTTCAGAATCATTTGTTGTAAATTTGTATAAGTACAAATTAAAATGTATGAATATAAAATCTTAATATATATATTTTTTTTTTAAATTTAATAAAGTCTAATACCATTTGAAAATGGTAAAAACATAGATTGTATGTAACATTAAAACATAGGGTAATGAAAAAAAAGAAAGTATTCATTTACCATTGAAATTTGAAATAAAGTAAGGTTTAGAAACAAAGTTATAAATTTATTTGTAAACAGGTTTAATAAAAAGTTTAGAATATTTTTCTTTTATACTTGAAATAAATTAGTTTTGTACATATTAAAACTAAAAATAGGAAATATATTACATAAACTTATGTAAATATAAAGATTAATTAAGAAAGGGGTTTAAAATATAGATTAAAATGAAGAAGGTTTGAAACATAATTTTTAATAAAACTAAACATAGGGTTAAAACAAATTTATAAAAATAATTTAAACTAAGGAGTTAAACATAAAATACACATTTGTGACATTTGTGAAATAAGGGTTTAAATTAAAATTTATAAATTAAAATATGAGATAAGGTTTTAAACATAAAAATGCAAGCAAAAGACAAGTGTAGGCCATGCAATAAGAAATTTAACAAGTGTTGGCTTAAGGTGAACAAGTGGCATAATTCTTCTTCTTTTTGAGATTAAATTATGTACAAAAAAATGATAAGTTAAGAAGAAACCAGTTTGAAACTTCTCAAACCTGAAAATCAAAACAAACCTTGGAAAACAGAAACTAAAAACCAGAATCAAATAGGCAAATTGAATTCAACATTATCAACCAATCTGAAGCCTGAACAACTCAAAGTTTCTCAGCAATCAAGAAACTTAGTTGGATCATCTCAACACAATCAAGTCTCAGATCAGATCGAAACCTGAAATGCAGATCCGAGGCAAGAATTAAAGCCAGGATATCAAGTCCAGATCAAAGAAAAAGATTAAAACAAAACCTGAGAAATTAGAGCAAAAGCAAACAAATGCAAGATCAAGTTTCAACTTCAACTTGAGTTTGAAAGCTTCAGGCAAACTAAACAAAATCAAAGTTCAAGGCAAATTTAAAGTTTCCAGTTGTTTTTAAATTCAAGCTTCCAAACTACCTTTCTGCTTCTTTGTTTGCAAATATACAGGTGAGCAAACCTTTAATATAGAACCTTAAATCTATGAATTAATGTTATGATGAATGCTTTGAGTTGTTGTGCAAAATGTTTTACTGTCCTATGTGTTTGCATGTCTGAATGTATGTATATACATACATTTGTTATACTTGTGGAAGCTCAGACTTAAGTTCACTAAGACAAATTCGAACTGCATTTTATTCACTCAATTTCAAACTTTGATCTACAAATCGAAAATGATCATAAGACTTTAATATTATTTTTAAAAATAAACTCAAGTGTTTATATTAAGGGATTTTATCAAAAATAAGAAATTTCAGTTAAAGTAAATTAAAGTCAGAAAGTAAAAGATTTTAATTTTTAGTTTTAGCTTCATGACTAGGTTTGTATCTGAAAATGATGAATTTTAAAAATAAATTTGTGATTTTAAGTTTTGAATTGAAGGGTTTTTTTTGGTTTGAATGGAAAACATAATATGGTCAAGTTCCGGCGAACGTCGAAGGATGTGGATCGGGATTAATGGTGATGGAGGCATGGGTGTTGTAGATTGGGGGAAAAATAGCAAAAAAAATTCCTGATGATCGATGTGGTGTGATTTCGATGGACTAGGGTCCATGTTCCAGTTTTGTTCGAAGGGGAAACACGACAATTTTGTTGTCACCGTTGCGTCGAGTCGCACCAGACCGGGGAGGTTAGATGCGTAGGTGTGTGACGAAGTTTTGGTCAGGGGTGCATGACCGCTGGTGGTCGGTGGCGTCGGGATGAGGGAGGTTGTTGATCAGATGTTGTTTCCAGGTTTAAGTTGAACAGTTCGATTTTGTTTTCTCGATCGAATCATCGATCTGGGTTGTTAATTGGTTTGAGATGATCATGGGTGACTTGTGGGAGGTTGTAGTGTTGATCGGAGGCGCTCTGATCGTCGATGCATATGCACCAGTATCATCGTGTATATGTGATTGTTGAAGGAAGAAGAAGCAGTTTGGGTCTCGGGTAAATGGGATCGTAGCTCGAGTGAGTTGCCGAGTTCATTCGTGCAAGTTTAACAGTGGTATGTTTTAATCAAACAAAGTTAAAAAAAGTAAAGATTGCTATGGGAAGACTCGAAGCATTCTGGCATCTGTTCGGGCATGACTCGAAGCAGGTCTCGAGCATATATGCAAAACAGTTTTTGTTTTGAAAAATTCTCAAATTTTTACACATTTTTAAAACATGTTTTCAAGTGATGGTTTGATTAAAGCTCGGATTAATTAAGGATTCAAATAAGAGATTTTCAAAGTAATTAAATTTTTATTTATTCAACTTGTTACATTTTTACGTTATTTATAATAAATGAGTAATGTAATTAAAAAGGATAATTAAGATAAAATGTTATCTTAACCTTTCAAAGTAATTAATGTGATAAGGATGATTTATTAAATAAGGTTAAAAAGATAAACAAAAGCGATTAATAAAGATAAAAAGATTTATCGTTTAATTTATTAAGTAACTAATGATTTTGTTGGATGCGTTTCCAAGCATTGCCGAACCATCTTTCCTCCAAGCACTGCCGAACCATCTTTCCTCCAAGCACTGCCGGTCCAAACTCCACTTCCAAGCAATGCCGAACCATCCCCTCTCCAAGCACTGCCGGTCCAAACTCCACTTCCAACCATAGCCGGACCAGAATGCTACCGAACCAGCTACCTCCTTCCGCTGCCGAACCAGAAGCAAGGTAGGCCACGACTGGATCACTCTCCACCGGGCCAAGTGCTACCGGACCAAGGCGTTCCGGACCAACTTTGCCAGGCCAGATTGCATCAGCCCAGGCCCACCAGCAATTATATACGTCCAAGACCCCTGCCCCCAGCCTCACTCTATAAATAGAGGGGCAGGGGTACAACAATGGAGGACAAGTCTTGAGAGCTCAAGCACGGATAGAACTTTCAAACAACTTTCATACTCTTGTAATCAAAGCCTTGTACTTGTAATCTGATCAGTAAAGGAGAATAACATATAAAGTGGACGTAGGCACATTTTGGCCGAACCACTATAAATCTGTGTGTCTTTTACAGTTCAGCCCTTGTTTTTTTATATATTTGCATAAATCACCCAAATCACTAAAAACAATATAAAATCGACTAAATCGTACGACTTGGAGGTGTTTGTCCATTTTTTTGTGCAAACGATTTTGGTGCTTTCATTGAGAGCTCGAGCTAGAAGCTTCAGCTTCTCCCACTCAACCTTCTTCCCAACAGCATCGCTCATTGCTTGGAAATCATGCCTCCTAGGCAGAGGAAGGATGCTAGCAAAGGAAAGAACATCGCAACTAGCAGTATCCCAGATCCAGTGATCAGAGATCAAGAGAATCGTCCTGTCCCAACAGCAAATGGAAATCAGGTAAATCCGACAGCCCCTGCTACGGAACAACCAATTACTAGGGCAGATCTGGACAGGGTTGTGGCTGAAGTAACTAACCGCTTTGCATCTCAACAAGAAGCCTTGGTGGACCAACTCATGTCACGCTTAAGGGATGCTGAAGAATCCAACCGCAGCACCGAATCATGGGGCGAGTCCCAGTTTGGAGGGTTTGGGAGGCGACAAAGATCTTTCTTCTTTGAAGAGGCTAACAACAGAAACAACAATGGTAGGAGTCGAGCCCAGACTCAGCTCGAATTCCGACCCGAGGAAACGCTTGGAACCGAACCCAACGGGGGAGGTACCAGGCAGGGGTCGGATATGGCTGAGCCGTCATGCTACCTAACCATGGGAACACCAATGGACGGGGCCGAGCTAGAGTCCAGTCCGAAGTTGGACCCGAGGGAATGCTTAGAACAGAGCCCGGCAGGGGAAGATCGAGGCAAGGGCCAACTGTAGCTGACCCCAGCATGCTCCCAGAAGACCGAAGACAACCACCGGAAAATGTTAGGAGTAATAGAAGGTACCATCCCTACAGGTCATCTGGACAGAATCAATCCCGCAGAGAAGAACAAACTCATTTCTATCGGCTCCAAATTCTGATGAAAGGATGGCGCGATTGTTCAGAGAGTGCGTCCGACGGGATCAAAGAGATCGAGGGATAGGCGCTAGGATGACCGGCCCCTTCACCCGCAATATCGAAATTGCCATCACCCTCCGAGAATGGAAAATGCCAACGATGGAGCCTTACAAGGGAACCTCTGACCCTGCCGTACACTTACAGAGATACACACAGCATATTCTCATGAGCGGATCGACAGAAGGAGTATTGTGTAAATGCTTTCCACTCTTCTTGGCAGATCTAGCTACCTCCTGGTTCTGCCATCAACCCCAAGGGTCCATCAGCTTATGTGAAATGTTGAAAGAAAAGTTCATCAGCCAATTCCGCATTCATGTGGAACAACCCAAGGACGCTTATTCCTTATCTAATATCATGCAGAAGCCTGGAGAGACGGTGCAACAATATTTAACCCGATTCAATGCCGCAGCGGCCGCAGTCCAAGATGCCGATGAGAAACTTATCCTAATGGCCCTCTGCAGTGGTGTGCATCCGGATACTAAATTTGCTAGAAGACTAACGAAAGAAAAACCAGCTACTTTACCCGATTTCTTCCATGAAGCCGGAAAGTATATGAGACTTGAAGACGCTGCTACTGAAAGGCAGACAGGACAACACACTAAGGCAACTTATGGCAACACGCCCGCTGCAGCAAAGTACGTTCGAAGAAATTACTCTAGAGACACTGCTAGGGGCAAGAAGGGAGAAAAGCGTTCATACAGGCCAGGACCGAGATTTGACTCTTACACTCCTTTGAATGAAACAATCGAAAACATCTTCTTGGCCACCCAAGACGAAGTTAGATACAAGCGCCCCCCACACAAGAAGGAATCAAATAACGCAGTTAAGTCTGGAAAGTTCTGCCGCTTCCACGAATCTCATGGGCATGACACAAATGAATGCCATCACCTCCGGGACTTAATTGAAGAACACATCAGAAGGAAGAGGCTGGAGCGCTATGTGAAAGGTCAGAACAGGACTTCAACTCCTGCCAATGAGAACCCAGGGCTACCCCTCACAAAAGTATGCGGAGGAAATCGCAACACCAGCAGCTCTAGTCATGAGAAGATAGTGGTCCATACCGTATCAGGAGGACCACACATCGCCGACGGAAGCTGGGCAGAGATGGAAAGATACGGTAAGTCACTTAGGAACGATAAAGGCTACGTTAATTCTGTTATGGAAGAACGCCACCCGAAACGGAAAGAGAATGATGACATCACATTCAGTAGGCGTGATCTAGAGGGAAGGCAGTACCCTCACATGGATCCTATGGTCATCTCTGCCTGGTTCGGTCCAGCCAAAGTTTTTCGAATTCTAGTAGACACTGGCAGCTCAGTAAATATCCTATTTAAGCATGCTTTCGACAAAATGAAGCTGTCAATGAAAGATGTGTCTCCCTGCAACAAACCACTACATAATTTCACGGGGGATGCGAAGATGCCCCTCGGGCAACTGGACCTCTTTGTCGAAATAGGAAGTCATCCCCACTCCGTTGTGCGGAAACAAACATTTGTGCTGATAGAAAACCACTCGGCCTACAACGCCTTTTTAGGAAGACCAGCCTTGTCTGACTTCCAAGTTGTCTTGGCCCCATGGTGCCCAAAGATGAAATTTCCAACAGACAATGGAATAGGGGAGATAGAGGGAGATCAAGATGCTGCTCGAGACTGCTATATAACTGAACTTCGCAATAACCGCAGAAGGGATAAAGGGAAGAATGCAGAGACTACTCTCTGCATGACAAGCTTGGAAGCATAGCAACTAAAGAGAGCCCCTCCTCTTCGATATACCAGTGATCCTTTCAACGAATTAGACCCCAAGGACAAAGAGGAGGAGGCCACCGCCGAGCCTGCAGAGGCTATGGAGTTTGTATCTGTAGACAAACATGACTCAAGTAGACTATTGAAAATTGGATCTCAACTAAGAACAGAATTGAGGGATCAACTCATTGATTTTCTCCGTCACAACCTGGATGTATTTGCATGGACGCACGCTGACATGACTGGAATCTCCCCAGATGTGGCATGCCACGCACTAAACATTGATCCTACCAAGGAGCCGGTAAAGCATAAAAAGAGAAGCATGGAGGCAGAACGATCAATAGCCCTCGATGAAGAAGTAAAGAACCTGCTTGCCAATAACTTCATACGAGAAGCCATCTACCCAGAGTGGATCGCTAACCCGGTACTAGTAAAGAAGGCTAATGGGAAGTGGCGAACATGCATTGACTTCTCCAACTTAAATGACGCTTGCCCAAAGGATTGCTTCCCACTCCCTCGAATCGATCAACTTGTGGACAGCACAGCCGGGCACGAACTCTTATCTTTTATGGATGCATACTCAGGATATAACCAAATTCCTATGCACGCCCCCGATCAAGACCACACTAGTTTCATCACTGACCGGGGATTGTACTGCTATAGAGTAATGCCTTTTGGACTTAAAAACGCTGGAGCTACTTATCAGCGCCTCGTCAACAAGATGTTTGAGGAACTAATAGGACGAACCATGGAAGTTTATGTGGACGACATGCTAGTAAAGTCAAGAAAAGCCAATGATCACGTAAGCCACCTGGACGAGATGTTCCAAGTACTTCGTCGATATGGAATGAAACTGAATCCTCTAAAGTGCTCCTTCGGAGTATCATCGGGAAAATTCTTAGGGTTCATCGTCCATGCCAGAGGAATTGAAGCGAACCCCGAACAAGTCCGGGCTCTGAAAGAAATCAGGATACCTTCCACTCGAAGAGAAATGCAAATCCTAAATGGGAAAGTGGCCGCCCTAAGCAGATTCATCTCTAAAGCAAATGACAAGTGTGTCCCCTTCTTCGAGGCTATAAAGAAAGACAATGGAAAGTTTGAATGGACTGACGAATGCGTAACAACCTTCCACAACCTAATCGAACACCTCCAGAGATCACTAGTACTCTCAACTCCAAATAAAGGCGAAGAGCTATACCTATACCTTGCTGTGTCATCTCATGCTCTAAGCGCCGCTTTGGTAAGAGAAGACAACCGCGCGTAGCGGCCAGTATACTTTGTAAGCAAGAGGTTCACGGGGGCAGAAGCCAGATATTCAAAACTTGAGAAGTTAGCATATTGTTTATTGATCACATCACGGAAATTGCGACACTATTTCCAATCCCATTCCATCAGAGTTCTAACCGATCAACCACTAAGGCAGGTACTCCATCGTCCCGACACCTCTGGGCGACTGCTTAAATGGTGCATTGAGCTAGGTCAATATGATATCACCTACCATCCTCGCACCGCCATCAAGGGACAAGCCATGGCCGACTTCATTGCCGAATTCACTACCGACGAAGGTAAGGAGCCATCTGAAATAGCAGAAGACATCAAGTGGAATCTCTTTGTAGATGGAGCATCAAACGAACAAGGCTCGGGGGAAGGTATTGTAATAATCACTTCCAGGGGAAGGAAGCTACACTTTGCTCTAAGGTTGGAATTTACTGCCACCAACAACGATGCAGAATACGAAGCAGTGATAGCTGGATTAGAACTTGCCCTAGAGATTGGAGTCGGTTCTTTATGTCTCCATAGTGATTCTCAACTTATTGTAAATCAAATACTGGAAGAATTCCAGACTCGAGGAGAACGACTCACGGCATATCTAAAGAAAATCAAGATGCTACTCGATCAATTGGACCACTATTTAATCAGACACATTCCTCGAGAGGAGAACCGAGAGGCTGACGAACTGGCAAAGCAAGCTAGCATGAAGAACAACACCATTTCCGGAACCGTAGCCATCTCAAAACAACTAACCCCAAGTTTCGAACAAGAGGATTTGATAGCTGCAATCGAAGAAGAAACTTGTATGACTCCTATCCGGAAATACTTACAAGATGGCATACTGCCCGACGGGCGTAACGAAGTTAAGAAAATCTTGAGGAAAGCTTCCCGCTACACAATACAGGAAGGCATCTTCTATCGGCGTGGCTTCTCTAACCACTTATTAAGGTGTGTCGCTGTAAGGGAAGCCAAGGAAGTCTTATCCAACATCCATCAAGGAAGTTGCGGAGATCATACTGGAGGGCAGACTCTAGCAAAGAAGATACTTCGATATAGGTATTACTGGCCCGCCTTAAACAAGGACGCCTAGGACTTCGTTAAAAGATGTGACAGATGTCAAAAATTTGCTAAGATTCCTCGACTACCAATAAGTGAGATTACTCAAATGACCAGCCCTTGACCCTTTGCAGTATGGGGAATTGACTTGATTGGCGAACTGCCGATGGGCCGAGGCGGAGCAAAATATGCTATAGTGGCAGTCGACTATTTCACCAAATGGGTGGAAGCGGAACCTCTGAATAAAATATCTTCGGAAAAAGTTATTAATTTCTTAATCAAAAAAGTTCTATGCAGGTACGGGGTTCCACTCAAGATCATATCGGATAATGGACTTCAATTTGAAAGCGAGGAATTCACCGACCGGTGCCAAGAGCACGGAATTCACAAAAGCTTCTCATCTGTAGCTTATCCCCAGGCGAACGGACAAGTCGAAGCTGCCAACAAAATTCTCAAAACTCTAGTCAAGAAGAAGCTTGAAAAGTCAAAAGGCGCTTGGGTGGATGAACTTCCTACGACACTCTGGGCCTACCGCACATCTTTCAGAACATCAACAAGGGTTACTCCTTTCTCTTTGGCATACGGATCGGAGGCCATACTCCCAGTTGAAACTGTAGTGCCATCCCACCATAGGATCCACTACAACCCAGAAGAGAACGAAGAACTCCTCCACATGTCCTTGGATCTAATCGAAGAAAGAAGAAATGATGCAGCACTTAAAGCGGCAGCTCACAAGCAAAAAGTGGCAGCACGATACAACTCCAAAGTCAAGCACCACAGCTTACAAGAAGGAGATCTTGTCCTCAAGCGGATCTTCCCGCGCCCCGGAGCGCTAGATCCAATCTGGGACGGACCCTATGTAATTCATAAAGATCTCCACAACGGAGCTTATATTTTGTCAACAGTGGACGGAGAGGTGTTCCAGAGGGCATGGAACATCCAACACCTTCGTCGATACTTTTCTTAACTTGTACTGCCCATATGAGGTGAATTAACAAAGAAAATCAGTGGACGTAGGCATCTTCGTGCCGAACCACTTTAAAAATCTTGTCTCCTTTTAACTTGTTTCTTTATATCTTGGCTGCTTGTTAAGCTTTATCCTTTTCTGTTGAACAAAATCCTGTGTAACGGCATTTCCATTCTGGACACTTCACGGCACAACCTCACCTAAACAAGACCTAACAGGTACTATACGAATCTATGCCCTCGCCAATGAGACACTTTTGCTCCAGCATCCCTCTGCTGCGGGTTAACTCATTGCTCGCGACGGCCCTCAAAGCCAACTATAATGAGCTGATTATAAGCCACCGAGAAGGCCGACTATAGCTGAGGCAGCTCATTACGGCGTTCGGCTCGCCGACAACCGTGAACCGATTATAAGCCCCTATATAAGGTGTGGCCAGCCAGGGGCAGTTCACAGTTGACGATCGTCACCCGCGCTAGCCGGCCACGGTAAATCGAATAATACCCACGATTATGGGCCATAATGGCTCGGGTAGTTACTGTGCGCGATCTCGGCTCCGATGTGTCTTAAGTACGGCTGTGGTAAAAAAGAGAACTCCCCGCAGAGGCGTAAGATGGGTGACAAACGTCACAACTAGGGAAAGTGACTACAAAACCCGTTTGCCACGAACTTAAGCACATCGAAGGCCTTCCGTGATTGGAAGTTTTACTATTTCTTATATTTCCATTTTATTTATAAAAACTTTCCTCCTATCCTCTATAATGATCAATAAAGTACAGGACACAAAATAGGAGACACTCGCTAATGGGAATAAGAACTCACAGCTGGATGGCAGGTCATTCAGCTGCATTCCATATTCGATTACACAAGGCATTCAAAGCTACCGTCTACAGCAAAAATTTGAAGGGCGGTACTTTCTTCTCTTGTACATAAATATGTAACTATAATTTCTACGCACATCACACTAACATCGCAAGACACGAAATTATATTTTAAGAAAAAACTTAGCGTCAAACACAATTAAATCACTAACAGCTATATTTTATGCAACACATCAAAATAACGACAGCATTCAAACACGACAAAATCAGCTTATGTTATAAAGTTACATGCCAAAAATCAAGTTGTTCGCTACATAATTACAGCCTGAAAATTATATTAATGTTTTAAGATTAACATAGACAACAATGTCAAGTAAACTGAAAAATGTCCAGATCAAGCTAAGGAGCCGACTACATCGGGGCTTCGCCTCTACCCTGCTAGCCCTCCGGGGTCTACTTAACCGCCGGATCAGAGCTCCCAGCTTGCTGACCAGAGGTAGTTGGCGCTTCAGAGGTCCCGCCTGTCAAATTCAGGAGAAGAATTCATTGAATAAACAATAAGAAACCAAGCTATGAAAATGCTAAAAGGGAAAACTTAACAGCATCTGTTCCTTGATCATCATCTCCCAACTGCACACCTACCTCCTCAGCAGCGAGCAGCCGCATGCCATCCTTCACCGCCACTTTCTCTTCCTTAGTGAACTGGGTCGTAACCACATCCATCATGAAGGCTGTACCACCCTCCTTATCCGCATCAGCCTTAGCCTCCTCCAGAGCCCGGAGATAAATCCTGGCCATGATCCGGGGATGATCATCCATCCAGGATAAGTTGCCCTGCTTCCAAGTACGGAAATACATATCCTGCTGCATCTCATCCATCATCCCCTCATTTTCCTCAAACTCCCTCATTCGGACCTCGGAAGCCAACAGCTTTGCAACGGCAGCATCCCTCTCCGATCGGTATCGCGAGCGGTCAGCCTGAAGGGATTTCCTCATTGCCTCCATCTCCTCCTTCAGCTTGGCTTGGGCAAGCTCCGCGGCTTCAAGCTTCCCAGATAACTCCTCTACCCGCTCGAGATCCGCTTTCCGAACCTCGTCCACCGTTGCAATGGCCATATCGATCCGTTCCTTGCAGATGGCCTCCATTTTCCGCAGCTCGGCTCTGCTAGCCTCTTCCATGGTTTTCTTTAGCCGTTTGGAGGCAGCCTCGTGCTCAGAGATCTGGATGGCCTGATCGGCGAGTTGCTTGGCCTGGTCGGCAATCACTAACCATAATCTTATGTTGGCGCTCCCAATTTCCTCCCCGGCCTTGACCAATCGGGCATGATGCCCCATCAACTTCCTAGTCTCCTCAGCAACCCGATCGATATTTGCCTTAGCTTCATCCCCCATATTTACAATCCGAGTAGTAAGCAAATCAAGGTCCAGAGACTTGGCCTCATCAAGCACCCTTACCATAGGATTGCGAGGGAGAAGGTGCTCACCGGGAACCTCGTCAAAGGAAATATCATGAGAACCCGAATCCAGATCGGGATGACCCGCAAAGGATTACAAGCCAAGCCGGGACGATCAATCTGAGTAGCGGTAGGATTCTCAGACGGATGCGGAGAGGGTATGAAATTAGTATCCTCCCCCGTGATATCATGGATATGCTGGGTTGGGGGCTGAGGACCAGGTGAAGGTTCGAATAAGGAGCGCCTCCTCTTTTTCTTTTGAATATCCTCTTCAATAACTCCGAGAAGAGGGCGGTAGCCGACTACGTCCCAGGAACGGTTTGTCGGAGGCTTTGGTTTAGCGGAAGCTTTGAGGAGTTTGAATTGTTCGAGGCGGTGCCGAATGTCTAAAATCTTGGCCGACTTACCCGTTCCTGGTGTAAAAACCAATGTTACAAGCATGCAAGGGACTGTAATCCAAGAAACATGTGAAGTTAAAAGAGGAGTCAAAAATTCACCTTGAATCGCCGGGGTTGCCCTAGCTGAAATGCTCTCGGAAGATGGACCAGCACCAGTCCCGGCCTTATCATTTTTCTTTGGATTCTCCACCAAGGCCGATCCTTCCTCCAACCCCTCAAAAGCCAGGCGGAAAGCATCATTCGTCCACTCTTGGATCTCCCCTGCTTGCCCAGAAGACAAAGCTCCGGTGCCGTCACCGCTCTGTCCTTCGCCACCATCACCACCATCATCTCCGCTCTCCTCCTCGCCTCTTTCCTCCTCTACATTTTCCTCCTCCGGAATATCTGGACATGTGCTAGGGGAGGGTCCATCGGATTTCCTGAGCTTCTACCCCCCGATGACTGGAGGTATCAAGAAGGGTTTCCTCTTGCTGCTCTTTGTCGCGGCCCCTCCTTTGGCTTTGGCATCCCTTTCCTCAGATGTGTCTCTCTGCTTGAACACAGACTGACGTGGTAGAATCAAGTTGTGCTGCAGAAGAGTAGCATTCCTGATCAGGTAAGAAGCTGACCTCTCCCTTCCCGAAATGGCTTCTATCTCGGCGGCCATCTGAACCAGGTGATCGTTCTCCACGACCGCAAAGCCACCTGTCGCTAGAAAGAAATAAAAACACATAAGAAGAAGCATTTCAGTCAGAACGGAAATTATAAATAAGCTTCAACTTACAGCCGGAGGTGAAGCGACGGATAGAAACGGAGTCGTCCTTGACGAAAAACCATTCTTTCTTGAACATGGTGAACTTCGAATATAAGTCCAGGACCGGCTTGAAGGACACGGCCGATTCCAAGCTGATGTACGGAGACCCTTTCTTGTAGCCCCTCAAGTTGTACAAATATCGGATCTCCCGGTTGGAAGGAGGGCGCCCGTATTTTCGCTGGAAAATGAAAAATAGGCTCACCAAGATAACGTAAGAGTTGGGCTGAAGCTGGAAAGGGACCACCTTTAGGTAGGTGATGAAGCTGACTATCCAAGCATTGATCGGGGGAATGGCCCCGCACATGCAATGGTACCTACTATAAGCGAAATATCCTTCAGGTGGGTCGTACGGTATGACTCCATTCCCTGGCAGCACCATGAGTGCTCTATCAATCCCGAAAGAACGAGATATAACATCAAGCTGCTCCTCTTTGAGGGAGCTAGGAAAGCAGTCAGGAGGAGAGTTCAAGAGCTCCTGAGGGCCATATCCATCCACTAGTGATATCGGGGTGGGTCCCTGTCGTCCCGGTCCTGGCTGGGCTGGGGGCACAATGAGGGACTCTCTTCTGTCCATAGATTTCCTCTTATCTGATCGAGTTTCCACTTTATGAGACATTTATCTGCAACTCAAGAAAGTACAACGTTAAAACGGAAGGTATAAACATGCAAGTATATGTAGTCCGGAATTTCACTCATAATTCAAAACATAAAAATTCAAGTATATAAGGTCCATTCGGCACTCAAATCCCCAAGTTTCATTCGGCAATTCAAAAATGAAAGTTCATTCGGTATTCGAACCCCATGTCCCATTCGGTAGTCCAGCCATAAAAGTTCATTCGGCAAAAGCAAACTCACCTGGTTCGGCAGTTAAGTGTGATTCGGTGCTCGGTTGATTCGGCTGTTTGGAACAATCAAGTTTGGTTCGGCACTCAGTTTATTCGGCTATCTCACTCGGTAGGGAATAACGAAAGCATGACGCCCATACTTATAGGCAAATGGGAGCGACCGGACCACTGGCTCGGCACACAGGGCCGGATGAGCATGCCGGATGAGAATGTCCAAGCTAAAACAAAGCGCGACATATGTTGGCATATGCCCCACTTTGGGGGGCAAATGTTAGATGCGTTTCCAAGCACTGCCGAACCATCTTTCCTCCAAGCACTGCCGAACCATCTTTCCTCCAAGCACTACCGGTCCAAACTCCACTTCCAAGCCATGCCAAACCATCCCCTCTCCAAGCACTGCCGGTCCAAACTCCACTTCCAAGCATAGCCGGATCAGAGTGCTACCGAACCAGCTACCTCCTTCCACTGCCGAACCAGAAGCAAGGTGAGCCACGACCGGATCACTCTCCACCGGGCCAAGTGCTACCAGACTAAGGCGTTCCCGACCAACTTTGCCAGGCCAGATTGCATCAGCGCAGGCCCACCAACAACTATATACGTCCAAGACCCCTGCCCCCTGCCTCACTCTATAAATAGAGGGGCAGGGGTACAACAATGGAGGACAAGTCTTGAGAGCTCAAGCACGGATAGAACTTTCAAACAACTTTCATACTCTTGTAATCAAAGCCTTGTACTTGTACTCTGATCAATAAAGGAGAATAACATATAAAGTGGACGTAGGCACAGTCTGGCCGAACCACTATAAATCTGTGTGTCTTTTACAGTTCAGCCCTTGTTTTTTTTATATATTTGCATAAATCACCCAAATCACTAAAAACAATATAAAATCGACTAAATCGTACGACTTGGAGGTGTTTGTCCATTTTTTGTGCAAACAGATTTGTTAATATAATTATCTTAAAAGTAATCATTAATATTAAAGATTAATTTAATAAATAATTAAGGTTAATTAATTTGTAATTAATTATTAATTAATTAAGGAGTAATTAATTAATAAAAGTAATTGAGAGATAATTAATTAACTAAGGGTTAATTAATTAAGATAATTAATTAAGGAAGGATTAATTAATGAAGGTGATTAAGACTTAATCAATTGAAATTAATGATAATAAATCATTAATTAAAGATTACTAATGAAAGTAATTATGTGGTTGATAAAATTTAAAACCACATGATTTATTTAGCTTAATTGAAGATGTTTGATTGTTATTGAATGTTGTGTGATGGATTGATATATTTGATATGTGATGTGATGCTATGTAATATGAAATGCTTTATGCTGAGCTGTTATATCTGTGATGAATATACTATTGTATGGATATGAAAACCCCTTGGTCCGTAAAATGATATTTGAATTTCTATGCGACAGGGAGTCGGATTTCAGTTGGTTATCCGAAACCCACATCAAATCGCAATAGTGAATCTTTATGATTGATAAATTTACTTTATCTATGAATCTATAAATGAAGGTAAGCGTTATGGGTTATACCGCTTATCGATATTAATATGATTGAGTCTGTGATGATTGATGTTGTGCACTATTGTGTAAAACCCCCTGGACTACACTATACACATACAAATATGGATTGCACATGGAAATTGGTTAAGTCATAGATTTTAAAAATAGTTTTAAAATTGAATTTTTGAATCCAAATGGTTTTGGAAATGGATTGGGATTAAAGTAAAAAGTTAATTTTTTTGAATAACTTAATTAATTTTTGAAGTTTAAATAATTTGATTTAAACTTAAATTCAAAATTTAAAATTGAATTCTATGTTTGGAAAATAGGGATTAGAGACTTTATACAAGTTATATATGGGTTAAACCATTTTAAGGTATTGATTTGGGAATTTGAATTTAAATTCAAGGGCCTTAACTCGTGCAAATATAATCGGATTTTTTTGAAACGAAAATTATTTGTTTTCAAATAATAAAAGCTTTCACATAAGAAATGAACTTCCAATTTGTATTAAAAGGATTTCAAGTCTAAAATGAAAATGGTTTTCCAAGTTATGAATAAATATTTGGAAACGTGTTTTGAAAGCTATAAGTTAAATCTTTAATTTAAAGAATTAATGAGTTAATCCAATTGAAATGGAAGTTGTTTTGAAATCTGTGAATGGATCTTTGTGAAACTAGGTGAACTTTGTGAAATGAATCTTTTTGTTTAAAGATTTGAAATGGTAATTTGTTTTAAACCATTTGGAGAAAGGTTTTGGGTTTAAAGTTGCGACTTTACTGAAATCCCATTTCCATATGTTTTTAAATATTGCGCTCACTATTCAGTTTAGCCCGGAGAGGACCTTGTGTCATATAACCCATTCTGAATAGTGATACGACTTATGCATTGCAATTGAAGACCGGTGGTGAAGACCGGGTGTCTTCAAGAATGAAAGGATAACCCGTCGATTGACTCTGCACTGAGTTGCTCCGGTATAGAGTTCTCCATACGTGATGGGGAGTCCGATCAGAATTGTGGATGCCCGAATTGCAAGGGCTTCTTCGGAAGTGCCTTCGTTCTGTTCGAACCAGAAACAGACTTGTATGGTTGTATGTCTGACATTACACTTTGAGATATAAAACTGATCTCTATCAAATACATTTCTTCTTGGTGGCGGAGAATTTATTCTCTTAGCTTAAAACCCTTCTCTGAGACGTATGATCTCAGAGGTTATGTAGTTGATAGTTATCAGTGATATACTCCCAATTTGATAGTGTGGCATGATGAGTGCTGTTGTGTATCATTTGTTGATCAAAGCATGGCTTTTGTATAAAGCGTAGCTTTGTGGACGAGACTGCATTAGGACCTCACACCCCTGAAATGGTCGAAACAGGAAAGATGCGGCAAGGTTATGAGGGTCGCTCCCTTTAGGGTGTGTCATTCCCTTCGGGAAAAGGGTGGTATCATGGTATGGAGCCCAGATACTTAATTCATGTGGACACTGCAAATCTATTACTTTGTTATTGCTTTGTGGTTGAGAGGCGCCTCGGATAAAGGTCCCAAAGGACCGGGGGATGGCATGCTCGTGTAGTAGTTACATAGTTACAGAGGTAACCCGGCCTTGTGTTAGTAGAGAGCTGGTTAAGCTCTCGGGACGTCCCTCCAGAGGCGTACCCATGTGGCATAGGAAGTTCCTTAGCCTGACCATTTGTTGGAAATCCAATCATCCAATACGTGCCTTGTACGGTTTTAGTTGTAGAACCTGCCATTTAACATGGCAGCTATAGTAGGCATAGTATCATGGTACATATGCTGGCTAAGATTAATATTATACTTTCGAAATGTTTTCCACACTATGCACTAATGATAATAATATCAAAAGATTTTTGCGTAGTAAGCATATTTGACTATCATAAGGAGAAATCTCCTCCAATTCTGCATTTGCATTGTGTGTGTGGCGGGAGGCCTTATGGTAGTTTCATTTTCTAAAAAGCATTGCGAATTTAAAATTTAAAATCCTTGGTTGTTCGTTTTAAAGATGAACTATTTTTGTTTGCTCATACCAGTCCCACAACTGACCTGGAGCTTATTGTTCCCTTCCTATGCTCTGGATGCCCACAATTTTCCCATACGAGCAGTCTAGAGTTGGGTTTTTCAGATAATCAACAATAGGTGTAGATTCGATAGCTTTCAGCCTTAGGATTTGGCAATTGCATTTGGATTAAGTTGCTTCACTTCATCTTAATTGGGAGTTCGAGCTACTTCTGGATTGGTGCTTTGAAGATGGAGTTACAGTTCTGGATTCTATCTCTTTTTCTCTCTTGAAGACCATATTGGAGATATTGTTTCGCTGCTGGTGTTATCTTTTCTTTCCGCTGCAATTGTCTTGTATCATATCTTTGATGTATATTGATATTCATTGTATCATCATTGTATCTGGATGTTGTATCAAATGTTGTATATCAAATGTATTATTCATTTCTTCCGCTGTGTTGTACTTAATGTGTTATATGCTCCGGCGAACCAGACTCGACATTTGGATCTACGTCGTTTGGATACGAGCGTCGTATTCGGTGCCGATTTTCGAAGGTCGACTCAGGGTCGTTATACGATCATTGGTGGAGTGGGTCGGCATAGGCCAGTCGGCACGGCAGTGTGGGTCGGTCATGATGAAGGATGATGGCTTGGCTATGGTCCTGATGGTCCTGGATTACTCAGAAAGCCTAGTAACTCGGGATTTACCTATAAGTACAGCATGTGGGTCTCCAGATTGAGGGATCTTCTTTCTGCTCTCTGACTTTCTCTTCTCTAAGGCTAAGGAGCTAAGCCATTGTTAAACTTTGGATTGTAACTGTAATCGATTATTGCAACAATAAAAAGGAAATTCCTAGAGTGGATGTAGGCCGAAGTTATCCGAACCACTATAAAATCTGTTGTTCTTTACTGCTTTCATTTTAATTTTTATTTTTCTTCATATTAATATCCTCCACGCATATTCTATCTGTAAGTTGTGACTGGTATTTGATGCTTTCGCTTGGATTTGGGTGTTGGTAACCAATTTTTGTGCTAACAACAAGTTTACCATCATTAGTTATTAATAAAATGGGGCTAATATGGTTATTAAATTAATTTAATCACATTAAATATACGATTCAAATATCTAAATAATTCAGATATTTAAATCTGAAGTATTTGAAATTCTGGGTCGTCATAGATAACTATTTAAATTTGATTTAAGTTGGATATTTACCAAGTAAGCTTAAGACTTTTGAAAGCCCATATAGGCCCCAGTTATGGTCCGCCATAGGATATATAGGATAAGCGTAAGTGTTTAAGTATTTAAACTAGATTCGAAATGTAGGAAAAGAATGTGTAGAAGGAGGGAGTAAATATCTCATCTTTTACCTCTTCTTAAGACCACTTAAACACTCACTACGTGATCAACCTTTGCTCAAGTTTTTATCCTAATACTAGCTGTGAGTTTTAGGAGGCTATAGCCAAAAAATCTAAGGAGCAAAATCAAATAAAAATACATAGAAAATGCTTTAGATCATTGCAATTCCAAAAGCGATGGAACCCTATTAAACCAAAAAGACTTTCTTCATTCAAAGTGCAAATCGAAGGCCATATATTTATCGCAATATTTTAACTTTTCAATTCCAATATATATCGTAACGATGCATATCTAGTTCATTATTCAACAAATATATATATATATATATATATATGTATGTATGTATGTATGTATGTATGTATGTATGTATGTATGTTGTTTCTTTTACATACGCACACACACATGTATATACACGTAATATACATATATATAATATCAAGCACGTATATATACACTTATACATACTTACCTATAGATCTTTATAATTACTTTTTTTGGCAAAGCCAACTGATTTTTAAAGTGGACTGTCCACTTTTTATTACAACAAGCAATAAATAGATTTGAAAACCAAGAGATAAGGCGATTGCCTAACTACTAAATCAGTTTTTATAGTGGGCCGACCACTATAACTCACACAAGAGTACATCATTCTAACAACATCACGATAAAGGGTGAAACAATTCATATGAGCAGACTCGCATACAAACTTCACTCGAACACCACACAGGGTGTTATACATACGATAACAACAGCACAAGGCGGTCCCACTAGCTCAATGTAGTCAAAAAAATTTAGCACTTGAAGAATTGACGACTAGATTACCAAAGGATAATGGATTACAAGCAAAGGTCGGAAGAAAGAAGTGCATAAATTCCAACCTTGCCACCAACAATAACAAAATCTGGTAGGCGTAACAATTAACATCAGGGCATAAACCACCAATAGCCATATCGATAACCACAAAACTGCACAGATGACATCCCAAAACAATAACATAAGCACAGCCCCAAAATGACAAGAAACATACCTTCAAGCTACATCGACAACAACCCAAACTAGGATCAAACACAAAGTTGAAGCATGCAATGGCTACTTCAAGAACCAAGCCAACAAACTCAACTAGAAATGTCAGTAGCACTGGATAGATGCTCAAGGGATTTTGACTAATGTCAACTATAGTTTAACCCAAAGAAGGAAAGAAGCAACAGCAGCTTAGAAAGGTGCAAACCTAAAGCATTGATTTGAAGGGACATGGTTGCACACTTAATCGATGACAAACAAAAATGGGAGAATTGAAAGAGCGGTGTGTATACAATTATATGTGCTAATATAGTATACACGGATCGTGTAATATGGATTACAATACAAATGCGGAAATAGATGATAATAGCATTGTAAATAGAAAATAGAAAAATCACACCAGAGATTTTTATACTGGTTCGGAGCACCGTCCTACGTCCAGTCCCAGACTTCTATCTGGATTTTCACTATTAACTACCTCGCTTCACCCGGAGGAACAGGTTTACAATACCCGAACAACCGAACGGGATTTCACGCCTCTAATACACTGAGGACTTCAACACTTGCCTCTTACAACACAGAGGACTTCAACAAAAGAACAAATACAATTGTTGTTGACAACTTGTGTTCTTGAAAACACGGATTTGTCACTAACAGTACACCCTTCCTATAATCTTATCCTCAAGGTATGCGAATGATGTTTTGAAAAGATTAAGGAAAGTATATTACTTATTGAATCAAAAGATATGAAATAGTTTCAATGATTCAATAAATAATCTAGAGCTTTTATAATACAGTATTGAGATCAGAGATTAGATTAAAAGAATATATGAAATCGTTGTAAAAACTTGTGTATGAATCAATGACTTAGATGAGTATATATAGAGAAAAATAGTTGTAACTCTTTGTGAACAGTTGCCATTAAGAGTTATGATCATTGATGAAAGATAGGAGAAGCAACCTTTGGAGAAGAGAAGTGTCTTTTGGAAAAGTTGCTTTCTGTTTAAAAACGGTCGACAGGTCAAAAATGGACCGGTAGACAGGAATTCAAATATATATATATACGTTATGTGCATGTGTGCACGTTCACTGTGCAATTTACACAGGAACGGTCGACCGCACCTATATTGACCGGTCGACCGGTGCCTGTTAAATTGCACATTGAATTGTGCAACTGCATGCAACTTATAAATTATTCGTATATATATTGATTCCCTTGATATGCATGATTATTTGAGGATAGATTTTAACAAATTTATTACTATTACAACAACAAATAATCAACCTATAATCTAGAGTACCATATATAGCTCTATTGACCTTGTTTTTGTCGATCGCCTTGTTTGTCAGAAATCAATCGCCTTATTTGTCATAAATCAAAACTTTCATAAAGCTTGTGACTCAACATTCTCCCCCTTTTTGATTGATGACAATATATATATCTGCAAATCTGAATCTCCCCCTGAGTATGTGATTTCTTTCCTGCAAGCAATTGTTAGCCCTTTCCATTCTCCCCCTTTTTGATTGATGACAATATATATATCTGCAAATCTGAATCTCCCCCTGAGTATGTGATTTCTTTCCTGCAAGCAATTGTTAGCCCTTTCTCCCCCTTTGTCATCGACAAAAAGGAGTAACAGATTACTAGAATATGATATGCGTAAAATGAATATGATAAGCATAGAAAAATAAATCATTAACACATCAAAGACATAACAGAGTTTACTACAGAACATAATGTTAATTGAAAAGCATAAATAACGACACTATTTAGTACAAGTGTCGAAGAATGTTTTTAAAGAGCTAAAACATAATAGAATCTAGGATGAAGCAGATCGAATCTCCTCTTCATCATCGTCATCATCGTCATCATCATCATCTTCATCTTCTTCCTCTTCCTCCTCATTATTGTTCCCTCTAGACGATTCGCCCTCGTCAGATGATGTCCATGTGAAAACTGGAGCAGCAGGACGTTTTCCTGGATCTTGTGCTTGAACAGAGGTGGATGAGGAACATGATATAGCGTCCCATAGCATACCGAAGAACGACTTGACCTTATTGAAGCGCTTATCAATTTTAGAGTCCATACGCTTGAGACGAGATTCAAGCAGAAATTGATTACGCGCAATGGTTTCAAGAGATTCTTTTGTTGATGACTTTGATCTTAAAAGTTTCACCTCATCGGGACGAGGTCGAGAGGAAGTTGCTCTTTGTTTTCTCGGTCCTCGTTGTTGCCATTCTTCAAAAGGCATAATCTCAAGATAAGGTGGAGGAAGCTTCATTCTTTTGATGGTTATGGAATCAATGCATTTTGGTGTTGAAGTTGCAGAATCAGGAGGATTGACCCCACAAGCTAACAAAAGTCTCATGATATATTCATTATAGAAGAAATGAGGCCGGGTTGAATTATTTACCTTGAGAATTTCATCAAAAAGCATGTGAACCCAATTGATTTGGATTTCACCATAGATAGCATAGAGTGCCTTGAAGTTTTCTTTGTACACTGCATCATAATTTCCAAGTCTAGGAAACAGAGAATGCATCAAGACCCGATGAAGTAACCTTGCTGTCGGTCGAAGTCCAATAGACTTAGTGCCATCACTATTGTCTTCTATAAACTGATGACTTGTACTATTTCGGGTGAAAACTTCGCAGAAGGTAGATGAAAATTCTTCGCCTCGATTTGGTATGCCAAGTATAGAGGCAATTCTAGCATGAGTAAGAAAAATTTGTTTTCCACAGACCATAGACCAGATGACGCCGTTTGGATTATCAGGTTGATATTCATCAAGATTCATGTTGGCGTAAAATAATTTAATCATTAAATGATTTATCTCCACACTATTTGCCGAAAAATCTATCAATGGAGTAATGTTGGCATTATCGGCTAACCTTCGAACTCCGTAAGCTGTGAAATCATCAAATTTGATAAAAGATCCCGGATGAAACTTGTAATTTGTCATTTGATTCCATCGTGTTATAGCAATTGGAGTTTGAAGCCATTTTTTGACGGAGATGGTATGAGATGAAGTTTCAGAGATTGCTCCTTTCTTTGATTTCTTTTGAGGAGGAGCCATTGTTGGAGGATTTGTGATTTGGGAATTGAAGAATGGGAACTAGGGTTTGTGATTTGGGGATAGAGAATAGTTTGAGTAGAGAGTGAATGAGGGTAGAGGGTAAAGTAACGTATAGGGTTATATATAAAAAACTGAAAAATGCGTAACCGGTCGACCTACAACTTTTGGCCGGTCGACCGTTTTCAACCAGAGAGTAAACGGTCGACCGGCAATAATATGGGCGGTCGACCGGTTCTGGTCTGTTGTGCATATAGGATTCTTTTTCAAGTTTTTTATTATATATCAACCTATATATATATATATATATATATATATATATATTATATTTTATACATAATACAAAATATAACCATCATTATACAAGAGATAGATAAATATATAACAACTATATATAAATCTAATGAGAAAGTTCGTCATTAGAATTATCGTTGTTTCCTTCAATACGATTCGACCATGGACTCCATTGTTTCTGAGCTCCTTCATTCTTTTCATAGTTCCGATCCCATGAGTTAGGACTTTTAGATGTTGATGGCCTAGATGGCATTGGTTCATGTACGACATGTTTGTTGGAACCGCAAAAAAATGTTGCCAACTTTTCTAAAACAGACAATCGTGCCGATGTCCGTTGTTGCTCGTGATAAAGTTGACTTTGCCCGTAATGGAGTTGTCTCTGAAGGTCTATTTGATGTTTTTGGTAGTGGTGTATCTCATCAATTTGAGCTTTGGTTCGAGGAGAATAGAATAGTGTCCTTTTAACTCGTTTTGAATTTGGAGTTTTATCAGACATATAAGAGCATTGATGATGACAACTCGATTTTTAGCGTTTGCCAAATTTGATATGCAGTAGTGCAGATACTAACACGGTTATATTCATTTTGGTCTAATGCACAGAACAACATATTTATTGCTCTTGCATTTACGGCTGCTGCCGTTTTCTCAGCCATAGTCCATTCTGAATAATCAGTTGTTGGATTCACTATTTCTCTTTGAGTAGCATTCCAAGCATCATAGCTACTTGATTGCATAAAGAATGACATACGTGTTGCCCAATAACTATAGTTAAGACCATTGAAAAATGGAGGTCTTTGTGTCGATTGCCCTTCTGTGTAAGTTGAATATAGTATTATGGTTAGATAAGAAGTAAAGATGAACAAAATAAAAAAAATTTTGCAAGCTTATATATATAAGTTTCTTATATATACTTTTATGGATGAGAGTTAATGATAACTTTTAACCACGAAAATATAAGCAGAAATTTTATGTGTGTATACAATTATATGTGCTAATATAGTATACACGGATCGTGTAATATGGATTACAATACAAATGCGGAAATAGATGATAATAGCATTGTAAATAGAAAATAGAAAAATCACACCAGAGATTTTTATACTGGTTCGGAGCACCGTCCTACGTCCAGTCCCAGACTTCTATCTGGATTTTCACTATTAACTACCTCGCTTCACCCGGAGGAACAGGTTTACAATACCCGAACAACCGAACGGGATTTCACGCCTCTAATACACTGAGGACTTCAACACTTGCCTCTTACAACACAGAGGACTTCAACAAAAGAACAAATACAATTGTTGTTGACAACTTGTGTTCTTGAAAACACGGATTTGTCACTAACAGTACACCCTTCCTATAATCTTATCCTCAAGGTATGCGAATGATGTTTTGAAAAGATTAAGGAAAGTATATTACTTATTGAATCAAAAGATATGAAATAGTTTCAATGATTCAATAAATAATCTAGAGCTTTTATAATACAGTATTGAGATCAGAGATTAGATTAAAAGAATATATGAAATCGTTGTAAAAACTTGTGTATGAATCAATGACTTAGATGAGTATATATAGAGAAAAATAGTTGTAACTCTTTGTGAACAGTTGCCATTAAGAGTTATGATCATTGATGAAAGATAGGAGAAGCAACCTTTGGAGAAGAGAAGTGTCTTTTGGAAAAGTTGCTTTCTGTTTAAAAACGGTCGACAGGTCAAAAATGGACCGGTAGACAGGAATTCAAATATATATATACGTTATGTGCATGTGTGCACGTTCACTGTGCAATTTACACAGGAACGGTCGACCGCACCTATATTGACCGGTCGACCGGTGCCTGTTAAATTGCACATTGAATTGTGCAACTGCATGCAACTTATAAATTATTCGTATATATATTGATTCCCTTGATATGCATGATTATTTGAGGATAGATTTTAACAAATTTATTACTATTACAACAACAAATAATCAACCTATAATCTAGAGTACCATATATAGCTCTATTGACCTTGTTTTTGTCGATCGCCTTGTTTGTCAGAAATCAATCGCCTTATTTGTCAGAAATCAAAACTTTCATAAAGCTTGTGACTCAACAAGAATAACAATTGTGACAACCCAAAATTTAAGCTATAATAATTAATTAATTAAATAATAAAATAAGTTTGTGAAATTATCATAATTTAGCCATAGGAGTTGCACCATTGTGTCCGTGTTAATTTTATGGTCAATTTCCATATATAATTTGTCAAAATCCGAGCTAAAATGAATAATTTAATAAAATAAACAAGAAAACAGAAATTAAAGAAGAAGAAAAATAAACAAGGGTCAGGTCGACCTCAAACAAGGCCATGTCGACCCTAGGGTCGACCACCAAAGGCCAACGTAGACCTATAGATCGACCTTCACTAGTTATAGGTCGACCCGTTTTTGTTTATTTGACGTATATTTTTCAGAACGAAGCGAACACGTTATTTTGCAACTTTTCTGCAATCATGTGCATTCATGCTCCCATCCAACGGTTTCCGGTGAGCCTATGACATGGTTGCACCAGATTTTATCTTCAAATCCAACGGTCTGAGATTCCTAGATTACACTATAAATAAGACCCTAGGCCAAACTATTTTTCTCATTCAGATTTTCTCCTATTTGGGTTCATTGTTAGAGGTTCGACCTTAAATAGAAATTTTTTCAAAGGAGGAAATCTTTTTGATAAAAATATTCTATGCTATAGAAGTGGATCAAGGAAGACCAAGGACTAGAACTAAGGACCACATGTGAGTGTATTATTTAAGATTTTTAAGTAATTTAAAATAATAGATTTCTCATATTCGTAGTTTTTCTACAATTTTGAGACAATTTTTATATAAGATATTTACAGTCAAATTTTAAAGTTATTTTCAGCCTATTTTATTCAGTTATTTACAGTTGTTTATTGTTATTTACATTTTATTTATATCTGTTTTACGTTAGAATTTAGCCTATAAATGTAAGTTTCTTTTTATCCCTTTTTATGCGAATAAAATATTAAAAAGAGAATAATTCACTAATATGGATTAAATAGAATTAAATGCTAAATTTACAGAAATTAAATGTAAAATAAGAAAGACTGTGATAAAAAGGAGATAGACTAAAATAGGCAAATTTGAGACATTTGCAAGTATGTTTATAACTAATGGTTATAACTAAAATAGATGGAACAGAAGAGTAACAATTATAATGTAGGTTATAATTAAGTCGAAAGAACAGAAAAGGCTTATTTTAAAACTTAGAGTTAAGTTAATAAGCAAATATAGTAGAGACAACAGAAAAGGCTTATTTTAAGACTTAAAATAAGTTAATAAGCAAATAGGACAAAATTAACAGAAGAGGCTTATTTTAAAGACTTACATTAAGTTAATAAGCAAAGATAGAAACATGGCTCGTACCAACAACATTCCCTTTCAGATTAGGACTGATGGTCTCACAATCGTTAGGTGAGGCTGGGCAGGACCCTTTCAGACTAGGACTGACAGTCTCACGACAGATTAGGTGAGACTGGGACATGCTTATGCTAACTAGGGTAGTTAAGGGGCCAATAGATAGAAGCTCAAATCGAGGGATTTGGGAAAGGGGTGCAACAAGATTTTGTTTGTTGGGACCCATACCTACAACATTCCCCTTTTAGACTAGGACTGATGTTCTTATAAAATACTTAGGTGAGACTGGGTAGGACCCCTTTCAGACTAGAACTGATGGTCTCACAGCAGATCATGTGAGGCTGGGCATGCTTATGCTGATTAGGGTAGATAAGAGGTCAAAATAGAGAATGACAGTTAGTGGGTACCGGCGGTGACCGAGCGTGCGGCATCGATTAGGGTAGATAAATTAGTATTGCATTCCAAGCGCTAAACAAATGTCTTTTGCTGTGGGACCCATAAGATGGGACTGGCGCATTGTGGCATAAAAGAGATAGAAGGCCGATTAATGGGTAGAATAAGGATTTAGCCTAATTAAAATAGGACTGGGATTTCAGCCTAATCACAATAATCTAAGACAAGTGCAAACAATCACAAACAAAGCAAACAGTTAAACATTAATTTATTCCAGCTTTATCTTTTCTCTATTTCTTTTCTATACTAGAACTATTGCTAAGTCTACTATCTTTATCTTGCTTAAAAGTACTAGTAGTTACTTTTACTTACCAGACTTATAGTCTGACCCACTCCTCTATTTCCCGTTTTCCCCCATAGGCCAACAGAGGCAAGGACAGTAGATTTGGATTTCTTGGAGATCCATTTGCAGAGCTTTCCCATCCTTCATGTATTCTTCTTCTTTTCAGTTTTCTTTTCATTTGGCTTTTGATTTACTGGTACTTATGAGAGGGATGATTAATTATTGTACTCTGATTTTATGAGACTGAGATGTATTTTTCATAAGATATATGTATTTGGTATTTAAGACGTGATGTTTTTCAGACTTGTTTATGAAGTTTTATTTTGAATAATGAGTTTCCATTTAAATGTTTCTACTGTTTATATTTATTTATCTTGCGAATCTTAGTCTCTATGATGTTTTAGCTATACCTATAATGCACCAAATCTTTTAGTGTGCCCTTTTGGGGTATACTAAGGGGTGTGTGGTGTTTCACTTGGTATCAGATCCTAAGTTTGTAGGATTCTAAAAACTTATTCTATTAGTAAAGTATTTTTCAAAGATAACGCATCTTAAAAATATTTTTCAAAAAGAAACTCTTAGAAATAGTTTTCAAGTATAAAAGAGTTTTTATAAAAATCCCCTCAAAGTCCAGTTCAACCTTTTTCGATTCTTTCGAGCTTAAATTTTCTTTTCTTTGCATAGTATGGCAGATGCCTCGAATCTTTTAGAGGGTGTCCAAGTCCCTAGTTGGTTTCATAGATACCTCCAAGCTACGACACCAGAGGTGCAAGGGCAAGCGTCCAATCCAGCACCAGCAGGTGGAGATCCCATTAATCCAACTGCACCAGCCAATTTTTCTAAACTATGCAAGGACTTTGCTAATTTAGGAGGCAAGATGTTTTATGGAATAGAGGATTTCGTGGAGGCACAAGCTTGGTTGAGGAATATAGTGCGAATATTTAGGCTGTTAGGATTGGAGGACTATCAGAGATTTCAGCTTGCATCTTGGCAACTGAAAGGAGAAGCTTCTTATTGGTGGGAGATCATAGAAATGGAAGGTAGAGACATTGGTTGGTTTGGATCTCGAGAAAGGTTTGAGAGAAAGTACTTATCACAAGCTGAGGAAAGCATGCAGTTGGAGAGGTTCACTAGTCTGAAGCAAAGGAGTCTTTCGATGAAGGAGTATATAAATCAGTTTAATGAGTTATCGTGGTTTGGGATGGAGCTTGTTAATACACCGCATAATAAGGCCATGAAGTTTGCTAAGGATTTGAATCAGCTCCTCCAAGGGTTGTTATTGACACACGTACCTATGGGAGCGACGTATGAGTTAGTTGTGGAGATGACGCTCATGATAGATGTTGTTAAGGAAGGAGAGCTTAAGGAGGTTCATAAGTCAGAGAATTCTTAGAGGCGGTGATGGAAGAATAAGAAGGATAAAGACAAGAGGAAAGGAGGAGGACCTCAAAAGAAGATCAAGAAAGGCGAGAAGTTTTATAGCAGTGGATTGGATGGGCATTACGCAAAAGACTGTAAGAAGGAAGTGATGAAGAGGAGGTGTTACAATTGTAGGCAGCCTAGTTACCTTAGTAGATCTTGTCCTCAAAGGACGGGGCAGAGAGCAGGCGCACCTACAGCGCAAGTACAGGCTTTGGGCGCAGCATCTTCTAGTAGTGGCGGATCGAGGTAGGAAAGTCTCTGTAGAAGGTTTGATCTCTATTTTGGATTTTCCTATTCGAACTCTTTTTTATTCTGGAGCATCACATTCTTGCATTTTTAGTTCCTTGGTTGATTGTTTTCACTTAGACATTTCTCTAGTAGTAGATCCTATAGTAGTTTCAATCCCCATAGGAGGATCGACACATTTATCCATGATTTGTAGGAGTTTGAAAATTTTTATACTAGGCACAGAGTTTGATTGTGACGCCTATGTACTGGGATTTTTAGGATATGGGATGATTTTGGGGATGGATTGGCTTACCACTTATGGAGCGATATTGGACTGCGAGAGGAGATTTGTCGGACTAGAGACATGCAGCGGTAGGACTCTCAATGTTTCTTGCGACCCACAAAGGTCAGTCATGTTGAGCTTCCTTTATTCCCTTGATTCATCACTAGGAGAGTTAGATTCTGTTCCAGTTGTTAGAGATTTCCCAGACATCTTTGAGGAGGTTAGGGGACTATCCCCTAAGAGAGAGATCGACTTTAAGATCTATTTGAATAATAATGCTAAGCTAGTGGCATTGCCTATGAGACATATGGTTCCTAGGGAGAGGAAGGAGTTAAGTAAGCAGATTGTTGAGCTATTGGTGAAAGGCTTCATTAGATGGAGCGTATTTGAGTGAGGAGCGCCAATCGTCTTCACTACAAAGGCGGATGGTTCCCTACGACTTTGTGTAGACTATAGAGAGTTGAATAAGCTCATAAAGAAGTACCGTTATCCACTTCCTAGGATAGATGATTGTTTCGATCAGTTGGTTGGCTCTTTAGTATTTTCTTAGCTTGATTTGGCTACTGGATTTCATCAGCTTAGGGTCGTTGATGATAGCATCGATAAGATAGCATTTAGGACACCCGATGGATTCTCTGAATGGTTGGTTATGCCGTTTGGGCTAACAAATTCCCCAGCCTATTTTGTAGACTTGATGAGCCGTGTTTTTTGAGATGTCGTAAATAAGTTCATTGTAGTATTCGTGGATGACATTTTCGTAATTTCCAAGAGTATGGAAGAGCATGCTATTCACCTTGAGGAGGTTCTTCGTACACTTTGAGTTCATCAGTTGAAGGCTAAGTTCTCGAAGTGTCACATTTGGCATAAGGAGGTGCGTTTCTTAGGGCATGTAGTCTCAAGAGATGGTCTAACGGTGGATCCCACTAAGGTAATAGCAGTACAAGATTGGAAGGCCCCCAAGAATGCTGCCGAAGTTTGAAGCTTCCTAGATTTGGCTGGTAATTATAGGAAGTTTATCAGAGATTTTGCTAAGATTTCAGCACCGCTTACTCTCCTCACTAAGAAGAATGTGGCATTTGAGTGGGACGTGGATTGTGAGGATTCCTTCATGATTCTAAAGTGGGCCCTTACTAGTGCACCAATGTTAGTTTTACCCGATAGAGCTAAGCCTTTTACAGTATACACTGATGCATGTGGGATGGGTCTTGGGGCAGTATTAATGCAAGAAGAGAGGGTAGTATGCTATGGAAGTAGAAAGTTGAGAACTCATGAGAAGAACTACCCGACCCATGATTTGGAGTTAGCTGCTATTGTCTTCACGACATGACTTGCTAGGAGAGAGGTTCGAGCTTTTCATTGACCATAAATCATTGCAGTACCTATTCTCACAAAAGGATTTAAACTTGAGGCGGTAGCGTTGGATGGATTTTCTAGCATCATTTGACTTTAAGATAGCCTATACCCCTGGTAAAGGGAATGTGCTTGTAGATGCGTTAAGTAGGAAGAGAGAAACACTTAGCCCAACGTTCGTGGAGCGGAAAAGCCTAGAGTTTATTTCTACCTTTGATTTTAAGCCCTCTATGGACATTACCACTGGATTATTGGCAACACTTAAGGTTAAGCCTACCCTCATTGATTAGATTGGCTCGAGACATCGAGAGGATTCAGAGCTTATGGATATTTTGGATAGGATTAGCAGAGGAGAGGTCTTTAGACATCTCCAACGTTATTCGATTAATAGTAAAGGGTGGCTAAGGAGAGATGGAAGACTTTGTGTCCCCGTTTGACGAGAGCAGTTCTAGCAGAAGCACACCATTCTCAAATGACTATTCATCCATGTGGTGGTAAGATGTATAGGGACATGAAGAGAGTGTTCTATTGGAGTGACATGAAGAAGGATGTAGCAGAGTTTGTAACCAAGTGTCTTGTGTGCCAAAGAGTTCGGCGGAGCAACTGAAGTCCGACTGATTTCTTCAACCATTGGATGTACCCGAATGGAAGTGGGATAGTATTTCGATGGAATTCATAGATGATTTATCCCTATCTAGGAAGGGGAATACCAGTATTTGGGTGATTGTAGATTGTTTGACTAAGAGTGCGCACTTCAATCCGGTCAAGAGTAAGAGGACGGCACCTTATTTGGAATCCTTTTATGTTTATGAGATAGTCCGACTTCATGGAGTTCCCTCTAGCATAGTGAGCGATAAAGACCCCATCTTTACTAGAAGGTTTTGTAGAAGCTTGCAAGAGGCTTTAGGAATACAGCTTAGATTGAGTATGGCCTATCATCTTCAGACGGATGACCAAACGGAGAGAGTTAATGGAGTTCTTGAATATTTGTTGAGGATGTGCATTCTCGATTTTGGAGAAACTTGGGAGGGGCATCTTTCTTTAGTGGAATGTGCTTATAATAATAGTTTTTAAGCTAGCATTGGGATGACACCTTTTGAAGCTCTTTATGAAAGACTGTGCAAGTCGCCTTCATGTTAGTTGGAGTCTACAGAGAGATTTCTACTTGGTCCCGACATGGTTAGAGAGACTTCGAAAAAGATAGATTTGGTTTAAAGGAGCATGAAGATGGCCTAAGATAGATAGAAATCCTATGCAGATAAGTAAAGAAGGGATATTGAGTTTGAGGTAGGAGACTTGGTGTTCATTAAGCTATCTCCGCTAAGAAAGGTAGTGAGATTTGGATCAAGTGGGAAACTTGCTTCCAGATTCATAGGAACGTTACCCATTGTGGAAAGAGTAGGAAAGATGGAGTATCAGATAAAGTTACTGAAGAGGCTCGTAGGAGTTCATGATGGTTTTCAGGTTTCGCACTTGAGAAAGTTCTTACATGATTCAGTAGAGGTAGTGGAACCTAGTCAACTTGAAGAAGTTGAAGTGGAGAGAGAAACATTGGTTTGTCGCATTCCTACCAAGATCATTGGACGTGATATCAAGAAGCTTAGGAATAAGGAAGTCCCTTTGATTAAGGTGCAGTGGGGAGACAGCATTGAAGACGCTAAATGGGGGGCTAAAGAGAAAATATGTACCTCTTATCCATGTCTTTTCGATGGTACGTTCTGAATTTCCTATTTCCATCTTTAGTTTTTAATAGGTTCTTTTCTTTAGTATCCTTTAGGAGGGTAGATCTTAGGATTTAACCTATGAATGGTAGGACCGAATGTAAGCATGTTACTAGAACATGTTATATATGATGGACGCTAGTGGTTGTGGGTGGATGCTAATGGATGCATATATATACACTAGGCACTATAACCTCTTAGGGATCGACCTAACTAGGTCACTAAAGCATATACATTTGGATGTGAGCTCATTTGTATTTTTATTTTTCCACGGTTGCTATAAATGGATGATTAGCATATGATTTTTGCATTTGGATAGTGACTGTAGCATGCATGTAGAACTATCAGTTGTCATTAGGGAATTTGCATTCATTTGGATACATGGCACGGACATGATTGCATAAAAAGGCGGTTGACTGAATCAGTAGACCGCCTAATATTTTGCATTAATTAGGGACATTGAAACATTGAAACTACACTTTTGCATATAACATAAATTGCATCAGAAAGCTTAAGGACAATGGATGTAATGGATGATGGTCGAATATTTGGTTGTAGAATTTGGATGAAAATATTTATTTCATTCTTTTGTCCTTAGAGATTTCAAGCATGAAATCCTTTAAGGAGAGGAGAATGTAACAACCCAAAATTTAAGTTATAATAATTAATTAATGAATTAATTATATATTTAAATAAGTTTGTGAAATTATCAGAATTGAGCCACATGAGTTGCACCATTGTGTCCATGGTAATTTTTTGGTCAATTTCCTTATATTGTTTGTCAAAATTCGAGCCAAAACGAAAAATTTACGAAATAAACAAGAAACGAAAATTAAAAGAAGAAAAAAAAACTAGGGTCGGGTCGACCAAGAACAAGGCTAGGTCGACCCTAGGGTTGACCCCAAAGGCCAAGGTCGACCCTCACTAGTCATAGGTCGACCCGCTTTTGTTTATTTGACGTATATTTTTCCAGAACGAAGTGAACACGTCATTTTGCAACTTTTCTTCAATCCTGTGCGTTTGTGCTTTCACCCGACGGTTCCCAATGAGCCTATGATGTGGTTGCACCATATTTTATCTTCAAATCCAACGGTCTGAGATCCATAGACTATACTATAATTAAGACCCTAGGCCTAGCTATTTTTCTCATTCAGATTTTCTCCTATTTGGGTTCATTGCCAGAGCCTGGACCCTAAGTAGAAAATTTTTCTAAGGAGGAAATCTTTTTGATAAAAATATTCTGCGCTTTAGAAGTGGATCAAGGAAGACCAAGGACTAGAGCTAAGGACCACATATGTGTGTTTAGTAATTATTTTAGATTTTTAAATAATTTAAAAAAATAGGGTTCTCAATAGTTGTAGTTTTTCTACAATTTTGAGACAATTTCTATATAAGTTATTTGCAGTTAATTTTTAAAGTTCTTTTTAGTCTATTTTATTCAGTTATTTTTATTCAGCTATTTTATTCATTTATTTATAGTTATTTACTGTTATTTGTATTTTATTTACATTTGTTTACGTTAGAATTCAACCTGTGAATGTTAGTTCCTTTTTATCCCTTTTTACGCGAATAGAATATTAAAAAGAGAATAACTCGCTAATATGGATTAAATAGAATTAAACACTAAATTTATAGAAATTAGATGTAAAATAAGAAAGACTGTAATAAAAAGAAGATAGGTTGAAATAGGAAAATTTGAGACATTTGCATGTATGTTTATAACTAGTGGTTATAACTAAAAAAAGATTGAACAAAAGAGTAACAATTATTATGCAGGTTATAATTAAGTAGAAAGAACAGAAAAGGCTTATTTTAAAACTTAGAGTTAAGTTAATAAGAAAACATAGCAGAAATAATAGAAATCCTTGTTTTAAGACTTAGAATAAGTTAATAAGCAAATAGAGTAGAACTAACAAAAGAGACTTATTTTAAAGACTTACACTAAGTTAATAAGCAAAGATAGAAACAAAGCCCATACCAACAGCACTCCCTTTCAAACTAGGATGATGGTATCATAATAATAAGGTGAGACTGGGCAGAACCCTTTCAGACTAGGACTGATGGTCTCACAAAAGATTAGGTGAGGCTGGGACACGCTTATGCTTACTAGCGTAATTAAAGGGCCAATAGATAGAAGCTCAAATCGGAGGATTTGGGTAAGGGGCGCAATTAGATTTTATTTGTTAGGACCCGTACCGACAGCATTCCCATTTCAAACTAGGACTGATGGTCTCATAAAACACTTAGGTGAGGCTGGACATGACCCCTTTCAGACTAGAACTGATGGTCTCACAACAGATAAGGTGAGGCTTGGCATGCTTATGCCGATTAGGGTAGATAAGAGGTCAAAATAGGGAGTGACCGTTAGTGGGTATCGGCGGTGAACGAGCGTGCAACATGGATTAGGGTAGATAAATTGCTGCTGCGATCCAAGCGCTAAATAGGTGTCTTTTGTTATAGGACCCACATGATGGGAGTAGCTCACAGTGGCACAACAGAGATGAAGACCGATCAATGGGTAGAATTAAGACTTAGCCTAATTAAAGTAGGATTAGGATTTCAGCTTAATCACAGCAATCTAAGACAAGTGCAAACAATCACGATCAAAGCAAACAGTTTAACAGTATTTTATTCCAGCTTTATCTTTTCTCTATTTCCTTTTTATACTAGAATTGTTGCTAAGTCTATTATCTTTATCTTGCATAAAAATAATAGTAGTTACTTTCACTCACCAGACTTATAATCTGACCCACTACTTTATTTTCCCCTTTTTCCCCCATAGGCTAGCAAAGGCAAGGACAGTAGATTTGGATTTTTTGGAGACCCATTTGCAGAGCTTTCCCATCCTTCATGTATTCTTCTTTTCAGTTTTCTTTTCATTTGGTCTGTGATGTACTGGTACTTCTGAGAGGGATGATTATTTTATTGTACTCTAATTTTATGAGACTGAGATGTATTTTTCATAAGACATGTGTATTTGGTATTTGAGACATGTGATGTTTTTCAGACTTGTTTATGAAGATTTATATTGAATAATGAGTTACCATTTAAATGTTTCCACTGTTTATATTTATTTATCTTATGAATCTTAGTCTCTGTGATGTTTTAGCTATACCTATAACGCACTACATCTTTTATTGTGCCCTTTTTGGGTATACTAAGGGGTGTGTTGTGTTTCAACAATACACCAAAAACGCGAAACCAAAAACAGAAACCAAACCAAAAACCGCAAAAGCCAAGAGCCAAAGGAGCCACAATCAATAGAAAGATCCGCATATGAAAAACCAAACCCAATTAGAAGCACGACGATCAAAATCACAAGAGCCACTTTTGTTGCATAGCAATCACCAAGGACGTGTGATAAGTTGAAAACAAAGTTGGGAAAGAACACAGCGGAACCTAAAATCAATATTATCGGAGAAGAAGCGAAGGCGGATCTAGGGTAGAGATCAGATCTGGTTGTGAGGTGAGGATTAAATAGATGCAAAAGAAATATAAGGATTGTGAAACTAAAGAGAATCAACAGCAATAGGAAAAGCTATGTTAGAGAAGAGGCAGTAGAAAGATGAGAGAAGAAAGAAATAGATTGGAAGAGAAAAAACTAGAGAAAAGAGAGAGGCGACTGATAAAAACCTAGTCCCCATTGATGCTGATTCTCCATTCCTTAATCAATCTTTATAATTACTTTATTTAAATTCAATGTTTACTCTAATAAAAAATGGAATTTTTTTCTTATGTGCATAATTATGTATCGAAATATTAGGTTTTTTTATTTTACTTTATTAAATATTGAACTAGTTTTGAATTATTGTTAAGCATGTTTAATGTACAAACATTAATTTATAGATATTTATGTATATATTTGGTAAATCTTTTAAAAATTGCCTTTATCATATTGTTATCGGTGGCAGATAAATGACAAACACCTTTTAAATAATATATATTATATAGTTATAAATTGTATATTGTTTTAAACTTAAACGTATACATACATACATACATATATATATACACACATATGCATATATATTATATATTAGTATGTGTATATATTTATAAATTAATTTATCGTATATTTATAAATTAATTTTTTATTTTACAAACTATAGTTTCGATTCATAATTTTTTTTAATTTTTGGTCGAAAAGCAATTTAATTTATATATGTGTGTGTGTGTGTTTTTATTTAATTATATTTTATTGTATTTACTTAATAAATATTTTAGTTTAAAATTAAATATACATATAGATATGCATGTTAAAAAATTATTTTTGTAAATTATACATTATTTAAAGTATTATAATAATTTTATTTGGAATTATAATATATTATACATGTAAATATTTTATTTTAAACTTGCAGATTCATATTTTTTTGATCTGTATTACCATGTAATCAATTAGATATTCTGGAAAGGTTTTGAATTTTTAAATTCTTGACTTAGTCAAAATAGTTCAATGTTAATTTAAAGAAATTCAAAAACTATTATAGTTATATATTTTTTAAATAATATTTTAGATGACTAATGATTATATAAAGGGACAAATGTGTCAGTTTCAGTGTAAATCTAAGCATCTATAAATGTATACATTAACCATGTACACTATTTATATGTTGCTCATGCACTTTACGTATGTAAGTGTATTTGATACACATATAATATTATAATTAAATTAAAATTAAATTTAACCTTTTGTATAAATATTAAATAGAATAAAGATTTTATTTAAAATAGTTAGATTAGATCTCAAGTCAATCAGACTTCGTCAGCATAAAAGGATGGAATTTTTTTAAGATAACCCATTGAAGCTACCACGACCCGACTTAGTCAATACAAAAACAAAGTATTATTTACATACACGAACAAAATAAGTTCTAGGTCCGACTAGGGCTATTTAGAGACCTTAGGCCTAAAAATTTTAAGGTAGAGAAAAGCTATTAAGGGTCCCCGGTAGGGAAAATAAAACCTTCATCATTTTTGGCTAAAAGAAATTGAACTCGGGTGGTTTAAAATGAAACCTAGTGTATTCACCAGTAAATAATAATAGTTTTAGGCAACTAAAGAAACTATAGTTTATAAATACAGCTGAATAAATACTCGAGGCCCCCAAAAATGCTAGGGCCCTAAACCATCGCCTAGGTGGCATAGACTAAGGTTCCGGCTTGATAAGATCTTGTGCAATTTAATAAAAGGTAAAAAAATTAAAATTCACTCTGTTTACCCCAATGCACCTAACCCAACAACTCATACCAGGCTTTATGTTTGACCGTTGTATTTGTTTTATTTTTCCTATAAGCTCGTGCTTGCTCGTCTAGGTATGATGAATTTATGGGATATTAGATGAAGCAAGAGGCTTATTTAGTTATTATTAGTTCATTTCCATTGTATGTAAAACTAAGATCTATAAATGGTTAAGTGAACTTGCCGGCATCTTCATATGTCAGGCACGTCAATTTTATGTATGTTTTTACATATCCACGTATGGAAACATTTTAGGAAATAAAGATATAAAAGAAAAATTATGCCATAAATTTTGTTTACTGCTCTATTTGCTTAACATTGTTGAAAAATCTGATCATTTTTTCACTTAAATATAATTCTGGTGATTGCTACAATATAAGCAGTGTTCATTCTTAGATTTCAAAATAGGGAATGTTACCATACTCTCTCTATATCTATAATGATGATGACTATTTGATGAATCCTAACCGCATGCTCGATTCGGAAAATGACCATGATGGTTGTTGCTCGAGCATTCATGATGTGCAGCATGTCGCCTAGGTCTCCTTATCTCTTTGGAGTCAATGCGCATGTTCATTCAATGTTCATCACAAAAAATTTCATGACTACATCCACAAGGGTGCTCTTGTCCATCAGCATAATCCATTGCATTGTTCCTCACTCGATCTCCTATAGGAACCATGTTGTACCCATGTTCTACATATTTTCTATCCTTGTAATGGGATCGATCAAAACAGATTGATTTCCTATAGGAACCATGCGAGATCCTTCAACATGAAGTGTTGTTCCATAAGGTGTCTATCTATAAAATTTAAACTTTTACCTCATCTCCATTATCAGCATTAATCGAGTTGAATGCAATCCTTCATTAACTCCAGTGACAATTCTTTCCATTTCTTGCCTTGTAACCAAATCCAGTGGTTGTTGATTTTGGCATCCTTCCTTATAGCTTTGTTTTACGGAGTTATTCCCAACAAAGTCAAAAATATAGACAGATGCCTTAATTAGTAAATATTAATTTGATTACAAAATAAAGAGAATATAAGTTAAAAGTACAGTACATCCTCCCTTAGATGAATAAGAATCACTCCCTTTCTCTAGGTGATAGAGTCGTGTTTGTAGGAGTACAAGAGGATATTAAGCCCTTATTTGTCCAAAATATTTTTATACTTCTTTCTCTCTTTGTTGACTGACTTATATTATTATTCTTGATTGAATTGAGAGTGTTCCCTAGGGGAAATTATTTAAACTGATTCTTATAGTGAATTTAGTTCAAAACATAGTAAGCTTTTGGTTATTTTCTATTGTATATATTGTTATATTGAGATACAAATAATATTGTAAATACATTAAATATATACAAGTAGGAAATCATAATAAAATGTACCTAATCGAAAATAATTACAAATATGTTTATAACCACAGTAACGAATCCAACAGAACAAATATTTATTCTTAAATGTTCCTAGTCAAGATGTATCGAGAAAGGTATATCGGTATATTTGTTTAGACTGGTGTATGTAATGGCTTCCATATGATGGACGATGTAACGCCCCGGAAATTTTTTGACTTTCGAAAATTCAACATCGATACTCACTTTATCGACTGCCGAGAAATCGAAGGCCGAAAACCCGAAATGTTATGGTTTAAGAAAAGGAAAGAGGTAGAAGAAGAGATAAGAAGATAGAAAATAGAGGGAAAAGAAAATAGAAAATAGAACGGAATAGAAAACAACAGAACAATAACAGAATCTCACAATCGCAGTGGAACAACATATAATAATAAATGAATAATCTTTAAACAAAGAACTATATCAGTTATTACATTACATCACATTACATCATATCATCAGAGTGTACAACAACAACAATAAACAGTGCAGCGGAAAAAGAAATACTATATACTAGTAATTACGCCATGTCATCCATCTTGCCTCCAGCAACTCCAGAATATCCAGAATATCCTGATAAACCTAACTCTTAACTGTCCGTGTGGAAATTGGTGGGCACCCAGAGTTTAGGAAGGAAAACAATAAACTCCGAGTCAGTCATGTGATTGGTGTGAGAACTCAAAACAGTTTATTTATCTTTAAAATAAAAAATAGAGGAATATTTTTAAAGTCAATTCGCAATGCTTTTAAAAATGAGACTACCATAAGGCCTCCTGCACACACACACAATGCAAACGCAGAATCGGAGGAGATTTCTCCTTATGATAGTCAAAGATGCTTGATACGCATTTAAAAGAACAATTGATATTATTACTAGTGCATAGTGTAGAGAAAATTCATTTCGAAAATAAAGATATAAATCTTATCCAACATAGACATTTCGAACTATGCCTACTATAGCTACCATCCAAACAGTGGGGCGCCACCATAAGTAGATGGCAGGTAATACAACTAATACCGTACAAGGCTTGTATTTGAAGAATGGATTTTCCAACAAATGGTCAGGCCAAGGAACTTCCCATTGCCACATGGAAACGCCTCTGGAAGGACGCCCCGAGAACCAACCGTTGTCCGCTAAACAAAGCCGGGAATCCCTTTTCCCAAGGAATATTACAAACCCTCAGATATGCCACCCCCGGTCCTTTGGAACCTTTAAACGAGAGCTCTCTAACCAACATCACACCATAATAATAAGTGTTTCAACATGAGTAAGTATCTGGGCTCCATTCAATGATACTACCCTTTTCCAGAAGGAATGGTCATACCCTAGGGAAGCGATCCCTGAAAACCTTGCCGCACAATTCATGTTTCGACCATTACCGGTTTGTGAGGCTCGACGAAGTCACGTCCACAAAAACATACTTTATACAAAAGCCATGCTTTGGGTCAACAAATGATCATAGAAATGATCACCAAGATAGACGATCAAACAAATGATCCTATCACAAATAATCAACACAATGATCATTTACAGCAACACTCAGCATGTCACATTACCAAATTGGGAATATATCGCTGATAACATTCAACTACATAACCTCTGAGCTCGTACGTCTCAGAGAAGGGTGTTAAGCTAAAAGAATAAATTCTCCGCCACCAACAGAAATATATTTGAATGAAATCGGCTTTATATCTCAATTTGTAATGTCAGACATACAATCCATACAAGTCTGTTCCGGGATCGAACAAAACCGAAGGCACTTACAAAGAAGTCCTTGCAATCCGGATAATCTCTAATCACGTCCGGACTTCCCATCACATAGGGAGTCTCTATACCGTAGCTACTCGGTGCAAAGACAATCGACGAGTTGTCCTTTCGCTTTCAAAAAGATCCGGTCTTCAACACCGGTCTTCAAATGCAATTCATAACGACATATCACATATTCGGAATGGGTTATACGACCCCATGGTCCTTTCCCGGTTAACCCGAATAGTGAGCGCTTATTTAAAAATAAGTGTGGCATTCAAATTCAAACAAATCACATCAATTACCCATTCAAAGGGAAATATTGATAGTCGGTTATTGAACTATCAATTGATATGCACACATCACCAGATTCCAAATAATTTTCCAAATTATTTATTTCCCAAAAATATCTTTGCTCGATATATAATTTCACACTTCAAAAATAAATCAATATTTATTTTTAACAAATTCCACTTTCTTTTATAAATTCCATAGTGACTTTATATTTCAAAATATCTATGAATATACGATTTCAATTATTCATTTTCAATTTATCTTCAAAAAGATAAATTCTCTAAACGTTTCATTTTATATCGGAAAACAATTCCATACTTATTAAATAAGTAATTCACAAATCTATTTATTTTCAACACTTGGAAAATATTCAATATACTTAAATCGAGATTAAGTATATATTTCATTCTTTAAGGAAATCATTCTCTTAAACATATTTATTTGGGCCAAAACGAAATGTTGCGTAAAACATCGTTACGACAACCCAAAATCACTAGTATAGGGATTCGAAATTAAAATAGATATATAAATCCCAATACTATACAAAAACATTTCCTTTCGGAAATCATTTACTATAACAACAATGTTATAGTCCACCATTTCCTTTTATTTCTCGAAAACTTCTATTTCAACAATGAATGTTGAAATCTATGGTTTCGAATCTCAACACATTTTAAAACATCGTTAGATCGTTTTAATTCTATTTAAAACATCATATCCAAAACATTTCTTTAACATATTATTCACTATTCAAAAACGTGAATATACTTCGTTAACCAATTTCATCCTTTCTATACACTTTATTTTAAAGGATTATTCACTATTCAAAAACGTGAATATAACTCCATAAATAAATTATAAAAATTAACTTATCAAAATAAGTCGTTGCGAATTTATAAAACAATGTTTATAAATTCCTTTATTACCCTATATTCAATTCATAGCCCAATTATATACCAAAAGTTCATATTATAAGTTAAATACTTATAATTTATTTGTTTGCAAAAAATCGTTCCTTTGAACTCCATAATTATAAATCTTATAACTTATAAGATTCAATTATTTATCCAAAACCATTCTTTCGATAACTTTATAAATTTTATAAACCTACTGCTTATAAAATTCCATTTATAACTTCACCGTTTATAATTCTATAAATTTCATTCATTTATGAAATCCATTCATAATTCATTCTAACACTTATAAAAACTCGTTTTATAATTCAAATATTTTCATTTATAAATTATCAATTTTATAAATCTTTTATATAAATCAATTTATATTATTATTCTTTTAAAACATCTTTAATCTCCTTTATTATTTCACCATTTTGATTCATAAAATAATTAAATTTTTATAAATCCTATATTTCAACTTTTCATAATAAATTCAATTATCCCGATTTAAATTCTTTTATAAAATCATTAATCCCATATTTTCAAAAATCAACCTTTAACCATATTTCTCAAAAATCATAATTTTATATAACTTCTAAAAGTATAACGTTTATTTATTTATAATGGATCAATTCCAAAAATATTTTATAACTTATACTTTCAAAAATCACTTTAAAATCATTTTAAAATTCCAAATTTGGTCAAATGATGCTACACACCAAATAGCCAATCACGACAACAACGATATCATATATCGATATGATAATCCATCAAATATCAAAATATCTGAATCAAATAAATACTGTTGAGGAATCCAGTTGGACCCCTCCAACCTGTTTCCTGCATCCACAAACATTAGCACAATACCAATTCCGCTCCAGTACGGAATTATCGCGGTATATGGGATTTAAAATATTATCCGCTTAATAGACGGCGCAATAGGGTCTCAGCCGCTATACAAATGCGGGAAATCAATCAACTGCAATATATACATATGCCAATATATATATATATATATATATATATATATATATTGCTATTATATATAATACCAATTTCACTGTTTATGAAATATTCGTGGTATATGTTTTTAATAAATAACATCCGCTTACTAACGGCGCATAATGTCTATTTTAACAATCAATAGATATCAATCAACATTCAAACATGCATTCAAATATTTTAAATCTAACTATTTAAAATAAAATCAAAACCGATTCGATTGAGTGAGAAGTTCTCACCTTGATTTTAATTTCGTTTTAGCGATTTATTTCGAATAAAATTAAACGGACGTTTAATTTTACCCAAAATTCTCACTAACTCCAAATGACTCCAATCCAATTGCATCGCGTAGTGCTCGTCCATACGATTCCAACGCAACTGGTTTCGTGCGTTTTCGACCTCGTATGAAAAAGTTATGATATTTATGAAGTTACACGAATTTATAACTTTAATATTTACAACATTTTATAATTAATTTTAACCTTCTTGAATCTGGGCCGTAGGATCTCACCCCCCATCATCAGGCCCGTGCACACCCCGTCCCCCCCTTCTTCCTCTCTTCGTTCAACTACAGGTGATAAAATACGTATATGAACCCTTGAACACAAAACTAGGTTTAGATTTTTCGATTTTTACGTGCAACATGAACACGATCAGGAAGCTCCACCACGTTCGCCATTACCAAGGCCACCATCGGCTGCAATATCATAAAGCTCGGTCACCATATAAGCATGGAAACCATGCGCGACTTCCAAGAGAACGCGGCCCCATTGTCGAAGATCCGTAGCTCCAAACACGATCTCAACCGTATGGATTGAAAGCTTTCGCCAAGATCTACAACTTTCATGTTGACAAGTTTTTCTAAAAACGTGTGGATTGGGAGAGATTAAGGGGGAAAGATCGAACATTTCTGGCCTTTGGTTGAGGGTGAACGGCGGCTGGCTAGGGTTTAGAGTTTTTTTTTTTTTATGAGGGTTGTTGGTCTATTTATAGGAAAACGAACGACACTATTCATCCGGGAATTCCGAACTCCGATTTACGCGCCGTAACCAGCGTTTCTAGGGTTTACCCCGCGTTCCGGACACAATGGAACAGGTTTCAGAAGCTAATTCGGACATCTGTGCGAGATATGGCAATAAACGTTCAATTTAAATTAAACCGATTTAAACGATTTTCTAGGCGTTTTAATTTGTATCGGACAAACGGTAAATCCAATTGACACGAAATTTGAAACCTTACAATAATATCATATTACGGATCCGATGAAACTGGTTTCATCGAAATCCGAGACTGTTTGAAAAATGGCTATTTTAACTCGCCAAATTAAAATTAAAAAATAATTCGATGCGTTTCGAGCTGCCACGATCAAACGATACCTCCGTTTGCTACAAAAATTGAAATCCGATAATAACTAACTATTTCGGATCCAATGAAACTGGTTTCGTTCAATTCTGAGACTGTTCAAAAATTGACTATTTTCACTGGTCGATTTAAATATTAAAATATTCAATTTTCACAAATAAACTTTTAATTCGATTTTAAAAGTCCTAAAATATCGTTCTAACTCCAATATGAAAAAATAAAATTTTACAAATCATTTTCAATCATATTTAACTCAATTTTCAATTATTTCCATAATTTAACATATTAAATTATCGATTTAATTACCCAATTAAATCCAATTATTCGAAATAAAATTTATTCGACTTATAAATTTCACTTATTAATATTTAAATTTAATTAAATATTCGAATTTTAACTACTAAAAATCCTGGGTCGTTACAGACGGTAACCATTCAGGGAACTAAGGGTGTTGTGGGAAATTCTAACTTATGACCATTCAAATTAAAACCCCAATGTACGGCGGAAAAATGAGATCATGGTAAATAGCATAAAAACAACCAATCGATATCTCAAACCAAACTCAATTAATCCAATTACCGATAACAATCATCAAACAAGCTATATAGAAATAAAGTAATAAGAAAGAATAAATCACACATCGGTTTATAGTGGTACCACTTTGAGAGAGAGCTTTTATTAATACCAATGAGAAGTGTAAAAAAGATTGATTACAATGATCAATATTCTAATAGAATTGATTTGTGGAGAAGAGAATTAAAGAAAATTAGGTTTAAATAAAACCCTAATTGATGGAGGCTAAAACCCAAAGTTATACCCTTAATCTCCTGCGTCCCATATCTTAAACTAGAAAATAGCTTATACAGGAGAAAAAACTAGGCATAAATTCTAGAATTGCCCCTCCGAATATCACAAATCATCGCACGAAGAGTCCAGTCGGAATTGCTTCTGAAGACGCCACAAACGTCTGTGGAAAACCATATATGTCTGTCAATAAACTTGGGAAAACAATTCCTGAAGTGACAGATGTTTATGGCTTTTCCACAGACGTCTATCAATAGATTCAGGAAACCAATTCCTAAAGATACAAACGTCTGTGTCTTTTCCATAGACGTCTATCGCTGTTAATGCAATAGCTCCACCTTCTTAGCCACAACTCCTTCCTCCGAACTCTGATTCATGAACCGTCTCCTCTGCCACTAAGCTACTTCCGATCACTTCAATTCTCTATATAAGCGTCGTCAAAATTCAAAACTCCACCTTGACACTATATCTATCTCCAACTCCAATGGTACCATACCATCATCAACAACCGATAGTAACAGCTATCACCTCTTCTACCTTCAAACAAACATGAATGCTTTCCCAATGAGCTCCGACAAATCCACCACCCATTGCACTCCATCAACGAGCTCAGGCAAAGCCCTCATCCGCTATCGAAGTATTGAAAACATCCAAATCCTAAACCATCTCACTAAAGACTAAAGTGCTAGGGAGTGTAATTACACTCACCAAGATAGCACTCTGGCTATGATATCGAACATCGATACTATCATGCTCGTATCCCAAGTCACGCAATAATCGCCTCAAGTAAAGTGCCTCCTTTGCCGTCTCCACCATGGAAATCAACTCCGCCTCCATAGTGGATAAAGCGACTACAGTTTGCAATCTCAGTCTCCAACTTATGGCTATACCACCAAGTGTGAAAACATATCTGGAAGTTGATTTTCTTCGATCCCTACCACCGACGTATTCTGAATCACAATAACCAACCAATTTGCAATTCATCCCCTTACTACCGCCAAAAAAACCATGAGATGATGTACCTCTAAGGTATCTCAATATAAGCCTCACTGCTTCCTAATGCAATTTTTTCGGATTATCCATATACAGACTAACCATCTCGATGGCATTTGCAATATCGACTTTGTGCATACCATAGCATACATTAAACTTTCAACTGCACTAGCATATGATACCTTTGCAATATAAGCCTTGTCTTTCTCCAAGTTGGGTGATCCCTTACTCGAAAGCTTCATATGCAAAGGTAAAGGTATATTTGACACCTTTGCATTCTCTATGCTAAAGCGACAAAACACTTTCTCTATGTTCTCCTTTTGAGTCAATTTCAATTCAAAACGCTTTCGATCCCTTACTATTTCCATGCTGAATGTCCTCTTTTCTTCTTCAAGATTTTTCATTTTGAACTTCGATTTCAAACTAAATTTTAACTTTGATTCCATTCTTATCCTTAGAAGCAATGAGCATGTCGTCCACATACAAGAGTAATACAGCCAACAATCATTTTCCAACTTCTTGAAATATACACAAGCATCGTTGAAGCTTCTGTCAATAACATTTTCAAGCATAAAATGATCAAATCTCTTATACCATTTTCTAGGTGATTGCTTTAAACCATATAGTGATTTGTTTGACTTGAAAACCAAATTTGACTTACCATCCACAACAAAACTTTATGGTTGCTTCATGTAGATGTCTTCATCCAAGTCACCATGCAAGAAGGCAGTTTTCACCTCAAGTAGGTCCAACTCCAAGTCGTGAATAACAACTAGAGCAATTAATATCCGGATTGAAGTATGGCGCACAATCGGTGCGAATATCTCATCATACTCTTTTTCCTCCCTTTGTGCAAACCCATTAGCTACCAGCCTAGCTTTGTATCTCCCATCATCCTTCACCTTTTATACCCATTTGCACCCAATAGCAAATTTTCCTTTAGAAAGTGGAACCAAATTCCAAGTTTGATTCTTCAACAATGATTGCATCTCTTCCTCCATACCACAAATCCACTTCGAGCTATCACTCTACTCAATGACGTCATCAAGGTCCATCGGCTCAACTTGGACTACATGAAGAGCATAGTCCAAATTATCACAAAAGCTAAGATAGTTCTAATCGCCATATCTATCGGGTGGCCTTATAGCATGACGACCCAGCCGAGTAGTAATACCATCACCTAAATTCCTTTTGGCTCCATCTTGAATCGAATCCTCTCTAGAATCATGCATATCACTAACACTACTAGAGGCACCTTGTGGACTATGTGATGTAACGTCAACAGCTTTCTCCTTACAAGCATCTCCAACTACTCTACTCATTGGATGAAAGATGGGAATAACTTCCTTCTCCTTTGATTCACCGTGAACTAAATCCGAAATATCTAATGAGCTCTCACTCTCCTTGAACAAATCCGACTCATAAAAAGTAACATGACGAGAATTCATAACCTTCTTCGTTTCCGAATTCACAAATCCGATAGCCTTTTACTCCGTTCATATAACCAAGAAATACCCCTTTGAAAGTTCTAGGCTCAAGCTTACCATTTCCTGGATCATGAACATAGACCGAACTGCCAAACACACAAAGATAACTAAAGTCAATGCTCTTTCCCTTCCACACTTCCTCCGGAATTTTGTTACCAATAGCTGAGCACAGAATTTGATTACTAATATGCACCGCGGTTGATAAAACTTCGGCCCAAAATATCTTAGACAAACCCGATGTCAATCTCAAGCATTGAGCTTTCTCTAGTAGAGTACGGTTTATCCTCTCCGCAATACCATTCGACTGCGGATCTCCCAGTGTAGTAAAATGCCTTCGAATACCATGATGCTTGCAAAACTTCAAGAATTCTGCAGAAACATACTCTCTTCCATTGTCGGATCTCAAAACCTTCAAAGACTTTCTACTCTCATTCTCAACAAGAGATTTCCATGCTTTGAACTTTGCAAATGCCTCCCACTTGGCATTCATTACGTACACTCATACCTTTTGAGGACATCAATAAAAGAAATATAATAGCGAGCTCCCCTCATAGAAGCTATCGATGCGGTCCCCAAACATCCGTGTGAACCCTTCTCGAATCATGTTTTCCTTCACTGAATGAGACTTTAGTTTGCTTTCCCATGACACATTCCTCGTAAAACTCTAGTCTATTGAAACTCTCTCCAGCGATCATCTTCCTCTTTCGAAGAATATCCAAAATCCTCTTCGATACATAACCTAACCTCAAATGCCACAACCTAGTCGCATCCAAGCCATGAGAACAATCAATCCCACACAAATTTCACTTTCTATAGTCACTCCTTGAAGCAAATAAATACCATGAGTCCTAGCACCCTTCATCACCACAAGCATGCCCTTCGAAACCCACAAGCTATCACTCTCAATAGTGATCTTACAACCTAAAGAATCCAGCTGCCCTAAAAACATAAGAGACTTCTGAAGTCCGAAAACATAGCGTACATTAGTGAGAGTATGAACCACTACGTCAAACATCTGAATTTGCATGGAACCAATGCCTTTCGACTTACAAATAGCACCATTACCCATAACAAATGAATCTCCTTCTCTGTTGACATATGAAGTAAAAAAATTCCTATTTAGCGTCATATGATAAGACGCCCCCAAATCGAGCATCTGTTTGCTACTTGAAACATCTGGTGCCACTGCTGTCAACACATCTACGTCTCCTTCACCAACTCCACTCTATACCCCTACGGATGAAGATGTTATTTCCTTCTTTTCCTACTTCTTGTCCGGACACTCATTCTTCCAATGACCAGGCTTCTTACAATATAGCACTTTCCCTTTCTTTCCTTTGACTTTCCTCTCCAATCAAGGTTCCTTGATTTGGAATGCCCATGGTTCTACTTCTTCACATATCTCTCCTTCTCCATAAATAACTCATGACCACAACTAGCACCACAACTTCCATCATCCAACTCCTTCATTTGATCCCGCAACTTCTCGCTTGGAAGACCCGTTTTGACATCATCAAGAGTCAAAGTATCCCGATTATAGATCGAACTATTTTAGAAACCCATATAACAGTCCAGCAACGAACACAGTAATATCATCATCTTTTGTTCTTTCTCAATCTCCAAATCTACCACCTTCATTTTCAATAGCAAATCATCAAAGGTATTTAAGTGCACTTTAAGCGAAGTACCTTCCTTCATCTTCTAAGTGAAGAACGTTCATAACAAGATCAAACGATTAGTTAGTGACTTCTTCATATACAAGTCCTCCAACTTGTCCCAAATACCCTTAGCGGTAGTCTCGCCACTAATGTCGTAGATAATATTCTCCCCCATAGCAAGTTGAAGTGTAGCGAATGCCCACTCTTCCATTTTCTCTGTCTCAACATTCAAGAAGTCCGCTCTGATACTAAATGTTGTAGGAAATTCTAACTCGAGACCACTCAAATCAAAACACCAAATCACAGCATAAAATGAGATCATGGTAAATAGCACAATACCAACAATCGATATCTCACACCAAACTCAACCAATCACGATCACCAATAAGCAATGTAGAAATAAAACAACAACGAAGAACAAATCACACACCGATTTATAGCGGTTCCAGTAACGCTGTGTTAGTGTACATCCACTTTGAGAGAGAGCTTTTATTAATACCAATGAGAAGATTACAAGAGATTGATTGCAATGATCAAAATGTAATAGAATTGTTTTGTGGAGAAGAGAATTAAAGAAAATTAGGTTTAGATAAAACCCTAATTGATGGAGGCTAAAACCCTAGATAAAACCCTAAATCTCCTGGCGTCCGATATTTGAATCTATAAAATATATTATATAGGAGAATAGAAAACCTATGCAAAATTTCAGAATTGCCCCTCCGAATATCAAAAACCATCACACTAATAGTCCAGCCAGAATTGCTTCTGAAGATACCACAGACGTCTATGGAAAACCACATACGTCTGTCAATAAACTCGAGAAAACAATTCCTGCTGTAACAGACATCATTGACTTTTCCATAGACGTCTGTCGATAGATTCAGGAAACCAATTCCTGAAGCGACAGACATATATGGCTTTTCCACCGATGTATGTCGATGTTAATGCAACAGCTCCACCTTCTTCACCGCAACTCCTTCCTCCAAACTCTAATTCATGAACCGTCTCCTCCGTCACCAAGCTACTTCTGATCACTTTAATTTCTCTATATATAGTGTCACCAAAATTCAACAAAGGGGTTACGTTCATTTTATAGAAATAATACTCATGACCATTCAGGATACTAATGACCATTCATGGCAGATAAAGTATTGCTGAGGAGAAAGGTAAAAATTTGATTTGGTCCCTACTAATTTTTAAATTACATGTAAAAGCCTAGTTGTTCAAATGCCAATTTTTTATAAAAATTTCTTATTTATCATATGTTTTATATCATGAGCTACAAGTTCTTGAAGATAAACAACTTTAGAAAGTATGATTTTTAGAGATGTTGCAATCTACGCACCAATAGAAATCGAAACCTATGACCTCCCATCTTTAAATCCTATTTTTATCTCTAGGATATATATAAGATTGTGTCTTTAAACACTTATAACTCTCACATATGAACTCTATTTTACACACAATTTCTTCCTTGAGTTCGTATTGTAATTCTGAACACACTTATGATATTGAACGATAGTATGTGGCATCACAATTTAGACTCTAGTACATATTAATTTGTTAAAGTGTATTTATAAATTAACAGCGTTAATAGAAAATAAAATTAGGACATCATCAATTATTTGAAAATTTCACACTCCAATCAAAATAAATTACACACACACACACACACACACATATATACATACATATACACACACACATATATTTGTGTATAAACCCTATATATATAAATATTTATATATAAATTATTGAATATTATAGTTAAAAATTAAATATGAAAACTATCAAAATTTATAATGTTATTTTGCTAAAATTATGTTGGAATAAATACTTCAGACTACAAATATTTTAATAATCATTTTAAATAATGTAATAACAAAATCATGTAGTAAATCTCACATACGAATAAATGTTATCCCTGTTAATAATAATATAACATAAAACTCAAATGAAATTCATCCAATAAAACAATAAATATGATTTAGTGTCATTGACATTATTATGACAAAATTATAAAAGATCCAGTGCATAACGAATTGAAATAGGAAATTTTGTGAAATTTGCCTTTTTTATCGCCGTTGCTTGATGCACCTGATCCAATAATTCTCTAGTCCTCGAATCTTCCTACCTTATGGATCAATACCGATTAATGCCTTCACTTCAAAGTGTCTTACTTATAATTTGATTGATTTATGTTTCTTCAAGACATGTTATCAGCCATTGTTCCAAACCCATTTCCATGCTGATTTGCCAAGATTAAGCGATTGGTATTAATGATGCTAAGGATCAAAACCTATTGATAGTGGTTTCCTTACTTAGCTATAATTTATTTTATTTTTTATTGTTCTGTATTCTCCATCTCTTGTACTTTACCATCCATGGGCTCCTCACCCATTTTTTAATCTTTCCCAGGTCCAATGTCATCGAGTCTTCGTGTGAAAATTTACAAATAATAACTATCATTGTAGTTATATAACAACTTTCAAGACTAAAGGAAATGAACCGGCTCATGAGTAGTGTTTTACTTCAGGTGGTTCAACTAATATCCAATTATGGTCATAACATGATAAATAATGCCATGCGGTTGACCATAATCAAAGTACACTTTACACACTTAAGATCCATTGTACCCTTAAGTCAAAGGCTATTGTAATTCATTGCGTGATATATTCTATTTGACTTAGATATAACTAGCTAGAAGACCCTCGACGAGTCATTCTATAACTATTCCAAAAACTACAAGTACATAAACCATTGGTGCCTCGAATAGTCATGAGCAAATCACTATATATCATATAAAATGCATTATGTACATAACCCTAATAAATGTATTAATATCTTATTCTTGAGACATCTTGACTAGGAAAATTCAAGAATTAGTATTTATTTGCATAATTCAATACTCATGATTATGAATATTTGCAACTGCGATGTACCGAACACTTTTCCTAAGGATATATTAAATATGTTTAAATGAATTAATGGATTTTGTATTTTGATGATGCTAAATAAAGATATACGATCGCAAATTGTATGGGAACAATTAAATTTGAAAAATATAAAACATGTGTAGCAACTACAGATTCATGATGGTAATATTTAGCATATGGCAATGTTAGGAAGACAAATTTTTGATAGAGAATTGATACTTTACCCTATTTTAGTAGTTACACTTTGTTAAAACCAATCTAACTCTCCTTTATCTTCACAAATATATTCATCGTTATTATGAATACTTTTGAATTATTTTTGAATATTTCAAATGATACGTTTCCCTAAAATATGTTGTTGGATTTTGGAACCCTAAACAGGGAACACACTATCAACAAAGTGTTACCACCGTCAACTGATCGTACCTTGAAATGGATTCTAAATCACGACTGTTTCTTTTCAAACCTTTGTGACTCCTACTTCTTCATTTATCTTCTATGAAATCGCTTCATCTTCTTGTTTGTATTCACCACTGTAAAAAAAACCCAATGCTCCATACCATATCATATTAGTACGAACCCATGCTACACACACGGATCTCACCATATAGTTTAGATGATGCACTTTTTGAAAATTTTTAACTTTATGATGTTGAAAATGCATGTTTATGGATCATAATTTTTTAAATAAGCTATTTCCTAAATGCTACCAACGAATATTTTTTAATAAATTTTCGTAACAAAACTCAAAACACATAAACTATAATTAATATTTTAAGCATAATGATTTTATACAAAAAATGATAACAACTATAGTTATTCCCAATTTGGTGAGAATTGCATCTTTAAGCATGCCTGTTAATTGATTTTCAAATGTAATATCAACATAAATTTATTCAATGCTAAATATATAAATTTAAATATACACACAATTAGTTTGACAATAGTATTATAAACTTGAAATGGAGAATAAACTAATTCCCTTATTTTTTTATGATAAATTTATCTACTAATTTAGTATTTATGGCTATTCAACTGACAATGTTGATAGCAAAAGTATTGCATTTAGTATAAGGCAAACAAAAACTTTGGTAACATTTTAAAATAATTAAAGGCTCAAGAATTTTGGGAATTTTTTAAAGAATAAGAATCTTAGATAAGGGGCACATTTAATAAATATTAATGTAGGGAGAAACTAAATTACTGAGAAGAACGAAGAAGCTTCCTTTCTCCTTAGTTAAACTAAAAAATAGTGGGGGTTTTCATAAAAAATCATGATGAATAAAATATCAACTTCATTATTTTGAAAGGTTACAAAGATTTTTGTAATGTTAAAAATGAATTTCTGTATATTGTCAACTATCTAGAAGATAAATTTTCTAAACAACGAGATTCTTAAACATACCTTAAAGGAAATGGAAAATAGTTTTTCAAGTGTAAAATTAAAATTTTGTTTTATTTTCTAAAACTTACTTTCATGGTTTTGCAAATTTGTAATTTGGTGTTATCAAAATAAAATAAAATAAAATCATTTTCCTTCATTATGTATGTAAAGAAATAGTATAAGCTTATTTTATGAATAAATAATAGAACATAACCAATCTAATACCCCCCATTCAAAAATTCTACTTTTTTTGAAATTTCCCCATAATAAATCGTATACATTAATTTGTTTTTCACCTTATCAAAAATCATGTGGAAAATAGTGGAATATGATAATAAATATATCGTTTCATGACTTACTTGGAGTTAACTTTTATATTGTAACTTATAAGTATTGTTTAATATAGACTTATTTGATGGCTTTAGACAAACTCTAAGAATGCTATTTTGATCCCATAAGTTTTGCATCGTTGAAGCGATTGATATTTTAGTACGTACAGTTGCTAAAAACATGAAGCATTTTTTTATTAGTTGAAACATAAATTTATTAGTCACTGCATAAAAGAAGATAGTATGAAAAGGACAGCTCATTGTTTTAGTAATAAATAAATGCAATAGGGAACAAACAATACCATGACTTGATAATATTTTTGCATTAAAAGAAAGAAAAACACAGATATTATCTATTAGATGGTACATACGTGAATATTTATAGTGACTTCAACAACAAAACTATACTGAATATAAATGATAACAAAATACTTAAAATAGTTGGTATTAGACTCGGTCCTCTTTTGGAAAGAGATAATTTATTAGCAAAGTACAGTAAGGATATTACACCAGTTTGAGAACACTCATTAACATATAACATGAAAATATAATAATTATCATGTAATGTGAGCTTGTTATACCTTCCTTCCTGCCTGTGTAGTTAATGCCCCGCTATTACCCAACTATAACCACGCTATATCTCATAGCGGATTTCTACCGCTACGATTTTTCCATATAGACCTAAAATATAGCCTTTCCGCTTTAATCCTCGCTATTTTTGCTATATCCCATTGTTCCCTCTATATTTTGCTATTTCCGCTATATCTTCTTTAAAAAAATGAATTACAAATTTGCATTTATACATTATAAAAATTATGAAACTAATTTATTTGATTTAATTTCTAATATATTTTCAGAAATGAAAATACTCTAATATTCTACTAAATTCAATTATGTTATATAACATTTTTACGTTTATTTAAAGTATATTCGCACTTGTTTTTGGTTTAAAATCATTTATGTATTAATTATAATTCAACTGAATGATAATTTTTCATTTAATTACCATTTATATATTTGTAAAAACATTAAGTGTGAGTTTTATATGCTATTTTAGAGCTATCCGCTATATCCCGCTATATCCTCGATGTATCCCCGCTATGACTTTTTGCACCTCCACCGCTTTGAATCTACCGAGCGCTTTAACTTCACAGAGTCCCTGCCCATTATTTTAGTTTGCTCTTCCTGTAAAATAAGAGCAGGAATGAAATGGTTAATATAATAGTTCATGACGTGATAATTAAGGTAAGAATTAGTTAGTAGTTATTTAGGAAAATTTCTAATATGAATAAAGCATTCAACAATAATAAAATGATGCTGATGGAGTTATAAATGGAGAATCTTTGATTGTTTTATTTGGCTAGTTATGTAAAAAAGGAATTAGAAGACATTATCTAGAAAATTTGATTCCTTACCAATTCTCACCTATGGTTTTCAAAGAATTGGTAAATAAGGAAGTATAATGTTCAATGTGTATGAAATGATTTTTTTTGAATGTATAAGCTTAGTGTTCAACTAAAACAAAAGTTGAGGAGTGGTAGCTGTTTTGAATGAAGTATGTAGCTTTTTTAACTTCTCAAATCATTACCTTAGCCTTCCTAAAAAGTTGAATAATCCAGGATGCGATGAACCCCCATAAGTGCACAAACTCATTAGCAGACAATCCAATGCTTTTGCAGTATCTTCTTAGTTAAATTTTTGTAATAACGGAGATGAACATGAACAAATAAAGTTAGTAGTTGGTAATCAGTCATGTATGAGCAATCTATTACAAAAAAACCATAGTTTAAAAATTATGTATGCAAATTGCAATGATTTTTCATATTCTCTTGTGCACTCTGCATACAAAAATAAGGACATTAAATTATCATCCGATGAATAAAAGCATACTAGTTTATTTATTAAAAAAAAGGTTTGAGTTACAAAACCTTTTTACACAATCCCAATAGCAACTGAAATAGACATGCAAGATTTTCAGTAATTAACTACTTCAAAGTAGACCAATGTTATACAATTGTTTCTGTACTAACACAACTTTGAACAATTCTAAGCTGTGATGTGGGTTTGGATACTTCTTGCATTGACCATGGCATGGTAATGTAGTATGGGTTTATGTGATATAAAAGTGTAATTCTAATTAACATAACAAATATAATCCTCTATTAATGTTTCTATGCTTTTAGCTTTGCTTTTCCCTTTATTTAATTTTAAATTCAGGTTCATCCGTTTTCTTTTGTATGCATACCGTAATTTATTTATCTTTTTCGTTTTCAATAAATTATTTCCATTTGAAACATATTATGACTTGAATTTTTATTCATCGTTTGATTTAGTTAGAAATAAGTATAGACAAAATTCGAAGTATCTACATCAATATCTGTTTCCATACTGCATCATTTATTGATATCTTTCCTTTTAAAGAATAGTTTCCTTTGAAATATTTAATATTAAATCTTCATTATTTTGTGTACTCATGTCAGTGTCTATCTACTAATTATTCCCTTTCAAAAAGTAGTTTCCTTTTAACCTTATTGAAGCTTTATTTCCTATTACCTATCAACTTTTTTATTAGAAATATATATATATATATATATATATATTATAATCTGTATCCATTTTCAATCTGGTCATAAAGACATGTCCATCCTGGTTACAAAGGCTTAAGAGGACCTTAAATAACTTTTTCTATCCATTGTAAGGTTGAAATAACCAAATTTCTAGAATATAGCTGAAATTATGATGTAATGCCACTTATTTTAAAAATAGAAATACAATACCTAAAGTTGTACCGTTAAAGATAAAATTTATAAACCTTTAAGCTTTACTTGAATGTGTTTAGTTTAGTATGTCAAATTTATAATCATGTGCACCACTTGTTACTTAATATACATCATATATATTACAAAACTACTTATGCTTTCAAGTAAAAAAAAACAAATGTCTTATTTCACTAACTCACTCCATGCATAACCTAAACAATGAAGCTTGATTCCTTTCACTTTTGTAAATTCCGAATTTTAACAAAAAACTTAGAAGGAAATTTAAATTTATTTAATTATTTATATATAGGGCATTGAATTAAATTTCATGTAAAAGGGGATCTGATGATCAAGACATATTGTGATAAAGTTTGTGTTTTAATGTATTTCTAAAAACATATAAAATATATTCCTAACTTGTAAATGGTAGCTTAAATGTCCTATTGTTTAAAATCTTTTAAGCTGTTGAGCTAAAATGAAAGAGAATGCTCTAACATTAACCAATGCAAGAAACATTTAAAGAAAATTCTTATTGATCTGTTGATGCAAATTTAACATATATAGTATATGATAATCAATTATTTAAAGGTTTAACTTGTTAAGATGAAATGATATCGAAGAGAGAGATAACAAGAATTGGTTCTCATCCAAATTTAACACGTATAAAATAAGATAACCTTTTGTACTAAACATATTTGATCATATACTATCGAGAATATCTCAATATTTCATTGTACCTCTGTTATCATATTTACTATCATGAACTAACGAATTTAATTGACGAATTGATATTCAATATAACTATATCAATCTAAGTAATGTAGCCACATATAAGTTCCTACCATAAATCAATTTTTTTATTTCATAATTTTAATATCATTAACATATCAATTCACGTTTGTATTTAAAATCGTTTTTCCCACTATCTCATTACCTAATTATGGATCGCAAAATATTTTACTTCCGTCCATTTTCCTAATTTTTTGGTAAAAATTCAAAGGATCAAAGGCCATTGTAACCTTTAAAATCTATAAATAAAATATAACATGGAAGAGAAATAAGATGGCATAAATAGAGTAAAAATTGCTTTTACTCTAGTTTTTTTAATCAAAAAAACATAGCGAATAAAGGAATAATTCACTATTATTACCTTGTTAATTCAATGATTCAAATTTGTATGTAAACACATTTTGCCAACTATCTTGTAAAGGCCCGTTTTCCCGTACCTTTTGAATCGACACTAAACTACACATGTCTAACTCAAATTGCATGAAAAGACGGATCTTGAAGGGTGATAAAGAAAAGTAGACAGAACAGAATCTCACACGAATGGAATAACATATATTATTTCAATAATAATCTTTACAGTGGAAATTTTTTTAAAAATACAATATCAGAGTCTAACATAAATTCAGCTTGGACAGTTATAAAACCTGCCCTTACAAATGCTGACAAATATCAAACAAAATACTCTAAGCAAAGGTGATTAATAGAATATGTCCATACGTCGATGAATATCTCCAACTGTCATTTGGAAACTCCAACAGTCTTCTACTATCCTGAAACTACTCGGATCTGACCCGAGTATTGAAAATACCCGGATCAGGCTCGATAAACCAACATGAGAAAAACTCAATAATGAATGACAATGTCATATATCATCCTTTGGATAAAATTCTTGGAAATAAAAAGTATCTCATAAGACCACGCCCACACATAAACACGGACGGGTTTTTACCTTATGATAACTAAAACACTTTTATATCAAAATGTTTGATATTATTTCTAATGACATTCTTTGAAAACATTTGCAAATAAACTTATTAATCTTAGCCGAAATTGTTACATTGATTAAATTCCAGCATAATAGGTTTACAACCAAGTCTGTAGGTTCTTATTGGAGAATGGATTTCCATACAAATGACCAGGCGCAGGATCTACCTTCCGAAATGGTACACCTCTAGATGGATGTCCCGAGAAACCATCACAAAGCTTCTCTACCAACATAAGACTGACCCACCTCTTAACTAGATGGTGCCGAATATGTCATCCCCCGGTCGTTACCGACCTTTAACCGAGCGCTCGTTTTCCATACACCACATTAATTAACATCTCGAACGTCATAGCGGGAAGAAATATATCTAGAAGGGGATGATCATACCCTACTTGGGAATGACCCACTTAGCCTTGCTGCATCTAACCCTGTTTCGGTCATTTCCGGTTTGATGAGGCTTGAGGCTATGATTACCTTTTCACAAAGAACATATTACATCTTTGAATGCCACATTGCCATTTCCATTTAACTACTAATTGCCTTCCATAAAAATACAACTCTTGAGCTTGTAAGTCTCAAGGAGGGTGTTAAGCTAAGAGAAGTTGCCTTCTCCGCCACCACTGATCTATGTTTGTAAAAAACCAATGTACGTAATCGTTAGAAATGCAATGTCAGACAAACGTCCATACAAGTTGCCCAGGAACAGGACAAACCGAAGGCACTTTCCTCGGCCATTATTAGGCGAGAAGCCCATGCAATCTGCAAAATCTCCATCACGAGGAGACCACTGCTATATATAACTCTATAATGGGTGCGACCCCGAGCAAATCAACAAGCAGTCCTCACGCTATGAAGATCCATGGTCTTCAATAATCATCGTCTTCAACATGTCTTCACGTTCGAACGTATACATTAGTTTGAAGTGGTTTTCGGATAGGAATTAACCAAATCCGACTCCGGTTCCTTCGAAATCCAATCATCGATAAAAAGTGAATATGAGTATATAGGATTTATTAAGTCTCTTTTCACTTTAATTCTTTTCGGATGATTTCGAAATTATCTCTCTTTTAACTTAGAGTAATTTCTAAGAAGTTCATTCTTTTGCTTTGGAAAATATCTCATATTTCCTTACTTAATTCTTGATCCAAACTTCTTAACTTTTAAGCGGGTCAAAAACAATGTTATTTAAGACATCGTTTACAATAACCCTAAGTCAATCTTAACAAAAATATTTTGAGTAAATAGGATCATAGAAATCATTCATCTTAGAGATTGCTTAACTTTTGGATAATACCAATCTTCTTTTAATTCAAAAAACTTAATACAGTCTTTTTATTTAAGAGCATCCGGGCTTTCCTTTCGATCTGTTCCACCCCTCGCCTAAGAAAAGAAAACATAGGCCAGGTAAGTTCAGGGCACTGGTTGCTCCATCCCTAACCTTAGTTAAACACCTTGTTTTGTCTTCCCAGATGTCACAGACGGGACAAATGTACTAGTCGTTTCCGCATACTCAGATTTTTCAACTTATTTTGGAATTTCTTATAAATATTCCACATTATTTTCCAAAATGCTTAATTATCCTTTTTAAAACATTCACAATTGATTCTGGGAAATGTCGTTACATTTAAACTCATATTCCAAAAGTTATAGAATTCGCAACATTAAGTGCTACGGAAAGTGCTAAATAAACTTATTTTGAATTAAACAACTTTTAAACAATCGATAATTCATATTTTCCAATCCCAATCTCTTTTAAATCATTTAAATAGATTTATCAAATTTATTCCATATTTTTTCATAATTAAAAACATCCATTTAAACAAATTTCCTGTTATGGTCACTAAACTACACTAGCGCGATTTTTCTAGAAAATTAATTTGGACTTAATTCAAAATCTACTTATCGAAACTTTGATTTTCTTTCTTCGTTTAGAAGATATGGATATAATAGTCCGAAATTTTCTTATCTCGAAGAATTCCGAGCTATATTCCACTCTATACACTCATTTGAACTTTTCGGCGTGAAATCGTGAACTACCGTTGCGCGACGCGTCTAGTTTTAACTTATTTTTCAATATTTGAAATAATCAATTCAAATTTGATTTCAATACTTATAAAATCATTAGAAACCATTTTAAATCAATATTTTCACTTTTAGAAGTATTTAAAATGAATTTTCACTATTACCACATTATAATATTATTATATTTCCATTATTTTAATAGTAAATTTTAAATTCCAATTTCAACTCAATTTTAATTCTAATCTCAAATTAAACACATTTAAAACTTAGATTTCAAATCTAATTTCAATTTAACTTCAATTCAATCTCAAACTAAACTTCATTTTTTCAAAATCGATTTCAATTTTAATCTCACTATTCATCTTGATTTCAATTTCTAATTAACTATTCTTTTTAAATCTGTTTCACTTCAAATTTCAAATTCCCTTTCATTTTAACTTTAATTTCACTTCTAAATGAAAAGAGACTTATTTTTCCACAATTTCTCATATTACTAAAATATGGTCTTTTTAGATAAAGGGGTTACTTGATCAAAATGAACATATCCAATATTCATATTTATCACTAACATAACATCCATTCAACCAATCACATGCATATGATTTCAAATCTAACACTCACTATTAATATCATAACGGGATATATTATCACAATTCACGTAATTTACTGACTATCAAATCATCCATATTAACAATCAATTTGGTATAAACATTCATATGTCATAAGGGTGTAAATATGATTTATAACATAATCAAAATATAAATTCAAAAGCAATGAGAATTTCCCACCATAAACCAAAGCGATTAACTTCCTACCACCATTCTAATCAACCAACACTTCACTAATTAATTCCTACTCCATTAAACACTAGCAAACAACACCTTCTCCCATCCAATAGCTTGGCTGAGGCTTGAGATGGAGGTTGACCGAAAATATAGAGAAGAAGCGGTAGAGCTTTGAACTTAAATTCCCAAGATTTAGATCCGAAAAATAGGTCACCTTCTCTCTTGTTTTTGACTCTCTTACTCATAAAATTTGAAAAACTTATTAACTGAAAAATTGTTGAAAATTCTTTTCTATTGAATTTGAAAAAAAGAATCATTTGAATCCAAGTTGCTTTGATGGAGATATGTTCAAAATAAAAGAGCTATTCTCGGATTCACAAAAATAAAGCCCGAAAATATACTTCAAAGAACTGAGTTTCAGGTATAGCAAACATCAAAACTGGAAAAAGTGATCAACATAAAAGTTGTAGCCACTGAAATTTCATATGCTTTTAAAAAACGAATTTCTAAATTTGGATCAGTTATGATCAAGTTATGATTAATACAAAACGGCCTATTTTCTGGCTTAAAAACTGGGCCAGAAAATGCACTTGAAATAAGTGGAATTTTGACATAGTAAACTTTGGAATGAAACAAAGTGATAAACATGAAAGTTGTAGCCATTGGAAAAATAAATGATTTAAAAAAAGAATTTTTCATTTTGGTTCTATATTGAATAACTTATGGCCGAAAGAAGAAGATGTAAAATGTAGAGAAAAAATGAGTTTGTTTTGAAGAAAATAAACATTGATTTCTTTTGAAAATTTTGTAAATATTTTGACATTATTTCTTTATAATATTTTTCTATGGCATAGAAGCCATTAGAGAGGAGAAGAAGAAGATGAAGAAGCTTGAGAAAAGAAGAAGAAGAAAATATGAATGAAAGTGGAGAAGGAGTTGGATATTTATAGAAAAAGAAAGAAAGTGGTAATTTACCAAAATAACCTCTTACCAAATTACCAAACTAACATTACTTCAACCTAAAGCAATCTCCACTTTTTCAAAACTTATCATCACCTTTCACATCCTTACGTTATGTCTTAATCCCTTAAGAACTAAGTTAAGTAAAATAATAATTATGTTGACTTTTGATGTGATATTGATTTGATGTTTACTTTTGACTTTTCTTGCTTACTTTTGTTAATTCTTACTTACTTTTCTTAATGACTTCTAGAAGTTTTCTAACCTTGTTTAGTAAAAGTAAACTTGATTAGTTAATTAATTAATACTTACACTATTAGAATATATGTTTCTATATAAGAAAATAAAGGTGCGACGACGTTGCGACAACTTTTAATCGACAAAACGTCGTTTTTCGACAAAATGCTTTACGGTCACATTTTGACGTTTTAGTTAAACTATTTATTCATGTAAACCAAATTTAAAAATGAAATTTTTACTTCTTTAAATAAATTGAAACAAGTCTCTTTATATTTTAATATCATATTTAATTAATATCAAAATCTATAATTTTACAGTGTATGTAAAACTGACAAAATGCGACAAATTTTTGTTATTTTTATAAAACTATTATTAAAAAACTTTTAAATCTTTTAACATACTTTTATTATCTTTATTATATGTTTTAAATAAGATTTATCTTTTTAGACAAATATTAAAATCCGTTTATTTAAACCTTTATTTATTTTTAACAAAACTTAACTTTTGTCGATTTGTTCTAAAATCCAAATTTATACTTTTTAATACATTAACTATAAGAATAGATAATTATTTATACATACAACATATTTATTTAAGATTTAAACTCCTTTTAAATTTAAATCGAACGAAATCTCTCATTTTCGAAGTAGCGAAATTACGGGTCGTTACATATCTCAATATACGATTATAGATAGTATAGTATGTTATTTCATTCTGTTTCTTGGTTTTGGCATAAATTGTTTGAGGTTCACCGTTATCATAATATTTTAAATATATACAGATTTAAAGTGGAATATATGTAAATTAAATAGAGAAAAAAAAACACTTATACTCTAGATTGTTTATCAAATAATGCACAGTAAATAAGGGGAAAAAGCTAAATCAAAAGGAAATCTAGGTATAAGGAAAGTCATATCCAAAATTAGGATCGTATTAAGGTAACAATTAAAGGTAGGTTCACTCTTGAAGCATGGGTAATAGCAGGTCCAGATAAATAAGTTGAAATCGGTATTACAAAAAAATCCACAAAAAATGACAATGAATAGAAAAATGGAAAAGATTGGTAGCCGAATCACCTTTCATGCAATTGAAGCTTGGATTAGAGTTAGAAATAGCTAAACAGAAATTGAGCTTCCCATATACACATGATGGGTTAGAGTTTTACTAGGTTTACAAAAAGAATCATAGAAGGAAAATAAAGTAGTTGGAATTCACCAGAATTAGCGGAAACTACAATGGGTTAAGGGTTTTTAGAAACAAATATGAAAAATAACGTAAGATTTATTAGAAGTGGAAAACAATGGAAGTGAAAATTGAAATGTAAAATATGATTAATGGTCTAACTGTAAAATTTTAGGAAGCATTCAGTGAGTGGAGAAGATTTGAGCTGAAACTTATTATGGAAAAAGACGAATGCTGGTTTTATATTCTTTTATAAATAATAGAATAGATGGGTGGAGGTATTTTTGTCTTTTTAAAAGTAGATGTTCACTTTCAATTTAGCAACGATGATACAGTTGATGCTAGTGCCACTATTGTGACTGTTTCAGTTCCAATAATAGTAGAGGAACTGATGATAGCATTCTTGACGTAGCATTCAAGACCGAAGATGCTATTATTCAGAAAATTAAAGTTGGTCTTGCACCCAAGGCCTAATTATGTGTCATGATCACTTTGTTCCTGTCTTTGTTTCAGTTGAAGCAACAATAAATTTTTATGATAAAAAATTGATGATTCTAGGTGTCATGCATTCTAGCTATTGTATACAACTTTGCATACCTATTACAGTATTAGGTAGAAAACATTAGTAACAAATATGCTTGGGCTTCACTGAAGATTATATTTTAAACAAAAAAGATGAGATCTTTGAATACAATACTTGCAACTGTACATAAGTAATACTTATAAGTATTCTAAAATTGAGTAATCTAAGAAAATTAACAAAATAAACCTGAGTTTCATAAAATATCATAGGCCTGTTGAAATATTAGGAAAACAAACCTCGTTTTGATAAATGTCCGAACCTTAATTCATGAGATTTCAAGGCTAAGGTGTGTTTTCGTCGAGCGATAAACTTGTCAGGATCTTTGATAACTGTCTAAACCCTAATTCATGAGATTTCAAGGCCATGGTGAATTTGCATCTAGAGACAAACATGTCGGGATTTTTGATAAATGTCCGAAGCCTAATTCTTGAGATTTCAAGGCCATGATGAATATGCGGCGAGCGACAAACATGTTAGGATCACAATTAAGTTTGTATTTTACCAAAAGATTGGTAGAATTCTTTATGGAAATTGGATGGAGTGTTGTAATTTTCGATTTAAGCTTTTGCTGTTATTTTTCTAATGAAAAACTGGTAAAATTATATGATATAGATGGAAGAAGGAAGTTAGTAAGACATGGTTATTGGGAAGTTTGTATTTTACCAAAGGTTGGTAGAATCTTTTATGGAAATTAAATGGAGTGTTATGATTTTGGATTTAGGTTTTCGCTGTTTTTACATTTTTAGTACTCTATAGGTCTCCAATAGCTAATTCTATTGTTATTATCTTTATTGCTATTATCATAAATATTACTATAACATTTATTCATCTGTATCTTCCTACTAGATCAACGAACACATAATCCTACATCACGCTAATAACTTTATTTATTGAAAATATAATTTTAATCTCTAAAATATAAATTTGGTCATTCAAACCTATAAAACTATGTGGATGTAGCTACGCTTAACTCTGTAAATGTAATGAAAAGATTTCGGTTGTAGAAAAGTTCATTTACTACAGAAAATAAATGTCCATAAACACACTTTAACTAAAGAACAAAGTTTAAGCATCCAAAATAGACATAGCAAATAAACAACTTGTACTACAATATCATAACTTGTAAACAAAGATGAAGGTAGATCTACATACCATAGTTGATGCACAGTTGAAATTAGCCATAATAGTAACCTGTAAGGAAATGTTATATTCAACAAATAAACTGAGAGAAGAATTGTGTAAGAAAAATTGATCGTGGAATCAAATTTTAAAACACTAGCAAAACCATAAAGTCTTTAGTTTAGCAAATTCATAGCTTTCAAAATCAATTTAGTGCATTGAAAAAGTGAGGAACGAGTGAAAAGAAAATTACAAAATGGAATCATTAATCGGTTAGAAAGTAATTTAACAGAAATGATAGCTTTCATCAAATTTGTTTTTATAAAAAAACTTTCATTCTAAAATATAGAAAATAAAACCCAAATACTATAAATAAATAAAAACAGAAATTGGATTAAAATTAACCTGAAAAGCATTCCTCTTTTTTAAGCACTGGATAATCCAAATGTATTTTTTCTATATAATTGCATGCAACAAAGAATTGATTGTTAGGAAAAAAAAGGGTAAATTAGTGTTGCTGCAAAAGCATCAAACGAAAAAGATACAAAATAATTATTTTGGATTTAAGATGATGACATAAGAGGGAGATGAAATATAAGTGTTTACATGAATAAAATTATGAAACATCAATAAACATAGTGGATGGGGTAATAAAATGGATATTGGTGAAGAAATTTGTGTACAGACTATCGCATGCATTTATTCAAATGTTGTGTGATTTAACTATTGTATCAAAAACACATTCATATTTTTTTCCTAGTTAAACATTTATAATGAACATTTAACTTGTATTTCTAGTACCCACCCACTAACATGCATTATCTTTTTTCATTCCAAAATGTTAAAGTGCTTCTAATTATTGGAGTCTAATTGAATTGCTTTAAAACTTAGTATCCAATTGTTTATGTTGGCATTAGTGAATCAAAGCAAGACTATGCGGTAATCCCAAATCAACTAAACACCCATGGAAAGCGAAATTGTGGAGCATGATTTACATTGTCATTATTGTGCATTTGCAAACAGGATGGAAAAGAATATTGGGTTAATCACCAAAAGTGTCATTACACCGTGGTTAATTCAAAGAAATATTTTTTATTTCCCCATCATCCATGATCTCCATAGTAATTGAAATTATACAAATCTAATCAGTTTTATGAGATAAACATAATCAAGTACCTATTTTTTGTGTCAGAAAAGAACCCTAGATAGCCGCCTCTCAACCGGCGATCGCATCCCCTTCCCCTTGTGTCTGTCTTCCCCCGTCCTCCCTGTTAGTCTCGCTTTTCTCCTCAACCCATACCATGGCTTCTTCCTCTTCCAGTAACTTACAGGCACCACTAGCCCCAGATCGGCCGCCTTCCCCTTCTGACCATCCACCTGGTTTTGAACCTCCGCGATTGGAACATCGGTACAACGACGACGACGATGGATTTACTCCCGTGACATCGCGTAAATGGAGGAGACAAATCAAATTGAATTCCACTGACCGCTAACCCAAGAAAGTGTATCAGACAGACCGCTCCACTCCTTCAGGTGATCATCCAATTTCTCTGGCTCAAAATCAGAACCCAACTCCCCCTATAACGCATCCGCAAACAAACCCACTGAATAACAAGAAACTTCCCAATAAATGGAATTTTGCCTCCCCAATTAGCAGAGCGTGGAATGAGGTTGTCAAAGGCAACAATATACAGACGTCTGTTCCACTGAAATTTTACCCGCCCCGCGAAGTCAATTCGATAAAGTGCGCAAAAATGTCCACTGAAGTGATTTTGGATGCTAGAAATCAATGGAGAAATGCAATTGTTGTATACGTGGTTGGACCTAAGCCGTATTATCCATACTTTAAAGAATATATTATGAGAGTTTGGAAACCAGCGGGGGAATTCTCTATTTTTTCAATGGAAAATGGATTTTATGTGATTAAATTCAGTAAAGAAAAAGATTGTTTGAATGTTCTAGAGGGTGGACCATACTACTATAACAAGAAACCGATGATGATGAAAAGATGGAACCCAGGAATGCAACTTAATAAAGAACTACTTAAGACTATTCCGATCTGGATTCTCCTTCCCAATTTGCCACTTGACTTCTGGACAGAAGAAGGAATTAGTCGGATAGCTTCAGTGCTCGGAACTCCTATCAAACTTGACAAGTTTACTGAAGGAATAATTAAAATTGCCTTTGCCAGAGTTCTTATTGAAATTGACAACAATTTTACATTCCCAAACAAACTACCAATCCTTAATGATAAAGATGAACTAATATGGCAAGAAGTGAACTACGAGTGGAAACCGAGTGTATGTCCTAATTGCTTGAGCTTTGGGCATGCAGAAATACATTGTCAATTCAGCAAAATGTGGCTCCCCAAAGCGAATAGTAACACAGTTAACAAAGACCTAGATATGATTATCGATTCTAATGGAAATTCTTCAGAAAACAGTGTCAGGACATGATTCTTCGTCTTTCGAAAATTCAACATCGACACTCACTTTATCGACTGCCGAGAAATCGAACGACGGAAAACCGAACACTAAGGGTTTTTAAGAAAAAGAATTTAGGAAAAGAAAATAGAAATAGATAGAAATTAGGGAGGAGAGAAGACAGAAAAGAAGATGAAATATTTTAGAATTGAAAGAAATAGAAGAAAAAGAGAATAGAGGAAAAAGAAAAACAGAAGAAAATAGGACGGAACAGAAGAAACAAAATCACATCAGAATCTCACAATTCGCAGCGGAACAACATATAATAATAAATGAATAATCTTTAAACAAAGAACCATATCAGTTATTACATTACATCACATTTCATTACATCATATCATCATCAGAGTGTACAACAATATACAACAACAAACAGCGGAAAAAGAAATACTATATACTAGTAATACGCCATGCCATCCAGCTTGCCTCCAGCAACTCCAGAATATCCTGATAAACCTTACTCTTGACTGCCCGTGTGGAAATTGGTGGGCACCCAGAGTTTAGGAAGGAAAACAATAAACTCCAAGTCAGTCATGTGACTGGTGTGAGAACTCAAAACAGTTTATTTATCTTTGAAAACAAAATAGAGGAATATTTTTAAAGTCAATTCGCAATGCTTTTAAAAATGAGACTACCATAAGGCCTCCCGCACACACACACAATGCAAACGCAGAATCGGAGGAGATTTCTCCTTATGATAGTCAAAGATGCTTGATACACATTTAAAATAACATTTGATATTATTACTAGTGCATAGTGTAGAGAAAAATTCATTTCGAAAGTAGAATATAAATCTTAGCCAACATACGACCATTATCGTATGCCTACTATAGCTAACTATGTTCAATAGCAGGTTACCGCCACATTCCATAGCAGGTTATACAACTAAAACCGTACAAGTCACGTATTGTTTCTTTGGATTTCCAACAAATGGTCAGGCCAAGGAACTTCCCATTGCCACATGAGAATGTCTCTGGAAAGACATCCCCGAGAACCAAACCGGAACTCTGCCAACACAAGGCCGGGTTACCCCTAACTGGGTAACTACTGACACGAGCACGCCATTCCCCGATCGTAAACGACCTTTCTCACGGGATCCCGAAAACCAACAACCACAAAGTAATAAATTCGCAGTAACCACATAGGTTGAATATCTGGGCTCCATACCATGATACCACCTCTATCCAGAAGGAAATGTACATACCCTAAAGGGTGCTACCCCTCATAACCTTGCCGCATCTTTCCTGTTTTGACCATTTCTGGGGTGTGAGGTTCGACGAAGTCACGTCCACAAAAACATACTTTATACAAAAGCCATGCTTTGGGTCAACAAATGATCAACACAATGATCACCAAGATAGACGATCAAATAAACGATCCTATCACAATAATCAACACAATGATCATTTCAGCAACACTCAGCATATCACATTACCAAATTGGGAATATATCGCTGATAACTTCAACTATATAACCTCTGAGCTCGTATGTCTCAGAGAAGGGTGTTAAGCTAAAGAATAAATTCTTCGCCACCAACAGAAATATATTTGAAAGAAATCGGCTTTATATCTCAACTTGTAATGTCAGACACACAATCCATACAAGTCTGTTCCGGGCTCGAACAAAACCGAAGGCACTTACAAAGAAGTCCTTGCAATCCGGATATTCACAATCCTGATCGGATTCACCATCACATATGGAGAACTCTATACCGGAGCAACTCGGTGCAGAGTAAATCGACAGGTCATCCTATCGCTCTCGCAAATACCGGGTCTTCAACACCGATCTTCAAATGCAATTCACAACGACGTATCACATATTCGGAATGGGTTATACGACCCCATGGTCCTTTCCCGGTTAACCGGAATAGTGAGCGCTTATTTAAAAATAAGTGTGGCATTCACATTCAAACAAATCACATCAATTACCCATTCAAAGGGAAATATTGATAGTCGGCTATTGAACTATCAATTGATATGCATACATCACCAGATTCCAAATAATTTTCCAAATTATTTATTTTCCAAAAATATCTTTACAAGAGATATTATTTCATACTTCAAAATAAATCAATATTTATTTTTAAACCAATTCCACTTTCTTTTATAAATTCCTTAGTGAATTTATAATCCAAAATATCTATGAATATTCGATTTCAATTATTCATTTCAATTTATCTTCAAAAAGATAAATTCTTAAGATATTCACTTAAAATTGGAAAACATTTCCATACTTACTTATTTATAAGTAATTCACAAATTTTATTTATTTTCAACACTTAGAAAATATTCAATATACTTCAATCGAAATTAAATATATATTTCATTCTTTAAGGAAATCATTCTCTTAAACATATTTATTTGGGCCAAAACGAATGTTGCGTAAAACATCGTTACAACAACCCAAAATCACTAGTATAGGGATTCGAATTTAAAATAGATATATAAATCCCAATACTATACAAAACATTTCCTTTCGGAAATCATTTACTATAACAACAGTGTTATAGTCCACTATTTCCTTCTATTTCTCGAAAACGTTTATTTCAACAATAAATGTTGAAATCTATGGTTTCGAATCTCAACACATTTTAAAACATCGTTAGATCGTTTTAATTAAATTTCAAATATCACATTCAAAACAATTTCTTTAACATATTATTCACTCTTCAAAAACGTGAATATACTACGTTAACAACTTTCATCACTTCTATTCATTTTATTTCAAAGGATTATTCACAGTCAAAAATGTGAATATAACTCCATTAATAGGTTTCAAAAATTTTCTTATCAAAATAAGTCATTTGCGAATTTATAAAACAACGTTTATAAATTCCATTTCTATTTATTTATAAAAACTTCCTTTTTATAAATCCTTTTATTAACCTATTCCGGTTTATAACTCAATTATAAACTAAAAGTTCATATTATAAGTTAAATACTTATAAAACGATTATTTTATAAAATCGTTCTTTTAAACTTCATAATTATAAATCTTATAACCTATAAGATTCATGTATTTATGCAAAAATCCATTCTTTTGATAATTTCACAAATTTTATAAACCTACTGTTTAAAAATTCCATTTATAGCTTCACAGTTTATAATTCTATAAATTCCATTAAGTTATGAAATTCATTCACGATTCATATTCAACACTTATAAAAGCTCGTTTTATAATTCCAACGTTTTATTTATTTATAAATATCGATTTATAAATCTTTAATATAAATCAATTTATTATTATTCTTTAAACGTCTTTACCCTTCTTTATAATTTCATCATTTTGATTTATAAAATAATCAAAATTTATAAATACTAATTTTAAACTTTCAATAATAAATTCAAAAATTCCGATTTAACTATTTTATAAAATCATTAGCATCATATTCTCAAAAATCAGTTTTTAACTATATTTCTCAAAATCATAATTTTTATAACTTTAAAAATTATAACGTTTATTTATTTAAAATGGATCAAATTCCAAACATATAGTATATTTTCAAAAATCACTTTATAATCATTTTAAAATCCCAAAATCTGGGTCCAATGATGCTACACACCAAATAGTCAATCACGACTACAACGACATCATATATCGATATGATAGTCCATCAAATATCAAAATATCTGAAATCAAATAAATACTGTTGAGGAATCCAGTTGGATCCCTCCAACCTGTTTTCCTGCATCCAAAAACATTAGCACAATACCAATTTCGCTCCAGTACAAAATTATCGCGGTATATGTTTTTATTAAATATTATCCGCTTAATAACGGCGTAATAGGGTCTCATCCGCTAAACAAAAAATGCGGGAAATCAATAACTGCAATATATACATATGCCAATATATATATATTGCTATTATATATAATACCAATTTCACTGTTTATGAAATATTCGCGGTATATGTTTTTAATAAATAATATCCGCTTACTGACGGCGTATAATGTCTATTTTAACAATCAATAGATATTAATCAACATTCAAACATGCATTCAAATATTTTAAATCTAACTATTTAAAATAAAATCGAAACTGATTCGATTGAGTGAGAAATTCTCACCTTGATTTTAATTTCCGTTTTAGCGATTTATTTTGAATAAAATTAAACGGACGTTTAATTTTACCCAAAATTCTCACTAACTCCAAACGACTCCAAACTAACTCCATCGCGTAGTGCTCGTCTATACGATTCCAACGCAACTGAGTTTGCATTTTTTCGACCTCGTATGAAAAAGATATGAATTTATGAAGTTTGCACTAATTTTATATAACTAATTACAACTTAAACAAACTAATTTATAACCTAAATTAAACATCACCGTTAGATCCAAGCAAACCCTCATCAGGCCCGTCCACTACCCCTCTTCCCTCCTCACGCAAATTTCTCTAGTAAACCAATTTTGAGGCCGAACCCATCATATAAAATTAGGGTTAAATTTAGCTAACACCACACTCGATATTAACACGATCAGGTTGCTCCATGCTGTAGCCCTCGAAGAAAGCTTCCTTCGCCCCCCCCCCCCCCATGGTGGAGCTCGGCCCCCTAGGCTGCACGAACGACGTGCGTGACTGGCCATGAACGGCCCCATATAGCTCCCTCCACGTCGCGCCGTTTCCGATCATCTCCGTATGAAATTAAAGCTCTCGTCGTGCTCTTCGACTTCCGTGTTGAACACTTCGCGTAATTCCTTACGGATTGAGAGAGATTGATGAAGAAGTGAGAGTGATTTCTGGCCGTGCATAGATGTGGAGGCGGCAAGGTTATAAAATTAGGGTTTAGTTATTTTTTTTATAAAATTATGAAGGTTGTGGGTATATTTATAGAGAACCGATCGACACTATTCATCCGGAAATTCCGAACTCCGATTTACGCGCCGAAACTGACGTACCTAGGGTTTATCCCGCGTTCCGGACACAATGGAACAGGTTTCGGAAGCTAATTCGGACATATGTGCGAGTTATGGCTATAAACGCTCAATTTAAATTAAACCGATTTAAGCGATTTTCTAGGCGTTTTAATTTGTACCGGACAAACGGTAAATCCAATTGACTTGAAATTTGAAACCTTACAATAATATCACATTACGGATCCGATGAAACTGGTTTCGTCGAAATCCGAGACTTTTTGAAAAATGGCTATTTTAGCTCGCCAAATTAAAATTAAAAATAAATCGATGCGTTTCGAGCTGCCACGCTCAAACGATAGCTCCGATTGACACGAAAATTGAAATCCGGTAATAACTAACTATTACGGACCCAATGGAACTGGTTTCGTTCAATTCTGAGACTGTTCAAAAATTGACTATTTTTACTAGTCGATTTAAATATTAAAATATTCAATTTTCACAAATTAACTTTTAAATTCGATTTTAAAAGTTCTAAAATATCATTCTAACTCCCATATGATAAAATAAAATTTTACAAATCATTTTCAATCATATTTAACTATATTTTCAATTATTTCCATAATTTAACGTATTAAATTATCGATTTAATTATCCAATTAAATCCAATAATTCAAATAAAAATTTATTTGACTTATAAATTCACTTATTAATATTTAAAATTAATTAAATATTCAAATTTTAATTTCTAAAAATTCTGGGTCGTTACAATCTTCCCCACTTAAAAGAATTTCGTCCTCGAAATTACAAGTAAGAAAAATTATAGAATCTATTAATTTTCCCAAATTCATAGTTAAACTTCTTATAATAACTTTACTAAGTTTTCCAAATCATACTTAGTTATCTTTTCAAAAACAACTACTATTGTTTAACTTTCAATTCCAAAATCAAAGTTAAAGTTTCCAAAATTTTCCAATTTTCTCAAATTTTTTCTAACGCCTTAAATTTTCGGAAAAATTCGCCATAGTCTCCTTTGCGCGGCTCGATCCGAAAAAAAAATGACAGTATATATATCACAAATATACATCTCATCAAGTAATGAGGCATCCCGCAGGGAAAAAAATGTAAAAGTACGGTATGTAATCCGAGATATGTACCTTATATTTTATTAGCAAGCCTATACGGCTAATATAGCGCAAAAGCGAGCTCCAAATGCGAAGCAAACGCAATCCGCACCTACTAATTACTCAACAAACAACATGAGAACATGCATATAGACAATAATCTCAATACACAACATATAGCAACATAATAACTATATATGTCAACATAGTAATGCAGTAAAAGCAAACATCAACCAACTAACATCCATAACCAATAAATATTCATTCATATTCTCATTAATATTCAATGAAATGGTTTTCAATTTAATCACATTTGATTCATGAACAGTGGATGTTTCTAACATTTATTTTCAATTAGTTTATATTCACTAATTCAAGTTGGTTCACTTCCAATTCAAATTCAATTCTATTTAAGATTCACTTAACTTCCAATTGAATTTCAATTACTTTAGCTTCCAATTTCATTAACACTCAATGAATTATTTACAATCAATCAACTAACAATCATATAACAACCAATGTATATCAATTACAACCAAACTCCTTTGCTTATCAATTGGTTTAAATTAATTGATTTTCATTCAATTATTCAACTTCCAATAACATTAGATTTTAATGAATCTAACACTTATATTCATTATTCCATATCAACTTAAATTTACATATAATTGATTAACATTCATTTCATTAATTCAATTCAATTTCAAAAGTTGAATTTCATTTATCTTTGAATTCACTTTCATTTACAACTCATATTCATAAATATATTCACATAGTTTCACTTCTTATATATATAAGTTTATTTCACAATTGTAAATCACTTTAATTATAATTCAATTCTTATAATTCTTTTTTTTTTACAATTATTCTTTTATTTAGATTATTCAAACAACCAAACAATCAACTTATACACATTTTAATAATTCTGAAAAAATTATTCCTTTATATATAAAATATACTCAAGGTAAAATTATTTCATTTACCCAATTTAAAACAAATATTGTGCCGAATTGTTCTATTCAAGTGTTTAGAAACCCCTTCGATTCAGTTTCGAAGCTGCGTCGACGAAGGTTCATATACCACTCAACAAACCAATCATCACAATATAAAACAATTTTTATATTCACTAACAAATACGCTCTCATAGCTATTATTACACTCAAATTCATTCTAGAGTACTGCTGACTCTATCTCTAATGAATAATACCCAATAGAACCATGGTTGTCGCTTAACTATAAGCTCTGATACCACATTGTCAGGACACGATTCTTCGTCTTCCGAAAATTCAACATCGACACTCACTTTATCGACTGCCGAGAAATCGAACGACGGAAAACCGAACACTAAGGGTTTTTAAGAAAAAGAATTTAGGAAAAGAAAATAGAAATAGATAGAAATTAGGGAGGAGAGAAGACAGAAAAGAAGATGAAATATTTTAGAATTGAAAGAAATAGAAGAAAAAGAGAATAGAGGAAAAAGAAAAACAGAAGAAAATAGGACGGAACAGAAGAAACAAAATCACATCAGAATCTCACAATTCGCAGCGGAACAACATATAATAATAAATGAATAATCTTTAAACAAAGAACCATATCAGTTATTACATTACATCACATTTCATTACATCATATCATCATCAGAGTGTACAACAATATACAACAACAAACAGCGGAAAAAGAAATACTATATACTAGTAATACGCCATGCCATCCAGCTTGCCTCCAGCAACTCCAGAATATCCTGATAAACCTTACTCTTGACTGCCCGTGTGGAAATTGGTGGGCACCCAGAGTTTAGGAAGGAAAACAATAAACTCCAAGTCAGTCATGTGACTGGTGTGAGAACTCAAAACAGTTTATTTATCTTTGAAAACAAAATAGAGGAATATTTTTAAAGTCAATTCGCAATGCTTTTAAAAATGAGACTACCATAAGGCCTCCCGCACACACACACAATGCAAACGCAGAATCGGAGGAGATTTCTCCTTATGATAGTCAAAGATGCTTGATACGCATTTAAAATAACATTTGATATTATTGCTAGTGCATAGTGTAGAGAAAAATTCATTTCGAAAGTAGAATATAAATCTTAGCCAACATACGACCATTATCGTATGCCTACTATAGCTAACTATGTTCAATAGCAGGTTACCGCCACATTCCATAGCAGGTTATACAACTAAAACCGTACAAGTCACGTATTGTTTCTTTGGATTTCCAACAAATGGTCAGGCCAAGGAACTTCCCATTGCCACATGAGAATGCCTCTGGAAAGACATCCCCGAGAACCAAACCGGAACTCTGCCAACACAAGGCCGGGTTACCCCTAATTGGGTAACTACTGACACGAGCACGCCATTCCCCGATCGTAAACGACCTTTCTCACGGGATCCCGAAAACCAACAACCACAAAGTAATAAATTCGCAGTAACCACATAGGTTAAATATCTGGGCTCCATACCATGATACCACCTCTATCCAGAAGGAAATGTACATACCCTAAAGGGTGCTACCCCTCATAACCTTGCCGCATCTTTCCTGTTTTGACCATTTCCGGGGTGTGAGGTTCGACGAAGTCACGTCCACAAAAACATACTTTATACAAAAGCCATGCTTTGGGTCAACAAATGATCAACACAATGATCACCAAGATAGACGATCAAATAAACGATCCTATCACAATAATCAACACAATGATCATTTCAGCAACACTCAGCATATCACATTACCAAATTGGGAATATATCGCTGATAACTTCAACTATATAACCTCTGAGCTCGTATGTCTCAGAGAAGGGTGTTAAGCTAAAGAATAAATTCTTCGCCACCAACAGAAATATATTTGAAAGAAATCGGCTTTATATCTCAACTTGTAATGTCAGACACACAATCCATACAAGTCTGTTCCGGGCTCGAACAAAACCGAAGGCACTTACAAAGAAGTCCTTGCAATCCGGATATTCACAATCCTGATCGGATTCACCATCACATATGGAGAACTCTATACCGGAGCAACTCGGTGCAGAGTAAATCGACAGGTCATCCTATCGCTCTCGCAAATACCGGGTCTTCAACACCGATCTTCAAATGCAATTCACAACGACGTATCACATATTCGGAATGGGTTATACGACCCCATGGTCCTTTCCCGGTTAACCGGAATAGTGAGCGCTTATTTAAAAATAAGTGTGGCATTCACATTCAAACAAATCACATCAATTACCCATTCAAAGGGAAATATTGATAGTCGGCTATTGAACTATCAATTGATATGCATACATCACCAGATTCCAAATAATTTTCCAAATTATTTATTTTCCAAAAATATCTTTACAAGAGATATTATTTCATACTTCAAAATAAATCAATATTTATTTTTAAACCAATTCCACTTTCTTTTATAAATTCCTTAGTGAATTTATAATCCAAAATATCTATGAATATTCGATTTCAATTATTCATTTCAATTTATCTTCAAAAAGATAAATTCTTAAGATATTCACTTAAAATTGGAAAACATTTCCATACTTACTTATTTATAAGTAATTCACAAATTTTATTTATTTTCAACACTTAGAAAATATTCAATATACTTCAATCGAAATTAAATATATATTTCATTCTTTAAGGAAATCATTCTCTTAAACATATTTATTTGGGCCAAAACGAATGTTGCGTAAAACATCGTTACAACAACCCAAAATCACTAGTATAGGGATTCGAATTTAAAATAGATATATAAATCCCAATACTATACAAAACATTTCCTTTCGGAAATCATTTACTATAACAACAGTGTTATAGTCCACTATTTCCTTCTATTTCTCGAAAACGTTTATTTCAACAATAAATGTTGAAATCTATGGTTTCGAATCTCAACACATTTTAAAACATCGTTAGATCGTTTTAATTCAATTTCAAATATCACATTCAAAACAATTTCTTTAACATATTATTCACTCTTCAAAAACGTGAATATACTACGTTAACAACTTTCATCACTTCTATTCATTTTATTTCAAAGGATTATTCACAGTCAAAAATGTGAATATAACTCCATTAATAGGTTTCAAAAATTTTCTTATCAAAATAAGTCATTTGCGAATTTATAAAACAACGTTTATAAATTCCATTTCTATTTATTTATAAAAACTTCCTTTTTATAAATCCTTTTATTAACCTATTCCGGTTTATAACTCAATTATAAACTAAAAGTTCATATTATAAGTTAAATACTTATAAAACGATTATTTTATAAAATCGTTCTTTTAAACTTCATAATTATAAATCTTATAACCTATAAGATTCATGTATTTATGCAAAAATCCATTCTTTTGATAATTTCACAAATTTTATAAACCTATTGTTTAAAAATTCCATTTATAGCTTCACAGTTTATAATTCTATAAATTCCATTAAGTTATGAAATTCATTCACGATTCATATTCAACACTTATAAAAGCTCGTTTTATAATTCCAACGTTTTATTTATTTATAAATATCGATTTATAAATCTTTAATATAAATCAATTTATTATTATTCTTTAAACGTCTTTACCCTTCTTTATAATTTCATCATTTTGATTTATAAAATAATCAAAATTTATAAATACTAATTTTAAACTTTCAATAATAAATTCAAAAATTCCGATTTAACTATTTTATAAAATCATTAGCATCATATTCTCAAAAATCAGTTTTTAACTATATTTCTCAAAATCATAATTTTTATAACTTTAAAAATTATAACGTTTATTTATTTAAAATGGATCAAATTCCAAACATATAGTATATTTTCAAAAATCACTTTATAATCATTTTAAAATCCCAAAATCTGGGCCCAGTGATGCTACACACCAAATAGTCAATCACGACTACAACGACATCATATATCGATATGATAGTCCATCAAATATCAAAATATCTGAAATCAAATAAATACTGTTGAGGAATCCAGTTGGATCCCTCCAACCTGTTTTCCTGCATCCAAAAACATTAGCACAATATCAATTTCGCTCCAGTACGAAATTATCGCGGTATATGTTTTTATTAAATATTATCCGCTTAATAACGGCGTAATAGGGTCTCATCCGCTAAACAAAAAATGCGGAAAATCAATAACTGCAATATATACATATGCCAATATATATATATTGCTATTATATATAATACCAATTTCACTGTTTATGAAATATTCGCGGTATATGTTTTTAATAAATAACATCCGCTTACTAACGGCGTATAATGTCTATTTTAACAATCAATAGATATTAATCAACATTCAAACATGCATTCAAATATTTTAAATCTAACTATTTAAAATAAAATCGAAACTGATTCGATTGAGTGAGAAATTCTCACCTTGATTTTAATTTCCGTTTTAGCGATTTATTTTGAATAAAATTAAACGGACGTTTAATTTTACCCAAAATTCTCACTAACTCCAAACGACTCCAAACTAACTCCATCGCGTAGTGCTCGTCCATACGATTCCAACGCAACTGAGTTTGCATTTTTTCGACCTCGTATGAAAAAGATATGAATTTATGAAGTTTGCACTAATTTTATATAACTAATTACAACTTAAACAAACTAATTTATAACCTAAATTAAACATCACCGTTAGATCCAAGCAAACCCTCATCAGGCCCGTCCACTACCCCTCTTCCCCCCTCACGCAAATTGCTCCAGTAAACCAATTTTGAGGCCGAACCCATCATATAAAATTAGGGTTAAATTTAGCTAACACCACACTCGATATTAACACGATCAGGTTGCTCCATGCTGTAGCCCTCGAAGAAAGCTTCCTTCGCCCCCCCCCCCCCCCCCCATGGTGGAGCTCGGCCCCCTAGGCTGCACAAACGACGTGCGTGACTGGCCATGAACGGCCCCATATAGCTCCCTCCACGTCGCGCCGTTTCCGATCATCTCCGTATGAAATTAAAGCTCTCGTCGTGCTCTTCGACTTCCGTGTTGAACACTTCGCGTAATTCCTTACGGATTGAGAGAGATTGATGAAGAAGTGAGAGTGATTTCTGGCCGTGCATAGATGTGGAGGCGGCTAGGTTATAAAATTAGGGTTTAGTTATTTTTTTTATAAAATTATGAAGGTTGTGGGTATATTTATAGAGAACCGATCGACACTATTCATCCGGAAATTCCGAACTCCGATTTACGCGCCGAAACTGACGTACCTAGGGTTTATCCCGCGTTCTGAACACAATGGAACATGTTTCGGAAGCTAATTCGGACATATGTGCGAGTTATGGCTATAAACGCTCAATTTAAATTAAACCGATTTAAGCGATTTTCTAGGCGTTTTAATTTGTACCGGACAAACGGTAAATCCAATTGACTTGAAATTTGAAACCTTACAATAATATCACATTATGGATCCGATGAAACTGGATTCGTCGAAATCCGAGACTTTTTGAAAAATGGCTATTTTAGCTCGCCAAATTAAAATTAAAAATAAATCGATGCGTTTCGAGCTGCCACGCTCAAACGATAGCTCCGATTGACACAAAAATTGAAATCCGGTAATAACTAACTATTACGGACCCAATGGAACTGGTTTCGTTCAATTCTGAGACTGTTCAAAAATTGACTATTTTTACTAGTCGATTTAAATATTAAAATATTCAATTTTCACAAATTAACTTTTAAATTCGATTTTAAAAGTTCTAAAATATCATTCTAACTCTCATATGATAAAATAAAATTTTACAAATCATTTTCAATCATATTTAACTATATTTTCAATTATTTCCATAATTTAACGTATTAAATTATCGATTTAATTATCCAATTAAATCCAATAATTCAAATAAAAATTTATTTGACTTATAAATTCACTTATTAATATTTAAAATTAATTAAATATTCAAATTTTAATTTCTAAAAATTCTGGGTCGTTACAAACAGTGTTAGCAAAACAAAATCAATTAATCATGTTTCAAATATGGAAACAATAATTCAGAATGGACAAAAGATGCATGTTGGGCCAATACAAAACATCCACAACAAATCAGATACAAACGATAAGACAACAGATACTAATCAATTCAATTTGGTTAATATACAAACGGTTCAGTCAAAAGACAACTGCATGAACCCTACCACGTCAACCGATGACAACTTAGCAGATGATTTGGCTACTCTGCCTGTCTCAAATCACACAACCCCTCACAAATTACATCCTGAAACAAGTTGTATTGCTGCTATTCACCAGGACAATGATTCAAACATCGCCGAAATTTCCACTACAGACATACAACAAGAACCAGAGACACTGGAGTTGTCACATGCCACCAGAAATAAGCCATCTCGCAAGACAAGAACAGAAGAAGAGCCGTTTGAGTTTAAAGCATCATTGAACTCCGATGTGGTAGAAAACCCTGAATGGTCGAATCTTGTTAGCCAAATAAAAAATAAAAACAAGAAATCCAAAAAATCAAAGAACTCGGGGAAAGCTACCCCCATGGAAGAAAGTAGCGCTCATATGAATAATTGATAATGGAATTCCTCATTTGGAATATTAGGGGGATGAATGCCCTCTATAAACAAATAGAAATTATTAGTATTGTTAAAACGAATAAATACTGCTTTTTTGGTATTCTGGAAAACAAGCTTTCAACTAATTTTATCGAAAAATTTATGCACAAAATAGATAAAAAATGGAAAATGTCACACAATGCTATGGATGATCGAAGAAGTAGAATCATGATTATGTGGGACTCTACCATATGGACCACTATTGTTCTTCATACTACTGACCAATCCATTACTTGTATCCTTCACAATGCAAATAATATAAGTATGGTGTGCACTGTTACCTATGCATTCAATGAAGAAGATGGTCGAAAAAATCTATGGGAAGACATCATCACATTATCCAAGCTAATTAATCTGCTCTGGTTAGTGGCTGGTGACTTTAACACAATTTTACATAACAATGAGAGAATAAACAATGGCAAGATAAACTCAAATGGAGACCCCAGTTTCTATGACTGTATCACTATTTCCAAACTAGTGGAACCAGAATTCTCGGGTAATTTCTACACTTGGAGAGGAGGCAACTTATTCTCTATTCATAGTAAGATTGATAGAGCTTTTGTTAATTACAATTGGATAGACAAATATAACAACTTTGGCATTCACTTCGGTAATCATTCCATTAGTGACCATACACCGATTTCTATCATCCTACATGTACAGAATATTCAAAAGAAAATCAAACCTTTTAAATATAATAACTCTTGGCACTGCTACCCTGATTATACATCAATAATCAATGAGGCTTTGGAAGCCCACTTCATTGGATGCCCTCTGTATACCCTGCTTTGCAAATTAAAAAAGGTGAAACATAATCTGAAGAAGTGGTCATATAAGCATAATAATTTGCAGAAAGAGGTGAATAGTTTGAAAGAACATAATAACAATATTTATAATCAGATACTTGCTAATCCTGTTGATGATAACCTGTTGCAAATATATTCCAATAATTGTGATAGATTACACAATATGATGAGGAAAATGGCCATTGAAAATGAACAAAAAATGAAAATCAACTGGCTTACTAAGGGGGACAGACCAACATAATTCTTTTTTAGTAAAATTGCAGAATACAAATCATGTCGAAAAACATATTTTACGGTCAACCAACAAGGTATGTGGGTTTCAGCATCAGAGAAAATTGCTCAAGACGCTTCTCTATATTTCTCAGATCTTTTTTTCTTACCCCATAGCCAAAATCAATTTCCAAAAATTATTTGCAAGAAAATTCTTTCAGACAATGCAAAGAAACAATTATGTAAACCTTTTTTATTGGAGGAAATCAAAGAAGCAGTCTTTCAGATTAATGAAAATAGTTCTCGGGGACCAGATGGCCTCAATTCTAAATTCTTTAAACTACATTGGGATAAAATTAAAATGGACATTTGGAAAACTATGAATGATATTCATCATACTGGTAAAATCATCAAAGAAATTAATCACACATTCATTTATCTCATTCCAAAAATTCCAGATGCCTCAAAAATGATAGATTTTCGACCTATCTCATTATGTAATATTACATATAAAATTCTTTCTAACCTTCTATACAACAGGATGAAAGTATACATGAATGAATTAATATCATTTAACCAAAATGCTTTCATCCCAAACAGGCTAATCTCTGAAAATTCACTACTAGCCTACGAGATGGTCAGAAGTTTTAATAGGAAAAATTCGAACAATCTTTGTTTGAAAATTGATCTGCACAAGGCCTATGACGAGATCAACAGAGAATTTATCCATCATATGCTGATATCTATGGGGTTTCCTATCTCTTTTGATAATCTTATATATGAGTGTATTACCACTCCCTCATTTTCCATTTTAGTTGATGGTGCCCCATGTGATTTTATCAATAGCTCGAGAGGAATCAGACAAGGAGATCCTCTGTCGCCATACCTATTTGCAATAGCCATGGAATATCTCACACTAAATCTGGACATTGAATACTTCAAAGGAAACATCAGTCCTATTTATCAAGTAGAACCGATAATTACCCATCTCCTTTATGCTGATGATATCCTCATATTGACAAAAGCTACCATCAAAAATGCAAATACTATCCATAAAATTTTACAAAATATGAAAGAATTTGCAGGACTGGAATTAAATACCGAAAAACAAGGCTTTTTTCCATTAAAGGTGCCATGTTTAAACAGGAAATTGCAGAAATTATCAACTTCAAAATTGATAGCTTGCCAATCGTTTATTTAGGAATTCCCCTTTCCAATAATGCATTGAAAACAAGGGACTTTGGATGGCTGATTGACAAAATCAACAAAAAGTTTAATAATTGGCAAACCAGATTCCTCAATATCAGTGGGAGAGCTGAACTTATCAAGACCATTATCCACCCCATGCTGCAGTTTTGGCTTCAGGTAGCACAATTCCCTGCAATATCATTCATAAGATTAACTCATTATGTGCGAATTTTTTATGGAAATCAAAATCACATAAAATGAGCCGGAATGAAGTATGCAAAACCAAAAGAGAAGGGGGGTTGGGGATCAGGAAAATTGAAGACATAGCTATAGCCTCAGCAACTAAACTGCTGTGGAACTATATCAATGATAATTCCTTATGGGCAAGATGGATACATAACAGATATTGTAAAAATATTAATTTTTGGACTGTCAGAATGGACAATAATGCTTCTCACACTTGGAAAACTATTCTAAGAGCTAGACAATGGTGCAAAGGACATATAGACCGGAAAATAGTGAATGGAGACACAACTGACATTTGGTTCGATCCATGGATTCAAGGATCCTCATTAATTGACAAGTATGGATGGAACAGCATGTATACATCGAGGGGTTGCCACAAGAAGGTATCTGATCTCATATATAATAATAAATGGAAACAAAACCTCAATTCTATCCCCATTCAATCTCATACTGATATCAAGCAAATTCACATTCACAATCATAAGCAACATGATTTCTGGTGGTGGCTGCCTAGCAGACAAGGCCACTTCTCTCTAAAATCTGCCTGGAATGTATTTAGAAATAAATACGAAGAGTATGATTGGACTAAACTCATTTGGGACAAAGGCTGCGCACCAAAAATGTCAACTTGTTCTCTTTTGGCCATCAGAGACAAATTGCAAACAAAAGACAAGATTAGCAAACGGTCTCCTACTATAGACCAAAAGTGTGTTTTATGCGCTAATCATAATGAAAACAGAGACCACCTTTTTTTCCAATGTATTTACTCAAGAAACATTATAGATGCCATCATCCCAAAACTCAATATTAATCAAGGAAACAATTATGAGATCTGTCCCCTTCTGATAGAAATCCAAAAAGCACAGGACAAGTTACAACCAGCTATCTCATGTATTACATGCATCATATGTACAAATATCATCTGGAATATATGGTGAGAACGTAACAAACGGATTTTTGACGGAACTAAAGAACCAGTTGAAGTGAAAATTAAACAAATTCTCATTCAAAGCAAACATCTTATGCAACAGAGGATACAGATCCATAAATTAAATGAAGAAGAAAAACTTATCTTGTCAAATCTTTTTATGGTAACAGATCTGCATGATTTCTTTCGACCTCCCTGAATCTAGGATTTGTGTTGCTTAGCATTAGAGGTATAAAGCTTATCTACGCCGACTGAGGAAGCTCATCAACCTCCTCCATCTCCTTGGTAGTAAGAGAGTTTGGTTCGGAGAATTGGGAACGAACAGTTTCTCTCTCCCCACTGATTTTTTTGCAAGTTGACATGTGATAGGCTAGTAGACCGACGTTTTTTGTATTTGCTTGGATTTTATTTTTCCTTTGTAATTTAGGTGGTAGGCATTGTGCAAGATCACTGAAGCAAGCTGATCGTACGGATGGTTTTGAGACTGTTCTACTTGTATTTACTCCTCCATCTGTTTGACTGCTTAGCTTTATATTTTCTTATTGTATTGTTAATATATGGAATTGATATGTACTCTTTTTCCTTACAAGGCACCCATATAGGTTAGGGGGGTTGTAAGGTTTTAACGAGGCATATCAAGGAAGTATATGCTTTATATAGTTTTTAATAAAGTACCTTTTTCAAAAAAAAAAGTTTAAATGATCATGAATACTAAGAAATGCAATAACTAACCTGTTGAAATTTCAAAATATTTATGGTGTCTTATAGATCACAGATGAAAATTATTAGGAAAACTAAGTATGAACCTTTTATACTTGGGAATAACAAACATTGTACTAAAATTTAATGAGAGAATTCTTGTTATGCACTTGGGTTTGTGTCATTATTTACATGGACGTTAACTGAGCTTTGATTGGTACACGATATTCAATGAGATGTTTGTGCATAAAAGATGTGTAAAGCCAAGACTAATTTTAGATACCTTCCTTAAACAACATGATAAGAAGATTGATATAAAGCATAGTAATTTACCAAATGACCTTTGAAAATGTTGCAGTATAGCTCGATTAAAAGCAAACCATGAATGGAAACTTCCATTGCTTGATCAGTAGTAAAGCAAACACCAACAGTCTCAACAAAGCTTTGTGTCTCAAAACCTGTAGATGTAGCATTTATGATAAATGAAAAAGTGATTATATAAGTTATTAGTAATGACAGAGACAACCAAGCTAAATAGATAAACAATGGTTATTAGAACAAAACCAACCTAAATATTGTTTAATTGTTAAATGCAGAGATGATTGACATTTTTAAAATATTTACCAACATTAAATATGAGATTTCTTAGTTTAAGTATGTTAAGAGGTAACATGTTTCATAAAATTATACTCTATACCAGATCTATCTTGCAGCTTTTGGATTCCCTGAAAACTTCCTAAATAAAACTGATCAAATAATGTAATAACGAAAATCACAAATCCAACCGTCGGTCTTAAATTACTCAGTTTCACGTATCCAAAGCCTTTGACAATCCGGAAATAAAATGGAACAAATTTTTATCAGATAATTGGTAATTGGAAAATTCAAAAACAATAATAAAATACCTAGATCACAGATTCATTCAGGATGTTCTTGATTGACCGTGGATCCAACAAATTCGTAAAATCATTATACATGAAATTCTCAAAATCAAAAATACAAAACGACCTAAAAAATTAATATAGAAAATTTTATCAAATAATTCGATTAAGAGCTGGAAAAATCAAAAATAGAAATAGTAAAATACCTCATTCGTGAAGTCGTTGTTAGATGGTTTCGATTTAGTGGATTAAGGAGATTAGTACACGTGAAATCAAATGTCGTATAGTAATTGGATTGTAGAATATCAACCAAGGAGTTGGAGAGTAAGAAAAGGAGTGTAGAGTGGATATTGATGTAGAGGGAAGGAATTGAGGATGTCAACTAAAGCCTAAGGTTTAGACGTTCAATTTTATTTGATTTGATCGGAAGTCTAGAAGTGGAGATGAAAGAAGAGAGGCCATTAGAAGAAAAAAAAATTGATGTTTTGTTTTTCCTACAGTTACGGAGATGAGAGGAAGAATGTGACGCTTAGGAAGAATAAAAGAAAGGAAATATAGATTTAGAGACCGTTGAGTTGCCAAAATTCAAGAAGGTTTGTGTGCTCTCGAAATTGAACTGGGTATTTATATTATAGTATATATTACTTACTCATTATTTTCCTAACTCTATTGCACAAAATACTCTCATACTTACAAAAGTTAAGCATTTGATCTCTACATGTTCAAATACAAATCATTTTTAGATCTAGTTCTTTCATGCTACCTTTTATACTTCAAATTATAGATTTCGAGTGGGTTATAAGGAGATTGTACTAAAATTGGAATTTTTTTTATTTCAAGATACATCGGTTATCGACTTTATTGGTTCAAGGTTTGGCAAAGGTCCAATTTAGCTATTCGGGTAGTGTTTATAGAAAACTATTCCTCTAGGTTAATTGCGCAAATCTATTCAGTTAGAAATACAAAAGAGGAGCTTCGAGATAACATAGGATTGGAGGACTGAATCAACATAAAAATTATGTTGTGATTATTTTATTTATACCTATTCTCTACATTTGTACTTCACTTATTAGATATTCTTCCTAATACGCTGATTCATTTAATAAGCTAGAAGTTATAGTGATACATTAGCTAATTTACATAGTTTGTGATATTTCCCGATCCACTCGTACATATGTACATTAGTGACGCAGCGGATAATAACAAAACGATATAGATCGATGAAAGTAGCAAACGGTGGATTGAAGATACTGAAATGCCCAAATTCGTTGATCACAAAGATACCGAATTCTAGCTATCTTCGACACGTTGATTGCGCACGATGCCGTGAAAGAAGATCTACAATTCTTCAAACGTTGATCAAGCGCACTTGATACCGTGAATTGGCTTCAACAATCGTTGAATCGAGCGCACTCGATTAACCGAAAGTGGAGATAGGAGATCACACTCAACTACCAATTTAAATGAAAGCACACAGCAATCAAACAAAGTTTTTATTCAACAATCAACAACTTTCAAGTTACAACGCACGCCCTATTTATAGCCTTTCGCCCAGCCCCTTAAGTCATACACGACTTACAACTCATCCTTGGGTCGGCTGCGACTCATCAGCAGTGACTCAATATATATGACATACGACTCAACTTATTACATCACCACACACACATGACCGACTTAACTCCTTGCCGACTTACGGGTTACAAACATAAGCGACATAACAGTATGACGACTCAATAACAACAACGACTTAAGATAGTACACGACTTAACGAATACACGACATACGACTTAACATCGTTTACAACTCAATACAACACATATACTCAACACAGACGACTTATCAATCAACGACTTATCATTGCCACGACCTAAAATTCAGCGACTCAAGAGAAAATGACTTACGACCTATTATTTACAACACAACGACTCAACATAGGTCGTGAATGACCTACTGAAGATAACCCGGCAGCAACTTAGCTTTCAGCGACTTAAGGCCTTCATGCGCTTCATCTTCATAACGTCCTGATGCTTTAGGTCGTGACTTTGTTAAGTCGTAACCCGTTAGCGACCTAGAGAATAACTCAAGTGTTGCCTCTTCCTTCAGCCACATTCCATTAGGTCGCAACCAACCTAAGACATGTTGCCCCGAATCTTGTAACTCGCGAGGTTGGACCTTCTGCTTTGTTAGGTCACTTGTAGCTATAGGTCGTAGACGACCTAAACATACCGAGCGACTTAAGGCTTGGTTAAGTCGTTGCTCCTTCCCATGTGACCTGTTAGGTCGTTCCTTCTCCTCACGTGACCCGTTAGGTCGGGGCCGACCTTCATTAACTCGTGAATGACCTAAGCCTTGTGCTTCCGTAGGTCGCGCTGCATCATCCTCCCCTGGTTGACAGAAACTCGACCTCGAATTTTCACCATCTTCTTCCACAACAAGTTCAGCTCCATGGTACGGAATTAAATATTTGACTTTGAAAACATCAGAAGTATGAACATCTTCTGGTAGCTTCAATTGATTACGCATTCTCATTTATTTTCTTTAGAATTTCAACTGGACCAATTTTCCGTGCCTTCAATTTATTGTACGTTCCCACCGGAAAACGATCTTTTGTCAATACTGCGTAAACCAAATCACCTTCCTTAAATTCAACACTTCGTCGCTTCAAATCTGCAGTTCGCTTATACTTCTCATTTGCCTTCACCAATCGTTCCTGAACGATTTTATGACATTCAGTTAATTCATCAACAAAATCAACAGCCCGTTTAACCGTCCCCTCCGGTTATGGTACTACCGCCAAATCCAACGGTCCCCTTGGCAAACTTGAATATACAATCTGAAATGGACTGTAACCTGTGCTTCTATTAACCGCATGATTATGTGCAAACTATGCTTGACATAACTTCATATCCCAACTTTTCAGATTATCTTTCACAAGACACCGTAGTAAATTTCCCAATGATCTGTTCACAACCTCCGTCTGCCCATCAGTTTGTGGATGGTAAGCACTACTAAAATTCAGCTTCGTTCCGACCATCTTCCACAAACTTAACCAAAAGTGACTCAGAAAACTAGTATCCCTATCCGACACAATAGATTCTGGCAATCCATGAAGTCGATATATCTCTTTGAAAAATAACTGAGCAACATGAACAGCATCCGCCGTCTTCTTACAAGCAATAAAATGTACCATCTTCGAGAAACGATCCACCACAATATATATAGAGTCATTCCCCCTTTGAGTTCTCGGCAAACCCAACACGAAATCCATGCTAATGTCTACCCATGGTTTTGTTGGAACAGGTAATGGCATATACAATCCCGCATTTGTAACTGTCCCTTTCGAAACCTGACAAACATGACATCTACGCACAAACCTTTCAACTTCCCTTCTCATTGACGGCCAATAATAAGACTGGGAAATCAACTGCAATGTTCGATCTCTACCCACATGTCCTTCTTCGTGCAACTCTTTCACAATTTTCATTCTCAAGCTGCAATCTGGTACACATAATTGATTCCCTTTGAATAAGAATCCATCTACCAATACAAATTCATCAGTACTCCCATCCTTGACTTTCTCAACAAACTTCATAAAGTAAGGATCTCCTTTAATCAATTCTGGCAATAGTTCAAACCCCGTCACTTCAACTTTCATTGTCGTCAACAAATGATTCCTCCTGCTCAATGCATCAGCTACACATTTCGTCACCCCTGATTTGTGCTTAACAACAAAAGTAAACTGTTATAGATACGCGACCCATGAAGCGTGCCTAGCTGAAATTTTGTCCTGCCCTTGCAAATGCTTCAAAGCTTCATGATCCGTATAGAGAACAAACTCCTTCTGAAACAGGTAATGTCTCAAGTGCTTCACAGCTTGAACAATTGCGTAAAATTCCACATCATAAGTGCTATATCTCAACTTAGCTCCAGATAACTTCTCACTGAAATAAGCAACTGGTCTTCCTTTCTGACTCAAAACTCCTCCAATCCCAACCTTTGATGCATCAGTGTGTAGCTCAAACAACAATTGAAAATCTGGTAATACAAGGATCGGTGCTGACGTCAAAAGCTTCTTATTCGTTCAAAAGCAACCCCTGCTTCCTCTGACCATATAAACTGTTTTTCCTTCATACAATCGGTTATAGGTGCCATCACACTACTAAAATGTGGAATAAATCTTCGATAGAAAGACACCAATCCATGAAAACTCCTCACTTCAGTAATTGTCTTTGGCGATGGCCAACTCCTGACGGCTTCTACTTTACTTTCATCCACTTGAATTCCTTCTTTCGATAGAACGTATCCCAGAAACAAAACACTGTGCGTCATGAACACACACTTCTTCGTTGCAGCATAAAATTTCTCCTGCCGTAGAATCAACAGTACTTCACGCAAATGCTGGACATGCTTTTCCATACTCCCACTGTAGATCAAAATATCATCAAAGTAAACAACCACGAACTTCCCAATGAATGGTCTGAAAATATGGTTCATCACTCTCATAAAAGTACTTGGTGCATTCGATAAACCAAACGGCATAACCAACCATTCGTATAAACCTTCCCGGGTTTTGAAAGCAGTCTTCCACTCATCACCCGGTCTAATACGAATCTGATGGTATCCACTTTTCAAGTCAATCTTTGAGAACACAACAGCTCCACTCAACTGGTCAATCAAATCATCAAACCTCGGCATAGGAAATATGTATCTCACAGTGATCTTGTTTAGAGCCCGACTATCCGTACACATCCTCCACGAACCATCCTTTTTGGGCACTAATAAAGCTGGCACTGCACAAGGACTCAAGCTCTCCTGGACACGTCCTTGTTCTAACAATTCTTCCACCTGCCTTCTCAGTTCTTCATGCTACTTAGGACTCATCCTGTAATGTGGTCTGTGTGGTAATACTGCCCCTAGCACAAGATCAATCTGATGTTGAATATCCCTCAATGGTGGTAACTCCGTTGGTAACTCCTCAAGAAATACATCTCTGAATTCTTCCAATACCGGCTTTACTTCTTCTGGAACTTCAACGGATTCAGTAGCTTCGTGTCCAACCAACAAAAACACCTCTGGACTCTCCTCTACTTCTTCGATGAATTCCTTCAAAGTCAACAAAGACTTCAGCTCCTCAATTTCCTCTGACTTGCTCTCTTCCTGCTGTCTCTTCTTTGGAACTAAAATAATTTTAACGCCTTCAAACATAATGCTGTAGCTATTGGTCCGACCGTCATGCTGCACTGCTCGATCATGCTGCCATGGTCTTCCCAAAAGCAAGTGACAAACATCCATCTCCACCACATCACACCAAATCTCGTCTTTATATTTCTTTCCAATAGAAAATGGAACTTGAACTCGCCTATCCACCTTCACCTTTCCTCATTTTCTCAACCACGCTAACTTGTAAGGATTTGGATGCTTCTCCATTTTTAGCTTCATCTTTCTCATAGCTTCGGTAGAAATAATATTGTCACAACTTCCAGCGTCAATCCCAAATTTACAAACCTTTCCCAGAATAGTGCATGTTGACTGAAAGATGTTACTCCTCAACCAACTAGCCTCTTCTTCATGCTTCGGTATTAAACAAGACCTCCTCATCATTAGATTACATCCTTCATCTCCTGACGCAACATCTTGTTCATCCTCCTCAACTGGACTAGGATAACCTTCCCAAACATCCTCACCTTCAACTTCAGCAATCATAGTTCGTTTCTCGGCTTTGGACATTCATTACTCTTGTGACCCACTTCCTGGAAATTGTAACACTTGAAACTGTTGTTGACCTTCGTCTTCGCAACTTCATTCACAACTGGTTTACTGATAGATTTAGGAATATTAGAGCTTCCACTAACACCCTTCACTTGATTGTTGGAATTAGTAAACACACCACCTCCACGCCTTCCCTACTTCTCCTAAGCCAACGCCTTCTGATGTGCTTCTGCTACAGATCTAGGATCAAACATATTCACCATATCTTGAATCTGCATCCTCAACCCTCCAACAAATCTAGCAGTCAGCTATTCCTCTGTCTCCATAATGTCATTTCGAGCAATCAGTTGATAAAATTTGTCAGCATAATCATTAACAGTCTTCGTCCCTTGCCTCAGATTCTGCAACCTCTGATACATGAGTGATTGATAATTGTAAGGTAAAAATATAGCTTTCATTAACTTCTTCATCTTATCCCAAGACTCAATCTTTGATTTTCCCATTCTCTCCCTTGTAAGTATAGTTTGTTGCCACCATGCCAAAGCTCTTCCCCTCAACCTAGTAGCAACCAACTTCACTCTTCTATGCTCATGAACCTCCTTGAAATCAAAGATCTCTTCAACATTAGTCAACCAATCAAGAAATTCTTCAGCTACCATTCCACCCTTGAATTCTGGAATTTCCATCTTCATACCCGATTCCCATCGACGATCATCATCTACACCCCGATATACATTTCGAACTTGGTCTCGATCTCGATAATGAATGCTAGCTTTATCACCCTCTTCATTAAAATCAAACGTAGGTCTATATCGATCTCGACCATCAACATCCCTTTGATCACGCATGTCTCTTCTACTATGTCTCTCTTCATCTCGATATGGCTCATCTTCAAACTCACGTTGAGTTCTTCTCTCTTCATGTCCATAGTCATGGTGATCTCTCCTCGATGAAATTGATGTTTCTCTTCTCTCTCTAAAAGATTGCGGTGATACCCTTCTCGCTTCCGTAACCGATGGCGAAACTCGGTTTCCTCCATGGTTCGAGATTGGTGATCTCCTCCTTTGATTTTGATTCAAATCATTCATCAACTTCTCTAACTTTCTAATGCCTTCATCAAATTTCTCATTAATGTGTTGCTCCATCTGCTCGGCTTCTTCTCTTCTATACAACGCTTCAACATTTTGATGGCGGTTAGCTCTCCTTGGCGGCATGATTGAACTTCACAACACTTCAACAAATACTTCAAAAATCTTCTACAAATCAAACTGCACTAGCTCGCACAAGATCAACACTTCAATACAACTCGGCCTACACTTCAACACTCGGCTTAAACAAGTGATGCACGGCTCTACCCAACTCGGCTCAAACTTAAACACCTTTCCAACTTTGATCCAAAATGAAATGGATCGAAAGCTTCTAACTTGTTGCAACTTCAAGATGAACACGATGAATACCAAACTTCAAACTCCTTGACTCCAAGACTCGGCTTAGCTATGATTGGCTAAGTCTTGCTCTGATACCAAAAACTGACGCAGCGGATAATAACAAAACGATATAGATCGATGAAAGTAGCAAACGGTGGATTGAAGATACTGAAATGCCCAAATTCGTTGATCACAAAGATACCGAATTCTAGCTATCTTCGACACGTTGATCGCGCACGATGCCGTGAAAGAAGATCTACAATTCTTCAAACGTTTATCAAGCGCACTTGATACCGTGAATTGGCTTCAACAATCGTTGAATCGAGCGCACTCGATTAACCGAAAGTGGAGATAGGAGATCACACTCAACTACCAATTTAAATGAAAGCACACAGCAATCAAACAAAGTTTTTATTCAACAATCAACAACTTTCAAGTTACAACGCACGCCCTATTTATAGCCTTTCGCCCAGCCCCTTAAGTCGTACACGACTTACGACTCATCCTTGGGTCGGCTGCGACTCATCAGCAGTGACTCAATATATATGACATACGACTCAACTTATTACATCACCACACACACATGACCGACTTAACTTCTTGCCGACTTACGGGTTACAAACATAAGCGACATAACAGTATGACGACTCAACAACAACAACGACTTAAGATAGTACACGACTTAACGAATACACGACATACGACTTAACACCGTTTACAACTCAATACAACACATATACTCAACACGGACGACTTATCAATCAACGACTTATCATTGCCACGACCTAAAATTCAGCGACTCAAGAGAAAACGACTTACGACCTATTATTTACAACACAACGACTCAACATAGATCGTGAACGACCTACTGAAGATAACCGGGCAGAAACTTAGCTTTCAGCGACTTAAGGCCTTCATGCGCTTCATCTTCATAACGTCCTGATGCTTTAGGTCGTGACTTTGTTAAGTCGTAACACGTTAGCGACCTAGAGAATAACTCAAGTGTTGCCTCTTCCTTCAACCGCATTCCATTAGGTCGCAACCGACCTAAGACATGTTGCCCCGAATCTTGTAACTCGCGAGGTTGGACCTTCTGCTTTGTTAGGTCGCTTGTAGCTATAGGTCGTAGACGACCTAAACATGCCGAGCGACTTAAGGCTTGGTTAAGTCGTTGCTCCTTCCCATGTGACCTATTAGGCCGTTCCTCCTCCTCACGTGACCCGTTAGGTCGGGGCCGACCTTCATTAACTCGTGAACGAGCTAAGCCTTGTGCTTCCGTAGGTCGCGCTGCATCAATTAGTTGTATCATAGTATAACAATATTTATAACATATTATAAAACTAAAAGCTTACTTTATTTGGAACAAAAATAGCTATAGGAGTTAAGTTATATAATCAAATTACATAATCCCCTCCAGACACTATCTTAATTCTATCAGTGAATACTTTAATAGTTGGTAATTTTTGTTGTAGTGTTCATGATATATTGGTTGACAATTATTGTTTGTCTGTTTGTTAAGGTGTCTAAATATTCATGTGGAGAGGTTTGAAGATTTTAAGAGCAGTTAGACTTAGATTTGCAAGGAAATGGGATTATAGATTCATAAAAAAGGACATCGTGACAAACAAATATTTTTTTGTTTGGATAACAAAATTTGTACCTATTCATATCGATTGGGTTACATATAAAAATATATTGCTTGATTAAGAATAAAATATATTAACAGTATAAACATTAGACGAATGTCGAATGTATCTCAAAAGGCAACTTCCTGGATGATAATGGTGAAGGAAAATGATTTATGAGTTAGAATGCAATAATGTTCTTTCTAGGAATTTGGAAAAGAAGAGCATGAGAAACAATAGTGATATTGCGATGATTGGGTTCAAAATTCCATAAGATTAAAAACATCATCTGAATGAAAAATTTCAAACAATATCAATTTGAATATCTTTAAGAGGTGTATGTAAGTTTTACTAATGTAATAGAGGATTGGAGGATGTTGTGTTATCTGGCTGCCAATCATCCTTCATGAAGCCAAGTCTTGCAATATACAAAAGTCAGGGAAAAGATAATGTAATAATTTATGGCCATGGCAATTTTACTACTTGACATCATGTTTGAACGAAATGTAAAACATATACAACATCGTTGAGAGTGATATTACCACTGAAAGAGGTATTTCCATAAAGGTGATAGAACCAATGAACCGATAGGTAAGTTGACAATTGGTACAAAGGACAATTTTAACGTGGAGAATAAACAATATCAGAAGTTATGTCTTTTGTTGCACCACTATTTTAAAATCCAAAGCTTATTTAAAAAAATGCATTTACTGAGACATTAGAAAACAGATATAAACATGCAATGTTTGCAAAAACACTGTTATAATCTCCATGGTTTGAAGGATGAAGATAATGTGTGTTACATCTTGATAAAAACACCAGAATTAAAGCCTCAGATCATCAATTGAATATTAGGCTCAATGATAATGTATGTTTACCTATTTCTTCGCAAATAGAAAGCATGACGCTATGTGATTCCACGAATATATGCGAACTAGGATGCTCTTTCCCTGTAAGGAATTTATGTTAGTGTTATATGTATGGCATAAATATGCGTTGTTTGTAAATATAAAGTGGTGAACTTTTGCTAATGCTAGGTGGTCGACGTGTGTGCATGTGACTTTGTATTTGGTGTTTTTGTTTAGTGATATGATATTTGGTTATATTTGTTAGTAATATATATTCTTGGAGCGATGGTGGGCATTTATATAGCAAAAGTAATGTGAAAATATCGCGTTCTCACTGGGATGTTACAGTTTGCTTGTTCTTCTTATTGTGGTTTTTTACATACCATTGCAATTTGATCTTTTGAATGTAATTCTCTATTAAATCCTTTTAAGAGGCTACATTTGTTTGTACTGTGTATTACGACTGACAGAATCGTGGATTTTTCTAACTTTTTATCTTCTTTTTGCGTCCATTTATGGCATCAGTCTCTCATATATAAAATCACTTCTTATACTTCTTATTTTTTTAATACAGGCAAATTAAAGAAGAAGAAAATTAATGAAAGGATGGCAAGTTTTAATTTTAGACCGGAAGGCAATGTAGCATTTTGTATAGTGTAAAACTGTATATAATAGTAGTTATAACATGCATTTTGTATATTGCAAAAGTCAAATATAATGTTAATTATAACTAGTTTTCCTTCAACTTAAAAATAAAACTTGACATCGTCCACACTAAAAAATAGATTTCAAGATTTGTCTTGTTCCCTAATTTTTCCTTTTTAATATATATTCTTCACAAATCCATGTACATCTAACGGTAACCACCATTCGTGACTGTTTCTTGTTTTCATTTTTCTATCATTCTATCCTTCCACTTTTCTCTTTCATTTTCAATCATCATTTTTGCATTGACTTTGACTATCCTTGACTTCAATGACTCTTTCTTAACAAGTTGACACGACATCCCTTGTTTAATCTTGAAGCTTCTATGTTCTTATAAAACTCCCTTTAGCTTATTTGTTGTTTTTGAAAATTGATAAATGGACCAAGTCTAGAGAGTTACAGAAAGGGGATAAATCAGGTAAACTATATTCTTAATACACGATACCACATACACAAAAACTAGAAACAAATTAGGGCATAGCGGCGTCTCCTCAAACTCGAATAGAAAACAAAAAAAATGATGGAACGCCATGAGAAATTCGGTTGTAAACTTCACAATAATTTGCTTAAGACAAATTAAAGGTTTAAATACGCTTCCAATTTTTCATCTCAACACCTTGCATCCCTCGAAGCTCCAAAATAGAGTGAAAATCTCTCACTTGAGTGGTTTTCACTTCAGCTTCGACTCGCAAGGATGAACCACTACTTGAAGCTTTATTAGGCGTTAGATCTGGAAGCCGCTTGTCACAATTTGCTGATTTACATATAGCTTTGGAGACTTTGGCGATGCAAGCTTCAAACTTCCTACTGTTATGCCCAATAATAGCTGACTCCGAAAATTAGACATCCTGCTGCTTTCGCCTCTCTCCCAATTAGATAAGTGAAATAATTGATTGCTGATTTTGCTCTTATAATGGTTGTATCCTAATCTTTGATCACTAATAGCCCATTGCAGCTTTCTATCGTGCTCTTGCAGACTTTTATAGTCACAGTTGCCTCCATATTTATTAGGTAAAAAGAGGAAGGTTAGAATTTGAATTATTGCCATTGAAATTATGATTATTAAAATTTGACTTGTTACATTTCTTGCAGTTATCTATCTTCATGCTATTTTTCTATATGCATCTATATGAATAATTGCATAAACTAGCCCCATTGATCTTTTCAAATAAGTAATTGTTATCGAGCAAGTTGATGTCTCTTGGTTGAGGAGCACTTAGACCATTGTTGATATCTGTCAATTGTTTGTTGTCAGAAAGATCAAGTTCACAGTTAAGAGAGCAGACTCCTCTATTCAAATCAGGTAAATAAAACATGTTATGGAGATATTTTTATAATTGAAATTATTATTACTAAAAATGAGGGGTTGCTTTCTTCCCTTGTAGAGAGGTTCTCTGATTTGGACAAGAGAATGGCTACCATCAGCTTTGACTTGAATGAAATCTTTGCCCTGATGTCCTTCTAAAGCGCTAGTCTTTCTGGATGAGTATGAATGGTGTGAATTCTCATAAGAGAATTTTTCCCTTTTGTAAGTATTCTTCAATCCTAATATCATAATTATCTGATTCATTTGAATTTGGCTTTGCATACCATGATTGTGGAAGTTTATAAACTTTTAAAGTATGATATTGGATTCAATTTCACTTGCTTTCCAAAGATGCGTACATTCAGTTTCTTTATTTTGATGAAGTCTGTTATTTCTTTCATTCCAAGTAAAGTAGGCTGTTGTAGTTAGAATAACACATGCTTTATCGAAATTCTTTTTCTTTCCTTTGAAAGTAGTTTGAATTTGCTTAATACTATCTCTGATGTTCTGGAGTGCTAATTACTGGTTGAGCTTTAATTTATTTTTGACAATAAACTAAATATGTCTAGAATAAGAACAGTCAAAGAAAAGATGATTTATGTTTTCAACCTCTTTCTGACATAGAAGACATTTGTATTAACTATATTTTTGTCCCATTTAGCACATCTATCTCTTGTTGGCAGGCGATTAAAAATAGCAAAATAAATGCAATGAGCCATTTTGGGACAATTTGCATTATTCCAAATAATTTTGAACCAATCAACTTCCATATCTATGCCTTTGATATAATCCCTTGTGTTTTTAAAAGAAAATTTCCCTTTACTGGATAGTTTCCAAACCCATTTGTCTTCATCAAGACTTGAATCGATTTTTATTTTACTAATAGAAGAATTGAAAATATAGGCTACTGGTTGTAGCTGAGTTTTCCATTAATAATTTTGTATACTACTATCCACTATTGCATTAGCTTTTGCAAATTGATAAAGATTGTTCCATCCAAGCAAATTAATTAGAGATTTTCCATAGATCCATGGATCAAACCAAAGACTTTTGTTTGTCATCCCTGAATTTTCTTTCAATCAGTTTTATACCAGTTTCTCTACAATTTAATATAGTTTACCAAGTACGAGAATGGTATTTTTCCACTATAATATTCCAAAAGCTCTATTCTTGACATATCTGGCTTTCATCCATTTTGTCCATAGAAAGTTTCCTTCTAAAAATTTCCAGAATAGTTTGTAATATCATACCTCACTTAAATCTTTGAAATTTCTAATGCCTAAGCCTCCAGCCCTTTTTTTGTGATAATATTCCAAGAAACTTTGTGATGCTTTCCACTCCAAATAAAGTTGGTACATAACTTTTCAATTTTCTCTATTGTGTTGACTGGAATGATCTGAGATTGCATCTAATACATGACAATAGCTATGATGATAGTGTGAGAGAGTTCTATTCTAGATGCTATTGACAGAAGCTTGCTAGACCAACTGTCTAATTTGCTTTGAAGCTTGACACAGTGTTTGTCTTTGATTTTATTGCGACTAAGAGGTAGCCCAAGATACTTAATTGGTAAATCACTTTGCTGAAATTTAAGAATACTAATAATTTCCTGAATATTGCTGCATGACTTACTGAAATATATCTTACTCTTACGGTCACTGATTTAAAGACTTGCAAAATCTTTAAGGTTAGCAAATAATTTCTTAATGATCATAGCATTCTACACATTAGCTTTTAGAAAAATTAATAAGTCGTCAGCAAATAAAAGATGAGCAATACAGGAGGTAATTGAATTAATTTGTTTTAAATTTTTAATCAGTTGCTCCCTATCCATTTGTAATGTAAGATATTTAAGTAAGGAGATAAATGGTCTCCTTACCTAATTCCCCTACTACTTTTTATAAACCCATGGGGGGAGCCATTTATTAGAATGGAGTATGATACATTGCAAATGCATTCTTTGACAAGTTTGTAGAATTTTTCACTGAAGTCTAACTAACTCGGCATATAAATTATGAAATTTCTATTGATTTTATCAAATGCTTTATGTAAGTCAATTTTAATACACATTCTTTTGTTCCCAGTTTGGTTAAAATTTATTAGTAATTCATGGGCCAAAAGAATATTTTCAACAATGTATCTGCTAGGGATAAAAGCACATTGGTTTTCAGAAATAAAATATTATAGAAAAAAATTTATTCTATCGCTTAAAATGGTAGCAATGATTTTATAAAAGAACTTGCAACAAGTAATTGGTCTATAATCACCAAGGCAGTTTGGGTTTTTAATCTTATGCACTAAAGTAACAAAGTATGATTGAAACTTTTTGAAAGCTTGCCAGAGGAGAAAAACTCATTTACTGCCTCAAAAATAAAGCTCTTTAGCTCTAACCAATGTGTTTTGTAAAATTTAGCCCGAAAGTCATCAGGGCTTGGCTTTTGTCATCTTTGGCAAAAAAAACAATTTTTTTAATCTTTACTATACTAATAAGGGCAAGAAGAATATCACTACTATTATCATGCAACAAAATTTTGGGAATAAATTTGGGAAACATATCTGGGCTAACATTAGAGTTGTAAAAATCAGAGAAATTTTTAGAAGCTTCCATTTCTAACTATGAAGCTCCATTGATAATAACCCCATTATCATTTAACAGTTTTCCTATGTCATTACAGTATTTTCTACTAGACATTTGGCATAGAATAATTTACTAGGGGTATCACCACTAGAAAGCTAGTCAACTTTGGTTTTCTATCTAAGGTTAGAAGCTTCTCTATGTAAAGAGTTTGCAAGCTTTTTCTGCATATGAAAGAATTCATTGATTTGGTTTGAGTCTAAGCAATCGAAATCTACGCTATCTTGCAATCTCTCACATTCCAGCCTAATTTGACTGATTTCATTGTTGTTTCTACTTTTATTCCAAGTTTTTAATTTAGCCTTGGTTTATGCAATAAACTTCTGAATTTAAATTGGGCAGAGCCACTAACTAAAGATTGAAAGTAGTTTTCAATAACCTGACTATATTCCTTATTATAAACCCAGCAATTTTTATATCTAAAATGAAAATTGTTTTGGGCAAAATTATTTTTGGAAAAAATAAGATGCAATGGGGTATGATCACTAGTTGCTTGGGGTATGGTAAAGCATTTAAAATTAGAGAATTTATTTATGAAAAATTATTAACAAGAATTCTATCCAGCTTGCAATTAATATTTCTAAACTCCCCAGATTTCCAAGTAAACTTGTTATCGTTGATATTTCGTTCAATTAAGCCTGTTTTAAACATGAAGTTAGAGAAGAATTCCAATTTTCTAAAAGGAATTGGAATTCCACCTCTTTTTTCTGAAGCCTTCATTACAGTATTAAAATCACTAATTAAAATCCAAGAGTTGTTAATATTATTATTTAAAGCAACCAGCTTATCCCACAGCAAAAATCCATCTTTCTCAATGTGATATCCCGGGAATTTGGCAATATAAATTTAATAATTTGTGCTAAAAATTGAATTGATTTGATTATTTTTGATAATAAATTTTGAATTGATCTAATAATCTTCTTTTAAATAAATATTTAAATTTGTAGATTTTATCTTTTAAAAGTAAATAAATTGTTTTCTATTTATAATATATATATATAATTGTATATATTGTAAATTAATAAACTTTGATTTTGAATTTAGTAAATGAATAAATTTTCTAATTTATATTTGGAAAATTGAAAATTTGGATTTAAATTTAACATTTAACCTTTCAAAGCAATTTAATGAATATCAATATGGTCTGTAAATACTTAAGAGTAAATCTTATTTGTTTTAAAATTTTATTTAGCTTAAAAATATGAATTTAGCTTTGTTTTATTTAATTTTTAAAATATTGTTTGAATTTATATATAAGAATTTAAAATACAAATTACAAATAATCTTAATTTGTTTATAATCTCTTTTATAAATTATTTAATATTGTTTAATTTGTTGTTTTTAGATAATAATTATAATGCTTAGTTTTTCATAAACATAACTAAATTTTTGTAAGAAATAGGATTTGTTATTTTTAATTTTAATAAGAGTTATATATGCATCTATATATAACTTGATTTTTAAAATTGGATTTGATAAATTAATTTAAAATTTGAATTCAATGTTTTAAAATTTAAAGGATAAGTATTCTAAAAATATTAGAATAAGCTTATATTTATAATTTGATTATTTTCATTTCTTTTTGATTTAAAAAGAAATAAATTCATTTATATATACATAAGAAATAGTAAATTAAGATTTAAAAGTTTATAAACAATTTTAAATTAAATAAAGATACTTAAAATACATGTGTAATCTCTTAAAATAACTAATTGACATGTGTTTACCATAAATTAATCTAAGTGACAAATGTTTAAAAATAGAACAAGTGTCTCATTATTTTCTTTTTCTTTTATTTTTAATTAAATCAAATATTTGCTTATGTAAACATTTCTTCTAACCTCATTCTCTTTTTCCTATTCTTCTTCAAAGCTTAAGTAATCTTAAAATCTGCAAAACTTCTTCTTTTGGTCAAAACAAATTTGTAAATTTCCTTCAAAACCAAATCAAAATTTGTTCAAACAAACTCCTTCAAAATCTGAAATTCATTTTTGCAAATCAAATTACCTGTAGCACTTCAATTCATTAACCTGCATGCATTTGAAAATCAAATTGCAACATCTAAAACCTGCATGCAACTTCAAAGCTCAGTTTAAGCCTGCAATTCTTTTCTGGGAACATGCAATTGTCAATTATGGAAACATGCATGCATCAGGGAGCAAGTTGCAGGGAAAACAAGATGAAGTTTTAAAAAAAAAAGCAAACTGAAGTTCAAGTCATAAGCAAAAATAAAAGAAGAATCTGAAGCTTTCAAATTTAAAGCACCATTCAAGTTTTCTTTCAGCAAGCAAGACTCTGCTCCTAAAATCTGTGAGTAACAAATTTTTACTAAATAAACTTAAGTATTAATTTAGTTGCTTGTTTTTATTCTGGAGATATGTGTGTTTGTATGTTTTTTAAGCTTATTACTGGTATATATATATATATATATATATATATATATATATATGAATGTATGATGTAATGCATACTGCAGTGTGAATTTGTTTCTGTTCTTAAGTTCCAGGTTCTAGTTTTGTTCAAAAATTATGACCTCATGTTAAAATCCTTGTTGTAGTTTAATATTTAAACAAAGTATGGTATGTAACATAAAGTTCAAGTTTTAAACTTTATTTAATATTAAAAAAAATCTCTGTAATTGACTCTAGAAGTCAAAATATAGCAGAACAAATTTTTGTAAATGGAAATTTGATTATCCAGTTTCATTGATTCAAGAATATGAATTGATTACTTAAACTAATATTTGAATTTTAAAACTTAAATCTGAAATTTTAGTCTGAAATTAGAAGAGTATTTCTGATTTGTCTAGAAAAGTTGTTTTGTAGGATTCTGTCAACCTAAGTGGATGGAGTGAATAGTGTTTTCTCTGGTGATGGAGTAGTGATAGTAGAATCATGGAAAAATACTGGATGAAGGATTAAAGCATTGTGATGATGGGGGTTTCGAATTGAAATTTTAAACCCTAAGTATTCTGTTCATCTGAGAATTAATTGCCGCAAACTCGAACAGTGATCGAGTTCGACCAGATTCTAGTAGGAGGTTGAGGAAGTGTGGAAGTGGTTGTGGCCAGAGGTGGAGCTTCCCTGGAGGTCGGAATTTGGTGACTGAGGCGAATTCTAGGTTGCGACATTACTCCTGTTCTTGAGCTCGTATGCTAAATTTTGATTTGGGGTTCTGCAAATTTGTTTGAGGGTCGGAATCGAGTTGGGGGGTGGTCGGCGACATGCGCAAGTGGTTGCGAAGGGGTCAGAGTTAATGGCGTGACGGTGCAGGTGCACGGTGATTTTGGGTGTATCAGTTTATTTTGGGGATGAAGGAGTACTCGTGTTTTTGTTCGGGTTAACTCGTGTGTGGCTCGAAGCATGTTGGTAGTGAACTCGAAGCATTGTGTTGTGGGCTGGGTGTGTTTGATAGTTACAGGTTTTGTGTTAAACCTGTCAAATTTTAGTTTGAAAAGATTTCAAGATGGAGGTGTTGCTCGAGTTTACTCGAGTTTATTAGTGTTTTACTCGAGTGAAACTTTGGGGTTCGAGATTGTTTTCAGATTAGAAAAACTTGTCTTGTTTCAAAAATTTAAACTAAATTTTAAAAATGAAAGCAAAGATTTTAAGTGACTTTTAAATCTAAGTTTAAATTATGAATTCAAATTTCATTTTGAATCACAGCTGGAAATGACTAAGTTTTTAAATTTAATTTTTTTTTTAAAATACTTTAAAGGGTTTATTGTTTAAAAATGTTTCTAAAGAAAATTTGAATTTTAATTGGAAATTGAATGTAAAGAAATGTTTAAACAAAGTTTAAACTGATTCAAATTTGATTTTGAATCTTTGGTTTAAATTAAATTTAAGTTTTATAAATTTAAGTATTTTAACAATTTTGAATGGTAATGTAAAATTTAAATTTTTTGAATTTAAAAAGAAATTTGTTTTAACTCTTGTAAAATTTCTTTTATAAGAAAAGTATTATTTATCATGTAATGTAAAAGTTTTAAATTGATTTTAAAACTTGTTAAAGTTAAATTATAATTTAATAATTTGTTGTGCATTTAATTATTAGGATAATTAAATGAATAATTGATTTTATAAATTAATGAAATAAATAATTACTTAAAGTAATTAAGGGTTTAATCTTAAAAGTGTAAGATTAATTAACTTGTAATTTAAGATTCATTAATTAAATAAGATTAGTTTTTAATTAATGATTAATAATTAATTAATCAAGTAATAAAGGATTAATTAAGATATAATTAACCCTTAATTAATTAAATAATTAAGGGTTGATTAAATGGGTTATTAATGATTAATTAATTGGTAATCAATAATGATTAAAATAAGTTAATCATTTTAGAGAAATAATTAATGAATTGTTAAATAGTTAATGAAGGTCATTAACTAAGGATTATTATATGATTAATTTTAATTATTAATTAGATTAATTAATTTAAAGACAATCATTTGTGTAGGTTGTTAAGTATAATTACTTATGGAAGTAATTAAGGAATTAATTACTTGTTGTAATTAATTGAGTTTAATTTGATTCGATTAAGTTAATTAATTCAATTTAATTAATTTAAATTAATCATTTGATGATTTGTGGAGTACAATTACTTAATGTAAATTAATAAAGAGAAATTACTTAGGAAAGTAATTTATGGGTAATTACTGGATGTAATTAATTTGAAGGAGATTTGTTGATGAAGTAATTTGAGTATAATTACTTTATGAATTAATCAAGGGATTAATTAAAGATAATTAATTAATGAGTAATTAATTTATTTGGTGAAGTAATTAAGGGTAGTTAATTACTGAATAGAGTTAATCAAGGGGATTAACAATTATGGTTTAATTAAAGATTAATTACTTAATGTAATTAATTTAAAAAGGAAATGTAATTAGAAATCATTAATTATTATAATTAATGAAGTAATTAAGAATAGATTTAATTTGGAAATAATTAATAAATGAAGTGATTAATTAATGTAATTAATTAAGAAGTAATGTAATTAATTTTAGTTAATTAATTTACGAAGTAATTAAAGATTAATTACTGTATTTGGTTAAGTATAATTAATTTGAGAAATTAATTAGTAGATAATTACTTGAATGTAATTAAAGGATAATTAATCAGGGATGATTAATTAAAATGAATAATTGGTTGAAGATTAATTAATAGTGATATAAGCAAGTTGCTATTAATGAAGTAATTAATTTAATTTACTTTAAATTAATTAGAAATGATGTAATTAATTTAATTCATTTTAAATTAATTATATTTGGTGAGATTATTAATCATTGCTTATATGGATGGATGATGTTGTTGACTTGAATGGTTTGAATCTCAGAGATGAGATAATTAGTGTTGAGTGATATGGATGCATTGGTTGCATTATGATGTTGATATAGATTATCTTTTGATGATGATAATAGGGATTATCTGTTGTGATGATAATGTTGATTATCTATTGTGAATCTGTGATTTATCTATCTGTCTATATAGATAATTGAATTGTTTTAACCTTTAAAATAACTTGGCCTTAAAAGACACGTTTTGGATTTCATTGAGACCGGGATCGGGTTTCCATATTTGGATATCCAAAAACCACATCGATCCAAATTAACGATAGGTCGTGAATCTCTTGTGAAGAGTGAAGACTCAAGGTGTAAGAACTATACGTTAGTATAACTCTGGGGGTGATTCCGTAATGAGTTTGACGGAGCTAGTTCTTATAGGTTCGAGATGGTGATTTAGAGTGCAAGGGTTATCGTCATTAACTTCGAGGGTGATTCCAAAATGAGTGTAATGAGATAATGCCTTCGGTTTCGTTCGAACCAGGAACGAACTTGTATGGATTGAATGCTTTCAGAACATCGTCAGGTGAACGATGGGCATTCTAAGAGATGTGTTCTCTAAAGGTAATCGTAGCCTCAAGCCTCATTAACCGGGAATGGATAAAACAGGGGAGGTGCAGCAAGGCTAAGTGGGTCATGCCCAAGTAGGACAAGATTTTCCCCTGTCTAGAGGTCCCTTTTTATTTCGGCTGTGTGGGCGGTTGGACGTACGCCAACTGCGGGGTTGTCTTATTCGGGACTGTCCAGTAAGGGATGGTTCCGGTCTTGTGTTGCAGGGGAGCGGGCGTACTCCTCGTACGTTGATCTAGGCCACGTACTGTGATGAACGATACCCCAGTAGTCCTGCCATTGATGGAATCCAAAATCCAATAAGTGCCAACGGTTTTGATTGTATTGCCCACTTTTGTGGCTAGTAGTTGGAATTTAATAATGTAACAATTTCGGCTATTTCATATTTATTTGAAAACCCTAGACCTATTATAATATCACTGGATTTCCTATCTAATGTTTTGGTTAGCATAAGGTAAAAACTTTTCCATGTTTATGTGTGGGAAGTCTTACGTAATACCTTTCTTTTCAAAGGTTTTTCAAAGTTAAGCAACTTTAACCTGTTACTCACACCATACCCATGTCTGACCCAGAGTTTATCTTCTGTTTTCTTAAACTCTTGGGTACTCAAATTTTTTATGAGTAGCCAAGGGATCAGGTTCGCTTTGACGAATTATGGAGGAGAAAATGGAGCAGGAGGCTTCTGCGAGTAGATATATAGTTCCGATGTGTGTTCTTTGTGTTGGTATCTCTTTGTTGAGTTGTATTGAGTTGTATAACTAGACATGTGTTATAACTGTCTAGTATGTGATGTATATTCTGTGTAACTCTGATAGTTGTTGTATATCTATGTAATATTTATGTTATTAATATAATTTATTCGTTCCGCTGTTGAGATTCTGATGTTGTTCTTCTTCCTTCTCTTTCTTTTCTCTTTTCTATCCCTTTCTTTCTTCATGATGATACGACTTTTTTGTGGTAAGAAAGTCGGGTCGTCACATGTGGTATCAGAGCGCTATATTGAGTGAATACCTAGGCTTTGAAGTAATTTCTTTCTTGAGAGAGCGTATTTGTAATTTTATGTGTGTGTGTGTGTGTGTGTGTGTATTTCTACCTATTTGTTGGGTTACCTGTTCGGTTTTTCCAATATAAGTTATAAAGGTAGATAAGGTAGTAGGGTGTGTAACACGACTACTACCAATGGTTGGAGTTTGAGTGTTGAGGTTGGAAGTGTATCTATCGAGACAGTAGACCTAATACCGTCTCAAGTGAGTTGTGCAGAATATAGGATTTCATAGGTCTCTGAAGGTAACCTGTAAAGGTTCAGAGTCTATATTTGAGTTGGATGAGTAGAGTTTGGATCTGTTGGCTAGGCAAAAGAAAAAAAAATATGGTATCTTGATACCTTAGGAATTAGTAGCTGTGTGATGAGACACAGTGACTATGGATGAGTCGGAAGATTTTTTTTCTCTGGAATGAGTTTAAGGAAGTATGTCTGCTTCGATGTTGTGGCTGGGTTCAGCAAGATGTTTTTGTCTGGTTTGAGGCCTGAGTTTCTCGAAGAGCTTTGGATAGGAAGTCTTTGGCGTCGGTGTCAGCAGTGCAGCTTGGAGTATTCTGTGTGCCTGCAAGAAGGTCTTTTGATTAGCAGTTTTTCTGGAGGTGGAGTTCAGAAGCAGCAGAGTGGATCCATTTGTTCGATGATTGGCTAGATAAGTGTAAGCTATTCTGATTGGTAAAGAGAGAACGGTTTTCTTTGGATATTGGACTGGTTGATCGCAAAAGTGACTTGCGATAGTTTGAGTGTTCTCTTGAGCTATGAGAAGTTTGTCTGCATCTAGAGGTTGAGTTTTCTTATCGAATGGATTCTAGGAGTGCTACTGGTGGTTCAGTTTAGTAGAAGGATCAGGTGGGACATTTGAGTTTTCTTTATGGATCTGTTGAACCATAATTCTGAGATTTGTTGTCCAGTTTGTGCTTAAGTTTTTCATCTATTCCAGATCAGAGTTGTGCAGCGGAAGCAGTTTGGTAGTGCTTTTGTTTTATCTTTTCCAGATAGGAGAAGTAAGTTAGTCTTCTGATGTTTGTGGAGTAGAGTTGGTGTTCATGGTATTGGATTGATCTTGAGGAGATCATTCTGTTGGGTTGTTTTGGTTCAGTTTGTTTCTAGAGGCATCAGCAAAGGTTGAGCTGATCGGGAGAGATGAAGGTAGCCCAGGATCTTCAGAAGTGTTTTGTGGATAAGAGACGAAGGAATTTGGATTCCGGAGTCGGAGATTTGATTTTGGATAAGTTTTCTCCGATCTAAAAAGTTTTGAGATTGGGTAAGACTGGGAAAGTCAGCTCCGAGGTGTTTTGGATCTTTTCTGTGTTCTTGTGAGGATTGGTGTTTGATTTTCAAGGTTGAATTGTCAGTTTGGATAACTGCGATGTGTTTCATGTATCTCTGAGGGAATACGTGTATGATCTATTTCTAGTTGTGGGACCAGCATTTCAGGAGGATGTGATTGTTGAGTCAGACTTGTCTGATATCCTGTTTAGTTTTATAGATCTTATTGGATATGAGCTTTGTAGCTTAGTAATATAGATTGTTTGGATTCTGTAGAGCGAGTATCCCAATATTTATACTTGGGAAACTCGTGGAAATTTTATCCAGAATTTTTCTGGATAATTAGATTTGTTTGTTTGAATGAATTGGTTGCTATGGTTATTAGCATATGTTGATATATGCTTGTGTTTTAAAATAAAATCTTAAGATAGATTATTAAATTATCTTTGTTTTTAAATTTCGGGGATGAAATTCTTTTAAGGGGGGAGGAATGTGATATCCTGGGAATTTGGCAATATAAATTTAATAATTTGTGCTAAAAATTGAATTGATTTGATTATTTTTGATAATAAATTTTGAATTGATCTAATAATCTTCTTTTAAACAAATATTTAAATTTGTAGATTTTATCTTTTAAAAGTAAATAAATTGTTTTTGATTTATAATATATATATATATAATTGTATATATTGTAAATTGATAAACTTTGCTTTTGAATTTAGTAAATGAATAAATTATCTAATTTTAATTTATATTTGGAAAATTGAAAATTTAGATTTAAATTTAACATTTAACTTTTTAAAGCAATTTAATGAATATCAATATGGTCTGTAAATATTTAAGAGTAAATCTTATTTGTTTTAAAATTTTATTTAGCTTAAAAATATGAATTTTTTAGCATTGTTTTATTTTATTTTTAAAATATTGTTTGAATTTATATATAAGAATTTAAAATACAAATTACAAATGATCTTAATTTGTTTATAATCTCTTTTATAAATTATTTAATATTGTTTAATTTTTTATTTTTAGATAATAATTATAATGCTTAGTTTTTCAAAAACATAACTAGATTTTTGTAAGAAACAGGATTTGTTACTTTTAATTTTAATAAGAGTTATATATGCATCTATATATAACTTGATTTTTAAAATTGGATTTGATAAATTAATATAAAATTTGAATTCAATGTTTTAAAATTTAAAGGATAAGTATTTTAAAAATATTAGAATAAGCTTATATTTATAATTTGATTGTTTTATTTTCTTTTTGATTTAAAAGGAAATAAATTCATTTATATATACATAAGAAATAGTAAATTAAGATTTAAAATTTTATAAACAATTTTAAATTAAAATAAAGATACTTAAAATACATGTGTAATCTCTTAAAACAACTAATTGACATGTGTTTACCATAAATTAATCTAAGTGACAAATGTTTAAAATTAAATAAGTGTCTCATTAATTTTCTTTTCCTTTTATTTTCAATTAAATCAAATATTTGCTTATGTAAACATTTCTTCTTAACCTCATTCTCTTTTTCCTATTCTTCTTCAAAGCTTAAGTAATCTTCAGCTAAAATCTGCAAAACTTCTTCTTTTGATCAAAACAAACTTGTAAATTTCCCTCAAAACCAAATCAAAATCTGTTCAAACAAACTCCTTCAAAATCTGAAATTCATTTTTGCAAATCAAATTACCTGTCGCACTTCAATTCATTAACCTGCATGCATATGAAAATCAAATTGCAACATCTAAAACCTGCATGCAACTTCAAAGCTCGGTTTAAGCCTGCAATTCTTTTCTGGGAACATGCAATTGTCAATTCTGGAAACATGCATGCATCAGGGAGCAAGTTGCAAGGAAAACAAGATGAAGTTTAAAAAAAAAGCAAATTGAAGTTCAAGTCATAAGCAAAAATAAAAGAAGAATCTGAAGCTTTCAAATTTAAAGCACCATTCAAGTTTTCTTTCAGCAAGCAAGACTCTGCTCCTAAAATCTGTGAGTAACAAATTTTTTATGAGTAGCCAAGGGATCAGGTTTGCTTTGACGAATTATGGAGGAGAAAATGGAGCAGGAGGCTTCTGCGAGTAGATATATAGTTCCGCTGTGTGTTCTCTGTGTTGGTATCTCTTTGTTGAGTTGTATTGAGTTGTATAACTAGACAGGTGTTATAACTGTCTAGTATGTGATGTATATTCTGTGTAACTCTGATAGTTGTTGTATATGTATGTAATATTTATGTTATTAATATAATTTATTCGTTCCGCTGTTGAGATTCTGATGTTGTTCTTCTTCCTTCTCTTTCTTTTCTCTTTTCTATCCCTTTCTTTCTTCATGATGATACGAATTTTCTGTGGTAAGAAAGTCGAGTCGTCACACTCAAAATTAGAGGCATAAATAAAAGTAACCGTTAGTTGCAGCCCCTTTTTGTTTTCAGAACAGTAGTGCATGTATTGAAAATTAAGAAGATAATGGCATAAATCCCATATGCTAGGGTCCCAAATGACCATAATTCTACCATTATCCCCTATCGAGTTATTATTAATAGAGCTCCAATTATAAAGAAACCTGTTTTGAAAATTAGTTAAGTTACAATCCTTAAGTTGTGCTCTAAAATACCTACAAAGCTAGGCTTATAAGTACTTAAATGCTTTGAAAAGTCAAGTTTTCTTTCAGGGGTGTTTAAACCCCTTACATTCCAAGTTATTATAGACATTAATAAAACATAAAGGATATATATAAAGGATATCAATGCATCTTTGGTGGTGAACTGCTGTTTATTTCAATACTATCAGTAGCATTCCCTCCTCTTTTCTTAAATTCTTTTTTCCCTTGCACTTTTAGGAATTTTTCCCATTCCTGATTTTTGATGATGTATTTTTCTCAAAGCTTTCTATTGTAGAATTTCATCATTGTCACTGTCCAATATTTCTTTTATGCTCTTTTTCTTGGTTTTCTTCCTTTTGTTATTAACAAGAGAGGAAGATGATGACAGTAATAGGCCAGCATTCTCAATTAAAGCTGCAAAGGGCTCAGAATGCTTGTGTAGACAACTTTTTGATAACATAGTTGAAATTCCTGAACTATTTGAAATAAAATTGTGTGTAGTTAAACTTGAATCTTCCTGAAGGGGGGTTGATCCATAAACTGTAAATTATAATCCCTCGAATTCTGAGTTGCATTCTTTGGATTTCCATGTTTATGCCATTTGAAACCATTTTAGCAGTAGAGTTAGTATTCCGCTGTTTAGTTTCTTTAGTGACATTAATTTCTTTTCCAGTATTATTTGTATTCTTTGAAACTGGTTGTAGTGGTGTCTCAGTTTGCTCATTAATATGAATGATTTCCATATCATCGTTTTCAAACTCAGTAGTTAAGATGGTTTTCTTCTTCTTACCCAAAGATTGAGATTTTTTTGGGGCCAAGATTTCATTATCTAGATTTTCATGTTGAGGTAATGAAACCTGATTTGTCTCGGTAATCATTTCTTGAATAGAAAGATCTTTAACAATTTTTGGGACTTCTGAAGCACAATTTCCTGGAATATCCTTTGATTTTAGTATTTCTTTTTCTTTCCAAATGAGTTTTGATGAGCAGACTTCTGTGAGATAGACAAAGCACGCATATTTTGAACATCTATGGGGATCCGCTTGTATTTTATTTTCTAAGTGATATTCTCACCATTGTGCATACCGATATAGAAAAATTCTGGAAGGATATCGCTAGCTTTGATTTCCACCAAAATTCTGGCATAGCTTAGTCTTGTTTCATTTTCTATAGGCTCATCAAGTTTTATTAGGGTGCCTACAGCACTAGCTATTGCCACAAAAGCTTCTATGTCCTATAATATGAGATTTAGTTCTGGTAATCTAATCCAAACAGGATAGGTGGACAATACATCACAGTCAAGAATCATTTTATTGTCCCATTTCTTCAGTATAATGAGCTTACCATTAATAAAATAGGGACCGCCTTGAATTACCTTGTTGCAATCTGATTCTATAACGAATCCGATAATAAAAACTCATTATTTCTAGTATATATTTTGAATTTTTCTGCTAGGTTCCACGTTTTGTGAACAAATACCCCGAAATGATGATAATAGGGTCTTGGACCAAACACATAAGCAACTATTGAATTTCCTAATTTTCCTTAGTTCTTCGATTGATTTCCTCCTTTAAAACATTAATTTTTTTATCTCCAATTTTCATTGGAGCATAATAGCTTAGATCTGCGTATGAATTTAGCCCTCCTTTCTTGACAAGATCCACCCAAGAAGATGCTGGTTTGCTAGTTGTTTCTTTAGAAAGACTTCTTAAGGCATTATCTAATCTGTTATGAAACTGAATCTGAAAGTTTCTCTAGCTATAGTTCGTCCCTTTTGGTGCAAATCATGGTTGATTTTGCATCATTGGCCTCTGAAATTGCCTTTGAGTTACTAGCCTCTGGAAATGCCTTTGAGGTTTCTGTTGACTAAGGTTGCGACTGTTTTTAACTAGTTGAAAACCATCATTTTGTTGATCCGGAGGTTTACCTTTAAGATTTGAGAGAGAGAGAAGGAGGAGGAGGAAGAGGAGAAGTCGGAGAATTGAGAATAGGAGAAGAAGTATCCCTAGAATATTGATCAGGATTTTCATAAAATATTGGGTTATCCTGAATATTCATGGTAGCCATGGCTGCTTGAGAGGAAGACTTATGAATAGCACATAATTTGCAGGAAATACTTTAGAGTTTATTTCTTTATTACCAAATATCTTTTAGCTTATTTGTTTTGGTTATGGTAAATATAACAAAAAAAAGTATTCTCCAGACATTGCCATATAGACAAAAGTTCATATGGATTCCTCACAGCTATTGTGGTTGCATTAAATATAGTTTAAACATTTTTAGTATCTCATCATATCTTTTTTTGGTATCAACAAGTGAAATTGCATTCTGTAGTTGCTCCAGTTGAACACAAAACTGATTCTTGAACCGCCTCACCAATTTCTCCCATGAGCTAATGGACTCTTTGCCTAGTTGGGGTAACTATGTTTTAGCCAAACCTCTCAAAAATGTATGAAAATGTGTATATCGTTTCTTTTGCGGTATGGGCTATACCTATGTGTTGGACATACCGCACCAAATGCACTTTAAGATTGATATTCTCATTATGTTATTCCATTGCTTAGAGTAAAAGGTTATCGGGTGCTCGTGCATTTGTTGTATTTATGTAGTAAATAGACTTTCATTTTCATCCTTTGAATCAAGATTTATTTTTGCAACGTGCATCGCGCCTCTTATTAACTGTTCAATTTGATCATGATCATCACATTGGTATATACTCAAATGCTGTGTCGATCAAAAGGGTTTTGGTACCTAAATCCAACTGCAAAAATAAGGTTCGTATACAAAAACAATTGCTATTTTCGTCAATTTAATCATTAAAATAATTTATGCTGTATATAAACAATGAAAAGGGGGAAAGAATAATAACTTTGTCCAACTAAAAGCTCTTCCGTTCTTCGTGTATTATCAACACCTTATTGGAAAAATTATTGATGATTCGAGTATTATGATGATGAGATTGCTGTATTTCTGACTTTAAGGATCTACTATGTAAATTATTTTAGACAATAGTTCAATACAATAGGTAGAAAAGGATTGTAGAACTATTTACTTCAGGATTCAATGAAGCCTTGAAACAGCATAAATAGATTCAAAGTTTGTACGACTTTGATCCGACCAAGAATACTACTTTGATAATTTCTGATGATGCAATTTAGAGAAGTGAGTAGAGAAAAAGAATAGAAGATTCGCAACACCTATCAGGCGTTATTGATTTTAGAAGAAGAAAGCGCCCTAAAACACATTCAGGCGTTGCAAAATTCCATGAAAAAGGAGAAGTCATTTTGCAGCATCTTCTGGGTGTTGCTATTTATAGTTGTAGAGAGCGCCTTCCGCCAAGGGTTGCGTCTGTTCAAAACATTGCTTCCCAACGTTCCAAAAGTATTACAAACGGTCGCGTCTCCTACCTTGTTTTGAATTCGAGTTCTCGGTTATTAACGGCTCGAAATTTGGACCCGTTAAGTCAATAGAATTTTGTCCAAAAATATTATTTGGATCCAAACCCAACCCAACCGAGCCCAATTCAATCGGTCGGGCGCGCGCATGGGATAGTTATGTATGTCTTCCCTCCTCATAATAAAGCAAACATTTGGATGCCCAAAGGGCCGAACCTACTCTTAAGGAACCTATATTTAAACAAATATAGTTCCTATAATTTCTACGATGTAGGACTATTACCAATCCCAGTTCCTCCTCTTCTTTTTTAAAATAAACCTCAATGCTCAATTTATTATGAAAATTTACAACAATTTCCCTCCATTTCCAAATAAGTAAAACAAATAAAATAGACGGTCGCATCACTAAAGTGACTTCCTATATACTCAAGTGAGATCAAGCCAACGCAGTTCCAAAGTGAAAGTATTGTCGTGGAAACCAATACATAAATGATAGACATCTTTTGTATTTGAACCTTCACTTAGTGTAAACTATCCAAAGTTCTATCGAGATATATGGTGAATGTATCTTGAACCGACCCCTTGTGACAGTATCGAAACAGTCACATATATAGTGTGTTCTGTATGTTCAGATATTAATGGCCTTGTGCTCAAATCCTGAGTTCATGAGTCTATTTCAGAAAGTGGTCTTACTCTCTTAAGAAACGGCCTGATTTCCATATTCATATAGGTAAGTCCTTTAAGGTGTTTCTACGACACACCTTATGATTTTAACTGAAATTATTAAGGATCTTCATCCATTCTCTTTCATGCAAAATCCAACACTGACAATGGGAAACTAATTTTAGTGTTCCATGATCATTCTCTTAACTTGTTGGTACCCATTGAACTCTTTCTATCCTTTTCAAGACATAATTTGGGTTTATATTAAGGATGATCAACCTTTATTCATAGACCTTAGCCCCATTTCTTTTGATTTTATAGAAACCATAGCCTTTGGAAGACTCTAAATAAATGGGTTAGCCAAGTTTTTCTGTGTTTCTATGTAATCAACATTGATTACTCCTCTTTTGAGTAATTGTCTTATCTTCTAATGTCCAACACTTACATGTCAAGAATTTCTGTTTATGTTTTATTGGAAATATTATATATTATAGCCTGATTGCCACAGTTAATTTAGACAATTGGCGATGTTCCATAAAGGAATTTCTATTAACAAATTCCTAAGCCATTCTACTTCCTTACTTGCATCTGTTAATGCAATCAATTTTGACAACATAGTTGAGTCGGAAACACAGGTCTATTTCTTGGAATACCAAGACATATCAACTCCTCCTAATGTAAATATCCATCCAGTTGTAGACTTGGATTTAGACTCTGTATTGTTCCAAGTAGCATCACTGTGTCCTTCTAATACAGCAGGATATCCTTTATAAGAAAGATATAGTCTATAGCATCTTTCAGATAAGCTAGAACTCTTGAAATTGCTTTCTAATGTTACGTGCTTGGATTACTCGTAAAATGACATAATAAGCTATTAGCGTGTGATATGTCAGGTCTTGTGCAATGCATAGCACACATAAGACTCCCAATAATAATGGAATATTCTAGTTGAGAAATAGTACGCCTAGTATTCTTCTCCAATTTAATACTAGGATCTAAAGGAGTCGAAACTGTTTTATCATTATAATGACCATATTTATTTAGAAATTTCTCAATATAGTGAGGTTGGGTTAGTACCAAATCTTTCTCTTTTCTTAAGATTTTTAATCACAAAAATTACATCAGCCTCTTCTGGCTTTTTCATATCAAATTTATAGGATATAAACTCCTTAGTTTCTTTTACACACGATATATTAGTCCCAAAAATTAATATGTTATCAAAATATAAACTTATTAATACAACGGGTTTCATCCTATTTTCTATAAATGCGTTTATCAACATCATTAACAATGAAACCTTGTGACAATGCTAATTTATCAAACTTCTTATGTCATTGCAAGGATTCTGCTTTAGACTATAAAGAGATTTTATCAGTTTACATACCTTTTATTCTTAGCTTGGATTTATAAAACCTCTGGTTGTTCTACATATATCCTTCTTTTAAATCAACATTTAAAAAAGCGATTTTCACATCCATCTGGTATATTATAAGTTTATGAATGAATGCAAGTGCTATCAACCAAAGGATCGAAGATATGCGAGCAACATGAGCATATGTTTGAAAATAATCCACTCCATATCTTTGCTTATATCCCTTTGCTATTGATCTGGCTTTAAATTTATCAATGGATCCATCAGTATTCAAATTTTTTTGATTATCCATTTACATCCTATCTATTTAGTACCTGTAGGTAAATCAGTCAAAATCCAAGTTTCGTTTACTCGAATTGAATTGATTTCATCATTGATAGCTTCTTTCCAGAAAATAACATCCTTGGAACGCATAACATCATAATAAGTTTTCGAATCATCATTAATATTCATTACGTATCGAGTAATGTTAAGAATTTCATTATTACTTCCTTCTACAAGATATGTAATGAGGTCACGACCATAGTCCTTTTCTGTTCTTGCTCTTTTACTTTTTTTTCGTTCAGTATCATCTTCATGTACTGAAACATTATTTTGTTTTGACAAGAGGTATAACCTTCATCGTTGTTATCATTAGTTTCAATATGTTTTTAACTAGATGATGCCAACTGATTCCCGCTAGTTTGATGTTGAGCTATATACCTGTTTTAAAAAAATTCTACATCTATAGACTCAATTACTTCAAAAGTTTCAAGGATGATAAAACGGTAAGTTATACTATTAAGAGAATAGCCTATGAAAGCACACTTAAACATTCTATTTTTCAATTTTGGTCTTTTGGGATCTAGTTTTCTAACATACGCTAAACATCTCCAAACTTTAAGTCTTGACAAGTTAGATTTTCGTTTAAACCATAGTTCATAAGGGGATATATCGTTATTTTTCAAAGGAACTCTATTTAAAATATTACATGCAGATAAAATAGCATCGCCCTATAAGGTGTTAAGTGAATTAAACTAATTAGCATAGGATTAACAATTTTTATTAATGTCCTATTTTTTCTTTCAACAACTCCATTTCGGACATAAGGAGTAGTACACTGATGAATTAATCCTTGTTATTTACATAATAAAGTAAAATCATTTGAAAAATATTCACCATCAAGATCAGAATGTAATACTTTTAGTTTAAGTCCTAATTGCATTTCAACTTCAGCCTTAGTAAATTAATCAAAGACTTCATCTTTTGATTTCATTAGATAAACATAAGAATATCTAGAGTAATCATCAGTAAATGTTTTATTTTCGCCATATGTTGTGTGACCTTTTAAATCACCAACATCGCTATATATAAGATCAAGCAGACTAGTCTTCCTTTCTATAGATTTAAAGGATTTTCTACGTATCTTTGCTTGAACGAAAATTTCACATTTAGAGATGGAATCAAAATTACAATCAGAAACTAATCCTAACTTATTCACATTTTTAAGTAAACCATAATTAACATGTCCTAAACTAGCTTGCTTTTTATGCAAATTAGTTAGCTCTTAATATTGTCTTTTCTTTTATTCGCTTTTTTTATGCTTTTCTTTCATGCTTTTTTATGCTTTCTTTTTATTTCATGCAAGAAGATTAGTTCTCTTTTATGCAAATTAGTTAGCTCTCTTTCTCTTAAATTGGTTTTTCATTTCTTTTGGTTATGTTGAAATCAATTTATGTTGATATGAATTCAAATATGAGTTGCTAAACCTCTTCAATTTAGAGGTAATGAAGCTCTTATGAATCATGTAAATTCAACATAATGATTTTATTTATGATTTCTTCTTTGGTGCTTAATATAAGATTTAGATAAAAGTTTAGTGTTTATTAGTGAATTTGATAGTCTATGTTGTTAATTACAAATAAGCTATACTTAATCAAGTATAAACACAAATTACATCTTCATCTAACTATGATTTTGATAATGAAAGTGAAAGTAGAATCAAATTTTGATGTTCTATGTTACTAGTTCAAAAATAGTAAATAGTTCACATTTAAAATAGATTTTATTTTTAATTTTCTAATCATTTTCATTGGATTCGACAAGTGGGTTTGGGTTATGTATTGAAGTTTGATAGTTTAAGTTGTGTTAGTTAATATCATAAATAGATCATACTTGTAATAAATACATCAAATAATTCTACATGTGATAGAAAAGAGAGATTATAAATTTATTTTATGTTGATGCATATGAAAGTGAAAGAGGAATTGCCACTAAATTGCCTTTTAATTTAATTACATTTATTCCACTTATTCTAGTTTTTTCCTTTCTACATTTTATATTTTAACACATCTTCAAAATATTTATGATAGTTTGATTGATTGATTTTAAAATTATTGCTTTCCTTGCGAGATCGACTCGTACATGCATACGTACTACGATTATACATCGTGCGCTTGCAGTATATAATTTCATTACATTCGGCGGTTTTCTAATTAATAGAAAATTCAAGTTTGAACAATGTTTCCCACTGGATTGAGCAACTTATAGCGCAGATATTGCTATTAGCTCTCTTTCACGACAGAAATGATCTTCCATCTTCTCATCAAAGCTATCGTTGAAAAATGTAAGATCTTCAGCTGACATTATTTTTTTAGTTGGAAATATATTAGATATGAATAAGCATGGATGAACAAGATTATCATGTGTATTTTTAGTAGTTTCACAGTTTTCTTGACATGACAGCAAAATTATTGAAAACAAAGTGGCTTAGTGTCCTGTCCCATTCAAACACTGTAGCCACGTTGCATAAAGTTTTTCACATGTTAACATACTTATTGAAGACAAAATGGGTCACTGTCCTGTCACGGTTGAACATTGTAGCCATATTGCATAGTTTTCTTGACATGACAGAAAAATTATTGAAGGAAAAGCGGCCTATTGTACTATCACGGTCGAAAACTGTAGCCACGTTGCAAAGCTTTCTTCACATAGCAACATACTTATTGAAGGCAAAGTGGCACAGTGTCTTGTCACATTCAAACACTGTAGTCACATTGCACATTTTTCTTAACATGACAGCAAAATTATTGAAGACAAAGTGGCTCGGTGTTCTATCATGTTCGAAAACTGTAGCCATGTTGCATAGTTTTCTTGACATGAGATCATACTTATTTAAAACAAAGTGGATAGGTGTCCTATCACATTCGAACCCTGTAGCCACATTGCTCACCGTTCTTGACATGGAAACAAAATCATTGAAGACAAAGTGGCTCATCTTGGTTAATGTATTATATATATATATATATATATATATATATATATATATATCCTACTGCTTGGCAAATCGCTCTGTAATCATATCAACGCATTAAGCATAAAAAATGGTGGATTACAACCATACTTCCTTGCCCTCATCTTACTTATGTGAAGGTTCTATAAGTCACGACACTCCTCCGAATACGTCCCCTCAACCACCAACTGAATGGTATGTTGAAACAGAGGAAGGATGCTATGAAGATCTAAGATAACACGATAGAGGGTTGCAAGAGTTTAGGCTTATGGAGGATGGAAGAAGACAAAGAGCAGAGTGGCATATCCACAATAGAAGAACTAAAAGAAGGCATAAAACACACCACTAAGTACCTCAAATAGATCAAGTTGAAACGCTCTAAAAGACATTGAGTTCAATTCAATTATCTACTGGTCGAAATAGTTTTTTTAATCAATCTGTATGTTTGCTTTAGGTCTATGTTATGGTTTCTTATCTTGTTTGTATCGTTTCAATCATCAGGTTGTCTTATCTGTATCTGTCTGTTTCAATGTTAGTTTTCCTAATTGTTAGTTTCGATTATCGTTTCAATTAAGTATTTGTTAGTTTCTTATCTTAAATAATTACTCACTTGAGATTGAAAGTGCATATAACTTACTTAATATAAACAACTTAACTAGCTTAATTGAATTCAAAAGTATATAGAACTTACTAAAAGTATATAGAATTTACTCAAAGTAAATAGCTAACCGAACATCATTCAAAACTACGAATATCGCTAACCCAAAATCCATATGCAGCATGTCCAAGAAAATTAGTTCATACTTACACAAATATCGTGAATCAAACGTAGATTGTGTTAACTAAAATATATCTTCTTCCTCCATTATATTTGCAATGCTTCTATATCTTTGACAAGCTCTAGTAAATGTGACATAAGTACTTCGAGTTAAGAATCCTTCGAGTTAAACTACATTAAGGATGATTATTTATTGCTCTGTTTAGAGTAACCCAAAAATCTTGCTCCAACTCATCTTCCATGTGTCTACGAATGGATTCTATGCGCTTTGACTAGTACCAAATAATCTTATGGAGTCCAACTTTGTCATTGAATATGTCGTGAACTTGCATTATAATAGACAGTTCATAATCCGCGTCATACGAATCAAGTGTGATTTCAACGACCATGTGGCAAACATCTATGAACTTAGGGAGAAACAAGCACAAGTGTGTTTGTTTCTTCATATGTATTTTTATTCATGCTATGGATGGATAACTTTATGATATGGATATGGTATAAAATATCATCATCAATAGAATAAGAGTCATCAATAATAGAATACGTACACGAGCAAAACAATAGTCTATGTTAAACATGAATGGAACATAGAAACATGTACAAGAATACATAATGTCGCTATTATCGTCGTTGTTGCTATCATTGTTGATGTCATCAAACTCGTGTGGCTCTGGCAACGGCAGCTGTACTGCTGAAGCTGTTGAATCTGAGTTTGATACTGATGTATCTGAGTGTCATCTGAGTCCGCTGCTGCTAAGAAGCAGCTTAGTAACCCCGGTACATAAGCTGAGTATAATCAAGCATCATATGCTCAAATGTAGCAAGAATCTGTCTATCATGATCCATGTACCAAGAAAATTACGATGTAAAAAAGAAAAATTATACATATGTGGGAAATGTAATTGGTAACAGATTATATGAAAATTTAAAGTCTTATGTACCTAATGCGACTGTAAACCAGTAGAAGGTACACCCCGAACATCGTCATCTATAAGAAGCTACAGTGGATACTCAAAACCTTACCCCGTAAAGTATATACTTTGAATGCATATTGAGGGGGATCGTACATGGGAGGCTGTGTGTACTTAGACGATAAAGGCTCAAAGGTAGCAGGTGGTAATGAAACTCTACCGAAAGAGATATTGTAACACCCCTAATATTTAATAATATTATTTAGGAGATTTAATTTGAATAAATTCAATAGAATAATGTAGATAAAAAGATTGAGGTTGATTAATTAATATGTAGTGGTTGTGCTTATTTAAATTAAATGGACTTATAAATGGTTAAGTATCAAGTAACTAAACATGAGGGCGTTAGGGTAAATAGCCATCCATATTTCCCACCCTTATACTAATCCCCTTATCCATACACACTCATTTTATCATAAACTAAAATTATAACCATAAGAAGAAGAGCAAGGCCTGCCATCGGGAAGAAATAAAAGAAGAGAAAATCAAAGCAAAGCTTAGGATTCAAGCTAGAAGGAACCAGTCTCAATCAATCTTTAATTTTCTTATCCAATCTAAAGTGAATAATATTTAGTACATCTATATTTTGGTTTTATAATCATACAGTTTTGGATTTAAGGGATAAATTCGTTTTTATGATATATTAAATGACGATATGCATGGTTTATAATTTATGTGGTTTAAAAAAGGATGTTTAAAGGAGATATCATAATGTTTTAGGGTAAAATCGAAATCAAATGTATTTAAATGCCATGGAAAAATTTTATACTATGGAAAACATGATTTTGGAGTTGGTTTTCGATTTTTATAATTTTCCAGGCCGTGGAGAATTAGTTATGAATTTTTGAAGGAAAACATGGTTATTTGGGTTTATAAATTTATTTTGAAAAATATGTTAAGAATTTTTGTCTGAAATTTTGATATATTGGATAACATGATTAAAGTGAATTTCTAGAATTTTTGGGGATATGAAAATTATATTATTTTGAAAGGAGGACCTAAATGATTTAATTGTTTTGTTAATAGGAAGGGATTATGTGTTAAATGTTGTTTAGTTTTAGATCTAAGAAAATGGAAGCAAATTTTGTAAAATAGTTTGAAATTTTAATGTAACCAATCATGTCTTTACATATGGCGAAGTTAATTACAAAAAGTTTACTTTATTTGGTAAAAACGGCCTTTTGCTTAAAAAAAGGGGTTCCGCCTTCATTAGAAGGACCCTTCGACTCAGACCTGCCACCTCTAACCAAGAATAAACCTTCTAGGTCGAAACCAATAAACCAATGTACATGGTATCATTTAAATGGTAAGTAGTGGATTGGAGTAAGGCAGAAGGTAGGGTGTCGAAAGATAGCTTTCGAAGGGGTTGCTTTCTTTGTTTTATTTTGCTTTAAAAGAAAAACACTTACCTGTTTATAAATGGGTTTCGAAGTAGTCGAAACCAATGATTTCGATAGAGTATTTCAAAGAGGCTTTCGAAAGCAAATTACTGCCTCTGTTTTAAAGAAGTAACTTCCGAAGGAGTTACTTAGACTTTGTTTAAAGCTTTTAGAAGGGTAGTTTCGGCCAAATCGAAACCCTTCTGTGAATTAATGACCTTCTGATGGCATTGAAGACATCAATGTTGTTGAAAGGTTCGCTTGTTTTTATAAATACAAGCCACTTCCTAATGCTTTCGGAAGGGACTAAGGGTTTCGAAGGCAATGGTTTCAGAAGGGATTTTGAAGCTAACCTTCAATTGTTTTACCCCAGACATTTTAAAGCTTTCGAAAGGATGGTTTCGACACAATCAAACTTCCCCAGTAATTTTGAAAAAAAAAAGAACGGTTTTGAAAGATTCTTTCACCTATGTTCATTTTGATTAAAAATAATGTTTAAGTATAAACCCAATTCTTTTGCAAAAGGGTATTTCAATGGTTTCGAAGGGTAACCTTCATTGGTTTCGAAAGGTTGCTTTCAAATGAGTTCAAAGCTATACTTTTGTACTTATGTGATAATACTTTAATAATGTCGGAAGGTTTCAAAAGAGTTGTTTTAAAGTATTCGAAAGGCAGGAGCCTGATGTTTTAAAATTAGTTTTTAATGCTTTCAAAGGAGATCATATGAGGTCGAAAGCAAGGTTCTGAAGGAGTCAAAAAGTTTTAAAACACAACTCAAATTTTTTAAAGGAAAATCCTATGGCTAAATAAAAGAGTTTTGAAATGACTTTATGTATGTGAATTTAAAGAAGTACTGCCTTGATAAAATTATAAGTTAAAGGGATTAACTATGTGATACATAAAACTTATTTCAAGGACTTTAAACCCACAAGAGTGGTATTATTAAATTGTTATGTTTGCTTCTTAAAATATGAATATATTCATGTGATAAAGAACCCATAACTGTATTTTGGGGAATGAAGGGGTAGAAGAACCAGCTAGGTTAACCCAGTAGTGAATATAGTTTAATTAAACTCCTAAATGAGTAGAATTGCACCCAGGGAGTCAAGTAGACCAAAATATAGGATGCCTAAACTTTGAAGCTTTTTGGGAAATTGGTTCATAGTGAACCCATTAAAACTATGATTATGTAGTTATTGGAGGTAACCAACAGGTTCATTGTAAACCCATGAAAGCTATTTATTAAGGTAGATTAGCAGGGTTATTGGTTTGTAGTGAACCAATGAAAACTTTATTCGGATTAAGAATTGACATTAGTCAATAGGTTCCTATTCACCCCATGAAAAATACGATAAGAAAGAAGTTAACGGAGACATCGGTAGGTTCCTAGCCGACCCATGAAAACTAGGATGAGTAGTGAGTTACTGGATAAATCCATAGGTTCTTAGTCAACCCATGAAAACTAGGATAAGAGGATTAGTTATTGAAATGACTAATAGGTTCAGGAGGACCCTTGAATTAATAAAGTTAATTACCAAGGGCTTTTAGGTTCTTAGTGATCCTATGAAAACTATGAAATAAGACAGGACGTCCATCTATAATGAGAAAGGTTATTAGTAACCCATGAAAACAAATTACTTAATAGTGACACTAGAAAATATAACTATGACAGGGTGCCAATCTAAACGGGGAATGGGAAATCCTAAATGTTTTTATATATATGAAAATCATCATAATATTTTGAAATGTATGTCTTAACCATTATGGATGCAGGAGCACAATATATGATTTTATAAAGGTTTTAGGATACTAGTGAGGGGAAAACTCATCCCGTTAAGCGGCGTGGTCTTACAAGATATCTAAAAAGATTGAGTTGTCATATTATTATTCATACCAGGCTCTATATCTGACTCGAAGTTTTTGTTTTCCCGTTAAACTCTCAGGTACTCAGTTGATTTTGAGTAGTTTGAGGTTTAGGGTTTTCAGGTTCAATTTTAGGTGAATAAAGCTTCCGGAGGCGTGTAGGAGGCAGTTAGTTATTTAGAGTTATCTTTTTCCGCTGTTAATTTTAGATGTAAAGGCAGATTTATTAGCCTTATAATATACTCTGATCAACCAAAAGGGCATCTTCATATGTCACTCTTGGCGTATGTGTATTTGATATATAGGGTTTGAAAATATGATCTGTAACATCCCAAAATTTTAAATTCTAAACTCGATAAATTATTTGAACTTTTGAATTTAATTTGAAAGTTTCAAATGAAATAGAATGTTATTAATATTAAATTAAAGAAAGATATATGGAATTAAATAAATATTTGATAGTTAAGTTTAAATAAATAATAATAATAATAAATAAATAAAAATATGTAACAAACAGGAAATTGTATTAAACAATAAAATAAAATATATGTGATGAATTAGATATTGATAGTTAAACTTCAAATAGAATTTTTTTTTAAGAATATGCTTATGATAAAAATTATATAGTTAAAATTATATGGTTATAAAAGACATAGGAATACATATAAGGTTGCATGAGAATTTTATAAACAAGGAGACAATAAAATAAAATAAAAGTTGAAGTCAGAACAAATCAAACAAACTTGATTACAAAAGGAAAAAAAATCTGCAAGGCTTATAGAAGAAGATAAATATCTTCTATAAAACAAAAATTAGTACTTATAAAATCAACAGCATTTATATGTTAACAAAAATGGGGGTATGAGCAATTAACGCTATCTATTCTTTAGCATGAACAAGATCATTTCATCAGTATTATTTTTTTTTCTTGGTCAACAGAAAAAAAAATCCGATTGAAAGGAAAACTATTGCACCAGTAAACCTTCCCCTGTACAAACCCTCTCCTTTATATATACACATGCATAGTTGCTTTATTTCATTCAAAAAATCTTAGCAGAGCCTGAAAGAAAATAAAAAGGAAACATCATACTTTACAAATTTTAGATCATTCGAGTAAGTAAACCAGAAAAAAAAATTAAAAGCAGATCAAACTGCAGTTCTTCAAAAAAAACACAGAAAAACAACTCTGTTCATCAACATACTAGGTAAGTAAACTTATTTGTTTTTGAAATCTAAGTATTTATTTCATGGTCTTGTATTTTTTTGTTGTATATTGGAAAGGAAATGTTGTTTATATTGTTTCTGTATTACTGAAAGTATTATACAGGTTGTTCTTAATAATTTGTTTTAGAACAAAAGTAAATGGAAGGAAATTCAAATAAACTCACACAATCTTTTTCTAGCTTAGTTTTTTTTAAAACAAGTTGTTTAAACTTGAATTACAGTTAAAAAATTATTTCAAGCTTGAACATGAAGTATTTGCCTGTGCAAATGGTAAATTACAGTAAAAACAAAATTCTTTGATGAATTCAACTATTTTAAATAATGGATTTGATCACATAATTTGAATAAACATATCAAGTTATGATTTTTAAAGGCAATACGATGATTTTTACTTAAGTAATTTAAGTGCAGTTTGAATTTAAACCAAAACTGCATTTTTCTTGATTTCTGGTGAACGATTCAATTATAGACGTTGAAATTTGGATTGAAGCTTGATTGAGCTTTGGTGATGATGAGAAAATTGTCGAAATTTTTCTCTAATGCGTGAATTTGTTGATCGAACCCAAAGTAGGGTTTAAGCTCAAAGTTTGCAGTGAAAAAGAAATGAGGTGATTTCATCACCAAGGAACGATCGAGCTGCATATGTTTTTGAGGAATGATAGAGCGAAGTGTTGACGCGATATGGCCGAAAGCATGGATTTTCCGGTGAACTATGTGAGGAAGACGAGGCGAGTTGGTCTGGGTACGTTCGAGCTTCAGTTCAACGAAAAGGTGAAATTTTGATCTCGAGTTCCTTGTGTCGAATCGAAGGTCGATTTTGCGTTTGCATGGATTTTTCGACCTGCCGATGATTGTGATGATCACCGGAGTGGCGGCGCCACGTCGTGCACGTGCACGACGTGTTTTGGGTATCATTAAGTTTGCTGATTGGAAGCTCGAGTTGAAAATCGAGAAAATGCATGTTTGGCGTCGGGAAGGAACTCGCGTACGCAAGTATACTCTCGGCTATCTTAGTTTAGGTACTTAACTTACTGGAAAAAAGGGAGAAGAAGAAGAGAGCACGGGGAAGAAAAGAGAAAGATCTCGGGGAAAAGAAGAAGAAACCCAAGTTTTACTCGAGTGAAAACCTAGGTTTACTCGGGTTTTGGTTAAGAATTGGGTTAGGCCAATAAAATTTTAAATGTACAATGTTAAGTAAAAATTTTGTATTTCAAGTTAACCAATGTTGATTTACGATAAGTGAAAAACTTACTATAAGTTTAAACTATTTAACAATTTTTTTAAAATTTAAATTAACCCTTTAATTAAATAATTAAAATTAAAATAAGAATTGAAATTAATTTACATTAAAACTTTTAATGTAACAATAAATTGATTCTTAAGATATAAAAAAGGTTTTCAAATGATAATCAAGGTAAATAATTTTTTTATTAACTAATGGTTTTGAAAAGTAATTAAGAATGATTTATAATTTGTAATTAAAATTGATTAATAAACAATTAAGTGTCTAAATTACTTATAATTAAGAATTATTAGTTAAATAATTTCAGTTAATCAATTTATAATTAGTAGTTAATTAAGTTAATTGAGTGAGGAATAATTTATTAACAGAATTTATATTTAAATAAATTTGTTTATCGTTAGGAATAATTGATCATTGATCAAAATAATTATGTTGTAAATTCACTTAAACCACATTGGAAAACAATGAACCATTGTTCTGCACTGAATTGTTATTTCTGCTGTGATCGTAATCCTGTGTGATGTAGATTGCCATATACTGCACTGTGATCTGTGATTTGTTCTGTATTGATGTGAAAACCCTGTTGCCCGTAAAACGGCATTTAGACTACGATGCGACAGGGAGTCGGATTTCAGTTAGTTATCTGAAACCCACATCGAACACTGAATATGAATCTTTGTGATTGTCATGCCCACGTGTTTCAAAATGAAGCGTTCACTTTTCGATTTAGCCGGGAGAGGACTTTTGTGTCATATAACCCATTCCGAATAGTGATACGTCGAAATGGATAGCATTTGAAGACCGGTGGTGAAGACCGGCGGTGAAGACCGGGTGTCTTCGAAAACGATAGGATAACCTATCGATTGTCTCTACACTGAGTTGCTCCGGTATAGAGATTCCTTAGGTGATGGGAAGTCCGATCGGGATTGTGAGTACCTGGATTTGCAAGGGCTTCTTCCTTTATTGGACAAAGTGCCTTCGGTTCTGTTCGAACCCGAAACAGACTTGTATGGTCGTGTGTCTGACACTTCATTTTGAGGTATAAAGCAGATTTCTTTCAAATATGTATCTGTTGGTGGCGGAGAATATATTCTCTTAGCTCAATACCCTTGTTTGAGACGTACGAGCTTAGAGGTTATGTAGTTGAAGGTTATCAGCGATATATTCCCAATTTGATATTATGGCATGCTAAGTGCTGCTGTGTGTTGATGATCATTTGTTGATCATTTGTGATCGAAGCACGGTTTTCGTGTAAAGCGTAGCTTTGTGGACGAGACCTCATCGCACCTCACAACCCGGAAATGGTCGAAACAGGAAAGATGGGGCAAGGTTATGAGGGTCGCGCCCTTTAGGGTATGTCATTTCCTTCTAGAAAAAGGTGATGTCATGGTATGGAGCCCGGATATTTACCTGTGGGGTAGCTCCAATCTCATTTACTGTGTGGTTGTTGCTTTGTGATAGAGGGCCCTCGGATAAAGGTCCTAAAGGACTGGGGAGTGGCATACTCGAGTAGTAGTTACCTAGTTACAGAGGTAACCCGGCCTTGTGTTGGCAGAGAGCCGGGTACGTTCTCGAGACGTTCCGCCATGTGGCAGTAGGAAGTTCCTTAGCCTGACCATTTGTTGGAAATCCAATTGCCAATACGAACCCAGTACGGTTTTAGTTGTATAACCTGCCATTTATTTATGGTGGCACCCTACTGTTTAGATGGTAGCTATAGTAGGAATACATTAATGGTTGTATGCTGGATAAGATTAATATTATACTTTCGAAATGCTTTCTACACTATGCACTAGTAATAGTATCCAAGAATTTTTCTCGTATCAAGCATATTTGACTATCATAAGAAGAAATCTCCTCTAAATCTACGATTGCATTGTGTGTGTGGCGGGAGGTCTTATGGTAGTTTCATTTTCCAAAAATATACCAGATTTTCTTTTATAAATCTAGTTTATTTAAAAGCAACTGTTTTTGTTTACTCATACCAGTCTCATGACTGACCCGGAGTTTATTGTTTCTTTTCTAAACTCTGGGTGCCCATAATTTCCACACGGGCAGCCTAATAGCAGGTTTACGTGTTCTGGTGTAGCGGTATTTTGGAGATTATGCTTTGAAGATATTTTAGAAGTTTTTGGGATCTCAGGTGTTCGGTTTTTGGGAGTTTGTCACCACTTCATTCCTTTGAAGACTTTTGGGATATACAATCACTGTTGTATTATTATGATGGTTATTTGGAGTTGTGGTGTATGTATTAAAAATACTTTATTGTAGTAATGGATATTGTGATGTTGTATTTGTGATGTATGCATAATATTCATTCTGTTTCTGTTATTTTATATTCATCTGATGTTGTTATAAGCTCCGACGAACTAGATTCGATGTTTGGATCTATGGCATTGGAATGCGAGTGTCGCGTTTAGTGCCGATTTTCGAAAGTCGAGTCAGGGCCGTCATATTTGGTACCAGAACTGAAGGTTGAGTAAGAACTTTAGCTACGAAGTATAACACATCAGATGGCTCATTAGAGATAGGGTGAAGTATACCCTAGAATGAGTATAATTGAGACTGAAACCCCAAATTTTCTTAGCCTATTTCTTTTACTGCTGATATTCCTTAAGATATTTCGTCCATATATCTAAATCAATTTTCTTGCTAATTATAGATAGTAGGAATGAGCGGACGAAGAGGAAGAGCTATGGGTCAAGGAAGTGCCATAGCACCTAATCAAGATCCACCAACTGCAGTAACAATAGTACCTATTCAGCAACAGCCGAATCTGGCTGATTTACATAAGAATTTCTCAAGGCTTGGTGGTAAGCCATTCACCAGTAAGGAGTCAATTGTTGAGGCTCAAGCATGGATCAGATCATGTGAGAAAATCTTCATAGGACTGAAGCTGGAAGACGATCAGAAGCGACTCATAGCTTCTTGGCAACTTCAAGAAGAAGCCTTAGCCTGGTGGGAGACAGTTATTGTAGATAAGCCAGAAGATGAGTTTTCTTGGGAGAAATTCAAAGAAGTATTTGAAAAGCGTTATCTACCATCAGCTGGAATTTATCGAATATACCAGGAGTTCATGGATTTAAAGCAGGGGAGTTTGTCATTCGAGGAGTATCTCAACAAATTCAATGAATTGTCACGTTTCGGTCCCGTATTGGTAAACACACCTTTGAAGAAGAACGAAAGATTTATTCGTGGGATGAATAAGAAATTCCATGAAAGGATGACTGGCTATGTTAAGGAATCTTTTCCAGATTTAGTTGATATGGGATACAGATATGCCACACTTGATATGCAAGAAGCCCCGGCTGAGAAAGGAAATTCGGGCAATCCAAATTGGAAGAAGAGGAAATTTGGAAGCAAGAAACCATGACAAAGCAAGGAGAAAAAGAAGGGCATTCAAGGAAGCGTGGCAGAGAATGTCACTTGCTATAATTGTCCAGAGATAGGCCACTACTCAAACAGTTGTAAGAAGCCAAAGAGCGATCAGTCCGTTCAAGCGATGCTCAGGAAATGCTATTATTGTCAGAAAGTGGGGCATGAAGTTAAAGACTGCCCAACCATAAAGCAAGCTCAAACAACAAAGGTGTACACAGTCAAAGACCAACTTGCATCTTCCAAAGCAGAAAAATAAAAAGCAGTTCTGGAAGGTAATCTTATCATTTATGATAGCATTGTTAGAGTTCTATTTGACACGGGCACTACACATAGTTTTATCTCTCAACAAGCTATAGATGAATTAAATCTTGAACCCGATTTTGTTGATGAACCCATATGCGTAAAGAATCCAGTTGGAGGTCCCACGAATCTTTGTCTTCGATGTAGAGATGTTCCTATCTCATATTCTTGTTACCAATTCCCTATTGGTCTCTTTGTTCTTGATTTTAACGAGTTTGAAGTCTTACTCGGAATGGATTGGCTACCGAAATACGAAGCCAACTTGGATTGCAACAATCGATTGATTTCAATTAAAACTGAATTTGGAGATTTCGTCGAGATTTCATGTGAGAACCCTAGTCCTAAAAGAGAAGGATTGATGTATAATTTGGGTTATCCCGAACCCAGTTTGGAGTCTATACCCATTATTAGAGATTTTCCGGACGTGTTCGAAGAAGTGAAATCTTTACCTCCACATCGAGAAATAGAATTCAGAATCGACCTAGTACCCAATGCTCGTCCTGTCGTTCACGCAAGTCGCAAGATGGCACCCAGGAAAAAAGCTGAATTAGTTCAGCAAACCGATGATCTACTAGCAAAAGGATTAATTCGACCCAGTGTTTCAGAATAGGGTTCCGCCGTCGTATTTGTTGCTAAGTCAGACGGATCTTTGAGATTGTGTGTAGATCACCACGATCTCAATAAAATGACTCTCAAGAATAAATTTCCACTGCCCAGAATTGATGATCTATTTGATCAATTACACGACACTCGTTTCTTTTCAAAGATGGATCTAGCTCGAGGGTTCCATCAACTACGAATCACCGACGATTTTGTTCATTTGACCGCTTTCAGGGGTCCTAATATGTTCTACGAATGGTTAGTCATGCCTTTCGGGCTAACCAATGCTCCAGCGTACTTCGTAGATCTTATGACCCGTGTATTCCGGGAAGTATTGAATAAATTTGTGCTCGTGTTTATTTATGATATTTTGATCTATTCCAAAACCGAAGAGAAGCACGCCAAGCACCTTAGAACCGTTTTAGAGATTTTGAGGAGAAATATTCTATTTGCAAAAAATTTCAAATGTCACTTTTAGGTCAAAGAAGTTAAATTCCTTGGCCATATTGTTAATGAAGAAGGAATTTCTGTTGATCCTAGCAAAATTTCCGCTATTCTTGATTGGAGAAGACCTACTACCCCAAAGGATGTTTGAAGTTTTTTAGGTTTAGCAGGCTATTACCGGAAGTTCGTTCAAGATTTTTCTAAGATTGCTAGTCCATTGACTAAGTTAACAATGAAGGATGTAAAATTCAATTGGACTCCGAAATGCGATGAAGCTTTTCAGGAGTTAAAGAAGAGATTAACCACCACTCCTGTTCTCGCTATTGTCAACGGGAATCAGGGACTATCTGTTTATACTGACGCATGTGGTGACGGGGTAGGTGCACTATTGATGCAAAATGGGAAGGTAATTGCCTACACGAGTAGACAATTACGTCCGCACGAGAGAAACTACCCAACACATGATTTGGAGCTTTTGGCTGTTGTTTTTGCTTTGAAAATCTGGCGACATTATCTTCTGGGTAAGAATCTTTTCAGCTTTCTTAACAATTTACGAAATTAATTTAACTTAAACAATATACTTAATGAACTCTTCTTTCCCTAGGTGAAAAATTTGAACTATTCACCGACCACAAATCTTTGAAATATCTCTTTACCCAGAAAGATCTGAATCTACGACAACAACGTTGGTTGGAATTTCTGGCATCATATGATCTAGATATTCTATATACGCCGGGAAAAGCCAATGTAGTTGCCGATGCTTTGAGCAGAAGACATGCTGTTCTCGCATATCTTGTTATCGCTCCTACTCTTCTTAAGAAGATTGCAAGACAGCAGACTGAAGACAAGTTTCTTCGGGAAATTCGTAGAAGAATGGGTCGAGGTGAAGATTCTAGTTTTGAAATGGATGATCAAGGAGTTATAAGGATGAAAGGCAGAATTTGTGTCCCTGACATTCCAGAGCTGAAACGCGAAGTTTTAGACGAATGCCATAAATCTAAGCTCAGCATCCATCCAGGAGTTAATAAAATGTATAAAGATATTAAAAGAACTTTCTGGCGGAAGACAATGAAAAGAGACATATCCATATATGTGAGTCGCTGTGCTACTTGTCAACAAATTAAAAGTGACCAAAAGAAAGTAGCCAGTTTACTTCAGCCTTTGGAAGTATCAAAATGGAAATGGGATCAGGTATCGATGGATTTCATCGACGGATTACCACGAACCAGGAAAGGAAATGAAGCAATTTGGGTTATAGTGGACCGTCTAACCAAAACATCTCACTTCATTCCAGTGATATCCACTCGGACTGCAACCAACTTAGCAGAGCTATATATAAAGGAAATTGTTCGACTCCATGGCATTCCCAGCAGCATAGTGAGTGATCGTGACCCGATCTTCACTACTAGATTTTGGGAGGCATTCCAAGCCGCTTTGGGAACAAAATTGAATCTCAGCACTGCTTATCACCCACAGTCTGATGGGCATACTGAGAGGATTAACTGAATTCTAAAAGCCTTTTGCGTGCTTGCATTCTCGATTTTGGTGGTTCTTGGAAGGACCATTTGCATCTGGTCGAATTTTCATATAATAACAGCTATCAGGCCAGTATAGAAATGGCTTCATTCAAAGCTTTATATGGTCGTCCGTGTCGATCACCTGCATGCTGGATCGAATCAGGTGATAGACTCGTCCTTGGACCAGATATGATTAAAGAAGCCACGGAGAAGGCTGGTTATATTCGAAAGAAATTGAAAGCAGCTCAAAGTCGCCAGAAGAGCTATTATGACCGCCGAAGAAGAGATTTGGAATTTCAAGTTGAAGATTCTGTATTTCTAAAAGTATATCCAATGCGGAGTGTATTAAGGTTTGGGAAAACTGAAAAGCTAACACCACGTTATATTGGTCCTTTTCCTATTCTGGAAAGGATCGGTCCTCTAGCATATCAAATATAGCTACCCAGCTGGTTGTCTGGTGTGCATAATGTGTTCCACGTTTCTAGTCTTCGAAAGCATGTGCACGACCCAGATAGTATTATTGAGGAGGCAGCTCAACAGAACCTTGAAATCACTCCCAACTTGGCCGTAAGAAGAGATCCAATAAAGATTGTAGATCGTGATGAAAAACAATTGAGGAACAAAGTTGTGAAACTCGTTAAAGTTCAATGGAGTGGCGATCCAATGGACTGTACTTGGAAAACTGAAGATAATACGCAGAAATCATATCCCAACTGCAGAGTAGACATCTCGGCTTAAACCGGTAAGCCATTTCCTTATTTTTTCTGAATTCATATATTCTTTGTTTGCTTTTCTCTCTCTTTCAAATTTCGAGGATGAAATTTTCTTAGGGGGGGTATTTGTAACATCCCAAAATTTTGAATTCTAAACTCGATAAATTATTTGAACTTTTGAATTTAATATGAAAGTTTCAAATGAAATAGAATATTATTAATATTAAATAAAAGAAAGATATATGGAATTAAATAAATATTTGATAGTTAAGCTTAAATAAATAATAATATAATAATAATAAATAAAAATATGTAACAAACAGGAAATTGTATTAAACAATAAAATAAAATATATGTGATGAATTAGATATTGATAGTTAAACTTCAAATAGAAAAAATTTAAGAATATGCTTATGATAAAAATTATATAGTTAAAATTATATGGTTATAAAAGACATAGGAATACATATAAGGTTGCATGAGAAGTTTATAAACAAGGAGACAATAAAATAAATAAAAAAGTTGAAGTCGGAACAAATCAAACAAACTTGATTACAAAAGGAAAAAAATCTGCAAGGCTTATACAAGAAGATGAATATCTTCAATAAAACAAAAATTAATACTTATAAAATCAACAGCATATATATGTTAACATAAATGGAGGCATGAGCAATTAATGCTATCTATTCTTCAGCATGAACAAGATCATTTCAGCCGTATTTTTTTTCTTGGTCAATAGAAAAAAGAAAAAAAATCTAATTGAAAGGAAAACTGTTGCACCAGTAAACCTTCCCCTGTACAAACCCTCTCCTTTATATATATACACTTGCATAGTTGCTTTATTTCATTCAAACAAATCTTAGCAAAGCCTGAAAGAAAATAAAAAGGAAACATCATACTTTACAAATTCAAGATCATTCAAGTGAGTAAAACAGGAAAAAAAATTAAAAGCAGATCAAACCGCAGTTCTTCAAAAAAATAAATAGAAAAACAACTCTGTTCATCAACATACTAGGTGAGTAAACTTATTGTTTTTGAAATCTAAGTATTTATTTCATGGATCTTGTGTTTTTTGTTGTATATTGGAAAAGAAATGTTGTTTATATTGTTTCTGTATTACTGAAAGTATTATACAGGTTGTTCTTAATAATTTGTTTCAGAACAAAAGTAAATGGAAGGAAATTCAAATAAACTCACACAATCTTTTTCTAGCTTAGTTTTTTTTAAAAACAAGTTGTTTAAACTTGAATTACAGTTAAAAATTTATTTCAAGCTTGAACATGAAGTATTTGTCTGTGTAACTGGTAAACTAAAGTAAAAACAAAATTCTTTGACGAATTCAACTATTTTAAATAATGGATTTGATCACATAATTTGAATAAACATTTCAAGTTATGATTTTTAAAGGCAATACGATGATTTTTACTTAAGTAATTTAAATGCAGTTTGAATTTAAACCAAAATTGCATTTTTCTTGATTTCTGGTGAACGATTCAATTATAAACGTTGGAATTTGGATTGAAGCTTGATTGAGCTTCGGTGATGATGAGAAAATTGTCGAAAAAAATTTCAAATGCGTGAATTTGTTGATCGAACCCAAAGTAGGGTTTAAGCTCAAAGTTTGCAGTGAAAAAGAAATGAGGTGATTTCATCACCTAGGAACGATCGAGCTGCATATGTTTTTGAGGAATGATAGAGCGAAGTGTTGACGCGATATGGCCGGAAGCGTGGATTTTCTGGTGAACTATGCGAGGAAGACGAGGCGAGTTGGTCTGGGTACGCTCGAGCTTCAGTTCGACGAAAAGGTGAAATTTTGATCTCGAGTTCCTTGTGTTGAATCGAAGTTCGATTTTGCGTTTGCATGGTTTTTTCGACCTACCGATGATCGTGATGATCATCGGAGTGGCGGCGCCACATCGTGCACGTTCACGACGTGTTTTCCGTATCAGTAAGTTTGTTAACTGGAAGCTCGAGTTGAAACTCGAGAAAATGCACGTTTGGCTTTCGGAAGGAACCCGCGTACGCGAGTATACTCTCGGCTATCTTAGTTTAGGTACTTAACTTACTGAAGAAAAAAAGAAAAAAGGGAGAAGAAGAAGAGAGCACGGGGAAGAAAAGAGAAAGATCTTGGGGAAAAGAAGAAGAAACCCGAGTTTTACTCGAGTGAAAACCTGGGTTTACTCGAGTTTTGGTTAAGAATTGGGTTAGGCCAATAAAATTCTGAATGTACAATGTTAAGTAAAAATTTTGTATTTCAAGTTAACCAATGTTGATTTACGTTAAGTGAAAAACTTACTATAAGTTTAAACTATTTAACAATGTTTTAAAAATTTAAATTAACCCTTTAATTAAATAATTAAAATTAAAATAAACATTAAAAGTTTTAATTTACATTAAAACTTTTAGTGTAATAATAAATTGATTCTTAAGATATAAAAAAGGTTTTCAAATGATAATCAACGTAAATAATTTTTCTTATTAACTAATGGTTTTGAAAAGTAATTAAGAATGATTTATAATTTGTAATTAAAATTGATTAATAAACAATTAAGTGTCTACATTACTTATAATTGAGAATTGTTAGTTAAATAATTTCAGTTAATCAATTTATAATTAGTAGTTAATTAAGTTAATTGAATGAGGAATAATTTATTAACAGAATTGATATTTAAATAAATTTGTTTATCGTTAGGAATAATTGATCATTGATCAAAATAATTATGTTGTAAATTCACTTAAACCACATTGGAAAACAATTAACCATTGTTCTGCACTGAATTGCTATTTCTGCTATGATCATAATACCGTGTGATGTAGATTGCCATGTACTGCACTATGATCTGTGATTTTTTCTGTATTGATGTGAAAACCCTGTTGCCCGTAAAACGACATTTAAACTTCGATGCGACAGGGAGTCGGAGTTCAGTTAGTTATCTGAAACCCACATCGAACACTGAATATGAATCTTTGTGATTGTTACGCCCACGTATTTCAAAATGAAGTGTTCACTATTCGATTTAGCCGGGAGAGGACCTTTGTGTCATATAACCCATTCCGAATAGTGATACGTCGAAATGGATAGCATTTGAAGACCGGTGGTGAAGACCGGTGTCGCCGAAAACGATAGGATAACCTATCGATTATCTCTGCACTGAGTTGTTCCGGTATAGAGATTCCCTAAGTGATGGGAAGTCCGATCGGGATTGTGGATACCGAATTTGCAAGGGCTTCAAACCCGGAACAAACTTGTATGGTCATGTGTCTGACACTACATTTTGAGGTATAAAGTAGATTTCTTTCAAATACATATCTGTTGGTGGCGGAGAATTTATTCTCTTAGCTTAACACCCTTCTCTGAGACGTACGAGCTCAGAGGTTACGTAGTTGAAGGTTATCGGCGATATATTCCCAATTTGGTAGTGTGGCATGCTAAGTGTTGTTGTGTGTTGATGATCATTTATTGATCACTTGTGATCAAAGCATGGCTTTCGTGTAAAGCATAGCTTTGTGGACGAGACCTCATCGGACCTCACAACCCGAAAATGGTTGAAACAGGAAGGATGCGGCAAAGTTATGAGGGTCGCGCCCTTTAGGGTATCTCATTTCCTTCTGGAAAAAGGTGATGTCATGGTATGGAGCCCAGATATTTACCTATGGGGTAGCTCCAATCTCATTTACCGTGTGGTTGTTGCTTTGTGATAGAGGGCCCTCGGATAAAGGTCCCAAAGGACTGGGGAGTGGCATACTCGAGTAGTAGTTACCTAGTTACAGAGGTAACCCGACCTTGTGTCGGCAAAGAGCCGGGTAGGTTCTCGGGAAGTCCCGCCGGAGGCGTACCCATATGGTAGTAGGAAGTCCCTTAGCCTGACCATGTGTTGGGAATCCAATTCCAAATACGAACCCAGTACGGTTTTAGTTGTATAACCTATCATTTATTTATGGTGGCGCCCCACTGTTTAGATGGTAGCTATAGTAGGCATACAATAATGGTTGTATGCTGGCTAAGATTAATATTATACTTTCGAAATGCTTTCTACACTATGCACTGGTAATAATATCCAAGAATTTTTCTCGTATCAAGCATATTTGACTATCATAAGAAGAAATCTCCTCCAAGTCTGCGATTGCATTGTGTGTGTGGCGGGAGGTCTTATGGTAGTTTCATTTTCCAAAAACATACCGCATTTTCTTTTATAAATCTAGTTTATTTAAAAGCAACTTTTTTGTTTACTCATACCAGTCCCATGATTGACCCGGAGTTTATTGTTTCTTCCCTAAACTCTGGGTGTCCATAATTTCCACACGGGCAACCTAGTAGCAGGTTTACGTGTTCTGGTGTAGCGGTATTTTGGAGGTTATGCTTTGAAGATATTTTAGAAGTTTTTTGGATCTCAGGTGTTCGGTTTTTGGGAGTTCGTTAACACTTCGTTCCTTTGAAGACTTTTGGGATATATAATCACTGTTGTATTATTATGATGGTCATTTGGAGTTGTGGTGTATGTATTAAAAATACTCTGTTGTAGTAATGGATATTTTGATGTTGTATTTGTGATGTATGCATAATATTCACTCTGTTTCCGCTGTTTTATATTCATATGATGTTGTTATAAGCTCCGGCGAACCAGATTCGATGTTTGGATCTATGGCATTGGAATGCGAGTGTCGCGTTCGGTGCCGATTTTCGAAAGTCGAGTCAGGGCCGTCACATGATCGGGGTTTGGGTTAACGCTATAGTAACGTGCTTGTATTTGATATATAGGTATATATATCTAAGTATGTATTCTCCTCTCTCTTAGACCCTTCTTCTTTATCTTACTAAGGCTTGTATGCAGATTTACGAGAAAGAGGATATGGAAGTAGGAAATGGAAGAGGAAATCTTGGTGGAGGAAGCACCACAACCAACGGAAATGCTTGACCTAATACCCGGAGGAACCAAGGTCGATAGGCTAATGCTAACCAAAACGTTGAAATCAATGTAGGTGTTGGAAATCCGCCAGTAGATGCGGGGATTGTGTTTCAATTGTTGCCTAATCTTTTGCAAGCAAAAGCTGCTGGTAATGTTGGGGGAGTTAATCCTGTAGTTACAATTGGTAATAATTATGCTAGGCTGAAAAGAGACTATACCGGTCAGGGTGGAAAGCCTTTTGTTGGAATGGTGGATGTTGTTGAAGTTGAGAATTGGCTTTGGAATAGTGAGAGGATATTTACTGATTTAGGCTTGGATAATGGAGAAATGATGGAGAAAAAGGAAGGTTAGCCTCTAGATAGTTTCAAGTGTTAGTACTTCATTGGTGGAACAGTGTGACGGTCGGAGTTCCGGAGGAAGAGCTGACATGGGTTGATTTTAGAAGAAGGTTTGAGTAAAGGTTCTTATCTGAGATTTCCAAGTCATCATTGATGAGGAAGTTCATGGATCTTATTCAGGGAAAGATGTCAGTGATCAAGTACGTTGCTAAGTTTGATGAGCTGTCTCGATATAGTTATACTTTGGTTGACCCTAATGTTAGAAGGAATAAGAGATTCATTCAAGGATTGAGGCTAGAGCTAGGTTGAATGACCGTGACTCATGTCAGAGAGCCTTGTCATGTGGTGGTGGAAATGGACATCCACCATGAGGAGATGCTTGCTGTGTCAGGTAGAGAGAAGCCAGTTGAATCCCTGGATCCTCAAAGAAAGGAAAGGAAAATGTTTAAGAAAATGGGAGCCCAAAAAAGGGAGGCTGCCAAGTAGGCAAAGGTTGATTTGGTGTGTTATAAGTGTGATAAGAAAGGCCACTATGCTCATGAGTGTCGTACAAGCAAAGGGAAGAAGCCTGCATAGAAGAAGAATGTGAAATGTTTCAACTGCAACCAAGTTGGACATTACAAGAACCAGTGTCCAGAGCCAGTCAGGGTGGACACAATGAAGGTTTTTGCTATTGGACCACCATCTACTTTTAGGCCTACTGCTGTAGTAAAAGGGAAGACAGTGATGGAAGGTACACTTTTGATTCAGAGTACACCAGTTAGGGTACTATTTAATACCAGTGCATCACATTCATTTATATCACAGTAATTGGTTGATAGGTTATGTATAGAACCCATATACCTTGATACTTCCTTAAGGGTTGTGAATCCAATAGGGGGGTACGAACTCTAGGGATGAGATATGACCAGTTAGAACTTGATTTGTTAGGTCATAAGTTTGCATGCAGTCTGTATGTTTTTTATTTCGTAAATTTCAGTGTCATTTAGGGTATGGATTGGTTGGGTAGGTATGAGGCTAGGATATTTTGCCAGGATAGGGAAACATTATTGAGGCACCCAGATAGTCATAGTCGAATCATCTTCTCAGTGGAGAATTCCAGTAAGAGTGTTTGTGCTTTGTTAAGTGCCATGGAGGTTGGTGAAGAGTTAAGTCAGGTTCGAGTGGTAAGGAAATTTGCAGATGTCTTAGAGCCAGTCACATGACTACCATCGAAATGAGCTGTTGAGTTTCAGATATATCTTGCATCAGGAGCTAAACCTGTCAATAAACCACCTAGCAGGATGATACCGACAGAGATGAAGGAATTGAAGGTGTAGCTAGTGGATCTAGAGGAAAGGAATTTCAACAGACCAAGCAGTTCATCTTGGGGAGCGGCCGCGATTTTCTTGAAGAAGTCTGATGGGTCATTGAGGATGTACATCGAATATTGTAAGTTAAACGAAAAGATGATCAAGAATAGATACCTTCGAGGATAGATGATGTGCTTGATCAATTGAGTGGACCAAAAGTGTTCTCCCAATTGGATTTAGCAACGGGGTTCCAACAGTTGAGGGTGGTGGAGGATAGTATTCCATTGACAGCATTTCAAACTAGATATGGTTCGTATGAGTGGTTGGTGATATCGTTTGGGTTAACGAATGCACATGCTTTCTTCATTGATTTGATGAACCGGGCTTTTCGAGAGCACTTGGATAGGTTCGTGTTGGTATTCATAGATGATATTTTGGTATACTCTAAGAATGAGAGAGAGCATGAAGATCGTCTTAAAATTGTATTAGAGACACTGAGGTAGAATCAGCTAAAGGCGAAGCTTTTCTAGTGTCATTTTTGGAAGAAAGAGGTCGAGTTTCTTGGACATGTGGTTTTAGAGAAAGGATTGTCAGTTGATCCAGTTAAGATTGAAGCTGCCAATAATTGGAAGAGACTAGAGACGGTAATCGAGATCAGAAGTTTTCTTGGACTTTTTGCTATTACTGGAGATTCATTAAGGGTTTATCATGGATAGCGACACCTTAGACTAAGTTGACCAGGAAAGATGTGAAGTTTGTTTGGTCCGACAAATGTGAGGAAGGATTCCTTAAGTTAAAGCATTTGTTGACCAATGCGCTGGTGTTAGTAGTTCTAGATGGTAACCAAGGGTAGATAGTATGCACTGATGCATGCGGGACTGGATTAGGAGCAGTGTTGATGTAGAGGGGCAAAGTCATTGCTTACGCATCTAGGCAACTTAGACCGCACGAAGTAAGATATCCTACTAATGACTTAGAGTTTGCTATGGTAATCTTTGTCTTGAAGATTTGGAGGCATTATTTCTTAGGAGAGAGATTTGAGTTATATACTAATCATAAGTCACCACAGTATTTATTTTCTCAGAAGGAGTCGAATATGAGGCAGCAGGGGTGGTTAGAATTTTTGGCAGCTTATGATTTCAATATCAATATACTCCAGGGAAAAGAAACAAGGTAGCAGATGCTCTCAGTAGAAAACATCATAATGTGGTGTTAGTGATGTTGGCAAAATGGAAGGATCTAGAAGCCTTGGCCAGTGGGGTTGTGTAGTTAAGATCTACTTCTAGTTCTAGTCAGGGTATTGCCATGTTATCTTGTTTAGAAGTTCGACCGTTATTGATCGAAAAGATAGCTTCCAAGAAGAGGGAGGATCCAATTTTAGCCGAGAGGATTAGAAGGCTTGAGGTAGGATCATAGGTTGATGACCTAAAGGATTTTATTCTTTACCAAAGGGGATGGTTGAGAAAGAAGGGACGACTATACATTCTGAATGTAGAGAACTTAAAAATGGAAGTTCTGGAGGAATGTTATCGATCGAAGTTTACGATTCATCTCGAAGGGACCAAGATGTATCAAGATATGAAGAGGAGCTTCTATTAGGAAGGCATGAAGAGGTATGTTGGTTTGTGGGTTAGTCAATGTGTAAACTGTCAACAAGTGAAATCCGAGCATCAAAAACCTAGTGGGTTACTTCAGCCTCTAGATATTCCAGTTTGGAAATGAGTTTCGATATATATGCATTTTATAAATGGGTTTCCAAATTCAAGGAGAAGAAATGAGAGTATATGGGTTGTTGTGGATATGTTGACCAAGAGTGCCCATTTCATTCCAGTAAAGTCGACCAAGACAGCACCTATTTTGGCGAAGTTGTTCAGAAAGAACATAGTTAGACTTCATGGAACTTCTAGTAGCATAGTCAACGATAGAGATGCATTGTACACTAGCGAATTTTGGAGGAGTCTACAAGAGGTATTGGGTACTAGGCTCAAGATGAGTACAATATATCTCCCACAGACGGATGGGAAGACAAAGAGAGTAAACAAGGTACTCGAGGACTTATTGAAAGCTTGTGTATTAGACTTTGGTGGATCTTGGGAGGATCACCTACATTGATTGAGTTTTGCTATAATAATAGTTATTAGACTAGTATGGAAAAGATGCCTTTTGAAGCTCTTATGGAAGGCCATGCAAATCGCCAGCATGTTGGTTAGAGACCAAAGACAGATTGATTTTGGGTCTAGATTTGGTAAGAGAGGCGTCAGAAAAGATTGAGTTAATCCGAGGGAGAATGAAGGAAGTTCAATCCAGACAGAAAAGTTACGCAGATATAAGGCGTAAAGACACAGAATTCTCAATGGTAGACAGGGTTTTCAGTATCACCGATGAAGGGTGTGGTACGATTTGAAAAGTGGGGAAAGTTGGCCCTGAGATATGTTGGACCGTTCCATATTTTAGAAAGGATCGGAAAGCTCGCACACAGAATAGAGTTGTCGAGCAGTTTAGCAGGTGTCCATAATGTATTCCATGTGTCTCATCTTCGCAGACATGTGTAGGATCCAGAGACTACTATTCCTCAGACAAACTTGGAGGACTAGGTAGTAGAGCCTGATTTAACTTTTGTTAAACAACCAGTTCGGGGTTGCAGTGAGAGATGAGAAAAGAATGAGGACCAAGACAGTCGAGTTGGTGAAAGTTCAGTGGAGCGACAATGAGAAGGATTGTACTTGGGAGACAAGGGACAGGATTCGAGATGCTTATCCTTATTTGCTTTGATTCTATGTCTATATTAGATGTATATAGATTAGTTTCTAGTCGAGTAAGCTAATATGGATGTTAGGAATGGTTACAGATGATTGCTATGTTTTCTAGTTAATCTTTATTGAATTTCGAGGACGAAATTCTTTAAGGAAAGGATCCTGTAACACCCTTAATTTTTAGTAACATTATCCAGGAGATTTAATTAGAATAAATTCAATAGAATAATGTTGATAAGGAGATTGAGGTTGATTAATAAATATGTAGTGGTCGTGCTTATTTAAATTAAATGAACTTATAAATGGTTAAGTATCAAGTAATTAAACATGAAGGCATTAGGGTAAATACCCGCCCATATTTTGCACCCTTATACTTTTCCCCTTATCCGTACACGTTCATTTTATCATAGATATAATTATAACCGTAAGAAGAAGAGCAAGGCCGACCATTAGGAAGAAAGAAAAGAAGAGAAAATCAAAGCAAAGCGTAGGATTCGAGGTAGAAGGAATCAATCTCAATCAATCTTCAATTTCCTTATCCAATCTAAGCTGAATAATATTTACTACACCTTTTTTTGATTTTATAATCATATGGTTTTGGATTTAAGGGATAAATTCATTTTTATGATATGCTGAATGATGATATGCTTGGTTGTAATTTATATGGTTTAAATAAGGATGTTTAAAGGAGATATGCATGATTTTAGGGTAAAACCAAGATTAAATGATTTTTAAATGCCATGTGAAGAGTTTATGTTATGGAAAACATAGTTTTGGAGATGTGTTTCATTTTTCAAAATTTTCCAAGCTGTGGAGAATTAGTTATGAATTTTTTTAAGGAAAACATGGTTATTTGGGTTTATAAATTTATTTTATAAAATATATTAAGAATTTGGGTTTGAAATTTTGATATGTTAGATAACATGATTAAAGTGAATTTCTGAAATTTTTGAAGATTTTTACTATATGCGTTAGTATGGAAATTAAATTATTTTGAAAGAAGAACCTACATGATTTAATTATTTTGTTAATGGAAGGGCTTATGTGTTAAATATTGTTTAGTTTTAGATCTGAGAAAATGCGGAAAATTTAGAAAAATAGTTTGAAAGTTTAATGTAACCAATCATGTGTTTACAAGCGGACAAGTTAGTTACAAAAAGTTTACTTTATTTGGTAAAAACGGTTTCTTTGCTTAGAAAAGGGGTTCCGCCTCCTTTTGAAGGACCCTTAGACTCAGACCTGCCGACTCCAACCTATTCGAAACCTTCTAGGTCGAAACCAACAAACCAATACACATGGTATCATTTAAATGGTATATAGTGGATTGAAGAAAGGCTAAAGGTAGGGTGTCGAAAGGTAGCTTTCGTAGAGGTTAGTTCCTTTGTTTATTTTGTTTTAAAAGAAAAGCACTTGTCTGTTTATAAATGGGTTTCGAAGTAGTCAAAACCAATGGTTTCGATAGAGTATTTCAAAGAGGCTTTCTAAAGAGAGTCACCGCCTATGTTTTAAAGAATTAGTTTTCGAAGGAGTTACTTAAATTTTGTTTAAAGTTTTTGGAAGGGGTAGTTTCAACCAAGTCAATACCATTCTTTGAATTAATGACCTTCCGATGGCATTGAAGACATCAATGTTGTCGAAAGTTTTAGTTGTTTTTATAAATACAAGCCACTTCCTAATGCTTTCCAAAGGGGTTGGAGTTTTTGAAGAGAAGGCAACGGTTTCAGAAGGCGTTTCGAAGCTAATCTTCAATTGTTTTAGCCAGATGTTTTAAAGCTTTCAAAAGGATGGTTTCGACACTATCAAACTTCCCAGTACTTTTGGAAAAAAGAATGATTTTGAAAGAGATGCTTTCGCCTATCTTCATTTTGACCCAAAAATAATGTTTAATTATAAAACCAATGCTTTCGCAAGAGGGTATTTCAATGGTTTCGAACGGTAACCTTCATTAGTTTCGAAAGGGTACTTTCAAATGTGTTCAAAGCTATACTTTTATACTTATGTGATAATACTTTAATAAGGTTGGTGTAACGACCTAGAATTTCTGTCATTTGAAATTCGTATATTTAATTGATTTTAAATATTAACAAGTAAAATTTGTAAGTCGAAAATCTCGAAACGTTACAGTCGGAAGGTTTCGAAAGAGTTGTTTTTACGTATTCGGAAGGCAGGAGCCTGATGTTTAAAGTTAACTTTTAATGCTTTCGAAGGGGATCATATGAGGTCGAAAGCAAGGTTCCAAAGGAATCGAAAGGTTTTAAAACCCAAACTAAATATTTTTAGAGGAAAAAACTATGGCTAAATAAAGGAGTTTCAAAATAACTTTAAGTACGTGAATTTGAAGAAGTATTGCTTTAATAAAATTATAAGTTAATATGTGATACATAAAACTTATTTAAGGACCTTAAACCCACAGGAGTAGTATTGTTAAATTGTTATGTTTGCTTCATCAAATATGAATATATTCACATGATAAAGAATGCTTTATTGTATTTTTGGCAATCAAGTGGTAGAAAAACCAGCTAGGTTAACCCGTAGTGAATATAATTTGATTAAACTCCTGAATGAGTAGAATCACATCCAGCGAGTTAGGGAGACCAAAATATAGGATGCCTAAACCTTGAAGTTGTCTGGGAAATTGGTTCATTGTGAACCCATGAAAACTATGATTACGTAGTTATTGGAGGTAACCAACATGTTCATAGTAAAGCTAGGAAAACTATGTATTAAGGTAGGTTAGCAGGGGTTAATTTGTTTGTAGTGAATCCATGAAAACTATATCCGGATTAGAATTGACATCAGTCAATAGTTTACTAGTCAACCCATGAAAACTAGGATAAGAAAGAAGTTGAGACATCAGTAGGTTTCTAGTCAACCATAAAAACTATGATGAGTAGCGAGTTACTGGATAAATCCCCGGGCTCCTAGTCAACCCATGAAAACTAGGATAAGGGGATTAATTATTGAAATGACTAATAGATTCAGGAGGACCCATGAATTAATTAAGTTAATTGGCAGGGACCTATAGGTTCTTAGTGATCCCATGAAAACTATGAAATAGGACAGAGTGTCCATGTATAATGAAAAAGGTTATTAGTAGCTGATGAAAACTAATAGATTAATAATGATCCTAAAAACTATAACTATGACAGAGTGTCAATCTAAACGGGAGATGGGAAATCCTAAATTTTTATATATATGCATATAATCATAATATTTTGAAATGTATGTTTTGACCATTGTAGATGCAGGAGCATAATATATGGTTTTATAAATGTTTTAGGATACTAGTGAGGGGAAACCGCTAAGCGGCGTGGTCTCACTAGATATCTAGAAGGATTGAGATGTCAGATTATTATTCATACCAGGCTTTATGTCCGACTCGAAATTTTTGTTTTCCTCTTAAACTCTCGAGTATTCAATTGATTTTGAGTAGTTTGAGGTTTAGGGTTTTCAGATTCACTTCTTAGACAAATAAAGCTTCTGAATGCATGCATGTGGCAGTTAGTTATTTAGAGTTATCCTTTTCCATTGTGAATTTTGGATGTAAAAGCAGATTTATTAACTTTATTATATACTCTGATCAACTAAGAGGGCATCTTCATATGTCGCTCTTGGCGTATGTGTAATAATTATATTATGCTGAACGTGGGTAACGCTTTTGGGATTATATAATGAACATCAGATGTTTTGAATGGAATGTGGAAATGTGTTTTTGATTTGTTAAAATTTTCATATCAATGTATCTAGCACTGCCGTATTTGGTCGCCGGAGATTAATAAGTATGGATGACTACAACATCCGTAGCCGTCAGTTTTGTACCTCCAAGTAGGGAGATGTTACAGATACGCAGGCGAATATGGTCGGAGTTTAAGCCTCATATATAATCAGGTAACAAGTAAGAATTAGGGCTACTCGAGCCCAATATGCATCAAAATCTTCGGATACAATTCAAGGCTCACCATCTACCTATCCCGCGTCGCTCATACCAGCAATATAAGCTGGATCAGCTTAAATATCTCAATACATATCATCTCATGGAAGAAAATCAGAGGGAATGCGATTTATACAATGCAATCGCAATCAACCCCGCTCTTCTAATTACCATATGAAAGGACATGTATGAACTTTAAAGCAAACCTCATATCTTGAAAGAGCAAACTAGAAAGTGAGGAGATGATCACCGCCGGCTCCATAAACTGATAATACTCTTGCTAGGGACGAATGATAACGTTGTCGTGCCGCCTCATATCCATCTGTTGTCTACCCTCCAATAACTCATTATGCACCCCCTGTGTAGCATGACGTGCATACATAGGATTCCTCCAATGACGTAATCTAGAGAAATAAATATAAGGTGCAGTGTTCGCATCAGCACTGAGTCATGAGTGCATGTTGGTTGTATACTCACAGTACCAAAAAGTTAGAATGTACCAAAAACCATACATCTGTCTAGGCTGCTGTAGCGTATAGGTATCCAACGCTACATATGTATTACCAAGGATAGTTGTACCGTAGTCGTGCATATTTAGTCCATCTACGTCTACAAATCCAGCCAAATATCCAAGTCTAACCGCGTCCCTTATTATTTGTGAAAAATGCAGAACCATAAAGATATAATAAAAGGCAAGAATAACAGAAGTGTGCATATCATCATCGTCCTATACTCTACTATGCTGCTATAGATATGTAAGTTTAATAGCACCTCCTCTAACCTCGTCATCGGCTAAAGCCGATAAATAAGCGAAATATGACTCAAAATCCTCAAAGGAGCTACTAAATGGTGCTGGCGTGTGATTTGGTCGATCAACATCTACCAATCAGTATATAAAAATCTAAATGAATCAATCCCAACTCAAAATATGAAAAACGAAACGTCTGAGTGATAGACCACCATCTCTTAGTAAATGCCTCTACTATGCAATGGTCGACGTATGCAAATGTAGGTAACTCTAGAAAATCATTGAAAGGTGATGCATATAGTCAATTCCTATTCGTCTGAAGTAGTGTGACAAAATACTAAGAAATACATATATCATAACTATCGCACATAACTATGTGACGAACCTATATAAGTAATTATTTAATGTTAACAGTAAACTAAATAAATCAATACCATTCATAGTCTGTGACGTATTCATCTGATAATTACGCATCAAAATTATACCTGTGACGTCGCTAGCGCTGCAGTAAGTCGATGTTCTTTAGTCGATGGTGGCTCGTGCAAGCATTGTAGATCGTCTGCTATCACAGTAGCATCCAGAATAATATAAGCTGCATCGGCATTGTCATCTGTCATTAACGGGTAATCCATCTACCAATTTTGATGGATTGTGGCGGTATTTCAATGAATAAAAAGAACGTTGTATAAGAGAGGTGAATTGTAAATAATGGAATGTAGCGTAGAAAATAGTCTTATATAGACACGATCTTCAGACATTTGTTTAATAAATACCCCAAGCCCATGCGTTTGTTGAACAAACGTCCGAGCTCTTTCAAAACTCAGACGCTTGTTCAACAAACTCGTGGACTTGTTGATCAAATCACTGGACCCATTTTCTATTGAAGAACACGTGCGCTTACATTTCGTAAGCATACATTTTGTAACTTCTGCACTATCCGCTGTTGGAGATGCTTGGACGTATACTCATGCTCTTTGTTCATTCCAAGGCAAAAAACAAAATCTCTTCATTACAAGCATATCAGGTTCTTTAGGCATTATCTTTCACAAATTGACGCTATTCAGTTTCAATCCGAGTCATTGTTTGGTCAAATTCTGAAATAAATTTGGCTCAATTATGATTATGAATTTACAATGATGTAGAGTTAAATAAAATCATATCTTAAGGTATAGAATTAGATCAATAGACTCAGTAAGTGAAACAAACAGACAAGAATAGCAAGATCAGCATTGCTGGAATACCATTTTTCATAATATGGTACCACTTAAAACAACATTACACGACCTTTTTTATTTTCATAACATAAAACTGCCAGAATACTTTTACACTGGCATGATTTATAAACCTTACAGCTGCAACTGTTATTCAATGACAACTACAACTAGATTGAATAGATTCTCTATCCAACCCAGATCGCAAAATACCATACTCATATATTACTACTTATACATCACTTCTATTTCTTCTTCTCTTTTACAGTTTTAGTTGATTTTAGCCTGAGCCATACCCCATGCGGTAAGCTTTGAAATTTTGACTGTTTCACTCCCATTGTTGAATGCATAAAGACGAGTAGCATTCAACCGAGACGTTGGATAAACTCTCGATGTGATACATGTTCTTCCTTTGTTTCCAAAGCTCTCCACTACTGAATGATCAATCTGTTTCAGTATTCTGAAGTGTTAATTTTTTATACATAATATAGACTTAATATATTGATGCCTTCAAAAGTTGAGCTTACCAGGGTTCTTAGGGATATTTTACCATCACTCTTCATGTTCATGTCCACAAATCCTCCTGATCCTAGTTTGCTTAGTGCTTCTCTTGAAGAAGACCTGCCATTTTCACCCAAGAATGTGAATAAAATAAACTAAACTAAATCATGCATATGCGCTAAATTGTAGGTTATGAAAGTATGTTAACAACTTATAATTTGTTTACCTTCTTTGATCAGTGCACATAAGAACCACAAAACCATTTTCACCTTTGAAAACATCAAAGTAGACAGCAGTGTGCTCCTGTAAATCATCTGAAGCAAGTAGTAAGAGACCAAAAGGCCCAATTCCACCATTTACATAAGATCCCTTTTCTCTACAAAGCTTTGGAGAATCCATAACCCAGTTTCCATCTATGTGCTCAGCTGCATTCAAGCTTCCTAGTTCAAATTCTATTTCCACATCAGCCTGTTTTGACAATTTAACATATATTCTTTTGAAAATCATTCTACAGTTTACACTGTTAATATAAGACATAAGTTGTATACGTCATTATGTACTTGCCTGGGCTCCTGTTACACCTTTGATCTCAACTAAGCTGCCTTTTACAAGTTCGATATCATGCATATTTACTTCATTCATTCTAAGCAATTCTAGCTCTTGTATCGGCCATTGTAGGAGTGTGTTTCCATCTGGATCTAGACTAAGAACTCTTGGAACAGTCTGAAATACAAATTATTAATTTGTTTTTCTTCAAGATATTTGAAATTCGATCTAAGATGCATATATACAAGGATAGACATATGCATCACACATGGATTCTTTCCTGAATCATACATACATAAACGCTCTTAAATATGTATGTATGTATCTATACATATATGTATGTGTGTGTGTATAGTATATACACATAAGTACATGTAGTATATGTCTTTGTATAGTTGTATACATGTATTTATGTGTATATATGTGTGTGTACATGCATGGATGTTTGTACTTGTAGGTATGTGAATATGTATATGTGTATATCTGTATACGCGATAAGCGTATGGATATGAAAACGTGTATATGCATATAACTGACATTGGGAGCATATATACCTGTATACCAGCCCAGCCCTTAGCCATATCATCAGCAGCACTATCCGATTCATTCGACCATGCCCACAAAATTCTACGCTTCTTTGCATCATCGTAAAAGGTTTTAGATGCATAAAAGCTTCCATAATCAATTCTTTTCCACATTCTATAGTCACTAGAAGATTCATCATTGCCCACAAATACATCCCTCTTCCTATCATACATCCCAATTGTATAGTGGTCGCTAAAGCTATCGAAAAAGCTAACCTTAAGCAGATACTTTCCCTCCCCAATAGGAAAAAAGTCCACACACTCCCACATACCCGATCCGTTAGTATAGTACAAAGGCTCTTGTACCAAGGTCCAGTTAACGAAATCCGGGCTTTTGTACATTAAAGCCCTCCCAGTGTTCGATATCACGGTCCCAACAACTATCCTCCATTGTCCATCAGGCCCGACCCATGCAGTTGATGGGTCCCGAAAAAGGGTGACGTCAAGCCCATCAAAGGGTTGAATTACAGGGTTGTAATCGGGCTTGACCCATTCACGAAGGTAAGGGTCGGATAAGTTTTTTGGGTATGCAGTCGTTTGAACCTGTCTGCCTCTGTTGTCGATGCTTGTATAGAATATGACCGGTGTGTTATTGGGTAGTATGGTGGCTGACCCGCTCCAGCACCCATTTATGTCAAAAGATTTGGATGGGTAAAGGGCCACATCTAGCTCGGTCCAGTTTATTAGATCTGTGGATACTGAGTGGCCCCATGAAATGTTTGCTGCCCAGGAAGCTGAGTGTGGGTTGTATTGGTAGAATAGGTGGTAGATGCCATTGTAATACATTGGTGCATTCGGATCTGTTTGCAAAATAGCATCATGTAAAAGATTTCTTATAACCAATATATAAAATAAAAATAATAATTTTTTTTTGTACTGATCACTAGCTAGGTAGTAAACAAAAATAATGACATTGTAAGCTCACCATTCAACCAATTTTTGCGAGGCTGGAAAGGATAACTAGTTCTATATTTTGAATATTTAACTGCATGATCCATTTCTAATGAATCTGTATTTAACGAATCTCTTTGGTATATTTCAGAAACAAGAAGCAAAAGAGGAATCCAATTAAATATTGTATAGAAAAATGTAGCCATCCATATGAAGGAAAAAAAGACGGGACCTAAGGTTAGGATTAATAACATGGTAAAGAACCATGGAGTACATCTATTGTCATATGTAGATCAAATAAGTTGCTTGTTGAGTTTTTAATAATAATAAGTTTTAAGTAACAACTGTAGTAGTAGTACTTATTTTTTTTGGAAAATAAAAGACTAAAACCAAGTCAATTAAATAAAGTTATAAAATATAATGCTTATCAGATTATTGCAAATCCAAGAAAGTGGTGCTTTGTTCTGTCTTGTTGAAGTCTTAAGTTAAGCCATGATATTTAATTAAGCACATCATGCATCTGAATTCTGAACAAATCACACCGTCCACATTGTTTTGTTTATCTTTTTCATTGACTTAAGGCACTTAACATTTTACTTAACTTTTGTTATTTGTATTTTATCCTGCTTTTTGTATGAATGCTTATACGTGCATGCTTTTCTAAAGTAAGAAATAGTTGTAAAAATAGAACAGCACAAGTCTTTTGTTTTTATAAGAAAAATAGATTACAGTGGTATAATTTCTGCATATGCAGCGCAAATCTATAAACAACTTAATTGCCCAAATACTTTGGTACCAAGTATATTGTGCTACAATAATCCTTTTTTTTTTTTTTTTTTTTTTTTTTTTTTTTTTTTTTTACACATTCAAATTTGTATACCATTTGGTATTCATCACACTTCATTAAATAACATAACAGAAATAGAGATCACTCAAAAGAAAATTGATGTTACGTCATCAAGTAATCATCTTTATAAGTGTCTCCTGTAATCATAACTTAGAATTCATAATATTTTAAAAGTAAAAAGAATTGGGGAAGAATAATAACATACCATTCATCCAAAATTGATGAGGTTGAAAATGAAATGCAGTTCTGTACTGCTCGTAATTCAAACTTATATTTGGATTTGAAAAGACTGAATGAGAAACTCGTGAAGTAGAAGAAGAAAGGAAGAAGAATCCAAGAAACCACTTCAAACTACAAAACGTCATTGAAGAAGCCATGAGTTATGGAAGACAAAGTTTTTGAGGTTAGAAGTGAGTAATTTTAAGCTTAAGTAGTTGCAACATATTTGACTTATGCGTATTGTCATGTTATTCATGTGTTACCATGTGGTGAAAAAGTGCTTCAAAACATGGTAGTTTCGTGCTCTTTAGTCACTTTACCTTATATAACGTTTTACAGCTCGCGTTACTGAAGAATCAAATAGCTTTACTGGTTAAAACGAGGAAATACATCCACTCTTTTGCGTCTACTGAAACATGAACTGAACTGAACTTATTTATTTATTTATTTCCATGAATAAACTGTGAGCGCTTTTACATTTTCCATAAAATAGCCGAGAAATGACAATTAATGTGTAACAATTGGACTTGTATGTAGGTTACACATGTAAGATCTCCTACTTCTTTTATGCTTTTTACTAGGCGGTAGTGCATAACCTGTTTCAGTAGCAGCTTGTTTTTGTTGATTGTTCCAAGAAAATGACCAGTGCATGCTTATTTTATTCAAACATAATAAATTTCTTATGTCCTTTTGTTCTTGAACTATTTTTGCCTATCTGAAAAAAAGGAAAATAAAAATAAAATTCAATAGTCGTCCAAATATACATTCGATTTTTTTTACAGGCTTTGCAACGGTCTTAGGTCCAGTGTCCGAAACCCCAATTCACTAATAAGAGTGATATACTTTCCTATCTAAAAAAAAGGAAAATTAAAAATGAAAAAGATTCAATATTTGTCCAAATATGCATTCGGCCTTTTTACAGGCTTTGTTAAGGTCGTAGGCCCAGTGTCAAAAACCCTATTCACTTACCTGAGAAATATTCGGCTGTAGTTAATCCAATTAGCCCAAAATTTCCTAAACCCTAATTCTCAAATCACCAGCTCCAACAGGAAAATGTCTGAGGACAACACGAGCGATCAAAATCAACAAAATCCAAACTTGACGCTGAGGGAGAAAGCAATAGAAAGATGGCAGAAGACTAAGGAGCACGCCGAGACGTATCCATACGTATGGGCGTCTTATATATTAGTGTATGGTGGGCTTAGCGCGTACATTACATGGCGGTGGGTCAAGCTGAGGAAAACTGAGAATAGGGTTAGGATTTTGCAGGCGAGGCTCCGAAGTCTCGTGGAGTCTGAAGGATCCGAACCCGTTAAGAAGGATATGGCGGGGAAGAAATCTGATTCTTGATTGTGAAGGTAATGTTTAAGTTTGGGTAATTGGAAAGTTTGAATTGTTTGTCAATTGTGAACTTCGAAGTGTAAGGGGTTGTACTTCCTGTTGTGTTCTTTTCTTGTAGAACATATTTTTGGAAGCTACCTGATAACACAGAGAAAGTTTGATTCCAATTTTGACGTTCTGCTTTCTGGGGTTTTTGCTACGATTTAGTTGGTTTTGAGGGATATTTCAAAATGACGTATTATGGACAATTAATGATTTTTCGTTCCAATGTTTAACTGGTATCAAACTTAAACAGCAACTATTCATCGATTTTTTCAAATGTTTTTGTGGTTGAAGGTTGTTGATTTGGTGCTAGGTATATCGACTGCTTCAGCATTACCGTGAAGCTTGCCTATGATCTTTAATGTGAAGCTTGCCTATGATCTTTAATGTGAAGCAATGGAAAAAAACTAAATTTCAATAACTTGTCATGTGCAAATAATTTTTGAATGATATTTAATTCACATTATGAAAATCATCTTTACTAAAATGATATAATTAAAATAAAAAAATAAAAGTAAAAAACCTTTAATTCGTGAATCCCTATTAAACCATTTATTTCAATGGTTGATTTGAAATGTCGTTAGAAATTTGTTAGAATTATCCAAATAAGTTAATTTATTGTTTGGATAATTTTAAGTAGTATGAAAGAGTGTCTTCAAATTTTGTTGTCAATTGGAATTGCGTGGTTTTACAAATGTGACTATGTACATACTATATATTTGGATATGAATATTACATGTGTAGCCATCGTCTATGGCAAATTTAGCAGCAGGAAACCAAGCTTATTTATACTTCATTCGGTACAAATTTATGATAAAATGCCTATGATATCAGCTTATGGCCTGATGTTCTTTATAAAGTTCATCCGAGTTTTGGTTTACATATAAATCCTTAATCCTTAATGCAATATTGATGCTAAGCTAACATCTTTGTTTGATTTATCGATTCAGAAAAATCAGATGGGGATGTTATTTTAACATGCAAATGCAAATGATGTACCTTCTACTACCGACCTAAATTTAACTCCATTCACAGAATTTCATCTATCAAAATAACATGTAAGGTCCCATGAGAAATGGAGTGTTTAATTTAGCAGTTATTTACATGCTACACACACATATAAATACACACACACACATATGGACACACACACACATAATAAATGGATAGTTAAAATGGTAATAAGATGTCCTACTTGTACCGTCATATTTACTTGGTATGTTCTGTTTTGCGTTTGCAATTTGCATGGCCTATTGTCAAGTCCGCATACATTGCCATAGTGCTATCTTTATATAAAGTTGTTTCAGAAGGTTGATTCGTGTTACCAATATATCAGTAACCATTAATATATACACAAATGAATATATTATTATTGATGAATTAGTTGGAATGTTTTTTGTAACATGCATTGGCAGTTTGATAGTTGAGGATCTTGGTCATTCCACACTGTGTGAACTCTTTCTGTCTTGGTTTGATTTATTTTTTATTTTTTATTTTTTTGAATGACATATTTCTTTTGATTCGAGAATCATTTTTCTCTAAAGATATTGAAGCTATTCTCTGAAGTGGTTCAGAGCAAGGTTCAAAATTCCGGTTTTCATTCATGTTCCGGTCATTCAGATTTTTTAATGTTTCGATTTCGTTTTGAAATTTTCGGATATTCCGTTTTGATTCCGGTTCCGGGTTTTGTCTTTCTTTCATTAGAAGTGTATTGATAACCAACGAATATTTGTATGTATAATACTCACCTAAAGCCCAATTTATCAGTTAAGACCTGAAGTCCAATATTTTAGTTAAGACCGGAAGGTAGAACTTTCTTCATCATCGTTCCTTCCCGACGAAACCCTAAATCCTTTCCAGGCAATAAAATTGAAGCCCTAGTCCTGATTAAAAATGAAGAGTAAAACATGGAAGCCCTAAAGTGAAACATTAGACCTGCATCTGTTTTAAATGGTTTCAGGTTTTACTTTTTAATTTTGTTTCCCTTCTTTCTTTTAGTTTCCACTGATTTATGTTTTGGGATCCTTCTATCTTTTACAAGAGCTTCGTATTTCTATCTTTTGCACATAAATTTCAATTTTGTCAAATATGGTTGCAGAAATTGGGTTTTCAGGCGAATTCCGGTCCGGTCCGGCAACACCGGAACTGAGCCGGGATGGCCATCTGATGTGCCGGCCGGATGAATATGAAATGGGTGGAGTTCAAAACGAGGATTAAATAAGTGTGAATTTCATGTTGGCATGAGCATGATTGTTCTAATTATTTATTCAGGATTAAAGGCTTTAAAGTTAGTGTAATCTTTCTTTGATTCTTTTTATTTGTAAGTATACACTAATGATGTACATGTGTGTGTCAAGTACTACTAGCTCAAGTTATAATTGGTATTTGTTGTCATGCTGTCGGTCATGGTCTTGGAGGTCATAGGTTCGAACTCCTCAAGATATCAAAATGAGTGTTCGACTTGAATAAAGTACTACTTTTATTATAAGGAAAAATATATTGTATGTATGTATGTGCCAGATTTGACAACCAATTTAGTGGAAATATACTTTTGTTGGCACTTGATATACCTTAGTTAATACTAATGTAAAGTTGTTTATTATCTCATATCTACTATAAAATGAATTTCTACTTTGTTATTATAGTCCGTTATCTTATTCAACTCATCTATTCTAAATTTAAAACATGATAACTTAAAAAATGCATTGAATATTTGTTGCCGACATTATATAATAAAGGTTTAAATATTTCAATCATATGTGCTATTGGTAGGTAAAATTAATTTCAACCAGGTCAAACTTTAGAAATTTAAAGATGTATTTGTACCATGGTTCAAGATTTTGATCGGTGCGTTGGAATTTCGGTCATTTTGATCCGGTTTTGACGGTGACTGGGTCGGAATTCGATTGAAAATCTGGTTCCACCACTGCAATTAAATTAAAAGAAAAAAATGATTCATATTGATAAAAACACGTGAGGAGAGGAGGAGAGAGCAATGACATCAAGATGGAAAAGAAAGTGGCGTCGCGATGAGGCCATAGTTTTATTTGATGTGCGATGTGGGTTGGTTGTTTAAATTAAGGTTCGAGATCTTGGTTTCAGTTTCGGTCTTTTGTAATATTAGAAATTTCGACCTAAATCGTAAATTTCTGAAAATTCGATTTCAATTTCGATTTTGGATCTTGTTATTTATTTTCCATATAATTATGCGTATATTTGTTTAATTTATTGAAACAACCATAATTTAAATTTAGTTGAAAAATAAGATATACACAAACAATACCGGTTAATTATAAATATTTAAAACACTAAAAAAATATTCATTCATTATTTCATTTTCAATTTTTTTAGTTACATCATGTATATATTTTATGAATTTGTATGTTTTCTAAGTTAAAATTTCATGTTTTGAATATTCCTATACTTGAAAATTCAAATTAATTCCATTTTTTAGTTTTTCATGTGTAATTTGAAGTTCAATAGGTTTTTTTATTGAACCGGAATTTCGGTTCAGTTTCGTTTCGGCCCCTACTGAAACCTAAACGGAACGACCAGAATCTCGGTGTTTCGGTCGAAACCTCAAACCATGGTTTAAATGATTGGTCTTGTATACTTTTACATACTGGACCAGGCTGTTAAGGTTTTTGACTATTATTTCTTTATTAAGGAATTATGGAATGATAATAAAAATTGCCGTACATTGATTAGAGTAAAAATAATTGGTATTAGGTTGTTATATTAGTGAATTATTATAAAATGAGTTGTATAAAATTTTAATGATGTTTATCTTCCTTTAATTTGAATGTTTTCATATAGATATACAACAAAAAATCTGGATATTAACACAATACATTTCATAAGTACTTATATGAAAAAAATCTACTAATTAGTATATTTGTAAAAAGAAAAACAATACTGGAATTCGCATATCGGAATTAAAGCGGTATTTTTGGAATTTTCGAAACTGAATCGAAATTCCGAAATTTCTTAGTGATCGGGAATGGTGCAATTTTGAACCTTGATTTGTATAGAGTTTAAAAGTATAATCTGTCTTTGCTTATAAATATGGATCAAAAAAATTCAAATGGTATATAATTGGTGTATATAATCATTATGGAAATGGATAACTTCATGTAATTTGTCAATGTTTATAATGACAAAACACCTTATTTGGATAGGTTTTTGCAACTGTTTTCAACACCGCCTTTCAATATGTGTTTTGAAAATGAACGTTCACGGGCAATTTTTTTCTTTTCTTTTTCCTTCTTGCTAGCGATATACTTTATATGATGAATTCAGGACTTTTGCTTATAAAGATCTTGATCCATAAAACCAAGAATGCAACATTGAATGGGGACGTTAATGGTATTATGCTAGACCATTACCAACAAAAGAAACACGTTCACTTATCTCCTCTCTCTTAATTTTACACCGAACGAATGAGTTGTGCACCGAGGAAAAAGTAAAACCAACCATGGAACCGGTTTTTTAAAAAATCACAAACAAATAAAACGGTAAAGATTTTGCCGTTTTATTGTGAAAATTGAATAAAATGGCAAAGTCTTTGTCATTTTATTCAATTTGCAGAAATGAGTTAAAACGATCAAATCTTTGACCTTTTAATCCATTTTTACGCCAAAACGGCACTCTTTGCCGTTTTATTCACCAGTCTTCTATTCAGTTCAGTAGCCATAAATCGAATTGAATTAGTCATGCTTGGTTATATTGTGGCTGGTTTAGTCTATTTTTCCCTTGGAAAAAGGCATTGTTGGATGTTGCTCTTACCGGAGGTAATATAAGGAGAATATGATGTTAGGAAATGTATGCAACTAACATCATTTTGAATTTATGCAAGTACGACTTATTTAACACAATTATTAATTATTAACTGCAAAACACTACCAAATTGGTCTTGTCTAGCTCTATTCTTCATGTTATTTTGTTTTTGTTTAAACTTTTCTTTCTTTTAATTCTTTTTTATGTTTTCTGATTCAGGAACCTTGTTGCTAGTATATTGTTGAGCTTCACAATATTTGCGGTAGACTTGAATACAAAAGACTGTTATGTTGGTTTAATGCAAAGCTAATATTCACTTTTTGTTTAAATTTATAAAGGTTTTATATGTGCTATCTTTATTTGTGAAATCATAGTGCTCAACTCATAGGAGAACTTTCAGCAAGGATTTACCCAAGGCTGTGTTCTTATATGCCAAACTTGATCAGTATTTTGGCTAACGCATGGTGCTTGCATTGAATAAAAATATTTACTTTTATTATCCTCAAAATAAAAGCAAAAATACCTGTATCTATTGGTACTTACTGCTTTTTAATGTAATAATCAACGTGCTCTATTACCTGTATTTTGGATTATATTGATGCAGTCAACTTTCTAGAATCACGGTGCAAAAATCGTGCTGAAGTGCCTTCACTTTCTAGAATTAAGCTTTTCAGGCGAATACGGGAAGTATCAAAAATCAATTTCTTTCCCTCAGGTTTTTTACATTTTAAACTAATCTTGGAATATCTATTTTGACTTCCTACTATCAGATGCTTGTCATGCTAGGATTTTTTTCTTGATTCAACCTTGGGTTCTCACTGTATTTTATGTTGATGTCGTTCTCAGAGTATTTATATTTATATATGCACCAATATTTTTATCTTAGTTTGGAGTATAGCTTATAAAAGGATTGTTGACGGTGTAATTTCATTTTTATGTACTAAATATATGTGAAAACGATGACTTGGGAAAATAGTAAATGAAGGCGATATTTTATGAGTATTCATTTTCAATGGAAACGGTTGACCATGATTATTTATGAGACTCAAATATTTACCAAATTTCTAATGCTGGATTAGTCAAGCTTAAACTGATGAAACCAGCAAATAAAATATCAAAGTTGCATTAATTTAAATAAACACCACCAAGTCCATTTTGGCTAAAAGGGATCTCAACTTCTACACGATTGTTGGGTTAACTATCAGCAAACTTTGAATTGGTGAACGCTAATTAATTTGCATGCAAGTATAGATTAGGAAACCTACATATTAATGGTTTTCTGTCTAGTGTGTCAAATGATTGTCTAGTCTATTGTGGGGTCACACAAATGTTATATTTCAGTGTGGATTGACGTTATTTATCAACTTAATCTATGCCAATTATCGCTATACGTATCATTCACAAATAATTGAAGCGATGTATACAGCTAATTCATTTAGAATGATCCATTTAGAATGAGATTTTAAACTGTCATGCAGGAGTCAAAAAGAAGAGCTATCATTCTAAACGAGTTTTTGAAACTCGCCAAATGATGTTGATTTCTATGTAGGCAAATGAGAAGCTTGTCTATTGCGGATGCTCTTAGTTGTAAATAAAAACAATGGGCACTAGAGTGGTATCCTTAAAATCCATGTTATTCCAAGAAAACTTCTTACAATCTAGCAAATGGAATATTTTTCTTAATTTATTTTAGGCACTTTTATTTAAATTGGTAACTATAATAATTCAAATCAATTAAAAAAAGAAGAAGATGTTACTATATACATTAGCCTAAGCTATATGTAATGTCATTTAAATATGAATTAAAATTAATCTAGAGAAAACACTAGAAACACTCACTTTGATTGATTATGCAAAACTGTGAGTAAATAGTCAAACAATTTTGCATAACAGAAAACAACATGAATGTAAAAAATCAAACCCTAATTATAAAACACAGAAATAACTTCTTTTGTTGTTAACGAATGGCAGAGAGTATTGAAATTAACAGTTTATGTAAGACCTAATTTTTTATTTTTGAACAAATTGTTATATGAATTGATTGTTTTTTTTATTGCTATTCAAAGTATGCAGGGTATTTGTTTTTGCTGTAAGCTCACCAAATTCAATGTTTGTGATTTTGTCTTAAGATAACATGTATTATAAATTTAATTTTGGTTAAAACGAGAGCATAGTACGTACGCTAATTTAGTTTTTAGTGGAAAAAGGTTTCAAAATTGAACAATTTAATAAAACCGTTTTTTGCTTGTGTTGCTGTAACTTGGAAACCGTTCACAATATTTAGTTCCGGACGAAATTTGATTTGGGTGAGAAGATATAATATCGAAATGTTAGTTTATTTTTTGGAAGAGCAAAGGTGGAAGGAACAATGAAAATGAAATTAATGGGCATTGGAGAGTGTTGAATAATTTAGTGGATGAGAAGAAAAATAGATAAGAGATGCATATTTGATCTGTGTACATGATAAGATCCAAAAAATAGCTTCCCTTCAAACAATCGGAATTTTATTTTCACAATTTAATCACAAAGGTTATAATCGATTCAATATAACACGCGGCACAAAAATTTTTGTTTGTCCATGCCTTGGAGACGAATGAAAATTTCAAATATTTGCATTTAGTTGTACATTTCTTTTTTCTTTTTTTAGAATAAGAATGTTCCTTTATTTAAGTAAATCGTTCATTTTTATGTTCTAGAAATTTGAACCCAAGACATTTGATATTCCAATTTAAATCACTTTACCATTTGCTACTTAAACCGGTACTTTTGGAGTCCCTGGATATTGAATAGAATGTAAACTGTTAGCGTTGATGAAACATGTCAAAAAAAAAATAGTGGAAATTTCTAGTCATTCGTGGAAAATGTTTGCAATTTGAACCGAGGTGCTATATCAAATTATATGCATTTTGAAATAAAACGGCAATTATACGTACACATAGCCACTAATATGGATTCTGAGTGAAGTTGATTACCTTACGTGTAAGTAAGTAAAAGTATATTTATTTAGTGTAATTATTTGAATATTTTTCATTTATAACATCTTTAATTTCAAGTCACAATTTTTTATCATCATGTTCACATATTTGATGAAATATGTGTTAAAACATATCAAAAGAGAATCTCATCCTGATCATAACGGTGAAAACAGTTATTTGATCGAAGTCACAGTTTTAGAAGATATAGTCAAAATAAAAATAAACACACATGTATACATACATTGATTGATTGATGCATGCATCAAAACAAACGTTGGTGTCAAACTGGACACCCAGTCAGAATGCAATTTGAATGTTGCCGTAAACAGAAAAATGAATTCATGTTATAGGCATCTTACACCGTTGCGACCATGTTTTCAATTTTAAGGAAGAAATTTTTTGCAGGGAACGTGAACAAACTGCGGCTAACTGAGTTTTCAAGTAATCAAATGAGGCTGAACTTGCATTGATACAGCCTTGAGAAAATGAATCTAGAAGGCCTGGCAACGTTTCCTCGTTGTAACATTGGTTTAAGTTAAAGCAACCAAAAAATGTCAGTCAGGTCAACTCTTTTTTTCTTTGGAGCCCACCCACTTACTTAACGTCTTTGTTCACGCTATTGAGATGCTTAGTGGACTCCACACTCTTTTTTTTCCTTTTTTTAATGTTTTTATGCTACAGCTTCCTACGTAATTTCCATGTGCATAAATGGTCAATTGAGTTTCTGTTTAGACGATGACCATTTTTTACTTCATGCATGACCTCTACATTCCAACTCTTTTTTTTTTCCTTATTAGAAAATCTAAAAGGATCTCAACAACCTTAATTTTTATAGAAATTCCGGAAGGATTTGACTTATACAATTATTATTTTAGGGTTTGTAAGCTTAAAAGGAAAAGTTGGAGAAAAATTTAGTTTCAAGATCAAGAAGTTTGTTTTTTTAGACTGAAAGGCACTTGTTAATGTAAATCACAAAATGATAGTTACAACTATAATTTTCTGTTTACACCAAAAAGTGTCATTCAAACTAAAAAACAAACTTATTGTCCGTGCAACCAAATTTGTTTGCAACTTCTTCACTGTACTTGTTTTCCTGTATTAATTTATGCAACGGATAATTTTCATTCATAGTTGTTTGGATGATTTATTTTGATCAGAACACAAAGCACACTTAGGTAGATTGGGGTGTTTTGCTACAAACTAGAAAATTTTGGATTGTTAGCAAGGATATTATTGATAGCAATGATGATTGAAGAGGTTCGACCATCCAAAACTGAAAACAATTCAAATGAAAATGTTTGGTGAAGTCAAGATAAATCACTAAAATGTTTGAAGGATTTATAGTAAAAACTAAAAAGGACAATTATATATATACACAAACACACACACACTATTGTGAACCCGTGCTACGCACACGACATGCTACAGTTATGTAAATCGAAATAATTAAAATGCGGTTGTGATAACTATTATAATTCCAAAGCACATATAGAAAATATTTAAATTATCATCATGTATAACTGGTGTATTTTTTAAATGTAACATCAATAGCATAATACGTTTAGATATAAAATATACTTTTATATTAAATCGGTAATTGTAAAATACATATGATATACGTATTTCTAATTTAAATTTGTTTAAAAGAAATCAACATTGTCTAAGAATGAGTAGAATAAAATGAATAATGTAAGAAAACTGAAAGAATACTTAAAAAAATAGAAATAAGCATTATATCATAGAGTTTATTGAACTATCACTGAAGATTGGATTAGCAACACAAAGTATTTACATTACGTTATAAGATAAAAAGTACATTAAAATTTCCATTTGTTTAACTCCAATTATGAATTAAAAAACTCTAATATTCAATTTCTTTGTAGCTTAAATGCCTTTTTTATGAAGTCTTTTGTCTTCAATTAGAATATAAAAAGGCTTTAATTCTTCTATCATGGATGAAGTTAAAGAAGCTCTACTTTTGACATTTTTTGAAGTTGACATCCTTCTTCCCATTATTCCATACTCTTTTTGTAAGTCATGTGCAAAAAACCAACTATAGAAATTGAATATGAATCACGGTGAACGGTAACAATTATAATTGAAATCATGTTAGTAGTAGAAAAATATAGGTTCTCTTATATTAAGTAGAATTGTCAGCTTAATTTAACTAAAGTAGGTTTTCGGATTTATAAACTTGAACAAAAATATATTTATGGATGATATAATTTAAAAACGGTGACATTTTTAGCCGTTGTTCAAATTAATAATATGTTTAATCATCTCTCCTTGACACCTCATGGTGGCATGATTCCACTTTACACACACTTAATAAGTGCCACCAATGCACATGGTCTTTTCTATACACGGACTAAATTTATTCTCGTGTAATTTAGATGATAAATCACCTACATTGAAGGGATATCTGTGTTAAACATAATAAATAATCAAATATTGATCATGGTATAATCATTATTGACATCCAACACCAAACACTCACAATAAAGTACAAATATAATAAGAAATCATAAGAGATAATTGATAAACATTCAAATAGAATTGACATAAAATATGCAGCATAATCAATTTCCTTGGTATTGTTAATATACATTACATTATCTGACCTTTTTTTAAAATTGAATGGTAGTTGAAATAATGGGCCCATTTTGAGTTTCTATAGATGTAGCATTCCCGTTTTTAAATCAAATTCAAAATTGGAAATAAATTTAATTTTTGAAATTAAATTATGGATTAATCTGGTATTTTCCAAGATTTAATAGATATTTGTTTGTTTATTAATATAAAGAATGTAAATATGATTTTAAAATAGATTTTCTATTTGGAAATTCAGAAATAAATATTTTGAATAATATATTAATTGTAAATCTAATTGTGAATTAAATTGAAAATTTCCTAAACAAATAAAACTGTATTTCTGTATATATAAATAGAGGTGAATAAATGTGATATTTCAAAGATAAATAGGATATGTATTTGATTTGCAATTTAAAACAAATAGATGATGAATGGAATATAAAAATATATTTATAGAAAGGTATTTGATTATTTATTTATTTATAAATACAAATTGATTATATATTAATTTTTGAATTAGAAATAACTTGAGAATAAACTGAATTTGAAGTACATTATATTTGAAATTTATAAAAGGATGTTTCCCAATTATAATATATATAGGAAGTTGTAATTTGAGATTAATATAAGATTTTTCTAAAAATGTTAATTAAAGTTAAATTACTTATTTTAACACTAGTACTTGTTTCTAGTTATCCATTTAAGTATAATGACTAAAGAAGGAAATAAATATAGATAGCAAATGATATACACACAAATTTGTAAATCAATTAGAGAAAAGGGTTTGAACATAAAAAAATTAAAAAATTTAAAAAAAAAGTAGAGGGATTTGAACATAAAAAGTGATATTAAGGTCTAAACATAATTTTATCACAAAATGACATTTGTAAAAAATTTAGTTCATGCATATAACAAGTGGTAAACAAATTTACAAGTGGCAATTAATTTAATTAAAAATTTATAAAATTAAATAAAAATTTTATTAGCGAGAGCAGGTTTCTTCATTTTTTCTTTCATATTCTAAAACCTGAAACAAAAGCAAATAAAAGAAAAAATACAGATCAAAGAAAATTCAGTTCCAGATCAAACAATTTCAGTTATTTTAATTTTAAAACCTGAGCAACTCAAAGCAAAGGTCAGCAAACAAAAGAAATCAAAACCTGGAACAAATCATATGGCATGCAAAGATCAGATTTTCAAATCAAAGCCGGCAGAGTAAAATTCAACTACTTCAACTTGAGTGAATCCAGAAATCAACTCAACCTGGAAAACAATCTGGAAACAATGAAAATCAAAAACAATAAAGCAATTTCCAGTTTATAATTCTGGAAGCAATTCCAGATTTTGCTTCTCTATTAAACGCTGAGCAATTCATGAAACAAAGGGAAATACAAAGTAAAGCAAATGCAAGCTTCAGTTCAATCATTCTCAGATTTTTCAGGCAGTCCTCTGTTCTTCAAATAGGTGAGCAAACTAACCTTGAACTTGCTATAATATCTTGATGCTATTGTTTGTATGAATTTTAAGATGCTTGCATGTTTGTGTGTATGAATATATCTATATATATTGTATACATATTTGTTTATAGGCATCTACATCTCTGTTAAACATTCATAGGCTAAAGAACAGCATAAAAAAAATCTATATCTCCCTAAATAAACATTATTAGATTATTATGATTCTTGAATGAAAAAGGATTGTGATGGTGTAATGTTATTTTTAAAAATAAAAACAAGTAGAAATATTGAGTAATTCATCTGAAATTTGGAAATACAGTACAAGCTCAGAACATCCCAAAAATTTGATTATCATATTTCTTAAATTTGATTATATAAATTGAATCATATTCAAAAATGATGAATTTTGATAATAAAATCAAAACTTTTAGATTAGTATTGGTTGTGAAATCTATAGTTGAACAAAATTGTCAATTTCATCAAATTCCAATGATCAACAATGAATTGTGGATCATGATTAACGGTGAAGGTAGCTTGGAGGTTAGAGAGTTTGAGAAAAATGGACGATGGAATTTATGATCATTGGGGAGGTGGTGCGAAGTCAAACTAGGGCTTTGGGTGCAGTTTTGGTCATTGATGTTACCAGGGTTCGTACGGTAGTGATGGTGAAATGGTGTGGATCGCAGGTGGGGGAAACAGAAGAGGAAACTCTGGCGAGGCTGCGGACACGGCGACGTAGCTTCTGATGGCTTGTCGCGGCGGCGCGAAGTGGATTAAGGTGATCGTGTGGGTTACAGGAAGTAATATTGGTTTTGAAATTTTGCTCGATTTTGGTCTGAGCTGAATTCGATGATTCTGGGTTGGTGTATGGGTTGTCGAAGCTATGGGTGACTGATGGTCGGAGTGGCGTTGATGGTCGTGCACGTGCACGCGATATCCTCAATATCTGGTAATGTCGAAACTTTGGGGAGAAGGTACAGTTGGCTCGGGTTCGTCTCGAAAAGTATCGCGTAAAACTCGAAGCAAAGGGAAGTGAAGGGGGGACTCGAAGTAAAGCTCGAGTAGAACAAGGAATTGCTCGAGGAGAACAAGGAATTGCTGGGTAGAACGGGATTTTTCTCAGGTTATCTGTTGTAATACCAAACAGTTTTAAACTTTAAAGAAGAATCATTTTTTTTTAAATAAATTTGGTTTAAATCAATTTCCTTTTAGATTAGATGTTATCTAAGTTTTAAAATTAGTTAAGAAGGTTTTAAATTAAATTGTTTTAATTAACTATGTTTTAAAATGGTTTAAAGATATACGTAAACTTTTATTTTGAAAGTTTATTAAAACTTAATAATATTAAGGATTAGTTAAAGAATGTTTTAATGGTTAATTAACTTTTAAAAGTTTAAGTTAAATTTATTTGTTAAACGAAATTATTTACTTGTAGTTAATTACTTAATAAAAGTAATTAAGATAAATTAATTAATAATTTAAGTTTAATAAATCAAGTAATTAATGAATAATTAATTAAAAAAAAATTACTTAATTGAAAGTAATTAAGAATGCATAATTAATGATTAAAAATTGATTAATCAAATGTTTAACGGTTAACAAATTTAAAGAATAATTAATTAATGAGGTAAATTAATTAAGGTAATTAATTTGAGAATAATTAATTAATTAAAGGTTAATTTATTAATGAAAGTAATTAAGGGATGATTATTAATTAAGGATTAATTAATTAAATTTTTGTAATTAATTAAGGATGATTAATCAAAGGATTATTATTAATTAAAGGTTAATTAATGATTAATTAAAGGATAATTAATAATAATGGGTTGTAATTAATTAATTATTAATTAACCATGATTAGAAATTTATTCATAGGTAATGATCTGGTTTAAAATTAATCAGATGACTTGATGATTATACCTATGAATGTATGGATAGTATGGAATGCTGTGAATTATGTTGATATCCCTTATGTGTAATGTTCTATGATATGTTTGTGATGTGGAATGTAATTTATTTATCTGTAATGCATTTATGTTATCTATCTGTGATTCTGTGTATATAGATAAGCGTTTTAGGATTATACCGCTTATCGATATTGCTGTGATTGTATCTGTGATGATTAATGATGTGATGATTGATGATGTTGCACTATTATTGTGTAAAACCCTTGGACTACACCATACACACACAAATATGGATTGCACGAGGAAATTGGTTAAGTCACGGATTTTTGAAATAGTTTTAAAACTAAAATTTTGAATCCAAATAGTTTTAGAAATGGAATTGGATTGAAAAGAAATTTTGAAGATGAAAGTTATTTTGTATAACTTAATAAAGTTTTGAAATTTAAATAATTTGATTTTGAATTTGAATTCAAAAATTTGAAATTGAATTCTATGCTGAGAATTATGGTTTAAAAAGGTTATACAAGTTGTAAATGTGTTTAAATGGTTTTAAACCATTTTAAAAGTATTGTTTTGGGAATTTGAATTTAACCTAAGTTTGAAAGACTTTAACTTGTATAAATGAAATCGGATTTTTCCGAAACGAAAACTATTTGTTTTCAAATAATAATAGCTTTCATATAAAGAAAGGATTTCCAATTTGTATTGAAAGATTTCAAGTTGAAATGAAATTGAAATAGTTTTGAAAGCTGTGAATGAACCTTTGTGAAAGATTATTAAATCTTATTTTGGAATCGAAGAGGATTTTAAATGGTGTATCTTTTATATAAAAGATTTGAATTGGAAATGGTTTTGAAAGCTATGAATTGAATCTTTGATTTAATGATTGGAAGAGTTAATCCAATTTTTAAATAGAAGTTGTTTTGAAATATGTGAATGAATCTTTGTGAAAGCTGGGTGAACTTTGTGAATTGAATCTTTTTGTTTAAAGATTTGTAAATGGTAATTTGTTTAAACCATTTGAAAAGAAAGGTTTTGGGTTTTAAAGTTGTGACTTAACTGAAATCCCATATCCATATGTTTTTAAAATATTGTGCTCATTATTCGGTTTAGCCGGGAGAGGATCTTGTGTCATATAACCCATTCCGAATAATGATACGATGTTATGGATTGCATTTGAAGACCGGTGGTGAAGACCGGGTATTTACGAGAATGATAGGATAACCTATCGAATGACTCTGCACTGAGTAGCTACGGTATAGAGTTCTCCTTATGTGATGGGGAGTCCGATCGGATTGTGAATATCCGGATTGCAAGGGCTTCTTCGGAAGTGCCTTCGGTTCTGTTCGAACCCGGAATAGACTTGTATGGATGTGTGTCTGACATTACACTTTGAGATGTAAATCCGGTTTCTATCAAATACATTTCTGTTTGTTGGCGGAGATTTATTCTCTTAGCTTAACACCCTTCTCTGAGACGTACGAGCTCAGAGGTTATGTAGTTGGTGGTTACTAGTGATACATTCCCAATTTGGTAATATGGCATACAAAGTGTTGCTGATCATTTGTTGATCAAAGCATGACTTTGTGAAAAAGTGTAGCTTTGTGGACGAGACCTCATCGAGCCTCACAACCCGGTAATGGTCGAAACGGGAAAGATGCGGTAAGGTTTCAGGGGTCGCACCCCTAGGGTATGTCCATTCCTTCTGGAAAAGGGCGGCATCATGGTATGGAGCCCAGATACTTAACTCATGTGGACACTGTAAATTTTATAACCATGTGATGTTGCTTTGTGATTGAGGGCCCTCGGATAAAGGTCGCAAATGACCGGGGGTGACATATCTTAGGTTTTAATCCTGGGAAGGGTGTAAACCGGCCTTGTGTTGGTAGAGAGCTGGGTAAGTCCTCGGGGCGTCCCTCCAGTGGCGTACCCATGTGGCAATGGGAAGTTACTTGGCCTGATCATTTATTGGAAATCCAATCATCCAATACGAGCCCTTTACGATTGCAGATGTATTACCTGCCACCTCAGGTGGTAGCTATAGTAGGCATAGTATAATGATACCTATGCTGGCTTAGGTTAATATTATACTTTTGAAATGTTTTCCACTATGCACTAATAATAACATCAAAATGGTTTTCTCGTATCAAGCATTTTTGACCGTCATAAGGAGAAATCTACTCTAAGTATGCGCTTGCATTGTGTGTGTGGCAGGTGGCCTTATTGCAGTTTCATTTTCCAAAAAGCATTGCGTATTTCAACCTTTAAAAACTTTTGTTGTTAGTTTTAAAGAAAAAACTGTTTTTATTTGATCATACCAGTCCCATGACTGACCCGGAGTTTATTGTTCCCTTCCTAAACTCTAGGTGCCCACAATTTTCCACACGGACAGTCTAAAGTTGGATTTTTCAGATAGTCAGATAGTAGGAGTAGATTCGATATCTTTGAAGCCTTTGGATCTTGGCAATCACCTTTGCTTCATTCTGGAGTTATCTGGTTTGCTTATTGCATCGTGATGATGGTTCGAGCTATCTTTAGTATAGAGATGGAGTTGTAGTTGCATTATGGAGTTGGATTCTTTTGGAGATGTATTCTATTGAAGACATTATCTTTCCGCTGCTATTTCTTGTATCTTTGATGTATATTGATATTATTGTATCATATTGTATCGGATATTGTATTCATTGTTGTATCAATGATATTATTCATTTTCTTCTGCTGTGTTGTCATACTTAATATGTTATAAGCTCCGGCGAACCAGATTCGACGTTTGGATCTGCGGCATTTGAATACGGGTGACGTATTCAATGTCGATTTTCGAAGGTCGAGTCAGGATCGTTACAGTGGTATCAGAGCTGAAGGTTGAAACTTTAGCTCAGGAGTATAACACATTAGGTAACTCATTAGAGATAGGGTTACAAATACCCTAGAATGAGTATATCCCTAAGATATCCATCCGAATGCCTCAAAAAATTCTCTTACTATCCACTAATAGTGAGTATGAGTGTAAGAAGAGGACGAGATAGGGGACAGGGGAATACCACTTCCATTGGTCAATCCCTGCAATAACAACGGAAATAATCTTTCTCTATCAAATCTCTTTTGTTCATCATCTCTTTTCAATTCTTTGATGTCTTCGTGGCATCTCAGGGAGAAGCTTTGATAAATTTACATGGGACATAAATTCCAAACGGGTCAGAATTGTTTGATTGGATGAATTATTTGCTTTGGTTGATATGGTTGATAGGTATATTTTAGTTTCTAAACTAAAAAGTTTTGGGATTGTATCCATATATTTGTCTATTTTTTTAGGGGTCCAGATATGTTCTACGAGTGGTTAGTTATCTCTTTGAACTAACTAATGCCCTTGCATACTTCGTAGATCTGGATGACCCAAGTATCTTGTGAAGTGTTAAATAGATTTGTTCTTGTATATATTGATGATATTCTGATTTGGTAAGCCAAATGCAGAATAGATGTTCAGTTTGATCTCGTGATTCATCTCTCAGTCTATCTATATTCTTTTGTTGTCTCCCTACTTGCAAATTTCGAGGATGAAATTTTCTTAAGAGGGGGAATCTGTAACATTCCTAATTTTAAACCAAATTAAAAATTGGAAATAAATTTAATTTTTGAAATTAAATTATGAATTAATCTGGTATTTTCCAAGATTTAATAGATATTTGTTTGTTTATTAATATAAATGAATGTAAATATGATTTTAAAATAGAATTTCAATTTGGAAATTCAGAAATAAATATTTTAAAAAATATATTAATTATAAAGCTAATTGTGAATTAAATTGAAAATTTCCTAAACAAATAAAACTGTATTTCTGTATATATAAATAGAGGTGAATAAATGTGATATTTCAAAGATAAATAGTATATGTATTTGATTTGAAATTTAAAATAAATAGATGATGAATGGAATATAAAAATATATTTATAAAAAGGTATTTGATTATTTATTTATTTATAAATACAAATTGATTGTATATTAATTTTTGAATTTGAAATATCTTGAGAATAAACTGAATTTGAAGTACATTATATTTGAAATTTATAAAAGGATGTTTTCCAATTATAATATATATTTATATTTGGAAGTTGTAATTTGAGATTAATATAGGATTTTTCTAAAAAGGTTAATTAAAGTTAAATTATTAAATTACTTATTCTAACACTAGTACTTGTTTCTAGTTATCCATTTAAGTATAATGACTTAAGAAGGAAATAAATATAGATAGAAAATGATATACGCATGAATTTGTAAATCAATTAGAGAAAAGGGTTTGAACATAAAAAAGGCGAGGGATTTGAACATAAAAAGTGATATTAAGGTCTAAACATAATTTTATCATAAAATGACATTTGTAAAAATTTTAATTCATGCATATAACAAGTGGTAAACAGATTTACAAGTGGCAATTGATTTAATTAAAGATTTATAAAATTAAATAAAATGTTGTTAGTGAGACCAGGTTTCTTCATTTTTTCTTTCATATTCTAAAACCCGAAACAAAAGCAAATAAAAGAAAAAATACAAATCAAAGAAAATTCAGTTCCAGATCAAACAATTTCAGTTATTTTAATTTTAAAACCTGAGCAACTCAAAGCAAAGGTCAGCAAACAAAAGAAATCAAAACCTGGAACAAATCATATGGCATACAAAGATCAGTTTTTCAAATCAAAGCCTGCAAAATAAAATTCAACTACTTCAACTTGAGTGAATCCAGAAATCAACTCAACCTGGAAAACAATCTAGAAACAATGAAAATCAAAAACAATAAAGCAATTTCCAGTTTAAAATTCTAGAAGCAATTCCAGATTTTGCTTCTCTATTAAACGCTGAGCAATTCATGAAACAAAGGGAAATTCAAAGTAAAGCAAATGCAAGCTTTAGTTCAATCATTCTCAGATTTTTCAGGCAGTCCTCTATTCTTCAAATAGGTGAGCAAACTAACCTTGAACTTGCTATAATATCTTGATGCTATTGTTTGTATGAATGTAAAGATGCTTGCATGTTTGTGTGTATGAATATATCTATATATATTGTATACATATTTGTTTACAGGCATCTATATCTCTGTTAAACATTCATAGGCTATAGAACAGCATAAAAAAATCTATATCACCATAAATAAACATTATTAGATTATGATTCTTGAATGAAAAAGGATTGTAATGGTGTAATGTTATTTTTAAAAATAAAAACAAGTAGAAATATTGAGTAATTCATCTGAAATTTGGAAATACGGTATAAACTCAGAACATCCGAAAAATTTGATTATCATATTTTTTTAATTTGATTATATAAATTGAATCGTATTCGAAAATGCTGAATTATGATAATGAAATCAAAACTTTTAGATTAGTATTGGTTGTGAAATCTATAGTTGAATCAATTTCACCAAATTCCAATGATCAACAATGAATTGTGGATAGCTTGGAGGTCAGAGAGTTTGAGAAAATGGACGATGGAATTTCTGATCATCGGGGAGGTGGTGCGAAGTCAAACTAGGGATTTGGGTGCAGTTTTGGTCATTGATATTACCAGGGTTCATACGGTAGCGATGGTGAAATGGTGTGGATCGCAGGTGGGGGAAACAGAAGAGGAAACTCTGGCATGGCTGTGGACACGGCGGCGTAGCTTCTGATGGCTTGTCACGACGGAGCGAAGTGGATTAAGGTGATCGTGTCGGTTACAGGAAGTAATATAGGTTTCGAAATTTTGCTCAATTTTTGTCTAAGTCAAATTCGACGATTCTGGGTTGGTGTATAGGTTGTTGAAGCTATGGGTGACTGGTCGACGTTTAGAGGGATGGTCAGAGTGGCGTTGATGGTCGTGCACGTGCACGCGATATCCTTAATATCTGGTAATGTCGAAACTTCAGGAAGAAGGTACAGTTGGCTCGGGTTCGTCTCGAAAAGTATCGCGTAAAACTCGAAGCAAAGGGAAGCGAAAGGGGACTCGAAGTAAAGCTCGAGTAGAACAAGGAATTGCTCGAGTAGAACAAGGAATTGCTGGGTAGAACGGGATTTTTCTCGGGTTATCTGTTGTAATACCAAACAGTTATAAACTTTAAAGAAGAATCAAGTTTTTTAAAATAAATTTTGTTTAAATCAATTTCCTTTTAGATTAGATGTTATTTAAGTTTTAAACTTAGTTAAGAAGCTTTTAGATTAAATTGTTTTAATTAACTATATTTCAAAATGGTTTAAAGATATACACATATTTTGAAAGTTTATTAAAACTTAATAATATTAAGGATTAGTTAAAGAATGTTTTAATGGTTAATTAACTTTTAAAAGTTTAAGTTAAATTTATTTGTTAAACGAAATTATTTACTTGTAGTTAATTACTTAATAAAAGTAATTAAGATAGATTAATTAATAATTTAAGTTTAATAAATCAAGTAATTAATGAATAATTAATTAAAAATAATTACTTAATTGAAAGTAATTAAGAATGGATAGTTAATGATTAAAAATTGATTAATCAAATATTTAAAGGTTAATTAATTTAAATAATAATTAATTAATGAGGTTAATTAATTAAGGTAATTAATTAATTAAAGGTTAATTTATTAATGAAAGTAATTAAGGGATGATTATTAATTAAGGATTAATTAATTAAATTTTTGTAATTACTTAAGGATGATTAATCAAAGAATTATTATTAATTAAAGGTTAATTAAGGATTAATTAAATGATAACTAATAATATTGGTTTGTAATTAATTAATTATTAATTAACCATGATTAGAAATTTATTCATAGGTAATGATCTAGTTTAAAATTAATCAGATGGCTTGATGATTATACCTATGAATGTATGGATAATATGGAATGCTGTGAATTATGTTGATATCCCTTATGTGTAATGTTCTGTGATATGTTTGTGTTGTGGAATGTAATTTATTTATCTGTAATGCATTTATGTTATCTGTCTGTGATTCTGTGTATATAGATAAGCGTTATAATATTATACCGCCTATCGATATTGCTGTGATTGTATCTGTGATGATTAATGATGTGATGATTGATGATGTTGCACTATTATTGTGTAAAACCCCTGGACTACACCATACACACACAAATATGGATTGCACGAGGAAATTGGTTAAGTCACGGATTTTTGAAATAGTTTTAAAAGTAAAATTTTGAATCCAAATAGTTTTAGAAATGGAATTGGATTGAAAAGCTTTTGAAAAGAAATTTTGAAGATGAAAGTTATTTTGAATAACTTAATAAAGTTTTGAAATTTAAATAATTTGATTTTGAATTTGAATTCAAAAATTTGAAATTGAATTCTATGCTGAGAATTATGGTTTAAAAAGGTTATACAAGTTGGAAATGTGTTTAAATGGTTTTAAACCATTTTAAAAGTATTGTTTTGGGAATTTGAATTTAACCTAAGTTTGAAAGGCTTTAACTTGTATAAATGTAATCGGATTTTTCCGAAACGAAAACTATTTGTTTTGAAATAATAATAGTTTTCATATAAAGAAAGGATTTCCAATTTGTATTGAAAAATTTCAAGTTGAAATGAAATTGAAATAGTTTTGAAAGCGGTGAATGAACCTTTGTGAAAGATTATTAAATCTTACTTTGGAATCGAAGAGGATTTTAAATGATGTATCTTTTATATAAAAGATTTGAATTGGAAATGGTTTTGAAAGCTACGAATTGAATCTTTAATTTAATGATTGGAAGAGTTAATCCAATTTTTAAATGGAAGTTGTTTTGAAATATGTGAATGAATCTTTGTGAAAGCTGGGTGAACTTTGTGAATTGAATCTTTTTGTTTAAAGATTTGGAAATGGTAATTTGTTTAAACCATTTGAAAAGAAAGGTTTTGGGTTTTAAAGTTGTGACTTAATTGAAATCCCATATCCATATGTTTTTAAAATATTGCGCTCATTATTCGGTTTAGCCGGGAGAAGAACTTATGTCATATAACCCATTCCGAATAATGATACAATGTTAAGGATTGCATTTGAAGACTGGGTATTTACGAGAACGGTAGGATAACCTATCGAATGACTCTGCACTGAGTAGCTATGGTATAGAGTTCTTCTTATGTGATGGGGAGTCCGATCGGGATTGTGAATATCCGGATTGCAAGGGCTTCTTCGGAAGTGCCTTCGGTTCTGTTCAATCCTGGAACAAACTTGTATGGATGTGTGTCTGACATTACACTTTGAGATGTAAAACCGGTTTCTATCAAATACATTTCTGTTTGGTGGCGGAAATTTATTCGCTTAGCTTAACACCCTTTTCTGAGACGTACGAGCTCAGAGGTTATGTAGTTGATGGTTACTAGTGATACATTCCCAATTTGGTAATGTGGCATACGAAGTGCTGCTGATTATTTGTTGATCAAAGCATGACTTTGTGAAAAGGTGTAGCTTTGTGGACTAGACCTCATCGAGCCTCACAACCCGGTAATGGTCGAAACGGGAAAGATGCGGTAAGGTTTCAGGGGTCGCACCCCTAGGGTATGTCTATTCCTTCTGGAAAAGGGTGGTATCATGGTATGGAGCCCAAATACCTAACTCATGTGGACACTGTAAATTTTATTACTGTGTGATTTTGTTTTGTGATTGAGGGCCCTGGATAAAGGTCGCAAACGACCGGGGCTGGCATATCTTGGGTTTTACTCTCGGGAAGGGAGTAAACCGGCCTTGTGTTGGTAGAGAGCTGGGTAAGTTCTCGGGGCGTCCCTCCATAGGCATACCCATGTGGCAATGGGAAGTTCCTTGGCCTGACCACTTGTTGGAAATCCAATCATCCAATACGAGCCATTTACGATTGCAGTTGTACTACCTGCCACCTCAGGTGGTAGCTATAGTAGGCATAGTATAATGGTACCTATGCTGGCTAAGATTAATATTATACTTTCGAAATATTTTCCACTATGCACTAATAATAATATCAAAATGGTTTTCGCGTATCAAGCATTTTTGACTGTCATAAGGAGAAATCTCCTCCAAGTGTGCGCTTGCATTGTGTGTGTGGCGGGAGGCCTTATGGCAGTTTCATTTTCCAAAAAGCGTTGCGGATTTCAACCTTTAAAAAAGTTTTTGTATGTTTTAAAGAAAAAAACTATTTTTGTTTGCTCATACTAGTCCCATGATTGGCCCTGAGTTTATTGTTCCCTTCCTAAACTCTGGGTCGACACAATCTTCCAAACGGGCAGTCTAGAGTTGGATTTTTCAGATAGTTAGATAATAGGAGTAAATTCGATATCTTTGAAGCCTTTGGATCTTAGCGATCACCTTTGCTTCATTCTGGAGTTATCTAGTTTGCTTATTGCATCGTGATGATGGTTCGAGCTATTTTTAGTTTGGAGATGGAGTTGCAGTTGTATTATGGAGTTGGATTCTTTTGGAGATATATTCTATTGAAGACATTATCTTTCCGCTGCTATTTCTTGTATCTCTGACGTATATTGATATTATTGTATCATATTGTATCGGATATTGTATTCATTATTTTATCAATGATATTATTCATTTTCTTCCGCTGTGTTGTTATACTTAATGTGTTATAAGCTCCGGCGAAACAGGTTCGACGTTTGAATCTGCGGCATTTAATACGGGTGACGTATTCGATGTCGATTTTCGAAGTTCGAGTCAAGATCGTTACTATAGATATCGAAATTTTAAGGGAATAAAATAAAACATTAAGGATTATATTTTATATGAGAATTTTTTTTTAGGATTTGGCATTGAGTTATATAGTTAAGTAAAATTAAATAGAATAAAATGAAGATGTGGGTAAAAAAATAAAAAGGGGAAGGTAAAGAGTAACAGAAAATTCCATCGTAAAAGCTTATTAATTTTCAGAGTTGTTATTCAGTCTTTGATAAATAACAAATGAGTATTTGAATTCACTTTAGGTATTTTAATTATGCATCTAAAATCCTGAATCAAAATTTAGTTTATATAACAAATAATGAAATTATATTGCAAAAACAAATCATTGCTAATATGAAGGAAAAAAGAAAAGAAATAAATAAATGTTAGATATATTTTACTTCTCGATTCTAAAATTTCATTCAAACCGATCTTCTTTGTAATAAATGCAACATTGATGAATTGGGGAGACCTACAATGTAAAGGAAATTGTATATAGAGATCAAATATAAAAAACGAATTGCACGTAGTGAAAGTAAAATAACTTAATGAAGTGAGTGAGACAGAGAATTGAAAACCATCAGATTGAAACCTTACCAATTGGATTATGTGACTTTCAAATGATTGAATTGTGAAATTGAAATTATTTGTCATATTATGTTCTTATGGAGCATGAGGTAAAAGGGAACTAAAATAAAAGGAGAAAGAAAATAGATTAGAGATTTTATTTTTGATGCAAAAATTTGCATAGACATTGAAATTATAGAAAAATAAATTAGAATTGAATAGAATAAAGAGATGACATACAATAAAAAATAATGGAAGCCAAAGGGATAACTATTATTCTTTGATATATTAAAACTTGTCACATGAAATTTTTTAAGGAGGAATCGTGCAAATATTCATGAATCAAGCAAAAATAAGTGGACCTTTTCAATTGAATTGTGCAATTGAAATTATTTATCATATTCAATTCTTGTGCAGCATGATACTAAGCCTGAATAAATCAAACGAGGAAATGAAGAGATCGGAGATTTTATTTTTGATTAGAAAAAATACACGCATGGACATTGAACTTTACAGAAACATAAATAGAATCAAATATAATGAATTGATGGTGTATAATAATAAATAAGGAAGTCAAAAAGATAGTAGTTAGTCTTGAATTTATTAGAAATTGTAAATAAGGAATTTTAATGGAAAATGGGAATATATGTGAATTACGGAGAATTACAGATGCTAATTCTAAATAAACTAAAAGCAAAAAGAAAGAGAATTGGATGAGTTCCAACTAATAAATAAGGTAAGTCAAAGAGATAGTTAGTACTCTTGAATTTATCAAAACTTATAAAATGATGAATTTTAAAGCTGAATTTGCAAATATACGTGAATTAAGCAGAATTAAGGATTTTGATTCTAAAATCGGAGGAAAATGAAGATTATTGTAAATATTTGGAAATATGTAATTTTCTATCAGCAAAGTTTATAATTTCAAAAAATGAAACCAAAGTTTCAAAACAGATTGTACTTAGTAATTTAAAAGCACTACTAAAAATAAGACTATAGGATTGATCCTTGAATTTTGATTGTAATTATACTAAGAAGTGACTTAAAATGACAAACTAAAGATATTTAAATATAACATGTGATAAACGGGGAAATGAGTGAATATATCTGAATTAAGGAGAAATAAGGATGTTAATTACAAATAAATTTAAAGCAAAAAAGAAAGAGGATTGGATGAGTTCCAACTTAATAAATAAGGTAAGTCAAAGAGATAGTTAGTACTCTTGAATTTATCAAAACTTGTAAAATGGTGAATTTTAAAGCTGAATTTGCAAATATACATATGAACTAAGGAGAATTAAGGATTTTGATTCCAAAATCAGGGGAAAATGAAGGATTATTGTAAATATTTGGAAATATGTAATTTTCTATCAGTAAAGTTTATAATTTCAAAAAATGGAACCAAAGTTTCAAAACAGATTGTACTTACTAATTCAAAAGCACTACAAAAAATAAGTGTAACGACCCACTATTTCGAACCATTCAAATCGACAATTATCCACACATGTCAGGCTTGAATTGCTCACAACAACAGATTGTTAATTTATTTTTGGCAAAACTTACCATATATAGTAAATAAATCAATCACAAATATAGCGTAATATAACAATATGCAGCGGAATACATAAATAGTAGTTCATGAAGCTACTACAGAAACATCGAAGTCTAAAACAAAATAAAATAGAAATCCAATACATAGAAGTCTCAATACAAAAGCAAATGACAAGTCTGAACATAAACAATTGGAAATAACCGATATAACTAAATAGCTAAATAGAAAAAGATAGATCTCCATGCAAGACTTCAAGTTCCAAAAGTGAGTATCAAATGCGATGACACTCAGTCTGACCCGAGCATAAAGCAAAACACAAAACACACGAGTCAGGTTTAATATTCTTATGCAAGTAAATCAACTCAAGTGAAATGTTCTGGTGAAATACAATATAACTTAAAGGATGTTTGGGATTCCATTTTTTAAGGATCAGTGAAACTATCAACATAAATAGTACAATACGCTACATATATAATGTCTACAGTAAAGTAAACTATTAAAATAGCATTAAGGCATTACCCATATCCCCCTTAACACGTTTTATATAAAGGTCGTAGTCTATACAATACCGTAATTCCTCCTGAGGGCTATCTGAGGGTACTCCATAGTGTAAGACATAGACCAAACTTGTAATGGGCTCGATAAGGCATGTGACAAGGCATGCGAGACAATGACTTGAGTAGGATAATATCATTTTGTGGATCTAAACTGGTGGTAACGCATAACAGCTACTACCGCCCACCTCGAGACACACTCACATAATCAAAGGTGCACCCAGTCAAATCACAAAGTATTAGATATAGTATCGAAGAAGCATGCTCGATCGGAGGTGCGACCTCACTTGGTCCAGCGTGGCTCCTATTTTAGTCACATTAAGCTGACCTAAGGGGGTCAAGGCTGCGTTCAAACCTCATATAGACGTTCACCAAGCCATCCTACTTCGTTATGGATTTTCCACCATGTGCACAGTTGTTAAAGTGGTTTTAGGTATTGGTAGAGAATATGACAATATCCGATCCCGGACTCTTTAACAACCAAATGCTTATCTCACACCATGGTCATTTTTCATTTTAAACATTTCATACTTCATATCAGAATATCATATTCATTTCAAAAACATATCACTTTTGAAATCATATTCGTTGCAAAATCATATTCAATTCCAAATTATAATCATTTCAAAATCATATGCACTTTCAAAACCATTATTCACTTTAAATCATAACAGTTCCAACTTAAACAGTTTGAATATTGAAAGTAGTTTATATATTGGAATAGTTATACATTAAAAATAGTTTATATGGAAAAAAGGTTATAGGTTGAAATAGTTTATAATAGTTTATATATTAAAAATAGTTTATATATTAAAAAGAGTTTATATCAAAAATAGTTTCAAATTAGAATTGTTTCTTCTAATTTCACAAATTAATTCAAATCAATCTTTAGCTCCAAAATTAAATTTAAATTTATCTCAGTTTAACGATTTCAATTAAAAAGGTTAAAGGTTCAATTAAAACATTTTTATTTTTATTGATTTTAAATCCAGGTTTGAACCACAAATTTAAACCACTTCTAATTCAATAGGTTTCAAAGTTTAAATATTCAAACAATTTAAAGTAACTCAATTTGATAAATTTCATTTATTCTTCAAAATTCAACTTTAATTTTATTTAAATTTGAAAATATTCACTTAATCATTTTTAATAATGTTCTAGTTATAAAATCATACCTTTAAAATCTCAAAATCATTTAGTCCAAATCAATTCTTATTTATATTCAATTCTTAGACAAATCAAATTACAATTTAACTTAATTTATCTTCCCAACCTTTATTTTATTAAAATTATTACAAATTCTATTTTCAAAATATTAATATAAATTTTGAATAAAATTTTAAACATATTATTTATATATTATTAATTAAATTAAATTAAATTTTATCAAATTAAATTTTATTATTAAATCTATTTTATATTAAATTTTATTTTATTTATTTTAAAAATAATTATGTTATAAGTAAAATTTAATGATTAACATTTTAAAACTTAACTTATAATTTTAAAAATTTCCGAAACATATAATTTTAAAAATCTAAATTTTACGCATATATTAAAATTAAAAATACAAATCTTTATATTACATATTTTTAAAACCAAAACACACATATTATTCTTTTCTCAAAAAATCATTTAAAAGTAGACCAGTGGTGTCTGTATATAATTTTCTATCATATGGTCAAGTGATACGGATATTTATCATTTCAATCCGTAATAATTTAATTTTTACGGGTATATATCATTTTAACCAGCAATCCTAAAATTTCAAAAATCAATAAAATCGCTTGGGTTTATCATTTCAACCAGTAACAATTTTTCTTAATCTGTAATATCGTTCGGGTATGTATCATTTCAACCCACAGGGATTTCCTAAACTAACAAGGAACTTGCAAGAGTGAGAACAATATCAATGGAAAATATGATCATAACTAACAATATACACACAACATGTTATGGTGTCATATGTCAATTAACATAGATAAACAATTTAAACATTAACAAATCATATTTAACAGTCAAATCACAAACAAATTCAAATTTAACAATGAATTTCAATTGTCATTTCGTGTGAAATAAATTTATGAAGCATAAGAATGTCAATCGTGAGTGATTGCTCACTTTTCGTGCTAGAGAAATTAGACAACACGATAAGCTATGAATTCAAACAACAAATTCCAAATCACAGCAAAGCGACTTGAACACGATGAATTCGGTGAAAACAATATATATATATATATATATATATATATAAAGCACAACACAACAAATTCCGGCTTCGCCCCCGCAAACACGATGAACTCAATGAATACAAATATATATGTGTGTGTGTGTGTGTGTGTGTGTGTGTGTGTAATATATATATACACTCTTTTTTAAATGGAGGGGAAAAAGCTCGGCTGAGGTGCTGAAACAAGGAGGGTAAGGTGGTTGAAGGGATTTGGAGCTGATGGAGGCGGGGCGGAGAGGGTATGATTTCGAGTTTGGACTAGGGTGATGGGTTGGACGAGTTCGGCTATCGAGTGGGTGGTTGGGTCTATGTGCTAACAGCTTGGAGGCGGAGAGGAAGTTGCGGCTATTGGAGTGGCGGCTGTTAGTGTGGTGGCTCGACAAGGCGGCTACAGGCATGGTTCAGCAGGGTGGGTTTGGGTTGATGGCTGGGGCAAGGCTTTGACGTGGCTGAGGGTGTGTGAGCAGAGCACGACTTGGCTGTGCTTAGGTCTTTCAGTGGAAGACTGGAAAGTGGAGAGGAAGGTGAGATTTGAGGGTAGCTATGGGTCTGAGTGGCGATGTGAGGCGTAGGTGGACTGGAAGTGGCCAGTGGAGGTGGAAGGGCTATCGTGAGGGGTGAGGAGATAAGATGATGAAGTGGCTGAGTTCAACCTGCGGTTGCATTGCTGGGTTTGTCGGCAGGAAAGGGTTTTGTGAGGGAAGGCGGGTCTGCTCAGGCACGGCAGCGGGTGTGGCTCGAAAAATGAAGGGAAATGGTCGAAAAAAAGGAGAGAACGGCCAGTTTTCCACAAAGCCTACATATGAATGCTTTATTATGTACGAACTGATTTATTTTTATTTTTTTCTCAAATGAAACTAGAGAGGAAAGAATGGAACCAATAGAAAATATATATTGAAACCATAAGAATAGGGAAAGTCAAATATTGATTTGTGGAAATAATAAAATCTATTGCCCATTTTCTTTTAGCCGAGGGATAATTGAATGGCCATAGGGGAAACGAAAAGGCTCAAAACGGGTACCGATACAGCTAACTGTTTCGTAGATTCTGCAACGTACCAGACATCGAAATACGCAAATGAATATACTACGGAGATCAACACAATGAGGCAAACAAGATGGCACGTAGATATGAGTGGCACGACCCTCCTATCAAAACTCGATTTTCTGCCGCCAAAACTGCTGCTAAAATGTCGAAAATAAGATAACGGGGCAGTCCAAATTTGGCGAAACGAAATACGACGTCTCACTCAGAAAATGATCTACATTTTACTTATGTAAAAATGTTCAGGTTCCCAAAATATTTTATTTTTATCAATTTAACTGATTTTAAATTTTAAATTGAATTTCACAGTAGAACAAACTTACATATATCCAAATGAAAATCTGCCACTTGCTGTGCTTCAATAGACGCATATCAAATATTCAATTTTCATTGCTAAAATTTTATTGTTTATTTTTAAAAATTTAGTTAACTGCGTAATTTAAATCGTTAAAATTTACGGGTCGTTACAATAAAACTATGGGATTGGTACTTGAATTTTGACTGTAATTATAAACTAAGAAGTGACTTAAAATGATAAACTAAAGATGTTTAAATGGAGCACGTGATTCAAAATATTTTAAATGAAACAATATAGGATGGATTCGAACTTGGGTGCCTTAAGATAGAGTGAGAGCGATCCAACTTTAATATATATATATATATATATATATATCTTAGTTATTAATATTTATTATTATACATTTTATAATTCATTTGTTAGTTTTGTATCTTTACCACTTGTACTAAAATTATTTAATTATTTTAAAATATTTAATTTTCTATCGATAAAATTTATATTTTTGAGAAATGAAACCAAAGTTTGAAAATAGATAATGCTTACTAATTTAAAAGCACTATAGAAAAAAAGATCGTATGATTGGTACTTGAATTGTGATTGTAATTATAAACCAAGAAGTGACTTAAAAGGGTGAACTACAGATATTCAAACAGAGCATGTGATTCAAAAATATTTTAAGTAAAACACGTTGGGATGGATTTGAGCTTGGGTGGTTGAGAATAGAATGAATCAGGATTTTGAAGTTATTATAGGATATATTGAATATGTGATGGTAGAAGGACTCAAACTTAAGTCTTCTACATATATATATATATATATATATATATATATATATAATAAGATATACACAGACATATATGGACTGGTCATCTGGACACAAAATTAGAAACAATTGATGGCACAATATATAATAAGATATACACGTACATATTTGGACTGGCCAAGCAAATACTGTCTTGACTCTAATGGGTTTTCATCTCCCTGCAAAAGAAAAGAAACATATGTCATCAATAATGTACCAAGTCTAAGTTAAGTAGGAAAGTAGTCTTTTGTATTTTTAAGGCAATTTCATTAGATCTTGGCTAAATGAACACAAGATGTCAAAATGGATATGAGATTGAAGGTATGCAGCGAATGCCGACAAACATGACATGGAATGCAGTCCAAATAAGGAGTTGAAACGGTGAACCCTACCTTTAATTTCGACCTTGATTTAAATATGGTAATTTGAAGGTACAAATTGATATCAATTATGCATAGAGAAATAAATCGAAATTGGGACTCAAAGATACCATCATAGCATCTGCAAACATGGGATTGATTCAGATATGCAAATCAGAGTTTCGAGCATAAATCAAAGTTTAAGACGCGGTTCTAGGTAGAGAAGAATAAAGCGATGGAAGCAAAGTGGTGTCAAAGGATGATAAAACTGGTAGAAACTGTTTTTGATGGATGAGGAAACAAGCTCGACGTGTCCTTTGCAATTATGATAACTTTCGAATTAAGGAAGAATGCATATTTGGTCTCTCAATGGGTAAATTGGTCCTTCAATACTCAAATTATTTCAATAAAATGCATGTGTTCTTTTACCAGGAAAACAACAAAAGCACAAGGAAAATGATGTGTTGAGAGACAAATGATTTGGGCTTAATAGAACTATTTGATAAATGAGTGGAAAGCATGATATAATATAATGAACGGTTACAAGTAACCTGAACGACTGTGCAAATACATTTGAAGAATGTTATAAGCAACATCTCAAGTAGTTTGAAAATATGATATACACAGATGTATTTTTATTTTTTGCGGTATGTAGGCCTATTATTGTTGGGCTATTTTATCTGATTGTACTTTGTAATTTTGTGTTAATAGCAAAAAAGGCACATTTCAATACACACACATTATTTAAGGGATTATATTTTTCAAAAAAAATAATGTTGAAAATTTTAATAATAATAAAAAAAATTCAGTTAGAAAGCGTTATTATTATTTTTATTTATATGTATGGTTGAAAACAAATCTTGTATATGCATGAGTGTGTGTATGTCTTTTGTATGTAAACATGCACAAATATTTTAGGAAGATATTATATCAAATTTTGATATTGTATTCTCATTTTCTACTACATAATCATAAGTCCAAATGATCATAATCTCCTTATATTATGAATTCATGAATCTCTTAGGTTAGTTTATTTATATCATATGGTAATATTCATATTATGGATGTGAATCTCCATTGAATGGAATACTAATTAAATTTTAACCTTTAAAAAAAAATCTAAGTCATTATTTATGTGTTTGTGTTTGTGCGCATGCGCTTTCGCACGTGTGTGTATTAGTAAAAAATACTAGAACAAGATAAAACAGAATTACATTCAAATATTAAACTCTCCTTTTATTGGATATGTACTAAATGTCATTTCGTGCAAACAAATTATTCATGTAAACACAAAATAGAAATCTAGTGCAAAATTAATAAAATGACTTTTTTGAAATTTCCCCTATTACATCGCTACCAACGCACTTGATCAGACAATGGTATCGGAGCCCATATTGTTTTAAGATAAATAATTAACCAACACATAGGGCTGTCACTTGAAAAATCCAACTAGATAGGTGTGCAAGGGAAGACTGTTACAAAGGTGAATATTTCTCTATTTCAGTGGAGCGTCCAAATTTTTTTTTGTGCTTGAGGTATTTCAAGTATTTGTATTTGAATATTCAAATTTAAATTTAAAATTCTTAAGTTTAATGAAATAAAAGTTTATGAAATTTATAAAATACAAATTTAAAATTGTTTTAACTTTACATAAATACAAAAGTTATACTTACATTAATTACAAGGTTTAATTAATAAATAATTACATTGTGAATTTATATGTACTGTATATAACATAATGAATTATAGATGTAATAATAAATTGAAAACATACATATGTATATATCACATATGTATAAGAAAAGGAGGTTAAATGAATAAAAATTAATATAGACTTAAGGGAACATATGTATAAGAAAATGGAGATTAAAAGAGTAAAATCCTATATAGATTTAAGTGGGTATTTATAAGATGTAGTGACATATGATGTTATGAGACGTTATATCCGTCTCCCTTAAAGTGTCAATAATAATCAATTATTAATTTTAATTAAAAATTAAAAATAATGTTACTCTTTATTGTTTACAATATAAATAGAGTACTATACATACTTATGGTTGTTTAGTGCACTTATTTCATAAACTATTTATAGTGATGTTTGTATTGTTCCTAGACTAATAAGAATATTTTGTAACTTTTCAAGCACCCTTAAAGGTTAAAATGTTACCCTTAGGCTATTACAAAATGATGGGTGTACTATATCTAATGTTTATAATTTGTTAGGCACCGTTAAGGTTACAAGGATGATTAGAAAGAAATATATATGGCTAGGAATTATATACGTGATAAAATTAGTAACTTATTGCTTACCATTTATAGGGACTACAATTTATTTAACACCCTCAAGGTTGTAGTAACATAATTTTGATCCTAATACCCATTAAAGGAACTAGAGAAATTCCCATATCTCTTAACAAGTTTGTAGTAACGTTATTATATACATGATTTGTTGTATCTAAAATAAGTTTTTTCACTACCGAGTATGATGAATATTCAATTTTCTAGACATGTGCACCCCGCCGCCTTCCTTAATCTGTTTGATTTTCTCCCATCACATCTATCTCCATAATGAATTATGCAATGACCTTTTGCAATCATATGTTTCCTAATAGCTCTTGGATTTGCAAAGGAAAACAGTTGCAATATAAACATATGAAATCCCTTTTAACCTATGACTATAGATTGTAAGAGATAATCAAGTCAACATTAACCACAAAGCCTTTAACTACAAAATAGACAAACTATTTGCCTTTAACCGAACATATATGAGTAAACTATTAGGATATTTCAATTACTCAGCATCAAGCCATGATGTTTATGCATGTGAGTCGCGTAATTTTCTATGTGTTCGTATTTAAGATCACAAACCAAAACAACAAGAAGTATCCAATTCTTATATATTATCCATGTCAACAGCATCTCAAATAATTATAGGTTGTTCATACCGACGGAACCATTTAAGTTAATCACATTTAACTGTTAAGTTTAAATGGTTTACCTTTTAATTTTAACAGTTAACCATTGAAGGATTAACCATGGTTAATTGCCTTTTAATAAGTTATTTTGACATAAATACTGTCACGAAGTTAAATTTGTTGAGCCACTGATCATTGAGAAATTTAATAAGGTGCTCAAGTTAGTAAGTTATTTATATATTGAAATCAAGTCAGTATAAATTATCTTTCTATAGGTTGTAACGAATATTGAACTCACACTGAGCCGTTATAAATAGTTTTGCTGTAGGTTGTGACAAATATTGAACTTATTATAATCAATTAATAATTATGTTCCATTTATTGGTCGGTATGTAAATATGAATAGTTATCCAGGGTGATATATCATTCCTTTTGTTATGTACATTATTAGTGTAGAATTTCGTGTGCAACAATAGCTCGAGGTTCGAAGGCATAACTCCGAAAGTTACATGAGTTATGGTTCCCGGGTATGAGGTTACCGAGATTTGAAGTAAATAATTTGAACTTACGGAAGGTTGAGTAATAAATTCATGATGGTAAACGAGAAGAAGATAAAGTGCATAAAGTAAATAACATCGAGATTTTTTATAGTGGTTTGGGCCAAAAGCCCCTACGTCCAGTGTCCTTTCCTTATTTAATTACTCTTGTTTAGTCGAGAGGCTTATTACATTAAATTTAGAGATTTTCGCCATTAGTGAGTTTTTGAATAGAGCTGTAATATATGAAATTAATATATGAATGTGTAAGTTCTTTTTGTGCCAAAAAATAAAGATCCCTTGTGCCTTAGGATTATCGCCTATTTATAGCCAGCATACTGTAGTGCCATTGGTTGAGAATCTTCTCCTTGAATTGCTGAGGTTGCTTATTGTACGACTATGATTGGAGCTTGTTTTAGACATCAGCGTTGCTACTTAAGGAGTCTCGATAATGAATTTTCTTCTCACCTAAATGGCCTCTTTCATCGGAATCACATATTATCTTATTGGTCGCTTAAACCATTGATTCCTTTTGCTATAGATTGGTGCTTCGGGCTTTGGATCCGCTTATTTGCTATTCCTTTAGGCTTGTAGTATTATTCTTTCGATACGGGCACAACCCGATCGTCCTTTAAATACTTAAGCATCATAACTCTTGCAATACATATGGATATGGAGCGTTGGACTTTCCTTAGGAAGATAATCGATGTTTTTGCTATTGAGATTTTTTGTATAATGCGTGCCCCTCAAAGTTTAATTCATATGTGAAATATGGTGTGAACTTTGTAGTGTGCAGATTTGATTTATTTGTCTTGATTATCTTTTGAGGTCAATTTGCACTTGGACCAAGAAGTCAAACACTTTCAAAATCATATTGGTTATGTGAAGCCATCTAGGTTAGATGATGAGTGAAAAATGTTCGAACCCTGAATGACGAAATCTATATCGGGACAGTATGGTCAAAACTTTCAAAAATCGTGCCTTCCCTCTGAATTCACCTAAACTAAGTGGTAAGCAAAACTGCTTTGGTGCCAAAAACCAAAATCTAACTTGAAACCGTGAGGTCTAAACTTTTGGAGATCATTCTTGACACATGAACCATCTAGACTAAGTGACAAGCGAAACTGTTTTGGTATGAAAGAAAAGAATATATAACTCTAGCCCGTGAGATCTTAACTTTTGAAAATCATGCTTGACACTTAAAGCCATCTAGACTAAGTGATAAGCGAAACTGTTTTTGTGCTGACAGACAAATCTAATTTAAGACCGTAGGGCCTAAACTATTGAAAAATCACATTTTACACTTGTTGCTATCTAAACTAAGTGACAAGCGAAACTATTTCGATGCCGAAAGGTAAAATCTAATTCGAGACCGTGAGGTCTAAACCTTCAAAAATCATGCTTGACAATCGAAGCCATCTAGACTAAGTGACAGGCGAAACTGTTTTGGTGCTAAAAGACTAAATCTAATTTGAGACCTTGAGGTCTGAAGTTTTGAAAATCATGTGCTTGACACTTGAAGCCATCTAGACCGAGTGACAAGTGAAACTATTTTTATGTCGAAAGAAAAAATCTAATTTGAGACCTTGAGGTCAGTACTTTTGAAAACCATGCTTGAAACTTGAAGCCATCTAGACCGAGTGACAAGAAAAACTATTTAGGTGCCGAAAGGCAAAATCTAACTTGAGAACATGAGGTTTAGGATTGTCTTGTGAGATCTAAAGAAAGTCGAGATGTAATTTTTGAAAGGATGGGTCCTACTTTTGAATTAAATGCCTTTGCCAACTTTCACGATTCTATTGATTTCTTAGGAAAAGTGCCTCATTTTTCTTTCTCCCATGATGATTTATATTCTGACAATGCCACATTTACTCTACGGTTAGGATTTTGATAACTAGATAATATACACCATTGGCTTTAGGGTATATGTAAACCATTTCTCTTTCCTTTATTTCTTACTCATATTGCAACGGTTGCCTCCACCCTTAAAAGATGGGAAACTTTTATATATTACCGTAAACCTTCGACCGAAACAGTAATTTTTTCGATTTTTCATATTATTTTGTCAGTATCTTTTGCCCTTATCAATATTCACTAGCATTTTCCTTTTTCGAATTTAGGAAAATTTCGATTTTGATTACCATTGTGATTTTAATGATTGATCTTGATTTGGTGTATTATCCGATTAGTTAATCAATGATTCTTTTTATCTGATAAACTAAGATTTTGTCCTCAGCTCGAACCTTTCACCTACTTAGGTGATAATCGCTTTATCGACAAGATGGTTCTTTGAAGGAGTTTAAAACTTTGAATTTGGGCTGTAGAATTTAGTTTTAGGCCCAATTTCCTTTTGGGCCATAAGATTTTAAACCCTTTCATTGGGAGCTTCAGAATTTCTATTAAGTAACTAGTTTAACATTGATCCCTTCTTAGACCTTTCAATGGAAAAACTTGTAACTAATCAAATAGAGCTGGAGAATTGGATGGAGAGTTATGGGTTGAAGGAGTCGAAATCAAGGCTCCAAGCCTAGAAAATGAATAGAGTGAACCCCGTAAAGGGTTATTTACATAGACCTTAGAGCATTTGGCAAATAGGATATAACTCCCTCTTGCTCCTTTATTTGTTAGTATCATCGAGTTCTATGGAATTAACCCAATTTAACTTGGGACGGTCACGTACAACACCTTATCAGCTTTAGCAATCCTGTACCGGTAGAAGGGGCACTGCAACATGACTACTTCCAAGATCCATTACTTATATAATCTATATAGGACATCTGGTAGCTCTGCAGTTCCCATGTATTTCCTTCGCTTTTGGAAAATGATGCCCCTAATCAAACCACTCAATAAGGTAACAACCACTCATTGGTTTTTCTGAAGGCAAATGATCCTCGAATACTGAACTGCTAGAGACTTGTAAGTTTTCAAATTTTTCCTCTTTAAAATGTTCTTGCTTCTATGCTTTGATCATATTGTTCCCTAATATACTTTTCTCTTTTGTCTCCTTAGATAAACTTAGGAACGACAAGGCCCTAACCCTTAAGGATCTTTTCGATGCTAGGTATGAGGTAGTTATGAAATTTTCAGTAGGGGAAAGGCTTAGGCATGTTGTTTTTCCGAGGCCAATCTCAAGGCTTGTGGGATGCTATCATCCGCGGCTAGATTTCTTAGATACGATCCCCCTTCAGTTGAAGCCATACCCCTAGATGTGATTGATTTATTTAACCTTGAGGAATATACTCATCCTGATCCTAAAAATGTTGAGACCAAAAGACAGGATGCCGCTCTCGATGGTAGACCTCTGTTTTAAATATCTTATAGCATGTGTTCTAGGATACAACCTTTATGAAATATAAGTTTTTTAATCTAACATGCTTTCTCTTTCTCGTGCGGTAGTGGCTTCTAATAATATGCTTACAATAGGAGAGTTGCTCTTGAACAAGCCATCCTCTACTTCGACTTATACTAGACCGAAGCCACTTTTGAACGATCCATTCTTATCCAAGAAGCTTAATAAGAGCATTCCTTCTAAATCCATGCCCGCTTTGGAAGCTCTTATTTTAGCTTCTACTCCAAAGGATCAAATAGACCAGGTGATTGATGTAACCCGTTCTTCTATTGATGATCACTACCCAAGGTTGTAGGGAATTCCCGAGTGGAGTTAGCTGACTACATCGATAGCTTTGGGTGGATGATGAGCATGGGGATGGTGGACCACCTCAGGGTAAAGGCCTCTTCTTTCTTATGAAATATTTATCTCTCTAGTTTAATAATGACTTTCTTTTTTTAGGTCTTAGTCGACTTCTTTGTTTTCCATTGTGGGTTCCAAAAGATGAAGGGAGAATTGGTGAAGGCTGATGCTGCTTGGAGACAACTAGATGAGTATAAAGAAAAGGGTAAGTCCATTAAGAAGTCGTTTGCTGAATATAAGGATAAGGCCAAGAAAGAGGCTAGGACGAGAGGGAGAAGAGGCTTAATTAAGGAGGCGAAAGTTTCCGAGACCAAAATTGCAGAATTGGAGAAGGCGTTAAAAGATCAAAAGGCCAAGCGTCAAAAGGCTGAAGATGAATCAGCGAAAGCTAAGAAAAGGGTCTCGGTCCTGGTTACTAAAGAAGAGGCTGAAAAGGTGGTTGCCACTGAAGCCTTTAAAATTCTTTACGAAGCTTGTGAGCATAACCAGAACAAGAGTCACACAACCGAAAGGACGAATTCTCTTTAGAGAAAATGATTTAATTAGTTTATAATTGTTATAGATTAATTAAATGAATTAATATTAATGTAACATCAATAATGAAATTTGAATATGACTTCAGAAACAAAATTGCTGCATATATTTATAAAAGTTATGAATATATTGATCGATATGAGGTATCGATAACAAAATATGTTAAATATGATTACACATATTTAATTTGGGTATGATTGGCTCGCAACCCATGAGATTCAGAGAGGATAGGTGCTGGTTTGAGAAAGGTTAGAGGCGGCTACAACATAGAATTAAGGTTTAGAGATGTGTGGCTAAGATCTAGTGAGAAACTTACATAGTTTGCTCTCTCATCCTATGCATATAAATACTAATCTCAACACCCCAATCTAACACTAACTTTTATTTTTTTGAGCTGCCACTTTCTTCTTCTTTTCCCTCATTTTAATTGCAGCAACTATCCTCTAAAATAATCTAAAAAATTCACAAATCCAATTCAAATTAAAAAAAATACTAATTTGTAGTAGAAGGTCTCTAATCTAGGATTAACAACCTGGCTAATTGAGAATTATTCTACGAAGAAAAATCATTGTTCAAAGTGGACTCAATGGTTTCTTTAAGAGGTGAACTTCCATTTATTATTATTTTTTTGATATCAAGTTTATCATATAAAAGTCGATTTACATCCAAATCATCTATTTGTATTCAGATCTGTTTATTGTTTAGATTAGGTGAGACTTTTGTTGGTACATGTGTTTTTACAATTGGAATAGTTATGTGCTTGTTGCAATATTTTGTTTATTAATTTATTATTGAATTAACTCTCCAAAAATAGAATTTTTAATATATATATATATTGACTACCGCATATTGTCAATATGTATAATTGTATATATGATTACATATCATGTATACTTGATCTAAAAGTTTTCTTCTGATGATTTTTACTCATTATAAATCATAAAATATAAATATATTAAATATGTATATACATATTTTATTATTATTTAATGACTTTTTGTGTTGTTTATTATGTATAAAATAATTAGCGGTTCAAAATTTTAGTTTTATGTTTTATAAATTTGTTGCACTATACAAGAAGCTTATTGTGAAATTTTCAAATTTTTAAAACTTACTTTAATATTTCTTTAAAATTAATTTACTTTTGACCTATAATTAACTATTCAATTAAAAATATAATTTCAACTGAGAAGATTATAGAAATTTTTCTTAAGTCTAATACGTGTCTTAGGTACCTTTATAAAAGAATTTAGATTTTTATAACTTGGTTAAAAAAATTATAGTTACTTAGTATTTGGCCCGCAATCAATCATTTAATTAATAATATAATCTCAATTGGGAGAATCAAAGAAATTTTTCCTAAGCCTAAAATATGTCTTAGGTAACTTAAGAATTTTTTTTAGAATTTTTCAACTTAATTTCATATTTTTAAGAATTAATTTGACTTCGAGCTGTTATTAATTATTTAATGATAAGTATTATTTTAATTTATAAAATTCCATAAATTATTTTTTAGCCCAAAATGTGTTTTCAGATTTTCTAAAATTATAGAACTTATAATTTTCATGTAATTATTTTACATTAATTTATTATGGTAGAAACTATTCTTATTCCATAATATATATATATATATATATATATATATATTATGTATAGACATATATGTATATTCATTTACATATGTTAATATCTTGTTTTCCATATTGTACAAGCACATTGGACAAATTACTGTACACTCAAAATGAGCTAATGCGTCTGTTCCAATGTACATTCCAGCATACGGGCACAATTTACAATTCACAGATTATCATGTTATACATGCATGCACGTGCATACACACGCACACACACACAGATATATATATATATATATATATATATATATATATGATACATATATATATATGAATTAAATCTAATCAGCTAATTCAAATTAAAGAGAGAAATGAAAGGTTCATTCTTCATTTAATGCAATTGATGCTCTCAATTAATTACTTGCTTTAGGGATATATATATATATATATATATATATATATATATATATATATATATATATATATATATTAAATCTAATTAATGCTCTCAATTAATTACTTGTTTTAGAGAAAGAAATGAAAGATTTCCTTCCCTATATATATATATATATATATATATTTAACTCTTATTAATACATGTTAGGTGTATTAGGTACACTATACATTTTATATTAAATTTATTTAAACATCCCTTTAACTAATTTAAATTTAAATTAATGATTTTATTTAAAACAAATTTAGAAATGTTTTAATTAAATTCGGCTTGATGGGATCAATTGAGATCTAAAACGGTAATATTTTTTGAAATTAACTCATTTCTTTCGCTGTAAGCTGTCCTAGTTCCTTCAATTTTCAACCTCTTTGTTATGTCCACTAGTTATAATATATATTGAACTCTTCAAACTCATTCAATCCATCTCTTTTAAGTATATGGATTTCAATTCTAATGTCATGAATATTTTATCAAACTTTGTATTTGAATTCGAATGTCAAAAATAGTTTTGAAATTGAAAATTTTATAATACCTAAACAAGACGCGGTAGAACATCAAAACCCTAGATTTTTCCTGCTACTATCTCATGCACCTTTCCTAGATACCTAAACCTGATTTAGGTAAAAGAATTGAATTATGAATCTATGAATAATTGAATGCTTAGATGAGATTATGTACCACTGACCTGAAGAAACATCGACAATTACTCCCTGACGTCAATTGGTGGTGGTGCGCAACATAGATGTTGATGCGATGTTCAATGATTAGTGGTGATTTTGATAAATAAAAATCTTATTTTGTTTTGTTGGCGGTGACGATCTTTGTACAAAAAATATTTTAGAGATTTAAAAAGGGGAGTTGGAATCAGCTAATTTTGGTTAAAGATTTTTATTTTCTCTTGGCACTAGTATGAAAATAATATGGAATAATGGGCGTGTAGTGAAAATAAAGTCCTCCTAGAAATATTACTGAACACATCTAAAATTAAAGCGTACCGTTATTTTTAGGTCGATGAAACAGTAGCGTTTAGCATTCAAATGCTATTATTTAATGTTGTTAAAATCACATTTTCTTGTAATGAGATATAACCAAGTAACAACAATAGTTACAAACAAATCATCAAACGCAAAAGTTAACAATACACACAGCCTAATCTTGTACATATGGATTCAAAAGCTAACTGGATACAACCGAATTGGGTATACATAGATGCAAAAGCTAGCTTAATGCACAACTTAAGCAGGTATATATGAAAAATAAACTATAACCAACTTAGAACGATGGTTAACCGAACTAATCATAAATGCAAAAGCCAACCAGATGCATAACCTAATATGGTACATACGGATGCAAAATCTAATAGGATGCACAACCTACTCGGGTAATTGTGGATGCAAAACCTATCCGGTTGCACGACCTAATTGGATACATATGGATGTAAAAGCTAAGCAAATGTGTAACCTAATCGGGTATATATAAAAGCAAATTTGTAATCAAGTTAGAACAATGGTTAACTAAGCTAATCACAAATGCAAAAGCTAATCAAATGCACAACCTAATTGGGTATAGAAGGATGCAAAGGTGAATACGATGCTCAACTTGACCGGGTACGTATAGATGAAAAAGCTAACCATATACAAAAGCTAAACAGATGCAAAACCTATTCGAGTACGTATAACATATGAAACAATCTATAACCAAGTTAGAAAAATAGTCAACCGAGCTAATCATAAATGCAAAAGCAAAACATATGCACTACTTAATTAGGTACATATGAAAACCAATCTACAATTGAGTTAGAACAACAATTAACCAAGCTACTCATGAATACAAAAGCTAATCAAATGCACAACCTAGTTGGTTATGTATGGATAGAAAAGCTAATTGAATACATAACCTAATCGGATACATATGAAAGTCAATCTTCAATAGAGTTAGAAAAATGGTTAACAGAGTCAATAATATTCCTTTTGGGTAATATTCCAGGTTTCAAAACCATTAGCTTGCATATATATTCTCATTCTAGTAGACCAGTAATTATAGTTAAGACCATTAAATAGTGGTGGTCGAGCAATTTACTGTTCTTCAGTGAAACTAGAGTCAATGTTAATGCTAGAGTTGGTGGTACTATCCGTATTACAAAAAAATATCAAATAATTATGTTACGGTTATAGGATAACCTTGCTCTGATACTAAATGAAAGTGACTACTGCGTGGCTAATTATCACTTAGTATTGTGTACTATGGAGTATTATATTTGTGCAGAGATATAATCTAGATAATAGATAAAGTAAATGAAATAAGCACACCAGGACTTTTTATACTGGTTCGAACTTCCCGTTCAACGTCTAGTCTCAGAATACACCCTGGATTTAAACTCTATAAGCCCCTCTCTTAACCCAGAGGAATAGGTATACAACACATGAGCAACCGATCGGGATTTTTCCACATCAACAGCCGAAGATGACTTTTAATGCCTGAACAATTGAACAGAACTTCTACTATAAACAAAACAGTTGACACTTGTGTTTCGAATAACATGGATATGTCTTTTAATAGTACACCCTTCCTATAATCAAATCCTCAAGTAAATATTGTGTGTGTGAAGATATGAAAGGAAGATATTGCTTAGAACTGAAGAATATGTTAATTAATTCAGAGATTCAAGCAATATATAGATTGTGATTGCTTGTAGATTCTAGAGATAGATAGTAGAGAATATAGCAAGAAATCAAAATAAAAATTGGTGATTTAAGAAGTGATTCTAACATGTTTATATAGTGAACAAATAGTTACAACTATTCAGAAAGAGTTTCAATCAAAAGGTGCAGCCATTTCTCTTCAATTTGGATCAAAACTCTTCACAATTAGAAGTGTATTTTCAGGAAAAATAGTTGTTAGAGTCGGTCAGTCGACTGAGCAAAATCGACCAGTCTACTGAATATTCAAAGATAGTGCAAAACAACTTTGAAACTTAAAACAACTTTGATCATGTGTGAACTACTTGAGGATATATTTTAACAATTTTAAACCATATTGAAGACTAAAATTTCAGTAAATAATCATATTATACTTATATTTGAAGTCTCATCTCCTTTGTAGTTTAATAGCTAGCATATCTCAATCTCTTTTTGTCGCTTAATCATATAGTCTCATCAATAATCGTTTAAGCTTTTTGTCATGAATCAAAACTCATGATTCAATATTCTTCCCCTTTTTGATTGATGACAACCTATTTTAGATGATGCTATATATTAAGAATTATATAACGGAAGTTATATATATGTATATATATCTCCCCCTAAATATCCGGCGACATGTCTAATCCTGCAAAAATTGGTTAGTCATACAAATTTCTCCCCCTTTGTTATCTATAAAAAGGAAATAAACAATAATTTTATCATTGTGAACTAACAACATAACGATCACAAACAAACATTTTGTTTCAAATTTTACCGAGCTATTTATACAAGCTCATAAAAAAATAAACAGTAGTAGATTGTTTTGAATTTAAAAGAAGATAACTTACTACCACCAATCAAGAATTACCAACATCACTCATCAGAGTCTGAATCTGTTTCTTCTTCTTCTTGCACTGGTCCTTTGTCTCATGAAGAACTTTCCACAAATTGTCTGCCACCATCATTTCCACTAGTGTCAGAACTTGTATGTTCTTCAGATGTAGGCTAAGTAAAATGAGGTGTTAGATGTTTTCCCGGATCACGATGTGAAGGTTCTGCATTGATAAAGGAGGAACAAGAGATTGCATCCCATAGAATCTCGAAAAAGCTTTTGATCTTGTCCAACTTCTTGTCAATCTTATTGTCGAGATTCTTAGCACGAGAATCCAAAATTACTTGATTACATGCAATTAGATCAATGGACTCTTGGGTGCTTTGGGATGGAGGCGTGGTACATATTTCGTCTCTTCGTTGTTGTGGAGAAGCAGCTTGTTGGCGAAGCCATGATTGCCAATCTTGGAATGATGTGATAGTGAGCGGTCTCGGAGACAATTTCATCAGACTAATTGTGCGGCTATTTAGAGTTCTAATAGTGGATGTATCAGATTCTGGAACAGTAACTTGTAGGTTCATAAGAAGCCGCATAATATACTCACCGTAATAAATAATGTTCATTCGTCCTTGGTTGAAGGATAAGAATTCATCCAGAATAAGCTTAGGCCAATTAATTTGAACATCTCCCCAAATTGCATATAATGCCCTATAATTCTCTAGATATACAAGCTCATAAGAACCGGTACGAGGAATAACTGTACGCATTAAGGCTCGATGCATAATTCAAGCGGCGTAAGGCAGTAGATTTCAATTCTGTCATATCGTCCTCCAAAAATTTATGACTTACTTCATCTCATTCGCCTAAAGGAACATTTAAATCTTATAAAGGAATACCGTTTGTTGGTGTTTGAAGAATATGTCCAATTCTATTCAGTGGCAAGAATACTTGTTGACCACAAACTAACTTCATACGCAGTTGTCACGATTTCTTCATACGCAGTTGTCACGATTTCGTGGATTTTGATGACCCAAATTTAAGTTAGCGTAAAAGTGTTTTACCATTGTATGATTAATTTTGCAATTGTTCTGATTGTAGTCAAGAAGAGATTCTAGACGACTTCTTCTTGCAAGATCTTGAATTTTATATGCACCGAAGTCAGGAAACACAACAAAAGATCCTTCTAGAAAGCGAGCTTCCTTCATCTTGTTCCATCTTTGGATAGCGGTGGCATCATAAAGCCGTTGAGCAATTTGGGTGACAATTGGTTCAGATGTAGAGGACGAAGCTTGTCTAGATCATTTAGGCTGTCTTGGAGTCATTTGAATGAATATTTGAGTAAAGGATTTTGAAATTTTGGAGGGCTAGGGTTTTGAAATTTTGATGGTAGAAAGTAAAAGTAAGGAGTAAAGGTGAAGAAGATGTGTTATATGTGTAAAAAGTAGGTGAAACAGAAGTTAATATGTTTAGATTATGCATTCAGTCGACTGGTTGTATATGGTCAGTCGACTAATCAATATCTCGAAACTTTCTGTTTTCTAATTCGGTCGACTGAATGCTCTTTTGCAGCTGTATCAGTCTTTTTGTATATAAAAAAATATATTCAATATATTAGTCAACAAAGCATACGAATTGAATTGAAATAATAATAAAAAATATAAACATTATTTAGATGAAGAAGAAGTGGATGAATGCGGAGTCTTGCAATCTTCTGGTTCAACTTTAGTCTTTTCTTTTCAATGGAGACCAGTGATTTCCACGTTCCCATGGATTTGAAGACACGGAAGGAGATTGCGATGACTGATGATAAGAAGATACAGTGGGTTGATGAACATTGGATGCAGATGTTCCGCAAAATTTCCAACCAATTTGCTCCAGAAAGCTAAGTCGTTTTGAATTTAGCTTTTGTTCATAGTACATTTCTCGTTGAATTGCTATTGATTCCCGTTGATAATGATGTAAATCATCAATCTTTTGTTTTGTTAACAGAGACCCAAAGAATAAGAAACGACGTGCCTTCTTTTTTCTAGAGTATAACCAGTATGATAGTTAGATGGTCTGGTCGGTTCATGACATGGAGTAGGTGTAGGTAAATTGGAAGGTCTAGAGGAAGATGTGGAAAAATCAACAGAAGAATATGCAGAGTCATATGGAGAGTTGTTTTGGGAGGACATTGTTGTATGAAAGAAACAATATATGAATAAAGCAAACAAGATGGAGAGATAAACAAACAACCTTCAAGTATATATAATAATAAATAGTAAAAAATAGTAAATGATAGATTGAATAAGGGATAACTAACACATATCTATTATGATTAATAAATTGAACTTAAGTAGGTCCAAAGAGATCCATATGTAGTAGTTTAAGTGGTTGTGTTGTAGATATGATTTTCTTAGATTTAAAAGAAGACTTTGTTAATTTTCCTAACTGACATGCATTACAAATATTATTAATTTTGAATTTCATATCAAGTAGTCCTTTAACAAGTTTATTTTTAGCCTTTTTATTAATAGTACTATTATTTATATGACAAAATCTTTTGTGCCATAACCAAGTATCATTTTTTGTGGCTACTAAACACATGTTTGTGTTATGATTTACATTCATATTTAAAATATAAATATTTCTATCTCCTATTCCTTCAAAAATTAAATTTTGATTTTTATCAGAAATGTTTCATTTAATTTCTGAAAAGGATATATTAAAACCTTTATCAAATAATTGACTTATGCTTAAAAAATTATGTTATAAGTTTTTAACTAATAAAACATTAGAAATGAAAGGTAAGTTAGAGATACCGTTATTACTCACATCACCTTTGCCGATGATATAACCTTTTGAATTATCTCCAAAAGTGACCGATCCTCCATTTGAGTAGACAGTGTTAGTTAATATGTCCTTATTACCAGTCATGCATTTTGAACAACTGCTGTCTAAAATCCATTTTTCTCTCCTTTTAAGCCATACCTGCAAAAAATAAAGATTAAGTTGGTACCCACTTTTCTTTTAGGGTCCTAAGAGTTAGGTCTTAGGAAACCAAACCCAAGCGGGTTCAGAATTCAATTTATAAATATAATTCTTATTTTGATGAACAATTTCCATAAATATTTTGATATGTCTATTCCTAATTAAATTGTTATTTGTTTTACGAATCCATATCTTAATAGTTTTAAAATCTTTAGAAACTGTCTTCTTATTATCTTTCTTAATTTTGTTTTTAATCTTATTTTTAAACTTTCCAGACTTCTTTGGATTTTCAATTTTCTTATAACCTAGTCCCATTTTATTTGAAGTAGATTGAGAATTTTCTATTATTGTAGAAAGATTTTCTCGTCCTTTTTTGAAGTTAGAAATATTTTTATTAATATCTTCTAACTTGGTTTTGAGACTAGAATTTTCTAACTCTAATACTTTAGTGTTAGATTTTAAATCATTAATCTCTACTGATAAATTATCATTTTTCTTTTTTTGAATTTCTAATTCTTGAGTTATAATAGAAAGTTGAGACGTTAAATTAGAATTAGATTCTTGAGACATTTCAAGATCTTCTTCTAGAATTTTCTTTTCATCTCTTATCATACAAATTTCTAATTCAGATCTATTTAGTTTTCCTTGTAACTCTTTATTTCGATTTTTAATTTGTTTTACTATGTCCACTACTTCTGAATTAATTTCAACCAGATCTTCAAAACTTGGTTCACTAAGATCATCACTTATAGCCATGAAGCATATATTTTCTTGCTCTGTGCCATTGTCGCTGTCATTATCTGATGATAATGAAGAATCTAAATCATCCCAAGTTACTGAAAATGCTTTCTTCTTGAATTTGTCTTTCTTGAATTTGTTTTTCCTATTATCTGGACAATATTTCTTCATATATCCATTTTTATGACATTCATAACATTCCATAGCAGTGGATGATGGTTTACTGCTATTATTGTTATTGTTGGCGTTATTTTTGTAACTCCTGAATTTACTATCCTTTTTGAATTTCAAAAACTTTTTAAAATTTTTAGCAATAAGTTTCATATCCTCTTCATCTGAATCCGAATCATCTTTTTCTACTTGAAATGCTAGATTTTCTTATCCTATGCTTGTACTTTCTTTGCCTACAAATTCACTTCATATGACATTAGATTTTCTGTTAACTCTTATGGTTTTATAGTGGAAAGATTTGCTTCTTCAATAGCTACTTTCTTTCCCATTCATCCGCTATAGAGTTTAGGATTTTTGATCCTATATCAAAATCAGAAAAGATTTCTCCTAATGCCAATAATGAGTGATATATATCTTGAAATCTAGAGTACATGTCATTTATAGTTTTCGTTTGGTTTCATTTTGAAATTTTGGAACTGATTTTTCAACATAGAGATTTTGCATTGCTTGACTTTGTTAGTTCCTTCATGAGTTACATCCTTCATGATTTACTTTAAGAGTTCTCCATATCTCATAAGCAGTTATACACATACTGAACCTATTAAACTCTTTTTTATCTAATGCACAGAATAACATGTTCATAGCTTTAGCATTTGAAGTAGCATCAGTTTTTTGTGCAGCGGTCCAAATTGAAAAATCTTCTGTCGGCATGGTATATTCCTTTTGGGTAATATTCCATGTTTCAAAATCATTAGCTTGCATATATATTCTCATTCTAGTAAACCAGTAATTATAGTTACGACCATTAAGTAGTGGTGGTCGAGCAGTTGACCGTCCTTCAGTGAAACTAGAGTTAATGTTAATGCTAGAGTTGGTGTTACTATCCATATTACAAAAAATATATCAAATAATTGTGTTTCGGTTATAGGATAACCTTGCTCTAATACCAAATGAAAGTGACTACTGTGTGGCTAGTTATCACTTAGGATCATGTAATATGGAGCATCATATTAGTGCAGAGATATAATATAGATAATAGGTAAAGTCGATGAAATAAGTACACCAGGACTTTTTATACTAGTTCGAACTTCCCATTCTACGTCCAGTCCCAGACTACACTTTGGATTTAAACTCTATAAACCCCTCTTATCCCGGATTTATAGGTATGCAACACCTGAGCAACCGATTGGGATTTTTCCACCTCAATAGCCGAAGTGGACTTTTACCGTCCGAACAACCGAACAGGACTTCTACTGGTAAACAAAACAGTTAACACTTGTGTTCTAAATAATACAGATATGTATTTTATTGTACACCCTTCATATAATAAAATCCTCAAGTAAATATTATGTGTGTGAAGATATGAAAGGAAGATATTGCTTAGAATCGAATAATATGTTAATTAATTAAGAGATTCAAGCAATATATAGATTGTTATTGCTTGTAGATTGCATAGATAGATAGTATAGAATATAGCAAGAAATCAAAATAAAAATTGGTGATGTGAGAAGTGATTCTAACGTATTTATAAAGTGAAAGAATAGTTACAACTATTCACAAAGAGTTTCAATCAAAAGGTGCAGCCATATCTCTTCAATTTGGATCAAAACTCTTTGCAAGTAGAAGTGTCTTTTTAGGAAAAATAGACGTTAGAGTCGGTCAATCGGCTGAGAAAAATCGACCAGTCTACCGAATGTTCAAAGATAATGTAAAGCAGTGCATATCTGTGTACTAAACATGGTCAGTCAACTAGCTGTTTTCTGTCAGACGACTGACCTGGTTGTCAGTGCACAGTTTGCTCATTTTTTAAAGATTTGAATCTTAAAACAACTTTGATTATGTACAAACTACTTGAGGATAGAACTTAACAATTTTAAACCATATCTAAGACTAAAACTTCACTAAATAATCATACTATACTTAGATTTGAAGTCTCGTCTTCTTTGTAGTTTAATAGCTAGCATATCTCATTCTTTTTTTTGTCGCTTGATCGTACAGTCTCATCACTGATCGTTTAAGCTTTTTGTCGTGAATCAAAGCTCATGATTCAACATTCCCCATATTGGTTTCCAATAAAAAAACATTAACAAACTTTTCAAAAGGAAAACCATGCAAAAAAAAATTCTACTTCGTCCCCACTAGCACTTCTAAACATAGACAAAACTTCATTAAATATATTTATTATAGCGGCATTAGCAACTCAATATAGTTAAGAAATAATTCATTTCCTTTTTCCTTAAGGACACCTATTTGTTAAAAACTCTTAGAATTATTCTTAAATGATGATAAAAAGAACCATGAGCTGAACCTAGAAAAATATAAGGAATGACAAACAAAAGACTAGGATGCCGACATTATCATCATCACATAACATTTTCCTAAGGTTTGTAAAAAAACCAATACTAATAGGTTCATCTTTGCCAGAAACAATGCCAAAAGTAGTGGAAAAAACCTAAAATAAAGGAAAATCCTTATGTCGAATTCATAAAATTAAAATAAATGCGCGAAATATACAAATTGCAATAACATGGCTATGCCAATTTTTTTTGGAAAATGTTACTTTATTACTAAAGTAGAAACATATATTTCCATGATATGCCTCATTAAAACCTTGTAGTACCCCTAAGTGGGTGTCTTGCAAGGAAAAATAGTACATATCATTTCTATATATTAATAATGCAATGAACAAATAGTCTAAAACCAAGTTGTCAAATGGATGGAGGAGTAAAACAAATTAAGGCGCACTCAAAACCATCCATACGACAACTTGGGGCTAAGAACCAAAGACACAAACAAGAACTATAAGTCATCACAAGGCATATCACATGACCAACAAATAAATACAACAAGACATATTAAATAAAAATATTCGTCGCATATGGACACATCAATATACGATCTTCTGGAGAGAGAAAGTTCAGATGCCTTTACTAACTTCATATTTAAAGATAAGCCTCTGAGAAAAATTCAATAATGGCAGACGGCTCAAAAAAATCAAAACAAGGAAGACGATGCACCATCAGTCTACTTGGAGATAAGCTCGGCTATAATTTCAAGGTGGATGTAAGTCCTGAATCGGATCAATTTTCATGTCAAAATTATTCAAGATAAGTTTCATATCTCTGCTTGTCTTCTCTACGTTCACTTTATTTTGAAATAATTTCTTTCAATCTTGGATTATAAGGTTAATTCGAACTTGAACTGGAAGCTCTATGCCCTTTAAAACCCAAGAGTTCCTTTCGCACCATATGTGCCTGATTAGGGTAGTAAAAGCAACGTTATTAGAATGACTAAGAAATTAGTTACTGTTTTGATTTTGACACAAAATTTCCAATATTTGATTGAAATCAAGCGAGTTTCTAAGTTTAATGTAAAGCTTATTTATAATATCTTCAATAATTTGTATAGAATACATACAGTTAGAGAATAGATTCCTATCTTCATTGTGATTAACACAGAGCATACATGACTGGTCAATTGTATTGTTCCACCTGCTTATTCTATCTTTTGTGTTTTGTTTGTTTAATTAACCAGTAGAGCACAAAGAGACATTTTAGGTGCACAGTTCTTATCCCAAATAATATTTGCCTAGTAAACTTCAGGATGTTTGTTTCTGATAAGATTCCATGCTATTTTAGTATTGAACATACCATCATTACTAGGAATCCAATACCAGAAATCTTCTAGTTTATGGTTGTGTATTTTGATATTATGCAATATGTTTTGAATTTGTGTAGGCACAGTCACCATGTGGTTCTTTCATTCATTACCAGAAATGAGATTAGAGACCTTTCTATTGTTTCCACCAGAGACTACCATAGCGTTCCACCCATATTTATCCACTAGTGAAACCATTAATCAATGGATCTGACCATATGTCAATATGTTCCCCATTCACAGTTTCTCTACCAACAACACCTTTACACTATTGTCTGGCTTTTAGTAGTGATTTCCATATATAAGATGCATTATTATTCATAGCAGCAGTCCAAAAGTTTGAGTTATTGCAATATTTATTATCCATCCATTTAGCCCATAATAATCCTTTTGAACGAATTTCCAAACCAATTTGACTGCCACAATTTTGCAATGTCCCCAATCTTTCTAATTCCAAGGCCTCCCTTTTTTTCAATTTATAGACACCATCCCAGCAGATTTTGTGGGCTTTAGACTTCCATATAAAATTAGCGTAGAGAGAATTTATTTTCTGTATAATGGCTACTGGAAAATATGTGAAATGCACCCAAAATTGGACCATAAGGAGTATTACAGTTTTAACAAGCTCAATTCTGCCACTAGTATTGAGCATTTAACTATTCCGATGACTAAATTTTTTATTGATTTTGTCCATTAAGTATCCAAAATCTATAACTTTGAGTTTATTGTTCAATAACGTAGTGCCTAAATAAATCACAAGAAGGTTGCCAATGTTAACTTTAAGAATTTCAGCTATTTGTTGCTTGTGATTGGCTCCTTTACTGAATTATAAAGACCATACTAATTCTATCATTTGTCAAGAGAAGTGAGTTAAAATCTCCCGCTACAGTCCATGGGTGATTAAAAATTATAGATTGCTCCATAAGGTATTTCCATTATTCAGTTCTCCTCATCTCATCATTGAAAGCATAAACCGTCGTACATACAATACTAACACTATTAGCATTATGTATAATCCAAGATATGAATTGTTCACTCGTATGCAATATTATGTTCGACCATTGAAAAGAATCCCATAAAATAAAAATTCTACTTTTTTGGTCATTAGAGATATTGTGAGTGTTTCTAATTTCGATTTATTTTTACCATAAAATTCTTAATGTTTTCATTGATAGCTTATTTTTGAGGATACCAATGAATGATAATATGTTATTATGTCATAAATTCAGAATTTCCATTTGTTTAGATGGGTATGCCAAATGTTTGCCATAAAAATATAGTAAACATTTGACATTGTAATATTTGACAAGCTAAATCATCAAATATACTAATGAAATCAAAACATACCTAAATTTTTTTCAAGGTAAATAAAATAACATTTACAATACTAATTTAACAAATAAAATAACAAAATAAATGGACAAAATGAATAAACTAAAACACCATAGCTCTGCCAAATATTTTCCATTAAAATAGGGCAAATATTTGACTTGTAAAAATTTAATTGCCCAAAATACTAAATAGTTATATCATAAATTAAGAACCAAATCATATGTTGATTTATCGTTCTTCGCAGTAGCAGACATAATACAACCTTATCCTCGATCTCTCATAAAAGTTCTACCAAGAAAAATCAAAAGACACAATAATCGAATCCGTATTTGCATGCTTCAAATTCAATGAAAACCCTCTCAAATTCATGACTAAAAGGATCGCCATAAAGTTCAACGGTACTACTAGGATCACAAACAGCCACAGTTTCACATAAAGATTTCAAGCGATGATACGAAAGCAAATCATTTCTATATATTTCACTAAGAGCCGATCTTTTTCCTGTATATGCAAAATAGTAATTTAACATTATATTGTATTCGGTCTGAAATAAATGAAAAATATCTTTCATTTTCATTAGAGGATTCGACTGAATAAAATCAACAACCACCTTCCTAATTAATCTGTTAGAAACGGATGGATGGTTAACATCTATAATACCAACTCCACATGAATGATTAGCTGCATATTCTTGGAAACAAAAAACTTAGTACGATAAATTAACGAGAAGAATGAATACGGGAAGTACAACCATCATGGGAATATGTAACGATACGGATTTTTCGCGTTCAAAAATCGACATCCATACTTTTACATCGTACTCGAATGCCGTAGATTCGACCGTTCAAATCCGAATCGCCGGAGCTTATAACACAATTAGCTATAACAACACAACGGAAGAAAAATGAATATCAGTGATATACAACAATCGATACAACAATGATACAATATGAATCAATATCAGAGATACAATGAATGCTACAGCGAAATAACAAATAAACTAGCAGCGGAACCAAAAATCCAAACAACAACCGCAACTCTCAAACTTCAAAGCACCAATCCAGAAATAGCTCGAACAACCATCAAATTGCACCAAGCTAAGCAAGTCTCGTCTGTGAATCCAAATACTCCAATATCCAAGATCTCCAAAGAATACAAAGAGAAAGCTGAAAGCTACTGAATTCGATTTCTATATCAACTATCTGAAAAACCCAACTCTAGACTGCCCGTGTAGAAAATTGTGGGCACCCAGAGTTTAGTAAAGGAACAATAAACTCCGGGTCAGTCATGTGACTGGTATGAGCAAATAAAACAGTTTGGTCCTTTAAAACAAACAAAGAAATTAAAGTTTGAAATCCGCAATGCTTTTAAGAAAATGAAACTACCATAAGGCCTCCCGCCACACACAGTGCAAACGCAGACTTGGAGGAGATTTCTCCTTATGATAGTCAAATATGCTTACTACGCAAAATTCTCTTTTGATATTATTATTAGTGCATAGTGGAAAAAATTTCGAATGTATAATATTAATCTTAACCAGCATAGGTACCATTATATTATGCCAGCTATAGCTACCTCCTGAGGAGGCAGGTTATACAATTGCAATCGTAAAGGCTCGTATTGTTTCTTTGGATTTCCAACAAATGGTCAGGCTAAGGAACTTCCTAGGTCACATGGGTACGCCTCTGGAGCGATGCCTCGAGAACCTAACCGGATCTCTGCCAACACAAGGCCGGGTTTCCTCTGTAACTAGGTAACTACTGACACGAGTATGTCATCCTCCGGTCGTTACCAACCTTTATCCCAGGATTTACCAAAAACCACAATGTAATAAATTTGCAGCAACCACATAGGTTAAGTATCTGGGCTCCATACCATGATACCACCTCTATCCAGAAGGAAATGAACATACCCTCAGGGGCGCTACCCCTAAATAACCTTGCTGCATTCTTCCTGTTTCAACCATTCCAGGTTGTGAAGTTCGATGAAGTCTCGTCCACAAAGTTGCGCTTTTCACAAAACCCATGCTTTGATCAACAAATGATCGACAGCACTTCGTGTGCCACATTACCAAATGGGGAATGTATCACTGGTAACCATCAACTACATAACCTCTGAGCTCGTACGTCTCAGAGAAGGATGTTAAGTTAAGATAATAAATCTCGCCACCAAACAAAAATGTATTTGATAGAAACCGGTTTTACATCTCAAGGTGTAACATCAGACACACAACCCATACAAGTCTATTCCGGGTTCGAACAGAACCGAAGGCACTTTCAAAGAAGTCCTTGCAAATCCGAATAATTTCTAATCATGTCCAAACTTCCCATCACAATGGGTGCTCGAATCTCTATACCGGGGATCAGCCGATGCAGAGACATTCGACAAGAAACCCTTTCGTTTTCGAAAGTATCTGGTCTTCACCACCGGTCTTCAAATGCTATCCATAACATCGTATCACTATTCGGAATGGGTTATCTGACACAAAGGTCCTCTCCCGGCTAAACCGAATAGCGAGCGCAATATTTAAAAAACATATGGATATGGGATCTCAGTTAAATCACAACTTAAAATCCAAAACCTTTCATTCAAATGGTTAAAAAAATTACCATTTTCAAATCTTTTAAACAAAAAAGTTCATTTCAAAAACTTACAATGGTTTAAACCATTTCCATATTTAAATCTTTTAAACAAAAGATTCACTTTTAAGACCCCTTTCAATTTAAAGCAAGGTTTACCAATCTTTTAAACAAAGATTCATTCATAGCTTTTCAAAACAATTCCATTTCCAAGTTGGATTAACTTATCCGGTCACTAAATTAAAGACTCGTTTCTTAACTTTCAAAACAGTTCCCGATTCAATCTTTTATATAAAAGATACACCGTTTAAAATCTTCTTTAATTTCAAATTAGGGTTCAACTATCTTTTACAAAATTCAATCATAGCTTTCAAAGCCATTCCATTTTAAATTTGAAATCATAGTTTTAGAAATTCCTTCCTTATATAAAAGCTATAATTATTCGAAAACCACTTGTTCCGTTTTGGAAAACTCGATCATAATTGCACGAGTTAAGGCCTTTCAAATATAAACTTGGGTTAGATTCAAATTCTCAAAGTAATACTTTTAAAACGGTTTTAAATCCATATAAACACATTTATAACTTCATATAACATTTTTACGTCATAAATACCAGATATAGAATTCAATATCAGATATTGAATTCTAATTTAAATCAAATTACTCAGATTTCAAATCTTTAATAAGTTACTCATAATAACTTCTTTTTTTTAAAACACTTTTCCAAAAGTTTTCCACTTTAACCCAACCCATTTCCAAAATCAATTGAAAGTAAAATTTCAATTTCAAAAACATTAAATTTAAATCATCTGTGACTTAACCGATTTCCACGTGAAATCCATATTTGTGTGTGTATAGTGTACTCCAGGGGTTTTACACACAATAGTGCAACATCATCATCAATCAGCACAGATTCAAATACAACAATATATTTGATAAGCGGTATAAACTATAACGCTTATCTTTCATTCACAGATCACAGATATATATCACAGATAATAGATTACATCATAGATAATTAATTACATTTATTATAGCTCAATCGCAAATTGGAATATCACAGATCAGATAGGATACTCAATTCAAGGTATCTCATACAATAAATCATTCATAACCAATTCAAGTATCCAATAATCTTTTATAACCAGGATTATTAATTGTTTAATCCTTAATTACTTCAATTTAATTTCCAATTAAATTAATTACTTATGAATTAACAATACAAATTAATCATTTAATATTAGTAATAAATTAATCAACCGTTGATTATCAATTAATCCATCCTTAATTAATAAATCAATTAAACTTTAATTGCTAAAATAATCAACACATAATCATTAAATAATTAACCTTCAATTATTTTAATTATTATTAATTAATCACAATAATTCATCCTTAATTAATTACCATTTAATTATTCTTAATTAATTACAATAAGTGATTATCCTAATCACTTATACTAAAATAAATCACGATTTAATTATCACTTGATTACTTTAATCATTAATCTTTAATAAATTACTTTAAATCAAGTGATTATCTTTAAATAATTAGTTACCTTTAATTACTTATCATAAATTTATCAACCTTTAATAAATTAATAACAATAACAAATTAACCTTAAATTTTATTGATTAATTAATCGCCTTAATTAATTATCCTTAAAAATAATTACCCAAAGTAATAACTTTACTTTAATTACACAAAGTAATTTTTCTTATTTAATCACTTAATTTCCCTCTTTAAAGTAAATCATTATTAACAATCAACTAAATTTAAAAAAAAAACTTAAAGTAATTGAAAAATCAAAACATTATTAAGATAAACCATTCATCCATTAAATCAGCTTCTTAATTTAAATTATTAATTTATATTTCAAAATAACTTAGAAAAAACAAAACTTAGTTAATTTTAAGGAATAATCTATACAACTTTTATTGACTCAAAATTTAGATAAACTTTTATTATATAAAAGAAATTTGTTTAACCATAAAGTTTTAAAACTTATTTTATTCAAAATTCAAAACTGGTATGTTCAAATGCTTTAGACCCGAGACACTTTGGGTCAGACCCAAGCCATCAACCAATTTTATCGAGTTCAGCCCGAGCTGCTACATTTTTTTTTAAATTTAGTTTAACTTGTCATTTTTAGAAACTGGAACCAACTCGCATATGTACACGAAAACAAACTCGAGCCGATTACCAAATTTCTCGAGCAATAACCCAAGTCGCCTTCTCCTTCTTCCCTCTCAAATCTCTGATACACAGTGGCATGCGTATACGTGCACCACCAATCGCCGACCTTCTGATATCGATGAGATCACCCGCAAGTCGTCTTTGATCACCTCATCCAAATTAATCACCTAGAAAATTGATTCCAACTTCAACTCGAAATCAAAGAGAATCGAGCAACACCTGGAATAAACATAGTTCATCTAAAACCACCGCGCCAACCACCCAAGATCACCAGAGGCCACATGAACTTGACCAGAGCTGCACCACACGATAACGCATACATCCCCCACTGACTGATCACCTCTGGCACTCCGACGACGATGCAGCAGTTCGAAATTCAACACTGAACAAAACTTGGGTTTAAACCTAAATTGAACTCGTCTGGCCACCACGCTAATCAGGAATTTTACCGATCATTTTTCCCAAACTCAACCATCCCTTGGCTACCTACAGTCATGATTCTGAGGCCTCTCCGATCGTTGATCATCTGAATTTGCCCTTAACCCCAATTTCGTTCATTCCCAAATTCCTCGATCAATACTTCATTAAAAATCTTGATCTAAGGTTTACAAATCAACATTTTTGATAACAATTCAAGTTATATAAGTAGATCCAAAAATCAAGGAAATCGAATTTTCATCATATTTTAAGTTTCAATGTATATTTTTATTTCAGGTTAATTATTTGTTAACCATACTTAAAAGTATTTTTAAAATTTAAATCTTGATATTTCAATCCTATTTTGTTCAAGCATCAAAACCTAATAAAGATTGGTGAGTGAGATTTTTGAATTTTAAACTTAGCACATACCTGTAAAACTATGAACAGAGGCTTCATTTCCTAGTTTTCAGACATGTATAGAACCTATGTATATGTACTTGCTGATATATATATACACACACACACACATGCATTTATAATTTTCCAAGGCATTATCATCATAGATATTAGAACCAAGAGAATAGTTTTAAAAAAAAATGAAGTTTGCTCACCATTTTGTAGATGAAGACAGAGGCCTGTTTTGAAGTGCCTGGAAATATGCATTGAATCTTATTTTGATCCTGATGCTTATTAAACTTGCATGCATGATCTTAATTCTCATTTGCTTAAACTTGCTCTTGAATCAAGTATGAACTTGATTTGGTCTCAGGCATGTTGCATGCTTCCAGGTTTTAGATTTAATTTTCAAATTTTTGATCTGAGGTGATCTTTGTTTCAAGTTCACCGGGTTTCAACTTGTTGAGATGATTCCCTGAGTTTGATCTTCTCACTTTCAAATTTCCAGTTGCAACTTTTTAATTCTGTTTTGGTTCATCTTGCTTTTGATCTGCATTTCAGGTTTTGAATATTGTTGTTTTGTTTTTTTGAACCTGATCTGATTTTGAACTTTTAGATTTAGTTTTCTTTGTTTCAGAATTTATTTTGCAGGTTCTGAAGAATGAAGAAATGGAAAAACCTGGTTTTGTTTTTATTCTCGTATTTACTAAAATTAATTATAAAGAAATGTTGCCACTTGTAAAATTAAGCCATAATGTTTTTTACACTTGGTCATACATGTTTTAAAATTATTTACACTTGTTAACATATGTATTTTTATGTTTTAACCTTGTTTTATTTTAATTTACAACTTTGTTTACATATTTAAATTTATGTTTAAATCCCTTTATTAATAGTTTACAAATGTTGAAACAAATTATTTAATACCTTCTTATGTATTATTTATACTTATACAAATTAAAATTCAAACCTTATTTTAAATTAATTCATGAATTTGCATTTAAACCTTATTTTATTTTTATTTTAAATATTTTTGTATCAATTCATCTCTTATGTTTTCTATAACTTAACATATGTTCATATATTCCAATGTTTTTATTATTTCCAAATGTATTATTTAAAACATTTATTTTTAGGTATCAATTCAAAAATTAATATAACAAAAAAAATCAATTCATAAATGAGTAAACAAATATATAAATTTTATCCTAATTATAATTTTTCCAAACTTTATTTTCAGTATATTTATCTTAAACTTATGATATTAGACTTATTAATAAATACATGTTCTAAAATTCTCATTCAAAATATCTATTTAATATAATTTGGATAACATATTTTTGTTATTTAAAAAGATAATGTTTCAAACCCAATATATTTATAAGATTTTTAATTTTTTGAATTTCAGTTTCAAAGTTTAATTTAAACTAAATTTATAAATATAAATAAAAACAACAGAACATATCTTTAATAAATCTTAAAACTTTCAAATTCTATTTATAATCCAAAAAAATTATTCATTCTAAAAAATTTCTAATTATTTCATAATCAAATTCGTAATTTAATTTTTAAAATTAAATTAATTGCCAAATTCTTAACTAAAATTTTAGGGATGTTACAGATTCCCCCCCCCCCCTCCCCCCCCCCCTTAGAAAATTTCGTCCTAGAAATTTGAAAGTAGGGAGACGACAAAAGAATATAGAGAGATAGAGAGATGAATCAACAGATTAAACTGAATATCTATTCTGAATTTGGCTTCCCAAATCAGAATATCAATAATAGATTTCAGAATGAATCAAGATACTCGGGTCACCAAATCGACGAATATAGGGGCACTGGTTAGTTCAAGAGATAACTAACCATTCATAGAATATACCTGGACCCAAAGAATAAACAGATATATGGTAAAATTCTAAAACTTTTAGTTTAAACAACCAAAATATACATATCAACCATAGTAACCAAAGCAAACAATTCATCCAAACAAACCATTCTGACTCATTTGGAGTTTGTGTCCCATGCAAATATATCAAAGCTACTTATGCAAATATATCAAAGCTACTTCCTGGAGCTGCCAGGAATCATCAAAGAATTGAAAAGACGAATCAAAGGAGATTGATAGAGAAAAATTGTTTCCACCGTTGCAGGGTATCGACCATTTGTAGTCGTACTCCCCTGTCCCCTATCTCGTCCTCTTCTTGCACTCATATTCACTATCAGTGGATAGTAAGAGAATTTACTGAGGCATTCGAACGGATATCTTAGGGATATACTCATTCTAGGATATACTTCACCCAATCTCTAATGAGTTAATGTGTTATACTCCTGAGCTAAAGTTTCAACCTTCAGCTCTAATACCATATGTGAAGACCCTGACTCGACCTACGAAAATCGGCACCGAATACGACTCTCGTATTCCAATGCCGCAGATTCGACCGTTCAAATCCGAATCGCCGGAGCTTATAACACAATTAGCTATAACAACACAACGGAAGAAAAATGAATATCATTGATATACAACAATCGATACAACAATGATACAATATGAATCAATATCAGAGATACAATGAATGCTACAGCGAAATAACAAATAAACTAGCAGCGGAACAAAAACTCCAAACAGCAACTGCAACTCTCAAACTTCAAAGCACCAATCCAGAAATAGCTCGAACCACCATCAAATTGCACCAAGCTAAGCAAGTCTCGTCTGTGAATCCAAAGACTCCAATATCCAAGATCTCCAAAGAATACAAAGAGAAAGCTGAAAGCTACTGAATTCGATATCTATATCTACTATCTGAAAAACCCAACTCTAGACTGCCCGTGTAGAAAATTGTGGGCATCCAGAGTTTAGGAAAGAAATAATAAACTCCGGGTCAGTCATGGGACTGGTATAAACAATAAAACAGTTTGGTCTTTTAAAACAAACAAAGAAATTAAGGTTTTAAATCCACAATGCTTTTAAGAAAATGAAACTACCATAAGGCCTCCCGTCACACACACAATGCAAACGCAGACTTGGAGGAGATTTCTCCTTATGATAGTCAAATATGCTTACTACGCAAAATTCTCTTTTGATATTATTATTAGTGCATATTGGAAAACATTTTGAAAGTATAATATTAATCTTAACCAGCATAGGTACCATTATATTATGCCAGCTATAGCTACCTCCTGAGGAGGCAGGTTATACAATTGCAATCGTAAAGGCTCGTATTGTTTCTTTGGATTTCTAACAAATGGTCAGGCTAAGGAACTTCCTGGGCCACACGGGTACGCCTCTGGAGGGATGCCCCGAGAACCTAACCGGATCTCTGCCAACACAAGGCCGGATTACCTCTATAACTAGGTAACTACTGACACGAGTATGCCATCCCCCGGTCGTAACCAACCTTTATCCCGGGATTTACCAATAACCACAAAGTAATAAATTTGCAGCAACCACATAGGTTAAGTATCTGGGCTCCATACCATGATACAACCACTATCCAGAAGGAAATGAACATACCCTCAGGGGCGCTACCCCTAAATAACCTTGCTGCATTCTTCCTGTTTCGACCATTCCGGGTTGTGAAGTTCGACGAAGTCTCGTCCACAAAGCTACGCTTTTCACAAAATCCATGCTTTGATCAACAAATGATCAGCAGCACTTCGTATGCCACATTACCAAATTGGGAATGTATCACTGGTAACCATCAACTACATAACCTCTGAGCTCATACGTCTCAGAGAAGGGTGTTAAGCTAAGAGAATAAATCTCCGCCACCAAACAGAAATGTATTTGATAGAAACCGGTTTTACATCTCAAGGTGTAACGTCAGACACACAATCCATACAAGTCTGTTCCGGGTTCGAACAGAACCGAAGGCACTTCCAAAGAAGTCCTTGCAAATCCGGATAATTTCTAATCGTGTCCAGACTTCCCATCACAATGGGTGCTCGAATCTCTATACCGGGGATCAGCCGATGCAGAGACATTCGACAAGAAACCCTTTCGTTTTCGAAAGTATCTGGTCTTCACCACCGGTCTTCAAATGCTATCCATAACATCGTATCACTATTCGGAATGGGTTATCTGACACAAAGGTCCTCTCCCGGCTAAACCGAATAGCGAGCGCAATATTTAAAAAACATATGGATATGGGATCTCAGTTAAGTCACAACTTAAAATCCAAAACCTTTCATTCAAATGGTTAAACAAATTACCATTTTCAAATCTTTTAAACAAAAAGGTTCATTTCAAAAACTTACAATGGTTTAAACCATTTCCATATTTAAATCTTTTAAACAAAAGATTCACTTTTAAGACCCCTTTCAATTTAAAGCAAGGTTTACCAATCTTTTAAACAAAGATTCATTCATAGCTTTTGAAAAAAATTCCATTTCCAAGTTGGATTAACTTATCCGACCTTTAAATTAAAGACTCATTTCATATGTGACGACCCGACTTTCTACTTCCAGAAAATCACATCATTAATTAAGAAAGAAAGGGATAGAAGAAGAAAAAAGAAAGAGAAGAAAGAAGAACACAACATCAGAATCTCAACAGCGGAACGAATAAATTATATTAATAACATAAAATATTACATAGTTTACAACCACTATCAGAGTACACAGATATACAACACATACTAGACAGTTATAAACACCTGTCTAGTATTTACAACATAATACAACTCAGAGACAATCACAGATCACACAGCGGAATACTATATATCTAACGCAGAAGCCTCCTGCTCCATTACTCCTCCAATATTCGTCAAAGCTAACCTGAATCCCTTGGCTACTCGTAAAAATTTGAGTACCCAAGAGTTTAAGAAAACAAAAGATAAACTCCGGGTCAGACATGGGTCTGGTGTGAGTAACAGGTTAAAGTTGCTTAACTTTCAAAAAACTTTTGAAAAGAAAGGTATCACGTAAGACTTCCCACACATAAACATGGAAAAGTTTTTACCTTACGCTAACCAAAACATTTGATAGGAAATCCAGTGATATTATAATAGGGTCTAGGGTTTTCAAGTAAATAAGAAATAGCCGAAATTGTTACATTATTAAATTCCAGCTACTAGCCACAAAAGTGGGTAATACAATCAAAACCGTTGGCACTTATTGGATTTTGGATTCCATACAATGGCAGGGCTACTGGGGTACCGCCCGTCACAGTACGTGGCCTAGATCAACGTACCGAGGAGTACGCCCGCTCCCCTGCAACACAAAGCCGGACCCATTCCTTACTGAACAGTTCCGAACAAGACAACACCGCAGTTGGTGTACATCCAACTGCCCACACAGCCAAAATAAAAAGAGACCTCTAGACAGGGATCAATCTTGCTCTCCAGTGGGAGCTACCCACGAAGCCTTGCTGCACCTCCCCTGTTTTAGCCATTCCCAGTTGATGAGGCTTGAGGCTACGATTACCTTTAGAGGACACATCTCTTAGAATGCTCATCGTCCACCTGACGATGTTCTGATAGCATTTAATCCATACAAGTTCGTTCCGGGTTCGAATGAAACCGAAGGCATTATCTCGTTACACTCATTTTGGAATCACCCTCAGAGTTAACGACGATAACCCTTGCACTCTAAATCACCATCTCGAATCTATAAGTACTATTCCGTCAACTCATTACGGAATCACCCACAGAGTTATACTGACTCATAGTCCTTACGTCTCGAGTCTTTACTCGCTCCACTTGGATTAACGACTTAACGTTAATTTGGATCGATGTGGTTTTCGGATATCCAAATATGGAAACCCGATCCCGGTCTCATCGAAATCCAAAGCGTGTCTTTTAAGGCCAAGTTGTTTTAAAGGTTTAAAACAATTCAATTATCTATATATCCAAATAGATAAATCACAGATCCACAACAGATAATCAACATTATCATCATATCGGATAAACTATATTATCATTATTCAAAAGATAATCTATATCAACATCACAATGCAACCAATGCATCCAAATCACTCAACATTAATTATTTCATATCTGAGATTAAACCATTCAAAGTAAACAACATCATCCACCTATATAAGCAATGATTAACCACACCAAATATAATTAATTTAAAATGAATTAAATTAGTTACATCATTCTATTAATATAAAGTAAATTAAATTAATTACTTCACCAATATCAACTTGCTCATATCGCTATTGATAATTTATCAATCAATTAGTTAATCATCATCCAATGATTCATTTTAATTAATCATCCCTGATTAATTAACCCTTAATTACATTCAAGTAATTATACACTAATTAATTTCACAAATTAATTATATTTAACCAAATACAATAATTAACCTTTAATTACTTCATTAATTAATTAACTATAATTAATTACATTAATTTCTTAATTAATTACATTAATTAATTACATTAATTAATTACCTTTAATCACTTATTATTGATTAATTAATCTTAATTAATCAATCTTAATTACATCATTAATTATATTAATTAATGATCTCTAATTACATTTTATTTAATTACCTTATTTAAATTAATTACCTTAAGTAATTAATCTTAATTTAAACCATAATTGTTAATCACCCTTGATTAACTCCATTCAGTAATAAGCTACCCTTAATTGCTTTACCAAATAAATTAATTACTCTTTAATTAATTATCTCTAATTAATTCCTTAATTAATTTACAAAGTAATTATACCCAAATTACTTTTATCAACAAATCACCTCAATTAATTACATCCAGTAATTATCCATTAATTACTTTCCTAAGTAATTTCTCTTCATTAAATTACATTAAGTAATTATACCTCACAAATCATCAAATGATTAATTTAAATTAATTAAACTGAATTAATTAACTTAATCTAATCAAATTAAACTCAATCAATAAGTAATTAATTCCTTAATTACTTCCATAAGTAATTATACTCAACAATTTACACAAATGATTATCTTTAAATTAATTAATCTAATTAATTATTAAAATTAATCACATTAATTAATTAAATAATCCTTAGTTAATGACCTTCATTAACTATTAACAATTCATTAATTATTTTCTAAAATAATTAACTTATTTTAATCATTATTGGTTACAAATTAATCAATCATTAACTAACCCATTAATTAATTCCAGATTAATTAAATAATTAAGTGTTAATTAAAACTTAATTAATCCATTATTACTTGATTAATTAATTATTAATCATTAATTAAAAACTAATTTTATTTAATTAATTATTCTTAATTACAAGTTAATTATTCAAAGAATAATTAATTCTAAACCCTTAAGATTAACCCTTAATTACTTTAAGTCATTATTTATTTCATTAATTTATTAATAAATTAATTATTCATTTAATTACTCTAAAATTAATTAATCTTAAACCTTTAATTGCTAAATAATACTTTTATTATAAAAGAAATTTTACAAAGGTTAAAACAAATTTCTTTTTAAAATTAAAACCATATAAATTTTACATTATCATTCAATTTTGTTTTAAACACTTAAATTTATAAAACTTAAATTTATTTTTAAACCAAAGATTCAAATTCAGATTTGAATCAAATTTAAACTTTGTTTAAACATTACTTTATATTTAAATTTCCAATTTAAATTCAAATTCCTTTAAAACATTTTTAAATATTTAACCCCTTTTAAAGTTAAAACAAGTTTAAATTTAAAAGCTTATTTATTTCCAAACATGATTCAAACCAAAACTTGAATTCACAATATAAAGTTAGATTTAAAACTTAATTAGATCCTTTACTTAGTATTTTTGAAATTTTGTTTAAAATTTGAAACACGACAAATTCTAAACTGCAACAATTTAGCTCGAGCAAACTCGAAATCACTATAGTAACTTGAGTATCATCGTTTTTTTTTCATTTTGCAATTTATCTAAATTCAGAAATAACTCAGGTTTTCACAAACCTGAAACAATTGAACCCACCCGAGCCTAATCATCATCTACCCCGAGTCCCTAACCCCAAAGCTTCGAGACCATCATCCAAATGCTTCGAGCTCATCACAAAACTACCCGATACCACACGAGCTCCTTCTTTTCCCAAAACAACTAACTAACACGCCATTACCACCGTACACCTGCACACCCACGGCCATCACCTCCGGCCTCTCGCGATCCCCTATGCAAGTCACCGATCCTCTCCAAACACCAAATCAACTCTCAATTCAACTATAGAAACCCTAAATCAATATCAAGCATGCAAACTCGAATCTGGAACAAAATGGGTTGACTGCAAACACCTCAATCTCTAAACTCCGGCCATCTGAAAGGTACCACCTCCGGCCATAGACTCCTCCACACCCAAGCTACCATCATCTCAAAATAGGTAAAGCTCGGTTACTTAATTTGATCACAGTGATCCAATTTCTTAAGCACAGAAAAACTAGGGTTCAAAATTTCAAACCCAAATCACTTATGCCTTATTGCTTTAATCCACCATCAACCATTTTTCCATTCAACTTCGATCAACACTCGATCATCGGAGAAAACCATGGCCACCCAATCTTTCTGAATTGACAGACTCCACCTAAAACATATTTTCGGGATAAAGCAGTAATGCTCAACCCTTTCCAAACTAAAATTTCTAATTTTAGTTTTAAAATTCAAGTTCTAGATAATGTAATTAGTTTATCAACTTTAATCAATGAATCTAGAAAATCAAATCCTTATTTATATTCAATGTGCTCTGTTGTATTTATATTTCAGAGGCACTACAGATATTTTTTTCTTTTTATTTTTATAAAATTTTAAACTTTAAACTCATATTACAACACCATATTGATTGAATCTTAAAGCTTTACACAGATTAAATCAAAAGGAATGGAGATTTTAGAAATTCCTGAACCTGGGAATTTATGCACAGCAAAAATAATCACACAGCAACTTACACAACTACAAACTTTCATCTATATATATCAGTAAATTGCATGCAAACATAATTATTTCCAGAGTAAATAAGCAACTAATTATACTTAAGTTTATTCTATAAAATGTTACTCACCTGGTATAGGAGCAGAGCACATATTTGACAGCTTCAGATTTTACTTTTGTTTTGCTTACGCATTTTGAACCTCAACTTGGTTTATAAACTGCAGATTCTTTTAAAACTTCATCTTGCTTTTGCTTATTGAAGACTTGAACTTCAGATTGTTTTTTTTTAAACTGCAAATGCTTTTGCTTTAAAACTGCAGATTTATTTCTTTGTTCCTTGATTCATGTAATTACCAGATTCACTTGCATGCTTGTTTCCAGGTGAACACATGCAGGATTGATGAAGTTCAAAACAGAGAGGCAGTGACTTCCAGATGCATGCAGGTTTGTAAATTTTTTTTTAAACAAAAAAGAATTTGCAGTCTTGATTTATTGCTGAAATGCCTAAGCTCCCTGATTTCATTTGCAGGCATGATTGAACTATGTAGTTGCAGGTTTGATTTTTGAGGTGATAACAGATTTGAGGGAATTTACAAATGGTTTCAGTTTATACTTTGAAGAGCTACAGATTTCTGACTTGCAGAATGTATTTCAGAGGGTTTTGGTTTGTAGGGAAATAGGTTTGCAGATTTTTGATTTTTCTGTTTTTGAATGTAGATGAATTCAGATTTTAGAATCTGAATGATTTTCTTAAGTTTGAAGAAGAAAAATGAGATGAGAAGAAATGTATTAATATAAGTATATTAGGACACTTGTTTTGATTTTAAACATTTGTCACTTTGCTTACTTTAATGGTTTACACATGTCATTTAAGATGGTAATAAACTTACATATGTAATTTAAGTACTTAAATTTTAATTCTAAATTGTTTATAAATCTTTAAGCCTTTAAATATTATTTTATTTCTTAAGTAATATAAAAGAATTTGTCTCTTTTTAAATTGAAAAGAAATGAAAACAAACAAATTAAAAATATAGCTTATTCAAAAATATTGAAGTATTTATTCTATTAAATTTCAAAACATCAAATTCAAATTTAAAATTAATTTATCAAATCAAATTTTAATAATCAAGTTACATATATAAATGCATATATAACTCTTGTTAAAATTAAGGATAACAAATCTATTCCTTACAAAATCTATTTATGTTCATAAGAACTTAAGTATTATAATTTTTATTTAAAAATAACAAATTAAGCAATATCAAATAATTTGTAAAAGAGATTATAACAAACTAAAATCATTTGTAATTTGCATTGTAAATTATTATATATATATATAAATCCCAAATAATATAAAGTAAAACTTAGCTTTCATATTTATCAAATTTTAAATTCATATTTTTAAGCTAAATAAAATTTTAAAACAAATAAGATTTATCATAGTATAAACTATAACATTATTTATTACATTGCTTTGAAAAGCCAATTCTTAAATCAAATTTTTAATTTACTAAAAATAAACTAGAATTAGAAAATCAATTCATTCACTAAATTCAAAATCAAATTTTATCAATTTACAATATATACAAATATATATATTATAAACAGAAAACAATTTATTTATTCAAAAAGATAAAATCTTTCTACTTAAATATTTATTAAAACATGATTATTAAATCAAATTCAAAATTTGATATTAAAATTATTAAATCAAATTAAATTTATAACACATATTATTAAATTTATATTGCCCAAATTTCCGGGATATCACATTCCTTCCCCCCTTAAAAGAATTTCGTCCCCGGAATTTAAAACCAAAGGTAATTTAATAATCTATCTTAAGATTTTTTTTTAAAACACAAACATATATTATCAAACATATGCTAACAACCATAGCAACCAATTCATCCAATCAAAACAAATTTAATTATCCAGAAAAATTCTGGAGAAAATTTCCACGAGTTTCCCCTGTAAATATCGGGATACTCGCTCTATAGAATCTAAACAATCAATATTATTAAGCTATAGAACTCCTATCCAACTAGATCTACAAAACTAAACAGGATATCAGACTACAGACGAGTCTAAATCAACAATCACATCCTCATGAACTACTGGTTCCACAACCATAGATAAACCATACACGTACTCCCTCAGAGATACGTGAACCACATCGAATCCCAGTTATCCAAACTGGAAATTCAACCCTGAAAACCAAACACCAATCCTCACAAAACACAAAAAAGGTCCAAAACATCTCGGAGCTGACTTACCCAGTCTTACTCAATCTTATAGCTCTATAGATCGGAGAAAACTTTCCCAAATTAAATCTCCGACTCCGGAATCCAAATTCCTTCGTCTCTTATTCACCAAACACTCTTGACGATCCTGGGCTGCCTTCATCTCTCCCGATCAGCTCAGCCTTCACTGATGTCCCTAGAAACAAACTAGGCCAAAACAATCCAACAAAATGATCTCTTCAAGATCAATCCCAAACCAAGAACACAAACTCTACTCCACAAATATCAGAAGACTAACTTACTCCTCCTATCTGGAAAAGACAAAACAAAAGCACTTCCAAACTGCTTTCGCTGCACAACTTCGATCTGAAGCAGAAGAAAAACTCGAGCACAAACTGGACAATATATCTCAGAAATATGGTTCAACAGACCCATAGAAGAAAACTCAGATGCCCCATCTGATCCAAAGCTGCTTCACTAAACCTCCGGTATCACTCCTAGAATCCAGTTGATAAGAAAACTCAGCCTCTAGGTACGGACAAACTTCCCATAGCTCAAGAGAACACTCAAACTATCGCAAGTCACTTTGCGATCCATCAGCCTAATATCCCAAGAAAACTGTTCTCCCTTTACCAATCAGAACAGCTTACGCTCGTCTATCCAATCCATCGAAGAAATGGAATCCATTCTGCTGCTTCTGAACTCTATCTTCAGAAAAACTGCTAACCAGAAAATCTTCTTGCCAGCACCCAGAATACTCCGAACTGCACTGCTGATACCGACGCCAAAGACTTCCTAATCCAAAACTCTTCGAGAAACTCGGACCACACCAGACAGAAACATCCTGTTGAATCAAGCCATAGCACTGAAGCAGACTCACCTCCTTAACTTGTTCCAAAGAAAACATCTTCGAGAACATCCATAATCACTGCATCTCATCACGCAGCTACTACTCCCTGAGATATCAAGATACCATCATTATCTCTTTTACCTAGCCGATAGATCCAAATTCAACTTATCCAACTTCAAAGATTGACTCCGAACCTTTACAGGTTATCTTCAGAGATCTATGAAATTCTATACTCCGCACAACTCACTCGAGATGGTATTAGGTCTACAATCTCGACAAATACACTACCAGTCTCAACATTCAAACTCCAACCAAAAGTAGTAGTTGTGTTACACACCCCACTACCTTATCTACCTTTATAACTTATATTGGAAAACCCGGACAGGTAACCCAACAAATAGGTAGAAGTAATTATATAATTATATATAATAAAAATACAAATACGCTCTCTCAAGATAGACACCACTCCAGAGCCTAGGTATTCACTCAACCTAATGCTCTGATACCAACTGTGACGACCCGACTTTCTACTCCCAGAAAATCGAATCATCAATTAAGAAAGAAAGGGATAGAAGAAGAAAAAAGAAAGAGAAGAAAGAAGAACACAACATCAGAATCTCAACAGCGGAACGAATAAATTATATTAATAACATAAAATATAACATAGTTTACAACCACTATTAGAGTACACAGATATACAACACATACTAGACAGTTATAAACACCTGTCTAGTATTTACAACATAATACAACTCAGAGACAATCACAGATCACACAGCGGAATACTATATATCTAACGCAGAAGCCTCCTTCTCCATTACTCCTCCAATATTCGTCAAAGCTAACCTGAATCCCTTGGCTACTCGTAAAAATTTGAGTACCCAAGAGTTTAAGAAACAAAAGATAAACTCCAGGTCAGACATGGGTCTGGTGTGAGTAACAGGTTAAAGTTGCTTAACTTTCAAAAACCTTTTGAAAAGAAAGGTATCACGTAAGACTTCCCATACATAAACATGGAAAAGTTTTTACCTTACGCTAACCAAAACATTTGATAGGAAATCTAGTGATATTATAATAGGGTCTAGGGTTTTCAAGTAAATAAGAAATAGCCGAAATTGTTACATTATTAAATTCCAGCTACTAGCCACAAAAGTGGGTAATACAATCAAAACCGTTGGCACTTATTGGATTTTGGATTCCATACAATGGCAGGGCTACTGGGGTACCGCCCGTCACAGTACGTGGCCTAGATCAACGTACCGAGGAGTACGCCCGCTCCCCTGCAACACAAAGCCGGACCCATTCCTTACTGAAAATTTCCGAACAAGACAACCCCGCAGTTGGTGTACATCCAACTGCCCACACAGCCGAAATAAAAAGGGACCTCTAGACAAGGATCAATCTTGCTCTCCGGTGGGAGCTACCCACGAAGCCTTGCTGCACCTCCCCTGTTTTAGCCATTCCCGGTTGATGAGGCTTGAGGCTACGATTACCTTTAGAGGACACATCTCTTAGAATGCTCATCGTCCACCTGACGATGTTCTGAAAGCATTCAATCCATACAAGTTCGTTCCGGGTTCGAACGAAACCGAAGGCATTATCTCGTTACACTCATTTTGGAATCACCCTTAGAGTTAACGACGATAACCCTTGCACTCTAAATCACCATCTCGAATCTATACGTACTATTCCGTCAACTCATTACGGAATCACCCACAGAGTTATACTGACTCATAGTCCTTACACCTCGAGTCTTCACTCGCTCTACTTGGATTAACGACCTAACGTTAATTTGGATCGATGTGGTTTTCGGATATCCAAATATGGAAACCCGATCCCGGTCTCATCGAAATCCAAAGCGTGTCTTTTAAGGCCAAGTTGTTTTAAAGGTCTAAAACAATTCAATTATCTATATATCCAAATAGATAAATCACAGATCCACAACAGATAATCAACATTTTCATCATATCGGATAAACTATATTATCATTATTCAAAAGATAATCTATATCAACATCACAATGCAACCAATGCATCCAAATCACTCAACATTAATTATCTCATATCTGAGATTCAACCATTCAAAGTAAACAACATCATCCATCTATATAAGCAACGATTAACCACACCAAATATAATTAATTTAAAATGAATTAAATTAATTACATCATTCTATTAATTTAAAGTAAATTAAATTAATTACTTCACCAATATCAATTTGTTCATATCACTATTGATAATTTATCAATCAATTAGTTAATCATCATCCAATGATTCATTTTAATTAATCATCCCTGATTAATTAACCCTTAATTACATTCAAGTAATTATACACTAATTAATTTCTCAAATTAATTATATTTAACCAAATACAGTAATTAACCTTTAATTACTTCATTAATTAATTAACTATAATTAATTACATTAATCCTTAATTAATTAAATTAATTAATTACCTTCAATCACTTATTATTGATTAATTAATCTTAATTAATCAATCTTAATTACATCATTAATTATATTAATTAATGATCTCTAATTACATTTTAATTAATTACCTTATTTAAATTAATTACCTTAAGTAATTAATCTTAATTTAAACCATAATTGTTAATCACCCTTGATTAACTCCATTCAGTAATAAGCTACCCTTAATTGCTTTACCAAATAAATAAATTACTCCTCAATTAATTATCTCTAATTAATTCCTTAATTAATTTACAAAGTAATTATACTCAAATTACTTTTATCAACAAATCACCTCAATTAATTACATCCAGTAATTATCCATTAATTACTTTCCTAAGTAATTTCTCTTCATTAGATTACATTAAGTAATTATACTTCACAAATAATCAAATGATTAATTTAAATTAATTAAACTAAATTAATTAACTTAATCTAATCAAATTAAACTCAATCAATAAGTAATTAATTCCTTAATTACTTCCATAAGTAATTATACTCAACAATTTACACAAATGATTATCTTTAAATTAATTAATCTAATTAATTATTAAAATTAATCACATTAATTAATTAAATAATCCTTAGTTGATGACCTTCATTAACTACTAACAATTCATTAATTATTTTCTAAAATAATTAACTTATTTTAATCATTATTGATTACAAATTAATCAATCATTAACTAACCCATTAATTAATTCCAGATTAATTAAATAATTAAGTGTTAATTAAAACTTAATTAATCCATTATTACTTGATTAATTAATTATTAATCATTAATTAAAAACTAATTTTATTTAATTAATTATTCTTAATTACAAGTTAATTATTCAAAGAATAATTAATCCTAAACCCTTAAGATTAACCCTTAATTACTTTAAGTAATTATTTATTTCATTAATTATTAAATTAATTAATTTTTTTTTTTTAGAAAAGCAAAGAGCTATAAGCTCATATTATTGACTAATATCAAATTACAACTCACACTTACAAACCCAAGGTACAACACTAATACAACACATACACTACAGGCACTGAAACACAATACAACACAACCTACAGGCACTGAAACAAAAGAAAAACACATACACCACAATACCCACTTTGTCAATAATAACTATAGAACTGACAACCAATTACCACCACCCTTATTCATAAACATGGATTATAAAGTTTCAAGAAACAACTCTGAACCAACGATTAGTTACAACATCAACCTGAAGACAGACTTCAATATTATCACATGCTAGGAAACCAGCAATCATCAAACTTCCACATCAAACAGAGGTTTTAAAATGGAATTCAGGGAGTAGGCATTTCATCAGTAACAACTTGATTTTATTTCATAAAGAATACTGCCATGTATCAAGTTATAGAGTTGAGAAGCATTTTTAACATCAATTCCAAAAACTCTATTATTTCTCTCAGACCACACTGCATGTATCAACTTCTTGAGCAACTTTAGGAGCATAAAAGTCTTTCTTGTTTTCCATCTAGTAGCTTTGAAGACATTAAACCATTCAATAGCACTAACAGTAGAAGGTCTATAGTATCCACCATTGGACAAAAGCTTAAACCAAATTTGATATACAAAAGAACATTCAAAAAACAGATGAGTATTTGTTTCCTTATCAGCTCTGCATAAAACACAGGTATCTTCTGATATTAAACCCAATCTGCACAGTTTTTCTTTAGTATTCAATGCATTTGCCATCACCTTCCATAAAAGTAAATTCTCTTTAGCACTTCCTCCACATTTCCAAATTCTTGAATACCAAGGAAAATATGAACCAACTCCAGATAGAGATTTGTATACAAGTTTAATAGAATGTGGCTTTCCTTTATCAGACCAAATAAGGAAATTATCATTGTTGATAATTTGATTGTTAGTAATAACATTCCAGAGCTTCCTGAGAAGACAAGAACTAGAGTATGGTAAAACAATATTATCATCATGGATAAAATCATCAACTATAGCTGAATCAGAGATGCCAGAGTTTCTTCTGAGATTATAATCCACAACAGTACTTAAAATTAAACCTTTCCTAGCCCAAGGAGAATGCCAGAATGAGAGTCCTTTAATTTGTGTATAGTTACATTGTAAAAAGGGGATAAATGTTTGCCTAAGCTTAAGAATACTTCTCCAACTCCAGCTGCAGTTCTGTGGAATTTCCATAGTCCAAAAATTCTTATGACCAATCAAGTGATGGTTTACCCATTGAGACCATAAGCTTTTATCAGATTGAAAAATTTTGTTGAAGTAAACTGATATTGCAGCCTTATTCCAAAGAAAGATGTTAGTTATACCAAGACCACCATTCTTCTTAGTTTCAAACAGTTTGTAAAATGAGATTGGGATTAATTTCTTGGAAAAAGGGTCTCCATGCCATAGAAATTTATTAAGAGCACTAGAAATCATTTCAATCAGTTTAACATGAAGAATGTAATGCCTTGTCCAGTAGTTGGTCATGGCAACAGCAATGGATTGAATAATTGTTAATCTACCTGCTTGAGAAAGTTTGTCAATGGGCCAAACAGTAAGCTTTTCAATGATCTTCTCAAAAAGAGGTAAGCAATTATGCTTTGTAATTCTTGAACTCAATATTGGTAAACCCAAATAAAAGGAATTCTTTGGTAATTCAAGCAATCCAGAAAAATCAATGATATCTTTCTTCTGAGATGAATTTAAGCCAGCAATGTAGATATTTGATTTCTGAAGATTTATTTGTAATCCAGTAATAGAATGGAAAAGATCAAGAGATGAAGTAATAGATTGAATATTTTGGAAAGTGGGTTTTGTGAAGATAATAAGGTCATCAGCAAAAAGCAAATGAGTGATTAATGGATTATTACATTTGGGATGTAGTTGTAACTTATTTTTAACAACCAGATCTTTCAATAGAGAATTTAAAAGCTCCATGACTAATATGAACAAGTAAGCTGAAATTGGATCACCTTGTCTTACACCTTGTTTGCCTTTGAAATAACCATACAAACCACCCTCTCTAGTAATAGAATACCTAGGTGATGAAATACATGAGTAGATCCATGCCAAAAAAGGTTTGGGGAAATTCATTCTGGACATAATAGCTAAAATAGAAGGCCAAGCAATGGAATCAAATGCTTTTTTAATGTCAAGTTTAAGCATGCATCTTGGAGAAATATTTGATCTCTCATATCCATACAACAATTCTTGTGTCAAAAGAATATTATCACTTATTGATCTACCAGATATATAAGCAGCTTGGTTATTTGAGATTATAGAAGGTAAAACAGCTTGCAATCTATTTGACAAAATTTTTGAGATTATTTTGTAGATGATATTGCAACAAGATATAGGCCTGAAATCTGAAACAGCAGATGGATTAATTTTTTTGGGAACCAGAGTGATAGCTGTTGCAGCAAGACAATCAGGGAATTTGTTTTGCAGGAAAAAATATTGAATGGCTTTAATAATATCAGATCCAACTATATTCCAACTTTTTTGAACAAAATGAGCATTAAATCCATCAGGTCCTCCACAACTATTAGAATCCAGGCTAAAAACAGCAGATTCAATTTCATTTTGAGAAATTGCAGTAATCAAATCATTTGATTGAGAAATAGTAATTGTAGGGAGATTAATATGAAATAGAGGATTAATATCAGGAGTGAATAAATTGGATGGAGCCAGAATGGATTTGAAGTACTGAACAAAAGCCTCATTGATTCCCTCAAAAGTATTAACCATGTCACCAAACATATTCTTGATCTGATGAATACATTCATGATTCCTTTTTACTTTAATAAAATTATGATAGTACCTAGTATTCCTATCAGCCTCCTTCTCCATTCTCAAGTGAATCTTTTGTCTAAGTGAAGAGACTTCCTTTTGAATAGCATTGTCTAGAGAATTTTTTAATTGTGATTCCAAATGAATTAAGGAAATATCAAATGGTCTCTCAGACAACATAGTTTGAATTCTATGAAGCTCATTTCTAATTTGAGTGGAAAGATTAAAATCCTTACCAAAAATGGTAGCAGACCACTTCCTAAGATGAAATTTAAGAGCCTTCAATTTGAAAGTAATATTAGACAGAGGATCCCTTCCAAATTGTAAGTTCCACACCTGCTTCAAAATAACAAAATATTCATCTTGCTTAGTCCAGAAATTAAAAAATTTAAAAGAGTGTTTTGTACCATGTATATCATCGATTCCACAATGAAATAATAATGGGCAGTGATCTGACAAAGATGGATCTAAGATATTATAAAAGGAATTTGGCCATAGTTGAAGAAGAGAAAAGTTTAAGAAAATATGATCAAGCTTACATAAAGTAGGATTACCACTCCTATTATTAGACCATGTAAAGTCAGGACCAATGCTTTTTGCAGATAAAAGATTAGATTGAATTAGTGCACTGTTTAATGGAGAAATGTCTTTAAGAGATAAAGGGGTGCCACCAAGTTTCTGATTACTAGCATACATGGAATTGAAATCACCACCAATCAGCCATGGAGTAGTATCTGATTTTAAAGAAGGAAGGAAATTAAGAAAATCTTGTCTTAAAGATAAAGAGTTGTGAGCATAGACAGAAGTAAGATGAAAAGAAACATTTGAAGGCAAGTGCAAGCAAAGATAGTGAATAAATTGATCAGAAGCATTTAATCTGGAAACTTTGAAAAAATTTGGATTCCATAAAGTAAGCAATCTTCCATATTTGGCTTCAAGAAAATTATCATCATATAACCATGATTGAGCAATCAAATTCCTAGCCTTCAAAGAGGCATTTGTATCAAGCTTAGATTCAGATATACACATAATATGTATATTGTTTCTAAAAATAAGATTTCTAATGTCAACTTGCTTTGAGGATAAATTAGCCCCTCTAATATTCCAAAAAGCAATATTAATCATTTAGAAGGAAGAGGAGGAAATATAGTGGTAGGATTTTTCCTAGTATGTCTATGATGAGAATTGCTTTTGGAAGAGGATAAAGGTAAGATTTCATGTGGCTTAAAATTTTTGCCTTTATTTAGATCATCAGAATTACCTACAATATTTTTCACAGATTGTGAATCAGAAAGCTCAATAGAAACAGAGGGTGGTGGTAAGACAATATTATTTGGAGGGGACAAATGAAGATAAGGTGAATCAGGATTAAGGATGGAAGATTTAGCACTAAACTGAGAGGAACAAGAAGTTGAAGTGGATGTTGATGAGATTGGAGGAACAGAAGAAACTAATAAACTAGCAGATGGTGATGATTTTCCATTTATTATGAAGGAAGCAGATGGATCATTATTAGCAGGAAGATTATTAAGAACAGAAGCAGAAGAGCTAATGGATTGAATTAGAGTAGATTTGGAAGAGAGAACTTCACAGGCACTATTATTATTAGCAATAAGAGAAGTATCATTCAAAACAGCAAAGGAATTATTATTATCAGAAGAACATGAACTATTATTATGAAGTACTACAGATTCAACTTCTTTGCCTTTTTTCAACTGATTGCCAGCATCATAAGTAAAATTATTTCTATCCATTGAAACCACTTTCTTCTGTTTCCAAGCTCCTTTATTCTTTTTATTAACAATTCTCCAATTAACATGAACTGCACTACCATCCTTAATACCACCTTGATAATTATCTACCTTCATACCCACCATATGATTATTATCATCAGCAGTAACACAATCAACCCTCCCAACACTCTGCTTGCTCACAAACTCACAGGATAAAGTATTGTGCCCAAAGACATTACAATGAGTGCAGATACTAGGTTTCCAGTCATAAGACAGTTGTACATCAGGACAGTTACTTCCTAATTGCGGAATATGAATAGAACTTGGTAAATCACAATCAGGAGAAATCTCCACAAGTGCTTTAGCGTACTTAAATCTTTGTAATTTTTCAGTGGAACTATCAAAACATATCAATCTACCAACGTGACATGCAAGCCAATTAATACCTACTAATGTCCAAAGAATGATGGGTATCCTGTGAAAATGGATCCAAATAGGTACCTTCTTGATCTGAGCATGCGTTAAACCTATCGAAGGATCCCATTTAGTTATAATGAACATTCTACCTCTAATGAAAATTGGATCCGACTCAAGAACAAGATCTCTATCTTCATGATTAGAAAACTTAAAGTAAAAATTATAACCATCAGATTTAAAATCAACATCACCTTTGAGTTTCCAGAATCTCTTCAAGAAATTGACCACAGATAAAAAAGAGAGAGTACCATCCAGAAAGAATCCAACCAGGTGATCATTCCAATACTTAATACCTTCCTCCTTAACTACATCAGGCAAAACAGTGTTAGGCTTATCACGAGAGATATCAAAATGAATCGGTTTATAAGATCCAGCATTCCTAGGTAAAGATTTGAAGAGCGAAGACCAATTCGAATTCAAAGAAGGAGGAGCAAAAGGAACAGATGAATTCAAAGCAGACTCAGAAGCATGAGTAGAAGAAGAAGAAGGAACAGAAGACGAAGAAGTTGAAGCGGAAAGATGAGAAGAGACTAGAGGTGGAAACGAGGCGGAATTAAGAGAGAAAGAGGAGGAAGAAGGATCAGGCGCCATTAAGATTTCAAACGGAAGCGGACAACATGAAGTATTGAAAGTACAATAAATAAAAATAAATTAATTATTCATTTAATTACTCTAAAATTAATTTATTTTAGAGTAATTAATAAATTAATTATTCATTTAATTACTCTAAAATTAATTAATCTTAAACCTTTAATTGCTGAATAATACTTTTATTATAAAAGAAATTTTACAAAGGTTAAAACAAATTTCTTTTTAAAATTAAAACCATATAAATTTTACATTATCATTCAATTTTGTTTTAAACACTTAAATTTATAAAACTTAAATTTATTTTAAACCAAAGATTCAAATTCATATTTGAATCAAATTTAAACTTTGTTTAAACATTACTTTATATTTAAATTTCTAATTTAAATTCAAATTCCTTTAAAACATTTTTAAATATTTAACCCCTTTTAAAGTTAAAACAAGTTTAAATTTAAAAGCTTATTTATTTCCAAACATGATTCAAACCAAAACTTGAATTCACAATATAAAGTTAGATTTAAAACTTAATTAAATTCTTTACTTAGTATTTTTTAAATTTAGTTTAAAATTTGAAACACGACAAATTCTAAACTGCAACAATTTAGCTCGAGCAAACTCGAAATCACTAGAGTAACTTGAGTATCATCATTTTTTTTCATTTTGCAATTTATCTAAATTCAGAAACAACTCAGGTTTTCACAAACCTGAAACAATTGAACCCACCCGAGCCTAATCATCATCTACCCCGAGTCCCTAACCCCAAAGCTTCGAGACCATCATCCAAATGCTTCGATCTCATCACAAAACTACCCGATACCACACGAGCTCCTTCTTTTCCCAAAACAACTAACTGACACGCCATTACCATCGTACACCTGCACACCCACGGCCATCACCTCCGGCCTCTCGTGATCCCCTATGCAAGTCACCGATCCTCTCCAAACACCAAATCAACTCTCAATTCAACTATAGAAACCGTAAATCCAAATCAAGCATGCGAACTCGAATCTGGAACAAAATAGGTTGACTGCAAACACCTCAATCTCCAAACTCCGGCCATCTGAAAGGTGCCACCTCCGACCATAGACTCCCCCACACCCAAGCTACCATCATCTCAAAATAGGTAAAGCTCGGTTACTTAATTTGATCACAGTGATCCAATTTCTTAAGCATAAAAAAATTAGGGTTCAAAATTTCAAACCCAAATCACTTCTGCCTTATTGCTTTAATCCACCATCAACCATTTTTCCATTCAACTTCGATCAACACTCGATCATCAGAGAAAACCATGGCCACCCAATCTTTCTGAATTGACAGACTCCACCCAAAACATGTTTTCTGGATAAAGCAGTAATGCTCAACCCTTTCCAAACTAAAATTTCTAATTTTAGTCTTAAAATTCAAGTTTTAGATAATGTAATTAGTTTATCAACTTTAATCAATGAATCTAGAAAATCAAATCCTTATTTATATTCAATGTGCTCTGTTGTATTTATATTTCAGAGGCACTACAGATATTTTTTTCTTTTTATTTTTATAAAATTTTAAACTTTAAACTCATATTACAACACCATATTGATTGAATCTTAAAGCTTTACACAGATTAAATCAAAAGGAATGGAGATTTTAGAAATTCCTGAACCTGGGAATTTATGCACAGCAAAAATAATCACACAGCAACTTACACAACTACAAACTTTCATCTATATATATCAGTAAATTGCATGCAAACATAATTATTTCCAGAGTAAATAAGCAACTAAATTATACTTAAGTTTATTCTATAAAATGTTACTCACCTAGTATAGGAGCAGAGCACATATTTGACAGCTTCAGATTTTACTTTTGTTTTGCTTACGCATTTTGAACCTCAACTTGGTTTATAAACTGCAGATTCTTTTAAAACTTCATCTTGCTTTTGCTTATTGAAGACTTGAACTTCAGATTGTTTTTTTTTTAAACTGCAAATGCTTTTGCTTTAAAACTGCAGATTTATTTCTTTGTTCCTTGATTCATGTAATTACCAGATTCACTTGCATGCTTGTTTCCAGATGCATGCAGTTTTGTAAATTTTTTTTTAAACAGAAAAGAATTTGCAGGCTTGATTTATTGCTGAAATGCCTAAGCTCCCTGATTTCATTTGCAGGCATGATTGAACTATGTAGTTGCAGGTTTGATTTTTGAGGTGCTAACAGGTTTGAGGGAATTTACAAATGATTTCAGTTTATACTTTGAAGAGCTACAGATTTCTGACTTGCAGAATGTATTTCAGAGGCTTTTGGTTTTGAGGGAAATAGGTTTGCAGATTTTTGATTTTTTTGTTTTTGAATGTAGATGAATTCAGATTTTAGAATCTGAATGATTTTCTTAAGTTTGACGAAGAAAAATGAGATGAGAAGAAAGTATTAATATAAGTAGATTTTTAATTTTATCACAATAAAAGAAAAAGAAAATCTAAATAGGACACTTGTTTTGATTTTAAACATTTGTCACTTTGCTTACTTTAATGGTTTACACATGTCATTTAAGATGGTAATAAACTTACATATGTAATTTAAGTACTTAAATTTTAATTCTAAATTGTTTATAAATCTTTAAGCCTTTAAATCTTATTTTATTTCTTAAGTAATATAATTGAATTTGTCTCTTTTAAAATTGAAAAGAAAAGAAAACAAACAAATTAAAAATATAGCTTATTCAAAAATATTGAAGTATTTATTCTATTAAATTTCAAAACATCAAATTCAAATTTAAAATTAATTTATCAAATCAAATTTTAATAATCAAGTTACATATATAAATGCATATATAACTCTTGTTAAAATTAAGGATAACAAATCTATTCCTTACAAAATCTATTTATGTTCATAAGAATTAAGTATTATAATTTTTATTTAAAAATAACAAATTAAGCAATATCAAATAATTTGTAAAAGAGATTATAACAAACTAAAATCATTTGTAATTTGCATTGTAAATTCTTATATATATATATATAAATCCCAAGTAATATAAAGTAAAACTTAGCTTTCATATTTATCAAATTTTAAATTCATATTTTTAAGCTAAATAAAATTTTAAAACAAATAAGATTTATCATAGTATAAACTATAACATTATTTATTACATTGCTTTGAAAAGCCAATTCTTAAATCAAAATTTTAATTTACTAAAAATAAACTAGAATCAGAAAATCAATTCATTCACTAAATTCAAAATCAAATTTTATCAATTTACAATATATACAAATATATATATTATAAACAGAAAACAATTTATTTATTCAAAAAGATAAAATCTTTCAACTTAAATAATTATTAAAACATGATTATTAAATCAAATTCCAAATTTGATATTAAAATTATTAAATTAAATTAAATTTATAACACAGATTATTAAATTTATATTGCCCAAATTTCCGGGATATCACATCATAACTTTCAAAACAGTTCCCGATTCAATCTTTTATATAAAAAGATACACCGTTTAAAATCTTCTTCAATTTCAAATTAGGGTTCAACTATCTTTTACAAAATTCAATCATAGCTTTCAAAGCCATTCCATTTTAAATTTGAAATCATAGTTTTGGAAATTCCTTCCTTATATAAAAGCTATAATTATTCAAAAACCACTTGTTCCGTTTCGGAAAACTCGATCATAATTGCACGAGTTAAGGCCTTTCAAATATAAACTTGGGTTAGATTCAAATTCTCAAAGTAAAACTTTTAAAATGGTTTTAAATCCATATAAACACATTTATAACTTCATATAACATTTTTACGTCATAAATACCAGATATAGAATTCAATATAAGATATTGAATTCCAATTTAAATCAAATTACTCAGATTTCAAATCTTTAATAAGTTACTCAAAATAACTTTTTTTAAAAAAAACACTTTTCCAAAAGTTTTCCACTTTAACCCAACCCATTTCCAAAATCAATTGAAATTAAAATTTCAATTTCAGAAACATTAAATTTAAATCATCTGTGACTTAACCGATTTCCACGTGAAATCCATATTTGTGTGTGTATAGTATAGTCCAGGGGTTTTACACACAATAGTGCAACATCATCATCAATCAGCACAGATTCAAATACAATAATATATTTGATAAGCGGTATAAACTATAACGCTTATCTTTCATTCACATATCACAGATATATATCACAGATAATAAATTACATCACTGATAATTAATTACATTTATCACAACTCAATCACAAATCGGAATATCACAGATCAGATGGGATACTCAATTCAAGGTATCCCATACAATACAATCATTCATAAGCAATTCAAGTATCCAATAATCTTTTATAACCAGGATTATTAATTGTTTAATCCTTAATTACTTCAATTTAATTTCCAATTAAATTAATTACTTATGAATTAACTATACAAATTAATCATTTGATATTAGTAATAAATTAATCAACCGTTAATTATCAATTAATCCATCCTTAATTAATAAATCAATTAAACTTTAATTACTAAATTAATCAACCCATAATCATTAAATAATTAACCTTCAATTATTTTAATTATTCTTAATTAATCACATTAATTAATCCTTAATTAATTACCATTTAATTATTCTTAATTAATTACAATAAGTGATTATCCTAATCACTTATATTAAAATAAATCACGATTTAATTATCACTTGATTACTTTAATCATTAATCTTTAATTAATTACTTTAAATCAAGTGATTATCTTCAAATAATTAATTACCTTTAATTACTTATCATAAATTTATCAACCTTTACTAAATTAATAACAATAACAAATTAACCTCAAATTTTATTGATTAATTAATCGCATTAATTATCCTTAAAAATAATTAACCAAAGTAATAGCTTTACTTTAATTACACAAAGTAATTTTTTTTATTTAATCACTTATTTTCCCTCTTTAAAGTAAATCATTATTAACAATCAACTAAATTTAAAAAAAAACTTTAAGTAATTGAAAAATCAAAACATTATTAAGATAAACCATTTATCCATTAAATCGGCTTCTTAATTTAAATTATTAATTTAAATTTCAAAATAACTTAGAAAAAACAAAACTTAGTTAATTTTAAGTTGAATAATCTATACAACTTTTATTGACCCAAAATTTAGATAAACTTTTATTATATAAAAGAAATTTGTTTAACCATAAAGTTTTAAAACTTATTTTATTCAAAATTCAAAACTGGTCTGTTCAAATGCTTTAGACCCGAGACACTTTGGGTCAGACCCGAGCCATCAACCAATTTTATTGAGTTCAGCCCGAGCTATTACATTTTTTTTAAATTTAGTTTAACTTGTCATTTTTAGAAACTGGAACCAACTCGCATATGTACTCGAAAACAAACTCGAGCCGATTACCAAATTTCCCGAGCAATAACCCGAGTCGCCTTCTCCTTCTTCCCTCTCAAATCTCTGATACACAATAGCATGCGTATACGTGCACCACCAATCGCCGACCTTCTTATCATCGATGAGATCACCCGCAAGTCGTCCTTGATCACCTCATCCAAATTAATCACCCAGAAAATTGATTCCAACTTCAACTCAAAATCAAAGAGAATCGAGCAACACCTGGAATAAACATAGTTCATCTAAAACCACCGCGCCAACCACCCAAGATCACCAGAGGCCATATGAACTTGACCAGAGCTGCACCACATGATAACGCATACATCCCCCACTGACCGATCACCTCTGGCACTCCGATGACGACGCAGCAGTTCGAAATTCAACACTGAACAAAACTTGGGTTTAAACCCTAAATTGAACTCGTCTGGCCACCACGCTAATCAGGAATTTTACCGATCATTTTTCCCAAACTCAACCATCCCTTGGCTACCTACAGCCATGATTCTGAGGCCTCTCCGATCGTTGATCATCTGAATTTGCCCTTAACCCCAATATCGTTCATTCCTAAATTCCTCGATCAATAGTTCATTAAAAATCTTGATTTAAGGTTTAAAAATCAACATTTTTGCTAACAATTCAAGTTATATAAGTAGATCCAAAAATCAAGGAAATCGAATTTTCATCATATTTTAAGTTTCACTGTATATTTTTATTTCAGGTTAATTATTTGTTAACCATACTTAAAAGTATTTTTAAAATTTAAACCTTGATATTTCAATCCTATTTTGTTCAAGCATCAAAACCTAATAAAGATTGGCGAGTGATATTTTTGAATTTTAAACTTAACACATGCCTGTAAAACTGTGAACAGAGGCTTCATTTCCTAGTTTTCAGACATGTATAGAACCTATGTATATATACTTCCTGATATATATACACACACACACATGCATTTATCATTTTCCAAGGCATTATCATCATAGATATTAGAACCAAGAGAATAGTTTAAAAAAAATGAAGTTTGCTCACCATTTTGTAGATGAAGACAGAGGCCTGTTTTGAAGAGCCTGGAAATATGCATTGAATCTTGTTTTGATTCTGATGCTTTTTAAACTTGCATGCATGATCTTAATTCTCATTTTCTTAAACTTGCTCTTGAATCAAGTATGAACTTGATTTGGTCTCAGGCATGTTGCATGCTTCTAGGTTTTAGATTTAATTTTCAAAATTTTGATCTGAGGTGATCTTTGTTTCAGGTTCACCAGGTTTCAACTTGCTGAGATGATTCCCTGAGTTTGATATTCTCACTTTCAAATTTCCAGTTTGCAACTTTTTAATTCTGTTTTGGTTCATCTTGCTTTTGATCTGCTTTTCAGGTTTTGAATATTGTTGTTTTGTTTTTTTGAACCTGATCTGATTTTGAACTTTTAGATTTAGTTTTCTTTGTTTCTGAATTTATTTTGCAGGTTTTGAAGAATGAAGAAATGGAAAAACCTGGTTTTGTTTTTATTCTCATATTTACTAAAATTAATTTTAAAGGAATGTTGCCACTTGTAAAATTAAGCCTTAATGTTTTTTACACTTGGTCATACATGTTTTAAAATTGTTTACACTTGTTAATATATGTATTTTTATGTTTTAACCTTGTTTTATTTTAATTTACAACTTTGTTTACATATTTAAATTTATGTTTAAATACATTTATTAATAGTTTACAAATGTTGAAACAAATTATTTAATACCTTCTTATGTATTATTTATACTTATACAAATTAAAATTCAAACCTTATTTTAAATTAATTCATGCATTTGCATTTAAACCTTATTTTATTTTTATTTTAAATATTTTTGTATCAATTCATCTCTTATGTTTTTTATAACTTAACATATGTTCATATGTTCCAATGTTTTTATTATTTCCAAATGTATTATTTAAAACATTTATTTTTAGATATCAATTCAAAAATTAATATAAGAAAAAAAAAATCAATTCATAAATGAGTAAACAAATATATAAATTTTATCCCAATTATAATTTTTTCAAAGTTTATTTTCAATATATTTATCTTAAACTTATGATATTAGACTTATTAATAAATACATGTTCTAAAATTCTCATTCAAAATATCTATTTAATATAATTTGGAAAACTGATTTTTATTATTTAAAAAGATAAAATTTCAAACCCAATATATTTATAAGATTTTTAATTTTTTGAATTTCAGTTTCAAAGTTTAATTTAAACTAAATTTATAAATATAAATAAAAACAAAAGAAATATCTTTAATAAATCTTAAAACTTTCAAATTATATTTATTATCCAAAAATTTTATTCATTCTAAAAATTTTCTAATTATTTCATAATCAAATTCACAATTTAATTTTTAAAATTAAATTAATTGCCAAATTATCTTAACTAAAATTTCAGGGATGTTACAGAACAAATAGCTGTAACTTGCTTCCTATCATTTTTAACAACATTAACTTTGTATTTGTTCTTAATACACTATATCATTTGATACAATCATAACTCTTCAACACCACCAACAAATCTTTGACCAACACCGGTAAATACTGAACTTCTAGAATAATTTTTAATAATCGTTTCAAAGTATGACAAGAATCAACCGAAGAAAAAACCATTAAAGACATAGATGAGCTACATGTTGCAAAAGAACCAGTAAATGAAGAATTATAAGAACCAACATCAGCCGAGCTACTTTTACACTACTTACATATTACCGAAACAAGTAGAAAACCGGCATGCTATGAGAAACAAGCAATAATATACCATGTAAAACAGAATTAGTTTCACTTACTCTTTTTCTATCATCTCTTCCATAAACCAATTCAATAGAACCTTGTGTTAGTGTAGGAAAATATTTACAAATATCTTCTCTCAATCTCAATATAATCACTTAAGCCAAGCCACTAACTATAAGTCATTATCTAACATAAAAATGACAAGAACATCAATAGGATCAGGACTGCAAAAATGATATAATATTAAAATAGAAGTACTACAATGGAAAAAATATAAAAAATAGTCATGGAAAATATTTGCTAGGCAAATATTCATTCAACAAATATTTTTCAAACGAATAATGGCATACATAAAACTTTATTGATAGATCATATACTTTTCATGTCATACAATACCAAAATATAACAATAACAACATAATTAGTTAACTAATTGCAACAATGGTTAAACAACCACATTCAATTCAACGTAGGAAAATATTAATCATACAAATAATGGCATGTATAAAACTTCTCTTATATATCCTATATCTTACACGTCATACAATGCCAATAACATGGATTAACTATAACAATTGCAGCATAATTAAGCTACACAATTGCAACTATGAAAAAAAAACAACGCTCAATTCTACTAGCCACGTATTTACCATACAAATAATAGTTCATCGATAGATCCTATACTTTTTATGTCCAAACAACATGGTTGAACCATAATAATTACAACATAATTAAGCATCAATTATAGTAACAACAAAAGCAATCAGATTCAATTCAACATAATGCTATAACAAATATTAAACAAACAAAAATAACTATAAATAAAAATAAGTAACATCAAACTCATTTTAATAGGGCAAAACAGAAGAATTAGAAGAGATGCAGAAAAAATCTTTTCAATTAACAAATAGCTCAAGATATAGAAGAGATATAAAAAAGCATGAAATCTGTATGCACACGAGATGGAAGCACGAAATCAATGCGAGATAAAAAAACAATGAAATAAGAAGTGTGAAATTCAGACGGGGACGTTGATTTTGGAAGGAGAGGAGCAAATATGAGAACAAGAGCAGGCATAGAATTTTGAAAAATAAAAGCAGAGACGTAGAGGATAATGTAAAATTAAAAGGAAGTAATTTATAAAATAATAAAAAATAAGGCCATGTAACCAGTTTCCACCTACTACAAATAGGCTTGCATAAGAGTCATTGTAATGTAAGAGAGAATGGTTATTGTACTAGGTTTGGGGGGATTGAGATTTTATTTGAACTTTTAAGGGTTTTTCCATTGTAATCTTTTAGTGAATTAGTAAAGTTTTATTTAAGGGAATTTGTTTGTCTATTGTTTGTCTTCATTCCTTACATATTTCCAAATCTAACTATGTAAGGATCCTTAGGATTACCCTAACATGATTCACATATTTATTCATTCATACATACACAAATCTAATTTTTTTCATAAGCATTAAAGATTTCGAGTATGCGAGAAAAAATTGAGAAGGTTGACATCGCACCTTCAAAATGGAGTAGTAAAGCGAGGCACGTTCATTTTTGCCCATGATCCAAAAGCAACATGCTTGGGCATGAAAATTGATTAGTACTTAAGTAATGAACAACTATCATAGATTTGAAATATAATGTAATGAATAAAAATTATTTGTAACGTTTATCTCTCTTATGTATATAAGTAACCACATAATAATAATTTTTATGCACTAGGTTCTTCTTGTTCTTCCATAGCATCGTATATTCAATAGCTTGATCAGTTAAAAATAGCAAGTGATAAGGAACAATATGATAACTACAAAGCTCGTGGTCATAAGGAAGGTTGAGATGGAGTGGAATGACCAGATAGCCATGGAGAGCTTCTATGGAGATATGACGTTCTTGCAAAAGGAGGTTGTGTGCATAAGTGTGAAAATGTTTGTAGAGGTAGTCCATTATAGGACACAGTTAGAGATAACAGAGAAAAGTGATTATTATATGTTGGTTATACATATATATTTGAAGTGCTGATGTATTTCATATTTAATACTATGAGTATTTTTCTTGATGATGTACCTTTATTTTAGCGATGGATATATTTTCAATGTTTTTGGATTTTGTAGTTTGATGAGTGTTGATTTGTGCGATTATGTAAATTTTCACAAAAATATATAATGTTGTAGTTGTATTAAACCATATAAAAAATATTTAAAGTTGTGTTTGTTTATAATATAATAATATTGCATATGACCGTTTTCCATAAATATATGTATAATCTGCGGTATCATATATACCGTGTGCAAGGCTCTACTACTTGTTAGTCGATGATTATATATGCACATATATGTATGTATGTATGTATATATGTATATATGTATGTATGTATGTGTGTATATATACATACGTATATGTATATCTGTATGTATGTATGTATATAGCTAGAATCAATAATATCCTTTATTTAGCACCATTTGTAGCCTCTTGATATCAACCATAGGTTCATATTTAAATATCTGGTCCATATGACATGAGAGAGAGGATCGATATTTAAATTAAAAAAACTTGTGGCAGATATCATAAGGCTACAAATGGTGCTAACTGAAGGGTGCTATTGACCATAGCTCATATATATGTATGTATATGTGTGTTTTATATATATGTATGTATATTTATGTATATGTGCGTATATGTATGTATATGTGCATACACACACACATACACATACATACATACATACATATATCATGTATACATATACATATACATATATGTGTGTACGTGTTTTATTAGAGGAAAGTGTTAGTACCTCAGTTATTGATTTTGATGACAACAACCATATAAAATCATATAAAATACAGATATTAATTTTTTGCCAAGTTATATAGTATATAGTGTGGAATATTACATAGGTGTTGAACCAAAGACCGTATAGTATAATGTCTCAAAAGATAGACATGAAGACTCATGCGTACAAAGTTCAAGATATGAAGATCTCAAAATTATAATTGAATGTATAGAATCACAGTTTACAATGCTAAAGTCTTTGGCGGTAATCTTTGATCTCTATCTCCTATTTTCTATCTTTTATATTTTTAAACATAATAAATTTTCAATATCTATTTCAAAATATTTTATGAAAGTTCATAAATTTAAAAATGTTTATAAACTATGTTCAAACTATTTTACAAAGTATCAAATTATTTTACAAAGTACTGGACTTTCAAAACAATTTAAAAGAAAAAAGTTTTCAAAATATACATGCATATGTCGACATATAGGCAAATGGTATATCGACATAAGAGCCACCAAGTGTTTTTTCAGATTTTGAATGGAAGTGTCTATTTGTCGCAAATCTTCACGAACAGACACATTTGCTGATTTAGTATATAAAGGAGAGTTCAAACGAATTTTAAAGTTTAGAATTACTTATTTTCTTCCCTTCTCTTACTCACTTAAAAACTCCATTAAAAATACTCTATTCTCATCAAAATCACTTAGAATCGATTCATACCACATTGAATTGATTTAATGTTACTTACTTACCATTTTGTAAAAATCTCTCTCTCACTTCAAACATCAAAGTGCTATAAAAGAGGCTATAGGATCCATCGTATCCGAAGTCTAAGAAATTGTCCTTGGAAAAACTGTCAACTCTATTTATATTTGCTTTGAGTGTGCTTGTAGCATATTCAAATCAAGTGTATGTGCTTAATAGGCCGGACATCTAGTGTGTGTTCTTGTAACCTATTCAAATCAAGTGTGTCTACCCTGAGCTCGGAAATTAAAAAGGGTGCGACTTGTAGCCTCAAATCGAGATTGTATTGAGTTTGCCTTATGCCCGGTTATTGGCATTTGAAAAGAAATCTCGACAAGAAATTATACGGGGCTGGATGTAGGAGAAATCTGAACTAGTATAAAATCTCTGATGTCATCCCTCTAGCTCTTTACTACTACTTTTATTTTTATCTGTGATTGCATATGCGATTGCTTAATAATATAATTATGTTTTGTTAACCTATGATTTAGTATTTAAATGGAAATAAATTAAAAAAAATTACATAAGTTAGAAAGCACTGTTCACTCCCCTCCAGTGTTAACTAGCCTCAAGATCCATAATTCTACAACCCACATTTGGTATCAAGCACTAGGTTTTCAAAAACTCGTAATTTGGTTTTTGAAAAATATAAATGGCCAGTAAAACTCTTTTTATCATTTTTATGGAAAAACAATTTTGTGGAATTTATATATTATTTTCAAGTAAATTGAAACTAATTATTTCAAAAAGTCACTTGATGTTTTGGAAAGGTATGATGTTGTGGTGCAGCAACAAGAATATTGTATGGCTAATGGTGAACAGACACTTGATACTCAATCATCACAAATCAAGAAGGACAAGTGGATACTGAATAGTGGATGCTCAAGACACATGACTAATCCGAAGATCTTGAATGACACTGTCTACAAAATGGTGAATCGGTTAACTTCGAAGATAACTCAAAAGGACACATGATTGGCATCGGTAACGTCAGTAACTCTAAAGCTCCTAGTATTTCGAATGTTTTGCAAGTTAGGAAACTAAAGCATAACATTCTTAGTATTAGTCAATTGTGTGATAAGGTTTTTAAATTAAGTTTGACAAAGATAAATGCCACATCGAAGATAATGATTCAAACATTGTCTTTGAAGGTATTAGGAAACGTAACATTTACATTTTAAGTATGAATGTGCCTAATGACAATCTGTGTCTTTTGGCTGCATCTAGCGACCCTTGGATTCAACTTAAAAGATTTGTTCATTTGAATTTTAAACACCTATTTAAAGCTGCTAGATATGAGCTTGTTAGGGGTCTTCTTAAAATGAGTTTCAATGTCAACAAATTATATAATGCCTGTCAACTAGGAAAACTTCGCAAAAGTTCTTTTATATCAAAAGACATGATTTCTACTTCTCACCCTCTTGAACTTCTTCACTTAGACCTTTTTAGACCATTGCAAATACAATCTAGAAATATAATAGATATATCTTCGTAATTATAGATGATTTTTCTAGATATACATGGACAATTTTGTTAAAACTTAAAAGTGATACCTTTGAAAAATTTAAAAATTTTACTAAAATAATTCAAAATCAAACGTCTACTAAAATTAAAACAATTAGGAGCGATCACAGATGAGAATTCAAAAATGAAAATTTTAAAAAAGTTTGTAATAAGAAAGGGATTACACATAACTTTTCATTTCTAAGAACATCCCAAAAAAAATAAAGTGGTAGAACGTAAAAATAGAACTACGTAAGGATATGCTAGAACGATGTTAAATGATAGTGATTTACCTAAAAAATATTGGGCCGAAGCAGTTGCTATAGCATGTTATACTCTAAATAAAATTTTAATAAGACCTTTGACTAGGAAACCTACTTATGAATTATTTTATAATAAAAAGCGCGAAATATCTTATTTTATATTTGTTGGTAGTAAATGTTTTATACTACATGCAAAAGATAATTTAGATAAATTTGATGCTAAATCAGATAAAGGAATTTTTATTGGTTATTCTAATAGAAGTAAAACTTATAGAGTTTTTAACATCAGAACTAACACCACTGAAGAGACATTACTTAATTCATTTGATGAGAATTTTAAAATCAATAACTCCAGTTTTGATGAAGACGAAAACATTAATAAAACTAATGAAATTACAAATAATGAAATCACTAATGATGAAAGTAATGATAACTTCGAAAATTCACATCCAAATGAAAGAACAATATATTTGAAATATCGCTATACAAAAAATATTCTACAAAATTATAGAGTATGTTGTAAAAACAAGAAATCAATTAAGTAAAATGAGTAATGTAGTTTTTATCTCAACCATTTAACATAAAAATCCAAAGAAAGTATCATTAGATGATCATGAATTCTTGCTATGCAACTAAATCAGTTTACTAGAAATGATGTTTGGGAATTAGTCTCAAGACCTGAAAACAAGCCCATAATAGGAACTAAATAGGTCTACAGAAATAAATAAATAAATAAGGAGAAGTCATTAGAAATAAAGCACATTTAATCGCTCAAGGTTATAGTCAGAAGGAAGGTATAGATTTTGATGAAACCTTTGCTCTGATAGATAGATTAGAATATATTAAAATTATATTTGCTTTTGCAAATCATAACAGATTTAAATTGTTACAAACGGATGTCAAAAGCGCCTTTTTAAATGGAGTTATTAAAGAAGATGTTTATTTAGAACAACCCTCACTTTTTGAAGATGAAAAACTTTCAAATCACATTTATAAATCAAAGAAAGCTTTATATAGTCTAAAACAAGCTCCTAGAGCATGGTATGATTGACTTAAATCTTATTTGTTACAATCTAACTTTGAAATAGGAGAAGCAGATAGTACTCTATTTATTAAAAGTAATAATAATCATATTCAACTTATACAAATATACGTGTAATATTATTTTTGGATCAGCAAATGAACAATTAATTAAAGAATTTTCTATATAACGACTAAAGAATTTGAAATTATTCATATAGGAGAACTATCCTTCTTCTTAGGGTTAAAAATAAGACAATTGAGTAATGGTATCTTTATAAGCCAAGAAAAGTATGCAAAGGATCTAGTTAAGAAATTCGAAATGGAAAATGCTAGTGATAAACTAACTCCCATGGCAGCTAATAAGAAATTAAATAAGAAAGAAAATTCAAAAGATGTAGATCAAAAACTATATAGACGTACGACAGGATCCTTATTCTATATAACTACTAGTAGACCTGATATAATGCATAATGTATGTCTCTGTGCAAGATATCAATCTCAACCTAAGGAAACACCCTAAAATCTGTAAAACGAATATTAAGATATGTAATCAATACACTTTATTATGGACTTTTTTTATCCAAAAGAAGATTCCTTCGAGTTAATTTCATATGGTGATGTTGACTATGCTGGATGCAAACTAGACCAAAAAAGTATAAGTGGAACTTGCTACATTATAAGGCATTCACTTGTTTACTAGTTTAGGAAAAAGAAAAATTCCGTGTAACTATATATAACAGAAGCGGAATATATCTCTGCTGAATTAGCCTGTTCTCAGGCTATCTATATGCCACAAACTTTAGATGATTTTGGTTTAAATTTTACTTCGTCACCAACATATTGTGATAACATTAGTGCAATAAATCTATCTAAAATCCCAACAGATAATGCTTGGATCAAACATATAGACATTAGACATCATTTTCTAAGAGATAAAGCAAAAAAACAAAGTAATTTCACTCAAATTTATAAATACTGAAAATCTAATAGTAGATATTTTAACAAAAACATTAACTTAAACATCTTTTATAAAACTTAGAAGAGAGTGAGGCACATGTTCTTTCTCTAAAATATAAATATAACAACAAATAGTTTGTAAATTTGAAAAAAATAATAATATCAAATTTAACCTACACATGTCAACATACAGTCTGCCAATATGTCGACATACACTATAGAAAGTTGAAAATTGTTTTCCCTCTAAAATTCAAAATTAAAATAGGACTGTATATCCATCAAATTTTGATTTGTTTCTCATTTCCTTCTCATCTTCTTTCTATAAATTTCAAATAAAATTAAAAAAACGGTGTAACGGCCCGCAAATCCATACCCCTACGAGTCGACAATAATCTCCATCAGTTCAACTCAAATTGGACGGAATTACGAATCACTAGGGTTAGATAAGAAAAAGGTAGAAAAAGAAGAGAAAACAACAACACAGAATCTCACAATCGCAGCGGAACAAAATATAATATATAACAACAAATTTTTATACAAAAGAATCTTTAACTGTTTAATACTTACAATCATCAGAGTGGACAATCATTACATCAAATTTGGACAGTTTAGTAACTTGTCCTTATACAGCGGAAATACAAATCTACGAGAATATGTCTCGTCCTCCAGCTCATCTGCTAAGCTCCATAGCATCCTATCCTGAATTTGTAATACTCGATCCAACCCAAGCATTATAATAAAATAGCACGCGAGTCAGTCTGGAAAACCAGCGTGTGAAATCAAAGGTATCTCGTAAGATCATGCCACCAATAAATATGCCGCATTTTTACCTTACGACAGCCAAAACATTATTATTAAATCATTTGATATTATCACCATGTCTAAATACAAATACTTATTCAAATAGCCAAAATTGTTACATTCATTAAATTCCAGCATAATAGGTATACAATTAAGTCCGAGGGCATTTATTGGAGATTGGATTCCATACAATGGCAGGGCTACTAGGGTACCGCCCGTTACAGTACCTGGCCTAGATCAGAGTACCGAGGACCACTCCCGATCCCCTGCAACACAAGATCAGAGCTACCCCTTACTTGATAGTCCGAATAAGATCACCCTATGGTTAGGATCAGCAACTGCCCGCATAGCCGAGATAAAAGGGACTCTAGGCATGGATGACCTTACCATAATTGGGTGCTACACACTTGGCCTTGCTGCACCTTCCTTTTTTAGCCACTCCCGGTTGATGAGGCTTGAGACTAAGCGTCGCCTTTTAGGACCAAATTTCACTTAGAATGCTCATCATCTTCCAATAACGATGGTCTGATAGCATTTGTCCATACAAGTTACCCTAGGTCTGGACAAACCGAATCACCGTATTCCTCATCTTCACAGTCTTCACTCATTACATTCAAACCAAATCGAAGTGGTTTTCAGATAATTAAATCCGATCTCAGTCTCTTCGTAACGATCAACGCATTAGCCAATATTGATAGTCGGTTATTTAACTATCAAATTAAACAATCATTCAACCAATAATTTTATTTCCACTGAAAAGCACCAAGTCTTGTTAAATTTAAATTTTAAATAAAATTAAATCACTTTATCCAAAATATACACTTAAAGCATTTAAAATAAGTCTACTTAAATCACTTTATTTCAAAACAATAGTTATGAAATTTTATAATAATTTCCTAAGAAAAATTTTAGCCAAAAACTTCTATAAAATAAAAATGTTATATAAGGTATAAATATTTAATAGTTATCCTTTAAATCATAATACTAATTTAACCTTTAAGATAACTAACTACTATGATTGACTTAAATAAATATTTACTTTAACAATTTTTAAACAGCTAAATACTAACTTTTTATAAAACATTCTTTTCAAACACTTTTAAAACTTCTAATTTATACTTAAAAATCTTTCTTTGAAAATATAATTAGCTTTTTGGGAAGATACACTTTCCACTCCAATCAACATATTTACTCATTTATAATCCTTCTTGATTTATCTCCACTTTAATTTACGTCCCAATCCCGTGAATTTTCTTTCCCATACTTTTAAAATTAAAACACTCTTTTATTTTTAAAATGATTTTCTCATCCATTTATAAATTTCCACCCTGAATTTATAAATCCAAATTATTCACTAATAATTACTTCACTTTATAAAACTTCATTTATAAATTCCATAGTCTCATTTTCCTTTTAATCACTGTTTCAAAACACTTAATCGATTTTCAAATCGATTTCCTCAATTAAATTCCCTTTAAAATTTATTTCTCGATTTATCCAAATTTATCCCAAATTCCATTAATTCCAATTTTATTCTTGTATTGTGATTTAAAACCTTATTTAAATCTGAAATATCAATTTCATACTCTATTTCAAAATTCTTCTTTTATTTTGCCCAACTCACTTAAATCTTAAATTTGAAAACAATTCCTTTAATTCTTAAGCAATATTGCTTAAGTCTTCAAAACTCCTTTATTCCCATTTATTCAAAATCTCTATTTCCCATTCCCCAAAATTTATGAAATAGGTTTTCAAAATTAACTATTTGCTTTCTCAAATTCACGTCTTTTTATTTACTCAACTTCACTATAATTAGTTTAATTAAAAATTCCCTTTTCATTTTCTTTCACGAATCCAATACTTATATTTTTTGATATTTTAAAATGCCAAAATCTATTCAGAAATATCATAACACCAGATAAATTAAAATTTCCCAACATAACCTATCATAGACAATCAAATAAATCACATCACTGAATATAAAAATAATTTCAACATTTTTGAGGAATCCAGTTGGATCCCTCCAACCTGCTTCCCTGCATCCATAGATGTTAGCACAATATAAAAATACCAATCCCACTTCGAGGGGGATATGCGGTATATAGGGTCATCCGCTATAATGCGGGGCGCATAGGGTCTCATCCGCTATATAATGCGGGAATATCAATCAATCCAATGTATATACTACTATATAATATTACATCTAGACTGATAATAAATCATCAATTCAAGAAATCAACCAATAATTTAAATTTTAACTATTTAAATTTACCAATAATCCAATTTGAGTGAGATTAACTCACCTTTATTTTTGTTTGCCGTCCAATCCAAACCGGCTCGTCTCTCCACTGTTTTTGACCTTGTAAAAAATTATATGGTTTTATTAACATTTGAAGTAATCTTAAAATCCATTTCCATTTAATAATTTAATTAACTAATAATTTGAAATCAATTTTCCTATGATAAATATATTTTTCCGGCCAAATTATAAATTTTTTAGCAGGGTGCATATAAACATATCCTAATTACCATTATCCATTTTTTAAAATTGAACACTATGTATATTTTTCCTTCTTCAGTAAATAACAAACTAAATATTTACCTCACTGTAACTTCTTTTCCTTTCAGATCAAACATCTTAAGACTCTTGTTTTAAAATCTTCTTCCTATTATATTTTTTTCTTTATAATAATGTTAACTAAACCAATATTTTAATAAATTAAACTAACAACAGAATATACCTCCCATAAAAGTCGTAGACGAACAGCCCGCTTTGCCCACTCGTGCACGCGATTGAAAATCGCGCAACCCAGATTCGACTACCGCTGCACTCCGCACCCACGACCAACACGCCACCCTCCGTCCTCAAGTGTCATACTGCTCGATCGATTTCGACCACACCTCCATCTCGCAATGTACGCGCCACCGCTTGGCCTGCTCCCTCGTGATCCCCTTTCCCAGTCACCGCGACACCCCTACGCAATGCTCCACTTCGAAAGCGAACGTGGCTGCGATTTTTTTTAGAACAAGTCTCACTTGGCTGCTTCGAATATGAGGAGGAAAGAGCTCGAGTACAAATGATTCTCGAACAGGAAGAAGAAGGAAAACTACGCGAATTAAGCTCAGCCATTTTTTCCTTTTGCTCCAATTTTTTTCTTTCTTTTCATTATCTGGTTTGGGTTTTTTAAAAAGGAAGGAAGAGGAACATCGGGTACGTGATTTGAATGGGCGAGACGTTGATGTTGGCATGTTGAATAGAAAAAAGGGACAGGATTGGTCGGTTAGGCTTGCACAGGTTTAGGATAGGATGCCTGATGGGAAAGAAATTCTGCTGAATGTTGGCTAGTGTATGAGAATATATATATATATATATATATATATATATATATATATATATATATATATATATGTGTGCTAAATTGAATTCAAATTGTCTCAATTTACGTAGCTTAAAATCGCGAACCTCTATCGAGGCGTGCGGCTAGGCGTTCATAATGTTATACCCCTATTCCGAATGCAATGGAAAAGGTTTCAAGTCCTAATTCGATCGTACGGAGAAGATAGCTTTTTGGACACAATAATTATATTGAATTTTCGATATAAATTTCAGTGCGTTTACAAACCATACGGCCAAATGTTCACTCCAAACACTACAAAATTTAAAATCCGATAATAATATACTATTACGGATCCAATGGAACTGGTTTCGTCGAATTCCGAGACTGTGCCTCGGAATGCTATTTTCAATTATCAATTTAAATGATATATTTTTAAAACTAAACAAATCACATTTAAATTAATTTTAAAATTTCCATTACCTTCGGTATTATTAATATAAATTTTATAAGCCTTTGAAATATATTTACCAAGCTTGAGACTCCATATGTCATGTTTTAACCAATTTCCAATTGTTTAATTCAATAATTTAATTATCCAATAAATAGTGATATTTTAAATTCAAGTTAAAAATTAGCTTTTAAATATTTAAAATCAATTAAATATTCCAATTTAAACTGTCCAAATTTTCGGGTCGTTACATATGGATTCCTCAAGTTTCAAACAATCAAAAGAAGAGAGCGACTCCTTTTCCTTCAAAACCTCTACCCTAGGCCCCTTCCAAAATTACCACCATGGCCAAATTAATCAAAGTGGAAGATGATATGAAGCATGTCCTCAATATGCTTTTACAAATAGAGGTCATTCAACTATGCTTCTGGAAAGAGCAAGAGAAGCAAAGACACATCCTTCGCAATCTCCAAAAGCATTTATTTGATAATGCAACCAATCCAATAGTTATTGAAGAAGAAAATCCTAATCTTATCATTCAAAACCCGATGAATGATGAAGAGGAAGAAGAGGAAGAAGAGTAGGAGAAGGTAGACATCACTGAGGATGACGATGAAGTCAAATGTGTAGGAGAAGTTTATTTCGATCGAGATGGAAATCTCGTGAAACAAAAAGATTATTTTTGTCTCCACTATCCCTTTTGCCCCATCTATAAATCTCCCATAATAAAAAAGAAGTGTTAATTCATAAATTTAAAAGTTTGGCTTGTCAATTGGTAGTAGTATTAGGTTGTGATTTAATTTGGTTTGATTGTTAGTTCGGATGTAAATTGTTATGGTTTGTTTAGATGTATATGTTAGGATTGTATAGTTTGCCATTTCGATATATTTTATTTAGGGGGAGCTCTTATATTTCATCCATTTTTGTTGATGACAAAGTGGGAGAAAAGTATAAAATATGTAATGAATATATTCAGGGGGAGTTATGTAACTCAAGGGGAGTTATATCATATTCTGTGCATATGAATATTTAATGGTTGTCATCATCAAGAAGGTGGAGATCATAAATGCTTTAGTTATTGATTTTGATGACAAAAGCTATATACAATCTTATAAGATATAGATACTAATATTATGCCAAGTTATATAGTATATAGTACATAATATTACATAAGTGTTGAATCAAAGATTGTACAATATAAAGACTCAAAAGATTGACATGAAGACTCATGAGTACAAAGAGCAAGATATGAAGATATCATGATTATAATTTAGTGTAAAATGGTCATAGCTTATATTATTAAAGACCTCGGTAGAAATCTTTGATCTCTATCTTCTATTTTCTATCTTTTATATTTTTAAACAAATTAAATTTTAAAAATATTTTATAAAAGATTTTTAAAGTTTAGAATGTTTATAAACTATGTTCAAACTATTTTCAAAGTGTCAAATTATTGTACAAAGTATAGGATTTTCAAAACATTTAAAAAGAAACAAGTTTTCAAAATACACATGCATATGCCAACATATAGGCAGATGGTATCTGGACAAACATGTCGCCAAGTAGTTTTTCAAATTTTGAATGGAAATCTCTGTTTGTCGCAACTCTTTATGAATGGACACATTTGTTAATTTACTATATAAATGGGAGATTAAAAATTTTAAAGTTTGGAATTACTTATTTTCTTCCGTCCTCTTATTCTGTGATATCCCAGAAATTTCAAAAAAATTTAAATATGATAATCTCTTTTATAAATTAATTAAATTTGGAAAAATTGTTATTTTAATACAATAATAATAACGAGTTGATATATATATTGATTTTAAATAGATTCATTTTATACAAATTAAATTGTATTTGTTTAAATATATGTATATATCAAATTGATTTTTAAATTGAATGTGAAATTTAATTTGAATTTGGATATTTAAATTGAAATTCAAAAGATAGTTATTTATATCTTAAATTATGCTTTGGTTTTAAAATGTATTTTAATTGATTTTGTTAAGAACATAAATTGTTTATATTATTTTCTTTTTAAAGGGATTTATTCATATAAATTAAAATATGTATTTATAAATTAGAAAATTAATCATAAAAGCTTTATAAAACATTTATAAATCTAATTATGCATGAAAGTTACATGTGTTAACTTGTAAACATTCTTAATAACATGTGTTAACAAATTAATAAAGTTTTGAGACAAGTGTTAATTCTATTTACATGTGTCACATTTTTCATTTTTTTATTTTCTTTAGTTTAGTAAATCAAAAATCAAATCTATATAACCATACTTCTTCTTCTTCATTCATTTTTTCCCTATCTCATTTTCAAAAAGCAAGAGAAATAAGCCACAAAATTTACAAACCAGAAATTTTTTGCCAACTTCCACTTTTTCAACCAAAAATTAAAAAAAAATCAAGTTCATTTCAAAATACTAAATCTGCAAACAAATTTCATAAGCCTAGTATCAAACAAGCACTTTTCTTTGATTTCAAAAGCTTCATAAATTAAGTTGTTTTTTAAAAGAACCTGATCATTTCAATAAAGCAAACAAGAGCAAGATCAAATCATTCAAACTAAATCAAGTCAGGCATCTCACTTACAACAGACTTCAAGCATTTTCAAAGCTCTCCAGTTTTAAGTCTCTGCTTCAAAACTGTTAGGTGAATAAACTTTAAAAAGAAGTTCAAGTATAATTTAATCTGTGTATGAAATTATTTGATTTTATGGTGCTTGCATGTGAATATATATATATATATGTGTGTGTGTGTGTGTGTGTGTGTGTGTGTGTGTGTGTGTGTGTGTAAATCTTTGTGTATATGTATGTAAGATCTATGCATGCTGGATTAAATGTTTTGGTACTCTCTGTTTCTAGACTACAGAGTAAGAAACAAAGAAAAATCCAAGAACTCTCTATCTATGTATTATTGGGCTTTAAATTCTAAACAACATAAGTTGGTGAAAATGTAATTTACGATTTTAAAATGAGTTTAAGTATTTTCTGTTTGAAATTCTTCTAAAATTCAATAAAGTCAGTAAGATCTTTTAAATTGATAAAAATTAAACATTTTATTTTGTAAATTCAAGCATGCAACTTGAATTGCCATTGAAAAACTAGATTTTTAAAATGAAAATCATGAATTTACATTTAGATTTGAGGTCGCATTTCTGTGATGATCAAAAAAGAGAGTTTGATCAAATTGGCGACCGAGGTGATTCTGGTGGTCGGGGTTTTGGCTGGAGCTAGCTTGGTGATCGTGGAAGTTGGGGAAAATGGTGGATGTGGTGTTCGATCGTCGTGGCATCGGTGATAGGCCAATAGGGATTTAAACCCTAGTTTTGTCAGGTTTGAGGAAATTGATCACCGTGGCTTCTATGGTGCATCGAGTTGCACGTGGTTCGGGGAAGTGATGGCATGGAGGCTAGCTAGGTCGTGGCTGGAGTTTGTGTGAGTTCGGTGGTCGGTATTGATGGGTCAGGGAAGTTTTTCCGTTGATGTGTGCTTCCAATTTTCAACTAGAAAACTCAACTTAGTTTTGGGCTTCGCGGGCTCTTGGTTGAGGGTCGGAATCGTTCAGGTGATTGAACGTTGATGTATGTGTGGTGTCGCCGGAGGTAGCAGTGCCGTTGATGGTCTGTACATGTGCACGGCAACGTTTTTGTGTCAGGGAAGTTTGGGTGGAAACGAAGATGCTTTTTCTCGTGTTGATGCTCGAGTGGGATAAGTTTTAGCTCGAGTCTGTGCTCGTGTTCGTGAGTGCTATCATTCCAGATTTTAAAACTTAAACCTAAAGCTAAACTAAACTAAAAAAAATAAAAGAAAAGGGAAAATGAAGAAGAACTTCAGTGGACTCTCGAGTCAGTAACGGGTTAAACCCGAAGCAATGTTTGAAATGTTTTAAAAAGGTTTTTTAAGAAATTTAAAAATCTAGTTTTAAAATTAAATTAAAATTTGGTTTAAACTATTTTGGTTTAAAAGTTTTATGCTTAAATATGAGAAGTGTTAAGTATTTTTAAAACTTAATTTTAAGTAATTAAGTATAAATTGAGATGAAATGTTTTTAAACATTGTATTAGTTAAAGTTTGAATTAAAGTAATGGATTTATCTTGAAAGTAAATTAAGGTTTTAAAGATTAATTTATTTTAAGTATAATTAACTAATTTAATTAATAAATATAAGGTTTATAAATTTATAAAGGTTAGTTAATTAATTATGGATTAATTAATTGTTATTTAAGAATTAATTTAATCAAGTAATCTTGATTAATTAATTTATAATTAGAAGTTAATCGATTAAATAATTAAAGATTAATTAATCAATGATTAGTAATTAATTAATTAAGTGATTAGTGGATATTTAATTAATAATTAAGAATTGATTAATCAAGTGATTAAGGTTAATTAATTATGGGTAATTAATTAAGTAATGCAGGTGAATGAATTTGTAATTTGAATTAATTAATTAAGTAATTAGGAATTATTTAATTATTAATTAAGAATTAATTAATTGTCAATTAAGGAATAATTAATTAATAATTAAGGAATGATTAATTTATAATTAAGTTTTATTAATTAATAATTAAGGTAATTAATTAATAGTTAAAGGATAATTAATCAATTAATTAAAGATTAATTAATTGATTATGAGATTAATTAAGAAGTGATTAATTAATTAAATGATTGTAATTAATTAATGATTGATTAAGCAAGGTTAAGTGATTAATTCTTAAGTAATTAATTTAATTTGAATTAATTAAATTAATTATAATATGGATTAAAGATGCTTGCTTATGAATGATTGTTTTGAGTAGAATGTCTGGATTTGGTTGATATCTACTGAATGAAATCCTGTGATAATCTGTGATGAGATATGGAATATATCTGTGATAGATGTATGTTATTATCTGTGAATAAATGCTATGTGGGTTCAATGTTTTAAATTGAATTGAATTGTTTAAATCCTTAAACAACTTAACCTTTAAGATGGCGTTTGGATTTCGATGAGACTGGGATCGGATATCAAGTTTGATTATCCAAAAACCACATCGATCCAAGTTAAACGTTAGGTCATGAATCTCAAGTGAAGATCGAGATGGAAAATGCAAGGGTTATTTTCGTTAACTCTGAGGGTGATTCCAAAATGAGTGTAACGAGATAATGCCTTCGGTTTCGTTCGAACCCGAAACGAACTTGTATGGATTGAATGCTATCAGACCATCGTCAATGGAGGACTATAAGCATTTCAAGATGTGTTCTTTAAAGGTAATCGTAGCCTCAAGTCTCATCAACTGAGAATGGCTAAAATAGGGAAGGTGCAGCAAGGTTAAGTGGGTAGCACCCAAGTAGGACGAGATTTACCCCTGTCTAGAAGTCCCTATTTATTTCTACTGTGTGTTCAGTTGTTGGCCACAACTACGGGGTTGTCTTGCTTAGGACTATCCAGTAAGAGATGGTTCCGGCCTTGTATTGCAGGGGATCAGAAGAGATCCTCGGTACGTTGATCTAGGCCATGTACAGTGACGAGCGGTACCCCATTAGCCCTGCCATTATATGGAATCCAATCTCCGACAAGTGCCTGTACGGTTTTGATTGTGCCCAACTATGTTGGAATGTGAGATGTAAGCATTCCACCTATTTCTGTATTTTATATTGAATACCTTAGACCCTATTATAATATCACTGGATTTCCTATCAAATGATTTGGTTAGCGTAAGGTAAAAAACTTACCCATGTTTATGTGTGGGGAGTCTTACGTGATACCTTTGTTTTCAAATGATTTTAAAGTTAAACAACTTTAATTGTTTACTCACACCAGACCCATGTCTGACCCGGAGTTTTTTTTTTCTTAAACTCTTGGGTACTCAAATTTTTATGAGTAGCCAAGTGGTAAGGTCTGGATTGACAAGTATTTTGGAAGCTGGGAGTTGGAGTCCAGACATATCTATCTATATCATTCCGCTATGTTGTGACTTTTAGGCTATTGTACTTTGAATTTAATGGTTAAACAGACCCTTATAACTTTCTAATGTAATGAAGTCGTATTTTTTTATTGTACTCTGATATGTAAGACTATGTAATGAATATGTGAAATATTATATTTTGTTCCGTTTCCGTTATGAGATTCTGATGTTGTTGTTCTTTCTTTCTTTCTTTTCTATTTCTATCTATTTCTTTTCTTATTGATGATACATCTTTCTGTGGAATGAGAGCCTAGTAATTACAGTTGGTATCAGAGCATAGGTTGAGAAATACCTAGGCTCTAGAGTATAATCTATCTTGAGAGTGCGTATTTGAAATTTTATAACTATATCCCTATCTAAATTGGTTGGGTTACCTGTCCAGGTAGCCAAAATGAGTTCAAAAGGCAGAAGGGGCAGAATAGTTGGAAGTACATCGACCAATGATAGGAGAGGTCAGACAGATAATGAGGCTGTTAATCCAGCACCGTCTCAAGTCAGTTTTGCTGCAAGGACTTCACCAACCTTGGAGGTAGACCATTTAAAAGATCAGAGACTATAATTAAGGTCTAGGCTTGGTTACGCTCTTGCGAGCGCAACTTTAAGAGTATGAACTTGTCAGACAAGCAGAAAAGGGTAATGGCTTCATGGCAATTGCGAGAAGGTGCTGCAACCTGGTGGGATGCAGTAACAACAAATGTCTCTGAGGATGACATTTCTTGGGGTAGATTTAAAGAGTTGTTTGAAGAACAATTCATGCCAACAGCAGGGAAAACTCGTCTGTACCAGGATTTTTTGAGTTTGTAGCAGGTAAGCATGACCATAGCGGAGTATGAGACCAAATTTAATGAACTATCTTGCTATGTAACATGACTTATAGACACTCCCCTCAAAAAGAACGAAATGTTTGTGCAAGGATTAAGGCCAGAGTTTCACGAAAAGATGGCAGCGCATTTAAAGGGATCTTTTGTGGAGTTGATTGATATGGCTATGAGATATGAGGATTTGATGAATAAGTAACCAGTGGCACCTGTAGCAACATCCGGAGGGAATTTTTCCAACCCTAATAAGAGAAAGTTCAATCCTAATTGGAAGAGGCAAAACAAGAAGAAACCCGAGAGCAACAACGGACCTCACAAGTGCTATATATGTCAACAAGAGGGTCACTTAGCTAATCGGTGTCGTAGGAAAAGATGTCAGCAGCAACCGCCGCATCAAAGTGGACCGGGCTCAGCTTTGGTACAGAAATCTCTATGTTCCAACTGTCATCAACTGGGTCACATGATCAAGGATCGTCCGCTCCTTCATAAAGCTCTGCAGAATAAAGTGTTTGCTTTGGAGGGTGCACCATCAACCTCATCTAAAGGCAAAGAGTATTTGAAGGTACATTACTTTAGATGGCAAGTATATTAAAGTTTTGTTTGATTCGGGTGCCTCTTTGAGTTTTATTTCTTTGTAATCAGTAGAGAAGTTCCTTCTTACCCCTAGTACTGTAGGCCGTCCCATCTTTGTATCTAATCCTATAGGAGGGGTAACCAAATTAGATATAATCTATAAGGATTTGAGAATTTCCTATCTGTCTTATAGTTTTTCTTGTGACCCTTATATGTTAGATTTTAAGGGGTTTGACCTTATATTGGGGATGGATTGGCTTGATAAGTATAAGGTTGTCCTGAATTATGATGAGAGAATAGTTTCGTTGGAAACTGATCTGGGTAGGATTGTTAGAGTAATGTGTGATAATTTTGGAATTCACTTGAGTAGTCTTTTACATGGAGTTGAGACTTCTCAAGAGGAGGTTGGAGATATCGATGTGGTCCAAGGTTTCATAGATGTATTCGAAGAAGTCAAGTGTTTACCTCCGTACAGAGCGATAGAGTTTCACATTGATTTGGTTCCAGGAGCAGTACCAGTGATTCAACCAAGTAGGAGGATGGCACCTAGAGAGAGGAAGGATCTAGTGAAGCAAACTCAGGATCTGTTGGAGAAGGGATTGATTAGGCCTAGTTTTTTTTGTTAGGGTTCTGCTGCAGTGTTTGTCACCAAGTCAGATGGGTCGCTAAGGTTCTGTGTTGATTATCAAGAGTTGAACAAAGTGACCATCCGAAATAAGTATCCTTTACCCCGTATTGATGATCTTTTTGACCAGCTGCATGGAGCTTCTGTCTTCTCCCAACTGGATTTAGCATTGGGTTTCCATCAGTTAAGGGTAGCTAAGGACAGTATCCCTTTAACTGCATTTAGGGGACCCAATTGTTTCTATAAGTGGTTGGTTATGTCTTTAGGGTTAACCAACGCTCCTGCCTACTTTGTTGATCTGAATGAACCGAGTTTTTCGTGATGTGTTTAATAAGTTTGTTCTGGTGTTCATCGATGATATTTCGTTCTACTCTAAGTCTGAAGAGGAGCACAAGCAGCATTTGGGAATAGTGTTAGAGACTCTGAGAAGGCATGTTCTAAAGGCGAAGTTCTCTAAGTGCCATTTTTGAAAATCGAAAGTCAAATTTTCGGGGCACATTATTTCTGGAGAAGCATCTCTGTAGGTCCATCCAAGGTTGAAACTATTCTGGAATGGAAGCAGCCGCAGACACCGACTGAAGTTCGTAGTTTTCTAGGATTGGCTGGCTACTACAAGAAGTTTATCAAAGATTATTTCATGATTTCTTCGCACCTAACCAAGCTGACAAGGAAAGGAGAAAAATTCAAGTAGACCCTTGAATGTGAGGAAGCTTTCAGAATCTGAAGGCAAAGTTGACAAGTGCTCCTGTGTTGGCTATTCCGGATGGAAAGAGCAAGTTTGAGGTTTATACGGATGCCTGTATAGTTGGACTGGGTGCAGTTCTAATGCAAAATGGAAGAGTTATCGCGTATGCAAGTCGGCAATTGAAGCCTCATTAAAGGAACAACGCTACGCACAATCTGGAACTGTTAGCCATTGTTTTTGCTTTGAAGATCTGGAGACACTATCTTCTGGGAGAGAAGTTCAAGCTTTTTATGGATCAAAAACCATTGAAGTACCCTTTCTCTTAAAAGGATCTTAATCTGAGGCAGCAGCGATGAGTCGAGTTTTTGGCATCGTATGATTTGGATATCCTGTATACCTCGGGGAAGGAAAATGTTGTGGCAGATGCTCTTATTAGAAATGCAGTTCTATCTCTTTTGAAGGTTGTTCCGTCTCTCCAGGAAAGAATCATAAGCAAGCAAATGGAGGATAGATCTTTTGAGGAATTGATTCTTGGAACCAAGGATGGTCGATATTCGGATTTCAAGGTGGATGACCAAGGAGTTTTAAGGATCAACGGTCGTTTGTGTGTGCCTGATATAGATGGATTGAGGCAAGAAGTCTTATCAAAATGTCATCACTCCAGAGTGAATATTCACCCGGGAATTTCTAAGATGTATAAGGATATGAGAAGGGTCTTCTGGTGGCCGAGCATGAAGAGGGATGTAGCTGCTTTCGTCAATCGATGTGCTATCTTCCAGCAAGTTAAAGGAGATCAACAGAAGACGGTCGGATTGTTGCAGTCTTTGGAAGTTCCGATGTGGAAGTGGGAAATGATTTCGATGAATTTCATCGACGGTTTTCCAAGAACTAAGAATGGAAATGAAATAATATGGGTGATTGTGGACCGTCTAACCAAGAGCGTCCATTTTATTCTGGTTAAGGCAACCCGTACTACAGCTTCTCTGGCAGAGATTTTCTTGAGAGAGATTGTCAGATTGCATGGTGCTCCAGTCAGCATAGTAAGTGATCGTGATCCAATCTTCACCAATAAGTTTTGGGAGGCTTTGCAATCAACTATGTGTACAAGTTTGAGATTAAGTACAGCATATCATCCCCAGACAAACGGACAGACGGAGAGGCTTAATCGAATTCTAGAAGGTATGCTGAGTGCTTGGGTATTGGATTTTGGTGGATCATGGGAAGACCATCTACATCTAGTGGAATTCTCATACAATAACAGTTACCAAGCAAGTATTAAGATGGATCCCTATGAAGCTCTGTACGGAAGACCGTGTAGATCTCCATCCCGTTGGGTTGAGTCAGGTGATCGTCTTGCACTTGGCCAGATATGATCCGTGAAGCATCAGCAAAAGTTGAGCTTATCAAGAAGAGGATGAGAGCTGCTCAGGACCGTCGGAAGAAATATGCAGATAAGAGACGAAGACAATTGGAATTTGAGATTGGAGATTTAGTCTTTGTCAAAATTTCCCCGATTAAAAGAGCAGTAAGATTTGAAAAGACGGGAAAACTCACCCCAAGATATATTGGTCCATTCCGAGTGCTCGAAAGGATTGGTGTCGTGGCTTACAGGATTGAATTTCCAGTCTGGATGGCTGGAATTCATATTGTTTTTCACGTATCTCATCTGAGGAAATACGTGCACGATCCGTCTCTTATTATGGAGCCAGCTGTGCAAGAAGACTTAGAGATTAAGCTAGACTTATCGGTTGTCAGACATCCTGTTCAGATTGTTGATCAAGACGGAGGCAACTCAGGAGCAAGATAGTGAAGCTTGTCAAAGTCCGGTGGAGCGAGGATCCCAGAGACTGTACCTGGGAGACCCTGGATAGTGTTAGGAAGGCTTATCCGGATTTGTGTCCGGATAGCTAGTGATGTTTGTTTGAGTGGATTGTTGTTTGGATGTATTATTTGTTTGGTTGCTAATGTATGGATGATATATATGCTTGAAATTGTTGAAATAAAATAAAAAAATTGGATTATCTTATTTCTAAATTTCGGGGACGAAATACTTTTAAGGGGGGAGGAATGTGATATCCTGAAATTTCAAACAAATTTAAATATGATAATCTCTTATATAAATTAATTAAATTTGGCAAAATTGTTATTTTAATACAATAATAATAATGAGTTGATATATATATATCGATTTTAAATAGATTTATTTTATACAAATTAAATTGTATTTGTTTAAATATATGAATTATCAAATTGATTTTTAAATTGAATTTGAAATTTAATTTGAATTTGGGCATTTAAATTGAAATTCAAAAGATAGTTATTTATATCTAAAATTATGCTTTGATTTTAAAATGTATTTTATTTGATTTTGTTAAGAACATAAATTGTTTATATTGTTTTCTTTTTAAAGGGATTTATTCATATAAAATAAAATATGTATTTATAAATTAGAAAATTAATCATAAAAGCTTTATAAAACATTTAAAAATCTAATTATGCATGAAAGTTACATGTGTTAACTTGTAAACATTCTTAATGACATGTGTTAACAAATTAAGTAAGTTTTGATACAAGTGTTAATTCTATTTACAAGTGTCACATTTTTCATTTTTATTTTCTTTAATTTTAGTAAATCAAAAATTAAATTTATATAACCATACTTCTTCTTCTTCATTCATTTTTCCCCTATCTCATTTTCAAAAAGCAAGAGAAATAAGCCATGAAATTTACAAACTAGAAAATTTGTACCAACTTCCAATTTTTCAACCAAAAATTAAAACAAAAAAATCAAGTTCATTTCAAAATTCTAAATTTGCAAACAAATTTCAAAATCCTGGTATCAAACAAGCACTTTTCTCTTATTTCAAAAGCATCATTAATTCAGTTGTTTTTTTAAAGAACCTGATCATTTCAATAAAGCAAACAAGAGCAAGATCAAATCATTCAACAACTAAATCAAGTCAGGCATCTCAGTTACAAAAGATTTCAAGCATTTTTTTCAAAGCTCTTCAGTTTTAAGACTCTACTTCAAAACTGTCAGGTGAGTAAACTTTAAAAAGAAGTTCAAGTAGAATTTAATGGGTGTATGAAATTATGTGGTGTTATGGTGCTTGCATGTGAATATATATATATATATATATATATATATATATATATATATCTGTGTATGTGTGTGTAAATCTCTGTATATATGTATGTGAGATCTGTGCATGCTGGATTGAATGTTCTGTTGCTCTCTGTTTCTAGACTACCGAGTGAAAAACAAAGAAAAAATCCAATAACTCTCTATCTATGTATTATTAGGCTTTAAAGTCTAAACAACATAAGATTGTGAAGAATGTAATTTAGGATTTTAGAATGTGTTTAAGTATTTTATGTTTGAAATTCTTTTGGAATTCAATAAAGTCAGTAAGATCATTTAAATTGATAAAAATCAAACATTTTATTTTGTAAATTCAAGCATGCAACTAGAATTTCCATTGAAAAACTCGATTTTTAAAACGAAAATCATGAATTTTCGTTTAGATTTGAGGTCGCATTTCTGTGATGATCAGAAAAGAGAGTTTGATCAAATTACGGCGACTGAGGTGATTCTGGTGGTCGACGTTTTGGCTGGAGCTAGCTTGGTGGTCGTGAAGTTGGGAAAAATGGTGGATGTGGTGTTCGATCGCCGTGGCGTCGGCGATAGGCCAATAGGGATTAAAACCCTAGTTCTGTCAGGCTTGAGGAAATTGATCACCGTGGCTTCTATGGTGCATCGAGTTGCACGTGGTTCGGGGAAATGATGGCGTGGAGGCTAGCGAAGTCATGGCCGGAGCTTGTGAGGGTCCGGTGGTCAGCATCGATGGGTCAGGGAAGTTTTTTCGGTGATGTATGCTTCCAGTTTTCAACTGGAAAACTCGAATTAGTTTTGGGCTTTACGGCACTTGGTTGAGGGTCAGAATCGTTCAGGTGGTTGAAAGTTGATGTGTGCGTGGTGTCGCTGGAGGTAGCAGCGTCGTTGATGATCTGTGCACATGCACGGCAACGGTTTCGTGTCAGGGAAGTTTGGGTGGAAATGAAGATGCTTTTTCTCGTGTTGATGCTCGAGTGGGATAAGTTTTGGCTCGAGTCTGTGCTCGTGTTTGTGAGTGCTATCATTCCATATTTTAAAACTTAAACTTAAAGCTAAACTAAAGTAAAAAGAAATAAAAGAAAAGGGAAAATGAAGAAGAACTCGAGTGGACTCTCGAGTCAGTAACAGGTTAAACCCGAAGCAAAGTTTGAAATGTTTTAAAAAGGGTTTTTAAGAAATGTAAAAAGCTAGTTTTAAAATTAAATTAAAATTTGGTTTAAACTATTTTGGTTTAAAAGTTTTATGCTTAAATATGAGAAATGTTAAGTATTTTTAAAACTTAATTTTTAAGTAATTAAGTATAACTTGAGATGAATGTTTTAAGCATTGTATTAATTAAAGTTTGAATTAAAGTAATGGATTTATCTCAAAAGTAAATTAAGGTTATAAAGATTAATTTATTTTAAGTATAGTTAATTAATTTTAATAAATATAAGGTTTATAAATTTATAAAGGTTTAGTTAATTAATTATGGATTAATTAATTGTTATTTAAGAATTAATATAATTAAGTAATTTAGATTAATTAATTTATAATTAGAGGTTAATCAATTAAATAATTGAAGATTAATTAATCAATGATTAGTGATCAATTAATTAAGCGATTAGTGGATAATTAATTAATAATTAAGAATTAATTAATCAAGTAATTAAGATTAATTAATTATGGGTAATTAATTAAGTAATTATGATAAATTAATTTATAATTTGAATTAATTAATTAAGTAATTAAGAATTATTTAATTGTTAGTTAAGAATTAATTAATTGTTAATTAAGGATTAATTAATTAATAATCAAGGAATGATTAATTTATAATTGAGTTTTATTAATTGATAATTAAGTTAATTAATTAATAGTTAGAGGATAATTAATTAATTAATTAATTAAAGATTAATTAATTAATTATGAGGTTAATTAAGAAGTGATTAATTAATTAAATGATTGTAATTAATTAATGATTGATTAAGCAAGGTTAAGTGATTAATTCTTAAGTAATTAATTTAATTTGAATTAATTAAATTAATTATAATATGGATTAAAGATGCTTGCTTATGGATGATTGTTTTGAGTAGAATGTCTAGATTTAGTTGATATCTATTGAATGGTAATCTGTGATATTCTGTGATGAGATATGGAATATATCTATGATAGATGTATGTTACTATCTGTAAATAAATGCTATATGGGTTCAATGTTTTAAATTGAATTGAATCGTTTAAATCCTTAAACAACTTGACCTTTAAGATGGCGATTGGATTTCGATAAGACCAGGATCAGATATCAAGTTTGATTATCCGAAAACCACATCGATCCAAGTTAAATGTTAGGTCGTGAATCTCAAGCGAAGATTGGGATGGAAAATGCAAGGGTTATTGTCGTTAACTCTGAGGGTGATTCCAAAATGAGTGTAACGAGATAGTGCCTTCGGTTTCGTTCGAACCCAGAACGAACTTGTATGGATTGAATGCTATCAGACCATCATCAATAGAGGACGATGAGCATTCCAAGATTTGTTCTTTAAAGGTAATCGTAGCCTCAAGCCTCATCAATAGGGAATGGCTAAAACAGGGGAGGTGCTGCAAGGTTAAGTGGGTAGCACCCAAATTGGACGAGATTTACCCCTGTCTAGAAGTCCCTTTTTATTTCGGTTGTGTGGGCAGTTGTTGGCCACAACTGCGGGGTTGTCTTGTTCGGGACTGTCCAATAAGGGATGGTTACGGCCTTGTGTTGCAAGGGATCGGAAGGGATCCTTGGTACATTGATCTAGGCCACGTACTGTGACGGGCGGTACCCCATTAGCCCTGCCATTGTATGGGATCCGATCTCCGATAAGTGCCTGTACGGTTTTGATTGTGTCCAACTATGTTGGAACGTGAGATGTAAGCATTCTAGCTATTTCTGTATTATATATTGAAAACCCTAGACCCTATTATAATATCGTTGGATTTTCTATCAAATGATTTGGTTAGTGTAAGGTAAAAAACTTACCCATGTTTATGTATGGGGAGTCTTACGTGATACCTTTGTTTTCAAATGATTTTTAAAGTTAAACAACTTTAACTGTTTAGTCACACCAGACCCATGTCTGACCCGGAGTTTATTTTTTTTCTTAAACTATTGGGTACTCAAATTTTTATGAGTAGCCAAGTGATCAAGTCTGGATTGACAAGTATTTTGGAAGCTGGGAGATGGAGTCCAGACGTATCTATCTATATCATTCCGCTGTGTTGTGACTTTTGGGCTGTGGTATTTTGAATGTAATGGTTAAACAGACCCATATAACTGTCTAATGTAATAAAGTCGTATTTTTTGTGTACTCTGATATGTAAGACTATGTAATGAATATGTGAAATATTATATTTCGTTCCGTTTCTGCTGTGAGATTCTAATGTTATTGTTCTTTCTTTCTTTCTTTTCTATTTCTATCTATTTCTTTTCTTATTGATGATACATCTTTCTGTGGAATGAGAGGCTAGTCGTCACATATTCTCTTAAAAATTTCATTGAGAATATACTCTATTTTCTTCAAAATCACTTAGAATCAATTTATATTTCATTGAATTGATTCGATATTACTTTCTTACTATTTCAGAAAAATCTTTCTCTAAATTCAAAGATCAAAGTGTTATCCAAAAGGATATAGGATCCATTATATTCGAAGTTCAAGAAATTGCCCTTGGAGAAACTATCAACTCTATTTATATTTGCTTTGGATGTGCCTGTAGCCTGTTCAAATCAAGTGGGTGTGCTTAGTAACCCAAAAATCTAGTAGATATGCTTGTAGCCCATTCAAATCAAGTGAGTCTACCCTGAGCTTGGAAATTCAGAAGGGTGTGTCTCGTAGCCTCGAAATTGAGATTGTATTTGGGTTTTCCTACTGCCTAGTTAATGATTGGCATTTCAATGAAATCTGTACAAGTAATTGTACGGGGATGGATGTAAGAGAAATCCAAACCAATATAAAATTCCTGATGTCATCTCTCTATCTCTTTACTTTGCTTTACTTATTTTATTTTTATCTATCATTGCGTCTGTGATTACTTGATAGTATAATTATATGTTGTAATCTATGATTGCATCTGTGGTTGCTTGACAGTATGATTCTATGTTGTTAATCTACGATTTAATATTTAACTTGAAAGTAATTTGGAAATATTTACGTAAGCTCGAAAACACCACTCATCCCATCCAACTTTTTATTAGCCTTAAGATCCATAGTTCTACAACCCATAAAAGGATGGAAAAAACAAACCTATTTTTTATGAAACCAATAGGGAATCTAAAGGAAACCCATAACAAATTAGCATGACTTATATAACTAACAATTAATTATTTTATAATAGAGAAAAAATAATTCGAAAACATAGGAAATTGATAAATTAGATTTTCTTGAAACTAATATTGTAGAAAACTTCAACGATTTTCCCATAGATAATCAAATAAAAAGGAAAGTGATGGTAGGAGATTCATGCTAAGCAACCATAAGAAATAAATCCACTATAGTCCATGTAGAATACCCATGAGAGCTACAAGAAAGCCATAGATAATATTTATCTCACCGACCGAAAAAACTTTTAATAACTATATTATTTTCTAGTTTTTTGGAATAAATATGGGATTGCCATTTTTTGTTTTCTATGATTCATAAAATCTGCTAATATTAGTATATTAGGAAGTCCTATCTAGTTTTGTTTGTTTGGGTGAGTTGGTTGCTATGGTTGTTAGTATATGATTGATATGTATGCTTGCTGTTTAAAATAAAAGCTTTGTTGGATTATTAAATTATCTTTGCTTTTAAATTTCGGGGACGAAATTCTTTTAAGGGGGGAAGAATATGATGTCCTGGAATTTTAGGCAATAACAATTTGATAATATTCATTAATAATTATTTAATTTGACAATATTGATTAATAATCTAATTATTTAAATTAACAAAATTTATCTTTTTAAAACTAATAATATTTAATTGGTAAAATTTATCTTTCAAAGCTAATAAATATATTTTCTATTTATAATGTATATTTATATATTGATATATATATATTGTGAATAGGAATATCCTACAATACATCAGATTACATAATGATAGAGTTAAGGGTATGCCCTAGGGGAAATTCTATAATTTACTATAAATTATTAACTTTGTAATTAATTCTTATTCGTAATAAAGGAATTTTCTTTATGTTATATATTTATGATAATATGTTATAAATAAATTAAATATTTAATAAAAATATATTTGTTGTTGGCTCTTTAACCAAGTAGGCTTTAACTCAAATATGAGCGTCAAGATAGAAGTACAATAGGAAGGGTCCCAAGAGTTTGGAGCTTGATTGTAGCTAAAGGGTGTGACCAATACTGACAAGATCTACTCAGCGTCGAGCTCTTTCTAAGGAAAATTTTGGTTTTAGAGCTATGGTTTGTGGAAACCCCAGTTAAATGATCATTGTGAAGTACATTTCTCCAGGAGTAGGCGAAAAACTCAATAAAATTTTTAAGGAAAGAGAAAAGTACGAATTATATCAGAAACTCTTTAAAAAAACACAATCTCAAAAGAAAAGTACTCGAAATATGATGGAAAAAAGATAGAAGATCGAACAAGAGAAGGAGAAGCTCCCCTTCCAAAAATCAGGTCGGCACCGAGTTGATTTTATATCCTAGAGGACACGATTTCTCATATCTGTATATAGACCTAGTATTTCATAGATTTGCGATTGTTGAGCAGTTTCCCTATAAGTACCAAGCCTGTGGCATTTGGAAAAGGACCTTTTGCATTTTTCTTTCTTCATGTCATATCACTAAGAATTACATTATTGGTTGTTCTAAGTTGTAAGAACTTGTTAATCCCTTATACTAGTGACTCTAAATCAAACAATCAATAAACTACAATGGATATAGGGGAGAGATTGCAGAACCACTATGAAATTTTGGTATTCTTTCTAGTTTCTTATTGTTGTCTGCTAGATTTCTATTTTCCTAAGGGATTTTGGGCATTATGTCATTTTTAAACTCAACATTTTGGTGCTTTTACTGAGAGGGCAGATTCTCATGCATAGACTAGCTTTCTATTTTGGGTTAGCGAAGATTTTCAATGAGAATTTAAAGAATTTGCATACAGGAATTAATGGCACCTAAAAGATCTGGAAGTTCATCAGGAGCAATACTAGTGTAGATGAAGGAGCTTCTCATTAGATGGAGGTTAGCAATAGCAAGCGTTGTCAAGACTATCTGCTCCTCTGGAGATGGTTACTAAATTGAAGTTTGACAAATTGATTTAAGAGCTGAACAATAAGACGATCGATAGTCGGAAGGCTCTATTGGAAAACATAGATGCTAGCATAGCTTTGCTAACCTAGTAGTCATATAGAACCTAGAAGAGCAGGGGGAAGTTTCACATGCCGACGAAGGAGAGATGTCGTCTATTTATGGTTAGAATATGTGTTATGGAAAAAAAGGCAAAAGGAAAGGGCTACTGGATCAACTGAAGGAGTTACTGGAGGAAGTCGGAGAGCACCTCTCAAAAGAATTCGACTCAGCACCGATCAGAATTAGGTCGGCACCAAGAACAATTTTGGCACTTTGGAGGGACAAGGAGCAGAGGTCGTGGAGCTGTTTTATTCAATGGATGATCTACATCATGATGGTGATGATTATGGGCTCGATTTTTGGGATGATTATGAGCTCAATGTTAGGGCTCAAGGAGCTGGAGTTCAAATAACCATAATGAAGACAATCGGACGTCAAGAAGAAGGAAGGAATTTTTTATCCCTAAGGCTGGAGAACCTAGACATCAACGAGCAAAATAAGACCGTTTGTAGAGCCAAATACTCGAAACAACCACTGACGGTCGACCCTTGGAGTATTGAGCCAGTGAGTAGTACATGGAAAACATAGTTAAATAGGTATTGGAAGAAAACAAATGGAGAAAGAATGAGAAATGAGATTCCACTCTAAGCCAAATTCCATCCGTGGAGAAGATTCTAAGTGAGGAGTATCCTATGAAGTTACGATGCCTATAATGCTATCGTATAACAGGACTATCGATCCCAAGCCATACTTGTTTAAATATGAATGTCATATGGATGGTGCCAGAACTACGAATGCAGTTCGGGGTAGGTATTTTCTTATCTTTTTAGATGGAGTTGCATTGATGTGGTTCATTTAGCTCATGGCGAAATCCATGTTGACTTTTGACGAGTCGGCGTACAAATTATGGAGCAGCTTAGGCTCCATACAGCTTGGCCTAAGGATGCGATGTCCTTGTCAAACTTTTCTCAAGGACATAAGGAATCATTGAAGGGGTTTTTGAACAGATTTAATATTACGGTAATAGTGGTTAACAATCCAAAGGAGGATTTGATGCTTATAGCTTTAGTCCGAGATATACATCTGGATAGAGGCTTTGGTAAACGGTTGAAGATAAACAACCAACGATTAAGGAGGAATTCCATCGGAAAACCAATCAGTACTTGCGATTGGAAAAAGTGAGTAAGACTATTGGAAATGCTAAAGGTGGGCAGTAAAATTAGGTGATTCAAAGCAACATAGCAATTAAATAGACTGGGGAGAGTTCGGGTAATGTGGCTATAAATGTTAGGAATTCTAATGACTAAAATAAAAGGAATCGGGGCTCTTATGGTAGGTAGAATGAATGCAAAAGGCACCGAAGGAAAATGAGATCGAATGACTACATGCCTTTCTATGACACATTGGAGAATATATACATTGCTATGAAAGAAATAGAACAATATAAAATGCCGCATAGGAAGGAGGTAACTGAGGAGGAAAGGTATTTAGGAAAGTATTATCGTTTCCACGAAACTCATGGACATAATATGAACGAGTGCTGACATCTGAAAGATAATATCAAGGAACTAAAAAGGAAGAAAAAGTTACAATAGCAAGTTACAAATCCATAGGACGATAGACAAAATACCAGACCCCAAGGTTTGAATGCCTAAGGAAACCAGCCTGGACTTAACAAAGAAGGGTCCAGTCATGCTGATGGAAGGTTAGCCATAAGTATCATAACATGAGGACCTCATCAAGTGGAGAAAAGCTGGAAGAAGATGGAACACTACGCTGGCTCATTAAAGCACACACCACAGGAGAGTTTCTTTTCCAGAGAGAATGGAGATTCATCTAAACAGTAAAGGATGGACATCGTATTCAGCAATAGGGACTTTGATGGAGTCAAACCGCTAACCTTCGACCCTATAGTGATTTCAGCTATTGTTGGACCAGCTGTAGTGCACTAAGTTTAGGTGGATAATGGAAGCTTGATGAATATTTTATTTAAAAGAACAATTGACCAAATGAAAATCAATATAAAAGTCAATAAGCCTTGTCAATCCAGGATTCAAGGATTTATTGGCGAGTCTAAGCAACAGATTGGGACAATTGATTTATCAGTTGAGTTGGGTAATAAAGATATCAAGGTTGTGCGGACCGAAATGTTTGTTATGACATATGAGTATTCGACATATAATGCCTTCCTAGGCCGACTGGCCATGGTAGATTTTAGGATAGCACTGGCTTCTTGGTGCCTAATGACAAAGTTCCCCATGGAGAATGAGGTAGACCTGTAAGTGAAGACTAGAGCACATGAAGGGAATGTTATGTTTCTAAGCTAAACGAAGCAAAGCGACAAGAAAAAGGCAAGAGTGCAGAGAAAGCTCTCTATAGTAAGAACTCGAAAGCATAGCAATTAAAGCCCAAGCCTTAGCTCGAGAAGCTTAGCATGTTCGATAAGTCTATGGATCATATGAAGAAGTCATAGGAATTATGGGAGGCACTAGCTGAACTGAAGGTTGACATAAATGATCATATTCGAACTCTCAAAATTGAATCTCAACTAAGTATTAGACTAAGGAAGGAAGTGGTTAATTTTCTTCGAGGGAATTTGGACGTATTCGCTTGGATACATTTGGATATGCGCAGGGTATCGTTGGAAGTAGCATATCATGCACTGAATATGGATCCAAGATTTCCACCGGTAAAGCAGAAAAGGCGCAGTTTGGGTTCGGAGCGATCTGCTGCGTTAAAGGAAGTGGAAAAGGTAATGGTGAATGGCTTTATCTGCGATGCTTTATATCATAAATAGGTATCAAATCCCATGTTGGTCAAGAAATCAAATGGAAAATGGGGGACATGTATTAATTATTCAGGTTTGAATAAATCATGCCTGAAGGATAGCTTTCCCTTGCCTAGAATCGACCAACGGTAGACGGGACCACAAGACATAGTTGCTCTCATTTATGGATACTTACTTAGGATATAACCATATTCCATGGCATATACCAGATTAGAAGCACACTAACTTTTTAACGGATTTGGGATTGTACTATTATCGAGTAATGTTATTCGGTTTAAAGAATGCCAGAGCTACGTATCAAAAGTTGGTGAATTATATGGTTAGAAGAAAAAAATTGGACAGACAACGAAGGTATATTTAGATGATATGCTCATGAAGTCGCGACTATCGAGGAATCGTATTGACGATTTTTCTGGAATGTTTCAGGGATTGCAAATGTACAGAATAAAGTTGAATCCATTGAAATGCTCATTTATAGTTGCAACGGCAAAGTTTCTAGGATTCATTGTGAATTCAAGGGGAATTGAGGCTAATCTAGAGCACGTTAACGCCTTAAGGAACGTAAGAGCCTCGACTACGAAGAAGGAGTTGCAAAGCTTAAATGGGAAGGTTGCCGCTTTGAGTTGATTTATTGCAAAGGCAACTGACAAATGCATACTGCTCTTCGATGACCTCAAAAAGGTTAAGAATTTTTTTGAATGGAATGCGGATTGTTAGAACGCCTTCGAGGAGTTACTTAGGCATATAGAAACACCAGCGGTCATATCCAACCCATTGGACGGAGAGGACTTTTTTGTTTTATTAGCAGTATCTGCTCATGCACAAAGTGCTGCATTGGTAGTAAGGAGGCAAGAGTTTAAAGGCCAGTCTATTATATCAACAAGCGGTTCACTTGAGCTGAAAATAATTACACGAAGTTAGAGAAACTTGCCTATTACTTGTTGATTGCATTGAGAAAGTTACGACCGTACTTCCAGGCTCATCCGACTAAGGTGTTAATGGATGAATCTTTGAAGCAAGTGTTATACCTACTTCATACCTCAAGGAAATTGCTTAAATGGAATGTTGAACTAAGCCAGTACGATATCACTCACCATCCGAGAAGAGTGATAAACGGAAAGGTGTTGGTGGATTTCATCGTTGAGTTTACCGCACGAGATGGTGAGGAGGAGGACGATATGGTCACACTTCTTTATTAGAAACTATTTTTAAGTGGAGGTTCAAACGAACATAGTTTAGGTGCAAGAGTAGTACTTGTAACTCCGGAGGAATGATCGATGTGTTATGCTTAAGATAGGAATTTCCCACAACTAATAGTAGGGTTGATAAAGGCACTGAACTATTGGATGATATTGAATATTATAAGTTTACGCATATCCCTAAAGAGGAGAATACAAAATCTGATTCGTTGGCCAAGTTGGTTAATTTGGAAAGGCACGTGCAATGGGTTTATTTCTAGTGGAGGTTTTGATGGCTCCAACTATTGATCAAATGGAAATCGAATGGATTTTGGAAACTGTGGAGGAAACTGACTGGAGAATTACTTCGATCAAAGATTATTTGCTCAATAGTATTCTTCTGAGAGACAATAATGAATGGAAGAAACTCCTTCAAAACGCATCATGGTTCATGATGCAAAAAGGAGTGTTGTATTGAAGAGGATTCTCTACCTCTTTGCTTAGGTGTAAAACCAAGGATGAGACTAGGAAAATCCTCATGGAGATCCATCAGGATAGCTGTGGCGACCACACCGGGAGCCAGACAGTAGCAAAAAACATACTTTGCTATGGATATTCCTGACCAATGATAAATTGGGATGTAGCTGATTACACTAAACGATGCAACCGTTGCCAGAGATTTGAAAATACACCATGAGCCTCACCATGAAACTTCCTCAAATGGTTAGCTCATGGCTATTTGCAGTTTGGAGAATTGATATTCTCGGTGTGCTATCGATGGCGAAAAGAGGATCTAAGTATGCTATAGTTTCCATAGATTATTTTATGGCCATAGCAGAACTCCGTACCATGATCACAACGAAAAAGGTGATCAACTTCTTGATAAAGAATATCATCCATAGGTTCGGAGTACCTCGAAAGATCATAACGAAAAATGAAATTCAATTTAAAAGAAACGAGTTCAAGAATTTCTGCAACTGGTACAAGATTGAGAAGAGCCCTTTAGCTGTGGCACATCCATATGAGAGCGGATAAGTGGATGCAGTGAAAAAAATCATTACGTCCACCTTAAAGAAACCGTTAACAAAAGCCAATGACAATTGGGTCAATTAGCTTCCATTGATATTGTGGGCTTATAGGACGACCCACAAGTCTATGACTAGACATACACTGCTCGCTTTGGCATACGGATCAGAGGCAATGATCCCAATAGAATTGGAGATCCCTTTTCATCGTAAAAGGTTCTATGATCAAAAGGAAAATGGAAAATCTTGCTCGAGTCCCTTGATTTGGTTAAAGAGAAATGAGAGAAAGCAAAATGATGGGTAGTTGCTCACCTAAAAAAGATTAGCATATCATTTGAAAATCAAGGTCCAAAAACGTACTTTTGAGATATGAGATCTCATTTTGGAATGAGTTTTCCCGAGTACGGGGCGCTTGGTCCAAACTAGGAAAGTCTTTATGCAATTAAGCAAAAGCTTGGAGATGAAATGTTCAAGCGAACAACTATAAGTGGAATCTCGATTCCACATGCATGGAACAACGACTTGCTACGACACTATTTTGTTTAGTTTTATTTAATTTAATTTTCACAAATAAGCCGCCTAAGGATTTTAAAGGAATGTAATAAGGCATGAATTGCAAGCAAAATTTTTATGTTATGCAATTAGCGGTATAATCATATACAAACCCCTATGGTCCAGGATTGGGACCGAGGTGTATAATTTCAAGGGTTGATCGGATAATTCAACCTAGCTACTTAGGTACGTAGGCAATGGTATCAGCTCCGTTGGTCCAGGAGGGAAAGTAACCAAAGTGGTTGGATGGATAATTCGACCTCAACCTTCAGGTATTGACTATTGGTCGAAATTAGGCAACATCAAGAAGAAACGTAAAAGATAAGGCAACTACAACACCAGTTTCTGGTTGTAGAAACCGATGCATGGTTGGATCTTTAATCACCACGCCTACAACCAGGCAGGATATTCTAGGATGAGGTTAAGTGAGAATGGTCAGTGGATATTCCCAAACGACACCGAAAGCTAGGTGGAATTGGGAGCGGATGTCTAGAGATGGTCATCCAAAAGCATTGGCTCGTAGATATTTCAAATGATATATGGACTGGATTCTCTTAACTGCACTAGCGACCTAGCAGGACATTCTTGGTCGAAGATAAGTAAGGATGGTCGTTGAAAATTGAAAACAGGTATTATTGGATTCCTGTAGGTCAGAATTAGAACTGGGAAAGCATGAGTGGACTAGGGGAAATTCAGATAATTTGCCATGTAGTGTTAAGTCTCTAACTAGTACACAAAGTTTGGCATTTCTAGTGACTAGTCCCGTAAATAAGAGTTGGTACATGGCAAACTTATACTAAAAGATGTGATTTCACTCACGGTTAAGTGGGACACACTTTGCAGAGGATAATTAGTAAAAATCTATTAATAATATCAATCACGCCGAGTTTTTGGAGAAATCATGGAGGTCAGGAAATGGACATCCAAATCGCTGTTTCTCGGGTATAAGAAATGGCATGGAACTCGGTTTATTTGTAACTTGTCAAACTTGACCAAGGTGTAAACTGGAATAATTATGGAGTTGGTTGAATAATAGTTTTGTTTATCGAACGAAATACTTTGGTAGCCATGGACAGAACAAAATAATGGAATACAACTAAAGCAATTGCAAAAAATTTACTTACATGCATAGAGTTGTAAATAAAGGTATTGTATTGAAACACGCTGTATAATATTGATGAAGTGCGGTACAAGAAATTATATTATATTTGCAGTTAGTTGTATGTAGGCAGATATCACATATTAAAATGCGGAAATGTAAACGAGACAAAGATTGAAACAGAAAAAACCATCTTTTACTACATTCATTTTTTTACATAATAGTTGTGGGGACCGGTCCTGAACAAATGCCGCTTGTATACAATAAAATGGATAACAAAATGCACACCCTAAAATGAACAAATAAAAGCTATCTTATCATTACTAGAGAGTAATTGAGAAGTCTACTTCTTCTAGCTTTTCCTCTTTTTTTCCCGGCGTTGTCGCCCAAGCCATCATGAGGCATCTTCTCGCTCTTATTTTCTTTTGGCATGCTGCCTCTTGAAAGGGTGTTATCGCTTCCAGAAATGATGATGGCAAGGTCTTTAGGACGACTAGAAGAAAGCTCGAGAGTCTTTACTATGATGTCAGTACTACCTTTCCTTGAGGGACGGATAACAAGGGGAGGGCAAGGACGGATAACAAGGGGAGGGATACGAGAAAAACATTGCGATTCTTCAGTACTGGTAGGTTTATCGAGACCAATCTCGGTTTTAATCTTAACTTTGGAGAGTTTAATCTTTAATCTTTCCGCCATGGCAATTTGATCGGTTGGGTCTATAGCACTGGTGATAGCAATATCTTCCTCCATGGAAAAGAAAACATCCTTTAGCTTTTCCAAAGTGGCTATCTTCTCGAAATCATTCCTTGGGCCAGAACTGGAAGGAGGAATATGAGTGGTAAGACCCATGGAATTGTGGTCGATGAGGCAAAAATTATTATAGAGTCTAGGCCTTATGGTGGTTGGCAGTGGAGCAGGAAGATGCGGATGACCTACGAGTTGACAAGCATAATGGTAAAGATTAGAAATAGATTCAGGCGAGAATGAAGGACTTCAAATATTAGAAAATAAGGGATATACCTTCACTCAGACTCGATAGATGAACATGAGACTTAGGTATTACTCCCTCTTTGATTAAGTGCTGGGACGGTGAATCAACAAAGGAGGGAACGTACAGTTCGACAAAGGCAACTGCGTAAGTTAGAACAACTTGGGTAGCCTCGAAGTTGGCCCTTTTAATACATGAATATCCACTACAAACTCCTTGGATTTGAGAGTTGACAATTCTTCCTGACTCTATGCACTTGGTTTAGTAAGGGCTTCAACAACAGCTTTGTTAGTAGCAGCGCCTTCAGCGGCTAGAATAGTTTTTCCCTCTTCAAGCTTCTCTATGTCACCAGTGTCTAGGTACTATGGTCTTAGATCTTCTTCGGTGAGGCCTTTACCGGCTGTTTCTAAACGGTATACCCCTTCCTTTCAGGTGCCGGCAAGAGTCACGACATAAGTGTTGCCTAACCACTTCAAATTCTTTTACTGAATCGCATTGGCAAAAATTCGTAGGAGAGTATTGTCCAACTTTTCCCTCTCTTTTGACTTTTTCACTTTGAGCTCTTTTATGCTCTACGCGACGATGGTATAATCAACTTCGGTGTAGTTTCTCGATCTTTGCCAATAGCATGTCGTTTTCGAATTTCCCATTTCTGTCACGGAGCCATTCGATTCTAGCTGCCTGTATTCAATGATTTTATCCTTAGCTTGGAGTCTTTTACGTTCAAAGATTTTCTTAGCAAGATGTGTTTTCAGGGCAGCGTTGTTCTCATGGGTAGTCTTGAGCATATTTTTTATTACGATTTCTGCATCAGTGTTGGCTTTCTTTATTTCTTCCATTAGGCTTTTGGTTTTAGCCTCAGATTTTAGAGTAGCATCTCTCTCTACCTTTGTGTACTCAAAGTAAGCTTTATATCCCTTTATCAGATAGTCGTAAGTTTTCTTCATAGATTCAAACGACTAGATGTTTGTATGATTAATCCAGTTGACATTAGAAAGGGCATAAGTAAGCTCCTTCCATGCATAGATCAATGAGCTCATAGATCCATCGAACTTTGTTGTCCACTTCTTTCTTAGGAATGTTTTTGATGTCACAATAAAACATGACACCAATCAAGTAGAGGTTAGGGAAAGTAGCCTGCATGCGGGTTAATAGAGTTAGAATAGGAATTATAGGACCAGCGATTCCCTTGGAATGAGGGGGATCAGTGGTAGTCAAGGAGCATGAAGTCGAAGTTTGTTGGTGGTGGAAATGTGAGATTGAGTGGGGTAGAGGAATTCCAAAAGAGGAGCCATGGTGATCATGCAAGTCCTATTGTGGCTTGCCGTGCATAAGGTTGCCTTTCTTCGGCCTGCCTTTTCTTTCTTTTTTTCAGCTTGTTCGAGCTCTCTCTTCCTCAATTTCCTAGTCTTAGCAATAGCTAGAACGAGTCGGGTGTGGTTCGGGAGTGAATCCTCTCTGCTTACCAACATCATATTGAAGATTGCTACATACGTCTCTGCCCATAGTACCTGAAATAAGAGAAATGGTCATATAAGTTCTATAATTTTGGGATTCAAGTGAATGCAAGGGATGCGTATTCATGATCCTAATAGTGCATAGAGTGCCGATCTCCCCCCTAAGTATTCTATAGACCATATTCATAAGGAAATTAAGATAGAATCTTGCCTCCTTCAACTATGATATTCTCGGGTTAGAAGTTGAATCCTAAAGATCCATCGTTAAGAAGATCAGCGATTGGAATGTCGAACTCGCTCAACGAGGCGAAGGTATCATTAAATGAACTAGCTGGAGGGATTGCGTCAGCTAGTGGAAACGTGCTTGTTTTGATGAATTTCTTGGGAGTCTTAATGACTATATGCTTTGGGCAAGGTGAGGCAGGAAGCTCAATACCTTCGGGGGATGTCTCGCCGTACGACTCATCTCCCACTGAACTAACATCATAGTCACTGTCGCCTCCCTCAAAACATTCTTCTTCTTATTCTTATTTTAAAATCACCAATAGAATTTTAAGATAAGGTAATTTTCTAATCTACAATTATAATTTAATGTCTAAATAGTTTTTGCATTATATATTGCTTGCTAGTTAAGTGACGATTCTACAATTATAATTTTCTGATCTACAATTATAATTTGAATGATGATTTTACCGATTATCATAATGTTCTTTTGATTAAAGGTGCATAAGGATAAATTTTTAAATTTTATAGTTTATAGGTTTTCAAATCCATATTTTGCTAACTGTTTACCTTTTTGATTTCGAACTCTCTGTTTCACATTTTTAGAGTTGGTTAAGATGTTGTAATGAGATAGGATTCTTTTCAGTCTATCTCTTATTTTAGTTTTATTACTTTTACTTCATTAATACATATATATATATATATATATATATATATATATTTCACTTATATATGTGTATTATTATTATATTTTCGTTTATTACTATCTCCAAGTACAGGTTTAGGTTGGATATAGTGCAAGATTGCTATTTACAGGTTTCTAGGATTGCTGTCGTCGGGATTATAGCGAGGCGTTAATTCTGGATCTTCGGGGTTGGTAGGGAGGCATTCTTCCTGGATCATCCGTGTTTGCGGTGAGGTGTTCTTTCTCTGGTGGAGCTGTTTGTTGGTGCACTTGGTCACAACATGGATCATCCGAGTTTGTAGAGAGACGTTCATTCTGGATCATCCGCATATTCAGTGAGACCTTCTTTTTGATTCATTTGAGTTTGTAGTGAGGTGTTTTTTCTTCACTGGAGCTATTCATAGATCCTTTTTGCTGATCTCGTTTGGGTTCTTCTAACACCTTATTGTCGCGCTGTGGCCTTGCTGGAGTTCGATAGTGAGATGTAATCGACGGTGGTTTGCCGGAGCTCATTCATGAAATTCCCTAGGTTTGTTTTTCTTTGTTCCTGTATTATGATTGTTACGTTCTAAGCATGTTGGCAGCTCATTTGTTATTGTTGTTATATATATACATACATACATACATACATACATACATGTGTGCTATCATCTATTTTAGAGGATCACACATTTCTCTTAAAGTTAAGTGACGATTCCAGTATATTGATATATCATCACATTTAAAATGGTTGTATGATTATACGTTTACGTATGTATTAAAAAGATTTATGACATATACCTGCCATCAATACTCATGACACAAAACAAAAAACAAATTTTTTAATTTAATCAATTTAGCATTTATTATTTAAATTATATAAACATCATAATTTAAATACTATATCTTATACTATACAAAATATGGTTTTATAATTTTATATAATTTGCTTCGCACATAAAATATTTTGGATATATATAAATTAATACATAAATATATTTATATTACTTAAATCGGTTAACTAAATATAGTAATTATATGAACATATACACATACATACATACATATATGTGTGTGTGTGTGTATATATTATATAAAATTGTTTAATATTTCATAAAACTAAACCAGTACATGACATGCTTTCGGTAGGAAGATAATTTTTTATATATAATTTAAATATTTAATTACTAGCCGAATTTAAAAATTGAATTAAAAATAGATTTTAATTATAATACGCACACACACATATATATATAATATTTAAATATTAAATACCACTCGGATTTTTATTGAAAAATTAAAATTCAAAATTTTCTTTCAAAAATGATTTTCTATTTAATTTTAAAATATTTTTTTACGGAAATTTCAATTTATATATTTCAAAATTTGAAACTTTTTACCGTGAGTATTATCGGAGGTACATAAAATTTATTTTATATATTTTATATGTATTTTATTTTGATATTAATGTATATATGTTTATTATTAAATTATTGGTAAAATATTTATATACATATAATTACATATATATGTTTATTTTAATTAAAAAACACTATTTTTTGGGTTTTTAGCAAAACCAATAAATAATTTTAATATAATTTTAAAAACATTTGTACAATTATATACATATGTTAAATTCAATATACATTTACAAATTATTCGAAATAAAATTAAGAGTTATATACATATATTTATTATAAATAAGTTAAAACACATAAACATACATTTGGATGATATATTTATATACCAGATAAGCTAATTTGTCTGTTGCGGTGTAAATCTAATCACTTATATACGAGCATGTTAAACCTTGCTCGGATTGCTTTGTTACATATATGCACACATATACGTGTATACGATATATATATGTAATATAATATTAATTATATAATATAAAACTATATTATGAATATAAATAAAATAATGATTTTATTTAATAGAAATATCGAAACATTCTAAATAAATTAAACTTCATATGCCTAACAAAGATCCAAAATGGTAAAAATTATAAAATTCACCAATTACTTCTACTACGGACTGGCCTAGTTCCAACAATGGTATCAAATCCCAATAGCCCATGCGGTTTGAATTAGTCGTGTTAAGGTTAACTAGTTAAGCTTACAGCTCAAATAGTAAGTGGAAAGGTAGTGTCGAAGGAATGAGTTTGGGTAATTAAGTACTCTGCCCTACCTAGTTATCGACCTAGCTCGAACTGATATGTGAGCCCAAAGGTTATTCCTGATAGAGATACCTAATTTGAGTTAGGCCTTGGGCTAATTTTCAAAATTGTTTGAAAAATAAAAAATATAATAGTTTAAATGTAAAATAAAATATGTACATATTATTAATGTTAAAATATAATAAAAATATTTAAATTTTTTGAAAATATGTATAAAATTAATTTCAAAATTTATATTTATTAATAAAGTTTATAAAATATATGAATTAATCAATAAATATATATATGTATTATATATTATTATATATGTTATGTTGTTTTAAAACGTTAAAATAACATAAGTATACATGTATGTATATAACTCGAAATTAACATAAATTTATTTAATATTGTTAATATATAAATTAATTAACGGTTAATTAACTAAATAATATACGCGTATATATGATATACATGTTATATTATAATAATAAATATTCTATATAAATGTTATATTAGATTAATATAAAATTAATTAAAGAATTAATTAATTAAAATTAATTTGTTAAGACTTAATTAATATAATATTGTACACAAGCCTATTATATAAGTAATATGAAATATAAAAGTTATATAATAATAAACTTATATAATATGAATGTACAAATTAACGGTGAAACATTAAAAAAAACCTAAATAGAGGTAAGGAATAAATACATACATAAATGTACGCATAGCATGATTTTCGATGTATCCAACACTTGAATCACGAGGATATTTCATAAGGAATACATTATTCCATAAGTCGGTATCACTCAGTATAATATATTGAAGATAATGTACCTTCAATATAACATTGTCCTCTACCATTTATATATTAGTATATTGCTTGCATACTCTTTAGTTGTTGGGCTTTCCCGAAGCTATGAATGTTATGTGTAGTACTACTGAATAGACTATGTATGATAACTGCACGTATTTGTTGATCTTTCCTCAAGATATGTGCATTACACTTAGGCCGTTAGGAAATGGTAAGTCCAAGTGAACAATCCTACTTTATTTGCTAATCTTTCCTCAAGGTAAAGATGGGATTAGGACAAATACCACGGGTTAACAGTTGTATATGATACAACCAATAAGCAGTTATCCATCGTATGTGGGAGTATGATTTATTGAGCTTTCCTCAAGATCCTAATTCCAAGACATACGAGTCTTAACACTTACTAGTGAAGTCGAAAGACTTCTATGTTCCGACTTAGGGTTTGGCAAAACATAAACGCTAGTAGGAGCATATTAGTAAAAGGAACTGTAAATTCCACCCTTTCTAATATTACAAGAATATCTACTATGTTAATGTCCTAATAATCTACCCATTTAAACTTGTAGATAATGCCAAATCCAAGACTTTTTAATGAAAGCTATTGACTATCCAGACCTATAATTAGCTACGAGCTATAAAGATAGCTCTGACATACGAGCGAGTTTGCTCATTTGTAACTTGTGCTCCGCTAACAAAACCCACTGGTAAGTGGGTCGCTGACGTTAAAATCACCTAAGTATCGTGTTGTCTACTCTAGACAAACAGTTGCAAATGCAACATGAATCAATGTCTGTATGTGAGATATTTGATAGTCTCAGAGCTATTTTGGTGAGTAGTCTCATTTCGCAAGGTATGAGACTGATAAGAACACGAATCAATGTCTCTCTATTCTCTCCTCTATAAATAAACCATAGCCCTTATTATTTTTCCAACCTTTTGAGCCTCCATTTGCCCTAACTTCTAGTCGAAATATGCACATCTCTTCCTCTAATTCTAAAGCTCAAACCAGATAAGAACAAATGTTATTCGATAGACAGTGGTCATCGATGTAGGAGCTAGCACCCTACTGGATCGGAAATTAGATCAAGGAGTTAATCGCATTATTTCTAGGTGTACTAATAGGCTTTGGAGATGAGGTAATTTCTGATCTATAATTATAATTTAATGTCTAAATGGTTTATACATTGTATATTGCTTGTCAGTTCAATTATGATTCTAGTATATCGTCGTATCATCGCATTTAGAATGGTTATATGATCAAACGTGTGTGTATATATATGCATTAAAAAATGATTTTATTATTATTAATTAATTTAATATTTAAATTATATAAACATCATATATCTTATACTTTAAAAAATATGGCCTTCTCATTTTATATAATTAGTTTCACACATGAAATAATTTTGGCATAAATAAAATAATATACATAATTATTTATTTATTTATCCATATTTAAATATTATTTAAATTAATTAATTAATTATATCAATATACATATATATATATATATATATATATATTATATAAAATATGTTCTAAACTTAAATTAGTACATAACATGCTTTCGGTAGGAAACTAAAAAAGGAAACATTTTATATAATTAAAGTATTTAAAATTAGAGGAAATTAAAATTAAAACTTAAAATTAATTAAAAATTATAATATATATAATATTTAAATATCATTTGTATTTTTCTTGAAAAATTAAAATTCAAAATTTTCTTTCAAAAATGGTTTTTATTTAATTTTTAATTAATTTCCTACGAAATTTAAATTTTGAATAGAGTTTTAAAATTAAAAAAATCTTTTGCCTTGAGCATTATCAGAGGTTTATAAAATTTAGTTTATATATTTTTTATGTATTTTATTTTGATATTAATATATATATATATATATATATATATATATATATATATATATATAGACACACACATATTCTTAAATTATTGGTAAGATATTTATATGCATATATACAAATACATTCATACATACATATAGACACACACATATATTATTTGCGTTTATTTTAATTACAAAAATAAATTTTGTTTTTGGTTCTTCGGCAAAATAAATTAATAATTTTAATATAATTTTAAATACACACACATATAATTATATATGTGTGTGTGTATTGTAAATTCCAAACACACACACACACACACACACACACACACATATATATATATATATATGTGTGTGTGTGTGTGTGTGTGTATTTGTAATTTATTCAAAATTAAATATAGTTATATATATATATATATGTATTTATGATAGTATGTACAAATAAATTAAAAAATATGTATCTAACATGTCCGTTGCGGTGTAAATCCAACACTTATACACGGGCATATTAAACCTTGCACGGATTTCTATGTTACATATGCATACACACATGTATATAAGTATATGATACAGGTGCATATATAATATAATGTTAATTATATAATAAAATATTAATTATATAATATAAAAATATATTACAAATATAAATAAAATAATGATTTTTTTAAAAGAAATTTAGAAATGTTCTAAATAATTTAGACTTCATAGGCTCAATAAAATTCCAAAATGGTATAAAAATTGAAATTCGCCTACTGAATCCGCTGTGGGCTGGCCTAGTTTCAATACATAACCAGTTCCTTGAAATTCTTAATATCTCACATCATTGGTTCGGTTGCTTATTATTGTTTCTAAAGGGATAAATTGTCTAAACTAGATGATTTTAAGAAACTTTGTAGAAGTCCATATTCTTTTATCTTGTGCAAATTTTAACGAACGTCGATAATATTTCAGTTGGTTCTCTTATCATATTAAATGTTGCACGAGAAAAGATTGAGATGAAGAAAATAATTTTTAAAAAAAAATATCTACTTGGGAAACCAAGAATAATTACAACATTAAATGATAGACCTTTGAACGATTTTATATCTAATTCGTTTCATCTTAAATTTCCATTCAGACGTGAATATTTTAGTTTTTCATGTTTCTAGATCAATAGAGATTATGACTTAAAATATCTCCAACAAGAATTACGACTTTGGAGTTTGTAACTTTAGAGTTTGTAATCGTTTTTTCTTCCCAGCAAATGGACGTAACTCAACACTTGTTAAACAATTGCACATACTTGGGTACTAGTTTAACATTCACCTTATGTTTTTTTGTGAAAATTTGTAAATTTAGTTATAATTTAATTTTAATTTTAATTGAGTGGAAATTAGGATCTGCCATTTATTTTCAAATTTAACACTTGAAAAATCATCCTCAAAATCAAGTTTCATAAAATATCTCTATCAATGTTGTTAGTGAAAATATACATTTTAAACTGCATATATTTGTAGTAAGAACTGCAAATATTTGCAGTTTTAAATGCAAAAATGTGTAGTTTAAAATACATATATTTGTAACATAAATATTTGCAACATAAATATTTGCAGGGTGGACTATAAATATTTAAGTGTATAATGCATATTCTTATGGCGTAGATTGTAAATTTCATTTTATAAAAACAAAGAGTTAAAACTGCAAATATTTGCGATAAAAAATGCAAATATTTGAAGGTTTAACTGCAAATATGCGCAGCTTAAAATGCTTATTTCTGTTGGAATTTCAGTAGAGTTTTTATGAGACGTGTTTTCGACGAGGATATTAGTGAATTTTAAATTTTTTGAAATGTGTCTGAAAAACCATCTCTTTAGTTGCCGCGATTTATAATAATGATTAAATAATTATAAAATATAGTCCTGATGTGATTATAGTTTTTATGTTGTTCAATTTGGGATTAATAAATAAAATTTATTTCAAAATCAATTTAAAATTTTAAAATCTGAGACAATGATTAAACATCGACTTCGTTCATAAATATTTATATAACAACGATGCAACTATTGTTAAAAAACTACATAAATGTTACAAAATAAACAAAATTAGAAATCATTGGAGAGGGGAGACATTTTACATTGTAATTATATATGTGATACAATATAAATGGGTCATATTTATAGATTCAAGATGGAGAATGAAGATTACAATAATACCCTTTTACATTTAGCATATTTACCCTTATTATTTATATGTATTACAACACCCCCCCCCCCCCCCCCCCGAACACACACATGTAAAAATGATAAGAATAATTGCCTCGTTAAAAATCTATGTTATGAGAAACCCAATGAGAAAATTATAAACAAAAAAAGAGTACAATTTTATTTCGTCTTTGGTAAAATGTTTCATAGTGTTATTATGAGAGTTAATACTTTCGGATCAAGATAATAACTCATTAAAACTTTACTAACAAAAATCTAGTGGGAAAAATATCAATGAACGAAAAAGAGTACATTATAACATACTTCTAGATGCTCCATCTGATTTGTAATGCATTATTCGATTAGTTTGTTGATATAGCTGACATATACCGATTATGTACATCATCTTCTGAAACATTGATTTTGGAAGTGCCTTGTGAATAGATCTGTCGGATTTTCTTAAAACTGGATTTGTTTCAATACGGTAACCATTTATTCTTACATCCTTAAAATTTAGTAGAATTTTTTTAGAATTACTTAAGTGTAATGCATTTTGAATGAAAATATCTGTACCGGTTGGTAATGTGATATGGGCTTTTTCGGACCCTTTAATTATATTAGCAGATCCAACTATAGTGGAAACCTTAGCTAAAATATTGTTAGATAATTCTGAGAAGAATTTCTTGTTTTTCAAAATTGTATGAGTAGTTGCATTGTCTAGTAGGCATATATCATCACACAAATATTGATGGTCCATAACTTAAGAATTTGTTAAAGACAATATAGTTAGTCAATTATTAAAATGAGTATTACGACACGTGTTTTGTGCATGAATTATTTTTTAAAAACATATATGTTTAATATATTCAAGAAAAATGATTTGTACGAATATTTAGTCATATTTTTACGTTGAAATCATGTGTAGTTAGTTTGAATTTTTATTTCTGAGATGCAGCATTTAATTTGTTGTTTATTTTAATTTTTTTTTACAAAGCTAGCCGACATTTAGAGTGGACCATCCATATGAATAAAAGAATATAGAACATGTGCTTTGATACATGCACCGAAACAGGTAAGTGTAGGAAAATAAAGCACACGAGTTTAGATAAAACGCTAAACTACTAACTACCAACAAGCCAGTCTCCCTCAAGTGGAAAGATCCATTACTCTTATCCGAAGATTCAGACCCAATAACATGGTAGTACCCAAAAAGAAGAGTACCTAGCGTAGGAACAAAATCCACCAAATAAGAGCTGTAAAGGTATTTCCTATTAATTTTTATTTGCATTATTAATTAATAAAGAATGAATTAGTAAAAGAATATTATTTATCAGATCCTATTTTTAAGTGATATTAAGAATTGATAATATTTGCAAAGGGGCGGTTTGACTTTATAAAAAAGATTGTTTGTTAAATTCTATTTTAAGTAATATTAAATGGACGTTTTTGGTAGTCCATGCTAACCATCAAAAAAATGTAACACCAAACGCATTCTAATTATTATTAAAGATAAGCTGTGAACATAAATAAAAGCTAATACTTTTTAAAATGATTTCAAAACAAACTACTAATTAAAACCGACATCCATCCATCGATACATAATATTTCAACTAATTCAATGAAACTTAGAAATAAGCATTAACTTCAAATTAATTTATTAATACAATAAAATAAAATAGAAATCGCACAACAAGCTTCGGGCTACTTTTAGTCAATCAAATCGGTCATGTCATTGATCATTGTACTTATATTTTCATCATTTATGAAATTTCTATCATCTTCGAAGAAATCATCTAACTCCAATTTAATATTATCAGACAATCCTTTAGTATTATTTGTCTCAATATTCTTCGAACATTGGTACTGTGCGATTGTTTTCTTTGATGATCATATGTACGTGACCAGTGACCAGAGTGTCATTTTACAAAATATTCTGAATTCATAGAATGTTTAATGATCGCTGAGCAAAATAATGAATTACTTGTTAAAATCACTTTCCAAGACCAAGTGATTTAGCTGTATTATCAGAAGTTAATGCTAATTTTGTCCACTCCGAAAGAGGTCAGGTCGAGGTAGAGGACGTGGTCGTGGATATAACTCTATCAAAGGCGGTTATAGTGGTTTTAGAAGTAATGAAACACATTGCACTGTGCATACAAAATTCATAGAGGAAATGACGGAAGTTGGAAGATGTATTTATATATATTTGTGCTTATATTCATATGAATGGGAGTATCGTGCTGATAACGTGCTATTAGAAAATAAACAAAATCAAAGACCATTAGAAGGGGGAGAGATTTTATTCACTGTAAAACCATTACCAAACATCCGACATGTTCACTTCACTCTCTCTTGTGCTTTTGAACAGAAGAACAAGCTGTGTACCCAAATAACCGCGTAACCAGCCACATACCAGTTTATCTATAAGAAAACATCAGAATATAACGGCAAAAGACTTCGCCGTTATAATTATTTTTTATTATAAAAACGAAGTCTTCGCCGTTATATTTTATAAAAGCAAGGGCTAATAAATATAACGATGAAGCTTTCGTTGCTATAAAGAGCAATCACTTGTTCAGTGAATTAATCACGAGATCACTCCAAAACAGCCACGGAAGGTGAACAAGTCATATCTGTTTGCTTGATGGTAATTTTTAAATTGAATCAGACATTGTTGGTTGTGCTTTGAGTATTCATAGACTCTAGGTAGAAAATAAAGATTACAATAATATTCCTTTAACGTTTAGCGTATTCATCATTGTTACTTTTATATATATACGAGTGTAATGGCACGCGCTTCGCGCGTGAATTGTTTTTCTTATAAATTGTATATGTTTAAATCAGCCAAAAAAATAATTTTTTATTTTCATGTGATATCTTGTAAAGAAATATTTTGAATCTGTAAAGAAGGTTTAATTTTAGATCCTATTTCTTGAAACGTTTTGAATTTTAAAGCATGATTAGTTATTATATCCTACTTTTATGGGCATTTGAATTTGTAAAAGAAATTTAGTATTGGATTCTATTTTAAGTAATTAAGATTGGATAATATATAGAGAGACATTTTTGCTAGTTCACGCTGATACCAAAAAAGTGTGACACCAAAGCTATTATAACTATTATTAAAGATAAAGATATACACACACTGCAACAATAAACAATTAAAAAACTTCATTCGTTTAAAACTGTAGAAACACATAATCAAACTATTGCAGATGCTCTTTGATAAAAATCGTTGTATGGATCCGGGCAATGTAAACTATATTGTGTTAAACAAAAATTGAAGATCAAGTCAAGGATGAATTCATCTGACAGGAGGGGAAAAAAGATGGACAAAATGTACCTACCAAATAAACAAGTACAAAGACCAAACTACCCTTGCAAACAAAATAAATCTTCTATAAAACCGGAATTCAAACCCCCTTTCCCTCTCCTCAGCTATCCTTCAACGACCTCTTCCTTTTATCTCATTCTGTTTTAATGCCACGAGTCGACTCACACCTCCAAATTCACTCCGACGATCCCAACCACATAGGATCCTCCCGACCCGAAGACCCGAACTTCCCACCCGACTCCATCACCATCTCCACCGCCAAAAAAATCGAGTCCTGGCTCGAACACACTGCAAACGCCGCTCCACTATATGAACGCGACGACTCCACCAAAGGGTCCACGAACCCTAAGAACCATCAGTACAACAGCTACACCAACGATCCCCTGCACTCGAAACGATTCAGCGGGAATCTGAAAGCCACCACGAAAGCCCCTATCATTGCCTTGCCTCACAAAATCCAGAATAACACGGAGTACGTTGGTCATAGCACCAGGAGTTCTAATTCTAGGATATTCCCCAAAAAAGGAGCTAATCGTGCTGGGGTTTTGGATCCGGGATCTCCTAAGGTTTCGTGTTTCGGGAAAGTTTTATCCGTTAGGGAGAACGATAGGAAAAAGCTAGGTTGCTTTCGTAAGATTTTAGGGCTTCTAAGAAGACGGAAAACAGTGGTAGAAGAAAAGAATATTCCAGTGAAAGAAACGAATATTCCGTCAAGGAGGAGTGTAACGGAGAAGGTGGACCCGCCAGGGTTAGGAGGGATGAAGAAGTTTACGTCAGTTAGGCGGTCGGCGTCGTGGGATGGTGACGTCGATTTGGATGCTGATTCGTTAGATGATGGACACGTGGCGTGGTCTGGACCGTTGGTTCGACGACTTTAATGCTTCGGGTATTGTTTTACATAAATTAATGTAAGCTCAAGTTTGATTTCTTCTGTTGATCATTTTGGTTTTGCGCTTGATTCGATTATGTTTGAAAAAAAGTACGCTACAGGTTGTACATAGTTTGATTGTCAATTTTGGGTGAATGTAAAAGAAAATACACACGATTTATGAGATTTTAAATTCGTTTTGTGAATTAGTTGGTGTTAGCTAATAACAGATGGCGTGAATAATTCAAATAATGCTTGCAAATACCTAACTTTGATTCCAAATGGTTGTTTAATAATTTCAAAGTTTGAATAAATATCAGTGGTTCATTCTTCACTCCTTCGTTCTAATAATATTATATTGAAGTGACGTAGAAGTAGAAACAACGCAATATGAACGTTGAAATTGTCTAACCACCTACAAATTATTGGAATTTGTAATAAGTAGCGTCATCTATAGCTTACTGTGCAATCGGTTCAATCCAAACATTCACCACAAGAAACCTTCAATCAATATGCTACAGATTCTGCGGTTATTTATTGGATATTTTACACTAATTTTAGATCATAATGCAACTTTCATTTGCTTCCTTGACTAACGACTATGTTTCACTACACCAAAAATTGCTTTCCAGCATCCTACTTTTCCAGTATCTTCGTCGTCATTATTGCCACTGTAACCTCGATAACTTTTTGATCGATTAGAACTACATTTTGTAAAATTGTTTTCACCTATACGAACAATATTATCACGATCTGAAAAGTTATTGCTTCCGATTTCCATACCTTCTTTGAGATGTCCAAACACGTTGCGAATGCGAATATCGTTGCCTTTTGCTGCGTAATTTCCACTTCCTATGTCAATATTCTTCTTTTTTACTCCTCCATTTTTCATGCTTGTACCTTGATTATGAATTTGAACTTTACTGAAATTTAGAGAAAAAAGAATGTTATTTTGTATGTTTGCTGCAGAGAACATAGGAGAAGATATGGATATAGATCAAGAAGCAATTTATAAGAAAAATATACACTTAGAACAAACCCCTATGTATAAAGAATAATTCTTACTTTTTAATAAATTAAGAATGAGTGACAAACACTATTATACAAACGATAAGTGATTCGATATTGATGCGAAAGGTCACAAGTTTGAAACTTGGATAGTACGATTCAAACGTTTATTGACATGTGATATATTTGTCCCAGCGACATGTTGTATATAAAGTACCAGTTTAAAAAAAAATTAATAGCGAGCACACCGATTAATTTGTACCATTGTTTTTTCAGCATATTGTTGACAATGCCATACCACTGCATTAAAGTTATTCTGCATGTTAGGTCATGGGAAGAGAATTCGAATTATTTCCTTATCTCTCTTTTAATAAAGATGTATATTCCTCTTCCACTCTTCTGGAATCATATCTCTTACTGCGGCTACTTGCAAAATACTACAACCAAGTTGTAAAAGCCAAGCTATGTCCGAGATAGGTCCTAGGACAAAGCATGTATAATCAAAAGAGTGAAATATGTAGGTTCAAGTTGATTCCGAAACAAATTTTGTGTTATGCATTCACACCGTCAAAAATGCACCGAAGAGAAGAAATGGAAAACAATCGGTTTGTAAAATGGTTTTGACATATAAAATTGAAAATGATTTTTGCTTGTTTCACACTTTTTGAGAAAATATCAAAACCATATTATTTTTCTCACTTTTCGCCTTTATAAAATACATACTGAAAACACACAATATAAAACTCGTTTTCAAGTCAAACAGATCAGTAATGCTTTAGTAAAAATCTTATACTAATTTTGGTTGTGCTCGATCACAATTGCAACCATCAAACAAATGATCCATCTAATATACAATCCATTTCTAACTCACATACACAAACCATGATTATTGTGAATCAAGCAAATACTCAATATGCGATGATTTCAGAACTCCAAAACACATAGTAGATATGATGTGCTCGATAGCTGCGCAAATGTTGGCATCAAAATCTCCAAACTTCACTCCAAGACTATGTCGCTGCACAAATCTGCTTTTTAGTCAAGCAATGCCATAATATGTACCTCAATATTCGCTAACGTGCAACGATAAAACATTAATTAACCAAGAAACGAGTTACAGGTCCTTATTTTTGATGTTGTTATAAGAAAAGTCTCTGTATATATAAGTATGTAAATTTAGTCCCTATTTTTTGAAAAATAGAAAACGCAAGGTGCTTAGCACTTTTCTGACAGAAAATGCAAGCTAACTTGCAACTTTTATCAGAAAAGCGCAAACTAGTTTACGTTTTTTTATTTTGAGATTTTTTTTTAAAATTTTAAAATTTTCAAAAAAATTTAAATTTTTTAAAAGCGTAAGTTAACTTGCACTTTTATAAGAAAAACGCAAGATAGTTTGCGCTTTCTGATTTATAAAAAACATGGGCTTAATTTACATGTTTACTATCATATGGGCTTTTCTTACAACAACATCGAAAATAGGGATCTTCGCTGCAAAGCCCCTTAATTAACAACCATGGTCTAATATGAGAACTTCTATGAGGAGCCTCGGGGAAATTAATTTACCTTAACACCAAAGTGAGAAGTTACACAACAATTTTTCCAAAAGGCCCTTTGTTTTTGTCATCGTATATACGATATTCATGAAAAGTCCATGCTGCTTTTCATATTCATGGAAAAAGGTCCATATTATAATTTTGTTCCATAAATCTAACAAATAATAAAATCACAATACAAGCCACCATCAAAAATAGAAAAACCAAATCTTAGATTTAAATCAAAACCCTTCAAATTAAGTGCAGCAATGAAGATTGTATTTCATTAGGTTACTTGAACTATTTTAAATGCAAGGTGCATATCGGCGCCAATTTAAGTGCGAATTCATGGCCGCCAATGAGAAGAACCCTAATAGCAACCAATCCAAATATGGAATACAACATAGGTGTGGATGAGGAAATTCAAATCTTTGAACACGATAACCAAACAAATCAATAACTAAGTTTAGTATAATCAATAAATCAAGCGCAGTCGCTAAAATATTCAGTCTGTGTTATAATACATCTATAAAAGTAGTTGAAAACATTTTAGAAGATTAAATGATGAACATATGCACCAAGCTATGATGTTCGAGGTAGATCGAAGCACTAGACGCTAAGAATATCTATAGAGCCCGGATAAATAAGCACTCACCGCATGATTTGATACATATAAATTTAGCATGGAGTAACTATAAAAATGTTAACTACATAGAGCGATAAACTCATTTTGTATTGATTAGGCCATCGCTATTTATTTACCTTAATATGAGTGATAGACATATGCAATTTAGTTTATTGTCGGTAAGTTAAAAATAAGTATTTTAGCTTACAATAGTAATAAAATTTATATATACTGAAATTTATGACATAGTTATAACTAAATATCCGTGTGTACGTGATATGAGTTCATAAAAAACCCATAATATTTGCGAATGGTTAGTTTAGATTATATTTCAAAAATATTTAAAATAGAACTTAAAAAAATGAATAAGAAAGTAAATCAAATCTCGAAAAAGAAAAAAAAATAGACGAGTAATTATTATTCTACCTTTACTTTTTAACCAAACAACAGTTAAGTAATCTTCAAAAAACATGAAAATTAAGCATTTATTTTGAATTATAAAATGGAATATTTACTGAATGGTTTTTTTATATGTTTTGAAATGAAATATATAAAGTGTATTTTTTTTGAAATTATGTTAGAAAATGAAGAGCTCCAATAAATAAATAAAGTAACCATGTTTTTTTAGTGCAGTTATATTTAACTTAGTCAAAGTAAGAAAAAAGTTATACTAAAAGAGCCTTTTTCTTAATGAATCTAGGAAAACTTAGCACTCATACGACGCTTAAAAAAGGAACGAAATAAAGCGGCAAAACAAGCAACAAAAGAGCAAAATAGTGCATGAGTGGCACTTCGAGGCGCCCTCGATAGCATAGACACCAACTTAATATGTAAGAAGCATAAGCAAAGCGTCTTGTGTAAAAAAGTCTATAGATGTCAATTAGTGCAACTCTAATTGACTACTACAACGATTGTAACACCCCACCTCGATATCCATGCTACCAAAGAATGTTACATAGTAATTGTAACAGCCCAAATTTTAGCAATATTTTATTCTTTATTTATAACACTGGGGTTTTAATTTTCGAAAATTTGATTGTCTAAATTTAATTATAAATAATCACCCAAGATTTTTATTAGTGTGAAAATTCTAAAATTCTTATTTTGGTTAAAACTTAACATTTTTTTTGAAGTTATAAATCTTTAAATTTTTAATTTTTAATCTTTTGGTTTAATTTAATATATTTATAACAACGTTTATTTCACCTTTTGCTCTTTAAAAAAATTGATTTTATACTTTTAAAAATTTAATATTTTATATTTTACTTATATACATTTTTGAAATAAATTTCTTAGTAAATGTGTAGACAAATCATATTTTTATATAAGTAATAAATTTCCAAAACTTTGTGTATAAATAAACTGTTTAATTTCGCATTATTTGATGGAATAAATAATGTATATATACATACAAGAAAACATATAAAATTTAAATCCGTTATTTTCATTTTTTTGGACAAAAATCACTGCGTCTGTTGTACGCATTCTAATTTTATTCACTTTCCTTTTGCTCTCCTGATTTAATAGGAACGTTATTTACAAATTTTATAACCGTTCACCTTTTTAATTTCTTGCCATTGTTCCCATCAACGCGAGCTTTAAATTTTAAACGCATTCAGTATTGTTTAAAAATCTTATTCCAAAATCTAATCTTAGCTAACCGTTTCTTCTGCTTTAATTTCGAAACCCATTTGCTTAAAATTTATTAAAAATCTAGTAACCGTGTATAACAAGAAAAATCAGTGCTCAGTCAAAATCGTGGCCTTTTTTTTAAATCAATATCTTATTTCTTGCCTATAACTGCTCATTAAAAATCAACGCTAGTTCAATTTTCTTTCCATTTCAAAGCAAGTTGATTTATTGTTGTTCTTTCTTCTCCTTAAATCGCGCTACCTCTCTGATCAAACCTATATAACTCACGCAAATATTCGTTTCTCAACAAAATTTTATTTTTCTAACCTTTCCTTTCCTACTCCCTGTTTCAACTTCTTTCTTTATGACCATTCATTATATATATACACTACAGCTGGAAAGTTATAAACGTATAAACTTAGAAACGTTTTGTATTTATTAAAAATTTAAAGCTTACTTTTAATTGTGACTTTTCTCTTTCCTTCCGTTCAAATTTAAACGCGCATCAATCAATTGCTTTAATAAATATTGCAGAATCAGTGCAACGTTATCAATTTCATTTTATGGTGGTACGTTTTTTTACGTTTCCTACCGTTTAAATTTTAAATAATTTGCTTTTATGGGTCAGCTGAATCAAAGCAACGTAACCGTTGCTATTTATTTATTTTAATAATTGCTACAATTATTTTCACCAAATCAAGGGTTGACCGTTACAATCACTTTTATTTATTTATTCACTTAAAATTTGGTTGCCTATTCATTTTCTTCCGTTATATTTGCCTAAAAACATGCAGTTCATCCCTATTATTTTCGCTTTCACTTCTCTTTTCTCTAGATCTGTTCGTTCCCCTCCCTATTTTTCTTTGAAAAAAAAGCAAACTGAAGCATGCGGCTGTCACCATTATTTGCATCCGCCACTTCACCTTTCTTCCAAACCTCCTCATCAAATGAAACCCATCACCTCGCCTTCCGGTTGCTTCTGTTTGATCAGTGAGGTATGCGCGTGTAAGCACATATATGTTTTGATCCATATTCATAATTATATGTTTTTTTGTTTTTTTTGATTTGTTAGTTGTGATATACATACTATTTATATAAGTATTGAATACTATTTTTTCAAAAGTTTATTTTCATAACATGACAGTGTATATTTATATATAGTTTCTATTTGATCTTCCTCACAGCTTATAAGTCATGTTAATATTTTGAATTATGTATGCTACATTTTGAAGGGAACATACTATAAAATAAGCATCTTTCATTTTTAATAAGAATATATATATATATATATATATATATATATATATATTGTGTTTTATATTTTAATATGGGTCAGCTTTTATTTGTTGATATCAGGTTTCCTATAATATGGTTATTCGCTTATGTAAGTCATATATTTGTTTTGTTATAATCTATATAAAATACTTTAATATATGTATATTATGCGGTTTGTTACCATATTGGTTTCTATGTGGTACCGACTTATTTAGTTGATGATTGTATATATTTTGTTACAGTATTATATTTATACTATTTTGGATTTAAGATGATTTTATAAATACTCTACTTTATAAATTATTTTAATACACATATATAATTTGGAAATTTATATAGGCTGAATATAATATGTTATTGAATGTAAAAGTATGGATGGATTTAAATTATATATATATAACATTTATTTTATATATAGAAATAGTTATATATAAAAAAAATTCTTTTAGGTATTCATATTTAAACATTTATTTTATCTGTTTGAGAATATATATATACTAGTTATATAAGTTTAGTATAAAGGTGTTAGTATATATATATTATTTTAAGTGTATGTTGATTTTTAAAAAAAATGTAAGCTTGATTTATTTATTTATTTATATGTTTGAAAAACATGTAAATTAAATTTGTGATGTTTGAACTTAGAATATAAATTTCATATGTGTATATATAGTTATAGGTGGTTATAAAAGTTCGCTTATACCATTTATCTTCATCGTTCCAGTTCTGATCTGATCCGTTTCATCAATTCGAGCCAATCAGCTTTGATCGTTGAATTCGTGTCGATTTTGCTTTGCTTGGATTTGAAATTTAATTTCAGTGTCTATATCAGTGTGCGTATCCATGTCTCCTTCTATATTCTCTAGCCTCGAAAGGTGAGCAATCACTCACGATTAACGTTTTTTATTTATTAAATTTGATTTCAATTGAAACGACAATTGAAATATACTACTGTAGTTAGTAAATCTGTTATATATGCTATTATCTGTAACTGTTCACCTATGTGATATGACACCATATCCTATTGTTTATATTTTATTTAATTACTAATGATATATGCTTGCTGTTATATTATTATCATATTTGTTATCACTCTGCAAGTTCCCTATTAGTATAAAATTCACTATGGGTTGAAATGATACATACCCGAACGGACTTTAGAATAGAAGAAAATCGTTATGGGTTGAAATGATAAACCCAAGCGATTTTCATTTGAATTGAATTTGGGATTTCGGGTTGAAATGATATCCACCCATATATATTTAGTATACGGATTGAAATGATAAATATCCGTAGCGCTTGAAAATATGTACCAACACCGTTGGTCCGTATATAAATATTTTGAAAATAATTTCTATGATTTTGGGAAGAAATATATGGTCTTAATAAATGTTGATTCTTAAATTATTATATATATAGGGTAATGATATATATAAATTTAATAATATTAATTTAATTAAGATTGATATAATACATAAATTATGTTAAATATTTATGTAAATTATATTTCAAATAGATTTTTTCAATAATTGGGATAAATTGAGGTGGGGAGATAAAATTTGGATTTAGCTGAAATGGTATTAAATTAAGAATTTTATTTAGTTAAATCGATTTGAAATTATTGAATGGGAAATTTAAAGGTACGATATTTATAACTGGATTTTTACTCAAAATAAATTAAATGAATATTTCTAGTATAAATAAATTGAAGGAAATATTTATTTGTTAGAAATTTGAGTTTTATTTTATGGATTTATTTGGTGAATATTTTAAAACTAAATAATATGACAATAAATTGTTGAATATAAATTCCAACCTTAGTTTTGAAATTATTAAATACCCAAGGTTTGAAATATATTGAATATAAAGGGGTAATTTGTGATTACAAATCCGAATTTGAGATCGATAAAATTTAAGTGGTTATTTTAGGAATTGAGTTGAATTTAAATTGATAAAATTGAGATTGAATTAAATTTGAATGGGAAGGTGGGGTTGATTTTGAAAACGATTTGTTAAGTTGAGGAAACTACAAATATTCTACTCTATAAATATTTATGTATATTTTGGAAAATATATATATGAAATGAAAAGATATTTTTGTTGTGAAGTATAAATTAATTTGAAATGACCTCGGTGTTATAGTGTATATTTCTACCTTATAGATAGTTCCATGGACCCTTAGAGGATGGTTATCCCAAACGTCCTTTAAGTTAATTATATTTCAGTTGATATTTCACTTGAGTTAGATTTATAGATATAAGAATGTTAATCCTGACTCGAGTGTTTTGTGTTTTGCTTTACGCTCGGGTCAGACTGAGTGATACATCATTTGAGACTCACCTTCGAAGTTGGAGCTTTGCTTGAAGATCCAGCTATCTATCCTTTCAGTCATCCAGTTGATTGGTTCAGAGAAGTCATCTGCTCGTACTGGAGACTTCACTGCATCTGGGATATTCTGATGTATTTTATTTCTAACTCTGATGTATATAGTAGCTTCATGAACTACTATTCCTTATCTATTCATTTTATTACTCTGTGTCTGCGATCTGTGACTGATTTATTTACTGTATATGTTACGTTTGCCAAATTTAAATTAACAATTCGGTATTTTGAATTATTCAAGTCAGACATGTATGGTTTTATTGTCGATTTGAATGGTCCAAAATAGCGGGCTGTTACAGTTTGTATCAGAGCTTTGGCTCGAGGCAAAACTTAGCATATATAGTAAATTTATTTACAGAATCACTTTCGCTCGAGTTGAATCTCTTCCTTTTGACTCGATTTCCTTTGAATTTTGGAATGTCCCTCGGTTTCGAAAATCATTCTGTCTCTCCCTATTTGTGTTCGTTTGATTCTGGAGTATCCCATAACTCCACTGAATGATTTGTAAAGGGGGGGTGAAAACTCCTTTTCAATTGACATTGACTCACCGAAGATTTCTGTATCCTCGGTTTACGATGCTGCTATATCTTGTTATGCCGAATTCTATATCTCTGGCGATCGAATGTCGAATTGCCTCAGAATTCTACACCGATCTAATTTTGGACTCACGGTTGATCGGTAAAGGTCGCCCGCGATTTATAGAAGTATATCCATCTTCTATTTTGTAATTTAATTATCTCATCTTCGATCGAGTCTATCTTCGAATCAGAATTCTATTGATTTGAGTTCCTCTAATTCAAAACTCTATCCTTGTTTTAAAATCCATTCTTAAAATTATCCTTTGAAAATCGGTATGTTTGCACTTTCGAAATTGTTTTATATATCAAAATTATTATTTTGACAACTATGATTTTATTCTATATATAAAAGTGAAAATGTTTTCGATAAGGATTATATACCTATATATAAAACAAATAAGAAATGTTATTCTATATAAAAGGGTTTTGAAAGGATTTGAAATTTTGAATTTTTTTAAGAAATTGATTTATATAAAAATGATTTATAACTGAAGGGTTAAATTTGAAATTCGAGAATTGAATTCCGGTATTTTGAAATGGTTTTAAGATTTTGGAAAATATATAATAATAATACGATTTAAAAGTATTCTCCAAATAAGAAATGTTTCAAATGAGTTCAAAAGAATTCCAATAATTTTGAAGAAATTTCAAAGAAGTTTTCAAGAAAATAGAAGTTCAGAACTCACTTATGTCGCTGGAAAATAATTTCGGTGATGAGTGCACGCATCATCGACATTGATTTTCTAGTTTCAAAGTGGGGGGGAGGGGGAGGGCACTTTAATAGCTTCGCTATGTGAGTGATTTTGTAAATCCATTTTTGATTTCAAATTCCGAAGTATAATTTGATATTTTCGAAAGACATATGTATATGTTTGAAATAATATAAAGTGAGACCGGTATTCAGTCCTTGAGTTTCGGATTTGATTTAGTATAATCCTATCTATTGAAATTGATTATTTGATTTATGTTGATTTTCAACTCTTGAATTTGGAAATTTGATTTGCCTAACTATTTTCAATGTTCGAACACTTCCAAATCGAGATTAAATTTTCAAAGCTAAGAAATTTCGAAGAGTATAAAATGTTTGATAAAGAATATAAATTTAGTTTTGAAATGTTTTGAAAAAAATTAGTTTTGAATAATGGTTTTCAGGAAGGTAAATTGGATATTTCAAATAGAAATAGATAGTTTAAAAGTTTTAATGGGATAATTATAAATTTGAAAACCATTTTGAGTATAATTGATTTTGAGAAAATATTTGGTTTTGAAACTAAATTGAAATTAAAAACCAGTATTTGTATGGTGATTTTGGAAATGAATTTGTTTGACTTGAATTATTTTAATTTGGAAACTGGGATAATTTTCTAAACCTATTATTTTGGGAACTTTGAAATTTAGATATTTAATTTGGGGGAAAATTTGGTGAAATCATATATGATTTTGAAACTGAATTGATATTGAAATGATTTGAAAATTTAGAACCTTGTATTATTAAGTACTTGATTTGGGAGTGGTCGAACTTATATAAAATGGATTGTATAAGTATGAAGTTGATTTGAAATCTATTGATTTGAAAAGTAATCAATTTGGAAAGAGATTTTATATAATCGAAGTCTACATAAGTATGATTTGATCTACTATTGATTTGGAAAGTATTCGATTTGGGAGAAATGGAATCATATATATATGGACTTTATATAAGTACAATATTTGAAAGTGATTTGAAAAGGTACTATATGATATATATTTTCGAAGTAAAGATATGGAAAGTGCCTTCTGCTTGATATCCGCTTTGTGGCCACATCATGGATTCATTCTATCGATATTATTCTCTCTAATTTTTGGTTTTCCGGATGTAATACTCGAGTGTTTCCACCGTGGCGTAACCCATGGTTTTTTTCTCTCGCGAATGCATAGCGCAATTGCATGGCTGAGTCTGGCCTAGGGGTACGGATTGTTTCCTGGGGGATCCAGGCATAACCATTGTGTATCCTGCGATCTGTGTAGGTCGCGAATAGTAGCGAAACTGCCTGGCTGAGACAGCCTAGGGGTGCGGATTGTTTTCTGGGGGACCCATGCGTAACCATTGTGTATCATGCACTCTACTAGTCATCATGGCGTAATTCGCAGGGCTGAGAAAGCTTACGGATACGGATTGTTTCCTGGGGGATCCAGGCGTAACCATTGTGTATCTGCGAACCATGGTCGGACAAAGGTTTTGGTTTGGTTGTTTTGTTTGGATTGTACTTTCCATATCTGTTTTAAAGGTTTTTCAAGTATTTTCACTGGGTGTTGAAACAAGTCTACTAAGTACTTGAAGAATTCTAGCTTTGTGCCTGATCAACGCATGGCTAGAGTCTGCAAGAACGAGGATAAACTTGTTGAAACATCGAGTTATAAAAGTATTTTCGAAAGGAAAATTTATTTCGATATAATAGTATTTTATTATAAAAGTATTATTATAAAGGTATTTATTATAAAAGTATTTTTCCCAACAAAGAAATTTTGAATTAATATTTGAAATTTAAATTCTTATGGTTCTAGATTAATTATTCGTGCCCGATACTATTCCTTGCATCTACCTTATCTGCTCAGTTTAGTTATTCACCTTGATTCTGTTTTTCAAATCTACCTTCCTTCCTTGTTGGATATATCCTTTTTAAATATTGCTTATTTGTATACTACATTGTTTAATAGAAAATTTTAGTGTTATAGATATTTTGAAGTTATTAATTTAATAAAACATGTTTAAATAAAACGATTATTGATGTATCTATAATGTTGAAAGTATCTTAAGATAAAGTAGTAAAAAGAAAATATTAACGAAAATTGATTTCCAAGTGAAGTTTTCAAATGAATATTTCAACTAAAATTTATAAAATTTTAAAATTTATTGTTTATCTTGTCTTTCAATCTATTTTCTTTCTAGTTGTTTTAATTCTCCTACCTCCTTCCTTTTCGGGGACGAAAAGTTTTGAGTGGAGGAGAGTGTAACAAACCAAATTTTAGCAATATTTTATTCTTTATTTATAACTCTGGGGTTTTATTTTTCGAAAATTTGATTGTCTAAATTTAATTATAAATAATCACCCAAGATTTTTATTTGTGTGAAAATTCTAAAATTCTTATTTTGGTTAAAACTTAACATTTTTTTTGAAGTTATAAATCTTTAAATTTTTAATTTTTAATCTTTTGGTTTAATTTAATATATTCGTAACAACGTTTATTTCACCTTTTTCTCTTTAAAAAAAATTGATTTTACACTTTTAAAAATTTAATATTTAATATTTTACTTATATACATTTTTGAAATAAATTTCTTAGTAAATGTGTAAACAAATCATATTTTTATATAAGTAGTAAATTTCCAAAACTTTGTGTATAAATAAACTGTTTAATTTCGCGTTTAAAAGGCGCGTTATTTGATGGAATAAATAATGTATATATACATACAAGAAAACATATAAAATTTAAATCCATTATTTTTATTTTTTTTGGACAAAAATCACTGCGTCTGTTGTATGCATTCTAATTTTATTCACTTTCCTTTTACTCTCCTGATTTAATAGGAACGTTATTTACAAATTTTATAACCGTTCACCTTTTTAATTTCTTGCCATTGTTCCCATCAACGCGAGCTTTAAATTTTTAACGCATTCAGTATTGTTTAAAAATCTTATTCCAAAATCTAATCTTAGCTGACCGTTTCTTCTGCTTTAATTTCAAAACCCATTTGCTTAAAATTTGTTAAAAATCTAGTAACCGTGTATAACAAGAAAAATCAGTGCTCAATCAAAATCGTGGCCTTTTTTTTTAAATCAATATCTTATTTCTTGCCTATAACTGCTCATTAAAAATCAACGCTAGTTTAATTTCCTTTCCATTTCAAAGCAAGTTGATTTATTGTCGTTCTTTCTTCTCCTTAAATCACGCTACCTCTCTGATCAAACCTATATAACTCACGCAAATATTCATTTCTCAACAAAATTTTATTTTTCTAACCTTTCCTTTCCTACGCTCCCTGTTTCCACTTCTTTCTTTATGACCATTCATTATATATATACACTACAGCTGGAAAGTTATAAACGTATAAACTTAGAAACGTTTTGTATTTATTAAAAATTTAAAGCTTACCTTTAATTGTGACTTTTCTCTTTCCTTCCGTTCAAATTTAAACGTGCATCAATCAATTGCTTTAATAAACATTGCAGAATCAATGAACGTTATCAATTTCATTTTATGGTGGTACGTTTTTTTACGTTTCCTACCGTTTAAATTTTAAATAATTTGCTTTTATGGGTCAGCTGAATCAAAGCAACGTGACCGTTGCTATTTATTTATTTTATTAATTGCTACAATTATTTTCACCAAATCAAGGGTTGACCGTTACAATCACTTTTATTTATTTATTCACTTAAAATTTGGTTGCCTATTCATTTTCTTCCGTATATTTGCCTGAAAACATGCGGTTCATCCCTATTTATTTTCTCTTTCACTTCTCTTTTCTCTAGAACTGTTCGTTCCCCTCCCTACTTTTCTTTGAAAAAAAGCAAACTGAAGCATGCGGCTGTCACCATTATTTGCATCCGCCACTCACCTTTCTTCCAAACCTCCTCATCAAATGAAACCCATCACCTCGCCTTCCGGTTGCTTCTGTTTGATCAGTGAGGTATGGGCGTGTAAGCACATATATGTTTTGATTTATATTCATAATTATATGTTTTTTTTTTGATTTGTTAGTTGTGATATACATACTATTTATATAAGTATTGAATACTATTTTTCAAAAGTTTATTTTCATAACATGACAGTATATATTTATATATAGTTTATATTTGATCTTCCTCACAGCTTATAAGTCATGTTAATATTTTGAATTATGTATGCGACATTTTGAAGAGAACATACTATAAAATAAGTATCTTTCATTTTTAATAAGAATATATATATATATATATATATATATATATTGTGTTTTATATTTTAATATGGGTCAGCTTCTATTTGTTGATATCAGGTTTCCTATAATATGGTTATTCGCTTATGTAAGTCATATATTTGTTTTGTTACAGTCTATATAAAATACTTTAATATATGTATATTATGCGGTTTATTACCATATGGGTTTCTATGTGGTACTGACTTATTTAGTTGATGATTGTATGTATTTTGTTACAGTATTATATTTGTACTATTTTGGATTTAAGATGATTTTATAAATACTCTACTTTATAAATTATTTTAATACACATATATAATTTGGAAATTTATATAGGCTGAATATAATATGTTATTGAATGTAAAAGTATGGATGGATTTAAATTATATATATATATATATATATATATATATACATAACATTTAATATATATATATATAGAAATAGTTATATATAAAAAAGTTTTCTTTTAGGTATTCATATTTAAACATTTATTTTATCTGTTTGAGAATATATATATACTAGTTATATAAGTTTAGTATAAAGGTGTTAGTATATATATATTATTTTAAGTGTATGTTGATTTTTAAGAAAATGTAAGCTTGATTTATTTATTTATTTATATGTTTGAAAAACATGTAAACTAAATTTGTGATGTTTGAACTTAGAATATAAATTTCATATGTGTATATAGTTATAGGTGGTTATAAAAGTTCTCTTATACCATTTATCTTCATCGTTCCAGTTCTGATCTGATCCGTTTCATCAATTCGAGCCAATCAGCTTTGATCGTTGAATTCGTGCCGATTTTGATTTGCTTCGATTTGAAATTTAATTTCAGTGTCTGTATCAGTGTGCGTATCCGTGTCTCCTTCTATATTCTCTAGCCTCGAAAGGTGAGCAATCACTCACGATTAACGTTTTTTTCTATTAAATTTGATTTCAATTGAAACGACAATTGAAATATAATACTGTAGTTAGTAAATCTGTTATATATGCTATTATTTGTAACTGTTCACCTATGTGATATGACACCATATCCTATTGTTTATATTTTATTTAATTACTAATGATATATGCTTGCTGTTATATTATTATCATATCTGTTATCACTCTGCAAGTTCCCTGTTAGTATAGAATTCACTATGGGTTGAAATGATACATACCCGAACGGACTTTACAATAGGAGAAAATCGTTATGGGTTGAAATGGTAAACCCAAGCGATTTTCATTTGAATTGAATTTCGGATTTCGGGTTGAAATGATATCCACCCGTATATATTTAGTATACGGATTGAAATGATAAATATCCATAGCACTTGAAAATATATACCAACACTGTTGGTCCATATATAAATATTTTGAAAATAATTTCTATGATTTTGGGAAGAAATATATGGTCTTAATAAATGTTGATTCTTAAATTATTATATATAAAGGGTAATGATATATATAAATTTAATAATATTAATTTAATTAAGATTGATATAATACATAAATTATGTTAAATATTTATGTAAATTATATTTCAAATAGATTTTTGCAAAAATTGGGATAAATTGAGGCGGGGAGATAAAATTTGGATTTAGCTGAAATGGTATAAAATTAAGAATTTTATTTAGTTGAATCGATTTGAAATTATTGAATGGGAAATTTAAAGGTACGATATTTATAACTGGATTTTTACTCAAAATAAATTAAATGAATATTTCTAGTATAAATAAATTGAAGGAAATATTTATTTGTTAGAAATTTGAGTTTTAATTTATTGATTTATTTGGTGAATATTTTAAAACTAAATAATAGGACAATAAATTGTTGAATATAAATTCCAACCTTAGTTTTGAAATTATTAAATACTCAAGGGTTGAAATATATTGAATATAAATGGGTAATTTGTGATTACAAATTCGAATTTGAGATCGATAAAATTTAAATGATTATTTTAGGAATTGAGTTGAATTTAAATTGATAAAATTGAGATTGAATTTAATTTGAATGGGAAGGTCGGGTTGATTTTGAAAACGATTTGTAAAGTTGAGGAAACTACAAATATTCTACTCTATAAATATTTATGTATATTTTGGAAAATATATATATGAAATGAAAAGATATTTTTGTTGTGAAGTATAAATTAATTTGAAATGACCTCGGTGTTATAGTGTATATTTCTACCTTATAGATACTTCCATGGACCCTTTGAGGATGGTTATCCCAAACGTCCTTTAAGTTAATTATATTTCAGTTGATATTTCACTTGCGTTAGATTTATAGATATAAGAATGTTAATCCTGACTCGAGTGTTTTGTGTTTTACTTTACGCTCGGGTCAGACTGAGTGATACAGCGTTTGAGACTCACCTTCGAAGTTGGAGGTTTGCTTGAAGATCCAGCTATCTATCCTTTCAGTCATCCAGTTGATTGGTTCAGAGAAGTCATCTGCTCGTACTGGAGACTTCACTGCATCTGGGATATTCTGATGTATTTTATTTCTAACTCTGATGTATATAGTAGCTTCATGAACTACTATTCCTTATCTATTCCGCTGCATTTTATTACTCTGTGTCTGTGATCTGTGACCGATTTATTTAATGTATATGTTACGTTTGCCAAATTTAAATTAACAATTCGGTATTTTGAATTATTCAAGTCAGACACGTACGGTTTTATTGTTGATTTGAATAGTCCAAAATAGCGGGCTGTTACAGTAATATTATCTGGTAAAATGGAGAATGAGGTAATATTTGATGATCATACGTGAATATTCTTTTGGGCTAGCAATAGAACATATTCTTACCATTTAAAATACATTAAATTGTTAGGGTTGTCTCGCATGTTTCAAGGATAAATGACGATTTGGAATTGGAATAGTACCATATTACTAAATAACTTGGAGAAGTGGTACGCAAATATGTGTTTGGTAGACACGTAATATTGGAGATTCATTTTGTTACGAAAAAAATGTATGCCAACTCATATGCTATGCCATATGCTAGAGATGGAGAGCTTAGTCTGACCGTCGTTACATAACAGTGGTATTAGAGTCAAAGGTTGTGAACTGGGCCATGCAGACAAACAGCGCTATCAAAATTTACTCCAAGAGGGTGCGAGTCAAGGGTGAGACTGTTAAAGTTGTTTTGCATGTTTCAAGGAGGAACAATGGTTTGGAATTGGAATAGTCTCGCATCTCTAATTAACTTGGAGAAGTGGTGCATAGATATGAGTTGGTAGACACGTAACACTGAGAATTCCTTTTGTTACAATAAAATATGTACCAACTCATATGCCTACGCCACGTGCTGGAGATGGTGAGTTTAGTTCGATCGCCGATACATAACACAAATATACGTATTCGATATCCACAAAATGCAATAACCATGTATGTTCTACAGGACAGAACAATACATAATATAATTAGAGAACACAGAATCATAGAATGTAACAAAAAATATAATATCATAACATACGTACCAAAAAGTAGGTCTATAAAATGAAGTATTTGACCTAATACAAAACATATAGATAAATATGAGTTAAATATAACATATATCCCAAGCATCATCATAAGAATACATACATGGAGACAACACAAAACATATGCACATAATAGAACATAATATAATGTCAACACATACATACATACATACATGCACACACACACGCGCACACACACACATACATGCGTCAAAAAGCTTAACATCCAAAAAATTAATATCCCTGTACCTAAAAAGTTTCAAATTGACCCGAGTATTATAAATATAATAAATGCGTCAGACTATGTCTAGATTCATATATGAGTATACAAACAATATAGCGTGACGGTGAGAGATAAAATATGTGCATGACACAGTATGAATATCCAAAATGCTACCAATGACAGAGTATTATGGATGTCTAAACAATAATCACCCATGATAATATAAGTAATAGAGCATGGCATAGATGTGTAGGGTGATATACAAACAAACATGAACTAGCAAGTTACCATATGGACGAGCACATAGCAAGTCCATATAATGGTTGAAGAAACTCGGTCCATTGCGTAGTGAGTGAAATGAGTAGATTTGAGTGTTTTCTGGATAATAGTGAACCTATGAAGTATAATAGGTTTTACTAGATCTATTATAGTTAATTTAAATGAAATCCATTTTTTTTTAATTATCTGATTAATTTATTAAATATATATTTATCAAGTATAAATTTGAATAAGCGTGAATATATAAAATATATTCATATTTCTAAAAAGCACTTAAAAAGGAAATAAACATATTATTAGATCTGTTTGTAATCATATCAAGATTGAAAATGAAAGAGATAAAAAGGATGATATGAATAATTGATTACACCTTCCCTTTTTGCAAACATACTACTAAAATTATGCCTAATCACTATACAAAATGACATGTGCTAATAAAATATTTAGCATTACATTTAACAATATAGCAACAATAAGGTCAACATATACATATGTAAATATTGAAATTTATGTCTGCCATGTATATATTCGTCATTTATATGTATATATCTGTTGCCTCAATTTAGTTTGAATTATGCAAAGTATATGTTTGATTACAAAATATTATGAAATCTTAATATTAATAAAAAAGATTGATTAGACAAAACTTAACCATAAATTGACTAACAGAAATTTCAAAATACAAAGTTGAAGTTAGAATTTTAAATTTGATTTGGCATATTTTACTCAAAATTCAGATGTAGACTACATTTCATTAAATAAAAATAACCTTATTGAATCAAGTGCTAACATTAAAATTATATACATGTATGTAGATAGGTAGATATGTATGTATGTATAATTATGAAGCTAGAAATAATGTTACTTATTCAAAGTACACACATACATATTAAATTAAAAATCTTTAATATGAACATAATATTTACATATTTCTAAATGCTTTTATATATAAATATATAACAAGATATATATATATATATATATAATATTTAATTTTATTACTTAAAGTTAATGCAATTAAAGAAAATCGAAAGGAATTTTAAAATCAAAACATAAAAATAAAGTTCAGAATGAGTCATTATTGTATTTCATGTTTCAAAATGATTGAAATTGATATTATTTACTCATTAAAGTTATATATTACCTTAGAAACTCATTACATATATATCGAATCATATTCAGAGGTGAAATTATATTTTTACATGCATAAACATTTTGAATTTTAAACAAATTAATTAAATTAATTCAAATCATCTAATTAATTGTTTAGATTATGATGTCAATTATAATCATGATGAGACAAAGAGACACACACACACAAATACATATATGTATGCATGTATGTATAGATAATTGTCATAAAGTGCTACAACTAAATATAAATATCAAAAATAAGTTTTACCTTATGTACTTTAGTCAATATGTGACACCTTGATCTGTGAATTCTCTTTAGATTTCTAAAAATAACACCTAATCTTTGTAGGAGCCAGATGAACTACATAGCTTTTTATTTTATTTTATTTGGAGTTGAAAATATCTTAGAAAATGATGAAGAAATATTCGGTCATGGTTTGGAGAAAAGAGAAGAAAGAAAAATGAATAAAAAAATAAAGTTAATCAAAAGGAAGATTTCATTTGTATATAAAGAAAGGAACCCTTTGCCATTTCACTGATTTAAAATTTCCCCTTCAATCCTCATTAATTGATCTCATCCATATCTCTCTCTTCTCTCTAGAATGGCTTTCCACATCATACCATCACATGGTATCTTTATTTCCAAAAGCTTGTTAAGCAATTATCTCTATTTAAAACCCGTTTATATATATACTGATATCATATATCGATACGTGCATATATAACTAACACACACATACTCAAATAATTACTAACAACATTGAAATTTTCAAATAAAATAATTAATATTCAATTAACTCACAAAATTTTATAAACTAATTAAACCGTATAGTTTTCTTTTGAAGAATTTACAGATACAGTTGTGAGACTTAGAGGTGTGAATTCAATTGCTGAATAATATTAAATAATCAAAATATTAACGATCATACGTCACCTTAGCTACTGGTGCGCAGCTAAATTCATCGCTTACATTCTTTTTGGTAAAACCCAATTTCGTATTTTCTTAAGCGGTACTTTTTACCAATGATTATTTACACATGTTCTCTGCATCGACACTATATTACTTTAGGATTCATAGAATTTGATTTTGGTCAAAATTCCCATATCATCCTTATCAACTCAATGAGTTCATAAACAAAGTCCTTGGTTCAATAAAAACATTTATTATTAACCGTACTATTCTAGTCATAGAGTTTGAGTTGACTATAATACTAACCTCACACAATTGAGGAGACGAATTCTCTATTAAATAGTGATACACTTCTAGTGCTTCCACTCAAACTAAGTATAACCACTCGATGGATCTTTATGTCATGATTTAATTATAATCAAAGTGAAGCATTCACATTAAAGTTTCACAGTATTCTTAATTCGAGGGAGCTTTTTAACATTGTCGCATCGAGATTCATCTTTGTCCTAGTTGTTATCAACTAACATGAAACTCTTAGATGAGTCATTCAATTGTTATTCAATAATTATAAGTACATAATCTCTTGGTGCCCGCAGCATCTATGAGTTTAGAGGGCCTTACGCAATATGGTTTCAACGGAATATCGATATCCTTTTCTCAAAACATCTTGATCAAAAATATATAAAATATGTCGTTTTATTTTGTGAATAATTATTTATGATTGCAACCATTTGCAACTACAGTCACATTAGAATTTGTTTAAATATTTCTTATTATATACCTTAAAGTAATTAATTGATTAATTATATCATAATATATGCGATGATTGCCCTACATCACAATCACCCAATAAACATAAAATTGTGCGTTTCTGTCGTGCCGATCGATGTAGAGTGACCACCAATGTTTAAAAATGAAACAAAACATCACAGATCCTATAGTATATCTCATAGTGTATGAAATAAAATAAAATATCGCGGATATAAAACATGAGAGATAGTAATAACTAAGTGATCCAAATATCAGATACTGATATACATAGTTATACATCATGAAATAGAGTTTATACATCAGAACTAAACTCAAATCTTTGTATCATACTACTAATAATAAGTGGACACTGCCAAGGCACCATAATGTTGCATGGCAGAATAAGCATAGAAACTCATATATAATACCATAATCTATGCTCTTATTCAACCGATCCACTACGATCTAGATGATGTCGACCCTGCTTGAGTCCTTGGCAGTCCATCTATGAAATCCATCGATATGCTCCCACTTCTACTCAAGAACTTCAAGTGCTTGCAAAAGATCACTCGGTTTCTTTTGTTCCGCCTTTACCAACTGGCAGTTCATACACTTCGATATGAATATCCCAACGTCCTTCTTCATCCCATCCCAATAATAGGTCAGTCTCATATCACGGTACATCTTATTACCGTCGGGATGTAAGGTCAAATTGGAATGGTGACACTCTTTGAGCACCTCATCCCTCAATCTATCAACCTCGGGATCAACCAATCTCCTATGCTTATGAAGCCAACAGTCTCGGCCGAGTCCATACTGTCTTATATCCTTAGACTCTACCTCTGCTTCAATCTTAGAAACGATCTCGGCTAATCTGGCATTATGCCTCTAACTAGTACCAATCCATTCTATAAGTATAGGCCTAATGGTCAAGCTTGCCAACATATCTGGCTTTAACTCGCAATGAGTTCTAAACTAATAGACAATAATATACTCCAACAATTTCCATTCTAGGAACATCGCTCCTAAACTGGCATGTGTTATACTCGGTGCATCGGCAACCGCTATTATCTGGCTTTTTGATGCATCTATATGAAGACTATTAGGCAAGTTAGACTCGATGATAGATAAGACAAGCAGTCCAAAGAGCTGACCGTGCAGTTCAAAGATCAAGCACAAACAACAATATGAAGTAACGATCAAAGAAAACCCGAGAGATAGACTCTATGGAACATTCTAAGTATGGATTAGTATATATATCCCTTCCCTTAAGCAGGGGATTAGATCGGATCACTATGGCTATAAACAACTTGAATCAGTAGTTTAACTCAATGGGAATTAATTGATATCTCTAAAAACATAAAAGAAACCGTGTAAACAACTTTGGAAACATGAAGCTAGCATGGCGGAGGATCCATATAACCAATCATGCGCCGCTACATAGCCTCCAAGACTGATCGGGGTTGATCGCTATATTGGGAGATGGGCCTTGCAATTTTCTGGGTGACCTCATTTATATCTGGAGATTCTATTGGCGAATTTTCAGAAAGATATCCGGTCATCTATCCCTATAAAAACAGAGTTCATTGTTCATTTGATGGGTCTTTATGCTACTATTTTCTTTGTAATCCATTGTATTCATGGATTCCCATCCGATCTCTCTTTTACTAAGAAATTCAAGTAATTAATAAAGTTGTTTCACCAAAGTGGACATATGCATCGTTATAAATCCTTTTTTCATTGCTTTTACTTGTTTCTACTCGTTTCCTTTGTTTTAATTTAGATTTCTTCATTTATTTCTGTGCGTATAATCTATTAGGTGTTTGTGCCAACTTTTGGGACAAACATTTTGGTGCTTTCATTGAGAGAAAATTCTTATGTTGGTTTGATCTCATCATCTACTTGTGGATTCCCATATTCATGAGATAGATCCAAATTTTTGCTGACAAGTTTTTGTTTCTACTCAGATTTGAAGAAGATCTAAATGGAAGCTATTAGCCATAGCCAGAGGAAAGTCTACCGCTTCCCATGCTATTAAAGGCAATGAAGATACCACCGTTCAAAAGGTTGATTAGAGCTTACAACTGACTACTGCTAATCCCCAGAATCCAGCTGACTACATCACTAAAGCAGACTTTGAAGTCCTAATAAAGGAACTGATGGATAGCCATTAGCAGTTTAACCAGAAAATTTATGCTAACATCGACCTGATGAACTGGTTGAAAGATTAGCAGGAAAGAAAAGGTGGGTGCCTACTCCATAATCAAGATCGAAAAACTCCTCCTCATCTGATGGCTATCATAGAAACAGATGCTGCAAAATGGATGCATATGCAGTCCGAACATCAGGACGGAGTTAGGCGATCGGCTACATTCGATCGTCATCGATCAGTACCGAACCCCCTGGGGATCGACATTGAACCTTCGAATTATGGGGACAATCAACATGCAGGTGGAGGATCTTACTCTGAAGGTTCTATAATCGATCTAAGCGTTGGAACTCAAGTCAATGTGGTTGAACCATATTTGAGAAACGACGATGGAACTGCTACTCAGGAAATGGATCAATAGAAAGAGGGGCGAGGCAACGTGGTGCCGCCCGGAGGAATGGATCGGGTCGCTCATGTGAGGTGGAACACAACTACCGCCTAATACTAACTCTCCAAACACCATCCTTAATAGCTATTCTGAGACAGCTTGTGAAAGAAAGTTAAGACTTGACCAACGATGATTAGGGACTCTCCAGAAGTCATACTCCATTCATCGATAACATTCTACATGCAGAATATCCACGGAGGTTTCATATGCCTACGATTCTTGCCTGTGTAGGAAATACCGACCCCATGCAGCATCTCTTGATATACGAATGGCACATGGACTCTGCACAAGCCATTGATGCTATCAAGTGCTGATGTTTTCTCATTTTTGGAAGATGTTGTGACCATGTGGTTCAACAAGCTACCACCACGGTCCATCTCTTCATTTGATGAGTTAGCAAAGAATTTTTTGGGGCAGTTCCGCATGCACACAACTCACCCCAAAGATGTAATGTCACTTTTCAACTTGGTCCAAGCACTAAGTGAGTCACTGAAAGGTTTTCTAGAAAGGTTTGATACAACCGCTACAGAAATCAGCAATCCGAATGATGATGCAATTCTCATGGCACTGACTAGGGGAGTCAACCCCGATTTTAAGTTTGGCGATTGGTATGTGGGAAAGCCTCCTTCTACATTGGACCATTTCTTTGCAAAGGCAGCTCAGTTTCTGAGGAAGGAGGCGGCAAAGCAAATTCGAAAGAGAGATTTTTCAAGCCCAACCGCTAAGGAAGTACAAAGTAATGTCGTAGTTAAGCAGTCCAGTGATAGTTTTAGGAAAGTTCAAATCAATGATCAGAAAAAACCAAATAAGCAGAAGAAAGGCAGTGATAGAAACCACGATTGAAGACGGGATTCTAGGAGAGGAAAGCTGAGGATTCCATCGTTTGATACATACACGCCATTAAATATGTCACTTGAGAATGTTCATCTGTCGACTTGTAACACTGTGCAGTACAGGAAACCACCTCCGAAGGTATCGACATAAAAGCAGAAGTAGTCCAGAAAGTGTTATGAATTTCATGAAAGTCATGGACATACCATGAATGATTGCCACCACCTCCGTGATGTTATTGAGAAGTTAATTCGAGAAAGAAAGTTGCAGCAATTTGTTAAATCCCCATAGGATGGCGGGTAGGGGACTCCAACCCCAATCAAGGACATGTTTCGCCTAGTGCTAAAGAACCTCGATGGACAGGAGGGAGATTTGTTATTAATATCATTGTTGGAGGACCAAAGCTGATTGACAAAAGCTGGAATGAAATGTAGCGTTATGTGAACGCTATTAGACATGTTGTTCGAACATGGGGGACGGTGCTTCAGCAAAGCAGCAGCGAACTATGACACAAGATATCGTATTTTGAAGTAGAGTTGCAGATAAGGTAGAGACCCCTATGATCGACCCAACGGTGATCTCGGTCATGATCGATCCCGCCTTGGTGAGAAATATCCTGATTGAATGTGGAAGTTCTATGAATATCATTTTCAAGAAGTCATATGAACATATGTTACTAGAAACCAATGATATGAAACCGTGCAAAACTCGTAAGTATGGCTTTAACAGTATTACAATTAAAGTGGTAGGCTATGTCGAGCTATCAGTGGAGTTAGAAGAGGGCAGGCGAAGGTGAATGCGTGTGCTACCGTTTGTTTTGATGGATGTGAACTCCCCGTACAATGCTTTTTTAGGCCGACCGACCCTTGCTGAATTAAGGGCAGCGATCGCCCCTTGGTGTCTACCACTCATATTCCTAATAGAGAATGGCGTGGGAATTATCCATGGAGATCAGGCGACTGGACATGCCTATTATGTGGCTGAGATGATAAATACTCAATGGAGAGAAAATGGAAAAGATGTGGAGAAGCCTCTTTACATAAAAACTAACCAAATTTAGAAATCAACTTCCGAGCCTTGGCTTGGGCACCATAGTCGATTCCATAAAGATACAGATCCGAGAGATGAAGAAGAGGAGCCCGAAGAAACCAAGGCTGCACCTATTGAGCTTACAATTGAGATCACAGTCAGCCACGATGACCATTCATGGGTCCTGAAGATTGGATCACAACTCAATGCAACGATGATAAAAGAATTAGCTAGTTTTCTTTGAGAGAATCTTAATATGTTTGCTTGATCTCATTTTGACATATGTGGCATCTTGTTGACCATCGTGAGCCATGCATTGAATACCGACCCAAGGCATGTCTCAGTAAAACAAAAATGATTCGGTATGCATCTGGAGACATCTGCTGCACATAACGTGGAGGTGGATAAACTCAAAAACAATGGGTTTGCCCATGATGCACTCTACCCGAAATGGGTATCTAATCCAATTATTTCGAGAAAAGCTAATGGAAAGTGGTCGGCTACTCAGACCTGAATAAGTCATGCTCGAAAGATTGCTTTCCACTTCCAAGGATTTACCAATTGCTAGACTCGACCACTGGACATGAATTGCTTTCATTTATGGACACGTAATCCAGATATAGCCAGTTTCTGATGCATGTCCTCGATCAGGAACACACCAGATTTATTACTTATCTGGTGATGTACTGCTACGTTGTGATGCCTTTTGGACTAAAGAACCCTGGTGCTACTTATTAGAGATTGGTCAACCGGACGTTCAAGGACTAGATTGAGTAATCAATGGAAGTATATGTGGATGATATTCTCATGAAGTCACATCGATCAAATGACCACATTGTTGACTTGGCAGAGATATGCAGTATTCTTCGAAAATATGGAATGAAACTTTACCCCTTGAAATGCTCTTTCGACGTTGCATCAGGGAAATTCTTGTGTTTCATCGTCAACCCTCGTGAAATTGAAGCCAATCCAAGCAAATTCAAGCGATTGGAGATATTCAAGTACTAAAGACAATTAAGCATTTTTCAAGCTTGAATGGGAAGGTGCCGCCCTAAGTCGATTCATATCCGGGGCCACCGATAAGTGCACCCTTTCTTCGTTTTGATCAGGAGTGGAAAGATAAACTTTGAATGAATGCAAGATTGTATTTATGATTTTCAAGCTCTGGTACATCACTTAGAAGAACCCCATCTTGTCCAAGCCACTGGATCATGAAGACTTATACATTTATCTAGAGGTGTTGGTATATGACATAAGTATCGCACCATTTCGTAAAGAGAATCAGATCCAAAGGCCAGTGTATTATGTTAGCAAACGATTGACAAGTGCTAAAAGAAACTATCCAAAGTTGGAGAAACTCGCATACTGCATATTCATTGCATCAAGAAAGCTCTGCCCTTATTTTCAGGCTCACCCTACTAATGTCTTTACCGGCTAGCCATCACGACAGGTCCTACAATGACCTGAGATGTTTGGAAGGTTACTGAAATGGAATATCGAATTGGGCCAGTTCGATATTACTTATCTCCTTTGAAGAGCCTGGTGGACTTTATAGCCGAATCCATTACATTAGATGACTCTTCAGAGAGCAATGGAGAACCTACCATCAAGTGGAAGATGTACGCGGATGGAGCATCCAACGATCATTTTTTAGACATCGAAGCCATACTTGTGACTCCTGAGGAACGCGATCTTTTATGCCCTGAAACTTGACTTCCCTGCAATAAATAACAAGGATGAATATAAAGCCTTGATCGTTGGGCTTAAACTGGCTAGAGAGTTGGGGTAAAAGCGTTGCAAAGTTTCGGTGATTCCTAGTTAGTAGTAAACCAAGTCAGGGGAGAATATCAATCCAATGAAGTGCGACTTGCTCCTTACCTTAACCGGGTCTAAGAGGTGCTAGCCGATTTTGAGCATTACACCATTACACATATCCCTAGACAGTAGAATGAGAAAGCCGACTAATTGGCCAAGCTGGCCAATTCTAGGGATGCACATCAAATGGTTTGATCTAAGTTTAGATACTCAACGCTCCGAGCATCAAGTAGATGGAGATTGATTTGGTATTAGAAGCGAAAACCGAGAAGGAGTTGTGGATGACCCCGGTTAAAGACTATATGCAAAGGGGAATCCTTCCCAAATGGAGGAATGAAAAACGATCGATCCTTCGTAAAGCTTCTCGATACGTCCCTTAAGGAGGAGTCATGTACATGAATGGTTTCTCCACCTCCTTCTTCGATGTGTTGCTAATGATGAAATCAAGCGAGTATTAGGAGAAGTCCATGGAGGAGAATGTGGCGGTCACACCGAGGGGAAAATCCCGACGAAGAAGATACTCTACTATGGTTATTTTTAGCCAACTGTTAATTGAGGCGCAACTGATTATGCTGCACGATGCGACAAGTTCCAGATGTTTGCAAAGGTTTCAAGATCCCCATCGATGGAAATCACTCAGATGGTTAGTTCATAGCCATTAGCTACTTGCGGTATTAACATAATCGGCTCCTTTCCAATTTCCAAAGGTGGTACAAGGTACTCCATCGTAGCAGTTGATTAGTTCACTAAATGGACTGAAGTCAAACCTTTGGCCATGATCACTATGAAGAAAGTAATCAATTTTGTTGTTCAAAACATTTGTCGTTTTGGTCTGCTCCGAACAAACATAACGGACAATGAGACCTACTTTGATAGTGCCGAATTCAAAGCCTTCTTTCACCGACATCATATCGAGAAAAGATTTGTGGCAGTTGCTCACCCTCAAGTAATGGTCAGGTTGAAGCGGTCAACAAAATCATAAAGTCCATTCTGAAGAAGTGTTTGGAAAAGGCTAGAGGCAAGTGGATTGATGAACTCCCATCAGCATTATAGGTATACATAACCACCCATAATTCTACGACTGGCCATACTCCATTCACCCTTGTTTATGGCTCCGAAGCCATGGTTCCTGTAGAACTTGAAGTCCCTTCTTATCGAGTGACTTATTATGAACCTAGAACTAATAGAGATCTGCTTTTGGAATCTTTAAATATGGTCGATGAGAAGTGTGAAGAAGCTGATTTGAGGGCAACTGCATAACGACACTGAGTCATCCGATAGTATATTGTTAAAGTCTGAACCGGGACCTTTAAAATTGGCAGTTTTGTCCTGAATAGATCTTTCCTAGCCCGACAAACATGGGTCGGATATGGAAAGAACCGTATGTCATTAATCAGAAGTTTGAAGATGGACTTTCAAGCTAGCGACTGTATATGGTATCACACTCCGTAGAGCATGGAATAGCGAGCATTTATGATGTTATTTCACTTAGTTTTGTTTCATTTAGTTGTATTTCATTTAGAATTTTCTTTTGTAGTTGAATTTAAAGTAATTTAAAAAGACCAACTTTGTCACTCTTTTTTCAGTTTGCAATAAAATTTGAAGTTTGCACCATATTTATGAATTTTTTGTGCATAATATATTACTTGTGATATATGACCAACTTACGTCTACATATGCTTAATATAAGCTGTCAAGTATGTAGAGTTTGGTGCCAACCAAATACTCGAGTCCATAATCGAATTAAACAAAAGAACACGACTCGACCATTCATCCATTAACTCTCATCTACAATACAATGGGCCGAGTATAAAATAGAGAATCGATGTGACTTGATCATCCATTAACTAACTCCGACTCTCTATTCAACGGAAGAATGTAAATTAAAAGCAGTCGTGATACGATCGACCACTCTTCGACTTTTTTCCCAGGCTTGGGGGCAAGGGAATTAATAAATGGAAATGTGATTCGACCGTCTCCCGAAACAACTTCAGTCCCCGGAGTGTGGGCTAGATTATGAACATCAAACGTGTGTGATTGACCGCCCATCGACTAATTCTGGTCCCATTGAGTGCAGATAAGAGTATAAACAAAACGAATGAGTGGTATTCAACCATTCATTCTCCAACTCTAGCATGAACCTGACAGGAGGAGTATAAACTCAACATGGATGGGACTCGACCATCCATGAACTAACTCCGCCAACCCAAGACTTAGGGCAGGAGTATAATCACTTTACCACTGAACACGACAGCATAACATTGTGACTCGCATATGGTGTTTGATATAATTTAAGGCCATGACCGAAAGGAGGCCTTGAGATGGATTCGTCGGATCGACGTCCAAAGCAATGGGAGACCAAAAGACATTGCAACTTGAATGATGAGCGATGAGTTACAAATACATTGAATGGATAACATTATAGCTTGAACACTTAAACAAGTTTTGTACAAAAGTTGAACAGAAATGAAAGAATTTTTGTTCATATACTGAAACTTGGAAACTAAGTGCAAGTTTATTTCAAAAACTAAAATCCAAAAGGGGGGCCGCACCCATACAAGTGCGGCGAATAAAAAGAATTTAACCACTTAGCTATACATCATCCACGCTGATTTGACGACTATTGCTCATCTTTTTTTGACTTCTTTGGGGTGCTCTTCGGGGTGGATTCTCCAAAGCTACTGCCTCGTCCTCTCCTCTTCGACCATCTTTTGCCATTGCCACCCTTAGGAGAAATGCTTTCAGAAACAAAAGCAAAAGCAGACTCAATTTAGGATATAGAAGGGTCGTCCTCCTCAAGAGTGACACCGCCTGGCAATATAACTTGGAGCGGTGTAATATACACTTCAGCACTCTTCTTCTTAGCTTGCAAGTCCAACTCCTCCTTTTCAATGTGCTCCTTCACACTGAGTTTAGCAGTATGATTGGAGGTATGAGTCACCACGAAGTCCTTTGTTTCAAACTGGCCCTATTATTCATCATTCTTTTCATTCAAAGCCCCCATGACTTCAGCAATTGGGGAGCCACCTGTATAGTGATGGTCACAGTGGACCCCATAGTCGACGCCTGTTGTACCAGGGTAACATCATCATGTAGAGGATGGACACATGTACATAGACCCGTAATTTCATGAAGACCAATGGGCAAGCCTATGACTATCGAGCATGAGATGTAAACCTTCTTGAACGTCAAAGAAGTGAGAGAGATGTACATTCGCTAGATTGGCCTTCAGTCGTAGCTGGATTACTGCCTTCCAAAATTGAGAATAGCCCAAAAGATTTGTATGTTTTTGGATGATCTGGATCATAGTCTGCATCCTTTTCCAGGGCATGAGAAGTTGAAGCGCCAGTTGCTTGAGTAGTAGAAGGGTCTCGGGAACCAGATGTCGAGGCTTCACCGCCATCTTTCCCCTTTCCGATGGTCGCTGGATCATTGAGTAAACAAAGGTGAGCAACCCTGAGTACATCGGGCTCTTCATCGCAAGGTTTCACACATGAGCCGCTCTTCATCCACTTCAGCACCATCAAAAGGACTTGTTCTTTAGATCTACAATATGGTCCCAGTCTTTGAAAATTGACTCGGGATAACCCTCTCCAAGGAGGCGGAGGTTGTAATTCATAAGGACGCATGCATTGTAATATATCATCAATGAATCGAACTCATCCTTTATTTCTGTCCGGCTAACCTCCTTAGCCTCTTCCTTGAAGGCCTATATCTATGCAAGTTGTCCGTGTTAGTTCCTAAGATGATGGTTTTTATGATAACAACCTTAGAACTTGTTATAAAATATAAATACTAATATTCTTGTCTAGATATATATGAGTATGCAGGGTATATATATGCAGGTATCAAGAGTGAAGACTGTACAGTTTAGAAATTCAAGACCGACGAATTCAAGATTGAAGAAATCAAGACCGAGGACTCATGAGTATCAAGACTTCAAGATTTCAAGAGTTCAAAAGTTAAAGATAAGTAATAGTGTCTAGATTTATGTTAAAACTTCATAATAGCACTAAAATATTTATTCGGATTTTAATTTTAGAATGGAATGCACCTTCTCGCTTTAATAGTAGGATGGAACCCATGACCTCTTTAGTGGGATGTGTTGAATATGTTAGTATATGATTTTTGTTTGATGACAATAAACACACACACATATATATATATATATATATTCATTTAAATGTATTTTTTAATGTACTATTTTATTTTCATAGATTAAATAAATATTTACTGAATACAATAAGTAACACAAAATTTAAATTCAAATAGATATTTTATTCAAACAAATATTTATTACAATTTTGAATAGTACAAATTCAAGCTCTCACTATATATATACAAACAATACAAATTTGATTACATCATAATTTTTCATTTACATAACTGTCCTCACTACATGTCGCTCGTTTCACTCGTATTTATCTTCAACTTCATTCCAGATTGAATCCAGCATCTGAGCAATCTACAAAATAAACACTAACGCACTAAAATTGCAAAGAAAATATTTTGCAGTGTAATATAAAATGCGATTTTGAAAATTTTGTTTGACTCAGTTATTTGGGTTGTTCGTCATCATTCAATTTTGAATTCGTCGTATACGAACAGTTTGTGACATGCACAGTGTATCACTGTACATGCCACAAGGCCGTGCACACCGATATACACTTGAAAAATTACAAGGATAGGTGGGCATAAGGTCAAATCCAAATCAAAAGCCGGGTTCAACTCAAGTGAAATAAAAATAATGTCACGACACGAGCACAAGGTCAAACCCGAGCTTTGAGCTGGATTCAACATAGGTGCAAGTTCAATAAAATGGACAAGAAATCAAACTAACATAAATCAAGCCTCGACTAAAGTTCTAATGAAACTGGTTCAAAGTGAAGCCACAATGAAACTGCAATAATCACCAGCATTTTATACACATGAATCAAAGGACCGGAGCACCTAAAGAGGGCCACAAAGCGATCAAACTTCAACATGAAGTGATAAACAACATACATATATACATGAACCAGTTCAATATGCTATGCACTTGGACCCAGACTGTTAGAGAAACTTCAGTACAACATGATACAAATACTACATGATGACTGCACATTAAAGTGCAAGCCTCGAGTAAACATGATCTGGCTCGAAGAACAACAGCAAGTGTCGACCAAACTGACATAAACCAGTGCAACTTAAAATCACAAAACAACCAAACGTGTATATCGAACAAATACCAAAGGTCACACTGCACCAGGTTAACTCAAGTTGATATGTAGACAGCACAAGTACAAGAATGTGTATAATGAACAATATACATATACACCAGACTACAAAGAGACAAGGCTATGACTTCTAGTACATATGCATTCATACATGAGCCACACTGAATCAATTCAAATACAACCAGACAAGTTCAAAAAATCAGATGGCCATAAATGCTCCAGACCAGACAAACAAGAAAAATTCAACTGCTCAGTCTAGTGGACGAAATAGTATAGTAGTTCAAAACAACATGCAACTGAATACAAGACTCAAAGCAATATATGCTACAGAAATGAAACCAGATATATACATACAGTGCATATATATACATGTTAGCACTAAGCATGTACACAAGCATCGGGTCCAAAAGTGCATTAGGAATTTCAAAATGATACAAGTGAACAGTGCAGCGAAACCAAGGCATGAATGTAGACAACTACTACACATGAAGTTCAAAAGTGAAGACTATATTATGTAACATGAAGACACTGCATCATGAAAGCATATGCAGACTGCCTCGGAGCCTGCATATGGTCAGGCAATGTCAAAGACAAAGTAGTGCATATGCATACAACCAAATTCAAGCCAGAAAAGAATGCACAGACTCGAATGAAACTATGATACCAGGGACATGTACAAATATACATACAACCAAACATCAAGTGTAGTCTAGACAACAGACCATATATGTACATGAACATCTCAGAGTGAATAAATGTACAAAACAACATCACAGTACAAGTGAACAGCAGATGGTACGAGACCGAACCAGACGAATGCAACTAATTTCAAGTGAATGGCAACAACAAGTGATGCACCAGTGAAACAACTCAATATGTAAACAATATATGCAATGATCAGAAGCAGTAAACAGAGAAGCCGAAGTCAGGTGATGTCAGTTGAAGCAGAAAACAAAATAAATTATCCCCGAACTGTAAGCAAAAATTAAGAGGTGCAATTCAAAATCAAGTCAAAGACGAAGTCAATAGAGTGAAGAACATTATCAATATCAAGTGACCGAAGTCAACAAAATGCCAGCAAAATCAAAACCATGGTGAGCAAGGCAATTCAAAGCCGTGTGAATCAAGCTACCAGAAAATATACAAATTTGAAAAAGTCAAAAATAAATCACATCGTTCGATCAAAATAAAATGGCCAAGCATAAAAGTATCAGACAAATTCGTATACAATATACGAACGAAATTATAGGAGATTGAACCCTATATAAGCCCTAAAACATCATCGACATTATGCATTCGAGTTCGAGAAAAACAAAGAAGAATAAATCATAAAACTCGAATCAAAGTCGAGTGCTGTATAAATCAAAAAGGAACAAACGTACCAATTCTTTCAACAATCAAACTCGACAAATTAGAAGTGATCGCAAACCAAGAAGAAGCCATGAATCAACAAGTTGATCGAAGAAAGGAATAGAACATCAACAATCAAATTGACAAAGCCGGCAACTTCATCACGAAACCCTGAATCAGCAAGTGGAAATGAACGAGAACAAGAAACCATTTTTACAGAAGCAAAGCGGGCCGAGATAACATAATAAAAAAGGGGGTTTCCTTTTAAGTTCACATTTGGTCCGGTTTATTAAATTGGGCTTTAGTTTTATAAATTAGGGTTTTGTGTATAATTGTTTTTAAATTGTTTTTATTGTATTTTCTTTTTTAAACTCTTGTAATTACTAGTCATGTGACTAGGGGACAAACTACGGTGGTGTAATTCGAGAATTTGCAATTCATTGGCTGAGTTGTGGTAGGGTTTGGAGCATAGAGTTAAGGCTAGTAGATAGCGGGTGTTGCGAGTTTACATATGTAAGCGTCTGACTGCTTAATTTCTAGTAGAAAACTTGGACGCAGCATGTAGGCAGGGTTTTACTGAAGTTGGGTAAATCTGTGTGTTCTATTTTTATTATTCTGCTATTATCTGTGCTGTTATAATTCTGATAAATCTATGTTGCAATTATTTTATATACTTCCGCAATAGTTTTTATAATTAATAGCATCACCCTATTCATCCCCCCTCTAGGGTGAAATCGATCCTACAGGTGGTATCAGAGCTAGGAACAAAAGCCAATTTTGTTTTTCAAAAGTTTGATTTTTCAAAGACCATTTTTTTTACAAATTTGAATTTTTAAAATGGCTACTTTTGCTGAGGGTCGCTTTAGAATTATCCCTCCTATTTTTGATGGAACAAATTTTTTGAATTGGAAATTGAAAATGGAATTTTATTTGAAATCTGTTAATGTTAAATGTTGGGGTATTATTGAAAATGGGTGTGATATAATAAATAAGAAAAATACTTCAATTAATGCTCTTGCTATGCATATAATATATTGTCATATTAATCAAGATAGTTTTAACTTTATCTCTCACGTTGAAAGTGCATAGGAAATCTAGACTACTTTTGATGCAATATAAGGTGCAAAAGTCAACAACCATGAGAGATCCCCCATAATCAAATCAGAAATTAAACATACGTGCTTAGCAGGTTCTGAAAAAGAAATAGCGATGATAATGTAGCAGCTGAGCTAGCATTGATAATGAAGAAATTCAAAAAGTGGAATCGAAAATACAGAAATCCAGCTCTGAATCAAAAATCAATAAGCAGAATATTCAAAGCACTAGACAACCAAGAAGAATGGAGATCATCAGTCACAAGTGCGTCAAACCCGGACACATTAAGCTAATTGTCCTTAGAATCGACACAGCATAGAAAAGAAATAAAAAAGGAGAAGTTCTGCAGCCACATGGAATAAAAGTGATGTTGATAATAAAAGCAATAGCAGTAAGAGTGAGAAAGGAGATCTGTGCCTTCGAGGTGATATAACTGATAGCGATGATGATGAGCCAAGCGAGATATCAAAACTCACTCACTCAGAATTACTTATACATTTCCACAAAGTAAATGGCTGTTTGAACGACTTAGGGAGAAATACGCTAAAATTGAATCACAAAGAGATACTTTGATAGAATCAAATAAACAACTTGACCAATTAGTTAAAAACTATCGAAGTAGGATCCCTAAGTGTGATAAGTGTCCATCACTCGAAGAATCAGAAATTAAAATTAAATCGCTTGAAAATGAAATTATGATTTTGAAAAAGAGTGAAAATACTAAAAGAAAAAATTCTATTAAAAAATACACTCGATTATTAAATGAAAATGAATCACATAAAAGACTAGTCCAACAACTGTCAACGATTTCAGAAAAAAATTCAAAAATGAAAGATCGTTGAATATGCTTTTAGGGAAACAAACTGCTAATACAGTTAGCCAATGACTTGGATATAATCAATCTGAACCCATTAAAAGCAAAATTAATCAAGTTAAATCCGAGTGCGCTATTTATAGAAAAATTGGACACAATCAAAATATTTGTTGGTATAGACCCAAAAATATGAAAACAATACCAATTTGGGTTCCAAAAGGCACAAATATATAATGCCTTAAAGTTAAAAAAATCTGGATGCCAAAAGGAACATATATAAATAGCTTTGGGTCTCCATAAAATTATTTAAAATCTTTTGCCAGTAACAACCATGGACCTATAAAAAAAGATATGTCACAAAAACATTTTATCATGTAGGTGTGGTGGCAGGCTAAGGAATAGCAACTGTGTTACTTGGATTCTGGCTGTTCCAAGAAGACAACAAGCGACAAATCACAGTTCCTTAGCCTAGTACAAAGGTGACAGGATCACAGTGGACGACAAATGAAAAATTATCGTAAAGGTAAGACAGGTAATGGTACATTTATTTGAACGATATATTAAATGTGATAATCTGCACGGTAATCTGAATTAAATCAGCCAGTTATGTGACGATAAAATAAATATTGATTTTGATTCTCAATTATTCTTGTTTGATATATTCTTATATGAGTTGTTCCTATTTTTGGGTTTTTGATTTGAGAAAAAAAATGTTGACCTATCATTTTTCATCTTTGAAGTAGTTCATAAATTTGTTTGGTCTAATGATGCTGCTTTATTGGTTGATGATTTCTTATGATACTCATGGATATACTTTCTTATCTTACTGCTTGAAATTTTGCATGATTTCAATTCAAATAGAAGAATTTCATTGCTAAAAATGATTTCAAGGTATTTATTGCAACATAGTTGTCTGGTCTATAATATCCAACTAATGATAATGTCGAGTGGAAGGAAAATTCAGATGCAAATTACACTGGTAATCCAGTTGATAGAAAAATTTCCAGTGGAACGTGATTTATGTTGAGACATTCAGTAATTGCATCGTTTTCAAAGAAAATATATGAATATTTTTTTCATTTCAAATATTTTCAAATAGCAGAATTTTTCTTATAAAACCCCTTCTAGAAAATCATTATTTTGACCTTGTTTCAGATTAGTCATTTTAGAAAATTTGATAATTATTTTTGAATTTGAGCTTAAATGATTACATTAACTAATCTGACTCCCTACCGATTATCAAAAAGATAAATAGTGATTGAAAAAGTGATGAGTGTTGATATTGATCATATATTATAACTTGAGATAGTATAATTGGTAGATTTCTTTAGAAATTTGAACAAGAGTGATAAAAACTTTTTGTTGGTAAAACTTCCATGATCATTTCTATTTCTATCATATTTCCATCAACTATCACTCATCAAAATCCAATATAGTACGTCAATATGTGGTATTCTAAACAGGAATCATTCTTTTTTCATTTCATAATTTTTTTAACAAATAAAAACATCCAAAGTGTTAGTCTGTGAGATGATGTTTTTGTTGCCAACAACCTTAGAATAGATTATAAAATATAAATACTAACATTATAAGTTTAGATATATATGTATATGAAGGATTTAACCATACAGGTACTAAGAATGAAGACTGTACAGTATAGAGATTCAAGATATCAAGATAAAATATCAAGATAGAAGACTCATGAGTATCGAGACTATCAAGAGTTCAAGATTTCAAGGATAAGTATTTTTATTAGGAATTTTTCTTAAAACTCGTAGAAAAGCACTGGCATCTTAAAATCCAATTTATTTGTAGAATGGAATCCACTTCGAGCCCGTTAAAGGGATGGAACCCTAAGTAGGATGGAACCTACGAAAATCTAGTGGGACATTGTTTTGTATCCACTAATTTTAATTCAAAAGATTTTACAAAATTATCTTGTTTTCAAAATGTTTTCAAAACTTTCCTTTTAAAAGACTCAAAACCCTCAATCCTGATTTTGAATAATTTTAGCCTCAAAAAAACATCTTTATTTTCAAAGTCAAATTACTCCTAATTTTAAACTATCTTTTCAAAATAATATATGATAAAATTATAGTTAAAATCTATATATATTATTCCTTATATTTACTTATGAATTTTAACTATAGTCAAGTATATTTATAAAGTTTAAAATAGTTTTTATATAAGATAAAGGTTATTTTCAAAGAAATTCAAAACATCATAAAATGCTTTGGGATGTCAACATGCCTATGGGTACCATGTCGACATGGTGATAGTTTGATTCAAAAATTCAAATTTCAAAAGAAGTGTCTATTCGCCATAACTCTACATGAATGGATATGGCTGTTGTTCTTCTATAAATAGGGGTCAGTTTCAATAAATTTTTAATCACTTTTTTCTGGTTTTCACTCCTCTTCTTCTCCCTCATTTCTTAATACATATTCTTATCATTACTCTGCCGAAATCAACATTGAATCATACTCGATTACTTCTAGTTTGATTCTCTATCACTATCTCTACAAGATTCTCAGTGCTATTCAGAGTTATAGACTTCTTTGTAATCTATTAAGCGAGAAAAGGTGTGATTGTAGCCATGGAAATCAATCAAAAGGGAAAAGGTGTGATTGTAGCCTTGGTAAATCAATTGGATAAGCTTGTGGCCCGGAAATCAAGTATCTCTACCCAGACGATCGAAATTCTGGACGGTGTACCTCGTAGCCTTGAAACCAAGGGTGTAATTGTACAATTTCTTTTGAAAGGAAATCCGTACTTGTGTTGCGGGACTGGATGTAGGGTAACTCTAAACCAGTGTAAAATCCGGTGTGTTCTTTTCTTTACTGCTTTTATTTCATTTCTGCATCTGTGATTGTTTCTGTGATCATATCTGTGTCTGTATATTGCATACTTTTGTGTCTAAATTAACATAAATTAAAAAGATTTAGTAATTCTTTATTAACACTATTCACCCCCCTCTAGTGTTAATCTTAGCCTTAAGATCCGTAATCCGCATTTTCACACAAAGTACTCCCTCTTATTTAAAAGTCCTAACGGTTATGCAAGGGTGAATTACTTGGAATTTTTGATTATGTGCTTCAGTGCTCGTTTAAAAGTCCTCACGGTTATGCATGTATGGAATGCTTATCAAAATCGATTGATTTAATAGACAGGTTGATTCTAATCCCATTTAGAAGTCGTCACGGTTATGCGTGGTTAGAAGATACTTGAATTCGTTTTTTTAAAAAGAAAACAATTGGAATACTACTAATCTCATTTAAAAGTCCTAATGGTTGTGCATGGTTAATAGATATTCAAATTCCTGAAATAAATATACCACAAATAGACATAAATGTATGGTTTTATATAACGACATCATCCATATCACTCTAAAATGGAATATGCGTCAAACGGAGTATTTATGATTTTTGTTTGATTTTTTATTGAAATGTAATATTTATATGCGATTGAGTTTGAATGTTGTATTAATGTCTATCATTTTTTCTCTATTTTCTAACACCATTACTCTTTTGCTGATAACAAAAAGGAGAGAGAAAAGTTAAGATTTTGACAAAGGTCAAATATTTTCTATTTGCATCTAAGCTCATTTGCATATTTTTTATTTACATGCATATATGAAGGGGAGCTTTGTGTAGAGAGGAAGCATTCAAATAGGGGGAGCAAACTGAATGATCAAATACATTTATTATATTCAAAATCTTAAATATATGTTTGTTATCATCAAAAGGAGGAGATTTTTGAATATGCTAGTATATGATTTTCGTTTGATGATAATAAACATATATATATATATATATATTCATTTAAATGTACTAGTTAATGTACTATTTTATTTTCACAGATTAAATAAATATTTGCTGAATACAATAAATAACGCAGAATTTAAATTCAAATAGATATTTTATTCAAACAAATATTTATTACAATTTTGAATAGTACAAATTCAAGCTCTCACTGTATATATACAATTTCAGTTACAATACAAATTTGATTACATCACAAATTTTCATTTACATAACTGTCCTCACTACATATCGCTCATTTCACTCATATTTATCTTCAACTATATTCCAGATTGAATCCAGCATTTGAGCAATCTGTAAAATAAACACTAATACAGTAAAATTGAAAAGAAAATATTTCGCAGTGTAAAAATAAAATGTGATTTTGAAAATTTTATTTTCCTTGGTTATTTGGGTTGTTCACCATTATTTAATTTTGAATTCATCATACACGAACAGCTTGTGACATGCACAGTGTATCACTGTACATGCCACAAGGCCGTGCACATCGATATGCACTTGATAAAATTACAGGGAGATCTGAGCACAAGGTCAAACCCAAATCAAAAGCAGGGTTCAAATCAAGTGAAATAAAAATAATATCACGACACAAGCACAAGGTCAAATCCAAGCTTTGAGCTGGATTCAACACAGGTGCAAGTTCAATAAAATGGTCAAGAATCCAAACTAACATAAATCAAGCCTCGACAAAAGTTCAAATGAAATTGGTTCAAAGTGAAGCCACAATGAAACTGCAATAATCACTAGCATTTTATACACATGAATCAAAGGACCAGAGCACCTAAAGAAGGCCACACAAGCAACCAGACTTCAACATGAAGTGATAAACAACATACATATATACATGAACCAGTTCAATATGCTATGCACTTGAACCCAGACTGTCAGAGAAACTTCAATGCAACATGATACAAATACAATATGAAGACTTCACATTCAAGTGCAAGCCTCGAGTAAACATGATCTGGCTCGAAGACCAACAACAAGTGTCGACCAGACTGACATAAACCAGTGCAACTTAAAGTCAAAAAACGACCAGATGTGTATATCGAACAAATACCAAAGGTCGCACTACACCAGGAATAACTCAAGTTGATATGCAGACAACACAAGTACATGATTAAATATAATGAATAATATACATATGTACCTACAAAGGGACATGGCTATGACTTCCAGTACATATGCATTCATACATGAGCCACACTGACTCAATTCAAATACAACTAGAAAAGTTCAAAAAATCAGATGGCCACAAATGCTCCAGACCCAAAAAACATGAAAAGTTCGACTGCTCAGTCCAGGGGACGAAATAGTACAGTAGTTCAAAACATCATGCAACTAAATACAAGACTCAAAGCAATATATGCTACAGAAATGAAACCACATATATACATACAATGCATATATGTACATGTTAGCAGTAAGCATGTACACAAGCATTAGGTTGAAAAGTGCATCAGGAATTTCAAAATGATATAAGTGAACAGTGCAGTGAAACCAAGGCATGAATGTAGACAACAACTACAGATGAAGTTCAAAAGTGAAGACTATATAATGTAACATGAAGACACTACATCATGAAAGCATATGCAGACTGCCTCGAAGCATGCATATGGTTAGGCAATGTCAAAGACAAAGTAGTGCATATGCATACAACCAAATTCAAGCAAGAGAAGAATGCACAGACTCAAATGAAACTGTGATACCAGAGACATGTACGAATATGCATACAACCAAACATCAAGTGTAGTCCAGACAGTAGACCATATATGTACATAAACATCTCAGAGTAAAGAAATGTACAAAACATCATCACAGTACAAATGAGCAGCAGGTGGTACGGGACCAAACCAGACGAATGCAAATTAATTCAAGTGAATGGCAACAAAAAGTGATGCATCAGTGAAACTACTCAATATATAAACAATATATGCAATGACAAGAGGCAGTAAACAGAGAAGCCGAAGTCAGGTGATGTCGGTTGAAGCAGAAAACAAAATATATTATCACCGAACCGTAAACAAAAATTAAGAGGTGCAATTCAAAATCAAGTCAAAGCCGAAGTCAACAGAGTGAAGAATAGTATCAATATCAAGTGATCGAAGCAAACAAAATGCCAGCAAAATCAAAACCGTGGTGAGCAAGGCAATTCAGAGCTGTGTGAATCAAGCTACCATAAAATATACGAATTTGAACAAGTCAAAAATAAATCACAGCATTCGATCAAAATCAAACGGCCAAGCATAAAAGTATCATACAAATTCGTATATAATATACGAACGAAATTATAGGAGATTGAACCCTATATAAACCCTAAAACATCATCGGCATTATGCATTCGAGTTCGAGATAAGCAGAGAAGAATAAATCATAAAACTCGAATCAAAGTCGAGTGCTGTATAAGTCAAAAAGGAACAAACGTACCAATTCTTTCAACAATCAAACTCGATAAAATGGAAGCGATCGCAAACCAAGAAGAAGCCGTGAGTCAACAAATTGATTGAATAAAGGAATATAACATCAACAATCAAATTCACAAAGCCGACAGCTTCATCACGAAACCCTAAATCAGCAAGAGGAAATGAAAGAGAACAAGAAATAATTTTTACAGAAGCAAAGCGTGCCGAGATAACATAATAAAAAAGGGGGTTTCGTTTAAGTTCACATTTGGGCCGGTTTATTAAATTCGGCTTTAGTTTTATAAATGAGGGTTTTGTGTATAATTGTTTTTAAATTGTTTTTATTGTATTTTCCTTTTTAAACACTCGTAATTACTAGTCGTGTGACTAGGGGACGAACTACTGTGGTGTAGTTCGAGAATTGGAAACTCAATGGCTGAGGTGTGATAGGGTTTTGAGCGTAGAGTTAAGGCTAGTTGATAGAGTGTGTCGCGAGTTTACGTGTGTAAGCGTCTGACTGCTTAATTTCTGGTAAAAATCTTGGAGGTAGCACGTAGGCAGGGTTTTGCCAAAGCTGGGTAAATTTGTGTGTTCTATTTTTATTATTTTGCTATTATCTGTGCTGCTATAATTCTGATAAATCTGTTTTGCAATTATTTTATTTACTTCCGCAATAATTTTTATAATTAATAGCATCGCCCTATTTACCTCCCTCTAGGGTGAAATCGTTCCTACAGGATGAAACCCACGACCTTCTCTAATGGAATGGAATCCATGAAATTTTCAAAATGATATATTTAAATATTTTTCCAAAAACTTTTTAAAAGTCATCTCTATCAGTTCAAATATTTTAGCCTTAAAATATTTTTATTATCATTTATATTTTGATTTCAAAATCATCTCTTGTTTTTAAACTATCTCCTGATTTTAATATTATAAGCTTTAAATCTCAAAAATATATTCTATACTTAGTTTTTATTATTACTTTTATATTATAGATTATATATTTTTAAGATTACTTTTTAAACAATATTCAAAATAGTTTATAAACTTTAGAAATTCTTTTGACAAGTTTTTGAAAGAAAATCTCTTTAAAAACAAAAATCAATTTTCAAAATTTACTAGGGCATGTCGACATACCCCATCCTCCCATGTCGACATGGTAGCCGTAGATTTAAAATTTAAATTTTCAAATGAAGTGTCTATTAATCATTATTTTTCACGAATTGACATGACTGTTGTTCTTCTGTAAATACCAATCGTTTTCAAAGAATTTTAAGTTAGTTTTTCTTCATTTCTTCACTTCTTCTTCTCCACTCAAATATTCTCTTATATTTTAACAAAACTATGCGAATCCTAAGTGAATCAAACTTGATCATCTCTAGTTTGATTCTCTGCCACCGTCTTTCAAAGATCTCAGTGCTATTCAGAGTTATAGGATAATTTGTAATCAAAGAAGTGTATCGAATCTCTATCTGTCAAAGTGATATTGGAAACGGTGTGATTGTGGCCCATAAATCAATTAGGTGCGATTGTAGCCCGAAAATCAATTTGGTGATCTTGTAGCCTGGTTAAATCAAGAGAGTTTTCCCTAGAATCGAAGACAGAAGGGTGTATCTTGTGGCATTGAAATTGAGGTTGTAATAGCGACATTATATTTAAAAAGAAATCTGCACAAGAAATTATGCTGGACTGGATGTAGGGTAACTCCGAACCAGTATAAAATTCCAGTATGTTCTTTTACTGCTTTTTATTTACTATTTGCATCTGTGTCTAATTCTATGATTGTCTCTGTGTTTTTGAATTGCATCTGTTTGTGTTTAATTCCAAAAATTTTAAAAAAATTCCTTAAAATCCATTAAACACTATTCACCCACCTCTACTGTTAAACCAGCCTTAAAATCCATAATCCGCATTTTCAACATTTGGTATTAGAGCATTGGGTTTCAAATTTATCATAATCTAAATTTTGAAAAAGTTTAAAATGGCAATTTTTGGAGATTTTGTAAGCACTAGTTCAAAACTGTCCATATCACCATCGTTTTATATGTCTGCATATTATTATTATAGAAAATGAAGTTATATATCGAGTTAGTGCGTTATGTAGGAATAGATGTGTTATATGACTTTTGATGAATCAACAATCAATGGACAAATGGTGAAAATCAAGAAAATTAAACGGATACTTGATAGTGGATGTTCAAGACACATGACTGGCAATCCGGAGAAACTGAATGACATAATTTATGAAGATGGAGGACTGGTCAAAACTTTGGAGACAACTCAAAATGATATTTGATTTGCATCGGCAATGTCGGTAACTTTAAAACTCCTACTATTTCTGAAGTTTTGTTTATTAGGAATCTGAAACACAATTTACCTTGCATAAGTCAACTATGTGTAAGAGGTTCAAAATTATATTTAAAAAGGATAAGTGTCACATCGATGATAATAAATCAAATATTATCTTTGAAGGAATTAGGAAGAAAAATATTTATATACTTAGTATGAAAAGATCAAATGATAACCTATATCTTTTGGCTTATTCAAGCGATCCTTGGATTTGGCATAAAAGATTTAGGCATTTGAATTCAAACTTTTATCTAGACCATCAAAACTTGATTTAGTAAGAGGTCACCCTAAAATGGATTTTAAAGTAGATAGTATATGTGATGTTTGTCAATTAGGAAAACTTAGAAAGAGTTCATTTAAATTGAAAGATATGATTTTAACTTCAAAACCTCTTAAGTTACTTCATTTAGATCTGTTTGGTCCATCTCAAATTCAGTCAATAAATCATAGTAAATGTATTTTTGTAATTGTAGATGATTATTGTAGATTTACATGGACCATTTTTCTAAAACTTAAAAGCGATGCTTTTTCTTTATTTAAAACTTTTGAAAAAAGAATTCAAAATCAAATTTCATTAAAAATCAAAACTATTCGTAATGGTCACGGTGGATAATTTGAAAATGAAAATTTGAGAATTTCTGTAATAAAAAAGGAATAACTCATATTTTTCCTTTCCAATAACTCCACAACAAAAATGGAGTGGTAGAGCGTAAAAATAAGAAAATTCAAGAGCGTGCAAGAACTATGCTCTCAGATAGTAAATTACCAAGAAATTTTTGGGCTAAAGCAGTCGCTACAGCTTGTTATATTTCGAATAGGATTTTATTTAGACCTCTAACAATAAAACACCATATGAACTTCTTTTCAATAAGAAACCAAAGATATCTTATTTTAAAGTTTTTGAAAGTAAATGTTTCATTCTAAATACAAAGGACAATTTGGATAAATATGATCCTAAATCCGAAAAAGGAATCTTTATCAGATACTCTAATAGAAGTAAAGCATACAAAGTTTTCAATTTAAAAACCAACACCATTGCAGAAATAATGCATGTATCTTTTGATGAAAATTTCAAAGATTTTGTTCAAATAAATGTTGAAGATGATTTTTTTACTTTAAACAATGAATCAAATGAAATAAATTATGAAACAATATATCCTAATAAAAAGATCACTTTTAAAAGATCATCCTGTAGAAAATATACTAGGAAATATTGAATCTATCGTTAGAATTAGAAATCAACTAAATAAGAAGAGTAATGTAGCTTTTATATCAACTATAGAACCCAAAAATCCAAAGGAAGCATCATATGATGATTCATGAATTCTTGTTATGCAAGAAGAACTGAATCAATTCACCAGAAATGATATGTGGAAACTTGTTCCTAGACCCAAGGACATAACTATAATTGGAACTGAATGGGTTTATAAAAATAAAATGAATGAACAAGGTGAGGTCATTAGAAATAAAGCTCGGTTAGTCGTGCAAGGTAATTGTCAAGAAGAAGGAATAGACTATGATGAAACTTTTACATCCGTAGCAAGATTAGAAGCCATTAGAATTCTGCTTGCTTTCACAAATCACAACAATTTCAAATTATTTCAAATGGATATCAATAGTGCCTTTTAAACGGTTTTGTTAAAGAAGATGTTTATGTTGAAAAAAACCCACTTTTTGAAGAAAAAACGTTTCCAAATCATGTTTATAAATTAAAGAAAGCTTTATATGGTCTGAAACAAGCCCTAGAGCCTGGTATGATAGATTAAGATCTTACCTATTACAATCAAAATTTGAAATTGGTAGTAGATAGTACTCTTTTATTAAAAGAAACAAAATGTCCAATTAGTACAGATTTATGCAGATGATATAATTTTTGGATCAAAAATAATGAAATGAACAAAGAGTTTTCTGAAATAATGACAAAAGAGTTTGAGATGAGTTATATGAGTGAACTTATTTTCTTTTTAGGATTGCAAATAAAACAATTAGATAGTGGTATTTTCATTAGTCAAGAAAAGCATGCCAGGGATCTAGTTAACAAGTTTGGTATGACCACTGCAAGTGGAAAACCCACTCCTATGGCAACCAATGAAGTCTTGAATAAAGAAGACATGTCAAAAGATGTCGACCAAATACTATACAGGGGAATGATTGGATCGCTACTCTATACAATTGCGAGTAAGCCTGATATCATGCATAGTTTCTGTCTCTGTGCAAGGTACCAATCTCAACCCAAAGAGACCCATTTAAAAGTTGTTAAACATATTTTAAGATATATTAAACACACTTTAGACTATAGTTTATTTTACGTTAAAAACGATTCATTTGATTTAATCTCATATTGTGATAATGACTTTGCTGGTTGTAAATCAAACCGAAAAAGTATAGATGGAACTTGTCACTTTTTAGGACATTCTCTAGTTTTCGGGTTTAGTAAAAAACAAAATACTATCTCACTATCAACAACTGAAGCAGAATATATCTCTGCTGCTTTGGCTTGTTCTCAAGTTATCTATATGCAACAGACCCTAAAGGATATTGGATTAAATATTTCAAAATCACCAAATTTATTGTGACAATACAAATGTGATAGATTTATCCAAAAATCCTACTCATTATGCCAGAACCAAACATATCGATATCAGACATAAACTAGGTATTTGCTCTATAACTGAGATATAGAATATAGATATAGTAACATATATATTAAAATAAATAAATAAAAATAAAATTGTCAAAATTTTCATAAGGATGTCGACATCTCTGTAGCGCCCCGCCTTTTCGCACGCTTCAAATCGACGATAAACCACACTCGTCAGACTTAAACCATACAAAAGGGCAGATTGCTATGGGGTAAGTAAGAAAAAACAGGGAAAGAAAGAAAACAAAATAGAATATTACAGCGAAACGATAAAATATAATAATCAAATATACAGTTCATGAAGCTGCTTTATAAACATTTGATTATATTTACACAATACATATCAGAGTTGCACATACCAACGAATAATAATCGATCCAGCGGAATACAGTGTGTAGTGGAACAATATAATATAATAATAATAATGAAATCTTCATCTTCGTCCTCCAAAAATAAAGTCTTCGATCCTGAAATGCTCGGACTGACCCAAGCGAATTGAAAAGACAAAACACTCGAGTCAGAACTAAAAGATCTTATGTAAGTTAAATCAACTGAAATAAATATGAGTGTAACGACGTCGGAGATGTTTACGGGGTTTGACATCTCCTATCCAGTGTCGAACGTAAGTGCAGTAACTTAAGAGATGCTCGGGATTCACATCTCCTAAGGATCCGCTAAACTATTTACTATACAGTAATATTTCGCTATTATAATAATGTCTATAGTAAAATAAACTTACTTTTAAATAGCGCTAAGGAGTTACCCAATCTCCCCCTTAACACAATAATAGTCCTAGTAGTCCATCCAATATCATAGTCCCTCCTGATCGGGAAGCCACTAGAGGATACCACACGGGCTACGGGAGAAAACCAAACTCGTACAAGGCGTGATAGGGTAGGTGACACGGCACAACTAGGCAATGCCAGGGTAGATATACCAATTGCTATTCGGGCTAGTGGTAACGCATAACAGCTACTACCGCCCACCTCGAACAAGACCCCCAAAATCAAAAATCAAAAGTGGACACCGAATAAATCCAAAAGTCAGTGTATAATATCAAAGGAGTGTGTCCCTCCTTGGCCCGAGAATCGCTCTTGTTTTAGCCACCTTATGCCAACTCATGGGAGTTGGGTCCACGTATTTACCTAAAAGGAAACGCCGCCACCATCCTACTTCATTTTGGAATCTCCACCGCGTACACGGTTGTTAAAGTGGTTTTCGGAGTTGGCAAAGAGTATGACAACCTCCGATCCCGGTCTCTTTAAAAACCCAATCTCAACCCAAAGTTATAATATTTCTGAAACTATAACATTTCAAAGTTATAATATTTTGAAACCAAAACTTGAAATATAGCCTTTCAAAATATATAACTTTGAATTTCATAACTTTGAAACATACAACACCACTTAAATGTTTTAAATATTTAATTACTTTATATAGTAAAATAGCTTCTTCACCTTCACAAATCGATTCCAATATGGATTTTAAATTCCCAAATAAAACAATATAATTTCCCTATATTTCAAAGCTTTAATTATTCCACCATTTTAAAACTTATTCTTTGATAATTTCATATATATCAATTTCAACTACTATTATTTAGATTTGAAATGTTTACTTAATAAATCAAACGTTATTTTAGTAAAACCTTTAGGCTTCAAATAACTGGATATTCTTTAAATTACATTAACTTGATAATGTTCCATTAAATCAATTTGATATTCATTTAAATCTTCTAAACAAAAATCAAGTTATGAAATCATACCCTTTAAATCTCAATTTATTTACATTCAAATCAAAATTTTCGAGGATAATTCTTAAATACTATAATTCAAATCAAATTCACATTTATCTTCCAACCTTAATTTTATTTGAGTCATTATAAACTTTATATACAACAGAATTTAAAAAGATACTTAACCATTTTATATAAAAGAAATCAAACTTTATTATTAAACTCATTTTTATTAACCAATTTTATACATAGCTTAAATTTAAGAATTTAACTATATATATATATAAAATAATATTTATATAACATCAAAAATTTAATATTTACTAAACCGTATATTTCTTTCCAAAACCATAGAAAATCATTTCAAAATAATTCTATATATATACCGTGGTGCCTGTATAAAATTTTCTATCCTATGGTCAAGTGATACAGATATTTATCATTCTAATCCGCAATTTAAAATAAAAATGCGGTTGTATATCATTTAAAACCGCAATCCCGAATAAAAATAAATGCGTAACAACTTGCAGATTATGATAATATAAATAAAACATCCATTCATCCATCATTAAATCATACATCCATCACAATCATCATACAAAATAATCAATCAATATCAATATATAACTGATAATATATAACAGGTAATTAACTAGCAGTTATATTCAATAATAAATTAAATAACGATTTAATTTCAATAAATGTAATTAACTGAGATGATGATTAAAAATATACGAAACATTCATAAATAAATGCATAATCACAACATAAATTAATTTACCAAACATATGAAATTTTAGAAGTTGCGAGTGGGTTAAAACACTCACCTTTTGAATTTAAATTGAATTCAAATCCAATTTAAAACCAAATTTCAAACAGCCCCATATTTCGTCCAAACCCTCGTCAAAGCGTCCAAAATGGCAATACGAACCTAGCGGAGGAAACCGCGCTTGAATTGGATCACGTATGCAAAAGTTATAGCAATTAGAACGGGTTGAAATCATAATTAAATTAACTCAAAACAGAATTTTAATTAAACGACATGTCACCTTCCCTCTCTCACGCGAAAACCATGCGCCCATGCAAACCCAAATTTCCACAGCAAAATTCAACGCAGCCGCCTCTTCCAACGCGCCGTCGCACCGCCGTGGGGGCCACCGTGCAGAGAGCCAGGAACACGCCATCATCCCCACTTCGAGCCGCCTCCACCCATACCCAAGTCGTCGCCAATCGACGCCAAAAACCTACAGTCGCCGCCCCTCCATTCGAACCCTAACTGAATTTTCTCCGGCGATCCGACCGTCAAACGCCCCAACAACCACCACAGATCGCTTCACCAAGCCACTCTCCACGATACTGTGCCACTGAAATGTCGATCGGACGACGTTCACGTAGCATGATGAACGGTCGAAACCAAAAACTTGACTTTCGGTCAAACGACAATCCAAATCAAAAGGTGAATTGTAGTTTTTAGTTGCGTACATCAAGAGCTTCGATATATAATTTTTCTGAATTTTTTTGAGGAGTTTGAAATTTTGAATTTGATTTTGAATTGCAATTGGAATTAGGTGTTTGTCTGCCATTGAACTAAGGAGGTGAAAGAAATGGTACGCACAGACAAATGAGAATGAGGGAAATTAGGGTTTATAATAGAGTATTTACAGACAAGGTTGAAAAAGAATAGATGGATCAAATAGGTATACACGTTAAACGATAAAGTGGCCCGAAAAGCCCGTTCTGACTCCGGAACGAAATTGGGTCAACCCGTATATCAAAATAGATGTTTTAAAATATTTTAAACACAATGGAAAAGGTTTCAAGTCCAAATTCCATCGTATGAAGAAGTTATGCAAAAATTGATATTTGTCAAATTGATTTCAATTGATTTCAAGGCGTTTCACGTTCGTACGATCAAATGACAAGTCCGATCGCTACGAAACTTGGAATCCTACTATAATTCACCGTTACGGATCCGATGAAACTAGTTTCATCGAAATCCGAGTCAGTGGCCAAAATGGCTATTTTTACATTAATTAAATAAATTAATAATTAATTAATTAAATCCAATTTTTAATTTCAATTTTATAATTGACAATTTTATCACTTTTATATTTCTTAATCATTTACAAAAATTTAAACAAGTTTAGATGTAAATTAAAAGTTGATAAATCTATCAATTGTAGTGTTAATTTTTCTATTTCATTATATTTTGAAATTATAAATTAAATTCTCAAAAAAACCCATTTATTAAATTTTTAAACCTTCTTATTCACATCTTTTACCAAAATAAGGATGCCACTAATATTGGTTCATGATTTATTACATTATTATCCTCAAATTTCATTTTAATTTCAATAACGTAATATTTAAACGTTTAATTCAATTTTATTTTGCAATAAATTCAATTATTGAATTTTATACTTCAATTAAATTAATAAATCTTGCTTTCTATACTTTAAATCAACTAGTAGTCATATTATGGATGGATTAAACATTGGATTCAAAACTATTACATAAATTTCCTCATATTTATCTTTACTTCAAATTGCATAACCTTTAATTTCAATTGCTACAAAAATTACACTTATAAGTTATCACTAACAGACAGTGTTGAAATTGATTACATACACTGTTCTCATTTTATTTCATAAATTTTACACTAATTCACCAATTAGTTCAATATGTACACTTATTTCCTTGTATTCAATTAGCAGCTAAGTATAACATCTACATTATTCTCAACTTACAAATTTTGATTTAATTACTATTTACTATTATTACTTCATTGATTAATTCAATATTTGCATTGGTTTTTCTTATATTACATTTATACGCCTATTCATGTAACAACCAGGTATTTTCAACCATTCACATTCATTATAAGTGTATTGGTAGACACTCATGCCGGAATTGAATTGCTCAAAATACTGCGTTATAAATAAAAATTTGGCAAATCTCGGAATATACAGTAAATAATAATCACAGATCACAGGCACAGAGTAATAATAATGCAGCGGAAGTAAAAGAAATAGTAGTTCATGAAGTTACTATATAAAATATCAGAGTTACATAAAATACAACAGAAGATATAAAGTACAAAGGAAGTCTCACTACATAGAAGTCCAATAATACAAGAGCTGAAAGGAACAACAGACTACAAAGGATAAAACTTGACAAGTAGATAATCTCCAGCGATTTCAATCTCCAGAAAGTGGAAATCCAAATCTGTGAATAACTCAGGCTGACCCGAGCGTAAATAAAAATACAAACACTCGAGTCAGGACATACATACTTATATAATGTAAACCAACTCAAGTGAACTGTAGTAAAGGTACAAGTAACTTAGAAGATGCTTGGGATCGCCCATCCTCTAAGGATCCGTTAAACTATTTACTATGTAGTATATTGCGCTATATACAGTAGTGTTTAATCAGTAAAGTATAATCATATAGAAAATAGCATTAAGGGGATGGTGAACCTTAACGCGGTCGGATCTTTAAAACCAAAATCGTAGTGGGCTTGATATAAGGAGATGACACGGCACGCGAGGCAATGCCAGGGTGGATACACCGTTTGCACTCCCGGACCGATGGTGACGGCAAGCCAGCAGCTTCCGCCCACCTCGAACAATACCCCCGAATCAAAGTGGCGCCACATGTCGAATCACAAAAGCAATAGAATGGTTTTCGATGGATCATGCTCGATGAAAGGGTGCGATCCTTTGTGTAGCCCGGTATAGCTCATGTTTTAGTCATTTATGCCAACTCACGGGAGTTGGGTCCACGTAATATACCTCGACAACGTCGCCACCATCCAACTTCATTCTGGAATCTCCACCGCGTACACAGTTGTTAAAGTGGTTTTCGGTATTGGCCGGCTATAAGACAATATCCGATCCCGGTCTCTTTAACAACCAATCGTTATTATAACCCGTAGTTATAGCTTTAAAAAATATATTTTATACTTCAAAATAAAATATCATTTCAACCCAAATCTTTATCAAAATAAAGATTAAATTATTTCCAAACCATTTCAATATATCATCATACCATATCTTTCGATTCAAATATTTATCAAAATAAATATCAAGTCATTTCTAACCATTTCAATATATTAAATTATCATATCCTTTCAAAACTTCCTTTCAAATCATTTTTAATATATCAACATATCATAACTTTTCAAAGCTTCATTTCCAAAATATCATATCTTTTCGAAACCACATTTCAATCATTTTAATATATCAAAATATCATATCATTTCGAAACCACATTTCAGTCGTTTTAATATATCAAAATATCATATCTTTTCGAAACCACATTTCAATCGTTTTAATATATCAAAATATCATATCTTTTCGAAACCACATTTCAATCATTATTCATTTTATTCAATTTAGAATACCATTTCAATTCATATTTCAAAACAGTTTATATTCCAAAAAAATCATTTTTAATCATAAAAATGAAGTTATTATGTTAAAAATTAAATTATTAAATTTTCAAAATTTTCAACTTCCAAAGTTCATTTATTCACTTACATTTATCAAAACGGTGAAATTCCACTTTTCGCAACATTTAGGAAACACTACGGAAAGTTACATTCAAAACAGTTCAATTTAACAAAAGACAACATTTTAAAATGTTGTAATAGGGTTTACTTAAATTCCAAGTAAACTTAGTTAAATTCAAAAATTATGGCACTTACAAAATTGCTATAATAGTTTTTAATTCAGTTTGGCTTTTTAGTTCATTATCATCAACTACATCATTTACAAATACTGTAATATCATTTACATTGTAATTAATAGCATTTAAAAAATGCAGTCAATCAACTCCAAATATCCAATATAATTCCTCAACCAATTATATTTTTATTTAAAACATTTTTAACTCATAAAATCATACATTTTCACATTTATAAACATCATTTAATTTTCCTCAAGTTCATGATTTTATAAAGTTAAATTTCCATTCAAAAATCAAGATTTAATAATAATTCACTTATTAAATTGCAATGTTCAATTTTAAATTCATTATATTAATCAACTTAACACTTAAGTTAAAATTCTCAAATATAACTTAATCTTATTTTTATTTACTTAACTAAAAGTTCACTTTTAAGTCAATTTCATAAATTTCCAATTTTAGTTATATTTCAAAATTTCAACTTAAAATATTCATTCATTTCACATTTTCACTTTATTCAAAATCATTAATATGTTATAAAATCATTTTAAATTAATTTAAATTCAAAATATCATAAATTTATCATATTTTCAAAGTTATTTAAATTCCATTAAAAATTAAATCAAAATTTCCAAAATAACTTACATTCATATTTTCTAGCTTTTCCATAATTTATTTAACTAATGATTTCCAGAAAATCAATAATACTTTACAAAAATTATAATTTTATTAAATTTCAAATCAAAATATTATAATAATTTAATTTCTAAAATATTTTAAATTTTTTAGAAAAACATATTTTAACTACGGGCCTGTATATAATTTTCTACGCTAGGTAAAGTGATACGGGTAATATATCATTTCAACCCGTAATTACAAAGAAAATCCGGGTTTTATCATTTCAAACCCGCAATCCCAAGTTAAAATAAATTAAATAAGAACCGTTCAAGCCTATTATTTCAGCCCATAATGATTTTTCCCTATTCTAAAGTCCGTTCGGGTATGTATCATTTCAACCCATAGTGATTTCTAATCTACAGGGAACTTGCAGTGTGATAAACAGATATAAATGAACAGTTAACAAAATATATAAATAACAGATGATATGACATGAAATTTAACAGGTTTAACATCATATATAAAAAAAAATCACATGATAGTTATAACATCATATCTAATTCTACACATTCAGTTGTTGTTGTTTCACAACTGCATAAGTATAAATGTCGTGTGAGCTTTACTCACCTCTAATTGCTGAAGATGTCAAAACCAAAGGCACAATAGAAAATAAAGCACGATGGCACAATTACGGACTTGAGTGGAGAGCGAATCCAAGCTGCAACTCATGTGTACAACCCAAAACAAACAATCAAAACAACACAATTCAGTACGACTTTAAAGTGCAATAACTTTGAAATAAAAGAGAAACGAATTGGCAAACTTTTTGCCTTGCTTTCTCAAACCTTTGTCACGGCCTAGGGTATAGATTGGTTCAGATTTGGTTAAGTTTTGGCTCAGGTCTAGGCTAGCATGGGTCGGGTTCATGTCATTAGCAAGGTGGTGTTTCATACATGAAGATGTGAAGGGTCTTAGGCAAACAAATGGAGTTTTGGTTGGCTAGAGGGCTCGGCCATGGAAGTGTGCTCGGCCTGTGGGTGCACCATGACTAGAAAGAGGTTGGAGGGGTGTGTGGTGATCAGGTCAGAGGTGGTGGTTGTTGCTATGGTGGTGGTTAGGGTGGTGGTTGAAGGGGATGAGGCCAAAATGGTCAACAAACATTGTTTTTGGCATGTAGGTTGCAATTTTGAAGGGTTTGACCACCATGGATGGCTCGGCCTTGGTCGTGGCTGGAAGAATAGGTGGTGGTGATGGCAGGGAAGAGGAGTAGGAGTTTGTGGCTGCGGCTATGGAGGAGAAGCCTAGCAGAAAGCATGAGAAAACAAGGCATAATTCATAGAAAAATAAGAAGAAAAATAAGAAAAAGAAAGGGAAGCCATCACCAAAACTTGCAAGATGGAGGCCATGAATTTTTTAGGGTTTGAGAAAGAGAAAATTTCATGAAAAATAAGAAAGGGAAGTCGGCTGGAGATAGAGTAAGGAGTGGCTAAAATAACAGATGTATTGATGACAAAAGAAACTGTAAAAGAAACGTGAAACGACATTAAGTTTCTTAGCCTTTAAACCTTTCAAATTTCATATATATAATTTGTAATTTTATAAATACATATAAACTGAGAAATAAAGATAACAAATCGGAAATAAGAATAAATATCTAAAATAAATAATTAAATTTTAATTAAGTAGAATTTAAATTAAGAAAATGGCTTAAAATTGCAAACTAGGCTTTAAAATTGAAAACAACTCAAATAATCTTTGGAAAAATCTATTCAAATTTAAATACATGAAAAATGAATATTAATAAAGTAAAACAAAGCAAATAAAAGTGAATGTATAAAATAAATTACTAAATTTTAATTATATATAACTAAATTAAGGAAATAGCAAAGAAAACAGAAACTAGGTTAGAAAATTTGAAAATAAATGCAATGGACTATGGAAAAATTTTATATACTTGAAAAATATTTATAAATAAAGATAATAACAAAAAAAATACATTCACAAAATAAATAATTTTTTTTATTTAAATATAGTTTAGATGAAGAAAATAGCAGAAAAATAGAACCAGCCTTTAAAAATAGAAAATACAGTAAATTTCGGAAAAATTCTATTATCATTTTAAAAATAATTAAAAGTCAAAATATACATAATATAACATAAATGTACAAGTTAGAATAAGATATATCAAATAAAAATGTCATTTATATAATTTAAAATAAAGACTATTGCTGAATAACCCAATATACACACAATATTGAAAACAGTATAACTTTTGTAATTTAAATCCGTTTTCAACGAAACGAAAAGCAGTGTTCTTAAAATTTTATGTACTTTCATAATAAAAGATAAAATTTAAAATTTCAAACTTTTAAAAATTTAAATTAAAAGTCAAAGTTTGATTATTTTGACCAAAATTCACTTTTTGGAAAATATTCTTTTTAGTCATGCTTTGAAATGATAATTCATATCAAAACTAAAGTTTATCATTCAAAATAAATAAAATAAGTTTTTAAATCAGAAATTCAATTAAAATAATTAAAATATACAAAAAAATAAATTACAAAATACAGGGTTGTTACACTCTCCCCCACTCAAAATTTTTCGTCCCCGAAAAGGAATGAGGTACGAAAAAAAACAGAAAAAGATAGAGTGAAACAAGATTAGGACAAGATGACAAGGAGAATGAAATTATACGTGATGACTATTGTTATGTAAGTTTAATAAGGTGCAGATTATCAAAGATTATAGAAAGATTTCTAAACAGAATTTTTTTTATAGAAAGATGCCTATACCAGTCTATAGCAAGATAAGGATGATAAGGACAACCAAAAGATAGTTTGAAAAACAAAATAAGGAAATAAATTTGAAAGCATGGGAATTTCAACTTAAATAGAGAATAAATCTGTACACAAGTTAAATAAATCTTAACTATCCTAAATTTCATTATCTTATTATCCAATCATCTTAAATTAACAATTTTTAAAACTATGGGTTTGAAAAATAATCATTTATTACACTCACAATGTACTTAATACATTTAATTCTTCTTTATTAAAATTAAATTTATTCCTTTCAATATATTTATTACTTATGTTAAATATGCTTACACTTATTATAACTGCTTTATTTTATTCTTAGTTCTTCTAACATTAATTTATTGTAAGTTATTCAATTACTCTTTATTATATTTACCTCTGTTAATCATTTTATAATTAAGATTTTAAGTGTATAAAATTTATTATAACCACTCAAATTTTATTTATAAAAACTTATTATATTGTGTATTATCCAAATTACCTTGTTAACTTCTGAAATTAAGGTAAGTTATATTTGAATGCAATTGTATTATACAAATAAAACTTTCCAATTCAATCATTTCAAGCTTAAATCATTTATTCAAAAAAATTTATTTTCTTTTTATAATTGAAATTATTCTTTAAAAATAAAATTTAAGAATTAAATTTCCGATTTCTTCAAACCATTTAGAGATAACTAAATGTATGTACATAGTTTATCAAATAAAATTTCAATCATATGTCTATATATATTATAAATAAGGTCATATTTTAGAAATTCAATAAATTTGATTTCCCAAAACAAAGCTGTAGCAAGACTACAGAACATTCTCTTCACTTCGAAACTCGAAAATGAACGTCGATGATGCTGCAGTCATCATTGTAGTTATTTTCCAGCGAAAAAGAGAAGAGCACTATTTTTTTTTAAACTTTAAAATCCTTTGGAAACAAATTTCTATTTGAAAATACTTTAAATAATATATCCTTTTTAAAACTTTTAAACAAAAGGTTTGAAACCATAGGAAATTAAATTCTCAAATTTCTTGTTCTAAATTCATTTCAGTTCCCAAATCAATTTATAAACAACTATCTATAAATTCATTTATAGAACAATAAATGATAAATCAAGTATTATCATTTCAAATGATCAATTTTAAATCAATTTATTAAGTTCCATAAATTTACTTATATATCAAAATTTATTTCACTAACCAAATTTTAAAATAATATTGTGTTAGTTTGTTCTGTCAAAGTGTTTTAGAAATCCTATCGATAGCGTTGATCAGACGAATCGATCGGAAACCCAAATCAACATCAACAACTCAAACAACACAATATATAAAACAAAACATAGATATACAAGTACAATTCAAAATGTTTGGAAGAATAGATTGGAAACAAAAGACAAGATGATTAAATAACAGAGTAGGGAGGTGGATAAGCTTAAATAAATCGCGAGCAACCTTAACTGGGTCAACCGTGACTTAAATAATAAGATCGATGTGGATTTTTAGGGTAAATCTTCATTCAATCTCAAAAGTTAGAGTTTGGGATAACAAAAGATATTAGCATCTAAACCAAGGATAGATGTAAATCTCTGGTGAATCCATGCTAATTGTAAAGGAGTTTTCCCCTTTTTTTTCAATTTAATTTGAAATTGGCGTGACCGCTGACTCACTAAAAAGATCATTCGAAGCGGAGTTATGGAATACTCCAGGGTCAAAAGAAGATGAATAGTGAGGGATACAAATGGATTTTGGAACCGTAGGGAATGTTCCAAAATTCAAAGGAGTTGAGTCAAAAAGGATGAGATTCAAACTCGAATGAAAGTGATTCTGTAAATACATTCACTCCATATGCTGAGTTTTGCCTAGAGCTACCAAAGCTCTAATACCAACTGTAACAACCAGGTATTTTCAACCATTCGCATCCATTATAAGTGTATAGGTAGACACTCATGCCGGAATTGAATTGCTCAAAATACCGCGTTGTAAATAAAAATTTGGCAAATCTCGGAATATACAGTAAATAATAATCACAGATCACAGGCACAGAGTAATAATAATGCAGCGGAAGTAAAAGAAATAGTAGTTCATGAAGCTACTATATAAAATATCAGAGTAACATAAAATACAACAGAAAAAATAAAGTACAAAGGAAGTCTCACTACATAGAAGTCCAATAATACAAGAGCTGAAAGGAACAACAGACTACAAAGGATAAAACTTGACAAGTAGATAATCTCCAACGATTTCAATCTCCAGAAAGTGGAAATCCAAATCTGTGAATAACTCAGGCTGACCCGAGCGTAAATAAAAATACAAACACTCGAGTCAGGACATACATACTTATATAATGTAAACCAACTCAAGTGAACTGTAGTAAAGGTACAAGTAACTTAGAAGATGCTTGGGACCGCCCATCCTCTAAGGATCCGTTAAACTATTTACTATGTAGTATATTGCGCTATATACAGTAGTGTCTAATCAGTAAAGTATAATCATATAGAAAATTGCGTTAAGGGGATGGTGAACCTTAATGCGGTCGAATCTTTAAAACCAAAATCGTAGTGGGCTCGATATAAGGAGATGACATGGCACGCGAGGCAATGCCAGGGTGGATACACCGTTTGCACTCCCGGACCGGCGGTGACAGCAAGCCAGCAGCTTCCGCCCACCTCGAACAATACCCCCGAATCAAAGCGGCGCCACATGTCGAATCACAAAAGTAATAGAATGGTTTCCGATGGAGCATGCTCGATGAAAGGGTGCGACCCTTTGTGTAGCCCGGTATAGCTCCTGTTTTAGTCATTTATGCCAACTCACGGGAGTTGGGTCCACGTAATATACCTCGAGAACGTCCCACCATCCTACTTCATTCTGGAATCTCCACCGCGTACACAGTTGTTAAAGTGGTTTTCGGTATTGGCCGGCTATAAGACAATATCCGATCCCGGTCTCTTTAACAATCAATCGTTATTATAACCCGTAGTTATAGCTTTAAAAAATTTATTTTATACTTCAAAATAAAATTCATTTCAACCCAAATCTTTATCAAAATAAAGATTAAATTATTTCCAAACCATTTCAATATATCATCATACCATATCTTTCGATTCAAATATTTATCAAAATAAATATCAAGTCATTTCTAACCATTTCAATTTATTAAATTATCATATCCTTTCAAAACTTCCTTTTAAATCATTTTTAATATATCAACATGTCATAACTTTTCAAAGCTTCATTTCCAAAACATCATATCTTTTCGGAACCACATTTCAATCATTTTAATATATCAAAATATCATATCTTTTCGAAACCACATTTTAATCGTTTTAATATATCAAAATATCATATCTTTTCGAAACCACGTTTCAATCGTTTTAATATATCAAAATATCATATCTTTTCGAAACTACATTTCAATCATTATTCATTTTATTCAATTTAGAATACCATTTCAATTCATATTTCAAAACAGTTTATATTCCAAAAAAATCATTTTAATCATAAAAATGAAGTTATTATGTTAAAAATTAAATTATTAAATTTCCAAAATTTTCAACTTCCAAAGTTCATTTATTCACTTACGTTTATCAAAACGGTGAAATTCCACTTTTCGCAGGATTTAGAAAACACTACGGAAAGTTACATTCAAAACAGTTCAATTTAACAAAGGACAACATTTTAAAATGTTGTAATAGGGTTTACATAAATTTCAAATAAACTTAGTTAAATTCAAAAATTATAGCACTTACAAAATTGCTATAATAGTTTTTAATTCAGTTTAGCTTTTTAGTTCATTATCATCAACTACAGCATTTACAAATACTGTAATATCATTTACATTGTAATTAATAGCATTTCAAAAATGCAGTCAATCAACTCCAAATATCCAATATAATTCCTCAACCAATTATATTTTTATTTAAAACATTTTTAACTCATAAAATCATACATTTTCACATTTATAAACATCATTTAATTTTCCTCAAGTTCATGATTTTATAAAGTTAATTTTCCATTAAAAAATCAAGATTTAATAATAATTCACTTATTAAATTGCAATGTTCAATTTTAAATTCATTACATTAAATTTCAACTTAAACTTAAGTTCAAATTCTCAAATATAACTTAATTTTATTTTTATTTACTTAACTAAAAGTTCACTTTTAAGTCAATTTCATAAATTTCCAATTTTAGTTATATTTCAAAATTTCAACTTAAAATATTCATTCATTTCACATTTTCACTTTATTCAAAATCATTAATATGTTATAAAATCATTTTAAATTAATTTAAATTCAAAATATCATAAATTTATCATATTTTCAAAGTTATTTAAATTCCATTAAAAATTAAATCAAAATTTCCAAAATAACTTACATTCATATTTTCTAACTTTTCCATAATTTATTTAACTTATAGATTTCCAGAAAATCAATAATACTTTACAAAAATTATATTTTTATTAAATTTCAAATCAAAATATTATAATAATGAAATTTCTAAAATATTTTAAATTTTTTAGAAAAACATATTTTAATTACGGGCCTGTATATAATTTTCTATGCTAGGTAAAGTGATACGGGTAATATATCATTTCAACCCGTAATTACAAAGAAAATCCGGGTTTTATCATTTCAAACCCGCAATCCCAAGTTAAAATAAATTAAATAAAAACCGTTCAAGCCTATCATTTCAGCCCATAACGATTTTTCCCTATTCTAAAGTCCGTTCGGGTATGTATCATTTCAACCCATAGTGATTTCTAATCTACAGGGAACTTGCAGTGTGATAAACAGATATAAATGAACAGTTATGTGACGCCCCACCTCTATACCCACGCTAGCCAAGAACACTACGGTGTAATGCTGTCAACTAGCATGGAGGATAAGGCTGTTGAGGAGCGACCATCCGTGTAATTGCTTTGCGCGAGCACCGATATGTCAGATAGTATAACATGCATTTTATTTCAAGAGGAAAATCCGACATACCGATACAAACACAAAGCTACTACACAGTGGCTATAATAATCTTCGGAAACAAATATAGAATAAGCATAACACAAATCAATCACAGATAATTCATATCACAAAGGCGGAAGAAGATATGAATATATAACTAACACATGAAAGTGCATATCAGAGCAGTGGTAAAAAAGATCCACAATAATACAAAAGGATAGCAACACGTGCTATACAAAAGAATACAACTATGAGTCTATATCTCAAGTGTATACAAAAAACTAAACTACTAATCTAAGTAGTTAGCCAAAAGTCAGAGTAATGATCCTGGATGAGAAGTCAAGCAGAAGCACCTGTAACATCTCGGTATGACCCGAGTATTATTTAATAAGAAAATAATAAACGGATCAGTCTAGCTATAAATATCAGATGAAACGATATAGAGTAAGAGATATGACTAAACACATAATAATCACAATGCCAAGCTGTGATATATATAAGTAATTGAAAATCAACAAGAGATTAATCAATATCACAAAATCTACACAAGAATCAAAGAAATGTCATACTCCTTATTTCTTTCATCAAACCACAAATATTGACAATTGTATCAATGTCAAACACAAAAGTCATTGACACACAAATTCACCAATGCACAAATATTGATAAACTTATCAATAGAAATCACGAAAATTGGTGAAACACAAATTCTAGAAATCATCTCAAGAAATCCAGAAATCACAAAAAGGGGGAAGGCCTATCACAAACGGGAGCATAAAGCTCACCAACACGTGTATCACAAACGGAATGCTAATTCCATGGTTGCTAACCATCACAAATTGAGCCGAAGCTCCACAAACGGCCCGAAGACCATGGGTTGCTACCCCACCAATTTGAGTCGAAACTCCACAAAACGGGGTATAGTCTCCCTCGCAGACAAAGAGACATCACACATTGCTAGTCTAAATCACAAAGATGATCGTCATGATCAACGAGAAGTGTCAGTTACACTAAGCTAGTAAATATATGAGTTTAGCTTCATGTCCCATAACCACTTGGTTAACTCAAATATTTACGAACAAACTGTAGATCTCCACTATAAAATTGTCACAAGAGATTCAATCGAACAAGTCCAAGAATTAACCGACGAAGTAAACGCAAGCGTTTCATACCACTCGTTTTACTAAGTCGTTTAATTAGATTTCTCGTGCGAATGAGGTAAAGGTTTGTATATATTAATAGATTGGAAAACGGTTCAAGAAACGAGCTTTGTACTAAAATAGAGTTGAAATCATTTGAAGAAAGTGTTTTGATATTTACTACTAGTATAGAAACCTTTATATTTTTAAAGTGACAAATCACGAAGAAGATTGTAGGAACAATCAATCACTAAAATTCACATACGAAGATGTGAATAAAAATCCAACGAAACCGATAAAGAATCCATCAAAATGGATATTCAAAAATCCCTAAAAAGGAGTCATCAAAGTCATAACAAATGATAACAACACATAGGAAGCAACACGAATCGATTAAAGTTGGAACTTCAAACAACTAGGTGAAATAGGCAAAAATGCACCAGGTCGGTCGGCCGGCTACAGAGCTCGGTCGACCGAACCCTGTTCTCAAAATTCCTCGGGAAGAAGGTCGATCGGCCGAACCCTGTAATTGGTCGACCGAACCTTAAACAGAGAAGTACTTATACACTTGGCAGCAGGTCGGTCGGCCGGCAGCAGGGCTCGGTCGACCGGACCTGTTGCCAGTCCCTTCCCAGCCCATCCAAATGAGGTCCAACCTCGACCAAATTGCATTCTCTCGAGCAACGACGCTAAGGGATTATGCCAATCGACTACCCGGCCCTATAAGCTCTTCGATGCATAACCAAAACGCATTCAAACATCAAAGTTAATATTTTTAAAGATTTGAACTCAAAACACCAAAAATTGGAATATTCACCAAATCAATCCAAACCAAAAGCAATAGCACACGAATAAGTATTAGGAATTCATACCTAACAATCGAAGATAAATATAAGCATAGATGTGAGATAAAAATCTCACCTTTGAACCCAAGCAATTGAAAAAGAAGCTTAAAAGCAAAAGAGAATCAACCACTCTTCAAATCCAACTCAAGAAGCTTGATTCTAAGCTAACAAGAGAAACATTTCCTAAATTAGGTTTAGGAATTTCTGAAATTGATAAGAGAATGAGTTGGAGAAGAAGAAGAGAAGCTTACCAATGGGTTCTTCTATTAGTTTGGAGCTAGAGCTTGATTTGCAAAAGGAAACTAGGGTTTTGGAGTTTTAATTTCCCATCTCTCCCACCATTGATGTTTTAAAACTGAAAATAGGAGAAAGTGAGGGTGAATGGGGAGGAGTGGCTCAGATTTGAGTATAAGTTAAACATAGGGCTGAACCCAAACCCAAACCCAAAGTGAAAAAGTAGCAAAAATCAACTTTCTCCAAACATATCGAAGCTTATACTCAAAAAGGTCGCAAACGGCATTTTAAACTCAATGGGAGTGGTCCCGAGTCCTAATTCGACCGTATGCAAAAAGTAGCTTTTCGGACTAAATTTCGAGTATCGATAAAAATTTAAATAAAATATTTAAATATAAAAATCGACAAATATGCGGGTTGTTACAGACTCCCCTCCTTAAAGAAATTGCTTCCTCGCAATATTTAAGAAGAAGATATATAGTAACAACCATAAAAGCATATTCAACACAAAAGAAGTTTGAAATAAGAAGTTCACCTCAAAGAGCACGTGAAAGTAAGTCCGGATGTGATCGCTCGATGAACTCTCTAGACTCCCAAGAACAATCCTTAGGATTTGAAGACCATTGAACTTTCACAAGCGGAACATCTTTATTTCGAAGACGTTTGACCTCCGAAGCAATAATTCGAATAGGATGCTGCTCATAAGTTAAATTAGGCGAAACTTCAATTTCTTCCACAACACCGGGCTCAAGAACAGAATCGGAATCTCGAAGACATTTCCGAAGTTGAGAAACGTGAAACACGTCATGGATAGCAGAAAATTGAGCCGGTAATAAAAGGCGATAAGCCATGGAACCAATACGTTCAGTGATAGGAAATGGCCCAATATATCGAGGTGCTAATTTTCCCGATCGACTGAAACGTACAACACCTTTCATAGGTGACACACGAATGAACATAAGATCTCCCACAGAAAATTCTAACCTCCTTCTTCGGTTATCGGCATAGGATTTTTGTCTACTCTGGGCTTCTTTCATCCTATGACGAATAAGATCAATATTTTCTGTGGAATCACGAATAAAATCTGGACCTAAAACCAGCTTCTCACCGGCCTCAAGCCAACAAGAAGGAGATCGGCATGGCCTTCCATAGAGTGCCTCGAAAGGTGCCATACCAATACTAGATTGGAAGCTATTATTATAGGAAAATTCAACAAGTGAAATATGATCTTCCCAACTTCCACCAAAATCGAGAACACATGCACGAAGAAGATCTTCAAGAATTTGATTCACACGCTCGGTTTGTCCATCGGACTGGGGGTGATAAGCGGTGCTAAAATTAAGCTTCGTTCCTAAAGCTTTTTGAAGACTCTTCCAAAATCCACTAGTAAACAATGGATCATGATCACTAACTATAGAAGTAGGAACTCCATGCAATTTAACAATTTCTTTAATAAAAAGTTTGGCCAAAAGAGGTACGGTTCGGTTAGACCGAACGGGAATAAAATGGGCAGATTTAGTAAGTCTATCAACAATCACCCATAAGCTATCATGACCCGAACGAGAACGGGGAAGGCCATCTATAAAATCCATGGAAATTTGGTCCCACTTCCAAATCGAAATTTCTAAAGGTTGCAATAACCCACCGGGCCTTTGATGCTCGGCCTTAACGAGTTGGCAAGTCATGCAACGCTTAACGAAGTTAGCGATGTCAAGTTTCATTCCCTCCCAATAATAAAGTCGCTTCATATCCGCGTACATTTTACTACTACTGGGATGAATGGTAAATTTAGAATGATGAGAATCTTCTAAAATATCTTTACGAAGATCACCAATATTTGGCACGACAAGTCTACCAAATTTCCGAACGCCGCCACGAGAATCGATATCAAAGTCTTTCAAACCTTCAATATCAATTTTATCCTTAATATTTTGGCCAAGAAGAGCCAATTCAGGATCTAGCCTTTGAGCTTCAAGAATGCGGTCTAAAAGAGAAGGATGAGCCTCAAGGCTACATAAAACAAATGATGAGCATAAATCGGATACGCGGTTTCGAATCTCACAAGTGGATAAGATCTCGAAATCGTTCCATTCGGATATCATCATAGAAACAACAGCTTGTTGTCTACGGCTAAGAGCATCGGCGACACGATTACCCTTACCGGGAGTGTAAAGAATATCAAGATCATATGGTGAAAGAAATTCGAGCCAACGCTGTTGACGCAAATTAAGTTCCTTTTGAGAGAATAAATACTTCAAAGACTTATGATCGGTATAAAGAACAAATTTCTCTCCTAAAAGATAATGACGCCAAATCCGAAGAGCAAAAACAATAGCCGCGAGCTCTAAATCATGTGTGGCATATCTAGTCTCGGCAGGCTTTAATTGCCTAGAAGCATAAGCAATAACACGTTCTTTTTGCATAAGAACGGCACCCAAACCAACGCGACTAGCATGGGTATAAACAACGAAATCTTGATTCCCCTCGGGAATAACAAGAATAGGAGCATCAGAAAGGAGTTCTTTTAATTTCTGGAAAGAAGTTTCACATTTGTTCGACCAAATGTATTTAACACCTTTCTTCGTTAAGCTAGTGAGAGGCACGGCAATCTTAGAAAAGTCTTTGATAAAACGGCGGTAATAACCCGCCAATCCGAGAAAACTACGAATCTCTGTCACACTCTCCGGTCTCTTCCAATCATGAATCGCTTCAACCTTTGAAGGATCCACGGAAATTCCAGATTCGGAAATAATATGACCGAGAAACTTCACACGAGATTGCCAAAAATGGCATTTAGAATATTTTGCTTTTAATTGATTACTCCTAAGAGTTTCCAACACAATCCGAAGATGTTTTTCATGCTCCTCCTCGGTTTTTGAATACACAAGAATATCATCAATAAAGATGAGAACAAACCGGTCGAGGAAGTCTTTGAAAACTCTATTCATAAGGTCAACGAAATAAGCCGGAGCATTCGTTAGACCAATGGCATAACAAGCCATTCATAAGATCCATAACGAGTACGGAACGATGTCAAAGGAATGCTATCCTCTGCAATACGAAGCTGATGAAATCCAGTAGCTAAGTCTAATTGCGAAAAGACTCTAGCACCACTAAGTTGATCAAATAGGTCATCAATCCGAGGTAAAGGATATTTATTTTTGATAGTAAGATCATTAAGCTTGCAGTAGTCAACGCAAAGCCTAAGTGTACCATCGGATTTCTTCACAAAAATAGCCGAAGCTCCCCAAGGCGAGGAACTAGAGCGAATAAATTGCTTCGTCTCCAATTCGGATAATTGTTTACGCATCTCCTCGTTTTCTTTATTGGACATACGATAAGGAGGGCGAGTGATAGGTTGAGCTCCAGGAATGAGATTAATTCTGAACTCAATTGCTCGCTTTGGTGGTAATCCTAAAACGGGCTCGAATACGTCGGAAAATTCACGAATGACGTGAATAAGAGAAATAACATCACCCTCATCATCATCATCGTCATCACGAGGGTTTAAAGAATATAAAGATGCAACCAAAGCAGAATCTGAATCTTTAAGAATAACAGAAACCTGATTAACAGATTGAGGATGTCGAAGATGAATAGTCCGCTCAGGACATAGGATATGAGCTTCATAACGGTTAAGCCAATCCATTCCCAAAATCATTCCAAAGCCTAAATAACGCATGACATGCAAATCGGCTAGGAAAGAAAAATCACACAAAATAATCTCGACATCTTTACACAATAAACTGATTGTTGCGGATCCACCAACCGGATTCGCAATTCTCAAAGAAGTCATTAAACACAAAACATCCAAAGAAAAAGTATCAACAAGTTCTTTTGATATAAAAGAATGGGACGCACCCGTATCAAAAAGAACTCGAATAGGATGATCACGAAATAAAATAATTCCATCCAGAATAGAATGAGAAATACCTTGGCCACGAGATGTGTTGCCAGGGGCTTGAGCAACATTAAGCTTTCCCTCCTTCTTGCCCTGAAGCTTGGGGCATGAAGATATAACATGACCGGGACCTTTGCAGTAGCGACAAGAGATAGACTTGGGACACTTGTTCGCATAATGGTCCTTCAAACCACAATTATAGCACTCCCCACGACCAAAGGAAGAAGTCTTTGCCACGGAGGTCACTTGCTTCCCTTTCTTATTGGGATAAGGGCCTTTGAATTTACTGGGCCTTTTCTTGTTGTTGTTGAAGTTTGGTTTGAAACCCACCACTTCAACATCATTCTCCCTATCCGCCTCTTCAAGACGAAGAGCGATATCAATGAGTTGGTCGAAAGAAACTTCTAATTTTAGAAGTAATGGCTTCTTGAGATTTTTGTTTAAGCCATAGACGAACCTCTGATTTTTCTTCAATGGGGTGTTGATGTATTCGACCCCATATTTGGAGAGAGATTCAAAAGATGCGACATAATCTGCCACGGAAGATTCACCTTGAACAAGGTCTATAAAACGGCGAGCCAAAGTCACCTTCTCAGCTTCTGGTACGAATTTCAACTCGAAGCGTTCCCGGAATTGCTCCCAGGTGAGATCCGCTTCATTAATCTCAGAAATAAGAAGCTCGTACCAGTCCAATGCTCTTTCTCGGAGCATACTAGAGGCCACCTGAACTCGGTGAAGGTCAATAAGATTCATGCGAGAAAAGATTCGATCGCATGACCTTAGCCAAGCCTGTACTTCAATAATAGTTTCGGAACCTTTGAATGGCTCCCCACCCAAATTAGTATAATCGCTGCACAAGCGTGCAAATCCCGACTTTGGGTGAGTAGGTTCCGGGTTAGCTCCAGCTGCTTGAGCATTTGTCACAAAATCAAGAAGCTGTTGAGCAGTCATAAAAACTCCATCTTGGGGTGGAGTGCTAGAAGGTACAGCTCTGGGGCGGCCTGGTCTAGACATTTCTCTCGCTTTAGAAAGAAATAAGAAGAAGAAAAAGGTTATTCACCAAATTGAATATCAAGCAATCTTGATAGATAAACAAGGAATCATAAGGAAAATAGGATGAATCGGTACGAAGACTCGAATTAAATCCTAAAGCACGACTCCTAAGATGGACTTAGGACGATGATCCTTGTTATATTATTCCATATTGTTCCGAAGTTTGGCTCTGATACCAAGCTGTGACGCCCCACCTCTATACCCACGCTAGCCAAGAACACTACGGTGTAATGCTGTCAACTAGCACGGAGAATAAGGCTGTTGAGGAGCGACCATCCGTGTAATTGCTTTGCGCGAGCACCGATATGTCAGATAGTATAACATGCATTTTGTTTCAAGAGGAAAATCCGACATACCGATACAAACACAAAACTACTACACAGTGGCTATAATAATCTTCGGAAACAAATATAGAATAAGCATAACACAAATCAATCACAGATAATTCATATCACAAAGGCGGAAGAAGATATGAATATATAACTAACACATGAAAGTGTATATCAGAGCAGTGGTCAAAAAGATCCACAATAATAAAAAAGGATAGCAACACGTGCTATACAAAAGAATACAACTATGAGTCTATATCTCAAGTGTATACAAAAAAATAAACTACTAATCTAAGTAGTTAGCCAAAAGTCAGAGTAATGATCCTGGATGAGAAGTCAAGCAGAAGCACCTGTAACATATCGGTCTGACCCGAGTATTATTTAATAAGAAAATAATAAACGGATCAGTCTAGCTATAAATATCAGATGAAACGATATAGAGTAAGAGATATGACTAAACACATAATAATCACAATGCCAAGCTGTGATATATATAAGTAATTGAAAATCAACAAGAGATTAATCAATATAACAAAATCTACACAAGAATCAAAGAAATGTCATACTCCTTATTTCGTTCATCAAACCACAAATATTGACAATTGTATCAATGTTAAACACAAAAGTCAATGACACACAAATTCACCAATGCACAAATATTGGTAAAACTTATCAATAGAAATCACGAAAATTGGTGAAACACAAATTCTAGAAATCATCTCAAGAAATCCAGAAATCACAAAAAGGGGGAAGGCCTATCACAAACGGGAGCATAAAGCTCACCAACACGTGTATCACAAACGGAACGCTAATTCCATGGTTGCTAACCATCACAAATTGAGCCGAAGCTCCACAAACGGCCCGAAGACCATGGGTTGCTACCCCACCAATTTGAGTCGAAACTCCATAAAACGGGGTTTGGTCTCCCTCGCAGACAAAGTGACATCATACATTGCTAGTCTAAATCACAAAGATGATCGTCATGATCAACGAGAAGTGTCAATTACACTAAGCTAGTAAATATATGAGTTTAGCTTCATGTCCCATAACCACTTGCTTAACTCAAATACTTACGAACAAACTGTAGATCTCCACTATAAAATTGTCACAAGAGATTCAATCGAACAAGTCCAAGAATTAACCGATGAAGTAAACGCAAGCGTTTCATACCACTCGTTTTAGTAAGTCGTTTAATTGGATTTCTCGTGCGAATGAGGTAAAGGTTTGTATATACTAATAGATTGGAAAACGGTTCAGGAAACGAGCTTTGTACTAAAATAGAGTTGAAATCATTTGAAGAAAGAGTTTTGATATTTACTACTAGTATAGAAATCTTTATATTTTTAAAGTGACAAATCACGAAGAAGATTGTAGGAACAATCAATCACTAAAATTCACATACGAAGATGTGAATAAAAATCCAACGAAACCGATAAAGAATCCATCAAAATGGATATTCAAAAATCCCTAAAAAGGGGTCATCAAAGTCATAACAAATGATAACAACACATAGGAAGCAACACGAATCGAATAAAGTTGAAAATTCAAACAACTAGGCAAAATAGGCAAAAATGCACCAGGTCGATCGGCCGGCTACAGAGCTCGGTCGACCGGACCCTGTTCTCAAAATTCCTCAGGAAGCAGGTCGGTCGGTCGAACCCTGTAATTGGTCGACCGAACCTTAAACAGAGAAGTGCTTATGCACTTGGCAGCAGGTCGGTCGGCCGGCAGCAGGGCTCGGTCGATCGGACCTGTTGCCAGTCCCTTCCCAGCCCATCCAAATGAGGTCCAACCTCGACCAAATTGCATTCTCTCGAGCAACGACGCTAATGGATTATGCCAATCGACTACCCGGCCCTATAAGCTCTTCGATGCATAACCAAAACACATTCACACATCAAAGTTAAGATTTTTAAAGATTTGAAATCAAAACACCAAAAATTGGAATATTCACCAAATCAATCCAAACCAAAAGCAATAGCACACGAATAAGTATTAGGAATTCATACCTAACAATCGAAGATAAATATAAGCATAGATGTGAGATAAAAATCTCACCTTTGAACCCAAGCAATTGAAAAAGAAGCTTGAAAGCAAAAGAGAATCAACCACTCTTCAAATCCAACTCAAGAAGCTTGATTCTAAGCTAACAAGAGAAACATTTCCTAAATTATGTTTAGGAATTTCTGAAATTGATAAGAGAATGAGTTGGAGAAGAAGAAGAGAAGCTTACCAATGGGTTCTTCTATTAGTTTGGAGCTAGAGCTTGATTTGCAAAAGGAAACTAGGGTTTTGGAGTTTTAATTTCCCATCTCTCCCACCATTGATGTTTTAAAACTGAAAAGAGGAGAAAGTGAGGGTGAATGCGGAGGAGTGGCTCAGATTTGAGTATAAGTTAAACATAGGGCTGAACCCAAACCCAAACCTAAACCCAAAATGAAAAAGTAGCAAAAATCAACTTTCTCCAAACATATCGAAGCTTATACTCAAAAAGGTTGCAAACGGCATTTTAAACTCAATGGGAGTGGTCTCGAGTCCTAATTCGACCGTATGCAAAAAGTAGCTTTTCGGACCAAATTCCGAGTATCGATAAAATATTTAAATAAATATTTAAATATAAAAATCGACAAATATGCGGGTTGTTACAAGTTAACAAAATATATAAATAACAGATGATATGACATGAAATTTAACAGGTTTAACATCAGATATAAAAAAAATCACATGGTAGTTATAACATCATATCTAATTCTACATATTCAGTTGTTGTTGTTTCACAACTACATAAGTATAAATGTCGTGTGAGCTTTACTCACCTCTAATTGCTGAAGATGTCAAAACCAAAGGCACAAAAGAAAACAAAGCACGATGACACAATTACGGACTTGAGTGAAGAGCGAATCCAAGCTACAACTCTTGTGTACAACCCAAAACAAACAATTAAAACAACACAATTCAATACGACTTTAAAATGCAATAACTTTGAAATAAAAGAGAAACGAATTGCCAAACTTTTTGCCTTGCTTCCTCAAACCTTTGTCACGGCCTAGGGTATAGTTTGGTTCAGATTTGGTTAAGTTTTGGCTCAGGTCTAGGCTAGCATGGGTCGGGTTCATGTCATGAGCAAGGTGGAGTTTCATACATGAAGAGGTGAAGGGTCTTAGGCAAACAAATGGAGTTTTGGTTGGCTAGAGGGCTCGGCCATGGAAGTGTGCTCGGCCTGTGGGTGCATCATGACTAGACAGAGGTTGGAGGGGTGTGTGGTGATCAGTTCAGAGGTGGTGGTTGCTGCTATGGTGGTGGTTAGGGTGGTGGTTGAAGGGGATGAGGCCAAAATGGTTAACAAACATTGTTTTTGGCATGTAGGTTGCAATTTTGAAGGGTTTGACCACCATGGATGGCTCGGCCTTGGTCATGGCTGGAAGCATAGGTGGTGCTGATGGCAGGGAAGAGGAGTAGGAGTTTGTGGCTGCGGCTATGGAGGAGAAGCCTAGCAGAAAGCATGAGAAAACAAGGCATAATTCATAGAAAAATAAGAAGAAAAATAAGAAAAAGAAAGGGAAGCCATTACCAAAACTTGCAAGATGGAGGCCATGAATTTTTTAGGGTTTGAGAAAGAGAAAATTTCGTGAAAAATAATAAAGGGAAGTCGGCTGGAGATAGAGTAAGGAGTGGCTTTAATAACAGATGTATTGATGACAAAAGAAACTGTAAAAGAAACGTGAAACGACATTACGTTTCTTAGCCTTTAAACCTTTCAAATTTCATATATATAATTTGTAATTTTATAAATACATATAAACTGATAAATAAATACAAAAAATCAGAAATAAGAATAAATATCTAAAATAAATAATTAAATTTTAATTAAATAGAATTTAAATTAAGAAAATGGCTTAAAATTGTAAACTAGGCTTTAAAATTGAAAACAACTCAAATAATCTTTGAAAAAATCTATTCATATTTAAATACATGAAAAATGAATATTAATAAAGTAAAAAAAAGAAAATAAAAGTGAATGTACAAAATAAATTACTAAATTTTAATTATATATAATTAAATTAAGGAAATAGCAAAGAAAACAGAAACTAGGTTAGAAAATTTGAAAATAAATGCAATGGACTTTGGAAAATTTTTATATACTTGAAAAATATTTATAAATAAAGATAATAACAAAAAAATACATTCACAAAATAAATAATTTTTTTTATTTAAATATAGTTTAGATGAAGAAAATAGCAGCAAAATAGAAACAGCCTTTAAAAATAGGAAATAAATACAGTAAATTTCGAAAAAATTCTATTATCATTTTAAAAATAATTAAAAGTCAAAATATACATAATATAACATAAATATACAAGTTATAATAAGATATATCAAATAAAAATGTCATTTATATAATTTAAAATAAAGACTATTGCTGAATAACCCAATATACACACAATATTGAAAATAGTATAACTTTTGTAATTTAAATCCGTTTTCAACGAAACGAAAAGCAATATTCTTAAAATTTTATGTACTTTCATAATAAAAGATAAAATTTAAAATTTCAAACTTTTAAAAATTTAAATTAAAAGTCAAAGTTTGATTATTTTGACCAAAATTCACTTTTTGGAAAATATTCTTTTTATTCATGCTTTGGAATGATAATTCATATCAAAACTAAAGTTTATCATTCAAAATAAATAAAATAAGTTTTTAAATCAGAAATTCAATTAAAATAATTAAAATATACAAAAAAATAAATCACAAAGTACAGGGTTGTTACAATTCACATCTTAATTTGAATAAATATTACATTTCTAAATGTGTACTTTTATCAATTGAACACAATAATTAAGGTTTTTTTTAAAACTAATTAATGAATTTACCTTAATTCCATTCTTATACTAGTTTATTACTTTACATACATTACGCATTAATTTATCAATTACCATACTTTGAACTTAATTACCAATTCACCAATTTCTACATTAAAATAAATTTTACGTTTCTATTTTAAATTTACATTCACACTTTCCGTTATTATATTAATTATCATTAAAGTGACATTTAATTACTTTTATTTATAAATTGGTAAATTACTGGTAACGACAACATTTGTCACCATTATACCTCTTTATAGCACTTGTATGTTTATCCTTACAACAACTACTATCTATTATATCATTTCACACACTAATACAACAATTGCAATTGTTCTTACTATATTCCATTATAACTAAGTCCTAACAGTTACAACAAATTAATAGGACAAAATAAATAGTAACTTACGATCGTTACTATTTCTTTGATTCATTAATTACAATTAATATTCTCAATAAATTTATTTACTTGGTCTCATGCTTTCTATTACACCAATTACTATCTATTATATTATAACTTTACAACTTTAGTAAATTCATTAATTGTCATTTCATTCAACCTATTAATTTATTAACCTAAATTAGCACTATTACGTTTAAATTTTTTACTTATTAGCTTACAACAAGTGCTACCATTAGTTCATACACTAATTTATTCCATTTCCATTCCTTATACATTATTTTATTAGTAAGCCAACGTTTTAAATTATTAATTTACCTTTTATATCCTATTATAAACTAATGCACACATTAATTAAGATTTTAATTTAAATTAATCACTTCATCTTGGTAACGTTCTTTTATTACAATAAGAATATAATTAACATTTACATTGTTTCACTTATTGGAATTACATCCAAGTTATTAACAATTAACTTTCATTTATACTGTTACATTCAAGTTATTAAAAATTAACTTACCAATCTTATCCAAGTTATTATTTCCATAAATAATTCACAAAATTTTTATTTCCTTCAACATTAAGTTACCAAAATCTTCTTAAATAAGGAAATTTAATTACCAAATTTTTTGGGTCGTTACACTCTCCCCCACTCAAAACTTTTCGTCCCCGAAAAGGAAAAAAAGGGAAAAGAAGAATTAAGAAATCAATATATCTTACTTAAAATATTAGATTTATACACAAATAAATTTACAAAATTTAATAATTTAATAAAATATGCCAACCTATAACCATTAAATATTTTATACTCAAATTAAAAAAAATTTGGAAAACATTTTCAAAATATTTTCTAAGTCCATAATTTTCGAAAAATTTCGGCAGAGTCTCCTTTGTACGGAGAGGCTCGGGAGAAAATATAATATCAAATATAACAATATACAACATATTTTCCAAAATAATATATATCCCAACACGGAAAAACAATATAATAACGCTATAAACTGTAATCCGAGAAACGTACTTATTGGTCGGGCAATTACGCTTAAATTATGAAACCAAAAGCAGTAGCAATTGCTTCCATTACCTGTACTTCACTTATATAATCCAAAAGAGTTAATAATTATATAAAATGAAATGCTTCAAGTTGCTTCAATCATAAACAAACAAATCAATACAAACAACAATCACTTGCAACAAGGCATACAACCATCTCATAGAATCAATACAAATCAATCATCCATTCATATCAAACAAACAAATATTAGTTCAGGCTTAGACACTTTTAAATTGTATAGAACAACAAATAAACTATTAAGTATACCATTTACTCAATAGTCTTAGATAAAACTAAATAGATTATTCATACATCCAAACAATTTTAAAGTATCCTTGCCCAAACAACCATAAACCAAACAAACAACGATTTCAAACAACAGATTAAGTTTATTCTTATTAATTCCATTCATTTTCATTTATTCAGGTCATGTAAGTTTCTTTTTACTGCATTACATTTATGCATTTCTCCATTTCATTCATTTGTTTAGCGCTTATATTTCTATTATATTTAATTATAGTAACATTTTAATTACAACTTAAGTTTATTATCATTTATATATAATACTTACATTTCTATTAAACTAGTAGCATTTCAATTATGCTTAAGTTTATAACACTACAACATCAAATTCTTATTTATTAAGGTGATTCATTGAATCTTTTCATTATAAATTTTTTTCTTGTACAATTTTCCTTTACATTTTCTTATTAAAAATTTCAACTTTTTCAATTTGGTAAGTTATATATATGCTTTTTAAGAATGCAATTGAAAATCACACAAGTTTTTCCCAATTCTTTTAATTAATTAAATGCTCAACAATAATATCCTTTGTTTTTTATGTTACAAATTTAAATTTCTTTTTATTTAATTTACAACTTAGCATTAACTCTCTTATTTCCTTTAGAGGTTTCAATTTATTAATTACCAACGTTCCAATTCACTACAATAATTGAAACTATTAATTAATGGAAACTTAAGAACTAAATACCGGGTTAAAACTCAAATTATTTTAAAATAATAGATAAATATATACTTACAACATATATATCGAATTATATTTAAAACAATTAAAATTCATATTTGTTTACCAAAATAAATCTGTTGCAAAACTACTACAGTGGCCTTCCCACTTCGAAACTCGAAAATGAATGTCGATGATGCGGCCGCCATCACCGAAATTATTTTCCAGCGATAGAGAGGGAAGTACATAACTTATTTTTTTTTCAAAGTTTCTTTTAAAACAGTTCTTTCAAATTATATTGAAATATTTATATCAGAAAATACTTCTAATAATATTATTATTATATTTCAAAAACATTCAAAAGAAATTTTCAAAACCCAGGAACTTAAGTTCTAAATTTCCAATTTTCATTTGTTTTATTTTATTTTTTCAATTTTATTTCAACTATTATTTATAATTTTCATTACCTAACAACAAATATATTGCAACCAAATATAACGTTTATAAATTTTTTATTTTATATAGAAAATATAGTAGGCAAAATTATTTCATTCACGTATATTCAAAACAAATATTGTGTCGGTCTGTCCTATCAAGTGTTTAGAAATTCCTATTGATGTCACAACGTCCCATGCATCAACATGAATTTATAAATACAAAACGGAACAAATTAACACAATATTAAAATCCTTTTTTATAACACCAACAAATACGCTCTCTCATATATATTCACTCAACGACTCATCAGAGGGTATTGCTGCCCTATTGATAAGAGTCAAACCCCACAAAGCTAAGGTTTATCCCCAAACCAAAGCTCTGATACCAGATGTAACACCTCGCCTTTTTGTACGCTTTAAATCGACGATAAATCACACTCGTCAGACTTAAACCATACAAAAGGACGGATTGTTGTGGGGTAAGTAAGAAAAAGCAGGGAAAGAAAGAAAACAAAATAGAATCTTGCAGCGGAACGATAAAATATAATAATCAAATATACAGTTCATGAAGCGGTTTTATAAACATTTGATTATATTTACATAATACATATCAGAGTTGCACATACCAACGAATAATAATCGATGCAACGGAATACAGTGTGTAGTGGAACAATATAATATAATAATATTAATGAAATCTTCGTCTTCGTCCTTCGGAAATAAAGTCTTCGATCCTGAAATGCTCGGACTGACCCGAGCGAATTGAAAAGGCAAAACATTCAAGTCAGAACTAAAAGATCTTATGTAAGTTAAATCAACTGAAATAAATATGAGTGTAACGACGTCGGAGATGTTTACGGGGTTTGACATCTGTTATCCAGTGTCTAACGTGAGTGCAGTAACTTAAGAGATGCTCGGAATTCACATCTCCTAAGGATCCGCTAAACTATTTACTGTGTAGTAATATTTCGCTATTATAATAATGTCTATAGTAAAATAAACTTACTTTTAAATAGCGTTAAGGAGTTACCCAATCTCCCCCTTAACACAATAATAGTCCCAGTAGTCCATCCAATATCATAGTCCCTCCTGATCGGGAAGCCACTAGAGGATACTTCAAAATAATTTTTAACACTCGAGGCAGAGAGTATGACAACTTCCGATCCCGGTCTCTTTAACAACCCAACGTTATTATAACACCGCGGTCATTTCAAAATAATTTGTACTTCAAAAGCAGAATATATTATTCATTTCAAACCATAAAATTAGGATATCGTTTCCCCTTATAAACCAAATCAATATGATATCACTTTCAAATATATCCTTTTCTAAAACTACAAGATTTCGAAGTTATAATATTTTGAAACCAAAACTTGAAATATAGCCTTTCAAAACATAAAACTTTGAATTTCATAACTTTGAAACATGCTACACCACTTAAATGGCTTAAATGTTTAATTACTTTATATAGTAAAATAGCTTCTTCACGTTCACAAATCAATTCCAATATGGATTTTAAATTCCCATATAAAACAATATAATTGTCCTATATTTCAAAGCTTTAATTATTCCACCATTTCAAAACTTATTTTTTGATAATTTCATATATATCAATTTCAACTACTATTATTTAGATTTGAAATGTTTACTTAATAAATCAAATATTATTTTAGTAAAACCTTTAGGCTTCAAATAACTGGATATTCTTTCAACTACATTAACTTGGTAATATTCCATTAAATCAATTTGACATTCATTTAAATCCTCTAAACAAAAATCAAGTTATGAAATCATACCCTTTAAATCTTAATTTATTTACATTCCAAATCAAAATTTTCGAGGATAATTCTTAAATACTTTAATTCAAATCAAATTCACATTTATCTTCCAACCTTAATTTTATTTGAGTCATTATAAACTCTATATAATATAGAATTTAAAAAGATACTTAACCATTTTATATAAAAGAAATCAAACTTTATTATTAAACTCATTTTTATTAACCAATTTTATACATAGCGTAAATTCAAGAATTTAACTATATATATAAAATATTATTTATATAACATCAAAAATTAATATTTACTAAACCATATATTTGTTTCCAAAATCATAGAAAATCATTTCAAAATAATTCTATACTTATACCGCGGCTCCTGTATAAAATTTTCTATCCTATGGTCAAGTGATACAGATGTTTATCATTTCAATCCGCAATTTAAAATGAAAATGCGGTTGTATATCATTTCAAACAGCAATCCCGAATCAAAATAAATGCATAACAACTTGCAGATTATGATGATATAAATAAAATATCCATTCATCCATCATAAAATCATGCATCCATCACAATCATCATATAAAACAATCAATCAGTATCAATATATAACTGATAATATATAACAGGTAATTAACTGGCAGTTATATTCAACAATAAATTAAATAACGATTTAATTTCAATAAATGCAATTAACTGAGATGATGATTAAAAATATACGAAACAACCATAAATAAATGCATAATCACAACATAAATTAATTTACCAAACATAAGAAATTTTCGAAGTTGTGAGTGGGTTAAAACACCCACCTTTTGAATTTAAATTGAATTCAAATCCAATTTAAACCCAAATTTCAAAGAGCCACATATTTCATCCAAAACCACGTCAAAGTTCCCGGAATGCCAATACGAACCTAGTGGAGGAAACCGCGCGTGAATTGGATCACGTATGCAAAAGTTATAGCAATTAGACCGGGTTGAAATCAAAATTAAATTAACTCAAAACAGAATTTTAATTAAACGACACGTCACCTTCCCTCTCTCACGTGAAAACCATGCGCCCACGCAAATCCAAATTACCACAGCAAAATTCGACGCAGCCGCCTCTTCCAACGCACCGTCGCGCCGCCGTGGGGTCCACCGTGCCGAGAGCCACGAACACGCCATCATCCCCACTTCGAGCCGCCTCCATCCATACCCAAGTCGTCGCCAATCGACGCCAAAAACCTACAGCCGCCGCCCCTCCATTCGAACCCTAATTGAATTTTCTCCAGCGATCCGACTGTCAAACGCCCCAACAACCACCACAGATCGCTACACCAAGCCACTCTCCACGATACTGTGCCGCTGAAATGTCGATCGGACGACGTTCATCGTAGCATGATGAACGACCGAAACCAAAAACCTGAATTCCAGTCAAACGACAATCAAAATCGAAAAACGAATTGCAGTTCCGAGTTGTGTACATCAAGAGCTTCATTATATAATTTTTCTGAATTTTTTTGAGGAGTTTGAAATTTTGACTTTGATTTTGAATTGCAGTTGGAATCAGGTGTTTGTCTGCCATTGAACTGAGGATGTGAAAGAAATGGTATGCACAGACAAATGAGAATGAGGGAAATACGGGTTTATAACAGAGTATTTATAGACAAGGTTGAAAAAGAATAGACGGATCAGATAGGTATACACGTTAAACGATAAAGTGGCCCGAAAAGCCCGTTCTGACTCCGAAACGAAATTGGATCAACCCGTGTATCAAAATAGATGTTTTAAAATATTTTAAACGCAATAGAAAAGGTTTCAAGTCCAAATTCCATCGTATGAAGAAGTTATGAAAAATCAATATTTTTCAAATTGATTTCAATTTCATTGATTTCAAGGCGTTTCACGTTCGTACGATCAAACGACAAGACCGATCGCTACAAAACTTGAAATCCTACAATAATTCACCGTTACTGATCCGATGAAATTGGTATTGTCGAAATCCGAGTCAGTGGCCAAAATGGCTATTTTTACATTAATTAAATAAATTAGTAATCAATAAATTAAATCCAATTTTTAATTTCAATTTTATAATTCACAATTTTATCACTTTTATATTTCTTAATCATTTATAAAAATTTAAACAAGTTTAGATGTAAATTAAAGTTGATAAATCTATCAATTGTAGTGTTAATTTTTCCATTTCATTATATTTAGAAATTATAAATTAAAGCTTCAAAAAAAAACCCATTTATTAAATTTTTAAACCTTCTTATTCACATCTTTTACCAAAATTAGGATGCCACTAATATTGGTTCATGATTTATTACATTATTATCCTCAAATTTCATTTTAATTTCAATAATGTAATATTTAAACGTTTAAATCCATTTTGTTTTGCAATAATTCAATTATTGAATTCTATACTTCAATTAAATTAATAAATCTTCCTTTCTATACTTAAATCAACCAATAGTCATATTATGGATGGATTAAACAATGGATTCAAAACTATTACATAAATTTGCTCATATTTATCTTTACTTCAAATTGCATAACCTTTAATTTCAATTGCTACAAAAATTACACTTATAAGTTATCACTAACAGACAAGTGTTGAAATTGATTACATACACTGTTCTCATCTTATTTCATAAATTTTACACTAATTCACCAATTAGTTCAATATGTACACTTGTTCCTTGTATTCAATTAGCAGCTAAGTATAACATCTACATTATTCCCAACTTACAAATTTTGATTTAATTACTATTTACTGTTATTACTTCATTGATTAATTCAATATTTGCATTGGTTTTTCTTATATTACATTTATACGCCTATTCACATCTTAATTTGGATAAATATTACATTTCTAAATGTGTACTTTTATCAATTGAACACATTAATTAAGGTTTTTTTAAAACCAATTAATGAATTTACCTTAATTCCATTCTTATACTAGTTTATTACTTTACATACATTACACATTAATTTATTAATTACCATACTTTGAACTTAATTCCCAACTCACCAATTTCTACTTTAAAATAAATTTTACGTTTCTATTTTAAACTTACATTCACACTTTCTGTTATTATATTAATTATCATTTAAGTAACATTTAATTAATTTTATTTATAAATTGGTAAATTACTGGTAACGACAACATTTGTCACTATTATACCTCTTTATAGTACTTGTATGTTTATCCTTCACAACAACTACTATCTATTATATTATTTCACACATTAATATAACAGTTGCAATTGTTCTTATTATATTCCATTGTAACTAAGTCGTAACAGTTACAACAAATTAATAGGACAAATTAAATAGTAACTTACGACCATTACTATTTCTTTGATTTATTAATTACAATTAATATTCTCAATAAATTTATTTACTTGGTCTCATGCTTTCTATTACACCAATTACTATCTATTATATGATAAATTTACAATTTTAGTAAATTCATTAACTGTCATTTCATTCAACCTATTAATTTATTAACCTAAATTAGCACTATTACGTTTAATTTTTTTACTTATTAGCTTACAACAAGTGCTACCATTAGTTCATACACTAATTTATTACATTTCCATTCCTTATACATTATTTTATTAGTAAGCCAACGTTTTATATTATTAATTAACCTTTTATATCCTATTATAAACTAATGCACACATTAATTAAGATTTTAAGTCAAATTAACCACTTCATCTTGGTAACGTTCTTTTATTACAATAAGAATATAATTAACATTTGCATTGTTTCACTTATTGGAATTACCTCCAAGTTATTAACAATTAACTTTCATTTATACTGTTACATTCAAGTTATTAAACATTAACTTACCAATCTTATCCAAGTTTTTATTTCCATAAATAATTCACTAAATTTTTATTTCCTTCAACATTAAGTTACCAAAATCTTCTTAAATTAAGAAATTTAATTACCGAATTTTCCGGGTCATTACACTCTTCCCCACTCAAAACTTTTCGTCCCCGAAAAGGAAAATGAAGGGAAAAGAAGAATTAAGAAATCAATATATCTTACTTAAAATATAAGATTTATACACAAATAAATTTACAAAATTTAATAACTTAAATAAAATATACCAACTTATAACCATTAAATCTTTTATACTCAAATTTAAAAAATTTGGAAAACATTTTCAAAATATTTTCTAAGTCCAAAATTTTTCGAAAAATTTCGGCAGAGTCTTCTTTGTACTGAGAGGCTTGGGAGAAAATATAATATCAAATATAACAATATACAACATATTTTCCAAAATAATATATATCCCAACACGGGAAAACAATATAATAACGCTATAAACTGTAATTCGAGAAACGTACTAATTGGTCGGGCAATTACGCTTAAATTATGAAACCAAAAGCAATAGAAATTGCTTCCATAACCTGTATTTCACTTATATAATCCAAAAAAGTTCATAATTATATAAAATGAAATGTTTCAAGGTGCTTCAACCATAAACAAACAAATCAATACAAACAACAATCACAAGCAACAAGGCATACAACCATCACATAGAATCAATAAAAATCAATCATCCATTCATATCAAATAAATAAATATTATTTCAGGCTTAGACACTTTCAAATTGTATAGAACAACAAATAAACTATTAAGTGTACCATTTACTCAATAGTCTTAGATAAAACTGAATAGATTATTCATACATGCAAACAATTTTAAAGTATCCTTGCCCAAACAACCATAAACCAAACAAACAATGATTTCAAACAAAAAATTAAGTTTATTCTTATTAATTCCATTCATTTTCATTTATTCGGGTCATGTAAGTTTCTTTTTACTGCATTACATTTATGCATTTCTCCATTTCATTCATTTGTTTAGTGCTTACATTTCTATTATATTTAATTATAGTAACATTTTAATTACAACTTAAGTTTATTATCATTTATTTATAATACTTACATTTCTATTCAACTAGTAGCATTTCAATTATACTTAAGTTTATAACACTACAACATCAAATTCTTATTTATTAAGGTGATTCATTGAACCTTTTCATTATAAATTTTTTTCTTGTATAATTTTCCTTTGCATTTTCTTATTAAACATTTCAACTGTTTACATTTGGTAAGTTATATATATGCTTTTTAAGAATGCAACTGAAAATCACACAAGTTTTTCTCAATTCTTTTAATTAATTAAATGCTCAATAATAATAACCTTTGTTTTATATGTTACAAATTTAAATTTCTTTTTATTTTATTTACAACTTAGCATTATCTCTCTTATTTTCTTTAGAGGTTTCAATTTATTAATTACCTACGTTCCAATTCACTACTGAAATTGAAACTATTAATTAAAGGAAACTTAAGAACTAAATACCGGGTTAAAACTCAAATTATTATAAAGTAATAGATAAATATATAATTACAACATATATATCCAATTATATTTAAAACAATTAAAATTCATATTTGTTTATCAAAATAAATCTGTAGCAAAACTACTACAGTGGCCTTCCCACTTTGAAACTCGAAAATGAATGTCGATGATGCAGCCGCCGTCACCGAAATTATTTTCCAGCGACAGAGTGGGAAGTACAGAACTTATTTTTTTTCAAAGTTTCTTTTAAAACGGTTCTTTCAAATTATATTGAAATATTTATATCAGAAAATACTTCTAATAATATTATTATTATATTTCAAAATCATTCAAAAGAAATTTTCAAAACCCCGGAACTTAAGTTCTAAATTTCCAATTTTCATTTGTTTTATTTTATTTTTTCAATCTTATTTCAACTATTATTTATAAGTTTCATTACCTAACAACCAATATATTACAACCAAATATAACCTTTATAAAATTTTTATTTTATATAGAAAATATAATAGGAAAAATTATTTCATTTACCTATATTCAAAACAAATATTGTGTCGGTCTGTCCTATCAAGTGTTTAAAAATTCCTACTGATGTAACAGCGTCCCATGCATCAACCAGAATTTATAAATACAAAACGGAACAAATTAACACAATATTAAAATCCTTTTTTATAATACTAACAAATACGCTCTCTCATATATATACACTCAGCGACTCATCATAGGGTATTACTATCTTGTTGATAAGAGTTAAACCCCACAAAGCTAAGGTTTATCGCTAAACCAAAGCTCTGATACCAGATGTAACGCCCTGCCTTTTCACATGCTTTAAATCGACGATAAACCACACTTGTTAGACTTAAACTATGTAAAAGGGCGGATTGTTATGGGGTAAGTAAGAAAAAGCAGGGAAAGAAAGAAAACAAAATAGAATCTTGCAGTGGAATGATAAAATATAATAATCAAATATACAATTCATGGAGCTGTTTTATAAACATTTGATTATATTGACACAATACATGTCAGAGTTGCACACATCAACGAATAATAATCGATGCAGTGGAATATAGTGTGTAGTGGAACAATATAATATAATAATAATGAAATCTTCACCTTCGTCCTCTAGAATTAAAATCTTCGATCTTGAAATGCTCGGACTGACCCGAGCGAATTGAAAAGACAAAACACTCGAGTCAGAACTAAAAGATCTTATGTAAGTTAAATCAATTGAAGTAAATATGAGTGTAACAACATCGGAAATGTTTACGGGGTTTGACTTCTCCTATCCAGCGTCTAACGTGAGTGTAGTAACTTAAGAGATGCTCATGATTCACATCTCATAAGGATCTGTTAAAATATTTACAATGTAGTAATATTTCGCTATCATAATAATGTCTATAGTAAAATAAACTTACTTTTAAATAGCGTTAAGGAGTTACCCAATCTCCTCCTTAACACAATAATAGTCCCAGTAGTCCATTCAATATCATAGTCCCTCCTGATCGGGAAGCCACCAGAGGATACCACACGGGCTATGGGAGAAAACCAAACTCGTACAAGGCATGATAGGGTAGGTGACACGGCACAACTAGGCAATGCTAGGGTAGATATACCAATTGCTATCCGGGCTGGTGGTAACGCGTAGCAGCTACTATCGCCCACCTCGAACAACACCCCTAAAATCAAAAATCAAAAGTGGCCACCGAATAAATTCAAAAGTCAGAGTATAATATCGAAGGAGTGCATCTGATAAGAGGGGCTACCTCCTTGGCCCGAGAATCGCTCCTGTTTTAGCCACCTTATGCCAACTCAAGGGAGTCGGGTCCACGTATTTACCTAAAAGGAAACGCCGCCACCATCCTTCTTCATTCTGGAATCTCCACCGTGTACACGGTTGTTAAAGTGGTTTTCGGAGTTGGCAGAGAGTATGACAACTTCCTATCCCGGTCTCTTTAACAACCCAACGTTATTATAACACCGCGGTCATTTCAAAATAATTTATACTTCAAAACCAGAATATATTATTCATTTCAAACCATAAAACTACGATATCATTTCCCCTTTTAAACAAAATCAATATGATATCATTTTCAAATATATCCTTTTCTGAAACTATAACATTTCAAAGTTATAATATTTCGAAACCAAAACTTGAAACATAGCCTTTCAAAACATAAAACTTTGAATTTCATAACTTTGAAACATACTACACCACTTAAATGTTTTAAATATTTAATTACTTTATATAGTAAAATAGCTTCTTCACTTTCACAAATCGATTCCAATATGGATTTTAAATTCCCAAATAAAACAATATAATTTCCCTATATTTCAAAGCTTTAATTATTCCATCATTTCAAAACTTATTCTTTGATAATTTCATAAATATCAATTTCAACTACTATTATTTAGATTTGAAATGTTTACTTAATAAATCAAATATTATTTTTGTAAAACCTTTAGGCTTCAAATAACTGGATATTCTTTCAACTACATTAACTTGATAATATTCCATTAAATCAATTTGATATTCATTTAAATCCTCTAAACAAAAAATCAAGTTATGAAATCATACCCTTTAAATCTCAATTTATTTACATTCCAAATCAAAATTTTCGAGGATAATTCTTAAATACTTCAATTCAAATCATATTCACATTTATCTTCCAACCTTAATTTTATTTGAGTCATTATAAACTCTATATACAATAGAATTTAAAAAGATACTTAACCATTTTATATAAAAGAAATCAAACTTTATTATTAAACTCATTTTTGTTAACCAATTTTATACATAGCTTAAATTCAAGAATTTAACTATATATATATATATATAAAATAATATTTATATAACATCAAAAATTAATATTTACGAACCCGTATATTTCTTTTCAAAACCATAGAAAATCATTTCAAAATAATTCAATATATATACCGCGGTGCCTGTATAAAATTTTCTATCCTACGGTCAAGTGATACAGATATTTATCATTTCAATCCGCAATTTAAAATAAAAATGCGGTTGTATATCATTTCAAACCGCAATACCGAATCAAAAATAAATACATAACAACTTGCAGATTATGATGATATAAATAAAACATCCATTCAACCATCATAAAATCATACATCCATCACAATCATCATACAAAACAATCAATCAATATCAATATATAACTGGTAATACATAACAGCTAATTACCTGGAAGTTATATTCAATAATAAATTAAATAACGATTTAATTTCAGTAAATGCAATTAACTGAGGTAATGGTTAAAAATATACGAAACAGCCATAAATAAATGCATAATCACGACATAAATTAATTTACCAAACATATGAAATTTTAGAAGTTGTGAGTGGGTTAAAACACTCACCTTTTGAATATAAATTGAATTGAAATCCAGTTTAAACCCAAATTTCAAACAACCTCAGATTTCGTCCAAACAAGCGTCAAAGTGTCCGGAATGCCAATACGAACCTAGCAGAGGAAACCGCGCGTGAATCGGATCACGTATGCAAAAGTTATAGCAATTAGAACGGGTTGAAATCAAAACTAAATTAACTCAATACATAATTTTAATTATATGACACGTCACCTTCCCACTCTCACGCGAAAACCACACGCCCACGCAAACCCAAATTTCCACAGCAAAATTCAACACAGCCGCCTCTTCCAACGCACCGTCGTGCCGCCGTGGGGGCCACCGTGCCGAAAGCCAGGAACACGCCATCATCCCCACTTCGAGCCGCCTCCACCCATACCCAAGTCGTCGCCAGTCGATGCCAAAAACCTACGGCCGACGCCACTCCATTCAAACCCTAATTGAATTTTCTTCTGCGATCCGACCGTCAAACGCCCCAACAACCACCACATATCGCTTCACCAAGCCACTCTCCACGATACTGTGCTGCCGAAATGTCGATCGGACGACGTTCATCGTAGCATGATGAACGACCAAAACCAAAAACCTGAATTCCGGTGAAATGACAATAAAAATCGAAAAACGAATTGCAGTTCTGAGTTGCGTACATCAAGAGCTTCGATGCATAATTTTTCTGAATTTTTTTGAGGAGTTTGAAATTATGACTTTGATTTTGAATTACATTTGGAATTAGGTGTTTGTCTGCCATTGAACCGAGGAGGTGAAAGAAATGGTACGTACAGACAAATGAGAATGAGGGAAATTAGGGTTTATAACAGAGTATTTATAGACAAGGTTGAAAAAGAATAGACGGATCAGATAGGTATACACGTTAAACGATAAAGTGGCCCGAAAAGCCCGTTCTGACTCCGGAACGAAATCGGGTCAACCCGTATATCAAAATAGACATTTTAAAATATTTTAAATACAATGGTAAAGGTTTCAAGTCCAAATTCCATCGTATGAAAAAGTTATGAAAAAATCAATATTTTTCATATTGATTGCAATTGATTTCAATTTCAATTGATTTCAATTTCATTGATTTCAAGGTGTTTCACGTTCGTACGATCAAATGACAAGTCCGATCGCTACGAAACTTAAAATCCTACAATAATTCTCCATTACGGATCCAATGAAACTGGTTTCGTCGAAATCTGAGTCAGTGGCGAAAATGGCTATTTTTACATTAATTAAATAAATTAATAATCAATTAATTAAATCCAATTTTTAATTTCAATTTTATAATTGACAATTTTATCACTTTTATATTTCTTAATCATTTAAAAAAAATTAAACATGTTTAGATGTAAATTAAAAGTTGATAAATCTATCAATTGCAGTGTTAATTTTTCCATTTCATTATATTTAGAAATTATAAATTAAATTCTCAAAAAAACCCAATTATTAAATTTTTAAACCTTCTTATTCACATCTTTTACCAAATTAAGGATGCCACTAATATTGGTTCATGATTTATTACATTATTATCCTCAAATTTCATTTTAATTTCAATAACGTAATATTTAAACGTTTAATTCCATTTTATTTTGCAATAAATTCAATTATTGAATTTTATACTTCAATTAAATTAATAAATCTTGCTTTCTTAATTCAAATCAACCAATAGTCATATTATGGATGGATTAAACATTGGATTCAAAACTATTACACAAATTTCCTTATATTTATCTTTACTTCAAATTGCATAACCTTTAATTTCAATTGCTACAAAAATTACACGTATAAGTTATCACTAACAGACAAGTGTTGAAATTGATTACATACACTGTTCTTATCTTATTTCATAAATTTTACACTAATTCACCAATTAGTTCAATATGTACACTTGTTTCCTTGTATTGAATTAGCAGCTAAGTATAACATCTACATTATTCCCAACTTACAAATTTTGATTTAATTACTATTTACTATCATTACTTCATTGATTAATTCAATATTTGCGTTGGTTTTTCTTATATTACATTTATACGCCTATTCACATCTTAATTTGAATAAATATTACATTTCTAAATGTGTACTTTTATCAATTGAACACATTAATTAAGTTTTTTTAAAAAACCAATTAACGAATATACCTTAATTCCATTCTTATACTAGTTTATTACTTCACATACATTACGCATTAATTTATCAATTACCATACTTTGAACTTAATTCCCAATTCACCAATTTCTACTTTAAAATAAATTTTACGTTTCTATTTTAAATTTACATTCACAGTTTCCGTTATTATATTAATTATCATTAAAGTAACATTTAATTACTTTTATTTATAAATTGGTAAATTACTGGTAATGACAACATTTGTCACCGTTATACCTCTTTATAGTACTTGTATGTTTATCCTTCACAACAACTACTATCTATTATATTATTTTACACATTAATACAACAATTGCAATTGTTCTTATTATATTCCATTATAACTAAGTCATAATAGTTACAACAAATTAATAGGACAAATTAAATAGTAACTTACGACCGTTGCTATTTCTTTGATTCATTAATTACAATTAATATTCTCAATAAATTTATTTACTTGGTCTCATGCTTTCTATTACACCAATTACTATCTATTATATTATAACTTTATAATTTTAGTAAATTCATTAGTTGTCATTTCATTCAACCTATTAATTTATTAACCTAAATTAACACTATTACTTTAAATTTTAATTATTAGCTTACAACAAGTGCTACCATTAGTTCGTACACTAATTTATTCCATTTCCATTCCTTATACATTATTTTATTAGTAAGCCAACGTTTTAAATTATTAATTTACCTTTTATATCCTATTATAAATTAATGCACACATTAATTAAGATTTTAAGTCAAATTAATCACTTCATCTTGGTAACGTTCTTTTATTACAATAAGAATATAATTAACATTTACATTGTTTCACTTATTGGAATTACATCCAAGTTATTAACAATTAACTTTCGTTTATACTGTTACATTCAAGTTATTAAAAATTAACTTACCAATCTTATCCAAGTTATTATTTCCATAAATAATTCACTAAATTTTTATTTCCTTCAACATTAAGTTACCAAAATCTTCTTAAATTAAGAAATTTAATTACCGAATTTTCCGGGTCGTTACAATCCCCCTACCCCCCATGTCGACCCATGTCGACATATAACAGTAAAATTTGAATTTTGATTTTCCCTCTAAAATCAGTTTGGTGGTTATATAAACCACAACATTTCGAATTTTTCTATCATCTTTCTTCATTTCTCTCTTTAATAAACTTCTGAAAATATAAAATAATGGCATCCTCTCCTAAATCAAACCCAAATGCGACCTTTTCTCTCACTTCTCCTAATGATGGTCCATTTCAACGAACTACACTGGCCCATGTCATGAAGATAGAGGAAACTTTGTAGGTATCTCTGCAAATGATGACTAAGTTACATGTCATGCAAATAAAGAAGGCAAAGGAATAGGAGAAATAAGGCAAGATCCTTAGAAATTTGCAAAAATTTCTAATGGATAATCTCGTGGACCCGATCGTGATTGAAGATGACTCCTCTAACATTCATATTCAAAATCCACTAGAGGAAGATGATGAACAAGAGGAAGAAGCGAAAATGGATGAAGACGATAAAGTTATTTGCGTTGGAGAAATATGTTTCGATAAAGATGGTAATTTGGTCAAACAATGTGGAATTTTTTGTTTTCATTGCCCAAATTGTTCGATTCACATGTTACCAATTATTAAAGACTCTCATTAGACTGTTTTTATGGTAATGTTTTTATATATTGTGTGTATTTGTATATATTTGTGTTTATATACAACAACATAATAAAATTATATTTATGTTTCGCTTAATTGTACTTCATTATTAGTATTTAATTCCATAGTATTAGTTTAAGGGGGAGTCATGTAGTTTAGGATTAGTTTTTGTTGATGAAAAAGAAGGGGAATTATAAAATAGGTTAGATAGGCTTAGATTAAGGGGGAGTTAGTAGTTTAAGGGGGATTTTTTGGAGTAAGGGGAGTTTGAGTAGAATCAGAGTTTTGCGGAGTAAATTTTATAAACAAAGGTTGTCATCATCAAAAGGGGTGTGATTGTTAGTTCCTGAGATGATAGTTTTGACGACAACTGTAAGGACTCATACTTTTGACTATTGTAAGTTATTAATTTTAATGAAATTATTAGGTGAATATGGGTAAAAATATAATGATTAGTTAATATTAATTTATTGGATAATTTAAATTGTTTGAATTTAATATTGAGAATTATTTGGATAATTGAATTCTGGATTTAATGTGATTAAATGATATCAGAGATTGATTCAAATTTTATATGAATACGAATGAATATTGTTAATATTTAAAATTGGATTTAAATGTGAATAATTTAAAATTTGAAATTTCATATTTTAAATTAACAAGTTAAAATAGCCATTTTGGCCACTGTCATAGATTTCGATGAAACCAGTTTCGTCAGATCCGTAATAGTGAATTATTTTAGGATTTCAGGTTTTGTAGCGTTCAGACTTATCTTTTGGCCGTGCGAGCATGAAACACATGGAATTTAATTTAAAAATTTAGATAAATAATTCAATTCGAAAAGCTATCTTTCACATACGATCGAACAAGACCTCGGGACTAGTTCAATTGCGTTTGAAATGGGGGTAAAACATTAGAAACGCTATACGGCGCTCTTCGTTTGGAGCTCGAGAAAATTTGAACGTCTCAGGCTAGATATTTTCTAATTTAAATAATATTATATATAACCCAAACACTTATATTCAAACGGATCAAACCCATGTTCTCCTTCCATTGCCATATCTCACTCCCTTCCCTTTTTTCTTCTAATCAAAATTTGTAGAGAATTAAAAAAAAGAAGCCGATCAATCAAATTAAAAAAAAATTATAGGCGAGCGAACGAATCGCGATCGCTTCTGGAGGGGCTATCGACGTTGACGGTAGGCGGTTGGCCAGGGTGGCATGAGACTGTTCGTCTGCGCTAGGGTTCCTCAACTGTTATTCGAATATGTTGGCCGAGATGGATGGAACAGTCAGCGTTAGGTAGAGCATGGAGAGGCTCATCGGCGGAGCATGTTGCTGGTGGTTCCGGTCAACTGCGACGATGATGAACGATGGGAAGGCGGAGCGACGTGGATCTGGGCGTTAATCGATTACAAAAAAAAACAAAGCTGAGGGACAGTCGTGAGTTTTGGGTTCTAGTGTGGATTGTGTGAACAATCAGGAAGAAGACGGAGCACGTACAGTGGAGGTAAATAGGTCTTGTTTTATTTTGTTAGTTTAATTAGTTTTGTTAATTATATCGTTAATGCTAATTATCGTAATTCTTTTGAATGAGATATGGTTTGAACGGAACGAGAGATGTTGGAATTAGAATGATTAGGGTTGTGGCGTGGGTTCAGAGCGGAATTTATTTGAGCTGAGAAAATTTCAGTTTCAAATGAAAGGTGAGGGTTTTATACGCTCTCGTTCGACTATTTTATTTTAATGTTAGTTAAATTAGATTATGAAGTGATTTTAATTTGTTAATAGGTGTTGATAAATTTAGTTGACATCCAATTAACCTCTGAATTAATTAATAGGATTTGAATTGATAATTGAAGTTAAGTTAGAATTAAATTGCTAGGAAAATCCTTGATTTTCGAGAATTGATTGATTGTTATGCTTATTGACTGTATGGATGATTAGTTATGGTGGATGCTATTGGTTGTTAATTTGGATGTTTATTTAGTATGATATATCATTTTATCACCTTGTATATTATTTACAGTATATTAAATTGTAAGCTGAATTATTTCGAATAAATTAAGAAATAGGCCGAAATGATATATACCCACGACATCTATTTGGATTGAAATGATATATATATATATATATATATATATATATATATATATATATATATATATCCTTGAAATTAAATTGAAATAACTATACACTTGGCCATAGATTAGAAAATTTTATATGGACACCGAGTTGGTTAAATTAAATGATTTTTGAAGTTGTTTGAAAGTATTTAAATGAATTGATTTTAAGGATAAAATCCAATTTATGGAAATTGAATTATTTTGAAGTGGAGCTCAAATTGTTGGAATTTAAACTTGGTAAATGGAATTGTTTAACTAATCAAAGTTTAGATTTTTTTTTAAGTTAAAAATTGAAATACCGCATAAATTTTTGGAAGTTGATTTGTTTTAAAAGATTAGACTTTTATTCGAACTTTGAATATTTCCATGAAAATTTATATGAAATGATGTTTCAAGTTTGAGTTTGGAACGGAAAATTTGGATTTAAAATTTGATATTGAAAGTGAATTTGATTTAAGTGTTTAAATCAAAATATTTAAGATAGAATTTGGAATTGGAAATTAATTTGAAATCGTGATTTACATTAATGTGGAAATGGAAATTGAAAGTGAAAGGAATTTGTGAATTGAAATCAAAATTTATATGGAATCAAAGTTTATTCGATTGGAATCGGAATTGAATCAATTAAATTGAAATGGAATTTGAAATTGATTTAGGTAGGAAATTGGGAAGTTTGCCGGTTTGACTTTGGAATTATTTGAAAAATGAATATTTTAGTATAAATGATTTAAAATCTATATTCTTTAAATATTCAATTTTTTTGATTCTCCAAACTATTATACTATATAAACATGTTTTATTACTCAACTATTTTCTATAAAACTATTTTAACTATTTAACTATTTTAAACAATTTTCTAAAATTAAAAATGGTTAAAGGGTAACTTGTTTATATTTAAATCTTGGATTTAAATATGAACTAGGTTAAAGTGAAGAATATAACCTAAATTGAATTCGAATCAAATTTTGGAAGTGGAATCGATTTATTGGACAAAATTTATAATTTTGAATACATGATAATTTTGAAATGGAACTGATGTTGAAGCGAATATATAATGATTTCGAAATGGATTTGATTTTGAAATGAATATGATATTTTGATATCAAGTGCAAATTTTCTTGAATGTAAAAGAACCAACCGGTGTGTAAAATGACGATTGGTTATCAAAGAGACCGGGGCCTCTTATTGAAATATTCTCTTTTAATATTGGAACCACTTTAACAACTGTGTACGCGGTGGATGATATCAAGAATGTAGTGGTTGAATTGGCGACGTTTACCGGAATGAAGTAAGAGAACGGTGATAGATAGCCTTGACATACGTGTCATAATTAAAATGACTAAAACAAGAGCCTATGTCAGGCCAATGAGGTTAGCTACCACTAGCGACGTTGATCCCTCGTATTACTATTGTGGTTTCGGATTTGATGGGTGCATCTTATTTGTCATTTGGATTGATTGTCAAGGTCGGCCACGGATTGGTTACGACCAGCCATAAAGGGTAACTTGGTAGAATTCTTCCTTGGGCATCCCCTCGTGTGCCTTGTCATATTTATCCCTATACGAGCCCATTACGATTTTGGTTTGAAAATGTAAAATTTGTTAAGGTGGATCAAGGTAAAGCCTTAACGCTATTTTGATATTTATTTTACTGATGGACATTATCTATTATAGCGTATATTATTATATATAAATAGTTTAACGGATCCTTAGGAGATGGAAAAATCCCGCAATATCTCTTAAGTTATCGCACTCTTATTTGTGATATTGCTTTGACTTATAAAAGAATATTTTAGTTCTGACTCGAATGTTTTGTCTTTTCATTATGCTTGGGTCAGTCCTGAGTTTTTCTCAACATATTGAAGACTATTCTTTTGAGGACGAAGACGGAGTTTTGGTATATTACTACTATTATTTTGCCCTACATCATGCTATTATACTATATTGATTATATATCCCTGATGTATATATATAACTTTGATAATTGGGTATAGTTTAAAATCAAATGTATCATAAAAACTTCATGAATTGTTTATTTGATTATTATATTTTATCGTTTTCGCTGTGAGATTCTGTGTTTTTTTTCTTCTTCTCTTCTTATTTTTCTTGTTTAACCCCATTGATTATCTACGTTCTGGATTGTTTAAGTCGGACATGTGTGGATTATTGTCGATTTAAATCTTTCGAAATGTGGGTCGTCACAGTTGGTATTAGAGCGAAGGTTTAGCGATAACCTTGGCTTTGTGGGGTTTGACTTATTAGAGATTGGGTAGTAATACCTTAGAATGAATCAGTTTGAGTGTATGTATGAGAGAGCGTACTTGTTAGTGTTATGAAATGTTTTATATTGTGTTTACTTATCCTTTGAGTTGTTAATGGATTCCGGTCGATATGCACGATGCCGTGTCATCGATAGGGGTTTCTAAACACTTAAACGAGGCAAGTCGACATAATATTATTTCAAAAATAGGGTAATGAAATAAATTTACGTAAACTATATTTTGTATGTATAAATGATAATTTTTAATAATTTTTTTGTTAGGTAATGATAATATTTAGTTATCATCAATTTTGGTTGAATTAAAATAAAACGAATACTTACTGAATTTTATTTTACGAAGCATTTGATAAATATAATCAAATTTAAATATAATTGCAATAAGGATTGGTTAAAATGATCAATTTTAAATTAATGAAATATTTTGGTAAATAAGTTAAGGAAATTTGTATAAGTATATTTTAGTACAGCTTATATACAATTATGATTTTTAAAAATTGAGAATTTTAGAATTCATAATCCCTTTTGCTTTCACAATTGTTTTTGAAAACTTTAAGATTAATATTAATATTAGCTGGAAGATTATTAACTAAGAAAATATTCTTGAAAGGATTTTTGAAGAAATAAAAGCACTAGACTCGCTAAGTTGTTGGAAAATAATTCTAGGGATGATTACAGCATGACCAGTGTTCATTTTCGAGTTTCTGAGTGAAGATTGCTACCAAAAGAAAATTTATTTTCGATTAAACCAGTTTTGATTAAGAAATTATATTCTAAGTTTGATTTAATAAATATATGAATTTTTTTTTGAATTTAAAATTGAAAAGAGTATATAAGAAATAAGTTATGTAACATCCTAGAATTTTTAACAATATCAATTTAATAATCTGTATTAAAATTAAATTGATATTGATATTTTTGTTAATAATAATTCAAATTGATTTAATAATCTTCTTCAATAATTATTTAATTGGTTATTTTATCTTTTAAAAATAATAAATTGGTTTCTATTTATAATATAAATGTATGGTCTATATTTTAAATAGATCAGCATTGTTTTATATTTAATAAATAAAGCATATTTTCTTATTCCAATATTTTAGTAATTTGGAAATTTGTTTTTATTTAATATTCGCTTTTCAAAGTTATTAAGTAAATGATCTTGGTTTAAAATTTGATAAATGAATCATGATTTAAAATTCAAATATATACCTTAATAATTTGGAAAATTTGATTTAATTTAATATTAAGTTTTCAAAACTATTTAATAAATAAATATATGATTTTTTAATTATTAAGACAAATGTTTAAATGTTTAAAATAATTTTGGCTTAAGTTCTAAATTCAAAATGAATTAACAAAATAAATAGTTTTATGGCTTAATAAAATAGATAATTTATTAATAAAAATATAATTTCTTTTAAAATGATTTTAATTTAATAATGAGATATTTTTAAAAATAATATTAATAGTGTATTGATTTACAAATAAATTTTGAATAAAATTTGAAATTGTTATGTCAAATTAAATTTATGTTTATAACTTGATTTTTAAATAATTGATTTTGAATTTAATTTGAATTTAAATTCCAAAGTATAGATTTTAATTGTTTTAATTTTTATATGTATAAGTTTTATTTATAAAACATGATTTGTTTTTATTTCTCTTTATAAATTTATATACATATTTAAATTCTAATTAATTAATCAATTAAGCTTAATATACATATTAACTTGTAAATTAATTTACAAAGACAAGTGTTGATCTCTTAAAGCCTTATTTAACAAATGTTCAAAAATTAACCTATTAATTTGACAAATGTAGATTTTTTTTTACAAGTGGCACATTTTGGTTTTAATTTTCTTTTATTAAATTAAATCTGAAAATAACCTATATAAGTATACATTCATTCATTCCCATTCTTTTTCTCATTTCCTAAAATCAAAAGAAAACTTCAAAAACACCTCTTCAAAAGTCAAAACTTGCATCTTCAAAACAAGAAAATATGCATTCCTTAGATCTGAAAATCATGTTCAATGCAAAATAAAACCCTGCATGTTCAAATCTGAACATCCTCAAAAAAATCAAAAAGCCTGCATATTCAACTTCCTCATATTCAAAAGGGTCTACATTATTTTCAAACCTGGAAAATAAACTCTGCAAGCAACCTGGAAGCAAAACAAATCTGCTTGCAATATGGAAATAAAGCAACTACAGTTTTAAAATCTGCATCTTCTCTCTGCAATCTGGAAGTGCATCGGTTTTTTAGATCAAGCATAAGAAAACCTGCATTTTCAAAATGAAGCGTATTCTAAAGCAACAGCAGTTCTTAAGTTCTAAAGCAAGTTCAAAGGCCTTCAATCAGAGACTCTGTTTCTTTAAAAAAGGAAGAGTGAGTAACTTTTTAAATTTAAAATTTTTAAAAAATAGGTTGCATGATTATACTGAAAAGGGATAGTATTGTTTGTGTTATAAGTAGTTGTTGATGTGGAAATGGTTTGTGTTCATGATGTTCTTTTTATTGTCTGATCTGTTTTGATTTTCTAGGCAAAAGCTTTATTAAATACACTTACCTTTTAATTAGATTTCTGTTATAATGAAATATACAAAGTAAAGTTGTTTTATTTTCTTAAGTTCATGTTTAAAAATTTCAAGTAAGTTAAAATATGAGTATTGACTTTGGAAACACAAGAAACATCAATGCATGTTGATTCTTACGAAAATTAAAACATGTTAATTTTATATTTCAGTATCATAAAACAATAGCACTAACTGAAACTTGATTTTTAAATCAAGAAATAGGATTTTTAGAGTATAATTAAAGATGCAGTTAGATATGGAACTAAAAATGGAATTTAAGAAAATTCTGATCATCTTTGAATTGGAAGGTCTCCGGTTTCTTTCTTAGGGAAGTAGATTGAGTTGGGAGTAAGGCAAAAATCATTAATGGTGATAAAATTTCCCAGAAAGGTTGCGGCAGTGGAAATCAATTTGGAACCCTAGTTTTCACTGTGGCTTTTGAATCAATCATTTGGGTATGCAGGAGTGACCGAGTGCTATGATGTTTTGGGAAGTGTTAGATTGGTCGTGGATGAGTTCGAGGCCGGAGGGGCTAGTTGTCAGGTGGACGGAGCGGCGAGAGATGTCCGTTGACAGGTTTGAAGCAGAAACCTGATTTGTGGTTTCTAGGTTTAGGAAATGTGGAGTTCGATTTTGATTTTTGGGATTGTTGTTCGATTCGAGGGTCGTGGATGGTTGCTGGAGTGGGGCGTTCATCGGCGTCGACTGATCGTGGCCGGAGTCGCCGTGCATATGCACGGTGATGGGTTTTTCTGATGAGATGTCTGAGTAGTTTTGGTTAGGGAAAGTTTGAGAGATTTGCTCGAAGTAATTGGGCTGTTGGCTCGGAGTAGATCGACATTTGTCTCGAAGCAGTTTTGTATGGTTCTCGGGTTAATTCTATTTCAGGTTTTTACAGAAACCTGTAGTTTCTGTTTTGAAACTTTTAAAAATCTGAAGTTTTATTGTTAAAGAAAGTTTAAATCAAATTTAAATTCAAGTTTGAATTTTAGAATTCAAGTTTAATTCAAAATCTCAGTTTTAAATAAATAAATAAAAATAAAGGTAATAAGGTTTTAAATTTAAACTTGTTTAACCACTTTATTTTGGAAAGTAATTTAAATCTTCTGAAATTGAAGTTGTAAAATATAAGCAAGATTTAAAATAAAATTTAAATCTGGAAATCTTAAATCAAATATGAACTCCAGTTTCTAAATTAGAAGAAGATTTAACTTTGAAGATTTAAACTAAATATAAATTGAGGTTATTGAAATGTTAAAAGTTATAAATTGTTTAAACTTTGATAAGTTTAAATTATTTTCATTTTAAAACTTGTATTTAAAATGAAATTTGTAAGCAAGTTCAAAAGTAATTTTTTTCAAATAAATTTGTTTTAATTTAGAAATGTTTTATCTTAAAATTAATTAAGATTAATGTTTTTGAAATTAATTTAATTAATGGAGTAATTAAGTTAAATGAATTATTAATTAAGTAATTAAGATAAATTAATTATTAATTAAGTAATTAAGTAATTAAGATAAATGAATTATTAATTAAGTAATTAAGTTTTAATCAAGGTTAATTAATTAAATAATTAGACTTTAATTAATGAATAATTAAAGATGATTTAATTTGGGATTAATCTAAGTTAATTACTTAATAAAAATAATTAGAAAATGGTTAATGAAGGTCATTAAGCAGGATTATTTAATAATTAATTAATGTGATTAATTTGTACAATCAATTAGATTAATTAATTTAATAATAATCATTTGTGAATGGTTTAAGTGTAATTACTTAATGAAGTAATTAAGAAATTAATTACTTAATGTAATTAAGTTAGTTTAATGTGTTTGTTTAATTTAATTAATTAAGTTTAATTAATTTTAAACACTTGAGGTTTTAAAGATAATTACTTAATGTAATTAATGGATGGGGAATCACTTAGTGAAGTAATTGTTTGATAATTACAGGTTGTAATTTAATGGAGGATGTTTAATAATGTAAGTGATTTGGAGTATAATTACTTAGAAATTAATCAAGGGATTAATTAAGGAATCGATTAAGGAATAATTGATTTATTTTAATAAGGTAATTAAGTTAGTTAATTACTGGATGTGGTTTATCTGGAAGAATTGATAATTATGGGTTAATTACTTAAGTTAATTAATTTTAATAAAGTAATTAATTAAATTAGGGATGGTTAATTATTATAATTAATGATGAAATTAAAGTTGATTAATTATGATTAATTAATTAATGATTAACGGTAATTAATTAATATAATTAATTAAGGATTAAGGTAATTAATTATAGTTAATTAATTAATTGAAGTAATTAAAGGTTAATTACTGTTTTTGGTTGAGAATAATTAATTTGTGAAATTAATTAAGGATAATTACTTGAATGTAATTAAGGATAATTAATCAAGGGTGATTAATTAAGGTGATTATTTTGAATGATCAATTAATTGATTGTAATTAACTAAATTATTGAGTAAGCAAGATTTATATTGGTGAAGTAATTAATTTAATTTATTTTAAATTAATTAAAGATGAAGTAATTAATTTAATTCACTTTAAATTAATTAGAGTTGGAGGTAATTAATTTAATTCATTTTAAATTAATTATGTTGTGACTAAATAAATCATTGCTTATATATGAATGTATGACATTGATTGTCTTGGATGTTTTGTGATCTCAGAAATGAATCACAAAGGATCGTTTTCCAGTAGGTGCTTATAACAAGTTGAAAGCCAGGAAAATTGGTCCTGTAGAAGTTGTGTAACGAATTAACGAAAATGCTTATAAGTTGAAGCTGCCGGAGGATGTGTACACTTCTGATGTGTTCAATGTTAAACATCTTGTGCCATATTATGGAGATGAACGATCTGATGTGGAAGAATTTACAAATTCGAGGACGAATTTTTCTCAACCAGGGGAGGATGATGCAGCATGACCTATGGAAGCACAAGGCTTAGGTCGTTCACGAGTTAATGAAGGTCGGCCCCGACCTAAGGAGTCACGAGAGGAGGAGCTGCGAGTTAATGAAGCCGCTTTGAATCATCTGCGACCTAAAGAGTCACGAGTCAAGACGTGCCGACTTAACCAATCTTTAAGTCATTCGGTTTTGTTAGGTCGTCTACGACTTAACAAAGCAAGGGGAAAGGAGCTACGACCTAAAGGGTTTTGAACTATAGAGTTACGACCTACGGAAGAAGGTTAGGTCGGCAATGACCTAGTGTAAGTCGTAAGTGATGTAATATATTGTCATTCGTAAGTCGTTCTGTATTGAGTCGTTATGTTCTTGAGTCGTAGGTCGGCATGAAGATAAGTCGGCCGAATGTTGTGATGAGTCGAATGTATTGTAACATGTTGAGTCGACTATTTGATAAGTCGTAAGTTGTGTACTGGACGAGTTGGGTTGATTGAGTCGCTGTATATATGTGTTGTGTTGTAATTGAGGCGTGTAGTATCTGTTAGGTCGGCAACGATCTAGTTAAGTCGAGACGTTGTAATTTGTTTTTCTTTGAGTCGTAAGTCGTTAGGTCGAATACGACCTAGGTGTTGTATATTTGTGTGTTTCCTTAAGTCGTTCAAGTATTGGGTCGGCCGAAGGCTGTTGTGATGTAATTGCTTTGAGTCGTGTATGTATGTGATGTGTTAGGTCGCGTACGACCTAAGGATGAGTCGTGAGTAGTGGGAAACTAGGTCGGCAACAACTTAAGGGTCTGGGTCAAAAATGCTATAAATAGGGAGTGTGTTGTAACTTTTTGGAGGTGGATTTTTTTGAATAAAACTTTGTTTTGATTGCTGTGTGCTTTCATCTAAAATTGGTAGGTGAGTGTAATCTCCTATCTCCACTTTCGGTTATTCGAGTGCGCTCGAATCGACGATCGTTGAAGCCAATTCACGGTATCAAGTGCGCTTGATCAACGTTTGAAGAATTGTAGATCTTCTTTCACGGTATCGTGCGCGATCAACGTGACGAAGATAGCTAGAATTCGGTATCTTTGTGATCAACGAATTTGGGCATTTCAGTATCTTCAATCCACCGTTTGCTACTTTCATCGATCTATATCGTTTTGTTATTATCCGCTGCGTCAGTTTTTGGTATCAGAGCTAGACTTAGCCAATCATAGCTAAGCCGAGTCTTGGAGCCAAGGAGTTTGAAGTTTGGTGTTCATCGTGTTCATCTTGAAGTTGCAACATGTTAGAAGCTTTCGATCCACTTCATTTTGGATCAAAGTGTGGAAGTTGTTTGAATTTGATTTGTGTTGAAGTGTTGAGGCCGAGCCAAGTTGAGTTGGAGCCGTGCTTGTTTGACTTGTGTTGAAGATTTTTGAAGTATTTGTTGAAGTGTTGTGAAGTTTAATCATGCCACCAAGGAGAGTTAATCGTCATCAAAATGTTGAAGCGTTGTATAGAAGAGAAGAAGCCGAGCAAATGGAACAACGTATTAATGAGAAATTTGATGAAGGCATTGGAAAGTTAGAGAAATTGATGAATGATTTGAATCAAAATCAAAGGATGAGATCACCAATCTCGAACCATGGAGGAAACCGAGTTTCGCCATTGGTTACGGAAGCGAGAAGGATATCACCACATTCTTTTAGAGAGAGAAGAAAAACATCAATTTCATCGAGGAGTGATCACCATGACTATGGACAATAAGAGAGAAGAACTCCACGTGAGTTTGAGAATGAGCCATATAGAGATGAGGAGAGACATAGTAGAAGGGACATGCGTGATCGAAGGGATGAGAATGGTCGAGATCGATATAGACATACATTTGTTTTTGATGAAGATGTTGATAGAGCTAGCATTCATTATCGAGATCGAGACCAAGTACGAAATGTATATCGGGATGTTGAAGATGATCGTCGATGGGAGTCGGGTATGAAGATGGAAATTCCAGAATTCAAAGGTGGAATGGTAGCAGAAGAATTTTTGGATTGGTTGTCTAATGTTGAAGAGATCTTTGATTTCAAAGAAGTTCCGGAGAATCGTCGAGAGAAGTTGGTTGCTACTAGGTTGAGGGGGAGAGCTTTGGCGTGGTGGCAGCAAACTAAACTTACGAGAGAGAGAATGGGAAAGTCAAAGATTGAATCTTGGGATAAGATGAAGAAGTTGATGAGAGCTACATTTTTACCTTACAACTATCAATCACTCATGTACCAGAGATTGCAGAATCTGAGGCAGGGGACGAAGACTGTTAATGATTATGCTGATGAATTTTATCAACTAATTGCCGAAATGACATTATGGAGACAGAAGAACTGCTGACTGCTAGATTTTTGGAGGGTTGCAAATGCAGATCCAGGATATGGTTAATATGTTCGATCCAAGATCTGTGGCGGAGGCACATCAGAAAGCGTTGGCTTGGGAGAAGCAGGGAAGGCGTGGAGGTGGTGTATTTACTAATTCCAACAATCAAGTGAAGGGTGTTAGTGGAAGCTCTAGTGTTCTTAAATCTATCAGTAAACCAGTTGTGAATGAAGTTGCGAAGGCGAAGGTCGACAACAGTTTCAAATGTTACAATTGCCAGGAAGTGGGTCACAAGAGTAATGAATGTCCGAAGCCAAAGAAACGAACTATGATTGCTGAAGTTGAAGGTGAGGATGTTGGTGAAGGTTATTCTAGTCCAGTTGAGGAGGATGAACAGGATGTTGCATCAGGAGATGAAGGATGTAATCTAATGATGAGGAGGTCTTGTTTAATACCGAAGCAAGAAGAAGAGGCTAGTTGGTTGAGGAGTAACATCTTTCATTCAACATGCACTATTCTGGGGAAGGTTTGTAAATTTTTGATTGACGCTGAAAGTTGTGACAATATTATTTCTACCGAAGCAGTGAGAAAGTTGAAGCTGAAAACAGAGAAGCATCCAAATCCTTGCAAGTTAGCGTGGCTGAGAAAAGGAGGAGAGGTGAAGGTGGATAGGCGAGTTCGAGTTCCATTTTCTATTGGGAAGAAGTATAAAGACGAGATTTGGTGTGACGTTGTGGAGATGGATGTTTGTCATTTGCTTTTGGGAAGACCATGGCAGTATGACCGAGCAGTGCAGCATGATGGTCGAACCAATAGCTATAGTTTTATGTTTGAAGGTGTTAAGATTATTTTGGTTCCAAAGAAGAGACAACAAGGAGAAAGCAAGTCAGAAGAGATTGAGGAGCTGAAAACTTTGTTGACTTTGAAAGAATTTGTTGGAGAAGTAGAAGAGAGTCCAGAGGTATTTTTGTTGATTGGACGTGAAGCTAATAAATATGTTGAAGTCCCAGAGGAAGTGAAGCCGGTATTGGAAGAATTCAGAGATGTGTTTCCTGAAGAGTTGCCAACGGAGTTACCACCGTTGAGGGATATTCAGCATCAAATCGATCTTGTTCCGGGAGTAGTATTACCGCATAGACCACATTATCGAATGAGTCCGAAGGAACATGAAGAGTTGAGGAGGCAGGTGGAAGAGTTGCTTGAGCAGGGACGTGTGCAGGAAAGTTTAAGTCCTTGTGCGGTTCCAGCCTTGTTGGTTCCAAAGAAGGATGGAACATGAAGGATGTGTACCTATAGTCGGGCATTGAATAAGATCACTGTGAGGTATAGATTCCCAATGCCCAGATTGGATGATTTGTTGGATCAGTTGAGCGGGGCTACTATATTTTCGAAGATTGATTTGAAGAGCGGATATCATCAAATTCGAATTAGACCAGGAGACGAATGGAAGACAACATTCAAGACAAGAGAAGGGTTGTATGAATGGCTGGTTATGCCGTTTGGTCTTTCGAATGCACCAAGTACGTTCATGCGGGTGATGAACCAAATTTTTAGACCTTTTATCGAGAAATATGTGGTGGTGTATTTCGATGATATTCTGATATACAGTGGGAATTCAGAGGAGCACTTGCATCATTTGAAAGAAGTGTTGATGGTCCTACGACAAGAACAGTTCTATGCCGCAACAAAGAAATGTCTGTTTATGATGAGGAGTGTTTTATTTCTGGGGTATGTTGTGTCAGGAGAAGGTATCCAAGTGGATCAGAATAAAGTTGAAGCAGTCAGGAATTGGCCACAGCCGAGGACAATTACGGAAGTGAGAAGTTTTCATGGGTTAGCATCATTCTACCGAAGATTCATTCCACACTTTAGTATCATGATGACACCAATTACTGATTGTATGAAAGGAAAACAATTTTCTTGGTCGGAGGAAGCTGGGGTTGCTTTTAAGAGAATCAAGAAACTGTTGACGTCAGCACCAATTCTTGTATTACCAGACTTTCAGTTGTTGTTTGAACTACACACGGATGCGTCAAAGGTTGGAATCGGAGGGGTGTTAAGTCAGAAGGGACGTCCTATTGCATACTTTAGTGAGAAGATATCAGGGGCGAAGATGAGATATAGTACGTATGATGTGGAGTTTTATGCTGTAGTGCAAGCAGTGAAACATTGGAGGCACTATCTGTTCCATAAGGAGTTTGTTCTTTACACAGACCATGAAGCTTTGAAGCATTTGCAGGGGCAGGACAAGATTTCAGCAAGGCATGCATCATGGATTGCCTATTTTCAACAGTTTACTTTTGTTGTGAAGCACAAATCTGGGGTGACGAATCGTGTAGCTGATGCATTGAGCAGGAGAAATCATTTGTTGACGACAATGAAATTTGAAGTGACAGGGTTTGAACTATTGCCAGAATTGCTTGAAGAAGATCCTTACTTTATGAAATTTGTTGAGAAAGTCAAGGACGGGGGAACTGATGAATTCTTGTTGGTCGATGGGTTCTTGTTCAAGGGGAATCAATTGTGCATACCAGAAGGTAGTTTGAGAATGAAGATTATCAAAGAGTAACATGAAGAAGGACATGTTGGACGGGATCACACTTTACAGTTAATTTCACAATCTTATTTTTGGCCGTCAATGAGGAAAGAGGTTAAAAGGTTTGTGCGTAGATGTCATGTTTGTCAGGTTTCGAAAGGGACAGCTACAAATGCGGGATTGTATATGCCATTACCTGTTCCTACAAAACCGTGGGTAGACATTAGCATGGATTTCGTGTTGGGTTTGCCGAGAACTCAAAGGGGGAATGACTCTATATATGTTGTGGTGGATCGTTTCTCGAAGATGGTACATTTCATTGCTTTTAAGAAGACGACGGATGCTGTTTACGTTGCTCAGTTATTTTTCAAGGAGATCTATCGACTTCATGGATTGCCAGAATCTATTGTGTCAGATAGGGATACACGTTTTCTGAGTCACTTTTGGTTAAGTTTGTGGAAGATGGTCGGAACGAAGTTAAACTTTAGCAGCGCTTATCATCTGCAAACAGATGGACAGACAGAAGTTGTCAACAGATCGTTGGGAAATTTGTTGCGATGTCTTGTGAAGGACAATCTGAAGAGTTGGGACACGAAGTTATGCCAAGCAGAGTTTTCTCATAATCATGCAGTGAATCGTAGTACGGGATTCAGTCCATTTCAGATTGTATATTCAAATTTACCCAGGGGACCGTTGGATTTAGCAGTAGTACCACAAACGAAGGGGACGGTTAAACGAGCTGTAGACTTTGTTGATGGGTTGACTAAATGTCATAAAATCGTTCAGGAGCGATTGGAGAAAGCAAATGAGAAGTATAAAAGATCCGCAGATATGAAGCGAAGAAGTGTTGAGTTTAATGAGGGAGATTTGGTATATGCTGTGTTAACAAAGGAATAGGCTCTTATAACAAGTTGAAAGCCAGGAAAATTGGTCCTGTAGAAGTTGGGAAATGGATTAATGAAAATGCTTATAAGTTGAAGCTGCCGGAGGATGTGTACACTTCTGACGTGTTCAATGTTAAACATCTTGTGCCATATTATGGAGATGAACGATCTGATGTGGAAGAATTTACAAATTCGAGGACGAATTTTTCTCAACCAGGGGAGGATGATGCAGCATGACCTATGGAAGCACAAGGCTTAGGTCGTTCACGAGTTAATGAAGGTCGGCCCCGACCTAAGGAGTCACGAGAGGAGGAGCTGCGAGTTAATGAAGCCGCTTTGAATCATCTGCGACCTAAAGAGTCACGAGTCAAGACGTGCCGACTTAACCAATCTTTAAGTCGTTCGGTTTTGTTAGGTCGTCTACGACTTAACAAAGCAAGGGGAAAGGAGCTACGACCTAAAGGGTTTTGAACTATAGAGTTACGACCTACGGAAGAAGGTTAGGTCGGCAACGACCTAGTGTAAGTCGTAAGTGATGTAATATATTGTCATTCGTAAGTCGTTTTGTATTGAGTCGTTATGTTCTTGAGTCGTAGGTCGGCATGAAGATAAGTCGGCCGAATGTTGTAATGAGTCGAATGTATTGTAACAGGTTGAGTCGACTATTTGATAAGTCGTAAGTCGTGTACTGGACGAGTTGGGTTGATTGAGTCGCTGTATATATGTGTTGTGTTGTAATTGAGGCGTGTAGTATCTGTTAGGTCGGCAACGACCTAGTTAAGTCGTGACGTTGTAATTTGTTTTTCTTTGAGTCGTAAGTCGTTAGGTCGAATACGACCTAGGTGTTGTATATTTGTGTGTTTCCTTAAGTCGTTCAAGTATTGAGTCGGCCGAAGGCTGTTGTGATGTAATTGCTTTGAGTCGTGTATGTATGTGATGTGTTAGGTCGCATACGACCTAAGGATGAGTCGTGAGTCGTGGGAAACTAGGTCGGCAATGACTTAAGGGTCTGGGTCAAAAATGCTATAAATAGGGAGTGTGTTGTAACTTTTTGGAGGTGGAATTTTTTGAATAAAACTTTGTTTTGATTGCTGTGTGCTTTCATCTAAAATTGGTAGTTGAGTGTAATCTCCTATCTCCACTTTCGGTTATTCGAGTGCGCTCGAATCAACGATCGTTGAAGCTAATTCACGGTATCAAATGCGCTTGATCAACGTTTGAAGAATTGTAGATCTTCTTTCACGGTATCGTGCGCGATCAATGTGACGAAGATAGCTAGAATTCGGTATCTTTGTGATCAATGAATTTGGGCATTTCAGTATCTTCAATCCACCATTTGCTACTTTCATCGATCTATATCGTTTTTTTATTATCCACTTGGTTAGAATGCTTGGTTGCATTATGATGATGATATAGATTATCTAATGTGATGATGATGTGGATTACCTGTTTATTTGATAATGTTGATTATCTATTGCGATTTGTGAAGTTATCTATCTGTGTGTATATAGATAATTGAATTGTTTTAAACTCTAAAACGACTTGGACCTAAAAGACACGTTTTGGATTTCGATGAGACCGGGATCGGGTTTCCATATTTGGATATCCGAAAACCACATCGATCCAAATTAACGGTAGGTCATGAATCTCAAGTGAAGATGAAGATTCAGAGTGCAAGGGTTATCGTCGTTAACTCTAAGGGTGATTCCAAAATGAGTGTAATGAGATAATGCCTTCGGTTTCGTTCGAACCCGGAACGAACTTGTATGGATTGAATGCTTTCAGAACATCGACAGGTGGACGATGAGCATTCTAAGTGATGTGTTCACTAAAGGTAATCGTAGCCTCAAGCCTCATCAACTGGGAATGGCTAAAACAGGGGAGGTGTAGCAAGGCTAAGTGGGTCATGCCCAAGTAGGACGAGATTTTCCCCTGTCTAGAGGTCCCTTTTATTTCGGCTGTGTGGACAGTTTTTGAGCTCTAACTGTTGAGGTTGTCTTGTTCGGAACTGTTCAGTAAGGAATGGTTCCGTCTTTGTGTTGCAGGGGAGCGGGCGTACTCCTCGGTACGTTGATCTAGGCCACGTACTATGACGGGCGGTACCCCGGTAGCCCTGCCATTGTATGGAATCCAAAATCCAATTAGTGCCAACGATGTTGATTGTATTACCCACTTTTGTGGCCAGTAGCTGGAATTAATAGATGTAACAATTTCGGCTATTTCATATTTATTTGAAAATCCTAGACCTATTATAATATCACTGAATTTCCTATCAAACGTTTTGGTTAGCGTATGGTAAAAACTTTTCCATGTTTATGTGTGGGAAGTCTTACGTGATACCTTTCTTTTCAAAAGGTTTTGAAAATTAAGCAACCTTAACCTGTTACTCACACCAGACTCATGTCTGACCCGGAGTTTATCTTCTGTTTTCTTAAACTCTTGGGCACTTAATTTTTTTTACGAGTAGCCAAGGGATTCAGGTTGGCTTGACGAATTATGGAGGAGCAATGGAGCAGGAGGCTTCTGCGTGTAGATATATAGTTTTCCGCTGTGTAGATTTCTCTGAGTTGTTCTCCTGTACTGTATTGAGTTGTATAACTAGACAGGTGTTTATAACTGTCTAGTATGAGTTGTTTATCTGTGTAACTCTGATGGTGGTAGTAAACTATGTAATATTTATGTTATTAATATAATTTATTAATTCCGCTGTGTAGATTCTGATGTTGTTTCTTCTTCTCTTCTTTCTTTTCTCTTTTCTATCCCTTTCTTCCTTATTAATGATGCGTGATTCTGTGGAGACGGATGGCGGGTCATTACAAGTTATAACTTATAAATTTGAATAGGAAAATAAACCAAATTTAAAATAGTTAAAATATTGGTTAAGAAAAATAATTGACTTAAGAAATATTAAATTTATTGAGTTAGTGAATGGAAAAATATAAAACATAGTTTAACGCATGAAAGCTAAAATAAAAATAAATTGCATTTAAAATGAATTAGATAAAATGAAATTTTAAATGAATAAATTGTATAATTTATAGGTTTGAGAATATTAAGCAAAGATAAATTTTAAATTTGTTGAATTCAAATGATAAGAAAAAAAAGTTTAACTTCAATAAGATTAAACGAAATGAGCAGTAGATTAAAATAAATTGATGTTTAAATTAATAAATTGTATTGGATATTAATGAAATTAGATAAACTAGTAAAGTGGATTAATGTCATTTGAGCTATGAATTAAAAATGAATATGGACTAGAATTTTAAATGAAATATAATTTAAGTGTGAAGGAGATTAAACAAATGAGTGTAAGGAAAATTTAGTATGGCTAATTGGATTTGATTTAAAATTGGGTAAAGAAAATTTAAATTGCAAGTGGAGTAGTTTAAATAAAAATTTGAATGTTAACTATTATAATATGGAATAAGTTATTGAATAAATATTATAATGAACTTAGATAATTTATAAATGATGTTAGTATATAATAAAAAAAATATATACTAGGTGGATTTAAAATAGATTTAACTTAAGCATAGTTAAGTGGAATATATTTTATAAATGATTCATAAATGAATTTAAATCAAATAGGTTTAAAAAAAAGGTGAATTAGAATTTCACAAATTGAATTGAATAAAATTGAATAATGAATTTGCAACAAATGTTAACAAATTTAAGGAAACCAATGGAATGTAAATTAAATTTAAATGTGTATGAAACGAATGGAAAAAGAAGAAAAAAATAATTGGAACAAATCAATTGAATGTAAGTATATTGAATTGAAATAAATAAAATGTGAATGCAATAAATATTGATTGAAAGAAAAGAATGAATTGAAACCAAATTTTTTGAATGTAAATTAATTAAATGCAAATGAAGTTTTTATAAATCCATTGTATGATTAACGAAATAAATAATTAAGTGAATGTGAATCAAAATTTAAATATATGGAATGTGGTATGGAATTATATTACTTAAGTGTAATTAATTATATGAATGATTAAAATGAAATGAATGGATGTGAGCTTAATAACATTTAAATGAATGAAAAGAATTTGGAAACAAATGAGATCGAATATAAGTCGATTCAATGTATGAATAAATGGAAAATAAGCAAATAAAATGTTAATAAAAATTTAATGTTAATAAGAATGAGAATGTATTAATTTAATTATTTACATTGAAATGTAAATTTTGGTAGTTATAAATTGAATTGAATGAATATTGAATTTTTGGATGATTTGTTTTGTTGTAAATCTTTGTTTAATTTTTTTGAGTACATATGATGGTTGTATGGTTGCATATTAGTGCTCGCGCTTGAGATTTGAATTCAGAATGCATGTTTTATACTTATTGAAAATTATACATATTCTACATCTTATTATAAGTGACTAACGTTCTAAATTGAGTTGAGATAGGTACATACGAAGATCTTTTAGGCGTATACGGGGATTTATATGCTTTGCTTACTTAATATGAGCGAACTCGCTCGTATTATAAATGATACGGTACATATATCGGACTACATACCGCGATTTTATATTTTTGCCCTTCGGGATGCCTCATCATTGAGATGAGATGTATATTTGATATCGTTTTGATATTTGTGATATATATTGAATTGTAAAATTTTCCCGACCGAGCCACGCAAAGGAAACTCTGTCGAAATTTTCCGTAAACCCGAGAGTTAGAAAAATTTTGAAGTGTTAAATTTCTTTATGATTTGTTTTCATATATAAATTGTACTTTCTATAGAATTGATATAGGAATGGCACAGTAAAAGCTTAATAATAGTTTTGCAAATAAGATGATTATGTTTTATAAAGAAATTATTTTAGGAAAATATATCGTATGTTAAATTTTGTACTTAACGCCTTTTCGAGGATGAAAAGTTTTGAGTGGGAGAGTATGTAACAACCCATACTTTTGACTATTGTAAGTTATTATATTTAATGAAATTATTGGGTGAATATGGGTAAAAATATAATGATTTGTTAATATTAATTTATTGGATAATTTAAATTGTTTGAATTTAATATTAGGAATTATTTGGATAATTGATTTCTGGGTTTAATGTGATTAGAAATGGTATCAGAGATTGATTCAAATTTTATATGAATATGAAGGAAGATTGTTAATATTTAAAATTGGATTTAAATGTGAATAATTTTAAATTTGAAATTTTGTATTTTAAATTTACGAGTTAAAATAGCCATTTTGCCCACTGTCTCGGATTTCGACGAAACCAGTTTCGTTGGATCCGTAATAGTGAATTATTATAGGATTTCAGGTTTCGTAGCGTTCGAACTTGTCGTTTGGCCATCGAGCTTGAAACGCGTGGAATTTAAATTAAAAATTTAAATAAATAATTCGATTCGGAAAGCAATCTTTCGCATATGATCAAACTAGACCTCAGGACTGGTTCTATTATGTTCGAAATGGGGGTAAAATATTAGAAATGCTATACGGTGCGCTTCGTTTAGAGCTTGAGAAAATTCGGACGTCTTAGCCTAGATATTTTCTAATTTAAATAATATTATATATAACCCAAACACTTCTATTCGAACGAGTCAAACCCACATTCCCTTTCCGTTGTCATATCTCACTCCCTTCCCCTTTTTCTTCTAATCAAAATTTGCAGAGAATTAAAAAAAAAGCCAATCAATCAAAAAAAAAAACCAACGAAAGAATCGCGATCGCTTTTAAAGGGGCTATCAACGTTGACGGAGGGGGGGCTGGCCAGGGTGGCATGAGATTGTTCATCTACACTAGGGCTCCTAAACTGTTATTCAAACCTGTTGGTCATGATGGATGGAACAGTCAGCGGTAGGTTGAGCATGGCAAGGCGCACCGGCGGATCATGTTGCTGGTGGTTCCGATCAACTGCGGCGATGATGAACGATGGAAAGGAGAAGCGACGTGGATCTGGGCATCAATGGATCGCAAAATAAAAGAAAAAAGGAAAAAAACAAATTCGAGGGAGAATCGCGAGTTTTGGGTGTTAGTGTGGGTTGCGCGAATGATCAGGAAGAAGACGGAGCACGTACAGTAGAAGTAAATAGGTCATGTTTTGTTTTGTTAGTTTAATTAGTTTTGTTAATTATACCGTTAATGTTAATTATCGTAATTCTTTTGTATGAGATCTGATTTGAATGGAATTGGATTGACTAGGGTTGTGGCGTAAGTTCAAAGTGGAATTTATTTGAACCCGAGAAAATTTCGGTTTCAAATGAAAGGTGAGTGTTTTATACGCCCACGTTCGAATGTTTTATTTTAATGTTAGTTAAATTATATTGTAAAGTGATTTTAATTTATTGATATTTGTTGATAAATTTAGTTGACATCTAATTGACCTCTGAATTAATTAATAGGATTTGAATTGATAATTAGAGTTGAATTAGAATTAAACTACTAGGAAAATCCCTGATTTTCGATAATTGATTGATTGTTGTGCTTATTGACTATATGGATGATTGGTTGTGATGGATGCTATTGGTAGTTAATTTAGATGTTTATTTATTATGATATATCATTTTATCACCTTGTATATTATTTACAGTATATTAAACTGCAAACTGAATTATTTCGAATAAATTAATAAATAGGTTGAAATGATATATACTTATGACATCTATTTGGATTGAAATGATATATATATATATATGTACCCATCCTTGAAATTATATTGGAATAATTATACACTTGGCCATAGACTAGAAAATTTTATACGAACACCGAGTTGGTTAAACTAAATGATTTTTAAAGTTGTTTAAAAGTATTTAAATGAATTGATTTTAAGGATAAAGTCCAATTTATGGAAATTGAATTATTTTGAATTGGAGCTCAAAATGTTGGAATTTAAACTTGGTAAACGGAATTATTTAATAAATCGAAGTTAATTTTTTTTTTAAAGTTAAAAATTGAAATACGGCATAAATTTTTGGAAGCTGATTTGTTTTAAAAGATTGGACTTTTATTCGAACTTTGAATATTTCCAAGAAAATTTATATGAAATGATATTTCAAGTTTGAGTTTGGAACCGAAAATTTGGATTTAAAATTTGATAATGATAGTGAATTTGATTTAAGTGTTTAAATCAAAATATTTAAGATAGAATTTGGAATTGGAAATTAATTTGAAATTGGGATTTAAATTAATGTGGAAATGGAAATTGAAAGTGAAAGGAATTTGGGAATTGAAATCGAAATTTATATGGAATCAAAATTTATTCGAGTTGGAAAAGAAATTGAATCAATTAACTCGAAATGGAATTTGGAATTGATTTGGGTAGGAAATTGGGAAGTTTACCGGTTTGACTTTGGAATTATTTGAAAAAAGAATATTTTAGTACAAATGATTTAAAATCTATATTCTTTAAATATTCAGTTTTTTTGATTTTCCAAACTATCATACTATATAAACCAATTTTATTACTCAAACTATTTTCTATAAAACTATTTTAACTATTTAACTATTTTAAACTATTTTCTAAACTTCAAAATGGTAAAGGGTAACTTGTTTATATTTAAATTTTGGATTTAAATACGAACTAGGTTAAAGTGAAGAGTATAACCTAAATTGAATTCGAATCAAATTTTGGAAGTGGAATCGATTTATCGGACAAAATTTATTATTTTGAATATACGATAATTTTCGAAATGGAATTGATGTTGAAGCGAATATATAATGATTTAGAAATGGATTTGATTTTGAAACGAATATGATATTTTGATATCAAGTGCAAATTTTCTTGAATGTAAAAAAGCCAATCGGTGTGTAAAATGACGATTGGTTGTTAAAGAAACCGGGGCCTCTTATTGAAATACTCTCTTTCAATATTGGAACCACTTTAACAAATGTGTACGCGGCGGATGATATCAAGAATGTAGTGGTTGAATTGGCAACGTTTACTGGAATGAAGTAAGTGAACGATGATGGATAGCCTTGACATTCATGTTATAATTAAAATGACTAAAACAGGAACCTATATCTAGCCAATGAGGTTAGCTACCTCTAGCGACGTTGATCCCTCGTATTACTATTGTGGTTTCAGATTCGATGGGTGCACCTTATTTGTTGTTTGGATTGATTGTCGTGGTCGTCCACCGATGGGTTACGACAAGCCAGAAAGTGTAAATTGGTAGAATCCTACTTTGGGCATTGCCTCATATGCCTTGTCATATTTATCCCTATACGAGCCCATTGTGATTTTGGTTCGAAACTGTAAAATATGTTAAGGTGGATCAATGTAATGCCTTAACGCTATTTTTATATTTATTTTACTAATAGACATTATTTATTATAGTGTATATTATTATATATAAATAGTTTAACGGATCCTTAGGAGATGGAAAAATCCCGTAACATCTCTTAAGTTATTGCACTCTTATTTGTGATATTGCTTTGACTTACATAAGAGTATTTTAGTCATGACTCGAGTGTTTTGTATTTTCATTACGCTCGGGTAAGTCCTGAGTTTTTTTAGCATATTGAAGACTTCTCTAGAGGACGAAGACGGAGTTTTGTATATTACTATTATTATTATCCCCTACATCATGCTTTCTGCTATCTTGATTATTTTTCCCTGATGTATATATATAACTCTGATAATTATGTACAGATTAAAATCAAATGTATTGTAAACAACTTCATGAATTGTTTATTTGATTATATTTTATCGTTTCCACTGTGAGATTCCGTGTTTTGTTTTCTTCTTCTCTTCTTATTTTTCTTATTTAACCCCATTGATTATCTATGTTCCGAATTGTTTAAGTTGGACTTATGTGGATTATTGTCGATTTAAACCTTCCGAAATGTGGGTCGTCACAATAAAAACTTTAGGACTTATCATAAGATATAAATACTAATATTCGTATCTAAATATACATGTATATGCAGGGTGTGTGCGTGGGTGTGTGTGTATATATATGCCGGTAGCGAGAATGAAGACTGTATAGTACAGAAATTCAAGACCGACAAATTCAAGATTGAAGAAATCAAGACTGAAGACTCGTTAGTATCAAGAGATCAAGATTTCAAGAGTTCAAGATATCAAGATAAGTAATAGTGTCTAGATTTATGTTAAAATTTCATAATAGCACTAAAATCTTTATTCGGATTTTAATTGTGGAATGGAATCCACCTTCTCGGTTTACTAGTGGGATAGACCCACAACCTCTTTAGTGGGATAGACCCATGACCTTCTCTAGTGGGATGGAATCGACGAAATTTTCAAAATGATTTATTTTGAATATTTTTCCAAAAACTTTTCAAAAGTCATCTCTTTTTTTTTTAATTATTTTAGCCTTAAACTATTTTTATTATCGTTTATATTTTGATTTTAAAATCATCTCTTGTTTTAAAACTATCTCCTTGTTTTGAAATTATAAGCATTAAATCTCAAAAATATATTCTATACTTAGTTTTTGATATCACTTTTATATTATAGATTATATATTTTTAAGATTACTTTTTAAACTATATTCAAAATGGTTTAATAACTTCAGAAATTGTTTTAACAAGTTCTAGAAAGAAAATCTCTTTTAAAAACAAAAATCAATTTTCAAAATATGCTAAGGCATGTCGACATACCCTATCCCCCCATGTCAACATGGTAGCCGTAGAATTTAAAGTTCAAATTTTCAAATGAAGTGTCTATTCGTCATGAGCTTTCACGAATGGACATGACTGTTGTTTTTCTATAAATTCCTATTTTTTCAATGAATTTTAAGTTAGTTTTTCTTCATTTCTTCGCTCCTTCTTCTCCACTCAAATATTCTCTTATAATTTAACAAAACTCTACCAAAATCCTAAGTGAGCCAAACTTGATCATCTCTAGTTTGATTCTCTATCACTCTCTATGAAATATCTCAGTGCTATTCAGAGTTATAGGATCATTTATAATCGAAGAAGTGTATTGAGTCTCTCTATCTATCAAAGTGATATTAGAAACAGTGTGATTGTGTCCTGTAAATTAATTAGGTGTGATTGTAGCCCGTAAATCAATTAGGTGATCTTGTAGCCTGGTTAAATCAAGAGAGTTTTCCCTAGGCTCAAAGGCAGGATGGTATATCTCGTGGCCTTGAAATCGAGGTTGTAATAACAATTTTATATTTGAAAAGAAATCTACACAAGAAATTATGTGGGACTGGATGTAAGGTAACTCCGAACTAGTATAAATTTCGGCATGTTCTTTCCTTATTTCTTTTTATTTACTATTTGCATCTGTGTCTGATTCTTTGATTGTCTCCGTGTTTAATTTCAAAAGATTTCAAAAGTTCCATAAAATTCATTAAACACTATTAACGTGTCCTCTAGTGTTAAACCAACCTTATGATCCATAATCCGCATATCCAACATTCTATCTTCCTATATTTTAATTTTTCAAGCTTCAACGATCTCCTTGCAGTATTGTTGACACTCCAACCGAGCCTCAAGTTCCTCTTACTTTTCCTTCTCAAGCTCCTCCTCAAGCTGTTTAATATGAAGGGCCAAGGCATCATTTTTCTAGCATATCCTTCACCTTCTGTAAGACGTCTTTTTTAAGGGCTAAAGCACCACTATGGCGAAGGATAGTGTCCAGTTCAACTTGGTGCACTTTCATTAAACACTTAACTACTTTAAAAGACTTACTGGCTCGACTTGTTGGCTTTTTTCTTAGCATCGACCAGCCTGTATCCAACTAGTTGACCTCCTTGTCTAAATGCTTAATAATGTCTTTAGCATGGATCACCTCAAGAGTTAAGCGATCAATTTCGTGGTTCCTCTCCATCGACACCTCAAAAATTCTCTCAGCCACATGGAGAGTTATACTGTGTTGAAAATAAACGTCATTAACTTAAGAGACCACTATGTCCTTGGCCTCTCGAGGACTTAAATGCAAAGAGGGAACAAACTTGAACTCGTCGAAACACAACTTAGGAAATGTGGCTTTGACCTTAGCCATCTTCTTAGCAGTAGTGGCATCAAGAGTAGTCGGGGCTGAAAGGGCCCGTCTATCGTACTTGCGTGATGAAGTATCAAGACCTTTTGCACTAGACTGACATTCCAAAGATTGACGAATGCCGAAAGAACTTGAATGTTGCTTAAGCATAGTAGCCAAAATAGGAGCATGAGGCAGCGATTTGCTACTACTATGTGTAGTGGGGTGTTAGGCACCCTTATAGTGAGAAGATTGAGATTTTGATTTATGCTTGGACGACAAGTCCTAAGATTAGTGGCTTTAGTCTCGGTCTTCTCTTCCTTTATAATATTCTCTATCTCGACTAGAGCCCGGACCTCGACTAAGCCCAAAATAAGATGGTTGGGAGTATGCTGATCTCTTCAAGAAATCATAATTGAGGGTGTGTCCCATTGGGACTATAAATAAATTGAAAGTGTGAGAATCACTGGAGATAAAGGTATACAAGTGTCATGTGGTGAAGTGCACGTGATTGTGAGTGTCTTAGTGTCCCTCCGATGGACCAGTTACTAGAGCTTTGCTAGCTGGAGTAATCTCTCCCATGTTAGTTGGGGATTGTCAACGTCGAATCGAATAGGAGATTCGAAGCTTCGAGGCTTAAATTGGAGAAACCATAATTTCTATCATCATCTGGAATTGGAATGTCTGATAGCCCCTCAAATAAATTTTCTAGAGGCCGAGAGCTAGATTGATCTATATTAGTAGTGGTTGACTTGGATTTCTTAAAAACTTGGCCTCTACGAAGCTTATAAATGAGCCTTTTTCCTCTTCTCTTCTCCGAGGCGGGAAACCATAGTTGTTGGGAAGATCCAACTACGATATCATGAATTGAGCTCATATCATCATGACCGAGTTCATTCGCATTGTCCCTTACCTTGCCTTCCTCGGTGACATCCTAAGCTCCTTTAACTGGTGGCACGACATAATCAATTTCGTCACCTCCAAGCCCAAGGGTGCCTCTTCATTCTACAACTTCCTCCTTGGTGTATTTTAGTAGTCTCATGTTGTGGTCTTCTTCTAATAAGACGAAGATAAAAAAGCGTTCGTTAGTAAGTAGAGATCTGTTGTCCCTATTCGCCATGCGTATATTTTTGAGCGTTGAAACCACCTCAGAGTGCATGTCGCCAGTAGTACATGGATGGCTACCCACAATGTTCAATAAAAAAACTTGCTTAGTTTAGGATACAAATTGAATAAAAGCATTTAAAGTTGAGTTTAAAGTGAGACTTATGTTCTTCCAGCCACCGTCCTGCAAAACCGGATAGGCAGTGCATATAGAACCGTTCATTTGTAAAAGTGTTCAGTTTGTTCTAAGCGTCATTTATGACCTGTTAGTTAGTGTCTGACTTGAGAAAAGTATGCGAGAGGCTTCCCTTTCACTGCTTAAGATTGTAAGTGAATCTGATGTCTTTTGGAGTTGTAACATGATATAAGAATTCGAGGAATATCATATACATGTGGTGCAGAAACGCATTGTTGTTCGGATACAATTGAGCAGACGCATATCTTAAATAATGCAACATTTTTTGAATGTATGGATTGAAAGGCGGAAGGCAACCTGCCTAGCACATAAACTTGTTGCATGCAGTATACCCCTCTAGGGGCAAGTGAGCCGTATCGCTATGAGATGGAACTCATACATCCTCGTGTGGAATCCTATGTTTAATGCACAGTCCGTGGATAGGGCCACATTGATCCTTGAAGCCATAGAATCCTTCGGATCGTTTAAAAATATGGCAACTTCTAAAATGTCGGGAGTTGGCTCGATCTCTACTTCTATGTTCAAAGGAATTTATGGCATCTATTGAGAACTTTCAGGCTGTTCAAATTGATGGCTTGGAGAGTTTTAAGTGGAAATCACTTTAGAACTCTACTCAACGTTGGGATTGTCATGTGAAGTAGTTTATTTAGTGCCCATAGCAGCTAAATGCTCTGAGCGTCTGGAACCTGTTGCTTTCAACTTAGAAGATAGTAATCATAGGAAAAATTAACATGTTCCCCCATTGCTACGTGTAAACTAGTGCAGTGCAATGTTATAGAGTGCAGAAATAAATAGTTTAGGATTAAAACGACAGTTATTACGAGACTATGATTCGACCGAAGTGACAGTCATTGTTGACTATCTCAACCGGCTTTCACATCGGTGGTAATGGATTTTATCTAAGTCTTGGGTTAGTTATCGACATATTGAAGTCCGATATTTGCATTCGAATTCGTATGAGCATCCAAATCTGTTCAAGGCATACGCTGCAATTCAAGTTTATATTCAAGTCCATATGAGTTTGAGTGCATGTATTCAAGTTCTACGTTAAGTCCTATTGCAAGTTCACATGGTCAGTTATGCAATTGTTCAAATTCAAACATTCATGTTAAGCTCATGGAAAAAGCCCTAAGTCCTCATAGCCAAAGGATCGTAACTGATCCCTCACCTTGGCAGTGTAGCCTTAAGCCATTTCAAACTCCACATTCCTCCAACCAGTCCCCATAATAACTGATCCATACATTCCATTAAGCGATCGACCCCACTATGACGGATTGATCCAGCTTAACCAATCGTAGATCACTGCCAATCCCCTATACTTCAATTCATCTCCAACATGCTTCCATCTGATCCCATGAGTCGATCCTACATCGACCGATCCCTCCTCCTTATCACTCCACTTCATCTACTAAGTGTTAATAGTAGAACCACATCGATCCCTTTATTCCAACAACACCGATCCACTCCTTTATTTCCATAAATGCAAATAAACAACTTACAATCAGTCGATCATTCCACTCCATCCTACCGAACCTTAAGTCTATATCCACAAAAATGAATAAACCTAAGTTGTATTGTTAGTTATTACTCCAATCACATATAACAAAGTCGATACCCACCCATGTAATTACGGTTGAAAGAATCAATAGCAAAGGGATTGAGGGGTTGGGTTCGATTCAATTGGGGAATATTAAAATTCAGTGTTGAGATTAGGCTGATGATGGTGAAAAATTGATTTGAGGTAATGGTGAAGGTTGTAGAGGGTAGAGAAGGACTGGATTGACGAGGGATGAGGAGAATTGGTGATTTTCTTATCACAGCTTGTTAATGGCGATAGTAAGGAGGAGTAAAGGTTCAGATCGGCTGAAGTATGAAATGAAGCAACTAAAGGAAACGAGCTGAGTTATTAGTAAATACCAATAAGGGTTCAACCCATTTCCACATAGCTACGAAAAGGGTAAGTCCGCCAAGATGAAGGGATCAGATCTGATTTCCTACATAAGGGTTCATGCCGATCCCTTACCAAATTTTTTAATTTTTTTTTTCGCAATGCCATTGTACTTAAATACCATTAATTTTGGAAACGAACCATGAGCATATGAGCACATTCAAGATCCAACGAAAAATGTGTACATGAACATGCATGTGTACTTATCCAACATACGATTTCTTGAATCGACAGGAATTGAATTATTACCAAGATTTTTCAGACAAGAAGTCAATACAGATAGCCAAGGCCTACTAGCTCAATGGAACCAAGCATAGACAATGACTGGGGATTATACTCTGGATTTATATAGACAAATATCTAACAAGCTATGACGAATGAAGAGAGATACGACTCTTCGGAAAGGCAATTCAGTAGAAGATAATGACGGTTAAGGAAACTGAATGGAATCCTTCCCGGCGACTCTAACTTGATTTGATTCAAAGCATGCCATGTTCCAACAAGGCATACTTTTGAGGGCAAGTGTTATCCAACCTTTTGACTCGACTATATCAAGACTGTTGGGCAAGTTAGACTCGTTGATATATAAGGAAAGCTGCCTAAAGAGGTGACCGTGGAGTCCAAATCAAGCATCGACAACAATATGAAGTAACGATCAAAGCAAAACCAAGAGATACTCCATGGAACTTTCTAAATATGGATTAGTACCTCCCTTAGACAGGGGATCGGTACCTATCCCTTCCCTTAGGCAGTGGATGGGATTGGATCACTATGACAACATATAGCTTGAATTAGCAGATCAACTCAATGGGAGTCAATTGATATCTCTAAAAACATGAAAGAAACTATGCAAACAACTTTGAACTAGCATGGAAAAGGACCCGCACAACCGATCCCGCGTTGCCACATGTCTCCAAATCGATCGGGGTTGATCATTATACATTGGGAGTTGGGCCTTGAAATTTCCTGGGTGACATCATCTATATTTGGAGATTCTGTTGGTGAATTTTGAGGAAGATATTTGGACATCTACCTCTATAAATACAGAGTTCATAGTTTATTTAACGGATCTTTTCGCTGCTATTTTCTTTATACTCCATTGTATTCACGGATTCCTATCTGGTCCCTCTTATACCAAAAAAATCATGTCATTAATAAAGCTGTTTCACCAAAGTGAACGTATGCATTAAATTAGAACCACTATAAATTTGTTTGTCATTGTTTTCTACTTGTTTTCTGCTCGTTTTCTCTATTTTAATTTGGATTTCTTCATTTATTTCTCTATATATAATCTATTGGGTGTTTGTGCCAACTTTTGGTGCAAACAACTACATTCCTTTTACTAAGTGTATAGGAAATGCTAAAGTTGTAGGTGGATAAGAATTCCAACCATCACTGTCGTCGAAGGTTGAGATCCTTCTCGGAGAAGAGGTACTTCAAGAATTTGTGATCTGTGAATAGCTTAAACCTTTTCCCTAAACACTAATGCTTCCAAATCTTCAAAGAAAATACTATCCCTATCAACTCTAAATCATGAGTTGGATACTTTCTCTCATGCAGCTTAAGTTGTTGACTAGCATAGGTGACAACTTGTCCTTCTACATCAATACTGCACCAAATCCAATACCATAAGCTTCTTTGTATACCATCAACTCCTCATTCATGCTCGGAATGGTCAATGTAGGTGCACTCACCAACCTCTCCTTCAGATTCACAAATGTTTCCTCACATCTCCCATCCCAAGTAAAAGTTTCATTTTCCTTTATCAAATTGGTTAATGGTGCGACTACCTTCAAGAAATCCTTTATAAAGCATCTATAACATGCTAATCCTAAGAAACACCTCGCATTAGTAGCATTCTTGGGTTGATTCCAACCTTGGACTAAAACCACGTTGGCAGGATCTACTGTGACATTATGCTCAGAGATAATGTGACCAAAGAATCTCACTTCCCTTCTCCAGAAGTGACAATTTGAAAACTTTGCTTTCAACTTGTGCTTCCTTAACACTTCAAGCATAATCCTCAAGTTTTCCTTGTGTTCGTTCTCTGTCTTAGAATAAATTAGGATATCAACTATAAACACAAGTACGAATTTGTTGAGCTCATCATTGAAGGTGCAGTTCATGAGATCAACAAAGTATGCCGAAGCATTGGTTAGTCCGAGCAGCATAACCAATCACTTGCAGAAATCAAATGGTGTACAAAATGTGGTGATTGACACGCTCTCCTTTGTTACTCTAAACCGGTGAAATCCCATCATCAAATCCAATTGGGAGAACATCTTTTCACCGTAGAGCTGATCGAACATGTCATCAATACGTGGAAGTGGATATACGTTCTTCCTCGTTACTTTATTCAACTCACGGTAATCAGCACATAATCCAAGAGAGCCATACGTCTTTGTGGCAAATACTACAGGTGCACCCTACTTAGAAATACTCCTCGGAATGAACCCTTTTCTCAACAGGTCATTCACTTGCACCTCCAACTCCTTCTACTCTCTAGGCACCATATGTCTCAATGCCATAACTATATATTTGGCATCCCTCATCAAGTCTATACGAAACTCGATCTCTCTATGCGGTGGTAATCTACTCACCTCCTCAAATATGTCTGGATAATCTTTAACGACAAGCACAAATGACAACTCATCCTATGGAATCTCAAGTGAATATAGAAAGTGAAACGTAACACCATCCCTTGGCAAGCACCGAATCACTACCGTCCGCCCTTCCACAACCCCAATTGTCACCAACAACTTCTCACAATTTGCTGCTGCTGCATACTTTCTTAGCCAATCCATTCCCAAGATAATCTCTAAACCAATGGAATACAAAACTAAAAAAATCCAAAATAAAAGAGAATCTTTGACTCAGTAAGACCAAACCATGACAAATCATACTGAGGCTAGTGATGCCTCCAATAGGATTTGTTACAAACAACGGTCGGTCAACTATTTCAGGTTTCAATCCTAGTCTATCTACCAAGTCACTAGATATAAAGGAATGTGATGCCCCGATATCAAATAAAACATGTATGGGAATATTAAAAAGGAAAGCTTACCTTGAATATTAAGGCCCTTCTCTTTCTCTTTCGCTTAGGGAGAACTCGACGAATTCGAAACAGCGTTTAAAGCATGTGCCCCCACAACTTGTTTCCGCTGTAGTGATTCCAAACAATGCTTCAGTATATGCTCGGGCTTGCCACAATTGTAACAATTTTCTTCTTGTCGAGCTTACAGTCTTTAATCATGTGACCCTTTTCTCCGCAAGCATAACAAACATGGTCCACGTGACCTTCCTTTGAGCATCCTTCTCATTCTTTCCCCAAGACCGCTTCCTCTTTAATAACCACTTCTTCTTGTTGCCTCCTCTACTCTACTATGGTTTCGACTCTTCCTTAACGACAACAACTAATTTGGACTTAGGTTATAAAGTCTCCTGGCGAAGTCCTTTCTCGATGAACCTCTCAAATAGCTCAATAGTATGACTCACCAGCTTCTCCCCTAAATAATCGTCCAAACCCATAATAGACTTCTCATTCTTTCTCAATGGAGTATTGATGATAGACATCCCATACTTTGATAAGGAATCGAACTCAGTAATGTATTCAATAACGAACATATCTCCCTGCTTAAGATCAGTGAATTTCCTAAATAGTACCAGCTTCTGAGCAGCCGGAACAAACTTCTCCTTATAAAGCCTTGAACCGATCTTAACTGAACCGATTCTCGGGTGTTGCAATAGTGATAACATTCCACCAGTTCATGGCCCACCCTTGAAATTCTCTAGAGTCCAACCTCCTTTTCATGGCATCATCAATCACTATATTACCAGAAATACGCTTGCAGGTGTTCAACCAATCCTATACTTCGATGGCAGACTCTGTTCCAAGGAATGACTTGCCTTCTAAAGTAGAATAATCTTTGCATAGCTTAGTGAAGTCAGCCCTTGGCGCTTGCACTTGAGCGCCACCACCAACGGTAACATTTGGAGCGGTCACTTAGGCATTTTGAAGCATGTTCTCCATCATCGTGTTGAACATAGCTTGCTAGTCAGGATTACCATCCCCAAAATTCGCTCCTTGTTCATCTCTAGAGAGGGAGTTACTAACATGTTTCTTGTTTGCCGGCTCATTCTCGATCTATAACAAGAATGATTAGTCTCTCAAAAAGAAAACTGTGTCAATGGTACTCATGTATGCATGCGAATTATATTTTATATATACTGCTATATAGTTTTTAAAATCAAAATATATAACAAGTACGCACTCTCGTATACACACACACACACACTCTCTTGATTCAGTCTAGGGTGAGAACTCCTTTCCTATCTCTACTGAACCATAGTATCTCTTAGGTTAAATAATGTAATCTAAGCTCTGATACCAAATGTGACGACCGCATTACACCACAAGCACTCAATATACATAAAATGGCCCGCTGCTACCGCGCCGATCGAAGTAGAGCAACTATCAATGTTTAATAATGAAATAAAACATCACAGAATCTGTGTTGTATCTCACAGCGCATGGAACAAAATATAATATCACAGACATAAAATAGGAGAGACGTAATAACTACGTGATCCAAATATTAGAATACATATACATACATATAGTTATACATCATGTAATAGAGTTTATACAATAGAAATATACTCAAATAACTCTCTTATACTACTATTAATAAGTGAACACTACAAAGGCTCCACGGTGTTTCACAACGGATTAAGTATAGAATTCATATATAATACGAGATAACTCCCTCCAGCTTGTCCTCTCCACAGCTACTGCGCTGTACCTTGACCTGCGATCTAGTCTACTCATTTAAAAGCACCTAGGTCATAAGAAGTAAAGCATAAAACCTCGAGTCAGACAACAGTCTGGTGTGAACGGTAAATGAATCTCAAAATACTATCCAAGTTGATATATTTAGGAGCAAGGTATATAAATCAAACCTGACCTACAAATCATAAAGGTGTAACACAGCCAAGTGCAATAAAGAGTGTCTAGGTATCCCTATCTCCACTACTTATCTTTGATGAAAACCTTAGAGTGATAGGTGACTAGTTAATCAACCATAATAGATATATCATCCATCAAACAATACAACTGTCGCTTAGTATGCTCTGAATATATGATAACTAGTATAACCATTCTTCTGCCATGGACTAATGGAAATCCCAGTTTTCAATTGTACTCTCTTTAGCCTAAAGATGGTACTAGAAACCATTCTTCCAGTGTAAGGTACACGAATCCATTCTTTCAATCTGGGGTAGCCATTCTTTACCTCCCATGATCGTCCTCACGATACACCTCCTTTGGTATAAGTGAAAATACTCAGAGTATGGACATTCCCTTATTATGCATATCTGAGTCCTTTCTTCCACTCTAGCTAACTTCCATTATCTTGGAGGAACCATTCTACATCTCTCCATTCAATGACTCCTTTCTTCGTCGAGCCATTGTTCTTGAGGAACCATTTTACATTCCCCATTTTACGATTTCTTTCCCCATTAAATCATCATCTCCAGAACCTAACTCCATTTCTCAGATTTATCATCCAATGACCCTACCTTTCATTATGCTGTTATACCGCCATTAATCATCATGTGAACGATCCAACACCTCTCGCACGACCTCTAGAACCCTTGTATTCACCTCCAAAAGTTCCACAGCCACCAGGCCTTCCTTCTAAATTCGGTGCTGAATTAGCCCTTAATTCGTTAGGCCCTAATTCGTTGCCAGCATACGCCCTTAACTCGTCATCAACTCAAATCCTTAAGTCATCATCAACTTAAACTCTTAACACATCACAAAATCAAGTCATTAATTCATCATCAACTCAAGTCCTTAACTCATCATCAACTCAATTCCTTAATTTGTCGTCAATTCTCATCCATAGCTAATTTCCTTTACCATGCTATGAAATAACTCGTCTAGCCAAGCTCTATCCATTCATACTAATGATCGAACCATTGGAGGTGCCACCTAGATTTGGTTTCGAATTGAGATCCTAAATTTGGCACCGAATTTAATCCTTAGACGATTTGGGGATCCGAATTAGCATGTAGGCTTCCCTTATAATCCAGAGCTCCTCTACCAAGTTTTGTCTAATCTCGACCAAATTTGCCTTCGATTTGTCCAATTCTCTCGACCTATCTAACTAACATCCAAAATACTAGCAAAAAACATCAAGGAACAACATACAATCATATATAATCATGCATATTCATCCATTCATCTGTACAATACATGAAAATATGGTAGTCAACCAGTTCTAGTCTAAATCCAAGTTTTATATTAATATATACATACAAATGATGGGAATTACGCTAACATGTAGATATGAGGAAATAGATTATAAAACCGATTTCTAAAATCATTTGAAACCCTTATATTTTGATCATAAACATTTATAAACAAGTGGTTAAAGTTAAACAATTTTAAATCCAAAAACGTGCTTAAAACAATCATTTTAACTATACAAACAAGTGTAGATGAGTGAGAGGTCAAGATTAACTCACCAAGTTCCTAAAATACCAATTTTCTTCCTTAGATATGAAGTGGACAATAAGGAAGAAAGACCCAAATCAATAGAAATAATGATCTCTTGCTTCTTTATGTTAATCTCCCCTCTAATCAATGATTTGGCTAATATTAGTAAGGCAAAGATGCGATTTTTGATGAAATTAGGGTTAAAGAGGTTTATATCTGTTTTGGGAAAGAAGGAAATGACTTAGGTCAGTTCTTGCAGCTTCCTATTAGCCCAAATTTCAAAGTGGATTAATGGGCCTAAGTTTAGACTTAGTTAATTACCCACTAAAACTGACCGGCAGCTGCCGAAACTTAAAACCGCCATAACTTTCGAACAACAAGTCCATTTTCTATTATGACCATTCTAACCATTATCGTAAAGCAATGGAAGAGGTTTGAGGTCATAATTCAGCCCTCATCAAAAATTATAGTCCATAAAATATTTTCAAGATTAAAATGGTCAATAGAAATTTGGGAAAAATCATAGGTGTGAAAAATGTCTCTAAGAGTTACTTCCCAAAATCTTACAGTCATACGACCTCATATAAATAAAATAAAAATATTTTACGATCCTTCGATACGTGGAATGCATGTCACTACAATATAAAAAATATATAACGGAAAACAAACCTTTAATATGAACAAGATTGACTACAAATTTTGATATCTATAACAATTTACATAATTATTCTTAGGACATACACCGAACTCTTATAATCTCCCCCTTGCTATTGGTGTTGAGGTCAATTATGGAATCTTAATCTCATTTATCCTATTAGTTAAGAACTAGTTGAGCTAGTCCCTTAGTGAATGGATCTTATATATTATAATATTATCTACTCTGCCACCTAATATCTCTTAGTCATTAGTAAACTGTCTTTATCATATGGAACTTTCAGAGTATGTGTTTAGACATCTTGTGAGCCATAGGTTCTGTCACGATCTTTATCACGTCATTTTTTACAAAGAAGGTCATGAGATTGTCAACATTTGGAATCACCCTAAGCTCTGTTATAAATTTGTACTATTATATTTATATCGCTTTCATTGCGACGATATTTTAGGTGATGTACTTTGCTGTTTGGTTGAATCAACCAACACCGATGTAACATCCCTTACTTTGAGACTCGAAAATGAACATCGATTTTTCCGTAATCATCACTAGAATTATTTTCAAGCGATAAAAGTGAATTTAGTATGTATTTATAATAGTATAAGTAAACATAGTAATTACAAATTTTCATTACATACAATTGTCATCAAAATATTCAAATTTTTAATAAATCCTAAAACGTACCTACGTAGGGATCAAATGCAATAGAACAAAAATAGAGTGCTATTCTCAACATATGAAGATGCCAACATTGATACTTTAGTAGCAAAAATAAACATACTATATTTGTAAACAAAGCCTCCTACTTCAACTTCGGTATTTAACCTTCATCTCTTAAAGCAACTTATCTATGACGATTAACTCAACCTTCTCGAACGAGTTTCCGTGAGTTTATGGGATAGATAATAATAAAAACACGAGTTAAACATAAAATGTGGTGTGAATAATACCTAACCCAAAGCATGACATACAATGAAATCATTCTGCCATATATAGGATGAGCTTTCCCCTTAGTAGTATAAACATTAAACATAAACACAATATTTGCAATATATAGGTCAAACATAGGCTATCCCCAGAACCCCTATATGATTCCAATCTCGTCCAACCCATGACCAAACCCTCCCTTTAAAACTACACATGAAAACATAACTACCTAAGGTACCTCTCTTAACAGTCAGGTTGCCACGTGCACCATTCATTTTCTTTATTTTTGAAAAGAGCAGTTCATTCTTGCATTGCTTGGCACTCGAAATACATAACCTTTAATATGCACCCATAACAGAGTTCGGTTTCCACTTAATTTAGACTATAAAGTACAACCCAAAGCAGTTTTGATTTTCTCTAATTAATAATACAAAGGATCTATAGGAAATGTGGATTACGAATCATAAGGTTGGATTAACACTAGAGGGGGGTGAATAGCGTTTAATGGATTTTATGGAGTTTTTGAAATCTTTTGAAATTAAACACAAACAAATGCAATTCAAAAACACAGAGACAATCACGAAATCTGATGCAGATGCAAATAGTATATAAAGTACTAAAGGAAAGAACACACCGGAATTTTGTACTAGTTTGGAGTTACCCTACATCCAGTCTCACAATTTCTTGTGTAGATTTCTTTTTAAATATAGTCGATATTACAACCTTGATTTCAAGGCCACGAGATACACCCTCTTGTCTCCGAATCCAGGGCAAACTCTCATGACTTAACCAGGCTACAAGATCACCAAATTGATTTACGGGCTATAATCACACCCAATTGATTTATAGGCCACAATCACACTATTTCCAATATCACTTTGACAGATAGAGAGACTCGATACACTTATTTGACCACAAATGATCCTATAACCCTAAATAGCACCGAGATCATTGAGAGATGGTGGCAGAGAATCAAACTTGATATGATCGATTTTGATTCACTTATGATTTCGGCAGAGTTTTGTTAAAATACAAGAGAATATTTAAGTGGAGAAGGAATGAAGAAAAACTTAAAATTCGTTGAAAAAAAGTATATTTATAAAAGAATAACAGTCATGTTCATTCGTGAAAGGTTATGACGAATAGACACTTCTTTTGAAAATTTGAGATTCGAATTTATACACGTACCATGTTGACATGGAGAGTAGGGTATGTCGACATGCCTATGATAATTTTGAAAATTGATTTTGCTTTATTCAAAAATGATTTCTATTCTAGAACTTGTCGAAACAATTTCTAAACTTTGTAAACCATTTTGAATATAGTTTAAACTTATAAAAGAGATTTAAAAAGTAATCTAAAAAATATATAATCTATAATATAAAAGTAGTATTAAAAACTAAGTATAAAATATATTTTTGAAATTTAAAGCTATAATATTAAAACCAGAAGATAGTTCAAAAACAAGAGATGATTTTAAAATCAAAATATAAAAGTTGGTAAGAATAGTTTAAGGCTAAAACATTTAAACCGAGAGAGATGACTTTTAAGGAGATAGTTTTTGGAAATATAGCTAAAATAAATCATTTTGAAAATTTCATGGATTCGGTTCCACTAGAGAAGGTCATGGGTTCCATCCAACTATAGAGGTAGTGGTTTCCATCTCACTATTAAAGCAAAAAGGTGGATTCCATTCCACAATAAAAATATGAATAAAGATTTTAGTCCTATTATGAAGTTTTAACATAAATCTAGACACTATTACTTATCTTAAGCTCTTGAAATCTTGAAATCTTGAACTGTTGATACCTTGAACTCTTTATACTCATGAATATTCAATCTTGGTTTCTTCAATCTTGAATTCGTCAGTCTTGAATCTCTATACTCGCTCTTGAATCTTTATACGGTACAGTCTTCATTCTCGGTATCTACATATATATACCCTGCATATACATATATATCTAGATAAGAATATTTGTATTTATATTTTATAACAAGTCCTAAGGTTGTTGTCATCAAAACCATCATCTTAGGAGCTAACAATCTCCCCCTTTTGTTAATGATAACCTTTGTTTATAAAATTTACTCCATTAAACTCTGAGTCTACTCCGACTTCCCATTATTCCAATAACTCCCCCTTAACCCACTAACTGCCCCTTAATCTAAGCCTATCTAACCTATTTTATAATTCTCCCCCTTTGTCATCAACAAAAAATAGTCCTATACTTGATAAATCCCCTAAAATCTTATACTATAGCATCATACACTAACATAGTATAATAGAAAATGTAAACGAGATAGATAATAATATGTAAAACATAGTAAGGTAAATGTGAGAGATATGAAAATTATAAACATAATCAATATATATTTCAAACCACACCGTTTCAATCATATTTTACCATATTCAAATCAATTCAAAAAATTCAAATCAAACCAAATCAAATCAAAGTAAATCAAACTATACAACTAAAATCAAACATTCCTCAAAACTTGAACCCATCCTTCTTCATCGAAGATAGGATCTGCCTTTATAGCATCCCATTCTTCACTATCCTTGTTCAGAGTTCCTTCTGGATTCACTTCGAGTTCTTCTTTGTTGAGGGCTGAAATCATCCATCGAATGGCATCAAAGTGCCTTTCTTGTTCCTTTATCATCTGCATTTGGCTTAATTCTAAGTGTCGTTGATTGAAAAGGATAGAAGTAAGTATGTTCTTGAAGGAACTGAGAGTTTCTTTAAGATTCTCACTTAGATTATGAATAGGAGAGGCCATTTTTTATAAAATATGAAGAAATTCAATAGAAAATATAGTGAATTGGTAATGTACATTTTTTGGAAGAAACAGATATTTAAATAGATATAAAGTCATTTGAAATAAAAAGACACGAGGTAGTTATGCCAATTTCAAATTCGAAATAAAATTACTTTTTGGCCGTTACGTGTCAACTTAGGGGAGTAGGGGCAGTCGATATGCCCCTGTTGATTTTGGTAATATGCTTTGTTTCTTTATATTATGTACAAGTCTATATATAAACTTATATAATATAATAACAAGCATTCCATAGATATTTTAGAGCTAATAAACATAAAATAAAGGATTTTCATTGATAAATTTAGTTGGCATTACATAAACGATACATAATATTAACTAAAGAAACATAATATTAACTAAAGAAAGATACAAACTAATACAACATGAAATGAAACTAGTATTGGTTAGAGGGTGATGAAGATGATAATCCAAGCTTGCGACTCACTTTCCCAAAGAAGTTGTTCATTTTTGTGGAAATTTTATCCAACTTTTTACTAATGAATCTTTTGAGAATCCACTGGATTTCCCCGATAATCTTTTGGTTTTTGAGAAGTGTCTTATTGGATGGATAGTTGGGAGCTATAGGGTATTCAATACTTTCCAATGGTGTGTCTTCCTCCTCCTCTCCTTCTTTAATCTCCATCTTCCTCCTTCCCGCTCCTCGTCCTCTTCTTCTTCCATTTCTTCATGAGCCAACCTTTCATCTTTTTGGTAAATGTTTCATATGGTTGAAAAACAAGTGAGATTTTCATAAGGGAAAAATGTGCATGGTTAGACACTTTACGAGAAACAAACTCCTCTCTCTTATAATCAACTCCAAAATAGTTAAAAATTCGAGTAAGATAAATTCCATGATACAAAGTGTTTTCTCCTAAGGTAAAATTACTGGGACGAAGTTCATCCAAAATTACTTGCGCCTAATTAATGTCATAATGTCCAAAAATAGCAAAAAGAGCCTTACAAACTTTTAAGATCGGGTGATCGAAATTTTTCGATCTTGGGGTTATGGTATGTTGTAAGAGAAGATTAACAATTCTTGCTTTAGGATGGAAATTTCGATTTATAAATTCATAGTTATCATCCCTTCAAAAATATAATGAAACGTCTCTCGATCACATTCGTCAATTTGATAATCCGAAAGATTCATTCCCATGCACTTATAATCCAAAATATTTCCCAAAATCTCACTATTCAAAACAATTCGTGTTCCTTTAACACTACTCCAAACTTCCCCTTCATTTTCTTCATAAAAACCGCGATTCAAATTTGTATAAAACATTTTAACAAGATTATGATAACAAACAAAATCATTTCGAGAATCATCAATTAAACTGAGAATTTGATTCTCTTTGAAAAGAACATTGAGTTCATATGAAGGAAAATCGTAAAGATAGCAAATTTTCTCATATGGACTTTTCCAAAGTTTACATAGCTTATGTAAGCTTTGATAGCTTCTGGGTCATTGTAGAGGAATTCTTTGATGGCCTTGGAGAGCCTAAAGGTGCATGGGGTGCTTGAGGAAGCCAATTTTGAAGAGAATTGAGAGCTTAAGGGTTTGAAAGAGAGTTTGAATTTTGAAATAAATGTGAAAAGATAGGATAAAGTTATGGAGATAAATAGATATCCAATTGTCATGCTCTCTGGTCAAGTGACACCTTTTTAGAGCTTTGAAGTTGGTGAAATGATGGAGGAAAATTCAAAGTTTTGAATTCAATTTTGAATTTCAAATTTCGGGGGGATGTCGACATAAGGGGTAGAGTCATGTCGACATGGGTCCTATAATACATGTGACTAATTTTTTTATATTTTGTTTAATATCAATATATATGTGTATATCCTATAATCTAATTTATATTTGATCTAAAATAATATTAAATATAACAACACTTTAATATTTAAAACATTATTAAAATAATATTATTTTAAAAAATCAAACTTTTAAATTCAAACAATAAGCAATTTTAAAACATGCAAATAATCAAACATTCAAACAAGCAATTTCAACCAATATAATTTAAATGCGTACCTATTTGTAGATCCATATTTCCGAGATCATCAAATTCATGAATAGCAGTAAAACACATATTTGAATTTTCTGTCTTCTGATCTTTATCGGTGGAGGATGAGTTAGAATCGCCTAGTGGAGGATGAGTCAGAATAGCTGTAAAACACATATTTGAATTTTCTTATGCAGGTTTCTTTTCAAATATAATGTCGATATTACAACTCGATTTGAAGGCCATAAGATACACCCTCCTGTCTCTGAGTCTAGGGAAAACTCTCTTGATTTAACCAGGCTACAAGATCACCTAATTGATTTACGGGCTACAGTCACACCTAATAGATTTACAGGACATAATCACACTGTTTCCAATATCACTTTGATAGATAGAGAGACTCGATGCACTTTTTTGATGACAAATGATTCTATAACTCTGAATAGCACTGAGATCTTTGAGAGAGAGTGGCAAGAAATCAAACTAGAGATGATCGGTTTGATTCACTTAGGATATCAGTAGAGTTTTGTTAAAATATAAGAGAATATTTGAGTGGAGAAGGAGTGAAGAAATAAAGAAAAACTAACTTAAAATTCATTGAAAACAACTTTTATTTATAGAAGAATAACGGTTCCATTCACGAAAGGTTATGACGAATAGACACTTCTTTTGAAAATTTGAATTTCTATGGTCACCTTATTAACATGGGGGGATGGGGTATGTCGAAATACCTATGATAATTTTGAAAATTGATTTTTATGATTTTTAAAATGATTTTTATTCTAGAACTTGTCAAAACAATTTCTAAAAACCATTTTGAATACAGTTTAAACTTATAAAAGAGATTTAAAAAGTAATCTTAAAAATATATAATCTATAATATAAAAGTAATATTAAAAACTAAGTATAGAATATGTTTTTGAAATTTAAAGCTATAATATTAAAACTAGGGGATAGTTTATAAATAAGAGATGATTTTGAAATCAAAATATAAAAGATGGTAAAAATAGTTTAAGGCTAAAATATTTAAACCAAGAGAGATGACTTTTAAAAAGATAGTTTTTGGGAATATAGTTAAAATAAATCATTTTGAAAATTTCGTGGATTCCATTCCACTAGAGAAGGTCATGAGTTCCATCCCACTATTAAAGCGGGAAGGTGGATTCCATTCCATAATAAAAATCCAGAATAAAGATTTTAGTGCTATTATGAAGTTTTAACATAATTCTAGACACTATTACTTATCTTGAACTCTCGAAATCTTGAACTCTTGATATCTTGAACTATTGATACTCATGAGGCTTCAGTCTTGGTTTCTTCAATCTTGAATTTGTCAATCTTGAATCTCTATACTTAGTCTTGAATCTTTATACTGTACAGTCTTCATTCTCTACATCTGCATATATATACTCTGCATATACATATTTAGACAATAATTTTAGTATTTACATTTTATAACAAGTCGTAAGGTTGTTGCCGTCAAAATCATCATCTCAGGAACTAATAGGATCAGCCACATATAGTTTCGTATTTTTATACACTTTATATTACAAAAAATCAATCACATACAGTTTCGTCTTTCTTTAGTTTATACTGCAAAGAATCAACCACATGTGGTTTCATCTTACTTCACTTTACACTGCAAAGAAGCGTCCACATGCAGTTTCGTCTCATTTCCTTTTTAAGTTTTGAACCCGATAAGAGAGTTACAACCAATCTCATAGAATTGTACAACCCACGTGAAAGTCCCATGTCCCTTCAAAAGAGGAATGCCTTTCCCTTGCCTTCTCAAGGCAACGTATTCGAGTGAGCATCCTCACTTAGTATTAGCAGCCCATCCAAACCCACATTCTTTTGTAGGTTCTTACTCCTTTGTTATAGATATCTTTAGCTTCTAGGGCTTTACCTAATTTTTCATTGATTAGGTTTCAATTATATACACTTGTGGCAGCAACAACCTTACGGTTTTCTTATAGCGGTGCAGTTCAACCTTGCCTCTTGTATTGCGGTGCAGTTCCTTCCTACCCTTTCTATTTCATCCTTCTACATCATTACTTGTATTGTAGTGCAGTTCCTTTTTGTACTCTTTGGATTTCAGCCTCCTGCACCATACTTGGACTGTGATGCGGTTCATTTATGCCCTTGCTCATATTGCAACATAGTTCCCCAAAGTATTTTTCAACTTTACGTGCAGTTTCATTCTATGCCTTTCAACACCCGGCTTTTACCAACATTTCCATCCTTTAGCGCGGTACTCTTATACATAGTATCGACTCTCCTCGAAAGTTAATAGCCTCTTATAGGCAGTTCACTACCTTCAACCATGAGAACTAATTTTTTTCTTCTTTTAATGTTGGGCTACCACTATAGCACTGCAACATATAAAGTTTGACACTTCTGTTCCCAACTTTATACATGTCCTCATCTAGTATGTTTAATTTCCACTTTCGTGACAAAGTCCTTTCTTTATCTCTTTTAACTCTTACATGGGATCTTGTCCCTTAATCATTTAGCATTAGCTTCAACATTTTTAGGTAGGTAATATGTTTCTGTAATAACCTAAAATTTGAGCTATAATAATTAATTAACACATTAATTGAACAATAAAATAAATTTGTAAAATCGTTTGAATCGAGCCACGAAAGTTGCACCATTGGCTCCGTGGTAATTTTCTGAGCAATTTCTGTATATAACTTATCGAAATCCGAGTCAGTATGGACAATTTATGAGAGAAACAAGAAATCAGGATTAAATAAAAAAATTGAAAAAATAAAAAATAAAAAATAAAATAAAAGTACATGGGTCGACCCATGCTATGGTCTGGTCGACCCCTAAACATCGTAGATCGACCCCCAAAACATACTAGACATTAAAACATCCAAGTACGAGCCGAACACCTTAAAATTTGATTTTTGGTTAATCCTACGTGTTTGTAGCCGTATCGGACGGTTCCTAGTGAGCCTATGACATGGTTGCACCATATTTAATCTTCAAATCTGACAGCCTAAGATCCCTAAGCCACACTATAAATAGAACCCTAGGCCTAGTTCTTTTTCTCATTTAGATTTTCTTCCAATTGGGTTCATTGTCTGAGGCCGAACCATAAATAGAAAATTTTATAGGGAGGAAATATTTTTAATAAAAATATTCTATGCCCTAGAAGCAGATCTAGGAAGGCCCAGGAATCGAGGTAAGGACAACAGGTGAATGTTTTATAATTATTTTAGATTTATAATGTCACGACCCGTCTTCCACTACCCAGAAAGACGCATCATGAATTAAGAAAGAAAGGGATAGAAGACGAAAAGAAAGAAGAGAAAGAAGAAACAACACTAGAATCTCAATAGCGGAACGAATAAATTATATTAATAACATAAGTATTTACATAATATATAATACCAATCAGAGATACACAACATACACATCACATATACTAGACAGTTATAAACACCTGTCTAGTATTTACAACTCAATACAATCACAACACATAGATAACACAGCAGAAAACTATATCTAATGCAGAAGCCTCCTGCTCTATTGCTCCTCCATTATTTGTCAAAGCTAACCTGAATCCCTTGGCTACTCGTAAAAAATTGAGTACCCAAGAGTTTATGAAAAACAAAAATAAACTCCGGGTCAGACATGGGTCTGGTGTGAGTAACAGGTTAAGGTTGCTTAACTTTTAAAACATTTGAAAAGAAAGGTATCACGTAAGACTTCCCACATATAAACATGGAAAAGTTTTTACCTTACGCTAACCAAAACATTTGATAGGAAATCGGATGATATTATAATAGTGTCTAGGGTTTTCAAGTAAATAAGAAATAGCCGAAATTGTTACATTCATTAAATTCCAGCTACTAGCCACAAAAGTGGGTAATACAATCAAAACCGTTGGCACTTATTGGATTTTGGATTCCATACAATGGCAGGGCTACTGGGGTACCGCACGTCACGGTACGTGGTCTAGATCACCGTACCGAGGAGTACTCCCACTCCCCTGCAACACAAGGCCGGACCCGTTCCTTACTGAACAGTTCCGAACAAGACAACCCCGCAGTTGTTTGCAACCAACTTCCCACACAGCCGAATATAAAGGGACTTCTAGACTGGGATCTATCTTGCTCTCCAGTGGGAGCTACCCATGAAACCTTGCTGCACCTCCCCTGTTTTAGCCATTCCCGGTTGATGAGGCTTGAGCTTACGATTACCTTTAGAGAACACATCAATCTTAGAATGCTCATCGTCCACCTGACGATGTTCTGAAAGCATTCAATCCGTACAAGTTCGTTCCGGGTTCGAACGAAACCGAAGGCATTATCTCGTTACACTCATTTTGGAATCACCCTCAGAGTCAACGACAACAACCCTTGCACTCTAATCCACCATCTCGAATCTATAAGCACTATTCCGTCAACTCATTACGGAATCACCCACAGAGTTATACTGACGTATAGCCCTTACACCTCGAGTCTTCACAAAGCTCCATTTGGGTTTACGACCTAACGTTATTTGGAATCGATGTGGTTTTCGGATATCCAAATATGGAAACCCGATCTCGGTCTCATCGAAATCCAAAGCGTGTCTTTTAGGGCCAAGTTGTTTTAAAGTTTAAAACAATTCAATTCAATATTATCTATATACACACAAATGGATAATTTACAACATAACAATAGATAATCAATATTATCATCTCATCAGATAATCTATATTATCAACTCAAACAGATAAATCATATTATCAACTCAATGCAACCATAACATCCAAATCACACAACAACATTTATCTCATAATTGAGATCTCAACCATTCAGGGTAATAAATATCAATCATCATTCATAAGCAATGACTTATGAAATCACCATCCTATAATTAATTTAAATGAATTAAATTAATTACTTCTTCCTTAATTAATTTAAAATGAATTAAATTAATTTCTTATCCATATTAATCTTGCTTACATATTCCTCAATTAATTATAAATCAATCAATTAATTATTCTCAACAAATTACCCTAATTAATCTTCTTGATTAATTATTATTTAATTACATTCAAGTAATTATCCTTCAATTAATTTCACAAATTAATTAATTCAAACCAATCCCTGTAATTAACCTGTAATTACTGCATCAATTAATTAATCATAATTAATTACATTAATCCTTAATTAATTACATTAATTAATTCTTTATTGATTAATTGTTCTTAATTAATCAATCCTTAATTATATCATTAATTATATAAATTAATGATCTCAAATTATTTCATTTAAAATAACTTTATTAAATTAATTATCAATCATCTTTATTGATTAATCATTCTTGATTAATCACATTAAGTAATTAACTTAAATTAATTTCATCTCTTAACCATTCTCAAATAACTTAATTATCAAAACCTAAATTAATTACTCTAAGTAATTAATTATTAATTACCTACTCAAGTAATTATTCAACATATAAATTACATATTAATTACACTAAGTAATTAATTTCCAAAACTCCTTTAATTAAATTACATCTAGTAATTTATTTTCTTAATTACTTCACTAAGTAATTTTCCATTTTTAATTACATTTGTAATTACTTTTCAAATCAACCAATGATTAAATTAAATTAATTAAACTTAATTAATTAACTTAATTAATCAAAATAAACTCAATTAATTACAATTAGTAATTAATTTCCTTAATTACTTTCAATAAGTAATTCTCTTAAACAATTCAAATGATTATCATAAATTAATTAATCCAATTAATTATTAAAATTAAATTACATTAATTAATTATAAAATAATATCAAGTTAATGACCTTCATTAACCAGTAACAAATCTTTAATTACTTTTTAAATTAATTAACTGAATTAATCAATATTAATTCTTAATTTATTAAAAGAAACTCATTAATTAATCTTAAATTAATCAAGTGATAATTAAAACTTAATTAATTAATAATTACTTGATTAATTATTCCAATTCATTAATTAAATTAATCAAATCTTATTTAAATTAATTCCTAAGTCATACTTTAATCAAGTTTAATTAACTTACTTAATCCTTTAACTAATTTAATAAACCCTTAATTATTTAATTAATTAACCTAATTATTAATTAATTAAATTAATTAATTACAAAACTTAATTACCTAGATTAATTATTAAACCATTAAGTTCAAATCAACTTAATGATAATCATTAATTTCATTAATGATTTAACTATCATTATCAAAATAGATTAAAAACAAATTGCTTTTAAATTTTCTAAATTCCATTTAAATTAAAATTTAAAATGAAATCAAATTTAAACTTAAACAAGATTTTAAGTATTTAAAAACTCTTTAGTTTTCATTTTACAGATTTACTTAACTCTTAAAGTAATTTTAGGCTAATAGTTTATCTAAGCCTATATTCAATTTAAATAAAATTACCTTAAATATTTCAAACGATATTGAAACATATAAATTCAAATCTTATTTTTATTAAGACCCAAAATTTTAAATCATGTTTTCAGATTTTAATACACAGATTAAAATTTAAAACTCCGTTTTAACTCTTCATTTCAGATTTTATAAAATACTCAAACTAAATATATCATTTGAATTTTTCAACCTATTTTCTTTTTGAAACTTTCAGATTCAAATTCAAATTTGAATCCAGGATTCTAAATTCAGATTTAACATAGAATTTAAATCTTGTTTTAAAAACTTACTTTCAGATTTAAAAATTACTCAATATCAAAAACTGTGCAGATTTTATTATTTATTTAAATACTCTATTTTATTTTGCAAATTTATTAAAATCTGGAATTAAAATTTATTTGAATTCATAGTTTAAATCTTACCTAAAGTTTATACTTAAACTTTCTTTACTATTTTTAAAATTGGTTTTAAAATCCAAACAAAACCTGAAACAGATCAGGTTTTAGGAACAACCTGAAAACAAAATGTACCCGAGTCAAAACAATTTCACTTCGAGTCATTTCACACAAAACTTCGAGCAAAAACAGAGATGACCCGAGTATCCCCCGAGCACCATCTTCATCCCATTCCAGAACAACAGCCCTCTGTTGGCTATTGTGCACATGCACAATGCCCGTGGATGATTCCGATCATCCACGATGATCAACCCTACTCCACAATTAACTCCAAAGTCCAGCTTGATCACCCAGTCATCAGGAAAATCTCGAATTCAAAATTGAGTATAAAACACAACTTGTACACTTCAACCTGGCAACCAGCATCTCCCAAATCCTAAACCTGTCAACGACGAATCCTCCCTCCTCCGACCGCCAGAATATCAACACCTCCGGCCTTACAATCACAAACCCCCAAACTATCATTTCCCAAAGCTATGCTGAACTCGATCACCTCTACAAACAATGGTGATCGATTCTCTTCACCCTGTTAAAAACTAGGGTTACAAATTTAATTTGATCACTGCCGTCGACATGGTCATCTTGATCACCACCTGACAATTTCCTCGGCCTCACCATAAGCCCTACTTCCTCCAGTAACTACCTCGATCCTCCCAAATCCCTTGTTTATCTAAATTTCTCAAATTCCTCTCTTCCAGAAAGAAGTGAACTACCCCCAAAATCTTTAACTAAAAATTCTGTTTTATGATTTGAAAATCATGTTTTCACTTAAGTTTCCAGTTCACAATCTTAATTTAGTTAATCAAGGATTTTAAGTTTTAAACCAATTCATATTTTCCTGATCATATTGGGTTTCCAGAGAAAATTGTATCTGTTTTAACTTAATTAAAATTTTAAACTCAAGCTTATGATTACACAAACAATTTTTGTTTGTATCACAATTCTTAACAATGATTAGATCATCAGATATGGGATTTAAATTAAAAAAAAGAACTGAGTTTAGCAAGAAACAGAGGGGGTGAAATATACTAGCAGACATGCACACAATATCATCCACATATCTACAGATAATTCATAGATATATATAGACAAACTTACTCATCACAAATCATATTCATCGTAGAAGTCAATCATGCAACCATGTTACTTAAATTATTTTAACAAAAATGTTACTCACCTGATATTCAGAAGAACAGAGCACTTTAGATTTAGTAAAACTTTGAACCCAGGTTGAAAGAAGATGCTTGCATTTTAATTGACTGACCAAACCCATATGCATGCAGGTTTAAAACTATAGGTTGCTCAAATTTGCAGAGATGCAAGTGCAGGCCTTGATTTTGCAGGAATGAATAGCAATGATTTTCAGGAAAAATGCAAACTTGATTATGCAGTAATTACAGGTAGAAGAGAAATGCAGTTTGAATGATCTCTTATTTGATTTTTTGAAAGTTAATCTCAGTTTTGAATGAGGAATGATTTAGATTTTAAATTTTCTTTTGTTGAAATGAATATGCAAATATGTTTTTGAGGGGTTTCAGATTTTTGAATGAAGTGTTTTTCTTAGATTTAGAAAAGAGGATGAATGAAAGAATAGTAAAAATGGTTAAGGCTGAAAATGTTTTAATTAAAATAAAGAGAAGATCAAATGACACTTGTCATGTTGTTGCATTTGTAAGCAAACACTTGTATTTTAGATTGCTAATTTGATAACACTTGTTTTAAATTAAATTTAGTTATATATTTAAATGTGTATAAAGGGTTTTCTTAATTTGTTTTATGTTTATGTAAATATAAATGAATTTCTTATTAAAAGTAAATGTAAATAAAACAATTTATAAATTAAAACTTACAAAAATATTTTAAAGAACCAATTAAATAAAATTCCAAATCAAATTAATTCTATTTATTCAATTTAAAAATGAAGACTCTAATTCCTTATCTTAATCCTTCTTTATATTTAAAAAATAGGATATTTATTCATATAGTTTAAAATAACAATTTACAATTTTATATGATTTATAAAGAAATTATAAATCACTTTTATATTTAAATGAATTTAAATCATATGTTATCTTATATTTTAAACTTTATATAAAACATACTCAAATCACATTTAATCAAATAATATTTAATAAGAAATAAACTTAACTTTTATTTAAATTTAAAAATTAAGCTAAGTCAAATTTTAAACAATTTAATATTTATTTAAATATTATCATACCATATAGTTACTAATTTCATTTTTTTTAAAAACTTAATATTAATTAAAACATAATTTTCCTAATTACTAGATATTTTATTAGAATTGAAAAACAAACTTCATTTATTTATTTTCATGTAAGTTAAATTCCAAACAAAGATAAACTATAATATATATACAAATATATATACATTATAATTTAAAACATTTGTTTTAGCTTTTAAAAGATAAAATTACAAATTAAATATTATTTAAATCTGTTTATTAAACCAAAACATATTTTATTAATCAATATTGTCAATATCAATTTAATTTTATATAAAGATTATTAAATTAATATTGTCTAAAATTCCGGGATATCACATTCCTTCCCCCTTAAAAGAATTTCGTCCCCGAAATTTAGAACAAATGTGATTTAATAACCTATTTAGATTTTTAATTTTAAAACACAAGCATACATCAAACATATGCTAACAACTCTAGCAATCAATTCATCCAATCAAACAAAATTAATTATCCAGACAAAATTCTGGATAGTGTTTCCTCGAGTTTCCCCAGTAAACACCGGGATACTCGCTCTATAAAACCTAAACAATCAACACTACTAAGCTACAGAAATCCAACTCATCTATATCTATAACTGAACAAAACCTCAGACTACAAACAAGTCTGACTCAACATCCAAAATCTCCCAGAACAGCTAATTCCAAAACCAAAAATAGATATACACGTACTCCCTCAGAGATACGTGAAACACATCGAATTCTAGCTGTCCAAACTGGCAATTCAATCCAGAAAATCAAACACTAATCCAAAACAGAACACAGAAGAAATCCAAAATATCTCGGAGCTAGCTTACCCAACTTTACCAAAATTTATAGCTCCTAAAACAGAGGAAAACTTATCCAAAACCAGACTTCATATCCACAAAAATTTTCGGACGATCTCGGGTTGCCCACATCCTACCTGATCAGCTCAATCCTTGCTGATGTCTCAAGAAACAATCTAGACCAAACCCATCAGAATGATCCTCCACGATCAATCAAGATCAAGAACAACTCTACTTACAACTATCAGAAGAAAACAACTTCTCCTATCCGGAAAAGAAAAGCAGATGCACTCCCAAACTGCTTCCGCTGCACAACTCTGATTTGGAGTAGAAAAGAATGCTGATGAAGAACACAAGTACAACTGGACAGCATAACCTAGAGAAAATTCAGAATTTCCTCAAATCCTGAGTTGCTTCAACAAATTCCATCTTAAGAAACCAACCTTCAACTAGTTGATCCATCGGAACCACTGAATCTCTAGATGAAGACAAATTCTGACTTTTTTGAAAATATCCAGAAAAATCTCCAACAACCCAAGAGAATACTCAACTATCGCAAATCACTTTTGCGATCAACTCAATCTACTTCCAAAGAAAACTGTTCTCTCTAAACCAATCAGAACAGCTTATGCTGGTCTTTCCAATCCATCGAAGAAATGGATTCTACTCTACTGCTTCTGAACTCCTCCAAAAACTGCTAAGCCAGAAAACTCTGCCGACTCACTGAATACTCCGAGCTGCACCGCTGACACCAAAACCTAAGAATTTCCAATTCAAAGTTCTTCGAGAAACTCGGACTTCAAACCAAACAGAAACATCTTGCTGAACTCAGCCACAACACCGAAGCAGACTCACCTCCTTAAACTTGTTCCAAAGAAAACATCTTCGGGAACATCCATAGTCACTGCATCTCATCACGCAGCTACTATTCCTTGAGCTATCAAGATAACATCACTCGCTTCTGCTCAGCCAACAGATCCATACTCTTTTCTTCCAACTTCAAAGATGAATCTCCGAACCTTAACAGGTTACCTTCAGAGATCAATGAAGTCCTTACACCACTTCAAAACTCACTCGAGACGGTATTAGGTCTACAGTCTCGACAGATACACTTCCAACCAAACATACAAACTCCAACCAATCGGTAGTTGTGTTATACACACCACTACCTCATCTACCTTTATAACCCATATTGGAAAACCCGAACAGGTAACCCAACAAATAGGTAGAAATAAATAAATAAATAAATAAATATATATATATATATATATAGTAATATATAAAAATTACAAATACGCTCTCTCAAGATAGACACCACTCCAGAGCCTAGGTATTGACTCAACCTAATACTCTGATACCAACTGTCACGACCCGTCTTCCACTACCCAAAAAGACGCATCATGAATTAAGAAAGAAAGGGATAGAAGAAGAAAAGAAAGAAGAGAAAGAAGAAACAACACTAGAATCTCAACAGCGGAACGAATAAATTATATTAATAACATAAGTATTTACATAATATACAGTACCAATCAGAGATACACAACATACACATCACATATACTAGACAGTTATAAACACCTGTCTAGTATTTACAACTCAATACAATCACAACACATAGATAACACAGCGGAAAACTATATCTAACGCAGAAGCCTCCTGCTCCATTGCTCCTCCATTATTTGTCAAAGCTAACTTGAATCCCTTGGCAACTCGTAAAAATTTGAGTACCCAAGAGTTTATGAAAAACAAAAATAAACTCCGGGTCAGACATGGGTCTGGTGTGAGTAACAGGTTAAGGTTGCTTAACTTTTAAAACCTTTGAAAAGAAAGGTATCACGTAAGACTTCCCACACATAAACATGGAAATTTTTTTACCTTACGCTAACCAAAACATTTGATAGGAAATCGGATGATATTATAATAGTGTCTAGGGTTTTCAAGTAAATAAGAAATAGCCGAAATTGTTACATTCATTAAATTCCAGCTACTAGCCACAAAAGTGGGTAATACAATCAAAAACGTTGGCACTTATTTGATTTTGGATTCCATACAATGGCAGGGCTACTGGGGTACCGCCCGTCACAGTACGTGACCTAGATCACCATACCGAGGAGTACTCCCACTCCCCTGCAACACAAGGCCGGATCCGTTCCTTACTGAACAGTTCCGAACAAGACAACCCCGTAGTTGTTTGCAACCAACTGCCCACACAGCCGAATATAAAGGGACTTCTAGACAGGGATCTATCTTGCTCTCCAGTGGGAGCTACCCACGAAGCCTTGCTGCACCTCCCCTGTTTTAACCATTCCCGGTTGATGAGGCTTGAGGTTACGATTACCTTTAGAGAACACATCAATCTTAGAATGCTCATCGTCCACCTGACGATGTTTTGAAAGCATTCAATCCGTACAAGTTCATTCCGGGTTCGAACGAAACCGAAGGCGTTATCTCGTTACACTCATTTTGGAATCACCCTCATAGTTAACGACAATAACCCTTGCACTCTAATCCACCATCTCGAATCTATAAGCACTATTCCGTCAACTCATTACGGAATCACCCACAGAGTTATACTGACGTATAGCCCTTACACCTCGAGTCTTCACAAAGCTCCATTTGGGTTTACGACCTAACGTTATTTGGAATCGATATGGTTTTCGGATATCCAAATATGGAAACCCGATCTCGGTCTCATCGAAATCCAAAGCGTGTCTTTTAGGGCCAAGTTGTTTTAAAGTTTAAAACAATTCAATTCAATATTATCTATATACACATAGATAGATAATTTACAACATCACAATAGATAATCAATAATATCATCTCATCAGATAATCTATATTATCAACTCAAACAGATAAATCATATTATCAACTCAATGCAACCATAACATCCAAATCACACAACAACATTTATCTCATAATTGAGATCTCAACCATTCAGGACAATAAATATCAATCATCATTCATAAGCAATGACTTATGAAATCACCATCCTATAATTAATTTAAATGAATTAAATTAATTACTTCTTCCTTAATTAATTTAAAATGAATTAAATTAATTTCTTATCCATATCAATCTTGCTTACATATTCCTCAATTAATTATAAATCAATCAATTAATTATTCTCAACAAATTACCCTAATTAATCTTCTTGATTAATTATTCTTTAATTACATTCAAGTAATTATCCTTCAATTAATTTCACAAATTAATTAATCCAAACCAATCCCTGTAATTAACCTGTAATTACTGCATCAATTAATTAATCATAATTAATTACATTAATCCTTAATTAATTACATTAATTAATTCTTTATTGATTAATTGTTCTTAATTAATCAATCCTTAATTATATCATTAATTATATAAATTAATGATCTCAAATTATTTCATTTAAAATAACTTTATTAAATTAATTATCAATCATCTTTATTGATTAATCATTCTTGATTAATCACATTAAGTAATTAACTTAAATTAATTTCATCTCTTAACCATTCTCAAATAACTTAATTATCAAAACCTAAATTAATTACTCTAAGTAATTAATTATTAATTACCTACTCAAGTAATTATTCAACATATAAATTACATATTAATTACACTAAGTAATTAATTTCCAAAACTCCTTTAATTAAATTACATCTAGTAATTTATTTTCTTAATTACTTCACTAAGTAATTTTCCATTTTTAATTACATTTGTAATTACTTTTCAAATCAACCAATGATTAAATTAAATTAATTAAACTTAATTAATTAACTTAATTAATCAAAATAAACTCAATTAATTACAATTAGTAATTAATTTCCTTAATTACTTTCACTAAGTAATTCTCTTAAACAATTCAAATGATTATCATAAATTAATTAATCCAATTAATTATTAAAATTAAATTACATTAATTAATTATAAAATAATATCAAGTTAATGACCTTCATTAACCAGTAACAAATCTTTAATTACTTTTTAAATTAATTAACTGAATTAATCAATATTAATTCTTAATTTATTAAAAGAAACTCATTAATTAATCTTAAATTAATCAAGTGATAATTAAAACTTAATTAATTAATAATTACTTGATTAATTATTCCAATTCATTAATTAAATTAATCAAATCTTATTTAAATTAATTCCTAAGTCATACTTTAATCAAGTTTAATTAACTTACTTAATCCTTTAACTAATTTAATAAACCCTTAATTATTTAATTAATTAACCTAATTATTAATTAATTAAATTAATTAATTACAAAACTTAATTACCTAGATTAATTATTAAACCATTAAGTTCAAATCAACTTAATGATAATCATTAATTTCATTAATGATTTAATTACCATTATCAAAATAGATTAAAAACAAATTGCTTTTAAATTTTCTAAATTCCATTTAAATTAAAATTTAAAATGAAATCAAATTTAAACTTAAACAAGATTTTAAGTATTTAAAAACTCTTTAGTTTTCATTTTACAGATTTACTTAACTCTTAAAGTAATTTTAGGCTAATAGTTTATCTAAGCCTATATTCAATTTAAATAAAATTACCTTAAATATTTCAAACGATATCGAAACATATAAATTCAAATCTTATTTTTATTAAGACCCAAAATTTTAAATCATGTTTTCAGATTTAAATACACAGATTAAAATTTAGAACTCCGTTTTAACTCTTCATTTCAGATTTTATAAAATACTCAAACTAAATATATCATTTGAATTTTTCAACCTATTTTCTTTTTGAAACTTTCAGATTCAAATTTAAATTTGAATCCAGGATTCTAAATTCAGATTTAACATAGAATTTAAATCTTGTTTTAAAAAATTACTTTCAGATTTAAAAGTTACTCAATATCAAAAACTGTGCAGATTTTATTATTTATTTAAATACTCTATTTTATTCTGCAAATTTATTAAAATCTGGAATTCAAATTTATTTGAATTCATAGTTTAAATCTTACCTAAAGTTTATACTTAAACTTGCTTTACTATTTTTAAATTTGGTTTTAAAATCCAAACAAAACCTGAAACAGATCAGGTTTCAGGAACAACCTGAAAACAAAATGTACCCGAGTCAAAACAATTTCACTTTGAGTCATTTCACACAAAACTTCGAGCAAAAATAGAGATGACCCGAGTATCCCCCGAGCACCATCTTCATCCCATTCCAGAACAACAACCCTTTGTTGGCTATTGTGCACATGCACAATGCCCGTGGATGATTCCGATCATCCACGATGATCAACCCTACTCCACAATTAACTCCAAAGTCCAGCTTGATCACCCAGTCATCAGGAAAATCTCGAATTCAAAATTGAGTATAAAACACAACTTGTACACTTCAACCTGGCAACCAGCATCTCCCAAATCCTAAACCTGTCAACGACGAATCCTCCCTCCTTCGACCGCCAGAATATCAACACCTCCGGCCTTACAATCACAAACCCCCAAACTATCATTTCCCAAAGCTATGCTGAACTCGATCACCTCTACAAACAATGGTGATTGATTCCCTTCACCCTGTTAAAAACTAGGGTTACAAATTTAATTTGATCACTGCCGCCGCCACGGTCATCTTGATCACCACCTGACAATTTCCTCGGCCTCATCATAAGCCCTACTTCCTCCAGTAACTTCCCCGATCCTCCCAAATCCCTTGTTTATCTAAATTTCTCAAATTCCTCTCTTCCAGAAAGAAGTGAACTACCCCCAAAATCTTTAACTAAAAATTCTATTTTATGATTTAAAAATCATGTTTTCACTTAAGTTTCCAGTTCACAATCTTAATTTAATTAATCAAGGATTTTAAGTTTTAAACCAATTCATATTTTCCTGATCATATTGGGTTTCCAGAGAAAATTGTATCTGTTTTAACTTAATTAAAATTTTAAACTCAAGCTTATGATTACACAAACAATTTTTGTTTGTATCACAATTCTTAACAATGCTTAGATCATCAGATAGGGGATTTAAATTAAAAAAAAGAAAGAACTGAGTTTAGCAAGAAACAGAGGGGGTGAAATATACTAGCAGACATGCACACAATATCATCCACATATCTACAGATAATTCATAGATATATATAGACAAACTTACTCATCACAAATCATATTCATTATAGAAGTCAATCATGCAACCATGTTACTTAAATTATTTTAACAAAAATGTTACTCACCTGATATTCAGAAGAACAAAGCACTTTAGATTTAGTAAAACTTTGAACCCAGGTTGAAAGAAGATGCTTGCATTTGAATTGACTGACCAAACCCATATGCATGCAGGTTTAAAACTACAGGTTGCTCAAATTTGCAGAGATGCAAGTGCAGGCCTTGATTTTGCAGGAATGAATAGCAATGATTTTCAGGAAAAATGCAAACTTGATTATTCAGTAATTCCAGGTAGAAGAGAAATGCAGTTTGAATGATCTCTTATTTGATTTTTTGAAAGTTAATCTCAGTTTTGAATGAGGAATGATTTAGATTTTAAATTTTCTTTTGTTGAAATGAATATGCAAATATGTTTTTGAGGGGTTTAAGATTTTTGAATGAAGTGTTTTTCTTAGATTTAGAAAAGAGGATGAATGAAAGAATAGTAAAAATGGTTAAGGGCTGAAATGTTTTAATTAAAATAAAGAGAAGATCAAATGACACTTGTCATGTTATTGCATTTGTAAGAAAACACTTGTATTTTAGATTGCTAATTTGATAACATTTGTTTTAAATTAAATTTAGTTATATATTTAAATGTGTATAAAGGTTTTCTTAATTTGTTTTATGTTTATGTAAATATAAATGAATTTCTTATTAAAAGTAAATGTAAATAAAACAATTTATAAATTAAAACTTACACAAATATTTTAAAGAACCAATTAAATAAAATTCCAAATCAAATTAATTCTATTTATTCAATTTAAAAATGAAGACTCTAATTCCTTATCTTAATCCTTCTTTATATTTAAGAAAATAGGATATTTATTAATATAGTTTAAAATAACAGTTTTCAATTTTATATGATTTATAAAGAAATTATAAATCACTTTTATATTTAAATGAATTTAAATAATATGTTATCTTATATTTTAAACTTTATATAAAATATACTCAAATCACATTTAATCAAATAATATTTAATAAGAAATAAACTTAACTTTTATTTAAATATAAAAATTAAGCTAAGTCAAATTTTACACAATTTAATATTTATTTAAATATTATCAAACCACATAGCTACTAATTTAAATATTTTTTTTCTAAAACTTAATATTAATTAAAACATAATTTTCCTAATTACTAGATATTTTATTAGAATTGAAAAACAAACTTCATTTATTTATTTTCATGTAAGTTAAATTCCAAACAAAGATAAACTATAATATATATACAAATATATATACATTATAATTTAAAACATTTGTTTTAGCTTTTAAAAGATAAAATTACAAATTAAATATTATTTAAATCTTTTTATTAAACCAAAACATATTTTATTAATCAATATTGTCAATATCAATTTAATTTTATATAAAGATTATTAAATTGATATTGTCTAAAATTCCGGGATATCACATATAAGCAATTTATAATAATATGGTTCTCAATAGTTGTAGTTTTTCTACAATTTTGAAACAGTTTTTATGTATGTTTATTTACGTCGGTTTTTAAGTAATTTTAGAAGTTCTTTTCAGTTTATTTTTATTCAGCTATTTTATTCAGTTATTTACACTTAATTGCAGCTAGGGGGAATTAATTTAAAGGACAAAGATTTGTATATTTTTTGACTCAAGGACACGACCTCAATATTTTTACCACAAGGACAACATTCTTCTAAAAATTATTCATAAGGACAAACATTTTTCAAAATTATTCATAAGGACAACAAAACTGCTACCGAGCTAAAACTGCTACCTAAAAACTGCTACCGGTAACTTTAAACTGATACGTAAAAACTGCTATCAATAACTAAAAACTGATACCTACAGAAAGTTGTCCTTCAGGATAAAATATTGAAGGTCTGTCCTTGAGGCTAAAAAGCTGTGAAATTTTGTCCTTGACAAAAATTTCCTGTTGCAATTATTTACAGTTATTTACATTTTTTTAAGTTGGAATTTAGCCTGTAAATGTCGGTTTCTTTTATAGAGATTTAATCCTTTTTGATGCGAATAAAATATTAAAAAAAGAAGAATTCACATATATGGTTTAAAATAGAATAACATTAAATTTACATAAATAAGATGTAAAATAAGAAAAAATGAAATAAAAATAGAGATGGACCGAAGTAGGCAAATTTAAGATATTTGCAAGCATAATATAACAAGTGGTTATAACTAAAAAGAGAAAATAGAAGAGCAATAGTTGTAGGAACAAATGTAACACGTAGGTTATAATTAGAACGAAGAGATAACAGAAGAGGCTTATTTTAAAACTTAGATCTTGGATTAAGTTAATAAGCAAATATAGAAGTAGGGCCGGTACCAACAAAATTCCCTTTCAGGTCTAGGATTGATGGTTACATACGTAGGTGAGGCTGGGACATGCTTATGCTGATCAGGGTAAATAATCGGCCAATAGATAGAGGCTTAAATCTAGGGATTTGGGCAAGGGGTGCAAAGCTAGAATATCAGGTCAAGGACTAATGGTCTTACATGCAGGTAAGGCTGGGCATGCTTATGCTGATAAGGGTAAATAAAAGGTAAAATAGGGGGCGGCAATTAGTGTGTACTGGCGATGACCGAGCGTGAAACATCAATTAGGGTAAATAATTCACTACTGCGTCCTAAGCACTAAAGAGGTGTCTTTTGCTGTGACCAACAGGGTTGGTTCACAGTGGCACAACAGAGATAGGAAAGGCCGATCAATGGATACGATTAAGATTTCAATCTGATGAAGTTAGTAGTTGAGATAGGATTAGGATTTCATCCTAATCACAGTAGAGCAAATAATCAAAGAATCAAAGCAAACAGTCAAACAAAATCAGAAATAGTATTTTATCCGAGTTTTATCTTTTCTGTATTTTCCTTTCGAGTTAGAACTATTGCTTAGTCTATTATCTTTGTCTTTCTTAGAAATGCTGGTAATTACTTTCACTCACCAGACTTATTATCTGACCCACTCCTCTATTTCCCGTTTTCCCCCATAGGCTAGCAGAGTTGTGGATAGTTAATTCAGGTTGCTTGGAGAATCATTTTCAGAGTTTTCTCATTTCAGTTGTATTCTTTTGCTTTTCATCCTTTTCATTTGGTTTATAATGGACTGCCAGTTGTGAGAGGGGTTATTATTGTTATCTTTATACTCTGATTTTATGAGACTGAGATGTATTTTCATGAGAAATGAGTTTTGAGTTTTTGAGATACGTTATGTTTTTATGTCTTATTTTAAGACGAAGTTTAATTTTGAATGATAAATTATTATTTAAATGTTTCCACTATTTTTACTTATTTGTCTTGTGAATCTTAGTCTCTACGATGTTTTAGCTATACCTATAACGCATCACATCCTTTGGTGTGCCCTTTTTAGGAATACTAAGGGGTATGGGGTGTTACATTTGGTATCAGAGCCTACGGTTACATAATTCCTAAAAACTTGTTTTAAAAATTAAGTATTTTTTAAAAGGTGTCATATATTCAAACGAAAAGTATTTTTTAGAAAGAAACTCTTATTACAGAAATAGTTTTCAAGTATAAAAGAGTTTTCATAAAAGATCCCCTTAAAGTCTAGTTCAATCTTCTTTCGATTTTTTCGAGCCTAAATTTTCTTTTCTTTGCATAGTATGATGGATGCCCCAAATCTTCTAGAGGATGTCCAAGTCCCTGGTTGGTTCTATAGATACCACCAAGCTATGACACCAGAGATGCAAGGGCAAGTGCCCAACGTAGCACTAGTGGGTAGAGGACCCGTTAATCCACCTGCAGCAGCCAATTTTTCTAAGCTATGAAAGGATTTCACTAATCTAGGAGGTAAGACGTTTTCTGGCATGGAGGATTTTGTAGAGGCACGAGCTTGATTGAGGAATAAAGAGTGGATAAATGGGTTGTTAGGATTGGAGGACCAGTAGAGATTTCAGCTTGCATCTTGGCAGCTTAAGGGAGAGGCTCCTTATCGGTGGGAGATTGTAGAAATGGAGGGTAGAGACATAGGTTGGTTTGGATTTCGGGAAAGGTTTGAGAGAAAGTTCTTGTTGCAAGCTAAGGAAAGCACACAGTTGGAGAAGTTCATTAGTCTGAAGCAGGGTAGTCTTTGGGTGAAAGACTATATCAATCTGTTTAATGAGTTATCCCAGTTCAGGATGGAGCTTGTTAATACACCGCATAAGAAGGCCACGAAGTTTGCTAAGGGTTTGAACCATCCCCTCCAAGGGTTGGCATTGACACATGTACCTATGGGAGCAACGTATAAATCACTTGTGGAAATGGCTCTCGTATGAGATGTTGCTAAGAAAGAAGAGGTTAAGGAGGTTCCTAAATCAGAAATCACTAAGAAGCAGTGGTGGAAGAATAAGAAGGATGTGGACAAGAAGAAAGGAGGAGGACCTAAGAAGGGACATATCAAGAAGGCGAGAAATGTCATAATTGTGGATTGTTTGGGAATTTCACAAAGGACTGTAAGAAGGACATGATGAAGGGGAGGTGTTACAACTGTGGGCAGCCTAGACACCTTAGTAGAGCTTGTCCTCAGAGGACGGGACGGAGAGCAAGCGCACCTACGACAATATGCTTTGGATGCAGCACCTTCTAATAGTGGACCGGATCGAGGTAGGAAAGTCTTTGTAGAAGGTTTGATCTCTATTTCATATTTTTCTATTTAAACTCTTTTCGACTCCAGAGTATCGCATTCTTTCATTTCTAGTTCCTTAGTTGATCATTTGCACTTAGATATTTCTCTAGTTGTAAATCCTATAGTTCTTTCAAAGCCCATAGAGGGATCGGCACATTTATCCATGATTTGTAGGGGTTTAGAAAATTTTATACTAGGAGTGGAGTTTGATTATAACGCCTATGTACTGGGATTTCCGGGATATGGGATGGTTTTGGGGATAGACTGGTTATGCATTTATGGTGCGATATTGGACCGCGAGAGGAGAGTCGTTAGACTAGAGACATGTAGTGGACGGACTCTTGAGGTTTCTTATGACCCATAGGGGTCAATTATGTTGAGCTTCTTTTATTCCCATGATTCATCACTTGGAGAGTTAGATTCAGGTCCAATTGTTAGAGATTTCCTAGACATTTTCGACGAGGTTAGGAGGCTACCCCCTAAGAGAGAGATCGACTTTATGATCTATCTGAATGACAATGTTAAGCCAATGGCATTGCCCATGAGACATATGGCTCCTAGGGAGAGGAAGGAGTTAAGTAAGCAGATTGGTGACCTACTAGAGAAATGCTTCATCAAACGGAGCATATCAAAGTGGGGGGAGCCGGTCGTCTTCACTACTAAGGCAGATGGTTTCCTTCGACTTTGCGTAGACTATAGAGAGTTGAATAAGCTCAGTAAGAAGAACCGTTACCCACTTCCTAGGCTATACAATCTTTTCGATCAGTTGGTTGGCTCTTCAATATTTTCTCAACTTGACTTTGCCAATCGATTTCATCAGCTTAGGTTCGTTGACGATAGCATCGATAAGACAACATTTAGGATACTCAATGGATTCTTTGAGTGGTTGGTTATGCAGTTTGGGTTGACCAATGCCTTGGCCTATTTTGTAGATTTGGTGAGCCATGTTTCCGAGATGTCCTAAATAAGTTCGTTGTAGTGTTTGTGGACGACATTCTGATGTTTTCCAAGAGTATGGAAGAGCATGTTATTCATCTTAAGGAGGTTCTTCGCACACTTCGTGTTTATCAGTTGAATGCGAAATTCTCGAAGTGTCACTTTTGGTGTGAGGAGGTGAATTTCTTAGGGCATGTAGTCTCAAGAGAGGGTTTAGTTGTGGATCCCGCTAACATAGTTGCAGTACATGATAGGAAGGCCCCCAAGAATGCTACCGAAGTTGGAAGCTTCCTAGGTTTAGCTGGTCATTATATGAAGTTTATTAAAAATTTTGCTAAGACTTTAGCATCGCTTACTCGCCTCACCAAGAAGAACGCAACATTCGTATGGGACGTGGATTGTGAGGATTTCTTCACGATGCTAAAGAGAGCTCTTACTAGTGCACTAGTGTTAGTTTTACCCGACGGAGCTAATCCTTTTACAATATACACTGATGCATGTGGGACTGACCTTGGTGCAGTATTGATGCAAGAGGGAAGGGTAGTTGCTATGGGAGTAAACATTTGATAACTCATGAGAAGAACTACCCCATCCATGATTAGGAGTTGGCTACTATTGTTTACGCGCTCAAGTCTTGGAGACATTACCTGTTAGGAGAGAGGTTTGAGATTTTCACTGACCATAAATCATTGAAGTACATGTTCTCACAAAAGGATTTAAACTTGAGGCGACAGTGTTGGATGGAGTTTCTGGTATCACATGACTTTGAGATAGCTTACACCCCTGGCAAGGGGAACGTGGTTGTGGATGCATTAAGTAGGAAGATAGAAACCCTTAGTCCAATGTTGATGGAGTGGAAAAGCCTATAGGTTTTTCCCACCTTTTGATTTCAAACCCTCTATGGATATCACTCCTGGGTTATTATCAGCACTTGAGGTTATGCCTACCATCATAGATCAGATTGGCTCAAGGCAGCGAGAGGATTCAGAGCTTGTGGATATTATGGATAGGATTAGCAGAGATGAGGTCAGTGATAATATGTATAGGGACATGGAGAGAGTGTTTTACGAGAGTGGCATGAGGAAGGATGTAGAAGAGTATATGGCTAAGTGTCTTGTGTGCCAAAGAGTTAAGGCAGAGCAGTAGAGGCCTGGCGGGTTGCTTCAGCCATTTGATGTACCTGAACGGAAGTGGGATAGTGTTTCAATGGACTTCATAGATGGTTTTACCTGATCTAGGAAGAGGAGTACCGGTATTTGTATGATTGTAGATCGTTTGTTAAGAGCGCCCACTTAATTTCAGTCAAGAGTAAAAGGATAACACCTTATTTGGCATCCATATACGTTCGCGAGATAGTTCGACTTCATGGAGTTTCCTCTAGCATAGTGAGTGACAGAGATCCTATCTTTACTAGCGAGTTTTTAAGGAGCTTGCAGGAGGCTTTAAGGACACAATTTAGATTGAGTACGGCCTATCACCCTCAAACGGATGGACAAACAGAGAGAGTTAATAGAGTTCTTGAGGATTTGTTGAGAATGTGCATTCTTGATTTTGAAGGAACTTGTGCGGAGCACCTTCCTTTAGTGGAATTTTCTTATAACAATAATTTTTAGGCTAGCATTGGAATGGCTCCTTTTGAGGCACCTTATGGAAGACCTTGCAAATCGCCTTCATGTTGGTTAGAGTTTACAGAAAGATTGCTACTTGGTCCCAACATGGTTAGAGAAACTTTGGAAAAGATTGATTTGATTAGAAGAAGAATGAAGATGGCCCAAGATTGACAGAAATCCTATGCAGATAAGCAAAGAAAGGATATTGAGTTCGAGATTGGTGATTTGGTTTTTATTAAGGTGTCTCCGCTAAGAAAGGTATTGGGGTTTGGATCAAGTGGGAAACTTGCTGCCAGATTCGTAGGACCGTTACCCATTATGGAAAGGGTAGGAAATATGGCGTAACGGATAAAGCTACTGGAGAGGCTCGTGGGAGTTCATGTTGTTTTTCATGTTTCACACTTGCGAAAGTGCTTACATGATTCAACAGAGGTAGTGGAACCTAGTCCACTTAAGGAAGTTGAAGTAGAGAGAGGAGCACGGTTCGTCGCATTCCTACCAAGATCGTTGGGCATGATATCCAGAAGCTTAGGAGTAAGGAAGTCCCTTTGGTTAAGGTGCAGGGGGAGATAGATTTGAGGATGCTATATGGGAGGCTGAGGAGAAAATACGTACCTCTCATCCACATCTTTTTGATGGTACGTCTTGATTTTTCTATTTCCATCTATAGCTTTGAATAGGTTCTTTCCTTTTGTATTCTTTGGGATGGTAGATCTTAGGATTTAACCTATGGATGGTAGGACTGAATGTAAACCTGTTACTAGAACATGTTATGTATGATGGACGCTAGTGGTTGCAAGTGTTTGCTAGTGGATGCTAATGGATGCATATACACACACTAGGCACTATTATCTCTTGGAGATCGGCCTAACTAGGTCACTAAAGCATATGCTTATGGATGTGTGTGTACTTGCATTTTTATACTATGGTTGCTATGAATGGGGAATTATGATATGATTGTTACATTTTGATGATGACTGTAACATGCATATAGTACTATCAGTTGTCATTAGGGAATTTGCATTCATTTGGATACATGGCATGGACATAAATGCATAAAAAGGAGGTTGACTGAATCAATAGACTGCCTAATCTTTTGCATTAGTTAGGGACATTGACACTATACTATTGTACATATCATAAATTGCATTAGAAAGCTTAAGGACAATAGATTAATGGATGATGGTTGAAAATGTGGTTGTGGAATTTGGATATAAATATTTATTTCATTCTTCTGTCCATAGAGATTTCAAGGACGAAATCCTTTAAGGAGAAGAGAATGTAACAACCCAAAATTTGAGCTATTATAATTGATTAATGAATTAATTAAACAATAAAATAAGTTTTTGAAATTGTTAGAATCGAGCCGTGGAAGTTGAAACATTGGGTCCATGGTAATTTTCTGAGCAATTTCCATATATAACTTGTCGAATTCCTAGTCAGTATGGAGAAGTTATGAGAGAAACATGAAATCGGGATTAAAAAAATAAAAATGAAAAAATAAAATACAAGGGAATGGGTCGACCCATGCTATGATCAGATCGACCCCCAAAGATCATAGGTCGACCCACGAAACTTCCTGGACGTGAAAACATTCAGGTACGAGCCAAGCACCTTAAAGTTTGATTTTTGGTTAATCCCGTGCGTTCGTAGCTGCATCCGACGGTTCCTAGTGAGCCTATGATGTGGTTGCACAAGATTTAATCTTCAAATCCGATGGCCTGAGATCCCTAAGCCACACTATAAATAGAACCATTTGCCTAGCTATTTTTCTCATTCAGATTTTCTTCCAATTGAGCTCATTACCTGAGGCTGAACCCTAAATAGAAAAATTTTCTGGGGAGGAAATATTTTTAATAAAAATATTCTATGCCCTAGAAGATGATCTAGGAGGGCCCAAGAGTAGAGATAAGGACCACAAGTGAGGGTTTTGTAATTATTTTAGATTTGTAAGCAATTTAAAATAATAGGTTTCTCAATAGTTGTAGTTTTTGTACAATTTTGAGATAATTTTTATGTAAGTTTATTTACATTCAGTTTTTAAGTAAATTTCAGAAGTTCTTTTCAGTCTATTTTGATTCAGTTATTTATAGTTATTTGTATTTGTTTTAAGTTGGAATTTAGCCTATAAATGTCAGTTTCTTTTTATAAAGATTTGATCCTTTTTTACGCGAATAAAATATTAAAAAGAGAAGAATTCAAAAATATGGATTAAAATAGAATAACACTAAATTTACAGAAATCGGATGTAAAATGAGAAAAACTGAATTAAAATAGAGATGGGCTAAAATAGGAACATTTAAGATATTTGCAAGCATAATTATAACAAGTGGTTATAGAAAATAGAATTGTAACAGTTGCAAGAACAATTATAGCACGTAGGTTATAATTGGAAAGAAGTGATAACGGAAGGGGCTTGTTTTAAAACTTAGATCTTGGATTAAGTTAATAAGCAAATATAGAAGTATGGCCCATACCGATAGTATTCCCTTTCAGGTCTAGGACTCATGGTTTCACACGTAGGTGAGGCTGGGATACGCTTATACTGATGAGGGTAAATAAGTGGCCAATAGATAGAGGCTCAAATATGGAAATTTGGGCAAGGGGCGTAAAGCTAGAAGATTTGTTTACTAGGACCAGTATCTATAGCATTCCCTTTCAGGATGAGGACAGATGGTCTTACACGTAGGTGATGGTAGACATGCTTATGCTGATTAGGGTAAATAAAGGGTCAAATAGGGGGTGACAGTTAGTGTGAACCAGCGATGACCGAGCGTGCGACATCGATTAGGGTAAATAATTCACTAGTGTGTCCTAAGCGCTAAAGAGGTGTCTTTTGCTGTGACCAACACGATTGGTTCATAGTGGTACAGCAAAGATAGGAAAGGTCGATCAATGGGTATGATTAGGATTTCAGTCTAATCAAGTTAGCAGCTGAGATTGGATTAGAATTTCAGCCTAATCACAGTAGTGCAAACAATCAAACAATCAAAGAAAACAGTTAAACAGAATCAAAAACGATATTTTATCCAAATTTTACCTTTTTTGTATTTTCCTTTCAAGCTAGAACTATTTCTTAGTCTATTATCTTTATCTTTATTAGAAATGCTAGCAATTACTTTCACCCACCAGACTTATTGTCTAACCCACTCCTCTATTTCCCTTTTTCCCCCATAGGCCATAAGAGTTGAGGATGGTTGATTCAGGTTGCTTGGAGATTCATTTTTGGAGTTTTCTCATTTCAGATGTATTCTTCTTCTTTTCATCTTTTTCATTTTCTTTGTGATGGACTGGCACTTGTGAGATGGAATATTATTGTTATCTTTGTACTTTGATTTTATGAGACTGAGATGTATTTTCACGAGACATGAGACATTTTGAGTTTTTGAGATGTTATATTTTTATGACTTATTTTGAGATGAAGTTTAATTTTGAACGATAAGTTATTATTTAAATGTTTTCGTTGTTTTTATTTATTTGTCTTGTGAATCTTAGTTTCTGTGATGCTTTAGCTATACCTATAACGCACCACATCCTTTGACGTGCCCTTTTAGGGAATACTAAGAGGTGTGGGGTGTTTCATTTTCGATCCTTTACATATTAGTCTTCAGTTTGCGTAGTTTTAACAAAGGCGATGACAAATTTTGACCGGAAAATACTTATATGTTTCCAATTTATTTTAAAATAATTGTATTAACCTATTTTACTTATATTCCTATTTCCAAGCCATTTTCTCTTATTTATTACATAGGTGTTTTCCTTTAAAAATCCATAACTAATTATTTCAGCTTAGGTAAATTCTATAGTTTGAAACCCATTTCTATAATTTTGATTAAACATCATAATTTTCATAGCATTTAGAAATAATTGGAGTAGGGAAACACTGCTAAACATCCCATGTTTAGATTTTTTTTCCCAAAGCATTCATTGAAACATCATCCTTTTCATTTTAACACTAGCTCATATGAACATGACCACTTTAAATTAAAACTCAATCCAAGCACAATGAAAACAATATGTGGGTTTAGAATTACTCACCCTGATCTTTGAATAATCTTGTTTAAATCTTCTTAACCCTTTTAGCTTATGTTTCCTTCTTTTTCTTCTTCTTATTTTCTATTTTTAGGATGCCGCCATTAATGTGCTTTCGAGTTTTATTTTATTTTTTGAGTAGAATGCAATTAAGAAATGAGGCAAGTTATGTTTATTATTCGGTAATAGTTTGGATCTTGGCCCTCATAACCGTTTCCCTTATTAGTTCATTACCCCCTCTCTTATTTAATTTCTATGACTACACCCATTTTAATTCTCATTTCAATAACTAATTCTTGAATTAACTAAATATCAATTTCGAGTTGTTACATGCTGCCCTCATTAGAGGAATTTCACCTTTGAAATTCAACCAAGGTACGATAATGGTTACCAATCTATACCATGCCTACCCAAGCATGCTATCATTAGTTCCTTACCCATATGTCGTAACAAAAATGTGGCAATACACCTACTAATACAAAACAATCAGCCATAATGCTCATATATGTGTGTGTGTGTGTGGCTTACAATAATCAAAAGCTTACACATGCTAAGCCAAAACAAATAACTTCAGATAAGTCCTCTTAACCTTATCCTTTATTTCCTATGTACAATCCTCTTGGTCCTCACTCCACTAGACATATCTTAAATTCATTACTTTATTCCAAATCATCTTGGTTAACTATCCGAATCGGTAATCGTTACATAGATCATGTTCGGTTCTATGATCAAGTCGCCTACTACGCTAGGACTTACTACTTCTTTCAGATTCCTAGTAAGCTTTGTCCAATGTGATATATGAAATATATTATATATCCTAGCAAAACGTCTTGGTAGCTCCACTTTTTATGCTACCTTTTCGACCTTCCTTATAATCAGAAACATACGTATATACCTAGGCACTAACTTATCAACCTTCCCAATGCGTATCACATTTTGCATCAGTGAAACTTCCATAGACACATTGTCGCCGACTACGAACTCTGGTTCTTTTCACTTCATGTCGACATAACTCCTTTGCCTACACTACATTGCCTTCATTTTATTCTAGATTAGTTCTACCTTATTAGAAGCATCCTTTACCACATCCGACCCTAGTACGAGCATGTCCCGTGTCTCTGACCAAAATACAAGCGACTTTTACGGTCTTCCATATAACGCCTCGAATGGTGCCATTCCAATACTATCGGTAGCTGTTGATATATGAAAACTCTACCAAATGTTAGTAATCTTCCCAAGATTCCCTAAAATATACACACGGACTTTCAACAATTCTTCAAGGACTCTATTGACCCTCTTGGTCTGCCCATTGTTCTGCTGGTTGTATGCAGTACTCATGTGCAATAGTGAACCCAAAATGTTCTGCAAACTACACCAAAACTCATTGGCAAATAGTAGGTCTTGGTCATTGATGATAGTGTTAGGAAATCTGTGTATTCTTACTATTACCTTGATATATATCTCGACAAACGTCGACAAAGTTCTGATGACCTTCATTGGAACGAGATGGGCACATTTAATTAATCTATCCATCATGGCCCATATATTTTTATTCCTTGCTCTAGATCTCGGGAATCAATCCATGAAATCCATAAATATAGAGTCCTATTTCCAAATCAGAACCTCTAACGGCTGCAAAAGCCCACTTAACTTATGATAGTCTACCTTTACTTGTTGGCATGTCAAACACTTCCTCACATACTATCTTATATCCTTCTTCATTCCTTCCCAAAAATAAATTCTCTTCATATCTCGGTACATCTTAGTACTACCAGGGTAAATCGTGAACTCTGAACGATGACATTCATCAATACTTCATTTCGAAGGCCCCTTATACTTAGAACGTACAACATTCCATTCTTCCATAGTTTGCCTTCCCCATCAACATTGAACCCCTTAAGCTCAATTGCCTTACTCTTTTGATGATATCTATCTTCTTTCAACATTTCGAATATCTTTTCAACCATCATAGACCAAACTTCCAAGCATTATAGAATTCTTTCAGTACCACATGGACCTACGCAGGACTGAAACTGTACATTACATGCCGACAAATCATTATGATATTACATTCTTCGATCATAGCCAAAACACAAATCTGCTGCTTTTGGCTTAAGGCATTCGCTACCTCATTACCCTTCCCTATGGTGTACTCTATCCTAAAATTATAAGATGCTAAAAACTCTAACCCTCTACTGCCTCATGTTCAACTCCTTTTGAAAGAACAAATACTTAAGAACTTTTGGTTAGTAAATAGCTTGAACGTTTCTCTTAGGAGATAATGCCTCTAAATCTTCAATGCAAAGACAATAACGCCAATTCTAAGTTATAAGTAGAGCATCAAAGTTCACGGGGTCGCAACTGCCAAGATGCGCATGCTATTACTTTTCCCTTTTGCATCAACACTACTCCTAACCCTAAAGCCGATGGATCTGTATGCATGGTCATCATTCCTCTCAAATACCACTAGCACAGGAGCATTCATCAACCGAAGCTTCAAATCTTGGAATGAAGCTCCACACTTCTTCGTCCAAACATATTTATCATTCTTCCGAGTCAGTTTCATCGTCAGCGCTACTATACGAGGAAAGTCCTTAATGAACCTCCGACAGTAGCCAGCCAAACCTAAGAAACTATGCACCCGATCTTTGTCTCCAGTTTCTTCCACAAATTCACTATGTCAACCTTCGATGATACACTGCCAAATCTCTTTCCAAAAACACATGGCCTAGGAACTTCACTTTCCTTATCAAAAAATGACACTTAGAAAATTTCACCTTTGACTTATGATACCTTAACTTCTCCAATACAATCTTTAGGTGCACTGCATGCTCCTCCTCATTTTTTGAATATACTAAAAATCATCTATAAATACAAACATGTACCTATTCAACTGGTCTTGAAAAACTATATTCACCATGTCTACAAAGAAAGAATGTTCTTTGGTTAGTCCAAAAGACATTACTAACCATTCAACATGAACCATACTTGGTCCTAAATGCATTCAATGGAACACTTTCCTCCGTGATCCTTGGCCGTTGGAACACCCCAGCCAAATCTAGCTATAGGAACACCTTAACTCCATTCAATTGATCAAAAAACTCATCAATTCTCGACAAAGGAAATCTATTCTTCATCGTTCTTTCATTCAGCTTCTGACAGTCAATACATAGTTTTTCTAACGACCCATAAATATTAGTGGCTTTATTATTTAATTAATTGAATTTTCATGAAAATTTAAATAATAAATTTTTGAATTGAAAATTTAGTATTTGGAATACGTCTAATTAAATATAGCATATGGTAAATTCATCAATTAATATGGAAGTTTATTTTATTTGTGTAATTCTATTTCAATTTAAATCAGATAAATTTGATGATAATAAAATGTTTCCCAAAGCTGAATATTTTTCTACAATAAATTTATAAATCATCTTCTGAGTGAGAAGTCATATTTTTTCTTCAAATTTGGACTGCTGTTGCTCTGTTTATCTTATTTCTGGCATATTAGCAACTTTTTTGGTACCAATTATCGACTTTTGATAGGATGATCGTACCACTTATTTCTGTATACTGTTTTGATCGTCTCGTCGTGTTGATCTCTGTGGTATATTTAATTCTTTGTTTCAGAATCTGATATGCCACGAAATCATTGAAACGATTACCGTATCGGTATTCGTTTTCAAACCTTTTTGACTTTCATGATGTTTCGCTTATCTATTGGTTGGAATTGTAGTTTTTTATTGTGAGATCTCATGAATTAAATTCGTTACTTTTGCTTTTCCCCTGGGTGATTTGTATTTTTATAGTTCTTTGGTTATTCATATTAGTCTATTCATATGATTGTATTGTTTTGCTAATATATAGTTACGGTAGATTTTATTATAAAGAAATATTGTATATTGTTTACCGTTTGTATTCATACAGTAATATCTTTATATATATTTTATATATATATGTTTTTTTGCAGAATATCGAAATAGATATATGTCTTTAAGTGTTTTGTCATATATATTTGTTTACATTGTTCTATTATAAGATAAGATTTATACATGTTTTTATATAAGATTAGTATATCGGTTGGATGTTGTTAACCTATACAAGTATAAGTTTAATTATATATATGTGTATATATATATATGTATATACATTAGTTTATAAAGTTACAGTATTTCTTTTATGCGGTTTGTATAAGTAAGTATATATGAGTATGTTATATTATATCAAAAATGCCTAATATATAAGTACTATATTCTGTTTATTCGAGTCTTATGTTAGTATTATAGGAAATCATACAGGTTGTGTGTAGTTACATATGTGTATAATAACATATAAAGTTATATTACATATATATATATTCTATCATATATATATATATATATATATTAAGTAGTTTTCAATATATATGTTATATTTGTGGTCTGCTAGTTATATATATTTTAATAAACTAAGTTATATTGGCTTTACTGTTCGATTATATGTATATCTATGTATATATTAGTTATAAGTTACAGTGATATAGTAGTTTGCTTTATAATTTAAGCTACAGACTTCTTTCATATGTATAAGTTAGTTATTGGGTATGTTATAGTATATATATAAAGTTTTGTCTGCATGTGCTTACATATTGGTTTTATACTAAAATTTTGTTGTGTTGAAGTATAATATGTTATGTAGTTCAATAAATTTAATAATGAATAATATAACGTGCATGCCATACAATTGGATTCTCCATTGATTTCATACATAAACTATATATTTGATATATTGATTTTATTTTTAAGCTTTGTTTATATAAAAGTATGCATATATTATAACATTTCATTTATATTTTTAGTATATTTTACGTTTAAAGTGATATAATATATTATTTGAATACAAAGTCTATGAAGATTAGTTTCTATACATATGTTTATATGACCTGTTTTGCATTATTTTTGATATATAGATTTGTTTATAAGTATATATATATATATATATTGTCATGGGTATTGTTTTGAAATATAAAATATATATCTTCCATTCATATCAAATTGATTTGATCCATTTCATCAATTCCTTTTATCAGCTTTGTCGTCAAATTCGCGTTCAATCTTACTTTGATTTGGAATTCGCGCCTGGATTAGTAACTCATCTCACTGTCGACTATTTTTAGCCTCGAAAGGAGAGCAATCACTCATGATTAACGTTTCTATATTTATTAAATTTGATTTCAATTGAGATGACTATTGAAATATGCTACTATTAGTTATATATACTGTTATATATATGCCATTATTTATATCTATTCACCTGTGACATCTAACACTATTATCTGTTATTTATATTGATGATATATGCCTGTTATATTAGTATCATATCTGTTATCACTCTGCAAGTTCCCTATTAGTATAGAATTCACTATGGGTTGACATGATATATACCTGAACGATATGTAGAATAGGAGAAAATCGTTATGAGTTGAAATGATAAATCCAAGCAATTTTCATTGAATTGAATTTGGGATTGCGGGTTGAATTGATATATACCCGTATATATTTAAATTTCGGATTGAAATGATAAATATCCATATATACAGACACCGTTAATCAATATATATATATATATATATATATAGAAATGATTTCCAAGGTTTTGAAATTAAATTTCTTTAAGAATTATACTCAAATAAGTTTGATTTGAAATTTATTAAATTTGGGATTTTAAAGATATGATTTTATAACTTGACTTTTTGATTAAAAGTAATTTAAATGAATATTTCAAATTTACATAAATTGAAATAGTTTTATTTAAATTTAAAATTTGAAGTTTTATTTAAATGTTATTTGAATGATTAAGTAGATATTCCAAACTAAATAATAGTAAAGTAAATTTGTAATACATATGGAATTGTCAAATTTAGTTTTGAAAATGTTGAATATTTTATGGTTCAAATCTGTTTTTTTGAAATCGATATAATTTGAAATGGTTTATGGAGGAACTGAAATAAATTGAAATTGATGATTTGAGATTTGGTTAAATTTGACTTTTTGGAATTCGAGTTGATTTGGAATCGATTTATGAAATTTGGGAAAACTGTTCTATTTTATAAAGTATTTTAAATTATATTTAAAACTATTTTATATCTTTATAAATTATTTTAATATAAACAATTTTAATACAAATCATTTTAATATAAACTATTTTTAATATAAACTATTTTAATATAAATTATTTTAACTTATAACTCTTTTATATTAACTATTTTACTTTGTAAACTATGTTATTATATATACTGTTTTAATATCTAAACCGTTTAAGTGGTGGAGGTTATGTTTTCAAAGTTATAAATTTCAAAGTATTATGTTTTGAAAGTGTAATTATTTCAAATGTTTGGTTTCGAAAGTGTTATAACTTTGAAAGTGCTATTGTAACAACCCGCATATTTATCGATTTTTATATTTAAATATTTTATCGTTAGTCGGATTTTAGTCCGAAAAGCTACTTTTTCCATACGGTCGAATTAGGACTCGGGACCACTCCCATTGAGTTTAAAATGCCGTTTGCGACCTTTTTGAGTATAAGCTTCGATATGTTTGGGGAGAGTTGATTTTTGCTACTTTTTATCAGGGCTTTGGTTTGGGCTGAGCCCATTAACTCCACTTAACTCAGTTCCAACCCTCTCCTCTTCATTCACTTCTTTTCTATTTTCCTAATACTCAAGCTTTTATGTTAATGGAGAGTGGAAGAGGAAATTAAAACTCCAAGCCCTATTTCCATAGCAAAATCCAAGTTCTTGCTCCAAAATCTATGAGAACCCTTTGGTAAGCATCTCCTTCTTCTCCAACTCATTCTCTCTTTGGTTTCAAAAATTTCCTAAACCTAATTTAGGGAATGTTTCTCTTTTAATCTTAGATTCAAGCTTGTTGAGTTGGAATTGAAGAGTGCTTGTTCTTGCCATTGCTTCATAGCATCTTCTTCATTCGTTTGGGTTCAAAGGTGAGATTTTTAATCTCACATCTATGCTTATAATTCTCTTCTATTGTTAGGTATGAATTCCTAACACTTATTCATGTGCATTTGATTTTGATTTGGATTGCTTTTGTGAATATTCCAATTTTTAATGTTTTGAGTTCAATTCATTAAAAATCCTAACTTTGATGTTTGAACAATTATTTTTGGTGATGCATCGAGGAGCATATAGGGCCGGGTAGTCGATTGGCATAAACCCTTAGCGCCGCTGCTCGTGCGATTGCAATTTGGTCGGGATTTTCACTTCCTTTGAAATAGGGTAGGAAGTACAAGTATACAGGTTCGGCCGACCGAGCCCCCTGGGTCGGTCGACCGACCTGTAGTCCAGGCACTTCCTGCCTCTGTTTGGAAGTGTTGCTTACAGGCTTCGGCCGACCGAGCCCCCTGGGCCGGTCGACTGACCTGGTACCCCGAGCACATTCCAAACTCTGGTTCGGTCGACCGACTCAGGGAGTCCGGTCGACCGACCTGCTCAAATTTGCCAGATTAGCCTATATTGCTAATTCGTTTGAATATCCAACTTTAATCGATTCGTGTTGTCTCCCTTTTGTTGTTGTCATTTATTATCGACTTTGATGACCTTTTCTTTGGGAATTTTAGATATATCCACTTTGATGGATTTTATATCGATTTATTTGGATTTTATTCACGTCTTCGAATGTGAATTTTTATGCCCGATTGTTTCTACAATCACTTCTATGATTTGTCACTTTAAAATATAAAGGTTTTCTATACTAGTAGTAAATATCAAAACTCTTTCTTCAAAGGATTTCAACGCTAATTTATTATAAAGCTCGTTTTCTCAAACCGTTTTTCAATCTATTAGTATATACAAACCTTTACCTCACTCGTATGAGAAATCTAATTAAACGACTTAGTAAAACAAGTGGTATGAAACGCTTGCGTTTACTTCCTCGGTTAATTCTTGGACTTGTTCGATTGAATCTCTTGTGACAATTTTCTAGTGGAGATCTACAATTTGTTCGTAAATATTTAAGTTAAGCTAGTGGTTATGGGACATGAAGCTAAGCTCATATATTTACTAGCTTATTGTAATTGACACCTCGTTGATCATGACGATCATCTTTGTGGTTTAGACTAGCAATGTGCGATGTTTCTTTGTTTATGTGGAGGACCGTTCCTCATTTTATTGAGCTTCGTCTCGTTTCTCACATGGGTCGTACCTTTCTAGGTGTGTCAATGTTTTATTATTACATGGGGTGTACCTTTCTAGGTGCATCGTTGTTTGTTTATACATGGGTCTTACCTTTCTAGGTGCGTCGATGTTTATTTATGCATGGTGTGTATCTTTCTAGGTGCATCGATGTTTATTTACTTCGTGGAGCAATCGGCTCAATAAGTCGGGACATGAGGCGCATCTTTCTAGGTGCGTCGATGTTCGTCTATGCATGGGGCGTATCTTTCTAGGTGCGTCGATGTTCGACTTAGCATGGGGTGTATCTTCCTAGGTGCATCGGTGTTCGACATTAAATGGGGTGTATCTTTCTAGGTGCATCGATGTTTATTTATGCATGGGGTGTATCTTTCTAGGTGCATCGATGTTTATTTATGCATGGGGCGTATCTTTCTAGGTGCGTCGATGCTAGAGCATGGGGCGTATCTTTCTAGGTGCGTCGATGTTCGACTTAGCATGGGGTGTATCTTTCTAGGTGCATCGGTGTTAGACATTACATGGGGTGTATCTTTCTAGGTGCATCGATGTTTATTTATGCATGGGGTGTATCTTTCTAGGTGCATCGATGTTTATTTATGCATGGGGCGTATCTTTCTAGGTGCGTCGATGCTAGAGAATGGGGCGTATCTTTCTAGGTGCGTCGATGTTCGACTGTACATGGGGCGTGTCTTTCTAGGTGCATCGATGTCCAGTATTTTTGTGGGATTGGCCATCCTTTTCAATGTGATTTGGTTCATCGGATGTCCCGCTGTACGACGTCGTTGTTCCTTTTTATTGTGGTATCTGGATTTCGTGTGTTGATTTCTGGAATTTATGTTTCACCAACTTTTACGATGGGCATCGATATATATATATATGTCATTTATTGTGGCTTGGTGAATGAAATTAGGAGTATGACATTCCTTTTTATCTTGAGTGGATTATTGTGATATTGATTAATCTCTTGTTGATTTTCAATTACTTATTTATCACAGCTTGGCATTGTGATTATTATATGTTTATGTCATATTTCTTATTATATATCACTTCATCTGATATTTATAGCTAGACTGATCCGTTTATTATTTTCTTCTTAAATAATACTCGGGTGAGACTGAGATATTACAGGTGCTTCTGCTTGACTCCTTATCGGACCATCATCTGATCTTTTGGCTAACTACTTAAGTTTAGTAGTTTTTTTGTTGTATACATTTAAGATACCGACTCTACGATGTATACTTATTCTTTTGTCTAGCACTGGTATCTATTCTTTTTGATATTGTGGATCTTTTTGACCACTACTCTGATGTACACTTTCATGTGTAGTATTCATATCTATTTCCGCCTTTGTGATATGAATTATCTTTGACTGATTTATGTTATGTTTACTTCTATATTTGTTTCCGAAGATATTATAGCCACTGTGTAGTAGCTTTGAGTTTGTGTCGGCATGTCGGATTTCCACTTGAAAAGAATTGCGTGCTATACTATCTGACATATCGATGCTCGCACAAAGCAATTACATGGATGGTCGCTCCTCAATAGCCTTATTCTCCGTGCTAGTTGACAGCATTCACCTTAATGTTCTTGGCTAGCGTGGATATAGAGGTGGGGCGTCACAGCTTGGTATCAGAGCCAAACTTTGAAACAATATGGAATATTATAACAAGGATCATCGTCCTAAGTCTTTCTTAGGAGTCGTGCTTTAGGATTTTATTCGAGTTTTCGTACCGATTCATCCTATTTTCCTTTATGATTCCTTGTTTTATCTATCAAGAATTGCTTGATATTTATCTTGAGAATAACTTTTTCCTCTTCTTTCTTTCTTTCTTAAAGAAGAGAAATGGTTAGACCAGGCCATCCCAGCGCCGGTCAATCTAGTGCTACTCCTCAAGATGGAGTTTTTATGTCTGCCCAGCAGCTTTTAGATCTGGTTAAGAACGCTCAAGCTGCCAGACCCATTCCAGAGCCTACTCATCCTAGATCCGGTTTTGCACGCTTGTGCAGAGACTACACCGATTTGGGTGGAAGGCCATTTAAGGGATCCGAGAGTGTTATTGAAATTCAAGCTTGGCTCAAATCATGCGATCGCATCTTTTCTCGCATGAACCTTATTGATCTACATCGAGTCCAAGTGGCTTCTAGCATGCTCCAAGAAAGAGCATTAGATTGGTATGAGCTTTTAATTTCTAAAATCATTAAAGCGGATCTCACTTAGGAGAAATTCCGGGAAAGGTTCGAATTGAAATTTGTGCCGGAGGCCGAAAAAGTAACTTTGGCCCGGCGTTTTATTGACCTTGTTCAAGGTGAATCTTCTGTGACAGACTATGTCGCATCTTTCGAATCTCTTTCCAAATACGGGGTTGAATACATTAATACCCCAATGAAGAAAAATCAAAGATTCGTCTATGGCTTGAATAAGAATCTTAAGAAGCCATTACTTCTGAAACTTGAAGAAGTTTCATTTGATCAGCTTATTGATATCGCTCTTCGTCTTGAAGAGGCCGATAATGAAGGTGATGTTGAAGTTGTGCATGCCCAACAGAACTTCGACAATAACTTGAAGAGGCCTATCAAATTCAAAGGCCCCGATTCTAATAAGAACGGGAAGCAACAAACTCTGGTAGCAAAAGTTCCTACCTCTGGTTGTGGACGATGCTACAATTGTGGTTCCACGGACCACTATGCAAAGGAGTGTCCGAAACCTCTCTTTTGTCGCTATTGCAAAAATTCGGATCACCATATTACTGCATGTCCCGTACTTCAAAATAAGGAGGGAGAGCTCAATGTGGTGCAAGCTCCTGGTAACACTTCTCGTGGTCAAGGTATTTCTCATTTAATCCTTGATTACATTTATTTTGTGATCTTCTTATTTGAGTTCTTTTTGATATAGGTTTCATCTCATTATTTTTATATCAAAAGAACTTGTCGATTCTTTTTTTTTGAATATTTTGGGCTTGATGACTTCTTTGAGTATTGTGAATCCGGATGGTAGATCCGCAACACTCAATTTGCTTTTTATTGATGTCGAAATTATTTTATGAGACTTTTCTTTCCAAGCCGATATTTTTACTTAGGCTTCGGAATTTACTTTTGCAAGGATTGGCTTAATTATTATGAGGCCATATCCTTTGTCCCGTGTGGACTATTCATCTTTGACATTTTCAATATGTTAAGCAGATTTCCATTTTCCTTTATGATTTCGATTCCAACTTGATGGCATCATTTTATTCCTTAAGCCCACTTATAAGGAAAGTGTTATTTCTCTCATTCATGTGGTTTGAGAAAATTTTTCGGTACTTTTGAGTTTGTCTTAGGATTATCACCTATGTAATCTTTTGTGTAGTGCTAAGGTCTTTTCAGTTTGACCTTGTCACCGATTTTCATTTGGCTACGAGTTGCGGGAGTTCGCATTCCATTTACCGCATTCCGCACTCGTTATGATTTTTATGAATGACTTATTGTGTCATTCAATTTGTCCAGCTTATTTCATCCATTTTATAAATCGGATATTCTATGAATATTTCGATGAGACTATTCTTGTATTTACTGATTTTGGATGAAAATAGTAATTTAAAATTTTGAAAATCTTTTTCATATGATTTATTTATAAGTACAATTTGATTTTTGTTCTTAAAATGAACAAAGAGTATTCTTAAAAGTTTTTAGAAACATGTTTATCATATGGAATATGATTTTGTGACTGTATTGCCCGTTGAGTGTTTTAAGAATTCTGGTCGATGCGCTTGATCAACGTTATCGATAGGAATCTCCTAAACGCTTTGATGAGACAGTCAGACACAGTATATTAACTTGAAAATAGTAAATTTTTCTAGAAAAATTATTACATAATGATAAATGTAATTTTGAAAGTTTTAACTTTTCAGGAAAAGAGGATTATTTAAAAGAACTCTTCCTTTCGATACTCTTATTCTTGTGATTCTTGAAGGGGAACCAAGACTTTGCTATTTGTACCGATACTAGTCATATTGGTTTGGATGCCGTTCTCTTGCAAAGAAGAACGTGCTATCACTTGTGCTTCTAAATCATTATAGCTTATCGAGACTAGATATGCCACTCATGATCTAGTGCTCGCGGCACTTTTGGAATTTGGCATCATCATATTTGGATAAGAAATTTGTTCTCCACCTTGATCATAAATCTTTGGAATATTTATTTTCTCATAAGGAACTTCATGTTGACTCGAGTTCCTAGCATCTTATGATCTTGATATTCTTTTATTCCCGAGAAGGGAAATCGTGTTGCCAATGCGCTTTGTCGTAAGCAACAAGTGGTTGATTCTTTGATGTTGTCTGAATGGAATTACCTTTCTATCAAGTTCATCGGACGTTTTAGTGTACTTCGTTTTATTGAGTTTCATCTCATTTCTTTTATGGACTAGCGTCCGATGTCCTTTTATTGTGTTCGGTTCATTGGACGTACCGTTTTTGTACTACGTCGGTGTTCCGAAATCATTCGGGCTTCGATTCATTGGATGTACCGTTTGCACTACATCAATAATACGCTTTTGATTCATTGGATGTACCGTTTGCACTACATCAATAATACGCTTTTGATTCATTGGATGTACCGTTTGTACTACATCAATGTCTTCGCTTTTGATTCATTGGATGTACCGTTTGTACTACATCAATGGCTTTGCTATTTGATTCATTGGATGTACCGTTTGTACTACATCAATGTCTTTGCTATTTGATTCATTGGATGTACCGTTTGTACTACATCAATGTCTTTTCTTTTTGGATTCATTGGATGTACCGTTTGTAATACATCAATGTCTTTGCTATTTGATTCATTGGATGTACCGTTTGTACTACATCAATGTCTTTTCTTTTTGGATTCATTAGATGTACCGTTTGTACTACATCAATGTCTTTGTTGTTTGATTCATTGGATGTACCGTTTGTACTACATCAATATCTTTGCTATTTGATTCATTGGATGTACCGTTTGTACTACATCAATGTCTTTTCTTTTTGGATTCATTGGATGTACCATTTGTACTACATCAATGTCTTTGTTGTTTGATTCATTGGATGTACCGTTTGTACTACATCAATGTCTTCGCTTTTTGATTCATTGGATGTACCGTTTGCACTACATCAATGACTTGGCTTTTTGATTCATTAGACGTACCGCCTTTGTACTACGTCGGTGTTCCAAATTATTCGAGTTTCTAGTTTCTCGGGCGTACCGTATTTATACTACGCCGTTGCACCGGCTCAACTTTCTGCTATTCTTGACGTTTTCCACGTCTTTTAACTATGGAAATGCTTTTATGTTTCCGGTTTTTATTCTTGAGCCCGGTGTTATTGAGGGATTGAAGTTTCACCAAATTTGACTTTTGAGCAACATTCTATTCGGATCGTTGCTTTGGAGGTTGAGCGCCTTCGATATAAAGATATTCTTTTTGATAAAAGTTCAATGGTTCTCAAATCCTAAGGATTGCTCATGTGAAATCTTGAGAATTCATCGAACGAAAACTTTCGGATTTACTCCTTCGTGCTCTTTATGGTGGACTTCTTGATTCAAATTTTCTTTTGTGTTAATATGCTTCCACGGTTGTTACTATATATTTTCTTCTTAAGTATTGCGAGGACACAATTTCTTTAAGGAGGGGAGTCTGTAACAACCCGCATATTTATCGATTTTTATATTTAAATATTTTATCGTTAGTCGGATTTTAGTACGAAAAGCTACTTTTTCCATACGGTCGAATTAGGACTCGGGACCACTCCCATTGAGTTTAAAATGCCGTTTGCGACCTTTTTGAGTATAAGCTTCGATATGTTTGGAGAGAGTTGATTTTTGCTACTTTTTACTTAGGGCTTTGGTTTGGGCTGAGCCCATTAACTCCACTTAACTCAGTTCCAACCCTCTCCTCTTCATTCACTTCTTTTCTATTTTCCTAATACTCAAGCTTTTATGTTAATGGAGAGTGGAAGAGGAAATTAAAACTCCAAGCCCTAGTTCCATAGCAAAATCCAAGTTCTTGCTCCAAAATCTATGAGAACCCTTTGGTAAGCATCTCCTTCTTCTTCTCCAATTCATTCTCTCTTTGGTTTCAGAAATTTCCTAAACCTAATTTAGGTAATGTTTCTCTTTTAAGCTTAGATTCAAGATTGTTGAGTTGGAATTGAAGAGTGCTTGTTCTTGCCATTGCTTCATAGCATCTTTTCATTCGTTTGGGTTCAAAGGTGAGATTTTTAATCTCACATCTATGCTTATAGTTCTCTTCTATTATTAGGTATGAATTCCTAAAACTTATTCATGTGCATTTGATTTTGATTTGGATTGCTTTTGTGAATATTCCAATTTTTAGTGTTTTGAGTTCAATTCATTAAAAATCCTAACTTTGATGTTTGAACATGTTTTTGGTGATGAATCGAGGAGCATATAGGGCCGGGTAGTCGATTGGCATAAACCCTTAGCACCGTTGCTCGTGCGATTGCAATTTGGTCGGGATTTGCACCTCCTTTGAAATAGGGTAGGAAGTGCAAGTATACAGGTTCGGCCGACCGAGCCCCCTGGGTCGGTCGACCGACCTGTAGTCCAGGCACTTCCTGCCTCTGTTTGGAAGTGCTGGTTACAGGCTTCGGCCGACCGAGCCCCCTAGGCCGGTCGACCGACCTGGTACCCCGAGCACATTCCAAACTCTGGTTCGGTCGACCGACTCAGGGAGTCCGGTCGACCGACCTGCTCAAATTTGCCAGATTAGCCTATATTGCTAATTCGTTTGAATATCCAACTTTAATCGATTCGTGTTGTCTCCCTTTTGTTGTTGTCATTTATTATCGACTTTGATGACCTTTTCTTTGGGAATTTTAGATATATCCACTTTGATGGATTTTATATCGATTTCTTTGGATTTTATTCACGTCTTCGAATGTGAATTTTTATGCCCGATTGTTTCTACAATCACTTCTATGATTTGTCACTTTAAAATATAAAGGTTTTCTATACTAGTAGTAAATATCAAAACTCTTTCTTCAAAGGATTTCAACACTAATTTATTATAAAGCTCGTTTTCTCAAATCGTTTTCCAATCTATTAGTATATACAAACCTTTACCTCACTCGTATGAGAAATCTAATTAAATGACTTAGTAAAACAAGTGGTATGAAACGCTTGCGTTTACTTCATCGGTTAATTCTTGGACTTGTTCGATTGAATCTCTTGTGACAATTTTCTAGTGGAGATCTACAATTTGTTCGTAAATATTTAAGTTAAGCTAGTGGTTATGGGACATGAAGCTAAGCTCATATATTTACTAGCTTATTGTAATTGACACTTCTCGTTGATCATGACGATCATCTTTGTGGTTTAGACTAGCAATGTGCGATGTTTCTTTGTTTATGTGGAGGACTGTTCCTCATTTTATTGAGCTTCGTCTCATTTCTCACATGGGTCGTACCTATCTAGGTGCGTCAATATTTTATTATTACATGGGGTGTACCTTTCTAGGTGCATCGATGTTTGTTTATACATGGGTCGTACCTTTCTAGGTGCGTCGATGTTTATTTATGCATGGGGTGTATCTTTCTAGGTGCATCGATGTTTATTTACTTCGTGGAGCAATCAGCTCAATAAGTCGGGACATGGGGCGTATCTTTCTAGGTGCGTCGATGTTCGTCTTTGCATGGGCGTATCTTTCTAGGTGCGTCGATGTTCGACTTAGCATGGGGTGTATCTTTCTAGGTGCATCGGTGTTATACATTACATGGGGTGTATCTTTCTAGGTGCATCGATGTTTATTTATGCATGGGGTGTATCTTTCTAGGTGCATCGATGTTTATTTATGCATGGGGCGTATCTTTCTAGGTGCGTCGATGCTAGAGCATGGGGCGTATCTTTCTAGGTGCATCGATGTTCGACTGTACATGGGGCGTGTCTTTCTAGGTGCGTCGATGTCCAGTATTTTTGTGGGATTGGCCATCCTTTTTATTGTGATTTGGTTCATCGGATGTCCCGCTGTACGACGTCGTTGTTCCTTTTTATTGTGATTTTTGGATTTCGTGTGTTGATTTCTGGAATTTATGTTTCACCAACTTTTACGATGGGCATTGATATATATATATATGTCATTTATTGTGGCTTGGTGAATGAAATTAGGAGTATGGCATTCCTTTTTATCTTGAGTGGATTATTGTGATATTGATTAATCTCTTGTTGATTTTCAATTACTTATTTATCACAGCTTGGCATTATGATTATTATATGTTTATGTCATATCTCTTATTATATATCACTTCATCTGATATTTATAGCTAGACTGATCCGTTTATTATTTTCTTCTTAAATAATACTCGGGTCAGACTGAAATTTTACAGGTGCTTCTGCTTGACTCCTTATCGGACCATCATCTGATCTTTTGGCTAACTACTTAAGTTTAGTAGTTTTTTTGTTGTATACATTTGAGATACCGACTCTATGATGTATACTTATTCTTTTGTCTAGCACTTGTATCTATTCTTTTTGATATTGTGGATCTTTTTGACTACTACTCTGATGTACGCTTTCATGTGTAGTATTCATATCTATTTCCGCCTTTGTGATATGAATTATCTGTGACTGATTTATGTTATGTTTACTTCTATATTTGTTTCCGAAGATATTATAGCCACTGTGTAGTAGCTTTGAGTTTGTGTCGGCATGTCGGATTTCCACTTGAAAAGAATTGCATGCTATACTATCTGACATATCGATGCTCGCACAAAGCAATTATACGGATGGTCGCTCCTCAACAGCCTTATTCTCCGTGCTAGTTGACAGCATTCACGTAATGTTCTTGGCTAGCGTGGGTATGGAGGTGGGGCGTCACAGCTATGATTTTAGAAAAGGATATATTTGAAATGGAAATGATGTTGTATTTAGTTTTGAAATGGAAATGATATTATATTGATATGGTTTGAAATGGAAATGATATTTTTGGTTTTGAAGTATAAACTATTTTGAGATGACCGCGGTGTTATAATAACAATTGGTTGTTAAGGAGACTGTGATCAGATATTGTTATACTCTCTACCAATACCGAAAACCACTTTAACAACCATGTACGTGGTGGAGATTCTAAAATAAAGTAGGATGGTTGCGACATTCTATTAAAGTATATACGTGGACCCGACTCCTATGAGTTGGCATAAGGTGGCTAAAACAGGAGCGATCGACGGGCCAAGTGAGGTAGCTCCTCCGATCGGACACACTTCTTCGTATGCCATTCTATTGTTTTTTGATTGATTCGGTACGAACCTTTGATTTGGGAGTGTGGCTCGAGGTGGGAGGTAGCTGCGGCTATGCGTTTCCACCAGCCCGGGAGCATAATTGATATATCTACCCTGGCATTGCCTAGTTGTGCCGTGTCATCTACCCTATCGAGATTACTACGAGTTTGTTTTGTGTCGTACCTATGGAGTATCCTCTGGTAGCCTCACGATCAAGAGGTATTATGGTACTGTATAGACTATTGGCACTATAAAATGTGTTAAGGGGGATATGGGTAACACCTTAACGCTATTTTAATAGTTTACTTTACTATAGACATTATTATAATAGCGTATATTAGTACATAGTAGATAGTTTAACGGATCCTTGGAGGATGGTTATCCTTAACATCCTTTGAGTTACTTGTATTTCAGTTGATATTTCACATGAGTTGGATTTATTGATATTTGAATGTTGATTCTGACTCGAGTGTTTTGTGTTTGCTTTATGCTCGGGTCAGACTGAGCGACACTGCATTTGAGACTCACTTTTGGAGTTGAAGCTTTATTGGGAGATCCATCTATCTATTATGCTTGCATATATTCAGTTGGTTCCAGTGATGTATTCAGATTTTTATTTGTATTTGACTATTGTATTCGAGACTTCTGTTGTATCTTGTTCAACTCTGTTTATATATAGTAGCTTTATGAACTACTATTCATTTGTTTCCGCGGCTTATTGTAACATTACTCTATGTAAGTGATTCTATGATTATCTTATTTACTGTATATGCTGAGTATGCCAAATATAAATTAGGAATCTGATATTTTGAGCAATTCAAGTCCGACATAAGTGGATGCAAATGGATGAAAATATCAGGATGTTACAGTTTTGACCCATCAAACTTCTTCACAAATACTGCCATAGTTCCCTAAGGCGAGCTACTCAACTTTGAAGCTCTTCCTTTTTAACTCCACCAATTATTTTTTAACTCCTCTATTTTATTTAGTGGCATTCTTTTAAAGGGTCAACTAAATTGTTTGGCTCCCGATAGCAACTCTATATGAAACTCCATTGCTCTCAGGGGTGGCAACCCCGAGATTGGTTCGAACACATTAGGAAATTTCCTTACTACTCGTACTGCGTTGAGACCGTAGTCTCCAAATCTAAAGCGAATAAAAAAAATCTGGACCAAGTTTTAAGCGCTTCCAAAGCTATAAATACTCTTTCGTTTCAACCCAAATGACTCAACGTTATTATCCTTTCGGCACAATACATTATAGTGCATTAGTGCTCCAACCAATCCATCCCCTAAAATAACTTTATAGTCTATAAAGGCAAACACACAGGGATCGTGCAAAAACTTACACCCGCCTAACACAATTTTAACTTAGTGCATCTTAATCCAAGAGTGGCATATCTCTCTATCAAATTTACTACATGTATGGAAGTGAATAAATAGGTGACCCCTAACCTTATTCTATCAACCAAGTCTTTAGTTATTAATGAGTTCATAATATTTATATCAAACAGTATTCTTACTGAAATACCGAAAATCAAAGCCATGCCTTCCAAATTAATATTCTTTCCTTTCTTCGAAGCAGACAGACCTCCTTATAGACTTCCAAATAATTAACATATGCTTAGAGCTTCAGACAATCCTTCTTTAGATGTCCCATCTTATCACACCTAAAGCATTTTAAGCTTAATGACTCTTCGATATCACATAGTGTCACTTCTTCCCACAATTAAAATAAGCAACCTCGACAATAACTACTTCTCAACCCTTTCCCTTCAGCATGCCCTTCTTGTCATTGGCATATGGGCTAAACTTCTTCTTTTTCATAGCCTTAGATCATATCTCTACTTTTCTTTGTTCCTGATACATCCTATCATAACTTTGGATCGTATCTGTAACATCCCGAAAATTATGAATTTAAATTTTAGTAATGTATTTGAACTTTTTGAAATTAAAATTGAAAAGTTATAAAGAAATAAAATATGAACAAAATTTAGTGTTTTTAGTTAAAACTTTTAATAGAATTAAAACAAATATTGTAATAAAATCACATAGTTATTTAATGTTAATAACTAAAACAACTTTTCTTTTTAACAAAGTAAAATAATAAATTGTGATAGATGAGCTTTTAATAGAAATAAAAATTGTTAAGGTAAGATATGATGAAATTATAAAATTTAAATCACATAATTATAATTTAACATCTAAACAAATAAACAAATAATTAAACAAAAGAACAAATGAACAAATAATTAAACAAAAGCACAAATAAACAAATAAACTAAGATAACAATTTTTTATGAAGAAAATATAAAACTGTGAAAGAAAACACTTTCAATTAGCTATGTAAACAAATAAGTAGACATAAGAAAAACAAACCTTTTTAAAACAAAACAACACATACATATAAAAGAGGAAACAGGACAGCATGCTGAAATATACAAGTATATAGGATGGAAGCTTCACCAAACATACTTGCATTAAATGCTATCTACTCTCTCCCATAAACAAGAATCACATCAGCCATAAACAAGATCTGCCAAACAGAATCTAAAGTAAAGACTGTTGTTAACATGCTTGCATTTAATGCTGTTACTTTCTAGCATGGGTTAGTCAAATACTAAAAATAGTATTCTACCTACCTATACAATGCAGTATGTACACCATCTTCATATATATAAACATCACAGCCTCTGTTTTAAAATTCGTTTAACAATCTTAGTAGAGAACATAAATTAAAAAGAAAGAAAAACATAAGTGTCATTTATTCACAAGCTCAACTTCATTCAAGCTTGAAAACAAGTTTTTGAAGAAAGAAGAACAGAGGGAAATTCAAACTGCAGTTGCAAAATAATTATAGTCTCTGCTCATCCATTATACAAGTGAGTAAACATGATTTGTAAAGGACGTTAAGTTTATTTAAAACAGTTTAAACTTCAATTTTAACTTTTGTTCAATTTACAGTATGATAATATACCAGTTATGCTCTGTGTCATTCATGCAGGGATACATTTGTTATTAGAACTAAAGTCTGTTTGCTTTAATCACTGTCATGCTTGGATTCTTTTCAAATAAATCAAGTAGTTTTAATCTTCAAACAAGTTTTGTAAAGTTGTTTGAACATACAGTAGTTTTTTTTCACTGTAAACTTGTTTACAGGTATCCAACAAATACTTGACAAAAATAAAATGATTTTTGCAGTAACCATAGATTTTATAATAAATTCAAAAATTTTAATTTAATGATTTGAATATATAACTCGAGTTCTTACTTCCATTTATGATTTCTAAAAACAAAATGAGGATTTTTAGTTAGTTATTTTAAAGGGTAATCTGTAAGTGAATAAAAATTTAACTTTTATGAATTTGTAACAATCGATTCAATTTTAAATGCTAAAATTTGGTTTGTAGCAAGTTTGAACATCAGGGATTTCACGAAAATTGTTAAAGAATTTTTCTATGGCGTGAGATTTGGATTCGAGGTCGCATTAGGGTTTTAATACTTTTTTTTTTGAGTTCTGTAAAAATTTCGATTTCGCCCTCTTGAGTTGATCGAGCTTCACGAGGACTTGGGGAATGGTGGCTCGGGGTATGAACGTGGTAAGACCGCAGTCACGGATTTTCTGGTGGACTGAGGAGCGTTGGCGAAGGGGCTTTTGCGTGGTGACGTTGGGTTACGGTTCGTCAACACGGTGAAATTTCGATGCCGAGTTCTTTGGGTCAAATCGATGAGGGATTTCGAGTGTATGGGGTGTTAGTGACTTGCTGGAGTCATTGGTGATCGCCAGAGACGCGTCGCTGCCGTGTACATGTGCACGACTTGGCCTCTGTGTTAGTAAAGGGGGTGTGGTCTGGGTACTCGGTGATGTTATCGAGCCGGGGGGGTCAAACTCGGGGTCGAACTCGTGTGTGTGGTGGAGGCTTATTTCCAGTTTTGATTATAAGCGTTAATAATAAAAAAAAAGGGAAAGAAGAAGAAACTGAAAGGAGATAAGAAACTGGGATGAGGAAAGAAATGGGAAGTCTCGGGGAGGTAACGTGATGGACCCGGGATGGACGCGAGTAAAACCCTATTTTTACTCAGGTTTTTTTATATGGGCTAAGCCCATTTAAATCTTAAAGTCAACAATGTTAATAAAATTTTGTGTTTGCAATATAAACAATTTAGATTTTGTTAAGTTCAATTATTTAACAAATGCTTTAGAATTTGTTAATTCTTTAATTGGTAAAGAAAGTTTAAAATCAAAATTTAATTAAATGATTAAATTTTAGAAGAAGAATTTTAAATAAATTTACATTAAAATTCCAATGTAACAATAAATTAATTTTTAAAGTATAAAACAGATTTTCAAATGGAATTAAGGTAAATAATTTTTATCAATAGTTTTGAAAAGGAAGTTAGAATGATTTAAAGTTTGTGATTAAAATTGATTTAATAAACAATTAAGTACTCAAATAAATTTATAATTAAGAATTTATTGATTTGATAAAGCAAGTTAATTAATTTAATTTGCAGTTAATTAAAATAACTAATTAAGGAAAAATCAATGTATCAAAATGATTAAGATTAATTTATTTATCATTAAGAATAATAAATCATTGATTGAATAATCAATAAAATAATTATTTGGTTAATTTATCTCATTCGTTTTGATTGGTAAATAATTAACTATTGTTGTTAACTTATATTGATATTTCTGATCTGTTTGTAATTCTGTATGACGTAATTGCCATGTTAGTGCACTGTGATTATGATTTGTTCTGTATTGATGTGAAAACCCTGTTGTCCATAAAACGGCATTTAAACTTCGATGCGACAGGGAATCGGATTTCAGTTGGTTATCTGAAACCCACATCGAACCTGTGAATATTTGTGAATGACATCCACATGTTTTAAAATTCGACACTCACTATTCGAATTAGCCGGGAAAGGACCTTTATGTCATATAACCCATTTCGAATATGTGATTCGACGTTATGGATAGCATTTGAAGACCGGTGTTGAAGACCGGGTATTTGCGAGAGCGATAGGATGACCTGTCGATTGACTCTGCACCGAGTTGCTCCGGTATAGAGTTCTCCATATGTGATGGGGAATCCGATCAGGATTGTGGATATCCGGATTGCAAGGACTTCTTTGGAAGTGCCTTCAGTTCTGTTCGAGCCCGGAACAGACTTGTATGGATAGTATGTCTGACATTACAAATTGAGATATAAAGCCGATTTCTTTCAAATATATTTCTGTTGGTGGCGGAGAATTTATTCTCTTAGCTTAACACCCTTCTCTGAGACGTACGAGCTCATAGGTTATGTAGTTGAAGGTTATCAGCGATATATTCCCAATTTGGTAATGTGACATGCTGAGTGTTGCTGTGAAATGATCATTTGTGACAGGATCATTTATTTTATCGTCTATCTTGGTGATCATTTCTATGATCATTTGTTGACCCAAAGCACAGCTTTTGTATAAAGCGTGTTTTTGTGGGCGAGACTTCGTCGAGCCTCACACCCCGAAATGGTCGAAACAGGAAAGATGCGGCGAGGTTATTGGGGGTAGCACCCCTTAGGGTATGTGCATTTCCTTCTGGATAGAAGTGGTATCATGGTATGGAGCCCAGATACTTAACTTATGTTGATATCGCAGATATATATATATATATATATATATATATATATATATATATATATATATATATATATATTACTTGTGATTTGTTGCTGGGGCCCCGGTTAAAGGTTGGTTACAACCGGGAGATGGCATACTCGTGTCAGTAGTTACCCAGTTAGGGGTAACCCGGCCTTGTGTTGGCAGAGATCCGGTTTGGTTCTCGGGGATGTCCTTCCAGAGGCGTTCTCATGTGGCAATGGGAAGTTCCTTGGCCTGACCATTTGTTGGAAATCCAAAGAAACAATATGAAACCCTGTACGGTTTTAGTTGTAAAACCTGTCATGCAGCGTGGCGGTAACCTGCCACAAAACATGGTAGCTATAGTAGGCATACGATAATGGTCGTATCTTGGCTAAGATTAATATTCTATTTTCGAAATGATTTACTTCACTATGCACTAGTATAATATCAAAGAATTCTTTTTTCGTACCAAGCATATTTAACTATCATAAGAAGAAATCTCCTCCAATTCTGCGTTTGCATTGTGTGTGTGGCGGGAGGTCTTATGGTAGTTCCATTTTTAAAAGCATTCCGAAAATTCTTTTATAAATCTTGTTTTATTTAAATGCAACTGTTTTTGTTTACTCATACCAGTCCCATGACTGATCCGAAGTTTATTGTTTTCTTTCCTAAACTCTGGGTGCCCATTATTTCCACACGGGCAGCCTAGTAGCAGGTTTCTGTATTTTGGAGTAGCAGTATTTTTGGAGCTCTTATCTTGAAGATGTACTTAGGAGATTTTGGAGATTTCAGGTGTTAGCTTTTGGGAGTTCGTTATCATCTCTCTCATTTGATAACTTTTGGATATATGTTCACTGTTGTATTATCATGATGTTGTATTTGGAGTTGTGGTGTATGTATTATGTACTCTGTTGTAGTATTGATATTATGTTGATGTTGTAACTGTGATGATATTTATGATATTGATTCTGTTCCACTGTTTTATATTCATCTAATTGTTGTTATAAGCTCCGGCGATGCGAATTTGGTGTCGTTTATCGGACATCGAGTTTGGGTCGTCACAGTATCCACTACGAATTAAAAAGTAGATGCCAAGTGCGTCGTTATCTTATGGTCAAGGCGCTACTTCAAACAAGGAGTTAATGATCTTCCTATCATATTTAGCAAAAAGTTGAACTTCTAAATGTAGCTTTCTACTGTAAGGTTACACAAGCACACTCCATTGAGACTCAGATATGAATTGAGCCTCGAACCTCTCCTTGAACCGCACCTAGTAAATTCCTTCTCAAGAGTATTGCCAATTGATTTTTCCCACCACTCTAAACAATCTTTATGTATTTTCCTCGATGCCAACATTCTCCTTTGTGCATCACTTAATTTCAAGTCTCCAAATGTGCGCTTATAAAGTCTAAGCCAATTTTGTACTTCGAATGCAGGCTCCTTCCCTGTAAACATCCTCCCTCTTCTTAATTTTTGGTATTCTTGGTTCATCTTTAAGAAACTTCTCTTACCGCAACATGCCTTGTCCACACTCTCCGGTATATTCTCCGTCATTGTTTATACCATTAACTCCTAATCAAGGCATTTATATTCGTGCATGCTACCTTTTCTCGCTTCAGTCTCCAATGCTTACGCCCTTTTACCTTCATTTCCCTCATTAGTCTGTGTACGCTTAGTTTCCCTCCTTGTGTTTGCTCCTCCTATCGTGACTCTTTTACTTCTCATTTTCATCTTGCTTATTCTGTTAAGCATGTCTTCATTGGAAATAGAAAGCAAGAGAGAGTTAAACAATAATAGTAGTATACATTATGGGAAAAAACTCATATGACGACAAATATGCTCCGTTGTCTGATCGCATATCTATCTAACATTAAATCTTGTGTTGTCTCATTGCACATCGGACCACATATATGTCCCGACGTCTGATATGCACTAACACAACAACAAAAAAACCATATGTTGTCTGATGTTATAGTACCATTTCTAGAATTTCCTATTAGGCAATATATATATATATATATATATATATATATATATATATATAGACACTAGTGTGCATACCAATTACACTTATATTATATTTGCATAATAAAACATATGAATTCCAATTTTATTTAAACGAATATTTTATTTCAAATCAAATTCAGATGCAATATACCTTTCACTACACTTACATTTTCAAATATAATACAACATTCACTATCACTCTTATATACACAACTTTGCTCTACACTCGCACTCGCTCACTCTCACACTCACTCGCACTCACTCGCACTCACTCGCACTCACTCGTGTTTATTTTTGATATTGATCTTGATTTGCTTGCTCCAGTTTGTGCCCAGCCATCTCTTATACCTATCAAATAAACAATGTAGTAAAATGGAAAACGAGACAAACCTAAATTGCAAAATAAATTTGAACATTATTATTTATACTGCCTCAGTTTATTCTTTTGTTTTCTCTTCATGTTTTAGACAGGGTCAAATCTCATAGACTATTGCAAAGGTCAAGCCCGAAGGCTCAACATAGTGCAAATATGCATAAGGTCAAGCTCAAGCCTCTTTGGGCTTAACTCAGGAGGATATATATACACAAGTACAGACCAGGCAGCAAAAAAATCAAAGTATCTCAACACTACCATGAACCAAGCAGTAAAACAATCAAAGTAAACCTGTGTGCACATAATAGTGAGAACATAAAAGTGATGGGAAAACAATAAGAACAGTGTGCATACAACAGTGACAACACAAGAGTAGGCAGCAAAACAATCAATTCAAACTTTTAAGATAAAAGAGATGCACACAACAGTGTGCACACCAAAGTCATGGGAAAACAATGACAACTTGAGTTTTAAACAAAACAACAAGCTTCAATGGACAAGAACACATCAGTAATTCAAGCATCAACATAGAAATTTATCCAGTCAAAATTAGAACAAGTTTTGAAGATTGAACGCATCAATGATTCAAGCACATATACGCATATACATATATGTATATATGTATATACATACATGTATAAATTCTGAATTTTGAATAAGTTTTCCATCAGAAATTTAAACAAGTTGTCCATTAGAAATCGAATAAGAAACTAAAGCCCATTAAAGTAATCAAACAGCACAACATGAAAGTATTTAAACATGTACATATACAAAGCCAAAACTAAAACACTGCCTTGGACCAAGCAAAAAACAATCAAAACAAACCAATGTAGTAAAACAAATTGGTTCTGCGCGAAGCACATCCAGGATCAGTTCAAAATGGTTAAGTGTGATAACCCGGATTTTTGAACGTTTGAAAACTGATAATTAACTGGATTGAATCAGTAAAATATATGGAATTATATATTAAACAAATGAATGACAAAATTAATATTTATATTTGTAATTGTGTTGTATATAAATAGATAGAATTATTTTGTACAAATTGAATTTGTGTTTGTTTAAATATATGTATATATCAAATTGTTTTTTTTAAATTGGAATTTAAAGTTTAATTTGAATTAGGATTTGAAATTAAAAAAAGTATATAAATAGATATTTTAAAATATTTTGGACTTAAATATAATATTATATATATGATTTTATTTCTTTTATATAATTGATTTTAAATTAAAAAAAAGATTTATTTAAATAAATTGGAATAATGTATTTACTTAATAGAAATATATATATAAATTTTATAAAATCATTTAAAAAAAATTCATTAATTCTAGGAAATTACACTTGTAAGTTAAGTGTATACAATTTAACAAATGTAAGTTTAACAAATAAAATTTAAACAAGATTTAAATAAAGGAGTTAATGTTCTCCTGTTCTAAATTTCATAATTTATATAGAATATATGTGATAATATATATATATATATGTATATATATATAAAGATAAAACATAAATATAATCTGTAACATTTCAACAAGGGTAATAAATAAGTGAGACAAGGATTTAAATACAAAATACATAAAGGATTACAAGTGTTAGCTTGATTTTGTTATACAATTACAAGTGTCATATTTTTTTTAAACAAAAAAAGAAGATAAAAGATAAATGAGATATGTACATCTCCACCCTTTCTCATCTCTCTTTTATCTTTATTACCAAAAGAAACAAAGTATAACAAAGCTGTAAAAAAAATTAAGTAGCAACAACTTTATTATCCACCTTAAATTTGTAGCCAAGCAAGATCATCTCAGGTTTAAGGCTAGATCAGATTCTGTTTCAAGTTGCAAAGTAAATAAAATATCAACAATCTTAGCCCAAATCAGAATCAAACTGTTTCAATCTGATTCAAAAAGCAAACTCATTGAGCAAATCATCAAACAAGCTTCATATCTGATCAACTATCAAGCTATAATTCTTAAATCAAGCTGCAGTTTCAAGATTTTCTTCCAGCTTTCTCTGTTTACAATTTACAGGTGAGTAAACTTCAACCTTTAATGTTTGATCTAATGCTTAGTCTTTTGGGTGAAGTGTGAATATAGGTTTGCATGGATAAATTCATATGATCATTAAGTGAAAGGATATGTACATATCTGTTTATATATAAACATATATGCCTCTGTCATGCGGTATTTTTCAAGCTCTGTTCAAACATATTATAACAGCAAGTAAACAAAACAACATCAGGTTTTAATTTAGTGTATATGATGACTTTATGGAATAAGGATGTGGTAGTAGATTGCATTTATGAATTTAAACCTGCATGTTATAAATATAAAGTAATAAGTGTGTGCATGTTTGAACATATCTATGCACCTCTGTTCCCAAGTTACAGGTTTAAAATTCTAATGATAATCTAAATACTCCTTATCAAATCTCGTATAAGTCTTGATATTTAAATGAGTTGTGATTGTTTAAATCTAAAATAAGTTTTTAAAATATATTTAAACAAAATTTTGTTGGAATTTTATCCGGACATTTTGCAACACAGTGGAAATACGGAAATATGGTAAAAATCAAATATCATGATTTTGCTAATTCAATCATGTCACCTAAATCGTCTTTGGAAATAAGGATTTTTAAAAGTAAAATCAAAATTTATAATATTGTATCGGGTGAGGAAACTGAGGTTTACTAGATTTTGGGTTTTGGGGTCTTTTTGGGGATCGGTGAACTCGAGACGGTCAGAATCGCCACCGGAGGTAGCTAGGAGGTTGGCGAGTGTGGGAAAAATGGAAGTTGATTTTATTAACCACCGTAGCGGAGGTTCTTGATCGGAGTAGGGTTTTGGGCACTATTTTGGATGAGGCTAAAATTGGTCTACGGTGTTAACTCTAGGGCTTGGAACTTGATCAATTGTGGCATTGGAGAAGCATGGTGGGTAGGCGAAGCTTAGGGCGAAGGATTATGATTTCTGGTGGCCAGAATCGGAGTTTCAAGGCGGTTATAGGTCGGGGTGTTTTGTTCTGATGGGTTCGATTATATTGATTTTCGATTTCGTGATTGTTATGGGAATTTGGTGGTCGGGGTTGATAAAGGAGGGCAACGGTGACTTGCCGGAGGTGTGATGTGTGGCCGGAGCTCCGCCGTGGATGGGTGCATGTGCACCATATTGTCTGTGCATTTGAGTTGGGTTGTGATAGTGGGATTTTTTTATCTCGATTTGACTCGGGTATAAGAAGGATTAGACATGAGTATTTTTTATGGCTGGCTCGCGTTGTCTATCGGGTAGGACTTGGGAAATTGATGTGGTCGATTATTGTTAATCAATCAGGTTTCAAGTTTATCAAAATGTGAAGTTTCAAAGGAAATTTTAAACCAAGATCTGAAATAAGCTGTAGCAGTTTAAAGCAAGATTTCAAAATTTCAAATATTTTGAAATTATTTGTTTAAGTGATTATATAGTAGGTCAATTACTACATTTTTTTAGATGATTTAAATTATGTAATTGAATACGCATAAATTATTTAATAAGGATGGTAAATTAATTTATGTAATCAGTTAAGAGAAAAGTTAATTAATTTAATTATTAAGATAATTAGTAAATTAGTTGTGTAATCAATTTAAGATTTTGATTTGTTAATTACGGCAAATAAATTAAAAGATGATAAATTTATTAAGGATCAATTACTTAATCTAATTGATTAATGATATTGATTAGATGTCATTAATTAACGCGGGTAATTGATGGGCAATTACTAAATGAGATTTGATAAATAATAACTACTTAATGTAAGTAATTTAAAGAATTAATTTGTTAAGGATTAAGTAATTAAATTTGTAATTAAAGGTTAAATTAATAACTAATTAAAGGTAAATTAACTGAGGATAATTAATCAATGAAACAATTACTTGATGAAAATAAATAAAAAGGAAATTACTTAATGGAAGTAATTAAAAATTAATTACTTAGTGTAATTAATTAAAGAATTTATTAATTAAGGAAATTAATCGAGGGTTAGTTTATTAATGAGTGTGATTAATTAGAGGATAATTAATCAATTCAAGTGGTTGTGGAATACTTAATTTGAGTAACTAATTAAGAATCAATGTATTAAATCATTATTAATTACTTTATAAGAGTAATTAAGGGGTTAATTAATGTGATAGGTGTAGGTTAATTAATTTGTGCAATTAATTAAGAATTAATTACTTATTGTAATTAAAGGATAATTAATCAAGGGTGATTAATTAAGTTGGATAATAAAAAGATGATTATTTAATTGATTTGCACTTAATTAACATTAAGTAAAGGTAATTCAAGTGATTAAAGTTAGTGATTAATTTAATTAGAGATAAATTAAATTCATTTTGGAAGTAATCAATCTTGCTTATGAATAATTGAATGATGTAAATGCCTTGAATTGGTTGATATCTCTGATATGAAATGTTTTCTAATATGATATGTTTGAGTAGACAGTGATAGTATGGTTATATATCGTTGATGAATTGCTGTGTATAAAACTGACATCCTGTATTTAAAATTTAATTGTATTCACTTGAATAACTTGGGTTAAGATGACATTGAATTCAAAGAGACCGGAGTCGGGTATTAGTAAATACCCAAAACCACTTCGACTGTTTATAGATTGATATGTGGAATCAATAGGCTGAAATGGAATGATTTAAGTGAATTGGACCATTTAACATAAGTTTTGGTACTTAGAAATTGATGTGTGAAATAAGTAATGTCTATACCAACTTGTGAAGTTCTAAATTGATACAAGTTACCCCGGATTTATATAACTTGAATGCTTTGTATTCCATGTTAGATGGGTTTACTCACGCTGGTTTCCAGCCTGACCCGGGTGTCACTTTGATGTAATGCTTGGGTCAGATCGAGTATTACAAATTTTCAGGTAAGGACGTGCTGGAGCTCAAGAGGTGAGCTGGATGGCAGGAACGTATGGAGTGTATATAGCTGTGACATATTATTATTTATCTGGGACAAGTTATTTTCACTGTCCAGTGATTGTATAAATGTTGTACCTCTGATGTATTAAAATATAATTGACTGATACAGTTTTGTTTTGTAAACTGTTATTATATATGATATTATATTTTGATCAGCTGCGAAATGTGAGATGTTGGTGTTTCTGTTCTTCTTCTTCTTCTATCTCTTTCTTCTTTTCCTCAACTATCTGGAATTTTCGGGATTGAAAATTTCAGGTCATTACATTTGGTATCAAAGTAGAAGGTTAAGCGAGAACCTTGGCTCTGGTGAAATTACTCATTAAGGATAGGGTAAGTAATACCCTAAATGAGTTGAGTGTGTGTATATATATGAGAGCGTACTTGTTATTTCTTATATAAAGATTTTAAATGATTTTATATAAGAATATATTTTTATATATAAAGCAATATTTCTTTCTAATAATTATTAAGGTAATTGGTTGTTAAATTGTTGGAATTGAATTTAGTGATAATAGAAATAAAACCAAACTGAAATTAAATAAAAGATAAGTTCGAAATGGATTCAAACTAAAATTTGAATCTTGAATTTAGAAAGGAGTTTTAGAATAAGATAATAATGAATTGGTTTGCAGATATGATAATCTTTGTTATTATCATAAATGATTGTTGTGTTTAATAATGAAATGTGTGTTAATGAGTAAGCAAAATGAAATGTTTTAAGAAAGTAAAACATTTGAGTAAGTACGACTTATAAATTGGAACCAAAGATGATTTAAATTGTGAAGTTTTAAATCTAGGTCCAAAAATTTGGTAATTGTTTCAAAGTGATAAAGGAATAATAAATAATATTATTTGAATGAAAAAGCTTGATTCAAACAGGAGATGTTTGAAAATTTTAAAGGAATTTGTTTTGAATTTAAAACCAAAGGTGGTTTAAAATTTAAAAGTAACTTGGTGTGTAAAGGAAGTAAATATGAAATAAACTCTAAGGTTGAGTTTTGAGTTTTCCTTGGAAATGGATGGATGTTTTAAAATAATTTGGATAATATTATCCTACGAATAATATTTAAACTGTGAACTAGATTTGTTTAAATGAATGAAGAAATAAAGTGCGGTAATACATCCATTCTTAAGATAAATGGGGTAATAAATTGAATTTTAAGATTAAAAGTGAACTTGTGAAAGTGAAATTGCTTTGAACTTAAGTTTTGGATGTTTAAAGGAACTTGGAAGTTCAAATTGTTAAGGATTAAAGTAATAATCCTATGGAATTTGAAACAAAATTAAAGCTGAATGAGTTCAAATTCAAATGCGAATTGGGATTAATTCAAACTGGAATTGATTCGAAATTGAAATGGGTTCAATTTGAAATTAGTCCAAATTTATTTGAACAAATTGGAAGTGTGATTAAAAGTTGAATAGGTATAAAATTCAACTGGAATTTGATTTGAAATTGGAAGGAAATTGAGAATTAATTCAACTTGAATTCGGTTTAAATCAAGTTCAATGGAAATTGAAGTTACCTAAATTGGAATTGAGTCAATTTAAATGAAAGTGAAAAATTAAATTGAGATGATGAAAAATGGAGATTAGGAAGTTGAACAGTTTGACTCTGGACTATTTTCAAAATAAATTGTTTTAATATAAATCCATTTTTCCAAACTATTTACCATACAACCCTTCTTTTTAAAGCCAAATCATCTTATACTCGTTTTACAATTAGTTTTGGAACTATTTAACAATTTTTCAATTGTTTTATAAACTAATTATTATTTTTCAACTATTTAATAAATTCATTACTATTTTTCAACTATTTTACAATTACTTAACTATTCTACAGCTATTTTACAAACTAATAATTATTTTTCAACCACTTATGTATTTTAAATTTTCAAGCTATTTTCTAAAATTTAAGCTGGACAGAGTTCGAACTGCTTATGATTAAATACCCAATTGAGATAAGAATTGAGGTGATAATCCAAATGTGATTGAATCAACTGTGAATAAGTGAATAGAAATTAAAGGAAATGTGAATAGAAAGAAAATTGATTTGGCTAGTAATCAATTAAGTTAAATACGTAGTATGTACGTATATTATTCTATTTGCATAGTGATTTGATCCAGATTCGAGCACAGAATTTCGAGATGGTTATATCGATCCAAGTTGGGATTTTTCACTTAATTTTCGACGGCGAACCTGGATATGGATTGTTGATTGGCTCTGGATATTCTCTATCATAGCTATAGCTATGCAAAGAGAATGACGGTTTCTGATCAAGAAACCAGATCCGAGTCCGCACTAGAAGTCGGGTGGACGATACTAATTCGGAAGTGAAATTATGTGATTGAGTGAGCGATCAGATTGGTATATCGTACAGATGATAAGTGTACATCGTACAGTTTTGAATGAAATTGATATTGGAAAGAGTAATCAAATTTGAATATTTGATTTTGAATAAACAAAGTTATATATCTTTGTTATGTAAGATAAATCTCCCCTTGTTGAATCTATTGCCGGAAGAAAAGGATTTTGAAAATGTTTGAAGTATAAAAGGGGCTTTATACAATTTTGAAGAGATCCAAAGTTTTGAGAAGTTATATATATCTATATATTTATGCGTATAAAGGATCTTGTCGATTTTGGAAACCTATGGATTTGGAAAAGGCTTTTTGATTTTTTGGGTAAAATCAATTTTGGAATTTGGAAAGCCTAGTTTGATAATTGTCGATTTTGGGATAATCGATTTTGAAAAAAAAGAGATCTATATGAGATTCGTACTAGGTGTACGATTTGGAAGATACTATATGTGTATAGTATAAAGTGTTTTGAAAATAGCTCTGGGAAAAAAGGCGCTCCCTTGGGATGAACTTCTCAGGAGTACCATAGGTTGGTACTGCCTTGAGCCTCTAAGGTGGAGGTTCTAAAGTTGATCATGTGAGGAGTCTGGACAAAACTAGTTCCTGAGGATTATTGGGTAGCGAAAGTCGAGGGCGCTGATGCCTACAGAGGCATTTGGGTTATGCTGTGATGACAGTGTAACTCGATATCGCTGCGATCTACTGTATGGACCATAGCGTAAGTCGTGTGGAGGTGAGTGTCAACGGTCTACGCTTGATTTTGCCGGAAAGGCAACGTAACATCGGTAGACTGCGACCTATGGTCGAGTGAAGTGGAGGAGTTTCACTCTTTTGGCAGCGAAATTCGAGGGCGCTGAGGCCTATAGTTATATGGGTTTTTGCTGTGATAGCAATGTAACCCCAGTTGTAGTTGCGATCTGTAGCGGGTTCCATAGTGTAATCGAGGGGCGCGAAGGCCTACAGTTATCTATGGATTTTGTCGGGATGGCGACGTAACATCGGGTTAACTGCGACCATGGATGGGGGTGATGATTTCCAGAGCATTCTCACCAAGAATATTTCCTCTATTTTCAAAAGTATTTTCTATATTTTCAATAAAATTATTTTCTAAAGTATTTTCACTGGATGTTGGAAAGGGGTCTACTAAGTACTTATAGATCTTCAGTCCTACGCCTGATCAACGTATGACCGAATTTCTGTGAGAACAAAAACGGACTTGTGGAAACATCGAGTTATAAAAGTATTTTTATAAAACTATTTTTGTAATATTATATAGATTTTAAAGTGTTTTAAAAGGGTCAAGGAGAAATTAATCTAAGTATTGAATTAATTCTGGCTTCGTTCCTTTTCGAGGACGAAATGATTCAAAGGGGGAAGGAATGTGATAACCCGGATTTTTGAACGTCTGAAAACTAATAACTAACTGGATTAAATCAGTAAAAAATATTGAATTATAGATTAAACAAATGAATGACCAAATAAATACTTATATTTGTAATTGTGTTGTATATATATAGATAGAATTATTTTATACAAATTGAATTAGTGTTTGTTTAAATATATGTATATATCAAATTGTTTTTTAAATTGGAATTTAAAGTTTAATTTGAATTAGGATTTGAAATTAAAAAAACTATATATAAATAGATATTTTAAAATATTTTGGACCTAGAAATAATATTATATATATGATTTTATTTCTTTTATTTAATTGATTTTATATTAAAAAAGATTTATTTATATAAATTGGAATAATGTATTTACTTAATAGAAATATATATATGTAAATTTTATAAAATCATTTAAAAAAAATTCATTAATTCTAGGAAATTACACTTGTAAGTTAAGTGTATACAGTTTAACAAATAAAATTTAAACAAGATTTAAATAAAGGAGTTGATGTTCTCCTTTTCTAAATTTCATAATTTATATAGAATATATGTGATAATATATATATATATATAAAGATAAAACATAAATATAATTTGTAACATTTTAACATAGGTAATAAATAAGTGAGACAAGGATTTAAATACGAAATACATAAAGGATTACAAGTGTTAGCTTGATTTTGTTATACAATTACAAGTGTCATATTTTTTTAAAAAAAAAAGAAGATAAAAGATTAACGAGATATGTACATCTCCACCCTTTCTCATCTCTCTTTTATCTTTATTACCAAAAGAAACAAAGTATAACAAAGCTGTAAAAAAAATTTAAGCAGCAACAACTTTATTATTCACCTTAAATCTGTAGCCAAGCAAGTTCATCTCAGGTTTAAGGCAAGATCAGATTCTGTTTCAAGTTGCAAAGTAAATCAAAATATCAACAATCTTAGCCTAAATTAGAATCAAACTGTTTCAATCTGATTCAAAAAGCAAACTCATTGAGCAAATCATCAAACAAGCTTCATATCAGATCAACTATCAAGCTATAATTCTTAAATCAAGCTGCAGTTTCAAGATTTTCTTCCAGCTTTCTCTGTTTACAATTTACAGGTGAGTAAACTTCACCCTTTAATGTTTGATCTGATGCTTAGTCTTTTGGGTGAAGTGTGAATATAGGTTTGCATGGATAAATTCATATGATTATTAAGTGAAAGGATATGTATATATCTGTTTATATATAAACATATATGCCTCTGTCTTACGGTATTTTTCAAGCTCTGTTCAAACATATTATAACAGCAAGTAAACAAAACAACATCTGGTTTTAATTTAGTGTATATGATGACTTTATGGAATAAGGATGTGGTAGTAGATTGCATTTATGAATTTAAACCTTCATGTTATAAATATAAAGTAATAAGTGTGTGCATGTTTGAATATATCTATGCACCTCTGTTCCCAAGTTACAGATTTAAAATTCTAGTGATAATCTAAATACTCCTTATCAAATCTCTTATGAGTCTTGATATTTAAGTGAGTTGTGATTGTTTAAATCTAAACTAAGTTTTTAAAATATATTTAAACAAAATTTTGTTGGAATTTTATCTGGACATTTTGCAAGACAGTGGAAATCTGGAAATATGGTAAAAATCAAATATCATGATTTTACTGATTCAAGCATATCACCTAAATCGTCTTTGGAAATAAGGATTTTTAAAAGAAAAATCAAAATTTATAACACTGTATCGGGTGAGGAAATTGAGGTTGATTAGATTTTGGGTTTCAGGGTCTTTCTGGGGATCGGGGAACTCGAGATGGTCAGAATCGCCACCGGAGGTAGCTAGGAGGTTGGCGAGTGTGGGAAAAATGGAAGTTGATTTTATTAACCACCGTAGAGGAGGTTCTTGATCGGAGTAGGGTTTTGGGCACTATTTTGGATGAGGCTAAAAGTGGTCTGCAGTCTTAACTCTAGGGCTTGGAACTTGATCGGTTGTGGCGTAGGAGAAGCACGGTGAGTAGGCGAAGCTTAGGGCGAAGGATTATGATTTCTGGTGGCGGAAATCGGAGTTTCGAGGCGGTTATATGTCGGGGTGTATTGTTCTGATGGGTTCAATTATATCGATTTTCAATTTTTGATTATTATGGGAATTTGGTGGTCGGGGTTGATAAAGGAGGGCAACGGTGACTTGCCGGAGGTGTGATGTGTGGCCAAAGCTCCACCGTGGATGGGTGCATGTGACCAGATTGTCTGTGCATTTGAGTTGGGTTATGATGTTGGGAACTTTTATCTCGATTTGACTCGGGTAGAAGAAGGAATAGACACGAGTAGTTTTTTTGGCTGGCTCGCGTTGCCTATCAGGTAGGACTTAGGAAACTGATGTGGTTAATTGTTGTTAATCAATCAGGTTTCAAGTTGATCAAAATGTGAAGTTTCAAAGGAAATTTTAAACCAAGATCTGAAATAAGCTGTAGCAGTTTAAAGCAAGATTTCAAAATTTCAAATGTTTTGAAATTATTTGTTTAAGTGATTATATAGTAGGTTAATTACTACTTGTTTTTTCAGATGATTTAAATGATGTAATTGAATACGTATAAATTATTTAATAAGGATGGTAAATTAATTTATGTAATCAATTAAGAGAAAAGTTAATTAATTTAATTATTAAGATAATTAGTAAATTAGTTGTGTAATCAATTTAAGGGATTGATTTTTTAATTACGGTAAATAAATTAAAAGATGATAAATTTATTAAGGATCAATTACTTAATGTAATTGATTAATCATAATGATAAGATGTTATTAATTAATGTGGGTAATTGATGGGCAATTACTAAATGATATTTGATAAATAATAATTACTTAATGTAAGTAATTTAAAGAATTAATTTGTTAAGGATTAAGTAATTAAATTTGTAATTAAAGGTTGACTAATTAAAGGTAAATTAATTGAGGATAATTAATCAATGAAACAATTACTTGATGAAAATAAATAAAAAGGAAATTACTTAATGGAAGTAATTAAGAATTAATTACTTAGTGTAATTAATTAAAGAATTTATTAATTAAGGAAATTAATCAAGGGTTAGTTAATTAGTGAGTGTGATTAATTAGAGGATAATTAATCAATATAAGCGGTTATAGAATACTTAATTTGAGTAACTAATTAAAGATTAATGTATTAAATCAATTAATTAATTTATAAGAGTAATTAAGGGGTTAATTAATGTGATGGGTGAAGGTTAATTAATTTGTGCAATTAATTAAGAATTAATTACTTATTGTTATTAAAGGATAATTAATCATGGATGATTAATTAAGTTGGATAATAAAAAGATGATTAATTAATAGATTTGTAATTAATTAACATTAAGTAAAGGTAATTCAAGTGATTAAAGTTAGTGATTAATTTAATTAGAGATAAATTAAATTCATTTTGGAAGTAATCAATCTTGCTTATGAATAATTGAATGATGTAAATGCCTTAAATTGGTTGATATCTCTGATATGAAATGTTTCCTAATATGATATGTTTGAGTAGACAGTGATAGTATGGTTTCCGCAGCAGGCGAAGACAAAAACCATAAATCAAAATGAAGACCAAAACCCTAAATCAGAACGAAGGCTAGTTTCCGCAGCAGGCGATGGGTAGGAGAAGGCATTAGTGTCAGCGATGAGGAGGGAAGAGATTCTTTGGGCTACCTTTTTTTAGCAACGAACAAAAGAGGGGGAAATAAATGGAAAACACGTATCCAATAAATATTATGATAATTTAGGGAGGGGAAAATCAAAATATTGGTACGGAGGAAAACCAATTTTTAATACCAACAGATAAATACTGTTTGAAAACAAATGTTGTCTGATCGCTATTCTGTCACACAATATATGATTTTTCGTGTGTTGTGTGAAATTCGCGATAATTGAAAATCTATTTTATGTTGTGTGATCATGTTTTCTGATTTACTTTGGCATAGTGATAGATATATATTCCTATAAATCCACATAGCAAAATAAAAATACATTATATGTATTAGCGCATACCCTTCCTTAGGTGTTTTCCCTACACTAAGTACTATTCTTAATTGCATTGTTTTAATTAGGTATCCCTTAACCTAAGATCTAATACCAGTTGTAACATCCTCCACTTCGAGACCCCAAAATGAATGCTGATGATGCTGCAATCATCGCTAAAATTATTTTCAAGCGATAAAAGTGAGTTCAATATATATGGATAATTGTCTTTGTAAATAGGGTAACTATAAATTTTCATTGCACATAATTGTTATCATAATTTATGCATTTTTAATACATCCCAAAATGTTCCCATGTAAGGATTAAGTATAATAGAACATAATAGGGTGTCGTGTTCATCATATGAAGATGCTGACGTAGACACTTAAGTACCAAATATAAGCATTCTTTATTAGAAAAGAAAGTCTTCTGATTTGTCTTCATCCTTGGAACTTTGGCACCTAAAGCAACCCGTCTATGCCCATAAACTCAACCTACACGAACGAGTACCCATGAGTTTATGAAGAAAACAATAATAAAAAATGGGTCGAACATAAAGTATGGTGTGAATAATACCTAATCCAAAGTATGACATATAGTGAGACCATTCCACCATATATGGGATGGGTCCCCTCATTAGCATAAACATTAAATATAAATTCAACGTTTGTAATACATAGGCCAAATTTAGGCTATCCCCCATATGATTCCGGTTACCAACCCATGACTGAAACCTCCCTTTAAAATTGCGCATGAAAACCTTACAACAAAAGGTACCTCCCCAAATAGTTCAGTTGTCAAACCCTCCATATTCCTTATTTTTGAAATGCGTAGTCCATCCTTGTGCTATTCGGCATTCAAAACTCATCATCTTAAAATGCACCCCTAGCACAGTTCGGTTTCCACTTAATTTGTACTAAAATTACAACCTTATGCGGTTCAATTTTCTCTAATTTATAGCATAAAGGATCAGCCACATGCAATTTCGTACTTTTCTATAGTTTATACTACGAAGAATCAATAACATGCAATTTTTTCTTTCTTTAGTTTATACTGCAAAGAATCAGCCATACACAGTTTAGCGTAATACTCTTTTACATAGTATCGACTCTCTCTAGATGTCAACTGTCTTCTATAAACAATTCACTACCTTCGGCCCTAGGAACCTAGTTTATTTTCTAACGTTAGACCGCCACCATAGCTCCACAATGAATACATATAACACCCATGTTCCCACCTTTACACATGTCATCATTTGGAATGCTCAAACTCTACTTTTAATCAGTGATAAGGTCATTTTTTATCTTCTTCATGTCTTATATGTGATCTTGTCTCTTAATCATTTATAGTTTCAACATGTTAATATACATAATATGTTTTTGTTCTTTACATATTAGCATCTGGTATATGCAGTTTGAATTATAAAATGACCCATTTAATAGTTTTCTTTTGGTTGATAACAACAAGGTTAAATAGGAAATCTCAGTGTGATAATATTACACAGTTCCCTTGATTTGAGAATATTGTGGAACTTCAAGGTGATACCCCACTTTGATTATAGTTAAATCATGTTGTCCATTAAGCTACTATAGTTGGGCTAGGTAATGCATTGGAAGTGGAGCACTATCAAATAGAGAATTTGCCTCCTAAGTTGTATGAGGTTAATATCACATCTACTATAGTCAACTTAAAGTCAAAATCTCTGGCTATAATAAAACAGTTAATAATAAATGTTGTTGTCAAACCAAAGACTTTATTATGGCATAATTAAGTTAAGTATGGATAATATTGGAGTTTTGATGGATACCAAATTTCATACCTCCTAATATGATATAGCGTTGGGGAAGAACATATGTAAATTATTATCATTATTGATACTGCTTAAATAATATAAATACGATATTAGTTAAAGGATATATAAGCAATGAATTCAAGAAAACTATCACACCATTTGCTAAGGTGACGTGCGAAAGTTAATATCTGAATTATTCAATATTAATCACTGACTGGATTCACACATTAAAGTCATACAACCACATTTGCGAATTCTCTGAAAACCACACGATTTAATTAGTTTATAATGTATTATAAATTAATTAATATTTAAATATTAATTATTAATTTATTTTATGTTTTAGGTGTTTTTAGCAATCATTTGGATGTGTATATAAGAGTTATATATCGTATCGATATATGATATTAGTATCCATTTAAACGAGCTCTAAATAAAGATGATCACTTAACAGTCTTGTGAAAAAAAATCAATCTATGCAAGAGTTAGTCATGGTTGGGCATACATGGAAGAAAGAATGAAATTGGCTTAATTGAAAATTAACTAGAAACTAAAAACTAGAGAGTATGAAAGGTTTTTATGCTCTCATTAGAAAAAATCTCGTCTTTCATTTCTTTTCTCTAGTTTTCTTTTTTCTCCCCTCTCATCAAGGCCTCCTCCTCCTTGTAATTCATGACCAAATTATTTTTCTACTCGCAATCAAATAAAATGAAATAAAATAAAATAAAATGAACGTGATTCATTCGATTCTAGCAAGTTTGGATGTTAATTTAAGGAGTCTAAGAAGCAAATCACAAATCAAGATGTTACAAAAGGCTAAATCTAGTAAGGTAATTATTTATCTCTTAATTTTAAATGTCTCCTAACCTAAAATGTACTTGTATTTCCGAATACATATTTATATGTTTTCAATTATTGAAATTTTAACTTAAACTTTGATATGCTTTAAAATTAAAAATTAATGCAATGACAAATGAACAAGTTACATACATGTATACCATTGATGTTTGGATTTGGCCATTCATTATATAAGACTGGTTCAAATTTATTTAGATCTAGTTCAACAGAAAATTTTATTTTTCAAAATTGTTTTTTAGTATATATATATAAATATATACAAACATCTATATACATTTAATATAATATGTTATGCTCAATTTTTCCATAATTAATATTATTTATATATAAACATGCACATGTTTTAATTCGAAATATTTCATGCTTAATTTGATTCCTTATTTTGTTTAGAATTTTTTGTTTGGTACATATTTTGACAAATGTTTAAATAGTTTATAAGTATCGATATGAAATTTCAAATGTTTGCATAATCTTAGTTGTAACTTTATTTAAAAGATTAAGATTATTTAGTTCGTAAATCTATATGTAGTATTTCAAATCTAATAAGTTAAATGTTAATTACTTTTGTATATGGATATTTGCAAAATTATATTTCTCTTTCATTCTAAAAGATTAGATCTAGTTTTAATTAGAATATTGCAAATGGAGAATGGGCCAGAATCGTTTTCTTTTCAATTCTATTACTAATCTTCACATGTGTTTTTAAGATATGTAATTTAATATATAGATTTATTTTCAAACTATGTACATAAATAAATAGATGGCAATACACACTGTGTGTATATGTATATATGTCTAAACTCTATGTATATGTATGTATGTATGTATGTATGTATGTATGTATATGAGTATGGTATTATAAATATCTATATACAAACAATATGTACAAATTATAGTAAATTTAAACATATACATATTTTGGTATTTATATTTTCGAGATTCATATGAAATTATCATTTGAATATGTACGTATAATATACATGTATGTATAATAGACATAATCCCAATATGTACATATATACATATGGTTATACGCATGTTTATATATCATCGTACTATCATGTCGTCATGTTGGGATATATGAGATATATATTCAAAGTAATTATTAAATGAAATTAGATAATGTGATAATTAATTAAATATAAAATATTTTAAACAAGTTTATATGAATAGATAAATTGAATCTATTGCTAGTTAATGGATAGATAAATTGAATCTAATGCTAATTAATGGATTTTATATTTCCATTAAGATCCAAATAGGAATTTTTTCAATTTACCTATTTCACCCACAACGAAATGGAAGGGTTTCAACACTCTTATTGATCACCACCATAAATAACTTCTATATCATTGCTACTATACTTAAGATAAGTCAATAAAATCATTAGTAGCATTGTGATTGATTGTTATCATCAAAACACTAAAACCATGTTCCTAGCATGAGGATGCTCAAGTTTCCACAAATGGTAAGTAACTCTTTACTATTATATCTCGTATATGATTCATAACCTTACTTTTCTTTGCTCCTAATCATCTTGTGGCATCGAGGGTGATTGACAAATCATAAAGTATATTAGGTACTTTAGACCCATCAGTTAAGATAACTCAATAAAATCATTAGTAGCATTGTGATTGATTGTTATCATCAAAACACTAAAATCATGTTCCTAGCATGAGGATGCTCAAGTTTCCACAAATGGTAAGTAACTCTTTACTATTATATCTCGTATATGATTCATAACCTTACTTTTCTTTGCTTCTAATCATCTTGTGGCATCGAGGGTGATTGACAAATCATAAAGTATATTAGGTACTTTAGACCCATCAGTTCGCGATAGGCTAAGGGTAATTATGTAACTCTTAAGGGTGCTCAATAAAGTTACACAATATTTACCTATCTAGTGATAATATAAACATCATATTAGATATTTCCTTGCTTGAGGGTGCACGACGACCATAGGTATGTAAAGTATTCTACTTATCTTATAAATGATGGAGAGAAATTATATTAAATCCATAATTAAAAAAGTATTAATTAAACATTACTAATGCAATAAGGGAGATAAGTATATATTCAAGGCATCATTTGGCTCTACATATGACGACTTGCCCTTCTTGACCCTCGAAAAATTGACACAAATACGCCACTGTATAGTATACCGATGATCGAGTGCCGGAAAAGACAGATTACTAAGGGAAAGAAAGAAGGAGGTAAAAGAAGAGAAAACAAAACAACATCAGAATCTCACAATTGCAGCAGAATAATATATATAGATAAATGACTGATCTTTATACAAAAAGTACTATATTTGTTTTATACATTACATCATTAGATAAAACAAAATCAATAACAAATACTGGACATTTATATTAACATGTCCTCAAAAAAGCTGACTATACAACTTATAATGCATAGCGGAATATACTTCAAGTACGTGTGATTCGTCTCGCCATCCAGCTCGTTTCCTGTGCTCCACAACGTCCTATCTTGTATTTATAATACTCGGTCTGACCCAAGCATTATAATAAAATAACACTCGAGTCAGTCTGGAAAACCAGCGTGAGAAAATACACTTAATTTAATTATTAAAGTATTCAAAATTCTTTGAAAATCAAAGGTATCTCGTAAGACCACGCCACAAATAAACATGTCGGGTTTTTACCTTATGATAACCAAAAAATTTCTTTTAAAATCCTCTGATATTGTAATAGTGTCTAAATACAAATATTTATTCAAATAGCCAAAATTGTTGCAATCATTAAATTCCAGCAATACTAGGCTCTACAATCAAAACCGTAAAGGGCACGTAGGGAGAATCGATTTCTAACTCTTGACTAGGCATTGGGGTACCACCTATCACAGTACCTAGTCTAGATCAGCATACCGAGGATCCACCCTGATCCCCTGCAACACAAGACCGGAGCTACCCCTTATTGGATAGTCCGAATAAGATCACCCCGCGGTTCGGATCAACAACCGCTGTGATGACTTAGAATTTCGAACATTAGAAATTGAGATATTTAATTAATTAAATATTCCGAAGTTAGTTTAACTTGAATTTCAATTATAACTATGAATTTGGCAATTTAATTAGTGAATTTAATTATAGAAATTTGTGTAAAAATTTGAATCTTTAGTTTTAAGCCTGTTTAAAATAAATTAAAGGCTTAGAAAATTTATATTAATAATACTGAAGACAATGGAAGCTTCATAATTGAATTTGAAAATGATTTGTTCAGTTTTGCATTTTATCGTTTAATTAGATATTTAATAATAGCCTTCCCAGGCACGGTCTTGGAATTCGACGAAACCAATTCCAGTGGATCCGTAATAGTGTTTCATTATCAGATTTCAATTTTCGTAGTGTTTGGAGTGATTATTTGGCCATACGATAAGAAAACGCACTGAAAATTAAATTGAAAATTCAATATAATAACCGGTCCAAAAAGCTATCTTCTCTATATAATCGAATTTGGACTCGAAACCTTTTCCATTGCGTTAGGAATAGGCATATAACCTTATGAACGCCTAGCGACACGCCTAGTTAAAAGACAAACTATAACACGTTTCTTCATTCTTTAAACACTTTGCATCTTTCTTATAACACACATCTCTCCAAATGAAGGGAAAAAAACAAAAGAGATGAGACATTTCTCCTTTTCAACTCGAAATTTAGATCTACAGAATGAAAAAGAAAAATGGTCGATCTCTTTTCTAAAATAATCAGTAACGCCCTCTCTCGCTTTCGTCTTATTTTTAAAATTCACAGAGCTGATGTTTTCCTTTCCCAAACCTCATCCAAATTTATTTTTCCCACTTTCCTATTCGAAAATGAAATTCAATTTCATTCCTTCGAAAAAGGGGAAATCGTGATGGTTTGGGTTTGTGTTCAAGTTTCGCGAGGGTAAGGAGGGAGGCTTGGGATGGTGACGACATCGGGGAGGTGATCATGTATTTGCAGTTGCTTGGCTGAGTTTCTCTGGTGGCACATGCGTGCGCTCATGCACCCAAGAAGAAGGAGGAGGGTTCGGTGAGGCGAAGGTGGCGGCATCATGCGTTCGCGATGGTGTTCGCGATGGGGAGAACTCATGTGCTCGAGGAAGGCAGATGTAGGAAGCTGTCAAGTATTTGCTATCTCTTATATACAAATGAACGAAAGAAAGAAAAAACACAGTAAAAGTTTCAAAGCAATTCTGGCTTTAAAGTGATGTACACATACATATATCAATTTAAATATATACATGCAAACAACAAAAATATATATGGGTAGGATTTTAAGTTACAGTAAGAAAAAAAACAATTCTGTTTAAAATTTCAGTATGTATATGTATGTAAACAGAAAAAAATTATATATAGAAAAGACTTTGAAAAATATATAGGGATTTTTAAAATGTTTGAAGAATTAATAAAAGTTATATTTTTGAAAATCTAAAATCTATTTTTATAAGTGTATTTAATTTCAAAAGGAAAATTTCTAGGTTAAAATTAAATCATTAGTCTAAAATTAAGACCATTGGTTAATTAAATTTATCCAATAGGAATTCAAATTGTTCGATTTATTCGAATATTAATGAAATCATATAACTGTTATACAAGGTCTAAAATAGAGAAACAAGCCGGAATGGAAGTGAGTTGGAATGGATTGCAAATCAAAGGTGTGATCTTTTCACTCAGATTATAGTAATTGAAAATTTCAGTTATTGATTTGTTGTTTGGATGTGATAGTATATATAGTAGTGTGTGTATATATATATAATGGAGTGATTGGTTTCCCGCATTATATAGTGGATGAGACCCTATGCGTTGCATAATAGCGGATGATATTATATAATCCCATATACCGTGATATTCCACCTCGAAGTGGAATTGGTATTTAATTGTTGTGCTAACATCTGCGGATGCAGGGAAACAGGTTGCAGAGATCCAACTGGATTCCTGAAATATTTGAATTTGTTTCAATGTTTTGTGTTGATTTATTTATAATCTGTGTGTGATTATATTTGTGATTGAAATCGTTGAAGGCTGTGGTTTAGCCAAATATATTTTTGGTATCGTACGATACCAGAAATATAAGATTGGATTTTTGAAAATTAAAGTAGAAAACTTGAAGTAAATTCATTTTAAAGAATTGGGTGAATTTAAAAGAAGGAATCTAAAGGGGGTAAAGATTGAATTTTGAAATCTTATCGAATTAATTCCAAAATATGGGAATTTTTTTTAATAAAGGGACTTTAAGTAATATTGTTTAATAATTGAAGAAATTATTTAAAATTCGGACTTTAAATAGTTTGGAAGAGATAAAGGAATTTATTTTAAAAGGAAATAAATTTAGAAATCAATTTGAAAATTGATTTGTTGTAGAAATAAATTGGGAAATCAATTTGGGATTCGATTTGGTGTTTGAAAGTGAATATTTGGGAATCAATTTGAAAATTGTATATCAGTGGATATTTGAAAATTTAAATTCACAATGGGAATTTATAAAGGAAAGGGAAATTTGTTTCAAAAATAAATATTGGTTTATTTTTAAAAGCGTGGAGGGAAATTTACAGATTTGGAATATAAATATGAAATAAATCGAGAAGGATTCATTAATTGATTTGAATGAACCATTTTTAAAATGGAAAGTGTATTTTTCCTAGAAAGTCGAGTATGTTTTCAAAGTAGTTTTCAAATATAAATAAAAAGTTCTAGAGTTGGTCTTAAATGAATATTTTGGAGAAATTATTTACTTGGGTTATTTTGAAAATCTTTAAAGTAAAGATTTATTTTATTTAATTATAGAAGAGATCATTTAAAGTTTTAATTGATAATTTTTTTAGAAAATGTTATTTAAATAGTTATACCCTATCTAAAAAATTTATTTTTGAATTAATTTTGGACTTGAAGTTTTATATGAGATAATGGTATTATATTTTCATAACCAATGTTTTGAATAAAGTGTTTCAAAATAATTTTTGTTTTTAATGTTTCCAATTATACATTTTTGGATAAGTACTTTAAATTTTTAAAGTATTTGGATTCAGCAGATTTTCAGTGGAAACAAATAAGTATTTGGAAATTTATTCCGCATGAGGAAAGTGATTTGAAATTTGTTTTCAAAATGTTGAAGTGTTGAAAATATATCTTACGAAGATATTTTGAAAATAAATAATTGGGAGAAAATTATTTAAAATCTGGGGATCGTTGTGAATATTGATTGATAGTTAAATAACCGACTATCAATATTGGCCTTTAAATGCCATTTGAATTTCGATTCGACTGGGGTCGGATTCCCAATGGATATTCGAAAACCACATCGAATCTATGTGATTGATCTTTTGTTTAAAAGATCAAAAGTGGAAATTTATTGTGATTTATTTGAAATCTGAATGTAACACTTATTTATAAAATAAGCGCTCGTTATTCAGATTAGCCGGGAGAGGACTTTGTGTCATAAAACTCATTCCGAATAATGATACGACGAAATGAGATTACATTTGAAGATGGTGGTTGAAGACCGGGTATTTTTGAAAACGAACGGATTACCTGTCGAATGTCTGTGCACTTAGTTGCTCCGGTATAGAGATTTTATCACCCTTTGTGCTGGGGAGTTCGGACGTGATTAGTGAATATCCAGATTGCAAGGGGCTTCTTTGAAGGCCTTCGGTTCGGAACGGACTTGTATGGATGTGTGTATGATGTTACATTTTGAGATGTAAAGATGGTTTCTATCAAATACATTTTTGTTGGTGGCGAAGAATTTATTCTCTTAGCTTAACACCCTTCTCTTTTGTTGGTGGCGGAGAATTTATTCTCTTAGCTTAACACCCTTCTCTGAGACGTACGAGCTTAGAGGTTGTGTAGTTGATGGTTACTAGTGATACATTCCCAATTTGGTAATGTGCATACGAAGTGCTGCTGATCATTCATTGATCGAAGCATGGCTTTTTTGAAAAGCGTAGCTTTGTGGAAGAGACTTCGTCGGACCTTACACCCCGGAAATGGTCGAAACAGGAAGAATGCGGTAAGGTTATTGGGGGTAGCGCCCCTTTGGGTATGTCCATTTCCTTCTGGAAAAGGGTGGTATCATGGTATAGATCCCAGATATTTAACCTACGTGGTTGCTGCAAATTTATTACTTTGTGGTTGTTGCTTTGTGGTTGAGGATCCTCGAATAAAGGTCCGTAACGACCGAGGGATGCCATACTCAAGTTAGTAGTTACCTAGTTGCGGAGATAACCCGGCCTTGCATTGGCAAAGATCCGGTTAGGTTCTTGGGGCTTCCCTCCATAGGCATACCCATGTGGCATAGGAAGTTCATTAGCCTGCCCATTTGTTGGAAATCCAAAGAAACAATACACGCCCAATGCGGTTTTAGTTGTATAACCGGCCTTTTACTTATGGTGGTGACCCGCCATTTAATTGGTAGCTATAGTAGGTATAGTACGAAATTTCTATGCTGGATAAGATTATTATTGTACTTTCGAAATTTTTTCCACACTATGCGCTAATGATAATATTAAAAAGGATTTTGCGCATCAAGCGTGTTTGACTATCATACGAAGAAATCTCCTTTAATTCTGCATTTGCATTGTGTGTGTAGCGGGAGGCCTTATGGTAGGTTCATTTTCCAAAAGAATAGCGGATTTCTTTTTATTTTATTTTGTGAAAATAACTGTGTTTAAGATCTCACACCAGTCCCATGACTGACGTGGAGTTTATTGTTCCCTTTCTAAACTCTGTGTGTCCATAATTTTCCACACGGCCAGCCTTGAGTCAGGTTATCATTATTCTGGAACGAAGTCGGTAAAGTATGCTATGGAGATCTGGAGTTCAAGCTGGATGGCGAGGCGTATCACTAGTATATGTTATTTCTTTTCCGCTGTTTGTTATGTTATTGTAAACTCTGATAATGTGATGTATAAACTGATGTAGTTCTGTTGTTTTAAAGATTATTCATTTATCTATTATATATTGTTCCGTTGCAAAATGTGAGATTCTTTTATTGTTTCTATTTCTTCTTCTATCTTCTTCTTCTTCAATCCTAACTGTTCGATTTTTCGGCATTCGACTGTGCGTCATTTGATACAGTGGACGTATTGATGTCGACTTTCGGAAGTCGAAAAAACCAGGGTCGTTATAGAGTGGTATCAGAGCAATTGGTTAGTCGACAACATTGGCTATGGTGGGGATTACACATTAGAGATAGAGTCAGTAGTACTCTAGAATGAGTTTGAGTGTAATAATAGATATGAGCGCGTATTTGTTGGTGAATACAAAATTGTTTTATATTGTGTTGACTTATCGATTGATTGTTTATAGACTCTGGTCGGTGTAGTTTGGCCAACTGTATAGATAGGGGTTTCTAAACTCTTAAACAAGACAAACAGACATGGTATTGTTTTAAAATGGGGTAAATGAAATAATTTTGCCCAAATTATTTTTTTATATAAAAGAAATAATTTTCCGTAAATTATTATAGTTATATATGGTTGCTTGATTGGTAGAAAGTGATAATATTAAATTATTATCATTGATTATTAAATAAGAAATTGAAAACATAACCAAAGATTAATAAATAAACTCAAATACAAATGGGATTTGTAAATATAAATTTGTAATTGTGATTTATAATTTGAAATAGAATTCCATAGAAATATTTGAGAATGTTTATGAAGGATTTGAAATTTGAAATTTTGGTGGAAAGTTTAAATCCCTTTTTATTTGAAATGATTTTCAAAGGTTTGGAAAAATATTTTTAAAATGGATAAAAGCACTAAATTCTTTTCGATCACTGGAAAATAATTCTTGTGATGATAGTGACATCATCAGTGTTCATTTTCGAAATTCCAAGAGAGGAATTGCTCCTAAACTATTTAAAAATTGAAATTGTTGCAAAACTGGGTTTGGTTCTGGAAATTCGAAAGATAATTTGAACTGATTTCAAAAAATGGTTTCGGAATGATGGAAAGACTCTGGAATCCTATTTAAAATATCTATAGAATATAATTGAGTTGGAAACTTATAAATTTGAAGTTGTTAGATTAAAATCTAACTTGAAAGGAGTTAAAAATTAAATTAAGTGTGAAATGTAAATAAGTAATGTATAGAATATTTATATTAAACTTAAGAAATAAATGGTGAAATTCTTAAGTAAAATTTGGAATTAAGGAAATATTCTAAGTTAATAAGTGAATGAAGATTAAACTGGAAATTGTGAACTGGTAATTATGAATAAGTGAGTGAAAAATCAACATGAATAGAAGAAAAGAAAATTAATATATATAATAATCAATTGATAAATATGTAGGATGTATGTATATTATTTTATTCGCATAACGATTTGATCCAGAATTCGAGCAAAGAATTTCGAGATAGTTATATCGATCTGAGTTGGAATTTTTTGCTCGATTTTCAATGGCGAACCTGGATATGGATTTTTTGCTGATTCTGCAAATTCTCTATCATAGTTTACGGCTATGCAAGGAGAATGATGGTTTTTGATCAAGAAACCAGATCTAAGTGCACACTAGATAGTCGGCTGGACGATACTAGTTCAGAAGTGAAATTGTGTGATCGAGTGAGCGATTGGATTTCGTATTGCGTACGAATGATATAAGTGTATCGTACGGATTTAAATGAAATAAATATTCAAACTTTTGTAAAGAAAAGTATAAAATGATTTTGAAAGCCGTGATTGGATATTATTGTTAGTAGGATATACAGGTGATTTAAATGCAAATGGAATTGGATTTTGATTTCGCAGATAAATTTGAATTGCTCGAAAAAGGTATGTATTTAAATTCCAGTATGAAATTTGATGACTTTCTCGTCTAGCTGCTTGGCTTTTCATTTTCTTTTTGAAATCTGAGGGCCCGTGGTGGCATTTTGTAGTCGTACCGAGCTAGCCGTGCAAAGGAGATGCTGGCGAAATTTTCGAAAATTTAGGGTGTGAAAAAAAATTTGAGAAAATTTTGAATTTAAATTTAAATATGAATTGTTAAGAAAATAATATTGTTTGGAATTTATGGAAGATTTTGGAAAGTTGGTTGAAGTGAAAATGGGACTTTAACAGAAAGATTTGTTCTGGCAAATTAATTAAACTGTTTGGTTTTGGGAAAATAATGAATGGGTTAAGGATCATTCTTCTTAACTAGTAATTTCGGGATGAAATACTTTTAAGCGCGGAAGAATGTGACAACTCAGGATTTTGAACATTTGATTTAACTTATTTTAAATATTTGGAAGTTATTTTAACTTGAATTTGAATTATAACTATTAGTTTGGCAATTTAATTATTGAATTTAATTATAGAAATTTGGGTAAAAATTTGAATCTTCAGTTTTAAGCCTGCTAAAAATAAATTGAAGGCTTAGAAAATTTATATTGATAATACTAAAGATAATGGAATCTTCAGAATTGAATTTGAAAATGATTTGTTCAATTTTGATGTTTTATCGTTTAAATAGATATTTAAAAATAGTCTTCCAGGGCACAGTTTTGGAATTCGACGAAACTAGTTCCATTAGGTTCGTAATAGTGTTTTATTATTGGATTTCAATTTTCGTATTGTTTAGAGTGATTGTTTGGCCGTACGATAAGCAAACATGCTGAAAATTAAACGAAAATTCAATATAATAATTGGTCCAAAAAGCTATCTTCTCCATACGATCGAATTTGGACTCGGAACCTTTTCCATTGCATTAGGAATATGTGTATAACCTTATTAACGCCTAGCGGCATGCCTCGATAGGAGTTCAAGATTGTGAGTTGCGTAATTTTAACGATTTAAATTTAAAATTATAAACATATATATATATATATGTATGTATATATGTTTTTCATTTAAATAATGTTTTAAAAAGACAAACTATAACACGTTTCTTCGTTCTTTAAACACTTGGCATCTTTCCTATAACGTGCGTCACTCCAAATGAAGGGGAAAAAACAAAAAAGCCAAGACCTTTCTCCTTTTCAATTCGAAAATTAATCTACAGAATGAAAAAGAAAAATGGCCGATCTCTTTTATAAAACAATCAGTATAAAACGAATGCTCTTTCTTGCTCTCATCTTATTCTTCAAATTCACAGAGCCGATTTTCCCTTTCCCAAACCTCGTTCAAATTTATTTTCCCCCTTTCCTATTCGAAAATGAAATTCAATTTCGTTCCTTTGAAAAAGGGAAAATCGCGATGGTTTGGGTTCGTGTTCAAGTTTCGCGAGGGTAAGGAGGGAGGCTTGGAATGGAGACGACATCAAGGAGGCGGTCGTGGATTTTCAGTTGCTTGGCTGAGTTTCTCTAGATGCCCAAGCGCGTGGTTGCGCACGTGAGAAGAAGGGGGAGGGTTCGGTAAGGCGAAGGGGGCGGCATCACGAGTTCACGATGGTGTTTGCGATGTGGAGAACACACATGCTCAAGGAAGGTAGACGTGGGAAGTTGTAAGGTATTTGCCATCTCTTATAACCATATGAACAAAAAAAGAAAAAAAAAATAGTAAAAGTTTCAAAGCAATTCTGGCTTTAAAGTGACGTACACAAACATGTATCTATTTAAATATATACATGCAAACAACAGAAATATATATGGGTAGGATTTTAAGTTACAGTAAGAAAAAAAAACAATTCTGTTTAAAATTTCATTATGTACACGAATGTAAACAGAAAAAAATTATATATAGAAAAGACTTTGAAAATTATATAGGGATTTTAAAAATGTTTGAAGAATTTATAAAAGTTAGATTTTTGGAAATCTATAATATATTTTTATAAGTTTATATATAATTTCAAAAGGAAAATTTCTACATTAAAATTAAATTATTTGTGACGCCCCACCTCTATACCCACGCTAACCAAGAACACTACGGTGTAGTGCTGTCAACTAGCACGGAGAATAAGGCTGTTGAGGAGCGACCATCCTTGTGATTGCTTATCACACGATAGCTATAAAAAATCTTCGGAAACAAACATAGAAATAAGCATAACACAAATCAGTCACAGACATCCATATCACAAAGGCCGAAGAAGATATGAATATATAACTAACACATGAAGGTGTACATCAGAGTAGTGGTCAAAAAGATCCACAATAATACAAAAGAATAGCAACACGTGCTATGCAAAAGAATACAACTATGAGTCTATATCTCAAGTGTATACAACAAAAACTACTAATCTAAACAGTTAGCCAAAAGTCAGAGTAGCAAATCCTGGGAAGAAGTCAAGCAGAAGCACCTGTAACATCTCGGTCTGACCCGAGTATTATTTAAGAAAATAATAAACGGATCAGTCTAGCTATAAATATCAGATGACATGATATAAAATAAAAGATATGGCATAAACATAAAATATCCATACTGACACACTACTATAAGTATGCAAATGATGATCAACAGAAGATCAATCAATAAGAGATAAATCAATATCACAAGAATCTTCTCAAAGATCCAAAGAGGGCATCATACCCTAAACTTGTACTCATAACAAGTCAATGACATAAATTCCAGAAATCAACACAAGAAATCCAGAAATCACAGAAAAAGGGAAAGAGGCCTATCACATGACAGTCCGAAGACCATGGGGAGCTACCCCATATGGGTGAGTCGGAATCTCCCAGATGAGGTCTAGGCTAACCAAAAAGCAAAAAGGTATGCGTGAGTGGAATCACACAAATGGTGTCTAGCCTAACCTCACAACAAAAAGGTATGTGTGAGTGGAATCACACAAATGGTGTCTAGACTAACCTTGCTAACAAAGAGATATGTGTGAGTCAGAATCACACCAATGAGGTCTAGTCTAACCTTGCGAACAAAGAGACATCGCACAATTGCTAGTCTAAATCATAAAATGATCGTCATGATCAACGAGAAGTGTCAATTACACTAAGCTAGTAAATATAAAAGTTTAGCTTCGTGTCCCATAACCACTTGCTTAACTTAAATATTTACGAACAATCTGTAAATCTTCACTAGAAAATTGTCACAAGAGGTTCACGAACAAGTCCAAGAATTAACCGACAAGGTGAACGCAAGCGTTTCATGCCACTTGTTTTACTAAGCCGTTTAATTAGATTTCTCATCCGAGTGAGGTAAAGGTTTGTATATACTAGTAGATTGGAAAACGGTTTATGAAAAGAGCTTTGTTAATGAAAATAGGGTTGAAATCATTTTGTTGAAAGAGTTTTGATATTTACTACTAGTATTGAAACCTTCATATTTCTAAAGTTGTTATCCCGCCTTTTTAGCAAGGCCGTGATACCATAAAATCGACCGAGAAGCCAAAGATAGCTTGTTTCGAAGAATGGTCAACTCGGCATCTCAATAAAGTAAGTTCTGTTGAATGTTTTTCAGATAAGATCCCCTACGGAGGGGGGTCGGGGGGGGGGGGGGGGGGTGGCAACCCCCCAAGGTAGGGGTGTGGGGGCAATGCCCCCGCTTTGGGGTTCGACCTAAATAGAACGGCCTATCATTAGCACAGTCGAGCGACCTAAATAGAACGGCCTAAGGTTGAAGGCCTAGTGACCTAATGTCCAGCGACCTACGACCTAATGGGCTCAAGCGGGGTCAAGGTGGAACGACCCAACGGCATGTGACCTAAGGAGGAAACGAACTAATATGGTCCAACGACCTAGTGGTTGCGACCTAGAGGTCTTGGCGACCTAATGGGAAAGGGGGTCAAACGACCTAACGATACAATGGTCATGCGACCTAACTGGAATTAAGGTCATGCGACCTATCTATGTGAGCGACCTAAGGGTATAAAGGCCACGCGACCTAACGCCTTAACTAGGCTGAACGACCTAACAAATATCGCGACCTAAAAAGGGAACGACCAAAAGGGGAACGAAGGCCTACGACCTAAAGCCCTAACGAGCTAAGGCCTACGACCTAAGGCCCTAACGTGCTAACATTTGTCGCGACCTAAATGGTAACGACCTAACAGGGGAAGGCTGAGCGACCTAACGATGCAGAGGGGATTTAAGGCCAGAAACGACCTAAGTGTTAGCGACCTAGCACCTATAGGCCGAACAACCTACGACCTAATTCCTAGGCGACGTTTCCAGGCATTGCGACCTAAATGCAGAAAATTCACCAAAACGCTAAAAATTGGAGTTTTTCGCCAATCCAATCCAAACCAAATGCAAATATACATGCAAAAGTGATAGGGAATCATTCCCAACAGTCCAATATAGTTATAGGATAGAATTATGAGATAAAAATATCACCTTTACACCAAAGGTCAATGAAAATGAAGGTTGAAGCAAAGCAAGAATCAATCTACTTCAATCTCAACACTAGAGGCTTGAATCCAATATCTTCTCTTTGAATTTGGAGTTGAATGATGGATTTGATGTTGAAACCTAGGATTGGAGTTTCTAATTTCCCTTTCCACTCACCATTAATGTTAAAGTGTGTGTTTGGTAGGAATTTATGAAGAGTGAGGAGAAGGAGAGAAGTGGGTTTGAGTTATAATGGCTAATCTAACCCAAAGTCCAAAGCGGGAAAAGTAAGTGAAATTCCACTAACTCTAAACCTATCAATGTTTATACTTAAAAAAGTTGTAAACGGCATTTCGAACTCAATGGAAGTGGTCTCGAGTCCTAATTTGACCGTTTGCAAAAAGTAGCTTTTCGGACCAATATCCGATTAACGACAAAATATTTAAATAAATTATTTAAATATAAAATCAATAAATATGCGGGTTGTTACATTATTAGTCTAAAATTAAAATCATTGGTTAATTAAATTTATCCAATAGGAATTTAAATTGTTCGATTTATTCGAATATGAATGAAATCGTATAATTGTTTATAGAAGGTCTAAAATGGAGAAACAAGGCGGAATGGAAATGAGTTGGAATGGATTGCGAATCAAAGGCGAGATCTTCTCACTCAAATTATAGTAATTGAAATTTTCAATTATTGATTTGTTGTTTGGATGTGATGGTATATATAGTTGTGTGTGTGTGTATTGGAGTGATTGATTTCTCACATTATATAGCGTTGAGATTCTATGCGCCGCATAATAGCTGATGATATTATATAATCCCATATACCGCGATATTCCATCTCGAAGTGGAATTGGTATTTAATTATGGTGCTAACATCTATGGATGCATGGAAACAGGTTGGAGGGATCCAACTGGATTCCTCGAATATTTGAATTTGTTTCAATGTTGTGTGTTAATTTATTTATAATCCGTGTATGATTATATTTGTGATTGAAATCGTTGAAGGCTATGGTTTAGCCGAATATATTTTTGGTATCGTAGGATAACAGAAATATAAAACTGGATTTTTGGAAATGAAAGTAGAAAACTTTAAGTAAATTCATTTTAAAGAATTGGGTGAATTTAAAAGAAGGAATTTAAAGGGGGTAAAGATTGAATTTTGAAATCTTATCGGATTAATTCCAAAATATGGGAATTTTTTTTTAATAAAAGGAATTTAAGTAATATTGTTTAATAGTTAAAGAAATTATTTAAGATTCATACTTTAAATAGTTTGGAAGAGATAAAGGAATTTATTTTAAAAGGAAATAAATTTAGAAATCAATATGAAAATTGATTTGATGTTGAAATAAATTGGGAAATCAATTTGGGATTCGATTTGGTGTTTGAAAGTGAATATTTAGAAGTCAATTTGAGAATTGTATATCAGTGGATATTTGAAAATTAAATTCACAATGGGAATTTATAAAGGAAAGGGAAATTTGTTTTAAAAATAAATATTGGTTTATTTTTAAAAGTGTGGAGAGAAATTTAAGGATTTGGAATATAAATTTGAAATAAATGGAGAAGGATTTATTAATTGATTTGAATGGACCATTTTTAAAATGAAAAGTGTGTTTTCCCTGGAAAGCCGAGTATGTTTTCAAAGTAGTTTTCAAATATAAACAAAAAGTTCTAGAGTTGATTTAAAAAGATTGTTTTGGAGATTTTATTTACTTAGGTTATTTTGAAAATCTTTAAAGTAAAAATTTATTTTAATTAATTATAGAAGTGATTATTTAAAGTTTTAATTGATAATTGTTTTAGAAAATGGTTATTTAAATAGTTATACCCTATCTAAAAAAATTATTTTTAAAGTTAGTTTGGACTTTAAAGCTTTATATGAGATATTGGTATAATATTTTCGTAACTAATGTTTTAAATAAAGTGTTTCAGAATAATTTTTGTTTTAAATGTTTCCAAGTACATATTTTTGGATAAATACCTCAAAATTTTAAAGTATTTCGATTCGGCAGATTTTCAGTGGAAACAAATAAATATTTGAAAATTTACTCCACATGAGGAAAGTGATTTGAAATCTGTTTTCAAAGTGTTGAAGTGTTGAAAATATATCTTGCGAAGATATTTTGAAAATAAATAATTGGGAAAAAATTATTTAAAATCCGGGGATTGTTGTGAATATTGATTGATAGTTAAATAATCGACTATCAATATTGGCCTTTAAATGGCATTTTAATTTCAATGCGACCTGGGGTCGGATTCCAAATGGATATTTGAAAACCACATCGAATCTTTTTGATGGATCTTTTGTTTAAAAGATCAAAAGTGGAAATTTGTTGTGATTTTATTTGAAATCTGAATGTAACACTATTTTTAAATAAGTGGTCGTTATTCGGATTAGCCGGGAGAGAACTATGTGTCATAAAACTCATTTCGAATAATGATACGATGAAATAGGATTGTATTTGAAGATGATGGTTGAAGACCAGGTATTTTCAAAAACGAAAGGATTACCTGTCGAATGTCTATGCATTGAGTTGCTCCGGTATAGAGATTTTATCACCCTTTGTGATGGGAAGTCCGAACGTGATTAGTGAATATCCGGATTGCAAAGGCTTCTTTGAAGTGCCTTCGGTTCCGTTCGATCTCGGAATGGACTTGTATGGATGTGTGTCTGACATTACATTTTGAGATGTAAAGCTGGTTTTTGTCAAATACATTTATTTTGGTGGTGGAGAACTTATTCTCTTAGCTTAACACCCTTCTTTGAGACGTACGACCTCGAAGGTTATGTAGTTGATGATACATTCCCAATTTGGTAATGTAGCATACGAAGTGTTGCTGATCATTTTATGTTCGACGTGTGGTTTTTGTGAAAAGCGTAGCTTTGTGGACGAGACTTCATCGGACCTCACACCCCGGAAATGGTCGAAACAGGAAGAATGCGGCAAGGTTATTGGGGGTAGCGCCTCTTAAGGTATGTCCATTTCTTTCTGAAAAAGGGTGGTATCATGGTATGGGGCCCAGATATTTAACCTATGTGGTTGCTGCAAATTTATTACTTTATGGTTGTTGCTTTGTGGTTGAGGATCCTCGAATAAAGGTCGGTAAAGACCGGGGATGGCGTACTCGTGTCAATAGTTACCTAGTTACAGAGTTAACATGGCCTTGTTTTGGCAGAGAACCAGTTAGGTTCTTTGGGCGTCCCTCTAGAGGCATACCCTTGTGGCATAGGAAGTTCCTTAGCCTGACCATTTGTTGGAAATCTAAAGAACCAATACGCGCCCTGTATGATTTTAGTTGTATAACCTGCCTTTTATTTGTGGTGGTGACCCACTGTTTAATTAGCAGCTATAGTAGGTATAGTACGAAATGTCTATGCTAGCTAAGATTAATATTGTACTTTCAAAATGTTTTCCATACTATGCACTAATGATAATATTAAAAAGTATTGCGTATCAAGCATGTTTGACTATCATAAGGAGAAATCTCCTCCAATTCTACGTTCGCATTGTGTGTGTGGCGGGAGGCCTTATGGGAGTTTAATTTTCCAAAAGCATAGTGGATTTCTTTTTATTTTCTTTTGTGAAAATAACTGTTTTTTAAGATCTCACACCAGTCCCATGACTAACCAGGAGTTTATTGTTCGATTTCTAAACTCTGGGTGCCCACAAATTTCCACACTGGCAGCCTAGAGTCAGGTTATCATTATTCTGGAGCGAAGTCGAGAAAGTATGCTATGGAGATCTGGAGCTAAAGCCGGATTGCGAGGCGTATCACTAGTATATGTTATTTTTTTCCGCTATTTGTTGTGTTGTTGTAAACTCTGATAATGTGATGTATAAACTGATATAGTTCTGTTGTTTTAAAGATTATTCATTTATCTATTATATATTGTTCCGCTGCGAAATGTGAGATTCTGTTATTGTTTTTGTTTCTTCTGCTATCTACTTCTTCTTTAACCCTAACGGTTTGATTTTAAGGCATTTGACTGTGCAGCATTTGATACAGTGGACGTACTGATGCCGGTTTTGAAAAGTCGAAAAAATTAGGTCTTTATAACTGCCTACACAGCCGAATAAAAAGGGACATCTAGATAAGGATGACCTTACCCTAATTGGTTGCTAGCCACTTAGCCTTTGCTTCATAACCCCTGATTTTCAGTCATTCCCGATTGATGAGGTTCGAGGCTAAGCGTTACCTTTTTAGAACACATCTCATTTAGAATGCACATCGTCCTCCTGACGATGTTCTGCAAGCACTCATCCATACAAGTCCGTTCCGGGTCCGAACGGTACTAAAGGCACTACTCCTACTGCATCCATTTTGGAATCATCCTCAGGATTATTAGCGATTAGCCCTTGCACTTCACTGCTCCATCTTCGACTCTAGGCTTTTGTCTTCATCACGAGAACGTACTCGCTGGATCGAAGTGGTTTTCGGATCTCAAATACGATCCCAGTCACTTCGAAACAACGTTCACTATTTCCCGGTAAACTCAACCCTGGTTCTTTTGGAAATACACAAATGAAAATAAGATCAGAGTTCATCTCCTAATCGTTAGTGGACAGATTTCCTTATAAACATCCTAATAGAACGAACGAGTTTATACGTACAGTATAGCACCTTGAACGGTAACTGTACCATATAATTGTCATACCTCTCCTAGATATTTCCAAAGTCATAATTGGGTCCAGATCTAATAGTCGGTTATTTAACTATCAAACAATCAATTCAACCAATTATTTTATTTCCACCGAAAACACTAAGTCTCATAAGATTTAGATTTTTAATAATTTAAATCACTTTACCTAAAAATATAAACTTAGAATATTTAAATAAAACTACTTAAATCACCTTACTTTAAAATAATAGTGAAGAAATTCCATAATAATTTTCCAAGTAAAACTTAATCCACAAACTATTTTTAGAATAAAATTTCTATATAAAGTATAAATATTAGAAATTTTTTTTTAAAAAACATAATACTAGTTTAACTTTGAAAATAATTAGTACTAAAACTAATTTGAATAAGATTTTCTTTAAAATTATAGAACAATAAATTTCTCTAAAACATTCTTTTAAAACAATTTTAAAACCTTAAGATTATACATAAAAATTTCCTTTGAAAATATACTTGGCTTTTCAGGGAAATACACTTCCATTTCAATATAACCCATATAATCCTTTATAAATCCTGCTCGATTTATCCCAATTTAATTTATGTCCCAATCTCGTAAATTTCTTTCAACACTTTAAAAATAAAACCACGTTTTATTTTTAAAATACATTTCCGATCTCCTTATAATCACTTTCAAAAAAAAATTTATATTAATGCTACTAAAATTACTTAAATAAAATAATACTTAAGAAATTCTATAATAGTTTTTGTGTAAAACTCAAACCAAAATTTCCTTTTAAAATAAAGCTATTATATCAAACATTTATGTTAAAATTCCCTTTTTAAAAATTATAATACTAATTTACCTTTAGATATAATTAACTACCATAATTAACTTAGGTAAATATTTACTTTTCACTTAAAAATAATTAAAATAATCAATTTCTAAAAAATTCTTAAAAAATACATTTTTGAACTACTATTTTATACTTTGAAATCTTTTCTTTAAAAATATACTTAGTTTTCCAGGAAAAATATACTATCCAACTTTTAAAAATAAAATCACCCTTTTTTATTCTAAAAATGAATTGCACCTTTTCTTACAAATTCCATCGGAATCTCTACTTCCAAATTTATCCAGTGATAAATATTCTACTTCATTTATAAACCCAGTTTACAAATTTCCATTCCTCGTTTTCCTTTAAATAACAGTTTTCAAAACACTTAATCGATTTCAAACCGATTTCCTGGTTTAAATTCCATTTAAAATTTATTATTCGATTTATCAAATTCCCAATAATTATTTACTAAAGAACTTTCTTTTTATTTCCTTTAAAAAAAAAAATTCATTCTATTCTATATTTTAGAATACCAAATTATATTCATCCAAACCATAGCATCGAATAACTTAATTCCCAATTCAATCTATCACGGGATATCACTGATATGAAAAATAATTACAATATTTTGAGGATCCAGTTGGATCCCTCCAACTTTTTTCCCTGCATCCACAGATGTTAGAACAACAAATAAAATACCGAATCTCACTTCGAGGGGGACATCGTGGTGTAAAGGGTCATCCACTATTATGCAGGACGCGTAGGGTCTCATCTGTTATATAATGCGGGAATATTAATCACTCCAATATATATACACACACACTACTATATATAATATCACATTTAGTCAATCAATCAATAATTTAAAATTTAAACTATTTTAAATTAACTAGTAATCCAGATGTGAGTGAGATTGACTCACCTTGCATTTAAAAGGCCGAGCGTTCAAATTTTAAATTAAATCGACCGCCTTCGATTTCGTCTAAAATTCTCGCTTATTCCAAATGCTTCCTGATCTGCACTACAGTGTAGATCCTGTCGCTGCGATTCTGGTGTCGCCAGTTTTGTCGAATTCTGACTATGCATGCAAAAGTTATGAGTTTATAAAGTTTTGAATATAAATTTATCGATAAATTTTCTTTTATTATTTTTTTTACCATCGGTCGTTTAATCCAAACGAAAGAAATCATGCCGCTCACAAGCTTCTTCGACATTGTTTACTAGATCGAGGAACCCAACCCGTGTCGTTTGAACTCACCTTCATCCTCCACCTCGATCCACCTGAGCTCGATCAGGCGCCGCAAGCTTGAATCCCTAGGCGAGCAACCCCAACGCTCGAAGTCTTGTCAGACTCGGTGCAACCAATCCCTTGAAAAATGCGAATGAACGGCTCCACTTCGTCACACGATTATCGCTGATGCCTTCACCGAAACCCGATCATGGCTGGTCGATTTATAGAACTCAATGAGCTCTACTCTTCTTGTGTTGGAAGTTTTCGCTAAAGATGAGTGGATGGGAAGAAAATTGAGGAACAATATAGGATGATTTCGGCCACTGAAATTGAATAGAGGTGGCCACGAGAATAGATCTAGGGTTTGTGATAGTGCGCTTGTATATATATATATACGTTTATTAATATTATTTTAATATTAAATTCACTTTTAAACAACCTTTTTAAACGATCTCCCAACAATGCATGTTGACAGGCGTTTATTAGGTTTTACCCACCTTTTGAACACAACAGAACGGGTTTCGGAGCCTAATTTGATTGTATGTGGAAGATAGCTTTTTAAATCTATTAAAATATTAAATTTTTGATTTTAATTTCAACGCTTGCTCACCCGTACGAATAAATGGTAATTCCAAACACTACAAGATTTGAAATCCGATAATAATTAATTATTATGGATCCAATGGAACTAGTTTCGTCGAATTTCGAGACTGTGCCTCGGATGACTATTTTAACTCGTCGAATAAATCGAGCGATTTTCAAAATCGTCGAAATCATTTAAAACTTCACTTTTAAAACTTTACTAACTTAATTATAAATCATAGAGAATTTACATTCACATAAGAAATTATCTCGATTCAATTTAAATCAAAATCTGATTATTTAAATTATTACTGTAACATCCCGCCTTTTCGCACGCTTTAAATCGACACACATGCCAATTCAATCCATACGGAAGGGCGGATTGTTATGGGGTAAATAAGAAAAAAAAAAGAAAGAAATAAAACAAAACAGAATCTCACAGCGGAAGGATAAAATATAATAATCAAATATACAGTTTATAAAGCTGTTTACAAAACATTTTGATTTTACTTATATAATACACATAAGAGTTACACATACCAATAAAATGCAGCGGGAAAGTATGAGTGTGGTGGAATATAATAAATAGTAATAATAGAAATCTCTGTCTTCGTCCTCCAGAGCTAAAGTCTTCGATCCTGAAACGCTCGGACTTGACCCGAGCGAATTGAAAAGACAAAACACTCGAGTCAGAACTAAAATATCTTATATAAGTTAAAGCAACAGGAATAAATATGAGTGCAGTAACTCAAAAGATGCTCGGGATTCACATCTCTTAAGTATTCGTTAAACTATTTACTATGTAGTATATTTCGCTATTAATAGTGTCTAATTATAAAATAAACTTACTTTTAAATAGCGTTAAGGGGTTACCCATATAGCCCTTAACACAAAATATATTCCCATAGTCTATACAGTACCGTAATCTCCCCCGTACTGGGCGTCGTCAAAGGGCACTCCATAGGTATGGTACAAAAAAAATCGTATAAGGCGCGCTAGGGTAGGTAACACAGCACAACTAGGCAATGCCAGGGTAGATATACCAATTGCTATCCGGGCTGGTGGTAACGCATAGCCGCAGCTACCGCCCACCTCGAACAAACTCCCCCAAAATCAAGAAAAATAAGGATGGACATCGAATCAATCCAAAGTCAGAGCATAGTATCGAAGAGGAGTGTCCGATAAAGGGCGCTAACCCCCTTGGCCCGAGAATCGCTCCTGTTTTAGCCACCTTATGCCAACTCACGGGAGTTGAGTCCACGTATTTACCTTACAGGAAACTTTGTCACCATCCTACTTCATTCTAGAATCTCCACCGCGTACACGGTTGTTAAAGTGGTTTTCGGAGTTGGCAGAGAGTATGAAAACTTCCGATCCCGGTCTCTTCAACAACCAAACGTTATTATAACACCGCGGTCTTTAAAATAGTTTATACTTTAAAACCAGAAAATAATTATCCATTTCAAAACCCATAAATACGATATCATTTCCATTTCCAAAACAACTCATTTTGATATTATTTTTATAAAACCCAAATCAACAATATCATTTTTATTTCAAATATATTTCTTTTCCAAAATCATACGGCTTTAAAAAATTTAATATCTGAAAACCAAATATTTGAATTATAACTTTCAAACATAATACTTCGAAATTCATGGCTTTAGAACCATAACTTCCAAAACTTAAATGGTTTGGATATTCAACAGTATATCAAATAAAACAGTTGAATTTTAAATTTCTTTATAAAGTAAATAATTTCCACGCCTTTACAATTTTTATTCACTTTAAATTCAGTCTAAACCCAAAACTTTTAGATTCACTTTCAGTTTGAATAAAATACTTCGATGTCAATATTTTCAAAATTTGAGTATTTAATAAATTCAAAACTAAGGTTGGGAATTTCTATTCAACAATTCTATTATTTAGTTTTGAAATGTTTACATAATAGATCCATAACCATTTAAAATAAAACCCAAATTTATTAACACTAAATATTTCCTTCCATTTATTTATACTAGAATTATTCATTTAAACATTTAGATATAAATATCATTCCTTTAAAATTTCAAGTTTAATAAGTTTTACATCAACTTATGGAGTTTAATTTTTAAATAAGCTCAATTCCAAATAAATTTCCAATTTACCTTCCAATCTTAATTGGTTTTAAATCGTTAAAACTCTATATATATCCCATATCTTAAACCTGTACTTGACCATATATTATAAATTATCAAACTCCATTATTTAACTTATATATTTTATTTAACAGATTTATACATGGCTTAAATTCAAAAACTTAACTATATATGTATATATATAAAATAACATTCATATAATATCAAAATTTAATATTTATTAAACCATATCATACCCAAACCATAAAAATCATTTCAAAAATAATTATATATATATATATATATATACCGCGGTGCCTATATAAAATTTTCTATCCTATGGTCAAGTGATACAGATATTTATCATTTCAATCCGCAATATAAAAATAAAAAAATGCGGTTGTATATCATTTAAACCGCAATCCCGAATGAAATGAAATGCATGATAACTTGCAAATTATATAATATAGAACACATCATCCATTCACCAAACATCAATCATCAACCATTTATTATAATCATCATCCAATTTGAACAAAACATCAATATATAGCATATAAAATATAACAGGTATCAACGAACAGTTTATATTCAATAATAAATTAATAACTGTTTAATTAGAAGTTTATATGCAAAAATAAATAAATTTAACCGTCAATTTATATGCAATAATAAAATTAAATAACAAATTTAATTTAAATAAATGCAACCTAACTGAGATGATGAATAAAATATGCCAAACAGTCATAAATGAATTTCTACTCATATCATAAATCAATTAACAAACATAAGAAATCTTAGAAGTTGTGAGTGGGTTAAAACACTCACCTGTTGAATTTAAATTGAATTTAAATCCAATTTAAACTCAAAAATTGGATAGTCTCCAAATTTGTCCAAACCAGCGTCAACAGATCCGGAATTTTATTACGATCCTAACAAAAAAATTCGTGTGAAACGGAGTTTGTATGAGAAAGTTACACGTGTTAAATTGTTTGAAAACAAAATAAAAATTTAATTAAACAATCAAAACCTGCCCATCAAAACTTGGCACGTCATCTTCCTCTTACCACCTAAATCTACAGGCCGAAACCTTACGCGAACCAGAGAAACGCGCCGCCCCTTCATACTGCACGCCGCCGCCTCCAGAGGTCACGTCCACCAGATCCACCATCGCCGTTGGCCTCCACGCGACCGGCCACACCTCCAGCACCCCTTATCGTACATCGCGTCACCCCTATCCCAGTGCGACCGACGCCACTAAAACGAGCCACCACGTCTGTGACGCCCCACCTCAATACCCACGCTACCCAAGAACACTACAGAGAAATGTTGTCAACTAGCGTGGAGAATAAGGTTGTTGAGGAGCGACCATCCATGTAACCTCTTTGTGCGAGCACCGATATGTCAGATAGTATAGCATGCATTTCATTTAAGGAGGAAGTCCGACATACCGATACAAACTCAAAGCTATCACACGGTGGCTATAAATAAATCTTCGGAAACAAATATAGAAATAAACATAACACAATCAGTCACTGACATCCATATCACAAAGGCGGAAAAAGATATGAATATATAACTAACACATGAAAGTGTACATCAGAGTAGTGGTCATGAAAGGACCACATACACAAAAGAATAGCAACACATGCTATACAAAAGAATACATCTAAGAGTCTATATCTCAAGTGTAAACGACAAAAACTGCTAATCTAAATAGTCAGCCAAAAGTCAGAGTAGTAAATCCTTGGGGGAGAAGTCAAGCAGAAGCACCTGTAACATCTCGTTATGACCCGAGTATTATTTATAAGAAAATAATAAACGGATCAGTCTAGCTATAAATATCAGATAACATGATACAGAACAATAGATATGGCAAGAACATATAGTAGCCATAAAGACATACTATGATAAGCATGTAAATTAAGATCATCAAGAGATCAAACAATATCAAAAGAATCTTCTAAAAGATCCAAATTCACCTATACATAAAAGCTGGAAAATCATAACAATGAAAGTCATGAAAAAATAGGTGAAGCACAAATTCCATAAAACTACACAAGAAATCCAGAAATCACAATATAGGAGCATGAAAACTCACAAAATGGGAGCATGAAAACTCACCTACACGCGTAACACAAAGCGAGACGCTATCTCATGGTTGTAAGCCATTAATTTTGACACACGAATGGCCCGAATACCGTGGGGCGCTACCCCACGTATGTGATGGCGAAACATCACACAAATGTGATGGCGAAACATCACAATAGCGGGGTCTAGTCTCCCTCGCAGACAAAGAGACATCGCATAGTTGCTAGTCTAAGACACAAAAATGATCGTCATGATCATCAAGAAGTGTCAATCACACTAAGTTAGTAAATATAAAAGTTTAGCCTCATGTCCCATAACCACTTGCTTAACTCAAATATTTACGAACAAACTGTAGATCTTCACTAGAAAGTTGTCACAAAAGATTCAATCGAACAAGTCCAAGAATTAACCAACGAAGTAAACGCAAGCGTTTCATACCACTTGTTTTACTAAGTCGTTTAATTAGATTTCTCATACGAGTGAGGTAAATGTTTGTATATACTAATAGATTGGAAAACGGTTTAAGGAAAGAGCTTTGTAGTAAAATAGAGTTAAAATTGTTTTGATGAAAGAGTTTTGATATTTACTACTAGTATTGAAACCTTCATATTTCTAAAGTTGTTATCCTACCTTTTTAGCAAGGCCGTGATACCATAAAATCGACCGAGAAGCCCAAGATAGTTTGTCTCGAAGAATGGTCAACTCAACATCTCAACAAAGAAAGTTCTGTTGAATGTTTCTCAGATAAGATCCCCTACGGAGGGGGGGTCCGGTGGGGTGGCAACCCCCTAAGGTGGGGGTGCGGGGGCAACGCCCCCGCTACGGGGTTCGACCTAAAGGTGTTAGGATCGAGCGACCTAAAGGGGCACGCGACCTAAAGGTGTTCGTGACCTAGTGGTCGAGCGATTTAAGGGGGTATGCGACCTAAGGGAAACTCGCGACCCAACATGGCCGAGCTAAGGTAAGGTGCGACTCAACCAGGTGAGCGACCGAAGGAAGACGAACGACTTAAGGAAGTAAGGGGTCGAGCGACCTACAAGTTTAAGGGGTCAAGCGACCTAGAGGTGTTCGCGACCGAACGACCTAAACAAGGTCGAGCGAGTTAAGGTGATGCGCGACCTAACGTGTCACGCGACTTAACGAAGGCAAGGCCGAGCGAGTTAGGGTGATGCGCGACCTAACAGTTGCACAGGTCAAGCGACCTAAAGGGTTGCGACCTAAGGAAGGTAAGGTCTAACGACCTAACACTCGCGACCTAACGGTCAAAAGAAGATGGCCACGCGACCTACGACCTAAGGTCCATACGACCTAACTCCGAAGACGTTAGAAATGGCCAGAACGACCTACGACCTAAGGTCCATACGACCTACGACCTAAGGTCCATACGACCTAACTCCGAAGACGATAGAAATGGCCAGAACGACCTAGAGCGATAACATGCGAGAGGGTTAGATCGCGAGCGACCTAACTCCGAACACAGAAAAATGGCCAGAATGACCTAAATGCAGAAAATTCACCAAAACGCTAAAAATTGGAGTTTTTCGCCAATCCAATCCAAACTAAATGCTAATATGCATGCAAAAATGATAGGGAATCATTCCCAGCAGTCCAATATAGCTATAGGCTAGAATTGTGAGATAAAAATCACACCTTTTCACCAAATTATGAAGGTAAAGCTTGAAGGTGAATGGAGAAGCAACTACAAGCTTGAATCCAATGCTTTTCCTTGAATTTGGAGTTGAATGATGGAGTTAGAGTTGAAACCTAAGCTTGGAGTTTCTAATTTCCCTTTCCACTCGCCATTAATGTTAAAGTTTGTGTTTGGTAGGAATTTATGAAGAGTGAGGAGAAGGAGAGAAGTGGGTTTGAGTTATAATGGCTAATCTAACCCAAAGTCCAAAGCGGGAAAAGTAAGTGAAATTCCACTAACTCCAAACCTATCAATGTTTATACTTAAAAAAGTTGTAAACGACATTTCGAACTCAATGGAAGTGGTCTCGAGTCCTAATTTGACCGTTTGCAAAAAGTAGCTTTTTGGACCAATATCCGATTAACGACAAAATATTTAAATAAAATATTTAAATATAAAATCAATAAATATGCGGGTTGTTACAATGTCGAACTTCGGCCACTTCGTCGTGATGTGAACTACTGGATCGACTTGTCTCAGTCATCGCTACGCGCCTGTATATCCCGATCGACGAATCGTGGCAGATCCACCGTTGAATCTCGACGATAAACATAAACGGCCGGGACAAAAACCCCAATTTCTGAACAAACCGAAACCCGAATCGAGAAACGAATTGCACCATTAAATTACGCTCGTCGAGAGCATTAACATATATATTTTTGTGATTTTTCTGAGGACTTGAATTTTTGACTTTTGATTTTGAATTGTAATTGGATCTATGGTTTGCATCCATTGAGGAAGAGGAGGAGTTGATGAAATTTTTGTGACGACCCGGAATTTTCAAGCATTTAAAATCGGAATATTAAATTAATTTTAATATTTAAAAGTAAAATTTAACTTGAGTTCAAATATCACTAAGTATTGAAATTAAATTATTAAATAATTTAAAGTTGGATAAAATATTGTATCTGGAATTCTAAGCTTGTTACAAATAATTTGAAGGCTTATAAAATTTATATTGATAATATTCAGGGTAATAGAAGTTGTAAAATTGAATTTAACACCGATTTGTTCGGTTTTAAAAATATATCGTTTAAATTGAATTTGAAAATAGCCTTCCGAGACACAGTCTCGAAATTCTACGAAATTAGTTCCGTTGGGTCCGTAATATTGAATTATTATCGGGCTTCAAATTTCGTATTGATCGGAGTTAGTGTGTGAGTGTACGATATATAAACGCGTTGAAATTTGCATGGAGTACTGTAGCTAGCATCACGTATAGGGGTTAAAGCTAGCGTTACCTTCTCCAGCACGTTTCCCTTTTTTTTCAGCCGACTTCCTTTCATATCTGTGTCCCCTCTTTTATCAACAGCACGCGAACATCATATCTTGTCTTCCATTTTCTTTGAAGAGCACGCAGAGTAGATATTTTCACAAGCAAGAAATCATTAATGGCCGACTCCTTCCCTTCCAAGCACCGATTTCCTTTTTAAAATTCTTCCTTTCGGTAAAACCAAATTCAAAGCTCCTCGTTTTAAAAAAAATAAAAAAATAAATAGTGATTGAAATCGCGAAACCCAAAGAGGCGAGCTCGATCGAAGACGACAGTTGATTGGAAGGGGGAAAAGGGGTCGCGAAGGAGTATGGGGGGGGGGGTCGCGACGCTTAGTTAGGGTTTGCCGTCCAGTTTGGAGTTCTTCGTGGCTTGAGCTCGTGTTCGAGAGACGAGGCCAGGGTTTACGTGCGTACGCGTGGGCTTAGGGAGGAGCGCGTATGTCGTCAAGGTTAGGGTTTTGGGCGGGGCTAGGCGGCTCTAAGAGGTTGCAGGCAACCGCATTGGTTTGGGGACTCGAGCGAGATGTGTGTCACGATTTGGGGTGAGCATCTTCTTATTTTTTTTTTGAAATTTAAAAATATTGAACTGGTAATTATTTTAAATTTTAGTATAAACTATTTCAAACAGAAAAAAACAACTTTTAGTCAAAGAAGTATATAGACAGTAAAGAAATTTATGTTTGTTAGGTACAGAGGGAAAATTATACTTATAAATATACACTTGTTTTTTTAATTTTGCTGTTTAATTTTAAATTAAGTATTGGGATGGTATGTATATTGTAAAACATATTAAAAACGAATATCTACAAATTCATAAATTGTTATGTAATGACTAATTTATTTTAAACATTTTTAAGTTATTAGTACTCAAGTTTAAACCTTTGAGTTTAATCTATTGATTTTTTTAGTTCGTTTAACGGTAAATTATTTTACAGAAAGATTTTGAAAATATATAGAGATTTAAAATGTTGAGGAGTTTATATCAAAATAAGATTTTTAATCTATATAACTTGATTTTATAAGTATCGGTTTTAGAAAAAAACAATATATATATATATATATATATATATATATATAAGTATATCTATCTAAAACATACACACCTTTTGTCTTAGTAATTTATTGTAAATTAATGGATTATGGTGATTAACTCATTTAATAAACTTATTTAATTATTTCAGTCGCTAAAATGATTTATTAAAGGAAAATTAGTTTAAATAAAATTCCTAGATAATTAAATTGAAAAATGGTAAGTAATGTTAGTTCAAATGATAATAAATCATATGATGTTATTCAAGGTCTAAAATCGAAGAGAAACAAGCCGGTTTGGATTGGATTGCAAATTAAAGGACAAAGGTGAGTTAATCTTACTCAGTTGAATTTAAATTTAAATTTTAAATGATAAAAATTAAATAATTTTTTAGATGGTTGAATTGTTTGATGTGCTATAGTGTGGTATATTCTGGAATTGGCATATTATATTGTGCTAACATCTGTGGATGCAGGGAAAACAGGTTGGTGGGATCCAACTGGATCCCTCAACATTTATTTAAATTATTTAATACCCTCTGTTGTGATTATTTTATATTCTGTGATGAATATTATTGACAATTGGAATATTGGATGTTATGGTTTACCTGAATATGTTCCAGTGCACTAAATTATTAAGAGATATAGAATGGGATTTTGGAAATAAACTGAAGAGAAATTGGTAAGTGAAATAATTACAGAGAATTTAAATAAATTAGGAATGAATTGGATAAGAATAATAATGGTTTTAAATTCTAATAAATAAATTCTGTGTATGGAAGGGAAATTTTGAATAAACAGAAGATTAATGAATTTTAAACTTCAGTATGATTAAAACATTTACTTAAAATTTAAGATTCAATTTATTGAAAAGAACATAGAAGAAACTGGGAAGAAGCTGAAATTGGTATATTTCAGTTGAATGACATAGAATCAAACGAAAAATAATAATAATTAATACAAAGTCCATAATTAATGAATTTGGAGATGAACGGATAAGTAAAGAAATTTGTTTCAAATGGAATAAATTGGGAATCAATTTGGAAAATTGATTTAAGTGATTGAGGTTGGAAATCCTTCCTGGAAAACCAAGATCGTTTTCAAAGTAAACTTTTAAATATAAATAAAAGTTTTTAAGTTGATTTAAAAAAAGCAAGTTTTAGAAAATTTATTATTCTAAATATTTAAAATTCTAAAGTAAGTATTTTCTTTTAATCTATTTTAGCAGTAATTATTAAGAAGTAACTTAGTATTTTGTTTTTAAAAATAGGAATCTAGTTTTATATTTTATTAAGTAACTTTATTTTCAAATATTTATATAGTATGTATTTTTAGTAAATTATTGAAGTAGTCTTAACTTGAATGTTGTAAAGTAAATTCCAAAGTAAGTATTTTATTTTAATATATTATCGTAATGATTAGTTAAAGAATGATTTGGTATTATGTTTAAAGAAGAAAATCTAAGGTATAGTTATGAGGTAATCTTATTTTAATTATTTCTAGTGTATTATTTAAAATTAAGTATTAAAGCAATTTTTCTAAGTTAAATGTTAAATATATTTTTCAATAAGGTGTTTTTAAATTATTTTAAAAAAATCCAGTTTTGTGCTTGGTGATTACAGTAGAAATGGAAATACTCGGAATTTATTCTGGGAGAAGGAAGATAGTTTGAAAACTGTTTTCAAAAGGGTTTGGAAGTGAGAATATATCTTGTAAAGATATTTTGAGGTTAATAAATAATTTGGGAAATTATTTATTGGTTGATGGTTGTTTGTGAATATTAATTGATAGTTAAATCACCGACTATCAATATTGGACAAAAATGCGTTGATCGTTTCGAAGAGACTGGGATCGAGATTAATTTCTCGAGTACCACTTCGATCCGGTTTGTACGTTTCGTGGAAATGAGTTTGGATTCGAAGATGGAGCAGTGAAGTGCAAGGGCTAGTCGCTACTAATTCTGAGGATATTTCCGAAATGGATGTAGTAGGAATAGTGCCTTCGGTTCCGTTCGAACCCGAGACGGACTTGTATGGATGAATGCTTGCGAAAACATCGTCAGGTGGACGATGGGCATTCTAAGGGATATGTTCTGAAAATGTAACGCTTAGCCTCAAGCCTCATCAACCAAGAATGACCGAAAATCAGGGGTTATGCAGTAAGGCTAGGTGGGTAGCCCCAAGCAGGGTGAGGTCATTCCTGTCTAGATGTCCCTTTTTATTTCGGCTTAGTGGGCGGTTGGTGATCCCAACCACGGGGTGATCTCACTTGGGATTATCCAGTAAGGGGTAGTCCCGGTCTTGTGTTGCAGGGGAGCGGGCGTACTCCTCGGTACGGTAATCTAGGCCCCGTACTGTGACAGGTGGTACCCCAGTGCCTAGTCATTAGTTGGAAATCCATTCTCCCTACGAGCCTTGTATGAGTTTTGTTTGTATTACCCACACTGTGGCTAGTAGCTGGAATTTAATCATGTAACAATTTCGACTATTTTATAAGTATTTGTATATAGACCCTATTATAATATCAGAGGATTTCTATAAAAATTGGTTTAGCTATCGTAAGGTAAAAACCCGACATGTTTATTTATGGCGTGGTCTTACGAGATGCTTTTGTTTTCAAAGGATTTTTAAAACTTTAATAATCAATTGGGTGTGATTTTTCTCACGTTGGTATTCCAGACTGACTCGGGTGTTATTTAACTGTAATGCTCGGGTCAGACCGAGTATTATAGAATACAGGATATGATGCTGTGGAGCTCAAGAGACAAGCAAGATGTCGATACGTACTCCCGTATTTGTTTATATATATTCCGCTGTGTTGAGTAGTTGTGTATCCAGTGTATGATATTGTTGAGTTGTTATTGATGTACTCTGATGATGTAATATATGTAAACAGATATATTTGATTTTTGAGTAAAGATTATTTATTATCTATTATATTTTATTCCACTGCAATGGTTAGGTTCTGATGTTGTTTTCTATTTTCTTCTTCTGCCTCTTCTTCTTCAACCCAAATGGTTCGTATTTATGTGCAACTTGAGTTGATTGTTGTAGAATAGTGTTGACTCAAGGGGTACAGATTTGCGGGCTGTTACAGTGGTATCAGAGCTTAGGTTGGTGATAACCTTGGCTCTGGTGGGAATTACTCATTTAAATTAGAGTCCGTAGTACTTTATAATGAGTTTGAGCGTATTAATAAATATGAGCGCGTATTTGTTAGTGAATATAAATTATTTTAATATTGTGTTGATTGGTTTATTGAGTGGCATATGAACCTTCATCGGCACAGTCTAGACAACTGTATCGAAGGGGTTTCTAAACACTTGAATAGAACAGTTTGACATGGTATTATTTTAAATGTGGGTAAATGAAATAATTTTACCCAAAAATATATTTTGATATAAAGAAAAGTTTTTGTAAACTATTTTAGCTAATATATGGTTGCTTGGATGTTAGGAAGAATAAGTATTATCATCGTTGTGTAAAAATCTAACTAGAAATTTAAAACATAACCAAAGGTTAAGGAAATAAATTCATTATAAAATGAAATTTATAAATATGAATTATAAATGTAAATTATAAATTGAAATAAAATCAAATGAGAATTTGCATGGGCATAAACTATGCAAATGAATTATAGTTAAAATTGATTTAAGCAGGATTTGGAAATTTAAGTCCTGGAGATTTGGAAGTATTTTGAAGATAGATAATAGCATTATTGTTTTAGAGATATTTCTGAAAGGAAATTTGTTTTAAATGGATTTTGAAAGTGATATAGCATTGAAAATCACTTGGATTATTGGAAAATAATTGTGATGATGACGGTCGCATCATCGGTATTCATTTTCGAATTTCTAAGTGACGGATTGCTGCCAAAAACTGATTGTTCAGAAAAGCTAGTTGCTTTTGAAAATTTCAAAGGAAATTTCTTAGGAATAAAACCAGGATTGGTTTGACATTTGAGAAATGTGATTTGAGATGATTTTTAAATCAGAAAGGAAATATATGCTTTGAATGTTGGAATTTAAATTTAAAGTGAAAAGTTAAAAATGAAATTAACTTGGACTGGGGAATAAAGATTTAACTGGATTGAAATCAATTGAATAGGCTGAAAATAATATCCAGTTGTACTTGAATTAAGTTGAACTCAAATTTAATTAAATAAATTTGAGTTAAAATAAAATTGAATTAGAATAAAAATTCAGTTGAATTATTAAATGGAATTAAATTTTTACCTAGATATCTGGAAAATAAGTGGGATAAGGATTGAATTGAAATAAATAAATCAGAATAACTTATAAGAGAATTAAAAATCCGTAGAAATAAAATATGCTTGGGCTATAAATAAGCATAAGGCTTGAGTTAAAAAAATAAAAGAAGAATATATTCAAGCCTATAATAGAATGGAAATGTGTAAAATAATAAGATGTGACTTATAAAATTGAAAGGTGAGATAGAAAACCCAAAATAAATATTTTTGATAAATTGGAAAATAAAATAAAAATCCAAACTTGAATTATAAAATAAATTTGAACTTAATAAAATTTAAATGAAGAGATTTTGAGATTTAAATTCAAATAAAATCCAAATAAGTGGAAATAAATTGGAAATGGCCATGTAATAAATTGGATGAGTTGAATCTGGAAAGTTAAATTTTATAATAACTAATCAAATGAAATTGTAAATTTTAAAATGAGATTTAACTGAGATAGAATTAAGTTGAATGGAAGAGAAAGATTTACTCGTAGGATGTAATGAGCTTAAGTATGAAATTGGAATAAAATTAACTTAAGCTAAATGAATGGAACTTAAACTATGATTAATTTTATTGGGTTGGTTTTAAATCAAGTAAAAATAAATTGGATCGAAATAGAATTTGGTAAGTTATCGATAGTATTAAATGGAATGAGGTTCTTAATTAAATAATTGTAAACCATTTAAAATGTCAAAAAAAATTTGAAATAACTTGGAGACAATATGAACAATTGAATGTTTTCAAGTTAATAGAATGGTTTTAAATGAATACGGATAAGAAATGAATCGTAAATGAATAGATCGTGAATAAAATTGAAATGGTTATTGAATGAAATAGCCTGGATTGTTTTCGAGCTAAATAAAATAGTTTGGAGTAAACAAATATGGAAGTAATTAAAATTCTATGTATTGATAGGAGTAAAATAAATTGATTTTGAGATCAATTGAATTAAATATGAGTTCGGTTTGCTTAAAAATAAATTAAATGTAAGCTTGTGAGTTGTTAACCATTCGGATTAAGTGAAACGATGGGTGATTGGTTGTAAGCAATTAAATTTAATGTTGGAATATTTAAATTGCTTATGAAAAGTGTTTAAGGTGCATTTCTTTTAGAATTCATGTGTTTAACTATTGCAAGTAAGTGAAATGTTAATAAACTTTATATATATGGTACTTACATGTTTAAATTGAGTAAGTAAAGGTATCTGGAAGCCGTGTGGCTGGATTTGGGTTGCATTAACTGCTAAATAAATAAGCTGTCTGCTTAAAAATGCTAAATAAGGTACGCCTACGCAATAAAAATAGGAAATATGAACCATTTTTGTTTTATTCCGACCGTGTGGGTCGATGTATATATATTTATATCTTTTTTAAAATTGCTAAAGCTCCTCCGTACAAAGGAGACTCTGCCAAAAAAATTCGAAAATTTTGGGAGTTAGAAAATTTTTGGAAAATTTTGTTAACGAAAAAACTGTTTCGAATTGAAAATTGAAATAAGTTAGTAAATGAAAATACTTTAAAATAATAACATGAATCAGTATAAATGAAAAATAAAAATCAAAATTTAGAGTTGATCATAAATTGAATTCATATGGAAATGAAAGAATCGATTTGAATAGAAATGGATATAAACTAAAGTGGTAAGATGAAAATAAATATAAGAAACACATAAATGATTATACTAGCTTAAGTAAGGAATGATGCATTCCCAATTGGAAATTAATATTTCAAATATAATTTAAGTTAATATTTGAATTTATAGATATTGACATTTGTAAGAAAGTCGATAAAATATCTTTGAATATTGTGATGGGCCATATTGTTGTCTAAGATGTGCGGGTAATATAAAGGAAAAGTGAATTGGTTATGACTTCATAAGGATAAAAATTTAGTTGCCCGACCAAAAAGGTACGTGTTTAAATTTCTGTGAAATTTGATTGGGATTTTGGATTGAGCCACTTGGCTTTTTGTTTTCTTTTTGGATTTGGGAGGCCGTAGAGCCATTTTGTAGTTATACCGAGTCAGCCGCACAAAGGAGACGCTGGCGAAATTTTTCGCAAATATAGAGAGTTAGAAAACTTTTGAGAAATTTCGAAAATTTTAAACTTGGTTTTGAATTATAATTTGAATAGTTGAATAAGTAAAATTATTTGGGAACTATGGAAGGTTTTGGGAAGTTGGTTGAAGTAATAATGGGTCTTTAGTAAAAGAATATGTTATGGCAAGTTAATCAAACTGTTTGGTTTTGGAAAATAGTAACGGGTATTGGACCATTCTTCCTAACTAGTAATTTCGAGGACAAAATTCTTTCAAGGGGGGAAGAATGTGACGACCCGGAATTTTCGAGCATTTAAAATCGGAATATTAAATTAATTTTAATATTTAAAAGTAAAATTTAACTTGAGTTCAAATATCACTAAGTATTGAAATTAAATTATTAAATAATTTGAAGTTGGATAAAATATTGTATCTGGAATTCTAAGCTTGTTAAAAATAATTTGAAGGCTTATAAAATTTATATTGATAATATTGAGGGTAATAGAAGTTGTAAAATTGAATTTAACACCGATTTGTTCAGTTTTGAAAATATATCGTTTAAATTGAATTTGAAAATAGCCTTCCGAGACACAGTCTCGAAATTCGACGAAACCAGTTCCATTGAGTCCGTAATATTGAATTATTATAGGGCTTCAAATTCCGTATTGATCGGAGTTAGTGTGTGAGTGTACGATATATAAACGCGTTGAAATTTGCATGGAGTACTGTAGCTAGCATCACGTATAGGGGTTAAAGCTAGCGTTACCTTCTCCAGCACGTTTCCCTTTTTTTCAGCCGACTTCCTTTCATATCTGTGTCCCCTCTTTTATCAACAGCACACGAACATCATATCTTGTCTTCCATTTTCTTTGAAGAGCACGCAGAGTAGATATTTTCATAGGCAAGAAATCATTAATGGCCGACTCCTTCCCTTTCAAGCACCGATTTCCTTTTTAAAATTCTTCCTTTCGGTAAAACCAAATTCAAAGCTCCTCGTTTTAAAAATAAATAAATAAAAAATGGCGATTGAAATCGCGAAACCCAAATGGTTCGTATTTCTGTGCAACTTGAGTTGATTGTTGTAGAATAGTGTTGACTCAAGGAGTACAGATTTGCGGGCTGTTACAATTTTACGCGTAGATAAATGAGAATAGGCGGAGGCTAGGGTTTAGTAGGGTATTTATAGATAAAGTTAAAAAATAGATGGATCGGTTTGATAAATATATGTGCTACCGCTAACGTGGCCCAAAAAGCCTGTTCTGACCCCGGAACGAAATTGGGTAAACTCATATATCGAAATAGGTGTTTTAAAATATTATGAACGCGATGGAAAAAGTTTCACGTCCAAATTCCATCGTATGAAGAAGTTATACTGAAATCAATATTTTCAAATTGATTTCAATTAAATCGATTTCAAGGCGTTTCGCGTTCGTACGATCAAACGACAAGTCCGATTGCTACGAAACTTGAAACCCTACAATACTTCAGTGTTACGGATCCGATGAAACTGGTTTCGTCGAAATCCGAGTCCATGACCAAAATGGCTATTTTTATATTAATAAAATAAATTTAAAATAAATTAATTAAATCAAATTTTGCGTTAAAAATTCTGAACTTTGCAATCTTTATCACTTTATAATTTTCAAACATTTACAATGATTTAACAATTTCTAAATGTCAATTTATTAAAGATTAATCAATAGAAATCTTCAATTTCATAAAATTCAAAATTATATCTATTAAATTGAATTTACCCATAATTATTCCATTCATAATTTCAATTAGAAGGGTTTACCATTGGATTTAAAATTATCACATAAATACTTCCCGTTTTCGACTTAATTTTTAAATTAACGTAATAATTACATATTGGCTTTCATTCATTTGCAATAATCCAACTATTAAAAATTAAATAAATTAACTCACTATAAAAATTCAAATTCTATAATTCACAAATTTTATCATCTTGGTTTACTTATAAATTTATAATTCTTTAAACCAATTCCCATCTCAATTTAAAGTAACTTAATTCATCCATTATAGAATTTTATTTCAATTTCTTATAATAACGCCCTTTATTATAAATTGAATCCAATTTATTTTAATAAGTTTCCAATTAAATGGATTAGATTCAATTTCAACCTTTAACTTACACTTAAGTTTAGGTCATAATCAATTTGTAACGTGTTACTTTCATAGTTATTTACATACTTCTCGTATTAATTTCTCAATTAATCATAATTATTAAAGTAACGCCTATAATCAACAACGACATTGTAATTACTCACATTTTAAATGATCGTTATTTCAAATAAATTTATTAACCAATTTATTAGGAAATTTATAATAGTTGTTATCTACCTTTAAATTTTCTTCCTAATAACGTACTACCTACTCTCCTTTAATTGTAATTTGAATTCTAACCCTTATTCATCATACTAAATAAAATAAATGACATATAGATTGTTACCTATTTCCTTTACATGTCTTTATAGGTTTATTACTTAATAATCACCGTTAAATATCCCGTGTATACACAAATTTTATATTTCGTAATCATATTCAATCAATTACGTATTACTTTCCAGCAAGTAATATGATTACTTAGAGAACGTTGACTTTTATTCAATTACCATTTATTGAAATCCACACTAATTAATTTTATTAAATGCTTACATTTATTTCTCTATATCCAATTTGTTTCAACTTTTTTACATTAATACTATTCCCTTAATTTGGTTATTATTTATCAACTTGTTCAAAACTTATTACCTAAATTTCCGTTATTATAAACCTTTATTTGTACATTTAGATTAAATTTTAAATTCCCAATTCAATCAACCATTTCAACATGCAACTTATAATAACTGCTTACAAGTATGAATGGAATCATCATTTATTCCAATATTATCTTAATTTACATTAACATATTAATTGATTTCCTTTTAATGAATATTATATCCAGGTATAATATTTACCCCATTTCATTTATTGAAATTTATTCAAATTGCTAGTACTAGATTTTAATCATCATTTATATATTTTATTTTAGCGTTCATTTCAATATTTGTTTATAAAGTTTTATTTCTACTAAATTAAATTACAAAACTCATTAATTCAACCAAATTAAATCCACGAAATTTACTGGTCATTACAATTACTATATATTAAATTCCACTATTAAATTAATATAAAAATTCCAATTTTAACTTATCTACCTTTGGTTCCATCTAAAAGTCTAATACTATAATTTAAATCCAACTAGACTTAAATAAGATTTTTGAAACCATTTTCATATACATTTGCATCTCACATTTATAAATTATCTCAATTTCAAATATTAAATTACTATTTATTCAAATCCAATTAAATTGTCATATTTGAAATTATAACTAATTTTATGAATTCAACCAAATCTTCATATTTCAAAATCAATTAACAACCCATACTCAGCATTTACAATGAATTAATTGTTCAAAATTAACGACCAAATTTCCGAATCGTTACACTACATCCAATGTACACTCCCAAGTTTATACGAGTATTAACTCGTTTAAACCTATCATTTTCTTATACTTATATTAATATTAATGTTTATAACTCATCAAGTTATATATACACAGCTCGAACTAGACCAGCTCGTAGCGGAAGTTATGGGTGAGTTTCAAAAAATTTACCCTATAGGGTATTTATTAGGTCTATGAAGTCTAATTTGACTACAACATTTCTAAATTTAATTTAAATAAAATCATATAATTCATTTATTGTTGATAGACATTTATTTAATTTATTTTCAATTTATATATATAAATATACATACGTATCATATATATGTGTGCATGCGTGTGCATGTGTAACATAATATTCCATGAAGGGTATAACATGCCTGTATGTAGATGTTGGGATTACATCGCAAACAGACATGTTAACTTATTCTATATGTATTGTATGTTGTCCAAATATGTGCATATATTTATGCTTATATAAAACCAAGAGTGTGCATGTGTATACATACATACATACATATCTATATGTGTGTAAGTATATTATGGAAAGATATTATTGATATATTTATACGTAAATATTATAGTGTTAAATAATATATAAATAAACAAATATACACACACGCGTGCACACGCACAAAAAAGCTGTAAGTTCAAAATTATTTATTTATTTATATATTTATTGGTGTGTATGTATATTTGTATGTATATATGTACGAAAACAACATTATTATACGTATAATATATATGATTTAGTATGATATATATATATATATTACAAAATTATAAAAAAACTCCCTTTAATGTTCTAGATCGAATACACATCAAGTACTATTTCAATTATAATTTTATTATATTACTACATAAATATTATTATTATTATTTAGTTAAACAAAAATTAACAAATTATACAAAATATAATATATATATATATATATATATATATATATATATATATTTTGAATTCAAATTTCCAGAAAATTTGGAATTATATTTTATAGCTTGCAAAAAAATTTGTGATTTTTTAGGTCAAAATATTGTTTTTTATTAATTAATTACTTTTGGTCTAGTTTAAAACGTTTTTTTCAATAATATTATAAAGAGTTCAAAAAAATCTAATTTTTGGCCGAAAGCTTCTATAATGATAAATTAATTTTAGAAAATTAAAAATCTAACTTTTGAAACAAATCTATTTTACGTAATATTTAATTCATATAATGACTAAATAATAATAAAAATTATTAAATAATTTCTAAAAATTTATTTACAGTTACAAAAATTATAATTGATATAATTATGCATTTTTAAATTATTAGTTGAAATTTTACATGATATAGATATATTGTTTAGTATTAGTCGGATAATTAAATTAATTAATAAATTAATATATGTTTAAATAAATCAATAAAAATAATAGTAGATGAAATAAAATTAATCTTGGCTGTGTGTATCAATCATATTAATAAAAATTTTATTTTTAATTTATATAGACGACCAATCAATACATATGACAAAAACAATACCTGCGGGAATCTCACCTAACTAACAATTCAATAATAACAGAATATGTGTGCGTGTGTATGAACAATATTGAATAATACAAAGGTTATGCATCATATATAAAAATAAATACTTGCCTAAACAAAACCATTAAGTAAACCTTGAAATGATAAATTCCCTTCCTCTTGAAACATTCTCAATTCATCAGATTGCAAGCCTTTGAATCACGGACCCTTTGCTATCGAATAGCTATTGATTTGACCTGATTTGATCCGAGTTGTAGGAGGTATAATTGAACTAGGAAGATGGGTAAAGGAGACAACCAAAAGTCCTATTGATGTTAGGGTTAGAGATGCTTTTATAATGGTTGAATGAGAGAGAAAAGAGGACAATATCTCTTGCCTTTTCTCACCCAATCTCCACCGCCCATTTCAAACCCCTACTTGCCCTATTTTTGCTAACCCTGTCCATGTAATTGAAGCCGAAATTTCCCTCTAATATTATTGGCTAATAGCCCATTTTAAGCCCAAGCAAATAATGTTAATTAAACGAAATTTAATTCCTTATTGATATCTCATATCGATCGATATATTTATAACTATTATAAATATATACAACAATATTTATATTTTCAAATCATATTCAAATTTTATAATTAATACTTCATAAATATTAATCAATTTATATTGATTATAAAATAATTAAATCGTTTGTTCTAAAGATAATTCATTATTTCGGTTGTGTGACTCGTTAGGTGTAAATTTGTCAATGATTAACTTGAACTATTCATGTGGTGTGATGTTTTGGTCAAATTCATCGCTTACTTAGTTTTGGTAAAATCCATTTTTATTAAGCATTACCCAGTTGTGACATTTATTTACAAAAATTCTTTTCGTCAAAACTATATCAGTTTGAACTTATTATATTTGGTAATGATCAAAATTCAAATATCGTTGATATTCAACTCTATAGTCTGAACACAAAGTCTTTAGTTCAATAATAATAATTATTACTATTAACCGAACTACTCTGGTCAAAGATTTTGACTTTAGGCTGACTTAAGTTGATCGTGATACTAACCCCATATAACTAAGACGACAAATCATCTTTTGAATAGCACTTCACTTCCAATACTTCCACTCGACGCAACTATAGTCACTCGATGGACGCCATGCCATAATTTGACTATAATCAAAGCAGAGCTTTCATATTGAAGATTTATACTATTCTCAAGTCGAGAGAACTGTGTAAATTAGTCACATCCATATTTTATGTTTGACCTTAGTTATATTAACCAACAAAAAACTATCGAATGACTCGTTCTATAGTTATCTAATAATTGTTAGTACATAACAACTAAGTGCCCTCGGTAGTCATTAGTAATCCATTCCCAACATTTGGACAGCGTTATGTACTCTAGTCACAACAGATACATCGATATCCAATCTCGATGCATCTCGACTAGGAACATTTAAAATGATGTGTTTTATAACATTGTGATACTATACTCATGATTATAACTATTTTACTATCACAAACACACCATTTATGAATTTTCTGTTAAATATATTTTAATTAAACATTTAATTATTTTTAACACATTATAACAAATATATAACAGAAAGAAGAAATACCACAGTCTCCCCATGCCTTAGAAGCATCACAAGTTCTCTCCCTTCCATCCTGACATTGCCCTTTCAAGCTTGACAAGATATGGGCGTGCTTTTCAAGATCCAATCCTACATTCTAGATCCTTACCTCCTCCTAGGTTGTTTTTTGGTTTGCCAATCAATTCCCCGATTCTCTGTGCCTTTGATGGTGGTCGTCCGCCTAGTGCCACTTCCCACTCCTTTGGAACTCTCTCCTTAGATGTGCTTCCAATCACTAAGCTTGCTTCCTCTGTAACTGTTTCGCTTATGCGTGGTTACAATGATGACATTGTAGTTGATTGTAATTTGGATAAGGAGTTCAATGTGGTTTTGTTTCTGAGCCTGTCATTCTGAACTTTCCTATTGTAGGCTTGAGCACGGAATGCGTTCGTCAAAATGCCCCATTGGATATTACCATGTCTGCAATCCTGCTCAAGGATCTTTTGGATGCTATGACTTTTGATGCTAACTAGTATGCGGATCCTTTGCTTGAAAATTTTTGTCCTAAATATTGGTCATCCCTCTTTCACTCTTTGTCTCGCATTGCAGGTGACTACACACCCATTGACATTGCGATTGATGAGTTCAATGGAGTATTATTACCTCATTCTTCTTTTATACAAGCCGAGGCAGATTACTTGTCGGGATTCTTGGTTGGTTTTTTTGCATTTTAACCAAAATGTACAAGATGCTAGAAGTCTATGCCACCGTATATGGAATCTTCATGGCGATCTCCATGTAATCTATGTCGATTCTATGTATTACTTCAAATTCTCCAGCAATGAGGATCGTCAACCTGCTCTAGATGTTGATCCATCCTTTATTGATAGAAAACCGCTCATTATCACTAACTAAACTCTTATAGTGGCTAGTGTTAGGGATCATGTAATGTCTATTCCTGTTTAGGCATACTTTGTGCACATTCTCTTTGTTTGGCAGCTGCTTACGTGCTTGAATTGGTTAGCATGCTCTATTAGTAAATTGAAATGTTATGACACTAATATGATGGCCCATGAGAGATTGGTTTATGCGAAGGCACTGATTGAAGTAACTCCTAAAAATCCACTTCCATCTTCGATTAGAGTCCAGCTTGTTGTGGGCCATGTAGTGGAAGTTTGTATTAGATATGATTAGGTGCTTGATATTTGTTCTACTTATCAATCTTTATGACACCTTGTTGACTCTTGCAAGATCCAAAAATCTTCCATGGAAGCTCCTTCTCCTTCCAAGATTCTGCTTCGTCAACCTCCTGTTTAGAATTGGATTCCTAAGGTCTGAACTACACTTCCGTGACTATGGACCAGTCTAATAGCCCTTCTGACATTGCACCTATTTTTGATGCTGCTTCTATTCCACTAATATCACTATCTTGTCTTGCCTTCCCTTCTACTGAAGGTGTTGTTTCCTCTACAATGTCTCCTTCTAATGCTATAATTATTGAGTGGATTCTTCTAAGAAAGCATGGATTCATGAGCGTCTGAGTTGAGATATGGCCCCATTTGTACGGATTTCCATATGCTTGTTAGTGAAGTTGTAGGTGAATCCAAGCGTCTTCGTTACTTTGTAGATAGGAAAGATCATGTGCTTTCAGTTGTTGGTTCCCTTAGTGCTATTAATAGAGCTGTTCTAGATGATGATGGCCACGATAGGAAATTTATCCATCGTATAGATCACTCTGGTTATACTCCGAATATTGCGTCTCTTTTCATGGGTTTTCTACATGTGACAGGTCCTGACTCTTCGGTCGAAGGAAGTGGTTCCTCCTCTTCTAAGGTAAACTAGCTTTAGGTCATTTATAGTTGATTAGTTGCCTTTTACCTAACTCCTGTTTTGTATTATCCTTCTATTAGTAGTTGAGGCATGCTTCCTTGCTCTTGTACTAACTTTTGATTTGGTAATAAAACTGGATGGTCTACTATAAAACCGGCTGGCCTTGCCCAAAAAAAGAAAGAAGAAACACCTTTCTTGCGAACGAGAATTAATTACAGAGTTTATCAATTTACAATAAATTGCCGAATTTCCCTTAGGGTATACCCCTGACTCAATCAATCATCCACTTGCACTTGGGGCCAATCATGGACTATCAATCCCATCCATTCAATCAGCTTCTTGAGAGCAGGCCAAGCTAGGCCTTTGGTGAATGGATTTTCTATGTTGTCCTTGGTATCTACCCTTTAAATCATGACTTCTTTCGTCTTAATGAATTCTCTGGTCGGTGATACTTTCAAAGAATGTGCCGCAACTTCATGTGTACTCTCGGTTCCTTTTTGATTTGTATCACTGTATATTTTCACAGAACAATGCCATAGGATTCTCAGTATCAGGAATAACTTCAAGCTCACTCAAAAACTTAAGCATTTAAACTACGTCTTTTACTGCTTCATTGAGGGTGATATACTCGTCCTCCATCGTAGAATCAGTAGCTGTTTCTTGCTTGGAACTTTTTTAACTAATAGTTCCACTGTTAAGCATAAAGACATAATCAGATACAGGCTTACTATCATCTATATCACTTTGAAAGCTTGAATATGTTTACCCCTTCATAAGGAGGTCTCCATTCTCGTATATAAGGAATAAGTCCTTAGTATTTCTCAAATAATTGATTATACATTTTACAACCAGCTAATGTTTTTCTCTAGGTTAAGACTGCCATTGACTTACATATCCTAATATGTATGCCATATCTAATCTAGTACATAGCATGGCATACATTATGGTTCCTATGGTTGAAGCATGGGGAATCCTCTTTATGCGCTCCTTCTCCTCATCGGCATGTGGAGCGCCCTTTTTAGAAAGGATGATTCCAGATTGTGTTGGCACATTTCCACACTTGGAATTCTCCATACAGAACTTTTTAGTATGGTATCTATGTACAGGGATTGGGACCATCCCAACAGCCTCATAGATCTATAGAGTATATAGACTATTTCTCCCAAATCCTTCATGGAGAATTTTTGGAAAGTGGAGCTTTCACTGATTACAACTACAAAGTGTTATTGCCAATCAATAATGGATCATCGACATAATGTATTAAGAATATGATAGGGTTGCTCTGTTTCTTTCTATATACACATGCTTACTTCGTGTTCTGATAAAAACTAGACTATTTGATTATTTCATCAAAACACTTGTTCCAACTCCTTGAAACCTGTTTAAGTCCATAAATAGACTTTAACAATTTATAAGCCTTTCCTTCACTCCCACTGGCCATAAAACCCTCTGGCTGTGACATATAAACAATTTTTTCTAAATCATCATTTAGAAAAGTTTTTTTTACATCCATTTTCCATATTTCATAGTCATAGAATGCAGCAATGACTGGCATTATCCGAATAGATTTAAGCATGGAAATGGCTAAAAAGGTCTTATAATAATCAACACTTAGAATTTGACCAAATCCTTTCGCAACTAGCATTGCCTGATAATTCTACACTTCCCTTTTTGCATTTAGCTTTTTCTCAAAAATCCATTTGCAGCAGCTGAGTTTTATCCCTTCTGCATGCCCAACAAAATCCTTTGTTTTTGCATATGGAATCCATCTTGGATTTCATAGCTCTAAAACAAAGTATTGAGTGTTTACTCTACAGTGCTTGTTGGAAGGATATAGGAGTGTCGTCATCTAAGACACTCCTCTTCCTCACTATCTACGAGAAAACTATTATATCTCTTTGGTGCGTGAGATTCGGTACTAGACCTTCTAATAAGTTGCATGATTTGATATACGGGTGAACTCAATTCTCCCACGAGTTCAGCCTTAGTATGAATTTCTTGGATCTCTTTAAGTCTAAAATCTCGCTATTAATTTTCTTTAATAAAAATTCCATTTCTATAAAGACAGCCTACCGAGAAACAATAACATTTTGTTCCTCGGTATCGTAGAATATATATTCCATCGAGTCTTTGCAATATCCTATAAATTTACATAGTATTGATTTGGCCTTTAATTTGTTCGGACCAACTTTCTTAATATATGTTGGACAACCTCAAGCCTTCAAATATTTGATTTGGGGTTTCTTACCATAACACATCTCATATGGTGTTTTAGGCAAAGATTTAGTGGGAAACAAGTTTAACATATACGCCGTTGTCTCTAGCTCATATCCTTAATATGATAGATGTAACTCATCCTTACTCATCATGGAATGAACCATATCTAATAAGGTTCGGTTTCTTCGCTCCGACACAATGTTATGTTGTGGAGTATAGGTTGGATTAATCTGAGAGATAATTCCATTATCTTTTAAGTATTGTTGAAAATCCTGTCCAACATACTTAGCTCCTCGATTTGATCATAGAACCATAATCTTATGGCCCGTTTTGTTTTCTACAACTTATATTCAACAAATTTCTTATAGATGTCGTATTTGTTTTTCAAAAGAAACAAATATCCTAGTCTTGAGAAATATTAAGCGAAAGTAACAAAGTAAGATTTATTATCTTTGGTACTTATAGGCATAGGGCCATGTATATCATTATGTATTAACTTTAAGAGTTCATCAGTTCTTTCGTTGCTCCCATAGAAGGGGTGCTTGGTCATTTTACCCTTGAGACATGACTCATACGTGTCAAATGATTTAGACTTAATTGAAGGTAGAAAACCTTCAGTTTTCAATTTATGTAACCATTTCTCACTAATATGACCTAGCCTACATTGCCAAAGATAACTATCATTTATATTAATAGAAGAGTTATTCATAGAATACACATAATTAGTATTAATCACATAAGTGCCATTTTGATGAATACCATCGCAGACTTTATTTTTATTCAAACTAATGTTCATAACATTATTTGCACAACGAAATATATTTCTAGCCTCAAATAATCTAAAACCGAAATAATCCCATAAATAAAGTCTTTTACAGAATAGCAATTATTTAATACTAATACTAATCCACTTGACAAAACTAAATGATAATCTCCTACTGCCATTGCATCTACTATAGATCCATAAGCCATTTGGAGCCTCATTTCCCCTTTTTCCATGTGACGCTAGTTCTTAAGCCCTTTGAACAAATTACATATATGAGAACCAGATCCAGTAACTAAAACCCAAGATATTTTATTGATTAAAAAACAATTTTAAGTCATAAATGTACCTGATGGAGCCGCAGAACCATTCAAATTCCTTTCCCTAAAAATATTTAAGTAGTCAGGACAATTCCTTTTACAGTGACATTTCTTGTAACAGTGGTGACATTTACCCATGTCATTAGTCTTCTTACTTTTCTTTTTCTTACGTTTTCTTTTCTACTTCATCGAAATCTTCAAAGATGATACACTACCTTTACAGCAAGCATGACCCCTTGAACTTTTGATTATGACTTGACTGACCTCATTGAGGGGATCCACGAGATTCACATTCAATTGGTTCATGTTATAGTTCAGCATCAACGATTCATACCGACGAGTAAGCGAACCAAGTACCTAATCTAATTGCATTTCTTTGCTTACCTATATGTCCAATTGCGAATGTCCATCTATATAGCCTTTCATCATTAGCATGTAAGTGTCCACTTTCTGTCCTTTGGTCATTTGGTATTTAACTTCTTCTTCATAAGCTTGTACCTTGTGGAACATGACCGTTCGGAAAACAGGGCCTTGAGACTATCAAATATTTCGTGGACAGCCATGTTTTCATACTGCCCCTGCAACGACTTGTCTAATGTAGACAGCATGAAAGCTTGAACAATCTCTAGATCTGACATCCAATTTTAATAAGAAAGTCACAGTTCGACGACTTCATCATTAGTGGGTTCCTCTTTGGATTCACATGTAATAGCAGTCCAAAGGCGCTCGTAAGTCAATGGTATTTTGATTGCTCTTAGGCAGTCGGTGAAGTTATTTGGTTTGGTTAATCAACCGCTTTCATTGAACAATTTTGATGTAATGACCTAGAATTTTATCACTTTGATTTGAGAATATTTATTTAATTTTAGATATTCATACAATGGTTTTAATAATTAAAATATCCCTCTTCTAATTTATAACTAATGATAGAAAATTTAATTTTGGATTTGGTTTACAAAAATAATTAGTTAAAGGAAAGTAAAATATGTGACTAAAAATCTTTTTCAAAATTTTCAATTTTTCACACCAAAAAGTTGTTAAAAGGTTGTAAAACAATTTAAACACACAATTGTATAAATAATGACTACTTGATTAAGTGTGTAAAAGTGTAAATATATGGTTACTTATGATAAGAAATAGATGTGACAATTTTCATAAGATTTATATTAAAAAATGTGAATTAGTATACTTAAGGGCTTTGCATGGTGGGTAAGAGGATTTATCCATAGGTATAACATGTATAGGAGGGAGGATGAGGTGGACGTGGTGATATGTTCAAAATTTAATAGAGGGTAAGAACTTAAGTAAAAACAATTATTATTAATCGAACTACTCTAGCTCGAGATTTTGACTTTGGGTTTACATGAGTTGATCGTAATACCAACCCCATATAACTAAGGAGACGAATCCTCTCTTGAATAGTGCTTCACTTCCAATACTTCTACTCGACCCAACTATAGTCACTCGATGAAAGCCATGCTATAGTTTAACTATACTCAAAGCAAAGCATTCATATTGAAGATTCACGGTATTCTAAGGTGGATAGACCGTCCACCCAGTGCCGCTACCCACTTCTACTAAGGCGGAGCTTAATAGGAGCAAGAGACTTCAAGTCGAGAGAATTGTCTAAATCAACCACATCGATATTTTCTATTTGACCTAAGTTATATTAACCAACAGAAAACTATCAAATGAGTCGCTCCACAGTTATTCAATAACTATTAGTATTTTACCCCTAGATGCCCTCAGTAGTCATAGTAATCCACTGCCCAATATATGAAGAGCTTTATGTACTTTAGTCTTGATAGGTATATTGATATCCAACCTCGATGCATCTCGACTAGGAACATTTAAAATTATGTGTTCTATAACATTATGATATGATACTCATGAGTACAATTATTTATAATTACTATCAGAAATACACCATTTATGAATTTTCTATTTAATATATTTTAATTAAACATTTAATTATTTACACATCATAACAAATATTTAACAGAAAGAAGATACGCCTTTATTGTGAATGAGAATTGATTACGGAGTTAATTAATTTACAATAAATTACAGAATTGCGTCTGAGGCATACCTCTAACTCTATTATACACATACACATATGTAATATTCATATTTATCCTCTAATTAATTATGAATATAGCATTCATCTTTATATAAATTTTAATCAACTTTAAATTTGCATTTTATAACTCTTTAAAAAATGTTGGAATATTTTATTTGAATTTAAAAAAATTATAATATTCAGATATGCTTATTTATATTAACTTAAGGCTTAAAAAACTATTGAGCCTTCCATAAGGGCATACCCTTGAAACAAACCACTTCGACAAGCTAGGCAAATGATAGAAAATTAGGAGCTTTTTCGTCTATAAGAATGTTTCTTAATCAGAGTAACATTCTCCTTTGTTTAAGCACATTTTCCTTAGACAATAATGTGATTGCATTTTCCAAGAGACTTCCAAAAGTGTTGGTTAACACAATGTGGGCTCTGATACCAATGTTGGATCATGTGCATTAATAGAGGGGTAAAAGGGGGAACTTTCAAAAAAAAATCTCCATTTATTAATTTGTACAAGATCATATTTTGTGTTTACATGAGTAATTATTTTGTATTAAATCGTAGTTAATATTAATTAATAAAAGAATTTCGGGGTTTTGGTATATTTTAATTAATTTGTATCTTAAGAGTTTATGTTTACCTGCTATAATTTAATAAAATTTAGTTTAATACAATTTTCATTTGATTTTATATTTTGATATTATAGTATGTTCATATTCATAATACAAATATTATAACTATATTAAATATCGTGGTCTAGGGTAAACATGATGAACATATGCATAGATGTATAATTGACTATTGTGATTTACAAATAATAAACAGAGTTAATGTCATAACTTAATGATGATGTCATATACACACACACATAAATATACAAAAATATATTTGCACTAATGTAAAATAATAATAATAATAATTTTTTCAAATAATTTGTATATACAGGAAAACTGGCACAATGACAAACTTAGAAAAAATTTAGGCTAAAGGACAACAAGTTTATTTTTTAGCTAAAGGACAATGCTAGTTACAACTAGCATTTTGTATAGTGTAAAACTGAATATGATGCTTGTTATAACTAGCATTTTGTATAGTGTAAAAGTTGAATATAATGCTAAACATAACTAGCATCTATCCTTTCGCCTAAACATAAAACATGTTGTCCTTCAGAGTATTTTTTTAAGTTTATCCTTTTCTCTAAGTCCCATTATATATAAATATGTGTAACTATAACACAACATTGTTATATATATTTTTTATTTTTAGCATAAATATATATCCCAATTGTATGTGTTTATGTTATTTTATTAGATTTTAAAATAATTTGAATTATTCATTTTTTTAACAAAGCTAAGCAGGGTGAACTGGTCTCCTACCAGTTTATTACAAAAATAATAAAGGTGAATATAAACCATAACAAGCTACAGAACAAAATCAAGAAATAAGGGATAAGAAAAACCAAAATATACAAACAAAGAAAATAATCAGTAAACAAACATGAACCTAAATCCATGCAGTAGTGATGTCATCACGAAAATCAAAAGAGCTATTTCTAACACTAGAGGTAATTTATTGCCTTACTTGATTCCAAATGCCAATACGAGAGATGTCTCGACCCTTAAAAATCTTAAACTTTTTGTGTTTCCAAGTGATGAAGATAAAAATGTTATGAAACAACAACAAAAGCATGCTTTCACCAACTCTCTACCTCGTAGCTTTATAAATGTGACTCTACTTAATGGAACTGACACTAGAAGAATCTGATCAACCCATCAAGAGTATGAGATGCCGCCATAATGGAAAAATAAATTTGCATTTGAAATAAAGATGGGTATTAGTTTTTGTATCCTCCAGGTAAAAGACACAGAGGCTATCAATATGCATCCTAATATCAACAAGCTTTGCACGAGTGAGGAGAGCATTCCTCATCACCTTCCAGATCAGCAGATTTTCCTTCTCCCTGACAATAGTATTCCATATTCTATGATACCAAGCAAACTGATATGAGTAACTGTGCATCATTAAGCAATTGCACACAACATAAACAGAATGAGGTTTGAAATCCAATGACCACATCACCCTATCAACTTGAACAGAAGGGTAATGTTGTTGCTCGATATCATGCTAAAGGTTTCTGATAGTTTGGTATAGGAATAAAAGAGGGTTATACAACCATTCAATATGAAGTCATTGGCATATGCATCGACAGGAATCCCAGTTTGAAGTCTGTGACTATATGACATGGCTTTAGTGAGGATCAATCCTTGCCTGGCCCATGGTACATTCTAGAAGCTTAAATGGCCATGAAAGGAGGCCATGAATAAATGTTAATAAAATTTCTAATACCAGCGACCACATTCTCCTTTTTGTATTTTATAATATTATATGTATAACAAAATATAATTTTAAATTAATTTGACTTTTTAAAAAAATGTTAATTTGTAGGAAGCCGAGAGCAAAGAGGAAATTATCTTCATTTTAGATACTAATCCATGCATATATACAGGTTTCGTTAAAAATCCAAAACTTTTTTTAATTTATTTGAAACCAAGAATTAAAAAGTGTTTTTTATTAAATTAAAAACCATAAAAATAATTATGTATAATTTATATATATGGTTTAATTAAATTTAGAAAATAAATAAGATCTTTTATCTACAATCAAGAATAAAAAATGTATTTTTTTAAATTTAAAAACTATAAAACAATTTATGTCTCGTTTAAATTTAAAAAGAATTATATATATACACAGTTTTGAAAAAAATCTATTCATTTTTTGCCATAAAATTCAAATAAAATTATATATAACAGATAAATGAATTCTCTCATTATTTAATAATCTTAATTATATACATATAGACACACACACACACATTCTAATTTATGTCCTAATAAATTTAAGGGGATAAGCATGAATATATGTTTGTGAATTAGTTTGTAAGAATATAATTTCACCTTATCGAGATCCCACTAATCGTCGAACACCTTGGTTGCTAGCTAAGGCATTCGCACCCATAACTATTGCACTAATTGGTGGAGCAGCTTTGGTTTCAACTATTCATAGCACTTCACCTTCGTTTCTCCCATTAGTCTGGATGCTTTCAATCTCTCTTCTTATACTAGCTCCTTCTACCATAACTCGTCCACTTCTCATTCCATCTTGCTTCTCTGTTAAGCAGGTCATCATTGGAAATGAAAGAGAAGAGAGCAAAACAACAATAGAAGAATAGGGATATCTACATATATACCTATATAGCAAAGTAGAAATATGCCATATAATAGTGTATACCCTCCCCAAGGTGTTTGTTTTCTACTAAGTACTCACCTATTTCCACATTTGTTTTACTTAGATGCACCATAACCTATGCTCTTATACCAAACTGTAACATCCCCAATTCCAAAAACCAAAGATAGAGCCTCATTGAGCTACGGTAACCATGGAATTATCTTTCAGCAATAGAATGAGTTTAGTGTGTATATATAACAATTAAGTAAAGAGAGCAATTAAATAAAATTCATTACACATAATAGTCTTTATACATTTTTTTCGAACATCTAAAATCATGCCACACAGCAGTAAAATATAAATCATTACATAGTACCATCAAAGATTCGACATATGTTGATGTCGAGCCTTTATAATCTATTGGACTTAATAACTATTTACATTTCACATTTTATCAACATTTCCATTTTTAAATCAATTTCTCTTATTATTTAGTATACAGATTCCTTTAAAAATTCATAACCAATTCTTTTGATGTTGGGAAATTCTCAAATTTAAAATGCATCTTTTAAAACTAATTTTTAACAATATATTAAATTTTCAGTTCATTTTGAAATAATTCGGATATGAAATCATAGCTAAACAACTTGTAGTAAAACGTTTTCAAACCAACGCATCTATTAAATCAAGATCTATCATTTATAAACACAAATTATATGAACTTTATCATTATAAACAAAGTCGTGTTCAACATAGATGATGATGACCATAATAGGAATGATATTAATCACCTAAACTCCTTGATTATCTTCAATCTTTAATTGCTCTACATATTCCGTAGGTTTTTAAGTCTTCTTCTCCTTCATTTCTTAGAAATGGCAGTCGACAATGTTTTCTTTATTTTTAAATAAAGAGAGAATGAATGAAGAGATGCATGTCTTAGGGTGTAAATAAAAAGGGTTTGTTGTAAAATCCTTTCTTGCCATATCTACCAACCTATCAGAGTAAACAAAAAGAGGAAGGAATAGAGTGGGTAAGACATACATCTAGTGAGTGATATGCATCATAAGTGTATAGCATCAATAAGCTAGTAAAACAACACTTATGCTAGAATACCATTACTTAACTTGTGTCACTTGCACTTAACAAGTCAGCTAGAAACAATATAATATTATTGCGGCATCATGTGTTAAGATCTCACTAAAATCTATTCCATGCCTAATCATATGTCGACGATTGACCCCAAAGTCTCAACCTACTGTCGGAAAATTGTATATTAAAGACTCAATTCCTCTAACCATTTCATGACGCCAAATTGAATACCGAGGACTCGGGTCCTCGAACTATCGTATATTGAGGACTTAACCTCCTTGACCATTATATATCAAGGACTCGACTTCTCAAACTATCATATATTGAGAATGCAGCTCCTTGGACTATTGTATGTTGAGGACTTAGCTTCTTGGACTATCGTATTACCAAAGATGAACCATGTATAAAAAACTTGTCCAACTAAGAAAATTTTCTGAATAATTCAAAACACAACAAAGATATACCAAAAGTTTCCTCATATCGCCAAGATCCCTGTGCCATGAACCACGTGTGAAACAAAGTCCGTATGTGAAATTTATGAGTGTTTAAAGGTTAAGTGATTTTTTATAGTTATAAACTGTTTCTCTATTATTTATGCATTTGTGCAGGAATATTAAAACCGCGATGTCATCATCAAAATCTTTCAGTGACATCTTCAATGCCTTGCCACAACCGTCCCAGACTACATGATGTCGATCGACTGCCACCACAGACCTGCTCCCGTCAAGCCTTACCTTTCCAACCTACTTTCGCCACAAACGACGGCTCCTCTTTTATCCTAGCCAATACGCATTTCTGGTGAGATTCTAGTGAAGGTTGATAACTTAAGGATGATCATATCCCATCATGGAAACCTACTCGACTGCGCCTTCATGACTACACCCTCAGATCGTCCTAACTCTGTTATTTGACTATTGGAAAAAAATGGATGCTCCATATTTGTCAAACTTCTAGCCCATTTTATGATCAATCTGTACATCTGATAAATGAGTGGACACCATCAGTAGGTTCATGTCGTCAAGGACTACAATTTTGTTATATAATATGTTTAATTTGGAGTACTTTTGTACTTTTCACTTTTTAATTTGGGAGTGGATAACTTTAGCTAATTACAACCAAAATTCAATTTTTAGATCATTTATCTATGACATACTAACCCTAATCGTATAAAAAAAATTCATTTTTTTAAATTTTTAATCGTATAATTTATAATGTGATTTAGGATCCTAAGAGATGAATTACTATGCCTTGTAAATATATACCTAAATAGGATGAGTCCCACTCACTGATTAGCAATGATCCTCTCCAATTTAATGTATATCTCCTTTTCCTTCGTAGTCCATAATTTTATGTCTTCTAAACTCCAATTTTTCTTATAGTATTGATTTATTTCTGTAGCTCTCTTCACGGTGACCGATTTTATATATAGATTTGTTTAATTCAGATTTAATTTGAAGGATTGATGAAGAAGACGATGAAGATTATGGGTAAGTTGTTAAGATTGAAATAGGATTAGAAAATAGGGTTTTCTTTTCTATTTATAGGATCAAAATAAAACATTTAGCCTAAATTCCAAAAATTAATATACCAAAAATGTCACTAGGTTTGACTTCTTCTAATTTCTAGATCGTTTAACCAAACTCAATAAGTTATATATGTTTATGACTATAAACAATATTTCAGATGAAATAAGATATGTTCCGAAGCCTAATTTCAACTTTTGTAAATAATTATTGTTTTGTCCTTTATGTAAAATTATGATTTTACCCTTTAAATTTAATTATTTAATCTCGTAAAGTTACAGCGTGCTGCCGTTATCTTTTCCTTAAACATTATCTTATCGTGGATATTTACCAAGATCTTAAGGTGCTCCTCTTCTAGCCATCTTGTGTTTGGTTAAGAAGACTATCTCATAGAACTTAAATGTGGTGGGGTTTACCTTCTCTGTAGTATAATCCTTTTTATCTTGGGCCTTAAGCAGTTTGTTTTTCAAATCAGCCGCCATGGCCTTAACTTTTTAATTCTCGGACTATAGCTTAGGAACCTTTTGACTTAAACTTTAGATTTATCAGGCTCATCTTTTAGTTAGGCCAATTCCTTATTTAGATAACACAACAAGTTGTGGTTCAGACTTAATGGCACCGGCTTTGAGTTTTTTTATTTCCTTTATCAAGTCACCTTATAGATATGTGCTGTCTTGATTTTCTTCTCCATGAGCTCCACCTTGAGCTTGTGTTTTAGGACCTTTCCGTCAAGAGTCTCTTTTTCTTGGTTCTAAAATTTCTTATTCTTCTATGCCTTTTTCTTTAAGTCATCCGTTTCTTTGTTCAGAAAGGCTACCGAATTCTAATCACAAGCCATAGCCTTCTCTTTCTCTTCTAAGAAGAATTGGTTCATGATATTTATGCGACTAAGATGGTTTTGAAGCATCTTGAAGGCTTCACATCAATCATTTAGAGTATCTAGGGCTTCGCAAGTAGTTTTTACCATTTTGTTCTTATCTCTTTCATACTATAGGAAAACAATAGTCCACTAAGGTCTATTTTTGGATAATGGAGTTGCATGGATGATGAGGTGGAAAAAGAGGAAGAAGAGTTGGAAGATTTCGTAGGAATAATAGTCTTATTGCCTAGATGTTGCTATCGAACAACAAAAGAAGTTGCTAAGGGACCGAGTATAGTAGTTGATTGAGAAGATGGAAATATGGGGCTAGGATGATATTTGTCCTTGTAAGTTAAGGAAAGCAAAAGGTAGTGATATGAATAGAATATTCAGAAGAGGTGCGAGAAGGATCATCATAGCATGTTGGAATGCGCCTCGAGGGAGAATGCGGAGTTAGAGAGTGAGTCTTCTTGGAATGGGAATAAAGAGAATGGTAGGATAGGGATGTACATCTAGAGTATTGGAAGCTGGAGCCATAAGAAATTTGACATTCATGGTAGTCATGGTCATACAAGCACTCTCTATTGTCCCTATACTTTCAATAGCTAGCGGGTTGTCTCTTAGGTGCTAACTCTCGCGGTGATGGTAAGTTCTAGGTAGGGAAATAGATTTATACCTTGATGCCTTTTTTCTTAGGCCAGTACACAAGTTTGCGAGTCCCATTGTACATGAATAACCAAAAGAAAGGAGTTACAAATGGATTGAAAATACGAGGACAAGTGCAATACATGCATGTGCGATCCTAAGCGATGCGATCATAGATAAATCTTGTCTAATTTGCATACCATGCTTGATTAGCCGTGTATAACGTAACGACCCATATTTTAACCTATTACAATTTATTAAATTAAATAAAATTTCTGAATAATGATGAGTAGAAATAAATTTAATGATCTATTAATGTAAACTCATTGGATACGAAGTTAAAATGAATTCTTAAGTGACAAATTATGGTATGAGTAGTGGGTAACATTTATTGGAACGTGAGTCAATGATATGAATCTGTAGGTAATAATTAACAACTGAATAATAAGGGTCAATGTGAATAATAATGAAAGAAAGTCTATTTAATTGGAGAAACCTAAATTTATTTGTTAAATTGTATATGATAAGTTGACCTCTAATAAGAAAATATTTAAAGAGAGAATTTGATAAGAAACATTTATTTGATAATTAATGTGTGTATTTGTTGTATGAAATAAACTAATAAATTTTTGAATATATAAAATGTAAAGAAAACAGCGGTTTTATTATTTGTGTTCATTTTGAAATTTAATATTGAACTTATTACAATTGAAATTATTGGAAACCTTTTAATTAAAATAAGAAGAAATTAATGGTAAATTAATGCAATATGAGCACCATCCATTTGTGTTAAATTAGATTTAAATATCGAAATGGAAACAAAACAAAGTTGTGATAAAAGAATATGATCATTTTTTAGTGTAATTTTATAAGAATAGGAGACTTGAATTCAAATAAAAGTTACATATGTAGCAGAAATAGTCAGTACAAAGTGATTGTAATAGTAAACTTTGAATACTATTAAACTGAAGTTGATGATTTAACATTTTTTATGAATAATGCAAACTAAATTTGTTTTTGTGGAAACATTCATATTCAAATGAAAAATGATAGTTTTGAAAATGTAATTATTCAAATCCGATTTAAGTGTGTAATCAACATTCAAATGGAAAATTTCATGAAAAGTCAACTTTTGGTCAAACTTGGTCAAAATTTGAATTTTAGTTAAAAATTTAGAATTTTTAAAATTTAAATTTTATTTTTGGAAAAACCTAGACTTAATTCTATGTAGGATTCCACTTTTCGTTTCGTCAAATCGGACTTCTAGAACTGTAAATATGCAATTTATAGTGAAAAACTCGCATAAATGTACAGTGTGTTCCCTTATACATGTATATATTGCATCTTCTATTGTAATTCTAGTATTATTCTCTTTACATTGTTTCTTGGGTTTTCCACTTTGGATATTGGGGTTCCTAATGACTATTAGGCTTCCTAGGGATACTACGGGACACTTGAAAACTAAAGGGCCTCACCCATTCACCTATATCCACTTTTGATGTTACAAAGTGCGTACAATCTTTCTCACTTTCTCATTTCTTCTCTTTGAAAAAGAAAACTTCTCCATATTCTTCTCGTTCTTCCCTCCTCTCCCCTTGCCCAAATTCCTAAATCCCTAAATTCCTAAACAAAAACTCCTATCTCCTCTCCTTTACCTCTCCTCTCCTCTCCTTCCTCTCTCTTTCTTCCCCATCTTCATAACAATAGAACTTCTTCATTTCAGGCCGAAAAATTATCATTCGTTTTATCAAACCATTTATATTTCCAGTGGCTTCAACTTTCTTTAGATTAGTTCTTAAAATTCCTTAAGTTGCTATGCCAAAAACTCAAATCTTTTAAAAATGTTTTTGTACTCAAATTTTCAACTCAGAAAACAACTTTGTTTGTTTTGACCATAACTTCCTTACGACAGAAGCTTTTTAAGAAATTCTTTTTTTAAAGTAGAGAGAAAATAATTTTCAATAACTTTTTTCTTAGTCACTTTTATAGATGTAGTAATATTCTGGTCCAAATCTTTTCTTAAGGACGACCTATTTTCAGGTACGGTTTTGGTGAAATCGACGATCATTCGAAGTCGACCACCACCACCTATCCACTTGGCCGGGCACTACACCTCTTTCTAAGCATAGACCGAACCTACACTTCTTCTTCTCTTCCCTTCTCCTCAAAAAAAGAAAAAGAAAAGAAAAGAAGAAGCATATTTGTTGCAAGCTTGTTCGTATCATTGCTTTGCTTGGATCTTGAATTGCTTTGGATCTTCTTATTACTTTGGATTTGGATTTGTTTAGCATATGATCTCCACTTCGTATTCATTATGTTGTTACCACCGTCATAGCCAAGAAAGGTGAGAAATCACTCATGAATAGCATGGTTATGATAAGTGAATTGATGGCAATTGAAATGTCCTTGAAATATTAGTTCTAACTAGGAATTTTGTTAGTAAATTTTTAATATGAATTGATAAGATGTTCCCCTTTGACATATAATTTGATACATAGATAATATGTTAGTTTGGCACATATATGATATGTTGATTTACAAGACATGTTATTTGTTGCTATGTGATAAGCTATGAATCATATATGGTTATTGTTATGTTATTTTATCTGTTAAATCGCATTTCAAGTTCCCTTTTTATATATGTCATGTTATTATTATTTCAATCACATTGCAAGTTCCCTTAGATGTTAGGAAAATCATCATGGGTTGAAATGGTACATACCCAAACGATTACATAAATTAGAAAATTGTTGACTTGGGATGCGGGTTGAAATGATAAATACTCGGAAAATTTAATAATTTTTGGTTAAAATGATAAATACCCGAATCACTTGACCCTTGGATAGAAAACTATATATGGACACCGTTGGTTGAATTCTAAAGTGATTTTTGAAATTTTGAAATATGTTTGATTTAATAAAGTTTTTAAATTTAATTTAAAGATTTATTTTAAATATATATATATACACTTTAGTTTTTAAATTTTTATATGTTTTGGAGTTTTAAATCTATAAGTTAATAATAAGTCTCAAAAAGGTAAAATATAAGATTTTTAACTTGTAACTTTATTATTTTAAAATATATTTTATAATATATTTAATAAAAGTTAAACAAAATAAAAATTTTAATTTAATAAAATAAAATCTAATAGAATTTGATAAAATAAGATTTAATTTAATAAAAACTTAATTTATTAAAAAAATAAAATATATTTTAATTTTATTTTAAACTATAAATCAATTTTTGTAGTAACTCTAATAAATAAGGAACTGGAAAGATAATCAAGATTAAATTGCAATTTAAAGATTTTTTTGAATAAGATGTGATTTAAACTTATTTTTTATGAGATTTTCAAAGGATATAATTTTAAATGGGGCATTTCACCAGAAGGACAAACTTTGCAGTCCAATTAGTTTCTAGGACACACATTTAAAGAAATTACTTTCAAGGCCAAAGTCAGTGGAATAATTACTTTCAAGGACAAAGTCAGCAGTCCAGTTACTTTCAAGGACATAATTTCATAGGTTTTTAGGCTTTAGAAACTAATTATTTTGTGTTTTGTCCTTGAAAGTAATTATTTAAGTTGTGTGTCCTAGAAACTAATTCCACTTACTAAAGAGGCCCTTGTGGCTAATTTCCACATTTTAAATTGTAATAACTTGATTTGATTAAAAGTGTTAAGTAAATTGTTTCAAAATTAAATATACTTGTAGTTAAATATTTAATTATTGATTTAAATTGTAACTTGGGATTTAAATTATGAAAATGTTTCATAAAATGACCATGGTATGAAATAAACATTTTGTTGTTAAAGAGACTGGGATCGGATATTGTCATACTCTCTGGCAATACCGAAAATCACTTTAACAACTATGTATGTAGTAGAGAAATCCAGAACGAAGTAGGATGATTTGGCGAACTTTAGTGGAATGAAGTAAGAGAACGATGGTGAATAGCTTTGACTTTTAGGTCATAATTAAAATGGCTAAAACAGGAGCTATACTAGGCCAAGTGGGGTAGCTCCCCCTATCGAGCATGCTTCTTCGAAACCATATCTATTACTTTGTGATTTGATTGGTGCGCACCTTTGATTATGGGAGTGTGTCTCAAGGTGGGTGGTAGTAGCTGTTATGCATTACCACCTGTCCGGGAATGCAAACGGTAGAATTCTACCTTGGGCATTCCCTCACGTGCCTTGTCATATTTATCTTGATTGAGCCCATTACGACTTTGGTTTGTAACATACTTATGGAGTGCTCTCTGAATATCCCACTTGTTTATGGTGGAGCTTACATTACTGTACAGACTACGATATTTATATAAAAATGTGTTAAGGGGGATATGGGTAATGCCTTAACGCTATTTTTAATACTTTACTTTATGATAGAGACGTTATATATATATATAGCATATTGTATTATATATGTAGATAGTTTGACAGATCCTTAAAGGATGGAAATCCCAAACATCCTTTGAGTTATTGATGTATTTCACTTGTACATTTCACTTGAGTTCATTTACATACATAAGAATGTTAATCCTGACTCGAGTGTTTTGTTTCTTTTTTTTTGCTCGGGTCAGCCTGAGTATCACAACATTCGAGAGACATCTTTTGGAGCTGGAGATTGGTTGGAGATTTATCTATCTATCTACCTATTTATCTATTTCAGTCATTTCAGTTATTTCTATTTAGACATTTCTCATTTGCTTATGTATTAGCGAACCTCTATGTATTTGGATTTTTGTCGTATTACTTTAGACTCCGATGTTTAAGTATTAGCTTCAAGAGCTACCATGTTTATCTATTCCGTTGCGTGATGTTGTAATATCATGTATCTGTGATTCTGTGATTGATTCTTACTTACCCCAAATTTATATAACAATTTGTTGTTTTGAATAATTCAAGTTAGACAATATGTGGTTAATTTTCGATTTGAATGGTTTGAAATAGCAGGTCGTTACAGTTGGTATCAGAGCTTTGATTTCGACTAACCTTAGCCTATGGGGTAAAGGCTCATTAGAGATAGGGTAGTAATACCCTAGAATGAGTAGAATCAATTATAGAATCATCCTTCCTTTCGAGCCTATCTTCTTAGTTAGAATTCTCTTTGATTAGAATTCCTTTAAAAATTTAAATATCTATCCTTGTTCTAAAATCCATTCTTGAATCATCCTATGAGAGAGCGTATTTGTTAGTGTTATAAAAAGTGTTTTATATTGTGTTGTTTATTTTTTTAATTAGAATTATATTATATATAAAAGTATTATTTATGAAAAATTATTTCGTTAATTTTTATGTGTAGTTTATCTAAGGTGATAATGTTCAAGTATTATCATTTATTGTCATTGAGGAAATGTTTATAAATATTAATTTAAGTGTAGAACATGTTAATATGTATGAATTGATTTATAAATAAACTGAATACTAAAAAGAAGAATATTATTTTTGTAAATAACAAATGAACTTAGGTGACAAAGTTAAATGAACTAATTCCAATTGAAATTGGAAGTAAATATTAATGAAATGTTTAATGGATAATTTTAATAGTAAAGAGAGACATTATTTGACTGAATGAATAAAGACCTTGAGATATAAAAGTGAAATTCAATTTTAATTTAAATGGAATTAATGATTGAACAATGAGATAGATTTTAATTTAAATAGAGTTAAATGAAGTGAATTAATGAATAAGTTAATAAAATGAATTAATTGAAAAAATTAATAAAGAAATTTTATAAATCGGGTATAGTTGGAATGCTGTTTAGTGGCATAATGAATTAAAAATCGAACTTAAGAATTTTTAATAAAATAATTAACAAAATGAGTTAAATAAAATTAATTTGATTTGAAATGAAATGAACTTAAATATAAAAATGAAGTGAACGTTAACCAATTGAATGAATAATGAATTGTACGAAAGGTAAAGTTAAATAAAATCAGTTTTAATAATTGAATGAAATTCAATTAGATTTATGAGAAAGCAAAATTACAAAAGAATGTCTTTAAATAAAAATTAGTAACGTTTGAAATAATTAAACTTGAAAAAAGTAGTCTAAATACTGTAATCTAAGTGTAAATTAACTATTATAATAAAAGGATATACACTTAGTTAATGATTAAGAGAGCAATTCTTTTAAATGGCTAAATGTGAACTTAAGAAGCAAATTAAATTATAAACCATATCTTATAAACTATTGTATATTAAATAGGAAAATAAGTGATTAGAATTATAAGAAATGTTTATAAGTTAAGTGTAGCTTAGTAAACTTGTATACAGTTATCTAAAAGAACAAGGGTTTTAAATAAAATGTGAAGATGAAATTTTAAATTAAGTTGTAAGGAAACTTAAGTAAAGACTAAGAGTTGTATAACTTGAAATTTAAGAGAAATAGAACTTAAAACCAAATCTAAAATGGTTAAACATTTTGGCTAAGCAAAACGAACCTGAATTTGTGATGCTAAATGAAATCAATCTGAACTAAAGTTAGAATGAAAGTCATCGTGATTTAAAATTTATAATGTCAATACAAAAAAATGGAATATGAATATTATGATTTAATTGTTTGAAAATGTAGAAGTTAAAGTTTTAGCGTTACAGATTTGATAAATATAAGTAAAACAAAATTTAAAATTGGTTGAATATGAATATTAAAAATAGAAGTTTGAAGTCAAATTATGAAATAAAAATTTAACTTGAGTAGAGTTATTTGAAATGAATAAATGAAATAAGCTAATGAAGTGAATTTATGAAATGAGTTAAATGGATAGTGATTTAAGAGAAAAAAGGGAACTTAGGCTGTAAATTTAAATTGAATATCGAGTATAGATGAAATGAATGTACAGTAATTGAAACAATTGAATAAAATATAAACAAAATTTAAAGGGAGTTAATGAGAATACTAATAATAATAATAAATGATGTTAATAAGTAATGAAAATCTATAATGTTAACATTCGAAAAATGAAATTTATATGGTTTTGAATTAATTGTTTGTATCCAGTACTATGCATTTCGAATCTATCTTATTTTTCTGTTTGCATATATTCTATTATCTCGTTTCTTTTCGGGGACGAAAGTTTTGAGTGGGGGAGATTGTAACGAACCATATCTTAACTTGTTAGAATTTATTAAATTAAATAAAATTTCTGAGTAAAGATGGGTAGAAATAAATATAATGATTTATTAATCTAAACTCATTGGATATGAAGTTAAAAAATTCTTAAATGACAAATTGTGATATGAGTAGTGAGTAATAATTATTAAAATGTGATTCAAAGATATAAATCTGTAGGTAATAATTAACAACAAACGAATAATAAGCGTCAATGTGAATAAAATGAAGGCTATTTAATAGGAGAAATCCAAATTGATTTATTAAATTGTATTTGATAAGTTGACTTCTAATAAGAAAACATTTAATAAGGGAAGTTGATAAGGAACATTTATTTGACAATTAATGTGTGTATTAGTTGTACGAAATAAACTAATAAATGTTGGAATATGTAAATTGTAAAGAAACCAACAGTTGTATTATTTGCTTTCATTTTGAAATTTAATATTGAACTTATTACAATTAAATTATTAAAAACCTTCTAATTGAAATAAAGAGAAATTAATGGTAAATTAATGCAATATGAGCACCATCCATTTGTGTTAAGTTAGATTCAAACATCGTAACGGAAACAAAACAAAGTTATGAGAAAAATATGAACGTTTTTTTAATGTTATTCAATAAGAGTAGGAGACATGTATTAAAACAAAAGTTACATATGTTAAATAGCGGAAATAGTTAGTACAAAGTGATTATGATAGTAAACGTTGAATGCCATTAAACTGAAGTTGAATAGTTTAACTTTTTTTATGAATAATGCAAATTAAATTTATTGTTGTGGAATTTGAAATTTATTTTAGTTTCATATTTAATTTACAATCATTTATATTCAAACAAAAAATGTTAGTTTTGAAAATGTAATTATTCAAATCTAATTCAAGTGTGTAACCAACATTCAAATGGCAAATTTCGTGAAAAGTCAACTCTTGGTCAAACTTAGTCAAATTTAGTCAAATTTTGAATTTTAGTTGAAAATTTAATAGTTTTAAATTTTGAATATATTGTTGGAAAAAATCTAGACTTAATTCTAAGAAGGATTCCACTTTTCGTTTCGTCAAGATCGGACTTCTAGAACTGTAAGTATGCAATTTACAGTGAAAAACTCGCATAAATGTACAGTGTAATCCCTTGTACATGTATATATTGCATCTCCTATTGTAATTCTAGTGTTATCCCTTTGCATTGACTCTTGGGTTTTCCACTTTGGCTATTATGCTTCCTAATGACTATTAGGCTTCCTAGAGATACTAATGGACACTAAGAAACTAAAGGGCCTCACCCGTTCACCCATAGGCACTTTTGATGAAACAAAGTATGGATCATCCCAATAGAAGTTTTTGACTTGGGAAAGAAATTTGTATCTATCATGTTTTGACTAAAATGAAGGAGTTTCCTTAGAGACTATATAGTTCACTATGTCGGCATTCCATGGATCATAGAAATAGTAAGGAGTTGTTCATCATGAAAGTTCTTATTGATCGGTAAAGAAGATGGTGCATTTTGAAGACGTGGTAGATGATCGACGATGACATTTTCAGATCTCTTTTTTATCTATGATTGTAAGGTCAAATTCTTGAAGTAAAAGAATCCAACGGATAAACGAGACTTAGCATCCTTTCTAGCGAACAGATGTCTAAGAGTGGAGTGATAAGTGTAAACAGTAATGTGTGAGCCAATCAGATAAAGTCGATACTTTTCAAGCGCAAAGACTACTACTAGAAGCTCTTTCTCAGTGGTCGTTTAATTGAGTTGAGCATCTTTAAGAGTCATACTAGCATAGTAGAATACATGAATAATTTTGTTGATACGTTGTTCTAAGACCGCACCAACTGCAAAGTTAGAAGCATCTCACATTATTTCAAAGGGAATATCTAATTGGGTGAGCAAAAGATAGGAGTAGAAATGAGTTCGTTTTTGAGACATTTGAAAGCAGAAACACAATCAGAATTGAAATCAAATGCAACATCTTTTCCACGAAGAGTCATCAAAGGTCGAATGATTTTACCAAAGTCTTTCAGAAAGCATCAATAAAAGCTAGCATGTCCAAGAAATAAACGAATGTCTTTGACAGATTTTGGAATGGACAGATTCGCATTATGTCAACTTTAGCTTTATCCACCTCAATGCCTTTCTTTTAAATGACGTGCCAAAGGACAATGCCGTGTTTGACCGTGAAGTGGCATTTTCCAAATTTAATGTTAAGTGTTTGTCCTTGCATCATTTAAGAACCAATTCAAGATGGTGTAAGCACTCGGAAAAAGAGTTTTCAAAGATAGAAAAATCGTCCATAAACACTTCAAGAAAGCATTTGATCAAATCAGAAAAGATACTTACCATGCATCTTTGAAAAGTAGCAGGAACATTGCAAAGGCCAAATGGCATACGTCAATACGCAAAAGTGCCAATGGGACACGTGAGTCATTTTCTCTTGATCTTCGGGAGCAATTGGAATTTGGTTATAGCCAGAATAACCTTCAAGAAAACAATATAATTCGTGACCGGTCAAACATTCAAGCATTTGGTCGATGAATGGAAGAGGGAAATGATCATTACATGTTGCAGCTTTTGATTTTCGATTATCAATGCAAACACGCCAACCCATTTGAGAACGAGTTGGAATGAGTTCGTTAGAATCGTTTTTGATAATGGTATGTCCAGGCTTTTTAGGCATGACATGAATTGGGCTAACCCACGAACTATCAGAGATTGGTAAATGATTTCGTTATCGAGAAGCTTAAGAATATCGTCACGAACCACATCCTTCATTTTTGGTTTAATCCTTCGTTGCGCATCACAAACAGGCTTGGCGTTGTTGATTATATGGATGCAATATTGAACAAGAGCGGGACTAATTCCCTTTATATCGATGATCAGCCATCCAAGTGCTTCTTTGTTTTTTGGCAGAATTGTAAGTAAGAACGTTTCTTGATCAAGAGAGAGAGTTGAAGTGATTATTACGGGAAACATTTCGTTATCACATGAGTAGGCGTACTTAAGGTGATTGAGAAGGGGTTTAAGATCCAATCTCGGGGGTTGCTCAATCAAAGAATTTGGTTGAAGTTCTGATTCAATGGAAAGCGTTTCAAACGGAAGAGCAACTTTGATTTCATTAGGCTCATCTTGAAATAGCTGTTCATATTCGATCTCGGGTTCATGATTTAGGTCAATTGTTTCGTTATCAAAGTTTTCTTGAATGAAGCTAAATTCCAACGTTTGGTCATGTGGTACATTTGATTGATTCTAAAGATTGAAAATGTTAAGATCCAAAATCATGTTTGCAAAAGAAATTTTCATCGAACCGTTCCAACAATCGATTAAAGCATTTGAAGAAGCCAAAAAAGGTCGGCCTACAATCAACGGAATTTGACTCATCGAATTATTCACTGGTTGAGTTTCCAAAACAATAAAATCGATGGGGAATATGAATTGACCGATTTTGATGAGTACATCCTCGATTTCTCCTATGGGTTTCTTTATTCAACGATCAGCAAACTAAATAGTTACTTTCGTTGGTTTTAGTTCACCCAAGCCAACTTGTTGGTAAACTGAATAAGGAATCAAATTGACACTTGCACCCAAATCGAGCAAGCATTTGTTAATTGTTTTGTCTCCTATCGTGCATAAGATTGTCAGACATCTAGGATCTTCGTATTTAATAGGAATTGATTTAGACAAGACTTCGCTAAGTCAGGCGGCTAAGAAAACTTTCTTGGGTGCATAAGTGTGTCTTTTTTTAGTACACAAGTCCTTGAGAAACTTAGCGTAAGTTGGGACTTGTTGAATGATATCAAGAAGAGGAATGTTTTATTTGACTTGTTTAAAAATTTCCAACATCTTTTCCATTTGGCCACAGTGTTTCTGTGGTCGAAGATGATGTTGAAATGAAACACGATACTCAGTAGGTGGGTCTACTTAAGTAGAAGAAGAATTTGGAGTGGAGTTTGATTCGATGTTTTGCTCAACATTCTATTCAAATTCGTTTGTTGTTTTAGAAGTGTCACGAGGGGTTTCTGATAAATCGTTTGGAATAACGACTTGATTATCGATTTGTTTACGGAACGTAAAGTCGTGATAGCATTCATTTGAGTTACGTTGCCATCTTGGACAGCATGGACTTGATTCGGATTTGTGTTTTGAATTCTGGAATTTGGTACTGGTTGACTTGGGAATGTGCCTCATTCATATTCACTAACTGAAGTGGCTAATTCACTCATTTGCAATTCAAGTTTAGCAAGCGATTGACTTGTACTTTGCGTGTGTGAGGTTAACAAATTTTGCAAATCTCTATTTGATTGGGGGTTTTGAGTCGTTACTTTGGCTAAAGTTTCAAGATTTTTTTCAAGTGAACTCAATCATTTGCCGTCTTTGGTAGCAAAAGATTGTTGAGGTTAACTTTAAGACGGACCCGTAATTTTTTTTTGAAAATGATTGGATTAAAAGGGAAGATTCAAAGCATTGTTCGAAAATGCTTGGAAATTGGGACAAACCAAATTCGTGCTGGGACTATTTTGGTTCCACGCAAAATTCGGATGATTTCTCCAACCAGGATGTATGTTAGAGAAAACAGATCATTTTTAAACTTGCTAAAAGTGTTGAGTTGTTCGATCGAATTAGGGTACTAATTGCCTATGTGATTCAGATCATTACATTTATAACACATAGGTTGGTAAGCTTGGTACATTTGGTTGGATGAGAAAACGTTCTCAAATTTATTAATCATTACGTCGATCTTAGCTTCCAAAGCAAAAGATGATCCTATCGAGTGTGTGCTCGATCGTGAGTAAATGGATTTTTCGTTAGAATGTTCCCATTGGGACAATTGTTCGGCTAGGTTTTCAAGAAATTGTCAAGCATTGTCGTGATGTTGGACGAGAAAGTTGCCTTGGCACGTAGATTCAAGCATGGCTCGTGAGATGTTTTTAAGTCCATCTTTATGGTTTGGGAAAGGATCCATTTTTCAAAATTATGATGTGGACATTTTTATCAAAAGCTCTTTAATCTTTCAAAATATTTTCTGAATGGTTCACTCTTGAATTGGTGAAAATTTACGATTTTGTTTCGGATTTTAGTTGTTTTTTTCCAAAGGGTAGAACTTCTTTAAGAAAACTTTAACGAATTCTTCCCAAGTTTTAATTGAATTTGATGGTAAGCTATACAACCATTTTTCCACGTAATCAGTAAGAGAAAATGGAATTAATCGAAGTTTGATTCTGTCGTCACTTATTTGGTGGAGTTTAATTGTTTTGCAAACTTTTTCGAATTTTGTTAAGAAAATATAAGGGTCATCGTGTTCAAAATTGCCAAATTTTGGATCCATGGCAATATGGTTTGAATGAATTTCGAAATGGTTACCCATTGGGGACGGGTAAAGTGATACATGAAGGAATAGAAACTCTATTGGGAAAGATTCTATCCGTGAGAGTTCGAGGGGTATTTTTGTTTGCCATTTCAGGAGGATCGTTTGTTCGAATTAAATGATTCATTGCTGCATCACGAGTCCAAGTGTTTGTTGTTTTATCACGAGTCCAAGTACCCATGCACAATTAAAAGTTGAGAAAAGAAAGAAATAGAATCGAATTTAAGAGAAAGAAGCAAAGTATAGAAAATGAAGTGAGAAATTGTTTGTTTTATATACATTTTAAAGGAAACAAATATTTACCAAAAAGAATTTATTTTTCAAAAGAGAGGTTAGATTTTTTTTGTTTCTGTTTTTTGGATTTTCTAATTTTTTTTCTTTTTTATATGTTTTTACTCTTTTTTTTTGTTTTAAAAGATTATTTCTTTTTTTTGGGTTTTTAAAAAAAAATACAAACTCGACTTTTTTTTATTTTCAAAAGTAAATACTTGTTCTTTTGGATTTTTTATTTTGGTTGAAAATTTTCAAACGAAAAGATTTAAACAATTTTTTCTTTGAATTTTAAAAAAAAACTAAGTTAAGTCAAATTTACAATTTTTTTTGTTTTGAATTTTGAATTTTTTTAAAATATGCATGAACTAATGCAACTAAATGAATGCAAGGACTTAATTACAAATTTTCTATCCTTAGTAGGTCCTAACTCAAAATTGTACAATCACACTTTGTCTTAATCCAACAAGATATTTCTTAGCCAAGTAATGGACAGGAGTTATCGGTGCACGATGAATCGCCGAAGTAATGCAACCGAAGGTTTAAGTACCTTCAGAGAAATGGCCACTATAATATTTACGAATCACCGTAATATTTATAAATGATTATTAAATTGTCGAAAGAGGATAACTTGTCAAGCTACAATTCCTTTAAGTCTGAGTTTAGCCGTTATTATTAGTCAAAATTCTATGATGAAATGCAATATGTGGGCCAAGGAAGGATGGTGAAATCCCCCACCTTATGTGCATTTGGGTATTGCCTTTAGAAAATAAACATAAGATGCGACGATTGCAAAACAAAAATTAAATGCTAATTAATGCTGCAACTAAGAATGAATTTTTTTTTGTTTATGATTTTTTTAAATTGCAAGCAACCAACAAAGCAAAGCAAATAAAAACAAGAGATGGAGGCACGATAACAGAGCGTGCAAAATTATTAGCAAATTTATTTAAAGTAGCGAATTTTTTTATTTATAAGCAAGCAAGCAGAGCAGTTTATTTAGCAAGCAGTTCCTCCTTTTTGATTTTTTGCTTTTGCAACCAAAAAATTGCTGAACAAGGTATATATACAGGAAATTTTCCTCAAGCATAGTTTTTAGGGCTTTTATTGGATGTAGAACAGCCCGCTAATCATTTCTCTAAAGGACAAATAATCATTTTTCCTTTCCAGCCCATTTTCGCGCGCTTCTTCTTCTTCCTTTCGATCAAAATTTTCAGTCGCTATCAAATATCTCTCTCGCAATAAAAATATTGATCTACTTCGTTCTGTTATTTCAATTTCATCCCTTTGAAAATTGTAGTTCATCGATCATTTTTTTCTTACGCGCGCTTTGTTGATCTCGTTCTTTTCATATTTGTACAGTGATCGATTTTTTCTTCAAATTGTATTAATTAGGTATGCTTATATTACTCTATTTTTTGTTGTTTTTCTATTCAAGTTAAAATAATTTGGCCATGCTTTCTAATTGTGTTCATTTTTACAAATGATATGCACTGTTGTTGTTCTCATTGTTTGTTTGTTCGTCTATGGCAAATTGTGGACGTAGCAGCAGGTTTTTTTTATTATTCATTTCTTTATGCACTGTTGTTTTTTAATTTTCTTTTCATTAAATTTATCTTGCATTTTTTTGTATTAATATTGGGATGATTAGAAAAGTATTATTGCTTGGGTTGTATATAAAGTTGTGATAGGGTGGAAAAGCATCATATTTTAGGTACAGTTTTTGGGTATCATTTTTATTTTTTCTTACTATCATTTTTTTTATTATCAGTAACTAGGTATTAGTTTTGTGTACGGTAGGTATCGGTTTTGTGAAATTGAATAATTAATGTTCTAAATTGAACATATTTTTACTAATGTTTATTTTTTATTTTTTTGGCAGTGGGAATAACAGTCTTTTTTGTCTGTTTGTGTATTGATGCTCTTTGTATGATTTGAAGAATGAGATATAAGCTTGTGATGATTGGAAAAATATCATTGATTGGATTGTATATAAGGTTGTGATAGAGTGAAAAAGTATCATATCTTAGGTTCAATTTTCTGGTATCATTTTTATTTTTTCTTAATATCAATTATTTTGATTATCAGTATCTAGGTATCAGTTTTTTATGCCTTTGGTATCAGTTTTCTAAAATGGAAAAACTAATGTTCTAAATTGAACATGTTTTTACTAATATTATTTTTTACATTAGTGATAATGTGGCGTAGGTAGACCATCAGTTAAGCCTAAAGGTGGATTTACATATTTTCAAAACAAACAAAACAGACGTGGCGAGTGCAAAGCAGCTTGGTCATAATAAATGGAATTTTTAAGCTTCGAAGATGATATGATTTGATTTTTCATTTTGAATTTGTTCAGATTAATAAGTGGATGTGTGACTTGTTTTGGTGGTTTATTATAATTGAACCTTTTGTTATTAATTTGTATTCAGTATAGCATATTATCAAATTGATTTTAATTTCAAGTATTTAGTATAAGTGATATTATCAGTTTTAGTATCAGTTAAATGTTTTTACAGTATCAGTTCTGGTGTTTGTTTTTACAAGTTAGAGCAGCTTTGTTTTAAGAACGTAACATCATTACTTCATAAGTATCAAATTGCAACAGAACATCATTACTTCACAAGTACAAATTTCAACAGAATTACATTACAGGTATCAAATTTAATTGTGAAACATCACAAAGTGAATTCAGTTCTTTCCTTTTTTTTCTTCTTCTAAGCTTGATATGTATTTAGATAGACTCCAGCAATTTTCATCATTTGTCAATATTGCACGTACAATCTTTGCTCTTGTTGATAATATATTTTCTTCTTTTTAAATTTCGTTGGTATTCTGTTTTTGTTCAGTGAAACGATGAATATCATTACAAATATTCCACAGTCAAGCCTGTCGAAACCAAAATGTAAAGTTAGTATCAGTTTGCATAAGTTGTATTATTAGGTTTACATTTAATACAAACATTGAATTTTAGGGATGATGGTACAAGCATATAATATGCTTTGAATTAAAATATTTAACAGTTTTACTAGCACATTTAGTATCGGTTTGTGTATGAATTTTTGCGCTTGTAGTTATTACTTTCAGATATATTTGCTAAATATTTTCTTTTCTTTTTTATTATGTAGTTATCTTTTTTGTTTTTGTATGTGTCAGTTTTGTTTCTGTAGGTATCAATTTCTTTTATGTAGGTATCAGTTTTGTTTATGTAGGTATCAGTTTCTTTTATGTATGAATCAATTTTCTTTTTGTAGCAACTGTTTATTTCTGAACTAAATATTTTTGAAACTGAGAGGTAATATTTTTCAACATTTTATTATAAATCAAATTTAATTAGATATAAAAGGCATACAATGTTGTATAGAATTATGTATGAAATGTTATAAAGCAAAAACACAGATAGTTTGAATAATGAGCAACTTTTAATTGATTATGATTAGTAGTTTCAATTGTATTGTTCATTTTGTTGTCAATAGATATCATTTTAACCAAAAAAACTTACGTGTCTTCTGCTTGTCATGCACACTTTATTTGATGCATATCATCTGGTTTCACCTCCATGTCTGCTATGTTATTGATTTTTCAAATTTCTTTGAGCATTTCTTCTATTTTTTGTCTCTAATAAAGACAAAATGTTAAAAAGTTAGGTCATATTCACCTTTTTTTTTGTAATAAGTAATTTTTTAAAAGAAAGAGAAATCTCATACCAATTTTATAGCTTCTTTTAAATTGGATGTGGATTAACAAAATCATCATCATCCTATTATTTCAAAATAAAGACAATAAGTAATCAGTGAAACAAATTATGTTGAAATGTAACAATAGGTTGTGTATTAGCTGTAGTGAAATATCTTCAGTCAAATATGTAACAATTTCAAGTTTGCTGTAATTAGGTATCAATTTGTATTAAATAGATATCAGTTTTCTATAAGCAGGTATCATTTTTTTTCAAGTAGCTATCAGTTCATAATTTTCAATTTCAGTTACCACAGTTTCTGTTTGTATTTTCTTTTGAATCATTTTTTATTTCTTCCTTTTGTTCTTTGTTCTCTTTTTTGCATATTTTCTTCAACTGTTTTCTCTGCAACTATTTGTTGTTGCATGTTCTCTTCTTTGTTCTGTGCAAAAAAAATCACTGTTACTATAACAAAAATATACTAAATTTGTTATACTTGATTTTATAGTATCAGTTACCTTCTCTGGTATACTTTCTGTTGTTTCTTGTTTACTTTCAATTTCTACATTATTTTCATGTTTCTTTTTGTTCTTTTTTCTCTGTTTTGTTTTTCCTCTTCTACTGGTATAGGTTTTTAAGTTTTAATTTGCTGCTTCTTTCCTTTACTGTCTTTGGTATTATTTCCACTAGAGGTAGGTTTCCCTCTTGTATCATTGCGTTTACTCTTTTAATATCTACTGTTGAAAGTGATTCGACATTTTCATTTTCACTTTGTTGCTCCACTTTCGATGTAGCTAGGGTTTCCCCGACTATCGACTATTGTGCTTGTTGTTCGTCGGCTGTCGATTGTTGCGGCTGTATTGGAGATGTAGATTTGTTTCTGTTTTGGGTTCCATTTTTTTTAAGCAAAGTTTCTTTAAATTCTGAGTGAAAGCGAGGAAGAGGAGACAAACAAAAAATTTTGTTTTGTTTTAATTTGTATTTGGACTTTGGGCTTTGTCCTTACGGTAAAAGTATTTTGCGCGTGTCCTTGTAAGTAATTATTTACTTTAATTTGTCCTCTAAAATTATTTACCCATATATATATATATATATATATATATAAATATAAACACACCCCCCCTTTTAAAACAATTTTTTTAAATATTAAACGAAAAAAAAAGCCAATAAATTTACACCAAAAGTGACCCCCTTTTTGTAAAGCTTTTAGAATAAAGTATTACTCCAACTCAAATAAAATAATTAAAAAGCCTAAAACACGAACCCAAATGAAGAATTGCCTAACTCCTTCTCCTCTTTGTTAAAATAAAGTGCAAAATTAGAAATGCAAAATCAGAAATGCAAAATCGAAAATCAGTAAAACGCGAAATAAAAAAAATGAGGCCACTTCAATTCGAGTTCAATTGAGAGGCATCAAGTGAGGTCGCGGGTGGGGTGTGAATGGTGGCGGTGATTGATTCAATTTAAGCGCGTGGTTTTCTACTGTTATAGTAAGGTAAAGAAGTTTATGGGTAAAGGTATAGGTAGAAGTGGAGGTGCAGTTGTATTTGGGTTGTTGGTAGTGGAGGCACAAGTAAGTTTGGTTGATAGAATTGATGATGGTTGTATGGTGGTTGAAGATATGGAAGTGGCTTGAAGGCAGGTAGTGGATTTGTAGGCTAGTGAGCTGAAGTGAGTTGTGATAGGAGAACGTGCAGATGTATGACGACAGGCAGTTGATGGTCAGGTTGCTGATAGTCGTTAGAGATAGCTGTTGATGGAGGTAGTGGCTATTAAGAATGTTAGGTGAATGTGGTATGTTTGGGAGGTGTAGGTGTGTGGTTACAGTAGGCCCTGTGCACAGAGGAGGTTTCAGTTGGAGTGGAGGAGTATGTTTGCACGGAAGTAGTTGAGGTCTATGATGTGTAGTTGACAGAAGTGATATTTATTTGGATGGTGGGTAGAGGAGTGAAGTAGGAAGTTTGGGATGGAAGTTATATACATAGCGACTGTGGTTGGAAATGGTTTGAAATAGCACAGTTAATTGTGCTAAAAGCAGTTGTAATGGGAGAGAGAGTGGCAGAGAAAAGAAGTTTGCAGTTTTGATGTTGTGATATGGTTGTTGAAGTTTGAATGTCGGAGAGTTGTAGGAGCAGTGGAGGGAGTATGGCAACAAGTTAGAAGGAGTTGCGGTGGATGTTGAGAGGCAAGTGGTAAGGGTATGTTGTTGGAGATTTGTGGCAGCAAGGAGCAGTGTTGAGTGAGGGAGGTTTTGGTGGAAATGCAGTGTAGTGAATGATTGTGTACTGCATATGGTTGGTGAGAGTGAACGAATTGGAGGTAGTGTTGCACTATTGTGAAGGCAGAGAGTGAACTGGAAGTGGAAGTAGGGGGGAGGTGATGTGATATTGGGTGATTGGATCGAGAACGAAGTGAGGTTGCATGGAGATTGTTGTAGGAAAGTGGACGCAGAGGTGTGACTGAGTTTATATGTATGAAGATGGCACGGATGGGTAGAAATGAGGAGAGGAAGTGGTTGATGGGCAGGGCGGTGGGAGGTTGAAAGAGGAGATGTGGCTAGTTGTTGTGATGGTGACAGCAAGGATGGTGGTGAACTAAAGTGAACTGAAGTATGCAAGGATGGTTTGAAGGCTTGTAACAGCAATAAAGATGTGCGCTCAACAGTGTTTTGATGAAGCCTGATGCAGTGATGTACAAGAAGTTGGCAAAGTGAGATGGCAGTGGGATTCTGAGTTGACAGTTAGGGTTTGATGTTTTGTAAAAAAAAATGTAACAGTTTTGTAGAAGGCAATATGCAGTAGATGGATGAGGAACAGAAGTTGTTAGTTGTTTTGTGATGCACAGAGACAGTGCAGTGGTATGGTAGGAGGAGCAGTGTGAAGTTTGATGTTGCACTGAGATGAGGGTTGTTTAGCAAGAGGAATTCGGGTAGTTGGAGTGCATAGTGGTTGGCAGGGTAAAGAGAAGTTTGATGGTAAGGGCAGTAAAGAAATATGCAGTTGCACTGACAAGGCTTGTGGAGTGACTGTATCACTACAACAAAGGCATCGTATAGCGACGGCAAAAATGCATCAGCGGCCGTCGGAAGCCGTCGCTAGCCGTTGCTAATTGCCGTAGCTATTCAATCCGTTGCCACTAGGAAAAGCAACGGAAATAGCGACGGCAAGCGACGGCAACGTACACGTGTCAACGCCACGTGGCAGTTAGTTTGTTTCTCGGAAGTCTGTTACTGGCCGTTACTAGCCGTCGCTGGCCATCGCTATCTTTTTCCAGAAAGCCGTTACTAGTCGTTGCTAGCCGTCGCTTTTCTAGGCAAAACCTGCTGTGCACACAGCAGCTATTCTTCCATCAAACCTCATCCCAAACCTCAAACCTCATCTCAAATCTCAAACCTCAATAATATCAACAATAACACATCTCAACAATACCCACAACATCAATATTCAACAATATAACCAAAAAAACACAAAACCAACCAAACCAACATAATATACAAAACCAAACCAAGTATCAAGGTACAAGGATCAAATCCAAATATAACCAAACCCAAACATCATCCAAAATACCAAGTATCCAAGCCCAAGTATCAAATCTAGTCTAAATATGTACATAAATACATACCCACAAGAATAGTAAAACTATGCATCATCATCCTCCTTATCTTCAGCTTCTTCCTCATCATCCTCGGCATCATCAGATCCATCTCCCTGCTCCCCAGGCATAGAGCCGTGCTCCTGATAAAATGCTGCAATGCGCTTATCTATCTGCTATGCCAATTGGCCCTTTCGCCAATCGTTGAGCTCATCCAGCTGCCTCTGCATCTGAGCAATACGCTCCTCCTCCATCGATTTGCTATAAGCTCTTTGGAAATTAACAGCCTGTGAAATAACTGAAGTTAATACGATAGCATTTTACATGAATTTTGAATGAATTGGATAGTATATAAATAATTCTTTTGATGTGATAATAATGTGGATCTTTTAATATGAAGTTATATGCTTTGACTGTTGTCAAATTATAAAAATAATAATTATTATGTGTATTTGGACTATAAAGTATGTGTCAATAACAATAATAATTATTATGCCAAAGTATGTGTAATTGGACTATAAAGTTGAATGTGAGCAATTTTGAAATTAGATCATTATCATATTCCGTAAGTGCAAAATGATATCATTTAGACGAAAAGAATTGATGTATATAAATGTCACAACTTACTAATGGCAATTAAATTAAAATAAGAATTTACTATACATATGTAAGCGACAAATTTAGGCACGATGTCACACGATGTGCTAAGTGATATTTGAACGTTAGCGTTTGGATAGGTTGACACTAATTATTAATCGAATTTACATTCAAAATTTTCACAGTTGAAACGGAGAATTCTTTTGAAGCCAAATAATTTAATTAGTTTACATTTATTTAATATTTATGAAATATGAAGTATAAAATTTGACTATGTTTTGAAAAATTAATGATATTGTATGTATTCATAATTATTATAAATTTATTGATCGATATGAGATCTAGATATGCAATTGTATCATATTTAAATAAATGTAGTTGATTGAGCTAAAATAAGCTATTACTTCACAACATTGGAGGGAAATTTGTATCGATGTGAGAATAATGTGGATCTTTTAATATGAAGTTAGTGAAATGGTTTACCTCTTGATTGCCGAAACCATAACGCCTATTTCGAGTAGGCGGTGCAATAACGGAATCCCAAATCCTGTTGGACTCCTCAACTGTAAGCTCTGCTCTTCCACTCGCCTGTGTCAATGCCGATGCCTTTGCCTCATATCGCCCCTGCAATTACAAACATAATTTTGAAACAATTGGTATACAATTTACATATATACAATTTGAATCACGAGTTAGCATATTTACCATCGCTGCTTCAGCTTTGCTGTCGGTCCAATCATAGGTCGCATTCCCCTCATCATCAATAGACTCAACTGCGTGTGTGGCTCTAAAAACCTCATCCATTGTAGGCTCCCTTCCGTACTTTGCAAACTGAAGATATACACGAATAAGATATACTGAAAATAAGCATAAATGTTATACATGAAGATATGCATCACCATATGCTAAATATATTTTATATTTACCAATTCTCTCCTATGCTGTTGGAAAGATTTAGAGCCACCTCGATGTAAACCAGGATTCTTATTCCTATTGACTTGGTTTCTTGCTGCTACTTCCTATTAATTTAGATACACGATTAAAATAATGCAACTAACATAATTGTAAGCATTCTCATCATAGCTTACTTTAGCTGCTTCTGACTCCCAATATGTGAGAAATCTGTTCCAGACTTCATCGCTAATCCAACCTGGCTTTTTGCCAGTCTTCTTCGCCCTTGATATCGTCTCTCTATAATTCTTCCGCATTTTTTGGTTCCAATTATTGCTAAAAACATCTAAATCATGCGGCTCCCCATGGTAAATATATAAATACACGTATAATTGAACTGTACAATCATTCAGTATTACCTGATAAATGGTGCAACTTTAACACAATTTAAAAGAACATATGTGTGTGCCACATGGTAGTCTCTGTCATCTAACCATATTTCCACACATTTTCCAGCAGGTCTTCCATGTTGTCTAAAAATAGATAACATTGTTTGAGAAGAATCATGCTCAACAGCTTCTTCATTACGGGGAACACTTACAAACGATAAGTTCACATCGTCACTAAAGTAGTGTGAGAAAAAAAAAAGCTTCCTCTTCAAGGTACGATTTGCAAATCGAACCTTCTACTCGTGCTTTTTGTCTAATTTTTTTCTTCAAATGATTCAAGTACCTATAACAAAAATAATTAATTTTGTATATTGGTACAAGAATATACATTTTCAACTAATCAACAAGAATATTGAGGAGTTTAAAATCACCTCTCAAATGGATACATCCATCCATATTGCACAGGACTTCGAAGGAGTGCTTCGGATGACAGATGCACAGGCAAATGCTCCATTACATTAAAAAAAACTGGGCGGAAATATTTTCTCGAGTTTGCAGAGCAATACAGGAATTTCTACTTCAAGTTTACGTAAATGATCTACCTTTAACGTGGTCGGACAAAGATGTTTGTAAAACATACTTAATTATGTTATAACACTCCATATTTTTGTTGGCAACAGTTCTTTGAATATCACAGGTAAGAAATATTCCATCATGATATGGCAATCATGACTTTTCATTCCACTCAATTTATTGTTTTTCAAGTCAACACATCTGCGAAGGTTAGAAGAAATCCCATCGAGACATCTTAGTCCTTCCACCCATTTGAGCACGAGTTTTGCTTGCTTGTTGTCTAGCTCATAACATGCTTTGGGTTTTTTGTTATCGTCGTACAACTGAAGTTCGGGCCGCTTACAGAAATGTAATATATCACGTCTCGAATTCGCGTCGTCCTTGGTTTTCCCCTTTACATTCAAAACTGTATTAAAAACGTTATCAAACACATTTTTTTCATTGTGCATGACGTCAATATTATGTCGCAGTAAGAGATTTTTCCAATAAGGTAACTCCCAAAATATACTTTGCTTGCACCAGTTATGAATGTCTGATTTACCCGGAATGTCGACCTGTTCCCCAGTTTCATGAATCTTAGGATAGTCTTTCACGATTTCATATATCTCTTCACTTGTCCAAACTTTAGGTGGTAGCATAATCTCTACTCTGTTAGCTTTAAAGTTCGTTTTATCCATTCTGAACTTAGTAAATTTATTAATTTGGTAAATTAGACTAACTTTATTAATTTGGTAAATTTTAAACTAACTTTAGTAAATTTTAAACAAACTTTAATAAATTAGAATGAATAAATTTATTAGTTTCAAACTAACTTTTAAATTTTATTACTTTAGTAAATTGCACTTAATACATTATTTGATTGTTTTATACAATACAGATCATATACAAAACTTGTTAACACTTGTTTAACGGCCGGTCATCCTACTTCCCATTACAAACACAATAACGTAATCATATTTTATAAATCATTTCAGATTAAACGATTCAACAAAATTTCGGCAGCACTTCCCTTTATTCCCTGTATCGTACACAAATGCATGTACACAGGGGAAAAAAGGAAGTGTCATCGAAATTTCGTTAACCGTTTAAACTGAAATGATTTATAAACTGCGATTACGTTATTGTGTTTGTAACTTGTCCAATACTGGGACAAATCCAACAAATATTTTATCAGATGAATACAGATCTCCGTTCTGTGTAAAAACGAACATTCATATAACGATCATATACAACACTTGTCAGACGGGGCCAAAAATTGTCTAAGGGGTTCACACAAATAAAACAAATTTTCTAATTTATATTTTAAAAACTATAAAAAAATTAATAATACGTTCAATAAATATTTGTCAAGTAAATTTCACATTTTAACACGTACTTTAAATTTGGCTAACTAAGTCAAATTTTAAATAACGAATTTTTTTAAATCAAATTAGAAGTTAGCACTTATAATAAATTGAATTATTTTTATTTTAAACTATATACGTTTAATTGGAAATTCCACAATGAGAAAAAAGTGAATCATTGTAATTCTTTTAGGCTATGAGTACTTTAGCATGGCCATTGCAAGTGAGCATAAATGATATATTTGAACAAAATACAAAGTTGTAGTGTACTTACACTTATAACTAACGCATGCTAAATAATTAAATTTTCACCTAATCGACAACCAACATTGCATAAACTTATCAATAAGCATCTTAAACATGTTATCACCATCTTAATCCAAATCACATCACCAATCATTAATTCTACAATAACCAACATCATAATAGTATGCGTTAATCATCGTTTTCAACTTCGAAATAAAATGATTTTATTCTCAAATCAACCTACAATACTACTATCACCATACATATACCACATAACTACCAATCTCAAACGCATAAACATGCCATTAACAACTAATTTTTAAACCCAATAAACATGCAAATAAACCCAAATTAAACCCTAATTGAATACAAAATAGGGTTAGAACACATACCGGATCAATTTGGGAGGTAGGGAGAGAATTTTTGAGTACCGAATCGGCACGGCGACGGGGGGGCGACGGGTAGGGTTTTTTATTTTTATTTTTTTGTTTTGCAGAATAGGGAGGAAGAAAGCTCGGGTTTGGCAGATATACAGGTCGAGCGACGGCTAGCGACGGCCGCTTTTTTTAGCCGTCGCTAGTCGTCGCCCCTGTCCGACGCTATACGAAGCGTTTTTTGTAGTGTATGCAGCGATGAAACAGAAGTTTTGAAGGATGTGCACAGTGAAAATGTATGCAAAACAATGAAAGTGGATGCATAGAAAATGTATTTGAGTGAAAATGTTGAGTAAAACGGTGAATAAAATGTAAATAAAATCGTAATGATTTTTTTTTTAGTTTTTTAATTATGTATGTTTTCTTTTTTTACTATAGAATTGCAAATGCAAAATGAAAAAAAAACGACAACAACACAAAATGAAAACAAAAATCACACAATAGACAACATAATTTTTTTAATATGCACTTCAACACAAAATAAAATAAAACGAAAATGATTCGAAGAGTAAAATTCAAAATCAAGTCTATTCCCCAGCAATCGTGCCAAAAACTTTTAATGACGAGTTTTCTATTGGTTAGAAAATCGTCGAAAAATTATATGATAAAAATAACCACAAGCGCACGACATACAATGTAGTTCGTGGCGATTATGCGTTGATCCGTAGGGAATTGAAGTGATTTAAAAATTATACTCAATCAAATTAACCAAAATTTGAAAGTTTGTTTTAAAATTAAGAAAAGTATAAAAAGTTAACTAGACAAAAGTGAAATAAACTATGAGATTAAATGATAATTTAGAGGCAAATCCACTCAACAAAATCAATCTATGATCACTTATTTTAATCTTAAGTGGAATTAGTGATGTATTTACCATACGTATGGTCTATTTATGTTATTAATTAACATAACTTAAACCATCAAACTATAATACAACAACTAAAACCACTTATCATTTGTAATGAAAATGAACATGAAATTAAAGCAAAAACTATTTTAGGTATGATCTATTTACTATTTTTTTAGTAAAACAAATCATCAAATTTTGTTTCTCCTCTAATTCCATGGCCAAAATCAACTAGTTAGATGATGATGTAAATTGTGTTTATGTTGGATTAAGAATCAAATTCTCTAATAAATTTAAATCATCATCCAACCTTTCATGAAGCATAAAACAAGATCATAAATCATAGAATATGTTGAATTTACATAATTTTAAAGAGCTTCAACGCCTCTAAATTAGAGGGATTTAGCTCCTCATTTGCGTTATCATTTCAACCATTGTAAATTTCAACATTAAAAAATAAGCAAAGTAAGAGAAATAAAAGAGAATTAGTCTACTTGCATAAAATAAATCTAAGCTACTAACATAAAGAAAAGAGAGATATAAATGAGGATGAGCATAAGATAAAATTAAAGCATGTAGAAAAAGAAAAGGACGAAAAGGTTTAGGAAACCATTTTATTTCTCATTTAATTTGTGACTACAAGTTGCATAATACGATAAGTAGATAAAGATTTTTTACATGAACATAAGAGGGTTATTTATATATACCTAAAATCCTAATCCATATTTTAGGGTACTACCCAAATTATCTCTTAGGAAGTGTAACCTCCAAGTAAACATTAGCAAGAGCTTAATCCTCTATTAAATTTGCATGTGACTTTATTTCCCACTATCTTGTGCGTTAGCTCCTAATTGTTGATTAAGGCAAGTGGGTAGGTGGGGTCCTCCATTATTTCATGAATTCATTTATTTCCATCTTCTCTTGCGCATGCGTATCTTCATGAAGGCTTCTTCATATTTCCATCTAAAATTCCTATAATTAAAACTAAAGTGTGCAAACAAATATTCTCCAAAATTAATATACGCACAAAATTATCTTTTTGCCTCTAAATTGAAGATGAATAAGTGATGATTTGAGTGTTTGTCCGTAAGATGATCGTTTTGATGACAAAAACCTTAGAATAGGATTATAAAATATAAATACTAACATTATAGTTTAGAAATATATGTATATGCAAGATTTGGCATGCAGGTACCAAGAATGAAGACTGTACAGTATAAAGATTCAAGATATTAAGATTGAAGACTCATGAGTATCAAGAAAATCAAGATTATCAAGAGTTCAAGATTTCAAGTAATTTATTTTAGGAATTTTGTTAAAACTCCAAGAAAAGCACTAGCATCTTAAAATCCAATTTACCGTGGAATGGAATCCACTTAGAGCCTGTTAAAGGAATGGAACCCTAAGTAGGATGGAACCTACGAAAAATCTAGTGGAACATTGTTTCGTATCCGCTAGTTTTTATTCAAAATGATTTTACAAAATTATATCTTCTTTTTAAAATATTTTCAAAACTTCTTTTTAAAAGAATCAAAATCATCTATCCTGGTTTTAAATACTTTTAGCCTCAAAATAATCTTTAATTTCAAAATCAAATTATCCTTAGTTTTAAACTATTTTTTAATAATAATATATTTAACTTTTAATATTTATACTTAGATTTAAATATAAAATTATAGTAAAATTTTATATATACCAAAATATATTCTCTATATTTATTTATGTATTTTAACTATAGTTAAGTATATTTATAAAAGTTTAAAATAGTTTTAATATAAGATAAAAGTTATTTTCAAAGAAAAACAAAACACCAAAATTTCTTTTGGGATGTCGACACGCTCAATACACCCATGTCGACATAGTGTCAGTTAATTTCAAAATTTAAATTTCAAAAGAAGTGTCTATTCGTCATATCTCTTCACGAATGGACATGGCTGTTGTTCTTCTGTAAATAGGGGCTGTTTTCAACGAATTTTTAATCATATTTTCTGGTTTCATGTTTCTTCTTCTTCCACATTTCTTTCTACTTATTCCTACCATTACTCTGCCGAAATCAACATTGAATCTAACTAGATTATCTCTGGTTTGATTCTCTATCACTATCTCAACATGATCCTCAGTGCTATTCAGAGTTATAGGCTTCTTTGTAATCAATTAAATGAAAAAAGGTGTGATTGTGGCCTTGAAAATCAATCAAGCGAGAAAAGATGTGATTGTAGCCTTGGAAATCAATTGGGTGAACTTGTTGCTCATGAAATCAAGTATCTCTACCCAGAGGATTGTGAATCTGGAGGGTGTACCTCGTAGCCTTGAAATCAAGGGTGTAATTGTACAATTGCTTTTGAAAGGCAATCTGTACTTGTGTGCGGGATTGGATGTAGGGTAACTCCGAACCAGTATAAAATCCGGTGTGCTCTTTCTTTTATTGCTTTTACTTTATTTCTGCATCTGTTTTTGATTCTGTGATCATCTGTGTTTGAATATTGCATACATTTGTGTTCAAATTAACAAAAACTCAAAAATATTTAATAAATCCTTAAAACACTATTCACCCCTTCTAGTGTTTATCCTAGCCTTAAGATCCATAATCCGCATTTCTCACATTTGGTATCGAAGCATGGTTTTCAAAGTTTCATAATCTGATTTTTGAAAAAGTATTAAAAATGGCTACGTTTGTTAATACTAGTTTAGAAATATTCAGATCATCATTGTCTCATGAGTCTACATATAATCAATGTTCAAATTAAGTTGTCTACCAAAATTGTTTGATGTGCAGGAAACATGCTTTATGGGAGTTGAGGAATCAATCCACAACGGTCAAATTGTGCATTTCAAAAATAACAAATGGATACTTGATATTGGATGTACTAGACACATGACTAGCAATCCAGATATATTGAACGATATAATATACAAAGACGGATGACTGGTTAAGTTTGGAGACAATTTAAAAGGATATATGATTGGCATCGGCAAAGTTGGTAACTCTGAAACTCCTATTATTACTAATGTTTTGCTAGTTAAGAATCTGAAATATAATCTGCTAAGTATAAGTCAACTCTACAATAAAGGATATAAAATTAAATTTGAAAAAGATAAGTGTTACATTGAAGATAATAATTCAACCATAATATTTGAGGGAATTAGAAAAAAGAATACTTATATTCTTAGTATGAAAATTTCAAATGATAACTTGTGTCTTTTGGCAAATAGAAGTGACCCTTGGATTTCGCATAAGAGATTTGGGCATTTGAATTTCAAACTCTTATCTAGACTGTCAAAACTTGATCTAGTAAGAGGTCTCGCTAAAATAAATTTTAAAGTAGATAGTCTATGTAATGCATGTCAATTAGGAAAACTTAGAAAAAGTTCTTTTAAAGTAGACGGTCCATCTCAAATTCTGTTAATAAATCATAGTAAATATGTTTTGTAATTGTAGAAGATTATTCTAGATTTACATGGACAATATTTTTGAAACATAAAAGTGATACTTTTAAATGTTTTAAGAACTTTACAAAAAGGATTCAAAATCAACTTTCTCTAAAAATTATAACCATTCGTAGTGATCACGGTGGTGAATTTGAAAATGAAAAGTTTGAGGAATTTTGTAATAAAAAGGGAATATCTCACAATTTTTCATTTTCAAGAACTCCACAACAAAACGGAGTAGTAGAACGTAAAAATAGGATGATTCAAGAGTGTGCGAGAACTATGCTTTCAGATAGTAAATTGCTAAAGTATTTTTGGGCAGAAGTAATTGCTACCGCCTGTTATATTTTAAATAGAATCTTAATTAGACCTTTAACTAATAAGACATCTTATGAACTTCTTCATAGAAAGAAACCTAAAGTATCTTATTTTAGAATTTTTGGAGGTAAATGTTTTATTTTAAATACTAAAGATAACTTAGATAAATTTGATCCTATATCTGACAAAGGTATCTTTATCGGATATTCTAATAAAAGTAAAGCGTACAAAGTATTTAATTCAAGAACTAACACCATCGAACAAACAATGCATGTTTCGTTCGATGAAAATTTCAAAAAATTTGAAGATACAAATGATGAAGAGGATTTAATCACTCAAAATCAAGAGTCAACTGAAACTTATTCTGAAATTGGTCATCCTAATAAAAGGACTAAACTTTTAAAAGATCACCGTATTGAAAATATACTAAAAGATATGCAATCTGTTGTTAAAACTAGAAATCAACTAAGTCAAATGACTAATGTAGCTTTTATATCAACTATCGAACCCAAAAATCCAAAAGAAGCATCAACTGATGATTCATGGATTTTGGCTATGCAAGAAGAATTAAATCAATTCACTAGAAATGATGTTTGGGAACTTGTTCCTAGACCTAAACATAAAACTATAATTGGAACTAAATGGGTTGATAAAAATAACATGAATGATCAAGGAGAGGTAGTTAGAAATAAAGCTCGATTAGTCGCTCAAGATTATTGTCAAGAAGAAGGAATAGATTTTGATAAAACCTTTGCTCCCATAGTAAGATTAGAAGCCACTAGGATTCTACTCACTTTCGCAAATCATAATAATTTCAAATTATTTCAAATGCATGTTAAAAGTGCCTTTTTAAATGGTTTTGTACAAGAGGAAGTATATGTTGAACAACCACCACTTTTTGAAAGTGAAAAATTACCAAATCATTTTTACAAACTTAAGAAAGATTTATATGGTCTAAAACAAGCTCCTAGAGCCTGGTATGATAGACTAAGATCTTACTTATTACAATCAATCTTTGAAATTGGTAAAGTAGATAATACTCTTTTTATTAAAAGAATAAAAATGATATTCAACTAGTACAAGTCTATGTAGATGATATCATTTTTGGATCAACTAATTTTGAAATGAATAAAGAATTTTCTAAAATAATGGCAAAAGAGTTTGAGATGAGTCATATGGGTGAATTAAATTTATATTTAGGATTACAAATAAAACAATAAGATAATGGTATCTTTATTAGTCAAGAAAAATATGCTAAAGACCTAATTAATAAAATTGGTTTGACTACTGCGAGTGGAAAGCCCACTCCCATGGCAACCAATGAGTATCTTAGTAAAGATCTCGATAGATGTAGATAAAAAATTATATAGAGAAATAATTGGATCACTACTTCATATTACTGCAGTAGACTTGATATCATGCATAGTGTTTGTCTCTGTGCAAGATATCAATCCCAACCTAAAGAGACCCACTTAAGAGCCGTAAAATGTATCATAAAATATGTTAAACACACCTCTGATTATGGCTTATTTTACCCTAAAAATAATTCTTTTGACATAATATCTTACTGTGATGCTGATTATGTTGGTTGTAAATCAAACCAAAAAAGTACAAGTGGAACTTGTCACTTTTTGGGGAATTCTCTGTTTTCCTGATTTAGTAAAAAGCAAAACACGATTTCTTTAACAACAACTGAAGCAGAATATATTTCTGCTGCTTTGGCTTGTTCTCAAGTAATATATATGCAACAAACTTTAAAAGAATATGGTTTAAATTTGTCAAAAACACCAATTTATTGTGATAATACTAGAGCGATAAATTTATCCAAAAATACTGCTCAACATGCTCGAACTAAACATATTGATATAAGACATCATTTTCTCAGAGATAGTATAAATAAGGAAGTAATTACTCTAGATTATATTAATTCCGAGAATCAAATTGCTGATATATTAACAAAACCATTAAATGAATCTATATTTACTAAATTAAGAAGAGAATTAGGTATTTGTTCAATAACTGAAATATAAAAAATATAAATAACAAAGTATAATTAAAAATTAGATCAAAATAAATTAAATTGAAAAAATTCAAACATCATGTCGACATCCACTTGAACCCCATGTCGACTTACAATGATTTTTTATTTTTGAAATTTTTCCCACCAAAATTCAAATAATTGGTTATATATTCTTCTCATTTTCAAAATTCTATTCATTCTTTCTGTTATTTCTCCGTTCTATCTTCTAAAATTAAATAATCAATGGTCTCCTCTTCCAAATCAAACTTAAATTCAACCTTTTCATTCCCTTGTCCTGCTTCTGGACCGTTTCAACGAACAACGCTCGCTCGTGTGACGAAAATGGAGGATTCTCTAAAGGATGCATTCCAGTTAATGACTGAAATCCAAGTGATGCAACTTCGAATGGCTAAAGAATAAGAGAGGCAAAGCAAAATCCTTAGGAATTTTCAAAAATTTCTAATTGGATAATCATGCTAACCCAATCTTGATTGACGAAGACTCTTCAGGGATCAAGTACAAGAGGGAGCGAAGAAGAAGAAGAAGAAAAAGAAGTCCCCATGGAAGAAGTGCGCACGGAAGATGACGACAAAGTCTTTTGCGTTGATGAAGTGTGCTTTGACAAAGAAGGAAATCTTGTCGAACAACGTGGAAATTTCTATTTCCACTATCCAAGTTGTTCGATTCAAAGATCTCCCATTTTCAAAGATACTCATTAGTTTCTTTTCTCTTTTTCCTATTGTTGTATGTTCTTTCTTACGTTTTCCACGAAAATGTAAATATAACTATATAATTAATGAATAATTTGTGTTCTTATATGTGTTATTATATGGATACTTAGCTAGGATAGTTAGTAGTTTAGGACTAAGTTTTAGTTTTAGATCTAAGTGTTGATTATTTATGATAACACTATCATTATAATCACATGTCATAGAGTATTAGATTTAGGGGGAGTGATATAGTTTGAAGTTATATATTTAAAGTTAGTTTTTGTTGATGACAAAGGGGGAGAAATATAAAATAGGATAGTTAGGCATAGATTAACGGGGGGTTATTAAGATAGAAGTATTATTTTATAAACAAAGGCTGTCATCATCAAAAAGAGGGAGATTGTTAGTCCGTAAGATGATGGTTTTGATGACAACAACCTTAGAATGGGATTATAAAATATAAATACTAACATTATAGTTTAGAAATATATGTATATGCAGGATTTAACCATGCAGGTACCAAAAATGAAGACTGTACAGTATAGAGATTCAAGATATCAAGATTGAAGACTCATGGATATCAAGAAAATCAAGATTATCAAGAGTTCAAGATTTCAAGTAATTTATTTTAGGATTTTTGTTAAAACTCCTACAAAAGCACTGGCATCATAAAATCCAATTTATTCGTGGAATGGAATCCACGTTGAGCCTGTTAAAGGGATAGAATCCTAAGTAGGATGGAACCTACAAAAAATATAGTGGAACATTGTTTTGTATCCGCTAAATTTTATTCAAAATGATTTTACAAAATTATATCTTCTTTTCAAAATGTTTTCAAAACCTTCCTTTTAAAAGAATCAAAATCATCTATCCTAGTTTTAAGTACTTTTTGCCTCAAAATAATCTTTAATTTCAAAATCAAATTATCCTTAGTTTTAAACTATTTTTTAATAATAATATATTAAACTTTTAATATTTATACTTAGATTTGAATATAAAATTATAGTAAAATTTATATATACCAAAATATTATTCTCTACATTTATTTATGTATTTTAACTATAGTTAAGTATGTTTATAAAAGTTTAAAATAGTTTTAATATAAGGTAAAATTTATTTTCAAAGAAAAACAAAACACCAAAATTTCCTTTGGGATGTCGACATGCTCAATACACCCATGTCGACATAGTGTAAGTTAATTTAAAATTTAAAATTTCAAAAGAAGTGTCTATTCGTCATATCTCTTCACGAATGGACATGGCTGTTGTTCTTCTATAAATAGGGGCTGTTTTCAACGAATTTTTAATCATATTTTCTGGTTTTCATTTCTCTTCTTCTTCCACATTTCTTTGTACTTATTCCTACCATTACTTTGCCAAAATTAACATGGAATCTAACTAGATTATCTCTGGTTTGATTCTCTATCACTATCTCAACAAGATCCTCAGTGCTATTCAGAGTTATAGGCTTCTTTGTAATCAATTAAACGAGAAAAGGTGTGATTGTGGCCTTGGAAATCAATCAAGCGAGAAAAGGTGTGATTGTAGTCTTGGAAATCAACCGGGTGAACTTGTTACCCGCAAAATCAAGTATCTCTACCCAGAGGATTGTGAATCTAGAGGGTGTACCTCGTAGCCTTGAAATCAAGGGTGTAATTGTACAATTGCTTTTGAAAGGAAATCCATACTTGTGTGTGGGACTGGATGTAGGGTAACTCCGAACTAGTATAAAATCCAGTATGTTCTTTCATTTACTGCTTTTACTTTATTTCTGCATCTGTGTTTGATTATGTGATCATATCTGTGTTTGAATATTGCATACATTTGTGTTAAAATTAACAAAATCTCAAAAAGATTTAATAAATCCTTAAAACACTATTCACCCCCCTCTAGTGTTTATCTTAGCCTTAATATCCGTTATCCATATTTCTCACATTGAGGACATTTGGATTTTGGTAAAAACATGAAAAGGTACCCAAATATGACATTTATTTAAATAAAAGTAGATTAAATATCGAAGTAAAAATATGCATATTTACGTGCACATCAATAACAATTTTTTTCCATAGTAAAGCTAAGGAGAATGAGGAAATTACATATACATATGTTTATACAAATAGATATATGTTTATATATTATGATCAAAACATAAGCCATCATTCACAAATGATTACACACACATATATCTATGCATGCATGCATGCATGTAGAATTAAGATTATAAATTCATAAAATTATATATAAAATTATTTTTTAAAACAATGGTTGAATATAGTCATGTCAATCATGGTGACATATTGAAAATAAAGAAATAGAATTCATTTTGATGAAAGAGACCAGTGTTAATTATACACATCAAAATTGTGTATTGACCTTTGAAAATGCTTTTTGATTTTAACTTTTGTTTGCAAGGTCTAGCTTAAAGTGCTATAATGGAGGAGATAAAGAGGAATGAGCAAAATAAATTTTCTCCAATGGAGGAAATGAGGAAGCGAAATCCTCTTTTTTTGCAAATATGATTAGAATTAATGTTCTTGAGAGAATGAGACCCATTGGATCCTTTTATTTGGTGAATAAATGCCATTAATTTCCATTAATTTCATCATATTTGACCTTTCCTTTTACCTATGTATGGATGGCCAAAAGATGTGCAAATAAATTCGAAATTTATTTCCATTTAGTTTAGCAATTAATATATACCATATTTTTATCTTCGTTTATTTCCCACTCAAGCAAAACACATTTTTCCTCCCCTTTTCTCCATATAGGGCTAGCAAAAATAAGGTAGTTAATCTTTATTGATTACTTAATTTATGTCTGAAAGATATCTAAGTTATATACATTTTATTTCAGCTCTCTTAATTAATTAATTGCCTATTTGAATTTATTTAGACATATACACAACAATTGCACATATTTAACTTAACTAATTTTAGTAGTTTCAAAAATTAATTTATTCATATATGTTTACACATAATAATTATGTTTATAAATCACTCCATGAAAATAAAAAAATTATTGTATTATGATGTTTAGGTCAAAAGCCACATTTCTATGTTGTATGACTCGTGGGTGTGACTTCGGCTCTCGGTTAATATTTAAACTGTTTAAATATTAAATTTTATGTGGACTCTGCCTAAGCATAGTAAAGATCACAAAATCATACACTTATCTATCATCCAAGTGAAATCCTACTTTATAATTATTTTAAAATTGTTCCCTTATTCAATGATATTTCTGCATGTTTGTCTCTTCACCATAATTATTTCACTTAGACATCTAAGATCGGGTCTTTGGTCAAAACCCTAATAATGTCCATATTTAAATGCAAAGTTGAGCATCAAAGTTACTTAGTTCAATCAATAACAATTATTGATTAACCAAATTTATTCTAGATAGATATTTCTGACTTAGAATGAAAAACCAATTACGATGGCATTAACCTTATATACCGAAGGATATGAATTCTCTCTTCAGTAGTGTTTCACTTCAAGTATCTAATCTCTTACCCAACTATAGGCTTAACATTAGCTCATATCATGTGATTAAGAATCATCAAAGTAGTGCCTCAGTGAAAAAATCCATGATACTCTTAAGTCAAAGACCAATACATTATCGGTGAGATCCTTTATTTTGTGTTAGAAATAACTAACCTATAGAAGACCCACAATGGCTCATTCTGTAGTTAATCCATAACAACTACAGTGTGTAATCTCACTGTTCCAACTGTTATGAGTAGATCACCTTTCATCATATGGAGTGACTTCTCCATTGCAAGACCCCAAAATGAATGCTGATTATGCTACTGTTATTACGAAAATTATTTTCAAGTGAGAAAATGGGATCAAATTTTTTCAACAACATCAAGTAAACAGAAAAATTAAATAATTATAAATTATCTTTATATTTTCATACCTCAATTTTTGCGCATATAGGGGAACGTATAGTTATAAACATAAATAATACTATCATGCCGACATATGAAGAAGCCAACACAAACATTAAACAAGTTAAATAAATCGGTTGTATAATGGTGGAATTCAAAGCAAAACATTGTTATCTCTAAGCCACCTTATTTAACTTTGGAGCCTTTAGTTTTCTTTGAGATAGGCGACATCCCATAAATTTAGCCTATTCGAATGAGTACATAGGTTTACGGGTGAAATAATAATAAAAACATTGGTTATACGTAAAACCTGCTATGAGTAATACTTTACCATAAAAACCATAGTGAGACCATGCTGCCTAGCGGAAAGGGTTCTCCCATCTCCAAATTAATGCCATCAATTACATCATATCATCTGATATAAAATCATAGAATGAACACAATCACGTAAAAATATTTCAACCATATGTATGTCGTACACTTAGCATCAGCTCATAAACTATGTTTTATAGTCATCTTTTCTAGGTTTCCACACAGGCCTTAGATTATTGCTCCTAAATATGTTATGTTTAAAAATTTAGGCTGACACTAGGGATTACACTTTCTCTTCCAATTAGTGTCATGTTTTAACATTTTGGTTGCCAAATATACCTTGCACTATAATTCTTGAATAATGTTATGTTCTACTTTTACGTGCCACGTAGGCCTTACACCATCATTCCAAAATAATGTAGAGGTTTAACATTTTAGGCTACCACATAGGTCATACACCATCATTCCGGATTAATGTTGCGTGAATGTTTTCACATTTGTAATAAATTTATTGTTTTGCACTTTAAATTTTCCTATAGTAAAATTTAGAAACACATTAAGGAATTCGACTTCTAAAATGCTCAAGCCATTGCATGTCGAGCTATCAAGCATCCAAGAGTATGTTACTGCATGTCTAACTACCGAACCTCTAAGATTAGCTACAACATACTTAAACTATCGAGCTTTTAAGATTTACTACCGTATATTTAAGACATCGAGCTTCTAAGATTAGATATTGCATATTTAAGCTATCGAGCTTCTAAGAATAGCTATCCCATATTTGAGCTATCAATCTTCTTGCTATGGAAGGTCTAATCTACCAACTACCTAAGCCATCGAAGATCTAAGATACACCTATTGTACCATCCCGCCTTTTCACACACTTTAAACCGACACACGTGCCAATTCAAAGCATACGCAAGGGCGGATTGTTATGGGGTAAATAAGAAAACAGAGAAGAAATAAAACAAAACAGAATCTCACAGCGGAAGGATAAAATATAATAATAAATATACAGTTCAAAACAGTTTACAAACACTTGATTTGCTTTATACAATAAATATCAGAGTTACACCTACCAATACAATCAATGCAGCGGAACAGTATGAGTGTGGTGCAATACTATAGATAATAATAATACGACTCCTTCGTCTTCGTCCTTCAAAGCTAAAGTCTTCGATCCTGAAACGCTCGGACTGACCCGAGCGAATTTGAAAAGACAAAAACACTCGAGTCAGAACTAAAAGATCTTATGTGAGTTAAATTAACAGAAATAAATATGGGTACAGTAACTCAAGAGATGCTCGGGATTTACATCTCCTAAGGATCCGTTAAACTATTTACTATGTAGTATATTGCGCTATTATAATAGTGTCTATTTATAAAATAAACTTATTTTTTAATAGCGTTAAGGGGTTACCCATATAGCCCTTAACACAAATAATGCCAATAGTTTATACAGTACCGTAATACCTCCTGATCGGGAAGCTACCAGAGGATACTCCATAGGTACGACACAAATAGAAACTCGTAGTAAAGGCTCGGTATGGTAGGTGACACGGCACAACTAGGCAATGCCAGGGTAGATATACCAATTGCTATCCAGGCTGGTGGAAACGCGTAGCCGCAGTTACCGCCCACCTCGGACTAACTCCCCAAAATCAAAATATAGAAGTAGCCACTGAATCAATCCAAAATCAAAGTATAATATCGAAGAGGAGGGTCCGATCAGAGGAATGACCTCATTGGCCTGAGAATCGCTCCTGTTTTAGCCACCTTATGCCAACTCACGGGAGTCGGGTCCACGTATTTACCTTACAGGAAACGTCGCCACCACCTACTTCATTCTGGAATCTCCACCGCGTACACGGTTAGTCAAAGTGGTTTTCGGTATCGACAGAGAGTATGTCCATATCCGATCCCGGTCTCTTTGCCAACCCATCGTTATTATAACACCGCGGTCATTTAAAAATAGGTTATACTTTAAAAATCAGAATAAACATTTCCATTTTAAAATTATGAATACGATATCATTTTAAAACCCAAAACAATATGATATCCTTTATCCCAAATATAAACCTTTTCAAAAAATCCAAATGCTTTAAAATTTATAACGTCTGAAAGCCAAATATCCTTTCAAAGCATAATATTTCGAAATTCATAATTTAAAACCATAACTTTTAAAACTTGAATGGTTTGGATATTCAACGGTATATGAATTAAAAGGTTTAACTTAAATGTTACTTTGTAAAGAAAATAGTTCTCATGGCTTTACAAATACATTTCTTTATTAAAGTCTAAACCAAAATTTATATTATCTCTCTCAAGTTCCAAAACCACTTCAATTTATTTATATATACGTATATCCATTTTGAGTATCAATATTTCAAACTAAAGTTGGATTTTATTCTTTCAACAAATCAATTGTTCTATTAATTAGTGTTGAATATTCATATAAAATCCATAAATAATAAGACTTCAATTTCTAGTAATAAAATATATATATTTTTTCCAATTCAAATTATACTAGAATATTTATTTCAATTTATTTTGGGAAAAATCCAATTATAAATATCATATCTTAAAATTTCCAAACTTAACATTTAAACATATGATATAAATTATTAAACTCCATCTTCCATTTTTAATAAAGATTTTTATACACCTTTTAATTTCAAAATTTTCAACTTCATATGTATATATATATGGAAGAAAAATATTTATACAATATAAAATTTAAGGTTATTATAAACCGTATTCCATCCAAACCATAGAAATCACATTAAAATAGTTATATATATATAGACCGCGGTGCCTGTATAAAATTTTCTATCCTATGGTCAAGTGATACGGATATTTATCATTTCAATCCGCAATTTAAAAGATATAAAATTTTGCGGTTGTATATCATTTCAAACCACAATCCCGAATGAAAGGAAATATGCATGATAATTTGCAATTTAATGATATACAATAAAACATCCATCAACATCACCCATCATCCAGTCACAATCATCAAGCAATATTAATCAATAATAATTTATATTTGATAATATATAACAGGTAATAACTGGCAATTTTATTCAGATTAAATTTAACAACTATTAATCTAACAGTTTATATTCAGTAATAATCTATATAACTGTTAACTAGCAGTTTAGGCAAACAAATAAATTCTAACTATCAATTAATACGCAATAAATAAATTAAATTAACAGTTAAATTTAATAAATGCAATTCAACAAATATGAGTGAAATGAACATGCCAAATACTCATAAATAAATTTCTATTCATTTCTAAAATTAATTTAACAAACATAAAAGCTTCTAGTAGTTGTGAGTGGGTTAAAACACTCACCTTTGGAATTTAAATCGAATTTAAATTCGATTTAAACCCAAAAATTCGCCCTTCACGAAATTCGTCCAAACCAGCGTCATCAAATCCGAAATTAAATTACGATCCTAACAAAAGAAATTTCGTGTGAATCTGACTTCGTATGAGAAAGTTATGGCGAAAAATGATGATTGAATTCAAAATTGAAAATAAATAGAACGACACACAAACCATATAGATGCGATCCCCATCGTCCACTCTACAAAACCCAGAAAAGGTTTGACGATCCGACGAAGTTTACGACGACGATGATGAATGGTCACAGACTGTTTGAATTAATTCTGGTCAAACGAATATTCAAAACAGAAAACGAATTGCACCAGTAGATTACGTGCCTCGAGAACATTAACATATATTTTTTTGTGGAATTTTTTTTGAAGTGTTTGCATTTTCATTGAAATTTGGATTGAAGTAGATCTAGGTTTTTGCAACCATTTGAGGAGGAAAAGGAGATGAAGAAATGAATATACAGCAAATGACAATAGGATGGAGCTAGGGTTTATAACTGTATATATATATTAAATTTCCAAAATTTAATTAAATTTACTTTCCATTATTTATTGTCAATTAGATTGATTTATCATTGGATTCATATTTCAATATGTAAATATCCCCAATTTCATCTGCACTTATATTTACATAGTTTCTAAATATTAAATTTCAAATATTACTTCATTTAACGTTACGTATTTATTATTTATTACTTGCTGCAGTTGATTATCAATTATACTTAATATACTAAATAGATGGTAAATTTTGAATACTTGTTATCATTAACGTTTTATTTCCACTTACAAAATAAATGAAATTATTACATAAACTCCCTTAATTAAGTCAACCATTATCTTATATAACTTAACTGGTAATATATATATACCCAATTGCCCTAATTGGTTTATAGTTATCATCTAAATACATACTAACTTGTAAATAAATTCGTTTAATTGCAAATGGATCTGATCAAATTTAATAGATTGAATAGATGGGTAAGCAAATAATAAATTTTCCTTTTTGTCAAATTCAAACCCATTCCTACTTAATTATCAATTACAATTTATTACGAAACATTGATTTTATGCAGTTACCTTTTATTTGCGTAGTATTACATCAATTCCTATAACCTTGGATTCATTCCCAATTCACCAAATTCAATTAATTACACTTTACAAATGTGTTTCCAATATATAGGTATTGCCCAAATTAAATTTATTAGCTAACTCATATTAATAAACAAATGACTTATATGAATGATTAAAATTTTCAATTATCTCACTTTACTCCTAAACTTCTGTTAATTAATAATTATTGCTTAGAACCTGATTTTAATCTTCCCATTATCTATTTAATTCCTTCTAGAATCTATATTTGTCATCCCTTCATTACCCAAATGTTCTTATCCCATCAAATTTTAGGTTATCGAAATATTAATTGTCAATTTCTTTAATTGCACTAAATTTATTTATTAAAGGTTGCACTTAACCCAAATACATAAAACTTGCCCAATTTCTGCTTAAATCAATAACCTTCATATACAAATATGTTTATCATAAATTTTATCTACTCTTCCTTTTTAGGTAATGTCCTATATATTAGATTTCCATGTAATTTGCAATAAATCATACTCGTAGTTATATCACATTAAATGAATAAATAAGTGTTGACTCTATTCTTTTGATTCAACATTGGTTTACGTTATATTTCATAAATATTTCTACATACATCAGGATTTTTTAAAAATGGTTGTAACGTGAAATCTCGTCTACTTCCCATTTTATATTTAAGGCTTCTAAAACCGATTCATATCATTTCTCTAGTCCAAATTTTATTAATATAACCTTAAATTTAATTTATTCCTATCGATGTAATGGTTAAACACAAATTTCACTTATTTGCAATAAATCCACAAATTGGATTTCAAATTTTCAAATAAATAAATAAATTTTAGTTTATGACTTCTTAAATACCCAAACGTCAATGCCTTAATTTAAACTGCATTTATTACATTTTATAAAAATCCTCCATCTTAAGTGACAAATCAAAACTACCCTAACTACACAAATCATCGTATTATAAAGATATTTACACTATCCTCCATTTATTACCTTAATTTATTTAAGGTAACCTTAAATTAATATCTATTGCAATGATTTCAAATTATTATTCCCCCATTCCTTTTTAATTTCAATAACGCCAATTTTAACCGTTATATTCTCTTTATTTATGCGATAAATGCAATTATGGAATCTAGTACTCCATTTAATTAATAGATCCTGCTTCCTAGAATCTATATCAACAATAGGTCAAATATATACATAGAATTAGCCTTAACTTCACCTAAAAGAATTAGCTATTTCAACTACCGCACAAAACTACGCTACTGCACTATTTAATCAAATAAATTAATTGAACTTAAATCAGCATAAAGGTTATAAAATTATAAATGTAATCTTAGTAAATTCATTTATTGATTTAGACTCTTTCTATATAGTAATTAACCTATTTGTGGGTATAAATAACTTTGGAATTATATTACATCTCATTAGTGCGCGTTTTATTTCCTATAACTTCTCCTTATTTAACTATACCCATTAACAACCAAAAAAATTAAATTAGCTTTATTTCAATCTATTTCCCTTCTTAACTAAATAAAATAAATGGTTACCTAAACACTTGTTATCCTTTGATATATTCAAATTCACTTCCAACATTTATTAACAAAATGTTGCCATAGGTTTAGATTTACATAAATAAATTATATGAATAGGTAGAAAAATTGGTAATCCGCAAATGCCCAATATACACGCATTAATTACTACCTATTGTTAGAGTCCATTTATTAATTTACTAGTTAATAACTGTCTTTTTATTTCTATTTACTACCAAACTCTCTATTTTATTATAGTTCCAATATATTAATACTTAGGCACATCAAGTGCTAGCCCTTTTGTTATTTATATTAAATTGGGTATGCACAAATAAGTTGTTAATTAACTATTTCTACAAAATTATATTCATACATTCAGTTCCATATCTTATAGGGTTAAATTCTAATTACTTACGCTTAATCTATCAATTTAATACTCTATTCAAACATGCATTTAAATTCTTTTTATTCTAAATAAATTTTATTAAGTGTTGACATCCACTAATAGCATTCACCTTTATTACAACCAAAGGTGACATCTTCACTACTGATTTTATATTAATGAATCTCATTTTAGTTAATATTTTTTTATTAATATTCTCAATTCAACATTTATTGATTTCTTAAAATTTACTTTTAACAAAGAGTGACAAATTACATTATCCAAATCTATTGTCATAAAATTTTATTGTTACACTAGGTTACAACTACTATACCAAATTTCTACATTTATTCTTAAACAAATTAGAAATTATATTAATTTAATTTATTAAATATTATTAATTTCAACGGGTCGTTATAATCTCCCCCACTCAAAACTTTTCGTCCCCGAAAAGGAAAAAGAAGGGAGAAGGAAGAATAAAACAGTACATCTTATTTCAAATACTATTTATTTTAAAGTGAACTATTCAAGTGGATTCAATCATTAATCAACCAAACAATTCAACGACCATCAACCTTACAAACAACATACTTACACAAACAAAGCAACCATTTAATCCATCAAACAAATAGTTGTTTGGGTTCAAACTTGAAATTTGTATGAAATGAAATTAACTATCAAGTGCATCCTTTACTCAACAGTCTTAGATGGAGCAAAGATAGATACTTATTTATTTAACCACTTCAAATTTCTTACCCAATAACATAAATCAAACAACACAATTCAAACCAACACCTAAATTTATTTATTATACATTTATCTCATGCTTCAATGGTTTGATTTTCTTTCTTTCATTTATGGAGTGATCCCTTTACTTCTTACAATTTTCATTTTCATTTATTACAAAATTATCATATTTGTGTTCCAATTTATTGACTAAAGTTAATATCACCCATTTATTCTACTTACCATTCTTATATAGTAAAATTTTCGATTTAGCTTAAGTTTTAACAGCAATTAATTGAATACTTTAATTACCTCAAGCTTCACTTGTAAGATTTCCCTTTACACTTTCTTACTAGCAATTGCAACTTTTATTTTATGGTAAGTTATATATATTTTAAGAATGTAAGTGAAAATTTACAAGTTTCTTTTCATTCCTTTAATTAATATATATTTGTTTTATAACCTACAATTTCAGCTTACCTTTAATCTCATTCATTTATTTAATGTTGAAGTTTCCATTATATTTAATTACAGTAACCCTCTACTTACACTTAATTTATTAACCTTATAACTTGCATTCCTATAAGTGAAAGATTTTACTCATTCATTAACTATGGATTGCAGTCATTTATATTTTTCCTACTTTCTATTATATTAGAATAGGGGAAATTAAGGCGTACTTAAGTTAATAACCCTACAATCAAACTTTATAAATTAAGGAATTTCATTTTTACTTTCTTACGGTTAAAATCACCTATTAATAATACAACCTTTAATTTTAGTAAAATTCCAATCATCACTTAAGTTAATACCATTAAATTCTTATTTATAACAGTAATTTATTGAATACTTCATTATTTCCAAAAATTCTACTTGCATAATATTCTATTCCACTCTTAATTAACATTTCAACTTTTTATACTTGGTAAGTTATTTATGTTAAAGAAAAAGCAAAAGAACTTATACAAGTTTAATCTCAACCCTTTTAATTCATTGATTACTTAACCTTTATTTTACTAACCTCAAATTTTTTTTTTTTTACAACTAATTAATGGAAATTCAAGAATTAATACCGGGTCAAATTCCAAAATTACTTTAAAATAATAGATAATTAATTTCTTACAACTTTTATATCTCTAATTACCTTTAAACAATTAAAATTTTAAATAATTTCAAACAAATCTGCAGTAGAACTTACTACAGTGGCCTTTCCCTTCGAAACTCGAAAATGAAAGTCGATGATGCGGCCGTCATCACCGAAATTATTTTTCAGCGACAGAGAGGAAAGTACAAACTTATTTTCTTCAAAATCCTCTTAAACCAATTCTTTCGATTTATACTAAATATTTATATAAGAAAATATTTATAAACCAAATCATTATATTTCATAAATCCTTTGAAAGAAGATTTCAAAAATCCCGGACTTAAGTTCTAAAATCTCTAATTTGATTTATTAAAATTCAACTTAGCTTTAATTCATTACAAATATTTTTATTACCTAACACCCAACTATAGCAACCAAAATATATCTTTATAAAAATATTTTTATATATGGAAAATATAATAGGCAAAATTATTTCATTCACCTATATTAAAAACAAATATTATGTCGGTCTGTCTTATTAAGTGTTTAGAAATCCCTATTGATGACATAGCGTCCCATGCATCAACCAGAATTTATAAATACAAAGCGGAACAGATTAACACAATATCAAAATCTTTTATTAGTACTAACAAATACGCTCTCTCATATATATACACTCAGCGACTCCCATAGGGTATTACTACCCTATTAATAAAGAGTCAAACCCCACAAAGCCAAGGTTTATCGCTAAACCAAAGCTTTGATACCAACTGTACCATCCCGCCTTTTCACACACTTTAAACCGTAACACGTACCAATTCAAAGCATACTCAAGGGCGGATTGTTATGGGGTAAATAAGAAAACAGAGAAGAAATAAAACAAAACAGAATCTCACAGCGGAAGGATAAAATATAATAATAAATATACAGTTCAAAACAGTTTACAAACACTTGATTTGCTTTATACAATAAATATCAGAGTTACACCTACCAATACAACCAATGCAGCGGAACAGTACGAGTGTGGTGCAATACTATAGATAATAATAATACGAATCCTTCGTCTTCGTCCTTCAAAGCTAAAGTCTTCGATCCTGAAACGCTCGGACTGACCCGAGCGAATTTGAAAAGACAAAAACACTCGAGTCAGAACTAAAAGATCTTATGTGAGTTAAATTAACAGAAATAAATATGACTACAGTAACTCAAGAGATGCTCGGGATTTACATCTCCTAAGGATCCGTTAAACTATTTACTATGTAGTATATTGCGCTATTATAATAGTGTCTATTTATAAAATAAACTTACTTTTTAATAGCGTTAAGGGGTTACCCATACAGCCCTTAACACAAATAATGCCAATAGTCTATACAGTACCGTAATACCTCTTGATTGGGAAGCTACCAGAGGATACTCCATAGGTACGACACAAATAGAAACTCGTAGTAAAGGCTCGGTATGGTAGGTGACACGGCACAACTAGGCAATGCCAGGGTAGATATACCAATTGCTATTCAGGCTGGTGGAAACGCGTAGCCGCAGTTACCGCCCACCTCGGACTAACTCCCCAAAATCAAAATATAGAAGTAGCCACTGAATCAATCCAAAATCAAAGTATAATATCGAAGAGGAGGGTCCGATCAGAGGAATGACCTCATTGGCCTGAGAATCGCTCCTGTTTTAGCCACCTTATGCCAACTCACGGGAGTCGGGTCCACGTATTTACCTTACAGGAAACGTCGCCACCACCTACTTCATTCTGGAATCTCCACCGCGTACACGGTTAGTCAAAGTGGTTTTCGGTATAGACAGAGAGTATGTCCATATCCGATCCCGGTCTCTTTGCCAACCCATCGTTATTATAACACCGCGGTCATTTAAAAATAGGTTATACTTTAAAAATCAGAATAAACATTTCCATTTTAAAATTATGAATACGATATCATTTTAAAACCCAAAACAATATGATATCCTTTATCCCAAATATAAACCTTTTCAAAAATCCAAATGCTTTAAAATTTATAACGTTTGAAAGCCAAATATCCTTTCAAAGCATAATATTTCGAAATTCATAATTTAAAACCATAACTTTTAAAACTTGAATGGTTTGGATATTCAACGGTATATGAATTAAAAGGTTTAACTTAAATGTTACTTTGTAAAGAAAATAGTTCTCATGGCTTTACAAATACATTTCTTTATTAAAGTCTAAACCAAAATTTATATTATCTCTCTCAAGTTCCAAAACCACTTCAATTTATTTATATATACGTATATCCATTTTGAGTATCAATATTTCAAACTAAAGTTGGATTTTATTCTTTCAACAAATCAATTGTTCTATTAATTAGTCTTGAATATTCATATAAAATCCATAAATAATAAGACTTCAATTTCTAGTAATAAAATATATATATTTTTCCCAATTCAAATTATACTAGAATATTTATTTCAATTTATTTTGGGAAAAATCCAATTATAAATATCATATCTTAAAATTTCCAAACTTAACATTTAAACATATGATATAAATTATTAAACTCCATTTTCTTAATTTTCTTCCATTTTTAATAAAGATTTTTATACACCTTTTAATTTCAAAATTTTCAACTTCATATGTATATATATATGGAAGAAAAATATTTATACAATATAAAATTTAAGATTATTATAAACCGTATTCCATCCAAACCATAGAAATCACATTAAAATAGTTATATATATATATAGACCGCGGTGCCTGTATAAAATTTTCTATCCTATGGTCAAGTGATACGGATATTTATCATTTCAATCCGCAATTTAAAAGATATAAAATTTTGCGGTTGTATATCATTTCAAACCACAATCCCGAATGAAAGGAAATATGCATGATAATTTGCAATTTAATGATATACAATAAAACATCCATCAACATCACCCATCATCCAGTCACAATCATCAAGCAATATCAATCAGTAACAATTTATATTTGATAATATATAACAGGTAATAACTGGCAATTTTATTCAGATTAAATTTAACAACTATTAATCTAACAGTTTATATTCAGTAATAATCTATATAACTGTTAACTAGCAGTTTAGGCAAACAAATAAATTCTAACTATCAATTAATACGCAATAAATAAATTAAATTAACAGTTAGATTTAATAAATGCAATTCAACAAATATGAGTGAAATAAACATGCCAAATACTCATAAATAAATTTCTATTCATTTCTAAAATTAATTTAACAAACATAAAAGCTTCTAGTAGTTGTGAGTGGGTTAAAACACTCACCTTTGGAATTTAAATCGAATTTAAATTCGATTTAAACCCAAAAATTCGCCCTTCACAGAATTCGTCCAAACCAGCGTCATCAAATTCGGAATTAAATTACGATCCTAACAAAAGAAATTTCGTGTGAATCTGACTTCGTATGAGAAAGTTATGGCGAAAAATGATGATTGAATTCAAAATTGAAAATAAATAAAACGACACACAAACCATATAGATGCGATCCCCATCGTCCACTCTACAAAACCCAGAAAAGGTTTGACGATCCGACGAAGTTTGCGACGACGATGATGAATGGTCACAGACTGTTTGAATTAATTCTGGTCAAACGAATATTCAAAACAGAAAACGAATTGCACCAGTAGATTATGTGCCTCGAGAACATTAACATATATTTTTTTGTGGAATTTTTTTTGAAGTGTTTGCATTTTCATTGAAATTTGGATTGAAGTAGATCTAGGTTTTTGCAACCATTTGAGGAGGAGAAGGATATGAAGAAATGAATATACAGCAAATGACAATAGGATGGAGCTAGGGTTTATAACTGTATATATATATTAAATTTCCAAAATTTAATTAAATTTACTTTCCATTATTTATTGTCAATTAGATTGATTTATCATTGGATTCATATTTCAATATGTAAATATCCCCAATTTCATCTGCACTTATATTTACATAGTTTCTAAATATTAAATTTCAAATATTACTTCATTTAACGTTACGTATTTATTATTTATTACTTGCTGCAGTTGATTATCAATTATACTTAATATACTAAATAGATGGTAAATTTTGAATACTTGTTATCATTAACGTTTTATTTCCACTTACAAAATAAATGAAATTATTACATAAACTCCCTTAATTAAGTCAACCATTATCTTATATAACTTAACTGGTAATATATATATACCCAATTGCCCTAATTGGTTTATAGTTATCAGCTAAATACATACTAACTTGTAAATAAATTCGTTTAATTGCAAATGGATCTGATCAAATTTAATAGATTGGATAGATGGGTAAGCAAATAATAAATTTTCCTTTTTGTCAAATTCAAACCCATTCCTACTTAATTATCAATTACAATTTATTACGAAACATTGATTTTATGCAGTTACCTTTTATTTGCGTAGTATTACATCAATTCCTATAACCTTGGATTCATTCCCAATTCACCAAATTCAATTAATTACACTTTACAAATGTGTTTCCAATATATAGGTATTGCCCAAATTAAATTTATTAGCTAACTCATATTAATAAACAAATGACTTATATGAATGATTAAAATTTTCAATTATCTCACTTTACTCCTAAACTTCTGTTATTTAATAATTATTGCTTAGAACCTGATTTTAATCTTCCCATTATCTATTTAATTCCTTCTAGAATCTATATTTGTCATCCCTTCATTACCCAAATGTTCTTATCCCATCAAAGTTTAGGTTATCGAAATATTAATTGTCAATTTCTTTAATTGCACTAAATTTATCTATTAAAGGTTGCACTTAACCCAAATACATAAAACTTAACCAATTTCTCCTTAAATCAATAACCTTCATATACAAATATGTTTATCATAAATTTTATCTACTCTTCCTTTTTAGGTAATGTCCTATATATTAGATTTCCATGTAATTTGCAATAAATCATACTCGTAGTTATATTACATTAAATGAATAAATAAGTGTTGACTCTATTCTTTTGATTCAACACTGGTTTACGTTATATTTCATAAATATTTCTACATACATCAGGATTTTTTAAAAATGGTTGTAACGTGAAATCTCGTCTACTTCCCATTTTATATTTAAGGCTTCTAAAACCGATTCATATCATTTCTCTAGTCCAAATTTTATTAATATAACCTTAAATTTAATTTATTCCTATCGATGTAATGGTTAAACACAAATTTCACTTATTTGCAATAAATCCACAAAATGGATTTCAAATTTTCAAATAAATAAATAAATTTTAGTTTATGACTTCTTAAATACCCAAACGTCAATGCCTTAATTTAAACTGCATTTATTACATTTTATAAAAATCCTCCATCTTAAGTGACAAATCAAAACTACCCTAACTACACAAATCATCGTATTATAAAGATATTTACACTATCCTCCATTTATTACCTTAATTTATTTAAGGTAACCTTAAATTAATATCTATTGCAATGATTTCAAATTATTATTCCCCCATTCCTTTTTAATTTCAATAACGCCAATTTTAACCGTTATATTCTCTTTATTTATGCGATAAATGCAATTATTGAATCTACTACTCCATTTAATTAATAGATCCTGCTTCCTAGAATCTATATCAACAATAGGTCAAATATATACATAGAATTAGCCTTAACTTCACCTAAAAGAATTAGCTATTTCAACTACCGTACAAAACTACGCTACTGCACTATTTAATCAAATAAATTAATTGAACTTTAATCAGCATAAATGTTATAAAATTATAAATGTAATCTTAATAAATTCATTTATTGATTTAGACTCTTTCTATACAGTAATTAACCTATTTGTGGGTATAAATAACTTTGGAATTATATTACATCTCATTAGTGCGCGTTTTATTTCCTATAACTTCTCCTTATTTAACTATACCCATTAACAACCAAAAAAATTAAATTAGCTTTATTTCAATCTATTTCCCTTCTTAACTAAATAAAATAAATGGTTAACCTAAACACTTGTTATCCTTTGATATATTCAAATTCACTTCCAACATTTATTAACAAAATGTTGCCATAGGTTTAGATTTACATAAATAAATTATATGAATAGGTAGAAAAATTGGTAATCCGCAAATGCCCAATATACACGCATTAATTACTACCTATTGTTAGAATCCATTTATTAATTTACTAGTTAATAACGGTCTTTTTATTTCTATTTACTACCAAACTCTCTATTTTATTATAGTTCCAATATATTAATACTTAGGCACATCAAGTGCTAGCCCTTTTGTTATTTATATTAAATTGGGTATGCACAAATAAGTTGTTAATTAACTATTTCTACAAAATTATATTCATACATTCAGTTCCATATCTTATAGGGTTAAATTCTAATTACTTACGCTTAATCTATCAATTTAATACTCTATTCAAACATGCATTTAAATTCTTTTTATTCTAAATAAATTTTATTAAGTGTTGACATCCACTAATAGCATTCACCTTTATTACAACCAAAGGTGACATCTTCACTACTGATTTTATATTAATGAATCTCATTTTAGTTAATATTCTTTTATTAATATTCTCAATTCAACATTTATTGATTTCTTAAAATTTACTTTTAACAAAGAGTGACAAATTACATTATCCAAATCTATTGTCATAAAATTTTATTGTTACACTAGGTTACAACTACTATACCAAATTTCTACATTTATTCTTAAACAAATTAGAAATTATATTAATTTAATTTATTAAATATTATTAATTTCAACGGGTCGTTACACCTATTGCATATGTAAATAAGGCTATCAAAGACATATGTAATTAATTTTCTAAAACTGCCATCGAAGATTTAAGCTATTGGAAGTCAACGTATAACTATTGTAGGTGCAAAATAAGGCTATTAAAGATGTAAGATATCAAACTTTTAAAATAGTTATCGAAGATGCAATATAAGCTATCAAAGATGAAGCTATCGATCTTCTGGAATAGCTATCGAAGATGTAACATAGGATATCAAAGATGAAGCTATCGAGCTTCAAAAATGGCTATTGAAGATGTAACTTAGGCTATTGAGGATCTAAGATTGGGCTATAACATGTCTAAGATGAAAAAATCTATAACTAAATAGAGAATTGACATTTTCCTTAATAAAATAACTACTTTTGACTAATTCTTTACACATATCACTTACTTATTCATTAATTTTAACTAGAAGAATATTTTCTACTGTAAACCATAAATTACTTCCATTAATATCACCTTAATTAAACTTTTTTAGTTATTTCATTAATCAAATGTGTTTTCTACCATACCATTTAATTCATAAATTTGAAAAAATGATAGAGAAAACCCTGTAAATTAACTGAAAATCAAAAATAATTTCCTTCGCCTTTAGGAAAAAATTATATCAAAATTATAAATTTATTATTTTTTAATTATTGATTTACAGCCAAAACTATCTATTTTCATTTAGAAAATTCATACCAAATTATTTACACATCCGAAAATTATGAAATAAAAATCCATCTTACGTTTAATGTTGTAAACTTAATATAAAAATATCAATCCATTTGAATATGATTAATTCATATTTTACTCTAAAACATAACATAAATAAAGTCATTTAACATCCAACTTATATAGGAATAACCTATTGTCATCAAAATATGATTAGCATCATTCTAAACATCGAAAACACGTGAAGTCCAAATCTAAATAGATTTGGATATGAAATAGGATTAGCAAAACTCATCTAGAAAAAAATACTGATTTAAATCTCTTTCTTCTCTTTGAAATAAGCGCTTGTGTTTGTCCATAGATGATTTCCTCTTCTTTCCTCCTCCTCTTCACAGTTACCTATGTTTGACCGGCCTTTTCGACCCTTAAAAGTCGACATTAATACATCTACAGTCACATGTTAAGCATCCAAGTGTTAGAAAGATATATTGTTGGGGTGAAAGAGAAGAAAAAATAGAATAGAATCTCACATTGTGACGAGTAATATATAATATACAAAGATCTGTATAAAAGAAGACCGTTATAAACATACGTCCATCGCAGAAAAAAAATTCATTAGCCTGGATAGTGATAACAACCCGTCCTAACAAATGTTGATAAATACAATATAATAAATGCAATGGAAAATAAAATACATTAATAAGTCTTGGAGGCATCCAGCTCATCTCCTGAAGCTCCAAAATGTCCAGCTGAATCTAGAAATTTTCTAGGGACTGATCCGAGGATTATATGAAAATAACGCCTAGATCAGTCTGGTAAACCAGCGTGAGAAACTCAAATCATATGGATTTTTAATGCTATAAAACCTTTCGATAATAAAGGTATCCCGTAGGATCACACCACAAATAAACACGGACGAGTTTTTACCTTACAATAACTAAACCATTTTATTAGAAAATTTTATGATATTATAATAATCTCTAGGATTTAAAAAAAGTATATAACATAACTTAAATGCTTACATCTCAAATTCCAACATATTTTGGTATACAACTAGGTCAGGCACTATGGAAAATGGGTTCCAACAATGATAAGGTAAGGGACTACCTTTCGTACAGTCCATCTCTAGATAAAATACACCAAGGCTACAAACACACTGCACCTCTACCAACACAGAGCCAGCTACTTCTTCCTAGATAGTACCGAATTTGATCATCATCTTGGTTTCCAACTTGACAAATCATTTCCGTGGGTCCAACATGCATAATCCTTAAAGATTTAGATACAAGTGATGACCGTACCTTAATGGAAGGGACCCTTATAACTTTACCCATCTCCCATGTTTTAGCCATTTCCGATGTGAGACCTAAGTCTACGTTTTACCTTTTAGAAAATCCATCTTGGAATGCTAACACTGCCTTCTAGGAAATAATGCAATGCTAGCATTTATCCATACAAGTTGTTCTAGGACTGAAAAAACCGAAAGCACTACTTCTACAACATCCATTTTGGAATTACCCTCATAACCAGTAGCAAGTAGCCCTTACACTTCAAAGATCTTCATCTTCAATTTTCTTCATCTTCAAGATGTCTTCAATTGAAACGCTTATGTTGGATCGAAGTGGTTTCAGTTAACTCATGCTTATCTGATCTCAGTCTTTCTGAACCAACAATCAATAGTGTCAAAACTAGTCAAGGTTTGATAGTCGATTATTTAACTATTAAACAAACAAATAAGAGATTTGATTTCATATGGAAAACAAGCATGATTAAGCACATAAGCAACCACTTAGCCTCTTTAATTAATATTTTCATTAATTATATCTCTTTTTAAACACTTTTATTAAAACACCTTTAAAAACGATATCCATAAGTATGCTACCCATTCACTATCCAATTATACTCTTTTAATGCTTGAAAAATTATCCACATACTTGTCTCATCGATATAAGTGTATTTACAAGCACTGTCCTTTCAATATTTAAAAAATGTAACCATATACTTATCTAGATGATATAAGTATATTCACGAAACATTTATGAAAGATTTCATATTGCAAAAGCGTATATAAATGGGTTAAATACAAATGTCACTTAAAAATATTATTTACTATAAACCCAAACTTTTCTTTTGATATAAGTAAATAGATCGTATGGAGATTAAACCATATATACTTACCATCATTTTCCGATTTCAAACATGTACCATCCCTCGATTAACAATGAAGTCGGACAATTTAGAGAACTATTCTTGCCTCAACATACATTCTTAATGCTCACATTTCCATACCTCAGAAATCGGTTTTAAGTATAAAAGGATTACTTTCCATATCATCATAATTTAAGATGATCGTTTATAGAAATCGAATCTGATTTCCTTTTATAAAACTCCTTTTTATAAATCTTTTTCATATTTACAAAACTCCTTTTATAAATCTTCTTTCTATTTAAAAACCTCCTTTTTTAGATCTCCTTTTTATTTATAAAACTCCTTTTTATAAATCCCCTTTTTATTTATAAAACTTCTCTTTATTAATCTCCTTATTTTAAATCTCACATGCTTACGAAGAATCTTCGATTTCAAGATCAAACTAAATACTTTCGATAAAACGATCATTTCACATATCACCATTAATTCACAAATGTGATATTTTTTCCAATTTGTCAAAATGATACCATTTCCATTTCAAAAATATCACTTATAATTTATTCTTTTATTTATAAAATACCATTTATAAATCTATCTTTCCATACAACATTTTATATAAAGCATTTCACAAATATTTATTCAAAATATTTCTTTCTTCTTTAAAAAAAGAATCACGTTATTATAAAAGATAACTTCCCTTTTTTCTTTATAATAAACATCCATTATCATATTAACTTTTTTTGCAAAATAAATGCCTCTCGAAATACTTTTAAAATAATTCCATATAAATTGGCAAAACTTACAAAAAGGTGGGAGTACAATCGAAAAGTTTAAAAAACCATTTTTAAATAAAATGCCATAAAAAAAATTCCAGAAGTCACATTTAAAACTATTCTCCATATCGAAACCCTTTTTCAAATCAACACAACAAATAATAGTATTTCAAAATACTATAATCAGGCCAAAAGCTATCATAGCACTTAACTAGTGCTACCTTTGATCTACACTAAAAGGGTTCAACTTTTCGACATATCAAAGTCATATCTAATATTGACAAGCTACTAAGCTTTTGGCATTTAATAATTTATACAAAAAGCATATAAAAGAAATTAAAATCAACACTGGCAAGGAATCCCTTAGGATCCCTCTACAAAATTTCCTAAGTTCCCCATATTTCATTTTATATGCCATCGCCTTCCAAAGATGGAGTTCAACCAAATCAAACAAGAAATCATTTCAACCCAATGAAACAAAGAAATCATTCAAGCACTTAAACAATAACTTACATCAGCACATATATCATAAAGAGTTCATCCAAAGGTGAGTTAACTCACCAAAATTCCAGCCAATTCTTATGCGTTCCTGCACGATCTAAACTCAAACAACGTTAGATTTTAACTAAATATCATACTTGCTCTAGACTTGACGAAATCAACTCCAGTGCGTAGATAACACTCCTATGAACACAATGCAGAAGACCACGTTCGATTTGGACCTCGTATGCAAGATTTATTGATTTTATATAAGATTTAAATTATTAATTAATTAACTTAATATAATTAACTTTACTTTAATCCTCCCCTCTAACCTTTCTTCCTCGCTTCACTAATACATTCATGTACATGCACAGGGCAGAACACGCGCACACACCCATACATAGCCACCTTCTCTCCTCTATCTCTCGAGCTCCGGTCGACAAAATTGACCCTAACCTCCTTCAATGAACTCCACTCCATCAGTGCTCCACGATGGGCCCCAAAACATCAAGTTTGATCACCTCATCCTCTTCCGACCTACTGCTTCCTTCTCTACAATGAAATTACGTAAATCACCTTAGGCAACCAGAGCACCTAAGAGCACCACCAATCAACTCCTCTTGCCACTCCGAGTTCAACCATACCTTCGATTCCACCTCCATCCTCCCCAATCACTTTCCGACTTGTAGCTCGCTACACGACAAACACACTGTCGCCCAACACCATCGGCAACCGCACCACCCTAAACAGCCACCATCACTTTGCCTTTACACAAGAAGTTCGACTCCACCATCGCCTTGGCCAAACTTCTCTCTAATCTCCTCTAAATCGAAACCCTAGTTTCAACCAATAATTGTCAATCTCCACCAACCACCACTGCATACACCAAACCCTGCATAGATTTGAAGCTTTATCCCCCCCTGAGTTCAGCAGAAGCGACGTTGATAATTTTCATTAACTACGACTCCGAGAACAATTGCTAGAAGATGGCGGCTCATTTTGTTTGGTTGCAGTAAAAGAAAAAGTAGAAGAGAGGGAGAGGAGTGAGGGGAAAGAGTGAGGGTAGGCGTTATTTATAATAAAATTATATTATGTTTTAATTTTCTCTTTTTGACTTATATATGTTTGTGCTTGCATGATCACACGCAGAGCAGTAGGAAACTTATGGGGTATAATGACTCGTTATATTGATTTTGATGGCACTAGTTTCGTCAAAATGCAAAACAGCATTGCAGAATGATAACTTCACGTGTGAATTAAAAAGAATAATTATAAAACAATTTGAATCACATTAATTATTAATTAAGTTTACAGTCATCAATTATTAATTAAAAGGAGCTATTAAGCTTTTAAAATCCTTTTTGAAATTCATTTAAATCAATTGTTTAAATATTTAAAACTAATTAAATATCCACAATCAAAACAATAAAATTTCAAGTTATTGCAACCTTGTTTTATAGTTGCTTTGTTTGGATAAATAATGAAAATAGAATGAGAAGAATGCAGGTTTAAGGGTTAATGTTTAGGATTGGGATAAAATCCCTTTGTGGTTGAATCTTACTATTTTCTTAACTACTTTATTATAATATTCCATTTTTATTCGTTTAACCCTTTATTTATGATTTAATTAATTTTAATATTAATTAATCCTATATTATGCTACTTCAATATGCATGGTATTGCATTCTCCTCTTTTTATAATAATTTCGTCCTCGAAGGTCGGATAATGACCATTATCGCAAATACAAATGTACACACAAGTGCGATTATTACACTATTTCCTTATTAATGTAAAATCATCTATGAACAACCATAATATTTTAGCGGCACTATCAACACATAATCATTTCATAACACAATATGTACTAGTGCCACTACTAGTACATACAACAGAAAAATAAAGCATTCTGCTAAATATATACATGTCTAAAATAACTCAAGATAGATATTCATAATTTTATCCTCTATATCCCAGGTACAATCATCTTTATCTGCACTCTACTGGATGGGAACAAGTCTAATAACTTTGTTCCTTAACTTGTTCATATCATAACCCACTATTCCTTTCGGTATTCGAAAAGTATGTTAAATCTGGTTCTATAGATTAGTTCCCAATGTCCCTTAGTTCCACTATCATAGTTGGATTATACACACATTTCATCAAATGAGAATTGTGAAAAAAAAAGTGCACGTCCGCTAAACTATCAAATAACACGACTTGATATGCAAGTTTACCAATCGTCTATCACTTGAAATGGACCTACATATCTAGGAGCTAATTTCTCTACGTTCCCAACGCACATAACACCATGCATCAGTGAAACTTTCACAAACACGTAATCGCCCAGGGGAATTCCAGTTACCTATGTCTCTTGTCGGTATAGCTCTTTTTCCTCATCTGCTTAACTATCATTTTGGCATGTACCAGCTCTGTCTTCTCGGTAGTATCCCATAATAAGTTTGGTCCTAGCATGAGTCTACCTTTGGTGTCTACCTGACAAATAGATGACTTGCATAGCGTCTTATAAAGCATGCTAAATGTTTCCATCCTAATACTCAACTTGTTACTATTATTATAGGCAACCTCTATCAAATGAAAATAGTCTTCCTAAGACCCTCTAAATTTCAAGACACGTGCTCTCAGCAAAACCTGTATAACTCAGTTTACCCTTTTCTTTTGACCATTAATCTATGGGTGATAAGTTGTACTCAAATTCAACTCTATGCGCAAAGCACTTTGCAAACTTCTTTAGAACTCACTGGTAAACAATGATTCTCTATTACTAACAATGCTAGTTAGAATCGTATGGAGTCTAACAACATTCTTCACATATAGCTTTGACAATCTAAAAATGGTTCTTTTCATCTTTATACAGACAAAGTGGGTGATCTTAGTTAGTCTATCAACTATCGCCCATATATTATCATTCCTTGCCTAATCCAACTATAAAACCCATAGATATTGAATCCCACTTCTAAGTCGGTATTTCCAAGGGTTGAAGTAATCCACTTGGATTTTGATGCTAAGCCTTCACTTGTTGAAATATGAAACACTTCTTCAGGCATTCACCAACATATATCTTCATTCTTCCTTAAAGAATACACACTTTATGTCAGGGTTCATTGTTCTTTGTAACGACTCGCAAATTTGACATGTTAATTATTACTTAACTTTTGAGTAGAGTTAGCTTCGGGGGCTGTCTTGGTATTTCCATTGCATTTAGAAATATCAAAAACCTATATTTTAATATATAGCATTGTATACTTCTGTTGGTATTTGAAAGTGAGTTTTTCTCGCTGTATGACTGCTTTGACCCAACATACCCCTTTTGAATATAAATAGGTTGTTATGTAGAAACCCTAACAGCCCCTAGTCTGTATTTTCTTTATTTTCTAATTCTTCCACCTTCTTATGTCTATCTCTTCTCTTTAATGGGGATTAGATGTAACGACCCGATACTTCCAATAATTCGCATCCACACATGCTGAATTCGAATTGTTCAAAATACTAGATTGTTAATTTATATTTGACAAAACTCAGTAAATAAATAAATCACAGAATCACAGACAAAGAGTATATACAATATGCAGTGGAAACAAAAGGAATAGTAGTTCATGAAGCTTCTATATACATATTAGAGTTAAATAAGATACAATAGAAGTTTCAAATACAATAGTCAAATAAAAGATCAGAATATATCACTGGAATCAACTGAATAACTCCAAGCTGAAAAGATGTAGATGGACCTCCAAACGAAGCTCCAACTCCAAAGGTGAGTCTCAAAAACTGTATCAATCAGTTTGACCAAGCGTAAAGCAAAACACAAAACACTCGAGTCGGGATTAACATTCTTATTTCAATAAATCCAACTCAAGTGAAATAACAACTGAAATACAAGTAACTCAAAGGATGTTTGGGATAACCACCCTCTATGGATCCGTTAAACTATCTACTATGTAGTATTATATGCTATTATAATAATGTCTAAAGTAAAATAAACTTACTTAAAAATAGCATTAAGGCTTTATATTTTCCACCTTAACACATATATAGTGCCAACAGTCTATACTGTACCATCGTACCTCCAGATCGGGAAGCTACCATAAATACTCCATAGGTACGACACAAATCAAAACTCGTACAATGCGCGCTAGGGTAGGTGACACGGCACAATGAGGCAATGCCAGGGTAGGTATACCAATTACGCATCCGAACTGGTGGTAACGCATAGCAGCCACTACCACATACCTCGAGCTACACTCCGAAAAATCAAAGGTTCACCCAATCAATCACAAAGTAATAGAATGGTATCAAAGAAGCGTGTACGATAAGAGGAGCTACCTCATTGGCCCGGAATCGCTCCTGTTTTATCCACCTTATGCTAACTCACGGGAGTCGGGTCTACGTATATACCTCAATAGAACATCGCCACCATCCTACTTCATTTTGAAATCTCCATCATGTACACGGTTGTTAAAGTGGTTTTCGAAGTTGGCAGAGAGTATGACAACTTCCGATCCCGGCCTCTTTAACAACCAAACGTTATTATAACACCGCGATCATTTCAAAATAGTTTATACTTCAAAACTAAAATATCATTTCCATTTCAAAACCATATAAATACGAAATCATTTCCCTTTCAAAACCAAATCAATATGATATCATTTCCATTTCAAATATATTCATTTCCAAAATCACGGCATTTTCAAAGTCCATTACAAAACACTTGAATTATAACACTTTCAAAACATAATATTTTGAAATTCATAACTTTGAAAAACATAACTTCTACCACTTAAACAGTTTATATATTAAATAACATATAATAAAATAGTTTATAATGTAAAATAGTTTATATAAAAGAGTTATAAGTTAAAATAGTTTATATTTAAATAATTTATATTAAAATAGTTTATGAAGTAAAATATATAAATAGTTTAAATAAAATTTAAAAATACTTTATATAAAAAATAGTTCCTCAAATTCACAAATCAGTTCCAAATCAACTCGAATTCCAGATTCAAATTTAATCAAATCTCAAATCACAAACTTCAATCTAATTCAGTTTCTCAATAAACCATTCCAAATAATATCGATTTCAAATACAAATTTGAACCACAAAATAAGCCATTTCAATCTCAATATATTTCAAAGCTTTCATATTCCAAAATTTCAAAACTAAATTGGATAATTTCATATGTTCATCAAATTTTCCTTAGTATTATTTAGCTTTGAAATATTCACATAATAAAATCCAATATCATTTAAATAATCCTAAATTTCAAATAAGTGAATATTCCTTCAATTTATTTAAACTTGATATATTCCTTTAAATCACCTTAAACTAGAATTAAGTTATAAAACCATATTCGTTTAAATTTTAAATTTTAAATTTCAATAAGTTCCAAATGGATTCTTATTAAATATAATTCTTAATTAAACAAAATTTCAAATCAATTTCAAAACTATCTTCTCGACCTTAATTTATAAAAATCATTATAAACACTAAATTAAAATATAATTTGAATAAATACTTATCCATATTATATTTTAATAGAAGCAACTTTATTATTAAACTTATTTTATATCAAACAAATTTATACATAGCTTAAATCAAGAATTTATCTATATATACAAAATAGCATTTATATAATATCTAAAATCAATATCTGTATAAAAACCATATTTTTCCAAAACCATAGAAATCAATTTCAAAATATTTATATATAGACCAACGGTGTATGTATATAACTTTCAATCCTATGGTCAAGTGATATGGATATTTATTATTTCAATCCGCAATTTTAATATTTACGGGTATATATTATTTCAACCCGCAATCCCAAATTCAATTCAATGGAAATCGCTTGGGTTTATTGTAACGACCCAGAAATTCCGATCCCGAAAATTCCATATAGTTAGAGAAAAGAAGGAAAGTGATAAGAGGAACAGAAAAGAAAACACAATGTCTCACATTCGCAGCGGATAAAATATAATATCAATAATAATAGTTATACCAAAGAAAACTGTATTTATCAATTTACATCAATATATAAGAGTTACAACAATTTTATACATACACTGGATAGATTAAACAAACATGTCCTAGATAAACTATAATTATATACACAGCGGAATACCCTCCATACGTTCCTGTCCTCCAGCTCATCTCTTGAGCTCCCAAACGTCCTTACCTGAAAATCTGTAATGCTCGGTCTGACTCGAGCAATACATTAAAATAACACCCGGGTCAGGCTGGAAACCAGCGTGAGTAAACCCATCTAACATGGAATACAAAAACATATAGCTTATATAAACCCGGGTAACTTATATCAATTTACAACTTCGCAAGTTGTAATAGACATCACTTATTTCACACATCAATCTCTAAATACCAAACTTAGACTAAATGGTCCAGCTCACTTAAATCATTCCATTCCAGTATATAGATTTCACATATCAAATCTGAACATAGATTACAAGTCGAAGTGGTTTCGGGTATTTACTAATACCCGACTCCGGTCTCTTCGAATTCAATGTCATCAAAATTTACGTTGTTCAATTAAATATAACTCAACTTTAATTACTGAATAACATTTTTACAGAGAAATTCATTATTGATAGATAATCATATTGTCATCGTCCATCCAATATACCATATCACAAAGCAATTCATCTCAGAGATATCAACCAATTCAAAACATCGATCATCATTCAATCATTAATAAGCATGATTTATCACTTCCATTAATTACATTAATTAATGATCCTCTAATTACTTTCATTAGTTAATTATTCTTAAATTTCATATAATAATTAACCTTTAACTTAATTACATTCATTAATCAATCTTGATTAATCATAATCAGAAATTAACTTTCCCTAATTACTTCTTCAATTAAACCAACTCCTTGATTAATTATATAAATTAATCCTTCAATTACACTGAGTAATCATTACTTAATTTCTTCAATCAAGTATCTATCCTTTAGTTACTTCTCATCAAGTAATTTCCGTTTAATTAGTTCATCCAGCAATTATTCATTAATTACTTCACCAAGTAATTACACCTCATTAATCATCTCAAATAATTATAGATAACCTAACATCAAAGATTACTTTAATTAGTTAAACTTAACTAATTAACTAAAATTAACCTTATTAACTTAATTAATTACAATGAGTATTAATTCCTTTAATTACTTCATTAAGTAATTATTCACTGTTTACCTTTCTAAAGTAATTTCTCTTTAAGTAATTATCCATTAACTACTTATACTAAGTAAATATATTTAATAAATTTCATTCAGCAATTATGCTTTAATCTCTTTCACAAGAGATTATTCTTAATTAATTTAGCATTAATTATTCTCATAAATAAATTGATTAACCTCCTTAAATCAATTATTTAATCTAAATTATTCAACCTTAATTAATTGGAAAGATGAGTCATTTACCTTAATCACATTCTTAACTATATTCAGAATGAAATAAACTTTGGAATTGATATCCTTGACTTAAAGCAATAAGTTTAAATAAAAATTAAAACACAAATCTTTTAATTAAAGTTCTTAATTATTTGATTTATCTCAAAAACATCTTTAAGTTTTAACTTAATTTATTAAAACTTAAAATAAATTTTAACTTAAACTATCAAACATTAATTAATCCATCATTACTTAAAATAGTTAAGATAATTAGTTCAAAAAAATCTACCCTAACAATCTTCTTATATTTACCCGAGGCAACTTCCGTGTTAACTCTAACCAAAGACGAATGAATTCACAAGCTCAAACTCGTTCTACCATCAATACTTCCAGCCTAAACTCTACAGCACACACGCGAGACCAACTCGAACAACAACTCGGGTCAAACACCAACTTCCTCGAGCTTTTCCCACGAAAACCCTTCTTCCCCAAAATCACAGATACACAAACGAAACCGTGCATATGCACCGACGATCGGAGCGACTCTGACCAACCTCGAATACTCCACCAAGTCATCCTCCAACGTCACGGCCTATACGAACCTCCAGATTTCCTTGGTGACCCTTAGAAGCGAAAACGACCATTCGATTAGCTAACGCCGATCGAAAAAATTCCCTTGCTCCGGTGACTCCGACCTCAAGCACCCTGCCATCCTCACCGCACCTACGTCTCAACCCCTAGCTCCTCCCACAAGACACACGATCGACTCAGATCAAGTCATGATGACGAAAAACCCATCGAAAGGCAACGTCAAGAACTAGTATGCTAAGCTCTACTTCGGTCCTTCCTAGTCACTACAATCACCAGAAAAAAATCCTTTTTTTCCTGAGGCCGACAGCACACCAACCTCCTCCAACCCAAAACTCGACCAACTCCACCATACCGATCATCAACAATCGTCAAAAATGCCCGAAATGATCATCTCGAAAATTCTCTTAAATTAACAATCTAAAAATCATGAAATGTATATTAAAAATCAAGTCTTCCCATCACTAATTCATTCAAGCAATTCAAAACAGAGATTGAATTGGTTGATTTTTATCCTATATATCCATTTCCTCTGTTATTCCATTTAAAAAAAATATTTTTTGAATTTTAAACCTCGAAACTATTTTCAAAACTACCATCATATATTAACAAACGTCTTTCATTCAGATATCAATGTCTAATATTGTCTTGTTAGAGAGATTTGAATTTTAGAAGGCAAATCAGAGATTATGCAGCAATTAAAGATCACGATCTTGAACATATATATATATATATATATATATATATATATAAACAGTCATACTCACACACATACGTCTAAATTCCTAGGAAATTTTCAGGATGAAGCACTTCCATATAAGCCAATACTGTCAAATGCCATATAATTAAATCCAAATCATACTGTTTTGAAAAGGGTTACTCACCTTTTTGTTTGAACAGAGCAGGTTTGAAAATCCGTAAACTGAGCTTGGAAGTTGATCATTGAACTGCTATTTATTATGATCTGTACTTGACTACTTGCTTGATGTATGAATTAAATCTCTCTTAGTTACTGAGTTATTGAATTTTATTCTACTACATGCTGCTGAATTGCTGAGTTGAAACAATTTGACTCATGCATATGCTTTCCAAGTTTTTGAGATGAATTGTAGCTTCAGATTCTTGAAATGAATTCAAGTTGTGAAAGAGAAATGGTGAAGCTTGTTTTCTTCTTTTCTAAAAACTTAAAAAAATTATTAAAAAAAAGAAGAAAATAAATATAATTGAGACACTTATTAAATTATGGAGTAAATTAATTACACTTGTATTTGCATGTAAGAATAGGTTGACACTTGTAATTATAATGAATTAATGTGTTTTTTAAAAATATTTCTTTTTTTTAATATCTTATTATAGTTAAATTTTAGTTTTATATTAATAATGTCTTAAGTGTAATCAAACTTCTCTTTGTTCAAATTTTATTTATTAAACTTACATTTGTAATTATGCATAATTTTTTTTTATTAATTAACAGTCACTTTCTTAAGAAAGTTTCCTTTAAGGAAAATAATATAAAACAAATCCTGTTTTAAATCCAAAATAATTTAAAGTATTTATGTTTTAAATTTCAATTTAGATCCAGAATTCCAATTCTAATTCAAAATTAAAAATCAACTCATAAATATAAATATACACTTTTAAGCAACACATCTTAAATTTGTTTTTAAAAAAAATATTTTTTTTTCTATTTAAAATCTTCTTATCTATATATATATATATATTTAATCTTTATTATTTTCAGATATTTAAAATTCAACTTTTGTTAAAATTTTAAATTCATGTATATATTTAGATATCTTTATTTATCAAATTTCATTTGTTTAATCAAATGAAATCGGTATCTTAATAGTTTAAAATTAGTTAACTATCAAATTAACAGATGTTCAAAAATTCGGGTTATCACATCCCTTCCCCCTTTGAATCTTTTCGTCCTCGAAAAGGAACGAAGCCAGAATTTATTAAAATACTTAATATTAGTTAAATTACCTTTTTCATTCTTAAAACACTTTAAAATCTATATAATATTACAAAAATAGTTCTATAAAAATACTTTTTATAACTTGATGTCTCACCCAGTCCATCCTCGTTCTCACAGAAATTCGGTCATACGTTGATCAGACGTAGGACTGAAAATCTATAAGTACTTAGCAGACCCATTTCAACATCCAGTGAAAATACTTGGAAAATAATTTTGTTGAAAATATCGAAAACATTTTTGAAAATAGAGAAAATGTCTTTGGTGAGAATGCTCTGGAAATCATCACCTCCATTCATGGTCGCAGTTAACCCGATGGTTACGTTGCCATCCCGACAAAATCTATAGATAACTGTAGGCCTCCGCACCCCATGATTACACCATGGAACCCGCTACAGATCGTAGCTACAACTGGGGTTACGTTGCTATCACAACAAAAACCCATATAACTATAGGCCTCAACGCCCTCGAATTTCGCTGCCAAAAGAATGAAACTTCTCCACTTGACCATAGATCGTAGTCTACCGATGTTACGTTGCCTTCCCGGCAAAATCAAGCATAGACCATTGACACTCACCTCTACACGATTTTCGCTATGGTCCACACAGTAGATCGCAGCGACATCGAGTTACACTATCGTCACAACATAAACTAAATGCCTCTGTAGGCATCAGCGCCCTCGACTTTCGCTACCCAATAATCCTCAGGAACTAGTTTTTCCGGACTCCTCACAGGATCAACTTTAGAGTCTCCCCCTTAGAGGCTCAAGGCAGTACCAACCTATGGTAATCCTGAGAAGTTCATCCTAAGGGAGCGCCTTTTTCTCCAGAGGCATTTTCAAAACACTTTATACTATACACATATAGTATCTTCCAAATCATACACCTAGTATGAATCTCAAATAAATCTCCTTTCTCAAAATTGATTATCCCAAAATCGATAATTATCAAATTAGGCTTTTCCAAATTCCAATATTGATTTTACCCAAAAATCAAAAGCCTTTCCAAATCCCTTTTTAAACAACTAAATCTTTGAAACTCAATTTATCATCAAATTTAAATTTTGAAACCAAACCTTTGAAGTTTTATCTTAAACATTCAAAATTTAAGTCCAAATGATTCCATTTTATCTTAATAATGGATATATTACCACACTCCATTTTTTTCATTCATTTGAACAAATCCAATTCTCAATTTAAAGATTATTGATAACAATAGGATAATATTATCCAAATTATTTTAAAACATCCATCCATTCCCATTTTTAGATCTCAAACCCATTTTGAGATCACTCAAACTCTCAATTCCAATCAGCCATTTAACTTCCCAAGTTAAATCTTAATTTCATCTTGAAATTTCCAAATCAGGTTGATCATTCAAACTTATTTAAGTTTTCCCAAGTTAAACTCAATTCACTTAATCCAGTCAACCTTACCCAATTTGAACTTCCATTTCAAATTTTAAACTTCCCAATTATTAAGTTCAAAAACTTATCACTTTGGGTATCACATCTCATTCCAAATTTAAAACTCAATATTTAGAGTTTATTTCAAATCATCTTTGATATTACGTATCCACACATATATACATATTTGCTTCTTGGTCCACCAAGCCAAATTTAAAAATTTAAACCATCCTTGGTTTTAATTCAAAACAAATTCTTTTAAAGTTTACAAACATCTTCTTATTCTAAAATAAGATTATATTCAAAATAGTTTGAATAATATTATTTCCTTTACACACCAAGTTATCCTTAAATTTTAGACCACCTTTGATTTTTAATTCAAAACAAATTTCATTAAATTTCCAAACAACTCTTGTTTGAAATAGGACACTTTCATTCAAATGTATTAAATAGCACTTCTTTATCACTTTGAAACAATTTTCAAATTCTGGACCCATATTTTAAAACTTCACAATTTAAATCATCTTCGGTTCCAATTCATAAGTCATACTTGCCTAAATGTTTTACTTTCCTAAAACATTTCATTTTGCTTACTCATTATAAACATTATATGATTAAACATAACATTGATAATAACCAAGGAAACCAATCCATTATTATCTTTTTTTGAAATTCTTTACCAAATTCAAGATTTTAATTTCAATTTGAATCCATTTCAAACTTATCTTTATTTTACTTCAATTTGGTTGTATTTCTATTACCACCTAATTTAATTCTAATAATTTAAAAATCAATTATCTAAATTTTTATTAGAAAGAAATATTGCTTTATATATCAAAATATATTCTTATATAAAATCATTTAAATTCTTTATATAAGAAAATAACAAGCACGCTCTCATATATATATATATATATATATATATATATATATATATATATATATATATATATATATATTCACTCAACTCATTCTAGGGTACCATTGACCCTATTCTTAATGAGTAATCCCACCAGAACCAAGGTTCTCGCTTAACCTTCAGCTCTGATACCAAATGTGATAGTCTCGAGTCTCGACCGTCTGACAGCGGCCACTCTCGACTGGTAGGCTTTTCAACCATCCCAGCCCCGCCGTGGCTCACAGTGATACCACGGGTTTGCTTTTACGGCCAGCCTCTCGACTCGCAACCAACCCCGCAAGGCCTTATACTACCCCCGGGGGCATGTAGGGGTAAGAGTCTCCCGTTCGCCACCTAACGCAAAGCGAGAACCCCCTATCACGCTGTAATGTAGCAAACCCGATCCCGAAAATTCCAGATAGTTAGAGAAAAGAAGGAAAGAGATAGAAAAGGGAACAGAAAAGAAAACACAATGTCTCACATTCGCAGCGGATAAAATATAATATCAATAATAATAGTTATACCAAAGAAAACTGTATTTATCAATTTACATCAATATATCAGAGTTACAACAATTTTATACATACATTGAACAGATTAAACAAACATGTCCTAGATAAACTATAATTATATACACAGCAGAATACCCTCCATACGTTCCTGTCCTCCAGCTCACCTCTTGAGCTCCAGAACGTCCTTACCTGAAAATCTGTAATGCTCGGTCTGACCCGAGCATTACATTAAAGTAACACCCGGGTCAGGCTGGAAACCAGCGTGAGTAAACCCATCTAACATGGAATACAAAAACATATAACTTATATAAACCCGAGTAACTTATATCAATTTACAACTTAGCAAGTTGTTATAGACATCACTTATTTCACACATCAATCTCTAAGTACACAACTTAGATTAAATGGTCCGGTTCACTTAAATCATTCCATTCCAGTATATAGATTTCCTATATCAAATCTGAACATAGATTACAAGTCGAAGTGGTTTTGGGTATTTACTAATACCCGATTCCGGTCTCTTCGAATTCAATGTCATCAAAACTTACGTTGTTCAATTAAATACAACTCAACTTTAATTACCGAATAACATTTTTACACAGAAATTCATTATTGATAGATAATCACATTGTCATCGTCCATCCAATATACCACATCACAAAGCAATTCGTCTCAGAGATATCAACCAATTCAAAACACCCATCATCATTCAATCATTAATAAGCAAGATTTATCACTTCCATTAATTACATTAATTAATGATCCTCTAATTACTTTCATTAGTTAATTATTCTTAAATTTCATATAATAATTAACCTTTAACTTAATTACATTCATTAATCAATCTTGATTAATCACAATCAGAAATTAACTTTCCTTAATTACTTCTTCAATTAAACCAACTCCTTGATTAATTATATAAATTAATCCTTCAATTATACTGAGTAATCATTACTTGATTTCTTCCATCAAGTATCTATCCTTTAGTTACTTCTCATCAAGTAATTTCTGTTTAATTAATTCATCTAGTAATTATTCATTAATTACTTCACCAAGTAATTACACCTCATTAATCATCTCAAATAATTATAGATAACTTAACATCAAAGATTACTTTAATCAGTTAAACTTATTAATTAACTAAAATTCACCTTATTAACTTAATTAATTACACTGAGTAATTAATTCCTTTAATTACTTCATTAAGTAATTATTCACTGTTTACCTCTCTAAAGTAATTTCTCTGTATGTAATTATCCATTAATTACTTATACTAAGTAAATATATTTAATAAATTTCATTCAGCAATTATGCTTTAATCTCTTTCACAAGAGATTATTCTTAATTAATTTAGCATTAATTATTCTCATAAATAAATTGATTAACCTCCTTAAATCAATTATTTAATCTAAATTATTCAACCTTAATTAATTGGAAAGATGAGTCATTACCTTAATCACATTCTTAACTATATTCAGAATGAAATAAACTTTGGAATTGATATCCTTAACTTAAAGCAATAAGTTTAAATAAAAATTAAAACACAAATCTTTTAATTAAAATTCTTAATTATCTGATTTATCTCAAAAACATCTTTAAGTATTAACTTAATTAATTAAAACTTAAAATAAATTTTAACTTGAACTATCAAACATTAATTAATCCATCATTATTTAAAATAATTAGTTTAAAATAATCTACCCTGACAATCTTCTTGTATTTACCCGAGGCAACTTCCGTGTTAACTCTAACCAAACACAAGTGAATTCACAAGCCCAAACTCGTTCTACCATCAATACTTCCAGCCTTAACTCTACAGCACACACGCGAGACCAACTCGAACAACAACTCGGGTCAAACACCAACTTCCTCGAGCCTTTTCCCACGAAAACCCTTCTTCCCCAAAATCACAGATACACAAACGAAAACGTGCATATGCACCGACGATCGGAGCGACTCCGACCAACCTCGAATACTACACCAAGTCATCCTCCAACGCCACGGCCTATACGAACCTCCAGATTTCCTTGGTGACCCTCAGAAGCGAAAATGACCATTCGATTGACTAACGCCGATCGAAAAAATTCCCTTGCTCCGGCGACTCCGACCTCAAGCACCTCTGCCATCCTCACCGCACCTACGTCTCATCCCCCAGCTCCTCCCACAAGACACACGATCGACTCCGATCAAGCCACGATGACGAAAAACCCACCGAAAGGCAACGTCAAGAACTAGTGTGCTAAACCCTATTTAGGTCCTTCCTAGTTACTACAATCACCAGAAAAATATCCTGTTATTTTTCTTGAGGCCGACCGCACACAAACCTCCTCCTACCCAAAACTCGACCAACTCCACCATGCCGATCATCAACAATCGTCAAAAATGCCCGAAATGATCATCTCGAAAATTCTCTTAAATTAACATTCTAAAAATCATGAAATGTATATTAAAAATCAAGTCATCCCATCACTAATTCATTCAAGCAATTCAAAACAGAGATTGAATTGGTTGATTTTTATCCTATATATCCATTTCCTCTGTTATTCCATTTAAAAAAAATATTTGTTGAATTTTAAACCTCGAAACTATTTTTAAAACTGCCATCATACATTAACAAACATCTTTCTTTCAGATATCAATGTCAAAAATTGTCTCGTTACAGATATTTGAATTTTAGAAGGCAAATTAGAGATTGTGCAACAATTAAAGATCAGGATGTTGAATATATATATATATATATATATATATATATATATATATATATATAAACAGTCATGCTCACATACATGCATCTAAATTCCCAGGAAATTTTCAGGATGAAGCACTTCCATATAAGCCAATACTTTCACATGCCATAAAATTAAATCCAAATCAAACTGTTTTGAAAAGGGATACTCACCTTTTTGTTTGAACAGAGCAGGTTCGAAAATCTGTAAACTGAGCTTGGAATTTGATCATTGAACTACTATTTATTATGATCTGTACTTGACTACTTGCTTGATGTATGAGTTAAATCTCTCTTAGTTGCTGAGTTATTGAATTTTATTCTACTACTTGCTGCTGAATTACTGAGTTGAAACAATTTGACTCATGCATATGATTTCCAAGATTTTGAGATGAATTGTAGCTTCAGATTCTTGAAATGAATTCAAGTTGTGAAAGATAAATGGTGAAGCTTGTTTTCTTCTTTTCTAATAACTTAAAAAAAATTATTAAAAAAAAGAAGAAAATAAATATAATTGAGACACTTGTTAAATTATGGAGTAAATTAATTACACTTGTATTTGCATGTAACAATAGGTTGACACTTGTAATTATAATGTATTAACGTGTTTTTTTTATTTTTAATCTTATTATAGTTAAATTTTAGTTTTATATTAATAATGTCTTAAGTGTAATCAAACTTCTCTTTGTTCAAATTTTATTTATTAAACTTACATTTGTAATTATGCATAATATTTTTTTTATTAATTAACAATCACTTTCTTAAGAAAGTTTCCTTTAAGGAAAATAGTATAAAACAAATCCTGTTTTAAATCCAAAATAATTTAAAGTATTTATCTTTTAAATTTCAATTTAGATCTAGAATTCCAATTCTAATTCAAAATTAAAAATCAACTCATAAATATAAATATACACTTTTAAGCAACACGTCTTAAATTTGTTTATAAAAAAATATTTTTTTTTCTATTTAAAATCTTCTTATCTATATATATATATATTTAATCTTTATTATTTTCAGATATTTAAAATTCAACTTTGTTAAAGTTTTAAATTCATGTATATATTCAGATATCTTTATTTATCAAATTTCATTTGTTTAATCAAATGAAATCGGTATCTTAATAGTTTAAAATTAGTTAACTATCAAATTAACAGATGTTCAAAAATTCGGGTTGTCACATCTATCATTTCAAACTATAACGATTTTCTCCTATTCTAAAGTCCGTTCGGGTATGTATCATTTCAACCCATAGTGAATTCTATACAACCAGGGAACTTGCAGAGTGATGACAGATATGATAATAACATAAACAGGCATATATCATCAATATAAATAACAGATAATGGTGTCAGATGTCATATGTGAACAGATAACACATAATGGCATATATATATAACGGTGTAAATAACTAACAATGTCATATTTCAATTGTCGTTTCAATTGAAATCAAACTTAATAAATATAAGAACATTAATCGTGAGTGATTGCTCACCTTTCGAGGCTAGAGATGAACGAGAATGAGAACAATTACGAATCCAAGCATGAATTTGTAAGCAAAGCACGATGGAAACAAGTTCGACAAGCAAAGCTGATAAATTGGAAATCAAGAACAAAAAATCAGTTTGATGTGACTAAAACGAGATATGAAACCAAAAATTAAATTTAGAAATATTTTTTTTTTCAAAATAAAATTTCCATATTTTATGCATATATATTTAAACGTAATATATATATTAACGAAATCTCTCTCTCTATATATATATATATTAATTGAAACCTGACTCAAAATATTTATATAAGCTATATATAAACTGATATCAACTAATATACTTACGAACACATCATAAATACATACATACATACATATATATATATATATATATTTATATATTTACCAATATAAACTGTTTGATATAACTATATGGTAAAGACACATATATACTGCACACGCACCACAAGTACATACACACTACACACGCATATATATACACTATACACGCAACACATGTACATACACACTACACACGCATACACACACACACACACACTGCACACGCAACACACGAACACATTAACTCGAAAAAAATAATTTTTTTTCTCACGTACAATTTTTTTTATGCAATATATATAATTCACTTTACTATATATGTATGCATATATCAAAGCTACTGCAAATTTATATATATATATATATATATATATATATATATATAAACGTACTTAAACCCAGGCCCATACAAATACAAACTGTTATATATAACAACTCATACTGCATCTGTATATTACAAACTCAACAAAATATATATTAACTTATACAATAACCATAAACGAAAGTTTTATAAACTAATATGTTATATAAACTATATATGTTTACAGAAAAATGATTAAACTTGTATAACATATATAAAGATAACATAACATCATAAACTGAAATTAGCAAAAAAACAAAATATATATACATATAAACAATGCAATAAAATATTCATATGAATATTATTTTATATAAAATCACATATATATATAATACTCTACTTAACCAAGATATATATACTGACAAATTGCAAAACATATATACTGTAAAATATTTGTACTAGTAAACACATACTCTCAGATCCAAATATATATACCAATAGTAATATATATAAACCTTTATGTATAAAAGAACATATACAGATATACCTGTTATATATATAGAAAAAGAGGGGTATTAGTTTGTTGGGGTATGGCCTGAGCTCGGGCTGAGGAGGCACGAAGGATGGTGGCCATGTTTCGGCAAGACAAGTAGAAGGCGAGAAGATGATGGGTTTTGAGGTTCAAGTGGTAGTGGGGTGGAAGGTAGAAGGGATGCATGCTCGATCTTGTGTTTTGCCGACTACGAGAGACAAACGATGAAAGCATGGAGGCGAACAGGAAAAATAAGAAGATAGATGGAAACCTTGCTTTAGAGTATAACAGATCTGCAATAATTTTTTTAATTTTGTATATAAATTTCTTTCCAATTGAAAAATTAAAATAAGAGAATATAAAACGAAAGAATTGAATAGAAAACGTTATCAATAAATTGTTGGAACATCGAAAGGCTTGGCTATTAAATTACACGGTGAAGGGATGATAGAGCAAGGAAATCCAAAAGTTTAAAATATGTACCGGTACGATTAATCGCTCCATAGATTTAATCAAGTACCGGATTTCGAGATATACAAATGAATACACTATTGAGATCAACACGACGAGACGATTAAAACGGTATACTTATATTAGTGGTACGACCATTCTATCAAAAGTCGATATCGGTATGAAAATGCTGCTATTTCGTCGAAAATAAGATCGACGGAGCAATAACAGTCAAAATTTGAAGAAATGAAATATGACGTCTTGCTCAGAAGATGATTTAAAATTTTTCTATTGAAAAATATTCAGATTTGGAAAACATTTAATTATCATCAAATATTAACTGATACAAACTGAAATAAAAATTACACCAAAAATAAACTTCCATATTATCTGATGAAAATTTACTATTTGTTATGTTTAAATAGACGTAATCCAAGTATCAAATTTATATTTCCAAATTATATTATTTAAAATTTCCAAAAATTCAGTTAAATATAATACTAATACCAATAAAATTTTATGAGTCGTTACACTCTCTCCCACTCAAAACTTTTTGTCCCCGAAAAGGAACGAGGTAGGAGAATAGAAACAACTCGAAAAAAATAGATTTGAAAACAAAATAAACAATTAATTTAAAACCATACAAATTTAAATTTAAATTAATTAATACTCAATAAATTGATCTTAATCCATTTGATTTCATTTAAGTTAAATCAATCTTAACAATTTCTAAATTGATTATCTTATTATCCAATTATCTTAAATTAACCATTTCTAAAATCATAAATTTGGATAGTCATTTATCATAATCATATTTTATTCGACAAATTTAAATTTTTTTCCTCTTTATTCCAAATTATTTTTAAATTCATTCCACTTAATATATCCAATCACTTACATTAAGTATTCTACACTTATAACTACTCCAATTTATTTATAAATTAGTTTAACATCATTTATACTGTATATTATTCAATTACAAAGTTAACTTCTAAATAATTTAGGTAAGTTATATCGGAATGTAATATAATATTATACAAGTAAAATTTTCCAAATTCAATTATTTCAAGTTTAAATATTTATTCAAAATTTTGATTTCTTTTTATATTTGAAATTATCCTCAACATAAAATTTAAGAATTAAATTTCCGATTCACTTCAAACCATTTAGAGATAAAATATATATACTATAGATATCAAATCAAATCCATAAATCATATACCTATATATATAATCCAAATCATACTTCATAAATTCAAATCAATTCAATTTCCAAACAAAAGTGTAGCAGAGCTACAGAATGGTTTCTCTACTTTGAAACTCGAAAATGAATGTCGATGATGTGGCCGCCATCACCGAAATTACTTTCCAGCGATAAAAGAGAAGAGAACTGATTTAAACATTTAAAATTATTTGAAACAATTTGTATTCAAAATATTTTAAATAAATAATATACCCTTTAAAACTTTAAAACCGTAGTTTGAAATCATCGAAAATTGAATTCTTAAATTCTAGATTTAAATTCATTCCAATTCAAATCAGTTTATAACCATGTTTTAAAATTTCATTTATTTATATGTTGGAATAATCAATGATTTGCAAAACAAATAATGAAAATCAAATATTATCTTTTCTAACAACCAATTCAGTTAAAAATTCAATTTCTAAAATTTTTTGTACTTATATATAATATAATCATGCAAAATTATTTTATTTACCAAATTTGAAAACAATATTGTGTCAGTTTGCTCTGCTTAAGTATTTTGGAAATCCTATCGATAGCGCTGATCAAATCATACTTGGAATATTTTCGCAAAACATACTTGTTTCGATCGAAACTAAATTTTCTTTGGTAGCAATTCCCACTCAGAAACTCGAAAATGAATACTGGCGATGCTGTATTCATCTCCATAATTATTTCCCAGTGACTAAGGTTAGTTTAATGCTTTTATTTTATTCAAAAATCTTTTCAAAATATTTTTCTGGTCAAAAATTTCTCAAATAATATTAATATTAATATTAAAGACTTCAAAAATAATTTTGAAACAAATGGGTTTTAAATTCTAAAATTCTCAAGTTTTTTTTCAAATCATTTCTATATGTAAGCTACATTATAAATACACTTATACAAATTTCCTTACCTTATTACCAAACCATTTCATTATTTTACAACTTGGTCATTTTAACAAATTCTTATTTTAATCGATTGCAATTCAATTTAATTATCGAATGCTTCATAAAATAAAATTTGCAAAGTATCCATTTTATTTTAATTCAACCAATAATCGATGATATTATCATCTTCGATCAACTTCATTAACCATTATATAGACTTATAAAGGTTATAAATTTATATATAAAATATGCTAAAATTATTTCATTTACCCAATTTTTAACAATATTATGTCGATTTGCCTCGTTTAAATGTTTAGTAACCCCTATCGATAACATGGCGTCTCATGCATCGACCAGAATTCATAAACAATTCGACGGATAAGTAAACACAATATAAAACTGTTAGTTCTTGAGACGATGGTCTTGATGATAATAACCTTAGAACTTGTTATAAAATATAAATACTAATATTCTTTTCTGGATATATATGTATATGTAGAATACATATGCAGGTACTGAAGAATAAAACTGTGTGTATAAAGATTCAAGACCAGTATAGAGATTCAAGACTGACGAATTCAAGATTGAAGAAACCAAGAATGAAGACTTATGAGTATCAAGAGTTCAAGATAAAGAGTGTTCAAGATTTCAATATTTTTAAGTTCAAGATATCAAGATAAGTAATAGAGTCCAGATTTATGTTAAAACTTCATAATAGTACTAAATTTTTTATTTAGATTTTAATTGTGGAATGGAATCCACCTTCTCGCTTTAATAGTGGGATAGAACCTACGACCTCTTTAGTGGGATGGAACCCATGACCTTCTCTAGTGGAATGGAATCCATGGAATTTTTACAATGATTTATTTTAATTATTTTTCCAAAAACTTTTTAAAATTCATTTCTCCCACTTTAAACATTTTAGCCTTAAACTATTTTTGTTATCTTTTATATTTTGATTTTAGAATCATCTCTTATTTTTAAACTATCTCCTGGTTTTAATAACTGTAGTCTTTAAATCTCAAAAATATATTTTACACTTAGTTTTTAATATTACTTTTATATTATGGATTATATTTTTTTAAGATTACTTTATAATCTCTTTTTTAAGTTTAAACTACAATCAAAATGGTTTATAAAATTCATAAATTGTTTTGACAAGTTTTAGAAAGAAAATCACTTTTAAAAACAAAAATAAAATTTCAAAATTAACCAGGGCATGTTGATGTGACGACCTGGATTTTGGACGTCGAATAATTGGTTAATTGGCTGGTTTAAAATTATTAGAATATTAATTTTAATTAGTCAAACAAATAAATTTTTGACATCTAAAATATCTGGATATATAAGTTAATTTAAAGGCCATATTGAATATTGAATTATAGAATGATGGAAATATGATAAATCTTATAAAAAATAAATAATATATAAATTCAACCATTTAAATTAAGATAAAATGCAATGACCCGCTATTATCAACCATTCGTGTCCACACATGTTGGACTTGAATTTCTTATCAAATTGTTAATTTAAATTTAGCAAAACTCAGCATATATAGTAAATAAATAAATAACAGAATCACAAACACAGAGTATTACAATAATAAGCAGTGGAAATAATGAATAGCAGTTCATGAAGCTACTATATATATATATATATATATATATATATATATATATATATATATATATATATAACAGAGTTAAAACAAGATACAACAGAAGTCTTGAATAAAATAGTCAAATAACAAAATCTGAATTCACCACTGGAATCAACTGAATGACTGAAAGCTGAATCGATAGTTGGATCTCCAAGTGTAGCTCCAAACTCCAAAGGCAAGTCTCAAATGCCGTATCACTCAGTCTGACCCGAATGTAAAGAAAAACACAAAATACTTGAGTCAGGATTAACATTCTTATATCAATAAATTCAACTCAAGTGAAATGTTAACTAAAATATAAGTAACTTAAAAGATGTTTGGGATTTCCATCGTCTAAGGATCCGTGGAATTATCTACTATGTAGTAATATACGCTATTATAACATGTCTATCGTAAAGTAAAAGTATTAAAATAGCATTAAGGCGTTGCTCATATCCCTCTTAACACATTTTATATATTCACATAGTCTATGCAATGCTGTACGCTCCACCTAAACTAGAGGTTTACCCAAAGGACATCACATAGGTACGGTACAAAACAAACTCGTAGAAGGCGCGATAGGGCATGCGACAAGGCACTCGAGGCAGTGCCAGGGTAGATATACCGTTTGTGGATCCGGACTGGCGGTAACGCATAGCAGCTACTACCGCCTACCTCATGATACACTCCCAAATCAAAAGGGTGCACCCAATCAATCACAAAAGCAATTAGAATGGTATCGAAGAAATGTGCCTGATCGCAGGAATGACCTCACTTGGCCCGACATGGCTCCTATTTTAGCCGAATCAAGCTGACTCATGGGAGTCGGGGCTAAGTAAATACCATATAGAATCATCACCAAACCATCCTACTTCATTCTGGAATCTCCACCACGTGCACAGTTGTTAAAGTCTTTTCGATATTGGTAGAGAGTATGACAATATCTGATCCCGGTCTCTTTAAAAACCTAATGTTATTATAACACCATGGTCGTTTCAAAAGAAAATTTATACTTCAATACCAGAATATCGTATCCATTTCAAAACCATATCAATGCGATATAGATTTTCACTTCAAATATATCTATTTCCAAAATCATAGCACTTCAAAGTTATAACATTTTCGAAACCAAATACTTGAATTTATAACGCTTTGGATATTATAACACTTTGAAATCATAATACTTTGGAAAACCATAACTTTGAAATCATAACTTCCACCACTTAAATAGTTTAGATATTAATAATAATATATAATAAAATAGTTTATATAAAAATAGTTTATAATAAAAATGGTTTATAGTAAAATAGTTTATATTAAAATGATTTATAAAGTAAAATATAATTTAAAAATACTTTATATAATAAAATAGTTTCCTCAAATTTCACAAATCGATTCAAATTAACTCAAACTCTAAAATTCAAATTAAATCTCAATTCATCAATTTTTAATTCAATTCAGTCTATCAATGAACCATTTCAAATTTAATCAATTTCAAGTACAAATTTGAACCACCAAATAAACCATTTATTTTTCATTATACTTCAAAACTTTAAATATTCCACAAATTCAAAACTACATTTGATAATTTCATATATCGCTTAATTTTAACTTCATTAAATATTCACCTAATAAATCCAATATCAATTAAATAAACCTTAATTTCCAAATTTTAAAAAAAACAAAATATACCATTTCAATTTATGCAAATTTGAAATATTCATTCAAATCGCTTTAAATCAAATTCATGTTATAAAATCATATCCTTAAAATCTTAAATTTAATAAATCTCAAATCAACCTATTTAAGTATAATTCTTAAATAAATATAATTTCAAACCAATTTCTATTATAAACTTTATATATGAAATATAATTTCAAAATTTATTTATAACCATACAATTTTCAAAACATATAATTTAAAATCTAAATTACAAAACTTTAAAAATGATTTCATATATATATATATATATATATATATATATATCTTAAAATTGATAGTTAATAAACCATATATTTCCGTTTTAAAACCATAGAAATCATTTTCAAAATATTTATATAAACCAACTGTGCCTGTATATAATTTTCTATCCTATGGTCAAGTGATATGGAAATTTGTCATTTCAATCTGCAATTTAAATATATACGGGTATATATCATTTCAACCTGCAATCCCAAATTCAATTCAATGAAATTTGCTGGGTTTATCATTTCAACCCATTATAATTTGTCCTATTCTACAGATCGTCCGGGTTTGTATCATTTCAATCCATAGGGAAAATCTATACTAACAGGGAACTTGCAGAGTGATGACAGATATGATAATAATATAACTGGCATATATCATCATTATACATAATAGATAATGGTGTCAGATGTTACAGGTGAACAGATACATATAATAACATATATATAGCAATGTAAATAACTAACAGTAGCATATTTCAATTTTCGTTTCAATTGAAATCAAATTTAATAAATATAAGAATGTTAATTATGAGTGATTGCTCACCTTTCGAGGCTAGAGAAGATAGGCAATGAAATTGAGCTATGAATTCCAAAGCAATGCTAGATGGACACAATCCGATAAAGAAAATGGGCATGACGCACACAGCTGATAAATGGAAGATCGTAGAAATGAATCAGAATCATCCTGATATAACTAAAACAAAATAAATATTATATTCATATATCTATTTTCTGAAATTAACATAAAATTTTAGACTCATATTTAAAATAATATATATATATTTCTAAAAAAAATCCAATTATCAGTTTTTATTATAAAAATCAGTACAAACAATTTATTATAATACACAAATAACTTATACTCTTTTAAACAACTTTCTATATATAAAATGTACACCAACAACTTTTATACTAAACTTATATAAACTAGTGTGCATATATATTCCCAAACAGATAATAAAATTTACATATAGCAAACAGGATAGACACAGCCTAGATAAACTTATATTTTAAAATCCATACTTATATATATATAATTTTCCCTGTTATAAAACTTATATACTGACACAAAAGAACTAACATATAGGCTATAACAATAACTATATATATAACATATACTTTATACAAAATGCTGTAACTATATTTTTAAAATAATATATAGATAACTTTTATAAATTCAGGCTAATATGCAGACCGTATATAAATGTGCAATAGAATTATAAATAAATATGTAGACAATCCATAAGAAGACAAGGGTATATATTCATGCTACCCCAGCTAGTTAGAGATCCAAAACATAACGCTTGCTTACTTTTATATATATATATATATATATATATATATATATATATATATATATATATATATATATATGAATCTATACATTGTACAACTTTATATATTTACATATAAAAATTAAAAAAATCAATATTATATATAAACCTATATACACATATATTTTGAAACCAAAAAAATGTATATATATAGCCAATATATAGACTGGTACATAGATAAACTTACACTTAGGCTTCTTTCCAAAATTTCCATAGCAATATACAAACCACTCAAAACTATTTTCATACCAATTTAAATTCTAAATACATATATATAAAAAAATAAGATCATTATTTACATACCATGTCCAAAATCTTATATAAACTTATATCTATATCAAAGACAAGCTTTATATTTATATATAAGTCACCGTATAAACAGTCCTATATTTACATATATATAAGTCACGGTATAAACAGTTTATACACAAATTTAAAAGTCATAGTATACTGTAGCATACATATATAGTAAACTTATATAAATAGTATACCTTATATATACAACATGAAATAAACTACTTATGTAAACTATATATATAACATATATTTATATGGCCATATACATACTATTTAAAATCGACATATTATACTTCATTTAAAATCAAGAATACTATAACATATACATATAATAGCAGACAACTCACACTCTATTTCATTTTAAAAATTCAGATCAGTTATGCAAACATATACTCTTATATATGCTAATTGTATGGCTTCATATATTATAACTAAATATACAAAAAGTATATATATGAAACTATTAATATGTATATATACTTAACTATAACAACCTACTATATATGTACTTACAAAAACTTGAAGAGGCTCGGCAAGTCACAGCTCAAAGCACATGAAAAATGGAAGTTCGAGTTTACAAGATTGGAAGGAGGTTTGGAAGAGCTTCTGAGCTTGACCTAGACTATTGGCGTGGGCACTGGGAGGAAGCAAGGTGGAGATGTTAGGCATTATGCGGATGTGAGGAGGGAGGAGAGAAGAGAGAGGGCGTCGGTCAGGGAAGCTCGTAGCAATGGTGAGGGCAATAGGTAAAATATAAAGTTTTGATTGTTTTTTTAAGAGGAAAGGAAGTGGAGGCTGTGTTAGGAACTAATATATATAAGCAAAACCGAAGAAGAGGAATAGGTTTTTCAAATGGGGAGAGGAGCAACAGCTAAAAGATGTAATGTATAACATGTGACGTATAACTTATAATTTATTTTTTAGAATGTATAATGCCATCCGATATATCTAAATATTTATTAAATTTCCATAATAAAAGAAAATGATAGAAGGCAAGAACGGACCAAGAATAAATATTTTTAAAGCCATATGATAGTGAAGGCCAGCTATCAATTTTAGGTTATACAATTTAAAACACTTTATTAGATTGCTTGAGCTGCACGTTCACATTTGAAAAGGCAAAGGAAAGCTAATGGTCATAATTTATGGTACCGATACGATGTACCGTTTCATTGTTTCCGTCGCGTACCGAACCTCAAAACACAGAATTGAATATACCGCAGAGATCAGCATGACGAGACGATCAAAACCGTATACAGATATCAGTGATACGACCATCCTATTAAAAGACGATAATCGGTATCGAAAATGCTATTAATTTGCCAGAAATAAGATAAACGGAGAAAAAGCAGTCCAAATTTGAAGAAAGGAAATATAACGTCTCACTTAGAAGATGATTTACAAATTTATTATATACAAATATTCAGGTTTGGAAAATATTTTATTATCGTCTAAATATTGACTGATTTAAATTGAAGTAAAATTACACAAGAAAATAAACTTTCATATTTTCTGATGAAAATTTTCTATTTGCTATATTAAAATACTTGTATTCCAATTATCAAATTTTCATTTTCAAACTCAGTTATTTAAAATTTCACAAAAATTCAGTTAATTACGTTATTAAAACTATTAAAATTTTATGGTTCGTTACACTCTCCCCCACTCAAAACTTTTCGTCCCCGAAAAGGTAGGAAGTAGAAGAATGGAGATAAGTAGAAAGAAAAAAAGTAGATTGAAATACCAAATACAACAAATAAATTAAAACCATATAAACTCCATTTATGTTAAAATTGGTTTATATTCAATTAATTAATTCCAATTCATTTTAGTTAATCAATCAAATTTATGGTGTTCACATTTGATTTATTTCATTTTCATTGCTTTGTTTCAAATTTATTAACATTTATCTCAAATTTTTCTCAACAATTTTTTTTAATCTTATTCATCTATTAAATCTATTTGATCAACCATAGTTAATTCCACCTTAATATTCAACTTCAACTATCCAAAACCATATAGATTGCGATTAATATTCAATAGTTTGGTTTAATCAAACTTATTCAACTAATAATTAGTCATTCAATTTAAAATTGGTTTTCTTTCATTTTATCAACATTTCTTTCAAACAAATTCTTTTTAAAAAAAATTAACTCACTTATATTTATCCATTCATCTTTAGCTAAGTTGATTCCATTAAAATTCACTTTTAACTATTCTTAAGTCTATATTTGTTCTCTTAACTAGCATTCTCCTTTATTTATTTAATTTATTCCACTTAATATATATTTTGAAACATATATTAAGTGTAATAAACATATTATAACCATATATTATTCAACCAATTAATTCTTTTTTTCAATTTATTATTCAATTATTATTTATAAATTCCCTTAACAAAATATCAGTTTGGACATCTTGTTATTTACCTTTTATATTGTATATTATTCATTATCTGAGGTTCAAATTACTACATTACTACATTGAATAATAGAAAAAATCCATACCTAACAGGAAGTGAAACCTATTTCAACAGCTTGGGTCTCTACCTCTTTTCTCCATAATCGGATTAATCTTTTTATTTCAGACTAAACCTGAAAGAACTATTAAGAGATACAAATTAAATAACACAAATTGAAACCTATTTATGAAACAAATAAAAGCCACTGAAAATGCACATAACAAAGAAAAAGAAATTTCATATCACAAATATACACATCATACAAAGGCACCTTTTTGTCAAATTTAAATCTATAGAAAATAGGTTTCCATAGCTCACTCAAAATAACCCCACTTGATTTCTAATAATACACACAAACAATTACAAGAAGAATAAAATTTAGTTAGGCTATTTGACGAATAAATATCAAAAATAAAAGAAAACATATGAGCAGATAGCAGAAGTTAGTAGTAGGACTGGATTGCAGCATTGAATGAATCCTGAGAATGTTCGCAACTCAATTAATAAATGATCCAATTCCTAACTATTCAACTAAAAATAATCATTTTCAACAAATACAACTTACTCACCGATTCGATGGGCTAAAAATTTTCTAATACGTACCTATACTCTGCAAAAGTGGATGGACAAAAATGCACTACTCAAATAAACTATCTATTTATTTTATTTATGCATTTAGAATCCTTAGTACAAAAAAACATTGTACAAAGGAAAATGATATGCAATGGAATCCAACATAGGAGCAAATACAAATACTAGAAGGTTATACAAAGGTGGAATATGCACACCAAAATTTAAACAAATCGATGAAATTACTAATAAGTTAGGAATATATTGATGTATAAAAGGAATAAATATGCTTTTTTGGTTTAAGAGTCATAAGGCCAGAGAAAGGCAGAGATTTGGACGTAGCCTAAAAGAAAATATCCACGGTAAATGGGTTCAAGTCAAAATCAACAAAAAGGAAATATTTAAATCCTTTTTAACTTACTGAATATTTGCACAACTGCTCCTTTTAAAGAAAAAAAATGTGAAATTTAATTAATAGAATGAGAGTAAATTGGATACCGATAAATTTTGTGAGCAAGATTTCATACATTATCAAATACAGATACAATTTTCACCTTTATAGATGGACAATCTTTATCAGTCAATTCAATCAAGATTCATCAATTAAGAAGATGTGAAATCTCTAGTTGATATACTCCATTTCAATGCTCAATTTTGTCATGCATGTATAAACACACATTCTAATTCTAGTGACTAAATTACTCAAAAAAAATTCTCGTGACAATACAACAATTAAACGGAGTTCTCAAATTGGTTATATATGAATCTTTTGCCATCTACACATGAACCAAATTGACAAAAAATAATAATGTTCTAATTCATTCTAATACTAAAATTTGTTCTACATCAGGACCTCACATGGCACCTTCAACATGTCAGACAGTCCTTCAAAGTCATACAACTCAAAATATTTATCTATATGCATTATATAAATACTTAAAGGACCTTATGATTGGTTCAAATTCCTCGCTATAGCAAAAAAAATGTTCCCAACTTGAATGCAATCATTAAGAGTGAATAGCAGTCCAAATCAAAATTGCAGTAACTAATTAATAAAAAGATAACTATTGTTAATCATGTGCATTTTGATGAAATCATAGAAATTGGAAATTTAATTACCTCGACCTGGCGGAATGAACGTATACATCCAAATTAACGTGAGAAACCCTAAATCTTACAAGTCGGTGGAAGCAATGGAGTCATGGGAACGTGGCCAGTGGGTGGAATGAATGTCACGGAGAGTTCGTAGATTAGGCTTGAAATTCAATCAACGCTGGAGATTCAGCTGATAATTTGGGATTCACCTTAAAATTCAGAAATAGTGGAATATAGAGATGAATTGATTTGAACTTGAAAAAAGAAAGTAGCAATTCGATTGGGTCTGAATAGGAAACCCAAGCTATTAATGAGATAAGCGCGAGGAGTATCAGAATGCGTGGAATGGAAGATAAAAACAAAATTACAAAATTACCCTCGGTAGTTCATCAAATTTGCATATGTACTTAATTTTGTCACGGTAATAACTGTGCCAACCCTTTACCAACAAAAATAACTGTTACAGATTTGTTACGGAAATAACCATTACATATTTTAAACAATAAATGTTACAAAATGGCTGATTTGGTGTTGTGTCATTTACATTTAACTATTTCTGGGTAAGTTATATTAATGTTTATGAGTGTAGTTAAATACTATATAAATTTTCCTTCTGTCTATAACAATTATATTAAGCCAGATTTTAGTTTGAACAATTCATTCCTTAAGGTTTCTTCTTGTGCAACCCTTCATTATATCCTAACATTTTAACTTTTTGAATATTTTAAGCAAGTTATATATATCAGGATGTAATTCAATGTTATACAAATAAATTTGTTCAAATTCAACTATTTCAAGTTGGTTAAATTTCATTTATCATTTTAGATATTCCACTTATTCAAAATTTCACTTTATTTCAGTAATTGAAACCATTTCTTAATATAAGACTTAAGATTCAAATTTTTGGTTTCACTTTAAACTATTTTGAAATAAATGTACACATATAATATTTAATAAATAAATTTATACACAAGAAATTTTAAATCAATCCATTTTTCTTTTTCCAGAACAGAAGTGTAGCAAGAGGGGCCACTCCACTTTGAGACTCGAAAATAAATGTCGATGATGCAACCGTCACCACCGAAATTATTTTCCAGCCACAAATAAGGAGAGTACTGATTTAAAACCTTTAAAATTATTCTTTTGAAATAATTTCTATTCGAAAATAAATTTTAAATAATAATACCTTTCAAAACTTTAAAAACCAAAATCTTGAAAATTTCGAAAATTTAAATTCTCAAATTCTAAGTTTAAATTCATTTCAATTCCAAATTAATTTTTTTACCATGTTTTATAATTTCTACTTCTTGTAACATACAAAAATAGTTAATGGTTGACAAATAATAAATGATAATCCAGTATTATCATTTTCAATAACCAAATTTTATTAACTATCCAATTTCATATAATTATACTTATATATATATGATATAATTATATATGGAAGTATTTCATTTACAAATTTTGAAAACAATATTGTGTCAGCTTGCTCTGTTCAAGTGTTTTGGAGTTTCTATCGATAGCGTTAGCCAGACGAATCGATCGAAACTCCAAAATTCAAACTTAACATCTCAAACAGCACAATATATAAAATATCTTTACTTACTTATAAATACGCTCCCTCATTCGATGATTCTCAACTAAATTTTAGAACAAGGATAGGGATTCAAATACAAGGGAACTCTAACCAAAAGAATTCTAACTAGAAGACATGCTCGAAAGGAAGATAAGACGATTAAATAACAAAAAAGAAAAGATGGATAGACTTATATAATCATGGGCGACCTTAACCGGGTCAACTGAGACTTTAAGAATATGATCGATGCAGAATTCTAAGGAAAATCGACATTCGATCGCCCGAGATAGAATTCGGGTATAACAAAAGATAGCAGCATCTAAACCGACGATATAGAAATCTTCGGTGAATTAGTGCCCATTGTAAAGGAGTTTCACCCCTTTACAAATCATACAGTGCAACTATGGGATGCTCAAGAACCAAGAAAACACGAATAGGGAGAGACAAGAATGGATTTTATTTTGGAACCGATGGTAACGTTTCAAAAGTCAAAGGAAACCGAGTCAAGGAGGAAGAGATTCAAGCTTGAACGAAGTTGATTCCAAAATTAAATTTACCATATATGCTAAGTTTAACTAAAACCAGAGCTCTGATACCAACTATAACGTCCCAATATTTTGTGTCATTCACATACACACATGTCGGACTTGAATTGCTCAAAATATCAGATTGTTAATTTAAATTTGGCAAAACTCAGCATATACAGTAAATAAATAAATCACAGAATCACATATACAGAGTATTACAATAATAAGCAGTGGAAACAATGAATAGTAGTTCATGAAGCTACTATATATATATATATATAATAAAGCTAAAACAAGATACAACAAACGTCTCGAATAAAATAATCAAATAACAAAATTTGAATACACCACTAGGAATGATTGAAAGCTGAATTGATAGTTGGATCTCCAAGCGAAGCTCCAAACTCCAAAGGTGAGACTCAAATGTTGTATCACTCAATCTGACCCGAGCGTAAAGCAAAACACAAAACACTCGAGATAGGATTAACATTCTTATATCAATAAATTCAACTCAAGTGAAATGTCAACTGAATACTAGTAACTTAAAGGATGTTTGGGATTTCCATCCTCTAAGGATCCATGGAACTACCTACTATGTAGTAATATACGCTATTATAATATGTCCATAGTAAAGTAAAAGTATTAAAATAGCGTTAAGGCGTCAAACATATCCCCCTTAACATATTTTATATATTCTCATAGTCTATACAAGGCCGTACGCTCCTCCGTAAACTAGAGGTTTACTCAGAGGACAATGCATATGTACGATACAAAACAAACTTGTAGAAGGCACGATAGGCCATGCGACAAGGTACTCGAGGCAATACTAGGGTAGATGTACCATTGGCGGATTCAGACTGGTGGTAAGCATAGCAACTACTGCTGCCCACCTCATGACACACTCCCAAATCAAAAGGGTGCACACAATCAATCACAAAAGCAATAGAATGGTATCGAAGAAATGTGCCCGAACGGAGAAATAACCTCACTTGGCCCAGCATGGCTACTATTTTAGCCGCATCATGTTGACTTACGGGAGTCAGGGCTACGTAAATACCATATAGAATCGTCACCAAACCATCCTACTTCATTCTGGAATCTCCACCACGTGCACAGTTGTTAAACTGGCTTCTGTATTGGCAGAGAGCATGACAATATCCGATCCCGGTCTCTTTGTACCAAACATTATTATAACACCATGGTCATTTGAAAAAAAAATTATACTTCAATACCAGAATATCATATCCATTTCAAAACCATATCAATACGATATAAATTTTCAGTTCAAATATATCTATATCCAAAATCATAGCACTTCAAAGTTATAACATTTTCGTAACTAAATACTTGAATTTATAACTCTTTGGAAATTATAATACTTTGAAATCATAATACTTTGGAAAACCCTAACTTTCAAATCATAACTTCCATCACTTAAATAGTTTAGATATTAATAATAATATATAATAAAATAGTTTATAAAATATTTTATATAAAAATAGTTTACAATAAAAATGGTTTATATTAAAATAGTTTATATTAAAATAATTTATAAAGTAAAATATAATTTAAAAATACTTTATATAATAAAATAGTTTACTCAAATCTCACAAATCGATTCAAATTATCTCAAACTCCAAAGTTCAAATTAAATCTCAATTCATTAATTTTTAATTCAATTCGGTCTCTCAATAAACCATTTCAAATTTAATCGATTTCAAGTACAGATTTGAACCACCGAATAAACCATTTATTTTTCAATATATTCCAAAACTTTAAATATTCCATAAATTCAAAACTACATTTGATAATTTCACATATCTCTTAATTTTAACTTCGTTATTATTTAGTTTTGAAATATTCACTTAATAAATCCAATATCATTTCGATAAACCTTAATTTCCATGTTTTAAATAAAACAAAATATACAATTTCAATTTATATAAATTTGAAATATTCATTTAAATCGCTTTAAATCAAATTCACGTTATAAAATCATATCTTTAAAATCTCAAATTTGATAAATCTCAAATCAACCTATTTAAGTATAATTCTTAAATAAATATAATTTCAAACTAATTTCTATTATAAACTTTGTATTTGAAATATAATTTCAAAATTTATTTATAACCATACAATTTTCAAAACATATAAATTTTAAAATCTAAAATTTAAAACTTTAAAAATGATTTCATATATATATATATATATATATATATATATCTTAAAATCGATGTTTAATAAACCATATATTTCCTTTTTAAAACCATAGAAATCATTTTCAAAATATTTATATAGACCAATTGTGTCTATATATAGTTTTTATCATGTTGTCAAGTGATATAGATATTTATCATTTCAATCAGCAATTTAAATATATACCGGTATATCATTTCAACTAGCAATCCCAAATTCAATTTAATGAAAATCGCTTGGGTTTATTATTTCAACCCATAACGATTTTTTCTATTCTATAGATTGTTCGGATATGTATCATTTCGACCCATTGGGAAAATCTCTACTAATAGGGAATTTGCAGAGTGATAACAGATAAGATAATAATATAACTAGCATATATCATCAATATACGTAACAGATAATGGTGTCAGATGTCACAGGTGAACAGATACATATAATAACATTTATATAGCAATGTAAATAACTAACAGCAGCATATTTCAGTTATCGTTCCAATTGAAATCAAATTTGATAAATATAAGAATGTTAATCGTAAGTTATTTCTCACCTTTCGAGGCTAGAGAAGATAGACAATTAAATTGAGCTATGAATTCCAAAGCAACGCTAGATGGACACGATTCAATGAAGAAAACAGGCACGGCGAACACAGTTGACAAATGAAAGATCGATAGAAATGAATCAAAATCATCCTGATATAACTAAAACAAAATAAACATTATATTCATATATCTATTTTCTAAAATTAACATAATATTTTAGACTCGTATTTAAAATAATATATATATTTCCAAATAAAAAATCCAATCGTCAATTTTTATTATAAAAATCAATACAAACAATTTACTATAATATACAAATAACTTATAATCTTTTAAACAACTTTATATATATATAATATACACCAACAACTTTTATACTAAACTTATATAAACTAGTATATATATATTTCCAAACAGATAATCAAATTTACATATAGCAAACATGATAGACACAACCTAGATAAACTTATATTTTAAAATACATACTTACATATATATATATATATATATATATATAATTTGCCCTGTTAAAAAAATTATATACTGACACATAAGAACTAACATATAGGCTATAACTATAACTATATATATACAACATATACTTTATACAAAATGCTGTAACATTATTTTCAAAATAATATATAGATAACTTTCATAAATTCAGGCTAATATGCAGACCCTATATAAATGTGCAATAGAATTATAAATAAATATGCAGACAATCCATAAGAAGACAAGGGTATATATTCATGCTGCCCCAGCTAGTTGCAGATCCAAAACATAACGCATACTTATATATATATATATATATATATATATATATATATATATATATATCAATATGAATCTATAGATTATACAACTTTATATATTTACACATACAAATTAAACCAAATCAATATTATATATAAACCTATATACACATAAATTTTGAAACTAAAAAAATGTGTATATATAGCCAATATATAGGTTGGTACATATATAAACTTACACTTAGGCTTCTTTCCATAATTTCCAAAGCAATATACAAACCATTCAAACCTATATTCATACCAACTTAAATCTAAATACAGATATATATAAAAAATAAGATCATTATTTACATACCATTTCCAAAATCTTATATAAACTTATATCTATATCAAAGACAGGCTTTATATTTATATATAAGTCACAGTATAAACAGTCCTATATTTACATATATATAGGTCACAGTATAAACAACATATATACAAATTTAAAAGTCGCAGTATACTGTGGCATACATATATAGTAAACTTATATAAATAGTATACCTTATATATACAGCATGAAACAAACTACTTATGTAAACTATATATATATATATATATATGTATATACAAAACATATATGTATATGGCCATATATATACTATTTAAAATCGACATACTATACTTCATTTAAAATCTAGAATACTATAACACATACATACACTAGCAAACAACTCACACTTTATTTCATTTTTAAAATTCAGATCAGTTATGCAAACATATACTCTTATTTATACTAATTTTATAGCTTCATATATTATAACTAAATATACAAAAAATATAAACGAAACTGTTAATATGTATATATACTTAACTGTAACAACCTGCTATATATGTACTTACAAAAAACATGAAGAGGCTCGGCAAGGCATAGCTCAAAGCACGTGTAAAATGGAAGTTGGAGTTTACGAGCTTGGAGGGAGGTTTGGGCGAGCTTCTAAGCTCGGCTTAGGCTGTTGGCATGGCCGCTAGGAGGAAGCAAGGCGGAGTGCTAGGCGTTATGTGAAAGTGAGGAGGTAGGAGAGAAGAGAGAGGGTGGAAGAGGATTCGGTCAGGGAAGCTCGCAGCAATGGTGAGGGCGACAGGTAAAATAAAAAGTTTTGATTGTTATTTTAGGAAGAAAGGAAGTGGAGGCTGTGCTAGGAACTAATATATATATATATATATATATATATATATATATATATATATATATATATATAAAAGCAAAGCCGAAGAAGAGGAATGGGTTTTTCAAATGGGGGGAGGAGCAACAGCTAAAAGATGTAACGTATAACATGTAACGTATAACTTATAATTTGTTTTTCAGAATGTATAATGCCATCCGATATATATAAATATTTATTAAATTTCCATAATAAAAGAAAATGAAAGAAGGGAAGAACGGACCGAGAACAAAAAATTTTCAAAGCCATAGGATAGTGAAGGCCAGCTATCAATTTCAGGTAACGCAATTTAAAGTAATTTATTATAATTCTTAGGCTGCACGTTCACATTTGAAAAGGCAAAGGAAAGCTAATGGTCACAATTTATGGTACCGATACGATGTACCGTTTCATTGTTTCCATCGCGTACCGGATCTCATAACACAGAATTGAATATATCATAGAGATCAGCACGACAAGACGATCAAAATGATATACAGATATCAATGATATGACCATCTTATTAAAAGTCGATACCGAAAATGTTGTTAATTTGCCAGAAATAAGATAAACGGAGCAAAAACAGTCCAAATTTGAGGAAATGAAATATGGTCTCACTTAGAAGATGATTTACGAATTTATTATATAAAAATATTCAGGTTTGAAAAATATCTTATTATCATCTAAATATTGACTGATTTAAATTGAAACAAAATTACACAAAAAAATAAACTTTCATACTTTCTGATGAAAATTTTAAATTTTCTATATTAAAATAGACATATTCCAAATATCAAATTTTCATTTTCAAACTCAATTATTTAAAATTTCATAAAAATTCAGTTAATTACTTTATTAAAACTATTAAAATTTTACGGTCCATTACATAAAATATCCATGCGATATATATATATATATATATATATATATATATATATATATAAAGTTTGTGAGGATTATATATATGTAAGCATACAAGTATGTATGTATACCCGTAGAAAACAAATATATAGGTAAATAGGAAATAATGTGAGATATATAATGATAAAATATATATATAAGTCTGTAGAAAGTGGGAAAATGTATAAATGTACATGGAAATTGTAAAAAGAAATTAAGTATAGTATATGTATACATGTTCATATTAAATAAGAAATGTGTAGATAAGCATGTAAATATAAATAAGGTAAACATATTGATGACAAATATATATAAGTATATATATAAGGTATGTATGTATGTATGTATACAAGGAGACAAGATTGAGTATATGAATATATATATATAAGATAAAACAATACAAAATCATATTTGTATACATATGTATGTATATGAATGAATATATGTATGTAAACAAAAGAGGAAATACACAATTAAATGCAAGCATACAACATTTCAACTCAAGCACATAAAACATCAAATTCAAGCACACAAGAGTTAAAGGAAAATCAATTCATTTGGACTTTTCATAAGAAATCAAATCAAAGGTTAGAAAAATATATAGTAAAAAAATAAAATGAAGTTTACTGCACAGGGGAAGCTACATCCACTTTCTTTATAAAAAGGCTCTACCTTTGTTCATACTTTGCATTCGAACTAGACAACTAGAAAAAATTAAAGTTTATACAAGCATCCATAAGAAAAGAATAGGGATTCAAGTATTAGCATTCAAGTATTGGGAGATCAAAGAGAGAGGAAAAAAAGAGAAAGCAGGAAAGAAAGGCGAGAAAACCTTTTTCTTAAACTCCTCTGTAAACAATTTATTTGTGGGTGAACACTCTATATAGTGTACTGGATATCATACCTACACGTTCCTATGGCTGTCGTTTGGAATATGTAAATGTTACCTGTATATGTGTGTGTTAGACAACCCTAGAGAAGAAAAAAAACAAATAAATACCGTGCTTCTTTCCCAAACCAGCTCTGCCCTCCTTTCTTGATAAAAATAGTTAAGCTTCAACCTTTAAAATCAGTAACTCAAATTATATTATGTTTTAGACCTCGGTTCTATAACAAATATTGTTCATTCTTGAGTAAAGTATATTTTAAAATTTGTTTCTTGTAATCTTATCAAGTAGGAAGAGAGAAAACAACACCTGAAAGTGAGTAAACTTAAGACTTTCCTCCTGTAATTCAAGATGCATCTAGATGTTGGAAAATTTGGACGAACCATTTTAAAATTTTCAAGTAACCTTATATTGATATGTTTATATGCACTGTATGTATGTGTTAAGCAGAGGGATAACCTATAGCTTGAATAAGACCACCTGTACGAAGAAAGAAGAGGAAGATTATATAGAACTGGAAAACTTTAAAAATCGTTATCTCCCTATCAAATTTTTTATAGGCTATGATTCCAAAGACAAAGTTGTTTGTTTTCAGATGTAGTTTATCTTAAAAATCATTTCAATATCTAATATGAAGTATAGAGGGGGAGAAGCTCATTTTACAGTAGACTACCTTGAAATGTTCAAAGTTCAAACATCATAAATAAATCATGTGTCTATAGGAATGTGTTTGTCTTTGAAATTTATGATTTTTGGTGGCGGTTTGATGTTTTTCTGTAATGTTTGGAACGAGAAAAAGGGAGATGATCGGTAATGGGTTTTGTGACGAATTTGAGCGGCCAAGGGGACGTGGTGGCTTGGCACTGGTGGAGGAGGTTGCTAGGGTGATGGGAAGGTTCGAAAAGGTGGTATGGAAGGTTCCGGTGGAGGGTGACGTAGGGACGAAGTCGTTCTATGGTTTTAGGACTTGCTTTATAGTGGCTAGATTATGGGGAAATTGCGGCGTCGTGGTGGCGACAGGAGGCTGCGATGTAGGAGGAAAAGGAAGAGGGGTGCTAGGCAAAGCTTCAGGTGAGGTGGCATGGGTTCTGGTTGTCGGTGATGGTGGTGCGAGGTGGAAGTAGGAGTCAAGTTTCTTTTCTGGTGATGGTGATTTAACTCGATTTCGTTTTGGGCATTACGTCGAAATCGGGGTGGTCTGGGCGGTCGAGAGTGTCGAGGGTGACCGAGAGGTGAGGTCGTCGATGGTCAGCATGGCTCCGATGGCGTGTGCACGCGCACGTCGAGTTTGTGCATTTGGAGGTAGTAGGTAGGAAATAGGAAGGAAAGATAGAAAAAGAGAAGAGAAGAATGTAGGGAAAATCTGGGTTTCGGGTTTTGGGCTAGTGGGCCGATACGTTTTAAAAAGAAAAGAAGAAAAAAAATGAAGAAATAATATAAATATCTTAGGTATTTTGCAAAAATCAAATTTCTTCTAACTATTTTCTTTTAGACTTTAAATCCCTGGTTTTTACAAAAACATAGGAGCATTATCTTACCTCATTAGACACTTGTTAATACACTTATTTAATAATAAATTGAAATATAATTAGTTAGTGGTTAATGGAAGTAAAGTGATTTAAAACGTTTAAATTGGTAAAAACCTAGGCTAATTTATATATGTTAATTATTGATCAATTTCTGAAACTTATATAATAGTTGTAATAAATCTGGTTTTAAATATAAATGAATACGGTTAATCAAATTGAATCAAAACCATGAGCACTTCATTTGGATATTGATTATAGATCGTCAATTGGGTTTACGATTTATATCTTTGCTTAATCCTGTGGGATATTGTTTTCAAATTAAAATAATTGGATTAAAGATGATAATAATACGTTTTATTTGGGATAAAGATTTGTAATAAATCCCTATAATTGAATATTGTCACCCAAAGTAATAAATTGTTTATCTTAAACTATTTACCCCTTTAAAGTTCCCTTGGATTCGAAGAGACCGGGATCGGATATCAGCGTTATCCGAAACTACTTCGATTTGAACCTTTACGGGTTTGATGGTAGAGTCTAATGAGCTAGAATTGAATAAATTAAGAAAACTTGATGATTTAAAAAAATAAACGGTATGTAGATATTATTTTAAATATCAATGGATTCGTGTAACAAGTGTTTGGCTATAACAATATAAAAACTCGTAGTGACGTACGAGTTACCTTGCTTTTCAAAGGAGTTTTATAACTTAAGTATTTTATATCAAATGGGTTTACTCATGCTGATTTTCCACTGACTAGGGTGTTACTTTATTGTAATGCTCGGGTCAGACAGAGAATTACAGATTTTCAGGTTAGGACGTTTGGTGCTTAGGAGACGAGCTGGTTGGCAGAGACGTATCTATTAGATTCCGCTGTGAAGTACAGACTGTATAGATAGTAGTTGAGGACAAGTTATTACAACCGTCCCGATTATTTTGTTGATGATTGTACTATGATATCTTGTATATATCAACAGTTACAGCTTTTCTTTGTATAAAATGCTGTTATTTGTATATTATATTTGTTCCGCTGTAATTGTGAGATTCTAGGCTGTTGTTTTCTGTTTCTTATTCTACCTCTTTTCTTCTAAACCATAACAGTTTGGCATTTCCGGCACTTGATTGCTCGGCGCTCTATATAGTTAACTTATTAATATCGATTATCGAGGTCGAAAATCTTCGAGCCGTTACAGTTGACATACCCCATCCCCACATGTCAACATAGTAGCCATAGAAATTCAAATTTCAACATTTCAAATGAAGTACATATGTGTCATAACCTTTCATGAATGGACATGACCGTTGTTCTTCTATAAATACCAGTTATTTTCAATGAATTTTAAGTTAGTTTTTCTTTATTTCTTCACTCCCTCTCCACTCAAATATTCTCTTATATTTTAACAAAACTTTGCCAAAATCATAAGTGAATAGAACTCGATCATCTCTAGTTTGATTCTCTATCACTCTCTCTCAAAGATCTCAGTGCTATTCAGAGTCATAGGATCATTTGTAATCAAAGATTGAATGATCGAAGTGTATTGAGTCTTTCTCTATCAAAGCGTGATTAGAAACGGTGTGATTGTGGCCTATAAATCAATTAGGTGTGATTATAGCCCATAAATCAATAAGGTGATTTTGTAGCCTGGTTAAATCAAGAGAGTTTGCCTCGGACATGAAGACTGAAGGGTGTATCTTGTAGCCTTGAGATCGAGGTTGTAATATCGACATTATATTTGAAAAGAAATCCGCACAAGAAATTATGTGGGACTTGATGTAGTGTAACTATGAACCAGTATAAAATTCTGGCGTGTTCTTTCCTTTACTGCTTTTTATTTACTATTTCCATCTGTGTTTGATTCCCTCATTGTCTCTGTGTTTGTGAATTGCATCTATCTTTGTTTACTTTCAAAATATTTCAAAAATTCCATAAAATCCATTAAAACACTATTCACCCGCCTCTAGTGTTAAACCAGCCTTAAGATCCGTAATCCGTATTTCCTACAAAAACATTTTATATCCTAACAAGTACGTTGTCTCATATACACACACTCACACAGACTCATTCTAGGGTATTACTACCCTATCTCTAATGAGTCACCCACAAAGCTAAGGTTATCGCTAAACCTGGCTTTGATACCAACCATGATGACCCACATTTCGAAAGGTTTAAATTGACAATAACCCATACGTGTCCAACTTAAACAATCCGTAATATAGATAATCAATGGGGTTAATTGAGAAAAATAAGGAAAGAAGAACAAAACATACGCAGAATCTTGGAGCAGAACGATAAAATATAGTAATCAAATAAACAGTTTATGAAGCTGTTTGTATTATACATTTGATTATAATTTATACAACATTTATCAAAGTTATATATACAACAGGTATAAATAAAATAATGCAGCAGAGGATGAGGAATGCTAATAGTAATAGTATACTAAATCTTCGTCTTTGTCCTCCATAATAAATCTTCAATAAGCTAAAACCTCAAGGCTGACCCGAGCGCAATGAAAAAGACAAAACATTCGAGTTAGGACTAAAATATTCTTATATGAGTCAAATCGATACCGCATATAACATGAGTTCCATGGCGTAAGAGTTGTTTATGGGTTTTACATCTCCTATCCAGTGTATAACGAGCAAGCAATAACTCAAGTGATGTTACGGGATTTTCTTTCTCTTAAGGATCCATCAAAATAGTTATATGTAGCAGATTACACTACATATACAATGCCTAGTCAGTAAAATAAATACTTTTTCTTAGCATTAAGGCTTTACATTGATCCTCGTTAATATGCATTGTCGTACAGTTTGCATATAAAACACCAGTAAACCTCGATGGATATGGATGCACCGTGGTACGACAAAACTAAATCACAATCTTAGGGGTCTCGTATAGGGATAAAAGAATGATAAGGCACGTGAGGTAATGCCCAAGGTAGGATACCACCCGTTTGGGTTGCAAGGCTGGTGGTAACGCATCATAGCCATGATTGCCCACCGCCTCCATCCATTCCATATCGAGTCAAAGGAAGGCTATCCTAAATCAAGGTGAACGAATAAAAATCAACAATAAGAGTAATAATATGGACCGAGTGTAAGAAAATCGAAGAACGGATGTCCGCTAGGGGTAATTAGCTCACTTGGCCCAGTCATGCCATCCTTCTTTAGTCATTTCAAATTGGCATAAGTGTCGGGGTCTATCCATCATCGTTCTCTTTCTTCAAATCCAGTAAACGACGCCAAATCCAACTACTTCGTTTTAGATTTTCCTCCATTTACACAGTTGTTAACGTGGCTCCAATATTGATAGAGAGTATGCTAATAAAAGGTCCCTGTCTCTTTAACAACCAAATGTTGTTTTACACACTAGTTGGTACATTTAAATTTCGAAAAGAATTCGTGCTTGATATCAAAATACCATATTCGCTTCAAAATTAATTTTATTTCAAAATATCATTTTTACTTCAAAAATCATATTCAGTTCGATACGTCATTTTCGCTTGAAAATATAATTCCACTCCAATACTCGATTCTACTTTATCATTTCGAATTTCGATTTAGAATATAACTTCATTTTAACTCAATTAGCATTTAAATCTATGATGTAAATATGAATATTCCCACTCTGACTAGTTTGAATTTTTAGAAAATAGTTTAAATAGTTTTAAAATCGTTTAAAAAGTTAAAATAGTTTAGTAGAAAACAATTTGGGTATTAAAATGGTTTATTTAGTAAAGGGCTTGGAAAATCAAATTAATTTGAATATTTAAAATGATAAATTTAAATAGTTTATATCAAAATAATTTATTTGAAAATAGTTTGAAAATCAAATTGATTTAATTCCAAATTTTCCAATTCAAATCATTTTCAGTTTCCATTTCCATTTAATCGATTCCATTCCGATTTCAATTTGAATAAACTTCAATTCCAATTTTAATTAAAATCAATTTCAATTTCAATTCCAAATTAATCTAATTTCAATTTTAATTCCAACTAATTTCAATTCTATTCCAATTTGAATTAATTTCATTTCAATTCTCAATTTTAAACCACATCGATTTATATAAATTCGGGTTCGATTTTAGAATATCGATTTAAATCATTTAAATTAAATTTAACTTCAATATTCAACTTAAGTTTCAAATCTTTATAAATATTTCAATTTCGATCCCAAATTTCGAAATATCCATTGAAATTACTTTTACTTAGATTTATTTCAAGGTTCGAGTAAGAGTTTAAATCCTTTTAAAACAAATCAATTTTGGAATTCAAGTGGTTTCCCAATTATAACTTCAAAATTCAAACCCGGTTCTTTAAACAATTCCGGTTGACAAGTTAATTTTTAACATTTCAAGCTCGAGTTCAAAAATGGTTCTATTTCCATAAATTCGATTTTCATTTCTTAAAATCAAAATCATTTAAATAATTTCAAATCAAAGTTTTTTTTAAATCATTTAATTTAACTAATCCGGTGTCCGTATATAATTTTCTTTCCTATGGCCATGTGAATCCATTATTTCAATTTAATTTCAGGGATGGATATATCATTTCAAGCCAAAATAAATGTAATAGGTATACATCATTTCAACCAATTTCTTAATTTACCCGAAATAATTTGATTTACAGTTTTATATACTACAAGTAATATATAGGATGATAGTAGGATATATCAAAATAAATAAACATCCAAATCATCCAAAACATCAATCAATAGAATCCATTATAATCAACATCCAAATCTGCCAATGATTCACAACAATTTCATAGTTATCAATATCAGGTAATTTACTGGCAATTAAATTCCAATTCCAAATTTAACCGTCAATTTTAATGCGTATAGTTAATTCATATATCAATTTCATTTTCAAATAACAGGCAATAAAATTAGATAACTGCACGATTCAATTTTAACGAACATAAAAATATTGTAGAACATCGTGAGCATTAAAAACACTTACTTCTATTTGAAACTGAAAACATTTCAGCTTCAAATAAATTGCACTTCAATCGCATGATGTAGACGACGTCGACACGATTCCAACGTCATTCGTTTCATCAAAAACAGACCTCGTATGAAAAGGTTATGATTAAATTAGCGTTAACGATATAATTAAATTTTTAATCACATGTTAATAACATAAATAAAAAAAGAACCTCACCATCCTACGGTCACCAAGTCGCGACCACGACTTCATCTTCCCATTGCTTGTCACACACGATTCAAGATCACCAATCTTAGCTTCCATGCTCTGCCTGGAACCGGCACTGCCTCTACTCCTCCTCCCTCTCTAGCATCGCATGCGAAAATTCCCATCACCTTGCCTCCACAGTCGCGCTTCCCTCGGCAACCACACCCAAGCCCTCAAACAACTCGCGATGCCTCCATTGACCAACCATCGAAATTGTTGCCAAACCGTAACCTATAGTCGCGACTTCGAACACGAATGGCCACCGCCTCCGATCGTGCTTCAGTCTCTCACACACGATTATTATTCGATCGCGATTATGATTTCGTTCTTCTTTTCCCCTTTTTTCTTTATCTAGGATCAATTTTGCAATTGATTTTTGTTTCGGAGGGAAGAGAAAGACAGAACACGCGATTTTAAACAAAGGGGCGGCTATATGTACACAGTAGAGTGACGTACTAGGTCGGCTATGAATATAGGGCGGCTATGGTTGGAAATTTATGTTTTTATATTCAAAAATATCTCGTATCACATACCATGAAATTTCAGACTCCTATCTGGCTATGTCGCCTGGCATTTCTAATGTTATACCGCTATTTTGAACCTAATGGAATAAATTTCGAAACCTAAATCAATCGTATGTGGAAGATAGCTTTTTAAATCGACTGTTTGAATTAAATTAAATTATTTCTAGGCGTTTTCTGATCGCATGACCAAACGGTAAATCCAATTGCTATTAAAATTGAAATCCGATAATAATACCCTATTATGGATCCAATGGAATTAGTTTCATCGAATTCCGTGACTGTGCTCCAGATCGCTATTTTAATGCGTTGATTAAATCGACGATTTCAAAAATTGACGAAAACACTTGAAATATCAGCTTTAAAAAACTCATTAACTCAATTCTAATTCAAATAGAATTTATATCAACATTAAAATTTGCTCTGATTCATATTCAGTTCAAATTTCAATTACTTACCATTTTCGTGTTTTAATAAATCGCTATATTTGAAATTTAAATTCATTCTACACTCTCAACCATAATCTTCATATTCAAAAATCAATTTCTATTCCAAACCCAATATTTAAAACCATTTAAAAATTGTTAGTTATTAAATGATAAAAATAGCCATTTTGTTAGTTATTAAATTTGTTAGCAATCAAAAATGATAAAAAATGTTAGTTATTAAATTTGCAATTAAAAAGTGATTTAATCAATTTAATAATAATTTATTTAATTAACGCGAAAATAGCCATTTTGGCTACTGTCTCGGATTTCGACGAAACCAGTTTCATCAGATTCGTAATGGTGAATTATTGTAAAGTTTCAAGTTTCGTAGCGAGCGGACTTGTTGTTTGATTGTGAGACGACCCGCCTTTCTTTCCTTAGAAAGACGCATCATCTTTAAGAAAGAAAGAGGTAGAAATAGAATAGATAGAAGAAAAGAACTCAACAATATTAGAATCTCACAGCGGAACGAAACAAAATATAATATATAACATAACTATTACATAGTCTATTACATATCAGAGTTACACTGATACAACAACACAAGATAGACAATTATAAAAGTCTGTCTATTACACAACTCAAATACAACACATACATCACAGAGATACATCATAGCGGAAAAACACCATATAATTACAAACGCTGAAGCCTCCTGCTCCATAACTCCTCCATAATTCATCAAAGCAAACCTGAATCCCTTGGCTACTCGTAAAAATTTGAGTACCCAAGAGTTTAAGAAAAACAGAATAAACTCTGGGTCAGACATGGGTCTGGTGTGAGTAAACGGGTTAAAGTTGCTTAACTTTTAAAAATCTTTGAAAACAAAAGGTATCACGTAAGACTCCCCACACATAAACATGGGTAAGTTTTTACCTTACGCTAACCAAAACATTTGATAGGAAATCCAGTGATATTATAATAATGTCTAGGGTTGTCAAGTAAATAGAAAATAGCCGAAATTGTTACATTCATTAAATTCCAGCTACTAGCCACAAAAGTGGGTAATACAATCAAAACCGTAGGGGCACGTAGGAAGAATGGGTTTCCATCAATGGCAGGGCTACTGGAATACCGTCAGTACGTGGCCTAGATCACCGTACCGAGGATCACTCCCGACCCCCTGCAACACAAAGCCGGAACCATTCCTTACTGAACAGTCCCGAACAAGACTACCCCGGCGATTCTAGCTAGCAATCGCCCCCACACACCCGAAATAAAAAGGGACATCTAGACAGAGGTAAATCTCGTCCTACTTGGGCATGACCCACTTAGCCTTGCTGCACCTCCCCTATTTTAGCCATTCCCGGTTGATGAGGCTTGATGCTGCGATTACCTTTATAGAACACATCTATCTTAGAATGCTCATCGCCCACCTGACGATGTTATGAAAGCATTCAATCCATACAAGTTCATTCCGGGTTCGAACGAAACCGAAGGCATTATCTCGTTACATTCATTTTGGAATCACCCTCAGAGTTAACGACAATAGCCCTTGCACTCTAAAAACTCCATCTCGAACCTGAAAGTACTATCTCCGTTATACTCGTATTGGAATCACCCTCAAAGTTTTTTAACGACAGATAGTTCTTACACTTCGAGTCTTCAACTTGATCTTCACTTGAATTCACGACCTAACGCTTAACTTGGATCGATGTGGTTTTCGGATAATCAAATTTGATACCCGATCCTGGTCTCATCGAACCAAACGTGTCTTAAAGGCCAAGTTGTTTAAAGGTTTAAACAATTCAATTCAATTCAAATAATTCAATGCTTTGAAATCACACAGCATTAACATAGATAAATATCACACATTTATCATTGATATAACCAATATCATATCACAGAATGTCACAACATATCATCAATAGATATCAATCCAATAGATATCATCCAATTCAGACATTCAATAACCAATCATCCATAAGCAACATTATCAATTCATATCATAACTAATTTAATTTCTTAAATTAATCCCTTAAGAATCAACCCCTTAATCTTGCTTATAAAATCATTAATTAATTTCTAACCTTAATTAATTAATCACTCCTTGATTAACTCAATTCACCAATCCCTAATCCCAGATTAATTGTCCTTTAATCATCAATTAATAAACCTCAATTATTAATTAATCTCCTTTAATATAAAGTAATTAATCTTTAATTACTTCATTATCAATTAATTAACCTTTAATTAACCGATTAATTATTCATCAACTATCGATTAATAATCTTAATTATTAATCAATATCTCTTAATACAAATTAATTAATCCATAATTACCGTTATAATTAATTAATTAATTAACTAATTAATTATCTCTTAATAATTAATTAATAAACCTAATTATCAATTATTAATTAAGAACTTAATTACAGATTACTTACTCCTTAATCACTAGTTAGTTAATCATTTAATTAATCCTTAATTAACTGTTAAACCATCCTTAATTAACAAATAATCAATCCTTAATTACCATTTGATTAATCCTTAATCACAATGATTAATCAATTAATTACCATTTAACAACTTCTTAATTAATCCTTAATTACAGATTAATTATTCTTTAATTATTTAATTAATAAAACCTTAATTATTAATTAATAAAATTTAATTACAAGTTAAGCACTTCTTAATTTCTAATTAAGTAACCTTTATTACTTAATTAATAAATCTTAACCATTTGATTAATTAAGTTTAATTACCCTTAATTACTTTATTAATGAATCCCTAATCATTAATTAAAAATCTAGTTAATGATCTTTTAATTACAATTTAATTAATCTTAAATTAATTAACCTTAATCCTTAACCATTTGTCAATCAAGTAAATTATTTCCCTTAATTAATTTCTTAATCAATCCTTTATAATTAACTAATTAATTAAACTTAATTTCTTTAAATTAATTTAATCAAAATTAAGATATTAAAACCTTAATTAAGATAAAACATTTACCTTATAAATGCTTTAATTGCCTTAACATATATACAATCATTACTTTATAACTATCCTTACTTAATTAAATTATTAATTAAGTTTTTGAGTTAAAACAATCATTTAGCTTGATAAATTAAAGTTATCAAAACACAACTTTAAATAACTTAAATATTTATCAATTTATGATTTAAAAAAACAGGTTTCAATTTAAATTTAAAACTTGTCTTTTTATAAAAACTTTTAAATTTTACTTTCAAAACTCGATTTTAAAATCACTTTAAATTTTCTTACAAAGTTTAAATTATCAAATTTCAAAACTTCTTAAAAATGTTTAAGAAAACATTTATTAAAGCATCAAGTAATTTATATAAAAGTTTTAAACCAATTTAAATTCTTAAATTTAAAAATAACAAGTTTTTAAAACTTTTAAAATCTTTAAACTGTTTTACATTTTGCTGCTTCGGGTCAAACCCGTTGCTTACTCGGGTCAAAACCCAAGTTCCCCTTCTTCCCATCTCTTTTTTTTAAGCTTTGATTAAATTTTAAGTATTCGAAAACTATAGGTTACCCAACCCAACATACTCGAGAACAACTCGAGTTTCCCATGCCAATACTTGAACGCGACTTCCCACGAGCCAAAACTCGCTGACACCCAACCACCATCACGTGCACATGCACGCCGCCGTGGTCGCCTCCGACCAACGTCATCACCCACGACAACTCACTCAACACCACAGCAACCCAATTCGACCACCCAAACATTCATACTCTCCACGAATCGAAAATGAGCATTAATGATGAACCCAAACCCAAAACGACCATCAGCCAATTGCCTCGCCCTCAAAGCTCCGACCACCAGAAGTCAGTCCCTTCCCGTCACACCTTGCTGAACCCTTGCGCCACCGATTCCCAAAGCTACACCACGCTCAATCACCCTAAGAAAAAGCACAGACCACAACTCGAGCTCCAATTAAAACTAGGGCTTGGAAATACTTTCCGATCACCGCCATCGCCACAACCCTCTATAGCCTCAACCACCATTTTTTCCTGAACCCCCATGGCCTCCCCCACCTGCAGTAACAACTCCGATCACCCCAGTTGCTCCATCTTCCAGAAATCACCCAAAATCAAATTTCCAAAAAAACCCAAATTTCTCATTCAATTCAACATCTTAAATTTTAATTCTTGTTCTAAAAATCATAATCTTTAATGATGATTCAACACATATACATGAATCAATATAATTCAAAATTTTATTTGTTACATTTTATAAGTTTTCACTGCATATTCTAGTTTACATATAATTTCCAAGCTTATATTGTTAAAACTTGTTTTCATAATCAAAATGGAATTTAACCTCAACTAATTTGTTTGAAAACCCTAAGTTACAAAGTGTTTAGATGGAATGTTTGAATTTTTGTTTATTTATAACACTCTGTAATCAAGTATGAACAGAGAAGCACAATTTCAAGAATGCAGATTCAAATGCATTCCTACTTCCAGATTTATGTACAACTACATGCAGACATCATCAAAAAAAACTTCCTTTTTATTTTTTCATATTTTTACAATTTAAATCTTGTTGTTTTAAACAACCTTTGTTTGAACATCTCAATATGAAAACTAACCAGAGAAGTAACAAACTGGTTTTGAATTTATTTTACACACTGCAGTTTCAAAAACAGAAAGGAATTGACATGCACACACATTAACACATTCCTACATATATATGAAGTATTATCACAAACAAGTTTCATTATCACAGAAATTACTTAAGCAACAAAAATTAACCTACTTAAAATTTAAATTAGTTGTTTACTCACCTTGAATTTGCACAGTTTTGGAAACTGGAATGGAAACGGAATCCCCCATTTAAAATTTGAAAACTGTTGTTACTAATTCCAGAAAACTTTGAATATTACTGATACTTGACTCTGCTATAAGACTTGATACTTTGTTGGGTTGCCAGGTTGCATTTTAAAGCATAAAGCTTGGAAAGTGCCAACAGGTTTTGAATATAAATTCTGGTTTCAGATTTTTGATAAAAGAAGATTTTCCAGGCCTTTGTAAATGCTTGATCAAAACAGGTTACAGCTTTGAAGATAGTACTGGTTTCAGGCTTTTGATAAAAACATGATTTTTGTTGAAGATAAACTCCAGGTTGAAGATACACATGTCAGGCTTGATAAAACAACATTACAGGGTTTGGTATTCTGGTTTGCAGTTGTATGGTTTGAGGAGATCGGTATTTGAAAAAAAAACTACAGGTTTTTGAACTTGGATTTGAATATGGTTTCAGTTTTGAGAATGTGATTTTAGGTTTCAGATTGGACTTTTGAGAATTTTGAATACAAGAGTGGCCATAAATTTATATGTTTGAATTCAAAGAAAAAGAAAGAAGAAGATAATGGGAGTTTATAAAATGAATTTTAAGGTTTAAATAAATTTAAAGAAAAAGAAAATTAAGAAAAAGACACTTGTTATCTTTTGCTTACATTTGTCATAAACCAAAGTTTACTTCCTAACACATGTATTCAATGAAGTTTTAAAAATGAACACATGTCATTCTTATTTCTAAATTATTTTTAAATGATTTAAAAAAACCCTTTATTATCAATTTTCTTAATATGTAAATACTTTACTAATTTATAAATGCTTTTATAATTTTATTAAATCCTTTTTCTTTTCTTATAAAAATAAAACTTTCAAAAGAAAATAATATATAAACTAATTAGATTCCAAATAAAATAATATAAAATTATATGCTTTTGCATTTATTTACTATTAAATAAATATTTTCCAAATTTATATAAATAAAATTCTTTTGTTTTAAATTAATATAAAAAAATCTTATTTTTTAATAAAAGCTTTATTTATAAATCTTTTTATATCCAAAATTATTTCAAGGTATACATTCTTTTTAAATTACAAATTCCAATTCAAATTTCAAATTTAAAAATTCAAATTCAATTTAAACTTCAATTTCAAATCAAATATGTCTATATTAATTTAAACAACACACTATTAATATAAGAAATATTAAATTTTAATTTTAAATTTTAAATTTTAAATAAACATATATTTAAACAATACTTATTAAATTAAAATGTTAAGCTTATCAAAATAAAAAACACAAATTAAATAATTATTCCATTTAAAATCAATTAATTTCTAAATTTAAAAACATTACATAAATTTTATTTTGGTTATTTATACTTGAAGATAACAATTTTATCCATTTTAAATAATTTAATTAAGAGATTATCACATTTCAAATTCTCTGAAATTTCGTAATATTACAGATTATACGGCTCGTAACGCGGAGAAATCAATTTAATTGAATTCAATTGAAATAGACTGATTTTAAAAGCTAATTTCTTCGTACAATGGAATTAGGAATTGAAACTTGTTCTATTGAGTTTAAAATTACCGCAAACATCAATTTTGATATATGAGATGACCCATTTTTGTTTCGGAGGTAGAACGGGCTTTTGAGTCGCTATTCGTCGTTCGTACAGATTCAATGGGTTCATTTTTTTATCAGGCTTTATTAATATAAGTGGTCCTTTTTTCCAAATCCTAGTAGTCATTTTCTTATTATGTACGTACATCAACTTCTGTCCACCTTCTTCTTTTCTGTGGTAGAAACAAAGTCAAATAAAACCTTAATTCAATTTCCAAACCAATTTCAAAATTTAACTCCTCAAAATTAACTCATATTATATAATGTTTCGAAGCTCTCGACTAGCGTAACCCATATCTGCAGTTCATTTTTACAATCGAAGCACCGTTTATCCAAAAATCGAGGATGAACCTCAGCCGTCCATATTGGATATTTCACGATCCAACGGTGGATCTTTGCCCGATCGACGATGGTTGGCTAGAAAATTAAAAATGTAGGGGCGATGGCGCTAGGGATGACCTGAGGTGGCGGGTTTGGGTCGTGGGGGGCGACGGAGCATTCGGAGTTCGTTAGCGTTGATGGATCTAGGTCGTGTGGCGTGAGGTGATGGTAGGATGTGATTGAACGATGCGTTTTGGTAGCAGCTTCGATGCCTGGAGAGAGTGCTTACAAATGCGTGCGCACGTGAAGACGTGCTAACTTCCCTCGAACCTGTTTTCTTACATCCAAGATGGTAGCACGATATAAAGTACCAATTCCACTTCGAGGTGGAATATCGCGGTATATGGGGTTATATTATCTCATCCGCTATTATGCGGCGCATAGGGTCTCATCCGCTATACAAGGCGGGAAATCAATCACTCCAATATATATATATATATATATATATATATGCTATTATATCCTAACAAACAATCAATATTTTTAATTCAAACTATTACGATTGAGTGGGAAGATCTCACCTTTGCTTTTATTTTGCAAATCCGATCCAAATCGGCTTGTCTCTTCCCGATTCAAGACCTTGCATAAACATTTATACGGTTTATCAATATGTGAACTAATCGAATAATTAATTACCGTTTAATAAATTTATTATAATTTTAATTTTAATAAATTTTCTTTTAAATAATTCTCTCAATAACTAAAATAATTTAGAAAAGTTAATTAAACAATTTAATCTCCATAATACGTTATTTTAAAATAAACTAGTAGATTTAAATTTAAACTAATAAATTTTAAAATAAATAAGTAAATTAAAATATGTATATTTATTTTATTTTATTTGGAAACTAAAAGATAAGCTATATGAATTCAATAAAAAGTCCTATTTTATCTAAATTCTTTAAAAAAATTCTATATTTCAAAAATCTTTTATATACATACATACATACATATTTACTGTTTTTCTATACATATTAAAATATATATATATATATATATTCTTAAAAAAATTGTTTTCTTTTCCTGTACTTAACTACACTAATTTACTTACTATATCATTTTTTTCTGCCTTCTGTAATTATTCAAATTTTAAACTGATATTGTAAACATGCAAATTGAAAGTTTATACCTAACAGACTTCCCACCTTTGCTTAACTACAGCTGCACTCGTGAAAACCAGACCCAAACCCTAGCTTGCCGACGCGTTCGTCCCCACCTAGGAAACTCGCGACCTTCAGTTACTTGAACGCGATAACAACTCTCTACCTCGACGCGTCACTCCCCCTACTTATATTGCGAGCCGCCGCCTGCGAATATCATATGACGTCGCGATTGTGAGGTGCCGCCCTACTACACGCGACATCGAATGTCGCAACGACTTCGAGCCTCCCCCAGATCTGCCGCGAAACCTTTGCGTCGATTAACCTTGCCGCGAGCTTCGGCAGCTAACCCTCGCGTGCGTGAGCGCTTCCTCCCGCTGACGAATCTGTGCTTTGATTGAATCGCAATTCCTTTGATTTGAAATCGGATTCGATTTCGTTGTTTGATTGTTTTTTTTATAACTGGACGATTGGCTTCGGCCATTGAAATTTTCTTTCAATTTGATTTCGATTTTGGAAGGATGAAGCCGAGAAGATTTATTTTTCTTCGTCCTATAATTTTTTTATTTGATTTTCTAACGAAGACGCATGTAATAATATTCAGGAGGAAGAAAACACGTGGTTAAACATTTCTCAATGTGTTATGCAAGGATTTTCAACAATTATTTTCATATTTAAATTTTAAATTCAAATTTAAATCGTCTCGGTTTCCGCAACATAAAATCTAGATCTCCAACCGAGGCATGCCGCTGAGCGTTTATAATGTTAAACCCCTATTCCGAACGCAATGGAAAAGTTTTCGAGTCCAAAATCGACCGTATCGAGAAGATAGCTTTTTGGACCATTTAAAATATTAAATTTTCGATATAAATTCAGCGCGTTTATCAACCGTACGGTCACACAACAACTCCAAACATTACAAAAATTGAAACAGGTAATAATACAATATTACGGCTCCAATGGAACTGGTTTCGTCGAATTCCGAGACTGTGCCCCGAAGGCTATTTTTAAATATCGATTTGAACAATAATTTTAAAAATTGAACGAACAATTCATATTCAATTTTTAACATTTCCATTATCTGCAGTATTATCGATATAAATTTTCCAAGCCTTCAAATTATTTTTAACAAGCACAAAACTAAAGTTTCAATAATTTAGCCAAATTTCAATAATTAAATTCAACAATTTAATTGCCAAATAAACAGACATTTTTGAAATTCAAGTTAAACCAACTTTCAAATATTTAAAATCAATTAAATATTTCAATTTCAAATATTCAAAATTTTTGGATCGTCACATTCTTCCCCCCTTAAAAGAATTTCGTCCCGAAATTACTAGTTAAGAAGAATGATCCTTAACCCGTTTATCATTTTCCCAATCCTAATAGTTTTAACAACTTGCCAAAACAAATCTTTTTTTCAAAGACCCATTATCACTTCAACCAACTCTCCAAAATCTTCCATAGTTTCCAAATATTGTTATTTACTCAACAATTCAAATTTAAATTTAAATTCAAATTTCAAATTATCAAAATTTTCTCAAAATTTTTCTAACTCCCTAAATTTTCGAAAAATTTCGCCGGCGTCTCCTTTGCGCGGCTAGCTAGGTTTGACTACAAAATGCCACAACGGGCCCCCAAAATTCAAAAAAAAAAACAAAAGGCCAAGTGGCTAGACCAGAAAATCATCAAATTTCATATAGGAATTGAAATACATACCTTTTTGTCCAGCAAATTAATTTAACAAATCCCAATTTATCCTTTGGCTATAACACACCTGTATATCCTACTTTATAATAATATCCAACCATAGCTTTCAAAATCATTTTATACATTTATTTATAAAAGTTTCAATATCTATCTCTTTCAAAACCGTCCGTATAACATTCGTACGCAACATCAAATTCGGTCGCTCACTCGATCATACAATTTCACTTTCGAACTAGTATCATCCACCCGACTTCCTAGTGCGGACTCAGATCTGGTTTCTTGATCAAAAACTGTCATTCTCCTTGAATAGCCACACACTATGGTAGAGAATTTCCAGAATCAACCAAAAATCTATATCCAGGATTCGCCGTCGAAAATCGAGTGAAAAATTCCAACTCGGATCGATATAACTATCTCGAAATTCTATGCTCGAATTCTGGATCGAATCACTATACGAGTAAAATAATATATGCACATCCTACGTATATATTCCAATTGATTATTAGCTATATTAGTTCCCTTTTCTTTTATTCACATTTAATTTTTATTCCCTCATCCACAATTACCATTTCACACTCCTTTTGCTAAGGCTTCATTCAAATTTTAATTGAGAATATTTTCTCCAATACCAATTTTGCTTAAGAATTTCACACTTTATTTCTTTAGTACAATGCAAATATTCTATACACATCTTATATTTAATTTCATTTCACCACATTGGTTTTATCTATAATTTTATTAAAATTTTTCATTTTCAAATTTATTTGAATTCATTTTCCTTTTCATTTTATAAATATTGAATTCAGTTCATTTGAAACCATATTTAATTTGTCATTTCTTCAATTAGTTTCACTTACTAATTTTATTTCAATACTTTGCTTCATTTGATCCAAATTGACAAATTTTCCATTTCATACAATTCAAATTTAACTCCAATATCCAGTTTACAATTTCATTTACCTGCAATTGTAATTTCATTTATTCGTTCACAAATTTATTTTCCACCTTAATAAATTTTATTCCAATCCATTTAGTCATCTAGAGTTACTTCTCAAATTTGCTTTTATTCAAATTAATCCAAGTTAAATTCAGTTTCAATTTGAATTTTCTAAGTTTTCAAATTTATTTATATTTCACACTTGTTTTAATTTAATTTTTTTAACTTCTATACGTTTGCCAATTTATTTTCATTCCAAGCAAATTTCCTATTTTAATAAATTATCAAATCCCTTATGATTCCGTAAATTTTTTAAATAGGATTCCAGAGTCTTTCCATCATTAAAAAATCATTTTTGAAATCAATTCAAATTATCATTTTGAATTTCCAAAACCAAACCTAGTTTTGCAAACAACTTCCATTTAAAACAATTTGGGCAGCAATTCCTCTCCTGGAAACTCGAAAATCAACATCGATGATGCTGCAGTCATCACAGAAGTTATTTTCCAGCGATCGAAAAGAGTTTAGTGTTTTATCCCTTCAAAAATAATTTTTAAATTCCAAATTTCACCAGATTTCAAATCCAATTTAAAAGATATTTCCCATATAATTTCACCAAATCTCAAAATTTCAAAACCTTTCAAAACATTTTCAAATATTTCACTGGAATTCTATTTCAAATTATAAATCATATTTACAATTTTACATTTACAAATTCCATTTGTATATGAATTTTTATTTCAATTTCTTATTCAATAATCAACGATAATAATTTAATATTATCACTTCCTAACAAACAAGCAACCATATATACTATAATAATTTACGGAAAATTATTCCTTTTATATACAAAAATAACTTGGGTAAAGTTATTCCATTCACCCTATTTTTAAAACAATATCGTGTCGAATTGTTCTATACAAGTGTTTAGAGATTTATCAATAACGTTAATTATTCGCATTGACCAGAATCCATATCCCACTCAACAAACCAATCAACACAATATAAAAAAAAATTATATTCACTAACAAATACGCACTCATATCTATTAATACACTCAAACTCATTTTAGAGTACTACTGACTCTATTTCTAATGAGTAATCCTCACCAGAGCCATGGTTATCGCTTGACCAATTGCTCTGATACCAAATTGTAACGACCCAATTTTTGGACGCCCGAAAGTCGACATCAATACGTCTACTGTATCAAATGCCGAATAATCGAATGCCGAAAAACCGAACCGTTAGGGTTAAAGAAGAAGAAGATAGAAGAAGAAGTAGAAAACAATATTAGAATCTCACATTCATACCGGAACAATATATAATAAATAAATGAATAATCTTTAAACAAAGAAACTATATCAGTTATACATTACATTATCAGAGTACTACAACAAAAAAACACAACACTGAGCAGTTATACTAACTTGTCTATAAGAAAACTGAACTTGCAGCTACCCATACGCAGCAGATAATTCACAACATAAGTGATACGTCACGTCATCTAGCTTGTCTCCTGATCTCCACAGCAAATTTTCCTGACTTCGCTCTAGAACAACTGATAATCTGACTCTAGACTACCTGTGTGGAAAATTTTGGGCATCCAGAGTTTAGAAAGGGAAAAATAAACTCCAGGTCAGTATGGGACTTGTGTGAGATCTTAAAACGGTTATTTGCACACAAAAAAGGAAAAGATATCCGTTGATGCTTTTGAAAAATGAAACAACCATAAGGCCTCCCGGCACACACACATTGCAATCGCACACTTGGGGGAGATTTCTACTTATGATAGTCAAACATGCTTGATACGCAAAATCTTTTTCATATTATTACTCGTGCATAGTGTAGAAAACATTTCGAAAGTATAATATAAATCTTAGCCAGCATAGGTACCATTATATTATGCCTGCTATAGCTACCACCTGAGGTGGCAGGCTATACAGCTGCAATCATAAAGGGCTCGTATTGTTTTGTTTGGATTTCCAACAAATGGCCAAGGCTAAGGAACTTCCTTCGCCGAATGGGAATGCCTCTGGAGGGATGCCCCGAGAACCTAACCGGATCTCTGCCAACACAAGGCCGAGTTACCTCTGTAACTAGGTAACTATCACGAGTATGCCACCCCCCGGTCTAGACCGACCTTTTCTGAGGCGCCTCAATAACCAACAACCACATAATTAAATAATCCAGGCTCCATACCAGAATACCACATTTTATCCACACAAGTTAAATATCTGGGCTCCATACCAGATACCACTTTTTATCCAGAAAGAAATTACATAGCCTGAGGGGCACGACCCTCATAACCTTGCTGCGACTTTTCCTGTTTCGATCATTTTCGGGGTGTGAGGTCCGACGAATTCTCATCCACAAAGCTACGCTTTTCACAAAATCCATGCTTTGATCAACAAATGATCAACACTTTGCATGCCATATTACCAAACTGGGAATATATCACTAATAACCATCAATTACATAGCCTCTGAGCTCACACGTCTCTGAGAAGGGTGTTAAGCTAGAGAATAAATTCTCCGTCACCAACAGAAATGTATTTGATAGAAACCAGCTTTATATCTCAAAGTGTAATGTTAGACATACATCCATACAAGTCCATCCTGGGTCTGGAACCGAAGGCACTTCAAAAGAAGTCCTTGCGAATCCGGGTATTCACAATCCCGACCAGAATCCCCATCACATATGGAGATCTCTATACTGGAGTAACTCAGTGCAGAGACATTCAACAGGTAATCCTTTCGTTCTCGAAAATACCCGGTCTTCAACTACCGTCTTCAATTGCAATCCATTTCATCGTATCATTATTCAGAATGGGCTTTATGACATAAAGTCCTCTCGCAGTTTAACCGAATAATGAGCGTTTATTTTTAAAAACAAATTCAAGTGCCGTTTCAAAGCCCAGTATTGATAGTAGGTTATTTAACTATCAGACAACATTCACAACAATCATCAAGCCTCGATAATTTCCCAAATTGTTTTATACTGATAGACGGTTATTTAACTATCAAACAACATTCACAACAATCACCAGATTTAAATAACTTCCTCAATTTATTTATTTCAAAATATCTATGCAAGATATATTTTCACACTTCAACCCTTTGAAAACAAATTTCAAATAACTTTCTACGCGGAATAAATTTTCAAATATTATTTATTTTCGTTGAAAATTTTTCTGAGTCCGAATACTTAAAAATAATTTAAATCACTTATCCAAAAATTTACTTAGAAACACTAACAATGAAAACTATTTTTAAACACTTTATTTAAAATATTGGTTATGAGATTTTTATTCTAATATCTCATATAAAACTTAAGCCCAAAACAAATTTTAAAAATAAATTATTAGACAGAGTGTAACTATTTAAATAACCATTTTCTAAACCAAATATCAATTAAATCTTTAAAATAATCACTTCTATAATTAACTTAATAAATATTTACTTTAAAGATTTAAAAACAATTTACGAAAATAATTTCTCCAAAAACATTCTTTTTAAAACCAACTTAAAACTTTTAATTTACATTTAAAAGCTAATTTGAAAACATACTCAGCTTTCTAGGAAAAATACACTTTCCTTAAATAGACTATTTAAATCAATTAATAAATCCTTCTCGATTTATTTCAGTTTACATCCCAAATCCGTAATTTTCTTTCCACACTTTTTAAAAACAAACCAATATTTATTTTTAAAACAAATTACCCATTCCTTTATAAATTCCCATCATGAATTCGAATTTCCAAATATCCACTGATATACAATTTTCAAATCAATTTCCAAAGATTCACTTTCAAACACCAAATCAAATTCCAAATTGATTTCTAAAAATTTATTTTTAAATATCAAATCAATTTCCAAATTTATTTCCAAAAATTTATTTCCATTTAAAAGGTACTCCTTTGCTCATCCAAATTTATTTTAAAAACCATTAATCCAATATTCACCCCTTTATTTAGATTTTAAAAAATCGGAATTTTAAAATAAATTCTACAACTTTTAAACAATACTGCTCAAAACCCATTCTTTTCCATTTATTAAATCTTCTCCCCATACTTAGAATTTATTCAATAGGATTTCAAAAATCAACCTTTACCCTTTTCAAATTCCTTCTTTCAATTTATCCAATTTTCTAAAAAATTATTTTACTTCAAATTCTCTACTTTAATTTCTTTTCAAAAATCCAATTTTTTTAATATTTCTAGTATTTTAGAAATACAAAAAATATATTTGGCCATACCATAGCCTTTACAAATTTCAATTATCAATATAATCATTCACAGATTACAAATAAATCATATTACAACGTATGAAATAAATTCAACAATTTGAGAAATCCAGTTGGATCCCTCCAACCTGTTTCTCTGCATCCACATGTGTTAGCATAATATAAAAGACCAATTCCACTTCGAGGTGGAATATCGTGGTATTTGTGGTTATATTATCTCATCCGCTATTACGTAGCGCATAGGGTCTCATCCGCTATATAATGTAGGAAATCAATCACTCCAATGAATATATATACTATCATATATACTATCATATCCGAACAAACAATCAATATTTTAAATTCAAACTATTACGGTTCACTGAGAAGATCTCACCTTCGCTTTTATTTTGCAAATCCGATCCAAACCGACTTGTCTCTTCCCGATTCAAGGCCTTGTATAAACATTTATACGGTTTACCAATATGTGAACTAATCGAATAAATAATTACCGTTTAATAAATTTATTTTAATTTTAATTGTAACAAATTTTCTTTTAAATAATTCTCTTAGTAATTAAAATAATTTGGACAAGTTAATTAAACAATTTAATCTCCATAATACGTTATTTTAAAATAAACTAGTAGATTTAAATTTAAACTAATAAATTTTAAAATAAATAAGTAAATTTAAATATGTATATTTGTTTTATTTGGAAACTAAAAGATAAGCTATATGAATTTCATAAAAAATCCTATTTTATCTAAATTCTTCCAACCTTTAAAAAATTTCTATATTTCTAAAATCATATATACATATATATTTAGTAAAAAAATTGTTTTCTTTTCCTGTACTTAACTACAATAATTTACTTACTGTATCATATATATATATATATATATATATATATATATTTCTGTCTTCTATAATTATTCAAATTTTAAACTGAATATTGTAAACATGCAAATTGAAAATTTATACCCAACGGACTTCCCCCCACTGCTCGACTACAGCTTCACTCGCCAAAACCAGAGCCAAACCCTAGTTTTCCGACGCGTTCGTCCCCGCTTTGGAAACTCGTGACCTTCAGTTACTCGAATGCGACAGCGCCTCTCTGCCTCGACGCGTCACTCCCTCTACTTCAATTGCGAGCCGCTGCTTGCGAATATCATTTGACATCGTGACCATCTCGAGGCGCCGCCCTACTACACGCGACATCAAATGTCGCAATGACTTCGTGCCTCCCCCAGATCTGCCGCGAAACCTTTGCAACTATTCTCCTTGCCGCGAGCTTCGCCAGCGCCACCGTCGCGTGCGCGAGCGCGCACGCTTTCTCCCGATGACGAACCCATGCTTTGATTGAATTGCGATTCCTTTGATATGAAATCAGATTCGATTTCATTATATTTTTTATAACTGAACGATCGGCTTCGGCCTTTAAAATTTTTTTCAATTTGATTTCGATTTTGGAAGGATGAAGCCGAGAAGATTAGTTTTTCTTCGTCCGTATAATTTTTTTGTTTGATTTTCTAATGAAGACGCGTGTAATAATATTCAGATGGAAGAAAATACATGGTTAAACATTTCTCAACGTTTTATGCAAGGGTTTTCAACAATTATTTTCATATTTAAATTCAAATTTAAATCGTCTCGGGTTCCGCAACATAAAATCTTGATCTCCAAACGTGGCGTTCCGCCAGACGTTTATAATGTTAAACCCCTATCCCGAAAAACAATGGAAAAGTTTTCATGTCCAAAATCGATCGTATGGAGAAGATAGCTTTTTGGACCAGTTAAAATATTAAATTTTTGATATAAATTCAGCGCGTTTATCAACCATACAGTAACACAACAATTCCAAACATTATGAAAATTGAAATCTGATAATAATACAATATTATGGATCCAATGGAACTGGTTTCGTCAAATTCCGAGACCGTGCCTCGGAAGGCTATTTTTACATATCGATTTAAACTATAATTTTCAAAACTGAACAAACACTTCAAATTTCAATTTTTAACATTTTCATTATCTTCGGTATTATCAATATAAATTTTCCAATCCTTCAAAATATTTTTAATAAGCTCAAAACTGAAGTTTCAATAATTTACCCAAATTTCAATAAATAAATTCAACAATTTAATTGCCAAATAAACAGACATTTTTGAAATTCAAGTTAAACCAACTTTCAAATATTTAAAATCAATTAAATATTTCAATTTCAAATATTCAAAATTTTCGAGTCGTCACATGCAAGTACTGGGATATACGAATATCCTACTCCTAATACCGAACCCTTTTAACTGCCTACAAAGGTCTGCTTCATTAGGCCTACAATGCAAATGCAGTCAATGCATACTCTCTTGATGGAACACCGACAGACCTGCCTTTGGAAATGCAGCTTCGTTAGACCTACCCAGAGGGCCATCCTAGAGTACCCTCACATCCCGTTGAAGTCTTGTACTTCCTTCTACCCAAAATAACTAAGTTGGACGAGCTTCTCCTTTCCTGAAATCTGTAATGAACTGCTTCGTTAGGCTCTTCATCCTTTGGGCTGTTCCAAATGCATCTCACTATTTTATTAACCCTAAGTTTAATCTTTTAGTTTGCTTTTAGTTTACTTTTCTTATTCTGTTTGCTACTTATTAACCTTAATTAGCATATTCTTGCCCTCGTCTCACCTTATCTATTGTGGGATTTCCATTTACTTAATAGGAAATGCTGTTGGTATGATCCACATTCATTATCTTGCTTTTTTTATTTAATATAAATCCTAAGTTCATTAAAATAATCCTCTTATATCATTCATGCTTTATTTGCTTATTGACTAAATATAAATTATTTAAATAAGCTTCTACCATTATTATAGCTCATTAATTTATTCAAAAAGTCTCATAATAAACTTTTCCGTTCTTATTACTTAATTATAACCTATGTTATAATTCTACCTTTAATTATCATTTTCTCTTCTTCTATAGTCGTATATAATTCTAACATTTTTTTCTGTTCTAATCTGCCTTCTTTTATTATGATATAGAATATTCTTTTATTCTCTTATATTATATAATTCACTTATCATAATAACTATCTTCTTAAATAGTTTACACGGTGAATGCAAACCTAGGTTCATTATTATTTACAGCTTCAAGTTCTTACTAAATAATTTACTTGATTCATGTCATACTTTACTTTATTATCTTCTATTCTAGGAAGTAATTCTATTTTATTTGGTTGGTTATGAAAACTATATTTAAAAATCCATTTTCACTTTTTAATATTAAATAATACTATAAACAATAATCCGTAACTGCTAGATATTTCTTTTACTATTTGGAATAGTGTAAAATACAGCGGTTTCTCTATTTTACACAAATTCTCTTTTTCATTCTTTTATTCTAGCAATTACGTTCATTGTTGTCTTTTAAATATTAAATTATAGAAATGTATCCTATTTTCTAAACCAACCAGTTAACCTTTTAGTTACTCCCAAATCCAGTTATTAGATTAATTAACTTTTCACATTTTAACGTAGTTTATTACAGTAATTCTATTCCTCAAATTTTTACTACTTTACATCTTATTTCCATCATTTCAATATTCTTAATTATTTAATCCATATTCATGTTTAATCTATTCTATTCCATACGTGAAGAATGAGGAGAAAATAGAAGAAGAATGACGCTTGCATAGAAATCCAAAAAGTACAAACAGATGTAAATAAATACTAATTTTGTGAATAAACTGTAAATTCCTTATAGTTCAGCATAACTCAATTAATAGGATTAATTATTGAATAAAATTATCTAAACGGGAATTTAACAATAATATATCATAAACTAAATGATATATAAATAAATCCACTTGCTTGTTGTTCTTAGCTTTGCATGTGCTCAACTTGGCTCTGTGGTCCTTCTGGGTCCTCCTCCAAGATGCATAATATTTAAATTTAGAAAACCTTCTCCCTTGAAATATTTTCTTTTAGGGTCCAACCTTTTGGCCAAGGATCAAAAAAAATATTTTCTATTTAGGGTTCAGCCTTAGGCCAAGAACCCTTTGGGAGAAAATCTAATTGTGAGAAAAGAGCTAGGCCTAGGATTCTATTTATAGGGGAGCTTGGGGATCTCAGACCATTGGATTCTTGGATTGAATTTGGAGCCACCATGTCATAGGGCAATCTGGAGCCATCAGATTGAAGAATGTAAGACTCAGATCACTTAAAAACTAAAATTTACATCAACGGCGTGTACCTGGACGAAACTTCGTCCAGGTCGCTATATAGGTCGACTTCCCAAAGCCACCGATCGACCATTAGGCTAATTGGGTCGACCTGATCGGCCTAATATACTTATATAATTTTTTAATTATTTTTTCTTATTTTTGTTACTCGTTCTCATTTCGTTCCTAACTTTTTCATATTAGCTTGGATTCTGACAAGTTATATATGGAAACTGATCAAAAAATTGCCCCAAACGCAATGGTACAAGTTTCAAAGCCATATTCCGACAATTCCAGAAATATTTATTTTCATTGCTATCGTCATTCGCTAAATTTTAACTATATAAAAATAGGGGTGTTACATATTAAGTTTACAAAATAATAGCGTGTGTGTGTGTGTGTGTGTGTGTATATATATAATACAAATACATTCTCTCAACCCTTAACTCGTTCTAGGGTACTACTAACCCTATCTCTAATGAATTAGTCCTAACAAAGGTAAGGCTTTCGCTTACCCTTCAGCTCTGATACCATGTATAACAACCCAGCTTTTTGAACAGTTTAAGTCGACAATAAACCACATGTCCTACTCAAACTATTTAAAGGATAGATGATCAATGGGTTTATTTTTTTGAAGAGAAAAGATGAAACAATAACAGAATTTCATAGTGGAACAACAAAATATAATAATAATATAAACAGTTCAAGAAGCTGTTCAACAAATATGCATTTGCTTTCCCTTATAAATCTCAATTAGAGTTATACAATATTATCAAAGTTACGTAATTTATATAGACATAATAGAATAGTGCAGCTGGATAAATAATAATAGACATGATATACCGAATCTTCGTCTTTCGGAATACTGTCTTCGATAAATAAAAAATTTGGTTCGACCTAAGCGTAATGTAAAAAAAACATTCGAGTCAGGACTAAAAATCCTTATGTAAGTAAAATCAAAATCAGGTGAAATATAGTTCTAATTTACTTTGAATTTCACATAAGGTTTCACAGTTTATACTTTATTTCAGAGGTTTCAGTAAATTTATCAACTTCAAATTTATTTATTAATTTTCATGTACTTTTCAAATGGCAAACTTAATCCCCAAATTATAGAATCATCCAAATAAATTCAAATTTCATTTATCATTATTTCGAATATTTATTTCCGCTCAAGAGATTTCGCCTTACTTTATATATTTCCAAAATCTTGATAATTCCACATTCTAAGGTGTGAAGTACCCAAAATCATTAATTGGCTAAATCTCCAAATCATAGATTAGTTTACAAAAATACTTCCTTAATCATAAAAAGTTATAGAAAATTTCAAAAACCTTTTATTAACTCCTTTTTAGAGACATATATTATTGTAAAATTAAAATTTAGAAGCTTTATAAATGAATTTAAAAATTATTTTCTAAAATCTGGTTCAATTCAATTTATAAAATTTACTTTCTTTATAATATGTAAATTTCCAAGGATTAAATTCCAAAACTTTTAGGGTTTAAAAATTCAATTTATAAAAATCTCTAACTTCGTCAAACTGCGAAGAAAATCACAACAATCCCATTACTTTCAGAGCAGTGAACAATGCATCCAATAATTCATATATTGAATAGGATGTCCAAATGTGATGACCGGCCTTTCATTCCATAGAAAGACGTATCATTAAGAAGAAAGAAAGGGATAGAAAAGAGAAAAGAAAGAAAAGAAGAAACAAACAACATCAGAATCTCACAGCGAAACGAATAAATTATATTATATCACATAAAACATTACATAGTATCATATATATCAGAGTTATATACAACTAATATAACACAAACTAGACAGTTAAAAACATCTGTCTAGCAATTACAATTCAAGTACATCAGAGAAAACAATAACAACTCAAACACAGCGGAATCACTTTATATATCTACACGTCGAAGCCTCCTGCTCCATATCTCCTCCAGAACTCGTCAGAGCAATCCTGAATCACTTGATTACTCATACGAAATATGAGTACCAAAGAGTTTAATAAAACAGAAAATAAACACTTGGGTCAGACATGGGTCTGGTGTGAGTAAATGGGGATAAAAGTTGCTTAACTTTAGAAAATCCTTTGAAAACAAAAGGTATCACGTAAGACTTCCCACACATAAACATGGAAAAGTTTTTACCTTACTCTAACCAAAACATTTGATAGGAAATCTAGTAATATTATAATAGTGTCTAGGGTTTTCAAAGTAAAATATAGAAATAGCTGGAATGCTTACATCTCACGTTCCAACATAGTTGGGCACAATCAAAACCGTACAGGCACTTATTGGATTATGGATTCCATCAATGGCGGGGCTACTGGGGTACCGTCCGTCACAATACGTGGCCTAGATCACCGTACCGAGGAGTACGCCCGCTCCTCTGCAACACAAAGCCGGAACCATCCCTTACTGGATAGTCCCGAACAAGACCACCCCGCAGATTGGCCGTCACCAACTGCCACACAACCGAAATATAAAGGGACCTCTAGACAGGGGTAAATCTTGCTCTCCAGTGGGGGCTACCCACAAAGCCTTGCTGCACCTTCCCTGTTTTAGCCATTCCCGATTGATGAGGCTTGAGGCTACGATTACCTTTATAGAACATATCAATTTTAGAATGCTCATCGTCCACCTGACGATGTTCTGAAAGCATTCAATCAATACAAGTTTGTTTCGGGTTCGAACGAAACTGAAGGCACTATCTCGTTGCACTCATTTTGGAATCACCCTCAGAGTCAACGACCATAGCCCTTGCACTCTAAATCACCATCTCGAACCTATAAGTACTATTCCGTCAAACTCATCATGGAATCACCCACAGAGTTATACTGACGTATAGTTCTTACACCTCGAGTCTTCACTTGCTCCACTTGAGATTCACGACCTAACGTTTAATTGGAATCGATGTGGTTTTCGAAATTCCAAATTTGGAAACCCGATCCCGGTCTCATCGATACCAAACGCCATTTTAATGTCCAGGTGAATTTAATTTGAATAATTAATTCAATTCATTATTATCTATTTCACACAGATAGATAATCACATATCACAATAGATAATCACATTCTCATCATAAACAGATAATCTGTGTCATAATCACAAACAGATAACTATCACAACCAGATAATCCATATTATGATACTTTAACAAAGCATCCAAATCATATAGATACTACTCATCTCATTACTGAGATCACATCCATCCAATCAATATCATCCATAAGAAATGATTTATTAACCATCGTCTATAATTAATTTAAAATGAATTAAATTAATTACTTCTATCTCTAATTAATTTAAAATAAATTAAATTAATTATCACATCTATAAATCTTGCTTATAAATCCATTAATTAATTAACCTAGTTAATTTATCATTAACTAAGTATTCAACTTGATTAAACATATTTGATTAATCATTCTCTAATTACAATAAGTAATTAGTCTTTAATTAATTTTACAACATTAATTAACCTTAATCATAAGTAATTAATATTTAATTACTTCATTAATTAACTATAATTAATTACATTTATCCTTAATTAATTACATTAATTAATTACTTAATTATTAATTATATCATAATTAAACTATTCTTAATTACATCATTAATCATATTAATTAATGATCTCTAATTTATATTTACATTAATTACTTAATTTGAAATTAATTACATTCAGTAATTAATCTAAAATTATTAATCACCTTGATTAATACTAATCCAGTAATTAATTACCCTTAATTACTCATTAACAAATTAATTATTCCATAATTAATTATTTAATTAATCCCTTGATTAATTACAAAAGTAATTATCCAAATTACTCATTTTCACTAATTACATTCCAGTAATTATCAATTATTACTTCTCTAAGTAATACTGCTCCATTAATTACATTAAGTAATTACTCCCATTAAATCATCAAATGATTTACTTAAATTAATTAAACTAAATTAATTAACTTAAACAAATCACATTATCATAATTAATTACAATAAGTAATTAATCCTTTAATTACTTTTATCAAGTAATTATTCTTAACACATTTCAATTTATTATCTTCAATTAATTAATCTAATTAATTATCAAAATTAATTAATTAATTAATTAATTAATTAATTATCCTAAGATAATTATCTTTATTAATTAACAACATTTCATTAATTACTTACTTAAGGAATTTATCTTAGATTAATTATCAATTAACCATCTCTAATTAAAAATTAATCTAAACCATTATTTAAAATCAAATAAATAAGTAAATTCTTAATTATCTTAATTATTTTCAAAATAATTCATTTACTTATTAATGACTTCATTTACATTCAAAATGTATTTAAAACAATACATTTCTAAATTTAATTCAAATTCCATTTTAAAATTTAATATTTAAAATGTTTAACTATTTAAACATTAATCCAAATTTAAATAATTATAAACCTTAAAATAAAATAAATGTTAAAGATCATTCATTACTTAAATATATAAGAAAAGTTTAAAACAAAATTACTTAATTAAAGAAATCAAGCTTTGAAAATAAATTGATTATTTTAACTTTCAAATTTAAGTTAAACATTTCATAACTTTAGTTCAAATATTAAAGAAAAGAATTTTTATCAAGTTTAAAATTTATTTGAAAACAAATTCATTTTTTTAAATTCACTTTAAAACATTTAAAAATTGTTCAACTTTAAAACTTACTAACTGATTTAAATTCAAGAATTTGAATCTATAGTAAACTTGAACTCATTTTAAACTTGATTTTAAATTCTAATTTAAATCTTGCTTTAAATTAAAAAAATTCATTTTAAAAACTTTGGATTCAGGAATTCATTTGAATTCAAATTCAACTTAAACCTTAAATTTGAATCCCTACTGAAATCCTATCTTAAATTTAAATTACATTTAAATTTTAAAACCCAGATTTGCTGTCAGATTCAATAAACTGAAACAACACCAACCCGAGACCTTCCCACATCTGCTTCGAGTCATTTACTTCAATGCTCCAAGATAAAAACTCAAATACCCGAGAAATACATGAGACAAAAATACTGCACCACCCCAAATAAGTTCACCAGAATTTCAATATGCACGGTGCATATGCATCGGTGCTCAGATCATCTCCAGCCACCCTAGGCCACCTCCCCATGACGCTGATCAACCCCACACCTGACCACGACCACCAGAAACCTCTCTGCAGATCGAAAACAAAAATCCAGTAACTAAAACAACTTGGAAACACCACTGTACCCAAACTACCCAAACCTGTCAACACCGAGGAAACCCACCTTTGACCATCATCGTTGATGCGACTTTGGCCATAGCTCCATCTACATTCCCTCTGCCTATCCCCTAAGCCCTACCACACTCGAAGCACCACAGAGATCAAAAGTTACAAAACTTCGACCATCATCAAAATTAGGGCTAAAAACCTGGAATCCACAATTTCCATCTCCTCCCATCTCTGATCATCTATTGCCCAATTCTCCCCCACTCTCACATCAATACTCCACCACCAGGAAGCATCTCAACTTCCAAAGTTCACTAGCTAATCAGATAATTCCAAAATTCCCACTTCTGTTCAAAACAGAAATGCCCCCCAACAGTTTATTTAAAACTGTAATATTTGTTTTTAAAATTCCTAATTTCAAACATGTATTCTAGTTATAAACTTGTTCTAATAATTTAAGATGTTTGATACCTTTTTAAAAAAAACAAATACTGTATTTTCTTGTAAAAAAGACACATATTTTATTTCAAATTAGCTTGATTATAATTTACAAACTTGAATTTATACTAAACAAACAAATATTGTTTACTTGTTAATTCTAACAGAAAATCAAACAAGTGGGAATGAATTTCCATTAAAAATCTTGGTTTTAAGGTAGAGATAGGTATGCAGATAGATTCCTGGCATCAGCTACACACATATATATATATTTATATATGTATACACAAAACATTATCACAAAACAAGATCAAACAACATGCTTACTTCTATCAGAACACATGCACAACTAATTTAAAGCAACCCTTAAAATTGTGAAGTTATTCATCAAAATGAAGGCACTGCAGTTTCAAATCATAGCAGTTTTGATTTTTTTTAAAATGACAGTTTACTTTGAACTTGAGTTCTAATACTTGCTTAGGCATTTAATTTTTTTTAAAAGAAGAACTGTCTTTAAAATAAAGAAGTTTACTCACATTTAAATTTTAAGAAGCAGAGAACAATTCCAGAGATGCATTTTCACATTTCCAGGAACCTGTTTTGCATGCTGCATTTGAAAGTTGAATCTGCTTGTTGAAGTTGTTCTGCAATTTGCTTGATGAATTTACTTCCAGATTTGATTACTGAAGTTGATTTTAGACTGCGTGCTACCCATCTTCATATGCTTAGATTTGAGTTGAAGTGGAGTCTTTACAGATTGCAGATTTGAGAATTGAATTTGCAGATTTTAGATGGTATTTGGGTTTTCTTTTTGCAGATTTTAAACAGAATTTGGTTTTTCAGATTTGGATTTTGAATTTTACTTAAAATCTGATTTTCAGTTTTTCAATTGAAGATAAAGTGTTTGAACAAAAGATTTGTTAAGTTTCTTATCTTAATATATATTTTAAATATAATGTTTTTAAAACAATGCCACTTGTTAACTAATGTTATAGAATAAGTACAAGTGTCTTCTTTATGTATTAAGAGTTTAACACATGTGCATTTTAATATAAAAAAGAAAACTCTTAATTTATAAATGTAATTAAATTTTGCTAAACCAATTTCTAATTTATTCAACATGTTTTAATATGCTTAATTACATTTAGCCTTTAAATGATTACAAATGAATTACCTTTACACATTTTAATGTTTACTTCTTTTATAAAATTACACACAATTTAAATATTTATTTGAATGTTTTCAAAATAATATTTTTGAAGATAATTTTCAAAAGAGAAAATTTTGAAAAGAATAAGAATGTTGAATTATATTTTATTCAAAAGTTTTAAATCAAAATACTATACTCTTATATAAATGAACTAAATCTTATTTCAAAAGAAAAATAATTTTTAAAATAAAACAAAGTAAACCTTTATTATAAAATACTATTTTTAAACAAACTAAATATTTACTTTAATTACTTATGAAAATATAAGGTAGACTTTTAAATTAACTTTTGAAAAGTATCAACACTAATTTAAATCATATTAACCAATTCATAAATTATACATCTATATATATAATAAATTTGAAAATATCTTTATTAAATTTAAATAAAAATCAAATCCCTATTTTCAATGTATACACATATATACATTATAAATAAAATATCTTTAAATCAGCTTAGAAAGATAATTTTATCATTTAAATATTTTTAATATTTGAAAATAATAAGATTCTCAAATTAAATTATCATTATTATAAATTTTGAAAAGAATATCATTTGACAAATTAAATAATTATTAATCTTCAAAAGAAAATTTCTGTTTGAATTAAATTATTAAATCAATATTTTACATTTTAAAATAATTATTAATGAAATTATTAAAAAAATATTGCCCAAATTTCCGGGACATCACACCAAAGGTCCATATACAAATTCAATGTACGAATGATCAATCATATCAATATTGATAATAACAGGGTGATAATACGGATATATCAAGATCACTAAACAACATAGCGGCCAATCACAAATATCATCCATCTCAACCAACATTCAAAGCAACTAGTTAAACCATACCAATCAACATTCAATAACTATCATTGTCGATTGTTTAATGAAATTTCAATTATCAACATCAATTTAAATAACAAGTTAAATGTAAATTTAACTATCAAATTAAATGTCACATTTATATCTATCAATTTTAACTACCAATTTATCATCTAATTTAACTATCAAGTTAAATTGTTAATTTAAAGGTCAAATTTAAATGTCGATTAATACTCAATCAGTTCAACTTTTATCAATTCTATTTCAGTCAATTAAATTTTCAAACAATAATTAATATAATTTTATCACTTCGCTAATTGGTTTAACTTACAGTAGAAAATTTAGTGCTTCGTGAATGGATTTAACCACTCACCTGTATTTCACGAACCATAAAGCATGAACGATCGACACAAGATGACACAGATGCAATGCAAATAGTCACGGATAAGCAGACAAAATTGGCAACTGACTTCGGGGTTCAGCGACGGCAGCAAGCGGAAAGACAGCTGGTGGAAAAAATGTAACTAACTATTAAAAATTTAATTAATTAAGTAATGCTAAACTAATTTATAACTTAACTAATACAAATTAAGCTAAATCAACTTGAATAAAAATATATATGTTATGAGTTTTATGCTCACCTTCATGGATTAGGAAGGTAGGACCGGACACGGCGACATGGGTACAGACATGTGCACACGAGCAAGAATGGAGACTGGGCTTGGTTTTGGTGAAGGCGGAGGAGGTTAATGGGTGCACGGGTTCGACCAAGGAGGATAAGGCTGGGCTGATTGGTTGCGGGCCGCGGGTTCTGGCTGAGGTGGACTGCATAGGTGGTTGGGCTAGTGGCGGCGAGCTGAGGAGGCTGAGGGAGTGACTGGGCAGAGCAGGTGGATGGTTGTTCAGGTGAGGGGTGCTGATTTCGGTTGGTGGTTTCGTGGTGGGGACAGAGCAAGTGGCTAGGAGGAGGGGTGTTTAGGTTGTGGGTAATGGGCTGGTGGGTTTCAGTAGGAGCATGTGCGGGTGGGTAGGAGAAAGAAAAGGAATGGAGAAAGAGAAGGTTATGTGGAGACTAATAATATATATGCTTGTATTATACTATCTTCAAAAGCAGTGCTCACAGAGAAAGAAAATAAGAAGGAGCAGAGAGAAGGAAGGGCGTGTATATATAAAGAAGGAAGAGAATGGACGAAGGAATTAATAATGTAGCAATTAATCCTTTAGGCTGCGCATGCAACATGTTGGCAAGGAAAAGAAAGTTGGCTGCGAAAAGAATGTAAGCAATTATGATGCTAAATACTCTCCTGGGTGCAGTCACGGACTGATATCTTGACCATTCAATGTTTTACAACAGAAGCCAAAAATAAAAAAACAAATATACCATGAAGATCAACGCGGCGAGACGAATCCAACGATTTACTAAAATCCATGTTATGACATTCATAACAAAATTCCTTCCATCACCGGTTATACCACTTCGAATTTGAAGGACAGCGAGACTTTCTGATAAACAGAGCCACAAAGGTCGGAATTGAATAGAACGAACTTTGATGTTTTAATCATAAAATATTTTTAGATCATTTCTATGTAAAAATACTTATACTTCAAAATTTGATAATTCATACCGAAAAATACGCTGACCGAGTTTCGAACAAATTTTGATGTAAAATAAATTTCGTTGGCCTCATTTTAATGGACGCATTTCAAATATCAAGTTTTCGTTGCCAAAATCTTATTGTTAAAAATAAATTTTATTTCAAAATCTTCATTAAAATTCTTATATTATATCGTTGAAAAATTTAGGTCGTTACAATTGGATTTATGTGATGTTTAATGATTGGGTATTGCTATTATTATTTTTACCCTATATTCATGATTATTAATTGTGATGGTTGAGTATAATATGATGTTTGGCGCTTTTAATGATTATTTGGTTGCTTTTTTATGCAATATTATGTGCTAATAAATAACTGGTGCAGGACAAGAGTAGGAATTAAAATTATGTAGGTTTGATCCTTAAAGAGTACATAAGCAGTCTTCCCCTATGCAATAGCTCTAGGATCCCTTGAGATTGGAGTGTATAGGATAAGGCATAATTCAAATTTAGTCGATCGCCTTTTCCATTTACTCTATATATATATATATATATATGTATGTATGTATGTATGTATGTATGTATGTACTTGTAAAGTCTGCATATGGGAAAGAGGCATGGACATAGGCCATATCTATAGGTTGATTAGCTAGTACATTTCTTATGTGTCATGGCTATATTTTTAATAAATTAAAAATGACATATATGTTATAAACAAAGAAGAATATGTTATAAAGAAATAAGAGCAGAAGCCATTAGAGTAAAAGAATGGAGATATTTTATTCATTCGGAGATTGGTTATATCAGATTGATTCATATAATTACATTACACAGGCTCCTTTATATATAGGCATTGGAGCATGAGATGGAACATATCCCATGATGTGGGACTAATAGAAAAACGCAAAAGCATATTCACTTATATATTTACATATATTATAACACTCCCCCTTGAATATGCGTCTTCAAAATCTTGGATGCTCATATGGTTGCTAGAAATTGTTTCTTTTAAAACGTCCATAACAATTGCTCCCCATCATTATTATCTTGCTTTCATACATCCATTCAGTTGATATAGATATTGTCTGTTGCCTCATTAAAAACCTCTATTAGAAAAACCCAGTGGGAAAAAACCTTGAACGAGGAAAAGAGTGCAACTTGTGAAATCATAAATATCATACTAAAAATGATATTCCTTATAAGAGTTTGATACTTCAGGATCAAAATAATGCCTCATTAATACCTTACTAAGAAAAACCCAATGGGAAAAATCTTAGTGAAGAAAAAAAGAGTACAATGACATAATTTATTTTCTTATTTCTTAAATAAAGCTTGATACTTCTGGATCAAACTAATGCCTCATTAAAACCTTACTAAGTAAAACCCTATGGGAAAAATCTTAGTGAAGGAAAAAGAGTACAATATAGTATGTCATATTTCAATAATTTACTACATCAGATAGAGTTTGATACTTCTGGATCAATTTAATACTTCAGTAAAAACCTTACAAAGGAAAACCCGATGGGAAAAACCTTAGTCAAGGATAAAAATATAATTTAACTTAAATAACATATTTGAGATGTTATTTCTTGAAAAGACGTTTGATTCTTCTAGATCAAGATAATGCCTCGTTAAAACCTTAATAAGAAAAACCCAGTGGGAAAAATCTTAAATAAGGAAAAAGAGTACACTATAGCTTATTTCAAATGTTACAGGGAGTTGATACTTCTGGATCAAGATAATGCCTCATTAAAACCTTACTAATAAAAACCCAATGGGAAAAATCTTAGTTAAGGAAAAAGAGTGCATTATAAAATACTTATAGATGCTCCCCCTGATTTAAAGTTTCCTCTGAATTCATATTCGTCTTTCGATAACTTAAATTGATTATAGATACTTCTGGATCTATAAATATGTGTCTCATTAATAATATAATTTATTAATAGTTTCGTTCAATACAATCAAAATTTTTTTAAGATTGTTTCTTTCAAATATAATTTGCATTTTATGCAATTTTATGCTACTTTTATGAAAAACACTTCATGTGTTTTCATTTTTATGCTTTAAATTAGTTTAGTGCATTGCACCTATACATCTTTCATGAATATTAAAAATTTCATTACAACATTACTAAAAAGTAGGAAGTAATCTACTCATCTTGAGTTATATCAAGATTTTCATTACAACAATACTTAGAAGAAGGTTGTAATCTACACTTCATGTCATTTGCGTTCTTTATAACTACAAAAGTTATATAAATTCTTCAGGAATTTGTATACTTTAATAAGTATTTGCATATCGCAACTACCACTTCAATGGATATTAAGAGTTTTATTACAACAATACTTAAAAATAGGAAGTAATCTACTCATCATGAATTATATCAAGATTTTCATTACAACAATACTCAAAAGTAGGTTGTAATCTATGCTTCTTGTTCTTTGCATTCTTTATAACCATAAAAGTTATTCATATTCTTCAGGAATTTGAATATTTTCATCATTTAATATGATTTAAACCACATTTATACCTTCGGGGTATATTAAACATTTCAAGTACTTTCGCTACTTTGCGGACTACATGTCCATATTTCTCTAGTGGTAAAGGATTCATGATGGTCAGTCATGTTTTCCCTTAATCCAGGATCTTTAATCCATTTATAAACATAAGCGCTTTATTATTTATAAATTTATCATCGATGATTATTTCTTGTCAGTTCTAAACATGATTTATTGAGATCTCTTTAATTATGTTTTAGGTACCTAACCCACTTCTAGGGTTATTTGAGAATCATGTCATGGATCTCTTTCAGAGCATCCTTAAGTGTTTCTTCAAGAACACTCATCTCCTTTATTTGCATCTTTATTACATACTCCAAAAATATTTTAAAGTGACTTTTGAACCATATTTCAGATGTGGTTTACAAACTTTGATCCTTCAGGGATTCAAATCTATATTGGAGAAAGTCTATTAGGGATAATATTGATAATATTTTGCATCATTGTATATTTTAATAAATATTTAACACTGATGATCAAAATGAGCTTGTATCCCTTTATCCTCCCCCTCAATGTTGACAAACATTGTCACATTAAATAATAATCATTTTTGGACCCTCATTTTGATCCATTATGATTTTGCTACTAGCAAGTACATCATACATATTAATAATAGGAGGATAATTCTTTTATAAGATGCATTCAATTGATATTGATTATTAGAGTTTGTTCTCATTCATTGATCTAAGCAATTGGAGGAATTTACTTATTGTGTTGATCATTTGAACACATACATGACTTCAGGTCATTCAACATTTATGTTGATTGAATTTTAAATCACTAAATAATGTCTATACATAATCTATAAGATGAGCTTATAACAAACTTCAGGTTGTTAGCTAAATATTTACATATATGGATGTATACGTGCATCCACGTATCACATATATATTATAAAATTTTCATATTCTTTCTCATTTGAATTAGTGATTTTTGGAACAAACTATTACAAGGATCAAAACTATTAATTTCTATTTATAAATCAATTGCAATGCAAACCTGTCAAAACCGCACGATAATGTTCAAAACGTTTGGTTTGAAACCATATCGAACTTCTGGTTCAAACAAAATATAACACAACTTCAAGTTGTTAAGTTTTATTCCTCAATTATATCTCAAATATCAGTTTTGAACACTAAGTATGATTACTTATCAAGGAGTAATTTTTAATTGCATATAGACATTTCTACACATCTCTATTGAGAGTTCTATAAAAAAAAATTACAGCAAAAATAATAATAGTATCTTCTAGATGCTTGGAATGTTACAGATACAGATTTCCTCTTAGCTCTCAAACTTTTAGGATCTAATCTAAGCTAAATTAGGATCCTTTATAATCAAATTTATGTACACTTATTTGGTTTAATAAAATTACCAAATATATAAATAAATCTCTTCTAGAGATATGTTATCATTTTCAAATTTATAAATCTCTTCTAGAGATATATTAGTAACACCACTTCTGGAGTGAACTTTCTCTTCTAGATATATATATATATATATATATATATATATATATATATATGCACTATTTGAATGCCATATCAATATACACTGTTTATTTTATACATATTACATAATTACTACTTTTACAGTAGCATAAAATATCCATGTTGGAGATTTTTGTTGTAATTGCTTTTAAAATGGCATATCAAACTTTAAATACAGTGACAAAATTAGATTCACCAACTGAAAGTAAGATGCAAGAGATAAAACCACTACTTCTGGAGTGTAACATTGGTATACAATATCATTATTATTATTATTATTATTTTGAATAAATTATTGTTATTACTAAAAAAAATTATACCATTATTCCTTGATTATATCTCTAATATTACTATTGAACATTAATTATGATTGTTTATTAGAAAATATATGCTAACTTATAATTATATATAAACATCTCCTCTAGAGAGTTCAGTAAAATAGATATATTTACAACATAAATAAGAGTATCTTCTGGACCCTTGAAATGTTATAAAAATAAGAAATTATAATGGTTGCACATAACGATTTGTTCAAGACCGTATTTATATAGCTTTAGTGAAAATTATGATACGACATATAGATTATCTCTTCAGGAGCATATATAAAGATATTTCTTCAAGAATAGTTGTGCATATAATATTTGATTCATCGTAAGTTCTGAAAAGTAAAAGGTTACATATCACTATTTGTCTAATGGAGTTACGGGTCCATGACAATAGACGATTGAATTTTGGATAATTTATTATCACACTTGACAATATTTTATAGGCAATTCTTTTATAGTACTATACGATGATATAATATCACTTCTGGGGATATTTCTTAAACACCGCTTCTAGAGTGGTACATATCACTTCTAAAGATACTTTATATGCATTGTTTTTGGCATGTCATCAATAATCAATATCTTTTTCTACATAATTGACATAATTCTACAACATCTCTTCTAGGATGTTTGGATTTTGAAATATAAAAATCATAAAACATCTCTTCAAGAGTATGTCATATGGATTATCTCTTCTGGAGAATATTAAAATGTACTTCTTCAAATATATAGTTTGGCAAACACACCCAAAGATTATTAAAACTTGGGTTTTACCAACTTCAAACTGATTTATTGAACTGAAATAAAATAAAATCCACATAGCAGACTTCAAGCTGCTATTATTGGTCAATTCGACCATATCATTTATTACTACACTTAGATTTTCATCATTAATGAAGTTTCCTTCATCTTCGAAAAAATGATCTAACTTCAGGTTAGTATTACTAGACAATCCTTTCACATAATTTTAAAATAAAATTCCTATAACATCTCTTCTGGGATGTTAGATTTTGCAATATAAATATAAATAAATCTCTAAAACATTGTCAAAAAATCTTTTCATAATTCAAGACTTCAGGTCTTGGACTTTGAGTTATACAACTTCTGGTTGGAAAAAAAAAAATCTTTGCACAACTTCAGGTTGTTCAAACTTATTTTTTTTTTTTTTATGATTAAATTTTCTGATCCTCTTTTTTTTTTTTTGTTAGAACTTATGGTTCTTTATTTTGAGGAAACTTATAATTCATTGATTTATGGAAACTCAACCTTTTATCTACAGGTTCTCAAATTTTATTTTTCTTTTCCCTTTTTTTAAAAAAAAAGGAAATATCGAAAGATATTAAGCTTATCATGTAAGCTTTTATTAATGTTTCCATTCACTTCAGATGTGCTAAATCAAAATCAATGTTAGATCTAAACTTAGATCTTCTAGATACGTATTATATATATTTGTTTCTCTAAAAAACAATAAAATATTTCTTCTGGAAATATAAATCATATATCAAAATAATTTTCAAAGCCTTCAATCAAATTTAAATCAAATCAAAATGTTTTCAAAATGAAAACTTCATTTACCAACCATGATTGATTTCTCAGATCCATATCCAAACTAAATGCAATCAAATTCAATAAATTTGTTGAAGCAACAATATCAAATTTTGTCAAGTTCAAACTTGCATTCCAAAATAAATGAACTATAAAACATAAAAATAAGAATGATATTGAGATCAACAATATAATATGATCAGAAAAATAGCAACAACAAACAAATTAGATCTGAAATATAATAACCAACAAAATAAGAATTAGATCTCAAAGTTTAGATTTATATAAGATATAAAATTATAAGACTAGTATAATAAAATCTAAAAAAATAATACAATAGATTTAGATCTGAAGAAGTAGATCTAGAATGGAATGAGATATATAAAAAAAATTTAGAAGATTAGATCAATCATAATAGAAAAATAACTTACCGTTTTGAGATCTATAATTAGATCTGGAGAAGAATAGATCTGATTTCATAATAAATTATCACAATTGTAGATCGTGCTGATAACGTGTTATAAACAAAGAAGAATATGTTATAAAGAAATAAGAGCAGAAGCCATTAAAACAAAGAAGAATATGTTATAAAGAAATAAGAGCAGAAGCCATTAGAGTAAAAGAATGGAGATATTTTATTCATTCAGAGATTGGTTATATCAGATTGATTCATATAATTACATTACACAGGCTCCTTTATATATAGGCATTGGAGCATGAGATGGAACATATCCCATGATGTGGGACTAATAGAAAAATGCAAAAGCATATTCACTTATATATTTACATATATTATAACAATATACGAAGTTGTGGATGTTTATTTAATGAACTAGGTCTTGTATAATATCATATAAGGAAGAACTATATAATGTTGATTAATCCTAATGTTAGTTTTTCCCATTTTTGTTCACATATTTAGATTTTTAATTATATAACCAGTGACTCATTGTTTTAACATCTGAGATTATCATGCAACTGTATTTGGATAATGTTTTTCATTTATTTTAGACATTTGAAATAATGGGGCATCACGTTTGGTATCATAACTTCAATTTAGCGATTTTCTGAGTCTTAGGTTAGTTTAAACCATTTAGATTATAAAAATTTATACTGTAGGTTGGGTTAGATGGCGTGGATGTTTTTATTTGGACATCTTGTTTGGGCTGCTGGATTTATGTTCTTAATTTTCTGGTGGGGATATTGGCAGGAATTAATTGAAACTTTAGCATGGGCTCATGAATGCCTTTGGCCAATTTGATTTGATGGAGAGATAAGCCAGTGGCTCTTTCCATCATGCAAGCAAGATTGGCTGGAATTAATTAAAATTTTAGCATGGGCTCATGAACGCACACCTTTGGCCTTGTGTAGAGATTAGCACATTTTTTTGTAGGTTATATATTCACTTGTGCAGCTTTCTTGATTGCCTCTACATTAGGAAAATTTGGTTAATTTAGTTCTTTTTTTTTACTGTGTCAGCAACAATCTCATTTCTTTCGATGAAGAGGGGGTCCCCCTTCTTTTACAACAAGAAAACGTACTTATTTATGGTTGTATGCCTTGCGTGTATATGGTATGTGTGCAACTGTAATTAACTCGCCCTAAGGCGATGTTTATTTATATGATCTTCCTACGAGAAAGAAATATAGCAGAAGTGGGTTAGAATGAGACTTATTTAGACCAGGGTGATACATACATGATAATACAATTTTGTAATTAAATAACCTCAATAAATGATCTTATTATTGATTTTTTATTGAAAAGTATTTCTATTTAAATCTATATTAAAATATACATTTTTTATTCTAAAGATATATTAAAAATAGAAATGAATATTTTGGAAAAAGTATTGAAAAATCTACAAGGGAAAAACAAAGCATTTAATTTGAGAAAAAAAATACTTTTTATGAAGATGTTTTCATAAAAAGAACGATATGTGTAAAATATTTTATCTAGGATCATTTCTACGGAAGGATTTAGTTGAAGTTTCTATGATAAAACATTTTGTTTAACGATTGTTTTTAATTTTAAAAAAAATCCATTGAAAAGGTATACTTTAAAAGATATTTTGTAAAAGTATTCTGGTTTAAAATGTTTTGTAAATGAAATTTGTTGAGGAATATTTAGCAGGAACTCTTACTGAAAAAGATAGAAATGTTTATTGAAAACTACTTTACAATAAATACTACATGATTTGAGAAGTACTTATTTCAAGCATGTTTTATGCAAAATATATTCTTAATATAAAGATATTTGATGTTGGAAGAATATTTCAAGAAATATTTCTTGAAGAAATTATTTGAAAATATTCCTAATATTTTGATTTAGGAAATATCTTTTTGAGCAAAGTATGCTAGGAACATTTTTATTTGAGAAAATGTTTTTTTCAAGCAATATATTTAAGTTTAGAAAACTTTTCGTTTGAAAATTAATTTTGGTTTCAAGTATTTTTTTAAAGGATGATATTTGGATGAATGCTATTCCAAAAGGATGAAATTTTGGTAAAGTACTTTGGTAGGAAAATACTAAACTTAGAAAATGTTTATTGGGAATACATTTGAAAAATGCTTTATTAAGAAAGTATGAGTTAAAAAATATCTAGCTTTGAAATATTTTGAAACATATTTTACAAAGATGAGAATAATTTGATTCCAAAGGACAGATGAAAAAGTAATTTGAATTTAGATACAAACTTTAAAGGTATTTTTTTAAAAAGTATTTTAAGACATTTTATTTTGGAAACTTTTTATTTGAGTACAATTTGAGAAACATGAGACTAGAGTGAGTAATATGGGTGTTATATGATTAGATTGTATGAGTTTTGACTTTGTCCAACGTCCATTTTGATGATGTAGTCCTTATGCCTATTATCGATGAATTTCCCTAATGAGTTATATTGATGTCTAACTATTCCCTTCCAGGGAGAGGGTAGGGTCAGGATATTAAGATTTTCCATTCGATGTATGGAACTGAGACATTTTACTTTAGTTATATTTGCATACTTTCGTTGGGTTGATTGCATTGTTTTTATGCTTGTTAACTGATTGGTTATGTTGGAGAAATTATACTATTTAGTTTGACTATGTTTTTTATAGTTTTATGACATGCTTGTTTGAATTAGTTTCATATGCTTGCATTTCATTATTGTTAGTTTTTCTTCTTCAACCATGGTCTTGTTTTGCTCATGTTTGTTTGAATTGGTTTCTTCTTCTTGCATTGTATGGATGTTGTTTGCTTGTTTTGCTATAATCTTGTTTTAATTATTTGTTTGCCTTGTTTTGATAGTTTCTCTTATATGTTAGGTTATATTACTTATTATAATTGAAAATTGTATGATGGAGTAGTTATCCAATGTTGACTTTTAGTGGGGTGTACATTGGAGAAAATAATGGGGCATTAAGAAACATATTTTGTTTAGTCACACCGGGGATGACATAATTTCCTAGGTTGAGGAAAACTAGGTATTTTGATTGACTAAGAGGTGTGATGATGTTCCTTAAGAATAAGTAATAACAGCTTAAGAGTTTTGGTGGCAAAATGTTTGGGAATGTACCAATGAGGAATCAAAGAGATGGGTGGGAGGTTTATTACATCTTTACTAAATATAGTTTCCATTTGAAAATGTATTAGAACTATCATCGCTAACAAGGGCTAGTAGATCCCTCTTTTGTATTTTGGGTGAATTATCCCTGTTATCAAATGAAGGAGTTGCTATAAAAGGATTATATAAGCATATTTTGACATGATTTGAAGGTAGGAATAACAAGGATTCCGATGTGGAGTACCAAGGGATCGTTGATCACCAAAATGCTTTTTGTATGCTCGTAAAGAAGGGGTACATCATGACACTAACGATGGAAAGTCTATGAGTATCCACCTCCGACAGTCTGTGTGTGTCTAGGTTATGGTCGTCTATGTAGCACCGATTTAGGCATTCATGTAGGAGTGACGTTGTGTATTCGTTGACCACGCATGTGGGTCATTTTTGCCATCATATATCCAAGAGTGCTTAGTATGAGACTGTCTGAGTGGGTCTATCTACTCAACTGTTTGATTTGGTTTGGGAATTAAGGATTGTTGTAGCTATATTATGAGTTAATGGCCATATTACTTTGAGGACGTAGCCCTGAATAGGCACATATTATTTTGAGAATGTATCCATGAGTAAGCATATATATATATATATATATATATATATATATATATATATATATAAGGATGTAGCCATGAGTGAGCATATATACTATTTTTTAGGGTATAAATATAAGATAGTAGCGCAATTATTTTAAAGATGTGCCTTTGAGGAATTAAGGATTTTTGTAGCTATATTATGAGTTGATGGCCACATTATTTTGAGGATGTAGCCATGAGTAGGCACATATTATTGTGAGAATGTATCCATAAGTAAGCATATATATATATATATATATATATATATATATATATATATATATATGAGGATGTAGCCATGAGTGAGCATATATACTATTTTTTAGGGTGTAAGTATAAGATAGTACCACAATTATTTTAGAGATGTGCCTTTGAGGAAGTACATTTATAGTTATGGAGGATACAAATATTATGGTGGTGTAGTCAACATTGTGGTTAACACACTTGTATCATTTATTGGTATGTTAGTGTGGTGATGATACCATGTTATTTTGGGTATATGTTCTTTATTTTAATGAGCCGCACTAATTGTTGATATACATATTTATTGTGCATACATGTTCAAACCAACTTGAGTTTTTGTTGTGAACTTTTGTTATGGACTATTATGGCTGGATTACTAGGATGCATGATATGACTTGTGTTAACCCGCCTTTTGTCAAAGCCATAAGTAGACGGATTCAACCTAACTAACTTCATGACTATCGTGGTTGGAGTGTGATGGATTTGGTTTCGGAGGATGAAGTCTACATGGATATGTCATTTGGCCAAGAAATGGAGGGAATGCACGGTACAAGTACTTCATTCGGTCTACACTCCTTGCTCGGCCTAAATCTCGTTCAGCATTGGATGGATCGTTCGGCATCAGGAAGCGTTCGGTATATCTCACCTCACTCCGCATTGCACCTCACACCTCCATACCTCGGTAGATCCATATCTCGGTAGATCCATACCTCGGTACCTCGGTAGATCCATACCTTGGTAGATCCACACCTCGGTAGATCCATACCGCCATACCTCGGTAGATCCATACCTCGGTAGATCCATACCTCGGTAGATCCATACCATGGTAGATCCATACCTCGGTAGATCCCTACCTCGGTAGATCCATACCTCGGTAGATCCATACCGCCATACCTCGGTAGATCCATACCTCGATACCTCGGTAGATCCATACCTGATCCATACAGCCATACCTCGGTAGATTCATACATCCATACCTCGGTAGATCCATACCTCCATATCTCGGTAGATCCATACCTCGGTAGATCCATACCGCATACCTCGGTAGATCCACACCTCCATACCTTGGTAGATCCATACCTCCATATCTCGGTAGATCCATACCTCCATACCTCGGTAGCTCCATACCTCGACACCTCGGTAGCTCCATACCTCGACAACTTGATACCTCGGTACCCTTGATGGGCCCAAACTACTCAGGAGGCCCAACAACCTGGTTTTGCCTATAAATACAGCATGTGGGTCTCTAGATGGGAGATCTTCATCTTCTTCTGCTTCTTCTTCTTCTTCTCCTCTGCTTTCTGACTTTCTATTTCCTAAGGCTAAGGCTAGCCTACCACTTTGTAACTGTAATTGATTCTCATATCAATAAGAAAGAAAACTTCTAGAGTGGACGTAGGCCAGAGTTAGCCGAACCACTATAAAATCTGTTGTTCTTTACTGCTTTCATTTTAATTTCAACTGTTCTTCATATTATTACTCTCTACACACACTCTATCTGTTATCAGTAACTGTTAATTGGTGCTTTCATTTACATTTGGGTGTTAATGACCAATTTTGGCGCTAACATTTTGGTGCTTTTACTGAGAAGGCAAGCACTCAGGGATTTGGAGCTAGGAACTTGGACTCTAGAAAGCAATGGCTAGGCCATCAACAAGAAAGCAAGTGACAGAAAGGAGCAATCAGGAGGGAAATCAAGAGGCTTCCTCTGGAGCTAGAGCAGGTCAAGTATCCATCTACATCACCAGAGAGGAAATGGAAGTCATGATAAAAAGACAAGAGGAAATGATGCAGGCTCTTCTCAGGCAATTTGCACAAGCAGGAAATGCAGGAGCTCAGATTTGTGGAGCTGGATCAGAAGCGCTTAACCAGCAAGTAGAGGGAATGGCTTAGTAGGGGACGGCACCCAATCAGTAGACGGCTATCAATCCGGATGGATCTAGACTCGGAGGCATACCACTAGGGAATGCTGAACCAATCCATGAAGGGATACCAGATAACGCTGTCCAACCCGACACCAACAGGAGTGTAGGAGTACGAGATGAGGAGTATGTGCCAGAATTCCCTCATCAACTCAAGGGGCAGACCAGAGGCAACGGACAAGGATTATAGCTTGGTGACAGCGACACACTGTCGGAGATGGTTAGACGAGCTATGAGAGGTGGATTGGTAAACAAAGATTTGGAGGATGTGAATATGAGTCCCTTTACTCCTACTATCAAGCGAGCTAGGAACCCACCAGATTCTAAGCTACCATTAGTGGAGATGTATAATAGGAGGACGGATCCTATGGTTCATCTGACAAAGTATATGAGGCATATGGAAGTGCTGGGGGCATCAGAGGAAGTCATGGCCCGATGCTTCCCATTCTATCTGACAGACATAGCAGCATTGTGGTTTAGACAATTGGAGAGCGGTTCCATTGGAACGTGGACCGAGTTGACTGGGAAGTTTATGAGGCAGTTCAGAGTCCACATTTCGAGACCTAAGAATGTGATGAGTCTGGCAGCGCTAAAGCAGAAGACCGGGGAATCTTTGAGGAGCTTTTTGACGCAATTCAATGCAACAACGACATCGGTGGATCGACCAGATCCGTCCATGGTCTTAATGGCAGTTGTATCTGGCATAGCTAACGGGACAGAATTCAAAAATTCAATGACAAGGGATCCACCTATGGATCTTGGAGAGTTTTATCATGAAGCCGAAGGATTTCTACGGTTAGAGGATGCAAGTGCTGAGAGAGAGGAAGGTGAAGGAGATGATGTCTATGCAGTCAAGGGTGAAAATCCTTCTAAAAAAAATTCAGGAACTGATAAAGGGAAACGGAAGGCGAGGGATAACAACGATGGACCAGTGCGACCACGAAAGGAACCGAGGTTCACCTCTTATTCAGAGCTGAATGAGACTTTGCAGCAAATCTACCAGGATACCAAGGGGCAGATTCCCTATCCGAGGCCAATGAGAAGGGATCCGACCAACAATGAAAAAAGGTCAGACAAGTATTGTTTATTCCACGAACTGAACGGTCATAGCATGAATGACTGCAGGCACTTGAAGGATGAGGTTGAGGGGCATATCCGAAATGGTCTGCTATCGCAATATGTGAGAAGGAGGGCCACGACGGTGGAACAAGAGCGGCCACCACCTGTACCTACTAGAGATGGCTCGGGAACGGGGCGTCAGCTTATCATCAATTGATTAAAATAATGATGAATAAGTGACAAACTCCACACCAACGCGATTAAGTCATTTACACATGTACAGGACCGTGAACGATCCTCAGGCATGCTCTGATACGACTATAAATCGCATCAATGTAGGTGTTTTCACTTGGACGTCCCTGTTTTGCTTTTATTTTTCATTTCTTATGTTTGGACTTGATTTAGTTTGACATTTCCATTGAAAGACTCATCTTGAATGAAAATATGCTATTTGTGATTCCATGACGGATAAGCCACTTACACATGTACGGGGTCATGAACTATCCTTCGGCATGCTCTGAGATGGCGGTAAACCGCCACAACAAACAGTTCAGAAACACACTCGAACGTGAAATCTGACATTAATGATACTAAGTCACCCGACCATGAACGGTCACAATTCGCCTCGAACGGCACTAGATTGCGAACGATCACAACTCGCCTCGAGCGGCACCCGACCTCGAACGGTCACGACTCGCCTCAAATGGCACCAGATCGTGAACGATCATAACTCGACCTCGAATGGTCACATACCACCCCGAATGACATACGATCCCGAACGATCATCATTCGTGGTCAGATAAGGCTATTAATTTCTTTGCAGGTCATTAACAGGATACAAACATCCAGTTTATTGAGCTACAAAACACACCTTCCATTAGCAAGGAATGTTTTGGGGGGCAAAGTGTTAACCCGCCTTTTGTCAAAGCCATAAGTAGGCGGATTCAACCTAACTAACTTCACGACTGTCGTGGTTGGAGTGTGATGGATTTGGTTTCGGAGGATGAAGTTTACATGGATCTGTCATTTGGCCAAGAAATGGAGGGAATGCACGGCACAAGTACTTCGTTCGGTCTACACTCCTTGCTCGGCCTAAATCTCGTTTGGCATTGGATGGATCGTTCGGCATTAGGAAGCGTTCGGCATATCTCACCTCACTCGGCATTACAACTCGCACCTCCATACCTCGGTAGATCCATACCTCGGTAGATCCATACCTCGGTAGATTCATACCTCGGTAGATCCATACCTCCATACCTCGGTAGATCCCTACCTCGGTAGATCCATACCTCCATACCTCGGTAGATCCCTACCTCGGTAGATCCATATCTCGGTAGATCCATACCTCGGTAGATTCATACCGCCATACCTCGGTATATCCATACCTCCATACCTCGGTAGATCCATACCACGGTAGATCCATACCTCGGTAGATCCATTCCTTGGTAGATCCATACCTCAGTAGATCCCTACCTCGGTAGATCCATACCGCCATACCTCGGTAGATCCACACCTCCATACCTTGGTAGATCCATACCTCCATACCTCGGTATATCCATACCTCCATACCTCGGTAGCTCCATACCTCGACACCTTGATACCTCGGTACCCTTGATGGGCCCAAACTACTCAGTAGGCCTATAAATACAGCATGTGGGTCTCCAGATGGGGGATCTTCATCTTCTTCTGCTTCTTCTTCTTCTTCTCCTCTGCTTTTTGACTTTCTATTTTCTAAGGCTAAGGCTAGCCTACCACTTTGTAACTGTAATTGATTCTCATATCAATAAGAAAGAAAACTTCTGGAGTGGACGTAGGCCAGAGTTAGCCGAACCACTATAAAATCTGTTGTTCTTTACTGCTTTCATTTTAATTTCAACCGTTCTTCATATTATTACTCTTTACACTCTATCTGTTATCAGTAATTGTTAATTGATGCTTTCATTTACATTTGGGTGTTAGTGACCAATTTTGGCGCTAACAACTTGTGAATGGAGTTGATCTATGGTTGAGATTGTTTCACTCCTTGTTGATAGAATGTTATTTTCAATGCTATAGTTTAGATCATATTGCTATGAAAATGTATATGTAGTATATGTGTATAGAAAATTGCATTAATTATTATAAATGAATTTACTGTGTCATGATTGATTATGTTGTGTGGTTGTTATGTTTTACCCAAGAAGAAGTTAGTTGTGATTAGTACACCTCCCCATATTTTGTATTATTAAGCATATGATATGTTATGATGTTTTATACATTGTGTTTTATAAATTGTGTTGAGAGTTCAGTCTTTAAGGAATTGCAGGGGCGAAATTTTATTAGGGGGTGGGAGAATGTAACGACTTGCAAATTTGACACATTAGTTATTAACTCATTCTAAAATAATCATTTAAAATAAATCGATGACAAAGACAATATTAAGTAGAGTTTTGTTTTTATGGGATTTGGTGTTTCCATTGCATATAGAAATATCAAAAACCTATATTTCGATATATAGCTTAACATACTTTTGGGAGTTTGAAAATGGATTTTATGGATTCATATGACTGCTTTGGCCCAACACGCCCCTTTTTGCCTATAAATAGACTATTACGTAAAAATCCTAACACTCTCTACTCTATATTTTCTTTATTGTCTGATCTCTTCCATCACCTCATGTCTAACCTCTTCACTTTAGTGAATATTAGATCTCTCAATCACAAAAATTGACATCAAATGGATTACGGTACCAAACCTCTGCATATCATCTCCCAAATCGAACATCTTGATGAGACGAAGTGGTGCCTAAAATTCATTTTCTAGATTGATATACCTTATGAAAACTCACTACTTTTGACACTTAAAATCAATTACAAACAAAGTAAAAATTTGTTTACAACTAAGTTAAGATATTAAGTTAGTTTACCATAGGTATAAAAAAATCGAAAGGTCTGAAACAACAAACATAAAAAGAGAAATTTCACAGCGGAATTTAAACATAAATATATCATTTCAACAATTAAATATTACACAAATCTGATATACCTATTAATATATTTAAATACATCAAACCATTTAAAAAACCTATATGACTATGATGCAAGAGATAGATCTGAATTATCTTGTGGATATGACCTATTTTAATTCCTTTATTTCCTACTTTGATTTCTCCTGCAAACTTATAAATACATATATGTACATATAATAAATGGAAAAGTGGTCAACTATGTTTGGACTACATCTTATCCTATATGCTGCGGTCAAAGGCTCGATAGTTTTTGCATAGGGAAAAACTACCAACGTACCCCTTTTTAGGGATCAAGATATTAGAGTTTATTGTTCATATTTATATACAACATAATTTAATCCTAGGTTAGTCCTAAACCATCTTATAGCATTATCAAAGCATTATACATGATCAAAGTGGACTCACTCGCCAATTTCAATCCAAATAACCCAAATTCGCTCATTGTTCAAAAATTCCAAAAAATATAATCTCTGTAATAGCCTCCAACATTTACTCTATAATATAGGAATCGCACCATGATTCAATGCACTTTGTCTCATTGAATTTTATTGAGAAATGAGGATTTTGTATTGAATTATTTGAAGAGGGAAGATGGCCGTTCAGTTCAAAAATGAAAACGAGAAATAAATTTTTAATTTACATACTTTTAAAAGGGGTTCTAGGAGAGAAAATTGAAACAATATTTAATTTTGTATTTGAGTTTCAAACCCGACCCAATTCAGTCCCGCCTAGCTCGCTACACGTACACGATTCTATCCCACTTTATTTAAACAATGATATCTCACTCAAATAACGGCCAATTTAAGCAATTGAATTCTCCATCTCGACTAAAAAAAGGAGAATTATGTAATGGTGCGACTCCCTTCAGTCAATTCAACTATTTGTAGAAATTGCGATTTTGCCCCTCTAATTGAAATTTACCAAAATACCCTCCAATTAAATTAAAATTAATTTATTATTATATATTATTATTATTTAAGTAATATATAAAATTTTGGGATATTACATTCTCCTCCTTTAAAATAATTTCATTCCTGAAATTCCAAAGGAGCGGAAAATCTAATAGACACTTACTCTTTCATTTACACACTCATATCACCCATGCATGTGCAGAATTATTCAAACAAAGAAACCGTCTAGATTAAACCATTCTAAACACACGTGAGCGTGCGCACGCACGCGCACACGCATATAATTAAAGCATTAGCATTCCAAATGAGGCATGTAATGAATATCATCATGATACTTGTGAAAATCTAGCATAATCAATAAATGCACCCTATATGAATGCAAGAGTATGACATAGTAGGAATGATGAATAGCAACCGTAGTATAAAAACCGACGGTTCTATATGAGTACAGATATAGTGACATAAGAGGTAGTACAACACATGGCATCCAATAAATATCACATTCAAGTCCTAACATCCTATATAAGCAATCAAAAACTAATTTCTAACAAATCACACAAACTAAAAAGAACGTACCGGTAAAGAGTTTAGATGAGAAGCCTGTATTTTCTACTTATGCTTTCATGTAATCTCCACCGAATCGTTTCCCCATTTCACTTTCACTAGCTTGATCACTTTCTTCCTCAGCCTTCGAATCTCATACTCCACTATCCATGCAGGTCCTTTGGACGAACTCGCTTCAATTCTACTTCCACATCCTCCAATGAGTAGGCTTTGTTACTGTAGTTGAGCCATCTACACATTTTTACAAATGTGATATATGTAATACATCATGAACTCTAACCATCCTCCTTGGTAGTTCCACTTTATAGGCCAATCCTCCAATATGCTCCAATACGTTAAATGGTCTAACAAATCACGGTGCCAACTTTCCTAAGCTTCTAAACCGTTCACATACTTAAGAGATGATAGCATCATGAACACAAGATCACGAACTTTAAATGTTAGCACTTTCACCTTCTATTAGCATATAATTTCTACATATCCTGTGCCATCTTCGTCCTTTTTATTATCAACTCTACTTTATTCGATGTATCCCTTATCATCTATGGTCCAAGTATCACCTTATCCATCGACTCCCACTAACACGAAGGTGACTTACACAGCCTGCCATACAATGTCTTGAATGATGCCATCCCAATACTAGCTTGATAACTGTTATGTGAATTCCACCAATGGAAAATGATCTTCCCAAGCACCTCCAAAATCCAGAATGCTTGCCCTTAACAAATCCTTTAATACCCATTCATACTCTTAGTCATTCCATCCATCTATTGGAAATATGCCATGCTCAAACTCAACTCCAATCCATAGCAATCCTATAGGCTTCCCCAAGTGGATCCTAGTCACTCACAATATTCAAATGTATGCTATGCAATCTCACTATTTCCTTAATATATAATATCTAAAGATGCTGCCATCTTCGTGGTATTTATAGGAATGAAATGTGCATTTTTCGTCAATCGATTCACCACTACCCAAATACTCTCATTATATCTCCTACTCCTTGGAAAATCATCTGTAAAATCCATTGAAAAACTTTCTCATTTCCACCATGGAACTTCTAAAGGAATCAGTAATCCACTCGGTTTACTCTGCTCCACTTTAACCCTCGGGCAAGTAAGCCATCTCGCCATATTTCTTTTCATCCCTAGCCGATAATAAACCCTCGTAATATCCCTATAATTGTCACCAGAAGGATGAATGGTCATTCTGGAAGGATGACACTCCGCTAACACCTCATCAATCGGTTTCTTTAACTTTGGTGCACACAACCTTCTATCTCTCCTCTCCTTTGTAATCACTAAAAATGATTCGATCTCTCATCCACCTCTTCTGTCTTAAATTCAAGTCCCTCTACAACAATAAGTACTTCAATGACTTATGGTCCATAAACAGCTCGAATCTTTCTCATAGAAAATAGTTCCTTTATGACTTCAAGACACGTGCAATCACAGCCAATTCTAAATCATGTGTATGGTATGACATCTTCAACTGCCGATTCACATATGCTACATCCCTAACTTGCCGCATCAAGATAGCAGTAAGACTAGTATCGCAACAATCATTGTGTATGGTAAATGGTTGGGTACAATTTAGAATAACCATAAACAAGTGTGCTTGTTAGTATCTCCTTCAACTTGACGAACTCATCTTCACATTCCATACTCCAAACATAAACTAGGTTCATTTTTGTGAGTTTCATCAATGGTGCAAAGATTTTGGCAAAGTCCTTTATAAATTTTTGATAAAACTCGGCTAATCCCAAGAAACTACATACTTCTGAAGTATTCTTTGGAACCTTCTAATTTTTAACAACTGCCACATTTACTGGGTCTACTGCCAACCATTGTTAGTTCCTGAGATAATGGTTTTGATGAAAACAACCTTAGAACTTGTTATAAAATATAAATACTAATATTCTTGTCTAGATATATATGTATATGCAGGATATATATGATGGTACTGAGAATGAAGACTGTACAGTATAAAGATTCAAGACTAACGAATTCAAGATTGAAGAAATCAAGACTGAAGACTCATGGGTATCAAGAGTTCAAGAGTTCAAGATATCAAAATAAGTAATAGAGTCTAGATTTATATTAAAATTCATAATAGCACTTAAATCTTTATTATGATTTTAATTGTGGAATGGAATCCATCTTTTCGCTTTAATAGCGGGATGGAACCCACGACCTCTTTAGTGGGATGGAACCCACGACCTTTTTTAGTGGAACGGTATCTATGAAATTTCCAAAATGATTTATTTTTTCAAAACTATCTTTTTAAAGTCATCACTATTAATTTAAATATTTTAGCCTTAATTCGAAAACTATTTTTAATCATAGTAATTTCAAAATCATCTTTTATTTTAAAATAATATCTCTTGATTTTACTATTTTAGCTTTAATATATTTTAAAGAAATCTATACTTAGTTTTTAATATTTCTTCTACATTATAGATTATATATTTTAAGATTACTTTCTAAAACTCTTTTATAAGTTTAAACGACATTCAAAAAAGTTACAAAGTTTAGAAATTGTTTTGACTAGTTTTAGAATAGAAATCATTCTAAAGCAAAATCCATTTTCAAAAATAACATAAGCCTGTCGACATCCCTCATCCCACCATGTCGACATAGTAGGTGTAGAATTCAAATTTCAAATTTTCAAAAGAAGTGTCTATTCGTCATAACCTTTCACAAATGGCATGACCATTGTTCTCCTATAAATACCAGTTGTTTTCAACGAATTTTATGTTAGTTTTTCTTCATTTCTTCACTCTTTCTTCTCTACTCAAATATTACTCAAATATTCTCTTATATTTCAAATGCTTTAACAAAACTCTGTCTAAATTCTACGTGAATCAAACTCGATCATCTCTAGTTTGATTCTCTATTACTCTCTCTCAATGATCTCAGTGCTATTTAGAGTTATAGGATCATTTGTAACCAATGATCGAAAAATCAAATTGTATCGAGTCTCTCGCTGTCAAAGTGTGATTGAAAACGGTGTGATTATAGCATGTGAATCAGTTGGGTGTGACTGTAGCCCGTAAATTCATACATATGATTGTAGCCTGGTTAAATCAAGAGAGTTTGCCCTAGACTCGAAGACATGAGGGTGTATCTCATGGCCTTGAAATCAAGATTGTAATAACGAAATTATATTTGAAAAGAAATCTACGCAAGAAATTGTGTGGGACTGGACGTAGGGTAACTCCGAATCAGTATAAAATTCTGGTGTGTTATTTCCTTTACTACTTTTATTTACTATTTGCTTCTGTGTTTGATTCTGTGATTGTTTCTGTGTTTGTGAATTGCATCTATTTGGATTTAATTTGAAAATATTTAAAAGACTCATAAAATTAGATAAACACTATTCACCCCCTTCTAATGTTAGTTATGCCTTAAGATCTGTAATCTGCATTTTCTACATTTGGTATCAGAGCATTGGTTTTCAAAGTTACCATAATCTGAATGTTGAAAAAGTTTAAAATGGCAATTTTTTGAGATTCTATTGACACTAGTTCAAAATTGTCCAAATCATCAATGTCTCATTAGTATGCATATTATTATTATAGAAAACAAAGTTATCTACCGAATTGGTGTGTTGTGTAGGAACATATGTGTTATATGACTTTTGAAGAATCAACACTCAACGGAGAAATGGTGCAAATCAAGAAAAACAAATTGATACTTGATAGTGGATGTTCAAGACACATGACTGGTTATCCGGAGATGCTGAATGACATAATTTATAAAGATGGAGGAATGGTCAACTTTGAAGATTATTCAAAAGGATATGTGATTGGCATCGAAAATGTCGGTAACTCTAAAACTCCAACTATATCTGATGTTCTGTTAGTTAGGAATCTAAAAAACAACTTACTTAACATAAGTCAACTATGTGACAAGGGCTATAAAATTAAATTTAAAAAGGATAAGTGTCACATCTAAGATAATAAATCAAATATTATTTTTGAAGGAATTAAGAAGAAAAATATTTATATTCTCAGTACGAAAATCTCAAATGATAACCTATTTATTTTGGCTAATACACGTGTCCCTTGGATTTGGCTTAAAAGATTTGGGCATTTGAATTTCAAACTCTTATCTAGACTTTCAAAACTTGATCTAGTAAGAGGTCTCCCAAAAATGGAATTTAAAGTACATAGTATATGTGATGCTTGTCAATTAGGAAAACTTAGTAAGAGTTCATGTAAATTGAAAGATATGATTTCAACTTCAAAACCTCTTGAGTTACTTCATTTTGATCCATTTGGTCCATCTCAACTTCAGTCAATAAATCACAGTAAATAGGTTTTTGTAATTGTAGATGATTATTCTAGAGTTACATTGATAATTTTTCTGAAACATAAAAGTGATGCTTTTAATTTGTTTAAAACTTTTGCAAAAAGAATTCATAATCAACTTTCTTTCAAAATCAAAACTATTCGTAGTGATCAAGGTGGAGAACTTGAAATGAAAATTTTGGGAATTTTTGTAATCAAAAAAGAATAACTCCTAAATTTTCCTTTCCAAGAACTCCATAACAAAATAGAGTGGTATAGCGTAAAAATAGGACAATTCAAGAGTGTGCAAGAACTATGCTTTCATATAGTAAATTACCAAGAAATTTTTGGGCTGAAGTAGTCGCTACAGCTTGTTACATTTTGAATAAGATTTTAGTTAGTCCTCTAACCAATAAAACACCATATGAACTTCTTTTCAATAAGAAACCAAAAGTATCTTATTTTAAAGCTTTTGGAGGTAAATTCTTTATTCTAAATACAAAGGACAATTTGAATAAATTTGATCCTAAATCCGACAAAGGAATCTTTATCGGATATCCTAATAGAAGAAAAGCATACAGAGTTTTTAATTTAAAAACTATCACCGTTGAAGAAATACTGCATGTATCTTTTGACGAAATTTTCAAAGATTTTGTTCAAAAAAATGATGAAGATGATATTGTTACTTTAAATAATGAATCAAATGAAACAATGTGAAACTGTTCATCTTAATAAAAGGATCAGGCTTTTAAAAGATCATCCTATAGAAAATATACTAGGAAATATTGAATCTATTGTTAGAACTAGAAATCAACTAAACAAATGAGTAATGTAGCTTTTATATCGACAATTGAACCCAAAAATCCAGTGGAAGTATCATCTGATGATTCTTGGATTCTTGCTATGCAAGAAGAACTGAATCAATTCACCAGAAATGATTTATGGGAACTTGTTCCTAGACCCAAGTAGAAAACTATAATAGGAACTACATGGGTGTATAAAAATAAAATGAATGAACAAGGTGAGGTCATTAGAAATAAAGCTCGGTCAGTCACGCGAGGTTATTGTCAAGAAGAATGAATAGACTTTGATGAAACCTTTGCACCCGTAGCAAGATTAGAAGTCATTAGAATTCTATTTTCTTTCGCAAACAACAATAATTTCAAATTATTTCAAATGGATGTAAAAAGTTCTTTTCTAAATGGTTTTGTTAAAAAGGATGTTTTTTTGAACAACCTCCACTTTTTGAAAAAGAAAAGTTTTAAAATCATGTTTACAAATTAAAAAAAGCTTTAGATGGTCTAAAACAAGCTTCCACAGCCTGGTATGATGGACTAAGATATTATTACAATCAAATTTTGAAATTGATAAAGAAGAAAATACTATTTTTATTAAAAGAAACAAAAATGATATCCAACTAGTACAAATTTATGTTGATGATATAATTTTTAGATCAACAAACAATGAAATGAACAAAGAATTTTCTAAAATAATGACAAAAGAGTTTGAGATGAGTCACATGGGTGAACTTACTTTTTTTTTAGGATTGCAAATAAAACAATTAGATAGTGGGATTTTTATTAGTCAAGAAAAGCATACTGGGGATCTAGTTAGTAAGTTTGGTATGACCACTACAAGTGGAAAACCCACTCCTATGGCAATCAATGAATCCTTAAATAAAGAAGACATGTCAAAAGATGTTGATCAAAAAGTATACAGAAAATGATTGGATCGCTACTCTATATAACTGTGAGTAGGCCTGATATCATGAGTGTATGTCTCTTTGCAAGATATCAATCTCAACCTGAACAAAAACCCATTTAAAAGCTGTTAAACGTATCCTAAGATACGTTAAACACACTTTAGACTAAGGCTTATTTTACCGTAAAAATGATTCATTTGATTAATCTCATGTTATGATGCCGACTGTGCTAGTTGTAAATCAGACCGAAAAAGTAAAAGTGGAACTTGTCGCTTTTTAGGACATTCTCTGGTTTCCTGGTTTAATAAAAAGCAAAATACTGTCCCACTATCAATAATTGAAGCAAAATTTATTTCAGCTGCTTTGGCTTGTTCTCAAGTTATCTATATGCAACAGACCCTAAAGGATTTTAGATTAAATATTTCAAAATCACCAATTTATTATGATAATACAAGTGCAATAAATTTATCCAAAATCCCACTCATCATGCCAGAACAAAACATATTGATATCAGTCATCATTTTCTCAGAGATAATATAAGTAAGGAGATTATTTCTCCTGAATTTATCAACACCGAGAATCAAATAGCTGATATTCTGACCAAACCCTTGAATCAATAAACCTTTTTTAAATTAAGAAGAGAACTACGTATTTGCTCTATAACTGAGATATAGAATATAGATATAGTAACATATATATTTAAATAAATAAAGAAAAACAAAATTGTCAAAATTTTCAAAGGGATGCCGACATGCCCATGCCCCCCATGTCGACATACAATGGTAAAATTTGAAATTTTGTTTTTCCTTCTAAAATCACTTTGGTGGTTATATAATCACAACATTTCAAATTTTTCTGTCTTCTTACTTCATTTTCTCTGCAATAACTTATGAAAATATAAAATAATGGCCTCCTCTTCTAAATCGAACCAAAATGCAACATTTTCCTTCCCTTCTCCTAATTATGGTCCATTTCAATGAACTACATTGGCTCGAGTAATGAAGATCGAGGAAATTCTGAACGATTCTCGGCAAATTCTGACTGAATTATAAGTCATGCTAATAAGGATGGCAAAGGAACAAGAGAAATAAGGCAAGATTCATAGAAATTTGCAAAAGAATTTAATGGATAATCAAGCACACCCTATTGTGATTGAAGGTGACCTCTAACGTACGTAATCATAATCCATTAGAGAACGACGATGAACAAGAAGGAGAAGAAGAAGAAGAAAAGGAAGAAGTGCAAATGGATGAAGATGATAAAGTTATTTGCGTTGGAGAAGTCTGTTTTGACAAAAATGGTAATTTGGTCGAAAAACATGGAAACTTTTATTTCCATTACCCTAATTGTTCGATTCACAAGTCACAAATTGTCAAGGCCCTCATTAGATTGTTATTATATTAATGTTTTTTATATTTTGTGTACTTGTATATATTTGTGTCTATGTTTCATATATATGTGTAATGTAACATCATTTATAATAAAATTAGATGTATATTTCGCTTATTATACTTGTTATTAGCTTTTAGTTCCATAGTTTAAAGGGGGATTATGTAGTTTTGGACTAGTTTTTGTTGATATTAAAGGAGGAGAATCATAAACTAGGTTAGATAGGCTTAGATTAAGGAGGAGTTAGTAGATTAAGGGGGAGTTGTTGGAATAAGGGGGAGTCGGAGTAGAATCGAAATTAGCTGGAGTAGATTTTATAAACAAAGGTTGTGATCATTAAAAGAGGGAGATTGTTAGTTCCTAAGATGATAGTTTTGATGATAACAACCTTAGGACTTGTTATAAAATATAAATACTAATATTCTTGTCTAGATATATATGTATATGCAGGATACACACACACACACGTATGCAGGTATTGAGAATGAAGACTGTATAATATAAAGATTCAAGACTGAGTACAAATATTCAAGACTAATTATAGAGGTTCAAGACTAATGAATTCCAAATTGAAGAAATCAAGATAGAAGACTCATGAGTATCGAGAGTTCAAGAGTTTAATATATCAAGATAAGTAATAGAGTCCAGATTTATGTTACAACTTCATAATAGCATTTAAATCTTTATTCGGATTTTAATTGTAGAATGGAATCCACCTTCTCGTTTTAATAGTGGGATGGAACCCACTACCTCTTTAGTGGGATGTAACCCACGACTTTCTCTGGTGGAATGGAATCTACAAAATTTCCAAAATGATTTATTTTTTCAAAATTACCCTTTTAAAGTCATCTCTACCAATTTAAATATTTTAGCCTTAATTCAAAAACTAGTTTTAATCATATTAATATAAAAATCATCTCCTGTTTTTTAAACTATCTCCTAATTTTAATATTTTAGCTTTAATTCATTTTAAAGAAATCTATACTTAGTTTTTAATATTACTTTTATATTATGTATTATATATTTTAAGATTACTTTCTAAAACTCTTTTATAAGTTTAAACTATATTCAAAGTTTACAAAGTTTAGAAATTGTTTTGACGCGTCTTAGAATATAAATCATTTTAAAGCAAAATCTATTTTCAAAAATAACATAGGCATGTCGAAATCCCTCATCCCCCCATGTCGACATGGTAGATGTAGAATTCAAATGTAAATTTTCAAAAGAAGTGTCTATTCGTCATTACCTTTCGTGAATGGCATGACTGTTGTTCTCCTATAAATACCAGTTGTTTTCAACAAATTTTAAGTTAGTTTTTCTTCATTTCTTCACTCCTTCTCTACTCAAATATTCTATTATATTTCAAACGCTTTAACAAAACTTTGATGAAATTCTAAGTGAATCAAACTTGATCATCTCTAGTGTGATTCTCTGCTACTCTCTCTCAAAGATCTCAGTGCTATTCCAAGTTATAGGATCATATGTAATCAAAGATCGAAAGATCAAGTGTATTGAGTATCTCTCTATCAAAGTGTGATTGAAACGATGTGATTGTAGGCTGTAAATCAATTGGGTGTGATTATAGCCCATAAATCAATTAGGTGATCTTGTAGCCTGGTTAAATTAAGAGAGTTTGCCCTGGACTCTGAGACAGGAGGGTGTATCTCATGGCCTTAAAATCAAGGTTGTAATATCGACATTATATTTGAAAAGAAATATGCACCAAAAATTGTATGGGACTGGATGTAGGGTAACTTCAAACTAGTATAAAATTCCGATATGTTCTTTCCTTTACTGCTTTTATTTACTATTTGCATCCATGTCTGATTCTATGATTGTTTCTGTGTTTATGAATTGCATCTGTTTGAATTTAATTTGAAAAGATTTCAAAAGGATTCATAAAATTAATTAAACATTATTCACCCCCTCCCCCTCTTGTGTTAATTCTTCCTTAACATTTGTAATCACATTTCCTGCACCCATTTCTAGATACAATTTGCCCTAAAAATCGCACCTCACTCCTACAAAAATGGCACTTTGAAAATTCAGCCATTAACCGATGCCTTCTTGGTACACCCAGTACTTCCCTCAAGTACAACTCATGCTCATTCTCATCTCTTGAAAAAAGTAGGGTATCATCAACTAATATGACCACAAATTAGTTTAGTTGCTTTCGAAAGACACTACTTATCAAGTCAACAAAATAACCTGAGGCTTAGTCAGCCCAAACGGCATCACAACCCACTCAAGTAACCCATCCATAGTATGAAAAGGGGTCTTCTAAATGTTGTCCTTGGCAACTCTTAACTAAAGAAATCCTATAGCAAGATAAAGCTACGGGAAACCTTCGCCCTGACAAGTTGATCGAAGGGGTTGTCAACGCAAGGAAATGGATAATGGTTCTTCTTCTTCAACTTATTCAGCTCCCAATAGTCGATGCATAGCCATTGGGAACCATCTACCCTAGTAGTGAAAACGATAGGTGCTACCCATTCCAAAATACTTCCCCTGATAAGTCCTTTCTACAACAACTCTAAAACTTGTTTATCTAACTCTCTCCTCTCCCTAGGATCCATATGTCTTAAAGGCATCACCATAAGCCTAGCGTCTTTTTTAAGGTTAATCCTAAATTCAATTTCTTTACGAAGTGGAAGTCCAGAAACCATTGCTAATATGCCTGGAAAATCTTTTACTATGAAAATAGATGCTAAATCATCTTGTAATAGGTCTAACACATTCAAATACGAATTCATCATGGAAACATCAAGCTAAAACAAAACCATCAAATCACGTTCCCAATGATTACTCAAATGAACAATCCTCCTATTACAATCCAATACTACTCCATATTGGGGCATCAAATCCCTTCCCAAGATCAATCTATATACTGCAAAGCAAAACACATATGCATCACAACTAAAATATACATTGTTTATAACCCATTTAAGATCATGGAAAATAGTAGATAAATGTGTCAATCCCTAAAAGGATTCAACATAATAATGATCTCATGCACATATTCAAGGTTATTCCTAACATTTCCATTAATGCACTGGCTATAAACTAATGTGATGCACTAGTATCAAATGAAACTCAGGTAGGTAAATCAGATATTATTAACACATCTTGCATAACCGACTTCCCTTTCTCCTGGGCCATTAGTGCAATGCTGGTAGTGGGTACAACATCCATTGCAAAAGCCTTAACAATCCGATCCTTCTTGTATAATGTTGGACACTCCCGCTTATAGTGTCCCATATGGCACAATTATAGCAATTAACCCTCTTCAACTGTCTCTATTGTCGCGATTGTCCTTGTTGTCCTTACGGCTTCTGTTGGAACTAGGCCGGCCTGTAGCGGAATTAAAGGGTAAATTTCAAAAAAAATTCCTTTATTGGGTCATTAAAGGGCAGATGAAGTCTAATCCATTTAGAAATTTTCTAAATTTTCTTATAGCTAAAATCAATATTTTATTCAACTTTATAAATAAAGTTTTACTTTATGTTATTTTATATTATATTTTGGATATGTGTATCATATACACATGAACGTGCATGTGCAACAGAATAATATGTACATGGTTTGATATGCTCCTATATTGTAACGACCTGCTATTTTGGACTACTCGCATCCGCACATGTCGGACTTGAATAATTCAAAATACCGAATTGTTAATTTAAAATTTTGGCAAAACTGAGATATACAGTAAATAAATAGTCACAAAATCACAGACACAGAGTAATAATATGCAGCGGAAGTAAAAGAGATAGTAGTTCATGAAGCTACTATATAATATATATAAGATACATCAGAGTTTACAACAAAAGAGCAACACGATACATCAAATACAAATCAAAATACATCACTGGAAACATCGAATACTGAAAGCAGAATAGATGGCTGGATCTTCAAGCAAAGCTCCAACTCCAAAGGTGAGTCTCGAAAGCTGAACCACTCAGTCTGACCCGAGCGTAAAGAAAAACACAAAACACTCGAGTTAGGATTAATATTCTCATATCAATAAATCCAACTCAAGTGAAATAACAATCGAAATACAAGTAACTCAAAGGATGTTGGAATCACCATCCTCTAAGGATCCGTTAAACTATCTACTATGTAGTAGTGTACGCTAAATAGATAATGTCTATCAGTAATATAAAGTATCAAAATAGTGTCAAGGCATTACCATTATCCCCCTTAACACATTTTATAAGCATCATAGTCTATACAGCACTGTAAACTCCACCGTAAACTAGTGGGATATCAGGGAGTACTCCATAGGTATAACACAAAACAAATTCGTAGTGGTCGCGTATAGGGATACAAGTATGACAAGGCACATGAGGCAATACCCAAGGTAGTGAAACTACCGTTCGCCTGATCCGGACTGGTGAGAACGCATCGCCGCAACGATCGCAACACCGCGAAACAACACTCCTGAAATTTCCGAGGGTGCACCAATCGATAACAAGTAATAAGTAGTAGTTACGAAGAAGTGTATTCGCTCGAGGTGGCTAACCCCATTTGGCCCAGCACGGCTCCTGATTTTAGTCATTTCCAATTTGACACAAGTGTCAAGGCTATCCATTATCGTTCTCTTTCTTCAGTCATCGCGTACATCATTCCAACCACTTCATTCTGGATCATCACTCCGCGCATAATTATTAAAGTGGTTTTCGGTTTAGATAGAGAGTATATCCGTAACCGATTCCGGTATCTTTAATAACTTCCGTGATTATTACACCGATTGGTCGTTTAATATATTTCAAAACAAATCTAATTCAATTTCAAATAGAATTTATAAATCAACATTTCATTTGTCTTTCACTATCAATTTAAAATTTACGTTTCAAACTTCCAATTTCCATTTCAAAACCTTATAATTCGATTTCAACTTTTATTTAAACAATTCAAATATTGTTTCAAGTTCGTATATAAGTTTCATTCCGGAATCATTTAAAATGGTTTAGTTTTCATTCAAATCAATTTAAATTCATTTATCGATTTCATTCAATATTCGCTATGCTAATTTATCATTTAAAACAATTTTTATTTAAATTTCCAATTCATTAAATCAATTTCTTAAGTTTAACTTCATTATATCAAAACTTCAAATTGAAATAAATTAAATTCGTCAAATCAATTCTTTAAATTACAAGTCTTATGTTAATTTCAATAAATCCTATTCATTTCAATAAATCTCAATTTCTTGTTAAAGAAATTCAATTTACACTTATTTATTGACTTCGTTTCAAATTTCAAACTCAATTAATAAAGAACTAAATTTCACATGATCGAGAAGTTTCAATTTCATTTATTAACTTACTTAAATCATTTTCCCAAAACTTTAATAAATAAAGAAACTCAATTTCATTTATTAATGAAATTCAAATCCACTTACTCAAAGTTCGATTTTCTCTTATCAAAGAATTAATTTTTTTTTTTACTTCCAAATAATTAAATCTTATTCAATTATTAAATAATATCAATCTTAATTATTTAAAATTTTCAAAACTTAATAATTTCAAACTTGATTATTAAATCATTTCCACTTAATTATGAATTCAACTTAATAACTTCGAACTTAATTATAATTCCAACATAATTATAATTTCAAATTTAATCATTAAATGATTTCAGACTTAATAATTTCAAAACTCAATTATTACTAATTCCAAATTATTTATTAATAACTCCAAATTTAATTATTAAATAATCAAATTTCAAACAACGTTCTTTCATCAAGTACTACGTTATATTTGTTTCAGTTTTCAATCTTTACATTTTCCTTTCAAAATTCAAATTCCAACTTCATTTCAAACTTATTCTTTGCTCGAATAAAATTATTATTTTATTTTTAAATCAATTTATCGACCAATCGGATTTTATTTAATTCTCTATCCTGAGTCAAGTTCATTTGGGTATATATCATTTCAACCCGATTCCAATTTCAATTCAAGATCAAGCATAATAAAGGGAACTTGTAGTGTGATAACTGGGATGGTGTCAAAGTAAATAAACAAGCAATAACAACAATCAATAAAAATCCAATAATTGATGCGAATAATCTCGAAATAACCATATTAATTCACATTGTTGTTTGTGCGAATTAATATAATTAATTCTAGAATCTACACTATCATTTCATGTAGATTAAAGATTATTACATTACGGTTTTTTTCCACTTGTCATTCAATTTCAATTTCAATTTTTAATACTACAACAATTAATCCAATATACGTTCAAAGGTTCAAAGTGTAATTTATCAAATTCCACGTGTCAATTAACTTAATAATTTAAAAGGGGTCATATTATTCAAATTAACTAATCAAATTCAACACATATGTCGATTCAAAATTTTAAACTATCCTACGTCAAATTCAATTGCATAATATTTATCACTTTATACATTACAAATTTAACGTCCAATATAAACAACAAACAATCAATCAATTTCAGCCAAACAGGATTATCATCATATAATTTACAGATAATGGTGTCAGATGTCAAAGGTGAACTGATACATAAATAACAGTGCAATAAATAACAGCAACATATTTCAATTGTCGTTTCAATTGAAATCAAATTAAATAAATAAAAGAATATTAATCGTGAGTGGTTGCTCATCTTTCGAGGCTAGAGAACACAGAAAATGACACGGATACGCACACTGATACAGACACTGAAATTGAATTACGAATCCAAGTTAAGCACGATTGACACGAATCGACGAACAGAACTGAAAAGTAGAAATGGACGAAATCAAATCAGGACCGGATTGATGATAATAACTTATATAAGCGAATCTATATGTAAAACTATGTGCTAAATTCAAACATGTATTAAATTAAATATATAAGCATGTATTCCAAAATCCATTGTAATCTTTTTAAACGCGTAAAAAGAAATCACACTTAAATATATAACGTTGTATTTCGAAATAATTATGAATGAAAAATACTTACATTTAAAAACAAATGTATATAACCAAGACAATGATCAAAAAGTTAATCAAATTTCAATCAGTTAGGATTTGTGATTAGATTTGTATTCAATTCATATGTATGCGAGTTCCAGTTTGTATATGCTTATAAATTAATGATTAGATTTGTATTCATTCATTTGTCAAGGCATGCGGTATCATGATATGATAATCTTTTGCAAATATAATCACAATCTAAAAACAATATCAAACTAATGGAACAAACAGACGTAAACTTTTATTACGCTGCTATGTTTCCACTGCTCAGTGCAGAAATTTGGTTTGCACTGATCAGTAAAAATTGCACTAATAAGTGGCATAAACAAAACCCAAATATACTTCCTGGATAAATATATATATTCATCAAGATATATAACAGATTGCATACTATAGAAAATATTATTTTATAATAAACATACAAATTAAAATATGTATGTATTCACATAACCATATATATTAAACACCTAATCTATGCTTGTAACACAACTGTAAGTAACAAATTATATAAACAACTTTAACATAAAATGTTCATAACTGAAATATAAATATTTAATACAAACTGAAATGAACAACATTTTATATACATTTATATATGAACGACTGCTGTATGCAAAAGCTAACCAACCCAACATGTACAACAAAATATAAATGCACACCTGAGAGAATATGAGCATCCACATATCAGGTGGGAACGCATGCCAATAGGTGGCTTAAGGCCGGAGTGGGTGTCGAAAAGGAGAGTGATGCGGGACGGTTTTGAGCATGCCGGAGGGGATGGGAGGTCGGGAGATGATGGCACAGAGGGGGTCGGGAACGGTTGCGGCACCGACGTGCGTTATGGTGGATCAGTTTTGGAAATGGAGACTCGCTTGCGACGAGGCTGAGGCGAGTAGGCGCGGGGTGGCGGCGGATCGATGAGGTTGCTGACTCGATGGTGATGGGGTAAGGAAGCATGTACGGCGGACATGGGAGACTTCATTCGGGAGGATTTCAGTTGCGTGCATGGTCGAGCTCGGTGTTGGATGCTTGGGCTTAGTCGGCATCGGCTTCGGGCAAGGCGGGTTCTAAGCTCGGATGGGAACTTGGTGGATCAAGGGGATGGGCTCGGTTGACATTTGTGGGGAAGAATGGAGGCTACAGGCAATATGAATTTGAGTGTATCTTCATTTTTTCATATTATTAATAGCATGAATCTGAGCCAAGGGAAGTAGGAGCAGGAATGGGTTGGGAAAATAATATGCAATAGGCAATAACAGGGAAGAAGACGTGCTCTGTTATATGAAGAGGCAAAGGAAATATGTGAACCGGAAAAAGAAATCAAATCAACGATTATTTTGAAAAGGCAGGAATAACAGAAGACACAGGTTGGATTTTCAGAATTATAAATGTTGGTGTCTATTGGTATATACACGTTGGGTCAAAGAATTCCGAAGGGACAAAAAAGTACCGATACGATTAATTGGTTCACCGATTCCGTCATTCATCGGATGTCAAAACACAGAAATGAGTATGCTGTAGAGGTCAGCACGACGAGACGATCAAAGCGGTATGCGGATATCAGTGGTACAATTGAATTATGAAAATTCGAATTTTATAATAGTGGAAAATGCATGAAAAACGTAGAAAAATAAGATCGACGGAGCCAAAGATGTCCGAATTTGGAAAAACGACAAACAGACATCTTGCTCAGAAGATGTTTTAGAATTTTTCTATGTAAAAATATTTTGATTTTGAAAACGTTTTATTTTCATCACTTTTTAACTGATTAAATTGAAGTAAATTTACGCACGAAAGAAACTTTCGTATTTTCGGACGAAAATTTACTACTTGCTATGTTTAACTGGACGCGTTTCAAATATCGAATTTTCGTTGCGAAATTTTATTGTTTATTTTTATTTAACGAAAATTTTCATTTAACGCAAAACGCACGTTTCTTACGTTAAAATTATAAATTTGGTTTCTGTTATTGATTACGACTATTTCATATTATTACATTACGTTTGTATATGTATTACATTATTGGTCTTATCGAAATTGGTCGTCTACGAATTTGGTTTTGGATTTGTAACATACATACAAAGAGATTTCCCTTTAATAAATTGTAAAATTTTATTTCTATCGGATTTTTAATTAAATTTTTATTTAATTTAGTATTTTAAAAGCGTTAAAAATACGGGTCATTACAATCTCCCCCACTCAAAACTTTTCGTCCTCGAAAAGGAAGGAGGTAGGAGAATAGAAACAAACAGAAAGAAAATAGATTGAAAACAGAGTAAAACAATTAATTCAAACCATATAAATTTCAATTTAAACAAATTTATATTCAACAATTTGTTTTTAAATTCAAGGTATCTCATTAAGTTGATTTAATTCAATTTATTAACTTTCAAAACAAAAAATTTCTTCTATTAATCACACCTATTATTTATTTAACTTATTATTTTATTTATCTCCATAAACAATTTATAATAAAAATTTAAGGGTAAAACATTTATTATACGCATTTATAGTTTATTTATAAAGATAATTTATATTGTATATTATCCAATTTTCTTAAATTAACAATTTCAAAGATCATAAACTTGAATAGGCATTTATTATAATCATACTTTATTCGACAAACTTAATTCTTCTTTATTCCAAATTATTATTAAATTTATTCTACTTAATATATCTTATCACCTATATATTACGTATATTTACATTTATTATAACCACTCAAATTTATTTATTAATTCCTTCAACATCATTTTATACTGTATAATATTCAATTACATAGTTAACTTTTGAAAATTTAGGTAAGCTATATATAATGCAATTGAGCATTATCCAAATGAAATTTTACAATTCAATTATTAGAGGTTAAGTATTTATATAAAAAGAATTTGGCTTTATTTAATTGAAAATCATCCTTTAATCAAAATTTTAAGAATTAATTTCCGATTAGCTTCAAACAACTTGGAGATAAAATAAATATATATATCATAATATATCAAATCAAAATCAAGTCATGTTCAGAAATTTAAATCAATTTATTTTTCAAAACAAATCGTAGCAAAGCTACAGAATAGTCTCTCCACTTCGAAACTCGAAAATGAATGTCGATGATGCGGTCGTCATCACCGAAATTATTTTCCAATGACAAAATAGAAGAGCACAAATTTAACCAATTAAAATTCTTTGAATGATTTCTATTCGAAAATACTATAAATACATTACACTCTAAAACTTTCAAATCGAAGTTTGAAATCACCGGAAATTAAATTCTCGAATTCGTGATTTAAATTCATTTAAACTCCAAATCAAATTATAACCAAAGTTATAAATTTTCATTTATTTATGTTATGAAATAGTCAATGATTTATAAATGAAAATTGAATTTTAACATTTCGGACAACAGAATCATTAACATTTTTAATTTCAGAAAAATTTATACTTATATATAATATAATCATTCAAAATTATTTACTAAATTTGAAACAAAATTGTGTCGGTTTGCTCTGTTCAAGTGTTTTAGAAATTCTATCGATAGCGTTGATCAGACGAATCGATCGAAAATCCAAATCAACATCAACAATTCAAACAACACAATATATATAAAACATTTTAAATATTAAATTACGAATACACTTCCTCGCTCGACGATATAATAATAAATTTTAAAATAAGTATAGAGATTCAAATTTGATAGAAATCAAATCAAAGAGAATTTTGATTCGATAATAAGTTCGAATAGAAGATGAGATAATTCAATTAACAGAATCAGGAGATGGGTAAGCTTATTTAATTTCACGGGCAAGCTTAACCGGGTCGACCGTGACTTCAAAAATAAGATCGATGCAAAATTTCGAGGCGAATCTACATTTGATCTCAAGAAATCGAATTCAGGCATAGTAGGAGATAGATAGTATCGTAAACCGAGGATACAGAAATTTTCGGTAAATCAATGCCTATTATAAAGGAGTTTCACCCCTTTACAAATCATTCGAAAATTGACGAGACCGCCGATTCATTATAAAGATCATTCGAAGCGGAGTTGTGGGATACTCCGAAATTCAGAAGAATGCGAATAGTGAGGGACAAAAATGAATTTCGGAACCGAGGGAACGTTCCAAAATTCAAAAGAATCGAGTCAAAAGGAAGAGATTGAAACTCGAATAAGAGTGATTCTGTAAATACATTTACCCTATATGCTGAGTTCTGCCTAGAGCTACCAAAAGCTCTGATACCAACTGTAACGACCCGCTATTTTGGACTATTCACATCCGCACATGTCGGACTTGAATAATTCAAAATACCGAATTGTTAATTTAAAATTTTGGCAAAACTGAGATATACAGTAAATAAATAGTCACAGAATCACAGACATAGAGTAATAATATGCAGCGGAAGTAAAAGAGATAGTAGTTCATGAAGCTACTATATAATATATATAAGATACATCAGAGTTTACAACAGAAGAGTAACACGATACATCAAATACAAATCAAAATACATCACTGGAATCATCGAATACTGAAAGCAGAATAGATGGCTGGATCTTCAAACAAAGCTCCAACTCCAAAGGTGAGTCTCGAAAGCTGAACCACTCAGTCTGACCCGAGCGTAAAGAAAAACACAAAACACTCGAGTCAGGATTAATATTCTCATATCAATAAATCCAACTCAAGTGAAATAACAATCGAAATACAAGTAACTTAAAGGATGTTGGAATCACCATCCTCTAAGGATCCGTTAAACTATCTACTATGTAGTAGTGTACGCTAAATAGATAATGTCTATCAGTAATATAAAGTATCAAAATAGTGTTAAGGCGTTACCATTATCCCCCTTAACACATTTTATAAGCATCATAGTCTATACAGCACTGTAAACTCCACCGTAAACTAGTGGGATATCAGGGAGTACTCCATAGGTATAACACAAAACAAATTCGTAGTGGTCGCGTATAGGGATACAAGTATGACAAGGCACATGAGGCAATACCCAAGGTAGTGAAACTACCGTTCGCCTGATTCGGACTGGTGAGAACGCATCGCCGCAGCGATCGCAACACCACGAAACAACACTCCTGAAATTTCCGAGGGTGCACCAATCGATAACAAGTAATAAGTAGTAGTTACGAAGAAGTGTGTTCGCTCGAGGTGGCTAACCCCATTTGGCCCGGCACGGCTCCTGATTTTAGTCATTTCCAATTTGACACAAGTGTCAAGGCTATCCATTATCGTTCTCTTTCTTCAGTCATCACGTACATCATTCCAACCACTTCATTCTGGATCATCACTCCGCGCATAATTATTAAAGTGGTTTTCGGTTTAGATAGAGAGTATATCCGTAACCGATTCCGGTTTCTTTAATAACTTCCGTAATTATTACACCTATTGGTCGTTTAATATATTTCAAAACAAATATAATTCAATTTCAAATACAATTTATAAATCAACATATCATTTGTCTTTCACTATCAATTTAAAATTTACGTTTCAAACTTCCAATTTCCATTTCAAAACCTTATAATTCGATTTCAACTTTTATTTAAACAATTCAAATATTGTTTCAAGTTCGTATATAAGTTTCATTCCGGAATCATTTAAAATGGTTTAATTTTCATTCAAATCAATTTAAATTCATTTATCGATTTCATTCAATATTCGCTATGCTAATTTATCATTTAAAACAATTTTTATTTAAATTTCCAATTCATTAAATCAATTTCTTAAGTTTAACTTCATTATATCAAAACTTCAAATTGAAATAAATTAAATTCGTCAAATCAATTCTTTAAATTACAAGTCTTATGTTAATTTCAATAAATCCTATTCATTTCAATAAATCTCAATTTCTTGTTAAAGAAATTCAATTTACACTTATTTATTGACTTCGTTTCAAATTTCAAACTCAATTAATAAACAACTAAATTTCACATGATCGAGAAGTTTCAATTTCATTTATTAACTTACTTAAATCATTTTCCCAAAACTTTAATAAATAAAGAAACTCAATTTCATTTATTAATGAAATTCAAATCCACTTACTCAAAGTTCGATTTTCTCTTATCAAAGAATTAATTTTTTTTTTACTTCCAAATAATTAAATCTTATTCAATTATTAAATAATATCAATCTTAATTATTTAAAATTTTCAAAACTTAATAATTTCAAACTTAATTATTAAATCATTTCCACTTAATTATGAATTCAACTTAATAACTTCGAACTTAATTATAATTCCAACTTAATTATAATTTCAAATTTAATCATTAAATGATTTCAGACTTAATAATTTCAAAACTCAATTATTACTAATTCCAAATTATTTATTAATAACTTAAAATTTAATTATTAAATAATCAAATTTCAAACAACGTTCGTTCATCAAGTACTACGTTATATTTGTTTCAGTTTTCAATCTTTACATTTTCCTTTCAAAATTCAAATTCCAACTTCATTTCAAACTTATTCTTTGCTCGAATAAAATTATTATTTTATTTTTAAATCAATTTATCGACCAATCGGATTTTATTTAATTCTCTATCATGAGTCAAGTTCATTTGGGTATATATCATTTCAACCCGATTCCAATTTCAATTCAAGATCAAGCATAATAAAGGGAACTTGTAGTGTGATAACTGGGATGGTGTCAAAGTAAATAAACAAGCAATAACAACAATCAATAAAAATCCAATAATTCATGCGAATAATCCCGAAATAACCATATTAATTCACATTGTTGTTTGTGCGAATTAATATAATTAATTATAGAATCTACACTATCATTTCATGTAGATTAAAGATTATTACATTACGGTTTTTTTCCACTTGTCATTCAATTTCAATTTCAATTTTTAATACTACAACAATTAATCCAATATACGTTCAAAGGTTCAAAGTGTAATTTATCAAATTCTACGTGTCAATTAACTTAATAATTTAAAAGGGGTCATATTATTCAAATTAACTAATCAAATTCAACACATATGTCGATTCAAAATTTTAAACTATCCTACGTCAAATTCAATTGCATAATATTTATCACTTTATGCATTACAAATTTAACGTCCAATATAAACAACAAACAATCAATCAGCCAAACAGGATTATCATCGTATAATTTACAGATAATGGTGTCAGATGTCAAAGGTGAACTGATACATAAATAACAGTGCAATAAATAACAGCAACATATTTCAATTGTCGTTTCAATTGAAATCAAATTAAATAAATAAAAGAATATTAATCGTGAGTGGTTGCTCACCTTTCGAGGCTAGAGAACACAGAAGATGGCACGGATACGCACACTGATACAGACACTGAAATTGAATTATGAATCCAAGTTAAGCCAGATTGACACGAATCGACGAACAGAACTGAAAAGTAGAAATGGTCGAAATCAAATCAGGACCGGATTGATGATGATAACTTATATAAGCGAATCTATATGTAAAACTATGTGCTAAATTCAAACATGTATTAAATAAAATATATAAGCATGTATTCCAAAATCCATTGTAATCTTTTTAAACGCGTAAAAAGAAATCACACTCAAATATATAACGTTGTATTTCGAAATAATTATGAATGAAAAATACTTACATTTAAAAACAAATATATATAACCAAGACAATGATCAAAAAGTTAATTAAATTTCAATCGGTTAGGATTTGTGATTAGATTTGTATTCAATTCATATGTATGCAAGTTCCAGTTTGTATATGCTTATAAATTAATGATTAGATTTGTATTCATTCATTTGTCAAGGCATGCGGTATCATGATATGATAATCTTTTGCAAATATAATCACAATCTAAAAACAATATCAAACTAATGGAACAAACAGACGTAAACTTTTATTACGCTGCTATGTTTCCACTGCTCAGTGCAGAAATTTGGTTTGCACTGATCAGTAAAAATTGCACTAATAAGTGGCATAAACAAAACCCAAATATACTTCCTGGATAAATATATATTCATCAAGATATATAACAGATTGCATACTATAGAAAATATTATTTTATAATAAACATACATATTAAAATATGTATATATTCACATAACCATATATATTAAACACCTAATCTATGCTTGTAACACAACTGTAAGTAACAAATTATATAAACAACTTTAACATAAAATGTTCATAACTGAAATATAAATATTTAATACAAACTGAAATGAACAACATTTTATAGACATTTATATATGAACGACTGCTATATGCAAAAGCTAACCAACCCAACATGTTACAACAAAATATAAATGCACACCTGAGAGAATATGAGCATGCACATATCAGGTGGGAACGCATGCCAATAGGTGGCTTAAGGCCGGAGTGGGTGTCGGAAAGGAGAGCGATGCGAGGCGGTTTTGAGCATGGCCGGAGGGGATGGGAGGTCGGGAGATGATGGCACAGAGGGGGTCGGGAACGGTTGCGGCACAGACATGCGTTATGGTGGATCGGTTTTGGAAATGGAGACTCGCTTGCGACGAGGCTGAGGCGAGTAGGCGCGGGGTGGCGGCGGATCTATGAGGTTGCTGACTCGATGGTGATGGGGTAAGGAAGCATGTACGGCGAACATGGGAGACTTCATTCGGGAGGATTTCAGTTGCGTGCATGGTCGAGCTCGGTGTTGGATGCTTGGGCTTGGTCGGCATCGGCTTCGGGCGAGGCGGGTTCTAAGCTCGGATGGGAACTTGGTGGACCAAGGGGATGGGCTCGGTTGACATTTGTGGGGAAGAATGGAGGCTACAGGCAATATGCATTTGAGTGTATCTTCATTTTTTCATATTATTAATAGCATGAATCTGAGCCAAGGGAAGTAGGAGCAGGAATGGGTTGGGAAAATAATATGCAATAGGCAATAACAGGGAAGAAGACGTGCTCTGTTATATGAAGAGGCAAAGGAAATATGTGAACCGGAAAAAGAAATCAAATCAACGATTATTTTGAAAAGGCAGGAATAACAGAAGACACGGGTTGGATTTTCAGAATTATAAATGCTGGTGTCTATTGGTATATACACGTTGGGTCAAAGAATTCCAAAGGGACAAAAGAGTATCGATACGATTAATTGGTTCACCGATTCCGTCATGCATCGGATGTCAAAACACATAAATGAGTATGCTGTTGAGATCAGCACAACGAGACGATCAAAGCGGTATGCGGATATCAGTGGTACAATTGAATTATGAAAATTCGAATTTTATAATAGTGGAAAATGCATGAAAAACGTAGAAAAATAAGATCGACGGAGCCAAATATGTTCGAATTTGAAAAAACGACAAACAGACATCTTGCTCAGAAGATGTTTTAGAATTTTTCTATGTAAAAATATTTTGATTTTGAAAACGTTTTATTTTCATCGCTTTTTAACTGATTAAATTGAAGTAAATTTACGCACGAAAGAAACTTTCGTATTTTCGGACGAAAATTTACTACTTGCTATGTTTAACTGGACGCGTTACAAATATTGAATTTTCGTTGCGAAATTTTATTGTTTATTTTTGTTTAACGAAAATTTTCATTTAACGCAAAACGCACGTTTCTTACGTTAAAATTATAAATTTGGTTTCTGTTATTGATTACGACTATTTCATATTATTACATTACGTTTGTATATGTATTACATTATTGGTCTTATCGAAATTGGTCGTCTACGAATTTGGTTTTGGATTTGTAACATAAATACAAAGAGATTTCCCTTTAATAAATTGTAAAATTTTATTCTATCGGATTTTTAATTAAAATTTTATTTAATTTAGTATTTTAAAAGCGTTAAAAATACGGGTCATTACATATATAGTGTTGAGATTTATACTGTAACAGACATGTCAAGCCCTCTTGCATTCGATTTGTTGTCTGAATGTGTACATGTATTTGCATCAATATATATACATATAGGTATGTATGCATGTATGTATGAATACGTATATGTATGTATATATGCAAATAAAAAGTATACAAACACATATATTCACTTTTATATATGTTAAAATACTAAGTGTAAACAATTTGTCTAAAACATTTGTAAAATATGTTTATATATCTATGTATATAAGTATATATAAATGTATGTGTAGTATAAATTGTGAAGAGCATTTTGAAATTGAAAAGGCAACATCTTATTAAGGATGGAGAATAAGTGTGCGATTAATATCCATCTAACTAAGACTACCTTTTCATTTGCAAATAGTAATTAACTATAAGTTAGATTTAAACAGAGCATTCTGAAAATGAAAAGGCAATGTCTCATTAAAGAAGGAGAATAAATGTGCAATTAATATCCTTGTAGTTATGGCCACCTTTTCATTTCAAAGTTAAGATAAATGTAAATAATAAAGGAACAAATGAATGTTAGCATTATAATAGTGGTGAATTTTACAATCAAAGATTTACTTATTTATGCTCACAAATAATAATACCTTTTATTTTCTCAGTTTCTAAAATTAAGAAATATGTATTAATTATTTAATTCTATATAGAATAATGAAAAAGTAAAGAGGAATATTTTTAAGTCCAGAAGTGCATAATATAATTTCAACTAAAATTGATTATACAAAAGAATACACGAACATATGAACAATCAATTATATGTTAATATAATAAATATATATGTATATATATTAAATAAAATATTTTTTGTTGAATGTATGTTTTACATAAATAAATCTTACCAAATTTTAAAACATGTAGTATATGATTTATAACGCTTAGAAATGATTACTAATTTACTGAAATGAGTAATAATAATATTTTATTGCAAAATAAAACAATAAAAAAAATACTCTTGCTGGTCGTGAGCATTAACATAGCAAACATTCATAAAATGAATTTTATTATTATAGTGCAACTGTATACACAACCAACCAATTTGTGACAACATTTCAAATTCATAAAATAATCTAATATCCTGTAATATAACTAGAGGTAGGCAAAAACCACACCGCTGTAGGAAAAACACCCGCACCGGACCGTAAAAACAATGTGGAAACCCGCACCGAATCTTCTTTCCAAAGCATGTACCCTAAACTGGACCAACCAGCATTGATACAATTTGGTTGCATTTATATGAAACTGAATCGAGCCAAAATGTACACTAGTAATCTTATGATAAAAATATAAGCAGCCCTTATCTTATTATAGATTCTAATGATGTATATTCTATTTTCAACGTATGTTGTTGTATTGTTAGTAATAGCCAATGTCATAAAGAAAGATGTTATAGTTTTAGTATAATATTTTTCATCTCAATTTTTTGGAGAAATGGTAATTATAGTTTTATTTTAGTCATTGTACTTGATGATTATGCATTGATTAACATTGATCTTTGGTTAATGTACTAAAAAAATTTCGTTTATAGCAAAACGTCAAATTGAAATATTCATACAATTAAAACTAATATTTCGTACATTATAACATTGTGTGTTTTAACCTTTAAGTGTAAAAGCTTCACACAGTTGCCTTCGTAAATTGATTGTTAATGGAAGTAATTCTTTTATTTCATATTTAGTATGGGTTTAAACTAGAATAGACCAAAATCGGACCATATTATATTAAATCGAACCAAAACCGAACCGTTTAAAAGATTAGTATAATGGTTTGTGTTTCTGATTAACCATTTATGCGGTACAGAAGCGGTTTGGGCTCCAAAACGCATCAAACCAACCCACATCTACCATTAAATATAACAAATAAATATGAAAGAACAAAATTGAAACATGGATTTGCCTTTCACCAAAGCCTTTGCATACGCGTTGAAACATTAAATAGATCTCCTTCAATCAGTTCACAAACCAGAAGGTGCAAGCTCCCGAATTGCTGACCATTGTGTAACGACCGATAATTCTAGGCATTTAAATTTGAAGTGTTTAATTAATTTTAAATATAGGCTTTATGGGTCAAAACAAATTAAATTTCAAATATAGGGATTTGTTTGAATATGTGAATTGGGAAATTAATAATTGAATCTTGGATTTAATTTGGATAAAACTGATTTCAAAGCTTTTTTAAAATTCTGTTTGAATAAGAATGGCAATAATAAACTTTTAATTTAGATTTAAAAGTGATTAATTTGTTTTTATAATAACTGTTTTAATCAACGTATGAAAATAGCCTTTTGGGGCACCATCTCGGATTTTGACGAAATCAATTTCATGTGAGCCATGATAGTGAATTATTAGATGTCGTCAAGTTTCAAGGTAATTGGATGTATCGTGTGGTTGTACGAGTTTGAAACACATATAAATTTATTTTAGGAATTTATATAATATAATTCGATTTAAAAAGAAATCTTCTGTATATGATCGAATTGTGTCCCTATAATAGTTTCACTGTGTTCGGGATAGGGGTATTACATATAGATCATTAGGCGACACATCTTGATAGGAGTCTGAAATTTTTGAGCATTTAAAGCCTGATGTTTTTAACTAAAATAATACATAAATACATACATACATACATACATATATATATATCTTCCATACCACTAGCCCATACCCCATTAATCCATTTTGCAGCCCATTTCCTTACGTGCTGCCTATGCCTCCTCCTCTTATTATACGCTTTGCCTATAATAATAAATTTTTAAGATTTCAAAAAATTAAAAATCAAAACAAGGTCTCATCGAACGATCATCATCAATCGGGGCCATTGTCTATGTGATCAAGCCAAGTCACCAATTGGAGAATCGTTCGTGATGATAAGAGGAAGCTAATGTATGGTGGATATGAGCTATGGCATCACGTGATAGCCATGGAGGACTCCATTCATAGGAAGATCGAATTTAGATTTTGATCGACTCCGGCGATTCTAGGCGTTTTCAGGTGAAGGGGTCTGAAGGTGAAATATCGAGAGCGGCGTGGGTGAGGTGCTGGCCAAGTTTCATGGCTAACGATCAACTACGGTGGCCGTGATTTGGTGATGAACGGAAATGGGTTTTGGGTTATTGCGTGGCGATGGCGGCGAGTTAGGGGCCAAGTCCAGTGGCGTAGGGAGAAGTAGAGGCTGGGCTAGCGTGGGGCACAAGACGTTGGCGTTTAGTCAACCGTGATGGTGGGCGGCGAGGTAAGAAATGGACATCATGCTTTCGTTCGACCTAACTATAGTCATTCAATGGAAGTCATGCCATGATTTAACTATGATCAAAATAGAGCTTCCACATTGAAGATCAATTGTATTCTCAAGTCAAAAGAACTATGTAAATTAGTCACATCGATATTTTCTTCTTGACCTTAGTTATATTAACCAACAGAAGCTATCGAGCGAGTCATTCTATAGTTATCCAATAACTATCAGTACGTAACCCCTTAGTGCCCCCAGCGGTCATGAGTAATACATTGCCCAACATTTGAAGAGCATTATGTGCTCTAGTCTCAATGGATGTATCGATATCCAGTCTTGGTACATCTTGATTAGGAATATTTAAAATGGTATACTTGTTTCATTGTGATAAATTACTCACGGTTACAACACTTTATACCTACTATCATAAAACATACCATTTATGGTTTTTCTATTAAATATACTTTTGATTAAATTAATTAATTAATATAATCACATTATATCAAGTATATAATAGAAAAAACATCTTTATTTTGAATTAGACTGGTCAATGAGTTAGATATATGTATTAAATTACATAATTGGCCATAGGGCATGCCCACAACTCTATCAATCTCTTCCACTTGCACTTAGGGTCAATTATGGACTCTTATTCCAACTCCTCTAATCGATTTTCTCAAAACCAATTGGGTTAGTCTCTTTGTGAACGAGTATGCTATTATGTTTTAATTATCCAATCTATCAATCAACTATTTATCACGGCGATAAATTTTTATCATGTGGAGCAATTCAGAGTATGTCTCTCGACATCTAGTGAGCTCTAAGTTCTGTTATGAACTATATCGCTACTTTGTTATTACATAACAATGTTACGAGATTCTCAACATTTGGAATCAGCATGGTTGTAAATTTGTGCCTTCATATTTTTATATACATTGTCTTTATTATGGTGCTACTCTAAGTGTTGGGCATGTTTCCACCTACTACCGAGCCAACTCCCTCCCAAGCATTGCCGAGCCAACCTATTCCCACCTACTACCGGATTCACCTTCACCGAACCATCTCCTCTCCAAACAATGCCGGACCAATACACTCCCAAAGCCCTACCGGTCCAACACCACTCCCAAGCATTGCCGAACCAACCAGCTTCCCCTACATAGCCGAACCAAGCTCCATCCACTCACCACCGGATCATGTCCCACCGAACCGAATCCTCCCACTTCACCACCGAACCAGCTCATCTCCGAGTCCTAGCCGGACCAACCACTACCGAGCCAAACTTCAACCTCCACCGAACCAGCTCATCTCCGAGTCCTAGCCGGACCAACCACCACCGAACCAAACTCACTCCCAACCTACCACCGGTCCAAACAACATACAACTCTCCACCGAACCAAGACATTCCGGATCAACTTAGTCAGGCCAGATAGCATCAGCCCAGGCCCACCGGCAGCTATATACGTCCAGGACCATTGTCCCCAGCCTCACTCTATAAATAGAGGGGCAGGGGTAAAACAATGACAGACAAGTTTGAGAGCTCAAGCACGGATAGAACTTTCAAACAACTTTCAAATTATTGTAATCAAAGCTTTGTACTTGTAATCTTAACAGAAAAGGAGAATAACATATAAAGTGGACATAGGCACATTCTGGCCGAACCACTATAAATCTGTGTGTCTTTTGCAGTTTAGTCCATCTATTTTATATATTTGCATAAATCACCCAAATCATTAAGAACAACATATAATCAACTAAATCATACGACTTGGAGGTGTTTGCCCATTTTTTGTGCAAACATTTTTGGTGCTTTCACTGAGAGACAGGATCTCGAAGCTTCAGCTTCTCCCACTTAATCCTTTTTCTATCAGCATCATTCATTGCTTGGAAAACATGCCTCCCGGACGGAAGAAAGATGCTAACAAAGGAAAGAACATCGTAACTAGCAGTATCCCAGATCCGGTGATCAGAAATCAAGACAATCGTCCGGTTCCAACAGCAAATGGAAATCAGGCAAATCCGACAGCCCCTACTACGGAACAACCAATTACAAGGATGGATCTGGATAGGGTTGTGGCTGAAGTAACTAACCGCTTCGCATCTCAACAAGAAGCCTTGGTGGACCAACTCATGTCACGCTTAAGGGATGCTGAAGAATCCAACCGCAACACTGAATCATGGGGTGAGTCCCGGTCTGGAGGATCTGGGAGGCGACAAAGGTCTTTCTTCTTCGAAGAGGCTAATAACAGAAACAGCTATGGTAGGAGCCGAGCCCGGACTCAGCCCGAATTCCGACCCGAGGAAACACTTGGAACCGAACCCAACGGGGGAGGTACCAGGCAGGGGTCGGATGTAACTGAGCCTGCCATGCTACCTAACCATGGAAACACCAATAGACGGGGCCGAGCTGGAGTCCAGCCCGAAGTTAGACCCGAGGAAGTGCTGAGAACAGAACCCAGCAGGGGAAGATCAAGGCAAGGGCCAACTATGGCTGACCCCAGCATGCCCCCGGAAGTCCAGAGGCAACCATTGGAGAATGTTAGGAGTGATAGACAATATCATTCATACAGGTCATCTGGACGGAATCAATCCCGCAGGGAAGAACCAAACTCATTTCTATCCACTCCAAGTTCTGATGAAAGGATGGCGCGATTGTTTAGAGAGTGCGTCCGACGGGACCAAAGGGATCGGGGGATAGGCGTTAGGGTAACCAGCCCCTTCACCCGCAATATCGAAACTGCAATCACCCCCCGGGAATGGAAAATGCCAACAATGGAACCTTACAAGGGAACCTCTGACCCCGTTGTACACTTGCGAAGATACACACAACATATGCTCATGAGTGGAGCAACAGAGGGAGTGTTGCGTAAATGCTTCCCACTATTCTTGGCAGATCTAGCTACCTCCTGGTTCTGCCATCTACCCCAGGGGTCCATCAGCTCATGGGAAATGTTAAAAGAAAAGTTCATCAGCCAGTTCCGCATTCATGTGGAACAACCCAAGGATGCTTATTCCCTATCTAATATCAAACAGAAACCCGGAGAGACAGTGCAACAATATCTAACCCGATTCAACGCCGCAGCGGCCGCAGTCCTAGATGCCGACGAGTAACTTATCCTGATAGCCCTCTGTAGTGGTGTGCATCCGGATACTAAATTTTCTAGAAGACTAACGAAAGAAAAGCCAGCCACCCTACCCGATTTCTTCCATGAAGCCGGGAAATATATGAGACTTGAAGACGCTGCCATTGAAAGGCAGACCGGGCAACAAACCAAGGCAGCTCATGGCAACACACCCGCAGTAGCAAAGGACGCTCGAAGAAATGACTTCAGAGATAGTGCTGGGGGCGAGAAGGGAGAAAAGCGCTTATATAGGCCAGGACCGAGATTTGACTCTTATACTCCTTTAAATGAAACGATCGAAAACATCTTCTTGGCCACCCAAGACGAAGTCAGATACAAGCGCCCCCCACACAAGAAGGAATCAGATAATGCAGTTAAGTCTGGAAAGTTCTGCCGCTTCCACGAATCTCATGGGCATGACACCAATGAATGCCATCACCTCCGGGACTTGATTGAAGAACACATCAGAAGGAAGAGACTGGAGCGCTATGCGAAAGGTCAGAACAGGACTTCAACTCCTGCCAATGAAAACCCAGGGCTACCCCTCCCGGAAGTAGGCGGAGGAAATCGCAACAACAGCGGCTCCAGTCTAGAGAAGATAGTGGTCCTTACCATATCAGGAGGGCCACACATCGCCGACGGAAGCTGGGCAGAGATGGAAAGATATGGTAAATCACTTAGAAACAATGAAGGCTACGTTAATTCTGTTACAGAAGAACGCCACCCGAAGCCGAAAGAGAATGATGACATCACAATCAGTAGGCGTGATCTAGAGGGAAGGCAGTACCCTCACATGGATCCTGTGGTCATCTCTGCCTGGTTCGGTCCAGCCAAAGTTTTCCGAATTCTAGTAGACATTGGAAGCTCAGTAAATATCCTATTTAAGCATGCTTTCGAAAAAATGATGCTGTCAATGAAGGATGTGTCTCCCTGCAGCAAACCGCTACATGGTTTCATTAGGGATGCGAAGATGCCCCTCGGGCAACTGGACCTCTTTGTCGAGATAGGAAGTCATCCCCGCTCTGTTGTGCGAAAACAAACATTTGTACTAATAGAGAACCACTCGGCCTACAACGCCTTTTTGGGAAGACCAGCCTTGTCTGACTTCCAAATTGTCCTAGCCCCGTGGTGCCTAAAAATGAAATTTCCAATAGATAACGGAATAGGAGAAATAGAGGGAGATCAAGACGCCGCTCGAGATTGCTATGTAACTGAACTTCGCAATAACCGCAGGAAGGATAAAGGGAAGGATGCAGAGACCTCTTTCTGCAAGAAAAACTTGGAAGCATAGCAATTAAAGAAAGCCCCTCCTCTTCGATATACCAGTGATCCTTTCAACGAATTAGACCCCAGGGACAAAGAGGAGGAGGCCACCACCGAGCCTGCAGAGGCTATGGAATTTGTATCTGTAGACAAACACGACCCAAGTAGACTGCTGAGAGTCGGGTCTCAGTTAAGAGCGGATTGAAGAATCAACTCGTCAATTTTCTTCGCCACAACTTGGATGTATTTGCATGGACGCACGCTGACATGACTGGAATCTCCCCAGACGTAGCGTGCCACATACTGAACATCGATCCCACCAAGGTGCCAATAAAGCAGAAAAAGAGAAGCATGGGGGTAGAACGATCAGCCGCCCTCGAGGAAGAAGTAAAGAACCTACTTGCCAATAACTTCATACGAGAAGCCATCTAACCGGAATGGATCGCCAACCCGGTGCTGGTAAAGAAGGCTAATGGGAAGTGGGGAACATGCATCGACTTTTCCAACTTAAACGACGCTTGCCCGAAGGACTGCTTCCCACTCCCCCGAATCGATCAGCTCGTGGACAGCACAGCCGGACACGAACTCTTATCCTTTATGGACGCATACTCAGGATATAACCAGATCCCCATGCACGCCCCCGATCAAGACCACACTAGTTTCATCACTGACCGGGGATTGTACTGCTACAGAGTAATGCCTTTTGGACTTAAAAACGCCGGAGCTACTTATCAGCGCCTCGTCAACAAGATGTTTGCGGAACTAATAGGACGAACTATGGAAGTTTATGTGGATGACATGCTGGTAAAATCGAGGAAAGCCAATGATTATATAAACCACCTGGACGAGATGTTTCAAGTACTTCGCCAATATGGAATGAAGCTGAATCCTCTAAAGTCCTCCTTCGGAGCATCGTCGGGAAAGTTCTTGGGATTCATCGTCCATGCCAGGGGGATTGAAGCAAACCCCGAACAAGTCCAGGCTTTGCAAGATATCAAGATACCATCCACTCGAAGAGAGATGCAAAGCCTAAACGGGAAAGTGGCCGCCCTAAGCAGATTCATCTCTAAGGCAACCGACAAATGCATCTCCTTCTTCGAAGATCTAAAAAAAGACAAAGGAAAGTTCGAATGGACTGGCAAATGCTCGACAGCCTTCCTTAACCTAATCGAACACCTTCAGAGACCAGCAGTACTCTCAACTCCAAATGAAGGCGAAGAACTATACCTATACCTTGCTGTATCATCCCATGCTTTAAGTGCCGCTTTGGTGAGAGAAGACAACCGCGCGCAGCGGCCCGTATACTTTGTAAGCAAGAGATTTACAGGGGCAGAAGCCAGATACCCTAAACTTGAAAAGCTAACATACTGTTTGCTAATCACGTCACGAAAACTGCGACACTATTTCCAATCTCATTCCATCAGAGTATTAACCAATCAACCGCTAAGGCAGGTACTCCACCGCCCCGGCACTTCTGGGCGACTACTTAAATGGCGCATTGAACTGAGTCAGTATGATATCACCTACCATCCTCGCACCGCCATCAAGGGACAAGCCATGGCCGATTTCATTGCCGAATTCACTACCAACAAAGGTAAAGATCGATTTGAAATAACAAAAGATATCAAGTGGAATCTCTTTGTAGATGGAGCATCAAACGAACAAGGCTTGGGGGCAGGTATTGTGATAATCACCCCCAGGGGAAGGAAGCTACACTATGCCCTAAAGTTGGAATTCGCTGCCACCAACAACGATGCAGAATATGAAGCAGTGATAACCGAATTAGAACTTTCCCTAGAGATTGGAGTCGGTTCTTTATGTCTCCATAGTGATTCTCAACTTATTGTAAATCAAATACTGGGAGAATTCCAGACTCGAGGAGAACGACTCACAGCATATCTAAAGAAGACCAAGCTGCTGCTCAATCAATTGGATCACTATTTAATCAAACACATTCCTCGAGGAGAGAATCAGGAGGCCGACGAACTGGAAAAGCAAGCTAGCATGAAGGACGACACCACTTCCGGAATAATAACCATCTCAAAGCAACTAGCCCCGAGTTTTGAGCCAGTGAATCTGATAGCTGCAATCGAAGAGGAAACTTGGATGACTCCCATCCGGTAGTACTTACAAAGTGGCACACTGCCCGACGGGTGTAACGAAGTTAAGAAAATCTTGAGGAAAGCTTCCCGCTACACAATAAAAAAAGGCATCCTCTATCGGCGCGGCTTCTCTAACCCCTTATTGAGGTGTGTCGCTGGAAGGGAAGCCAAGGAAGTCTTGTCCAACATCCATCAAGGAAGTTGCAGAGATCACACTGGAGGGCAGACTCTAGAAAAGAAAATACTCCGATATGGGTACTACTGGCCCACTTTAAATAAAGACGCCTCAGACTTCGTCAAAAGATGTGACAGATGTCAGAAATTTGCTAAGATTCCTCGACTACCAACAAATGAGATTACTCAAATGACCAGCCCTTGGCCCTTTGCAGTATGGGGAATTGACTTGATTGGCGAACTGCCGACGGGCCGAGGCGGAGCCAAATATGCTATAGTGGCAGTCGACTATTTCACCAAATGGGTGGAAGCGGAACCTTTAAATAAAATATCTTCGGCAAAAGTTATTAATTTCTTGATCAAAAATGTTCTATGCAGGTACGGGGTTCCACTCAAAATCATATCGGACAATGGACTTTAGTTTGACAGCGAGGAGTTCGCCGACTGGTGCCGAGAGCATGGAATTCACAAAAGCTTCTCATCTGTAGCTTATCCTCAGGCAAACGGACAAGTCGAAGCTGTCAATAAAATTCTTAAAACTCTCGTCAAGAAGAAACTTGAAAAATCAAAAGGCGCTTGGGTGGATGAACTTCCTACGGCACTTTGGCCTACCGCACATCTTACAGAACATCAACAGGGCATACTCTTTTCTCTTTGGCATACGGATCGGAGGCCATGCTTCCAGTTGAAGCTGTAGTTCCCTCCCACCGTAGGATCCACTACAACCCAAAAGAGAACGAAGAACTCCTCCACATGTCTTTTGATCTAATTGAAGAAAGAAGAAACGATGCAGCACTCAAAGCGGCAGCTCACAAGCAAAAAGTGGCAGCACAATACAACTCAAAAGTCAAGCACCGCAGCTTACAAGAAGAAGATCTTGTCCTCAAGCGAATCTTCCCGCGCCTTGGAGCGCTGGATCCAATCTGGGACGGACCCTATGTAATTCATAAAGATCTTCTCAACGGAGCTTATATTTTGTCAACAGTGGACGGAGAGGTGTTCTAGAGGGCATGGAACATCCAACACCTTCGTCGATACTTTTCTTAACTTGTACTGCCCATATGAAGTGAATTAACAAAGAGAATCAGTGGACGTAGGCATTTTCCTGCCGAACCACTTTAAAAATCTTGTCTCTTTTTAGCTTGTTCCTTTATATCTTGGCTGCTTGTTAAGTTTTATCCTTTTCTGTTGAACAAAATCCTGTGTAACGGCATTTCCATTCTGGACACTTCACGGCACAACCTCACTTGGACAAGACCTAACAGGTACTATACGAATCTATGCCCTCGCCAATGAGACACTTTTGCTCCAGCATCCCTCTGCTGCGGGTCAACTCATTGCTCGCGACGGCCCTCAAAGACAACTGTAATGAGCTGATTATAAGCCACCGAGAAGGCCGACTATAGCCGAGGCAGCTCATTACGGCGTTCGGCTCGCCGACAACCGTGAATCGATTTAAGCCCCAACATAAGGTGTGGCCAGCCAGGGGCAGTTCACAGTTGACGATCGGCGCCCGCGCTAGCCGGCCACGGTAAATCGAATAATACCCACGATTACGGGCCATAATGGCCCGGGTAGTTACTGTGCGCGATCTCGGCTCCGATGTGTCTTAAGTACGGCTGTGGTAAAAAAGAAAACTCCCCGCGGAGGCGTAAGATGGGTGACAAACGTCTCCAAGACCCACAGCTAGGGAAAGTGACTACAAAACCCGTTTGCCACGAACTTAAGCACATCGAAGGCCTTCCGTGATTGGAAGTTTTACTTTTTCTCATATTTCCATTTTATTTATAAAAACTTTCCTCCTATCCTCTATAACGATCACTAAAGTAAAGGACACAAAATAGGAGACACTCGCTAAGGGGAATAAGAACTCCCAGCTGGATGGCAGGTCATCCAGCTGCGTTCCATATTCAATTACACAAGGCATTCAAAGCTACCATCTACAGCAAAAACTTGAAGGGCGGTACTTTCTTCTCTTGTACATAAATATGTAACTATGATTTCTACGCACATCACATTAACATTGCAAGACATGAAATTATATTTTAAGCGAGAACTTGACATCAAAACACAATTGAATCACTAACACATGCACAGCTATATTTCTTATGCAACACTTCAAAGTAATGACAACATCCTAATATGACAGAATCAGCTTATGTTATAAAATTACATGTTAAAAATAAAGTCATCCGTTGCAATAACATATATACAACCTGAAAGTACATTAATGTTTTGGAACTAGTATATACAGGAATTTCAAGTAAAACCAAAAATGCCCGGATCAAGTCAAAATAGTCGGCAGCATTAGAACTTCATCTCTATCCTTCCAACCCCCCAAGATCTACTTGACCGCAGGATCAGAACTCCCAGCATGCTGGCCAGAGGTCCCACCTGTCCAATTCAAGAGAAGAATCTATTAGAAAAACGATAAGCAAACAAGTTAAGGAAAGATTAAAGGGGAAGAATAACCAGCGTCTGCTTCCTGATCATCATCCTCCAACTGCACACCCACTTCCTCGGCGGTAAGCAGCCGCATGCCCTCCTTCACCGCAACCTTCTCCTCCTTGGTGAACTGAGCGGTGACCACATCCATTCTGAAGGCCGCGCCATCCTCTTTATCCGCATCATCCTTGGCCTCCTCCAAAGCCCGGAGATATATCCTAGCCATGACCCGGGGGTAATCGTCCATCCAGGATAGGTTGCCCTGCTTCCAAGTACGAAAATACATATCCTGCAGCATATCATCCATCATCCCCTCGTTCTCCTCAAACTCCCTCATGCGGGCCTCAGAAGCCGACAACTTAGCAACGGCAGCATCCCTCTCCATTCGGTATCGCGAGCAGTCAGCTTGAAGGGATCTCCTCATCGCCTCCATCTCCTCCTTTAGCTTGGCCTGAGCAAGCCCTGCGGCTTGAAGCCATCCAGATAAATCCTCTACCTGTCCAAGATCCGCTCTCCGAACCTCATACACCATTGCGATGGCCATGTCAATTCGTTTTTGCAAGCAGCCTCCATCTTTCGCAATTCTGCCTTTGTAGCCTCTTCCATGGTTTTCTTTAGTCGTCTGGAGGCCGCCTCATGCTGGGAGATCTGAATGGCCTGATCGGCAAGCAGTTTGGCCTGATCAGAAACCATTAGCCGCAACCGAATGTTAGCACTTCCGATTTCCTCTCCAGCCTTGACCAGTCGGACATGATGCGCCATCAGCCTCCTGGTCTCCTCAGCCACCCGATCGATGTTTGCCTTGGCCTCATCCCCCATAGTCACAATCCGAGTGGTCAACAAGTCGAGATCCAAAGACTTAGACTCATCAAACACCCTTACCATAGGATTGCGGGGTAGGAGGTGCTCACCGGTAACATTATCGAAGGAAATATCATGGAGGTTCGGGTCCAGTTCTGGATGACCGCGAATGGGTTGCGAGCCAAGTTGGGACGATCTATCGGAGTAACGGTAGGGTTCTCAAATGGATGTGGAGAGGGTACAAAATTAGTAGTCTCCTCCGTAATATCCTGAAGCGGCTGAGTTGGAGGCTGAGGATGAGATGGAGATTCGAACAAGGAGCGGCCCCTCTTCTTCCTTTGGATATCTTCTTCAATGATCCCGAGAAGGGGACGATAGCCGACTACATCCCCGGGGCGGCAAGTAGGAGGCTTCGGTCTAGCAGAGGCTCTGAGTAGCTTGTATTGTTCGAGGCGGTGTCGGACATCTGATGTCTTGGCCACCTCGCCTTCCCCTGGAATAAAGAACAAGTGTTACGAGCATACACTAATCCATAATTCGAGAGATATGTTAAGTTAAAAGGAGTAGGAAGACGCATTTATTATACAAACCCTGAGGGGGAGTGGGATACTGCAATAAGTCCTGAATCTCATTCCAGGACGGAAGATGGCCATAAAATATTCCTAAGTCCTTATCATAAAGGGAGTCTGCAGAAGTCAAAAATTCACCTTGGATCACCGGAGTCGCCTTAGCCGGAATACCCTGAGAGGATGAACCGGCTCCAGTCCCGGCCTTGTCAGCTCTCTCGGATTCCTTTGCCGGAGCCGGTTCTCCCTCCAGCCCCTCAAAAGCTTGGCGGAAAGCATCATCCGTCCACTCTTGAATCTCACCTGCTTGCCCAGAGGTCAAGGCACCGACGCCACTACCACTCTGTCCACCATCACCTTCTCTACCACTTCCTCTCTCCGACTCACCTCCTTCACCTTCGCCTCCTTCCTCCTCCACACTCTCCTCCTCCGGAGCATATGGGCATGTGCTGGGAGAGGGTCCATCAGATTTCTTGAGTTTCTTCCCCCCGACGACGGGAGGTATCGAGAAGGGTTTCCTCTTGCTGCTCTTTGCCGTAGCCCCTCCTTTGGCTTTGGCAGCTCTTTCCTCAGCCGTATCCCTCTGCTTGACCACAGACTGATGTGGTAGAATCAAGTTGTGCTCCAGAAGAGTAGCGTTCCTGATCAGGTAAGAAGCTGACCTCTCCCTTCCCGAAATGGCTTCTATCTCCGCGGCCATCTGAACCAAGTGATCATTCTCCACGACCGCAAAGCCACCTGTCGCTAGCAAATAGTAAAGCACATGAGGAGAAGCATTGCAGTCAAAATAGAAATTACAAGTAAACTTCAACTTACAGCCAGAGGTGAAGCGGTGGATAGAAACGGAGTCATCCTGGACGAAAAACCATTCCTTCTTAAACATGGTGAACTTTGAATACAAGTCCAGGACCGGCTTGAAGGACACGGCCGATTCCAAGCTGATGTATGGAGACCCCTTCTTGTAACCCCTCAAGTTATATAGGTACCGAATCTCCCGGTTGGAAGGGGGCGCCCGTACTTTCTCTAGAAAATCACGAATAGGCACACCAAGATAGCGTAGGAGTTGGGTTGGAGCTGGAAAGGGGCCACCTTCAAATAGGTGACGAAGCTAACTATCCAAGCATTGATTGGAGGAATGGCCCCACACATGCAGTGGTACCTACTATAAGCGAAGTATCCTTCAGGGGGATTATATGGCATGACCCCCTTCCCTGGCAACAGCATGCATGCTCTATCAATCCCAAAGGAGCGGGAGATAACATCAAGCTGCTCTTCTTTGAGAGAGCTAGGAAAGCAGTCAGGCGGAGAATTCAGAAGCTCTCGAGGACCATACCCATCTACTAGCGATCTCGGGGTGGGTCCATGACGTTCCGGTCCTGGCTAAGCTGTGGGCACTACGGTGGACTCTCCTTCGTCCTTGGATTTCTTCTTATCTGATCGAGTTTCCACTTTACAAGACATTTATCTGCAACACAAGAAAGTATATCGTTAAAACAGAGGATATAAACGTACAAGTATATGTAGTCCGGAATTTCACTCGTAATTCAACATATAAGAAGAACATTTGGGAGTTCCAAGCCGGAAGGTCACTCGGCGCTCAAACTCCCGATTGGTAAAGCAAGGCAAAAAGTTCATTCAGTTTCATCCGGTAATTCAAGGGTTTTTAAGCTCATTCGGCACCTATACTTCCCGTTCCCATTCGATGGTTCGGCACACGTTCCATTTGGCAATTCAAAGTACGAAAGTGTCATTCGGTACTTAAAACCCACAAGGTTCATTCGATAAATCAAAGTCTCTAAGTTCATTCGGAGGTTCAACCTTAAAAAATCGTTCGGAAGAAGAAAGCGTACCTGGTCCGGCAGTTAAGTCGATTCGGTATACAGTTGATTCGGCAGTCAGAACTGGTTCGGCACTACAATTTGTTCGGCAGTTAGGAATTCGATTCGGCTGTTTCACTTGGTAAGAAATAACGAAAGCACAATGCCCATACTTATATGCAAATGGAAGCGACCGGACCACTGGTTCGGCACACAGGGCCGGATGAGAATGCCGGATGGGACTGTCCAAGCTAAAACAAAGCACGACATATGCTGGCATATGCCCCACTTTGGGGGGCAAATGTTGGGCATGTTTCCACCTACTACCGAGCCAACTCCCTCCCAAGCATTGCCGAGCCAACCTATTCCCACCTACTACCGGATTCACCTTCACCGAACCATCTCCTCTCCAAACAATGCCGGACCAATACACTCTCCAAAGCCCTACCGGTCCAACACTACTCCCAAGCATTACCGAACCAACCAGCTTCCCCTACATAGACGAACCAAGCTCCATCCACTCACCACCGGATCATGTCCCACCGAACCGAATCCTCCCACTTCACCACCGAACTAGCTCATCTCCGAGTCCTAGCCGGACCAACCACTACCGAGCCAAACTTCAATCTCCACCGAACCAGCTCATCTCCGAGTCCTAGCCGGACCAACCACCACCGAACCAAACTCACTCCCAACCTACCACCGGTCCAAACAACATACCACTCTCCACCGAACCAAGACGTTCCAGATCAACTTAGTCAGGCCAGATAGCATCAGCCCAAGCCCACCAGCAGCTATATACGTTCAGGACCCTTGCCCCCAGCCTCACTCTATAAATAGAGGGGCAGGGTTACAACAATAGCAGACAAGTTTGAGAGCTCAAGCACGGATAGAACTTTCAAACAACTTTCAGATTCTTGTAAACAAAGCTTTGTACTTGTAATCTTAACAGAAAAGGAGAATAACATATAAAGTGGACGTAGGCACATTCTGGCCGAACCACTATAAATCTGTGTGTCTTTTGCAGTTTAGTCCATCTATTTTATATATTTGCATAAATCACCCAAATCATTAAGAGCAACATATAATCAACTAAATCATACGACTTGGAGGTGTTTGCCCATTTTTTGTGCAAACACTAAGCAATGTACTTAGCCTTTTTCCATTGAATCAACCATGGTCTTTCATTGGGAACATTTCCAACTTAAAGATTTTTAACTTGAATTTATAATTGGCATATTTTACTCAATATCACTTATGAAGTGTGAGTCCGAACACTCTTTCATAAGATGGTTTTGTTTCTGTAAGTGATTCTCTAATATTCTTAAATACATGTGACACTGCAAGCAACCATTTAGCAATATCATTTTGGATTTTTTATTTGCTCCATGTATCAAATACATAAAAAAATCATGATCTCATAGACAACATAACATGTATGATGATTTCTATTGCCAAAGCATAAGGAACTCATCTCACATGTTCCATATTAAACAATTTAATAAGGTATCTTTGCATATCGATTTGGGACATTCCCAATATTCATAAAACTCACTATAAAGATCATTTACAATCCAAATTGAGCATTAAAACAACTAAGGTTGATTTTAACACAAGTACATTATTCAAAATCAACGTGTTGTTTACTTGTAGTTTAGAAATACCAATGTACCTTTTAACGTCCTTTCTTATGAACACATGCTTCCTTTGCATTTTGATTGATAATTAAACTTTTTTGATAATTCTATCAAAATATTTATTCAATTTGATGCTTATAAAATGATACTTTCTATCATTTCTTGGATCGTATCCACAGACTCACAAACTCAATATCGCTCCCACTGACTTCGAGATATTTTGGTTGTTATGTGTAAACAGTTTACTCTAAATCATTATTTAGAACTTTTTGTTTCAATACATACGTACCAAACACAAAGCCATATCAAGTGGTAATTTTGTGAGTAAATTTGAATTAACTTGAGTACGTTGAACATCAAATCTATTACGCTAATTTTAATAATTGAAATATACAATATTCTTCTTATCAACATTGCTCATTTAATTCCAACTGCATTCATCGTGCTTACAAAGACACAATCACGGCTGATGGATTACATCCCTTAAGTTACAACTACCATAATCATATTTTGATAGTGTACTTGGAATTCTTTTGGATTTTCACATCATACCATATCATAGAGTCAACACTCTTAATGGTTTAAACAATCGAGGAATATACATTATAGACATTGATAAGAACCTCATATTTTCTCTTCAATGTGCGAGAATAATTATTAGACACTCTAATGCATTGTGTTCATTTAGGTTAGTTAATTTTATTTCATCTCATTTAATTAGTTCTATCTGTGGATCGGATCTCATTCTATTTTACTACCAATAATTCCTCAAGAAATTTCTTTACAATGAAGTTGGTATTCTTGAAACAACAATTGTTTCTCAGTGCAACAGAATAGGTATTCATAAAAGTTTTATGAATTTCTTTATTTATGAAACTGGTTTGGTTTTCGTTTATAGAAATTATGTTCAAAACATAAATATGTCATCCAATGACAGTCTTCTAATTCTTTTGGGGAGATTCATACAAGATCCATTACAAAAAATTATTACGTGCAATCTTTCGACTCGCACAACTCACCAACTCCTTGGTCTAGGATATGTTGGGGTTTCTTATAACCCTCATCTTGTATGATTTTGTAAACTGTTATTTAGATGAAATAATATTAACCTTGCATATTACTCTTAAGTACATGACCTTATAAAAAGAAACTAACTCGACTTCGCTCATAATTAATCATACATTGTCCGACAAAGTTCGATTACTCTTTATCGATGCATCATTATGTATCACATAGAGGAGTGACTTTTGAGCTTGAATATTTCTTCGTTTTTAGGTACATTCAGAACTGTTTCAAATATACTCACTCATTCGATCAAATCATTATTTACTTCTGTTTTATACTCTATGAGTTTACTATAGATCTCCATACGTATCGAATACACATGTTTATGTCGATAGTAACTAATTGGTGAATATGACAAAGTACGTGAAACCGTTTTGGTATTAATAGACTTACGATTGCATCTATATGTATTAATCCGAAGTGTTCATCAACTCTTATGATGCTCCCACTGAATGGGTGCATAGCCCTTAGTTGTTCAAATATAAATAAGCAGTATCATATGATTCAAAATCATAAAATGAAATTATTTTCTCACAACTATGGCTCAATCTATAATTCCTAAATAACTTTAAATAACGTTAGACACTTTTGTATTTTCTACTGCATCACTTTTGTTATGAAAACAAATACCACGTTACAGTATTATTTCAAAACAAATATTCATATTGAAATATAGCCATGTCTATTTCTTAATCGATACCCAAAAATAGTCATTATTTCATAAATAATGTTTGGTACATTTTACGAAAATAATTTTTGTAATATGATGCAATTAATAAGTGCTATATGGCATGCTCCCACTATTTTCGCCATTACTATAATAGCATGCTAAATTTGAAGGTCCATCATTCACTTAATATAGTTTATTTATTGCATACTGTAACTAGTTTACAGCGAAAAGTTCTTTGATCAATTATCCTAAACCCAAAGAAATAAATCTCATAGGAAACAATTTTATATACGAAATTATATTTCGGAAAAAAATCACATTTCTTATTCCAATGTTAAGTATCAATCACTATTATCACAATTCTCATTTCCATTGTTTCATTATGAAGCAAACACGATTATTCACTCTATTCACCCCAATTGTACCTTAAATCATAACTACTCTTGTACATTCATTATTCTTTCTAAATGTTCAAACCATTCAAAACAAAACCCTTACTGCAATATCATAACGAACTCTTTACAAAAGCGCATTTCACTATCCGATTTTAAGGACATTAGACATGTTTTGCTTTACGTAAACTGATCAAACTGATATTTCAGTGATTGATTTCTAATATTATATTGTAGTTTTTTTAATGTTATATTTAACATGACAGGATGCTTTTGTAATCAATCAGATTGAATACTCAATCTCGCAATAAGGTTTATTTGGTTTTTCGGATGAACTAATTTCATTGAAATATTGTACATTAAAATCTTTGACCGTTCACCATATAACATTTTTATGCAATTGTACATGGATTAAATATCCATAGTCCTGTATCACTTTTAGAGTTCGAAACTCATAGAATGCAATACATGGTCTCGACCAAATAAATGCGTAAGTGACCAATCTATGAATAGTTGTAAAATCTGGCACATACATGGGTGTTGAAACGTTAGCTTGCAATAATGTTTTATTGGCAAGTATATGTTATATTTCTATTTGTCAATCTTCAATTCGTTTGTATATCTTAATTGATAAACATTTTACCAATCTTATTGAATGCACCATTTTATCATCGTAGACAATTATAACATTATTTAGCATATGTTCTACAATATTAGAAAGATTAAATGTTACCATTTCATTTTTCTCCAAACCCTAAGACGAAACGTAGAAGTCTTTTGACTTCACTAGTAGGTGTTAGGACTCGTTTGTCTTGGTATTCCGACCTTGAGTTTGCTCAATAAATCACAGCCCCACGAACAATTGATAACTCCATATCTATTATATCACATACAACTCCTAACCCATGTTTCAGTGTCCTAACCTCATTTCGACCTTAATTTTGCTCAACAAATCGAAAGAGATTATTCACTCATAATACCATATCGCGACGTCCTAAGTATAGTATATTTACCTTGAGTTTTCTCAACAAATACATATAGTTATCTTAACTCGTTTATTTAATATATTAATAATACTATACATAACATCCCTAGCTTGTGTTTGCTCAACAACTAAGGAGTATGCAAGTAATTTATTAATACATATATAGTAGAGGACAACATTATATTGAAGATTCAAAGTCTTAAATATATTATATTGAGTGATATCGACTTATGGAATAATATATTTCTTGTGAAACATCCTCGTGATTCAAGTTCAAACGCATCTGAAATCTTGATACACATACAATACATATATATATATATATTCCTTAAGTCTATCTAGGGTTTTTTAATGATCTACATTTAGTTTGAACATTCATATTATATAAAAAAAATTATTATATAACTTTTATTTTTCATATTACTTATATAATAGTCTTATGTATAATATTACATTAATTAAATATATTTAATTAAGTTTAGTCAATTAATAATTTAACTAAATTTATATCATCTTAATATAACATTTATATTAAATATTTATTACATACTATAACATTTATAGTATAATACATATATCATATATATGTGTGTGTGTTCATTATTTAATTAATTAACCTTTAAATTAATTTATTTAATTAAAAAATTTTGATTAAATTATATTAATTTCAAAATTTATCTTATATACATATATGTATACTTACTTTATCTTAAGCACTTTTAAAATAACATAACATATGTCAACATATATAATACATGCATGTAAGTATTAATTAATTAACTCGTTTAATTAATTTATTTTATTAACCTCATTAATAAATTTTAAAATTTGAAATTAATATTTAAATAGTTTCAAATATTTTGAACTTTTCATTACATTTTCAAACATTTTGAAAATTTATATTATATTATAACCTATTATAATAAACATGTTTTTATTTTAAATTTAACTTTTATATTTAATATCTTGTCTTAATTTTCAAAACTATTTTGAAAATTAGCCTAGTTTCAATTAGGCCTTTTCTATCAACGGCAACCTTTGGGGTCACTTCACCTTTCAGGCCAGGCAGGTAACGAGGTAGAATAGGGTACTTGATTACCTAATTCCAATCCTAGGAATCACCTTTCTAGATACTATAACAAGTGCACAAGGTTTATTAGTTAGCCCTAACATGACTAATTTAGACGGCATAGGCTATTAGGTTCCAATACCATTGAAGGAACTAAACCAGTTCGCAGCAGAAGAAATGAGTGAATTTCAAAAAAATTAGCCCTTTTGGATCTTTAATGTGCCTATGAAGACTAAATTCTTTTAAATAAAATAAATGTTTTATTTAATTTTATAAATAAATTTTTACTTTAATTTAATGTGTACGTAAATTAGAGTATCAAATATACTCTTATATGCATATTTGTATGTAACAGTAACTTATTAAATTTACTTAGACAAGAAAACTTTTCATTTCCAATCTCTTAACTTATTCAATTAATGACGGGGCATAAATTTATTTAGAGAAGGAATCTTTTCATTTCCTTCCTCTTGACCTGTTCAATTAATGATGTGGCATAAATTTATTAAGAGAATGAAACTTTTCATTTCCTCCTCTCAACTTATTCAATTAATGAGGGGGCATAAATTTACTTAGAGAAGAAACTTTTCATTTCCTTTCTCTTAAATTATCGAATTAATGAGGGATCCCAAATTTATTTAGAGAAGGAAACTTTTCATTTACTTCTCTTAATTAAATTAGATAATTAATTAATAAAACAACATTAATAATTAATCCAAATATGACATGAATTGTAAATATATTCACAGTAAATATTATGCAAGTGCAACATATAAGGGGTGTGCATAGTTAGTGGTAATTGATACACAAACACACACATAAAATAAAAAAAAGAATAATTTCCATGATTATTACATAGAATTGAAATGGAAATAAATAAGCAATGACGATGGTGATTAATACAGTTTCTCTTTTAGTAAACTTAATTAATGCAACATATTAATGACAATCAATACGTACCAAAATGTAAGTGTATAGAAGGTAAACAATGAATCGTATGTATACGTTATTGTCTTAATCAAAAAAAGGGAAATCATTTCATACTATGACAATATATGTAAAAAAAAAATTATATGAACACATACAATTAGTTCTGAATATGTATATATGGAATTCAATCAAAGCTTTTTAATGATATAAATTAGATAGTTATTGTTGTCAATTTCGAAACATTTATTTGTTGTTAAAATTCCTATTATTCATATGTAAATATCTAATGCAATAAAAAGTGCAAGTAATACATGCATGCATACATACATACATATATTAACAGTCAAAACTAAAATTACACTTTGTTACGACAGATTAAAACATAGATCTACAATTGAGAAATTGTATTGATTTCATATAAATTTCATTTTTAACTTTAAATATAACTCAATCAATTAACATGAAAATGTAAATTTCTAGATTTAAATAAATGGAATTTAAATTAAATGTTAAAACATAGAACTAAAATACTATATTTTAAACTATATAGATTTAGTTTCAATTTAACAAAGTAAAGAAAAGCAGCTAATCGATTCGAACATGCAAACATTCTGATCTGAAGAATTACACTTTAATTAGAATGTTTAAAAACATAGATCTACACTTAAATATTGTTTTAAAACATATACAAATTTAATTTTATCTATAAAATGAAAAATCAATCATATCACTCAACAAATAATTCAACCTTGATAAGCAGTTTTTTTAATTGAGCAAGACAGCAATACACATACAAATTATGAAAGTCAAATTGAATTTCAATTAAACATTGCAAAATCACTATCTTTATATAGAAAATGACATACCTTGCTACCCAATCCTTAAAATGCACCTTATTGATAGTGCCATTGATTTACAATATGAATGAAGAATGCATCTAGATCTGATTGAATCACCTTAGGATGTTGCCTAGAAATCATACCTTGAATGATGATATCTCCTTAGATCTTCGAGATCCACATCCTATCCTTGCAAGAGATGGATGAACCATTTTTTTATTTGGTCTTTTTATTTGGAGTTGAAAGATTTTGGAAAGTCATTTTTTTCTTTCTAACATGAAAAGTTAGGAGGAGAGAAAGAGAAAGAATAAATGAGAAGGAAAATGAATTGTGCGTGTAGAATGAACTAGAAAATAAGTTTTAATTGAAAGAATAAAACCTTTCTCATTCTTTAATTAAAACTGCACTAATTAATTCACTTGATTGTTTCTCTCTCCAATCCTTACTTTTCATATGATAAGTCATCGAATAACACAAAATCTCCAGAAATCATGACATAAAATTTCCATAAATCATTGCAATTATCTTTAAATTACATCGATATCGTATATCAATGTGCGTAAATATAACTTTTATAATTGCATTAAAATAATTACAAACAACTTCTAAACATCAAATAAAAAATAATTTCTATTTCTTAAATATTAACTAATTTAATAGATTTACAACATTTTATAAATTAATTAAATCATGTGGTTTTTCAGAGAAGTCATCATTATGGTTGTACGACTCAAAAGTGTAAATTTAATCAGCAATTAGTATCAAACTATTCGAATATTAACGTTCACACGTCACTTGGCATGTGGTGTAACATTTTGACTAAATTTATCGCTTACACATCTTTTGGTAAAATCCAGTTTTACTTATTATAAGTGGTACCCAACAGTGACAATTATTTACACCAATTCTCTTCATGAAAACTATATCACATTAGGACCTACGGAATTTGGTAATGGTCAAAATTCCAGTATCATCTACACTCAATTTCATAGTCCAAACACAAATACCTTGGTTCAATTATAACAATTATTATTAACCAAACTGCTCTAGCCAGATGCTTTAACTTTGAGTTGACATCAATTGACCGTGATACTAACCTCGTATAACTAAGGAGATGAATCCTCTCTTGAATAGTGTTTCACTTTCAATACTTTCACCTGACCCAACTATAGTCGTTCGATGGACGCCATGCCAAGATTTAACTATAATCAAAGAAAAGCTTCCACATTGAAGATAAACGGTATTCTCAAGTCAAGAGAATTGTGTAAATTAGTGACATTGATATTTTCTGCTCGACCTTAGTTATATTAACTAACAGAAAACTATCGAGTGAATCATTGCCTAGTTATCCAATAACTATCAGCATGTAACCCTTTGGTCCCCCCAATAGTCATGAGTAATACACTGCCCAACAGTGGAGAGCGTTATGCACTCTAGTCTCAACGAATGTACCAATATCCAGTCTCGATACATCTTGACTAAGAATAATTAAAATTGTATATTTGTTTCATTATGATAAATTACTCATAGTTACAACACTTTGCAACTACTATCACAAAGCATATCATTTATGGATTTTCTATTAAATATACTTTTAACTAAATTAATTAATATAACCACATTATATCAAGTACATAATAATGAAAACATCTTTTTACGAAAAAGATTAGTCAACGAGTTAGATATATGTAACAAATTACATAATTCCCCTAGGGCATACCCCCAACTCTACCAAATCAACGATCAAAGGATTACTTCTCAAAAACATGGCTTAATCTATAATTTAAAAATATTTGTAATTAATTTTAGATATTTTGGTATGTTCCAATGCATCACTTTTGTTATGAAAATAAACAACACATTATAATTTTATTTCATAATGAATATTCAACACATTCTCACTGAAATAAAACTATATTTATTCTTCAGTCATCACCAAAGAAAAGATAATATTTCATAAATACTGTACGGTGAATTTTACGAAAATAATTTTCGTAACATGATGCAATCATAAGTGCTATACGACATGCTGCCGTTGTTTCTAACATTACTATAATAACGTACTAAATATGGCGGTCCATCATGGCTTAATATTGGCTATTTATTTCATATACTACAACTTATTTACAGTGGATAGTTCTTTGATCAATTATCTTGACGTCAAAGATATAAAATTCATAGAAAATAATTTTCTATATGAGAATACGTTTCACAATAGAAATCGTATTTCTTATTTCAGTGTTAAGTATCAATTATTATTTTAGAATTTTCACTTCCAATGTTTTTTTATGAAGCAGAGGTGACCATCCACCCTCTACATCCCAACTATACCTTAAATCATATCTACTCTTGTACATTCATTTTCATTTTTAAATGATCAAACCATTCAAAAGAAATACCTTACTACAATATAATAACAAACTCTTTATAAAAGCACACTCGATCATCCTTAACATTAAAGGACATCAAATTGTTTCATCTTACATAAACTAATCAAATCGACATTTCGACAATCGGGTTCTTAGATCTATCTTGTATTTTTGGTCTAATGTTGTCATGACCCAAATTTCAGCGTTTGAAAATTGACATCCGTAATTCACTCGTACTCGAATGCCGCAGATTCAATCGTTGAAATTCGACTCTTGCCGGAGCTTATAACACATTAAGTACAACAACACAATGGAAGAAAATGAATAATATCATTGATACAACAATGAATACAATATCTAATACAATGAATATCAATATACAAATGACTATCAATATATCCAAGATAGATACAAGACAATAACAGAGACAACAGCAGTGGAAAGACAATGTCTTCAATGCCAAACTCCAAAAACTCCATCTCCAATCCAAAGCTAGCTCGAACCCCTATCAAGTAGAACTTAAGCAAATGCAAAACCAAAAATGCTATCGCCAAAATCCAAAGGGCGGAAAGCTATCGACTCTACTCCTATTATTCGATTATCTAAAAAACCCAACTCTAGACTGCCCGTGTGGAAAATTGTGGGCACCGAGACTTTAGGAAGGGAACAATAAACTCCGGTTCAGTCATGGGACTGGTATGAGCAAACAAAAACAGTTTTATCTTTAAAACAAACAACAAAAGATTTTAAAACATTGAAATCCGTAATGCTTTTTGGAAAAATGAAACTACCATAAGGTCATCTGCCACACACACCATGCAAATGCAGAATTGGAGGAGATTTCTCCTTATGATAGTCAAAATTGCTTGATACGCGAAAACCATTTGATATTATTATTAGTGCATAGTGCAGAAAACATTTCGAAAGTGTAATATTAATCTTAGCCAGCATAGACATTTCGAAGTATGCCTACTATAGCTACCATCTAAACAGTGGTGACTACCATAAGTAAATGGCAGGTTATACAACTAAAACCGTACAGGGTGCGTATTGGAGATTGGATTTTCCAACAAATGGTCAGGCCAAGGAACTTCCCATTGCCACATGGGTACGCCTCTGGAGGGACGCCTCAAGAACTTACCCAGATCTCTACTAACACAAGGCTGGTGCACTCCCTTCCTGGGAGCACAACCTAAGATATGCCACCCCCGGTCGTTTGCGACCTTTATCCGAGGATCCTCAACCACAAAGCAACATCACACAGTAATAAATATGCAGTGTCCACATGAGTAAGTATCTGGGCTCCATACCATGATACCATCCTTTTCGAGAAGGAATGGACATACCCTAGGGGTGCGACCCATGAAACCTTGCCGCATCTTTCCTGTTTCGACCATTACCGGGTTGTGAGGTCCTAACGCAGTCTTGTCCACAAAGCTATGCTTTTCCACAAAGCCATGCTTTGATCAACAAATGATCGGCAGCACTTCATATGCCACATTACCAGATTGGGAATGTATCACTAGTAACCATCAACTACATAACCTCTAAGCTCGTACGTCTTAGAGAAGGGTGTTAAGCTAAGAGAATAAATCTCTGCCACCAAACAGAAATGTATTTGATAGAAACCAGCTTTACATCTCAAACTGTAATGTCAGACACACATCCATACAAGTCTGTTCCGGGTTCGAACAGAACCGTAGGCACTTCAAAAGAAACCCTTGCAAATCCGGATAATCCCTAATCACGTCCGGACTTCCATCACATATGGAGATCTCTATACTGGGGATCAGTCGGTGCAGAGACATTCGACGAGTTATCCTTTCGTTTTCGAAAATATCCGGTCTTCACCACCGGTCTTCAAATGCTATCCATATCGTCGAATTATTATTCGGAATGGGTTATATGACACAAGGTCCTCTCCCAGCTAAACCGAATAATGAGCCCAATATTTTAAAAGCATATGGATATGGGATTTCAGTTAGGTGACAACTTAAAACCCAAAACCTTTCTTCAAATGGTTTAAACAAATTACTATTTACAAAACTTTAAACAAAAAGATTCACTTCACAAAGTTCACAGAGATTCATTCACAGCTTTTCAAAACAATTCCATTCCAAATTGGATTAACTCATCCAATCTTTAAATCAAAGATTCAATTTATAACTTTCAAACCATTTCAAAGATCCATTCATAACTTTCAAAAAAATTCCCATTTCAAATCTTTTATGAAAGATGCACCATTTAAAATCCTCTTCAATTTCAAGACAAGGTTCAAAAATCTTTCATAAAGATTTATTCATAGATTTCAAAACAATTCACTTTCAAATTTGAAATCTTTATAATAGAAACAGGAAGTTCTTTCGTTATGTGAAAGCTATTATTATTTAAAAACAAACGGTTTCGTTTTGGAAAAATCCGATTGCATTTATACACATTAAAGCCCTTCAGTATAATACTTGGATTAAATTCAAGATTCCCAAAACACTACTTTTAAAATGGTTGAAAAACACATTTATAACTTATATAACCTTTTAAAACCATAATTTCCAAATATAGAATTCAATTCCAAATTTTGAGTTTGAATTCAAATCAAACTATTTAAATTTCAAAATTTTATCAAGTTATTGAAAATAACTTTAATCTTCAAAACTCCTTTTCAAAAGCTTTTCATACTTAACCCAATTCCATTTCCAAAACCATTTGAATTTAAAAATTCAATCTTTAAATTCATTAAAAATCTGTGACTTAACCAATTTCCTCGTTCAGTCCATATTTGTATGTGTATAGTGTGGTCTAGGGGTCTTACACAATAGTGCAACAACATCAATTATCACAGATTCAATCATATCAATATCGATAAGAGGTATATTCCAATAACGCTTATCATCATTCACGGATTCATGGATAGATATGCAAATGCATCGCAGATATTACGTAAATACATTATAGATAAATAATACACACACATAGCTCAATCAAAAAAATCCACATCACAGAATCATTATAGATCAACTTAAGGCATTCATGCAATTCATACATACATAAACAAAATCAATTAATCATATGATTAATTTAAATCAGATTAATTACTTATGAATAAACACTAATCATGGTTAATTAATATTAATTAATTGCAAACCATTTTGATTAATTATTCTTTAATCATTTATTAATAAGTTAATTAACCTTTAATAATAACTAATCCCTTGATTAATTATCCTTAATTAATTACAATAATTAATTAACTCTTAACTAATAATCATCCTTAATTACTTTTATAAATTAATTAACCTTTAATTAATTAATTATTCTCAAATTATTTACCTTAATTAATTAATCACATTAATTAATTATTCTTTAAATTAATTAACCTTTTAAACACATGATTACAATCTTTAATTATTCATCATTAATTACTTTTGACAAATTAATTAATACTTAATTAACCTTTAATTAGGTAATTATCATTAAATTTCAAATTAATGACCATTTAATCTTAAGACAATCCATTTTTTCTCTTAATTAACTACATAATCATCATTTAAATCTTATTTTAAATAACCTTTAAAATGGATTAGCATAATCATATAATTTAACTTAAACTCTTTAAGGTCATCAAAATCATTATTCAAGATAAACCGTTTATCTTTAAAATTCTTATCTAAATCATTCATGAAATCTAAAAATATAAATTAAACTTGAAACACTTAAATAAATTGAAACCGTTATCGTTTAAGCTACTTAATTAGGTTATTTAAATTTATTTTAAAATATATTTAAGAATTCTTTTAAAATAAAAAATTACAACGCTTGAACTTAATTTTTTTAAAGAATAATTATTTTAAAACTTTAACTAATTAAAAAAACTGATATAAAACAATTTATTAAGAAAGTGTTTTAAAAACTTTGACTAAAATTTTAATCCCAAACTGTTCTCAACGCACACACGAGACAAGCTCGGGTTTGAACCCGAGTCAAATTCTCAAATTACCCGAGCCATTTCAAGTAAAATTTCTTTCGAGTAAACTCATCACTTTCCTATGACCATCCCCGAGAAAAAAAACTTTCTTCCCAAATCAACGTCATTCCCTGATACGCCGGCCTTACGCATGCATGTACACGCCTAGTCGGAACGTTTTCGACCAACCTCGTTCCCTTCGACAAGCTAGCAACCACCATCCAAAATCGCCAGACCACCCAGATCATCGAAATCCACCAGAATTCAAATTTTCGCTACCAAGCATCAACCTGGAACAAATTCGATCACCTACAAACGCCACTTCCCATCACCTCAGGCTATCTGAAATGTCGAAACTCCGGCCATAGCTGCTCTGATGATCCACGAGACTATTCCCCCTGGTCCAATCCCCTCGAGTTCACCAGAGATGACGCAGTGCTCACAAAAATGTCATCGACCAAAACCGGGAATTCAACCCTAAATCATTGCCGCTCGGCCACCATGGCTAAGAGAAAAACACCAGTCATTTTTTCGATGTTCCCCAATACTTCATCCACCTCCAGCATCCACCCTGATGAACCTAACCCCGCCGATAGTTGGCAATTGAAAGAAAGGTCCAAACCGATCAACTCACAAAAGCACATGATTCCCAAACTTAAAATTTATGATTTTATCTTTAAAATTCATGTTTTATGAAGATGAGTAGGATCATGCAATCAAAACTCAAGTTTTGATCAACTAAATTTTTGAATAAAATTTAATTTCACTATGTTTGAAAGTTCCCAGTAAATCCATTCATCTTTAATACTTAAAAGTATTTTTAAAATAAATATCTCAATATTTCAATCCTTTTTTTTAAACATCACAGCTTAAAGAAGGTTGAGGGGTGAGATTTTGAATTTTTAAACTTATCATATGCTTGAAAACAACAAACAGGGGCATGTACAGACATGCACATTCACAACTTCATATATACATAGCACGCAGGAATTTTCACACAGGTATACAAGCATGTTCACATCCTAACTACTAGTAATAATCCAAACACCAAGATATAAAGTAGGTTCAAAGGTCTGCTCACCTGGAGTTTTGGAAAGAACGGAGAAAGGCAGAGAACTGGAAATGAAATTTTGAATTTGAATGTTGGCATTTGTTTTTAATCTTTTGGTTTCCAGTTTGAAGCATTGCTTGATATTCGATTGAGTTGCTTAAATTTTGAGTTGAAACTGATGTTGCTTAAGTTTAAATGCCTCAGGTTGAACTTGATTCATGAATTGCTTTTGTTTTTCTAGATTTGCTTTACATCTGGAACTTCTTGTTTTTGAAAATTAGATTTGGTTTGGCTTTGCTTTTGAATCTGCGTGCTTAAAACATTGAGTTGCTCAAGTTGAAATGCTTTAGATTTTTATTCTGGGTTGTAGTTTGTTTTAGGTTTTTGATTGCTGAGATAATTTTGTTTCCAGGTTTGCTTGAATCCTTGTTTATAGAGTTTGAATTTTTCTGAGATGATTTCCTTTTTACTCTTAATCTGGTTTTGTTTTTGTTTTCTTTTAGACATGATTTGTTTTCATTTTTTTTTGATTTAAAAACAAGTGTCACTTGTAAGTTATATTATTTTGCTTCTTACACTTGTTAAAATTATTATTACTTGTTAAACACTGATCAAATGTGTTTAAATTGTGTTTAAACCCTTTTTGTTAAATTTTATTTTAAAATTTATGTGAGACCCTTATCATATTAGAATTTGCTTTATATCCCCCTATGTTTACTTTATTTACATATGTATTTATGCACAAGATTTTAACTTCCAAATTATAACTTTAAAATATGAATATGTATTCACATATATATAGGTGTGTGTATATATATATATATATATTTTAAATTTGAAAACAACTTTCATTTTTAAATTTTAAATTCAAAAATTAATATACTATCAATTTGTATCTATAGATGAGTAAACAAATATCAAAGTTATAAATATAAAATATATCCCAATCATAATTTGTTTATTTTTCCAAATCTTTATTTTTTATTTATTGTCATATTTTCAAATCAATCCATAATTAAGTTTATAATCAATATATTATTCAGAATATTTATTTCTGATTTCCTAATTACAAATGCTATTTTAAAATCATATTTACATACATTTATATTAATAACAAACAAATATCTATTTAATTTTTAAAATACCAAATTAATTCACAATTTAATTTCAATAGATAAATTAATTACCAATTATCTCATAATTAAATTCCAAAGATTGAATTTATTATCAAATTAATTCTGGCTAAAATCCGGGAATGTTACAGATTCCCCTCCTTAAGAAAATTTCATCCTCGAAATTTGCCAAACGGGAAGATAACAAAGAATAGATGAAAGATAGAGAAGTATCTTTCCAGATCAAACTGAATATCTATTCTGTATTTGGCTTACCAAATCAGAACATCAACAATAGATACGAGAATAAACTCATTTAACATTTCATGAAATACTCGGGTCATTCAGTCTACGAATATGCATGGGCGTTGGTTAGTTCGAAGGGATAACTAACCACTCGTAGAATAAATCAGAATCCCAAAGAATAGACAGATATATGGATAAAATCCCAAAACTTTTTTATTTAGAAACCAAAGTATACCTATCAACGAGAGCAACCAAAGCAAACAATTCATCCAAACAAACAATTTTGACCCATCTGGAGTTTATGTCCCATGCAAATATATAAAACCTTCTTCCTGGAGCTGTCAGGAATCATCAAAGAATTGAAAATAAGATGATGATCAAAGAAGGATGATAGAGAAAGACTGTTTCCGTTGTTATTACAGGGCATTGTCCATATGAAGTGGTACTTCCCTGTCCCCTATCTCGTCCTCTTCTTGCACTCATACATATTATCAATGAATAGTAAGAGAATTTACCGAGGCACTCTGTGACGCCCCACCTCTATACCCACGCTAGCCAAGGACACTACGGTGTAATGCCGTCAACTTGCACGGAGAATAAGGCTGTTGAGGAGCGACCATCTATGCAATTGCTTTGTGCGAGTACCGATATGCCAGATAAAATATCACTTGCATTTTGATTTCGAGAGTAAGTCCGACATACCGACACAAACTCAAAGCTACTATAAAGTGGCTATAATGTCTTCGGAAACAAATATAGAAATAAACATAATACAAATCAATCACAGATAATTCATATCACAAAGGCGAAAATAGATATGAATATATATAACACATAAAAGTGTTCATCAGAGTAGTGGTCTAACAAGATCCACAATATCACAAAAGAATAGATACAAGTGCTAGACAAAAGAATATGTATACATCAAGGAGTCTATATCTCAAATTGTACACAACCAAAATGTAACGACCCGCTATTTTGGACCATTCAAATCGACAATAAAAGCATACATGTCCGACTTGAATAATTCAAAATACCAGATTGTTAAATAAAATTTGGCAAAACTTAAAATATACAGTAAATAAATCAATCATAGATCACTTACACAGAGTAATACAATGCAGCGGAATAGATAAAGAATAGTAGTTCATGAAGCTACTATATACCTCAGAGTTAGAAATAAAATACAACCGAATAGTTCAAATGCCATGAAGTCTCCAATGCAACAGATGGCTTCTCTGAACCAATCAACTGGATGACTAAAGGGATAGATAGCTGGATCGTCAAGCAAAGCTCCAACTTCGAAGATGAGTCTCAAATGTTGTATCTCTCAGTCTGACCCGAGCGTAAAGAAAAATACAAAACACTCGAGTCAGGATTAACATTCTTACATAAATAAATCCAACTCAAGTGAAATATCAACTGAAATACAAATAACTTAAAGGATGTTTGGGATAACCATCCTCTAAGGGTCCATGGAACTATCTACAAGGTAGAAATATACACTGTAACACCGTGGCCATTTCCATTTATTTATACTTCAAACCAAATATCATTTTACTTCAATTATCCCTATATTTCCCAAAATAGTATTTATATAAAATAAATAATTTATAAAGTAAAGTATTCAATTCTCTCAACTTAACATATCGTTTCAACATCAACCCGACCTTCCCATTCAAATTAAATTCGATCTCAATTTATCAATTTAAATTCTATTTAAATCCTAAATTAACCACTTAAATTTTATTGATCCGAATTCGGATTTGAAATCAAAAATACCCTTTATATTTCAATATATTTCAAAACTTTAAGTATTCAGCGTTTCAACTAAAATTTTATTCAATCTAGTTTTCTAAATAATAATTTCCAAATTTAGTTCAACCTAAATTTCCATTTAATTCAATTAGTTTCTAAATAACAAATTCGACTATACTGGTTTCAAATACAGATCCGAATCTCAAAATAAACCATTTAAATTCCAATATAGTTCATAGCTTAAATATTTAAATGTTAAAATTTAACAGTTCATATAGATCTCGATTATTATTTAGTCTTGAAATACTCCCTCATTTGATTCAATATCATTTAAGTACCCTTAAATTTCATTTTCTCAATATTCTTTTTAGTTTTATTTAAACGTGAAATATTCATTAAATCACTTAAATCAAAAATCCAGTTATAAAATCATACCTTTAAAATTTCCCATTCAATTTCAAATCGATTAAATTAAATAAATCCTTATTTAAATACCATTTTAAATAAACCCAAATTTATCTCCCAATCTTAGTTCATTGCAGAAGTCCTTTTTTTTGAAATAAAATTTACATAAATATTTATCATAATTTATGTATTAAATCAACCTTGATTAAATTAAATATTATTAAATCTATATTTATCATTACCCTTTACATATAATAATTTAAGACTTTACATTTAATAAGACCATATATTTCTTTCCAAACAATGGATTTAATTTCAAAATATATATATATATATATATTTTCCAACGGTGCCTGTATATATTTCTTAACATATGGTCAAGTGTTACGGATATTTATCATTTCAATCCGTACACTAAATGTATACGGGTGGATAGCATTTCAACCCGTAATCCCAAATTCAATTAAATGAAAATCGCTTGGGTTTATCATTTCAACCCATAACGATTTTCTCCTATTCTAAAGTCCGTTCGGGTATGTATAATTTCAACCCATAGTGAATTCTAAACTACAGGGAACTTGCAGAGTGATAACAGATAACAAAAAATATAGCAGGATATGATAATAATATACAACAGGAATATATCATCAGTATTTAAATAAAGTATAAACAATAGGATATGGTGTCATATCCCGTAGGTGAACAGATACATGTAATAGCATAAATATAACAATTTAAATAACTACAGCAACATATTTCAATTGTCGTTTCAATTGAAATCAAATTTAATAAATAAAAGAATGTTAATCGTGAGTGATTGCTCACCTTTCGAGGCTAGAGAGGATGGACAACAGAGCAAGCTACGAATTCCAAAGCAAAGTGAAATGGGCATGAATTTGATGGACAAAGCTGATATATAGTAATAGAGGAATTTAAATCAGTACAGGATCGAGGTAGATGATGGATATAGGTGAACATAGATATAACTATAAATACCATATCCTAAATCTAAATACATTTACAATTTTAAAATATATAAGTATTTCGAAATCATTGTTTTAACAAAACCTACATATATTAAACTCAACATATATACATAAGATATTTAAAATAAATACTAATACATTATAATCATTTCTACCTAACATATCCTATAAAATTTATTTTTTTTAGGTTAGCTTAACAATTATGCAAGCTTATAAAAATGCAGACCAATAGCTATATATCCATAACCAAAAATCTGGGTACACAAGCATAACATGAATACATAATACATAAAAGAATTCACGTCGTTACTTATAACACGTCAGCACAGAAAAAAACAAATAAGGCCATGGTATAAACCTTACGCAATAGGCTTTTGAAATACTATTTTTATAATATATCTTGGTTATATCAGTGGCTTCCAACATTTATATCCTTATCAAAACTTATAAATTGAGTACCCTTTTATTCATAATTGAGAATTAGATATATTATTGTTTGTTTGAAATGAGTGATTACTATTTATGTACTAACAGAATGTTAAATAAGCCAATGTGTGACTAAATTTATATGGATATTATGAGCTTTACAATTTCATTCGTGAAGGGTCCAAAGATTTTTGTTCGCCTAGTATCCACATAAACAAAGCTTCATCCCTAAACGTACAAATATCTAAGTATACAAAATTTTATTGTACACTATATTTATTAGTCTACATATAGATATTTTGTGACTCTGATAGACTTCAACACGGTACTTATCAAACTGTGTGCACTCAGCATCCATGGGTGAAACATTATTATAACAGTATGAAATGTGTGTATATAAAATGCATGTATGCAGACCATATCATGTACAAGCAAATGCTCGCACACAAAATATATGCGAACAAGTCTTGTGACTTTGAAATACCATCTATATGCGCTATTATATTATATTATACTGACACTTAACAATTTATATTACGCATGCAGTGCATATAACTATGGATATAAAGTTTCCTTTTTTTCTAACATATAAAACCATACCAACATAAAAACTATTCATGTACTCAGCTATGTAAAATAAACGTATATATTATAATATACATCAAAACAAGCCGTTACTTTATTAAATATAAATAACTAATATATTTTTTTTGTTTAAACTATAACAGACTTATACACATATGCTACTTACAGTAAGTTATATTTCAGATATGGGCAAAATATAATACAAGTATACTATATAAACCGTTATAATAAAATATGGAATACTGTTAAATATAACATAGCACACACCTCTCTCCAAACAGCATAGAAAAGAGGAAGGCACAGGGAATGCTCGACATACAAAGGCCAGAGGGTGGGGCCCGGTGGCGAGATGCGGTCGGCAATGGTGGAGAGGACGGCAGATCTTGGCCAGAGGAGGAAGGAAGGAGGCGCAGGATTTTGTTGGAGGTGATAGCTTCGGCTGGGCTAAATGTTCATGCGTGGAGATGCGCTTGGGTGGTGGAGTGCGGCTGATGCAGTGAGTTCGGCCGGTTATGGTGGCGGCTATGCCGAGTGGAGGTGGAAGGCGAAGCTGGTTGAAGGGCGGTTGCGTGGTGATGGATGTGGAAAAAACCTACGGCAGAGGGAGGGGAGACATGTGCGTGGAGTTGGAGATGAAAGCGTGTGGGTTGATGGTCGGTTGGAGGCTGGCAAGAGGATGAACGAGAGAGGAAGAGAGGAGCGGATGGGCTAAGGGGGAAAGAATGGTGGAGAGGGAAAGAACGCTCGGCAATGGGAGATTCAGGGAACATCATTTAAAAAAAAATTCAGAAGAAGAAAAAGAAGAAGAGCAGGCAAACGAAGAGAATGGGAAATCTGAGAGTAAAATATGGATTGTACTTTAGTAACCGTAGAATTGAAAGAATAAGAGACGTGGAAGAAACCAATCAAATCCCAACAGATGGGAATGGTGCATCACCAGAATTTATGTAATAATAAATGCAAATGAACGTTTGTTTTCAAACGTTGAAAATTTGAAAGGTGACAAAACGTTAGAGAACACAAAAGAGGTACCGATACAACTGCCCGTTACGTGCACTACGCCACGAATCGGACATCGAATAATAGAGATAAATATACTGCGGAGATCAGCACGATGAGACGATTAAAACTGCACACAGATATTGACGGTACGATCGTCCGATCAAAAGTCGATAATCGGTACCAAAAAATGCTGCTATTTGTCAGAATTAAGATAAATGGAGCAACAGGAGTTCAAATTTCGAAAACGGAAGATGCCATCTCACTCAGGAGAGGATTTAGAATTTTGCTATGTAAAAATATTTAGGTTTGGAAAAAAAAATATTTTTTTATCAGCAATTATTGGCTAGCTTGAATTTAATAGAATCTCACCATGAAATAAACTTCCATAAAATTAATTTAAAATTTACAATCTGCTATATTTAAATATACGTATTCTAAATATATAAACATTTTATTTTAAAAATCCAATTATTATAAAATTTCACAACTATTCAATTAAATACGTTATAAAATCAATTAAAATTGTTAAAAAAATTCGGGTCGTTACACTCTCCCCCACTCAAAACTTTTCGTCCCCGAAAAGGAAGGAGGTAGGAGGATTGTACAACCAGAAATAAAAGTAGATTGAAAGTCAGGGGTAGATAATTGATTTAACTATATAAATTTTACTTGAGATATTCATACTTTTCAAAACCCATTTGTAAAACTTCTTGCTTCCTTTATAAATACCATTTATATGTTTAAATAACATCTTTTTATGTATATGAAAACTATTTGAAAAAAATTATTTACATCATCAGTTATATTTAAAGAAGCTATTTGAAAACATTAAATCCATAACTCATGAAATTTTAATTTATATCAAGATACTTTTCAAATATTATCAATAAATTAATAATCATTTTCTTTAAATATGTTTTATTTAATTAATAATTTCAAAAATATTTATACCACAAAATTTTCTATTAAACAATGTAGTATACATATAAGCAATATTTAAAAAGGATATATCCAACAAGGAAGGAAGGTAGATTTGGAATTTATTGAATAGGAAAATATAAAGGTATGATTTGGAAAACAGAATCAAGGTGAATAACTAAACTGAGCAGATAAGGTAGATGCAAGGAATAGTATCGGGCACGAATAATTAATCTAGAACCATAAGAATTTAAATTCCAAATATTAATTCAAAATTTCTTTGTTGGAAAAAAAATACTTTTATAATAAATAACTTTATAATAATACTTTTATAATAAAATACTATTATATCGAAATAAATTTTTCCTTCGAAAATACTTTTATAACTCGATGTTTCAACAAGTTTATCCTCGTTCTTGCAGACTCTGGCCATGCGTTGATCAGGCGCAAAGCTAGAATTCTTCAAGTACTTAGTAGACTTGTTTCAACACCCAGTGAAAATACTTGAAAACCTTTAAAAAAAAAACAGATATGGAAAGTACAATCCAAACAAACAACCAAACCAAAACCTTTGTCCGATCATGGTTCGCAGATACACAATGGTTACGCCTGGGTCTCCGAGGAAACAATCCATATCCGTAAGCTTTCTCAGCCCTGCGAGTTACGCCATGATGACTAGTAGAGTGCAGGATACACAATGGTTACGCCTAGATCCCCCAGGAAACAATCCGTACCCCTAGGCAAGACTCAGCCAGGCACTTGCGCTACTATTCGCGACCTACACAGATTGCAGGATACACAATGGTTACGCCTGGATCCTCCAGGAAACAATCCGTACCCCTAGGCAAGACTCAGCCAGGCAATTGCGCTATGTATTCGCGAGAGAAAAAAAGAAACCATGGGTTACGCCACGGTGGGAACACTCGAGTATTACATCCGGAAAACCGATAATCAGAGAGAATAATATCGATAGAATGAATCCACGATGTGGCCACAAAGCGGATATCAAGCAGAAGGCACTTTCCATATCTTTACTTCGAAAATATATATCATATAGTACCTTTCCAAATACTTTCAAATATCATACTTATATAAAGTCCATTATATATAGGATTTCCTTTTCAAATCGAATACTTTCCAAATCAATAGTAGATCAAATCATACTTATATAGACTTCGACTATATAAAATCTCTTTCCAAATTGAGTACCTTCAAATCAATGGATTTCAAATCAATTTTATACTTTTACCAATCCAATTTATATAAGTTCGACCACTTCCAAATCAAGTACTTAATAAGGTTCTCAATTTCAAATCATTTGAATATCAATTCAGTTTAAAAATCATATATGATTTCTCCAAATTTCTTCCAAACTAATATCTCAATTTCAAAGTCCCCAAAATAATAGGCTTATAAAATAATCCCAGTTTCCAAATTAACCTAATTAAAGTCAAACAAATTCATTTCCAAAATCACCATATAAGTACTGGTTTTTAATTCCAATTAAATTTCAAAACCAGATATTTTCCCAAAATCAATTATACTCAAAATGGTTTCCAATTTTATAATTATCCCTTTTTTAAAACTTTTAAACTATCTATTTCTATGTGAAATATCCAATTTACCTTTCTGAAAACCATTATTCAACTATTTTTTTTCAAAACATTTCAAAACTAAATTTATATTCTTTATCAGACATTTTATACTCTTCAAAATTTCTTAGCTTTGAAAATTTAATCTCGATTTGGAGGTGTTCGAACATTCAAAATAGTTAAGGAAAATCAAATTTCCAATTCAAGAGTTGAAAATCAACAATAAATCAATAAATCAATTATTAAATCCGAAACTCGAGGACTGAACACCGGTCTCATTTTAAATTGTTTCAAATATATACTTATATCTTTCTAAAATATCAAATTATACTTCGGAATTTGAAATCAAACGGTTTTACAAAATCTCTTGTATAACGAAGCTATTAAAGTGGCCTCTCCCCCACTCTGAAACTCGAAAATCAATGTCGATGATGCGTGCACTCATCACCGAAATTATTTTCTAGCGACATAAGTGAGTTCTGGACTTCTATTTTCTTGAAAACTTCTTTGAAATTTCTTCAAAATTATTGGAATTCATTTGAACTCATTTGAAACATTTCTTATTTGGAAAAATACTTTTAAATCGTATTATTTTTATATATTTTCCAAAATCTTAAAACCAATTTCAAAATATCGGAATTCAATTCTCGAATTTCAAATTTAACCCTTCAGTTATAAATCCTTTTTATATAAATCACTTTCTTATAAATTTTCAAAATTTCCAATCCTTTCAAAACTTTTATATATAGAATAACATTTCTTATTCGTTTTATATATAGGTATATAATCCTTATCGAAAACATTTTCACTTTTATATATAAAATAAAATCATAGTTATCAAAATAATAATTTCGTATAAAATAATTTTAAAATACAACAAACCCGATTTTCAAAGGATGATTCAAGAATGGATTTCAAAACAAAGATAGAGATTTAATTTAGAGGAACTCTAATCAATAGAATCCTGATTCGAAGATAGGCTCAAACAAAGTTGAGAAAATCAAATTACAAAATAGAAGATGGATATACTTCTATAAATCTCGGGCGACCTTAACCGGGTCAACCGTGACTTCAGGAATATAATTGATGCGGAATTCTAAAGAAAATCGACATTCGATTGCCAGAGATAGAATTCGGCATACCAAGATATAGCAGCATCGTAAACCGAGGATACAGAAATCTCCGGTGAATCAATGCCAATTGTAAAGGAGTTTTCACCCCCTTTACAATTCATTCCGTGGAGTTATGGGATACTCCAGAATCAAACGAATATAAATAGGGAGAGACAAGAATGAATTTCGGAACCGAGGGACATTCCAAAATTCAAAGGAAATCAAGTCAAAAAGAAGGGATTCAACTCGAATGAAAGTGATTCTGTAAATGAATTTACCATATATGTTAGATTTTGCCTAGAGCCAAAGCTCTGATACCAACTGTAACGACCCGCTATTTTAGACCATTCAAATCGACAATAAAAGCATACATGTCCGACTTGAATAATTCAAAATACCAGATTGTTAATTAAAATTTAGCAAAACTTAAAATATACAGTAAATAAATCAATCATAGATCACTTACACAGAGTAATACAATGCAGCGGAATAGATAAAGAATAGTAGTTCATGAAGCTACTATATACCTCAGAGTTAGAAATAAAATACAACCGAATAGTTCAAATGTCATGAAGTCTCCAATGCAACAGATGACTTCTCTGAACCAATCAACTGGATGACTGAAGGGATAGATAGCTGGATCGTCAAGCAAAGCTCCAACTTCGAAGATGAGTCTCAAATGTTGTATCTCTCAGTCTGACCCGAGCGTAAAGCAAAACACAAAACACTCGAGTCAGGATTAACATTCTTACATAAATAAATCCAACTCAAGTGAAATATCAACTGAAATACAAATAACTTAAAGGATGTTTGGGATAACCATCCTCTAAGGGTCCATGGAACTATCTACAAGGTAGAAATATACACTGTAACACCGTGGCCATTTCCATTTATTTATACTTCAAACCAAATATCATTTTACTTCAATTATCCCTATATTTCCCAAAATAGTATTTATATAAAATAAACAATTTATAAAGTAAAGTATTCAATTCTCTCAACTTAACATATCGTTTCAACATCAACCCGACCTTCCCATTCAAATTAAATTCAATCTCAATTTATCAATTTAAATTCAATTTAAATCCTAAATTAACCACTTAAATTTTATTGATCCCAATTCGGATTTGAAATCAAAAATACCCTTTATATTTCAATATATTTCAAAACTTTAAGTATTCAGCGTTTCAACTAAAATTTTATTCAATCTAGTTTTCTAAATAATAATTTCCAAATTTAGTTCAACCTAAATTTTCATTTAATTCAATTAGTTTCTAAATAACAATTTCGACTATACTGGTTTCAAATACAGATCCGAATCTCAAAATAAACCATTTAAATTCCAATATAGTTCATAGCTTAAATATTTAAATGTTAAAATTTAACAGTTCATATAGATCTCGATTATTATTTAGTCTTGAAATACTCCCTCATTTGATTCATTATCATTTAAGTACCCTTAAATTTCATTTTCTCAATATTCTTTTTAATTTTATTTAAACGTGAAATATTCATTAAATCACTTAAATCAAAAATCCAGTTATAAAATCATACCTTTAAAATTTCCCATTCAATTTCAAATCGATTAAATTAAATAAATCCTTATTTAAATACCATTTTAAATAAACCCAAATTTATCTCCCAATCTTAGTTAATTGCAGAAGTCCTTTTTTTTTGAAATAAAATTTACATAAATATTTATCATAATTTATGTATTAAATCAAATCTTGATTAAATTAAATATTATTAAATCTATATTTATCATTACCCTTTATATATAATAATTTAAGACTTTACATTTAATAAGACCATATATTTCTTTCCAAACAATGGATTTAATTTCAAAATATATATATATATATATTTTCCGACGGTGTCTGTATATATTTCTTAACATATGGTCAAGTGTTACGGATATTTATCATTTCAATCCGTACACTAAATGTATACGGGTGGATAGCATTTCAACCCGTAATCCCAAATTCAATTAAATGAAAATCGCTTGGGTTTATCATTTCAACCCATAACGATTTTCTCTTATTCTAAAGTCCGTTCGGGTATGTATCATTTCAACCCATAGTGAATTCTAAACTACAGGGAACTTGCAGAGTGATAACAGATAACAAAAAATATAGCAGGATATGATAATAATATACAACAGGAATATATCATCAGTATTTAAATAAAGTATAAACAATAGGATATGGTGTCATATCCTGTAGGTGAACAGATACATGTAATAGCATAAATATAACAATTTAAATAACTAAGCAACATATTTCAATTGTCGTTTCAATTGAAATCAAATTTAATAAATAAAAGAATGTTAATCGTGAGTGATTGCTCATCTTTCGAGGCTAGAGAGGATGGACAACAGAGCAAGCTACGAATTCCAAAGCAAAGTGAAATGGGCATGAATTTGATGGACAAAGCTGATATATAGTAATAGAGGAATTTAAATCAGGACAGGATCGAGGTAGATGATGGATATAGGTGAACATAGATATAACTATAAATACCATATCCTAAATCTAAATACATTTACAATTTTAAAATATATAAGTATTTCGAAATCATTGTTTTAACAAAACCTACATATATTAAACTCAACATATATACATAAGATATTTAAAATAAATACTAATACATTATAATCATTTCTACCTAACATATCCTATAATTTTTTATTTTTTTTAGGTTAGCTTAACAATTATGCAAGCCTATAAACATGCAGACCAATAGCTATATATCCATAACCAAAAATCTGGGTACACAACCATAACATGAATACATAATACATAAAAGAATTCACGTCGTTACTTATAACACGTCGGCACAGAAAAAAACAAATAAGGCCATGGTATAAACCGTACGCAATAGGCTTTTGAAATACTATTTTTATAATATATCTTGGTTATATCAGTGGCTTCCAACATTTATATCCCTATCGAAACTTATAAATTGAGTACCCTTTTATTCATAATTGAGAATTAGATATATTATTGTTTGTTTGAAATGAGTGATTACTATTTATGCACTAACAGAATGTTAAATAAGCCAATGTGTGACTAAATTTATATGGATATTATGAGCTTTACAATTTCATTCGTGAAGGGTCCAAAGATTTTTGTTCGCCTAGTATCCACATAAACAAAGCTTCATCCCTAAACGTACAAATATCTAAGTATACAAAATTTTACTGTACACTATATTTATTAGTCTACATATAGACATTTTGTGACTCTGATAGACTTCAACACGGTACTTATCAAACTGTGTGCACTCAGCATCCATGGGTGAAACATTATTATAACAGTATGAAATGTGTATATATAAAATGCATATATGCAGACCATATCATGTACAAGCAAATGCTCACACACAATATATATGCGAACAAGTCTTGTGACTTTGAAATACCATCTATATGCGCTATTATATTATATTATACTGACACTTAACAATTTATATTACGCATGCAGTGCATATAACTATGGATATAAAGTTTCCTTTTTTTCTAACATATAAAACCATACCAACATAAAAACTATTCATGTACTCAGCTATGTAAAATAAACGTATATATTATAATATACATCAAAACAAGCCGTTACTTTATTAAATATAAATAACTAATATATTTTTTTTGTTTAAACTATAACAGACTTATACACATATGCTACTTACAGTAAGTTATATTTCAGATATGGGAAAAATATAATACAAGTATACTATATAAACCTTTATAATAAAATATGGAATACTGTTAAGTATAACATAACACACACCTCTCTCCAAACAGCATAGAAAAGAGGAAGGCACAGGGAATGCTCGACATACAAAGGCCAGAGGGTGGGGCCCGGTGGCGAGATGCGGTCGGCAATGGTGGAGAGGACGGCAGATCTTTGCCAGAGGAGGAAGGAAGGAGGCATAGGATTTTGTTGGAGGTGATAGCTTCGGCTGGGCTAAATGTTCATGCGTGGAGATGCGCTTGGGTGGTGGAGTGCGGCTGATGCAGTGAGTTCGGCCGGTTGTGGTGGCGGCTATGCCGAGTGGAGGTGGAAGGCGAAGATGGTTGAAGGGCGGTTGCGTGGTGATGGATGTGGAAAAAACCTACGGCCGAGGGAGGGGAGACATGTGCGTGGAGTTGGAGATGAAAGCGTGTGGGTTGATGGTCGGTTGGAGGCTGGCAAGAGGATGAACGAGCGAGGAAGAGAGGACCGGATGGGCTAAGGGTGAAAGAATGGTGGAGAGGGAAAGAACACTCAGCAATGGGAGATTCAGGGAACATCATTTATAAAAAAAAATTCAGAAGAAGAAAAAGAAGAAGAGCAGGCAAACGAAGAGAATGGGAAATCTGAGAGTAAAATATGGATTGTACTTTAGTAACCGTAGAATTGAAAGAATAAGAGACGTGGAAGCAACCAATCAAATCTCAACAGATGGGAATGGTGCATCACCAGAATTTATGTAATAATAAATGCAAATGAACGTTTGTTTTCAAACGTTGAAAATTTGAAAGGTGACAAAACGTTAGAGAACACAAAAGAGGTACGATACAACTGCCCGTTACGTGCACTACGCCACGAATCGGACATCGAATAATAGAGATAAATATACTGTGGAGATCAGCACGATGAGACGATTAAAACTTCACACAGATATTGGCGGTACGATCGTCCGATCAAAAGTCGATAATCGGTACCAGAAAATGCTGCTATTTGTCAGAATTAAGATAAACAGAGCAACAGGAGTTCAAATTTCGAAAACGGAAGATGCCATCTCACTCAGGAGAGGATTTAGAATTTTGCTATGTAAAAATATTTAGGTTTGGAAAAAAAATAATTTTTTATCAGCAATTATTGGCTAGCTTGAATTTAATAGAATCTCAACATGAAATAAACTTCCATAAAATTAATTTAAAATTTACAATCTGCTATATTTAAATATACGTATTCTAAATATATAAACATTTTATTTTAAAAATCCAATTATTGTAAAATTTCACAACTATTCAATTAAATACGTTATAAAATCAATTAAAATTGTTAAAATTTTTCCGGGTCGTTACACTAAAACTACAAGCTAAGTAGTTGACCAAAAGATCAGATGATGACCCCAGAAGAGAAGTCAAGCAGAAGCACCTGTAACATCTCGGTCTGACCCGAGTATTATTTAAGAAGAAAATAATAAACGGATCAGTCTAGCTATAAATATCAAATGAAATGATATAGAATAAGAGATATGACTAAACGTATAATAATCACAATGCCAAGCTGTGATAAATAAATAATTGAAAAATCAATACGAGATTAATCAATATCGCAAAGATCTTCTCAAAGATAAAAAAAGGAATGTCATACTCATAATTTCATTCACCAAGCCACAAAAAATGACATATATATCAATGCCAATCGTAAAAGTTGGTGAAACATAAATTCCAGAATTCAACACACGAAAACCAGAAATCACAATAAAAGGTTGGCCAAGACATTGATGTAGTGCAAACGGTACATCCAATGAATCAAAAAGCAAAGACATTGATGTAGTGCAAACGGTACATCCAATGTATCAAAAGCAAAGACATTGATGTAGTGCAAACGGTACATCCAATGTATCAAAAGCAAAGACATTGATGTAGTGCAAACGGTACATCCAATGTATCAAAAGCAAAGACATTGATGTAGTGCAAATGGTACATCCAATGTATCGAAAGCAAAGGCATTGATGCAGTGCAAACGGTACATCCAATGCAAAGACATTGATGTAGTGCAAACGGTACATCCAATGTATCAAAAGCAAAGACATTGATGTAGTGCAAACGGTACATCCAATGTATCAAAGGCAAAGACATTGATGTAGTGCAAACGGTACATCCAATGTATCAAAGGCAAATACATTGATGTAGTGCAAACGGTACATCCAATGTATCAAAGGCAAAGACATTGATGTAGTGCAAACGGTACATCCAATGTATCAAAGGCAAAGACATTGATGTAGTGCAAACGGTACATCCAATGTATCAAAAGCAAAGACATTGATGTAGTGCAAACGGTACATCCAACGTATCAAAGGCAAAGACATTGATGTAGTGCAAACGGTACATCCAATGTATCAAATAATTCGAAGCATCGACGTCGTACAGCGTGACATCCGATGAACCAAATCAAAAAGACATCGCACAATGCTAGTCTAAAACATAAAAATGATCGTCATGATCACAGAGAAGTGTCAATTACAGTAAGCTAGTAAATATATGAGCTTAGCTTCATGTCCCATAACCACTAGCTTAACTCAAATATTTACGAGCAAATTGTAGATCTCCACTAGAAAATTGTCACAAGAGATTCAATCGAACAAGTCCAAGAATTAACCGACGAAGTAAACGCAAGCGTTTAATACCACTTGTTTTACTAAGTCTGTAACGACCCTAGATTTTTATTTAATTTAAATTAATAATTAAATGAAATTTTGAATAAAAATTTATAAAATTAATTATAAATAGTGATGTGAGTTTCCCCGCTTCAAAATAGAAATTATATAAAGTGGTATGAATTTGAAAATTTGTATATATGTGAATATATATGTATTTGATTTGAATTTAAATCTCAAATAAATGGTTTAATAATAATAAATACAAGACAATAAATAGGAAGTAATATAAAATAGAAATTTATTTATATTTAACAAATTTAACAAATTAATGTAATACAAACTCATATGTAATTTGGAAATAAAAAAAATAAAAATAAATAAATTGATTTAAATTTAATAAATAATGATAATTTGAGTTATATAAAATATATGTGTATATATAGAGAAATGTAAAACAATAATTTTTAAAGAAAAAAAAATTTATGATAAATATTTAAACTAAAGATAAAAGTAAAATAAATAAAAGGAAACAAAACAAATAAAAGGAATTGGAATAGGAATACATATATAGGAGATAAAATATAAAATATGAAGGCAAGCAACATATTTATAAATTTATGTAAAATATAAGTAAACATATTAACTAAAAACTAACATTTTAGAACTCATGTACATTTCAAAATATAAAACAAAAGAAAGAAAACAAAATAAAATATATTTGTACATATATAAGTTAAAGTTTAACCAATAACACAAATAAACAAATGCAGGCTGAAATAAAGAAGTACAAAGAAAAGTAATAAAGCTTTCATCTCAACTCAAACAAGCACATATGTAAACTGTACATACATAATTATTGAACAAAGCATCTTCAACCATGCTTATAGTACAAAGAGAAGGTAACATCACCTTGCATAGAACAATAATCAACCTGTACAACTCCTCTTTTATATATACATCAACTTATAAACTTGCTCTCCTATATATTTTCATCAGCTCGTTCCTTGAAGCTAAAATTTGAAGTAAATATTACTTCATACTTAAACAAAGATTCAAAATTTAAATAACAATATAAATCAAAACAAATGACTTCAAACCAGAGATCAAAAGAAAAGGGGGTTTCAGCTTGAAGATTCAACAGTCTGTTTCAAGTAGAGAAGCTCTGTCTTCTTCTTCCTCTGGAAATACTGTGAGTAACCTTACACTTTTAAAAATCTTTGAGTAGACTCTTGTTTATGTAGTGGTCTGGAAAGTATGTGCTTCCTATATATATAAATGTTTGGCAACCTCTCTGTATATTGATATATGAATGTGTGTATATGTGTATTTGCATTCCCTGTAACATTCTGTTACCAAAGTTTCAAGCTAAAGACTTATTTGAAAATCAATATCTCTTGATCCAATCTATATTTGGATTTAAGTATTTAATGAAACATGTTAGTTAAACCATAGAGTTTAATTTAAAAACTTGTTTAAGTTAAAAACAAAGTAGTATCGTCCTGGAAATCCAGATTTACTGTAAACTTTTATAAACATGTTAAAAATCAATTTATACAATTCTCTGATTCAAATACATAAATTGATTTGGCCTAGAAAATTGTGATTTTTGAAATCAAAATCACGATTTAAAGTGAGGCATTGGATGTGAATTTGGGGATTGCCTGGAAATTGAGTTTTGGCCGAACTCTGATGATCTATGGAGTCGTGGTGGTCGAGCTTCCTCCTGGAGGGGGAGGAGTGATCAGTGGCCCTAGGAAAAATATTGGTTGGGGTTGCAAGTGAACGAGGTGGCGACGGTGATGGGTTCCTTTTCCTAGACCTAATTTTTGACTGTGTAATTGTTTGGGGTCGGTTCGTACGCATCGAAGCGTCGAGTGCTTCGGGGTTTTAGGTGTTGGTGGCTTGGTCGTAGGCGAGGCTGTGGCCGGAGGTGGAAGGTCGTTGGTGGTCGGAGCGTCGTGGGGGAGACGTTGACGGGTTTGGGTTAACGTGCGTGTTATTTGATTCCAGGTTTGGTTAGCAAGCTCCATTTTGATTCGAGCCAGTGTGATGTTTTTTGGGGGTCGTGATCATCTCTGATGATGATGGGCGATGTGAAGCAACTGTAGGTGGTGGCCGGTGATGGCTGGAGGCGCGGTGCACGTGCACCGTGCATATTGGAGGGGCTGTAGTGTTTTGGGAAGGAGGTGTGAATGCTCGGGGAAGACTCGAAGCATTCGAGTGACAATCTCGGGGAAACGTAGGGCTGGCTCGAGTTTGAGCTCGGGTGATTTTTAGTTGGAGCCGGGTAAATTTTTTTTTTAAAAAAAAAAATTTGAAATTTATAATGCTCTGGTAAGTTTGGGGAAAAACTCGAAGTTGTCTTCGGGTAGAACGGGGTTTGACTCGAAGCAGGGCCCGGGTAGGTATAAAAACAGTTTTTGAAACTTTAAAACAAAATTCAAGTTTTAAACATTTTAACTCATTCTTTTAAATAATTGTTTTATTTAAGTATGGGATTGGTTTAAGGTTTAAAAGTAAATTATTTCAATTTAATTAAGTTTTACTTTAAGATTTAAGTTAAAGGATTAATTAATTAAAGATTTAATTTATGTGATTGAATAAATTAATGTGATTAATTAAAGATTTATTATTTAACAATTTAAAGGTTAATTAATAAATGAAGGTGATTAAGGAATGATTATTAATCAAAGTAATTAATTAAAAATAATTAATAAAATAGTGAATTAAATAATTTAAAGCTTTATTATTTAATAATTAAAGGTTGACAATTAAAGGTTAATTGATTTATTATAAATGGATAATTAATATTATGTAATCATTTTAGAAAGAAATTAAGGATAATTTCATTTTAATTGTAATTAGAGTTTGAATAAATTTATGAGTAAGTGATAAATAAATCGTAATTAACTACTTAAATTAATTAATGCATAATTAATAGTTAATTAGTTAAGGAATTTAATTAAGAATTTATAATTGGTTAACTAAGTAGTTAATGGTAAATAAATGGGTAGTTAAGTTATTGATTAATAATTAAAGTTATTAATTAATGACTAAAGTGTTTGATAAATAAATTTATATCAAATGATTTGTAATTAATAAATCAGGATTGGATAATTAAATTCATAAGAGATAAATTGAATTGATTAGGATTAAACGATTAATTAATCCTGCTTATAAATGATTGTATTGAATGAGTTGTCTTGAATTGATTGTCATATATGATCTATGATACTTTGTGATATATACTGATTTATGTATGACCGGTAATGTAGTTTATTTATCTGGGATAAATGTAATTCATTATCTGTAATTTATATATCTGTGATCTGTGAAATAAGGATAAGCGTTATAGTTTATATCGCTTATCAATTATATTTCTATATTTTGAACTGTGATGATTGAATGATGTGGCACTATTGAGTTAAAACCCTGGACCACACCATACACACACAAATATGGATTTCACGAGGAAATCGATTAAGTCACAGATTTTTGAAATAGTTAAATTTGAATTTTTTTTAAATTCAAATGTTTTGGAAATGGAATTGGAATAAATGTGAAAAGCTTTTGGAATGGAATTTCAAAATAGAATTTATTATTTTTGAATTACTTGATTAAGTTTTGGAATTTAAATAAGTTAATTTAAATTCAAATTCAATACTTGAAATTGAATTCTGAAATTTGAAATTAGGGATTAATGATATTATACTAGTCATGAGTTAAACCATTTTTAAAGTATTATTTTTGGGAATTTGAATTTAACTCAAGAATTTCAACTCGTATAAATGAATCAGATTTCCAAAATGAAAACTGTTGTTTTCAAATGATAAACACTTTTGGATAAGAACTGAGATTCCAGTTAGTTAGGGGAATTTCAAGATTAAATAGAGAAATGATTTTCCTAAGTTATGAATGAATTCTTTTTGAAAGCTATGAATTAAATCTGTTTATTTTTAACAGATTTAAATTGATGATTTGTTTGAATCAAATTGAAATGAAATTGTTTTGAAAGCTATAAGTTAAATCTTTGATTTAAAGATTTAACGAGTTAATCAAATTGAAATGAAGATTGATTTGGAAAATCTGTGAATGAATCTTTTGTTTAAAAGATTAAAATGTGAAAACTGTTTAAACCGTTAAAGGTTGTGAAAATGAATCTTTTTGTTAAGAGATTTGAGATGGTAATCGGTTTAAACCATTTGAAAGAAAGTTTTGAATTATTAAGTTGTGACTTAATTGAAATCCCATTATCCATTTGTTTTTGAAATATCGTGCTCACTATTCGGTTTAACCGGGAAAGGACCTTTGTGTCGTATAACCCATTCCGAATAAGTGATTCGACGTTATGGATAGCATTTAAAGACCAGTGATGAAGACCGGGTATTTGCGAAAGCGATAGGATGACCTATCGATTGTCTCTGCACTGGGTCGCTCCTGGTATAGAAACTCCCTAAGTGATGGGAAAATCCGATCGGGATTGTGAATATCCGGGTTGCAAGGACTTCTTTGTAAGTGCCTTCGGTTCTGTTCGAGCCCGGAACAGACTTGTATGGATTGTATGTCTGACATTACAAGTTGAGATATAAAGCCGATTTCTTTCAAATATATTTCTGTAGGTGGCGGAGAATTTATTCTTTTAGCTTAACACCCTTCTCTGAGACGTACGAGCTCAGAGGTTATATAATTGAAGTTATCAGCGATATATTCCCAATTTGGTAATGTGACATGCTGAGTGTTGCTGAAATGATCATTGTGTTGATTATTGTGATAGGATCGTTTATTTGATCGTCTATCTTAGTGATCATTGTGTTGATCATTTGTTGACCCTAAGCATAGCTTTTGTATAAAGAATGTTTTTGTGGACGTGACTTCGTCGAACCTCACACCCCGGAAATGGTCAAAACAGGAAAGATGCGGCAAGGTTATGAGGGGTAGCACCCTTTAGGGTATGTACATTTCCTTCTGGATAGAGGTGGTATCATGGTATGGAGCCCAGATATTTAACCTATGTGGTTACTACGAATTTATTACTTTGTGGTTGTTGGTTTTCGGGATCCCGTGAGAAAGGTCGTTTACGATCGGGGAATGGCGTGCTCGTGTCAGTAGTTACCCAGTTAGGGGTAACCCGGCCTTGTGTTGGCAGAGTTCCGGTTTGGTTCTCGGGGATGTCTTTCCAGAGGCATTCTCATGTGGCAATGGGAAGTTCCTTGGCCTGATCATTTGTTGGAAATCCAAAGAAACAATACGAAACTTGTACGGTATTAGTTGTAGAACCTATCATTCACTTATGGTGTCGCAACACTGTTTGGATGGTAGCTATAGTAGGCATACGATAATGGTCGTATGTTGGCTAAGATTTATATTCTACTTTCGAAATGAATTTCTTCTACACTATGCACTAGTAATAATATCAAATGTTATTTTAAATGCGTATCAAGCATCTTTGACTATCATAAGGAGAAATCTCCTCCGATTCTGCGTTTGCATTGTGTGTGTGTGCGGGAGGCCTTAGGGTAGTCTCATTTTTCAAAAGCATTGCGAATTGACTTTGAAAATCTTTTGTTAAATGTTTTTAATAGATAAACTGTTTTTGTTGCTCACACCAGTCCCACGACTGATCCGGAGTTTATCGTTTCTTTCCTAAACTCTGGGTGCTCATTATTTTCTACACGAGCAGTCTAGAGTTGGGTTTTACAGATAGTTAGATATAGTGGATTATCTGGAGTTAGTTCAGTCTTTGGACCACACCAGTCTTGCTGAGCTTGGTGATATGTTATTGGGAGTTCGAGCTATTGCTGGATTAGTTCTTGGAAATGGAGTTGCAGTTAGTTCTCGGAGTTCTCTTTTGAAGACTATCTTAGAGTTATTTGTTCCGCTGTTAAATGTTATCTATTTTCTTTTCCGCTGCTATTTTATTGTATCATATCTCTGATGTATATTGATATCTATTGGATCATCTGTTGTATCAGATATTGTATCAAAGCTGTATATCAATGTATTATTCTTTTATTCCGCTGTGTTATTTACTTAATGATTGTTATAAGCTCCGACGAATCGGGTTTGAACGGTCGAATCTATGGCATTCGAATACGATTTGAAGTATGGATGTTGATTTTCGAGCGGGCAAAATCCGAGCCGTCACATTTGGTATCAGAGCTAAGAGTTGAACTTTAGCTCAGGAGTGTAACACATTAAGTAGCTCATTAAAGATAGGATGAAGTAAATCCTAGAATGAGTAATCCTTAAGATATCCGTTTGAATGCTTCAGTAAATTCTCTTACTATCTACTGATAGTGAGTATGAGTGCAAGAAGAGAACGAGATAGGGGACAGGGAATGCGACTATAATTAGTCAAAACTCTGTAACAACAGTGGGAACATCTTTCTTATCAATCTCTTTTGATTCGTTTCCAGAAGATGTTTCGGTGTGGTGATGCTCTACGAATCGTTGTAGAAAATTCTTATTTCATATCTTCATCGATTTCTTATCAGTTTTTCGTTTTAAACTTTAATGAATTTGAAATTTAGAATTAAAATTTTGAATAAATTAGAAATTTTAATTGAATTAAATTGATTAATAGAATATGAAGAATGATTAGAATTGTATCGATAAAATGATTTTGTTTAAAACCAAAATTTGAAATTTTATTATAATTTCTTGTATCTATTATTGATATTCTGATTTGATGAGCCAAATCCAGAATCGATATCCAGTTTGATCTGAAAAGATATTTCTCTATCTTTCATCTATCTCTGTGTTGTTTTCGTGCCTGCGAATTTCGAGGACGAAATTCTTTTAAGGGGGGAAGTTTGTAACGACCCTAGATTTTTATTTAATTTAAATTAATAATTAAATGAAATTTTGAATAAAAATTTATAAAATTAATTATAAATAGTGATGTGAGTTTCCCCGCTTCAAAATAGAAATTATATAAAGTGGTATGAATTTGAAAATTTGTATATATGTGAATATATATGTATTTGATTTGAATTTAAATCTCAAATAAATGGTTTAATAATAATAAATACAAGACAATAAATAGGAAGTAATATAAAATAGAAATTTATTTATATTTAACAAATTTAACAAATTAATGTAATACAAACTCATATGTAATTTGGAAATAAAAAAAATAAAAATAAATAAATTGATTTAAATTTAATAAATAATGATAATTTGAGTTATATAAAATATATGTGTATATATAGAGAAATGTAAAACAATAATTTTTAAAGAAAAAAAAATTTATGATAAATATTTAAACTAAAGATAAAAGTAAAATAAATAAAAGGAAACAAAACAAATAATAGGAATTGGAATAGGAATACATATATAGGAGATAAAATATAAAATATGAAGGCAAGCAACATATTTATAAAATTATGTAAAATATAAGTAAACATATTAACTAAAAACTAACATTTTAGAACTCATGTACATTTCAAAATATAAAACAAAAGAAAGAAAACAAAATAAAATATATTTGTACATATATAAGTTAAAGTTTAACCAATAACACAAATAAACAAATGCAGGCTGAAATAAAGAAGTACAAAGAAAAGTAATAAAGCTTTCATCTCAACTCAAACAAGCACATATGTAAACTGTACATACATAATTATTGAACAAAGCATCTTCAACCATGCTTATAGTACAAAGAGAAGGTAACATCACCTTGCATAGAACAATAATCAACCTGTACAACTCCTCTTTTATATATACATCAACTTATAAACTTGCTCTCCTATATATTTTCATCAGCTCGTTCCTTGAAGCTAAAATCTGAAGTAAATATTACTTCATACTTAAACAAAGATTCAAAATTTAAATAACAATATAAATCAAAACAAATGACTTCAAACCAGAGATCAAAAGAAAAGGGGGTTTCAGCTTGAAGATTCAACAGTCTGTTTCAAGTAGAGAAGCTCTGTCTTCTTCTTCCTCTGGAAATACTGTGAGTAACCTTACACTTTTAAAAATCTTTGAGTAGACTCTTGTTTATGTAGTGGTCTGGAAAGTATGTGCTTCCTATATATATAAATGTTTGGCAACCTCTCTGTATATTGATATATGAATGTGTGTATATGTGTATTTGCATTCCCTGTAACATTCTGTTACCAAAGTTTCAAGCTAAAGACTTATTTGAAAATCAATATCTCTTGATCCAATCTATATTTGGATTTAAGTATTTAATGAAACATGTTAGTTAAACCATAGAGTTTAATTTAAAAACTTGTTTAAGTTAAAAACAAAGTAGTATCGTCCTGGAAATCCAGATTTACTGTAAACTTTTATAAACATGTTAAAAATCAATTTATACAATTCTCTGATTCAAATACATAAATTGATTTGGCCTAGAAAATTGTGATTTTTGAAATCAAAATCACGATTTAAAGTGAGGCATTGGATGTGAATTTGGGGATTGCCTGGAAATTGAGTTTTGGCCGAACTCTGATGATCTATGGAGTCGTGGTGGTCGAGCTTCCTCCTGGAGGGGGAGGAGTGATCAGTGGCCCTAGGAAAAATATTGGTTGGGGTTGCAAGTGAACGAGGTGGCGACGGTGATGGGTTCCTTTTCCTAGACCTAATTTTTGACTGTGTAATTGTTTGGGGTCGGTTCGTACGCATCGAAGCGTCGAGTGCTTCGGGGTTTTAGGTGTTGGTGGCTTGGTCGTAGGCGAGGCTGTGGCCGGAGGTGGAAGGTCGTTGGTGGTCGGAGCGTCGTGGGGGAGACGTTGACAGGTTTGGGTTATCGTGCGTGTTATTTGATTCCAGGTTTGGTTAGCAAGCTCCATTTTGATTCGAGCCAGTGTGATGTTTTCTGGGGGTCGTGATCATCTCTGATGATGATGGGCGATGTGAAGCAGCTGTAGGTGGTGACCGGTGATGGCTGGAGGCGCGGTGCACGTGCACCGTGCATATTGGAGGGGCTGTAGTGTTTTGGGAAGGAGGTGTGAATGCTCGGGGAAGACTCGAAGCATTCGAGTGACAATCTCGGGGAAACGTAGGGCTGGCTCGAGTTTGAGCTCGGGTGATTTTTAGTTGGAGCCGGGTAAATTTTTTTTTTAAAAAAAAAATTTGAAATTTATAAAGCTCGGGTAAGTTTGGGGAAAAACTCGAAGTTGTCTTCGGGTAGAACGGGGTTTGACTCGAAGCAGGGCCCGGGTAGGTATAAAAACAGTTTTTGAAACTTTAAAACAAAATTCAAGTTTTAAACATTTTAACTCATTGTTTTAAATAATTGTTTTATTTAAGTATGGGATTGGTTTAAGGTTTAAAAGTAAATTATTTCAATTTAATTAAGTTTTACTTTAAGATTTAAGTTAAAGGATTAATTAATTAAAGATTTAATTTATGTGATTGAATAAATTAATGTGATTAATTAAAGATTTATTATTTAACAATTTAAAGGTTAATTAATAAATGAAGGTGATTAAGGAATGATTATTAATCAAAGTAATTAATTAAAAATAATTAATAAAATAGTGAATTAAATAATTTAAAGCTTTATTATTTAATAATTAAAGGTTGATAATTAAAGGTTAATTGATTTATTATAAATGGATAATTAATATTATGTAATCATTTTAGAAAGAAATTAAGGATAATTTCATTTTAATTGTAATTAGAGTTTGAATAAATTTATGAGTAAGTGATAAATAAATCGTAATTAACTACTTAAATTAATTAATGCATAATTAATAGTTAATTAGTTAAGGAATTTAATTAAGAATTTATAATTGGTTAACTAAGTAGTTAATGGTAAATAAATGGGTAGTTAAGTTATTGATTAATAATTAAAGTTATTAATTAATGACTAAAGTGTTTGATAAATAAATTTATATCAAATGATTTGTAATTAATAAATCAGGATTGGATAATTAAATTCATAAGAGATAAATTGAATTGATTAGGATTAAACGATTAATTAATCCTGCTTATAAATGATTGTATTGAATGAGTTGCCTTGAATTGATTGTCATATATGATCTATGATACTTTGTGATATATACTGATTTATGTATGACCGGTAATGTAGTTTATTTATCTGGGATAAATGTAATTCATTATCTGTAATTTATATATCTGTGATCTGTGAAATAAGGATAAGCGTTATAGTTTATATCGCTTATTAATTATATTTCTATATTTTGAACTGTGATGATTGAATGATGTGGCACTATTGAGTTAAAACCCTGGACCACACCATACACACACAAATATGGATTTCACGAGGAAATCGATTAAGTCACAGATTTTTGAAATAGTTAAATTTGAATTTTTTTTAAATTCAAATGTTTTGGAAATGGAATTGGAATAAATGTGAAAAGCTTTTGGAATGGAATTTCAAAATAGAATTTATTATTTTTGAATTACTTGATTAAGTTTTGGAATTTAAATAAGTTAATTTAAATTCAAATTCAATACTTGAAATTGAATTCTGAAATTTGAAATTAGGGATTAATGATATTATACTAGTCATGAGTTAAACCATTTTTAAAGTATTATTTTTGGGAATTTGAATTTGAATTTAACTCAAGAATTTCAACTCGTATAAATGAATCAGATTTCCAAAATGAAAACTGTTGTTTTCAAATGATAAACACTTTTGGATAAGAACTGAGATTCCAGTTAGTTAGGGCAATTTCAAGATTAAATAGAGAAATGATTTTCCTAAGTTATGAATGAATTCTTTTTGAAAGCTATGAATTAAATCTGTTTATTTTTAACAGATTTAAATTGATGATTTGTTTGAATCAAATTGAAATGAAATTGTTTTGAAAGCTATAAGTTAAATCTTTGATTTAAAGATTTAACGAGTTAATCAAATTGAAATGAAGATTGATTTGGAAAATCTGTGAATGAATCTTTTGTTTAAAAGATTAAAATGTGAAAACTGTTTAAACCGTTAAAGGTTGTGAAAATGAATCTTTTTGTTAAGAGATTTGAGATGGTAATCGGTTTAAACCATTTGAAAGAAAGTTTTGAATTATTAAGTTGTGACTTAATTGAAATCCCATTATCCATTTGTTTTTGAAATATCGTGCTCACTATTCGGTTTAACCAGGAAAGGACCTTTGTGTCATATAACCCATTCCGAATAAGTGATTCGACGTTATGGATAGCATTTAAAGACCGGTGATGAAGACCGGGTATTTGCGAAAGCGATAGGATGACCTATCGATTGTCTCTGCACTGGGTCGCTCCTGGTATAGAAACTCCCTAAGTGATGGGAAAATCCGATCGGGATTGTGAATATCCGGGTTGCAAGGACTTCTTTGTAAGTGCCTTCGGTTCTGTTCGAGCCCGGAACAGACTTGTATGGATTGTATGTCTGACATTACAAGTTGAGATATAAAGCCGATTTCTTTCAAATATATTTCTGTAGGTGGCGGAGAATTTATTCTTTTAGCTTAACACCCTTCTCTGAGACGTACGAGCTCAGAGGTTATATAATTGAAGTTATCAGCGATATATTCCCAATTTGGTAATGTGACATGCTGAGTGTTGCTGAAATGATCATTGTGTTGATTATTGTGATAGGATCGTTTATTTGATCGTCTATCTTAGTGATCATTGTGTTGATCATTTGTTGACCCAAAGCATAGCTTTTGTATAAAGAATGTTTTTGTGGACGTGACTTCGTCGAACCTCACACCCCGGAAATGGTCAAAACAGGAAAGATGCGGCAAGGTTATGAGGGGTAGCACCCTTTAGGGTATGTACATTTCCTTCTGGATAGAGGTGGTATCATGGTATGGAGCCCAGATATTTAACCTATGTGGTTACTACGAATTTATTACTTTGTGGTTGTTGGTTTTCGGGATCCCGTGAGAAAGGTCGTTTACGATCGGGGAATGGCGTGCTCGTGTCAGTAGTTACCCAGTTAGGGGTAACCCGGCCTTGTGTTGGCAGAGTTCCGGTTTGGTTCTCGGGGATGTCTTTCCAGAGGCATTCTCATGTGGCAATGGGAAGTTCCTTGGCCTGATCATTTGTTGGAAATCCAAAGAAACAATACGAAACTTGTACGGTATTAGTTGTAGAACCTATCATTCACTTATGGTGTCGCAACACTGTTTGGATGGTAGCTATAGTAGGCATACGATAATGGTCGTATGTTGGCTAAGATTTATATTCTACTTTCGAAATGAATTTCTTCTACACTATGCACTAGTAATAATATCAAATGTTATTTTAAATGCGTATCAAGCATCTTTGACTATCATAAGGAGAAATCTCCTCCGATTCTGCGTTTGCATTGTGTGTGTGTGCGGGAGGCCTTATGGTAGTCTCATTTTTCAAAAGCATTGCGAATTGACTTTGAAAATCTTTTGTTAAATGTTTTTAATAGATAAACTGTTTTTGTTGCTCACACCAGTCCCACGACTGATCCGGAGTTTATCGTTTCTTTCCTAAACTCTGGGTGCTCATTATTTTCTACACGAGCAGTCTAGAGTTGGGTTTTACAGATAGTTAGATATAGTGGATTATCTGGAGTTAGTTCAGTCTTTGGACCACACCAGTCTTGATGAGCTTGGTGATATGTTATTGGGAGTTCGAGCTATTGCTGGATTAGTTCTTGGAAATGGAGTTGCAGTTAGTTCTCGGAGTTCTCTTTTGAAGACTATCTTAGAGTTATTTGTTCCACTGTTAAATGTTATCTATTTTCTTTTCCGCTGCTATTTTATTGCATCATATCTCTGATGTATATTGATATCTATTGGATCATCTGTTGTATCAGATATTGTATCAAAGCTGTATATCAATGTATTATTCTTTTATTCCGCTGTGTTATTTACTTAATGATTGTTATAAGCTCCGGCGAATCGGGTTTGAACGGTCGAATCTATGGCATTCGAATACGATTTGAAGTATGGATGTTGATTTTCGAGCGGGCAAAATCCGAGCCGTCACAAAGTCGTTTAATTAGATTTCTCATACGAGTGAGGTAAAGGTTTATATATACTAATAGATTAGAAATCGGTTTGAGAAAACGAGCTTTGTTATAAAATAGTGTAGAAATCATTTGAAGTAAGAGTTTTGATATTTACTACTAGTATAGAAAACCTTTATATTTTTAAAGTGACAAATCACAAAGAAGATTGTAGGAACAATCAATCACTAAAATTCACATTCGAAGACGTGAATAAAATCCAAAGAAATAGATACCGAATCCATCGAAATGGATACTCCAAGAATTCCCGAAGAAAATTAGTCATCAAAGTCAATAACAAATGATAACAACAAATAGGGAAATAACATGAATCGATTAAATTTGGGAAACCATGCAATATAGGCGAAATAGGAAAAATAGCAACAGGTCAGTCAGCCGGCTACAGAGCTCGGTCGACCGGACCCTGTTCTACAAAATTCTCGGGAAGCAGGTCGGTCGACCGAGCCCTGTAGCCAATCGACCGGACCAAAGACAGAAAAGTGCCTATGCACTTTGGAAGCAGGTCGGTCGACCGGCCCAGGGGTTCGGTCGGCCGAACCTGATGTTCTGCCAATTTAAACCTATTTCAAATGAGGTGCAAATCTCGACCAAATTGCAATCGCACGAGCAACGACGCTAAGGGTTTATGCCAATCGACTACCCGGCCCTATATGCTCCTCGATACATCACCAAAAACATGTTCAAACATCAAAGTTAGGATTTTTAAAGATTTGAACTCAAAATACTAAAAATTGGAATATTCACCAAATCAATCCAAACCAAAAGCAAATGCACATGAATAAGTGTTAGGAATTCATACCTAACAATCGAAGATAGTTATAGACTAAGATGTGAGATAAAAATCTCACCTTTGAACCCAAACAATTGAAGAAGAAGCTTGAAAGCAAAAGAGAATCAACCACTCTTCAAATCCAACTCAAGAAGCTTGATTCTAAGCTTCATATTTCCCAAATTAGGTTTAGGAAATTTCTGAAATTGGAAGGAGAATGAGTTGGAGAATAAGAAGGAGATGCTTACCAATGGGTTCTCTTGAATTTGGAGCTAGAAGTTGGATTTGCAAAGAAAGCTAGGGCTTAGGAATTTCCATTTCCAATCTCTTCCACCATTTTTACTTTAGCTTGAAATGTTAGGAATATGAAATGAAGTAATGAAGAGTTGGAGTGGAGCTAGAGTCTTAAGGTGGAACATTGGGCTGAAACCCAAACTCAAACCCAAAGTGAAAAAGTAACAAAACTCGACTAACTCCAAACATATCGAAGCTTATACTCAAAAAGGTTGCAAACGGCATTTTGAACTCAATGGGAGGGGTCTCGAGTCCTAATTCGACTGTTTGCAAAAACTAGCTTTTCGGACCAAAATCCGACGAGCGATAAAAATATTTAAATAAAATATTTAAATATACAATTGATAAATATGCGGGTTGTTACAGACTCCCCTCCTTAAAGAAATTACGTCCTCGTAATACTTAAGAAGAAAATAAGAAGTAACAACCATAGAAGCATATCAACACAAAAGAAAATTTGAAATAGGAAGTTCACCATAAGGAGCATGAAAGAGTAAGCCTGAACGGGATCGCTCGATGAATTCTCTGGATTCCCAAGAGCAATCCTTAGGATTTGAGAACCATTGAACTCTCACAAGAAGAACATCTTTATTCCGAAGGCGCTCAACCTCCGAAGTAATGATGCGAATGGAATGTTGCTCATAAGTCAAAACTGGTGAGACTTCAATTTCATCAATAACACCGGGCTCAAGAATAAAAATAGGAAACCTAAAAGCATTTCCATAGTTAAAAGACGCATAAAACATCAAGAATAGCAGAAAATTGTGCCAGTGCAACGGCGTAGTACAAAAACGGTACGCCCGAGAAATGAGGAACTCAAATAATTTGAAACAACGGCGTAGTACAATAACGGTACGCCAGATGATCCAAAGCTCGAATAATTTCGAAACACCGACATAGTACAAAAACGGTATGTCCAATGATCCGAAGTTCAAATAATTCGGAACACCGACGTAGTACAAAAACGGTACGTCCAATGAACCGAACACCATAAAAGAACACCAGACGCAAGTCTATAAAGGAAATGAGATGAAACTCAATAAAACGAAGTACATCAAAACGTCCGATGAACTTGATAAAAAGATAATTCCATTCAAACATCACCAAAGAATCTACAACTTGTTGCCTACGGCAAAGCGCATTGGCAACATGATTTCCCTTCCGGGAATAAAAAGAATATCGAGATCATAAGAAGCCAGGAACTCGAGTCGACATGAAGTTCCTTATGAGAAAATAAATATTCCAAAGATTTATAATCGAGGTGGAGAACAAATTTCTCCCCCAAAAATGATGATGCCAAACTCTAAAAGCGAAAACAATAGCCGCGAGCACTAGATCATGAGTGGCATAACTAGTCTCAATCGGCTTTTAATGATTTAGAAGCACAAGCGATAGCACGTTATCTTTTGCAAGAGAACGGCATCCAAACCAATACGATTAGCATTGGTAAAAAAGATAAAGTCTTGGTTCCCTTCGGGAATCACAAGAATAAGAGTATCGAAAAGAAAGAATTTCTTTCAAATAATCTTCTTTCCTGAAAAGTTAAAACTTTCAAAATTATATTTATCTTTATGTAATAATCTTTCTAGAAAAATTTACATTTTTACAAGTCAATATATCGTGTCTGACTGTCACATCCAAGCGTTTAGAAAATTCCTATCGATAACGTTGATCAAGCGCATCGACCAGAATTCTTAAAGCACGCAATGGGAAATACAATCACAAAATCATCTTCTATATAATGAAAATATCTCTTAAAAGTTTTGTGAATATTCTTTGCTCGTTTAAGATCAAAATCCAATTGTACTTATAAATAAATCTTATGAAAAATTTTTGCAAAATTTTAAATTTCTGTTTTCATCCAAAATCAATAAATTCAAGAATGGAATTATCGAGACATTCATAGAATACTCGATTTATAAAATGGATGAAACGAGATGGACAATCTGAATGACAAAATAAGTCATTCATAAGAATCGTAACGAGTGCGGAATGCGGTAAGTGGAATGCGAACTCCCGCAACTCATAGCCAAATGAGAATCGGTGGCAAGGTCGAACTAGAAAGACCTTAACACCACACAAAAGATTTCTTAGGTGATAATCCTAAGACAAGCTCAAAAATTACCAGAAAATTCTCAAACTACATAAATGAGAGAAATAACACTTTCCCTATCATGTGAGCTTAAAGAATAAAATGATGCCATCAAGTTGGAATCAAAATCACAAAGGAAAAAATAGAAATCTGCTTAACAGATTGAAAATGTCGAAGATGAACAATCCACATGGGATCAAGGATACGGCTTCATAATAATTAAGCCAATCCTTTCAAAAAAAGTCAATTCCGAAGCCTAAGTGAAAATATCGGCTCGGAAAGAAAAATCACATAAAATAGTTTCGGCATCAATAGAAAGCAAATTGAGTGTAGCGAATCTACCATCCGGATTCACAACTCTCAAAGAAGTCATCAAACCCAAAATATTTTCAAAGAAAAAGAATCAACAAGTTCTTTTGATATAAAATAGTGAGATGGAACCCATATCAAAAAGAACTCAAATAAGAAGATCACGAAATAAAACAATGCCATCAAGGATTGAGTGAAAAATACCTTGACCAAGAGAAGAGCTGTTAGGGGCTTGCAGCTTTCCCTCTCTCTTGCTTGGAAGCTTAGGACACGAAGATAAATGATGACCCGAACCTTTGCAATAACGACAAAAGAGGGGTTTTGGGCACTCCCTTGCATAGTGGTCCGTGGAACCACAATTGTAGCATTGTCCACGACTAGAGGTAGGAGTCTTTGCTACCGGAATTTGTTGCTTCCCTTTCTTATTAGAATTGGGGCCTTTGAATTTGATAGGCCTCTTCAAGTTATTGTCGAAGTTCTGTTGGGCACGCACAACTTCAACATCACCTTCGTTATCGGCCTCTTCAAGACGAAGAGCGATATCAATAAGCTGACCAAATGAAACCTCAAGTTTCAGAAGTAATGGCTTCTTAAGATTCTTATTCAAGCCATAGACAAATCTCTGGTTTTTCTTCAATGGGGTATTAATGTACTCAACCCCGTATTTGGACAGAGATTCGAAAGATGCGACATAGTCTGTCACAGAAGATTCACCTTGAACAAGGTCAATAAAACGTCGTGCTAAAGTTACTTTTTCAGCCTCCGGCACAAACTTTAGTTCGAATCGTTCCCAGAATTTCTCCCAAGTAAGATCCGCTTCGATAATCTCCGAAGTCATGAGCTCATACCAATCTAACGCTCTTTCTTGGAGCATGCTAGAAGCCACTTGGACTCGATGTAGATCAATAAGGTTCATGCGAGAAAAGATACGATCGCATGATTTGAGCCAAGCTTGAATTTCTATAACACTCTCGGATCCCTTGAATGGCCTTCCACCAAAATTGGTGTAGTCTATGCACAAGCGTGCAAAACCGGATCTAGGATGAGTAGGCTCTGGATTGGGAACGGCTGCTTGAGCGTTCTTTACTATATCAAGAAGCTTCTGGACAGACATAAAAACTCCATCTTGGGGAGTAGCACTAGATTGACCGGCACTGGGACGGCCTGGTCTAACCATTTCTCTTCTCTAAGAAAGAAAGAAAGAAAGAAGAGGAAAAAGTTATTCTCAAAATGAATATCAAGCAATCTTGATAGGTAAACAAGGAATCATAAGGAAAATAGGATGAATCGGTACGAAGACTCGAATTAAATCCTAAAGCACGACTCCTAAGATGGACTTAGGACGATGATCCTTGTTATAATATTCCATATTGTTCCGAAGTTTGGCTTTGATACCAAGCTGTGACGCCCCACCTCTATACCCACGCTAGCCAAGGACACTACAGTGTAATGCCGTCAACTAGCACGGAGAATAAGGCTGTTGAGGAGCGGCCATCTATGCAATTGCTTTGTGCGAGTACCGATATGCCAGATAAAATATCACTTGCATTTTGATTTCGAGAGTAAGTCCGACATACCGACACAAACTCAAAGCTACTACACAGTTGCTATAATGTCTTCGGAAACAAATATAGAAATAAACATAACACAAATCAGTCACGGATAATTCATATCACAAAGGCGGAAATAGATATGAATATATATAACACATAAAAGTGTACATCAGAGTAGTGGTCGAACAAGATCCACAATATCATAAAAGAATAGATACAAGTGCTAGACAAAAGAATATGTATACATCAAGGAGTCTATATCTCAAATTGTACACAACCAAAAACTACAAGTTAAGTAGTTAACCAAAAGATCAGATGATAACCCCAGAAGAGAAGTCAAGTAGAAGCACCTGTAACATCTCGGTCTGACCCGAGTATTATTTAAGAAGAAAATAATAAACGGATCAGTCTAGCTATAAATATCAGATGAAATGATATAGAATAAGAGATATGACTAAACGTATAATAATCACAATGCCAAGCTGTGATAAATAAATAATTGAAAAATCAATAAGAGATTAATCAATATCGCAAAGATCTTCTCAAAGATCAAAACGGAATGTCATACTCATAATTTCATTCACCAAGCCACAATAAATGACATATATATCAATGCCAATCGTAAAAGTTGGTGAAACATAAATTCCAGAATTCAACACATGAAAACCAGAAATCACAAGAAAAGGTTGGCCAAGACATTGATGTAGTGCAAACGGTACATCCAATGAATCAAAAAGCAAAGACATTGATGTAGTGCAAACGGTACATCCAATGTATCAAAAGCAAAGACATTGATGTAGTGCAAACGGTACATCCAATGTATCAAAAGCAAAGACATTGATGTAGTGCAAACGGTACATCCAATGTATCAAAGGCAAAGACATTGATGTAGTGCAAATGGTACATCCAATGTATCAAAGGCAAAGACTTTGATGTAGTGCAAACGGTACATCCAATGTATCAAAGGCAAAGACATTGATGTAGTGCAAACGGTACATCCAATGTATCAAATAATTCGGAGCATCGACATCGTACAGCGTGACATCCGATGAACCAAATCAAAAAGACATCGCACAATGATAGTCTAAAACATAAAAATGATCGTGATGATCACAGAGAAGTGTCAATTACAGTAAGCTAGTAAATATATGAGCTTAGCTTTGTGTCTCATAACCACTAGCTTAACTTAAATATTTACGAACGAATTTTAGATCTCCACAAGAAAATTGTCACAAGAGATTCAATCGAACAAGTCCAAGAATTAACCGACAAAGTAAACGCAAGCGTTTCATACCATTTGTTTTACTAAGTCGTTTAATTAGATTTCTCATACGAGTGAGGTAAAGGTTTGTATATACTAATAGATTAGAAATCGGTTTGAGAAAACGAGCTTTGTTATAAAATAGTGTAGAAATCATTTGAAGTAAGAGTTTTGATATTTACTACTAGTATAGAAAACCTTTATATTTTTAAAGTGACAAATCACAAAGAAGATTGTAGGAACAATCAATCACTAAAATTCATATTCGAAGACGTGAATAAATTCCAAAGAAATCAATACCGAATCCATCGAAATGGATATTCCAAGAATTCCCAAAGAAAATAAGTCATCAAAGTCAATAACAAATGATAACAACAAATAGGGAAATAACACGAATCGATTAAATTTGGAAAACCATGCAATATAGGCGAAATAGGCAAAACAGCAACAGGTCGGTCAGCCGGCTACAGAGCTCGGTCGACCGGACCCTGTTCTACAAAAATTCTCGGGAAGCAGGTCGGTCGACCGAGCCATGTAGCCAGTCGACCGGACCAGAGACAGAAAAGTGCCTATGCACTTTGGAAGCAGGTCGGTCGACCGGCCCAGGGGTTCGGTCGGCCGAACCTGATGTTCTGCCAATTTAAACCTATTTCAAATGAGGTGCAAATCTCGACCAAATTGCAATCGCACGAGCAACGGCGCTAAAGGTTTATGCCAATCGACTACTCGGCCCTATATGCTCTTCGATACATCACCAAAAACATGTTCAAACATCAAAGTTAGGATTTTTAAAGATTTGAACTCAAAATACTAAAAATTGGAATATTCACCAAATCAATCCAAACCAAAAGCAAATGCACACGAATAAGTGTTAGGAATTCATACCTAACAATCGAAGATAGTTATAGACTAAGATGTGAGATAAAAATCTCACCTTTGAACCCAAACAATTGAAGAAGAAGCTTGAAAGCAAAAGAGAATCAACCACTCTTCAAATCCAACTCAAGAAGCTTGATGCTAAGCTTTAAAAGAAAAATATTTCCCAAATTAGGTTTAGGAAATTTCTGAAATTGGAAGGAGAATGAGTTGGAGAAGAAGAAGGAGATGCTTACCAATGGGTTCTCTTGAATTTGGAGCTAGAAGTTGGATTTGCAAAGAAAGCTAGGGCTTAGGAATTTCCATTTCCAATCTCTTCCACCATTTTTACTTTAGCTTGAAGTGTTAGGAATATGAAATGAAGTAATGAAGAGTTGGAGTGGAACTAGAGTCTTAAGGTGGAACATTGGGCTGAAACCCAAACTCAAACCCAAAGTGAAAAAGTAGCAAAACTCGACTAACTCCAAACATATCGAAGCTTATACTCAAAAAGGTTGCAAACGGCATTTTGAACTCAATGGGAGGGGTCTCGAGTCCTAATTCGACTCTTTGCAAAAAGTAGCTTTTCGGACCAAAATCCGACGAACGATAAAATATTTAAATATACAATTGATAAATATGCGGGTTGTTACACACTCGGATGGATATCTTAGGGATATACTCATTCTAGGGTATACTTCACCCTATCTCTAATGAGTTACCTAATGTGTTATACTCCTGAGCTAAAGATTCAACCTTCAGCTCTGATACCAAAACTGTCACGACCCAAATTTCAGCGTTCGAAAATCGATATCCGTACTTCGCTCGTACTCGAATGCCGCAGATTCAATCGTTGGAATTCGACTCATGTCGGAGCTTATAACACATTGAGTACAACAACACAGTGGAAGAAAATGAATAATATCATTGATTAGACAATGAATACAATATCTGATACAATGAATATTAATATACAAATGACATCAATATATCCAAGATAGATACAAGATAATAACAGAGACAACAGCAGCGGAAAGACAATGTCTTCAATGCCAAACTCCAAAAACTCCATCTCCAATCCAAAGCTAGCTCGAACCCCCATCAAGCAGAAATCAAGCAAATGCGAACCGGAAATGCTATCACCAAAATCCAAAGGGCTGAAAGCTATCGACTCTACTCCTACTATTCGACTATCAGAAAACCCAACTCTAGACTGCTCGTGTGGAAAATTGTGGGAACCTAGAGTTTAGGAAGGGAACAAAAAACTCCGGGTCAGTCATGAGACTGGTATGAGCAAACAAAAATAGTTTTATCATTAAAACAAACAACAAAAGATTTTAAAACATTGAAATCCGCAATGCTTTTTCGAAAAATGAAACTACCATAAGGCCTCCCGCCACACACACCATGAAAATGCAGAATTGGAGGAGGTTTCTCCTTATGATAGTAAAAAATGCTTGATATGAAAAAACCATTTGAATTTAAAAATTAAATATTTAAAATCATTAAAAATCTGTGACTTAACCAATTTCCTCGTGCAATCCATATTTGTGTGTATAGTGTGGTCCAAGGGTTTTACACAATAGTGCAACAACATCAATCATCATAGATTCAATCATATCAATATCGATAAGCGGTATATTCCAATAACGCTTATCATCATTCACAGATTCACAGATAGATATGTAAATGCATCACAGATAATATATAAATACATTACAGATAAATAATATACACACATAGCTCAATCAAAACAATCCACATCACAGAATCATTATAGATCAACTCAAGGCATTCATACAATTCATACATCCATAAGCAAAATCAATTTATCATCTGATTAATTTAAATCAGATTAATTACTTATGAATAATCACAAATCATGGTTAATTAATATTAATTAATTACAAACCATTTTGATTAATTATTCTTTAATCATTTATTCATAAGTTAATTAACCTTTAGTTAATAACTAATTCTTTGATTAATTATCCAATAATTACAATAATTAATTAACTCTTAATTAATAATCATCCCTTAATTACTTTCATAAATTAATTAACCTTTAATTAATTAATCATTCTCAAATTATTTACCTTAATTAATTAATCACATTAATTAATTATTCTTTAAATTAATTAACCTTTTAAGCACTTGATTAACCAATCTTTAATTATTCAACATTAGTTAATTTTGACAAATTAATTAATCCTTAATTAATACTTAATTAACCTTTAATTAGGTAATTATCATTAAATTTCAAATTAGTGACCCTTTAATCTTAATATAATCCATTTTTTCTCTTAATTAATTACATAATCATCATTTAAATCTTATTTTAAATAACCTTTTAAATGGATTAGCATAATCATATAATTTAACTTAAACTATTTAAGTTCATCAAAATCATTATTTAAGATAAACCGTTTATCTTTAAAATTCTTATCTAAATCATTGATGAAATCTAAACATATAAATTAAACTTGAAACAATTAAATTAATTGAAACCATTATCGTTTAAACTACTTAATTAGGTTACTAAATTTATTTTAAAATAAACTTAAGAATTATTTAAAAAAAAAGAATTACAATGCTTGAATTAAATATTTTTTTAAAGAATAATTATATTAAAACTTTAACTAATTAACAAAAATGATATAAAACATTTTATTAAGAAAGTGTTTTAAAAACTTTGATTAAAATTTCAATCCAAAACTGTTCTAAACGCACACACGAGACAACCTCAGGTTTGAACCCGAGTCAAATTCTCAAATTCCCCAAGCCATTTCAATTTACATTTACTATGAGTAAACTCATCACTTTCCTGTGACCATCCCGAGAAGAAAAAAAACTTTCTTCCCAAATCAACGCCATTCCCTGATACACTGGCCTTACGCGTGCACGTACACGCCTGGTCGAAACGTTTCCAACCAACCTCGTTCCCTTCGACAAGTTAGCTTCCCTTCGACAAGTTAGCAACCACCAACCAAAATCGCCAGACCACCCAGATCATCGAAATCCACCAGAATTCAAATTTGCGCTACCAAGCATCAACCTGGAACCAATTCGATCACCTACAAATGCCACTTCCCATAGCCTCAGGCTATCTGAAATGTCGAAACTCCAGCCACATCTGCTCTGATGATCCACAAGACTTTTTCCTCTGGTCTGATCCCCTCGAGTTCACCAAAGATGACGCAGTGCTCACAAAAATGTCATCGACCAAAACCGGGCATTCAACCCTAAATCGTTGCCGCCCGGCCACCATGGCCAATAGAAAAAACTCCAATCATTTTTTCGATGTTCCCCAATACTTCATCCTCCTCCAGCATCCACCCTGATTAACCCAACTCCGCCGATGGTCGGCAATTGACAAAAAGGTCCAAACCGATCAACTCACAAAAGCACGTGATTCCCAAACTTAAAATTCATGATTTTATCTTTAAAATTCATGTTTTATGAAGATGAGTAGGATCATGCAATCAAAACTCAAGTTTTGATCAACTAAATTTTTGAATAAAATTTAATTTCACTGTGTTTTAAAGTTCCTAGTAAATCCATTCATCTTTAATACTTAAAAGTATTTTTAAAATAAATATCTCGATATTTCAATCTTTTTTGTTTTATACATCAAAGCTTAAAGAAGGTTGAAAGGTGAGATTTTGAATTTTTAAACTTATCATATGCCTGAAAACAATAAACATGGGCATGTACAGACATGCACATTCACAACTTCGTATATACATAGCATGCAGGCATTTTCACACAGGTATACAAGCATGTTCACATCATAACTACTAGTAATAATCCAAACACCAAGATATAAAGTGGGTTCAAAGGTCTGCACACCTAGAGTTTTGGAAAGAATAGAGAAAGGAAAGAACTGGAAATGAAAATTTGAATTTGAATGTTGGCATTTGTTTTTGATCTTCTGGTTTCCAGTTTGAATCATTGCATGATATTTGATTGAGTTGCTTATGAAACTGATGTTGCTCAAGTTTAAATTCCTCAGGTGGAACTTGATTCATGAATTGCTTTTGTTTTTCCAGATTTTCTTTACATCTGGAACTTCTTGTTTTTGAAAGTTAGATTTGGTTTGGCTTTGCTTTTGAATCTACAAGCTTAAAACTTTGAGTTTCTCAAGTTGAAATGCTTTAGATTTTTATTCTGAGTTGTAGTTTGTCTTAGGTTTTTGATTTGCTGAGATAATTTTGTTTCCAGGTTTGCTTGAATCCTTGTTTACAGAGTTTGAATTTTCTAAGATGATTTCCTTTTTACTCTTAATCAGGTTTTGGTTTTGTTTTCTTTTAGACCTGATTTGTTTTCATTTTTTTTAATTTAAAAACAAGTGACACTTCTAAGTTATATTATTTTGCTTCTTACACTTGTTAAAATTATTATTACTTGTTAAACACTTGTCAAATGTGTTTAAATTGTGTCTAAAACCTTTTTGTTAAATTTTATTTTAAAATTTATGTGAGACCCTTATCATATTATAATTTTCTTTATATCTCCATATGTTTACATTTTCAATTTAAACAAATCCAATGACTTTTATTTGTATATGTATTTATACACAAGGTTTTAAGTTTCAAATTATAACTTTCAAATATAAATATGTATTCATATATATATATATATATATATATATATATATATATTTAAAATTGGAAAACAACTTTCATTTTTAAATTTCAAATTCAAAAATTAATATAATATCAATTTGTATCTATAAGATTAAACAAATATCAAATTTATAAATATAAATTTTATCCCAACCATAATTTATTTATTTTCCAAATCTTTATTTTTTTATTTATTGTCATATTTTCAAATCAATCCATAATTAAGTTTATAATCAATATATTATTTAGAATATTTATTTCTGATTTCCTAATTACACATGCTATTTTAGAAACATATTTACATACATTTATATTAATAACAAACAAATATCTATTTACTTTAGAAAATACCAAATTAATTCACAATTTAATTTCAATAAATAAATTAATTACCAATTATCTCATAATTAAATTCCAAAGAATGAATTTATTATCAAAATTAATTCTGGCTAAAATCCAGGAATGTTACAGATGTTACATTTAATAGAATACGACCTTCATTACAATCAATTAGATTGAATACTTGATCTCACAGTATAATTTATTTGCTTAATTAGAATGAACTAATTTCATTGAAGTATCGTACAAAAAAAACTATGATCATCTTGATATCACTCTTATATGAGATAATATATAGATCAAATATCCAAAATCTTGTATTGCCGCTCGAGTTCGAAACTCATAAAAAAATATTACACGTCTCGGGAAAACAAACATGTAACCGACCAAACTATGAATGCATTATTTTATAGTTTAAAAATTAGTTATTTGCATGGGTATAGAAAATATTAACATGCAATAAGTATTTAATAATAATTATATATTATATTTTTATTTTTCAATCTTCAATTTAGTTCATTTATATATTTTCATTGATAAACTTTTATGAGTCGTATTAAATGCACAAATTTATCAATGTAGATTATTATAATATTATATAGAATATGTTCTTATAATATTAAAAAGGTTAAATGCTACCATTTTATTTTCTAATAAGCCCCCCACTAGAGTTATATGTTTCTCCAAAGCTTATATGAAACATAGAAGTTTTTCGACTTCACCAGTGGGTGTTAGGACTTGTCTTTCTTGGGATTCTGAACATGAGTTTGCTCGATAAGTCATAGCCCTACAAATGATGGATAACTCTCCTTATCAGTTGTATTACATAAAAATCCCAACATATGGTTCCTTGTCTTAATCTCAATTCGACCTTGATTTTTCTCAACAAATCGATAGAAATATTCACGCTTACCTACCATTTTGCGATGGCCTAAATTAGTATATTTACCTTTAGTTTCCTTAACAAATACGTATAAATATCTATCTCATCTAGTTATATGATAATAATACTAAAAATAATATCTCTAACTTGAGTTTGCTAAACAACTAAAGAGCACGCAAGCAACTTATTAATATATAAATGGTAAAGGACAATATTTATATTAAAGTTTCATAGTCTTCAATATACTTAATTGAGTGAAACCAACTTATGGAATAATGTATTTTTTATAAAATACCTTCATGATTTAAGTGTTGGACATATCAGAAATCACGGTATACATATATTTACAAACATACTTCATCCTTAAGTCTATTTAGGTTTCCTTATTGTTCCACCTTTGGTTTATACATTCGTATTATATAAGTTTAACTAATATTATAATTTAATAATTCATTAGCTTATATAATATTATTATTTATAACATTATATTAATTAAATCTTATTTAATTAATTTTAATTAATTAACTCTTTGATTGATCTTATATCATTATTCTAATATAACTTTTATATTAGACATAATATTATAACCTTTATAGTATATGCAATAACATCTATAGCAATACATATATATCATATACATATGTGTCGTTAATTAGTTTGATGCAGCGCCCATGTCAAGAAATCGCGAAGCCAAGAAAGGAATCGCGAACGAATGACATACCTTAAGATGAGGCGAGATCCAAAGTCGCTCCAGATTTCAGCTTAGGTCGCTCCTCCTCCGTAAGTCACGGCAAAACCCTAAATCGCTCCAGATAAGTCACAAGCGACTCTTCCTTAAGTCGCGGCGATCCTTATGTCGCGAAATTATGTCGCTTCAATTTGAGTCGCCTCCAGTAATTCGCGAAGCTTGTTAGGTCGCTCAGATTTCTTATGTCGCTGCCAAATCACGATCGAGCATCCAGTTAGGTCGCTGAATTTCCCTAGGTCGCTGATCGATATGTCGCGAGCACTTTGTTAAGTCGCTGAAGTTTCTTTAGGTCGCTGTTGATTTTAGGTCGCTCCAGTTAGGTCGTGTACAATATTTCCTTATGTTGCGAAGCTTTATGTCACTGCCGTGCTGAACCTGTTAAGTCGCAGTGTTTGTCAAGTCGTTTGTATTCTTTTTCTTATGTTGTTTGTTATATTTTCTTAAGTCGTTTGTGTGCTTTGTAAAGTCATTGAACTGTTTGTGTTGTAAATTTTCTTAAGTCGTGTAAAGTGATGTAACAAGTGTTGAGTTGTAACTTTCCCCTATAAATAGGGGTGTGTGATCACTTGCAAAAGGGTTGTTGGATTTTTGAATAAATTTTTGTTTGAGTGCCTTGTGCCTCTTGAAAATTGAAAGTTGAGTGTGATCTCCTTTCTCCATTTGCGGTATTCTAGTGCGCTCGAATCAACGGATTTGAAGCGATTCAAGGAATCTCGTGCGCGAGATCAACGTCGAAGAATCGTAGATCTTTTAACACGGTATCGTGCGCGATCAACGTGTTGGGGATAGCTAGAATTCGGTATCTTTTGGAGATCAACGAATTTGGGCATTCGGTATCTTTCAATCCATCGATTTATATTGCTTCATCTAATCGTTCTTCGATTAGTTTGACATGAAATCTTCATTTCGTCATCATCCGTTATATTCGCTGCGTCAGTTTGGTATCAAAGCGAGGTTGCAAGGAGTTTGCGTCATTTGAAGTTTGGAGATCGGATTTGCAATTGTTGAGTAGTTTGGTGTTCATCGTGAAGTTGCAACAAGTTTGGAGTTTCGATCCATATTATTTTAGGTCAAAGTTCGGAAAGTGTTTGAATTTTTTGAATTTGTTTGAAGTTCAATCATGCCACCAAGACGAGCTCAACGTCATCGCAATATTAATGCTTTGTATGGAAGAGAAGAGGCCGATGAAATAGAGCAATGAATCAACGAGAGTTTCATTGAGAAGTTGAATGAAGGGATTGGTCAATTAGTGAGAATGATGCTTGAAATGAATCAAAGTAGAAGAAGGGTTTCACCTGAATCGAGTCATGGGGGAAACAGAGTTTCACCACAGTCAGATCGGGAGAGAAGAGGAGATCATGATCGTAGGAATGTTGACGCTCGTGAAAGGAATGTCGATGAACAAAATCGGAGAGATGTGGATTATCGTGATCAGAGGAATGTAGATCGAAGAAATGGTGGTGGTAGAGATATTGGTGGTCATGATCGACAACGATATGCATCAGATTTTGATGGTGATAGAGGAAGTGTTCATTATCGAGATCGAGGTCAAGTGTGGAGTCGAGCTAGAGAATATGAAGATGACCGTAGATGGGAATCAGGGATGAAAATGGAGCTTTCGGAATTCAAGGGTGGTATGGTTGCGGAGGAATTTTTGGATTGGGTTTCAAATGTTGAGGAAAATTTTGACTTCAAAGAAGTTCCCGAGAATCGCAGAGTTAAGTTGGTTGCTACGAGATTGGGAGGGAGAGCTATGGCGTGGTGGCAGCAGACTAAACTTACACGAGAGAGAATGGGGAAGTCAAAGATTGTTTCATGGGAGAAGATGAAGAAGTTAATGAAAGCTACTTTCTTACCTTACAATTATCAATCTCTAATGTACCAACGTTTGCAGAACCTGAGGCAGGGGACAAAGACTGTTAATGATTATGCTAATGAGTTTTATCAACTGATTGTTGGAAATGAGATCATGGAGACGGAAGAATAGTTGACCGCTAGATTTGTTGGGGGGTTGAGGATCCAGATCCAGGACATGGTAAATATGTTTGACCCTAGATCTGTGGCTGAAGCGCACCAGAAAGTGTTGGCTTGGGAGAAGCAGGGAAGACGAGGAGGTGGTGTGTTTACAAATTCCAACAATCAAGTGAAAGGGGCTAGTAGCAATGCAAATGTTTCCAAGGATGTTGGAAAACCGGTTGTCAATGAAGCTGTCAAGACCAAGGTCAACAATAATTTCAAATGCTATAACTGTCAGGAGTTTGGCCACAAGAGTAATGAATGTCCAAAGCCTAAGAAGCGAACAATGGTTGCTGGGGTTGAGGATGAGGATGAAGAAGTAGAACATTCCAATTCACCACAAGTTGAGGAGGAAGAAGAATTGTCGGGAGATGATGGTTGTAATTTAATGATGAGGAGATCTTGTTTAACACCAAAGCAAGAGGATGAGTCTAGTTGGTTGAGGAGTAACATCTTTCAATCGACATGCACTATTCTGGAAAAGGTTTGCAAGTTTGTCATCGATGCCGGAAGCTGTGATAACATCATTTCTACAGAGGCTGTGAAGAAGTTGGCGTTGAAAATAGAGAAGCATCCCAAACCTTACAAGTTAGCCTGGTTGAGGAAAGGTGGGGAAGTGAAGGTTGGTAGAAGAGCTTGTGTAACTTTTTCGATTGGAAAGAAATATAAAGATGATATTTGGTGTGATGTTGTGGATATGGATGTATGTCATCTATTGTTGGGAACCGTGGCAGTATGATAGAGCTGTGCAACATGATGGTCGTACCAATAGCTACAGTTTCATGTTTGAAGGCACAAAAATCACTTTAGTTCCTAAGAAGCGACAACAAGGAAAAAACAAGTTGGAGGAGATTGAAGAACTAAAGACTCTGTTGACTTTGAAGTAATTTTTCAAGGAAGTGGAGAAGGAACATGAAGTGTTTTTGTTGATCGGACGTGAAAGTGGTGAAACAGTTAAAGTTCCTGAAGAAGTTAAGCCAGTATTGAAGGAGTTTGAAGATATATTTCCTGAAGAGTTGCCCAAAGAATTACCACCATTGAGGGACATACAACATCAGATTGATCTTGTTCCGGGAGTCGTGTTACCGCGTAGACCTCACTATAGAATGAGTCCAAAGGAACACGAGGAGTTGAGAAGGCAGGTGGAAGAGTTGATTGAACAAGGGCGCGTACAAGAAAGTTTAAGCCCTTGTGCAGTACCAGCGTTGTTGGTGCCGAAGAAGGATGGGACGTGGAGGATGTGTACAGTTAGTCGGGCACTGAACAAGATTATAGTGAGGTACAGATTTCCTATGCCCAGATTGGATGATTTGTTAGATCAGTTGAGCGGAGCTGTTATCTTTTCTAAGATTGATCTGAAGAGCGGGTATCATCAAATTCGAATTCGACCAGGGGATGAATGGAAAACAACGTTCAAGACACGGGAGGGGTTGTATGAATGGTTGGTTATGCCGTTTGGACTTTCGAATGCACCTAGTACGTTTATGCGGGTGATGAATCAGATCTTTAGACCATTTATTGGGAAGTTCGTGGTGGTGTATTTTGATGATATACTGATACACAGTGGAAGCCCAGAAGAACACTTGCATCATCTGAGAGAAGTGTTGATGATACTGCGACAGGAACAATTTTATGCTGGAACGAAGAAATGCGTGTTCATGACACATAGCGTTTTATTTTTGGGATATGTTGTATCAGAAGGAGGTATACATGTGGATCAGAATAAAGTTGAAGCAATCAGAAATTGGCCATAACCCAGGACGATAACAGAAGTTAGAAGTTTTCATGGCTTAGCATCATTCTACCGAAGATTTATTCCACACTTCAGTAGCGTGATGGCACCAGTTACTGATTGTATGAAGAGGAAGCAATTTTCATGGTCAGAGGAAGCAGGATTTGCTTTTGAGCGGATCAAGGAACTTTTGACGTCAGCGCCCATTCTAGTATTACCAGACTTTCAGTTGTTGTTTGAGCTACATACTGATGCATCTAAGGTTGGAATTGGGGGGTGTTAAGTCATAGGAGTCGTCCTATTGCTTATTTTAGTGAGAAGCTTTCGGGAGCCAAGATGAGATATAATACTTATGATGTAGAATTTTATGTTGTTGTGCAAGCCATGAAGCATTGGAGACACTATTTGTTCCATAAAGAGTTTGTTTTGTATACTGATCATGAAGCATTAAAACATTTACAGGGACAGGACAAGATTGCAGCCAAACATGCTTCGTGGATCGCGTACTTGCAACAATTTACATTTGTTGTGAAACACAAATCGGGAGTTACAAACCGTGTGGTAGATGCATTAAGTAGAAGGAATCATTTGTTGACTACAATGAAGGTTGAAGTGACCAGGTTTGAAGTACTTCCAGAATTGTGTGTTGAAGATCCTTACTTTGCGAAATTTGTAGATGAAGTCAAGGAGGGAAAGACGGATGAGTTTGTGTTGGTGGATGGTTTTCTATTTAAAGGAAATCGATTGTATGTACCAGATTGCAGTTTACGGATGAAAATTGTGAAGAAGTTACATGAAGAAGGTCATGTGGGTAGAGATCGTACATTGCAGTTGATTTCTCAATCTTATTTTTGGCCGTCAATGAGAAAAGAAGTTGAGAGATTTGTGGAGAGATGTCATATCTGTCAAGTTTCGAAGGGAACCGCTACAAATGCAGGATTATATATGCCGTTACCTGTGCCTACTAGACCGTGGGTTGATGTGAGCATGGATTTTGTTTTGGGTTTTCCAAGAACTCAGCGAGGAAATGATTCTATATTTGTGGTGGTGGATAGGTTTTCGAAGATGGCACATTTCATAGCTTGTAAGAAGACAGCGGATGCCGTCCGTGTTGCTCAGTTATTCTTTAAAGAGATTTATCGATTACATAGGCTACCTGAATCCATTGTTTCTGACCGGGATACGTGATTTTTAGGTCATTTTTGGTTGAGTCTGTGGAAGATGGTTGGAACGAAGCTGAGTTTTAGTAGCGCTTATCATCCGCAAACAGATGGGCAAACAGAGGTGGTGAATAGATCATTGGGAAACTTGCTGAGATGTCTTGTGGAAGATAATTTGAAGAGCTGGGATATAAAGTTATGTCAGGTGGAATTCACACATAATCATGCTGTTAATCGAAGTACTGGTTTCAGTCCGTTTCAAGTTGTTTATTCAGCAATTCCAAAAGGACCGTTGGAATTGTCAACAGTGCCAATTCAGAAAGGAGTTGTTAAACGAGCTTGTGATTTTGTTAATAAGTTGCAGGAGTGCCACAGAACTGTTCATGAACGATTGCTTGCATCAAATGAGAAGTATAAACAACTGACAGATAAAAAGCGAAGGAGTGTGAACTTCAGAGAAGGTGATTTTGTTTACGCAGTATTGACGAAAGATCGTTTTCCAGTTGGAACTTACAACAAATTGAAAGCTCGAAAGATCGGTCCAGTAGAAATCTTGAAGAAGATCAACGATAATGCGTATCAGTTAAGGTTGCCGAAAAATGTTCATACTTCCGACGTTTTCAATGTCAAATACTTAATTCCGTATTATGGGGAGAAACTTGTCGAAGAAGAGGAGAGCATGAATTCGAGGACGAATTCTTTTCAACCATGGGAGGATGATGCAGCGCCCATGTCAAGAAATCGCGAAGCCAAGAAAGGAATCGCGAACGAACGACATACCTTAAGACGAGGCGAGATCCAAAGTCGCTCCAGATTTCAACTTAGGTCACTCCTCCTCTGTAAGTCACGGCAAAACCCTAAATCGCTCCAGATAAGTCGCAAGCGACTCTTCCTTAAGTCGCGGCGATCCTTATGTCGCAAAATTATGCCGCTTCAATTTGAGTCGCCTCCAGTAAGTCGCGAAGCTTGTTAGGTCACTCAGATTTCTTATGTCGCTGCCAAATCATGATCGAGCATCCAGTTAGGTTGCTGAATTTCCCTAGGTCGCTGATCGATATGTCGCGAGCACTTCGTTAAGTCGCTGAAGTTTCTTTAGGTCGCTGTTGATTTTAGGTCGCTCCAGTTAGGTCGTGTACAACATTTTCTTGTGTAGCGAAGCTTTATGTCACTGTCGTGCTGAACCTGTTAAGTCGCAGTGTTTGTCAAGTCATTTGTATTCTTTTTCTTATGTCGTTTGTTGTATTTTCTTAAGTCATTTGTGTGCTTTGTAAAGTCGTTGAACTGTTTGTGTTGTAAATTTTCTTAAGTCGTGTAAATTGATGTAAAAAGTGTTGAGTTGTAACTTTCCCCTATAAATATGGGTGTGTGATCACTTGTAAAGGGTTGTTGGATTTTTGAATAAACTTTTGTTTGAGTGCCTTGTGCCTCTTGAAATTGGAAGTTGAGTGTGATCTCGTTTCTCCATTTGCGCTATTCGGGTGCGCTCGAATCAATGGATTTGAGGCCGATTCATGGAATCTCGTGCACGAGATCAACGTCGAAGAATCGTAGATCTTTTAACACGGTATCGTGCGCGATCAACGTGTTAGGGATAGCTAGAATTCGGTATCTTTTGGAGATCAACGAATTTGGGCATTCGGTATCTTTCAATCCATCGATTTATATTGCTTCATCTAATCGTTCTTCGATTAGTTTGACATGAAATCTTCATTTTTTCGTCATCCGTCATATTCGCTGCGTCATAGTTTGATTCATTTATGTAATTAAACACTTTTAATTAAATTTACAATTATTTCGAAAGTCATTTTACATATACATTCATGTATATTTATACTGTCTTAAACATTTAAAGATAATAGAACATACATCAATATATATATTACATGCAAACAAACAAATATACATACATTCATACATAGATATATACATATATATAATTAACTTATTTAATTTATTTAGCTTTATTATTCCTATTAATATATACATATTCGTTCACACCTTCCTCGTACTTTCAGGGCGAGCCACCACTCCTCATTTCTTCTCCCCTACCTTCCCGCTGTCCTTCCCTCCATTTTGAGCTCACAACCCATTACGCTTTCAATTGTCGACCATCAACCCATACCTCCTCCAACTCCTCCTGACCTTCCTTCAAAGTCCATCCTCCCTTCTCCCAACTGCTCTAGCTTCCCTGTTCCCTCTGTTGATATTCCTCCTTCCCCTTAGGCAATTTTTTCTCCCTGTCCCCCTTTATGTCAACCGATCTGGACTTCTCTTTTCAAAAACAAGATTCATAACGCGGGGAAGTACAAACCGGTTGACATGACCCCATCCTTCGATTGAAATGCAATGCTTCTCTCTGATGAAGTTATAAGTGCAGTCTCTCAAGTTTGGAAAGAATACCTTATTGGTTTCTTTCTAGATAAGCCTTTATCCTACACTGCAGTAATACAAAGGCTCAAAACGATTTGGAAGTTAAGAGGTTCTATTAAGGTCAAATCCGATGAGGTTATATTCATGTTTCTACTCTCTAGTGAAGAAGACAGACAACGTATTCTATACCCGATCAGTATGAAAAATAAAATATTTACCATCAAGCCATATGATCCATTAGTTAGCAATGTTTATGGAGCTATCACATCAGTCCCTTTATGGGTGTTGTTCTACAACATCCCCGTGTTTGCATGGTCACCTCTAGGAATTAACTAGTTGGCTAGTAGATTGGGTAAACTTCTATGTTTGGATGAAATGACAGAAAGAATGAAGAGGATAAAATATACTAGATGCCTTATTGAAGTTAGACCAGACAATGAACTTGTTGAAGATTTCTTGGTTCAGCCAGTTGAAGGTGAAACCTAGAAAATTGTGGCAAAATAATTATGGAGACGGGACATTTTTTGTTCTTGCAAAGTCTTTGGACACACAACATTGCACTATGACAAAATGAACAAGGTATCGACTGAAAATGCAAGAACTGATAAAAGAGAGGTGAATAGAACTAAAGAGAAGGAAACTGAAAAAAATCCTATTGTCATAGGAAAAACAAAAAAGGTACAAAAGTGGCAATTAGTAAGTAGAGGGAGGAAAAAATATCATAATTCAAATGCAACTGAAGGTACATGGAAGCACAATGATGGAGTGGAGCAAAGAGGTGAAATTTAATTGAATGAAGTAAGAACAAAGGAAAAGAAAAATAATATAGTTTGTGAAGAAGCAACAAAGTCTACTTACTACTGAAAGAAAAACAGGATGTTAAAAGCAAGGAAGTAACTGTAAATCCAGAAAAAGAAGGTGAACAAGGTTATAGGACCACAGCAAATAAGGAGAGAGAGAGGAAGCAACAAAGTTTAATCATGCAAATGTTGAAAAGGTTATAGAAAGTAGTTACTTCTGGACCAAGAATCCTTTTGATATGTTGCTGAACTTATGTGAAAATGATCAGGTAGACAACTCAATTAATACTGAGCATGAAAAGTTAAATGACATTGGGTCTGTAACTAATAACCAAACAATTGAAGACCCGGTGATACTCAAAGTAAACCCCAAGAAATAGAAGAATTTCCCGAAGTTCGGTATCGAAGAGATAAATAAGCAATTGGAGTACAATGGCCCCAACATTAACCATATTGATTTACTAAAAAATGAAAAGGAGAAAGCTAATGCTCAACATTACATTTGGATGGATGTCTCAACAAACCAAAACAATTTACCTATCCCACCAGCTGGCCATGTTGCATTAAAGAATTCTCATGCAAGCAAAGATCCAATTTCATCTATAGACGTGCACATGCACATGCACATGCACATGCATAAAGCACAATGCTCTACCATATCCCATTCTTCTATTCTTCTAAATTCCAAAGCCATACACCAACACGATTCTGAACATAATATTTTCCCTCCTCTGCATACCTTGGCACTCTCTCCCAAACATTCTCAATCCAAACCCGACCTACCATATGACCATCTCAACCCCATATAGCTTGGAAACCCACTCCATGTCTTCCACCAGTTAATCCAACCTCTTCATCACCCACTCTGTCTACTAAACATTTCCAAACTTTCACATCACCTCACCTAACCATGAAGCCCCCTCTAAAAACTCTAAAGAGCATCCTCCCAACATTACACCATGCAAAGTTTGAGGCACTAAAAACACTAAAACATCATCACTTTTCTCTGATTCCCCACTGAGCACTACTGTCCTTGACTATAAGGAGTTAATCAACCCCTAACAAGAGGTATGAAAAAAGAGATACTCAATGCCACTTAGTATAATCAACGATTCACAACATAGGTTACTGGAATGTTAGGGGGGCTCACAGTCACATAAAGTTAGATCAATGCAAAAGTCTAATCCAATTGTACAAGTTAAGCATTCTAGCCTTATTTGAAACCAAGCTTAGCTTGGATCTCCCTACTCAAGCTATAAAGTACATAAGACCTCTCTGGAAGATGCTCCACAATCTTGAATATGCAACTTATGGTAGAATCCTTATTCTTTATAACACATCCACTCTTAGCCTATCCCCCATTGTCTCTTCTAAACAAATGATACACTGCCATGCCATCCTCAACCAAGCTTCCACCTCCTTTTGTCTTACTTTTGTATATGCTGAAAGTTCTGTTAACTCAAGAACCTCCTTCCTCCAATACATTCCTTTCCTTAGGCAAGAGTCACACCCATGGATAATTGGTGGTGATTTCAACTGCTCATTATGATCATCAGACAGGTTTGGGGGTAATCCACTATCTTTAGTGAAGTTAAACCATTAAACATGGCTATCCTTCACTCCAATCAAATTAAAATAAAAACCACTGGTGCTACCTTTTATGGAACAACAAAAGAAAGATAGGTTATAGAACCTTCTCTAAGTTTGATTTCACCTTTTGCAACTAAACCACTCTCTCCAGGTGGCCGGCCTTATTTAACCGCCTCCCTAACCCCTTGTTATCAGACCATTCTCCTCTAATATTCCAAATGGATGCCACTATCATGAAAAGAAAATCAAGTTTTACATTTTTTAACATATGAATGCTTGAACCTTATCTTATGAGACAAATTGAACATGTGTAGTCTAAACCTAATTTTTGCCACCTTATGTTTGTCTTGCAGAAAAAGCTTAAAGAGGCAAAGGAGAGGTTGAAAGCTTGGTCTAAACAAAAGTTTGGAGCTGGATCAAAACAATCTAATAGTCTAAAGGCATAACTCAATACAATTTTGGAGAATATGCAAAGGGACATGGATGATGACACGCTAACAGGTATAGAGACTGAAGCCACCAAACAATACACTGAAGCTCTTCTACAAAAATGATATGTTAAAACAAAAGCGAGAATCAGGTGGAAAGTTAAAGGAGATCGAAACACTGCGTACTTCCATGTTGCTCTTAAAGCCAAACAAACTCAGCAAAATATTAATATAATATACGATGAAAATGGAAAACTATACCAAGAACCCAAGGACATTGTTAGTGCTTTCATAAGCTACCTCACTAACTTATTTGGCAATTTTGAGAACATTTACCTTAAGATTGAGGAAAATAACCCTATGATCCTTCCTAGACTCAGTAATAAAGTTGTCAAGCATGTAGCACTGAAGTAACTGACATAGAAATAAAACAGGCCATGTTCTCTCTTAATAAAGACTCTTATGGTGGTCCTGATGGCTTTAATGCCTTTTTTACACTTCATGATGGACAATTGTTCAGGGAGATGTGGTTAGAGCTATTAAAAACTTTTTCAAAACAGGTGAAATGAAAAAACTTTCAATAATACTTTTATTACCCTAATCTCTAAGACCAGAAATGCTGACGGTGGTCAAGAATACTTCCTCATCTCATGTTGCAACACAATATACAAATGCATTACGAAAGTGTTTGCTTCATGAATAAAAGCTGTACTGCCAAAAATCATTTCAAAAAATTAGGCTGCCTTCTTACCTGATAGAAACATTCTTGACAATATGCTTGTTTCACATAAACTACTACATGGCTATAAGACCACATCTATCTCCCTTAGAGGCTTATTGTAGATTGACATACGTAAAGCCTTTAACACTCTACATTGGGATGCCATAGTTTGAATTATGAGCTACATGAATTTCCCCAAACACTTCATCACATGGATATACTCTTGCATCTCAACGGTGTACTTTTCAATCAAATTGAATGGCATCAATGTAGGATACTTCGGTAGTAAGCATGGTATTGGACAAGGAAACCCCATGCCAGCATACATCTTTGTTACTACCATGGAGCTTCTAACTAGAATCCTTGACGACCTTATAAGGAAAAAGCTTTTCAACTTCACCCAAGATGCAAAGAACCACAGAAAACCTCACTCATGTTCGCGGATGATTTAGTCATCTTTTGCAATCACATACTTCAGATAATAACTGGTACCTTTGGAGGCCTTGACCTTTTTTACAACATAACTAGTCTCAAGGTCAACTTGGAAAAAATATGACATCATGTTGGCTGGAATTGAGCATGAACAAATGGAAATTTTATTCAACCGTACTGATCTGAGACCAAGAAACGAGACTGCATCCTACCTTCGAGTACCTGTGGCAACATCACCAATTACCAAAAATCAACGCCTCCTTCTTTACGAAATAATTACAACAAGATTGGAGTGTTGGTCTACCAGAATGCTTAGTCAAGATGGAAGACTCATTTCAATTAAATCGGTGATTTCTCTATAATTTTTACTAGGCAAGGACTTTCGTTCTTCCTTAGAAGCTAATTAAACTGATAAAAAGTGCAGTGATGAATTTCTTTTGGAATGGTGGTACTCACAGTCATTACATTGCTCCTATAGCTTTTAAATAAATTGAAATGACCTTGAAGAAGGGAGGACTGGGCATACTTAACTTATCAATGGTACAAAGCAGCAATATCATAGTACATTGAAAATTTCATAAATAATGGGGATAACTTATGGGTGCTATGGTCTTATAAACATGTTACAAAAGGAAGAAACATATGGAATATGATACCACCTCAAAGCATCAGTTGGACATGGTGCAATATTTTCAAGTTGAGAGAAGAAATTCTGCCTAGTGTACGGTATGTGATTTCTCCCAATAATATAGTAAGTTTTTGGGATGATCCTTGGTGTAGACAAGGTTGTATTCTAAGAAGACAAATTACTCATCATGAATTAATTCAATCTGGAGTAGGTGAGTTAGCACAAGTTAATTCGTACACAAACAATGGTAGAGTTACCTTACCTAACAATTCGAATTAGAACATAGCATCTCTATGGAACTGCATTCAGTCATTGGAACTTAGGTCTTCAATCAGTGAAAAATTAACATGGGGACCGACCGAAGCTAAATTCTTTATTAAGACTGCTTACAAGTTTTTGACAGGTTACTATGCTCAACCTAAATGCAAATGGCATGCAACCGTTTAGAGAAAGGTAACTCCTGCCATAGAGAATCTCATGCTATGGAAGGTCATTAACAATGCCATATTTACTCGATTGAAGCTTGCCGGCAGAGGTATGAACACGACAGTCAAATGTTCGTACTGTAATGAGCTACCAGAAACAATAAAACAACTATATTTTGATTGCGTTGTAACTAATACGACGTGGCATAAAGTTAAAAATGAGTTAGGAATCCAAATTATAGTAATGAACAGGCGTGATGAATGGGATATACTTTAAGGATTACTGCAATGCAGGATGAGCACTCAAAAATATATGTGATACTATTTAAAAAAAATGTATGTCTGGTTTGTTTAGAGAGGAATACCAAAGTTTTCAACGAAGCTAAAAGTAAATCCGACAGGCAGTTTGTTGACTTTATAGTTCATGAGAGGAAAAGCATTCTTGATGCTAATCTTCCTTTCGAGCATGGTGATGATGATAGGGATTGCTGACTAGGCTTCAAATATGTTGTGTTTTGTGTTTTACTTTTCTCCTTTTATTTTCGTTCCTTCTTTGTTTTTTGATCCACTACCCTGCTTTTCTTGGTTCGTTGTTGTTTTCCCAAGTGGATCAATAAAATGGTAGGGGACCATTCTGTTGAAATATATATTTAAAAAAGGTTGGAGACTTGAGAGAAGAAACTTGTTCTCACAAATAATGCTTTAATATTATTTTTCCTTTGCTATATTGCTTGATTACAAATGAGAGGAGAGCTCCTCTATTTATAGTCCCTAATAGATCATTCTAAAATTACTTTTGCTTGATTACAAAGAAAACATAATTCTAGAACTCTCACCCCCTTTAAACATAATACAAGAATTCTCTAGAAACCAATAAATCAAGTTTATATTCCAACACCCCCCTTTAAACTTGATTTGCCCCCCTTTGAGATAAACTTTTACGCATACCAAGTTTCTTCTTTAACTCCTTGAAAATCTCCAACTTCAAAGGCTTCATTAAAATTTCGGCAATTTGATCTTGCGTCTTGCAATGCTTGACAACTACTTCTCCTTTCCCAACTAAGTCTCGAATGAAATGACACTTGATTCTTATATGCTTGCTCCTCCAATGAAAAACTAGATTTTCGGTGAGTGCTATAGCAGAATTGCTATCACGATATATAAGTGGACTTTCTTTTGGAGTATGCTTAAGTTCTTCTAGCACCCATTCAATCCATAAAGCTTGACAACTAGCTAAAGATAGTGAAATATATTCTGCCTCGGCGGTTGAGAGAGCCACAACTTGTTTCTTTGACATCCACGTGATTGCACTTGATCCAAAGTAGAAAACATTTCCCGAAGTACTTTTACTATCATCAACACTTCCGGCCCAATTACTATCACAATATCCAAGCACCTTAAGATCATTTATCTTATGATAATAAATTCCATCCCCAAGTGTTCCACGCACATATCTCAAAATTCTTTTTCCATCATCCCAATGTGTGTTCTTTGGTTGCTCCATGAACCTACTAATCAAGCTCACACCATATGTAATGTCCGGCCGAGTGGCTGTCAAATACATCAAACTCCCAACAAGACTTCTAAACAATGTTGGATCAACATATTTAGAGTTTTCATCCTTACTTAGTTTCAAGCCAACTTCAACTGGAGTGCTAATTGGCTTTGCCTCTTCCATTCTAAACTTCTTCATCAAATCTTTTGCATACTTTTCTTGAGAGATAAGTATACCATCATTATATTGCTTCATTTCAATACCAAGAAAGTAATGAAGTAGACCCAAGTCGGTTATCTCAAATTCTTGCATCATACTTCTCTTAAATTCTTTAATATTATCAAGACTATTTCCCGTAAAAATCAAATCTTTCCCGTAAAAATCAAATCATCTACATATAAACCAATGATGAGAATGTTACCTTTGTTCTCCTTGATGTAAAGAGTATGCTCAAATGGACACCTCTTGAATCCCATCTTCACAAAATAGTCATCTATGCGACTATACCATGCACGAGGGGTTTGCTTAAGGCCATACAATGCCTTCTTCAACCGATAGACTTTATGCTCTTCATCCTTTATCACATAGCTGGAAGGTTGATCAATGTACACCTCTTCTTGTAGTACTACATTCAAGAAAGCAGATTTAACATCCATTTGATAAACTTGCCACTTATTTTGAGCGGCTAATGAAATTATCAAACAAATTGTTTCAAGACGTGTCACAGGAGCAAAAACTTCTTTGTAATCAACACTATACTTTTGCTTGTAGTCTTTTACAACTAATCGTGCCTTATGTTTTTCAACTTCACCTTGTGCATTCAACTTTGTCTTGTAAATCCATTTGGCTCCAATGGGTTTCTTCCCTTCAGGTACTTCAACCAACTCCCATGTTTGGTTCCTTTCAATTGCATCAATTTCTTGATCCATAGCTTGTCTCCATTTGTCTTCCTTGGCGGCTTCTTCAAAATCAACTGGATCCACAGTTGCATATAAGGCAAAATCAACAAATTCATCTTCTAAAATTCTTCTTGTTTCTCCATAAATCTCCGCAAGAGGTCTTGTCCTTCTAGGTGTTGATTCTGAACTTGAAGATGATGAGCTTGGAGGAGAATTAGATGGTGGAGTAGGTGGAGTCGATCCTTCTTCTTCAATTGGCTCAAATGCATCATTATCAAGCAAGATACTTGAACTCTTTTTCTCATTTTTCCATTCCCATGCTTCTTCCTTATTGAAAATTACATCACGACTAATAATAGTCTTCTTTGTGATGGGGTTATATAATTTATATGCCTTGCATATTTCACTATAGCCAACAAAGATGCACTTTTTAGATTTGTCATCAAGTTTTCCTCTCTTTTTATCCGGCACATGAGAGTAACAAATGCTTTCAAAAATTCGAAAGTGGGAGACACATGGCTTGTGACCGCTCCATGCTTCTTGTGGAGTCTTTCCTTGAACACTTTTAGTTGCCGCACGGTTGAGAACATAGCATGCACATGCTACAGCTTCGGCCCAAAATACTTTGAGCAATCTTTTTGTCTTCAACATACTTCGAACAAGTTCCATGATGATACGATTCTTTCTTTCAGCCATCCCATTTTGTTCAGGGGTTGAGAGAACCATTAGTTGATGATGAATGCCATGAATCTTTAAGAAAATTTTGAATTCTTCTGCCATATATTCTCCACCACGATCGGATCGGATTGTCTTTATAGAAAAACCACTTTGCTTCTCCACAAGTGCTTTAAAATTCTTGAATACTTCAAATACTTGAGATTATTCTTTGAGGAAGTAAATCCACATCTTGCGACTATAGTCATCAATAAAAGTGAGAAAATACCGATTACCTTCAAGAGAGTTTGTGCGCATAGGTCCACATAAATCCGAATGCACTAGCTCCAAAGGATTCTTTGCTCGACATGCCTTTTCTTTTGGAAATGGATCTCCATGGTACTTGCCAAAAACACAACTTTCACATACTTGATCTTGTTTGCTAATATTTGGGATGCCTCCCACCATATGATCTTTGCAAATCTTGGATAGAGTGCTAAAACTCAAGTGATTATAACGAAGATGCCAAAGCCATGACTTGTCATTAACAATATTAGCAAAACATGGAAATGGTTCATTTTTAATTTTCAATGGAAACATTTTTGTGTGTGTCATCTTCACTTTTGCAATAAGAACACCAGTTTTGTCTTTGATCTCACATAAATCATTTTTGAAATTTACATTATGCCCCTTCTTTAAAAGTTGCCCAACACTCAAAAGATTGTATTTAAGATCGATAGCATAATAAACATTAGAAATATAATTTGTACCTTGCTTTGTCCGTATCGGAATATCGCCACTGCCTTTGACAATGAGCTTTTTGTTATCACCTGTCTTGACTTCTCGTTGGACACTTTCATCAAAATTCACAAAGCAACTTTTATTTCCAGTCATGTGGTTACTACAACCACTATCAATTTACCATATATCATCAAAATAAGCTTCTTGAACATTGCAAGCAAGAAGCATACTTTCATCTTGTGTCTCCAAATTCTCATGTAGAAAATTAGAATTATCTTTTCAATCATTAATTCTTTTAAAACAATATTTTTTCATATGCACATATTTATGACAATAATGACATTGAATATTATAAGAGTTGATTCTTCCTCTTCCACTGTATCCTCCACGACCTCTTCCTCTTCCTCCTTGAGATGTGCTTGAATTTGGCCTCTTCCTTGTCCTCTACCACGGGCTGATCTTCCACCTTTTCCTCTAAATCCACCATGGTTGGTGTCTCGAATTTGAAGAGCTTGCTCGGAAGGAGAGGAATCAAATTGTTTGATGCGAAGCTCATGAGATTGTAGTGAGCCCAACAATTCTTCAAGAGAGAAAGTATTCAAATCTTTTGATTCTTCAATAGCAACAATAACATGCTCAAATTTCCTTGTCATACTTCGAAGAATTTTTTTCAATAATTCTTTTATCCAAAATTTATTCACCCTTGATTCGAAGTTGATTAGAAATAAAAATAGTTCTATTATAAAATTCCTCCATCGATTCACTTTCTTTCATTTTGAGTAAATCAAACTCATGTGACGACCGCCCATGACTCCCGCACCAAAATAAGGGAATAGTGCGCTGAAAAGCGTGCCAGGTAGCCATGGACGATAGTCAGGGTAAAATAAAACAGCAAACTCTATCGTACCACTCACAGCGCATGGATAAAATACAATAGGGAAATATATAGTGAAGCTCCATAACAGAATGTCATCATATAAGCATCATAGTAGTTTTATACAAACATATGAATCGTCATACATCAAAGCCTCACTACATAACACTCAATCAGATACAACAGCGGAACACCCAGTACATATAGTAAGAAAACTAATATGCAAAGCCTCCTGCTCGTCTTCGTCATCATCAGCGTAGATCTCTAAGAACAGCACCTGTCACCTGCTACCTAGTCTGCCCATCCCAACATGGATGAACAGCCCAAGTTAATAAGAGGAGACATAAAACCTTGAGTCAGACAAAGTCTTAGTGAGCAGTAAATCAACTATCAAACATACCAAAAGAGCATAAGGGATAGAAGGAATAGGAACCAAACCATCCCACTCCACCTCTTTCTACAGTGATAGCCCCCAGACACATACTAAGAAGAAGCAAGCATAACATAGCAGATAATTAAGGTAAAGCAATAATCACTCGAGCCAAGGACGATGTTTTCCAAATACAAACCCCCAAGGCCTAAACCAAGATCAGATAAGCACCCAGAAAACACCGCTCTTGAGACCGAGTGATAATACAACCAAACATCCATGACTCTGGCTATCACTGTTATCCTTGCCTTGATTTCACCGTTAGTTGAATGACCACCTGTCAAGGGCTAATGGTGACCCCGGTTTTAGACATAACTCCGCACGTCATCATGACCCGTGCCTAAGCCGAACGCATCAGCCCAGAGTACTAGCACGTCATCGTGACCCGTGCTTGGAACGTCATCGTGACCCGTTCCAACGTACCCTTGCTTTGAGTATGCTAGAACCTTCAACAACGATGAGATCTTAGCCTCCTAGTCATCCTCCTTGACGACTCTTTCCATACTAGCTCAAGCGCCTCTCAAGCTAACCATTATCCATCCCAACTCGGACCGCATCACCGAGTTATAACTTCGCACGTCGTCATGACCCGTGCTTGGAACGTCATCATGACCCGTCCCATCTCAACATATGCCTTGCCCCATCACATCATAGCAAATTCCCACCTCAATATCATGCTTTGCCTTCCCGCATTATGGCAAGGTTCCACATCATCGAATCCATCCATATGAGCTTCCACATCCGCTTCATATGCTACAGGCAGCTTTCACCATTCAAGAGCCTTTCCACTTAGCTTTTGAATCACCATCGACCTTACTTGTCCAAGTCAAGTAATAGATCAACTAATCAATCAAATCAAACATTAATCCAAGCAATCAATCATTCAACAAGATCTACATAGAAAATCAAGTAATCAAACATGATCTAAATAGGCATTTATAATTACAATGGCAATTTCGTAAATAAATGAGCATAGATCTAACGTACATGAATCATGGGTCTTTAGCATAGATCTAACAAATATAAATCATGGGTTTTGTCTCTACAACTAGATGAATGAACTTGCATAAGTAAACATCTTCATAAGTAATGGATCTACACTTGGATCTAAGGAAAATGTATGAAATCACTATCTACAACACTCCAACAAACCACCAATCCAATATACTCCTTTGGGTCCGCGTGAGAGATAACTACCACTCACCAAATCACCCAAACACTTCAAAATCTAATCACTTCAGATCTGGACAGCGAAGATCCAAGCTTGATTCGTCGAAATCCCGCTTGAAACGATGAAATCTAGCTTCGATGGATGAAGATCTTCAACTTTGGCTCTTCGATCTTCGATCTTGATCTTCGATCTTGGATGGATGTTAGAACTAGATTGGAATGGAGAAAAGGAGATGAAGAAATGCTGTAGTCGAGTTTCCAAAATGGCAGCACTTCGTCGCTTCAAAAACCGGTGCCAAAAAGTGAGCCAAACCCCTCTATTTATAGGCTGAAAAACCCTTAGGTCGCCCAGACTTAGGTCGTTGCCGACCTAAAAACATACTACCTAACTTAGGTCGTTGCCGACCTATACAATCTCTCGACCTAATACGCGCACGTCCAAACCTATGCGCGACTCAACACAGCTTGACCCAACAACATACGACCTAAAACCATGCCGACCTAAAAACACAGCCGCCTTCAACGACCTACGACCTAACTGGTACGCGACTTAGCAAAAGTCGCGACCTAACCAAACCCAGGCCACACGATTTAACTAAAAACAGGATTACACGACCTAACACTTACGCGACCTAACGCACTGCTGACCTAACGACCTATCAACCAAACACACCTAGCGACCTAACAAATATGGCCGACCTAACAACACACGCGACCTATCCATAACTCGTCCTGCCGACCTAAGCCACTAACCTTTAGGTCGCTTATCCCCATAGGCCACTCACTATACTAAGTTGCTTGCGACCTAACGTAAGTCGCTCACAACCCTTAGGTCGTTAACTCCACTAGCTCGGCAACCCTTAAGTCGCTTCTTCTCCCTAGGTCGCCACCGACCTAAACTACCCAACGACCCAAACCTCTTAAGCCGGTCAAATTCTATAGGTCGCCCAATACCATAGGTCGGTTACTACCTTAACTCGGTCAACTTCCTTAGGTCGTTCCCCACGACCCTAACTTCCTAGGTCGCTAACTACCTTAGGTCGCTCTACCGACCTAACTCCATCACGACCTAAGTTTAAGCTGCCTACACGAGTTAACCTCCCAAACGACTTAGGCTAGGGATAACATAAACAACACTATCGACCTAATAATTCTACGATATAACAATACGTAAAATACGGGTCGTTACATTCTCTCCCCCTTAGAAATTTCGCCCCCGAAATTCCAAACAATCAACAGAAATCAAAGCTATTCTGCATGCCTACCATCCATAGCAATCAACAAACCATGCATCCAATTCTAACCTAGCATGCAGAATTCTAAGACTTAGAACAAGCTACAAATTCATGAGATGTCACGACACTTTAGGGCCATACCTCGAAGAGTTCGGGATGAGCTGCCTTCATCCTCTCTTCCTCCTCCCATGTACAGTCGTTAACATCGTCACTCCATTGTATCTTGAGCAACGTAATCGTCTTCCTCCTAAGCTGTTTCGTGTCGGTTTCAACAACACGAAGCGGCTTACGAGGTCTTCTAACAACTGGATCAACCTCCAAATCTTCACAGCTATCAGCAGAAACCACCGTATTTGAGTCATGCACATACTTCCGTAGATAAGATACATGAAACACATTGTGCACACCCGCCATCTTTTCCGGTAACTCCAATCTATAAGCGAGCTTTCCAATTCGCTCGATAATCGGGAATGGTCCAACAAATCTCGGAGTCAACTTCCCTTTCTTCCCGAATCTAATAACATTCTTAAATGGAGAAATCTTCACAAATACCATATCACCTATGTCGAATTCCAAATCCTTTCGACGATTATCGGCATAACTTTTCTGACGATCTTGGGCTGCTTTCATTCGTTGCCGAATGATCTCTATACAATCCGAAGTCTGTCGAATCATCTCTGGCCCAAGTATCAGCTTTTCTCCAGTTTCTAACCAACATGTCGGAGAGTTACACGGTCTCCCATATAATGCCTCATATGGTGCCATACCAATGCTCGACTGATAACTGTTATTATATGCAAACTCTACCAAATGAAGATGATCTTCCCATGATCCTCCGAAGTCCAGAACACAAGCTCTAAGAAGATCTTCCAAAACTCGATTGACTCTCTCAGTCTGACCATCTGTTTGCGGGTGATAAGCTGTACTCAAACACAACTCAGTTCCCAAAACTTCCTGGAAGCTCTTCCAAAATCCACTAGTGAACAATGGGTCTCGATCGCTCACTATACTCTTCGGAATACCATGGAATCGAACTATCCACTTAACATAAAGCTCAGCCAACTTCGATGCAGTCCTAGTTGATCGAACAGGAATGAACCTTGCACTTTTGGTCAAACGATCTACGATGACCCAAATCCCTTCATTTCCCGCTCTTGTCCTAGGTAGACCATCTATAAAATCCATTGACACTTGCTCCCACTTCCATGTAGGAACGTCTAATGGCTGAAGTAATCCACTGGGCTTCTTCTGCTCAGCTTTCACCAACTGGCAGTTCATACATTTGGAAATAAAATTTCCAACATCCTTCTTCATACCTTCCCAATAATAGGTTCTCTTCATATCCCGATACATCTTGTTTCCACCTGGATGAATCGTCAACTTCGAGTGATGACTTTCCCTCAGAACTTCATCTCTCAATCCATCAATATCGGGAACAACCAATCGTCCTTACTTCCGAAGCCAACCCTCTCGATCGACTTCGAATCCTTTATCCTTTTCTGGGTCCAATCCAGATTCCAAATCTCGGATAATCTTGACAAGCTTATCGTCTCGCTTTTGGCTCTCTCCAATTCTCTCCACCAGAGTAGGCCTTATCGATAAGTTTGCCAACATCTCAGGTTCCAATTCACATCTGGGCCTGAAATCAAATCCAGCCAAATACTCGAGACTCTTCCATTCCGAAAACATGGCTCCCAATCTCGCATGTCTTCGACTCAACGCATCAGCTACTGCGTTACCTTTTCCCGGAGTATAAGCTATACCAAAATCATATGATGCTAAAAACTCTAGCCATCGTTGCTGTCGAAGATTCAAATCCTTTTGGGAGAAAAGATACTTCAATGACTTATGATCCGTAAACAACTCGAATCGAACTCCCAATAGATAATGTCTCCACATCTTCAAAGCAAACACAATTGCCGCGAACTACAAATCATGAGTCGGATAATTCCTTTCATGCGGCTTCAGTTGTCGACTTGCATACGCAACAACTTTACCCTTCTGCATTAGCACTGCTCCCAGTCCAGTACCACATGCATCGGTGTAAACCACCATCTCATCATTCCCACTTGGAATAGTCAAAACAGGAGCACTTGTCAGTCGCTCTTTTAGGATTACGAAAGCTTGCTCACACTTGTCATCCCATCTGAACACTTGGTTCTTCTTCGTTAATCCTGTTAATGGTGCAGCTATCTTGGAAAAGTCTTTGATAAACCGACGATAATATCCTGCTAATCCAAGAAAACTTCTCATATCAGATGCATTCTTAGGTCTAACCCAATCCTGGATTGCTGCCACCTTAGCGGGATCAACCGCTATTCCATTTCCAGAGATAACATGGCCTAAGAACCTCACTTCACTCTTCCAGAAGTGACACTTCGAAAACTTAGCCTTCAGCTGATGTTTCCGTAAGATTTCCAAAACAATTCTCAAGTGTGTCTTGTGTTCTTCCTCAGTTCTGGAGTAAATCAGAATATCATCCACGAACACAAGCACGAACTTATTCAACTGATCTCTGAACACCCTATTCATAAGATCCACAAAATATGCTGGTGCATTGGTCAATCCAAACGGCATTACCAACCACTCATAAAACCCGGATGGTGTCCTGAAAGCAGTTTTCGGCACACTATCCTTCGCCACTCTCAACTGGTGAAATCCCGTTGCCAAATCCATCTGAGAAAACACCCTAGCCTCGTGGAGCTGATCAAACAAGTCATCTATTCTCGGCAATGGATACTTGTTCTTCTTAGTCACCTTATTCAACTCACGATAATCCACACACAACCTCAACGATCCATCCGCTTTGGTTGCAAACACAACTGGTGCACCCCATTCGGACACACTACGCCGAATGAATCCCTTCCGTAAAAGGTCATCAACTTGCACCCTCAACTCTTGCTGCTCCCTAGGCGCCATCCGCCTAAGAGGCATCACAACAGGTCTGGCTCCCTCAACTAGATCGATACGAAACTCGATCTCCCTATGCGGCGGTAACCCTTTGACCTCGTCAAAGACGTCCTCAAATCCATTCACAATAGGCACCGACGACAGTCCATCCCGTGGAACAACCAGCGAATACATGAAGCTCATGAAGACGCCTTCCTCATGCTTACATCGTATCACAACCTTTCGCCCTTCCACATTTCCGACTGTCACCTCCAGCCTCTCACAATCAATCCTTGCCGCATACTTCCTAAGCCAGTCCATACCCAAAATAATTCCGAACCCCGTAAAGTTCAGAACAAAGCAATCACAAACAAACGAGCAATCATGACTCGACACAACTAGGCCACGGCATATCATACACAAACATGACGAACCCCCAACTGGATTAGTCACAACCAATGGCCTATCAACAATATCCGGTTTCAAACCTAACCGGCCTACCAAATCATCACAAACAAAAGAATGCGACGCTCCAGTATCAAACAACACTCTAACTGGAACACCACAAATAGAAAGAGTACCTTGAACCACCACACTCTTCCCCTTCTCTTCAGCAATAGGAGCTTTTGAAGACGACGGCACAGCTCCCAAAGCATAAGCTTGCACAACCTGCCTATCTTTCCTCGGTTCTGGACAGTCCTTCTTGATATGTCCCAGCTTATCACAGTTGTGGCACTTCAACTGCACCTTTGGATTCTTGCAATCCCGAGAGAGATGACCCTTCTGTCGGCAGTTGTAGCAAGTCACTTCGCCTTTCAACTTCTTCTGGCCATCCTTTCCCTTCTGTTGCTGCTGCTTCCTCTTCTTATTTCCACCCTGCTGTGGCTTAGACCCTTCCTTGGTTACAGCAACAACAGAACCTTCCCTAGGAAACAAACTCTCATGCCTAAGAGCTTTTTCCACAAGCTTCTCAAACGGATCGTCCAAATGATCCACTAACTGCCTTCCAAGATAAGCGTCCAAACCGGTCACAAACTTCTCGTTCTTCTGGTAGGGAGAATCAATATACGATCTGGCATACTTGGACAAAGCTTCAAACTCAGAAATATACTCAAGAACTGGTCTCCCACCTTGCTTGAGCTCCACAAACCTCTTAAACAAAACAGATTTCTGAGCCGTAGAGATAAACTTGGCTTCAAATCTGACTTGGAATTGCTCCCAAGTGATCCCTTCCTCTGGAGTATCGATGGTGATGGAATTCCACCAATCAGCAGCTCTTCCCTGAAGCTGTCTTGATGCAAGCTTCCTCTTGGTTGCATCCTCAATTCCCAAATCACCAAAAATCCTTCGACAAGCATCAATCCATCTCTGCACTTCAATGGTCGATTCCGTCCACAAGAAAGCTTTTCCTCCAAGAGAAGTATAGTCCTTGCAAAGCTTAGCAAAATCCACTGATCTTGGAGCTTGAACTTGAACTCCAACATCTACTGATGGCCCCGAGGCTGGTATCCTTCTCATGATCGAAGTCATCATGGCCTCAAACATAGGAGCATAATCAACAGCTTCCCTAGCAGCACGGCCTTCCCTAGCAGCTGGTCTCCCCCTTCGACTCATCCTCAATATCTACAAAAAGGAATGACTTAGAACACCTTGAGAAACAACTGCATAAGGAGTTCAAATCCTTCTAAACTACTATATTATTTATAGTAATCATCCATCAAAATACAATTACGTCTCTCATACGCAGTTACGTCAGCGAGCGTTGGCTAAAAATCGATTAACCAAAGCTCTGATACCAAATGTGACGACCGCCCATGACTCCCGCACCAAAACAAGGGAATAGTGCGCTGAAAAGCGTGCCAGGTAGCCATGGACGATAGTCAGGGTAAAATAAAACAGCAAACTCTATCGTACCACTCACAGCGCATGGATAAAATACAATAGGGAAATATATAGTGAAGCTCCATAACAGAATGTCATCATATAAGCATCATAGTAGTTTTATACAAACATATGAATCGTCATACATCAAAGCCTCACTACATAACACTCAATCAGATACAACAGCGGAACACCCAGTACATATAGTAAGAAAACTAATATGCAAAGCCTCCTGCTCGTCTTCGTCATCATCAGCGTAGATCTCTAAGAACAGCACCTGTCACCTGCTACCTAGTCTGCCCATCCCAACATGGATGAACAGCCCAAGTTAATAAGAGGAGACATAAAACCTTGAGTCAGACAAAGTCTTAGTGAGCAGTAAATCAACTATCAAACATACCAAAAGAGCATAAGGGATAGAAGGAATAGGAACCAAACCATCCCACTCCACCTCTTTCTACAGTGATAGCCCCCAGACACATACTAAGAAGAAGCAAGCATAACATAGCAGATAATTAAGGTAAAGCAATAATCACTCGAGCCAAGGACGATGTTTTCCAAATACAAACCCCCAAGGCCTAAACCAAGATCAGATAAGCACCCAGAAAACACCGCTCTTGAGACCGAGTGATAATACAACCAAACATCCATGACTCTGGCTATCACTGTTATCCTTGCCTTGATTTCACCGTTAGTTGAATGACCACCTGTCAAGGGCTAATGGTGACCCCGGTTTTAGACATAACTCCGCACGTCATCATGACCCGTGCCTAAGCCGAACGCATCAGCCCAGAGTACTAGCACGTCATCGTGACCCGTGCTTGGAACGTCATCGTGACCCGTTCCAACGTACCCTTGCTTTGAGTATGCTAGAACCTTCAACAACGATGAGATCTTAGCCTCCTAGTCATCCTCCTTGACGACTCTTTCCATACTAGCTCAAGCGCCTCTCAAGCTAACCATTATCCATCCCAACTCGGACCGCATCACCGAGTTATAACTTCGCACGTCGTCATGACCCGTGCTTGGAACGTCATCATGACCCGTCCCATCTCAACATATGCCTTGCCCCATCACATCATAGCAAAGTCCCACCTCAATATCATGCTTTGCCTTCCCGCATTATGGCAAGGTTCCACATCATCGAATCCATCCATATGAGCTTCCACATCCGCTTCATATGCTACAGGCAGCTTTCACCATTCAAGAGCCTTTCCACTTAGCTTTTGAATCACCATCGACCTTACTTGTCCAAGTCAAGTAATAGATCAACTAATCAATCAAATCAAACATTAATCCAAGCAATCAATCATTCAACAAGATCTACATAGAAAATCAAGTAATCAAACATGATCTAAATAGGCATTTATAATTACAATGGCAATTTCGTAAATAAATGAGCATAGATCTAACATACATGAATCATGGGTCTTTAGCATAGATCTAACAAATATAAATCATGGGTTTTGTCTCTACAACTAGATGAATGAACTTGCATAAGTAAACATCTTCATAAGTAATGGATCTACACTTGGATCTAAGGAAAATGTATGAAATCACTATCTACAACACTCCAACAAACCACCAATCCAATATACTCCTTTGGGTCCGCGTGAGAGATAACTACCACTCACCAAATCACCCAAACACTTCAAAATCTAATCACTTCAGATCTGGACAGCGAAGATCCAAGCTTGATTCGTCGAAATCCCGCTTGAAACGATGAAATCTAGCTTCGATGGGTGAAGATCTTCAACTTTGGCTCTTCGATCTTCGATCTTGATCTTCGATCTTCGATCTTGATCTTCGATCTTGGATGGATGTTAGAACTAGATTGGAATGGAGAAAAGGAGATGAAGAAATGCTGTAGTCGAGTTTCCAAAATGGCAGCACTTCGTCGCTTCAAAAACCGGTGCCAAAAAGTGAGCCAAACCCCTCTATTTATAGGCTGAAAAACCCTTAGGTCGCCCAGACTTAGGTCGTTGCCGACCTAAAAACATACTACCTAACTTAGGTCGCTGCCGACCTATACAATCCCTCGACCTAATACGCGCACGTCCAAACCTATGCGCGACTCAACACAGCTTGACCCAACAACATACGACCTAAAACCATGCCGACCTAAAAACACAGCCGCCTTCAACGACCTACGACCTAACTGGTACGCGACTTAGCAAAAGTCGCGACCTAACCAAACCCAGGCCACACGATTTAACTAAAAACAGGATTACACGACCTAACACTTACGCGACCTAACGCACTGCTGACCTAACGACCTATCAACCAAACACACCTAGCGACCTAACAAATATGGCCGACCTAACAACACACGCGACCTATCCATAACTCGTCCTGCCGACCTAAGCCACTAACCTTTAGGTCGCTTATCCCCATAGGCCACTCACTGTACTAAGTTGCTTGCGACCTAACGTAAGTCGCTCACAACCCTTAGGTCGTTAACTCCACTAGCTCGGCAACCCTTAAGTCGCTTCTTCTCCCTAGGTCGCCACCGACCTAAACTACCCAACGACCCAAACCTCTTAAGCCGGTCAAATTCTATAGGTCGCCCAATACCATAGGTCGGTTACTACCTTAACTCGGTCAACTTCCTTAGGTCGTTCCCCACGACCCTAACTTCCTAGGTCGCTAACTACCTTAGGTCGCTCTACCGACCTAACTCCATCACGACCTAAGTTTAAGCTGCCTACACGAGTTAACCTCCCAAACGACTTAGGCTAGGGATAACATAAACAACACTATCGACCTAATAATTCTACGATATAACAATACGTAAAATACGGGTCGTTACAACTCACCTCTTAGAGCTTACCATCTTTACATTTTCTTCACCTTTGTACGCCTTGTTGAGGATGTCCCATGCCTCCTTTGATGTTGATGCCGAAGAGATCCTTTCAAAAATTGCTTCATCCACCGCTTGATAGATAAAATAAAGAGCCTTCTTGTCATTCTTTCGAATCTCTTTCAAAGTATTCAATTGTTGTGTTGAAAGTGTTGCTTGATTCTCCGGTTCTTCATATCCATTTTCAACAATCTCCCAAAGATCTTGAGAGCCATACAAGACCTTCATTTGAATGCTGCATCGATTGTTATTCTTTCCCGTCAAACGAGGAAGTTGAGGTTGCAACATATTGTTGGAAGTCATCCCTAAACCTGGCTCTGATACCACTTTGTTGAAATATATATTTTAAAAAAGGTTGGAGACTTGAGAGAAGAAACTTGTTCTTACAAATAATGCTTTAATATTATTTTTCCTTTGCTAGATTGCTTGATTACAAATGAGGGGAGAGCTCCTCTATTTATAGTCCCTAATAGATCATTCTAGAATTATTTTTGCTTGATTACAAAGAAAACATAATTCTAGAACTCTCACCCCCCCTTTAAACATAATACAAGAATTCTCTAGAAACCAATAAATCAAGTTTATATTCCAACGCATTCAACCCCGTCAGCCTTGCCAAATAAATAAAAATAAATAAATAAATTAGTTTTTGAAACTAATGTTTAAATTTTAAATTTTAGATTTTCAAATACTTTGAAAATTTTATTATCTATTCAAATATTTTGAAAACTTATGTTATATTATAACTTTTGAAGCATATTTCATTTTAAACCTAACTTTTAAGCTTAAAATCTTTACTTTAATTTTCAAAACAATTTTGAAAATTAGCCCAAGGCCTAATTCAAATTGGGTCTTTACCATCAAAGGCAACATTTGGGCTTGCTTCACCTTTTAGGCCAGGCGATAACCGAGTAGGGAAGAGTACTTAATTACTCAATTCCAATCATAGGCATTACCTTCCTAGACACTGTACTAAGGGGGCAAGCTTAATTAGTTTGATGGCATAGGTTACTGGGCACTAATACTACTGTTGCTTCAAACCCAAACTCCTTTGGAGTGAAATAACTAAGTACCACACAAGCAAGTTTTACATGCATCCTTTCAACTAGCACAATCATCACAGGACATGTAGGGGTAAGAGGTAGTGCTTCTCATATATCACAATGTAAGAATCCCCTATCATGCTAGTTCTAGAGATCGAATCTGGGACATCCAATGTAAGAGGCAACTCCTCTACTAACCTCACTCCGATATCATTGTTGGATTTGGGCCAACCCACAACGGAGTTAAAGGTTAAATTTTTGAAAAAATCCTTTATTAGATCTTTAATGGGCCTATGAAATCTAATCCATTTAGAACTTATGTAAATTTTCTTTTAAATATAATCAATATTTTATTCAACTTCATAAATAATGTTTTACTTTATATTAGTTTATATTATAATTTGGATATGTGGATCATGTACACTTATATGTGAACGTGCACGTGCAATAAAATAATATGTACATGGTTTAACATGTCAATGTATAGGTGTTGGGATTTACATCGCAAAGACATGTTATCGCCTCTTGCATTCGATTTGTTGTCTGAATGTGTATTTGTATTTGCATTAACATATACCTACATACATATACATATACCTACGTACGTATAATTACGTACGTATATATATCTGTGTGTGTATATACATAAATTAGTATATAAACACATATGTTCACTTTTATGTAAGTTAAAATAGAAAGTGTAAACAATTTGTCTAAAACATTTATAAAATATGTTTATATATATGTATGTATGTATGTGGTGTGTTTATCTATACATATGTATGTATATATGTATCATAAAATAAGTTATGAAGAGCATTTAGAAAATAAAAAGGCAACATCTTATTATGGAAGGAGAATAAATGTGTGACTAATATCCTTGCAATTAAAACCGTCTTTTCATTCCAGGTGGTAATTAGTTATAAGTTAGATTTATATAAGGCATTTTGAAATCAAAATGCAATGTAATATTAAAAGAGGAGAATAAACTGTAATTAGTATCTTTGTAGTTAAGGTTGCCATTTAATTTCAAAGTTAAAATAAATCTAAATAATAAAGGAGCAATTGATTGCCAACATTAATGTGTGATTAATACCATCATTTCATTTCAAAGTTAAAATAAGGTAAATAATAATAATGGTAAATTTTACACATAAATATTTACTTATGCTCTCGGCCCAAATAATAATACGTTTTTATTTTTTCACTTTCCAAATTAAGACATATGTATTGATTATTTAATCCAGCACAAAATTAATGCTAAAGTAAAAAAGGAACATTTTAATGTCTAGAAATGCATAATATAATATCAACATAAATTGATTATATGGAATACATAAATATACGAATAATTGGTTATATAATAACATAATAAATATATATGTATGTATATATCTATATTAAATAAAATAATTTTTTTTGGTTGAACGTATGTTTTACGTAGTTAAATCTTACGAAATTTTAAAACATGTAGTATATGATTTATAATACTAAGAAACAAATACTAATTTACTGAAACAGGAAATTATTGTTAAGGACAAAATTTCACAGCTTTTTAGCCTCAAGAAGGACCTTCAATATTTTATCCTGAAGGACAGCTTTCTGTAGGTATCAGTTTTTAGTTATTGACAGCAGTTTTTAGGTATCAGTTTGTAGTCATCGGTAACAGTTTTTAGGTATCAGTTTTTAGCTCGGTAGCAGTTTTGTTGTCCTTATGAATAATTTTGGAAAATGTTTGTCCTTATGAATAATTTTTAGAAGAATATTTGTCCTTTTGGTAAAAATATTGAGGTCGTGTCCTTGAGGCAAAAAATATACAAATCTTTGTCCTTTTAAATTAATTCTCCTTACTGAAATTGGTAATAATAATATTTTTCTGCAAAAGGAAATAAAAATTTTCTTTTTTTGTCGTAAACATTAGCATAGAAAATGTTCATAAAATGAATTTTTTATATTATAGATGCAACTGTATAGACAACTAATCAATTTGTGATAGCATTTCGGTATACAAGATTGGTAATAGAATCTAACATCATATAACACATATAAATATGAAATAACAAAATTAAAACATGTATTTACCTTTCACCAAAGCCTTTACATACCCGTTGAAACTTTGAATTGATCTCCTTAAATTAGTTCATAAATCAAAAGTTGCAAGCTTCTGAATTGTTGCCACGACTATCGGATAGTGTTGAATTTGATGCAGTATGAACTTGAGAATACTTTGTATTATTTTTTGGAAGACATGGATTAAATTTTAGGATGTGGAGATATTGTTTTTTAAGAGAGAATGGCCTGTAATAAAATGAAGAGGCAATTGATCGAAGGAATAGAATGTATGATTAATGTAGTCATTAAGCTCCTTTAACACTTGCCTTTTCATTTTAGATTCAAATACAAAACTCCTCATTTTTTTCTCATGTCATAGCTAGCCACACTAAGCCAATTAATGGTTGATTATGTGTAGGTGCTCATGGACTTCAAACACATTTAAATCCATACAAAAATTCCTGCATTTAAATCTAATTTAAACGCACATCGATATCGTATAGTATTTAGTATATTTATAGCTGTTACCGTTTAATCATGTTCAATACATCAAACAAATTTTATAATTAATATTTCATGAATATTAATTAATTTAATTAATTTATAATGATTGTAAATTAATTAAATCAGGTGTTCAAAGGGATATTCAACGTTTTGGTTGTGTGACTCCTAGGTTAAATTTGGTCAACGGTTAATTTTGAACAATTGGAATATCAACAGGTGGTGACATTATGGTGAAATTTATCGCTTACATTGTTTTGATAAAATCGAATTTTACTTTGTTAAGCGTTACCCGGTAGTGACGATTATTTATATCAATCCTCTTCGTTAAAACTGTATCACTTTGGATTAATTAAATTTGGTAATGGTCAAAATTCCAGTATCTTCTGTTTGCAACTATATAATTTAAGCACAAAGTCCTTGTTTCAATAATAAAATAATTATTAAATAGACTACTTTGGACAGAGATTTTGACGTTGAGTTGACTTTAGCCGACCATGATACTTACCCCATATAATTGAGGAGACAAATCCTCTCGTGAATAGTGTTTCACTTCCAATACTTCCACTCGACTGAACTATAGTTGTTCGATGTACACCGTTCCACGGTTTAACTATAATCAAAGCAGAGCTTTCATATTAAAGATGAAAAGTATTGTCAGGTTAAGAGAACTTTGTAAATTAGTCACTTAATATTATCTATTTGACCCTGGTTATATTTACCAATAGAATATCGAGTGAGTCATTCCATATTTGTCCAATAACTATATTATGTAATGTAACGAACCAGGATTTTCGACCCTCAAAAATCAACTTCAATACGTTCGCTATATAGCAAGCTGAGTAATCGAGTGTCAGAAATATCATATCATTAGGGGTGAAGAAGAAAGGGATAGAAAAAAATAGAAACAACAACATAGGATCTCACAATCGTAGTGAAACAATATATAATAGATAATAACATATCTTTATACAATTAAGAACTGCAACTATTAATATGCATACCATCATCAGAGTACAATAATCAACAAATCAATCTGGACTACTATAATAACTTGTCGTCACAAATACTAAACATTCAATTTAACACACACGGCGGCATATATAATCATGTACGTGAAATACGTCTGAAATCCTCTAGCTCGTCTTCTGAGCTCCATAGCATCTTAATATGAATCTGTAATACTCGGTTTGACCCGAGCATTATAATAAAATAACACCTGAGTCATTATGGAAAACTAGCGTGAGAAAACACACTCAATTTGAATTACTACCGTTATCAAAATCCTTTTAAAAACGAAGGTATCTCATAAGACTATGCCACACATAAAAACGAAGGGGTTTTACCTTATGGCAACCAAAAAACTTTTATAGAAAATCTTTTGATATTGTAATAGTGTTTAAGTATAAATGCTTATTAAAGTAGCCAAATCGTTGCATTAATTCAATTCCAGCATATTAGGCTCTACAATCAAAACCGTAAAGGCTCATAGTGGATATTGGATTCCATATAATGACCGAGCTACTTGGGTACCGCCCACCAAAGTACACCTCTAGAAAAATGTATCGAGATCATACCTAACGATCCCTGCCAACACAGGACCAGTCTACCCCTTGTTGGATAGTACCGAATATGTTATCACCCTGGGTGTTCACACCCTATTCGATGCTCTCTTTTCATGCACAATTATATCCATAAATTATAATATATTTCGAGGGTATCTAGAAAAGTGACAGCATACCATAATTGGGTGCAGCCCCTACCTCCCCTATTTTAGTCATTCCCGATTGATGAGGCTTGAGGCTACGTTTTACCTTTTGAATAGCATTCATTCTTGGAGTGCTAACACTAACTTCCAGACCACGATGCAATTGATAGCATTCATCCACACAAGTTGTTCTAGGTCTGAACAAAACGAATCTCCAAAATCACCGTCTTCATTATCTTCATGAAATCCCAATTCCTAACGCATAAATCAGATCGAAGTGGTTTTCGGATAATTAAATCTGATCCCGGTCTCTTCGAAACGATCAACGAATTTGGCCAGATCTAATAGTTGGTTATTTAACTATCAAATAACACACACATAAGCAGTTACTAGGCCCACATTATAAATCTATCAAAATATTCATTTCAAAATATCTTTACACTATATATTAAAATCTCTTCCAATATTCCAACTTTTGAAAACAATTTCAAAATCCTTATATTCTTAATGGGATATATTCAAACCATATCAATACTTAAAAATATTTCACAATTCCATTTATAATTCAACACATTAAAAATATTTCTACACTAAAGATCTCAAAGTTAAATATTTCAAATCCTCCCAGTTCAATACTTAGGAAATTTTCATGAGTATATTTTTCCAGATCATTTTATTTCCAATAATTAGGAAATATTCCATTTATTTCCTATTACTCAAAATCATTTACAATATGTATGTAAATTCCTTAACTCGTTTAAAAATGAATTCTATATGTTTCCGGAATTCATTTATTAATTTCCATTAAGTTATCCAAAATCGATTATACCTATCTAAAATTCCAATTACTCATTTCTAACTCCTTTTATGAATTCTAATTTATTTTCTAAGTTCTGTATTTAGACACTTTAGAAATTTCCTTATGTTTCCCGAATTCCATTTGAGAATTTTATCTTATAAAATCACCTCAATTGAATAAATCCCGTTTACAAATCTCGAGAAGATTTATAAATAAATTACAATCATTTCGAAACCCTCTCTCTCTCTCTCTCTTTATATGTATATGACAAGTATTTTTAAAGAATTATAAATAAGATTTATAAATAAATTACAATCAATTCACAACACGTCGATTTCATTCCTATTCCCTGGTCATTCTCACTTTTTAACATAGAATCCACCATTTTTTCCAAAAAACTATATTTATATCTCGATATAAATTCACATGGTGAAATTATATTCCCAATTTATCAACTGATATCGTTTTCCTTATTTATAAACATCGTTTATAAATTTATAAACTCATTTGGGTTTTACTTATTTTACAAATATACTCTCATTTATAAAATTCCATTTTATAAATCCATTTCTTCATAAATTCCATTTATTTTTCAAATCTATTTTAAATATTGATTTTTTACTTCTTTCCATATTCTTTTCAGAAATATCATTTTAAAATCCATTTTTAAAAATCCTTCATATAATTTATTTTAAAATCTCTATTTAAAATGTTTTACGAATAATTAAGTACAAACCCCAAAATCTAATTATTATTTTATCCAACTCGATTTCTTTTAAAATAATTGAAATTCCAATGCAGATATTTTTATATCAAAATCTCCTTTTAATTCCTTCATATTCATAAATAATATTTATGGTATTTAAAATACCAAAATTAAGACCAGTACTACATAGCATTCAGTAATTCAAATCACAACATAATCTATAACAGATTATCCACACACATCATATATCACTATATATGAAATTAAGATCAACATTTAAGGAATCCAATTGGAATCCCTCCAACCTATTTTCTTGCATCCACAGATATTAGATAACATAAAATACCAATCCCGCTTCGAGGCAGGATGTCACGGTAATAAAGGGTCATCCGCTATTATGCGGGGCGCATAGGGTCTCATCTTCTCCAACGGCGGAAATATATCCAACTACTAATATATATACTACATATGTATAACTTCCAACTGATAAATATTTTATCAATCATTTAATCAATCAATAAATAAATTTTAATTTCTATAAATTAGAAACTAGTTATCCAAAATGAGCGAGATTTACTCACCTTGATTTTTAAATTGCCAAACAACCATATTTTAAGTTGTTTAAAATCCCAGCTGACTCCGAAAAATCCCAACCAATTTCATTGTGAAGCTCTCGTCATCACGATTGCAATGCAACTTATTTGTTTGATTTCAACCTTGTATGAATTAGATATTCACGATATAATATTCGATCTTAAATAAAAATTTCATTTTAACTAATTACAGCAATTAAAATTAATCAGCCATGTTATACCTTAATCATCCATCTCCTTCTTCCACCTAAGCTTGCAACGATCGCTGCCACGAAAACTCATCCATGCTGTCGCCTCCAATTGTCGTGACATCCAACGCCCGCTGCTGTGCTTAGACGCCATCGACGAACTCGCATCACCCCTTGCTCGCATACGTCGCCATCCACTTCCCTACGAGCCTCCATGAATACACGCAAACAAACCCACCCCTTTCCCTCGACCAGCTCCATCCCTCCACGCCTCATGAACAACGAGAAACCACAGATTGCAGACGAGCATGAACGCAGTCTCACCCATCGAACTTTGGTCGCCTCCATCATATGTGCTAGGTTGGATGGTTAGGTCTGCTATAGGGTGGCGTGTTTTAGAAGGTAGGGCATGACTTTGAAGTTATATAATATTATTTATTTTCCCAAAATATCTTGCTTACAATAACTTATAACTTCGAACTCCTATCGAGGTGTACCGCCTAGCGTTTCTTATGTTGTACATCTATTCCAAATGCATGAAACCAGTTTCGAGACCTAATTCGATCGTATGTGAAAGATAGCTTTTTAAATCGATGATTTAAATTAAATCCAATTTTTTTGAGAAAAACGTATGATCCTCTGTAAACAAAGTAGAGCACACATTCAACTATATATATATCACAAAACAAGGCGCTGCCAACATGCCTAGCAGGTAACAGAAACATATATAAGAAACAATAATACTCAAGCACCCCTAAGATGAGTTCCGGCAAGGCCACCACCCATCACACCCTAATATCGAGCTCCGGCATGGCCACCACCCAATATTAAGGTTTAGAAGTACCAAAAAACTAAAGAAAAGCCAGTAAAACTGAATGTCGTCACAAGCTAAGAAAGAATCTCCATGTTTCTAATTCGGAAGGAATGGAAAAGCAACTACTCTAAAGTGGAACTGAAAATGAAACTGAATGGAAAATCCACTATGAAGACTTTGAACAAATGAAAGAAGTACCAAGCAAAAGAGTATATCTTCTTGGAAATAGAACACCATAGTGAAGATGAAAGAGTCATGTATCTGAGGTGAAACTGCTAGTGGATCTGAGAGGAAAACTCTGCTCTGTTGACCTCTCTGCAATCCAAAGTCCTGTAATCTGAAGTCATGAGTACCTGCAAAGTGAATCTAAGACCCATACCCGCATCTGAAGAACGACTTAGAAAAAGAGTTAGAGTAATACATATATATGTATATTTATTTAATTTATATACATATATATGTATGGAAGAGATGGGAAATAAAATATCTATATAATACTAACTGGACTATGTATGAAAGAGGTGGAGAATAAAATATCTAAATAGTACTATTTGGAAAAATACTAAAAAAAAATTGAAAATTCAAAAACTAATATCAACAATAACAAGAACAAAAATGGAATCAAAGCTTAAATATTCTTATGGACCTTTTATCATAAGTAAGTTATGATTAACAGAGTAATCGTCATATAAGTTTAAAAAATATTAATACTGCTAATGTTATTTTTAAACGTATTATTATTGAGTTTAAAAAATTAATAAATATAACTAACCTTATTGAGATACCCATTAGATAGTTTATTTTTAGCTAATTTGTATTCAGGATTAGATATCCAATTAAAGAAAAATGAAGAAATTGCATAAATCAGTTTATTAAAATGATTATTGTTATTATTAAAAATTCTTTGATTTCTTTCAAACCGAATATACCAACAAATAATAATGAAGAAAGTGTCAAGTTGGAGTAGAATATTCTTTTTGAACCTAAATCTAAAATTATTCGAGTAGAAGTCACAGTTAGAAATTTTGGTTGTTATATTAAAGTTAAAAATTTTAAGAGTATTATTTAGAACGTAATAAGAATCCATACAATCGTAGTATATATGTTTGATATCTTCTAAATGAAAATTACAAAAATAACATTTATTATCATTTTGGATGTTTTTTTTCTTTAAAAATTCTATAGTAATATGTTTTCCATGCAATATTAACCACATATGAATTTTGGATTTAGGAGGAGCATTAGATTTCCAAATAAATTTAAAAGAGTTGTTTGTTATGCAAGAAAAATTGATAAATCTGTATTAAAAGTATATTTCTTACTCTTATCTCATTCCCAACTAATAATATCATTATCATCATCAATACTATAAAGATTTAATTTAGCATAAAGTAAAAAAAGTTGCCTAAGAGTAGAACCTACTAAAATTCTGTTAAAACTAAAATTCCAAGGAGGATCGTTTTCAGGGGAGAAAACATCAATAATTAGAGAAAACTTAAAATTACAGATTTCATAAAGCTCTTTAAATTCTATCTTAAGAGGTAAAATAGAAATCCAACGGTCATGCCAACAAGAAGTACAATTACCCGAATGAACTATCGTATTAATACCAAGGTTAAAAATCTCATGACATTTCAAAATGGATTTCCAAAAGTTAGATAGATTTTGAGGACTGGAGAAGAAATTTGATACAAGTTAATACAACCATTGTAGTAATATTTTGAAATGATCACTTTCCAAGTAGCATTATCATTAATATCCTTAAACTTCCATAACCATTTACCTAGTAAGGACAAATTCATATTATGCAAATTAATTACTCCTCGGCCACCTTCCTTTTTAGCTTTATAAACTGTTTCCCAATTTACTAAACATTTTATGCCATTATTAGAATTTTCCCCACTCCATAAGAAATCTCTTCTAATTTTGTATATTTTATCTATTATCCAATCTGGAAATAGATGCATGGACATCCAATAGATCAGGAGGCCGGATAAAACAGAATTTATTATAAACTAGTATACCTGCTTGGGATAAAAATCTCTCATTCCAATTAGAAATTCTATTTTTGATTTTATCAATGATTATAAGCCAATCACCATGTTTGAGTTTAGTAGGTCTAATCACAAAACTGAAATACTCGAAAGGAAAGTTCATGGTTTTGCAATTTAAAGTATTAGCGACTAAGTTTTCAGCTTTTTCAATATCGTTTAAAACTAAAGCAGAACTTTTATCAAAATTTATTTTTAAACCTGATAGAAGTTCAAAACTGTATAAAATTAACTTAAGGGTAATAATGTGCATAGTAAGTGGGAGGAAAAAAAAAAGGTATCATCGGCGAATTGGAGAACAGATATACCATTACACGATATATCATCGCCTACACATCCCAGAGATGCATTATCAACTGCTCTTTTAATGATCTTTGCAAAAACATCAGTGGCTAAGTTAAATAATAAAGGTGATAAAGTATCCCCTTGCCTTAAACCTCGCTTAGATTGAATTTTATTATCTAATATACCGTTAACCATAATACTAGAGTTACCAGATCTAAGCAAATTCATAATCCAGCTGATCCATCTATGACCAAAACCTCTAGCATGAAAGATATCTACAAGAAAATCCAAATGTACCGAATCAAAAGCTTTAGCAAAATCTAGTTTTAAAATCGTATAAGTTATATTATTCTTACAACAGTGATTAATATATTCTTGAACAACAGCCACACCATCAGTGATATTTCTCCCTTTAAAAAAAGCCGATTGTGAACAATCAATTAAATCATTCATTCTTAGACTAAGTCTATTAGCTAGAACTTTAGAAATAATTTTAACAGAACGGTTAATCAAAGAAATAGGTCCAAAATCTTTTAAATTTTTAGCTCCTACTTTTGTGTGTAATAAAATAACATTTGCATAATTAAATCTCCCTAGTTATAAGTTACAATTATAAAAATCATTAAACATATTAACTAAATCTAGTTTTAAAACATCCTAAAAAGTTTTATAAAATAAAATTGGAAACCCATCTAGGCCCGGGGATTTATCACCTGGAAAGTCACTAATAGCTTTTCTAATTTCCTCTTCATAAAACGGATTGTCTAACTCAGATAGATCAACAATAGAATCAGACGGATATAAATCACTCCATATAACATTGATTCTATGTTTGTTTCTAGTACCAAAAATATCTTTATAATAATCTGTAAAAGCCTTGTTAAGATCTCTTTGATTGACAACCTCTACTTTATTAACAATAATGGAGTTAATTGTATTACAACACTTTCTACCATTAGCAACAGTATGGAAAAATTTAGTATTATTATCCCCTTCGTTGATCCATTGGATTCAAGATCTCTGCTTCCACATAACCTCCTCCTTTTCTAAAATAGAATTAAGTTCATCTTTTAGATTAGCGAGGGCATTACGTTCATTTAAATTTAGTTGTCTAGATTCTTCTATCTTATTAATTTTAAGCATCTCATTAAGAATATTATCTTTTTTGATTTTTATATCACCACAAACACTTTTGTTCCAGTTTTTAACAAAAATTCTAAGATCCCTAAGTTTTGAAACAAAAGATTTTGTGGATTTGTCCTTATTTCTAATATTATAATAACTCAAGGAAATCCATTTACAATTTATTTGGTTCAGAAAATTAGAATCCAAAAGCCACATCTTTCAAATTTTAAAGTATCTATTAATAAATCTTTGATGTTCATAGGTGAATATAATAGGACAATGATCTAAGTACGTATAAGGTAAACCTAAAACTCTACAGATTAGAAATTTTCTTCAATCTTCTCACTAATGAAAAATCTATCAAGAAGAGCCATAGATGGAGACTCTCTAGCATTACTCCAAGTAAATTCTCTATTTGAAAGAGGGACCACAATCAAATAGGAACGAGTGATAAATTGATCGCATTCCTCCATAACAGGGTTGTGACGACCCGGAAATTTTGAACATTTGAAAAAGAAATATTTAATTGATTTTAAATATTTGAAAGTTAGTTTAACTTGAATTTCAATTATAACTATGAAACAACAATTAATTTTATTGAATTTAATTTATTGAAGTTGGGTAAAATGTTGAACCTTGATTTTTAGGCTGGTTAAAAATATTTTTCAAGGCTTAGAAAATTTTAATATTGTAGATAATGCTAGCTACAGAATTGAATTTGAAAATATTTTGTTCGGTTTTGATATTTTATCGTTTAAATCGATATTTAAAAATAGCCTTTCGAGGCACAGTCTCGGGATTCGACGAAACCAGTTCCATTGGATCCGTAAAAGTGTTTATTTTCGGATTTCATTTTTTGTAATGTTTGGAATGATCGTTTGGCCGTACGATTAGCAAACGTGCTGAAATTTAAATCGAAATTTAGTTTGATAACTTGGTTCAAAAGGCTATCTTCTCCATACGATCAAATTTGGACTCGAAACCTTTTCCATTGCGTTCAGAATAAGGGTTTAACATTATAAATGTCTGGCGGTACGTCTTGATTGGAGATCTAGATTTTGAATTGCGAAAACCAAGACGATTTAAATTTGAATTTAAAATAAAATTAATATAATCCCAGTACTGTGGCAACGAACACGTTGCTTCTATCTTCAACACCTGGCGGTTTTTTTATAAAAGTATGAATAAAACAAAAGAAAATTTATATAGCAAATAATCAATTGGAATAAATACGTAGGATGTACGTATAGTATTTTATTCGCATGACGATTTGATCCAGAATTCAAGCACAGAATTTCGAGATAGTTATATCGATCCAAGTTGGAATTTTTCGCTCGATTTTCGATGGTGAACCTGTATATGGATTTTTGGTTGATTCTGAAAATTTTCTATCATAGTTTAGAACTATGCGAGGAGAATGACGGTTTCTGATCAAGAAACCAGATCTGAGTCTGCACTAGAAAGTCAGGTGGACAATACTAGTTCGGAAGTGAAATTGCGTGATCGAGTGAGTGATCGAATTTGATATTGCGTACGAATGATATAAATACATCATACAGATTTGAATGAAATAAGTGTTCGAACTTTTATAATGGAATGTGCAAAATGATTTTTTGAATGTAGAATTTGGATATGGTTGTTAAATAGCATACAGGTATTATAAACGAAAATGTGACGGCCCGGAAATTTGGAACATTTGAAAAACAAATATTTAATTGATTTTAAATATTTGAAAGTTAGTTTAACTTGAATTTCAATTATAACTATGAAATCAGCAATTAAATTAATTGAATTTAATTTATTGAATTTGGGTAAATTATTGAATCGTGATTTCTAAGCCTTGAAAAATATTTTTAACCTGTTTAAAAATCAAGATTCAACATTTTACCCAACTTCAATAAATTAAATTCAATAAATTTAATTGCCAATTTCATAGTTATAATTGAAATTCAAGTTAAACTAACTATCAAATATTTAAAATCAATTAAATATTTCTTTTTCAAATGTTCAAAATTTCAAATGTTCAAAATTAAAATCAATTATAACTATGAAATTGGCAATTAAATTTATTGAATTTAATTTATTGAAGTTGGGTAAAATGTTGAATCTTGATTTTTAAGCTGATAAAAAATATTTTTCAAGGCTTAGAAAATTTATATTGATAATACTGAAGATAATGGTAGCTTTAGAATTGAATTTGGAAATGTTTTGTTCAGTTTTGATATTTTATCGTTAAAATCGATATTTAAAATTAGCCTTCCGAGGCATAGTCTCGGAATTCGACGAAACCAGTTCCATTGGATCCGTAATAGTGTTTTATTATCGAATTTCAATTTTTAAATTCCAAACTACACCAGACTTTAAATCCAATTCAAAAATATTTCCCCGAATAATATCACCATTATTTTTTCCAAAACCTTTGAAAACCATTTTCGAACCCAAAAGCAATTTAATCCTTTCCGAATTTCACAATTTTCAAATATTGCTCTATAATTATATTTCAAATTATAAACCACAATTACAATTTACATTTATGAATCCCATTTGTATATGAATTTATTTCTTAACCCTTTGTTATGATTTCAATTTCTTATTCAATAACAATGATAATAATTTAATATTACCATTCCCTTAACAACCAAGCAACCATATAATATAATAATTTACAGAAAATTATTTTTTTCATATACGAAAATAGTTTGGGTAAAATTATTTCATTTACCCCAATTTTAAAACAATATCGTGTCGAATTTGTTCTGTACAAGTGTTTAGAGATCCCTATCAATAACGTTAATTACTCGTATTGACTAGAATCCATATACCACTCAACAAACCAATCAACACAATATAAAACATTTTTATATTCACTAACAAATACGCGCTCATATCTATTAATACACTCAACGCATTCTAGAGTACTACTGACTCTATCTCTAATTAGTAATCCCCAACAGAGTCAAGGTTGTCGCTTAACCAAATGCTCTAATAGCACTTTGTAGTGACCTAATTTTTCGAACATCCGAAATTTGACATCGATACGTCCGCTGTATCAAATGCCGAACAATCGAATGCCGAAAAACCGAACCATTAGGGTTAAAGAAGAAGAAGATAGAAGAACAAACAGACAGAATCTCATATTTCGCAGCAGAGCAACATATAATGGATAAATTAATATCTTTAAAACAAAAGCACTATATCAGTTTATACATCACATTATCAGAGTTTACAAGAACATAACAGCGGAAAAGAAATATAACATATACAAATGATATGCCTCGCAATTCAGCTTGCCTTCTAATCTCCAAAGAAATTTCTTGACTTTTCTCCTGTATAACTGATAACCTGACTCTAGGCTACCCGTGTGGAAAATTATGGGTACCTAGAGTTTAGAAAGGGAACAATAAACTCCAGGTCATTCATTGGACTGGTGTGAGATCTTAAAAACACTTATTTTCACAAAGAAAATAAAAAGAAATCCACTGTTTTTGGAAAATGAAACTACCATAAGGCCTCCCGCTACACACACAATGCAAACGCAGAATTGGAGGAGATTTCTCCTTATGATAGTTAAACATGCTTGATACGCAAAATCCTTTTAAATATTGTTATTAGTGCATAGTGCGGAAAACATTTCGAAAGTATAATATTAATCTTAGCCAGCATACAACCATTATTATATGCCTACTATAGCTACTGTGTTCAATCGCAGGTTACCGCCACATTTCATAGCAGGTTATACAATTAAAACCGTATAGGGTGGTATTGTTTCTTTGGATTTCCAACAAATGGTCAAGCTAAGGAACTTCCTATGCCACATGGGTAACGCCTCTGGAGGGACGCCCTGAGAACCTAACCGGATCTCTGCCAACACAAGGTTGGGTTACCTCTGTAACTAGGTAACTACTACATGAGCATGCCATCCTCCGGTCATTACCGACCTTTATCCGAGGATCCTCAACCACAAAGCAATAACCACAAAGTAATAAATTTACAGCAACCACTAAGTTAAGTATCTGGGCTCCATACCATGATACCACCCTTTCCAGGAGGAAATAACATATCCTAAAGGGCTCAACACTCATAACCTTGCCGCATTCTTCCTGTTTCGACCATTTTCGGGGTGTGAGGTCCGCGGAAGTCTCATCCACAAAGCTACGCTTTTCACAAAGCCATGGTTCGATCAACAAATGATCAACAGCATTTCGTATGCCACATTACCAAATTGGGATGTACCACTAGTAACCATCAATTACATAACCTCTGAGCTTGTACATCTCAGAGATGGGTGTTAAGCTAAGAGAATAAATTCTCCGCCACCAATAGAAATGTATTTGATAGAAACCAGTTTTACATCTCAAAGTGTAACATCAGACACATATTCATACAAGTCCGCTCCGAGATTGAACGGAATCGAAAGCACTTCAAAGAAGCCCTTGCAAATTCGGATATTCACTAATCTCGTCCAAAATCCCCATCACGAAGGGTGAACAAATCTCTGTACCGGGCCAATGCAGTGCAGAGACATTCAATAGGTAATCCTTTCGCTTCGAAAAATACCCGGCCTTCAACACCATTTTCAAATGCAATCTCATTTCATCGTATCATTATTTGAAATGGGTTTTATGACACAAAGTCCTCTCCCAGCTAATCCGAATAACGAGCGCTTATTTTAAAAATAAGTGTTACATTTAGATTTCAAACAAATCACAACAATTTTCCACTTTGAACTTTTAAACAAAAGATCCAACACAAAGATTCGATGTGGTTTTCGAATATCCATTTGGAATCCGACCCCGGTCGCATCGAAATTCAAATGCCATTTAAAGGCCAATATTGATAGTCGGTTATTTAACTATCAATCAACATTCACAACAATAACCAGATTTCAAATAATTTTCCCCCAATTATTTATTTATTTTCAACAAATCTGCGCAAGATATAATTTCAACGCTTCAACACTTTGAAAACAAATTTCAAATCATTTTCCTTGCGTGGAATAAATTTTCAAATATTTATTCAATTCCACTAAAAAAATTATCGAGTTCGAATACATCAAAATCATTTAAAACACTTATCCAAAAATATATGTACTTGTAAACATTTAAAATTAAAACTATTTTTAAACACTTCATTTAAAACATTAGTTATGAAATTTAACATCAAATCTCATATAAAAACTCAAGTCCAAACTAATTTTAAAATAAAATTAGTAGATAGAGTATAATATTTAAATATCCATTTTCTAAATCAAATATAAATTAAATCTTTAAAATAATCGCTTCTGTAATCAACTAAATAAATCTTTACTTTAAAGATTTAAAAACAATAATTTAAGAGAATAATTTCTCCAAAGTATCCTTTTTAAAACCAACTTTAAAACTTTTAGTTTATATTCGAAAGCTACTTTAAAAACATACTCGGCTTTCTAGGGAAAATACACTTTCCATTTCAAAGCGGTCCATTTAAATCAATTAATAAATCCTTCTTGATTTATTTTAAATTTACATTCCAAATCTGTAAATTTCTTTCCATACTTTTAAAAATAAACCGATATTTTTTAAAAAAAATTCCCTTTCCTTTATAAAATTCCCATTGTGAATTCAAATTTTCAAAAATCCATTAATATATGATTTTCAAATCGATTTTCAAATATCACTTTCAAAACCAAATCAAATCCCAAATTGATTTCCAATTTATTTCAATCACCAAATCAAAATACAAATTTATTTCAAAAATCATTCCAAACACAAAATTAAATTCTAAATTTGATTTCAAAATTTATTTCCTTTAAAATAAATTCCGTTATATCTTCCAAACTATTTAAAATCCGTATTTTAATTAAATTCTTCAGCTTTTGAATAATATCACTCAAAATCCATTTATTAAACCTTTTTTTTCATAGTTTGGAATTTTATTAATAGGATTACAAAAATCAATCTTTATCCCCTTTTTTATTAAATTCCATCTTTAAAATTTATCCAATTTTCAAAAATTAATTTCACTATTAACTTTCTACTTAAAATTCAAAAATCAAACTATCCTACGATACCAAAATATTTTCGGCTAAACTATAGCCTTCAGCGATTTCAATCACAAATATAATCACACACAGATTATAAATAAATCAACACATAGCATATGAAACAAATTCAAATATTTGAGGAATCCAGTTGGATCCCTCCAACCTGTTTCCCTGCATCCACAAACGTTAGCACAACAATTAAATACCAATTCCACTTCGAGATGGAATATAGCGGTATATGAGATTATATAAAATCATCCGCTATTATACGGCGCATAGGGTCTCATCAGCTATGTAATGCGGGAAATCAATCACTCCAAATACATATATAATACCAATTCCACTTCGAGGTGGAATATCGTGGTTTATGGGTTTATATAATATCCTCCGCAATTATGCGGCGCATAGGGTCTAATCCAATGCAATTGATAATAATTTATCATCCAAGCACACAATCAATAATTTTAAATTTAACTATTTAAAATTAAATTGAAAAATCCGATTGAGTGAGAAGATCTCACATTAGCTTTTTATTTGCGATCTACTTCCAATCCAACTTGTTTTCACGATTTTTAACCTTGTATAAACAATTATATAATTTTATTAATATTCGAAATAAATCGAATAATCAATTATCATTTGATAATTTTAATTCACCAATGATTTTATTTTAAACTAATACTTTTAATTTTAAATATATTCCTTTTTGTAAATTTATTTAACTAAAATTTTATATTAAAAACTAAATTTCCTTTAATAATTTATTTTTAAAATAAATTAAATACCAAACCATTATTTAAAAATAAACTAGTAAATAAAAGTATGTACATATATTAACTTTATTCTTTTCTTTGAAATAATCTATATAAATTTTAAAATTTATATTTTTTTCTCTCAAACGTTACTTGTACAAAATATTTTCTGTTTTCTCATAATTTTATACATGAACATATATATATTTATTAAACTACAGGCTAGATAAATACCTTACTGACACCACGAATGAGCATCGCCATCGATTGACTCGAGCAACCCTAAGCCATGCCATCTCAACTTCGGCCATCGACATCTGCCACCAACCCTAAATAAATCGCGAGCCACCTCCCATGTTGAACACCACCGAGAACCATCACAACGCGCCGTCGCTCGAATCCATCTCGACTGCGGCTCTGACACATCGCCGTCTCAATGACGAACCACGCGAGAGCCATACTCTCGATTGCCGTGACCGCTGCCTGCATGCCGCGCGAACCACCTTATTGCGCGAGCAATCGCCGTGCTCGAACCCTAATGCCCAATCACGTCTCCCTAACTCGACCCTGCCGCCTTCGATTGGCGACTTGCAATATTTTTTTTGGAACGAAATCGATTTCGATTGACTTCGTGAAACTGGTGTGTCGAACGAGCCTCTGCCCTTATTATTTTTTATCGAGTGGACTTGATTTATGAAGAAGAAGGATGAAGAGAACATGCAGGCGGCCATTTATTATTTTTTTCTGAAAATTTTGTTTTCAATATAGAAAGAGGGAAGAATAATTTTTATCCCTTTTATTTTTTTTAAAAGCAACGCGCGTCAAAAACAATCGCCAGGTGTTGAAGATAGAAGCATCGTGTTCGTTGCTACAGTACTGGGATTATATTATTTTTATTTTAAATTCAAATTCAAATTTAAACCGTCTTGGTTTTTGCAATTCAAAATCTCGATCTCCAATTTAGGCGTGCCGCCAGGCGTTTATAATGTTAAACCCCTATTCCGAACGCAATGGAAAAGGTTCCGAGTTCAAATTTGATCGTATGGAGAAGATAGCTTTTTGAATCCATTTATCAAATTAAATTTCGATTTAAATTTCAGCGCGTTTGCTAATCGTACGGCCAAACAATCATTTCAAACATTACAAAAATTGAAATCCGATAATAAAACACTGTTACGGATCCAATGGAACTGGTTTCGTCGAATTTCGAGAGTGTGTCTCGAAAGGCTATTTTTAAATATCGATTTAAACGATAAAATATCAAAACTGAATAAAATATTTCCAAATTCAGTTCTGAAGCTACCATTATCTTCAGTATTATCAATATAAATTTTCTAAGCCTTGAAAAATATTTTTTAATCTGCTTAAAATTCAAGATTTAACATTTTACCCAACTTCAATAAATTAAATTCAATAAATTTAATTGCCAATTTCAAAGTTATAATTGAAATTCAAGTTAAACTAACTTTCAATTATTTAAAATCAATTAAATATTTTTGTTTCAAATGTTCAAAATTTCCGGATCGTCACAAGAGTAATCCCCTATCCTAGGAAAACTCTCTCCTATTAAGCACGTAACATTAAAATCAACCTCCAATATCTAAGAACCCGGAGCTAAGGATCTAAATTCTAGGCATTCTTTCTATAAAATTCTCTGATTGATTTTTAAGTTAGGCCCATAAGCATTAGAATTTTTTAAAAAAGAATTATCAGAAAGATTACTAAGAATAATATGAAGAGAATGTTGCTTACTAATACATTGAAGCAACTTAAAATAGTTATCACGCCACCCGATCATTAATCCCCCTGAAGCACCTAGAGAAGGTAAATAAACCCATTTTCTAAGACGATACCCGCCTAATCTCCTAACAAAACGAATATCAGGACAAGTAATTTTAGTTTCCTAAAGTAAAGCAATGTCAATAGAGTAATCTTTAAAAAAACTCTAACCTTATCAGACTTATTCAAATCATGCAAACCTCTATTGATCCAACTAATGATCCTCGTAAACCAACTGCGCTAGCCATCTCTAATTCCTTACATCTAATGTATACCCAATCAATTTCAATATCAGAAAAAATAAAAGAAGTATCACAAGCTAGCTGGCTAAACTTAGCAAATGATAGACTGCCTAAAGCATAAGTAGAATACATACTACCCAAAATAGAACTCATACCTGAGCCTGCATTTGTAGCACCACTCGTGGCGCTTGATACAGGTAACTCACATATAGAAGGAGAATGACAGTTTCGAATCCTAGCACTTCGATGAACTGATCCACTAGAAACTACTGATTTCTTGCGCTTTCCCTTCTGCGACAATGAGGATCTAGGAAATAAACTGATGCCACTCTCCAGTCTTTTTGACTCCAAAGCATTTACTTCTTTGGTCGAAGACTCCACATCAATGCTCGAAGCAACAAAACAGTCTCCTGGTACCAGACCAGAGGCACTTCCACCAACCCAACTGATGAACTACCCAGAGTCTTGCAAGCAATTTCTGCTAAATGACTCGAAGCATTTTCATTATTAAAATCTGCTTCCCCAAAGGCTGCACAATTATTAGAATACTTTTCCATTGAACCACTCAATATGAAAATATTATTTACGTAATCTTTCCCCATAATAGGATCTGTATCAACAGGAATATCCTCCCCTTCAATTGAGTTTTGACATGTAAACTTATCTTTAATAAGATAAATAGCCTTATCCTTGTTTACACAAACTTCCTCTTCCAAACTGTCCATCTTCACAATAGACAATATATCAATCTCAGCACCGTATTCAGGACAAAAATTACTATTTCCATTTCTATCATCATCACTCGTAGTTGAAACATCACTAATATGAATTACTTCCTCGATATGTTGCTCACCATGTACACTGATATCAGTGTTCACATCAGCAGCAACAGGCACCAAACCGCAATCCAAATCCATGCTTAGATCATTCCCTAAAATCTCATCTATTTTAACTGATGATGTCGACAACAGAGTCCTATCAAAAAGCTCTCCACAATGATACTTGGTCACTTCTTCTAGATAATCAGAGCTTACATCAATCAAGGATATCTCAAAAAATTATCCAAAATGTTAATCTTATTTGAAGAATCTGGATTATAAGAACTCTTAGAACAGTCCATAAGAGTATCTATTACACTTCTACAAGATGATGTACTGTTGTCAATAATAACTTCAGAATGTTCCAATCCACTTTCGAGATCTTCTTCTTCAACAACTTCCAGGCATTAAAACTACTATCGGTCTTTAACTCAATATTAATCAAATTCTTGGAATTTAGTCTTTTGCCTCTAGCTTGATTAAAACCACTGATTGAATCGAAAACATTACCCTTAGCCAGATTATCCATGGCAAAACCCAAAGAATACGTCTTATTATTAATCTCAGAAGCACTGGAATCCATTGAATATAGCATAACAGAGTAATCCATTAACATAGGATCAATAATCACTTCCTCCTTTGAACTATCAGATAAGACATTATTCAAATTTCCACTGTAGTCTATCAAAACATCAGCTATCTCGATATTATCATCTAATTTTATGTTCAAGACATCAGATTTTCCAAAATAAGCTTTGGGTCACCAAACTTATCCCTATAGCCTTTGCTAATATTTGGTGAATTTATCACGTCAAAATGAACAAACAATTCATCTAAGAGTTGAATCCCTTCGTTTCTCATCTGCCAAAAATTGTCAACAAGAATACCTTTGAGCAGCAAGAATTTTGAAGTGAATTGAAAACCATGATCTATATATTGCGGTCCTGAATCTATGATCTTCGATTTCAACAAGCAAGAATTCTACTTAGGACCTGAAATACCACTTGCGAAATAATCATGATCAAAGTTTCATGACACAGAGGCTACGGGCTTATTCATCGTCGAGCAAGAAAATTTCTTATGACCAGTCTTTCCACAAGCGAAACACCTAATGGGATCTCTACATTAAGAAGCAACATGATCGCGACCTCCACATTTAAAGCAAAAATTATTGCCTTTCTTAATAACCCAGTTTTTGGAGCGACGTCTTCTCCATGAATTCGAAGCTGATAAACCTTCCTTAATGATTTGGGCATAAGAACGAGGATGGGAAGCTGGGATATAATTAAAATTTGAATCTGTCGAATGCGATCTAGATTTAGAACTCGAAAAGGATGGATACGATTGAAAGCAAGAGGCAGTAATCAGAGGCGCCATTGATTTCGTCGAGAAACTAATTGATTGCTACTTGGTATGTTATTTAAATTAAATCCAATTAAATTATTTCTAGGCATTTTCAGATCATATGACCAAACGATAATTCCAAATGCTACGAAATTTAAAATCTGATTATAATACACTATTACAGATCTAATGGAACTGCTTTCGTCTAATTCCGAGACTGTGCCTCAGATCGCTATTTTAACGCGTCGATTAAATAGATGATTTCAAAAATTGGCGAATCGCTTGAAATCCCTGTTTTAAAAATTTACTATCTCAATTCTAATTCAAATAGAATTTGTATCAACATTGGAAAACGTTTCGATTCATATTCAGCTTAATTTCAATTATTCACCATTTCCATATTTTGATAAATCGTTATATTTGAAATTTAATTTCATTCTACAATTTCCGCCAAAATCTTCATATTCAAGAATAAATTTATATTCAAAATTCAATATTTAAAACTATTTTAAAAATTCAAAATCAAAAGACGAGAAATCTGGATTGTTACACGTAACTTCTTGGTGCATCTATCAGTCATTTATAATGTAATGCCAAACATTTGGAGAGCACTACGTATTCTAGTCTCCACGAATGCATCGATATCCAATCTCTTTACATTTTGACTAGGAATATTTAAAAAGATATGTTTATTTTCATTGTGTTAAAGTGCTTATGATCACAACATTTTGTGACTGTTATCACAAGACACATCATTTATGGATTTTTATTAAATACACTTTTAATTAAATTAATTAATTAATACAACATATTATATCAAGTATATAATAAAAAACATATTTTATTCCAAACAAGATTGGTCGTCTTTAGATATACATAATTAATTACATAATTGCACCTAGGGTGTACCTTAACTCTATCATTTTCAAGATACAATCCCTTACCAATTGTCCTATCCTACTACTCTAGTAACATTTTATTCGCTTCTGGAGGTTCATCCTACAATTCTTAGCTATGTTTCGTATCTTATTATACCTCCTACATATTGTAACCTCTCTCTTATTCTGCCTAACTTGCAGTCTTTCATTCTTATGCTTATCATGATCTCCAACCGACAGTTCCTCTTCATTTAAATCTCCACCATAGCATTCAACAAAGACGCTTCAACTAACCCCTCAAAAGTTATTACAAATGGTAGCTAACTTTAAGCCAACTCCTTTTGTGGTGGATTGAACCTTTTAGCAACTTTCATAGCTTTTTTTCTCTGGGGTATTTATCAATTCAAATCCAAACTTCCCTAGCTCATTAAATCGACTCACATACTCCTTTATAGTCATGTCACCTTGCTTATGCTGAATAAAATCCTATAACAACATTCCCCTCTCAGCCCAAAAATGGAATTTTGTCTTAATCTTTCTTTTGAAAATCTCCCTAGTAATGTTATTCTCCTCTTTCTATGCTATAACAATCTCCCACCAATTCACTACATCTTCCTATAAGTTTCAAGATCCCAATTGCCTCTTACTCGCATCACTTAATTCCAATCAGCCAAATACCTTCTCACAGTTTGTTAGCCATGTCATAGTCGATGTATATGATTATATCCGCGTTTACGAATTTCCACCTAAGTTGGCAAAATCTTTGTAGAATTTTGAGAAATCGGCATTCAATGGTGGAACAACAACCATAGCTTCGGTTGCAGCAAGTGGTTAGTTGGAGGTAGTAGTGGTACTAGTTTGAATAGTTGCTTGGAGATACCCGTAGAACCAAAGAGGCATATTCATGCCAGGTATCTTAGGGACATCCACTTGGGTACTCACACCCACTCAACAATTAACTTCACCAAATTTGGTCTCTGTTACAGTTTCCTCTGAATTGTTCATACTTCAATTATCTGTAAACGAGATTCATTAGTAACTCCTTATTAGATAATCAGAAATTGGAACAAAACACTATGTACTTATATTTATTCATATATATATGTATGTATGTGTGTATATATATGTATATATTCAATTCGATTCTTATATATTATATTATATATTTTATAAAATATATAAGTACGTTCTCTCCATACATCCCCAATCCTATAACATATGCTCTAATACCAAACATAACAGCCTGCCATTTCAGAACCTCGTAATTACACAACGATGTCCCAAAACAGCAAGTCGTTAGGTGATACATATGATATACACAGGAAGCATAAGATATAAACTATATTTGATTACATAATTGATAATACTATATAAATTTATTTAATCAAACCCAATCAAATCCATAAAGATTATCACATCATGTCTTTAATACACAATTTATTTTACAACTTGTATATACAATATTCACAATATGTACAAGTCCACGACTCCTGGTCCATCACATCTCCAGACTCTATTACCCTGTAAGATATAGATAAAAGAAAATATAGGAGTGAGTCATACCTACATCTAAATGAGTGAAACCAATACAATACACGTATACTACTGTAACAGTAATATAACATGATTTAAGCCTAAAGTATAATACTTTTTGGCCCAATCTCGTGTGTCTTAGAATAATATTATACTATTTGAAAAAGATCTAGTCCCGAATACATGTGGTAAAGGATCCCTTATACGAAATCCGGTCTCACCACCTACGGTAAAGAATTTCATGTCTATAGCTACTATCCGGTCTCGCCGCTTGGGTAAAGGATAATAATGTGCATTGACTCATGCCAGGTCCCGTAATGTTTGCTACATGTAGAATTTTGTCCACGTCAAAACCATGGACCGGCCTCGTTGCTCTACAAGAGAATATTCGTCAATACCATGAACCACAGACCTGCCGTGTGCGCTCAATGATTCAGGTATTCGTTTATCGTCCAAAACTGTATACGCTATATTCACTTATCATTCAAAACTTATATGCAATACACCCATATGTCCTCATTATCATCAAACTACGCATCAAACAACACCATGCATGTCAAGATATCACCAAAGAGTCATCAAAAAACACCACGTTAAAAGTTATATCATCTCATGCTAATTCGGCCATTCAAAAGCCTGAAATACCCAAACTGGGTTGTCCACCGGTAAATCAATGTGCACCCATCTGTGAACGAGTGCACAATCGTAGATATATGATTCTTTCCTCTTTTGTATATTTTTACTCCATATTTTGATTGATTTAAATATTTCTTTGTTTCTTAAGTATCTATATCGTACAACACACACGCATGAAGAAATACACACATTACCTACTAATTTCTAGTGTTCTAACATATTCATATCCTCAAGTTATAGTTTCTATAAGTTTCTAATTCAAATATATCAAAATTTAGTTTCAACAAATTTTCTAAAATGAAATACGTTCTTCTTCATTTATTTATTTCTGAGTTCATCATTCATCTTTATATACATCATAATTTAACCCCTGGGTTAGCCCTAAACCATCTTGTTACATGATCAAAGCATTATACATGATTAAAGAGCACTCACCCACCAATTTCAAGGCAAAAGAACCCAAATTCGCGCACTGTTCAAAATTCTAGAAAATCCAATTTTCGTAATAGCCTCCAATTTATACTCCAGAAAATAGAGAATCTCGCCATGATTCCAGTGCACTTCGTCTTGTCAAATTTTGTTGAGAAATGAGGATTTTATGTTGAATTGGTTGAAGAGGGAAGATGATCGTTCGATTCAGAAATGAGAAAGAAAAATGAAATTTCAGTTTACATACTTCTAAAATGGGTTTTAAAAGAGAAAATTGAAATGTTGTCTAGTTTTGGATTTGAATTTCAAACCCGACCCAATTTAGCCTGGCCTGGCTTACTACCTATATATGATTTTAATCCGCTTTATTTGTTCAATGTTGTCTTACTCATACGATATTTAATTAATGAAAGAGTATTCCATCTCAAGCAAAAAGTGAGAGCTATGCAATAGTGTGACTTTTGTTAGTTAATTCAATTAATTGTAAAAAATATAATTTTTGCCCTCTAATGAAAATTACCAAAATATCCTCCAATTAAAATTAAAATTTATTTATTATTATTATTTAAATTATACATAAATTTTCGAGGTATTACATGTACAGTAAGCTTGATGGATATATCGATGTCCTATTCGCCATGCAACTTGACTAGGAATATTTAAGGATAAATATAGGTTTTATTCTATTTAATACCCATGGTTATAAATGCCTTCGTAACTAAAATTTGTTAAATACTTTTCCAAGGAATTTTTTACTTATATATATATTTAATGTATTTACATCATTATTGTTATTATTACACACACACACACACACACACACACACACACACACACACACACATATGTCTTTGCGATATCCTGGAAATTTCAAGTAAGTAATATGTGATAATCTCTTTTATAAATTATTTAAAAATTGACAAATTATTCTTTTAAAACAAATAATAATGGATTGTTTATATATATATATATATATAAATTGATTTTAAATAGAAAAATTATTATTTTCAAGCAAATTAAATTTATGTTTGTTTAAATGTATATATAATTATGTGAGTTGATTTTAAATTGAATTTGAATTTGAAATTCAAAAGATAATTATCTTAAAATAAATTTGGATCTAAAAATAAAATATATATGATATTATTAGTATATAATTTGTTTTATATTAGTTTCATTAAAATATTTTATTTATAAAAATTAAGAAAAGTATTTACTAAATAGAAAATTAAATATAAAAGTTTTATAAACCATTAAAAATTAATTAACACATGCATAATTACAAGTGTAATTAATGAAATCATGTTAATAACAAGTATAAGTTAATAAACACATGCTAATGACAAATGGAAGCAAATTAAACAAGAGTACCTTTTTATTTTATTTTATTTTATTTTTAAAATCATAAATTAAGTTTATATATACATCTATTTCCTCTTCTCCATCTTTTTTTCTATCTTCCTTTTTCAAAACTCAAAGAACATAAAACCTGTAAACAAAAAGTTAGCAAACCAGAAAACTAAAGCAACCAACAACTCTTTACAAATCATCAAACAAGATTTCATTTTCAAAACTAAATCAAGCTTAAATCTTCTCAATAACAAATTTTCAGTTTTCAAAAGATTCAAGCATTTTTCAAGTTCCAGTTTCAAAGATCAAGGCATTTTTCCAGCATTCAAATTTTTTCAAAATACAAAAATATTTCAAAATTCTCTGTTCAACATCTTTTCCAGGTGAGTAAACTTTCTTCTAAAATCTTAAATCTGTTTAAGTTGCTTGCATGTGAAAATATTTGATGCATGTGATGATCTTTAAATGTATGATATGAATTATGCTTACATGTATGTATTAATATGAATTCCTGTATATATGTATATGATAAGTATGCATGTTTGTGTGCTCTGCTCTGGTTCACAGGAATTAAAAACAAAGTACAAATGCAATATCTTTTCTCCAAATCTCTTATTTCTATTAATGTTTAGACAAAAAGTATTTAGTTTAACAAGATCTAAGTTTTAAAAATATATTTAAGTAAAATAAGTTTGAAAATTATCTGAAAATTAAGAAAGAACAGTGGAAAACTTAAAACATGTAAATTTCAAACATCATAATTCTTTGATTCATTTATATAACCTGAATCTCCATTAGAAATCATGATTTTTAAAATTTAAAACAAGATTTTTAGTTTGGGATTGAGTGAGGAAATCGAGGTTGAAGGTGAAATGGGTTTTGAGGCTATTCCGGTGATCAGAAGGCTCGAGGTGGTCGGTGTCTCTGCTCGAGGTAGAGGGAAGTTTAGTGGTCTTGGCAAAAATGGTAGGTGGTTTTTTAGTCCACTGAGGCGGCGGCGTGACGTCAGGTTAGGGTTTAAACCCAAGTTTTGTCGAGGTCTGGAAATCAGATCACTGCATCATCTTTGGGGCATCGGGGTTCATCGAAGGTTGGGGGATGAAAGCGTGGATGGCCGAAGGAGTTATGGCCGAAGTTTCAGGGCTCCTGGTGATCGGCAGCGCCGGGTCGAGAAGGTTTTCTGGTGATGGGTTAGGTTCCAGATTTGTTCATGGTAGCTCGATCCTGATTTTGGGCTTGTGATGGAGATTTAGTGGTCGAGATCGAAGGTTTAGGCGATTTCCGATGTGCTGGAGGTAGCGTCGGTGATCGGCGACGCCTCGATCACTGGTGCATGTGCACGGCAAGGCTGGTGTCAATGGTTTTGGGAAAGGAAGCATCCTCGGGTGGAACTCGGGGGAAAGGAAGATTTGCTCGAGCTCGTCTTCGAGTAGGAACGTGAGAGTTATTAACATATTAACAGTTAAAAATTTTAACAAGTTTAAAAAAAAGGCGGAGTCTTGGGGCTGGACTTGGGTGAGAACCATGATGGATCTGAAGTAGTTTTTAATAGTTTTAAAAATTCAATTGGAAACAAGTTTTTAAATTTTAAACAAATCAAGTTTAAATCTATTTCTCTGAATTTATTTCTTTATATAATAAATCTTTTTAAATAATTGATTTAAGAAAGTTATATGTTTTTTTAACTTAAATTTGTTGAGTTAAAATTCTTTTTAAGTTATTTTAGAATTTAATTTAGAAATATAATTAAGTGTTAATCAAAAGATAAAATGTTTTAAAATGTATATGTAAATGATAATTGAGTAATTAATAAGGATAATTGGGTTATTTTAAAGTTAATTCAGGTCTTAGATAATTAATGATTAATTAAATTAATGAAGTAATTAAAGAGGAATTTATTAATTAAAAATTAAGGATCTATTAATTAATAATTTAGGATTTATTAATTAATAATTAAGGGAAATTAATTAATTAATTAAATATTTATTAATTAAGTAATTAGAGATTAATTAATTTGTAATTAAGGATTTATTAATTAATAATTAAAGATTTATTAATTAATAATTAGGGTTAATTAATTATTGATTAAGGTTAATTAATTAACAATTAAAGGATAATTAATCAGTAATTAAATATTAATTGATTTGTGAAGTAATTAAAGAATCATTAATTAATTAAATGGTTTGTAATTAATTAATGATTAATTAAGCAGGGTTAGGTGATTAATTCATAAGTAATTAGTTTAATTTGAATTAATTAAATTAATTATAAGTATGGGATTAATAAATCTTGCTTATGATGATTGATCGTAAGAGAATGCTTGGATCGATTGATATTTATAGTATGATAATCTGTGATATTCTGAATGTGATAAACTTTGGATATGGCTGCATTAAATGTATATTATTATCTGTGCTGAATTGCTATGTGAATTCAATGTTTTGAATTGAATTAAATTGTTTGAACCTTAAACAACTTAACATTTAAGACGGCTATTGGATTTCGATGAGACCACGACCGGATATCAAGTTTGATTATCTAAAAACCACATCGATCCAAGTTAAACGATATGTTGTGAATTCTCAAGTAAAGATCAAGATGAAGTTTCAGAATGCAATGGCTATTGTCGTTAACTCTGAGGGTGATTCCAAAATGAGTGTAACGAGGTAGTGCCTTCGGTTTCATTCGAACCCGAAGCGAACTTATATGGATGAACGCTATCAGACCATCGTCAATGGAGGACGATGAGCATTCCAAGTTAAGTGTTCTTAAAAAGTAATCGTAGCCTCAAGCCTCACCAACCGGGAATGGCTAAAACAGAGGAGGTGCACCAAGGCTAAGTGGGTATCACCCAAGTAGGATAAGATTTTCCTATGTCTAGAGGTTCCTTTTATTTCGGCTGTATGGGCGGTTGTAGACCACAACCGCGAGGTTGCCTTATTCGGACTATCTGGTAAGGGGTAGCTCCAGTCTTGTGTTGCAAGGGATCGGGGTGGATCCTCGGTACGGTGATCTAGGCCACGTACTGTGACGAGTGGTACCCTAGTAGCCCTGCCATTATATGGAATCCATTCTTCCTACGTGCCCTTTAAGGTCTTGATTGTAGAACCCACTTTGTGGCTAGTATGCTGGAATTTAATAATATAAAATTCCAACTATATGAATATTTATTTGAAAACCCTAGACACTATTATAATATAACTGGGTTTCCTATCATATGTTTTGGTTATTGTAAGGGAAAAACTTGTCCGTGTTTATTTGCAAAGAGTCTTATGACATACCTTTTATTTCAAAGGTTTTTCAAGTTAAAAAACTTAACCGTTTACTCACACCAGACCCATGTCTGACCCGGAGTTTATTCTGTTTTTCTTAAACTCATGGGTACTCAAATTTTTATGAGTAGCCAAGTGATCAGGTTTGGTTTTAAGAATTTTGGAAAGCTTGGAGCAGGAGTCTTGGCGTAGCTATATCTATCTATTTCCGATGTGTTAGAATGTTTTGTTTGTTGTATTCTGAATGGAATGGATAGACAAGTCTTTAAGGCTGTCTAATATGATGATGTTGTTGTAATTATGTAACTCTGATGTAATGACTATGTAATAGTTATGTGATATATTATATTTTGTTCCATTTCCACTGTGAGATTCTTATATTGTTGTTTCTTTCTATCTATCTATTCATTTTCTACCTATTTCTTTCTTAATGATGATACGCCTTTCTATGGAATGAAAGGCGGGTCGTCACAATCTTGATGTAACAATATATACAATAGAAAATAAAAAAAATGCTTACTTTATTTCGAACAAGATCCATTACAAGAAACAAACTATATAATCAAATTATATAATTGCCTTTGGGGAACATTCTTGACTCTACCACATACAAGACTTTAACTTCACCACCTGAAGACACTACAACAAGACTTCAATTTCAAACATAAAGATTTCTTGTAGATAGATTGTATCTTCGACGTATCGATTGTCTTCGTTTATACAAAATATTCCTATAACCCATTGGATGATCTTGAGATGAAAGTATAAGAGGTATAGGAAATGAATGAATCATTAAATGATCGGAACTAGAAGTAAGGTGATTACTTAAGAGGCAGAGAGCAAGATATAAAGTTAGGGTTTCAAAAATAAGAATTCATAATTAGAAGTTAGTGTTGCTTTGCTTGAAACCATGAGTATGTATAGAGTTTAACAGATGTAAATTGAAGAGATGTAATGGTCCACTAATGATTAGAAGGTGCAACTGTTGAGAAATAGTTAAATGTTGATGAGGAGTAGAAGAAGTGCAGAGATCAAACAATGTGGTAAATACACAACAATCAAATACACCAACTATTCTATAATCGATTGACCAATGTTTTGAAGCACAATTTTCCATTTCTCATCTGAATTTAATATCAGTAGCTTCACATAGTAGTTTATAGAATATATCTTCAATTTGATTCTCCGTTCGACCAAATCCAATGAGATACTTTATATTCATTTTATCACACATTTTTCACATTTTTACATATAACCAAAGGTTTTGATATAAAATTTGAAAGAAATATTTTTTTACCTTGGTTGCTGACTTTTAAAAATTTATAATCATAATTATTAGAAAAAGATATTGTCAGATATGAAAGATGAATTTATCCGCCGAATCCCAATTTCACATCCTTTAAAGCTTGGATTTCTTTTCTAAGAAATAAAATTTAGGAATAGGAAATGCTTGATGAAATTTCTAAAATTTAAAAAAATTATTCACTTATTTTCCAAAAAAAAATCAATAGAACAATTTTCAAGTGAATTTTAGAAATTTCATGGTTTCAATTTTAACCCAATATTTCATAAAGAACATTTATCTTTTTAAGAGATAATTTAAAATAATATATATAAGCAGGATTTTACAAATTGACTAAGATATACCTTTATTGCAGATGTTTCTATCTCAATGGTATATCCATTTTGATTCCTTCGAACACCTGCTCTTTAGTTATCTAACTCATTTTAATATTGTTGTGTACCTACGAATAATAGGTAAATATATATTAGTACCCACAATCTATGTAAGGTCCAAGGTGATAGTCAAAAGGTAACCATACCTAAGAGGGTTTGATATAACTTTTGGAAATAAAATTACTACTATTATGAACCTAATATATAAATTCATCTATATATTTATTTCTATTTAGAGTGTTATTGTTTTAAGTATCAACATTTTGATAGTCCAATTGTTCGGTTTGAACCGACTTTTATTAGGTTTTTCAAACTTAGAATATGGTAAGGCATACTTTCCAAGATTTGGTTTTCTATTTCTACAATATTTAAAACCTACTCCATGTTTATTATTTGTTGACTTTGAAACATTTATCGATTTTGATAAATTTTCTTATCTCTTATTAAAATTTTAAACATTATTAGGTAAATCTCATAACTTTTATTCTAATTCTTTAACACTTTTTTGTAATATTTCTAAAGATGATTTTGAATCATAGTATTCTTTCTAGATTCTAATTTTCTAATCTCTATATGCTTTATTTCATCATTTAGGGAAAGAATTTGAGAAGTTAGATTCTCACTGGAATCTTATGTTTTTGTAATTCTTCTTAGAGAATTATTTTCTCATCCTTTAACATATCCATCCCCAGTCAGCATAATTTGACTTAATTTTTTAACTCCTTATTCTCTTTTCTAGTTTTTCAAGATTTATCATCTAATTTAGAGGTTATTTTTGATAAATTTTCATACGGAATTTATGATATTACCTCATCTATAGCCATGAAGCAGATATTAATTTTCTTGCTCAACATTATTGTAAATGCCACAGTTTGAAAATGATTTTTGAATTGTCCCATTAACTAGAAATGCTCGCTTGTATTTCTTCTCGTATTTTTTGTTCTTGTAATTCTTGGCCTCCTTGTTTAGTTTAAGGTAGCCTTTCCTCATGTGGCAGTCTTGTCACATTTGAAACATTTCATTGCAGATGAGTTATTGTTATTGCCAAATTTCTTATGTTTCTTGGATTTTGAGAATGCTTTGTTGTTCGTTTCTATAAAAGTAGTATCATTACATTAATGTCTTCATCATCTTATACTTGAAATGCTATCATCCCCTTTTCTTGTGCTTATTCTTTTTTAGCTAGTAAATTTAGTAGATACGACATAAGTTGCATATTAATTCATAACTTTGAGCTGGGAAAGGTTATCAGCTTCTTAAATATCGAGTACATTCCTTTTCCTTTCATTAGTTAATGGATCTAAATTTTTTGGTACTACATTAAAATATATAAGTTTTTTCCCTAGTTGCATGAGAGCACGTTGCAATTCTTGAAAACGCGCATACATTTCAGAAATGCTTTCACTGTTTTTCATTCCAAAATTCCAAAGTTGATTTTTAAGAATGGATATTTTGGTATGTTTTACTTTTGTAGTTCCTCAATGTGAAATTTTCTAAGTGTTCCAAATATTATATGCAATAGTGCAGCCCATAACTCTTTTAAATTCATTATTATTTGATGGACGGTATAAAATATTTGTTGCTTTAGAATTATTAATAGTTGTTGCTTTTTGGGCTTTTGAGCTAAATTTTTAAGTAGCATCCTATACTCCAAGGCCGCTAGCTTCTGTATAGATTTTCATACGTGTGAAGCAAGATGCATAATTTAACTCAATGAATAATAAAGTTAGTGCAATACACTATCCTTCTAAACTAAAGTGAATGTGGCAATACTAATATTTAAAAAAATTGTTATGATTTTTGAGTGACCAAACTCTCATACCAAATGAAATTCAAGGGCAAAGTGTTATAGCTCTAATACAAAATGAGAGCTAGATGGATTGAAGTAATATGTCTTTAAGTAAATATATACTTAGCTATATTTGTAAGTATTGATAATTCACTTAAATAAACAGATATGCGTGAATATTAAACTGTAACATTCCTGGATTTTAGCTAAGAATAATTTGATAATTAATTTAATCTTTGGGATTAAATTTTGAAATATTTGGTAATTAATATAAAATAGATTGAAATAGAATTTGAAATTAAGATTCAAATTTAAACATCTTAGAAAATAAAATTGTATTTGGATTTCTGATATGATTAAATAAGATGTATCTTTATTTAAATAAATGGATTTTAATTTGGAAATTGTAATTTAAGAATTTATGTAATAATTTTCAAAAGATTTATTTTTAAGATTGAATTCTCTTATATATATACTATATAAATAAATGTGATTATTTTTTAATATATAATTAAAATTTCTAAAACATTCTTTTTTTTAAAAGATGTGCAAATAGAAATGATAAGAAACGTTTCGTAAATATAAAGCTAAGAGGGTTTAAAAAAATTTATAATTAAATTAACAAAAGGGATTTAAACATAAAATGTTTGGATGTTAACAAGTGTAAGAAGACAAACATAAGGAATTAACAAATGTAAATTTATGAGACAAGTGGCAAAAGAAATAAACTTTTCTTTTAATTTGAAATTAGAAAAAAAAAACATGCATGAAAAGAAAATAACTAAGTTGTTCAATTTTTTAGTTCAAAGAAAACAAAACTATCCTCTCATCTTCTACAAACCAAAAGAAAAAAAAACAAACAAAATCAAAGATCAGAGAAATTTCAATCAGAGCCTGGTAACACAAAATTTTTCAAAACCAGGAAAATCAAATCAAAACCTCAAACCAGGCTACAACCTGCAAATCAACAAGAAAACAAATCAAGGGCCTGGAAACAAAGGAATTCAAAGCTCAGTTTTATCTCAATCAACAAGTAAATTAAGTTCAAAGCAAAACTGAAATCTGGAAAACCAAAGTTTGGATCAAGCAAAGATTAGAAGTAATCATCAACAGGCTAAAGTAAAAACAAATAAAACTTCTCTGTTTAAGAATCTGTGCTCTGCTTCGACAAATTACAGGTTTTTGCTGCCCCTGTTTCAAACTGTTTCAGGTGAGCAAACTTTTCATTCACTATTTATATAATCTGGTTTGCATATGGTTAATTTTGAGTAGGTTGTGAAATATGTTTGAGTAGGTATGTGTATGTATGTGTAACTGTGCATATAGGCATATACATCTCTCTGTTGATATATTAACAGGAATTGGAAATTTGTTCAAAAAGAAATTTTTTATCAGATCATCCTAGCTAAGTAATTTTAGGGTTCAATCTTTAAATGAAAGGTGATTGTAATGATGTAATACTAATTTTAAAAATGGTTACAAGTATGTTGATTTAATAAATATTTAAAAAAAATTGAAATTACAGAATGACCAATTTTATCCGGAAAATCAATAAACTAAATTTTGCATTTGGATTCCAATATTAGATTAGTATTATCAAATGATGAATTTTGGTTTGAATATCTTGTTTTTTAAGAATGGGATTGTCGAGATAAGTTGGGTTGAAATGAATTGTAGAAATGATCAATTCCCAATGATCAACGCGCATTTGGGCCTCGAGTTTGATACCGAGGGGGTTTAGGCGGTGAAGTTCACAGGAAAAATGTTTACGAATTTTTAAGATGATCATGGAGATCGATCGAAGTGGTTATAGGGTTTTATATCTAATTTGGGGACGCGGGCTTTTTCAAAAAAAATCACGGCGTCGTTGGTTGATCGGTCGAGGCCGGACCGAGGGGAAAAGGAACTGGAGACTTAGGCGGAGGTCCTGGTGGAGTAACGTGAGCTCGAGTCAGGGTCGTTATAATTGGTATTAGAGCTGAAGGTTGAAACTTTAGCTCAGGAGTATAACACATTAGGTAACTCCTTAGAGATAGGGTGAAGTATACCCTAGAATGAGTATATCCCTAAGCTATCCGTTCGAGTGCCTCAGTAAATTCTCTTACTATTCACTGATAGTAAGTATGAGTGCAAGAAGAGCACGAGATAGGGGACAAGGAAGTACCACTTCATATGGTCAATGTCCTGTAACAATAACGGAAACAATCTTTTCGAATCAATCTTCTTTGATCATCATTCAATTTTCAATTCTTTGATTGTTCCTGGCAGCTTCAGGAAGAAGCTTTGATATATTTGCATGGGACATAAACTCCAGATGGGTCAAAATTGTTTGTTTGGATGAATTGCTTGTTTTGGTTGCTATGGTTGATAGGTATACTTTGTTTAAACTAAAAAATTTAGGATTGCATCCATATATCTGTTTATTCTTTGGGTCCCGACATATTCTACGAACGGTTAGTTATCCTTCGAACTTACCAATGCCCCTGCATACTTCGTAGATCTGGATGACCCGAGTATTTTGTGGAGAGTTAAATGGATTCGTTATCGTATCTATTGTTGATATTCTGATTAGGTAAACCAAATGCAGAATAGATGTTCAGTTTGACCTGGAAAATTGTTTCTCTATCTTCGTGTGTTCATCTATTCTTTGTTGTCTCCCTACTTTCAAATTTTGAGGACGAAATTTTCTAAGGGTGGAATCTATAACATTCCTGCATTTTAGCTAAGAATAATTTGATAATTAATTTAATCTTTGGGATTAAATTTTGAAATATTTGGTAATTTATATAAAATAGATTGAAATAGAATTTGAAATTAAGATTTAAATTTAAACATCTTAGAAAATAAAATTGTATTTGGATTTCTGATATGATTAAATAAGATGTATCTTTATTTAAATAAATGGATTTTAATTTGGAAATTGTAATTTAAGAATTTATGTAATAATTTTCAAAAGATTTATTTTTAAGATTGAATTCTCTTATATATATACATATATAAATAAATGTGATTATTTGTTAATATATAATCGAGATTTTTAAATCATTCTTTTCTTTTAAAAGTTGTGCAAATAGAAATGATAAGAAATGTTTTGTAAATATAAAGCTAAAAGGGTTTAAAACAAAATTTATAGTTAACAAAAGGGATTTAAACATAAAATGTTTGGATGTTAACAAGTGTAAGAAGATAAACATAAGAAATTAACAAATGTAAATTTATGAAACAAGTGGCAAAAGAAATAAACTTTTCTTTTAATTTGAAATTAGAAAAAAAAACAAACATGCATAAAAAAGAAAATAACTAGGCTGTTTAATTTTTTAGTTCAAAGAAAAAAAAACTATCCTCTCATCTTCTACAAACCAAAAGAAAAAAAAACAAACAAAATCAAAGATCAGAGAAATTTCAAACAGAGCCCGGTAACACAAAATTTTTCAAAACAAGGAAAATCAAATTAAAATCTCATACCAGGCTATAACCTGGAAATCAACAAACAAACAAATCAAGGGCTTGAAAAACAAAAGAATTCAAAGCTCAGGTGCATCTCAATCAACAAGTTAATTAAGTTCAAAGCAAAACAGAAATATGGAAAACCAAGTCTGGATCAAGCATAGCTTGGAAGTAATCATAACCAGGCTAAAGTAAAAACAAATAAAACTTCTATGTTTAAGTCTGTGCTCTGCTTTGACAAATTCCAGGTTTTTGCTGCCTCTGTTTCAAACTGTTTCAGGTGAGCAAACTTTTCAACCACTATTCATATAATCTGGTTTGCATGTGGTTAATTTTGAGTAGGTTGTGAAATATGTTTGAGTAGGTATCTCTATGTATGTGTAACTATGCATATAGGCATATACATCTCTCTGTTGATATATTAACAGAAATTGGAAATTTGTTCAAAAAGAAATTTTTTATCAGATCATCCCATCTAAGTAATTTCAGGGTTCAATCTTTAAATGAAAGGTGATTGTAATGATGTAATACTAATTGTAAAATGGTTACAAGTATGTTTATTTAATAAATATTTAAAAAAATTGAAATTACAGAAATGACCAATTTTATCCGGAAAATCAATAAACTAAATTTTGCATTTGTATTCCATAATTAGATTAGTATTGTCGAATGATGAATTTTGGTATGAATATCTTGATTTTTAAGAACGGGATTGTCAAGATAAGTCGGGTTGAACGGAATTGTAGAAAAGATCAATTCCCGACGATCAACGCGCATTTGGGCCTCGAGTTTGATACTAGAGGGGGTTTAGGCGATGAAGTTCATAGAAAAAATGTTTATAAATTTTTAAGATGATCATGGAGATCGATCAATGTGGTTATAGGGTTTTATACCCAATTTGAGGACGCAGGCTTTCTGAAGAAATCACGGCGTCGTTGGTTGATCGGTCGATGCCGGACCGAGGGGGGAGGAACTAGAGACTTAGGCGGAGGTCCTGGTGGAGTAACGTGAGCTCTAGTCAGGGTTGTTATAATTGGTATCAGAGCTGAAGGTTGAAACTTTAGCTCAGGAGTATAAAACGTTAGGTAACTCATTAGAGATAGGGTGAAGTATACCCTAGAATGAGTATATCCCTAAGAAATCTGTCTCATTGCCTCAGTAAATTTTCTTACTATTCACTGATAGTATGTATGAGTGCAAGAAGAGGACGAGATAGGGGACAAGGAAGTACCACTTCATATGGTCAATGCCCTGTAACAACAACGGAAACAATCTTTTCCAATTAATCTTCTTTGATCATCATTCGATTTTCAATTCTTTGATGGTTCCTGGCAGCTCCAGCAAGAAGCTTTGATATATTTGCATGGGACATAAACTCCAGATGGGTCAAAATTGTTTGTTTGGATGAATTGTTTATTTTGGTTGCTATGGTTGATAGGTATACTTTGTTTAAACTAAAAAGTTTTGAGATTGCATCCATATATCTATTTATTCTTTGGGTCTCGACATATTCTACGAACGGTTAGTTATCCTTCGAACTTACCAATGCCCCTGCATACTTCGTAGATCTGGATGACCCGAGTATTTCGTGGAGAGTTAAATAGATTCGTTCTCGTATCTATTGTTGATATTCTGATTTGGTAAACCAAATGAAGAATAGATATTCAGTTTGACCTGGAAAACTGTTTCCCTATCTTTGTGTGTTCATCTATTCTTTGTTGTCTTCCTACTTCCAAATTTCGAGGATGAAATTTTCTAGGGGGGGGAGGGAATCTGTAACATTCCTGGATTTTAGCTAAGAATAATTTGATAATTAATTTAATCTTTAGGATTAAATTTTGAAATATTTGGTAATTAATATAAAATAGATTGAAATAGAATTTGAAATTAAGATTCAAATTTAAACATCTTAGAAAATAAAATTGTATTTGGATTTCTGATATGATTAAAAAAGATGTATCTTTATTTAATGGGTTTTAATTTGGAAATTGTAATTTAAGAATTTATGTAATAATTTTCAAAAGATTTATTTTTAAGATTGAATTCTCTTATATATATAAATAAATGTGATTATTTGTTAATATATAATCGAGATTTTTAAATCATTCTTTTCTTTTAAAAGTTGTGCAAATAGAAATGATAAGAAATGTTTTGTAAATATAAAGCTAAGAGGGTTTAAAACAAAGTTTATAATTAAATTAACAAAGGGGATTTAAACATAAAATGTTTGGATGATAACAAGTAAAAGAAGACAAACACAAGAAATTAACAAATGTAAATTTATGAGACAAGTGGCAAAAGAAATAAACTTTTCTTTTAATTTGAAATTAGAAAAAAAACATGCATGAAAAAGAAAATAACTAGGCTGTTCAATTTTTCAGTTCAAAGAAAAAAAACTATCCTCTCATCTTCTACAAACCAAAAGAAGAAAAACAAACAAAATCAAAGATCAGAGAAATTTCAAACAGAGCCCGATAACGCAAAATTTTTCAAAACCAGAAAGATCAAATCAAAATCTCATACCAGGCTACAACCTGGAAATCAATAAGCAAACAAATCAAGGACCTGGAAAACAAAAGAATTCAAAGCTTAGGTGCATCTCAATCAACAAGTAAATTAAGTTCAAAGCAAAACTGAAATCTGGAAAACCAAAGTCTGGATCAAGCAAAGCTTGGAAGTAATCATCAACAGGCTAAAGTAAAAACTAATAAAACTTCTCCGTTTAAGAATCCGTGCTCTGCTTTGACAAATTCTAGGTTTTTGCTGCCTCTATTTCAAACTGTTTCAAGTGAGCTAACTTTTCAACCACTATTTATATAATCTGGTTTGCATGTGGTTAATTTTGAGTAGGTTGTGAAATATGTTTGAGTAGGTATGTGTATGTATGTGTAACTGTGCATATAGGCATACACATCTCTCTGTTGATATATTAACAAGAATTGGAAATTTGTTCAAAAAGAAATTTTTTATCAGATCATCCCATCTAAGTAATTTCAAGGTTCAATCTTTAAATGAAAGGTGATTGTAATGATGTAATACTAATTTTAAAAATGGTTACAAGTATGTTTATTTAATAAATATTTAAAAAAATTGAAATTACAGAAATGACCAATTTTATCCGAAAAATCAATAAACTAAATTTTGCATTTGGATTCCATCATTAGATAAGTATTTTCGAATGATGAATTTTGGTATGAATATCTTGATTTTTAAGAACGTGAAGCAGCGGATAATACGGATTGACGACGAAATGAAGATTTCGTGTCAAACTAATCGATGGAACGATTAGAAGAAACAATATGAATTGATGGATTGAAAGATACCGAATGCCCAAATTCGTTGATCTCCAAAAGATACCGAATTCTAGCTATCTTCGACACGTTGATCGCGCACGATACCGTGAAAGAAGATCTACAATTCTTCGAACGTTGATCAAGCACACTTGATTCCGTGAATTGGCTTCAACAATCGTCGATTCGAGCGCACTCGAATGTTGAAAGTGGAGATAGGAGATAACACTCAACTACCAATTTTAATGGAGGCACAAAGCATAAACCAAATTTTATTCAAATTTTTTTTTAAAAAAAACCTTTTTTACAAATGACTCAACTCGCTTATTTATAGGCTTACAACTCTCCCTAGGTCGTTACCCGACCTACGACTTAACTCAGGTCGTTCACGACCTAAAAACAACACAACACAAGCATTACAGTACACGACATAACATATTTACATCACACGACTCAGCACATACGAGCTACGACCCAAAATATTTCAAGTACAACTATTCGCGACCTAAAATATTCAATTACAATTGTTCGCGACCTAATCTCAACGAAGTACCCACGACTTCGCATTTGTTCGCGACCTATAGTGGAGCGATTCAAGTTGGAGGAGCGGCCCATGTATTCGCATCTTGATCGCGACATAGGGCTTCACGACTTAGGCTGGTAGAAGTCAGTGTAGTTAATGCGCTCGGTAGATTCAAAGTAGTGGAGGTGCAAAAAGTCATAGCGGGGATACAGCGAGGATATAGCAGAATATAGCGGATGACTCTAAAATAGCATATAAAACTCGTACTTAATGTTTTTACAATTATATATGGTAATTAAATGAAAAATTGTCATTCAATTAAATTATAAATAATACATAAATAATTTTAAATAAACACATGTGCGAATATACTTTAAATAAATAAAAAAACTGTTATATAACATAATAGAATTTGGTAGAATATTAGAGTATTTTTATTTCTGAAAATATATTAAAATTAAATCAAATAAATTAGTTTCATAATTTTATAATGTATAAATGCAATTTTTCAATTCATTTTATTAAAAAAGATATAGCGGGAATAGCGGAATATAGCGGAAATAACGGGATATAGCGGAAATAGCGGGGATTAAAGCGGAAAGGCTATATTCTAGGGCTATATGGAAAAATCATAGCGGTAGAAATCCGCTATGAGATATAGCGGAGTTGTAGCGGGGTAATAGCGGGGCATTAACTACATAGGGTAGAACGACCTTCTTCTTCGCGACCTGCTTGCACGCGACTTACAGAGGAGGAGTGATCTAAGCAATTGGGATTTAAGTCACGTAGCGACGTACGATAGGTCGGAGATGGATTTAGGTCGTGGGGTGATGGACGATGGTCGTTGCTGGGGTTAGGTCGCGGGGCGACGTATGGCGGCTGTTCGCAATTTAAGGTAAATCGCTTACTTTTATCTCACGCTGCATCATCCTCCCCTGGTTGAAAAAAATTCGTCCTCGAATTTACAGTTTCCTCTTCTCTGACGAGCTTATTCTCATGTAACGGAACTAAGTGTTTGACATTGAAAACATCAGAAGTATGGACATCATCCGGCAATCTCAACTGATACGAATTCTCATTGATCTTCTTCAATATTTCTACTGGACCAATCTTTCGTGCCTTCAATTTATTGTACGTTCCTACTGGAAAACGATCTTTTGTCAACAGTGCATAAACCAAAACACCTTCTCTGAAGTTCACACTCCTCCTCTTCTTATCCGCCAGTTGTTTTTACTTCTCATTTGATACAAGCAATCGTTCATGAACAGTTCTGTGGCACTCCTGCAACTCGTTTACGAAATCACAAGCCCGCTTAACAACTCCCTTCTGATATGGCACTGTCGTTAAATCCAACGGTCCCTTTGGAGTTGTCGAATAAACAACCTGAAATGGACTGAAACCTGTGCTTCGATTAACTGCATGGTTGTGAGCAAACTCAGCTTGACACAATTTCGAATCCCAGTTCTTCAAATTGTCTTTCACAAGACATCTCAATAAGTTTTCCAATGATCTGTTAACCACCTCCGTTTGCCCATCAGTTTGCGGATGGTAAGCGCTACTAAAATTCAGCTTCGTTCCGACCATCTTCCACAAACTCAACCAAAAATGGCTCAGAAAACGAGTATCTCTATCCGAAACAATAGACTCTGGCAAACCATGAAGTCGATAGATCTCTTTGAAATATAACTGAGCGACATTAACAGCATCTGCAGTCTTCTTACAAGCAATAAAATGTGCCATTTTGGAAAATCGGTCAACCACCACATAAATAGAATCGTTGCCACGTTGCATTCTCGGCAATCCCAGCACAAAGTCCATACTAACGTCTACCCATGGTTTTGTCAGAACAGGTAAAGGCATATACAATCCCGCATTTGTAGCTGTCCCTTTCGAAACTTGACAAACATGACATCTACGCACAAATCTCTCAACCTCTTTTCTCATTGATCCAAAAATAAGAATCTGCAATCAACTGCATAGTACGATCCCGGCCCACATGCCCTTCCTCATGCAACTCTTTGATAATCTTCATTCTCAAGCTGCAATCTGGTACGCATAATCGATTACCCTTGAATAAGAATCCATCAACCATCACAAACTTTTCAGTACTCCCATCTTTGACTTTCTCAATAATCTTCGTAAAGTAAGGATCTTCTTCAAACAACTCTGGCAATAGTTCAAACCCTGTTACTTCAACCTTCATCGTTGTCAGCAAATGATTCCTCCTGCTCAAGGCATCAGCTACACGATTCGTCACCCCTGATTTGTGTTTTACAACAAAAGTAAACTGTTGTAGATACGTGACCCATGAAGCATGCCTAGCTAAAATTTTGTCCTGCCCTTGCAAATGCTTTAAAGCTTCATGATCCGTATAAAGAACAAACTCCTTCTGAAACAAATAATGTCTCCAGTGTTTCGCAGCTTGAACAATCGCGTAAAACTCCACATCATAAGTGCTATATCTCAATTTGGGTCCAGACAATTTCTCACTGAAATAAGCAACTGGTCTTCCATTCTGACTCAATACTCCACCAATCCCAACTTTCGAAGCATCAGTGTGTAACTCGAACAATATCTGAAAATCCGGCAATACCAGAATTGGTGCTGTCGTCAACAGTGTTTTGATCTTCTCAAAAGCAACCGCTGCTTCCTCTGACCACTCAAACTTCTTTCCTTTCATGCAATCGGTTACAGGTGCCATCACACTGCTAAAATGTGGAATGAATCTTCGATAAAAAGTACCAATCCATGAAAACTTCTCACTTCAGTAATTGTCTTGTGTTGTGGCCAACTCCTGACAGCTTCTACTTTGCTTTCATTCACTTGAATACCTTCCTTCGATAGAACATACCCCAGAAACAAAACACTGTGCGTCATGAACACGCACTTCTTCGTTGCTGCATAGAATTGCTCCTGTCGTAGAATCAACAGCACTTCTCGCAAATGCTGCATATGTTCTTCCATACTCCCACTATAGATCAAAATATCGTCAAAATAAACTACAACGAACTTCCCAATAAATGGTCTGAAAACCTGGTTCATCATTCTCATAAAAGTACTAGGAGCATTTGACAAGCCAAACGGCATCACCATCCATTCGTATAGACCCTCCCTAGTTTTAAAAGCAGTCTTCCACTCATCACCCGGTCTAATACGAATCTGTGGTATCCACTCTTCAAGTCAATCTTCGAGAACACAATAGCCCCACTCAACTGATCAATCAAATCATCGAACCTCGGCATAGGAAACCTGTATCTCACAGTAATCTTGTTTAGAGCCCGACTGTCCGTACACATCCGCCAAGTCCCATCCTTCTTCCGTACCAATAAGGCTGGCACTGCACAAGGACTCAAGCTCTCCTGAACACGCCATTGTTCTAACAACTCCTCCACCCGCCTTCTCAGTTCCTCATGCTCCTTAGGACTCATCCTGTAGTGTGGTCGATGCGGCAATACGGCTCCTGGAACAAGATCTATTTGATGTTGTATGTCCCGCAACGGTGGTAACTCCTTTGGCATCTCTTCTGGAAATACATCTTCAAACTCTTCCAACACTGGCTTGACTTCTTCAGGAATTTCAACAGATTCAGTAGCTTCATGTCCAATCAACAAGAACACCTCTGGACTCTCCTCTACTTCTACAACAAACTCCTTCAAAGTCAACAAAGTCTTCAGTTCCTCAATCTCTTCTGACTTGCTCTCTTATTGTTGTCTCTTCTTCGGAACTAAAATGATCTTAACACCTTCAAACATAAAGCTGTAGCTATTGGTTCGACCATCATGCTGCACAACTCGGTCATACTGCCATGGTCTTCCCAAAAGTAAGTGACAAACATTCATCTCCACAACATCACACCAGATCTCGTCTTTATACTTCTTCCCAATAGAAAATGGAACATGAACTCGCATGTCCGCCTTTACCTCTCCTCCTTTCCTTAACCACGCTAACTTGTATGGATTTGGATGCTTCTCCGTCTTCAACTTTCCCACAGCTTCGGTAGAAATGATATTGTTACAACTTCCCGCGTCAATCACAAATTTACAAACCTTCCCCAGTATAGTGCATGTCGACTGAAAGATGTTACTCCTCAGCCAACCAGCCTCATCCTCTTGCTTCGGTGTTAAACAAGACCTCCTCATCATTAGATTACATCCTTCATCTCCCGACGCGATATCCTGTTCATACTCCTCAACTGGACTAGAATAACCTTCACTGACATCCTCACCTTCCATTTCAGCAATCATAGTTCGCCTCTTTGGTTTCGAACATTCATTGCTCTTGTGGCCAAATTCTTGACAATTAAAGCACTTGATATTATTGATGGCCTTGGTCTTTGCTACCTCATTGACAACCGGTTTAGTAACAGCCTTTGAAACAGTAGTATTGCTACTAGCTCCCTTCACTTGATTGTTGGAATTTGTAAACACATCACCTCCTCGTCTTCCCTGCTTCTCCCAAGCCAACGCTTTCTGGTGCGCTTCAACCACAGATCTAGGGACAAACATATTTACCATGTCCTGGATCTGGATCCTCAACCCCCCAACAAATCTAGCGGTCAACTGTTCTTCCGTCTCCATGATGTCATTTCGAGCAATCAGTTGATAAAACTCATCAGCATAATCATTAACAGTCTTTGTCCCCTGCCTCAGGTTCTGCAAACGTTGGTACATTAGAGATTGATAATTGTAAGGTAAGAAACTTCTTCATCTTCTACCATGTAATAATATTTGACTTCCCCATTCTCTCCCGTGTAATTTTAGTCTGCTGCCACCACGCCATAGCTCTCCCTCTCAATCTTGTAGTAACCAACTTCACTCTACGATTCTCGGGAACTTCTTTGAAGTCAAAAATTTCCTCAACATTTGAAACCCAATCCAAAAATTCCTTCGCAACCATACCACCCTTGAATTCCGGAATTTCCATTTTCATTCCCGATTCCCATCTACGGTCATTTTCATATTCTCTAGCTCGACTCCACACATGACCTCGATCTCGGTAATGAACACTTTCTCTATCACCATCAAACTCCTCATCGAAATCTGACGCATAACGTTGTCGATCATGACCACCAACATCTCTACCACCTCCATTTCTTCGATCTACATTCCTCTGATCGCAATAATCCACATCTCTCCGATTTCGTTCATCAACATTCCTTTCACGAGCGTCAACATTCCTACGATCATGATCTCCTCCTCTCCCGATCTGACTGTGGTTAAACTCTATTTCCCCCATGACTCGATTCAGGTGAAACCCTTCTTCTATTTTGATTCATTTCAAGCATCATTCTCTCTAATCGACCAATTCCCTCATTCAACTTCTCATTGAAACTCTCGTTGATTCGTTGCTCCATTTCATCGGCCTTTTCTCTTCCACACAAAGTATTAATATTGCGATGACGTTGAGCTCGTCTCGTGGCATGATTGAACTCAAACAAATTCAAAAAAATTCAAACACTTTCTGAACTTTGAACCAAAATGATATGGATCGAAACTCCCAACTTGTTGCAACTTCACGATGAACACGATGAATACCAAACTTCTCAACAATTATAAATCCGATCTCCAAACTTCAAATGACGCAAACTCCTTGCAACCTAGCTTTGATACCAAACTGAAGAAGCGGATAATACGGATTGACGACGAAATGAAGATTTCCTGTCAAACTAATCGATGAAACGATTAGATGAAACAATATGAATCGATGGATTGAAAGATACCGAATGCCCAAATTCATTGATCTTCAAAAGATACCGAATCCTACCTATCTTCGACACGTTGATCGCGCACGATACCGTGAAAGAAGATCTACAATTCTTCGAACGTTGATCAAGCGCACTTGATTCCGTGAATTGACTTCAACAATCGTCGATTCGAGCGCACTCGAATGTCGAAAGTGGAGATAGGAGATAACACTCAACTACCAATTTTAATGGAGGCACAAAGCACAAACCAAATTTTATTCAAATTTTTAAAAAAAAAACCTTTTTACAAATGACTCAACTCGCCTATTTATAGGCTTACAACTCTCCCTAGGTCGTTACGCGACCTACGACTTAACCCAGGTCGTTCACGACCTAAAAACAACACAACACAAGCATTACAGTACACGACATAACATATTTACATCACACGACTCAGCACATACGAGCTACGACCCAAAATATTTCAAGTACAACTGTTCGCGACCTAAAATATTCAATTACAACTGTTTGCGACCTAATCTCAACGAAGTACCCACGACTTCGCATTTGTTCACGACCTATAGTGGAGAGATTCAAGTTGGAGGAGCGGCCCATGTATTCGCATCTTGATCGTGACCTAGGGCTTCACGACTTAGGCTGGTAGAACGACCTTCTTCTTCACGACCTGCTTGCATGCGACTTACAGAGGAGGAGTGATCTAAGCAATTGGGATTTAAGTCACGTAGCGACGTACGATAGGTCGGAGATGGATTTAGGTCGTGGGGTGATGGACGATGGTCGTTGCTGGGGTTAGGTCGCGGGGCGACGTATGGCGGCTGTTTGCGATTTAAGGTAAATCGCTTACTTTTATCTCGCGCTGCATCAGAACGGGATTGTCGAGAAAAGTTGGGTTGAACGGAATTGTAGAATTGATTAATTCCCGATGATCAACGCGCATTTGGGCCTCGAGTTTGATAACAGAAGGGGTTTAGGCGGTGAAGTTCATAGGAAAAATGTTTGCAAATTTTTAAGGTGATCATGGAAATCGATCGAAGTGGTTGTAGGGTTTTATACCCAATTTGGGGACGCGGGCTTTCTAAAGAAATCACGGCGTCGTGGGTTGATTGGTCGAGGCCGGACCGAGGGGAGAGGAACTGGAGACTTAGGCGGAGGTCCTGGTGGAGTAACGTGAGCTCGAGTCAGAATCGTTATATAAACTAAGTAGCAGTAATGTAAACAAGGTAGAAATGCATCGAAGTAATTAAAGTAAATCACACTAGAATTTTATGCTTGTCTGGACTCTCATCTTATGTTCAGTTCCAAAATTCATTCCTGTAATTTCACTAACTTCCTTCACTTTACTCTGAGGAATAGGTTTCTATAAACTCTACTTAAACAAATAAACAGGACTTCAACTTCACTGCTTTAGGACACTGCAAGGACTTCAAATCATATAAAGATTTGTTGTAGATCAACTTATATCTTCGATTTACAGATTGTCTTTGTTTGTGTACAATATTCCTTTTTCACTGGACGATCATGAGATGAAAGCATAAAAGGAACAGGGATTGAATTAATCAATAAATGATCAAAACTGAAAGCATGGTGATTGTCTAAGAGAGCAGAGAGCAAAGCAATGTTCAAAGTTAGGGTTTCAGATATAAGCATTCATAGACCAGAAGTTGATGTTGCGCTACTTGAAATCATGGGTATACGTAGAGTTTGAGAGATGTAAATTGAGAAGATGCTATGTTTCACCAAAAATTGGAAAATGAAACTATTGAGAATTAATGAATGTTGAAGACGAATAGAAGAGATGTGGAAATGAAACAAAGAGACACTAGTAAATACATAGCAATTAGTACACCAATTATACTATGAATGGTTGACGGATTATATAATATTCGGCCAACCGATTAGGTTTAATTAATACACTTATTTTTGGTACTATACTAATTGCTCTTTGATCATTCAAAACATGATATAACTTGTCCATAAAAATTCAAGAAAAATCCTATAAATACTAAAGAGTATTTAAGGTGATGTGGCAAAGTTTGAAGAGGTTTGGATATCATATGTGGTTTTTAATAAATATGAACTTCTAAGACTCGAAGGTGACTCGATTGTAAAATATACCTTTTTATCATCTCTTTGGTTCATCTTCGAGTGATTGCTTCAGTTTCTCTTGGATAGTTGGCTCCATAGAACATTGTTGATTGCTTGTGCTTGACTCTATTGTCTTCTCTCTTCTTCTATAAGTTGTTTTCTCTAATGCTTCATATTTTTCTATAAATATTTAGAAATATATATTTCAGTGACACCATCAAAATACAAGTTCTAAAACCAGTCAGTCTTTTAATGGATTTAAATATCAAGACCACATTAATTAATAGGTCACGGATACACTTTTGCATGACAACTAGTGCCTAAACAAAGCATGCTAACCAGACGATCACTTTGCTCAACTAATCAGTTGATTACACTGAGGCTTGAAGATTACAAATTCGTGTTGAGCTGCTTCTGGTGCTTGCCATCACTTTAAATCCATCGACATCTCTTATTGATTTGAAGGGTTATATATGCACAAATTTTCATCAAAATTCAAGTGAAATCAAACACTTTAATTATTCAGTTTTGTTAGCATTTGAAAAATTAAGAGAAACAAAAAATGATGAGAAAGTATGGGCCGAATGCACTGAATCCACAACAATGCATGGTAGATGCTTTAGGTAATACAAAATTGGATTTTTTTTCACTACAAAATCCAAGATTGCTCCAACTGTTAATTGGTATTATAAGGTAATTATGGTCTCTTGCAAGTGAAAGCAATAATGTTGATTTGGTTCAAGCTAGTAGATCATTTGGGATTATTAAAACTATAGGAAAATACCAGTTCTCCCTTTGTTCCTATCATAAATGATGCAGGAATGAATTGAAGGGAGGTTTTAACATTTTTCCTAAGAAAGATTTGAAACAAAAGCTAATCATGACGTAAAATTTGCAACCCTCTTTCCTTCCTTCTGCCCGCCCCAGTTCCTAACTCCCTATGCATCTTCTTTCTGCCCTCGCTTTTTACAACATGTCTTCTTCCTTACACATTAATTCCTATTTGATGGGTAGCAAGAAAATACTACTTTGGTAGATCTTGACTCTGTATCAAAGACTAAATCTAGAACACTGTTCAATCCTTCCATCATAGTCAAGCTCCGCCCCGCCTCGTTAGCATTCTTACTTTAGTGTCTGCTCCTTCCTTGCCAGAGATGACTTTATCCGGTTGCTTACCCTGCACGACTGTGCCAGTAAGTTCTAGTCCCGTTTGTGATAATTTTTTTGCCAGTTGTTGGTCAATTGGGTCAAAATGTAGAATGAATTGGTCTTGGTAATGATAATACTTCGGGTATCAACGTGAATGTTGGACGGTCTTTCTTGAGAATGGGTGTGTTAACTCTAATGTTTTGAATAGCTATGAATATGCTTAATGTAATGCATCCCAACCAATTATTCAATCTGTTGCTATGAATCGCAGTTCTGATAATCCCTATGCAAAGCCTTACAATATCCATGGGAACCACCAGACAAATCCTAACATTAAGCCTAAAAAATGGTCATCTCTTTTCCAAGCTTCCTACAAACGCTATGGATCCTCGTGTAAATTTGAAATTACGAAGAGAATGGTGCTATGATCCCAATACAGGAGGTTATTATTGTAGAGTTAGAGACATGCCTTTGGAACAGTTATATGATTTACGATATATATCCAACTCAATAACCAATTTTGTTTAAAATAAAAGATATTTTTTTCTATTATTTACTTAATATAACGTGTTATATTAATTATTCATTTAAATAAAAGTATGTTTAATATATAAAAAATCATAAACGGTATGTTTTGTGATAGTAGTTACAATGTGTTATAATAATAAATGATTTAACATAATAAAATAAACATATCATTTTAAATATTCCTAATCAAGATGTATCGAGATTGAATTTCGATATAATCATTGAGACTAGAGTAAAATATGATTTGGATACCAACTTCACGGCAAAGGAATTTTTTTAGAAATTATTGATAGTAAAATAAATTTGGATATGATATAAGGACAAAATTGATTACGAGGAATAAAATGAAATCAACCAAACATAAATAAACACAACGCATTAGAATGTCTAATAAATATTCTTGCACATTGAAGAGAAACTATAAGTTTCTTATCAATGTCGAGAATAAATAATCCTCGACAATTAGTTAAACCATTGAGAGTATTGACTCTGCCATATGGTATGATGCACAAATCCAAAAGGATTCCAGGTACCTTATCAGAATGTGATTTGATAGTTGTACCTTAAGGAATATGATTCATCGATGCAAATGTATCTTCAGGCGAAAGATTAATGCACTTGGGATATGGTGAGCAATATTGATATGAACAAAATCGTAATTTTCAATTGTTGAAATTAACGCAACAGATTCGTCATTCAATGTGCTCAAGATTATTCAGATTTTACTCTTAATAATGTCGCCCGTTACGACTTTCTGTATTGGTACAAGTATTGAAATGGAAAATTCTAAATAATGATTTAGAATAGACTATTTGCACATAACAACCAAAGTATCTAGAAGTCAATGGGAGCGATATCGAGTTTTTTGGTTTTTATGATATGTTCCAAGAAATAATACGCAAATCGTTCGATAAGCATCAAAATTGAATGAGTATTTTGATAAAAATATTGAATAGTTTGATTTTCCATCAGACTATAGAGAAAACGTGTCCATAAAAAAGAACATTAAAGGGTAGGGTACATAGGTATTTCTAAAATTATAAATAAACAACATATTGCCGATTGCTAACGATGTTCTTATGTTAAAATCGATAAACAGTCCAGTTGTTTAATACTCGATTTTGGATTTGTTAATTATATCTTATAATAAGTATAAAGGATGTTGTGAATATCTTAAACGATATGCACAGATGCCATATTAATATGTTTATAATAAAACATGTAAGATGGAATCCTTATGTATTGACAATAGAAATTATCATACATGTTGAATTATCCACAATATCATATCTTGCTTATGTATTTGATGCATGAAGCAAATATCAAACCCAAATTACGATCACTAAAAGATAGTTTTGAATGTTCTAGAGTATTTACAAAATACTAAAGAATTGTTTACATAAACAACAAACTCATTTTGAAGGAGCATTCGGACTCGAACTTCATAAGTGCTATTGAGTATAATATGTCAATATTAAATTCATATTCAAATTTTAATTTTTTAAGTTGGAATTGTTCCAAACAATAAGAAGTACTTGATTCAATCAATGGATACTACAATATAAGAAGTACAAAGAAATGCATAAATTTATAACCAAGCTAAGGATGATTCCAAATGTTGAGAATCCTGTGACATTGTTATAAGATAACTATGTTGTGATATAGCTTATAAATAAACCCAAAGCTCACTAGAAGTGAAGCGACGTATACTGAATGGTTCCACATAATAAAGGCAGTTTATCACCAACCAAAGAGAGTTAATTGACATAGTAGATAATTAAAATAACATAGTATACCCATTCATCGAGTAACTGACCCGATTGTTTTTTTAGAAAACTGATCAATGAAGTTGGAATAAGATTGCATAATTGACCTCAAGTTCAAATGAGATATGATAGAGTTGGGGGTATGCCTTTGAGCATCAACAACTGATCCAAAAATCTCAATTTCGCACCGAAAAACAACTCCAACGGAGTGTACATTATTGGATAGTGTGGAAATGGGGACGAAAGGATGGGGATCTCGAATCATACGAGGCGGCTGTTAAAAGGCGCCTAGAAACCAGGCGCCTGGTTTCTAGGCTCCTGTTTGACAAACGCCTTTAATTCACCCTACCCCAACGGCTCTCTCCAACGGCCATTGTTTGCGCCAAAAATGGTCACCAACCCCAAGTATCGTGAAAGCACCAAAGTATGAATATAAATCAGCAATATTCCAAACACAAATCACAGATCACGGCAAACAAAAAGCAATAATCCAGAAGTAATGAATAGAGACACAAGATTTATAGTGGTTCGGCTATCTCCGGCCTACGTCCACTTCAAAGTTTTATCCTTTTATTGATTATCCTTACTGGTTACAGATGATTACAGCAGTAGCAATGAATAATTTTGAGTACAATAGTTATATTGAAGTGTAGAAATGAATCCGGCAGAATCTGGACGTCCAATAGCCAAAAGGTCCTTTTCCTGTAGGCTTCAAGAGGCTATTTATAGGCGTAGGAGGCTGAGATCGCGCTCAAACTTCGGGAGACTTTTTCTGGCACGTGAGTGAGCCCACGCGACCGACCCCACCAAGTTTCGACTCGATCTGTGATCGATACGAAGTGATTTCGTATCCATCAAAAAATGATCCAATCGAGCTTAAACTTGGCAGGAACATTCCATACCTTGTATGCAAGCTTCTGTGAAAATTTCGTTGCATTTGGATCAGCGGTTTGGGAGATATGATCGATACGAATTGGTGTTCCTCGTGGACTACAGAGTTCGAATCCATGCTCTTGCATCCATCTTATTCGACTCGATTAGAAGCGTGTGCGCATCGATGACGTGGCGCTACTTCCTAGGCCAGATCCTGAATTCGTGCCGAGTTGAAGGCCTCTTCCTTCGAACCATGCTTATCTTTAGCCGCTTTGAATGCTTCTTCGCTTGATTCGCGCTCGCATCCATAATTCTCGTTCATAATTTCGCTTCGCATCTCTATCCATCTGAGCATCGTACCGTCCTTCGTATCGATGTTAGGAGGGCGTTTCGTATGTCGTATCGATCCATCCGATCGATACGAAACAATGTTATGTGAGGCGATCGATACGAAAAACATACGAAAGGTATGGATACGAAGCTAGGTACGAACGAGGCCTTACCTGATGGATACGAGAGCATCGATTCAAAACATACCATCTCTTCCCATCCTGTTCGATACGAAGTGTATCGATTCGAACAAGCCCCTGCATGCTTTCCTACCAATCCGGGTGTGTTGCCATCGAGTCGAAGTCCATCTACCCTTTCTGCCCGATCGATACGAAGTCTCTGAGTCGAACCTGTGCCGATCGATACGAACGGTATCGATACGAAATCCTCACTTTCTGATCGATACGAAGTGTATCGATTCGAACCACCATCTTCCTGATCGATGCGAAACGCATCGATACGAACCAATTCCTGTGTACCGATGGATACGAACAGCATGCTCTTCCTACCTTGCATCGATCATATCTCCTTCATACGAACTCCGATTAACCTGAAATTTGAAACATAGCCTCTCCTAGTCCTCATCATCATCTTCAATCGATTCCGTCCCGATCGGAGCTCAACCAAATTTTGACGACATCGATTGCAGGCTTGATTTCAATCGCTCTCCAATCCCAATATCCATCATTCCTTGCCAATTTGTTGATATTCCAGCTTTGACCAAAAAGTGGGATAACATTTTGCCCCCCAAATCATGCCTTGTGATAAGAAGGCGTGTTTTGAATAGTTTCGAATCTAATATCCAAAGTCCATAGCCATATTACCAGAGTATGTCATCCTTGACTGCTCCGAGTCGATGCCCAATTCCAAATCCAATAACCAAAGCCTTAGCCAATTCTGTATCCATCCGAACTCGATAACCGAGTCCTAATCCATCCTTATCCAATAGCCAATAACCGAATCCAGGACCTCTCCGGGCCGATATCCAAATCCATAACCTCTCCGGGCTCTTGCCAAGCGCAATCCACACCTGACGGTCGTGGTCCAGTGTCCCTGGACGTTGAGCTAACCTCTCCGGGTTCTTGCCGAGTGCAATCCACACCTGACGACCGTGGTCCAGTGTCCCTGGACGTTATACAATGCCATGGCTTAAGTCCTAAGCTGAATCCTGGTCTCTCCGGATCCTTGTTGAGTATAGTCCATACCCAACGACCTGAAATAATAATCGATAATATGGGGCCTAAGTCCTAGACCGAATCCTGGTCACTCCGCACCCTTGCCGAGCATAGTCCATACTCAGCGACCTGAAAATAACAATTGATAATACAAGGCCTAAGTCCTAGGCCGAATCCTGGTCACTCCGGACCCTTGTCGAGCATAGTCCATAATCGACGACCTGAATGAGTCAATTTACCACGTTCGGGCAAAGCGACTCACCCCTTGCCAGGCATAATCCATACCCGACGACCTTTTATCAAAAACCAGATAAAAATCCAATCAAAATCCAATCCAAAATCCAATCCAAAATCCAAATCAGAACCAGAAAATCAGAAATCCAAACCAGCATCCAAACAGAAACCAACCATCAAAAGGAAAAATCCAAATCAGAAAGAAAACAAAACCAGGAGTTCAATCCAAACTCCAAAACTAAACCAGAAAAATCAGTGTCCAATCCAAAAGCAAAAGACAAATTTCACAAACCATAGCATCGTGGTCTATCACCATTCAGAGCATGCCTAGGGCCTATCTCCGTCCTCGTACTTGTGTAAATGACTTTGCCGTTTGCTAGTAGCTTGTTACTTATTTCATATTATCCTGGTCAATGGATAATCAATCGACCGTCATTTCTGGGCCTCACATCATCATGGTGTGAGGTAGATGGTGGTTGCTCCTGTTCCACCGCTGTATTTTGAGTTCCGACATATTGTCGCAACTGTCCATTCCTTACATGCTCCTCGATTATATCCTTTAAGTGCTTGCGGCTGTTGATATCATGTCCATCCAAATCATGGAAGAGACAGTGCCTCCTGATGTCCTCTCCCGTTCTAATGGTTCTCTCCTAGCCGGCCTTTGGTAGGGAAGGCAATTCCGAGTGTCCAGGTATATCCGCTCCAGCGTCTCGTTTAATCCTGTGTATGTAGAAAACTTTGGATCCTTCCATCGCTTTCCAGCTTTTCCTGAATTGTCATCCAGTTTCCTTTTTCCCTTATCCTTGTCTGAGCTTCCATTGGATGGTCCTCCACCATCAGTCGCGTTCACCTCCTTCAGCTTTAAATCCATACTCGCATCTTCTTGCCGAAGGAACCTTTCGGCTTCGTGAAAGAATTCCTCGAGATCCTATGGGGGATCTCGTATCAAAGATACCTTAAAGTCCGAATCCTCTCTAACTCCTGATACTGCCGCCATCAGGACCATCGATGGATCCGGCCGATCCATTGACGCAACCGCCGCATTGAATCGAGTTAGAAAGGCCCTAAGTGATTCATCTATCCTTTGTTTTACCGATGTTAATGTCATCACATTCTTTGGTCTCCTGATATGAACCCGAAACTGCCCCAAAAACTTATCCACCAATCCCTTTCAAGTCCTGATAGATCCCTCTCCAAGCTGCCCAAACCACATTGCAGCTAAGTCCGTCAAGTACAAAGGGAAGCATCGGGCCATCACCTCCTCTGATGCCCCCAACACTTCCATGTGTCTAATATACCTCATCAAATGATTAGCCGGGTCAACCTTTCCATCGTATACTTCCACGCTAGGTAGCTTGAACTTTGGTGGGTTCTGTGCTATCCTGATTTCTCGAGCGAACGGACTCCTATTCACCCCTCCCATATCTCTATTAGTCAAACCTCCACGCATAGTTTTTCTGATTATCTCTACCAATCCAGCGTTGTCTGTCAGGGGTTTCCCCCCATGCCCCCGAGGGAACTCCAGCACATATTCTTCATGTGGCTCGTTAGCAGCGATGTTGGCTCTAGCCTATAGCACCCCTTCTAAAGGTCCTCCTGTGTTGGATCCTGCGGGCCTGCTCCCAAGCCCTTGTTGATTGCCTTCCGGTTCGGTATCCTATCCTCCATTGGGTTACATAACCCTAGCTCCTTGTTCCACATCCACAGCTGCTGTAGTTGTTCCTAAGTTCTGCGTCCCTGCAGCTCTCATCTGCTCAAAGAAAGTCTGCATCATTTCCTGTTGACTTTTCAACAATCTCTCTTGCAAAGAATTGGCCATAGCCTCCATTTCATCCCGGATTATGTAGATCGAAGCATGTCCTTCCCAGCTCCGGAGGATGCTTCTTGACTTCCTTCATGTTGGCTTCTCTCAGCCCTCTGCCTCTTGCTTGTCTGACGAGTCATTGTCTTTTCAGATCTAAACTCTTTACTCTTCTCAAATCCAAACTTCAATCCGATGTAGCGGGTGCTAGTCCTTCTCAGTGAAAGCACCAAAGTGTTTGCGCCAAAAATGGTCACAAACCCCAAGTATCGTGAAAGCACCAAAGTATGAATATAAATCAGCAATATTCCAAACACAAATCACAGATCACGGCAAACAACAAGCAATAATCCAGAAGTAATGAATAGAGACACAAGATTTATAGTGGTTCGGCTATCTCCGGCCTACGTCCACTTCAAAGTTTTATCCTTTTATTGATTATCCTTGTTGGTTTCAGATGATTACAGCAGTAGCAATGAAGAATTTTGAGTACAATAGTTATATTGAAGTGTAGAAATGAATCCGGTAGAATCTGAACGTCCAATAGCCAAAAGGTCCTTTTTATGTAGGCTTCAAGAGGCTATTTATAGGCGTAGGAGGCTGAGATCGCGCTCAAACTTCGGGAGATTTTTCTGGCACGTGAGTGGGCCCACGCGACCGACCCCACCAAGTTTCGACTCGATCTGTGATCGATACGAAGTGATTTCGTATCCATCAAAAAATGATCCAATCGAGCTGAAACTTGGCAGGAACATTCCTTACCTTGTATACAAGCTGCTGTGAAAATTTCGTTGCATTTGGATCAGCGGTTTGGGAGATATGATCGATACGAATTGGTGTTCCTCATGGACTACAGAGTTCGAATCCATGCTCTCGCATCCATCTTCTTCGACTCGATTAGAAGCGCGTGCGCATCGATGACGTGGCGCTACTTCCTAGGCCAGATCCTGAATTCGTGCCGAGTTGAAGGCCTCTTCCTTCGAACCATGCTTATCCTTAGCCGCTTTGAATGCTTCTTCGCTTGATTCGCGCTCGCATCCATAATTCTCGTTCATAATTTCGCTTCGCTTCTCTATCTATCTGCGCATCGTACCGTTCTTCGTATCGATGTTAGGAGGGCGTTTCGTATCGATCCATCCGATCGATACGAAACAATGTTATGTTTGGCGATCGATACGAAAAACATACGAAAGGTATGGATACGAAGCTAGGTACGAACGAGGCCTTACCTGATGGATACGAAAGTGACAAAGTCCATCTTCTATCGATACGAGAGCATCGATTCGAAACATACCATCTCTTACCGTTGTAACGACCCAGAATTTTTAACAATTTAAAAGTGAAATATTTAATTAATTTTAAATATTTAAAGGATGAGTTAGTTTGAAATTTCAATATAACTTTGAATTTGGTGATTAAATTATAAAATTTAATCGATCGCAACTGAATAAAAATTTGAATCCTCAGTTTAAAGCTGATTAAAAATATTTCAAAGGCTTATAAAATTTATATTGATAATATTGAAGATAATAAAAGCTTCAGAATCAATTTTGGAAGTGATTTGATCAGTTTTGAAAATATATCGTTTAAATCGATAGTTAAAAATAGTCATTTTTCATACAGTCTCGGAATTCGACGAAACCAGTTCCATTGGGTCCGTAACGTTGAATTATTGCCGGATTTCAAATTTCGTATTTTTCGGAGTTGATATGTGAGCACACGGTGAGTAAACGCATTGGAATTCGAATCAAATTCAATTTGAATTTAAAATTGTAAATTGTCAACAACAGCCACCCTACTATTATTTTTATAACGCAGACCTATTCCCTTCAACCTGAGAAACCACGATTTCTTGTTCCCCCCGTACCTTACCTCTTCCATTTTTTAAAATACCACGTCCTCTCCCTCATCAGTTCAAACCAGAAAAGAAAAATGATAATGGCCGCGTCAACGAAAAAAAAAAAGGAAATAAATCGCCCCTCTCTCTCTCGTTCCCTCTCCCCCTCTTCCTCATTTTTCTGTTCGAATCAAAGAAAAAAAATAGGGCCGCAAGTTTATTAATGGCGGCGACGAGGGAAATAGGTTTCGCGAAATTGAAGGCCGCAATTCCGAGGGCTAAGCTCGTCGCCTCGTTCGAGCTAGCGTAGGGGGTCGGTGCCTTGTCGCGACGCGTAGTGTGGTGGGGTGGGGGGTAAGCGGTGGCGTCGCCTCTGAGGCTTCGGCGGCGGCGGCAGTAGAGGCCGGTGGTGCGTGCAATTTGAGGTGGCTCTGACGCAATTATGGTGGAGGGCCGGCGATGCTCGAACTCGAGCTTGTCTGGAAGGGTTCGCGATTGTGGTGGGGGGTGGTTGCGGCTGTTAGCAATAAGGTAAATTCTAATTTGTTTTTTTTATCTTGTTTTGTTTTATTTTATTTTCATATAAAAATGCAGTGAGATTTTAGATGCAGAACAGTTTGAATAAGAAAAAAAAAATGAATTTGAATACTGGTATATATATAGACAGTAAAGTAAAAAATAAAAATATAACTGTATGATGTAAAATAGTTTAGAGAATAAGCAGTTTTATACAGTGAAAAAAAAAAAAAAAAATTATTGATTTATTCTTAGGCACTTAAATGAAACTAGAAAAATATTTATAAATAAAAAAAATAGGAATTTTAAAAAAGTTGAAGAGTTTTATGAAATAAAATATATAGATTTAAAAATAATTTTGTAAAGGTTATTCTATTAGTATGTAAGTGAGATTTTAGTTTAGAAAAAAAAAAAAAAAAGAAGTTAGTTTGAAATTAAAATTCTAGTTAAATAAATTTATTTTAGTAAGTTTAGTTGAGATTTAATTTGAATTGTAAAGACAGTCTAAAATTTAATTTTATGTTTAAGTGAATAAAGAAATTTTTTTAAAAAGTTATTTTAAAGTTTAGTTAAACGAATTTACTAAACGAAATTGATTTAAAATAAGGATATTAATTTAAAATGAAATTGGTTTGAAATAGAATCATTTGTTCAAAATTTAAATTGTTGGTAAACTAAATTTGTCATATGGTGAGACAAATGATTTATTAAAAGAAATTTAATAATTAGTTAAAATAAAAATTTTGGTTAAGTAAATAAATTGAACGATAATTTAAGTGTTCGATTTGATTCGAATATTAATGAATTGTATAATTATTTATACAAGGTAAAATCTGTGAAGAAAACAACCTGAAAAGGGAAATGGATGGCAAATAAAAACCAAGGTGAGAATTTCTCACTCAATCGAATAGATTTCGATTTTATTTTAAATAGTTAGATTTAAAATATTTGAATGCATGTTTGAATGATGACTGTAAATTATTGATTGTTAAAATAGACATTATACGCCGTTAGTAAGCGGATGTTATTTATTATAAACATATACCGCGAATATTTCATAAACAGTGAAATTGGTATTATATATAATATCAATATATATATATATTGGCATATGTATATATTGCAGTTGTTGATTTCCCGCATTTTTTGTTTAGCGGATGAGACCCTATTACGCCGTTATTAAGCGGATAATATTTAATAAGAACATGTACCGCGATAATTTCGTACTGGAGCGAAATTGGTATTGTGCTAATGTTTTTTGGATGCAGGAAACAGGTTGGAGGGATCCAACTGGATTCCTCAACAGTATTTATTTTATTTCAGATATTTTGATATTTGATTGATTATCATATCGATATATGATATCGTTGTTGTCGTGATTGACTATTTGGTGTGTAGCATCATTGGACCCAGATTTTGGGATTTTAAAATGGTTTTAAAGTGATTTTTGAAAATATACGTTTATAAAATATTTTTGGAATTGATCCATTTTAAATAAATAAACGATATAATTTTTAATTTTATAAAAATTATGATTTTTGTGAAATATAGTTGAAAGCTGATTTTTGAGAAATATGAATTTATGATTTTATAAAATAGGTTAAATTGGATTTTTGAATATATTATAAAAGTTTAAATATAGGATTTATGAAGTTTGATTATTTTATAAATCAAAAATGGTGAAACTATAAAGGAGTTAAGACGTTTTAAAGAATAATATAGATTGATTATATTAAAGGATTTACAAATGAATATTTGTAAATTAAAACGTTGGAATTATAAAATGAGATTTTATAAGTGTTTGAATGAAGTGAAAACGAATTTTGTAAGTGAATGGAATTCGTAGAATTATATAACGGTAAAGTTATAAATGGAATTTTATAAACAGTAGGTTTATAAAATTTGTAAAGTTATTAAAGTAATAAGATTTGGATAAATAATTGAATCTTATAAGTTATAGGATTTATAATTATGAAGTTCAATGGAATGGTTTTGCAAACGAATAAATTATAAGTGTTTAACTTATAATATGAACCTGTAGTTTATAACCGAGTTATAAATCGAATAAGTTAATAAAGGAGATTTATAAAAAAGGAAGTTTTTATAGATAAATAGAAATAGAATTTATAAACGTTGTTTTATAAATTCACAAACGACTTATTTTGATAAGTTAATTGTTATAACTTATAAATGGAGTTATATTCACATTTTTGAATAGTGAATAATCCTTTGAATTAAAATGAATAAAAGGATGGAATTTGTTAAGGTAGTATATTCACGTTTTTGAATAGTGAATAATACGTTAAAGAAATTGTTTTAGATATGATGTTTTAAATAGAATTAAAACGATCTAACGATGGTTTAAAATGTGTTGAGATTCGAAACCATAGATTTCAACATTTATTGTTGAAATAGATGTTTCGAGAAATGAAAGGAGATGATGGACTATAACACTGTTGTTATAGTAAATGATTTCCGAAAGGAAATGTTTTGAATAGTATTGGGATTTATATATCTATTTTTAATTTCGAATCCCTATACTAGTGATTTTGGGTTGTTGTAACGATGTTTTACGCAACATTCGTTTTGGCCCAAATAAATATGTTATAGTAAATGATTTCCTTAAAGAAAGAAATATATACTTAATTCGATTTAAGTATATTGAATATTTTCTAAGTGTTGAAAATAAAAAGATTTGTGAATTACTTATTTTTAATAAGTATGGAAATGTTTTCCAATATGAAGTGAAAAATTAGAATTTATCTTTTTAAAGATAAATTGAAATGGATTATTGAAATCGCATATGCATGGATATTTTGAAATATAAATTCATTATGGAATTTATAAATGAAAAGGAGAATTGTTTTAAAAATAAATATTGATTTATTTTTGAAGTGTTGAAATTTTATATCTTGTAAAGATATTTTGGAAAATAAATAATTTGGAAAATTATTTGGAATCTGGTGATGTATGCATATCAATTGATAGTTCAATAACCGACTATCAATATTTCCCTTTGAATGGGTATTTGATGTGAATTGTTGAATTTGAATGCACACTTATTTTTGAATAAGCGCTCACTATTCGGGTTAACCGGGAAAGGACCATGGGGTCGTATAACCCATTCCGAATATGTGATACGTCGTTGTGAATTGCATTGAAGATCGGTGTTGAAGACCCGGTATTTGCGAAAGCGATAGGATGACCTATCGATTGTCTCTGCACTGAGTTGCAACGGTATAGAGACTCCCTAAGTGATGGGAAATCCGATCAGGATTGTGAATATCCGGATTGCAAGGACTTCTTTGTAAGTGCCTTCGGTTTTGTTCGATCCCGGAACAGACTTGTATGGATTGTATGCCTGACATTACAAGTTGAGATATAAAGCCGATTTCTTTCAAATATATTTCTGTTGGTGGCGGAGAATTTATTCTTTGCTTAACACCCTTCTTTGAGACGTATGTGCTCAAAGGTTATATAGTTGGAGTTATCAGCGATATATTCCCAGTTTGGTAATGTGACATGCTGAGTGTTGCTGAAATGATCATTGTGTTGATTATTGTGATAGGATCATTTATTTGATCGTCTATCTTAGTGATCATTGTGTTGATCATTTGTTGACCCAAAGCATGGCTTTTGTATAAAGTATGTTTTTGTGGACGTGAATTCGTCGAGCCTCACATCCCGGAAATGGTCAAAACAGGAAAGATGCGGCAAGGTTATGAGGGGTAGCGCCCTTTAGGATATGTGCATTTCCTTCTGGAAAAGGGTGGTATCATGGTATGGAGCCCAGATACTTACTCATGTTGAAACACTTTGTTTTTATGATTGTGTGAATTGATTAGAGAGCGCTCTCGGATAAAGGTCCCAAAGGACCGGGGGATGGCATATTCGGTCAGTTGTTACCCAGTTAGGGGTAACCCGGCCTTGTGTTGGTAGAGATCCGGTTTGGTTCTCGGGGATGTCCATCTAGAGGCATTCTCAGTGGCAATGGGAAGTTCCTTGGCCTGACCATTTGTTGGAAATCCAATTCCCAATACGAAACTTGTACGGTATTAGTTGTAGAACCTGCTATTCACTTATGGTGGTCACCACTGTTTGGATAGTAGCTATAGTAGGCATACGATAATGGTCGTATGTTGGCTAAGATTTATATTCTACTTTCGAAAGAATTTACTACACTATGCACTAATAATAATATCAAATGTTATTTTAAATGCGTATCAAGCATCTTTGACTATCATAAGGAGAAATCTCCTCCGATTCTGCGTTTGCATGTGTGTGTGTGCGGGAGGCCTTATGGTAGTCTCATTTTTAAAAGCATTGCGAATTGATTTAAAAATATTCCTCTATTTTGATTTTAAAGTAAATAAACTGTTTTGAGTTCTCACACCAGTCTTGTTAAGCTATTGGGCTATGTGATGGGGGATTCTCGCTTCGCGGTTTGGTGGCGAACGGGAGACTCTTACTCCCACACATCCTCTTTTAGGGGGTTGGTTAGGCGTAAGCTGTGACAGTCGAGAGGCTGGCCGTAAAAGCAAGTTTGGGATACCAGTGTAAGCCACGGTGGGGCTGGGATGGTTGAAAAGCCTACCGGTTGTGACCGCTGACGGTAATGTTTGTTACATTTGGTATCAGAGCTGATGGTTAAGCGACAACCATGGTTCTGTTGGGTATTATTCATTAGAGATAGAGTCAGCAGTACTCTAGAATGAGTTTGAGTGTAATAATAGGTATGAGTGCGTATTTGTTAGTGAATATAAAAAAATGTTTTTATATTGTGATGATTGGTTTATTGAGTGGTATATGAACCTTCGTCAGCATGGTCTCGACAACTATGCCGAAGGGGTTTCTAAACACTTGAATAGAACAATTCGACACAATATTGTTTTAAAATAGGTTAAATGAAATAATTTTACCCAAAACTATTTTTGTATATAAAAGAAGTGATTTTCTATTAAATATTATAGTACATGGATGTTTGGATGTTAGGAGATGATAATATTAAAATTATCATTGAAATTGAATAAGAATTTAAATCATAACTCTAAGGTTAAATCCATATATATAAATAGAATTTGTGAATATAAATTGTTACTGAATTTATAAATGAAAATGGAATTCCAAGAAGATAATTAAAAATTCATTAATGGAATGGAATTAGTAATAATGAATGTATAAGTGAAATTTATAAATCGAAATGCAAATAAGTTGATAACTTATAAAATATTCGAAATTTGATTGGAATGAGATTCTAATTGAAATGAAAATTTTGTGAAATAAATAGATTGGAACTTGAATTTGTAAGCAAATAAAGCTGGAATTGAATTTGATTTGTGAAGTATTAAACTAAAAAAATTAGTAAGTGAAGCTAATTGAATATTGACCAAATGAATAAGGCTGGAACGAATTAAATTCAATGATTATGAAAGAAAGGTAAATTTGAATTGTATGAATTGGAATTTGAAATGAGTTAGTAAATGAAACTAATTTAAAATAGTGATACGAATTAGTTGTAAATGAAGCTAATCAATAAAAGTTCAATATTCAGAGGAAATCAAACTTGAATAGAATTGAAATTGTGAATTGAATTCAAATGAAATTTGAAATGCAAAATTGAATGAAATTGAATATGCAACTTCAATAGTAAACTAGAAATGGTATAAGAAGCATATATTGAAAATTTGTAATAGAATGTGCAAAATGATTTGAATGTTGGAATTGGATATCATTATTAAGCAGGATATGCAGGTGTATAAATGAAATTGGAACATTGATTTGGAGATAAATTGAATTGCTCGACAAAAAGGTACGTATTTCAATTTCCGTATGAGATTTGATGACTTTCTCCTCTAGCCGCTTGGCTTTTTCTTTTTCTTTTTGATTCTGAGGGGCCGTGGTGCCATTTTGTAGTCGTACCGATCGAGCCGCGCAAAGGAAACGCTGGCGAAATTTTTCGAAAATTTAGGGTGTTAGAAAATTTTTGAGAAATTTTGAAAGTTTGAAATTTGAATTTGAATTTAAATTTAAATTTTGAAGTAAACAATGTTGTTTGAAACGTGTAAGTGAAGTAGAAAATTTAGAGTGCTAGTTGAAATGATAATGAATCTTTAATAAAAGATTTAGGTTAGTAAGTTGATAAAACTGTTTAATTTGGAAAAATAGTAGACGACTTAAGGACCATTTTCTCCTTAACTTGCAATTTCGGGACGAAATTCTTTTAAGGGGAGAAGATTGTAACGACCCAGAATTTTTAACAATTTAAAAGTGAAATATTTAATTAATTTTAAATATTTAAAGGATGAGTTAGTTTGAAATTTCAATATAACTTTGAATTTGGTGATTAAATTATAAAATTTAATCGATCGCAACTGAATAAAAATTTGAATCCTCAGTTTAAAGCTGATTAAAAATATTTCAAAGGATTATAAAATTTATATTGATAATATTGAAGATAATAAAAGCTTCAGAATCAATTTTGGAAGTGATTTGATCAGTTTTGAAAATATATCGTTTAAATCGATAGTTAAAAATAGTCATTTTTCATACAGTCTCGGAATTCGACGAAACCAGTTCCATTGGGTCCGTAACGTTGAATTATTGCCGGATTTCAAATTTCGTATTTTTCGGAGTTGATATGTGAGCACACGGTGAGTAAACGCATTGGAATTCGAATCAAATTCAATTTGAATTTAAAATTGTAAATTGTCAACAACAGCCACCCTACTATTATTTTTATAACGCAGACCTATTCCCTTCAACCTGAGAAACCACGTTTTCTTGTTCCCCCCGTACCTTACCTCTTCCATTTTTTAAAATACCACGTCCTCTCCCTCATCAGTTCAAACCAGAAAAGAAAAATGATAATGGCCGCGTCAACGAAAAAAAAAAAAAGGAAATAAATCGCCCCTCTCTCTCTCGTTCCCTCTCCCTCTCTTCCTCATTTTTCTGTTCGAATCAAAGAAAAAAAATAGGGCCGCAAGTTTATTAATGGCGGCGACGAGGGAAATAGGTTTCGCGAAATTGAAGGCCGCAATTCCGAGGGCTAAGCTCGTCGCCTCGTTCGAGCTAGCGTAGGGGGTCGGTGCCTTGTCGCGACGCGTAGTGTGGTGGGGTGGGGGGTAAGCGGTGGCGTCGCCTCTGAGGCTTCGGCGGCGGCGGCAGTAGAGGCCGGTGGTGCGTGCAATTTGAGGTGGCTCTGACGCAATTATGGTGGGGGGCCGGCAATGCTCGAACTCGAGCTTGTCTGGAAGGGTTCGCGATTGTGGTGGGGGGTGGTTGCGGCTGTTAGCAATAAGGTAAATTCTAATTTGTTTTTTTTATCTTGTTTTGTTTTATTTTATTTTCATATAAAAATGCAGTGAGATTTTAGATGCAGAACAGTTTGAATAAGAAAAAAAAAATGAATTTGAATACTGGTATATATATAGACAGTAAAGTAAAAAATAAAAATATAACTGTATGATGTAAAATAGTTTAGAGAATAAGCAGTTTTATACAGTGAAAAAAAAAAATTTATTGATTTATTCTTAGGCACTTAAATGAAACTAGAAAAATATTTATAAATAAAAAAAATAGGAATTTTAAAAAAGTTGAAGAGTTTTATGAAATAAAATATATAGATTTAAAAATAATTTTGTAAAGGTTATTCTATTAGTATGTAAGTGAGATTTTAGTTTAGAAAAAAAAAAAAGAAGAAGTTAGTTTGAAATTAAAATTCTAGTTAAATAAATTTATTTTAGTAAGTTTAGTTGAGATTTAATTTGAATTGTAAAGACAGTCTAAAATTTAATTTTATGTTTAAGTGAATAAAGAAATTTTTTTAAAAAGTTATTTTAAAGTTTAGTTAAACGAATTTACTAAACGAAATTGATTTAAAATAAGGATATTAATTTAAAATGAAATTGGTTTGAAATAGAATCATTTGTTCAAAATTTAAATTGTTGGTAAACTAAATTTGTCATATGGTGAGACAAATGATTTATTAAAAGAAATTTAATAATTAGTTAAAATAAAAATTTTGGTTAAGTAAATAAATTGAACGATAATTTAAGTGTTCGATTTGATTCGAATATTAATGAATTGTATAATTATTTATACAAGGTAAAATCTGTGAAGAAAACAACCTGAAAAGGGAAATGGATGGCAAATAAAAACCAAGGTGAGAATTTCTCACTCAATCGAATAGATTTCGATTTTATTTTAAATAGTTAGATTTAAAATATTTGAATGCATGTTTGAATGATGACTGTAAATTATTGATTGTTAAAATAGACATTATACGCCGTTAGTAAGCGGATGTTATTTATTATAAACATATACCGCGAATATTTCATAAACAGTGAAATTGGTATTATATATAATATCAATATATATATATTGGCATATGTATATATTGCAGTTGTTGATTTCCCGCATTTTTTGTTTAGCGGATGAGACCCTATTACGCCGTTATTAAGCGGATAATATTTAATAAGAACATGTACCGCGATAATTTCGTACTGGAGCGAAATTGGTATTGTGCTAATGTTTTTTGGATGCAGGAAACAGGTTGGAGGGATCCAACTGGATTCCTCAACAGTATTTATTTTATTTCAGATATTTTGATATTTGATTGATTATCATATCGATATATGATATCGTTGTTGTCGTGATTGACTATTTGGTGTGTAGCATCATTGGACCCAGATTTTGGGATTTTAAAATGGTTTTAAAGTGATTTTTGAAAATATACGTTTATAAAATATTTTTGGAATTGATCCATTTTAAATAAATAAACGATATAATTTTTAATTTTATAAAAATTATGATTTTTGTGAAATATAGTTGAAAGCTGATTTTTGAGAAATATGAATTTATGATTTTATAAAATAGGTTAAATTGGATTTTTGAATATATTATAAAAGTTTAAATATAGGATTTATGAAGTTTGATTATTTTATAAATCAAAAATGGTGAAACTATAAAGGAGTTAAGACGTTTTAAAGAATAATATAGATTGATTATATTAAAGGATTTACAAATGAATATTTGTAAATTAAAACGTTGGAATTATAAAATGAGATTTTATAAGTGTTTGAATGAAGTGAAAACGAATTTTGTAAGTGAATGGAATTCGTAGAATTATATAACGGTAAAGTTATAAATGGAATTTTATAAACAGTAGGTTTATAAAATTTGTAAAGTTATTAAAGTAATAAGATTTGGATAAATAATTGAATCTTATAAGTTATAGGATTTATAATTATGAAGTTCAATGGAATGGTTTTGCAAACGAATAAATTATAAGTGTTTAACTTATAATATGAACCTGTAGTTTATAACCGAGTTATAAATCGAATAAGTTAATAAAGGAGATTTATAAAAAAGGAAGTTTTTATAGATAAATAGAAATAGAATTTATAAACGTTGTTTTATAAATTCACAAACGACTTATTTTGATAAGTTAATTGTTATAACTTATAAATGGAGTTATATTCACATTTTTGAATAGTGAATAATCCTTTGAATTAAAATGAATAAAAGGATGGAATTTGTTAAGGTAGTATATTCACGTTTTTGAATAGTGAATAATACGTTAAAGAAATTGTTTTAGATATGATGTTTTAAATAGAATTAAAACGATCTAACGATGGTTTAAAATGTGTTGAGATTCGAAACCATAGATTTCAACATTTATTGTTGAAATAGATGTTTCGAGAAATGAAAGGAGATGATGGACTATAACACTGTTGTTATAGTAAATGATTTCCGAAAGGAAATGTTTTGAATAGTATTGGGATTTATATATCTATTTTTAATTTCGAATCCCTATACTAGTGATTTTGGGTTGTTGTAACGATGTTTTACGCAACATTCGTTTTGGCCCAAATAAATATGTTATAGTAAATGATTTCCTTAAAGAAAGAAATATATACTTAATTCGATTTAAGTATATTGAATATTTTCTAAGTGTTGAAAATAAAAAGATTTGTGAATTACTTATTTTTAATAAGTATGGAAATGTTTTCCAATATGAAGTGAAAAATTAGAATTTATCTTTTTAAAGATAAATTGAAATGGATTATTGAAATCGCATATGCATGGATATTTTGAAATATAAATTCATTATGGAATTTATAAATGAAAAGGAGAATTGTTTTAAAAATAAATATTGATTTATTTTTGAAGTGTTGAAATTTTATATCTTGTAAAGATATTTTGGAAAATAAATAATTTGGAAAATTATTTGGAATCTGGTGATGTATGCATATCAATTGATAGTTCAATAACCGACTATCAATATTTCCCTTTGAATGGGTATTTGATGTGAATTGTTGAATTTGAATGCACACTTATTTTTGAATAAGCGCTCACTATTCGGGTTAACCGGGAAAGGACCATGGGGTCGTATAACCCATTCCGAATATGTGATACGTCGTTGTGAATTGCATTGAAGATCGGTGTTGAAGACCCGGTATTTGCGAAAGCGATAGGATGACCTATCGATTGTCTCTGCACTGAGTTGCAACGGTATAGAGACTCCCTAAGTGATGGGAAATCCGATCAGGATTGTGAATATCCGGATTGCAAGGACTTCTTTGTAAGTGCCTTCGGTTTTGTTCGATCCCGGAACAGACTTGTATGGATTGTATGCCTGACATTACAAGTTGAGATATAAAGCCGATTTCTTTCAAATATATTTCTGTTGGTGGCGGAGAATTTATTCTTTGCTTAACACCCTTCTTTGAGACGTATGTGCTCAAAGGTTATATAGTTGGAGTTATCAGCGATATATTCCCAGTTTGGTAATGTGACATGCTGAGTGTTGCTGAAATGATCATTGTGTTGATTATTGTGATAGGATCATTTATTTGATCGTCTATCTTAGTGATCATTGTGTTGATCATTTGTTGACCCAAAGCATGGCTTTTGTATAAAGTATGTTTTTGTGGACGTGAATTCGTCGAGCCTCACATCCCGGAAATGGTCAAAACAGGAAAGATGCGGCAAGGTTATGAGGGGTAGCGCCCTTTAGGATATGTGCATTTCCTTCTGGAAAAGGGTGGTATCATGGTATGGAGCCCAGATACTTACTCATGTTGAAACACTTTGTTTTTATGATTGTGTGAATTGATTAGAGAGCGCTCTCGGATAAAGGTCCCAAAGGACCGGGGGATGGCATATTCGGTCAGTTGTTACCCAGTTAGGGGTAACCCGGCCTTGTGTTGGTAGAGATCCGGTTTGGTTCTCGGGGATGTCCATCCAGAGGCATTCTCAGTGGCAATGGGAAGTTCCTTGGCCTGACCATTTGTTGGAAATCCAATTCCCAATACGAAACTTGTACGGTATTAGTTGTAGAACCTGCTATTCACTTATGGTGGTCACCACTGTTTGGATAGTAGCTATAGTAGGCATACGATAATGGTCGTATGTTGGCTAAGATTTATATTCTACTTTCGAAAGAATTTACTACACTATGCACTAATAATAATATCAAATGTTATTTTAAATGCGTATCAAGCATCTTTGACTATCATAAGGAGAAATCTCCTCCGATTCTGCGTTTGCATGTGTGTGTGTGCGGGAGGCCTTATGGTAGTCTCATTTTTAAAAGCATTGCGAATTGATTTAAAAATATTCCTCTATTTTGATTTTAAAGTAAATAAACTGTTTTGAGTTCTCACACCAGTCACATGACTGACTCGGAGTTTATTGTTTTCCTTCCTAAACTCTGGGTGCCCACCAATTTCCACACGGGCAGTTAAGAGTTAGGTTTATCAGGATATTCTGGATATTCAGGAGTTGCTGGAGGCAAGCTGGATGGCATGACGTATTACTAGTTTATATAGTATTTCTTTTTCCGCTGCACTGTTTGATGTTGTATGTTGTTGTTGTACACTCTGATGATATGATGTAATGAAATATGATGAAATGTAATAACTGTAGTTCTTTGTTTAAAGATTATTCATTTATTATTATATGTTGTTCCGTTGCGAATTGTGAGATTCTACTGTTGTTATGTTGTTTCTTTCTTCCCGTTCTATTTTAAAATTTTCTATCTTCTTTTCCCTCTATCCTCTACCTTTTTCTCTCTTCTTTCTTTTCTTAAATTCTTTTTAAAACCCATAACATTTCGGTTTTTCGGCAACGAAAATCCGTTATTGTTACAACCGTCCTGTTCGATACGAAGTGTATCGATTCGAACAAGCCCCCGCATGCTTTCCTACCAATCTGGGTGTGTTGCCATCGAGTCGAAGTCCATCTACCCTTCCTACCCGATCGATACGAAGTCTCTGAGTCGAACCTATGCCGATCGATACGAACGGTATCGATACGAAATCCTCACTTTCTGATCGATACGGAGTGTATCGATTCGAACCACCATCTTCCTGATCGATGCGAAACGCATCGATACGAACGAATTCCTGTGTACCGATGGATACGAAAAGCATGCTCTTCCTACCTTGCATCGATCATATCTCCTTCATACGAACTCCGATTAACCTGAAATTTGAAACATAGCCTCTCCTAGTCCTCATCATCATCTCCAATCGATTCCGTCCCGATCGAAGCTCAACCAAATTTTGACGACATCGATTGCAGCCTTGATTTCAATCGCTCTCCAATCCCAATATCCATCGTTCCTTACCAATTTGTTGATATTCCAGCTTTGACCAAAAAGTGGGATAACAGCCATATTCCACCTTCAAATACAACTTTCCTCATCTTCTTTCCTTCACAACTAATTTCCTTCATCCATCCTAATTTTTTACTCTCACTTATCGCAACTAAAAATATACTCCGATTTCAGCGTCGATGTCGCAAGGTCCATTTTTGAAGAATACGACTTAGAAGATGTTACAATTTCGATTGGAGGAGAGGTAACTAATGCAAGTTGGAGCACTGTGGAAGACTGCGATCTTTGCTACATTTACTATGCACTCTCGGTCGATCCTATTCGAGGGGCCGATCAAAGTGGTGAGACTTTTTGGAGCAAAAGTACTAATCGCTACAATCGGAAGAACATCGATCGGAAAAGAATGTTATCTTCAATCAAAGGTCATTATGGAAAAATCAATCGTCAAACGCAAACATTCGATTCTCAAATTTTCAAGTTAAGCAAACGAATCCTAGTGGATATGGAAATGAAACGCTTTTGGTAAGATTTAATATAATTTCATTGTTCTACTTTTTATCATAGTTCTCTAATTATACTAGTGTTTTTTTATTACATAGAATGACCGCAAACAAGTAGTTCAAACAAATGTATAAACCTGATAGTAAACGAGCACCACATTTTTATTAGTTCATGCATGTTTATGACATGTTGGTCTAGCATGTTAAATGAAAATCATCGCTTTAGAAAATCATTCAACAAGTACAATCAAACAATGGTTGTGGTAAAACGCGAGTTGGAAAAAGCTCTAGTCCTAGAGAATCACTAGGAAGCTACGGTTTAGGATCAAAAGAAGACCAAACTCCTATCGAAGATCATTTTTTTAGGCCACAGAGAGAAAACGTGGCCAAAAAGAAGCAGACCGCTGGAGCGGATCAGGTAGAAATTAAAAAACTTCTACTTGAATCTCAAGATAGATTTAACCGGGCAATGGAAACTCGAGCAATTCAACACCAAGAAAAGTTGTCAAGAATGGATAAACTTCTTGCTAGAAACCGGCAAAGAGATGAAGATGCAATAAATTTCATGGATACGTCGCACATATCTGTAGAACAACTTGAGTATACCGAGCAAAGAAGGAGAGAAATTATGAGACGTAGACTTGAAGATGGTTATTAATTGTTTCTATTTTTCTACAACCTTTGTATCTTTTAATTACCGTTAGTTGTATGGTATTATAAATGCAAGCAATTATTAATATAAGCACTTTCATTAAAATTGCATTACATTGAAAAAAGATCATAACAACATTACGTTAATTAAACATAAACAGATTACAATAACAATAATAAGTAATAACAACATAAACAACAGTAGGAAAAGTAACAACAGAAATATAGTTTCACCTATTTCCAGAAAAGTTCCAAAGATGATATATGAGATTATTTTGCAGTCTTCGATGTAGTTAAACACTACGGTAGGACATTTGACTTTCTGCATGAAACTCGAGTTCTAGTGCACTTCCAATCATATCGTTGCGCCAAATAGGCAGTGGAGCACCTTCGTAAAAGTAATCTTCTTCCATGTCTCTTTCATCCTCTATAATCATATAATGTAAAATAACATAAGTGTATATTATTTTAGTCATTTTAATTGGTGACCAAAGTCTGCCTGGATTACTGACTATGGCAAATCTAGATTGTAGAACCCAAATGCTTCTTTAAGGTCCTTCCTTTGGCCTTCTTGCATCGCTGTAATCTTTGATTGTTTATTGTTTTGTGTGTGACGCCCCACCTCAATACCCAGCTAGCCAAGAACACTACGGAGTAATGCTGTCAACTAGCGCGGAGAATAAGGCTGTTGAGGAGCGACCATCCATGTAACTTCTTTGTGCGAGCACCGATATGTCAGATAATATAGCATGCATTTCATTTAAGGAGGAAGTCCGACATACCGATACAAACTCAAAGCTATCACACGGTGGCTATAAATAAATCTTCGGAAACAAATATAGAAATAAACATAACACAATCAGTCACAGACATTCATATCTCAAAGGCGGAAAAAAGATATGAATATATAACTAACACATGAAAGTGTACATCAGAGTACTGGTCATGAAAGGACCACATACACAAAAGAATAGCAACACGTGCTATACAAAAGAATACATCTATGAGTCTATATCTCAAGTGTAAACGACAAAAACTGCTAATCTAAATGGTCAGCCAAAAGTCAGAGTAGTAAATCCCTGGCGGAGAAGTCAAGCAGAAGCACCTGTAATATCTCGGTCTGACCCGAGTATTATTTATAAGAAAATAATAAACGGATCAGTCTAGCTATAAATATCAGATAACATGATATAAAACAATAGATATGGCAAGACCATATAGTAACCATAAAGACATACTATGATAAGCATGTAAATGAAGATCATCAAGAGATCAAACAATATCAAAAGAATCTTCTAAAAGATCCAAATTCACCTAAAAAAAGGTGATGACACACAAATTCACCAAAACATATAAGCTGGAAAATCATAACAATGAAAGTCATGAAAATAGGTGAAGAACAAATTCCAGAAGACTACACAAGAAATCCAGAAATCACAATATAGGAGCATGAAAACTCACAAAATGGGAGCATGAAAACTCACCTACACGTGTAACACAAAGCGAGACGCTATCTCATGGTTACACGCCATTAATTTTGACACACGAATGGCCCGAAGACCATGGGGCGCTACCCCACATATGTGATGGCGAAACATCACACAAATGCGATGGCGAAACATCACAAGAGCGGGGTCTAGTCTCCCTCGCAGACAAAGAGACATCGCACAGTTGCTAGTCTAAAACACAAAAATGATCGTCATGATCATCAAGTAGGGTCAATCTCACCAAGCTAGTAAATATATGAGTTTAGCTTCATGTCCCATAACCACTTGCTTAACTTAAATATTTAAGAACAAACTGTAGATCTTCACTAGAAAATTGTCACAAAAGGTTCAATCGAATAAGTCCGAGAATTAACCGACGAAGCAAATGCAAGCGTTTCATACCACTTGTTTTACTAAGTCGTTTTATTAGATTTCTCATCCGAGTGAGGTAAAGGTTTGTATATACTAATAGAATGGAAAATGGTTTGGGAAATAGCTTTGTATTAAAATAGTGTTGAAATCATTTTGATGAAAGAGTTTTGATATTTACTACTAGTATTGAAACCTTCATATTTTTAAAGTTGTTATCCCGCCTCTTTAGCAAGGCCGTGATACCATAAAATCGACCGAGAAGCCCAAGATAGTTTGTCTCGAAAAATGGTCAACTCAGCATCTCAACAAAGCAAGTTCTGTTGAATGTTTTTCATATAAGATCCCCTACGAAGGGGGGGTCTGGGGGGGTGGCAACCCCCTAAGGTGGGGGTGCGGGGGCAACACCCCCGCTACGGGGTTCGACCTGCCCGGTCAGGTTGCGGGGGTCCAGGGGCAGCGCCCCGTCCAAAACGATACGACCTAGTGAAGACCTAAGGGAGGATAGGATCGAGCGACCTAATGGTTGCGACCTAGGGGTCAAAGGGGTCACGCGACCTAGTGGTTGCGACTTAAGGCTAGAAACGACCTATCGGTGCAAGCGACTTAGCATATGGTCGAGCTAACGTGCCACGACCTAAAACTAACGACCTATGGTAAACAGATCGAATGGCCTAGGGATAACAAGGGTCGAACGACATAGGGACATGCGACCTAACAAACGGTATAGGCCGAGCGACCTAGTGGTCATGCGACCTAAAGTTAATAAGGTCAAGCGACCTAACGGCCTACCGGTGTAGCGACTTAAGGGTCGAACGACCTAATAAAACAAGCAAGGTCGAACGAGTTAATTCCCAACGACCTAGGTCCAATCAACCTAGCCGAGCGACCTAATGGATTTAAGGCCAAACGACCTAAGGAAATAAGCAAGAACGACCCAAGGGCTTGCGACCTAACATGTAAATAAGGTCGTGCGACCTAATGAAATGAGGTCCAGCGACCTAAAACACAAACGACTCAAAAACAGGTCGAGCGACCTAGGGGGATAAGGTCGAGCGACCTGCGACCTACGACCTAGCGGCCTACGACCTACGACCTAGCGACCTAAATCCGAAGTGGCATTTCGTGGCAGTGCGACCTAAGTGCAGGAAATCTCCAAAAACACTAAAAATTGGAGTTTTTCGCCAATCCAATCCAAACCAAATGCAAATGTACATGCTAAAGTGATGGGAGATCATTCCCAACAGTCCAAGATAGTTACAGACAAGAATGTGAGATAAAAATATCACCTTTTCACCAAATTATGAAGGTAAAGCTTGAAGGTGAATGGAGAAGCAACTACAAGCTTGAATCCAATGCTTTTCCTTGAATTTGGAGTTGAATGATGGAGTTGGAGTTGAAACCTAGGCTTGGAGTTTCTAATTTCCCTTTCCACTCACCATTAATATTAAAGTTTGTGTTTGGTAGGAATTTATGAAGAGCGAGGAGAAGGAGAGAAGTGGGTTTGAGTTATAATGGCTAATCTAACCCAAAGTCCAAAGCGGGAAAAGTAAGTGAAATTCCACTCACTCCAAACCTATCAATGTTTATACTTAAAAAAGTTGTAAACGGCATTTCGAACTCAATGGAAGTGGTCTCGAGTCCTAATTTGACCGTTTGCAAAAAGTAGCTTTTCGGACCAATATCTGATTAACGACAAAATATTTAAATAAAATATTTAAATATAAAATCGATAAATATGCGGGTTGTTACATTATGGGTTAAGGATTGTCTTGAAAATGACACTCCATTTAGGATATATACCATCGCCAAGATAATATCCATGATCGTTCGTATTACCTCCTAAAGTAAAGGTACAAGGAGTTGATCTACCGTTTGCTAAATCATTGAACAACGTAGATCGTTCGACTATGTTAAGATCATTGTTCGAACCCGACATTTCGAAAAATGCATATCATATCCATAAATCATACGATGCAACAGCTTCAAGAATAATAGTGGACCTACGAGACTAACCCTGATAAGCTCCAGCATACGCCTTTGGACAATTCTTCCACTTCCAATGCATGCAGTCTATACTGTCTAACATTCCACTCCAACCTCTATTACCATGCATATTTAATAACATTGTTATATCTTCCTCGTTCGGTGTGCATAAGTGTTGATCACCGTAAATGTCCACGATAGCTTGATAGAAATGCTCCAAACACTCTAATATCATGCTTTTCTCCACTTTCAAAGTTTCATCAAGCGCGTCTGCCGGTCCTGCTTATGCAAGCATTCTTAGTGCGGTTGTCATTTTTCGAATTTCAATCAATACCATTGTACGAGATGCATTGCGTTTGAAGATAAAATATTTGTCATGTTGCTTGATACATTGTAGGATTCTATGAAACAGAGGTCACCGCATGTGGAATCTTCTACTAAAATCAGCATCTGTGTAAGTAGTATTTGAAACAAAGTCGTCTTCCATCAGTCTGTCATTGTGCCATGAGTGTTTACGATTTTTATACCGGCGACCAACAACTAATCCACCATGTTGTCCGCTCGATTGACCAACCTGTAGTGCAGCCATACTTATTAGTTCCTTTTCGTGACGAAAATGATCTTCCATTATTTCATCAACTTCGTAGTCGCTATCATCGAAAAATATACAATCTTCGGCATCCATTTGTTATAATTGAAATTGTGTGAAATAAGAATGAGCAATAATATTTCTAGCATCTAACAAGCTTTTAATAGCTTAAATCATATGTTGGCTTTTCATAACAAAACAAACAATCATGACTAGTTGGCGGGTAGTATTAATTCAATTCAACCACTATCTATAAAGTAGATTTCATTTATGTCACGTCTCTAGTGTCCTGTCTCATCTACACACCGTTGACTATCGGTGCAGTGTCTCGTCCCATCTAAACACTATAGCCACATCCTCACAAGCCAACAAGGAGATTTGACTGGTGTAGTATCTTGTCCCATCTACATATTGTTGCATGTTGGTCTAGTGTCACATCCCCTCTATACACTATTGACTGTTGATGCACTATCTTGTCCCATCATACAACTGTAGCCATGTTCTTGACAACTTTATGACACAAAAAAAAATAGTACAGTTAAAAATTTCTATGGCAATAATACAGAAAGAAACAAGGCAATATTACTGAAACACCCAAACATTAATACAGTCGACGACAATACATAAACAAAAAAAAATATAGTCAACAATAATACACTCCACAATAATACAACCAACAAAAATAACCTGACTAGGACTTAGAACTGACACTAAGAAACTACTGGTTACAGTCAAATTATAAGTTTTTCAAGACATTTCGGAGACGTCTTATTTATCGTTCCGGCTCGTTAGCATATGTTATGGCCCTTGGGCACAGCCGTTCATCAATCCATTCTGCATAATTGCACCCTTCAGGCCAGAAAGGACACAACTGGATTTGACGACCAATATCTTCGCCATCCGCTGTAACCACAACTTCAACCTTATAACCACAGCGGCAACATAATTCGTAAGAGTCAACCTCTTATTCAACCGAAGGTTGCAAATTTGGTACTTGTTTAACCTCCTGTTCTCATGGTTGCTGATGAACCAACTGTTCGTGTAAAGGTTGGACAACCGTACGTTCATATAGAGGTTGAACATCTTCTTGAAGTGTAAGCTGGTCAAGATTTGGGAATTCAAGAGCAACGTCCTCGTAATGCTGGTCTTGGTAATTGATATTCCAATCTTCATTGGTATGCTCGATTTCCGTTGGAATGTAGTCGAAATCAGAGTCAATATATGATGACCAGGAAGGCGTTGATATGAGGATTAGAAGATTGAAGGAGCGGAGAACTAAAATGTGTGTTTGAGAAGAAAAGCTCTTATGTATATATTGAAGCGTGTGAATACTAAAATTATTTATGTTTAAACATGAGCATTGCATTTTGATTTGAAAGTACGGTAGAAAGTGAAATTACTCACAAACAAGAAAATAATAAATATGCATACACAGAAACAATAATACGCTCAACAATAATACACTCAAATTATGGATATCCAAATCGTTCTAGCGAATTTTGACGTATGATATAAGCCTTGTGTCCAGTGAATGTGCTATGGTATTTGAGAAAGTAACGACCTTCAAATGTGGAACGGGTTGGTTCGAACAAATTTTCAAATATAACCTCATTGATAACCGTACTATACCACGTACAGGCGTTGCAGAAGTTCCCATAAGCAATTCTCAACTCTACATTTATACGTCTACTGGTACACTAAACGTTGCTATTGTAAAGTTCAGCAATAGTGTCCCAAAACCGGGTTGTCATTATCTCCTCATCGTCGCACATCTGATCAGTTTGTATAAAAAAAATTACTAGCAGTTTCGATTCTGTAGCCGAAAATATTATGTTAGACATTGATTGAATTTACTGAACTTTTAAATGTTGTGACATTTGAATATTACACTTTATCTTAAATAAAGAGGTCGCAATCCGCATCAAAAAAATGAAGCTTGAGATTAACGTCCACGTGTCAAACATCCATAAACTTTTTGACAAACAAACACAATTGTGTTTGTTACTTCAACATTTTAACTTCATATACGCTTAATAATAAACAAGCATAAATTATAATCAACACAGTGTCATACTAAACATAAAATATAATCGACACAATGCCATAACATATAGACAATCAGATATAACAATAGCATCATCACCAACATAATATGCAACCAACTATCGTAATGCGTGAAAAATAACAACATACTGAAACATCTATATGCAGCACATCGGTCTATGTGATCGAAACCGCTATTAATCTCCTCATCGTCTCCACTATCGTCGTCACTATCATCGTTGATGTCATCAAAGTCGTGAAGCTCAGGTCCGGCATGGAGCTGCTCCTGAAGCTGCCAAATCTAGGTCTGTAATCCCTGTATCTGCGCATCACACTGAGTCTGCTGCTGCTGGATCGTAGTCTGGTAACTCTGATACATCATCTGTATATAATCGAGCGTCGTATGCTCAAATGCAGCAATCATCCATCTATTATAATCCATGTACTGAGAAAACTGATATGTGCACAAGAAAATTATACATAGGTGGAGAATATAAGTCTAAGTAATTTAAATAAAAATTAAGATTCGTACAAATCTAATGAGGCTGATACAATCCGGCGGATGGTACACCTATAATAGCGTCATCTGTAGGATACCACAAGGGATACTCTACCACCTGACTATGTACATTATACGCTCTAAACGAATGAGGAAGGGGATCGAGATTAGGAGGCTGCGTATACTAAGACGATGTAGGCTTAAAGGTGGCAGGCGGTAGTGGAACTCTACCAGAAGAGGTAGCAGACCAATATGATCGGAGTTCAAACCCCGAAATAATCAGGCAACGCGTAAGCACCTGGGGCTACTCGAGCCCAATATGAATCAAAGTCTCTCAAAACTGTAAAAGGCTCACCATCCACCCATCCCGCACCCCTCATCGCAAGAATATAAGCTGTTCCAACCCTAATATCACCATACATATCATCCCATGGTAGCGGATCTGATGGAATGCGAACTATACCATACAACTGTAGCCAACTCTGCTCCCCTAAATACCATCTGAATGGAAATGTATGAACCAGAAAGCAAACCCTACGTCGCGACATGGAAAACTGAAAAGTGAGTGGATGATCAGGACCGGGCTCTAGGAACTGTAAGTACTAATCCCATGGACGAGCGATAATGTTACCGTGCCGCCTTATATCCATCTGCTGTCTAGCCTCTATCAACTCAGTGTGTACCCCTTGTGCAACACGAGACAAATGCATAGGAGGACCCCCAACGACGCAATCTATGAAAGTAATTATAAGATGTGACATTCGCCTCTACAATAAATTGGGGTGCATGTTGGCAGTGTACTCATAGTATCAAAATAGAAGAATGCACCAAAATCCATACATCTGTCTAGACTGCCGAAGCGCATAAGTATCCAATGCTACGTACAAATAAGCAATAATAGCAGTACCGTAAATATATATATATGTAGTCCATCCACATCTACTAATCCAGCCTAAAAGCCAAGCCTAATAGTACACTTATTGTTACTAAAAAATATAGATCCAAAAGGTATAATATAAAGGCACGGATAACCGGAGTGTGCATATCCTCAACGGCTTTGTACTCTACTATATATCGATGAAGACAAGTGAGAGTAACAACTCCTCCTCTAATCTCCTCATCGGCCAGAGTAGCTAAATAAGCTGAATATGACTCGAACTCCTCAAATGAACTATCAAATGGAATAGGGAGACGGTCCAGTCGACCAACCTCTATGCTAGTGAGATATAGAAATCTAGAGGAGTCGGTCCTAACTCAAAATCAGGAAAATGAAATGTGTGAGTGATAGGCCACTATCTCTCGGTGAAGGCCTCTACCAGGCAGTGAACTACATGTGCAAATCTAGGTAAATGTAGAAATTCGTCAAAAGGTGACGCATGTAGCCTATCCAAAATCGGCTGTGGTAACTGATCAAAATACTCAGACATACACCTACACCAACTACCTCGCATCGCTACGTGACGAACTTAAATATATGATTATATAATGTTAAAATAAACAAACAATTATCATACATATACAGTTACATAGTTTTTCATCTAGCAATAAAGAAATAAATGTATACTTGTGGCGTCGCTATAGCTGCAGTAAGTCGATGTGAAACAGCAGGGGGCAAATCGTGCAAGGATCGAAGATCGTCTAGAGTCATAGTAGCACCTGGGGGGACATGAGCAGGTCCGAAATTGGCATCTGTCGCATATCGAACGGTCCGTCTACCAGTTTTGACCGGACGGGGCGACATTTGGACGCAAGGTAAAATAAAAAAATAACTGAAAAGATGGTGAAAGATGAGGAAATGAAGGGGAAGGGGGGTTTGCGCCTTATATAGGAGCTGGCATCAGGAGCCTGTTCAACAGACGTCTGGCCTCATTTCTGTTGGAGAAATGAGACCTCTAATATTTCGGACCACGGAAAATTCAATTTCCGCACTCCGAACTGTTGGAGATGCTCTTAGGGACAATTATATAATTCGTTACATTTATCCAACTCGATAACTAATCTTGTTCAAAATAAAATGTGTTTTCTTTTCTTTTATATAATCGATATAATGTGGTATATTAATTATTTGTTTTTGCAGACAAAAGTATTCCAACCTTTTTTCTTGGTTATTTTAGTTTTGAATGTTGAATGATAGTTTATTCACTTTATAGCCTCACTAAAACCTACAAATATGATGCAAACTCAAAAAAAATTAATATTAACATCTGAAATCCCAAAATAAATAAAAAACAAATTTGCAAAATCCAGTATATTTTTAAAATACACATTTTTGAAATTTTAGATTTGAAATTCAATATTGTTAAATTTGACTTTTAGAATTTAAATTTTTGAAAACTATTTGCTTTAGTTAGAAATTACAAAAATTCTAAAATTAAAATTATAAAAATTCATTTCTTTTAGAACTATAATTTCAAACCTTAAAAAATCCGTAATTAATTCTGTAAATAGTCTTCAAAAATTAACATTTTTAGACCATTTTTCTGGTATTCAAATTTCTCTTAATTCAAGCTTTGTTTAATTTAAAGCATTCAAAATTTTAAATTTTAAATTTCTGCTTTTATTAATCATTGTTCAGCCACCAATTGATATACGATGCATTATTATCAATGAAACATAACTATTAATTCTAATCATCAGTTTTAGAATGCAAACAAATAAGTAATCGGCATTTAGAATTTAAAATTCAGCAACCAGCATTTAAAATTCAAAGTTCAGCAAATAGAATTTAAAGTTCATTATTTAAACAAACAGAACCTAATCCAACCCAATTGCCGGCCCAGCTTCCATTTAGTTTACCTATAGATGATTGTTGATTGGTTACAAGTTGGTCGTACGTTATAATCTTTCTGCAGTTAATTATCAATCAATATTCTGGGTCCTTATTCTATCGTAAGATGTTTGATTGTACAAAAGCAAAACGACCATTAAAACTATTGATCATTGGGTACCATTCCTTGATATGTTCTCTTGTCATTGTACCGAAAACAATTTTAAATTCAAATATCACCGTTCTATTAAGAATCTGGCCACCTCAAAGATATAAAGAGCCCACTTCTAAAAGAATATATCCAAAGAACTGAACATATCGTATCTATAATTGGAGGCGATATGATCCTTATCTCTCCTTTTTTTTTTTACGTTGACCTTTATCAACTAATAAAGAATAATGGTTATACATTAGTTGAAGATCAGTAACTGGCCAAGATGATAATGATACATATACTCCATGCACATAATCACTGGTTATATTTGGAGATATGATCAGAATTAAAAGACTCTCAGTTAAATATCATAAGGAGCAAGCAAATATGAGATAATTTAAATGCTAAATGATCAAAACGAATGTGCTTGGATTGTGTCATCACAAAATGGGCTAAAAGACCATATTAGAATCAGCCTAATTCACTAGTATAGCTTTCCATTATATAGCAGTCCTGTTCCTACGTGAGCACGCGCATACATATACACACATATGTAGAAAAGTTTATTTAGACACAAAATATGAACACAATTGGTAACACAATTGATTTTCACCATTAGATTACCCTTCGATTTCCACCTTCTATATAAGAACAAAAACATCTAATGACTGAGATGTATTGTGTCCCTAATTTGTGTCTAATTTTGTGTCAAAATAGTCATCATATACATACATACATGCATATTAAACCTGCCATGTTTTTATTTCAAATAAGTGGAAGCTGTGCAATACATATTTCGGTGCTCCTATTTGTATATTTTATGCATATGCTCATTGAAAATAATGTGCACGTACAAACTCTTATGTTTATACGCCTAAGTTAGTAAGCAAACAATGTAGGAGTTTACAAGCAAAAAACTAATTAGTGCTTTTCCAAAGGACCAAAATTAAAACACAAAAGAAAAAAAATGAAAAAAGTAAAACGGTTTGTTGTCATCACAATAATCGAACAACCTTAGTTAACACATTATTACATGATAAAGATCCTGCCCACTATCAGAAAAGAAGTGGAAAAGACCTACAGAACTTCTCACACTTCAAGTTTACCATGAGATGATCGAACAATAAAAAAATGAACTTTAAAATGAATTGCTTATAACTTACAAAAAGGAATAAAGGTCCTCTACGCGGTAACAAAAATGTTCTTTATTAAAGATTCTATTTTATCTTAAATTCTCGTGGCATACATACAAAATTACTATAAATTGAGTTATAGCACCATAGCCAAAACAACATAGAAGAGGAAAGAAAAAACCGACTACATTCCTTCAGTGGTGGAAAAAAATGGTGATATCTTATATTCTTTAACTTCTAACCTAGTTTTAAATTTGTTCCTATATAGTAATCAATAGTCATGGAGTATTTTCCATCTGTTAGATAGTTATGCCGTATTTTTTGCTCAGTTTTCGTAATTATACTTGAGTACAAGTCCTATGACTTGTGCATTTTACATATGGTAGGCAGCAGCAGTTAGTTGATGCCATAATTTTCTACATATATTATTAAATGATTATCATTAGACACAGAGGAAAAGGAATAAGCCTCTCGTTTTCTCTGTCTTAAGTGCACTTTAATTGAGATTACACAACATTGCCACACTGGCCTATGGAATTAAAATCTGAACACAAGGGCATTTGGACATAAATGTTGTTACTATAGGTGCGTACTTATTTTGCTCTTCAGCATTGCAACTGACGGTACTTTCAAAATAAATATCAATAGCACGCACTACAATAACAAATCTCCATACATACACGAATGTTGGGCTGTCACTGAATACTTCTAAAACCTGACTATGCATATTATGGCATCAAATATCAAAATTGAACCGTTCTACTATATTCTAGGCATAAATTTCTGCTAAAACACTATTCTTTGAATAAATGACCAAACTAATACAGTCTGATCATTGAAACTATTTAGCAAGGAGGGTGCAACAACGGAGGAAGAAGAAGCAGTTACCAAAGAGGAGGAATGATGGTACGAGGAGGAGCATATGGAGGCGGATGGGGAACCCCGCCTGCAATGTACGACAATGTCCCACCATCAGTGTACTTTGCAGGGTATGTCGAAGGACCACCGGCCTATCCACCTCAGCAATACGGAGGTGGTGCTGATTATGGAGGCAGGGGTCATGGAGGTGGTGGTCATGGCGGCGGCAGTAGTGGTTTTCATGGAGGAACACATGGGGGTGGAAGATACGGAGGTGGTGGTCATGGAGGAACATATGGGGGTGGAAGATACGGCGGAGGAGGATATGGAGGAGGAGGACAATATGGAGGACGAGGAGAATACTGTGAGGAAGACTATGAAGATGGATACGGAGGAGGAAGTGGAGGAGGAGGAGGAGGAGGAGGAGGAGGAGGGCAGGGCCAAAGGGTACGCCCGACACAGAACCCTAACTTTTCAGGGATTGAAATTGGAAGCAGCAACAGGACTGACAATGGGGACAACCAAGTAAGGTTGAGGTTCGACCTCAACAAGCTTAAGGACATTCCGGAACGTGCAGGCGGTGTTAAGATTGGAAGCGGCCAGTATGCTAGGGAAAAGGGTAACAGGGTGGATTTTAGCGAGTATCAGGATCCAGCACCTGCTCCACCTTCACCTGCACAGCAGATATCGGCTGTAGTTGCGGTTGGCAGGGATGGGCCAGGGTACAGGAGATGGTGATGCTGCTATCTAACTACAGTACGTTCTGAGGGTGCATGTACCCAAAATAAATGGGTCAATTGTGACTTTAATGAATAGTGTTATATTGTTTGTGCATGATTGGGTTTGTTTACGTACCCACTGATCTTGATATTCCAGCAAGTTCTAGTGCAGTGGTTTGCTATATCAATAAAATTAAGTAATTTAAGAAACTTGTCTTAACCCGTAGTGCAGTTCGCACACGGATTTTTTTACCAACTAGTTATGTGAGACTAATTTGAAAATAAGTGTAAAAAGCGTACAAATTATATTCTTATACGAACTTTTAACCTATTTCATGTTCGATATCTTTGTTATATACATCATTTTTTGTCAGAAAACATATGGAAAATAATTTGGATGGGCTTCAAAATGTATTAAAATATGATTATGATAAATTTTGTATCCCTCTAAAAGAATTCCAAAATGAAGTAGTCAAACACAGTACCTCATTTAAATTAAGTGCACAAATACAATATGTAATCGACACACTTTTTAATATTCCAGTTTCTTCTACGTTCTTTTCTTCCTTTTGCAAGTAGGCCAGTCTGCAAAGTCGGTGGGATAAACACTAGCTGATAATATTCATCATAACATGTTTACCATTTTGCTTTGCATATAATGAATTATTATTATTTTGGTTGTATGCATCAACTTAAAAGATTGGAGGAAAGCTTAGTACTAAAAATTATAAGTGAAATTGTTCCTCGTGTCAAACAGTAGCATGCAGACAATTAGCATAGTGTTATCCGCTTGGAGATACATGAAAAGAGAACAAAAGCTTGGTCACTGCTCGCGCGTGTGTGTGTGTGGGGCAGAGGTGAGGCAGCGAAATGTTGACTTCTGAATTGCATGAAGTACCTGTTATGCATCAGCGCATGTATACTTGCGTAGTTTCAAAGATGGAACCATATCGATGCAAGGCCATATGTAACAGTGGTTCAACCAGTCAGACCGTGGGAACCGCATTGGTTATTAATCTTTAATTTTCAGATTTAACTGTAAAATTATTTCAATGTTAAAATTTAACCAATTATGATTAATACAGTGGACGTTAAAAAAAAAAAAAATTGAACGTTTCTTAGTTAATATTACAGGAAATTTTTCTCAAGGACACGTTTTAGGGCATTTTTTCCGTAGGACAGCCGCTATTATTTTTCTTCAAAGGATAAATTATCGTTTTTTCTTTTTAGTCCACATCGTTTTTTCTTTCGAGCCCAATTTCACGCGCTTCTTCTTCTTTCTTTCGATCAAATTTTTCAGTCGCGATCAAATATCTCTCTCGCAATAAAAAATATCGATCTATTTCGTTCGGTTATTTGAATTTCGTCCTTCTAGTAATGGTAATTCATCGACCATTTTCTCCTTCCGTACGTGTCGTTGATATCGTTCTTTTCATATTTGTATCGTGATCTCGTTTTTCTTCAAATTGTATTAATTAGGCATGCTTATATTCCTGTATTTTTTGTTGTTTTTCTATTCGATTTAAAATGGCCGTGATTTGTAATTGTGATCATTTTTACAATTGATATGCAGTGTTGTTGTTTTCATTGTTTGTTCGTTCGTCCATGGCAACTTGTGGAAGTAGCAGCATGTTTTTTTTTATTGTTTTTTTCTTTTTGCAGTGTTGTATTTTAATTTGCTTTTCATTTTATTTATCTTGCATTTTCGTGCATTAATATTGGGATGATAGGAAAAGTATTACTGCTTGGGTTGTATATAAATTTGTGATACAGTGGAAAAGTATCATATTTTAGTTTCAGTTTTTGGGTATCATTTTTATTTTTTCTTGGTATCATTTTTTTTATTATCAGTAACTAGGTATCAGTTTTGTATACGGTAGGTACCAGTTTTGTTATTATATAATTAATGTTCTATATTGAACATATTTTTACTAATGTTTATTTTTTATTTTGCAGTGGGGATAACAGTCTTCTTTGTTTATTTGTGTTGAGTAATAACACTTTTAGCACTCGATTGTCTATCGATTGCTCTTTATATGATTCGAAGAATGAGATATGTCGATATTGGTCTCAATTAACTCCTCCTTCTATTCAGATTTCTTATGTACTTGAGGACAAAGTTATTATGGTTGACACTGATTCTGATATTCAGAGCATAATTTGTTTTCAGTTATACACGGTTAAGGGTTCTGATTTGGAATATGTTGATGGTGCATCTATTTCAAGTTCATCTTATGTTCGTGCTTCTTCATCTTCTATTGTATCTGTATGTTCAAATGTTGTTATTAACAGTAGAAGTTATTTAAAAGATATGTTGAGGAGAGGGTCGAAATTATGCATTTCTGATTTTGCTGGTTTTTGTTTTGGAGGAGCTGAGCATTTTAGAGAATTTTTGATGGCGTATCAAATTCAAAAAGGATATGAATTAATATTTTTGAAGAATTATGCTACAAGAGTTACTGTAATTTGCTCTTCATATAAGCATGGTTGTCTTTTCAAAGTCCATGTTTCTTGTGATTCTAGAGATTTGAAGAAGTTTTTTATTAGAAATATGGTTGCTGATCATTCTTGTGGAGCTGGTGTTAGAAATGTGAATAATCCACATATATCTAGTTCGTTTGTTAAATCATTGATTATTGATGAGATCCGTGAGTTGTCCTAGTAAAAAGTCTAATGATATTATAGTTGATTTTAAAAGAGAATACAATGTTCAGTTGTCTTACGGTTATGCTTATCATGGGAAACAACTTGCATTAATGGAGTTGCATGGTAATGATGCTTTGTCTTATAATGATTTGAGTTGGTATTTGGAAGCAGTGAAGAAGTCTAATCCAGAAAGTTATGTTGAAATGGATGTTGATCCTTGTAGTAATGAATTTGAGAGGGTGGTAATTGCTTTTGGTGCTTGTTTACTTGGATTCAAGCATTGTCGTCTTATGATATTCTTAGATGTCACTCACTTGAAGGGACGTCCTGATGTGTTAATGGGTGCTACTGTAAAAAATGGTGATCAAGGTATGTCTTTGTTTTCAGTTTTGATTTATTTGTATTGAGATCATAATAGTTGGCATTAGCATTAATATTAATTTGTTATCATAATTTGTATTATGTTGGTATTAGTTTTAAGATATATAGTTTACAGTTAAAAAGTTTGTAGTATCAAAATTTGCATTGTATTGAATTGTAAGTTTGTATTTGATATCATAATTTTATACTGGTTAGCATGAGATTAGTATCAGCTTGTATATAATGTTAGTATCAGTTTCAAGTATGTTAATATATGGTATCAAATACAGTTGTGTAGTATTGGAATTTCCTTTGTATCATAATATATGTTAATGTTCGTTACTTTGTTGTGCTAGAATGAAGATTAATATGCATAATGTCCTGTCTATTAATATTTTAATAATGGTTGTATCAGGTTCTCGGTGTCAGTTTTTTTACTGTTAGTATCAGTTTCATGATTGTTTTAGATTTATGGTCATTATTAGTTGTACTTTTTTTTACGAATTATTTTTTCATTTGCAGGTTTCTTCCCTTTAGCTATGAGTGTTGTTTCTATAGAAAATGTGGATAACTGGACATGGTTTTTGAACCATTTAAAGCAAATGCTTCAAGAAAATCGTACTTTGGTTTTTATGTCAGATCGTCACCAAGGGTTGCTTTCAGGTGTTTGTGATATTTTTCCTACAGCTTAACACAGTTATTGCTATTTGCATATGGAACAAAATCTTCTTTCAGTCGTCAAAGCCAAAAATGCAAATGTGTCTATTGTTGATCTTTTCAAAATGTGTTCTAGAGCTTCTAATCTTTATGACTTTGAAGGCGCACATTCTAAGTTCTGTCAAATTGGTGGTGTTGCTGGTGTAAATTTTTTAAAGGACAAGCCATTTGATAAGCGGGTGGATTTATTTTTTCTAGGGAAACGTTATGGTGAATATAGTTCTAATGTTGTAGAAAGTTTTAATAATTGGATTTTAGATGAACGAGCATTGCCTATTACTTTGTGTTTAGATGGTATTCGTGTTAAGGTTATGAAACAAACGGCTAAAAGAAGAGAAGATTGCCATTTGTGGAAAACAACTCTTTGTCCTTCTATGGAATTGCGTTTAGGTGAATTGATTGAAGAAGGATTTGGATGGGATGTATATAAGTCTTCTGATTTTTGTTTTGAAGTGAAATCTCCAAACTCTCATTGTGTTGATTTGAAGGAACGTGTCTGTAGTTGCAACCAATGGAAAATTACAGGATTTCCTTGTGCTCATGCTATAAGGTGTATGAACAAGTCTAAGTTGTCTGTATATGATTTTGTTGAGTATTATTTCACTGTTGATGCTTATCGCTGTTCTTATGCCAACGCTATAAATCCTATTCCAAATTATGATAGGCCTATTGCTGATGGTAGTATTCAAGATGTTATCAAGCCACCAAAGGAGAAACGTAGCGCTGGTAGACCGTCAATTAAGCGCAAAGGAGGATTTTCATATTTTCAGAACAAGAAAAATAGATGTGGCGAGTGTAAGCAATTTGGTCGTAATAAACGGAATTGTCAAGCTTTGAAGAGGATATGATTTGATTTTACATTTTGAATTTGTACAGATTAATAAGTGGATGTGTGACTTGTTTTGGTGCTTTACTGTGATTGAACCTTGTTATTAATTTGTATTCTGTGTAGCATACTATCAAACTGATTTTAATTTCAGCTTTTTAGTATAAGTGATAGTACCAGTTTTATTATTAGTTATATGTTTTTACAGTATCAGTTCCGGTGTTTATTTATTTGTTTATTTATTCCAAACATTTATTTTGATATTTGTTTGCATACCGTTTGTATCAGTTATCTAGTATCATTTTACACATTCTGTTGGTATAAAATATGGTATCATTTTTTCATTGTGTGACATCAGTTTTGTTCAATTTTGTATATTTCACTTATTTATAATTACGTTGATAGCATAGTTTATGGGATCTGATAATCACTGTGTAATTGATTGAACAAAATGTTTGAATTGATACATGTTGTCTATTGGTTGGAGATAATATTTGTTTGATTGGATATAAAGGACTTTAGTATCAGTTTTGGTTAGTTTTTAATATCAGTTTTTTGTATTATTATATGTGCTACAATTGACACTAGTACTAATAAATAATCATAATGATATGTTGCATTAGCAAAAACTGATAGTGGCTCTAATTGTTGTTGCATAAAGTATGATGAGTGTCAGTTTTAGTAAAACTGATAGTATTAGTTATTAAAACTGATACCCCGTTACTATTTTGTATTGATATATGATATAAAATCTTATAACATTATTATACAACTGGTAACTGTATCATAAAACAGATAATATTTATTATGTAGGATCAATAGTTGCATGATTCAACGGTCAATATATAATTTTGTTATAATATAAAAAAACAGGTAAAGAAAAGAACATCAATTACAACAAATCATTCCAGGAGATTATTATTGTTTTTACAAATAAGATCAGCATTGTTTTAAGAATAGAACATCATTACTTCACAAGTTTCAAATTGCAGTAGAGCATCATTACTTCATAAGTATCAAATTTAATTGTGAAACAATTTAATGATTTACTTTAACACACAAAATTCTCAATTTCTGCAGCTTCTTCTTTGCTTGACAGGTTATCGGTTACATTTTTGCAAATTGTTTGATTTGTTCATTTATCTTTCTTCTTCCAAACTAGACATGAACTTTGCTAAGCTCCAGCAGTGCTCTTTGTCAGTCAATATCTCATGTGCAATTCTTGCTCTAGATTTCAGCATTTGTTCAGGGGCTATTTTTAGTGGTAATTGACTTTTGTTCAATGATATGATGAATATCATCACGCATATACCACAGTCAAGCCTGTTTAAAAGAATATTTGCAGTATTAGTTTTGTGTATCTAGGTATTAGTTTAAAAGAAAGTTTACATTGTCAGTTTAACTGTGTAGGTATCATTTTGAACAACATAAACAACTTACGTGTCTGATCCTTGTTGTGCACATGGTATCTGATGCATTTCATTTGCCTTCACTTCCTTATCCTGTATATTTTTCTTTTTCCAAATTTCTTTTAGCATTTCTTCAATTTTATTTCTCTATTGAAAAAAAACAATACAAAGTTAGTTAATGTTCGATTTGTTTAATTAAATTATTTTGCTTCATAACAAAAATATATTACCAATATCATTGCCTGCTTTAGACTGAGGTTGTTTCTTTCATTAGAATTTCTTCTAGGACGTCTAGAATCTAGATGACTCCATTGCATTGTTGGGTATGTCAAAGTTACTAGTATCCAATGGTATTCATAATGCAATGGAAAATATATAGCATCTGTGTATTCATCATCCACAATTTGTTCAAGGAAAGGTAGCACTAAAGATTTTATAATTCCATGTATATTGAAAACTATAGATTGCTGTTAAATAAAAAAATAAGTTAGAATTCAATATATATGTACCATTTATGATATTCTTGAGTATTAAAGTTTTATTTACCGTCATTATTGTTGTGAATGCATAGTTGTGCTCTTTCAGCCCACATTTAGATAAATACCAGTCAATTATATATATTAACAACAAGAACATGTAAGTTTTGTTATTGGTGAAACAATATTCAATAATAATTAGTACCTTTTATTTTATTAATGGTAATATATGTTACCTATTACAAGAAAAATAAGCATGTAATATGATCAAACAGCTTTTGGGTATCATTTTTGCACTGACTTGGTATCATTTTTGAACATGCTATTAAATCAACTGCTAATAGAAAACAAAAGTATGAATTGATATCAACTGCTACAATAAATTAGTTTTGCACTATTTTGGTATTTATTTTGTCATACATGACAGTTAATACACCATTCAACTAATAGACTAGCACTTTGTAATATATAGTACTTAGGTATCATTTTTGGTTATAAGTAGGTATCAGTTTTGGTATAAATAGCACTGGAAATAGCTACTAGACATTATTTTTTGTAATTATTTTTATTGGTAGCAGTATTATAAAGAAAAAAAAGTGTGTACTGATCCATGTGTGGCATTCTCTTCAAGAAGTTGTCGTAATACTTTTTTTGTTATTGTACATTCTCCTCTAATTGTGTCTTTATCTGTCCATGTTATATCTCTGTTTTAAGAAAATAAGGCACATATTAATTATACAATATTATTTTAACCAGCAAAATTTGTAAATATGTTTGTAAACTTACTCATTTGATGATGTCATAGCAAAGAAAGTTTTGATTGTATTTTGTTGTTCTATATTCAAGTATGCCAAAGTTTTGCTGCAGTTTCCTAGTCCCAAATTTGATATTGTTGGCTCTATTACTTGAATTGGCATTGGGATTGACTCTTTTGCACTTTCTTTTTCATCAATTTTATTTTCTTCCAGTTTTTCTTCATTTTCATTTTCTTCAGCTTTTTGTTTTTTTGCTGTGTTTTTCGTTCTCTGACCATATTCAAAGCCGGGGCTTTCTTTTTTTCCCTTTCTCTTGTTTTTATTCTTTTCACACAAGAAGATTGCTTATGAACAGTTTGTTTTCTTTTTCAACCAGGAGGTTTTGCTGCTTTGTTTTCTTTTTCTTTTTCCTTTTCTGTTATTCCCTTTTGCAATTGTTGTGTGATATTGAGATTGAAAGATGGAGGTGTTAAGTCTAGTACTACATCAGTGTATTCTGCAACTTTGCTCTCTTTAGTGGTATCTTCTTCCAATTTTTGAGCCTCTTTTATTTCTTTTTGTGCTGTTTTATCTTCATTTGTTTGCAACACTGTTTCATTTGTTTTGTTCAATATGTCTTCACTTTTTTCTTTTTTGTCCATATCTTTATCTTCATTTGGTTGGAGCACATTTTCATCCACTAGAGTTTCTTTTTCAGTCTTCATGCATGTACTTCCTTTTTCACTTGTTTGGTGCACTTGTATTGTATCAGTGTCAGCACTTGTTTGGTGCACTTGTTCAACATTAGACTCGGCATTTCTGTCTTCATTCTCACCTTCATTGTCTTCAGTTGTGGATTTCTTTTCCCTATTTTCTATTTCTATTTCTTCATGCACATGTTCATTTAGAATGTTGTCATGTTCAACTTCCATGTGCTTATTTTCTAGTTCAACTTCTGAATTTTTCTTTCCATTTTCTTCCAGTCTTGATTTGATTTCTTTCAATTGTTCTTTCAATTTAAAATTTTCTTTTTCAACCTCTATCCTCAACTTCTTTTCTTTCTCTAATTGCTTCTTTGTTTTCTTAGCTTCATCTTCCATATCTTTAATGTGCATTTGCAAAACATTAAGGCTTACTAAATGTGATAACGGGGATTTTCTGGACATTTGTAATTGATAAAATAATCGGGTTAATTAATTGAATTTCTGATTTATAAATTTAATAAATAAATGCCATAATCTCCTTTAAAATTATTTAAAATTTATAAGTTAATTGTTCTCAAAACAATAATAATAATGTGTTAATTTTTATATTTATAAACGGATTTTAAATAAAAATGAAATTGTGTTTATCTTATATATATATATATATATATATATTTAAAAAGTTGATTGTAATTTGAATTTGAAATTGAAATTCAAAGAATAAATATCTTAAATTTAATTGTATATAGAATATATATGTATATGATTTTATTTGTATGTAATTTGTTTTATATTATTTTCCTTAAAAGATCATGTTCATATAAATCAAGGAAAGTAATTACTAAATAAAAAAAATTTAATATAAGAGTTTTATGGAAAACATTTAAAAATAATAATAATAATATATAATTAAGATTAATTTAAGATAAAAATTTATACATTTTAAAACATAAGACAATTATATAAGAGCAAATTGATAATATAATAAATATATCTATTTTAAAATATAAAGACATCTATAAATATAAAAGCTAAATTTGGAATATCATATAAATAAACACAAAAATAATATAATTATAGAAATTGCAAATGTTGGAAAATTTATATAAGAATTACATATATAACAAATTCCCTTTGTATTATAACAAATGTAAGCAAGTAAGTATAAAAATGACAAGTGTTAAGTAATTGAACATGTGTCCCTATTTTATTTTATTTTTTTTATTCTAAAAATAATTAATAAAAAGATAGGATATATTTTATATATCATCTCCATACCTCTCTTACATTTCCTTTTATCAGTTCACTCTCTAAAACAAACAAAGAAGAAATCTGAAACAAAATCAAATTCAACTACCTAAATCTTCCATAAGTTCTCAAACCAAAAAGTTTATATAAGTAAATAATCTCTGTTTTTTCATATGCTTGAATCTTCTTAACAACAAAAGGGATTCCAGTTCAACAACAAGTTTTTCCAAGACTGCTGTTTCAAATCCAAGATTTGCAGCTTCAAGATCAAATGAAATTCCAGATTTTTATAGAAATACAACCAAGTCTGCTCCTCTGTTCAACATACTGACATGGTGAGTAAACCAAACTTTCTTAAGCCCAAATCTGCTGTATAATTCAATTGCATGTGATGAATCTTTACAGAAAGTTGGTAAATAATGTTAGCATGAGTATATAGATGTGAATGTTTTAATAATAAGTAGGATTTGTTTGTGCATAGCCGTAAATCTGCATATATATAAGTCTCTGTTCATAACCACAGGCTCAAAACTCACTAGGAAAAAAATTAATATCTTCATATTCAATCGAATTCAAGTTATGATCTCTAAAGAAGATATGTTTTGTATCAATGAAGTTTTTTTTTAAAAAATAGATTCAGGTGTTTATAGAATAAATATTTCGAAAATTTAATATTACAGTAGAATCTTTTTATATAACAAAAAAATTAATAAACACTATTTCAAGTTTGGATTTTATAGACTGAATCACTTGAGTAAATAACGAATTATGATATAAGAATCAGGATTTCTAGTGTTGGGTATGTCTAAATTCATCGGGTTGAACGAATTTGGGCAAAATGGCAAATTCACGAGGCTGGGCTGTTTTAGAGGCGTGGCACTTGATGGGAAGGAGGAGTAGGGCATGGGGAACTCGAGAAAATTAGTGCTGGAATTTCTAAGTGATCGAGGAAGCAGGACGATTGAAAATTAGGGTTTAGGCCATTGTTTTGTGTGGCTTCTTTCGCGGTCGTGCTGAGTCGAGAAGAAGAAGGAAGAAGGGTGCGCATGTGGGGGAATCGAGTAAGAAGGCTAGGGCAAAGGCAGGCATGGGGTCTGGTGGTGGATGGTGGACCAGGGTGGAATGATGAGGGGGTTTTGTCGCCGACGTTACGGAATCAGGGAGGGGTGAGTAGTTCGATTTCGAACTAGAGTTTAAAATGCAGTATCAAGTTGATGGACGGAGTAAGGAAGACGTGGGTGATGTGCGAGCATGATCGGCAACCTTAGGCGATCGTCATCAGTGATTTTTATGTGCACGGCGTGCACAGTTTTCGTGCACCAATGTGTTTGGGTTGAATTTTGTTGGAGGAGACGAAGTTTCTTAGGGACTGGCTCGGGTTTATGCTCGTGCTTGGAAGTGAAATACTGTGTAGACTTGCTCGTGAGGAACTCGAGAAAAAATGGGTTTTGCTCGAGTACCATTTGGAGTTATTCGAGTGTGTTAGCAGGATTTATATTTAAGTAAACCAGCTTTGAAATTTAAGCAAGTTATATATAAAAAAAAGATATGAAAAAGAAGAGGAAAGTACTCAGGTAGGACTAAGGTTTGAGAGGTAGACAGATTTAGCCCAGGTTTGACTTTAGAGCATTAACATTATTTAAATTAAAGGGTTGAATAAAATAAGTTTTTGAACAATGTTCTTAATTACATTTTTATAATAGATTTTTTTGGTGAACTGATAATTAATAAAGATGATGATTTATCTTAAAAGTAATAAAGATTTGATAGAGTGATTAATTAATTAATAATTGAGAATTATTAATTAATTAGTAAATTAAGAGGTTAATTAGTTTGTAATTGGAAGTTGTCAATTAGATAATTAAAGATAAGTAATGAAAAATTGGTGATTAATTTATTTAAAAATTAATTAATGATTAGTGATTAATTAATTAAGTAATTAGGTTGTAATTAGTAATTAATTAACTAGGTAATTGGAGATTAATCAATTTGTAATTAAGGATTAATTAATTGATAATTAAAGATTGATTAATTTGTTTGTTTAAAGGGTAATTGAGAATTACTCAATGGTAATTAATCAAATGAATGTGATTAATTTAAGTTAATTAATTGGTTGATTAATTAAAAATAATCTTAATGGTTGATTAAGTATAATTACCTAAATGAGATTGATAAGTAAAATTACTATAAGTAATTTAATGTATAATTACTGGATGTAATTAATGAGAAGTAATTAAAGAATAATTTCTTAGTAGAAGTAATTCAGGATTAAATTACTTGGTGTAATTTATTAATTAATTAAGGAGTTAATTAATTAAGATTAGTTAATTACTGTTTAAGTTTGATTAAGGCTGATTAATGGAAGTAATTAATTAAAGATTAATTACTGTAAAAAGGTTAAGGATAACTACTTTGTGTAATTGATAGAGAGTTAATTACTTACTGAAATTAAAGAATAATTAGTCAAGGGTGATTAATTAAGGAAGATAATTAAAGGAGATTGATTAATTAGTTATAATTAATTAATATTAAGTAAATGGTAATCTAAGTAATTAAGGTTTGTAGATAATTAGAGATAAAATATATTAACTTTTGGAAGTAATAAATCTTGCTTATAAATGGTTAAATAATGTTGCATGCCTTAGATTGATTGATATATCGGATATGTGATTTGGATGCTATGTGATATGAGATGTTGGGATTTAACTAAGATGATTTAGTTATCTATTGATGATGATTTAATGTGGATGGCATCCTGTATTTGGAGTTTGAATTGTGTTTCACTTGAATATCTGAGATAAGATGGTATTGAATTCGAAGAGACCGGAGTCGGGTATTAGTAAATATCCGAAACCACTTCGATTCTTTATAAATTGATATATGGAATAAGTTGTCTATAACAAATTGTAAACTGTAAAATGTTACGAGTTACCCCGGGTTTTAATAAGTTCTATGCCTTTGAAATTTATGTTGAGGAGTTTACTCACGCTGGTTTCCAGCCTGACTCGGGTGTTACTTTGATGTAATGCTCGGGTCAGACCGAGTATTACATATATTCAGGTAAGGACATTCTGGAGCTCAGGAGGCGAGCTGGATGGCAGGAACGTATGGGGTATTCCACTGCGATATATTATAGTTTATCTAGGACAGGTTCTTTTAAACTGTCCAATGTTGTGTAAATGTTATAACTCTGATGTATAAAAATGTAAATGTACTGACACAGTTTTTCTTTGTAAAACTATTATTTATGTGATATTATATATTATCCGCTCCGAATGTGAGATTCTGAGTATGAGTTTTCTGTTTCTTCTTCTTTCTCTTTCTTCTTTTCGCTATCTTTCTGGAATTTTTGGGATCGAAATTTCCGGGTCGTTACATTTGGTATCAGAGCAGAAGGTTAAGCGAGAACCTTGGCTTTGGTGGGATTACACATTAAGGATAAGGGTCAACGGTACCCTATAATGAGTTGAATGAATACATATATGAGAGCGTACTTGTTATTTTCTTATATAAAGGTTTTAAATGATTTTATATAAGAATATATTTTGATATATATAGCAATATGTCTTTCTAATAAATATTAAGGTAATTGGTTGTTAAATTATTGGAATTAAATTAAGTATTAATAGGAATACAACCAAATTGAAATTAAAATTAAAAATAAGTTTGAAATGGATTCAAACTGAAATTAAATCCTGAAGTTGGGGAGGGATTTCAAAATAAGATGAATTAGAATTGGTTACAAACCAAAAAAATAGAATGGTTATATTGTTTAATAATGAGATGATTGTTTTCCAATAAACAATAAAATGTTTTAAGGAAGTAACCATTTGAAGAGAGCAATTTGTAAATTTGAAAGGTTTGTAAATTAAAGTGGGTTTCAAATTGTGAAGTTCTGAATTCTAAATTTAAACATTTGAATTGATTTCAAAATATTAAAGGAAATAATATTATTCAAACTATTTTGAATATGATCTTATTTTAAAATAAGAAATGTTGTTTAATGCAATTGAATGAAAGGTCCTATTTCAAACAAGGGTTGTTTGAAATTTTAAAGGAATTTGTTTGAATTTAAAACCAAAGGTGGTTTAAAATTTAAAAGTAGCCAGATGTGTAAAGGAAATAAATTCTAAAGTTGAGTTTTGAATTTTCCTTGGAATGTGATGAGAAACTCAAATTGATCGGTTTTTATACTTAATAAGTGGGAAGATTACTTATGAGAAATTTTAAAGGTTGAAAAGGAAGTTCAAATTGGGTAAGTTTAACTGGATTAAGTGAATTAAGTTTAACTTGGGAAAAAGTTAAATAAGTTTGAATGAGCAACCTGAATTGGAAATTTCAAGATGAAATTGGAATTTAATTTGGGAAGTTAAATGGTTGCTTTGAATTAGGAAATTTGAGTGATCTCAAAATGGGTTTGAGATCCGAAAATTGGAAATGGATGGATGTTTTAAAATAATTTGAATAATACCATTCCGTTGTTATTAATAATCTTTAAGCTGAAATTGGATTTGATAAATGAAGAAATGGACTGTAGTAATATATCCATTTTTAACTTTAGTTTGAAAATAGAGAAATGGAATCACTTTGGACTTGAGATTTTGGTGTTTAAAATTGAATTTCAACTGAAATTGTTGAAAATTGGTTTTAAGGTTGAATTTGGTTAATAAATTGGTTTTTGAAATATTAAATTGGTTTAAAATGAAATTCTGGAATGTTCGAGATGGTTTAAATTTGGAACTTGAATTGAATTAGTTCAAATTAAATTTGATTTGAATTAATTAGAATTGTGATTGAAGATGAATAAGTTTAAAAATTCAAATGGATAATTTGAATTGGATTGATTTGAATTGAAGTGGGTTTAATTTGAAATTAGTCCGAATTGATTTGAATAATTTAGAATTGTAATTAAAATTGAATGTTTTAAATTCAAATGGAATTTGAATTGAATTTGGGAGGAAATCAAGAATAATTCGACTTGATTTGGAAATAGAGTTTGAAATTGGGATTAATCCAAACTGGAGTTGAAATGAGTTGAAATTGGAACTAGTTCAATTGAAATTTATTTGAATTAGTAGAATTTGAGATCAAGGTTAAATAAAGTTAAATTTGGAAAGAAACTGAGGTTAATTCAACTTGAATTGGGGTTGAATCAAATTCAATGGAAATTGAAGTTATTTAAAATTGGAACTGGGTCAATTTAAATGGAAGTGGAAATTTAAATTGAATTGATGAGAATGGAAATTGGGAAGTGAGCAGTTTTGACTCTGTACTATTTTTAATATTAAATTTTTTTTTTGGCATGGCCGACGGGGTTAATTGGTCCCCGACCAATTTATTACTCACGAAAACATAAAGTACAAATAGAAAACAAAGAAAACAGAGAAACATTAAGGAACACTCACACAAGCAATACTCAAACACACAAAGGCAGAGACACACAAACACAAACTAAGACAAAAGGAGGACTGTGCACTAGAAATGCATAAACATGTGTATACCGGGATCATGAAAAAACAGCATATCCAAGGAGCTCTTCACTTCATGCCTAATCCAAAGTTTGAATGACACAGCAGACTTACTCTTGCTAGAATCAAAAATTCTAATATTCCGTTCATTCCAAACAGCATAAATAAAGCTTTTTAAAGCCACAGTGAAAATACGCTTACACTGGTTCCTTCCCTTTGTCTTGTTTTGAATTCTGTTCCACTCAACATTGCTGTCAGGAGAAGGAGTACCTCCTTCAATGCAAGCCATGATATCATTCCATCTGCTCAGCACTATGTCACAGTTAAAGAATAAGTGATTAGCAGTCTCTTCATTGATACCGCAGAAGGGACACATCACAGCAATGCTCATGCCCTTGCTAGCCAATTTAACCCTAGTTAGTAGAGCATCCTTCAGAACCTTCCATAGTATCAAATTATGTTTCATACTACTATCTTTACTCCAAACAGTTTTCCACCAAGGCCAGCACAGATTGTCACTGTTACATTGTAATCTCTCATAAACTTCACCAACTTTAAACTCATTATTCTTTTCACCCCATACAATTCTTGCATAGGTAGGCTGCATAGGAGTAAAGTTTTTTATCTTATCCCAAATATTTTGCAAACGCTGATTGGAAGAATTCCTGCCTCCACCCTGAAAAGTGTATAGAACATCCATAACCCTAGCAGAGAGATGAATGCCAGATTGCATTATTTCATTGTAAGTCAGTTCTCTTTTTAAAATGTACCCCTTATCAAGCCAAGGGTCTTCCCAGAAGCTAGCCTTATAGATAGGATCAGTATTCATTTGTATTAGAGGGAGGATAGTGTCCCTTAGTTTGAAAATGCACTGCCAAGTCCAGCTTAAATTTTGTGGTTTGTTCATACTCCACAAGTTTTTTCCTTTGATTACATTATTTTCAGACCAGGAAGTCCAAATGCTAGCAGTATTATTGAAATAAGTGTCAATATGTTTGGCAAAGGCAGTTTTGTTCCACTGTTTGAGATTGAAAAGACCAAGTCCTCCCTTATTTAAAGGTGCCTCGAGAGCATTGAATTTAACAGGAGTAAGATACCTGCCCACAGTCTTGCCAGTCCAAAAGAATTTCATAATTGCACTTCTGATCATTTTAATAAGCTTGAAGGGAAGAACAAACATCCTGGCCCAGTACACTTGCATAGCAAAAATGATTGATTTGATTAGAGTAAGTCTTCCTGCTTGGCTAAGCTTTCTGGTGGTCCACAAATTCATTCTAGCAGTAATTCTTTGATATAAAGGAAGACACTGAGAAATAGTAATCTTGGAAGAAGATAGAGGCAAGCCAAGGTAAGAATCAGTGGCCATGCTCAGAGTTAAACCAGAGATACTGACTAATTGAGAAATTTGTTGCACACTCACACCAGCTACAGATATAGAAGATTTTTGAATATTCACTTTAAGACCAGTCATGTTGTAAAAATGATTAAGAGTATTCATAACTTCCTGCACAGTGTCAAGATCAGGAGCACAAAACAATATAAGGTCATCAGCAAACATTAGAGTAGAAATCTGAGGAGCAGCACATTTAGGGTGTAGCCTAATTCTTTTAAGTTGAATGGCATCATTAATCATTCTAGTAAGAAGCTCCATAACTAAAATAAAAATATAAGCAGAGAGAGGATCCCCTTGCCTAATACCCTGTTTGCTTCCAAAAAATCCCTTCATCACACCATTGATGTTAATGGAGAAGGTTGGAGTAGACATACATTCGTAAACCCATGCAACAAAATGTGGAGGGAAATTCATATATCCCATTATGCGAACAATACTATCCCACTGCAGCATATCAAAGGCCTTCATGATATCAAGTTTCATCATAGCTTTAGGGGCAGAGTTTTTATTATTATAGCCTTTAAGTAATTCATGAGCAAGAAGAATGTTATCAAGAATACTTCTGCCAGGCAAGAATGCAGCTTGGTTGCTAGAAATAATAGTGGGAAGGACTAATCTTAATCTAGAGGCTATAATTTTCGAGATACACTTATAAATAGTGTTACAACAGGATATAGGACGATAGTCTTTAACATGCAAAGCATTCTTGATCTTGGGCACTAAGGCAATATTAGTATAGTTAAATGTCCTAAACAGTTTGGATTTTTTGAAGAAAAGACAGATGGCTTTACAAACATCATCAGCAACTATGGGCCAGCAGGCAGTGTAGAAGCATGCATTCATTCCATCAGGTCCACCACATGAGTTAGTTTTTAAAGAGAACATAGCATCATGAATCTCAGCAGTGGTGACTTCAGAGCACAGATAATTATAGTCATTCTGAACAAGTTTAGGTAATACTTCAGAAGGAATGGAATCAATATCAGGCTTGAAATTATTAGAGTTACCAAGCAGAGATTTGAAGTAGTTTTCAAAAGCTTGTTGCACTCCTGCAGAAGTAGAATGTTGAACTTCATCATTATCAACAACAGTAATTAAGTTCTCTTTGCTCTGATTGTTTTTAAGGCATGCATGAAAATAGGCAGTGTTCCTATCTCCTTTATCCCACCATTTAATTCTAGACTTTTGCCTCATCATCTCTTTTTCAACAGTTAATGCTTCATAGTATTGCTTGGTGAGAGCAGCTTCTGCTTCAGAAAGTTGAGAGTTATTAACATCATTCATCATTGCTTTCTGAGCTTCTCCAAGCTTCAACAGAATAGAGGCACTTAGACCATTCCCTTTACCATACTTGTTGTAAGCCCACTGCTTCAAAACAGCCTTTAAGTCCTTTAATTTTTCCTGCAAAACAAACATACTATTACCTCTTTTAGTCTTGTTCCAAACATTAGTAACAATTTGTTCAAAATCAGGTTCAAGAACCCAAGAGTTAAAAAATTTAAAATTTGATTTTCTTCTCATGTCCATAACTCTCAAGTGAATGATTTGTGGGGAATGGTCAGAGAGGATAGGAGGGGGAAGGAAATTATACAAGAGAGGCCATTGTAGAAGGGCTTTATGATTGGAAAAGGAATGATCAATTCGTGAAAATGTTCTAACACCATTTCTTCTTTTATTATTCCATGTGTATTGCATCCCAACAGAATTCACTGGGATAAGATCAGCATCCATCAGAGTTGAATTTAATGGTTGAATTTCATTTGGGGTCGGTGGGTTCCCTCCAACTCTATCAGATAGGTTTAAACAGCAGTTAAAATCACCAAAAATCAACCAAGGATGTGTATTCTGCCGCAAAGATGGGATGACTTCATGAAGAGTTTTCCTAGCATTAGCAGAGTTCGCTGCATAAACAAAGGTAATATAATAGGTAGAGTTATCATTGATATCTCGCGCATGACAATGAATCATTTGATCAGTGGATAGGAGAGAGGTTAGGTAGATGTGAAGGGGATTAAAGAGGATCATAATTCTCCCATATGGAGAATTACTTAAGTTATGAATGAGCTTCCACTCTTTATTTATGTATTCAGCAGCCTTAAGAGTAAGAGGAAGATTCAGTTTTGTTTCAAGAATAGCTAGGATTGATAAGTTGTTAGAAGCAATAAGGTGTTTGCATTGGTCAAGTTTGATTATATTATGACCCCCACGTATATTCCATGCGCCTATGGTGGACATCATCAGAGTTTGGGGGTATTAAGCATCTCTAACTTCATTTTCCTTGTTACTGCATGCTTTGATGCCAAGTAATTAGGAATAGTTGCTGATAGTGGGGTCAAATCATTATTGGAAGGTCTGTCTATTATTGGAGATATGAGAGACTTATTGGGTAATGCTTGAGTTGAAGATTTGGGAGGTTTATAAGCCTTAGGAGGGATGATATCAGAATAATGATTGATTTGAAATTGACTGGGAGTAGTTGGATTATCAGAAAGATGAGAAGAGACATCTGTGCATGTCATTGGTATCTTGTGCATGTTATCAGCTGCAGACAAGGCATGGTGACCACCCTGATTTTGAGACATATGGATCTTCATACCATTAGATGTTGTAGCTACTTCATTTAACTTGAATTTATCCTTTTCACACTGCATGTTACCATTCCTAATAGCAGAATTGTATATTGACTGAAGTTCTTGTTGGTTTGCTTGTCTTTTTGGTTTTATTTTAACATGCTTGTTTTTGATACCACCTTGTTCTGCTAATAGTTGAATACATTCTGCCTTGCTTGGTGTTTTTTTTTCCTTTCCCTTAGTTTCTTGCTCTTCTACTTCTGTACTATTTTCATTTTCCTCTAGCATTGCATCCACATTCTCAGTGTCTTCAAGCTCCATCAGAGCATCGAATTTATTAGTTAACAATATGTCCTCAACTGTTACATCAACATTAGTTTCCAAATTATTGCCTATCCCTAATTCATTAACTTCCTCAGTCTCATCTGGAATACAGATTTCCTCCACATCTTCATCAGTTATTTCCCCTTGTTCTTTTGAAGTTTCAATAATAATATTGACATGGTCTTGCTTATTCCCTTCATCATTTTGATTTACTAGCGATCTTTTTTCCTCTACTTCAGAATACTCTTCTACCTTATCCCCCGCAGTATTAATTATGTCTTTATTCCTAATAAAATTGTCTGATTTCTTCCTTACAACTTTCTGCCATGTTCTATCATTCATATTAAGGGGAGGATTGAAGTTTCTATTCCCTTGAACCTTGTTCACTTTTGCTTCTCCAGGAGGGGGTCTATCCTTTTTGTTTCTCTCTTTGGTATTACTTGAGTTACCAGTAACAACAGCGTCACAGTTATTAGTTGCATGTCCAAACTTCTTGCATTTGATACAAACATCAGGCCTCCATTGATACTGTACATAAATTTTTTGAACCCCTCCTTCAACCAGTTTAACCAGAAATTCATGAGGGAGTTCTCTATCTGGTTTTACTTCTATCAAACATTTCGCATAACTCATTCTACTCTGTTTCTCAGTCATCTCATCCATACACAAAAGCTTGCCAAGGTGACTACTCAGCCAATTTATACCAAGAGGAGACCATGCATATAAGGGCAGATTATAGAAATGAACCCACACTGGAACAGAAGGAACAGAACCACTAATATTGCTGACTGTGGCATCATATGGCTTTATAATGAAAAGCTTGTTTTTAATAATAACTGGGTCACATTGTAGAATTTTTTCTCTATCATCATCACAAGAGAAGTTGAATAAAAATACCGTTCCATCAGATTTAACTCTTACTGACCCCTTAAGTTTCCATAATAACTTAAGTCTGTATACTACTGCAGTGTAAGAAAGAGGCTTATCCAAGAAGAAGCCAACCAGAGAGTCCTTCCATATCAAGTCACCAGCTTCTAAAACAACCTTCGGAGGCACCAGCATGTTGTTTTCATACACCGGGACCAGATCAACAGGGATGTACTTCCCCGCATTCAACGGTTTATGCTTAAAAAGGGAAGTCCATTTCTGTTGACCAAGAGTTGGATGGGACGAGTCAAAAGATGAAGATGGGTTCGAGTTGGATGCCAACAGAGTTGGAGGTGGGTCAGGAGGAACAAGTGGCAATGGAACTGGTGGAGTAGGGTCAGAGACAGCGGGACGGGGCACCAGGGGAGCCACATCACAAATGGCAGTGGTAAAAGGGAGAACAGAAGAGTTGAGGTGGACTGATGGAATAGATTGTTTTAACATAAACCTATTTTTCCAAGCTATTCATTATATATACAACCTTTCTTTTAAAAGCCAACTATCTTATACCTGTTTTACAACTATTTTTAAAACTGTTTAACGATTTTTCAACTGTTTTATAAACTAGTTACTATATTCCAACTATTTTACAAAACTAATTATTATCTTGCTATTATTTTGCAATTATCTAAAATTTCTATAATTATTTGAACTATTTTCTAACTATTTTTACACTTATTTTACAAACTAGTAATTATTTTCCAACTACTTATCTAATTTTTTTAACTTTTCAAGCTATTTTCTAAATTTAAACTGGACAGGGTTCAAACTGTTATTGGTTAAATACCCAATCAATATAAGAATAGAGGTGATAATCCAAATGGATTGAAGCAATCGTGAGTAAGTGAATGAAAATCAAAGTGAATATGAATAGAAATGGAATTGATTTGGCTAATAACAAATAAAGATAAATGCGTAGGGTGTACGTATGTTATTCTATTCGCATAATGATTTGATCCAGATTCGAGCACAGAATTTCGAGATAGTATATCGATCCAAGTTGGGATTTTTCACTCGATTTTCGACGGCGAACCTGGATATGGATTGTTGATTAGTTCTGTATATTCTCTATCATAGTTATGACTATGCAAGGAGAATGATGGTTTCTGATCAAGAAACCAGATCTGTGTCCGCACTAGGAAGTCGGGTGGACGATACTAGTTCGAAAGTGAAATTGTGTGGTCGAGTGAGCGATCAGATTGGTATGGCGTACGGATGATATGTGTACATCATACGTATTTGAATGAAATGATATTGGAAGGAGTAATCAAATTTGAATATTTGATTTTGAGTAAACAAAGTTGAATATCTTTGTTTTATAAAATGAAACCCCCCTTGTTGAATCTTTTGCCAGAAGAAAAGGGTTTTTGAAAATGTTTGAAATATAAAAGGAGTTTTATACAAGTTTGAAATGATCCAAAGTTTTAAAGATTATATATATCTGAATATATATATATAAAGGATCTTATGAGGATTTTTGAAAAAAAGGTTTTGGGAACCTTTGGATTTGGAAAGGCTTTTGATATTTGGGTAAAATCAATATGAGAATTTGAAAAGCCTAGTTTGAGAATTATCGATTTTGGAATAATCGATTTTGTGTAAAGGAGCTTTGTATGAGATCATACTAGGTGTATGATTTGAAGATACTATATGTGTATAGTATAAAATGTTTTGATGATGACTCTGGGGAAAAAGGCGCTCCCTTGAAATGACTTCTCAGGAGTGCCACCGGGTGGTGCTGCCTTGAGCCCCGAGGGGGGTTCTAAAGTTGATCCTGTGAGGAGTCCGAACAAAACTAGTTCCTGGGGATTATGAGTAGTGTATACCATAGTGAAAGTCGTGTGTGCCGCTGAGAGCTAACATTCTGCGTTTGATTTTATATCGGTAGACTGCGACCTATGGTAACATAGCGAAAGTCGTGTGTGCCGCTGAGAGACAACAGTCTGCATTTGATTTTATATCGGTAGACTGTGGCATATGGTAACATAGCGAAAGTCGTGTGCCGCTGAGAGCCAACAGTCTGCATTTGATTTTGTATCGGTAGACTGCGACCTATGTAGGAGTGGAGAAGTTTCATTTCGACAGCGAAAATTAGAGGCCGCAGATAGCCTGCAGTTACATGGACTTTTGCTGTGATGGCAATGTAACCCTGGATGTAACTGTGATCTGTCATGGGTTCCATGGCGTAATCGAGAGGCCGCGGAGAGCCTGCAGTTACATGGACTTTCGCTGCGATGGCAACGTAACCCAGGATGTAACTGCGACCATGGATGGTGGTGATGATTTCAGAGCATTCTCACCAAAGATATTTCCTGTATTTTCAAAAAATGTTCTCTATATTTTCAATAAAATTATTTCCCAAGTATTTTCACTGGATGTTGAAAATGAGTTTGCTAAGTATTTATAGATTTTCAGTCTTACGCCTGATCAACGTATGACCGAATTTCTGTAAGAACGAGGACGGACTTGTTGAAACATCGAGTTATAAGAAGTATTTTTATAAAAAAATTATTTTGGTAATATATATATATATGGATTTTTAAAGGTGTTTTAAAATTTCTTAATAAAAGGATTTTTAGTTAAAAGCGATTAATAAGTATTTTAATAAATTCTGGCTTCGTTTCTTTCCGATGACGAAAAGATTCAAAGCGGGGAGGAAGGTGATAACCCGGATTTTCTGGACATTTGTAATTGATAAAATAATCGGGTTAATTAATTGAATTTCTGATTTATAAATTTAATAAATAAATGCCATAATCTCCTTTAAAATTATTTAAAATTTATAAGTTAATTGTTCTCAAAACAATAATAATAATGTGTTAATTTTTATATTCATAAACGGATTTTAAATAGAATTGAAATTGTGTTTGTCTTATATATATATATATTTAAAAAGTTGATTTTAATTTGAATTTTAAATTCAAAGAATAAATATCTTAAATTAAATTGGATATAGAATATATATGTATATGTTTTTATTTGTATATAATTTGTTTTATATTATTTTCCTTAAAAGATCATATTCGTATAAATCAAGGAAAGTAACTACTAAATAAAAAAAATTTAATATAAGAGTTTTATGGAAAACATTTAAAAATAAGAATAATATATAATTAAGATTAATTTAAGATAAAAATTTATACATTTTAAAACATAAGACAATTATATAAGAGCAAATTGATAATATAATAAATATATCTATTTTAAAATATAAAGACATCTATAAATATAAAAGCTAAATTTGGAATATCATATAAATAAACACAAAAATAATATAATTATGGAAATTGCAAATGTAGGTAAATTTAGAATTACATATATAACAAATTCCCTTTGTATTATAACAAATGTAAGCAAGTAAGTATAAAAATGACAAGTGTTAAGTAATTGAACATGTGTCCCTATTTTATTTATTTATTTTATTTTAAAAATAATTAATAAAAAGATAGGATATATTTTATATATCATCTCCATACCTCTCTTACATTTCCTTTTATCAGTTCACTCTCTACAACAAACAAAGAAGAAATCTGAAACAAAATCAAATTCAACTACCTAAATCTTCCACAAGTTCTCAAACCAAAAAGTTTATATAAGTAAATCATCTCTGTTTTTTTCATATGCTTGAATCTTCTTAACAATAATAGGGATTCCAGTTCAACAACAAGTTTTTCCAAAACTGTTGTTTCAAATCCAAGATTTGTAGCTTCAAGATCAAATGAAATTCCAGATTTTTGCAGAAATACAACCAAGTCTGCTCCTCTGTTCAACATACTGAAATGGTGAGTAAACCAAACTTTCTTAAGCCCAAATCTGGTGTATAATTCAATTGCATGTGATGAATCTTTATAGAAAGTTGGTAAATAATGTTAGCATGAGTATATAGATGTGAATGTTTTAATAATAAGTAGGATTTGTTTGTGCATAGCTGTGAATCTGCATATATAAGTCTCTGTTCATAACCACAGGCTCAAAACTCACTAGGAAAAAAAATTAATATCTTCCTATTCAATCGAATTCAAGTTATGATCTCTAAAGAAGATATGTTTTGTATCAATGAATTTTTTTCAAAAAATAGATTTGGGTGTTTATCGAATAAATATTTCGAAAATTTAATATTACAGTAGAATCTTTTTATATAATAAAAAAATTAATAAAAACTATTTCAAGTTTGGATTTTATAAACTGAATCACTTGAGTAAATAACGAATTATGATATAAGAATCAGGATTTCTAGTGTTAGGTATGTCTAGATTCATCGGGTTGAATGAATATGGGCAAAATGGCAAATTCACGAGGCTGGGTTGTTTTAGAGGCGTGGCACTTGATGGGAAGGAGGAGTAGGGCATGGGGAACTCGAGAAAATTAGTGCTAAAATTTCTAGGTGATCGAGGAAGAAAGACGATTGGAAATTAGGGTTTTGGCCATTGTTTTGTGTGGCTTCTTTCGTAGTCGTGCTTAGTCGAGGAGAAGAAGGAAGAAGGGTACGCATGTGGGGGAATCGAGTAAGAAGGCTAGGGCAAAGGCAGGCATGGGGTCTGGTGGTGGATAGTGGACCAGGGTGGAATAACGAGGGGGTTTTGTCACTGACATTACAGAATCAGGGAGGGGTGAGTAGTTCGATTTCGAACTAGAGTTTAAAATGCAGTTTCAAGTTGATGGACGGAGTAAGGAAGACGTGGGTGATGTGCGAGGATGATCGGCAACCTTAGGCGATCGTCATCGGTGATGTTTATATGCACGACATGCACAGTTTTCATGCACAAATGTGTTTGGGTTGAAGTTTGTTGGAGGAGACGAAGTTTCTTAGGGACTGGCTCGGGTTTATGCTCGTGCTTGGAAGGGTAATACTGTGTAGACTTGCTCGTGAGGAACTCGGGAAAAAATGGGTTTTGCTCGAGTACTGTTTGGAGTTATTCGAGTGTGTTAGCAGGATTTATATTTAAGTAAACCAGCTTTGAAATTTAAGTAAGTTATATAAAAAAAGATATGAAAAAGAAGAGGAAAGTACTCAAGTAGGACTAAGGTTTGAGAAGTAGACAGATTTAGCCTAGGTTTGACTTTAGAGCATTAACATTATTTAAATTAAAGGGTTGAATAAAATAAGTTTTTGAACAATGTTCTTAATTACATTTTTATAATAGATTTTTTTTAGGTGAATGGATAATTAATAAAGATGATGATTTATCTTAAAAGTAATAAAGATTTGACAGAGTGATTAATTAATTAATAATTGAGAATTATTAATTAATTAGTAAATTAAGAGGTTAATTAGTTTGTAATTGGAAGTTGTCAATTAGATAATTAAAGATAAGTAATTAAAAATTAGTGATTAATTTATTTAACAATTAATTAATGATTAGTGATTAATTAATTAAGTAATTAGGTTGTAATTAGTAATTAATTAACTAGGTGATTGGAGATTAATCAATTTGTAATTAAGGATTAATTAACTGATAATTAAAGATTGATTAATTTATTTGTTTAAAGGGTAATTGAGAATTACTCGATGGTAATTAATCAAATGAATGTGATTAATTTAAGTTAATTAATTGGTTGATTAATTAAAAATAATCTTAATGGTTGATTAAGTATAATTACCTAAATGAGATTGATAAGTAAAATTACTATAAGTAATTTAATGTATAATTACTGGATGTAATTAATGAGAAGTAATTAAAGAATAATTTCTTAGTAGAAGTAATTCAGGATTAAATTACTTGGTGTAATTTATTAATTAATTAAGGAGTTAATTAATTAAGATTAGTTAATTACTGTTTAAGTTTGATTAAGGTTGATTAATGGAAGTAATTAATTAAAGATTAATTACTGTAAAAAGGTTAAGGATAATTACTTTGTGTAATTGATAGAGAGTTAATTACTTATTGAAATTAAAGAATAATTAGTCAAGGGTGATTAATTAATGAAGATAATCAAAGGAGATTGATTAATTAGCTATAATTAATTAATATTAAGTAAATGGTAATCTATGTAATTAAGATTTGTAGATAACTAGAGATAAAATATATTAATTTTTGGAAGTAATAAATCTTGCTTATAAATGATTAAATAATGTTGCATGCCTTAGATTGATTGATATATCGAATATGTGATTTGGATGCTATGTGATATGAGACGTTGGGATTTAACTAAGATGATTTAGTTATCTATTGATGATGATTTAATATGGATGACATCCTGTATTTGGAGTTTGAATTGTGTTTCACTTGAATATCTGAGATAAGATGGTATTGAATTCGAAGAGACCGGAGTCGGGTATTAGTAAATATCCGAAACCACTTCGATTCTTTATAAATTGATATATGAAATAAGTTGTCTATAACAAATTGTAAACTGTAAAATGTTACGAGTTACCCCGAGTTTTAAATAAGTTCTATGCCTTTGAAATTTATGTTGAGGAGTTTACTCACGCTGGTTTCCAGCCTGACCCGGGTGTTACTTTGATGTAATGCTCGGGTCAGACCGAGTATTACGTATTTTCAGGTAAGGACGTTCTGGAGCTCAGGAGGCGAGCTGGATGGCAGGAACGTATGGGGTATTCCGCTGTGATATATTATAGTTTATCTAGGACAGGTTCTTTTAAACTGTCCAATGTTGTGTAAATGTTGTAATTCTGATGTATAAAAATGTAAATGTACTAACACAGTTCTTCTTTGTAAAACTATTATTTATGTGATATTATATTTTATCCGCTGCGAATGTGAGATTCTGAGTTTGAGTTTTCTGTTTCTTCTTCTTTCTCTTTCTTCTTTTCACTAACTATCTGGAATTTTCGGGATTGAAATTTCTGGGTCGTTACACTAAATCTTCAAAACATTGTGTACTCTGTTGAGCATCTTCGTTTTTTCTTTTTTTTCGTTGGTTCTCTTTTCTTTTGTTGCTTGATTCTTCTTTTCTTGATGCTGTTTGGAGTAGCTTGTGTTCATGTGGAAGAATAGCGCTTGTTTCTTTTACCTGTGTAATTGAAATAGTAATTTTATTTTTAAATTTAAATGCAAATGTTTTATATTACTATTTTGTTACTTATAAGTTACAACTGACATTAATAAGTGATTAAGTGATTAGTTTAATAGAAGAAAATAGAGTAGTAATGAAATTTATACTATGTACACTTACTAATTGATTGTGTGCAGTGTTAAAAATGATAACAAGTATTATTGTATATTATAGCCGATACTGTGCAAAATGACAAGATGTACTACGTTGAGGACAAGATGTACTATGCCAAGGGCACATTGATATTATGGAAACAAAAATTTAAAGGTACACATTGAAACTGATACTAATCAGAAGCTAAACTGATACTGCAAAGAGGCATATTTGATATGTGCAGACACAAAATAATTATTGTATATGTTCAAACTGATACTATAGACGGAGAAAACATAAAATGTAAACTGATACTTACTAGTGTAAGTAAGAATTAATTTTAACTTACACTGCCAACTTTTGTATCATTCAAAAATTGTTTCACAACAATGTCTTTTAGTTTTCTTGCATCCCATCGTGCAAATCTCGGTAAATCTTCAGCAAGTTGCCTTCTAGGTTGGATGAAGTTCATTTTCTCACAGATGCAATACTATAAATATTTATAAATATAATTAGATAAGAATTTTGAATATAACATTTTTTTTAGTCTAATAATATTCTGCATAACACATCTTACCAGTGGAAGCATGGAATATCCAGACATGTTTCTTGGCTTGGAGATAAACTTTTTGACAAATTTACTAAAAATTTTCTCTATTGTTTCTGTCCACGAGGCAGTTTGCATTGTTTCACTATCAATCAAACATGTAGAACTCCCCATCTTAGTTTTTGTTGGTTGTTAGGAAAGAAAAATGTCAATAGTATTTGCATTATTATCAATAAGGGCAGATCTTCTTCATTTTCTTTTTTCCTTTTTGATATTTCTTGTTTTATTCTTCTTTCCACAACATTTCTTGTTATGTATGTACATGTGACAAAGTTTCTAGTTGAAAACTCCTTGCAGTCTGGTGGAATGGTTTTCCCGGTCAATTTTTTTTTTTGGTTCTATGTTTATTCCTTTTAATGGCGGCCCAAATAGCAAGCTTATATCTTTGGCAGTGACCTTCATTTTGTCTTCTCCCAATACGAAGGTATCAGTTTCCATACAGTAGCAGCTGTATAAAGCATCCAAGTTTTGTTGATGCGTTTTGCATTCTTTCATTGTTATTTTTTCTTCATAGATGACTTTGAAGAAGTTGTAAAAGGGTGTCTTCTTTAAGATGTCAAATTGCTTTTTGGTCAATCCATTTTTTTGATCAGTTTTAATATCTTGAAGACAGCTTGTAGGCCACATCTATAAGCAGTTTTTGGCTTATCATTTTCAGATTTTGCTATCTGTTTGTTTGTTTGTTTTGATGTTGTATGCATGGTTTTGTTAGATGGATTGACAAAATCATCATCATCATCCTATTTCATGAAAATATGGCATTAAGTTGTTAGTGAAAAAAAAACAGCATTGAAACAAAACAATATATAACAGTATATAGTGGTATCAGTTTTCCTTCAACATGAGATAAAATATGGTATTTTTATCTAGACAAAATTCAGTATCAATTTTGCTAAATGTAGGTATCAATTTTTAAAAAATTATGGCACAAATACTTGTAAAACTACTACATACTAATTTCTAAAGAAACATATTGCATGTACAATTTTTATGTTACATTTGTGTTATCTTTGTTACAAATTACATTGAAATATAGGTATCAGTTTGTTATACAATGGGTATCATTTTGTGAAATATAGATATCATTTTACTGAAAAATTACAACATTGATATAAGAACAAAAATATTATATACATTGGGTACCATTTTGTAAGAATTTAGTATCAGTTTTCCTAGAAAAAAGATGGTGAAATAATTTGTTAGCTAATAAAAATCAGCTACACACCATTAGACAATAGGTATCACTATTGTAGGTTGTTGGTATAAGTTTTTATGTGTGTGCTGAATTTAATTTTTCTAAATACAAATTATCACGTTGATTCTAACAGATGTTTGGTATTAAATTTTCAATATATTAGTATCAGTTTTATAACAAATGGCAATTGTCTTCTAAGCTTTTTAACCAACTATTACTATCAATATATTAGTATCAGTTTTTCAGCAAATCTATTTTTTTACCAACTAAACTTTGTTTTCTACCAAACAAACTATAGGAATCACTTTTTGAACATGAAATTTTTAAAAACTGATATGGCTTGTAGTTTTACCGTGTTTGCTTGATCATCTTCATATTGCCCAACTGCTATTTGTTTTCCCTTATTTGTTTGTGTTTTTTCCTGTTAAACATATTAACACTATTAAAATACATCTAACGATTTAATACTATCAGTTTAATAATTTAATGGTATTACTTGCCTGTTGAAGTTGCTGCTTAATTATTTTGTCATTTTTCTTCCTCGATCTTAATTCTCTTTTTGGCATTTGTTGAACAGTTGATTTGTCACCAGGTGTTTTTTCCTGCATTGTTTCTTTAGTTTTCTGTAAATTAAGTTCAATAGTATCATAATTAAACTACATTGGTCTTGTTAAGCTTCATTTCAGAATATCATTTACCTTTTCTTCTGTTCTTGTTTCTTCATGTTTCCTTTTTGTTCTTTTTTCCCTTTTTTGCTATATATCTTCTTCCATTTTTCTTTTTAATAATCTTTCCTGCTGCGTCTCTACTGTAGGTACAATATTTGCTTCTTGAAGATTTTCCGATACAGCTGCTATGGTATCAAAATCACATTCTAGGTTTTCAATTTCGGCTCAATTATCCGATTGATGTTCTTTGTTGCCAGATTCGAACAGAAACTCAGAATGAGGTGGTACGGTATGAGGTTTTTGTCGAACATCAGATTGAGGGGATATGATATCAGATTCATGCTCAAACTCTACGATCGATTTATTTTCTGACGTCTGTGATTGCGATGGAGCTACCGATTTTGTTGTTGTTTCGTCTGCCATTTTTTCTTAGTTTTACTCTACTTTCTTGAAGACGCGTGGATTTGAAATCGGCCAAGAAGACATAAGATGGAAACGGAGAAATTTTTTAACATGCGAATGGGCTTTGGGCCTGTCCTTTTGAAGCAATTTGTTTGTGCCTGTCCTTATGAATAAAAAATTTAAATTAATTGTCCTTTAAAAAAAATTTCCTAAAAATTGGGATAATTATACAACAATTTTTAGCACAAAACTGTAAATTTTCTTACTTTTTAAGATGAAAAATGTTTAGTTCAACAATAATTCGTAAAATGTACACTAATAATTTATTGTATCGTCCAAAATTAATAAGATAATCCAATAATTTAGTGACTATGATTGGGAAATTATTTGTTAAATTAATTATATGAAGAAAAAAATAAATAATGAAACGATAATTTTTCCTCAAAGTTGAAGAACCGTATGATTCAAAGATGTCGGTTTAGAGGGTTTTTTTTAAGTTTTAAGGTTAAACCATGGGTTCATGCATGCGCAAAGTTGTTTTATTTTCAGAACCGTTGATCTTCAAGGTCGAAGGTTAATTATGGTTGAAACGAGGTTGAGTTGAATCTTTAAAACACTGCATAATACATGTATGTATTTTCTTTTTGTTAATTTCTTAATGACTTTTGTTGTATGATCATGATTTTTAACCCAATATTATTTTATTACATTGAGTTAAATGGAATAGTGTACTATAATGATTTCACTAAGCCAAGTATATGGCAGTTACTTGCAGATAATCAAAAAGAACTGAGCAACAAATTTGTAGAGAAGCAGTGCCTTTTTTTTATTACGATATTTGAATGAACCTATGCGTCCCAAACATTGAAAGCTATGCGTCCCTAACATTGAAAGGAAAATAAATCATTGCTGCGAATGATAGAAAACCTTTTATTGTACATGATGTACTGATTTGGTTATTGTAATAGTCAGTGTTTTAAAAAACCAACCAAACCTCAGTTCGATCACGGGCAACATTCGACCTTTAAGCACTACGATTCTAAAAATAAAATAACTTTGTGTGTGCATGAACCTCCGGTTTAATCTCAAAACCCTGTAAAAACCTCTAGACCGACCTCTTTTAACCCTACGGTTTTTCAAATTTGAGAAAAAATTATCCCTTCATTTTTCATTTTTTCACATAATAAATTTAACAAATAATTTCATAACCTTAACCACTATATTATTGGATTATCTTATCAATTTTGGATGACATAATACATTATTAGTGTAAATTTTACAAATTATCATTGAACGGAATCTTTTTCATCTTAAAAAATAAGGAAATTTACAATTTTACGCCAAAAAAATGTTGCAAAATTATTCCAATTAATATTTGTTATGAAATGTATAAAAAAATTATTTCAAATTTCAGTATATTAATCATAATTGGTTAAATTTTAACATTAAGCGAAATAATTTACATTTAAATCAATAAAATAAAAATTAACGATCAACGCTGTTCTCACGATTTGACCGGTTGAACCATAAAAATCTTTAACCTTGCACCAACATGGTTTGACTCACTGTTCGGTCTTCGAAACTATGGTCGTAGTGTATGGCGCTTTTATCCATGGAAAGATGCTTTGTCGTGAAAAAATAACATATAACAAAGACACCAACCACACTACATATTCATATTGCTGAACACACGTCATATATTGCTTTTGTTAATTCCAATCATGCATATTCCTCTAGTGCGATAAGAGGTATTTCAACATAGCAATTAAAAATATAGTTATACTATGCAATGGTATTGGTAGTTTGCCCAAAAGTTTTCCATAATTAGCCAATGAGCAGTGGTACTTCAGCTAATCACAAACCGAGAATAAACTTGGTTGTGCATCATGACTTGCCTAGTCAAAAGGTCTGTTGCATTTCTTGTTTCATGGAAGGATCATTTGCAGGTCTCCCAAAATCCTTATATTCTCATGAAGAATAAAACCAAAAGATAGGTAAACAAATAATTTCCGATGTCGAATGTTGACTGTTGCAATGATATAGTCATTTGCATGATCGAATGTTGTCCCGTCGTAGCACAGTGTTTTCGACGGCTGTCGACAGAAGACCGGACAGCTCTAGACGATCGTCGTAGACACGTGACCGATCAAGAAGAAACAACAAAACCTCAGCCAGTCGTCGGAAATTATTGACTCTTAAGTCGTCAAAAACCGTCGAAAAACCTGAAACATTTTTCAAAATTCTGCTACATGCTAGCCTCACATACACAATTCAAAAATACAATATACTCACACACAACCACATATCGAATTCAGATATTCAATATAATCTCAAACCATACAAATATACTCAAATCAAATAAAGAAAATTAAACCAAGCATAACTCACATAACATTAAACCAACCAAAACTTCGTTAGCACAATATACATATATATATATATGTCATCATACAATATATACACCATGCGACAACTCAAATGTTATCATAACAACTCACAACCATCAACTCACCATCACCAAATATACCATCAAATAATATACAAAACAAATCTGAATGTATTATTAAACAATATTAAACAATGTCGAATAACAAAAAAATACATCTATTACTCATGTCAATTACCTCCAGAACCTCCGAAACCAACTGAAAATGGAGAGCAGTCACCATACTATTGCATTACTCAACAATATGTTGGTCTAGCAGTTGTGTCGTCTTAATGGCCTGCCGACGGTTTTGCTTCTCCAGCCACGCCACCCTAGCTCTAGATTTCTCGATTTCTACTAGATTTGAGCTCTACTTTGGATGGCTCTTCTTTGTCTACCCTGCAATATTTATTTAGTTTGTAAAAATTCAATTACTATAATCTTACTATCGAAGCTATATCATAATATATTAAATATAAACTTATTATCGAAACTAAAGCAATGTGAAGTTCTTTAGAATTAAAAGATTATTAAAATTGTTATATCTAAATATATTATTCATTACCGCTTGATTGCTAAAACCGTAACGCCTGGTTCGTGAAGGTGGGTCCATGACTGATTCAAAAATGACATCCTCCTCGTGCATAGTCAGCTACTCTCGACCTATTTCCTCCAAGAGTTTCTGCCTTTGTTCCATAAACCGCACCTGCAAGAACATGTAAAAATACATTTGGAATTAATAGCTTAATATCTTAATTCGTTATGCTTTAGTAATTAAACAATTACTAATTGTATATAAACTAAAATATGCTTACATGGCTCTTATGCGATTTATCGTCATGTCGTGTATATAAAATAGTCCCGTTTCGATTTACATGCTCGACGCCATATGTACGGGTAAATATATTCATGTACGATACGGGACCATGCGCCTCCGCTTTTCGAAGTTGATTACTATGTACTATTATTGTATATACAAAATTATACAACATAATAACTATTTACAATTCACAGTTAATAAATTTACTAACTCCTGACGATATTGTTGGAATGACTTGGACCCTCCTCAATAAGTGACATGATTCCTGTTCCTATTTGCACAGTTTTCCCTAGGACTTTGTCTATACATTTAAATAAATAATACATTATTTACTTACCAATTTGTTTTGTGATATTTACATATCAATCAAATAATTAATAAAAGATTAGTACACTTACCTTCGCTTCGTCGTTATTCCAATGCACCGGCCAACCCTCCAACACAATTGCTCTCATCCAGTTCGGTTTCTCCCATTTACGCTTCACAGCCGACATAGAATCTCAATAATTCTTCCTCGTCTTTTTCTGCATCCAAGAGTGTCGTACAAGCTACATGTCGTTTGCCTGGTGCATTTCATGATAAACAAATGGCAAATAGTTAAACAATATATGGTGAATAGTAAATAAGTGACAAACAAATTGAGAATGGAAAATAAAAGATTATACTTACAATAAAATCCTTCCATATGCACTCCATGATATAGGAACTGATTTTATCCCACTTAGGCAAGCAAGCCGTCATCCGACTCTTATATGAGTCTCTAGAAACTTATAGAACTACACCTGATGGCGGTAGGTCGAACCTCTATGGTAAATATGATACAGATTATTATATCGTATACAAAATATTTATGATGCTGAAAAAAAATTAATACTTATCCCTCCGTTTTAGGCATCAGATACACAGCTGAACGCTGTGGCGGCTGTGATGGGCCGCTGCCATCGCCTTCAGATGAATGGATGAGCTCTTCCTTCTGGACAACATGATACATTCCATAGACACATCATTTTATAAGAGAATAATAGCATAATGACATATATTGTATAATAATGACATAAATGACATAAAGCACATAAATTGCAAAATATACCTGACTCAGATTGGGTCTCGTATTCCGACGATAACCAGAGTATAGGATTTTTAACGTAAATTGTTAACTAAATGACATAAATGGTATAAATGATGTGAATGGCATAAATTACATAAATGATACAAATTACGTAAATGACGATAAGCAAGTTTGGTTTCATAAATAATATAAATTACATAACTTGCAAAATAAATGTCATCAATTACATAAATTGCATAATACATCAGAATTCAACATAATATTTTTTTTCAATTCTCATCGTCTTCTGATTAAGATTCGGTCTCATATTCTACATTATTTTCCCCTCTACTCTCAAATGCTTCTACCAAAATATTTGATTCATCATTTAGAGGTCCAAAATCAGTACGATCGTCTGTTATTATTATTTCATTGCTTTGCTCAAGGTCTGTCTGATAAGTTTATTCGTTTGGAATTCTTTCTATCAAACGTAAATCTTGGCTTTGTTTTAAATCTACTGACCAATCTGCTTTATCTCTTTTTAGAGAAGGATAAAGTGTGTAATAAACTTGTAATGCTTGTTTGACTAGTATAAAAAGATCGTACTTGTGATAATGCGATGTGTGCTTTATTTCAATAAGATTATAATCCTTGTGCACATTAATTCCAAAACCTGAAACATTGCTGAACCAATTGCAACTAAATAGAAAAACAACCTCCCTGGGTCGTGAGAAATATATCAGTTGCAAAATTTGAGTTAAAACACTATAAAAATCATTTATGTGGTTTTCTAGATCATCACTACCTTTAACAAATACATGTATTATTAGTTAATTTTTCAACCTCATATTCTTTGGTGTTTGAATTTATATCCTTTGACGAAATATATTGGATATGTCTTGACATTTCTTTTTGGTTCCAACGCAACATGTTTCAATCCTTCATCGACCATACAATTTCATGATTCATAAACGCACTTTAAAACCAATCAGAAAATTCTTTATTGAGATCTCTGCGTGGATATTCTCAAATACTGCATATACGAATAAAATATTGCTTTATATTCTACATGCACATTAAAATGAATAAATCAAGAATTGCGATTTCATATTACCTAACAAATGGTGCAACCTCAGCACAATTAAGAAGAATATAAGTGTGCGCTATATGAAGATCTCTATCATCTAACCATACGGCTACACATTTTCCAAGAGGTTGACCATGTTGTTTAAAAATAAATAACATTATTTGATGGACTCTTTTTCGTCTTCTTAATCATTACGTGAAACTAGTTCAAATGATATGTTCACATGGTCACTGAAATAGTAAGAGAGAAAGAACGAAGCTTCTTTTTCAATGTATGATTTACAGATTGAACCTTCAACTCGTGCTTTTTTCCTCACTTTTTTCTTCAGATGGTTTAAGTATCTATGAAAAATTAACTTATTAACTTTTACTTTCGAATATAATTAAATTACTAGGTAACACATTTCATACCTCTCGAATGAATACATCCATTCATATTGCACAGGACCTCGAAGTTGTGCTTCAGATAAGAAATGAACGGGTAAATGTTCCATTACCTTAAAAAAACCTGGTGGAAATATTTTCTCCAATTTGCAGAGCAATATAGGAATATCTTCTTCAAGTTTACGTAAACGTTGAACTTTTAACATGGTCGATCAAAGCTCTTTGTAAAATAGACTAAGTTCCGTTATTACCTTTCAAACTTTTAAGAGCAATAGTTCGTTGAATATAACATGTAATAAATTTCCATCATTATGTGACAGTCGTGGCTTTTCATTCCACTCAATCTACCATTTTTACAGTCAACACATCTACAAAGATTTGATGAAATCCCATCAGGAAATCTTAACCCTTCCACCCGTTTTAACACAACTTTAACGTGATTATTATCTAACTCATAACACGCATTGGGTTTTTTTCTTGTCCTTTGGATTCATATGAAGCTCAAAACTTCGCATCTTGTATATCGCGTCTTGATTTCAAATCGTTCTTAGTCTTCCCCTTGACATTCAAAATTGTGTTAAAAACATTATCAAAAACATTTTTCTCGTTGTGCATCACATCAATATTATGACGAAGTAGAAGATCTTTCCAACAAGGCAATTCCCAAAATATACTTTGTTTGCACCAATTATGAATAGTTGATTTACCTGCAATTTTAGTTTGTACTTTAGTTTCATGTATTTTTGGATAGTCCCTTATAAGTTCATATATGTATTCGCTTGACCATATCATTGGTGGTTGTTTGGTTTCTACTATATTAGCTAAAAAGTTTTTCTACCTTCTTTGAAGCGATGATTGACATGGAGAAAACATCGATGACAGTCAAACAATGGAATTTTTTACCATTCGGTAAAGAAAATATCCATGTTTCTTCCATGCAATAAGAACAAGCTAGACGACCGAATGTACACTATCCTAAAAGCATTGTATAAGCAGGAAAATTACTTGTAGTCCACAACAAAGAAGCAAACATACGATTTTTTTTCTTTGAAACGTTGTATATTTCTACTCCTTCGTTCCACAGTGTTTTTAACTCCTCATTCAATGGTTGTAAATAAACATTGGTTCCTTGTATCGGATCGTCGGGGCCAGGAATGACAATAGTAAGAAACATATATGAAGTTTTTATACACATTCCCGGAGGTAGATTATAAGGTGTGATAATAATGGACCAAAATGAATATTTAGTACCAAATTGAAAAAATGGTGAAAAACATATGTACATAACTAAGTCTAACCTTATGACCCTCCACTGCAAAAGTGAGATAAGTTTGTCGAAATGCTTTCATGCTTCTCCATCAGCTGGGTGTGTCAACGTACCTTCTTCCTCTATTCTTAACTATGCCATCTCGTATAAGGTACAGTTACAGAAGATGTGTATAATCTTTGAAGCCTAGAAGTGATGGGTAAGTAATGCATACTTTTATACGGAACTTTCTTTTCCTTCTTTTTTCTTGATTTGTACTTTTCCTCGTTACATATTCTAAACTTCCTAAGAGTGATGATCTCTTTTCAAAACAACATGCAGTATTTGAACATGTATTTATTTTCTAATATGTAACCAAAAGCCGACATAAGTTTTTTAACTTCATAGTGATAATTCACACATTAAATTATCGAACGACATATATCGTTTCGCAGCTTGTACAACAGTTGTAAATCCGGCTTCGGTGATGTTGTATTTTAACTGTATAGCAATGTATTCTTCCATTACTGATGCCACTTTTACGACTGTCCCAAAGAGGTTTCTTAGTAGCATCCAATAAATCCTAAAAAAATTGCTTCAGTATTTGGTTCTTCAACATTTACATCGTCGCCATCAACTTCAACCATATGGAACATTGATCATGTTGCATCTTCAACTATATTTTCTATATGATTCGTCACGACAATTTCATTACCAGCCACCTCTAATTCAAAAATGTAATTATTGTTTTATACATAAAACAATTAAATTTTAATGGCGACTGCTTCTACTATTCTTCGTCCATTTTGCATCTCATCTACCTGATTTCTATTTTGCTCTCCTCCCCCCCCCCCAACCCCTCCTCCCTTTCTCCTTCCCGTCGTTGCCTGTTTCTCCATCCCATTTTCCTCTGCTCCCCGCTCCTTCCCCCTTCCGCTCGTCGACCAAATCTGGTCGATTTTTCTGAGGCATGCCGATTGCGAAGATTCCTTTTCCTCATCTCCACTCTGACACTGACTTTCCTCCTTTGCCTGCTTCTAATCTTACTCCCCTTGCTCCTGCCGCATGCTCCTTTTCAGTTCCTGTGGTTTCGATTTCGGAACCTGCTGCTGTATCTCGATATAAGGTTGGTGTTTCGCCTTTGTTTGCTTTCGGTAAGGTGCCTCTACCTGATGTTGCGTGCCATGAAGTTTCGGGTATATCTGGTAATTCGAATTGTGTTTTAGGCAATACTTGTTCTAAATTAAAAGTGAATGACACGAGTGAAGTACGAGTTGTTTCTGATAGTACTGGTATGGAGCACGGTCTGATTGGTAGTGCTTTGCACTACAACAAAAATTGTTTTTAGTTGCATAAATTGGTAGCGTTTGAAGCTATATGCAACCATTGATCGGTTTAACTTATAAAAATGAACGAAGAAACGCTACAAAGTGCTTCCCGCCAACAATTCACGTAAATTTGGATAAAAATTTTGTTGTTCGCTCATATCTTTGTATACTTAGCAAATTTTTGGTACCTTCCTCGCTCAAACTTTCAGTGGCCGCTCATGTTTCATTTTTCTCTCCCTCATTTTTTGTTAAAAAATCGAGTTCCAAAACCCTCGTTTTCATTTTCCCTCAAATTTATCACTCAAATTCATCACAAAATCCATAGTCTTCGTTTTCAAATCCGTCTTACTCTTTTGGTAGAACTACCGCTGCTACAGCTACCGCCAGCGCGTCAGCTTCCTCCATCACTTTAGTAATGGCCGTAGAGAACAAAACTCAGACCCGGCTCAAGGCATAGGCAAGAGAGACATTTGTCTAGGGCAGCAGGAAACCTTGGGGCAGCAGCAAACCTTAGGGCAACAAAAAAACTCGAAGATGCCAATTCTCCTCTCCCTCGAACTCAAAGATGCTGACGCCGCCTCAAACTCGAAGCCGCCGGTCACTCTCTCAACCTCCGACCGTCGACGCAGTCTTAAAAGCCTCAAACTGGAAGTCGCCGGCTCTAATTTGTTTTGCCCTAAATAATGTGAGTAACCAATTTTATTGTATGTACTAGTTTATCATTCTGCAATTAAATTTATGTGTTATTTGCCCTAATTTGATTTCAACTTCAGTTTTACATATTTTTGTGCTGCTCATCCTTCGACCGTGAGTTCATTTCATAGTAAATTATTCTCTGTTATTAATCAATATGCATTTAGTTGTTTTAATTAGTCACTGCATATGTAGTTCATGCATTCAGGTGGTTGGGAAAAAGGGAAAACAAGTTAATGTCAAATAATTACTAACAGCTAATATGGCTAATAATCAGTCACTGATGGTTGTTATATATATGCTTGTGGTATCCATGATGCAACTAAAGGTTTACTCAGATGAATCGGGAATGAATGAAGGAATTTCGTTGGACATTTTCTTTGTCTGATGGTTGTGACTTTTATTTGAATTTAGTTTGACACGGCTGAAGTTGAATTGTTTAACATTGCGTTAGAATTAGGTAAGTTAATGCTCCGTTTGCATTGACATTGTGTATAAACTGCAAAGATAAGTTTCATGAACAGGTAAAAGTTTTTGACTGCGATCAGATTCATGCTATTCACGTTAATTAATCTTAATAACTATTGTTCATGTACAAATTATGTTTACATCACTCAGTATCTTACCGAAGAGTGAAAGACTATAAGCTATTTCTTGCCAGGTTGCATACATAAGTACAGTTAAACGGTTCAAGAATTTTGTGCATTCAGTCTTCTATCTGATGCACATCATCATCCAAACTCCAATCAGCAGTATTAATGGAACTTTCACCTGCAATTACTGACCTTCATTGTCTTTTGTGAATATACAAACCGGTCATATATTGACTGCTATAAGACATTTCGATCAGCAGTTCTTAGAAAATTTGGTGCTCTTGGTCGTTTTCAGCACAGGCTAGGCACTGATTGCACTATAATATCACTCTATCTCATTTGACCATGTAGTAGCACTTGGCAGTACCAAACTTCTTGAATATGTTCCAAAAAACTGCTCACACATGCACGTAAGAATGTAACATTTATTGAGTTCTTGATATTCTTGTAAATTCTTTTCCCGTTAGCACTGCTTTACAGAAAAATATACTTTCTTCAGATATCGTTGAACAAATATGTGTATAGGTAGTTTTATTCCTCTTCGTGTACTCTACATATATACTAACATTCCGAGCCGACTACTCTACTATTTGTTCCTCAAATTTGCAACCTATGATTGCCTGCGGAATTCACGGGGGTGGTTGATTTGAAATGTGCAAAATGATTTTAGCCAATGGATATCTTTGTGCAAAATAATCATTTTGTTTTATTATTCGAGCATACGTTTAAGTTAATTCTGAGTCGTTATTTATTTATTTTGCACTTGATCTCTATATCTAAATGATAACTTACTAAATAGTTAAACAAAATTCGATTTTATAAACGTTTCTATAGTTTTTTTTGATAAAAATGTTAATGGGACTCCGGTCGCTGTTAAAAGGATACTGAATAACATGTAAGATCTTTATGTGCTACTCAGCTACTTATAATGTTATCATTTCTTTATATTAAGCTAGGTTCCAAAACTCCTGAAGAATGTCTTACATCTCTAACTTCTCATCTTAGTGTTTTTCTAGATGAGTAGCTTGTTGGGAGCTAAAATGAATCTTTAATCTGGTGTTAACTTTTACTGGATATTATATTATAAGGGTCAAGCTGAAAAAGAGTTCAGGGTTGAAGTTGAAGCTATTGGTCATGTTCATCACAAGAATCTTGTTCGGCTACTTGGTTACTGTGTTGAAGACACTCAAAGGTAAGCTTCCCATTTAAATTGTTGTCATTTGTCACAATAATATACTATAAAAACTCAACTTCTTGTAAGTACAACTAGATCAATAGGTTTACTGCATTTGATTGAAACATGTTTTTATGAACATTTTTCGTATATCAAAATTCTTAATTAGCCGTGTTACAATTTAGTCAAGTTTGATGCTTTTACTATGATTATAAAACTTAAAATCTCTAGTCATACCATCTGGATGAGTTAGGAAAAAATAAAACAGTAACCCATATTTCATTTATCTTTGGTCATAATAAGAGATGAAAAGGAAATAATTGACCCATTGGAAAAAATGCACTGGTTCAGTGGCGTGGAATGCTCTTACACTGAAGCAATGCTATAATATTATACAGTCCGTTGACGTGGGCTTTTTCTTTTTCTTTCTTTTATAAGCTACAGGTATATACTGGCATTAGTCAGAGCACCGCTGCAATAATTAATTAATTAAGCTACATCTCTGTGTTAGTAAAGATCTTTAAAACTTTATCCAACACTTGATGCTTAATGATATTTAGCTGTGTCCAATAATACATATAAATAATAAACCAGAGTAGAATTATGTTAATTAAGTAACGACGATAAATTAATACATACAATTACTATTCACTTGGATATTTATGTTCTTTGAGTTGCATAATGGCCACTTATTAGCTAGCTACTCTTTTGACCTTTCATAGTTTATTGCCTGAAGAACAAAATGCACCAAGGCGAGAGGCTTTGTCATTCGAATTTAAATAAATCATGTCACATTCATGGTGTGCTCTAGGTGTGACCCATTTTATTATTTTTTGTACATATTATTTTGAGCTAAGAAATGAAATTAGCATAATGATAAGACGTGTATAATATGGTTCTTGTTTCCAATAGGTTCCAGGATCACTGGTTCTAAGTGAATGAAAAATTTACTATCCAGTCAGTTGTTGTCGTTAAACCATTTAGCCAAAATGTGAATGCTGCTTTTGTTTAAACTTTAGTCTGCCTGCACTTGTTTTGGAAGCTTGGGCAAAATTAGTAATGTCAGCAGGATAATCATGGCTTTATGCCGAGGTTCTGTATAGTCGTGTTTTGGTATAATATGTTCGTTATTTTCAAATGCAGGTCTAAAGCTTCACGTGCACCAAGATCACAGCTTCAGAAAACAATGTATGTTCGAAAAGAATCTGTAAGGTCACCAGGTAGGTGATTCTTATGTTTACAAATTACCATGAATATCAAATGGCAAATAGATTATTATTATTATTATTGACATTTTTTAAATATATTTTTAAGTCACAATGTAATCTCTATTCAATTTTTAACATATGAGGCCAATTTGGGAAGTGTATGGTTTGGACTTGAAAGAAAAAAAAAGAACCCGTTAATATAAGCCAAATGGCGGTTCAGATTTTTTTTTCTTTGGATATACATGCAGTTTAAATGCTACAGATCTCAATTGCCAAATTATGTAATCACTTGGGTATTTTATCTATTTGTTAGCTTGATTTTAAAAATTTATATACATTAACACAATGGGACTGATAGTGATTTAAATTTCTTTGAATCATAAAGATCAAATTGTATCAAGGGAAACGTGAAGCATGCTTGCTAGTACCTCATCTGTTTTTTATATGTTTTCTTAACTTTAACATTTTCATACTAATTAATTATCTTTCCTCTAATTTTTAGGAAATATTGCAATATTCCCAATCATTGACATAGTCCATTAAAAAAGAAAAAGAAAAACCAGATTATACTATTCTTTGAAAGAAAATGGAGAGAAATGGAAGCTACATTATTTAGTATGCCAATATGTATTTATATCATGTCATTTATTCGGATTTACATATGTCATTTACATATTCATAAGTTTAAATTTGAACTAAAATCAAATAATACTTTTGCAGGATTATCCTCCAGTTCCACCCATCACAACATCCTTGGAGCCGCATCATCAGACATTGCCAGTAGGAGTTGTTTCATCTGTAAGTCTTCTACTAAACCTTATATAAGTGCAAAACTATGTAGTTTATCCATGCTTCAATTTACCCATTTTAGTAAGCAATTGTTTGCCTACTGCAAGTTTATTTTTAACTCAGCAATGTAATGTCGAGTGAAAATGTTTGTATATTTGCTGAACAATGTACTATCGAGTGGGTAGTTGATAGTTCTTGATACTTGGGACATCTGATGTTTCTGATAATTTCTTCTACAAAAACACAGATAATGGGCAGCAAAATCATAGTAGAAGGATCTGAAAACCACAACTCTCTAAACGAAGGATCCATACTCTGGATCACTGAAACCCTTTGCCACTAGGCATAGTTGATGAAATATTCGGACCCGTTAAAAACCCATACTACATAGTCCGCTACAACTCTGAATCTGAAGTTCCAGAAGGAGTTAAGAGCGGCATCCCAGTTTCCTTCGTAGCAGATTTCGCTAATCATATCATTAATTATAAGTCAGAATAGTTTATTTATAGAAAATATATCTTTGGTCATTTTTCCAGTTCCGAGAACAAACTCTACCTGCATGAGGGGCACGACATCAGCAAAGCGATCTACCAGCATGTAGCTTTTGGTTTGTGGTCGGGTATGTGATGACAAGGTATGTGAATGATGTTTGTGAGTGGCTGGGTTGATGTGTACAGCAGTGAGACGGTGATGAAGAGAAGTGGAGTGACAGGTTAGTGATAGGGTAAGTTGTATGTTATATGGTGTTGCAATGTGGTGATGTAGTATGTTAAACTGTAGTTAGAAGGGGGTAGACACTGGCTAGTGCAAGGACTATGATTGACTGGTGGTGCTGAAAGGTGTATTTTGAAATGTGGCGGTTGGAGAATGTCGATGTATTGCACAAAGAAGAGGCAGAGTATGTTGACAGAATGCAGGAAGGGTATGGAAGTTGCCGACGAGAAGGGAAGAGTGGAATTTGGTAGAGGAGAATATATGATGTTTTCAGGTATGTTGTTCTTGTGGGTTGAGTAGTGGTTTGTATTATAGTGGTGCTATGGTTTGGTTTGAGAAATTCTTGTATACAGGGAGGTGGTATATATGCAGTGTGCAGTATTGATGGGTGAAGGAGTTGCGGGTGATCAGGCAACATGGTATATATGCAGTGTGCAGTATTTGATACCTCCACCTCACAAATATTTAGTAACATGATTATTATTGTTTACAGGTAGATAAACGTTTGTGAAGAATTCAAGCAGCAGCACTGGTTTTTGGTATGGTAGCAACACATGTATGTAGTTAGGTTGATTAAAACTGTTATGAAACCATTATGAAACTAGTATGTATGGCAGCAGCACTACTTTAGCTGCATGTACTATTATGAAACTGTTTATCGTAGTTTGGTTGTGTAAACGTATGGTTAACCTTTTGTCTTGACACTAATGTTATGATATAGTGGTGATTATGTAATTGCTTTTGTTTATGTTATTGTGGTTCATTGAATGTGTTATTTTTGAATGTGTATGTGTTTATATATTACGTTATTGTATAAGTTTTGAAGTACCTGAATTGGAGGCGAAATCAGATGTAGTCGTGTAACAGCAGGCAATAAATTCGAAACATACGGTGGCGGAGAAAAAAGGCCACCAAAAATATTTTTTTGTAGCATTTAAAAAGCGCTATAGAATCAGTTATAGTAACTTAGATAATCTCCGTGGCGTTCAAAAAACGCTGCAAAAAATAATAATAAGTGCAACAAAAAAATAAGATAGTAAACGGCACCTTTTCGGTGGCGTTTCTTAAACGCTGTAAAAAAGATCTTTAGTAACGTTTAAAAAACGCTGCCAAAAATTCATTTATAGTGGCGTTAAAATAAATGCAACAAAAAATCATGGATTTTTAGTCGCATGTTTTCTAGCGGTGTTTATCAAAACGCCACCAAAACTTTTTGTAGCGTTTTTTGAGCGCCACTAAAAATCAAATTTCTTGTAGTGTTGCGCATTGATTCTGCTGTTTCGTCTTGTGTAATTTGTCGCTCGGATGGTTTCCCCCATGAGGAGGTGCAACTTGGATCACCACTTCATAAACCTACTGCCACTTCACTTGTGGCACCAAATCCTGGTCCTCTCTTTTCTCCTCCCTACCCCGTAATGCTGGTGACTATAAGCCGATTGAGTTTGAATTTGTTGAAAAAAATGGAGTGATGATCCCTCCTCCTATTGTGTTGCAAGCCGGATTGGATTTTTTGTCAGATTATTTTGTTGGTTTCTTCTTGGATCCTGATCACCGCCTCCTCGATGCGGCTTCTGTTTGTCGTAGGACCTGAAAGCTTCGTGGTAATTTACGTGTTAAGCTGGTTGACTCCTTATATTTCCTTAAGTTTTCCTCCCCCGAGGAACGCCGTCTTGTGCTTGAGGCCGAGCCTTCTTTTTTTGATGGGCAGCCCTTTATTATTACTCCTTGGTCCCCTACCGTGGCTAGTGCGCGTGAGCAAGTTCTTTCTATTTTCGTTTGGGTCTATTTTTCGCAAATTCTCTCTGCTCTTCAACATTTGCTTGGTTTGAACTGGCTAGCTTGTAATGTTGGAAAATTGAAATGTTTTGATTCAAATACTGTTGCACGCGAAAAATTGGTGTATGCTAAGGCCCTGATTGAGATTTCCCCTGATAAGCCGCTACCTTCTTCTATTCCTATTCAGCTAGCTGTAGGGCATGTTTTGGAGGTCCGTGTTCGCTACGGTTGGGTTCCAGATATTTGTTCCTCCTGTCACTCTTTTGGCCACCTGGCAATTGCCTGCAAGCATTCTGTTGTCTCTTCTACTGCTCCTAAGATCCCATTGCCTCGCCCCCCACTCAGGAAATGGGTTCCTAAAGTTTCTTCCTCTGTCTCTCCTATTGACCCTCCTCTAGCAGTTCCTTTGCCTGTCTCGGGTCTGCCTCCTGCGTCTGCTGGTAGACCTGCCTCCCTTTCTGCTTTGTTGATCGCTGGTGATGTTTCTACAATTCCTGTTGCTGCCCCTGTTCCTAGTCTGCCTTGTCCCTCTATTGTTTGGGATGATGCTGAAAGGTGTTGGGTTGATCACATTTCTGACATGAGATTTAACCCCTTGGATGATTCTTTCTTTAGATTTGTTTCCGATGATCATCTAGACCTTAGATGCCTTTATTATAGACCGTCTGGTGACTCATTAGCTCTTGTTTTGGACGGTTATTTTGCGAGATCGAATTCTATCTTGCTTGTTGATACATCCTAGGATCGTTCCTTTGTGTACTCTTCTGATTCTGTTGCTTATGATCCTTGTCTTGCTTTCCATTTCCTCCCCTATGCTGGTCTATTGGGGAATGTCTTTTTGGTGTCTTTTGAGGATTTAGTGGATGATGGTGATGCTACCTCTTCGGAGGAGTGGTTGTTTTCGATATTCATATAATAGTTGTGATATGTCTATCACACTCCTGTGCTGTTTTCTTTCTTTTTCTTAGTAGTTAAGTTGCTTTTACCTTTCTCCTGTACTTCAAATTTTTATTACGTTCGTAATAAAAAGTGGACGGTCCACTATAAAACCGGCTGACCTTGCCAAAAAATAATAATTCAATAAATGTTAATTTAAAAATATGAATATATTTATATAATTAAATTTCAATTTGTAAATTCATATTATATACAAATTAAAATACTAAAATTATTATGTTTGCAAAACAAAGTTAGTTCTGAATTATAAATAATTTTTAATAATTCCTCTCTCTCTTTCTATATATATATATATATATATATATATATATATATTTATCTATATATAAATGTTTTATGTTCATATATTATATATAATATATTTATACGTACATGTGTGCGTGTATTTATATATATATATATATATATATATATATATATATTGTAACATATATACATGCATATATTTGGACAACATACATGACATACAAAATGAGCTAATATGTCTATTGCGATGTAAATCCCAACATCTACATTTGGTCATATTATACCTTTCATAGATTATTATGTTGCACACGCACTCACATATATGCATATGATGCATTATGTATAAACTAAATCAAATAAAATTAATTTGATATCTTAATATATTTGAATTTAAATAAAATAAATGATTTTATTTAAATGAAATTTAGAAATGTTCTAATTCAATTAGACGTCATAGGCACAAGAAAAGACCAATAAGGTAAATTTTTTTGAAATTCACTCATAACTTCCGCTGCAGGCTAGTCAGTTCCAACAACAGGAGTATGTGTTACAACTTCTCCATGATGATTCCAGACATATTACTCTCGTAAGAAACGCTTTTGCACAAATGAACTTTCACAATATCTAGTAACTAATACTTCAAATATTTATACTTACTACATGGACAATAATTTCTACATCGTTTCCGTTATTACCTAAAGCGAATTCACCAAATACCTTTATATCATTATAATTTTTTTGCTTTATTGAGCCTCTTAGTCCACTTCACCCATCTCCTTCGATCAACAAACCAATCGATCATTTTTTCTATTTAGAAAAAATATGTTACAAATGGAAAAATAAATATTGGCCATTTTACGAATTGAGATTTTATTTTTCAATGTATTGATACATAATCTTATACGTGTCGATTTAACCAACTTAAGAATACAATATTGTTTATAATTTTCTATTTTGATGGTCAGCCATCCTACTTTCCATTACAAACACAGTAAACAATTACATTTCGTAAATTATTTCGTTTTAAACGATTCAACAAAATTTCGATAGCACTTCCTCTTTGTTTCTTGTATTGTATACAAGTGCGCGTACACAGGAAATAAAAAAAAAAGCGACGGCGAAATTTTTGAACCTTTTAAAACGAAACAATATGCGAAATGTAATTTTTTAATGTGTTTACAACTTGACCGATGCAAGGACAAATCCAGCAAGTATTATACCAGATGAATATAAATGTCCGTTTTGTGACAAAAACGAATATTTATATAACGATCATGTACAACACTTGTCGAACGGGGTCAAAAACTCTCTAAGGGATGTAATGAAAAATAATTTATACAAAAATAGGAAGTTTTATAGTTTGTCTTCTTATTTGTTATATAATATATTATTGTTTGTAAACGGTTGTGAATTTACTAATTTTATATCTTTCGAAAAATTATTAATTTACCACATTATTACACGTATTTTATCGAATAAAGTTAATTCAGCGTATTATAGTAGATATGTAAATTATTTTTTCACAACGTTTTCGATAGAATTTTTTTTATTTAACTATTCTTATGCGCGCGTGTGCTGATGTGTGTGTGTCTATAATGATTAACACATACATACACACATATATAAACACATAAACACCCTAATTAACACAAAGACAATGCTAAATATAACACATATATAATGGTTTACACATATACACAAGTTCACGAATTATAAATACTTTTCACAATTTAAAACTAACAAATGAAATAGGTATTCAATGAGATACTATAAATCATCATTAGGTCGTTAGAAACAATTAGAATCACTAATTAGCTCTAATTTATCAAATTAGGCAAATCAAGATTTTAAAAATTATTTTTTTTGCAAAAATTAGAGGTTATACCTGAGATTGGAAGCAATAGAGAGTGTTTCAGGAGCCGTGCAAGATCCAAACGCTTGAATTCGAGGTTTGAAAGCTTGAAAATGGGGTTTTAGGGATTTTGGAAGGTAAGTTTCGTTTAGTTCATTTGAGGAAAAAAGGTCTCAGTTGAGATTTGTATAACAAGATCTTCCAACGGTTTTCGACGTACGCTGACGGCGTCTTTCTGACGGTTTTCGACGGTCCATTGAAAGCCATTAGAAACGGTTGTACTTTTTCTTATTTTTTTTCTTTGTTCTAAGTTTCCGATAAGATATTTATTAAGTTGGGTCCTAGGTCTTGTAGAAATTGCAAAATATTTTCCTTGTTCGAACACTTCCTAAAAAGAAAGTAAAAATATAATAGACCATCGGAAGCCGTTGTAAGTGTCGTCGGTATTTCAAGATTTTCTAGTAGTGTGTATCAGTTACACGGTGTATCAATAGTTTGGTAGTGAATGCAAGCAGATAATAGTAATCATTTTTAGAATATAAGGTTTTTTTTCAATATTCTTTTTTTTTTGAAGTGGAAAATTGTCCCATTTTTAGTACATAATTTAGATCTCATTTTGTTTCAAGTTCAAAATTTGGTGAACTTTAAATTTTAAAAAGTCAAACACTTTTAGTATGAAGATTTAAACGTTGAAATCCCCATTCTAATAGTCATCAAGTAATTCCAACCTATATTAGGTTAATAATATTGAACAACCATATAAGAAAAGAACCAATTCACAATTTTTTTGAAATGGTATTTTATATACAACAAATCATTGGGACAACATATCTCATGTCAATAAACGTTCGAAAGCAAGTTTCAAGCTTGTGATCTCTTACACCAAAGCCGAATCAATTAACCATTTGGACAATGGTGCTTGTCCAAATTCACAACTTTTAGTTCGAAGGAACCTACATGGACGTGCATGAAAAGGAACGAAAGTAGAGCTGTAGTATATTACACTAGTGGTTTACTAAATAACTTGCATATGTATTGGGGCAGTACAATTAGGTAGACGCTATTATATGCATGAAGTTGTGCTTCAGTACAATTAAATTGGTCTCATCAACTGCTGTAAAAGTTTTTGAATTCTTAAATTTTTAATATAATATAACTAACAGTAAAATTATTTGAAAATTTAAACTGATATAAAAATAATTTGTACTAAATCTTTACAAAATACTAAAATATTTTTTTCAGTATTCTTTGTTTTTTAACGCATTGATAGGTAAAAGCTATTATAACATGAAGCATCTATCATATATCTTTTTTAAAGTCTATGGGGTATCAAAGGTAGGAAAAAGATTTTAAAGAACAATAATCAATGCATTAAGTGGAGTGATATGTGTGTTGCAGCTTATGGTGCAAATTAATATCAGTGGTTGGTAAAAGTTCAGGAAAATATATGTTCTTTCCAGAATTTAAAATAGTAGTGTGAAAAAAAACTGAAATCTTTTAAGAAGAATAAATTATTGCTGTAGACAAATTAAATTAAACATGTTCCACAAATCGAAATGTTGAACCCATGAATTATAAATAGATCAAAACTTACATCAAAGTGTGCACTTCCAAACTAAGCGTTTTAATGCAATGGTTCCTTGAAACGAATTGCTACATAATCAGTTCAAATACAACTTCATTTATTCTACTATATACTCGAGCCCTTGTTGTGCATACCGAGATGAATTTAGCACTAATCATAAATGAATCAAGCAAACAGTCTAAAGGAGAATGGTTACGAACTTTTCAATTAGCATCCGATAAGCATATGACAAATTTTGTACAACTTGATAACTTGTACAATTATCAAAAAAAGAATATAAGTTTGTACTGTGTCTGGTAGCCTATGGACAAAATTTGTTGTGCGGAATTTCAATTAATTTGCACTAATTCCAAAGCTGCAGCGGAAATGCTAAAGCGCCGAAACAATCAAGAGAATGACCTAGCTTATTAATTATCAAGCACAAATTCAATGAAAAATAATCACCAAATAAAGAGAAATAGAAAAACGGAGAACACAAAATTTTAACGTGATTCGGCTAGATTGTCTACGTCCACAGATTCAACAACTATTCTTTATTTCATTAAAGAAAGAGAGTGCAAAAGGGGAAGATTACAAAATTATAGGTAACAAAGTGGAGAGACTAACCTATAATTAGAAATTGAATAATCAATTTATCCAAATACTTGTTTAAGCTCAAAACCCCTAACTGATTGACTGCAGAAATTATGGTTTACTGAATAAGAGGATAATGGTGAATGCTTTCTCACACTCTCATATGAAGATGAAATTTCTTCATTTAAATAGACTTGATAATGAAGGGTTGCTTGGAGATTAAGAAAATCAATTTCCTGATTACCCAAATATCTTTTCAAATTGCATGATTTGATTTTACTACAAATAGATGGCGTAATCGTGCTTTCCATATCTTTCTTTTGATTGATAGATTCTCCATGCCTAATCATTTATTTCTTCATATAACAAATGCATTAATAATCGATTAGCAATTAATTAGTTTTCTTTCTCTAGAAGATAACACACATATCATTCCTCTTTATCTTTCCATATGTAGCATAATTAATTGATTCAAAGAATCAATTAATTATTTTCTTGTCTTCTTTGAAAAATATTTGAATCACATAAATTCAACACTCCACCTTGATTCAAATATAACAATCTCTCTACATCACCACATCTCGAAAAATTGTTGGGTCTACGTCAACAAGCTCAATGTGAATTAGTTTGGGCAATATTTCCCAAACAGAGCTTCCAAATCTTTCCTAAGCACAAGAAAGATAGTATGCACATCAGCAAACATAATGCACACGAGAAAAGTACCAAAATTCTTCAACAAATCCGATGTTGGAGACGAACATGTAAATACTAATCCTCGAGAGACCAACAGAGATTTTAAAGCGCGCTTCACGTTCTCTATTCCAACTTGAGTGAGGACATACTCAACATTATCTACTTCAATCTCCTTCACAAGAATTTTGCTAGACTTTCCTAAGTCAACATTAGTAGACTCGCCAACAAGCTCCGCAACATTCAAAACATAAGATGAAGAATCATCGCTAAAATTATGCTTAGGGCCAATTGAACCAAAAGGCCTTTCCAGCAAGTGAGCTCCATCTAAAGTCTGAATCTCTGTAATCTTCTCGTCAACCGTGGTATCATAGGAAATACCAATATCTCTCCGAATTTGGAAACAATCCGACGACTCCAAATGTGTTTGGTAATTTTCTGTCCTCCCAATGTCATCATTTGATAGAGGCTCCACCTTCAACAAAGACCTCTCATCAAATATCGCATGCCTGCTAGTCACAATTCTCTTAGTTGTTTTACACCACAACCTATACCTCTTTACTCCTTCTCTATTGCCTAACAAAATGTTTTTGCTTTTTCTAGGCTTCACCTTATCATATCTCACATCTTCTAAATAAGCTGAACAACCAAACACTTTAAGAAATAAATGATCAAATGGCTTTCTTTTCCATATCTCTTTTGGGATCTTAATATCTATGGCAATAGAACGCGTGCGGTTGATGAGAAATACTGCCATAGATATCGCTTCTATCCAAAATCTCTCTTCTAAACCAGCAGTCATTCTCAAGCTCGTAGCTCCCTCCCACAATATCTGGCACATGCTATTTGCTACTTCAAAACAATACGACTCAACAGAAATAGAAAAATATCTAATTAGTTTCTCGGATGCACAATAATTAGCGAATTCTTATGACATAAATTCACTACTATTTCCAACTTTGAGAACCTTCAAACGCTTCCTCGACTGCTTCTCTACCAAGGTCTTCCACTTGCAAAATTGGGCAAATATTTCGTCTTTGGCCTTTAAGAAATAGGCCCAGACCTTACATGAGAAATCATCCAAAAATAAGAAGAAGAAACTTGCTCCACAAAAAGATGCAACTGGGGTGGGTCCCGCCACATAAGAATGAACATACTCTAGAAACTTTATAGCTCTACGTCTTCCAACATCAAATGCGACATGCTTCTTCTTTCCAAAAGAACAATCTCCACAAATGCTAGGCTTCGACTGACAAACACCATCAATCAACCCATGCTTCTTTAATACTTCAAGACTCTCCTCATTAACATAACCTAAACGAAGATGCCATAACTGAGTAAAATCTAAAATTCTAGAATAAGTAGAAACTACCGATTCTTCTAAGACTGTCTCTCCATGAAGCACATAAATATCATTAAATCGCACCCCTTTCATCACTACCAATGAACCCTTTGCCACTCTTAAATTCTCTACATCTATTATTATCCTCATATCAAGTCTACTCAAAGCTCTAACTGATAAAATATTTCTACACAACATCAGAACATGTCTAACATCCGAGATAGTCCTAACAACACCATCATGCATCCTAAACCTCACACTTCTAGTGCCCACAACATGACAAGATATGTCATTCTCCATATGAACCGCTCCGCCATAAATTTTCTTGTAACTAACAAAACAGCTCCTATCTGGCGTCATATGACAAGAGGCTGCAGAATCAATCACCCAACTAGTATGCTCTAAAAGTGAAATACTGGCTGAAAATAATGATGTATTACTATCAATTCTATCTACATCTGATCTAACTGCTATCAGTACCAAAGCTTTCTTCCTCTCTCTCTTCTTTCTAAGAGCTAGAAAATCCTGTATGAAATGCCCCTTCTTCTTACAATAATAGCAAGCACCCCTTCTAGGACCCTTGAAGCGGGACCATGCATATCTCTACCTCCAAGGTTCTTCCGGCTTTTATCACTTCCACTAAACAAATGAAGTTGTTACTGAAGAACATCGTCATTAGTCTCTTCACCTTCCATGTCCCTAAAACTCCCTTTTTAACATATTTGATGATGCAATAATTTTTCATACTACTACTAAAAGAATTTCTATTGATAACTAATCTAGAACAAGATAGCTAACTTCGATACCAATTTGTTGTGCGAAAATTTCAATTAATTTGCACTAATTTAAAAATTGCAGCAATGTTAAAGCGAAGAAGTAATCAAGGGAAGGATATAACTTATCGACTAATTATCAACCACAAATTAAATGAAAAATAATCACCAAACAAAGAGAAATAAAAGAGCGGAGAACACAAAGATTTAACGTGGTTCGGCTAGATTGCCTAAGTCCACGGACCGAACAACTATTCTTTATTTCAGTGAAGAAAGAGAGTACAAAAGAGAGTACAAAAGAGAGAGATTACAAAATTATAGGTAGCAAAGTGGAGAGACTAACCTATAATTACAAATTGAATAATCAATTTATCCAAAAAATTGTTTAAGCTCAAAACTTCTAATTGATTGACTGTAGAAATTAAGATTTACTGAAGAAGAGGATAATGGTGGATGCTTTCTCAAACTCTATATGAAGATGAAATTCCTTCATTTAAATAGACATGATAATGAAGGGTTGCTTGGTGATTAAGAAAATCAATTTCTTAATTACTCAAATATCTTTCCAAATTGCATGATTTGATTTTAGTAAACATAGATGACGTAATCTTGGTTTGCATATCTTTCCTTTGATTGATTGATTCTCCATGCCTAATCATTTATTTCTTCTTATAACAAATGCAATGTCTAATTAATTGATTAGCAATTAATTAGTTTTCTTTCTCTAAAAGATATCATATCATTCCTCTTTATCTTTCCATATATAACATAATTAATTGATTAAATGAATCAATTAATTATTTTCTTGTCTTCTTTGTAAAATATTTGAATCACATAAATTCAACAAAATTATCCATTATTAAATTGGATTGTAAACCGAATTCAAGCACAATGATGCCAATTTGAAGACTCTAGTACAATTAGCACAGCTACTGTGTAGACTCATTTCTCTCAAAGAAAAAGTGAAATGTCAAAGTAGTGAAAGGAAGAACCATGATTTGAAATCGCAAAATAATTCTAACAGTATTTCATACACGTACATAACATAAGAAGTAGATGTGTGAAAGCAAAAACATCAGAAGAAAAAAGTTGAAGGGAATGAAATAAAAAGGAAAACAAACTTAGAACCGGCTGAATGGACTAATGTTGTAAGGCATAGTTATCGCAGTGTATCCCAAAATGGACCGATGTTGTAAGGCATCCAAAACAATCTTCAATTATTTCTCTGCTTACCCACACAAACTCTTAAGCAAGTAATCTTTATCTATCCTGAAACAGATATTCAGTAACTTGCTAACAATAAGTAGAAGTTTGCATATATAAGTCGAAGCACTAAATTGTGTAATAAATTTTAAATTTGAGAAAGATTATTTTGTGTATCGTATAACTAAACAATCAGCATTGAATAACCAATTGTATGTAAATCACGTGATGAGTGTATAAGCAACTTAAAAGGAATTGATGTGCATTATGGCTTAGTTTTGAGTTGAATTTATATACTTGATACTGATTTACATATTACTTTGCTAAACTAGATTTTGTTGCTTATTATTAATCAGTGGTAAAATCAAATGAAGCAATGAACATAAATTGAGTAATTTTATATAGCACTGTATACACCAACCGTTGGAAAATGTTTTAGAAAATAAGTGAATTTTTAAAAAGTTGACTAAGTATGAAATAACTCCTATGTGAAAATGAATAGCTCCACATTGTGAGATTGTATAAAAGAATCGAGTATTTATATTTGATTCTTAAAAGCTAAGTTTGGCCCTTTGGGCACTCAATGATGCTTTTTTGTGAGGAAGGAGACCATAATTGACCACCATATGCGCGTCGACCGATCCAGGCTTGAGTTCGAGCTTGTAGCGGTGTAACACTTACATTTTTTGTGCAAAATTCTTTAATCGTTTTTAGACGCGAATGGTATGAACTGCTTGCACAACATAGAAGATCATTGTTTTCCAACAATTTAAAGACAACGCCAGCTACGATGACTTCCGCTGTAGATTTAGACCATTGCTCCCGCTTCACTCTTGCAGGTCCCGATGATTTCTGCTGTGCCTTTCAGATTTGAGGCTCTTCACTTCAAGCGCTGGAAACAAAAGATGAAATTCTTCCTAACCATGAGAAAGGTAGTGACTGTGCTGACAACCAACAAGCTACAGTTGGCAGATAAACCAAATGAAGCAGACATAGACCTAATGCGAGCCTGGACAGAAAAATCAAATGAGTTGTAGAACTGGACAGAGAAGGATTACTTGTGCCGAAACTTTATACTCAATGGCCTCAATGATGACCTCTACGACTACTACAATTCAGATAAGACAGCCAGGGAAATCTTGGAAATTCTACAAAAGAAGTATAATATAGAAGAGGTTGGAGCAAAGAAGTATGCAGTCAGCCGCTATCTGAAATACCAAATAACAGATGATATGTTAGTAGAGATGCAGTCTCATGAGCTTCAGAAAATTTCTCATGAGATCATCTCCGATGATATGGGTTTGGACGAATAATTTCAGATTGCTGTTATAATCGATAAATTGCCCTCATGTTGGAAAGATTTTAAGGATGTGCTTAGACATAAGAGTAAGGGGTTCTCCGTAGAGAGCTTGATAACTCGCCTTCGTATTGAGGAGGAGGCTCGTAAGCATGAACATAAAGAGGAAGTGCTTGTCATCACCAACAACAACAACACTAAAAAGACTAAGACCGCAGTTCTGAAACCAAATCCAAAAACCTTCAAGAATCAGAATCGCAACTGCAACGAACAGAATTGGAACCTGTAAGAGAACCAAAAGGTACAGTAAAAACCGACTCAAAAGAATGACTCTGGACAGTTGTTTCTGTGTTACAACTATGGAAAACCAGGTTATATGGCACACACGTGTAGGAACAGACCAGGCCCTACATCGTAGGCTAACTTGGTTGGGGTGCCTCTTACGGCTATGATTTCTGAGATTCACCTTTTTGGTGGATCAGAGTGTTGGTGGGTAGATACCCGTGCACACCGCCATGTCTATTATGAACGTGCTATGTTCAGTACATACACGCTTGCCGATGGTCAGAAAGTGCTGTTGGGAGATTCTCATACCACTACAGTTGCTGGCATTGGAAATGTGGAAATCAAGTTTATCTCTGGAAAGACAGTTCTGCTGAAAGATGTGATGCATACTCCAGAGATGAGAAAAAATCTGGTTTCTGGTTTTCTCCTTAATAAGGCTGGTTTTACTCATGTTATATGGGCTTATATGTATATTTAACTTATAAGGTCATGTTTGTAGGGAAGGGTTATGCTTGTGAGGGTATGTTTAGACTTAATGTTGATTCTAATAAAGTAACATGTTCTGCTTATATGTTGTGAGACTTTAATATTTGGCACTCTACATTATGTCATGTAAATAAACGTATAATTCATAACATGATCACCTTAAATTTGGTTCCTAAAATGTCACAAACTGGTTTTGATAAATGTGAATTTTGTAGTCACGAAAAAATCACTAAGAAAACCCGTAAATCAGTTGACAGAATTTCTGAACCCTTAGACCTGATTTATTCTGACATATGTGAGCTTAATGACACTTTGATTAGACATGGACACCGTTATTTTATCACTTTCATTGATGACAGCTCTGATTTCAGTTATGTATGTCTTATGAAAAATAAAAGTGTTGCATCTGATATGTTTAAATTATTTAAAATTGAAATCGAGAATCAATCTAATAAGAAAATTAAGAGACTTCGTAGTGATAGAGGAACATAATATGAGTTTAGTCTTTTCTAGATTTCTATAAATTGCATGGTATAATTCATGAGAGAACCGCACCTTATTCACTTGAAATGAACGGTAAAGCTGAAAGAAAGAATAGGACCTTTACCGAATTAGTTGTAGCTATTTTACTAAATCTGTGTTCAGCAAAACATTGGTGGGGGAATATTTTATTGACTGTATGCTATATATGGAATAAAATCCCTAAATTAAAAAGTAAGATTTCATCTTTTGAGATTTTAAGAAATTATAAATCGAACGTAGCTTGGGGGTGTTTGGCATATGTTCGTATACCTGACTTTAAGAGAATACAATTAGCAAGTAGAGCATACGAATGTGTATTTATTGGCTATGATATTAATAACAAAGCATTTAGATTTTATGACCTAAATACACATAATATAATATAATCTAATGATACTAATTTTTATGAAAGTAAATTTCCTTTTAAAATGAGAAATAGTGGGGGTATGTCAAATAACACCATGCCTATTAGAACAGAACTTAATGAACCATATGAATTCGAACCTAAAAAAGTAAAAGAGAAGATTTTGGCTTTGATTTTGCACTTTTACCATAGAAGAGGATCCCACAAACTTTCACGAAGCCTTATCTTCATTAGATGCCATTTTTGGCAAAAGGCTATAAATGATGAGATGGATTCCTTGGAATCCAATAAGACTTGACACTTAGTAAATTTACCACCTGGTTGTAAGTCTATAGGCTATAAATGGATAGTTAAAAAAATTTAAAACCCGATGACACAGTTGAAAAATATAAAGCCCGTTTGGTAGCTAAAGGTTTTAGGCAAAGAGAAAATGTGGACTTTTTTGATACTTTTCACCTGTAACTAGAATAACATCCATTCGAGTACGAATTTCATTAGCATCTATTCATAATTTAATAATACACCAAATGGATGTTAAAACTGCTTTATTAAATGGTGAATTAGAAGAGGAAACTTATATGGACCAATCTGAAGGCTTTGTAATTCATGGTCAAGAACATAAAGTTTGCAAATTAGATAAATCATTATATAGTTTAACAAGCACCTAAAAAATGACATGAAAAATTTGATAACTTAATAATCTCCAATGGTTTTCAAGTTAATGAAAGTGACAAATGCATTTATTATAAATCAAAGAATGACATTTGCACTATAATATGATTATATGTAGATGATCTACTTATTTTTAGGTCACACATTCATGCCATAAACATAGTTAAATCTTTATTATGTGATGAAAGATCTAGGTGAAGCGAGTATAATCCTTAGTATTAAGATTACTAGGTCCGAAAAGGGACTTTCTTTAGATCAACCTCATTATATTGATAAGATCATAAAGAAATACAATTACTTTGACTATAAACCTGCATGTACACCATATGCTCCTAGTGTAAAGCTATTCAAGAACATTGGTGAAGGTGTAAGACAGTCTGATTATGCGAGCATCATTGGCAGCCTTCGATATACCACTGTTTGTATTAAATCCGGCATTGCCTACGTCATGGGATTATTATGCAGATTTACTAGTAGACCTAGTATAGAGCATTGAAATGCTATTAAGAGGGTCATGAGATACCTAAAACGAACCACGAACCTTGGGTCTCATTATGAAAAGTTTTCGGCTGTTCTTGAAGGTTACATCGATGCAGACTGAAATACTTTATCTGATGATTCAAAAGCAACCAGTGGCTATATCTTTAGCATTGCTGGTGGAGCTCTTTCTTGGAATCCAAGGAAAAGACTATTTTGGATCAGTCTACTATGGAGTTTGAGATGATAGTACTAGCCACAGCTAGTGAAGAAGCAGAGTATTTGAGAAATCTGCTAGCTGAGATTCCCTTATGAGAAAAATCAATACTGGCTGTGTTGATCCACTATGATAGTACCACGGCTATCGCAAAAGTACAGAATTGTTATTATAACGGTAAGAAACAACAAATACATCATAAGCATAGCACTATTAGAGAGCTACTCTCTTAGAAGCTGTTAGAGTGGATTACATATGCAGTGGCAAGAATTTGGCAGATACTTTGACGAAAGGACTGGCCAGAGAAAAAGTCCTTACAGCTTCTATACTGTTAGATTGTTGAGTCATGCACAATGGTAACCTGAACTAGGTTCAATGGGTAAGAACAAATTGTGAAGTGATATGAGTTGAACATGCTATTTTCAAATATATAGAAGCATGTATTCCTGAAGTGGTTAGAGGATGAGTTAATAGAAACTCTTAATGAGATCTATACTCCATTGGAGTGGATTATCTATCTTCAGGAGTACTCTTGATAGACTCACTTGTGTGAATGTGGAAATTTGGCCGTTTCCTAGGGAATTTTGGGCAAAACTCCTAGAGCATTTACTAAACTGGGATAGCGTGCACGACCATAAATGCACGGGCTTATTTGATTACACTCTAGAAAGATTGTATGTGGTCTGATGTCAAGAATAGAGTTCAAGACTATATGCCACTCTAGTAAAAAACTGAATCTTATCCACTGTGCAAAGGTTCAAGTCGAAATGCACTTTTGTTTATGCATAATCTTATGTTTTCAGAATATGCCCGAAAATAATTTTTTTAAATTCAAATGAGGAATTAAAGTAAAATGTTTTAGAAAATAAATGAAGTTTTATAAAAATTGACTAAATATGAAATGACTCCTATGTGATTATGAATAGTCCCAGATTATGGGATTGTACTAAAGAATCAAGTATTTATACTTGATTATTAGAAACTAAGTTGGGCCCTTTGGGCACCCAACTATGCTCTTTTGTGAGGAGGGAGACCATGCTTGACCACCACATGCGCATGCACCGACCGACTGACTCGACCCGATCCGACCTGACCCAGGCCGAGTTAGGTTCGGGTTCGGGCTTGTAGTGGTGTAACACTTATATCTTTGGTACAAAATTCTTTAACCGTTTTAGAGTGGGCTGGAAGGTTCAAATCAGGCCAGAACCGTATTGTAGAACATTTCATAACGTTCATTGTTTTTAACCCATTATTTTCACACATCCGTTTTTCGAGACCACGTCTCCCCACAACCAGCAACGTTCTTTTGCTATTCCGTCTTCTTAACTGATAAAGAGACGAAACAGAAAGAACTACATCTCATTCGAACCCATTTTTAATCCACAAATTCGAGCTACATTTTTGAGTGCAAACAAAATCGTTTCATACGTGCAAACTAACCGATACCACATTACAAAGAGGCTGTTTTATCCTAGAGGCGACGATGATTAGTACGAACTGCTTGCACAACATAGCAGATCGCTGAACGTCTTCAAGAGAGTGACGTTGTCCACGACTCAGCCTAAGATCATTGTCATCCAACACCAACTACTATGTATAATATAGAATTAAAATGGTTATCCACTCATTGACTCTGAACTGATAGTTTTACATTCTTATAGTACTACTATGGTGGTCAATGATGAAGAAAACTCCATGGTTAATACTGCTATGGTGGTCAATGTTATCAGTAAACTCAATATGCACTAAAAAGAAGAAATGGTAAATATGAACTAATGTACTAAGACTAAACATCGCCTATTCCAAACTCCGTTGTTCCCTTCAAGTACCTAAGCACTCTTTTATTAGCCTGTAAATGAATATCAGTAGGATTCTCCGTATAGCTACTAATAAGACTCAATACAAATATCAAGTCTGGCCGAGTAGCTGTGAGCTACATGAGACTACCCACAATCTATTTACAGTATGTCTTGTCTACTTTGTCTCCACCTTCATCCTTTGCAAGCTTAAAACCAACGACAATAGGATTATGGACAAAGTTATCAATATCCATTTCTAACCAATTTAGCACCTCTAAGATATTACTTTTTCTGATTGATAAAAACACCATTAGATTTTTGCAAAACTTCAAGATCTAAAAAATATCCCGTCTTACCAAGATCTGTCATGTCAAACTTATATTTCATGGAATCTTTAAACTCTACAAACTTCATTATTTTCAATAAATACCAGATCATCAACATACAGACTTACGAGTAATATTTGATGTTCTTTTCTCATTTTGATGAAAAAGCATGCACATAGTTATAGTTCTCCACTACAAGAGCAATAGTGATTTCTGACGGCTAAAAGCCATCGACGGCCGTCGGTAGGCCGTCAAAAACAGTTGGTAAGGCCGTTGGAATACGAATATCGTTTAGTAACGCTTTTCGACATCGGCGACCTTTTCTCGACGGCGACCAACGACATTTTAGGACGGTTTTCGATGACCATGTGGCAAATCAAAATGACCAAATTGCCGTCCGAAGCCGTCGAAAATGTTCGAAATCTTCCATAGAGAGCCGTCGGAAACCGTTGGAATATGATGACCAATACGCCGTCGGGAACCATCGGAAATCTAAATGTATTTTTTTCTATTTTTAAGCCTGCTGCCTTCCAGCCACTACACATCCGTCAATACACATAACAGCTCCATTTCTAGCATATATAAATCATTAATCATATAAATAACCAAATATAATATTGAAACCAAAAATTCATATCCAAAATCCAATATAATCCAAAAAATTCATATCCAAATCCAATGCAATCCAAAAAATAAACATCCAAATCCATATAAGATAATTATAATCTATCAAAATGTATCAAACAAACCTTCACCCACTCGAAGCGTATATATACAGACAAAAAAACATAATAAAACATACCTATCATCACTCATCATCCCCTACAGACCCACCCGAGGAAGGAAACCTCCCATGCTGCTTCGATACTCCGCCAAGCGCTGGTTCAGCTGCTCCATCTGCACAGAACGACGGTGATCATGCTCCTACAACTTGGTGATCTGAGCTCTTAGCTCTGTAATTTCTTCTTTGCCTTGAGCCATCTTATACGCCTTTTGAGATGTCCTAGCCTGCGAATAAAAAATTTGTTATAATGCCTCTAACATCATAAACGTAATTTATATAACTTTAATTGAAAAATATGCATTATTTGAATTTAGTTTTTTTAGAATTACCGCTTGGATTCCAAATCCATAGCGTCTGCTACAGGATGGTGGATCCATGACACACTCGAAAATAGCATCCTCCTCATCAGCAGTCAACTCATCCCGTCTTGTCTCAAACAGCAATTGTACCCGTGCTTCCTAAAACTTCTGCTGTAATGCAAAATACAATTGAATATAAATTACAGTAATTAAAATAACACTAATCATTTTTAAGTAGACTAATCACTATACTAAATAACAAAAAGTTGGAATGGTCACTGGTATGAATAACACTTATAATTTAAAATATAAAAAGTTGGACTAATCGCTATACTAATTATAATATACTTACATAGGCAGCAGTCACTTTATCAACATGCTCACATGAGTATACGACTGAGCCCGAATCATCGTTCTGCTTCAGGGCATGAGTATGAGAAAAAACATCGCAATATGACACTGGACCCCCCTGCGCTTTTCCTAAAGTATGAACATATGTATATATATTATATACTTTTTATTAACTATCTATTAACAAATTATAACTTAGAATATTAAAATGCGAGTACAAAAATTACCAAATCCTCACGATGATGCTGGAATAACTTGGAACCACCTCGACGTGACGGGATTCTTGTTTCTATCTGCGGAATTCTTATCTGACTCCCTCTGCAAATTTAAATTGAAACTAACATTTTATAGCTGTAAATTATGTATTAAATACATGCAACAATTTAAAGTAATTAATATGTGGTAAACTTATCTGGAACTCCTCATTGTTCCACCATACAAACCAGGCCTTCCGCACGCTAATACTCATCCAGTTCGGTTTTTTTCCTGCTCTTCTCATAGCAGACAGTGTATCCGTATAATTTTTGGAAATTTTACTGTTTTAGTGGCGCTGCACCAGGGAAAGATTAGCCTCTTGTAAGTCCATCGAACTCTACACGTTAAGAAAATGAAAGTTACACATTTTTATAAATAGTCTACAATATATAAAATGAAGTACGATCAAATAGAAAGTGCAAAATATAAATTTACACTTACCAGGAAGTCCTGCCAAATGCTCACTTTGAGATTATTGGGTATCTTGCTCCTCTTGGGCCCGTAGGCAGTCATCTTGTATTTATATGCCTGTTTGGACATGGAGATCATTGTAGCTGATGGCTCGAGCTTGAAGCCACTATGTCAAAGAGAAACAAACATTTAATATAGCAAGACTAATATATAATACATCGTACAGAAAAATATTGTTAATACTGAAATAAATTTGATACTTACGATCCATCAGCTTTGGCTTGCAACCAGACCGTAGAAAAAGCTACCTTCTGTGATGGCCCACTGCCATCACCAGTTGGAGGCGCACCAGTCCCTCTCTAAGAAGAAGAGGGAGATCCTATATAGAAAGAGCCACGTCTATGAAAAAAGATATATGTATATAGTACATGTTACAGACATATCAAATATGAGAATATATCATTTAATTATGTGAAATATACATTATGGCAAAACATAAAAGGATTATATGAAAAAAAATTATGACTAAACATATCATTAGCAGAACACATCATTTTTAATGAGATAATGTAACATAAATAAAACAGAAATTACCTTCTCCTGCATAGTAGATTATTAATCAATCCTTCTCGTTTTCTGATTAGAACTCTGTTTCGTACTTTATGTTTTGTTCCTCTATAGTCTTAAATGCTTCTAATAATGCATTTGACTCATCGTTTAGAGGTCCAAAATTGGTTTGATCGTCGGTTATTATTATTCTAGTATTTACCTCGATATCTATTTGACAAGCTTGTTCGTTTGGAAAATTCTTTCCATCAAATGTAAATCTTGCCTTTGTTTTAAAAACAGACGACTAATCTTCTTTATCTCTTCATAGAGATGGGTACAGATTATAATATACTTGAAGAGCTTGTTTGGCAAGTATAAAAGGATCATCCTTATAATAAAGCGAGGTATGCTTTATTTCTATAAGATTATACTTTGGGTGCACGTTGATTCCAGAACCTGGAACGTTGCTGAACCAGTTACATTTAAACAAAAAACTTCTTTTGCAGGTCTTGTGAAATATGTCAATCGCAAAACCTGGGTCAACACACCATAAAGGTCATTTACATGATCACTTGGATCATCACTACCTTTAACAAATACACCGGCATTATTAATTAATTTTTCAGCACCGTACTCTTTGGTGTTAAATTTATATCCATTAATGAAGAATATTGGTTAGGTCTTGACTTTTTTTTTGGTCACGTAGCTAAATGTTTCAATTCTTCGTCGACCACACAATTTGTCATGTCGTAAACGTAATTTGAAACTAAGTATCGAAATCTTTGCCGATATCGCTATTTGGATGTTGTGATTCGCAAATACTGTAATTATAGAAGAAATATTGCATTATAATTAATACATACGTGTGCATATGTGTATATACGCATATGTAGATGATATAATGGATAAGAAGAATATATGTATATTACCTAACAAATGGTGCAACTTCAGCACAACTAAGAAGAATATATGTGTGTGCTACATGGTAATTTCTATCGTCCAACCATAATTCCATACATTTACCAGCAAGTTGGCCATATTTTTCAAAAATAAATGAAGTTGTTTGACAATCATCTTGATCAATGCCTTCATCATTACGCATAGCACTTTCAAATGATAAGTTCACATGATTACTAAAATAATGAGAGAGAAAAAACTAAGATTCTTCTTCGATATATGATTTGCAAATCAAATCTTCAACACGTGCTTTCTGTCTCAAGTTTTTCTTTAGATGATTTAAGTACCCATTAAGGATTATTCCAAATTAAAATTTATTTATACATGTAATTAAACTAATATTTAACGTACTGAACATTAATACCTCTCAAATGGATACATCTATCCATATTGCATAGGCCCTCGAAGACGTGCTTTAGATGAAACATGAACAGGTAAATGCTTCATTGCATTATATAATTCTGGAGAAAATATTTTCTGCAGTTTTCAGAGCAGTATAGCGATTTCTTCCTCGAATTTACATATGCGATCAACTTTTAACATAGTGGAACAAAGCTCCTTATGAAACAAACTAAGTTCTGTTATAACCATCCAAAATTTTATGGGCAACAGTTCTCTAAAAGCAATGGGTAATTAAGAAACTTTCCATCATAATATAACAATCATGGCTTTTCATCCCACTGAGTATGTTATTCTTATAGTCGACACATCTACGAATATCGAAAGAAATACCGTACCGATGCAAAAGAACTCTATCCATTCTTGGTATCAAAGTGCATCTACTACACGGACAACAGATTTTTTCGTCGTTTCCATTATTACTTAAAGCGAAATCAATAAATACGTATACACCATTATTAAAATGTTCACTTATTGAGACTCTAATTTTCATTCGTTGTTGATACATACAGCTTCGATCAATAAAATAATTAATCATCTCTCATACTAATTAAAAATTACGAAATAAATTAAAACCAGATTGACAATTTATTTTTCAGTACAATTTTACAGTTTATTGTTTTATACTAATTAATCATTGACACTTTGTTGCCGGGTCATCCTATTTCTCATTACAAACACAATAACGTAATTAAATCTCGTAAATCATTTCATTTTATACGATTCAACAAAATTTGCATAGAACTTCCCTTTTGTTCCCTAAGTCGTACACAATCGCGTGTACATAGGGAACATGGGTGCAGCTTCATGAAATAGGCTTCTATGCAGCTATATCAAGCACATTGGAGCTTGCTTTAAACTTGAAGATACTTACATTTTGGATTTTGGCCTTCCTTTACAATGTTTGAAGTGGATCCTAGTGCGTTTTGTCTTAAATAAAAGAATAGATTGAAATGCTGCAATTACTAATTGCTTTGTACAAAAATCTTTGGGATATATTTTAATTTTTATATCTGATTGCTACCAAATTTTGAGAATGTAAATCCAATCACAGGGATTTTAGTGCAGTTTGGGAAATATTGAAAATCGATTTTTAATTCGATCGCAAGGATGTGAAGAATAAACAAATTAATTCGTTATTTTTTAACTTTGAGGAGTGGATGATTATAATTGACATTCGAATACTTGCATTTGTAATTTATATTCAGTAAGCTTGTAAGTTGCTAAAAATTCAATCTTCTTCTGTATACTATGGTAGAGAAAACTTACACGGTAAGAACTAGCTCAAGTCGGAGTAAACATGGTTTTCATAATTCTTGGAGATTTCCACCTTAGCTTATGTGTGTGAAGCTAAAGATGTGTAATAGTTGTCTGTCTGCATTCTATATTATTTATTCGATTATTTAATGTAAAATGAATATGCAACGACATATAGCTATGTGGTACACCATTAAACACATTTACTACTATAAGCATACCATTAATTTTTATTTTACAATAAGTTCGCAAAGAAGGTAATGATCAATAATTGATAAACAGCAAACGAAGTTAAAGTCAATACCTTTTATTTCAAGTTTATATATACACTATTTATTATAAATATATGATTTATATTTTTGAAACTAAATAGTATAATAAATTTTCAAATTACACTTTTCAGAAATTAACTACCATTATACATGGTTTGTTTCTCATCGTTGTACAGTTGTACTAGTGTGATTTCATAATGCGCGTGTACTTAATTTATCGGTGCATATTTTTGTATATTTTAATGATGCATTAACTATACATTATCAAATACAAGCTAAAAAAACACAGTACCTAAGACTTATAGTACAACTATATACTACCACTATTATAGTGGTTAGACACTTTGGATTTGGTCCGTGAGGCCATAGATTCGAAATCTTCAGAGTTGACTTGTAATAGTATACATACTACCTAGTACTTCGTACTAACAATTTTCAAGTCGCTGCCCAAATATAAATAAATTCTAAGAATATGTCCAAAGACCTGAACATATCCATAATTCAGGACTGTATTATGCTCATTTCCCCCCTTTTGGTATGATTCTTATCAGCTAATGCAGAAAAATGGTTATACCAAACAAATGAATGCATACAGAGGTTGAGGATTAGTAACTTGTCAGGACAGTTATATTATATTTTTCTCCATGCATATAATTACTGGTTATATTTGCAGATTGTTGAGAATTTAATTTAGCCCTAATCAATTCAAGAGAAATCAAAACTATAAACAAATGGAGATTAGCGGAAGCGTACCGGAATCCGTTGAATCAATTTGTATGAAGAATCTGATCTTCCAAGAATACAGTTTCTACTTTCTGTCTTAGTTTCTCTCTGACGGGGAAGAAGGGAAAAAAAATACGTACTGTTTCTCGGGGACCAGAGTGTTTTATAATGGACTAAAATCAGTTATGTAATATTTATAATTTGGCCCCTCAACAAATTGTAAATACCACTTATTTATACCCCAATTATAATAGCATTATATATTTTAACATATGTGTCCACAACAAACTTTTAATCTAACAATCTCCCACTTGGAAAACATATGTTTCTTTATAAATGTACAACCTTATGAGCTCAAAATTTGCTATTAAATAAAGGTAATCTTTAACAATCTTGTCCATCAACCATATCTATATAGGATCATAGTGGTCTTTGCCATATTAATCATAACTAAACCCATCAATGGTCACATACATATATATAGTCAAATGACATAGATCAATCATGAATATGTAGCATGAAAATTACGTGTAATATGAACAAAACATGTCTATTTTCAACTGGTCCTCTTTAAACTTAAGTGAGTCAGGATTAAAATAGTAGACAGAGTAAATGAACTGAATACTTTATTCTGATCAGAAAACCAAATACATAAATGTCTCAATGCAAATATAAAGCATAAAAATACAAACTCCCACTAAACATAACATCCTCCATTAATACAACACCCGTATGAGCAGTGTGCTCATGAAAGACCTTAGGCGGTAAAACTTTTTTGAGTGGATCCACTATCATAAAGTTTGTTCCAATATGCTCTATAGATATATGTCCACTCTGCACTCTTTCTTTCACAACTAAGAATTTTATGTCAACATCCTTTGACTTAGTTGAGCTTTTGTTATTATTAGAATATAGCATTGCTGACTTATTATCACAATATAACTTCAGTGGTCTTTCTACATTTTCCAAAATGCGCAGCTCAATGATAAAGTTTCATAGCCATATTCCCTGGTTTGATGCCTCATAACATGCTACAAATTCTGCTTCCATAGTGGAAGAAGTTACAAGTGTTTTTTTTTTAATACTTTTCCAAGATATAGCTCCTCCAGCCAACAGATAAATTTAGCCTGATGTAGACTTTCTGCTATCTTGGTATCCAGCAAAATCAGAATCAGAATACCCTACGACCTCCAAATGATCCGATCTTCTATAAGTGAGCATGTAATCTTTTATTCTCTAAAGATACCTCATAACCCTCTTGGCTGCTTTCCATTGGTCTATATCAGGGTTGCTTAAGTATCTGCCTAACATCCCAACAATGTATGCAATATCTGGACGTCTACATACTTGAGCGTACATTAGACTCCCAACTGCTGAAGCATAGGGAATCTTTTGCATTTCTTGAATTTCAAGATTGCTTTTAGAGCACTGACTAAGACTGAATTTATCTCCTTTAGCAACAGGGGTATCTCCTGGTCTACAATCTTGCATGCCAAACCTTTTGAGTACTTTATCAATATAGCTCTTTTGTGATAATCTAAGAATACCCCAAGATCGATCTCGAAGTATCTGAATACCTAATACAAAAGAGGCGTCCCCAAGATCTTTCGTCCCAAAACGTTTAGATAGAAATTTCTTGCTTTCGTGCAATAAGCCTATATCGTTAGTGGCAAGCAACATGTCATCGGTATATAGAACCAGGAATATATGTTTACTCCCACTGAACTTATGATACACACAATCATCAACAATATTCGTCTCAAAACCAAACGAGATGATTTCTTGATGGAATTTGTGGTACCATTGACGAGAAGCTTGCTTAAGTCCATAGAAGGATTTTGTTAATTTGCAAACCATATTCTTTGGATCTCCCGACACAAAGTTTTCTAGGTGTACCATATAAATTGTCTCATCAATGTCTCTATTGAGAAACGCCGTCTTAACATCCATCTGATGTAACTCAAGATCAAAATGAGCAACAAGTGCCATAATTGTTCTAAAAGAGTCTTTCGATGAAACTGGAGAGAAAGTCTCTATAAAATCGAAACCTTCCTTTTGAGTATAGCCTTCTTCTATAAGATGTGCCTTACACCTCTCCACATTACCCTTTGCATCCCTCTTGGTTTTAAATATCCATTTACAACCAATTGGTTTTGCATTTTCTGGTAATGGGACAAGTTCCCAAACTCTATTGTCTTGCATGGACTTATACTCCTCATTCATGGCATCCATCCACTTTTGAGAGTAAGAACTTTTCATGGCATGACAAAAGTTGATTGGGTCATCTTCCATCATTCCATTATCATTCTCTTGTTCTTGGAGAAATATTATATAATCATCTGAAATAGCACTTCTCCTTTCTCTTATGGACCTTCTTAATGGCATAGGTTCTTGAGGTTGTTGAGTTTGTTCTTTTGGAACAATAGCTTCATTCTGAATAAGGGTTGTATAACATTGTCTTGTTGAGATTGCGAAATCACTTCTTGATCAATGATAGGTGTAGGCAACTGTATAACATTGCCAACAATGATAATAGGAACTAGGTTTGAATCCAATTCCTCCTCAAAAGAAATGTCTTTAACTTTATTTCTCCCCCCAAACTCAATATCCTCAAAGAATACTGCATTTCCCGTCTCAAAAATATTCTTAGCTATGGAATCATAAAACTTATAGCCCCTAGAATGCTCAGAATAACCAATAAAGTAGCTGCTCACTATTTTGAAATCCAGCTTCTTTTCATGTGGCCTATAAGGCCTTGCTTTAGATGGACAACCACAAATGTGAAAGTGATTTAAACTAGGCTTTCGGCCTGTTCAAAGCTCATAAGGTGTTTTGCAGTTTCTTTAGTTGATACTTTATTTAGAATATAAGCTGTTGTCTTTAATGCTTCTCCCCAGAAAGAATCAGGTAAGGTGGAATGAGCAATCATACTCCTTACCATATCCTTAAGAGTTCGATTTCGTCTTTCAGCAACATTATTCATGCTAGGTGATCCTGGCATGGTGTATTGTGGGACAATACCATATTCCTCTAGGAATCTAGCAAACGGTCCTGGACGTTGTTCACCTGAACCATCATATCGACCGTAATACTCACCACCACGATCTGATCTGACACTTTTAATTCTTTTGTTGAGTAGATTTTCAACTTCAAGTTTATAAGCTTTGAACACATCCAGTGACTGTGATTTTTCATGAATTAGATATAGGTAGCCATAACGTGAGTAATCGTCTATGAATGATATGAAATATTGTTGACCATTCCGTGACGCCGTAGGGAAAGGTCCACAAATATCTGTATGAATTAAGTCTATGAATGATATGAAATATTGTTGACCATTCCGTGACGCCGTAGGGAAAGGTCCACAAATATCTGTATGAATTAATTCTAAGATGTCTGAAGATCTATTAGTACCCAATCTTTTAGTTTTGGTCTGTTTTCCCTTGATGTAATCTACACAAACATCAAAGTTTGTGAAGTCAAGAGATTCCAAAATACCATCAGATACTAATCGCTCAACTCTATCTTTTGAGATATGACCTAAACGTTTATGCCATAAAGATGCTAAATTTTCTTTATTTAATTTACGTTTAGTACCACGTGATTCTACACGCAAGGTTTCATTATAGAATGCAACTGTTTCCAACAAGTAAAGATTGTCGTACGCATTTAAATAACCAGTTCCAACAACATTTGAATTCAAAGACAAAGTAAACTGATTGTTTCCAAATTAACAACAGTATCCAAATTTTTCCAACACAGAAACAGAAACCAAATTCCGTCTAAATGACGGTACAACAAAAGTGTCTTTTAAATCCAAATAAAAACCAGTTCCTAATAACAATCTAAACTGTCCAATCGCTTCCACTTCTACCGATTGTCCATGCCCACAAAGATGTATCTTTCACCATCACTTGGATTTCGGTAGCTCAAGCAAACCTACATAGAAACACTTATGTGAGTGGTAGCACCAGAATCTATCCACCAAGTGTTTCTAGGTACTGAAGATAAATTAACTTCAGAACATACCAGAGTAACAAACATACCTTTCTGTTCACGCCATGCATGATATTTGGTACATTCCTTCTTCATATGTCCAGGTCTGTGACAAAAGAAACAACCATTTTTTTCCTGTTGTTGTTTCTTTTGATCTGAATCCTTAGCAGCTTCATTTTTAAATTTTCTTTTCTTGCCCTTTGCTTTCGAGGTGCTTGCCAAATGGGCCCTCTCAGTCTTGTCTTGCTTCAGCCTTTCTTCCTCTTGTACACAATATGAAATGAGCTCATTGAGAGTCCACTTCTCCTTTGACAGTTGTAACTGACCTTAAATTGACTGAATTATGGAGGAAGCGAGATAAGCACTAAATGCACAAGCAAGTCATTCGAAAACTCAAGCTTTAGTGTTTTTAATTTCGAAGCAATGTGAGACATTTCCATAATGTATTCTTTTATGTTTTCCTTGCCTTTAAATCTCATGCAAATATGTTTCTTCAAAAGAGTACTTGTTTCCGCCTTATCGCTTTTGGCAAAGCGTTTCTCAATTTCAGCAAGGAAATCTGTGGCATCGGTAATATCTTCGGATACCGCACCCTTAAAAGCCTCAGGTATGCCCCGTTTAATGATTATAAGAGTCATGCGATTTGAACGGTCCAATTTCTCAAAAATTCTCCTTTCCTCGGAGGTACTAGCATCTGTAAGAGAAGCAGGCCGATCCATCATTAATGCAAGGCTCAGATCCATGCAACCAAGAACAATTAATATGTTCTCTTTTCAGTCCTTAAAGTTATTACCATTAAGGACCGGTACTGAATTAAGGTTAGCAGATACAGTAGAAACGGCTGAAACAGAAAACGATTAAAATTATATAAATAACACGCTCCTATAAGAATCCATATAAAACTATAAATTCAAATAATGGTTAATCTCATCTCAAGATACCAAACACATCATTAATATCAAGTCTTTGACCGTAACATTAACTGTAAACAGTAATCTTGTTGTAGCGATCAAATATTGACAATAAATTATATCAAACAATATGTAATCTTTGGACTAACATATTGCTCACAAAAAAATACCTTATAATTGTCACACATTTATCACCAAAGGTATGCATGAAATTCGGCCAAATATTAACTCACTTTTGGGCTTGTTAATAAATGCGTGAATTACGTACACACAATTAGTTTGACATTTTAATTAGATTAATTTACAAAAAAGTGATCACTTTGGTGATATTTTGTTTCGACTAATCTATTTAAAATATTAGACAAACTTAAGAAAATCTAAAGCCAAACTTGAATTTAGATTTTTTTTTAAATTATCGGAGACAACTATAGTAATACTTAAAAAAAAAATTACGCTCAAACATGTTTATTCACGGTTTCATCTCCTATGCTGGTTCATCCTTGTAGCTTTAGTTTGCATTCTTCAACTTGACTTTAATTGATAAGAAGAAAATTGGCTACCTATTTATTTTAATATTGAACATCTGTAGATTTTTGTACACTTTTGTTCACACTTATCTAAGAAGTGTTAGCACAACTGTTGCAAAATTAGAAAACAAAAGTTGGGGAAACATCAATGTATAAATGCATTATGGTGTATATTAAAGGTCTTTCTACTGTCTAGTAATGCATAGAGAAAATTCTCAAAGCATATAATCTGGCAAAATATTTACTGGAATGTGACAAATTGACAGCGGGCTAAATTTTGAAAAGGAAATGTTATTTATTGGAATGCGACAGGTTGACAGTGTTCTCTATGGAATATGTACTGACAGAATGCATTGCCTCTTTTGCTGTTTATACGTGAGGCAATGTCTATCTCTAAAACAAGCATGCTTATGCTTGCTATCATTCTCTAATTTCAAAGCATGCTCAAAAGTTGTGAATACCAACATCAAATAGTACTGAAATGAACAGAGACATGTTACTGTCTTCTATTTGTGTATTCTCTGTATTGTTTTCCTTTTTTTTTTAATTGCCGGAAACTCATTTATAAAGATTGATATGAACTATATCACTTTTCACAATTCCAGAAAAAAAATTCATTCGGCATGTTAAGAAATATCCAAAGATCCGAACGAAAAAATAATAATTGAAGATCATAACAGTACTATGTTAAATTCTCAAGAATCAATTTAGGGTTGCTCAGATACCAATTGTTGAGAATTTAATTTAGCCCTAATCAATTCAAGAGAAATCAAAACTATAAACAAACGGAGATTAGCGGAAGCGTACCGAAATCCATTGAATCAATTTGTATGAAGAATCTGATCTTCCAAGAATACAGTTTCTACTTCTGTCTGAGTTTCTCTCTGACGGGGAAGAAGAGAGAAAAAAAGTACGTACTGTTTCTCGGGGACCAGAGCGTTTTATAACGGACAAAAATCAGTTATGTAATATTTACAATTTGGCCGCTTAACAAATTATAAATACCACTTATTTATACCCTAATTATAATAGCATTATACATTTTAACATATGTGTCCACAACAAACTTTTAATCTAACACAGATACAATTAGAGTCAAAAAACTTACTTGTTAATGCCATAAGGGGTCTGCCAAATTTAAGATAATTTGACATAAAAAATGTTTAACACTTACATGCTTGGATTGTGTGATCACCGCAAAATGACCATGTCAGAGTTAGGACACAGCATGGTTTTCCATTACAGCAGTCCAATTCCTGCAAACATATTTACCATAAACTAATAGTATTAATATGCAAGTCTGATTTATACATGTATATTTCAAACCAGCTATTTTTTTTAACCGAAGCCAGGTGGAAGTATGATACGTTTCGGTACCCCTATTTGTATATTATATGCATATTCTAATTGACTCTCAAGTTTGTACGTGCGATGCTAGTAACTAAGCAAACTGTGCAGGAATCTACAAACAGAAAACCAGTTAATGCTTTTCCAAAGAGCTAACATCACAATTAACAATCTTTAATTGTTGCATTATAAGATAAAAATTCTGTGTGCCATCAACAAAGGAATGACAAAAGCCTACAGAACTTCTTGCATGTAATATTCTATTTTACAAGGAAATGATTCCTTAATCATTCATGAACCTATCATGAATTGCTTATAACATGTGTCAAAAAAATTGTTCTTCATGGAAGATTCTATTTTATCTTAGATTCTTGTGGCATACATGCATGCAAAATCGCTATAAATTGAGTTATAGCACCTTGGCTAAAACAACATAGAAGCGGAAAGAGAAAACCTACACTACATTCTTTCATCAGTGGTGGAAAAAAAAATGGTGATTTCCTATATTCTTAACTTCTAACCCAACTTTAAATCTGTTTCTATATAGTAATCAATAGTCATGGAGTATTTTACCTCCGTTATATATATACCTATGCAGTATTTTTTGCTCAGTGTTTATAATTATACTTGGGGTGCAAGTCACATGACTTCTGCATTTTACATGTTAATATAGGCAGCAGCAGTTAGTCTATGATGCTATAATTTTGTACACACCTCATTTCACGATTATTATTCGATGAAAAAGAGTAGTATTCCTCTTTTTCATTCCTCCCTTTCTCGATTGCTCTTTAACTAAGATTACACAACGTTGCCCCACTAGCGTACTAAATTAAAATTTTAACACAGACAAGGGTATTTGGATACAAAAGTTTTTACTATAGGTGCAAATCACATAACTCTTAAATATTGCAACACTGAATATTGATGGTGCTTCCAAAATAAATATCTGGAAAAGATTAAGAGACGCACTGCAGTAACAAGTCTCCACACATATATAAATAATGTTGGGTTGTCACCCAATACCCTGAAAATTCGAGAACTAATTCGCATCTATATTCAGAAGAATAAAGAAACAAGAAGAAAAATCTAGTGTATATTCTAGGCATAAATTTGTTTTCAAACAATATTCTTTGAAAAAGTAACCATATTAACACAATTTTTTCGTCGACGATCAGCAAGGTGGATACGGCAATGGAGGAAGAAGAAGCATGCACCAAAGAGGAGGGGAGTATGGAGGTGGATGGGGCACCCCACCATCAATGTATGTTGCAGGGTACGTCAGAGGACCACCGACCTACCCACACCCGCAATACAGAGGTGGTTGTCATGGAGGAATATATGGGGGTGGAAGATACGGAGGAGGAGGATATGGAGGAGGAGGATATGATGATGAAGACTATGAAGATGAGTACGGAGGAGGGCAGGGTCAAATGGAACGCCCAACCCAAAACCCTAACTTCTCTGGGTTCGAGATGGGAAGCAATAACCGAACTGACAATGGAGACAACCACGTGCGACTGAGGTTTGACTTGAGCAAGCTCAAAGACATTCCTGAACGTGCAGGTGGTGTCAAAATTGGAAGTGGGCAGTACGCAAGGGAAAATGGTAACATGGTTGATTTTAGCGAGTATCAAGATCCAGCACCTGCTCCACCTCCGCCTCCACAGCCACAGCAGATGTCAGCTCCAGTCTTGGTTGGGAGGGTTTGGCCTGGATACAGGAGACGGTAACACTTGAATCTAGTTACAACATGCAGAAAAGCACATGTATACTTAAATAAATTTTGTCATGTATGATTTCAATATGTCGTATCTGTGTATGGCTGGCTGGTATTGTTTATGTAAACCAGTGATCTTAGTATGAAAGCATGATCAAGTGTAATAGTGTGCTATATATCAATAAATACTTGTATTCAGTGTCAATTTTACTTGAATTATGTGTCGTACATGTATCTTAACTTTGTCTATGTGTGAATGCTAATGTTCAACTCACAAGATAGCCAGGATATATTGTAAAGTAGTAAATAGCTTGAAGAAGAGCACACGTACAATACAAGAAAAAAAAATTTTTGTATGGAAACCAGAGTTCCTAGGTCTAAATCTAGCCAACAAAAGATAAAAACATAATACCTAATTTAACAACACTACTAATACGTTATACCCAATTTAACAACAAATCTCAATTTTACAATAAATCATAATTGAATTAGGGTTTAAACTAAGCCTTAAAACATCAAATTTACATGCAAACAAGAGATTAGAAGCATACCGACACAAATTTAGATGATTTGGAGGCGTTGAAGGCTGGGGCGCCGGCACAAGTGGCGGGGGGCGACGGATTGGGGGAAGGAGGAAGGGTTTTGGGGAGGAAGCAAAATGAATCTGCTGCTCTCGGGTTGGACCTGTCTATTGCGTATCGCGACGGCCGCTTTTTTTAGCCGTCGCTAGCCCGTCGCGAACCGTCGCTATACGAAGCCTTTTTTGCAGTGTATACATTTAAAAAAAATATGCAAGCAAATAAACTTGTTGCTTAATTTTATCTCTTAATTCCATGTCAATTGCATTAATGAATTGTTAGTACGTTAACAATGACATAAGAAAAGATGAGAAAACCCCTTTGGGCTAATCAAAATTTCCATAGATGTTAAGTATATTTTTTCAATAAAGCAATAAGAAAGCATAAATCTTAGCATAAATCTTTTATTGCTGTGGAGAATGACAATTTGTCTTCTCATATTTCTAATGTATGCAGGGATATAAGGATTAAAAATTGGACTGAAACTAGAATTAGTTAACTATGAAGGTAAGAATAAATACAATAATGATGAATGGAAAAAAAAGAAAATCCTTTAGCTAGATAAGGGGTAGATGTAGCCAAGTGGATCAAGACAGTGGATTGTGAATCCACCACGCGCTGGTTCAATTCCCGTCGTTCGCCCATCACATTATTTCAAATTCAAAAAATTCTATTTTCAATATTCCTATTTACGGCGACGAAGAATAAAACTATCACTATATTTTTTTCCTTTTCCGACTTCTTCTTCCGAGCGCAGGATAATCCAAGGAGTTGTGGGTTTTTTTCTACCAATTGAGGCTTTCCCTTTTCCACCTCCATAGGGATGGTCTACAGCGTTCATAACTACTCCCCACAGAACGCTTACTTATCCAATACTTCGATCCGGCTCTACCCAAGCTTTGTTGATTCACCCCAACATTACCCACTTATCCGACTGTTGCTAAGCAGTTTTTGGATATATACGTGTATATTTTAGGCAAATATTTCTATTCATTTGTCCCTTGAAACCAATTATTTCTTGATCAGCGCTAATATTTTGGCACTGCATCTGAAGCAATTCTTACACCACATAAAGTTAGTTTATTTAGATCTGAACATCTATCACAAAAATCCGTAAATAGGCACCATAGCAGTATTAACTGTAGAGTTTTCTTCATCGTTGATGACCTTTCTCATTCTTACTCTTCTCATGCATTTAATATATATTTTTTGCTACCAGAAACGGATTTACACTCAAATTCCTATCCGGTCATCGTCGGAACATGACTGAAATGGTCGGAATTCTGACATGCCGGGCGGAATGTCAAACCATGGTAAAAAACAATCCAATTTCCTGCTTCAGTCCAAAACGTTTTTTCACAATTCCATTTTGCGGTGGCGTGTATGTTGCTATCAATTGTCTTCATATGCCATTTATCACAATATTTGGTGAATTCTCGTGATGTAAACTCCCATCCCCGATCAGTACATATAAACCACTATCAAACGAATTTGCTTCCTTCTCAACTTGAATCTTAAATCTTCTGAAAACTGCAAGTGCTTCTGACGTTCCTATTAAGAAGTATACCCATGTTCTTCTACTAAAATCATCAGTAAAAGTGATCAAATACCTTTTTTGCTATGAGAGTTAGGTTTGATTGGTCCACAGATATCAGCATGCACTAATTGAAGAATTTCTGGAACCATCCAGGTAATTTCCTTCAGAAGGGTGCTTTTCTTTGGAAATGCATCCCGTTGTCGCTTTTCTACCAAGCAGTCCTTGCATAACTTTGTGGGGTAGGTTAATTGTGGTAAACCAACCACCACCTTTTTTTGTTGAAGTATCTTTAAGCCTTGAAAGCTCCATATCTACACTGTCAAAGTTGCTCCATATCTTTTGTAATTGTGTTGAAACTGGCTGATGCAATAGGTTGGCATATAGCATGCAAGATGAACATACGATTCAGAGACATCTTCGTCTCCATGATTAAGCCTCTTTAGGTTGAAACACGTTGCACTTTCCATGTTGAAAAAGAATGGTAAGCCCTTTTTCTTGCAATTTCCAATACTCAACAAATTATTTTTAAATTCTGAAACATAACATACTCTTGTGATGATTTGCACTATGCCATACACCAACAGCCTTATGTAATTATGTTACCCTTCCATGTTACATCCATGCTAGAGTATTGCCCAGCTTCACATGTTCTCTGAATTTTTCATCAAAATCTAAAAAATATTCTTTCTTTCCAATCATATGGTTGATACAATCTAAATCAAGATACCAAGTGTCTTCTCCATTGTTATTTATATTCAAGTATGCCATCAACAACCTCTCTTCTTGAGTTTCCGCATAGTTGGCTTCCTTCTCCATGTTTGGGCATTCCCATTGAAAATGTCCTAACCTGTGACAATTATAGCACTCCAATGTGGATTTAACGAAATTTTGTCTGCCTCTGCCCCTTCCTCTTCCACTTTCTCTAAAGCTCCCATGACCTCTTCCTCCTTGTTGATCTCCATGAGTGATCTTCAAAGTTTGTTCTTCTTCAATATGGGAGCCCATACGTTGCTCATGCACAAGTAAGCTGCTTTGTAACTCGTCAATGGTTAAGGTCTATGTATCCTTAGATTCCTCAATAGAACAAACAACATATCAAATTTTGAAGTCATGGATCTCAAAATCTTTTCAACAACATCAATATCATTCTTGTTCTCACCATTTACTTTCATCTTGTTGGCAATAGTAAGAGGTCGGGCAAAAAACTCATTTATAGATTCTCCTGTTTTCATACGGGGAATTTCAAACTCCTTTCATAGAGCTTGCGATTGTATAGGATTCACTCGAGTTGTACCTTGGTATTTCTGTTTCAATGAATCCCATACGCTCTTTGTCGTGCCCATGTTGAGAATCATCTCTAAGACCAAACAATTTAACGCTTGAAAGAGATAGTTTTTTGCCTTCATATCTTTCAACTTCTGATCTTAAATGTTTTTCCTCTGTGTATCCACGAGAACAACGCCCTCTGCTGCTGCAGGAATTCCCGTCTCTATCAAACCCCAGTACTCCTTCAATCACAAGAAATTTTCCATAAGCATTGCCCGGTGATCATAATGTCCATCAAAGTTGGGAATTTCTAGCTGCATAAATGAGCTTTCTGTTGACATAGATTTCAATACAAAAAGAAGGCTGCTGCTTCTATGCTTAACAGGCCCTTGTGACGGGGCTCTGATACAAAATGATAGGAATCGAAAGAAAACTTACTGAAAGAAAAGGAATCCTTATTATTCAGTTGAAGAACAAAGCAACTAGACTTACATAGCCTTATAAAAAAGAACTAGAAACAATCAAATAACATTCAAAGATCCTAAAAAAGTGAAAAACTATGCCTAAAGAATAGGCATATTAACAAATTGATAACCAATTCAAATAATAAAATATCTAGCAGTATCATCAATGTATGTCTACATCGTAAAAATAAATAATCATTTGCTACGTACTAACGATTTTATGAATTGTATATGTTGTGCGGAAAATCAATTGATTCGCACAAACTCCAAAAACGCAGCGGAATGCTAATGCGCGGAAACAATCAAAAGAAGGATCTAGCTTGTCGATTAATTACCAACCACAAATTCAATGAAAAATAATCACCAAACAACAACAAAAATACAGAAGAAAGGAGAACATAGAGATTTAACGTGGTTCGGCTAGATTGCCTACATCCACGGACCCAACAACTATTCTTTATTTCACTGAAGAAAGAGAGTACAAAAGAGAGAGATTACAAAATTATAGGTAGTAGTGGAGAGACTAACCTATAATTAAAAATTGAATAATCAATTTATCCAAAGACTTGTTTGCGCTCAAAACCCCTAATTGATTGACTGCAGAAATTAGGGTATACTGAATAAGAGGATAATGGTGGATGCTCTCTCACACGCTCACACATATGAAGAAGAACTTCTTCATTTAAATAGGCATGAAAATGAAGGATGCTTGGAGATGAAGAAAATTAGCTTCCAGATTATGTGACAACCTTTCCAGATTACTTGATTTGATTCCAATGCACATAAATGACAAAAAATCTATGTTTCCATAAATTTCTATTGCTTAAATTAATCTCCATGTATAAACTTCTCTATCTTCATATAATAAATCTGACTAATTGATTGATTAGCAATCAATTAGTTTCCATTCTCTAAAAGATACCATGCATATCTTTCCTCTTTATCATTCCATATACAGCCTAACTAATTGATTGACTGAATCAATTAATTATTTTCTTATCTTCTTTGGAAATATTTAAATATTTGAATCACGTAAATTCAACACTCCACCTTGATTCAAATATAACTATCTCTCTGCATCACCACATCTCGACAAATTGTTGGGTCTACGTCAACAAGTTCAATGTGAACTAGTATGGGCAATATTGCCCAAATAGAGCTTCCAAATCTTTCCCAAGCACAAGAAAGATAGTATGCACATCAACAAACATAATGCATACGAGAAAGTACCAAAATTCTTAAACAAATCCGATGTTGGAGACGAACATGTAGATACTAATCTTCGAGAGACCAATGGAGATTTAATAGCGCGCTTCACCTTCTCCATTCCAAATTGAGTGAGGACATACTCAATATTATCTACCCCAATCTCCTCCACAAGAATTTTGCTAGACTTTCCTAAGTCAACATCAACAGACTCACCAACAAACTCCACAATATTCAAAGCATAAGATGAAGAATCATCGCTATAAATATGCTTACAAGTAGGGCCAACTGAACCAAAATGCCTTTCCAACAAGTGAGCTCCACCTAGAGTCTGAACCTCTGTAATCTTCTCATCAACCATGGTATCATCGGAAATACCGATATCTTTCTGAATATTGAAACAATCAGATGACTCCAAATGTGTTTGGCAATTTCTGTCCTTCCAATGTCATCACTTGATAAGGGCTCCACCTTCAACAAAGAGCTCTCATCAAATATCGCATGTCTGCTAGTCACAATTCTCCGAGTTGTTTTACACCACAACCTATACCTCTTCACTCCTTCTCTATAGCCTAACAAAATGTGCTTGCTTTCCCTAGGCTTCAACATATCATGTCTCTCATCTTCTAAATAAGCTGAACAACCAAACACTTTAAGGAATGAATAATCAACATGCTCTCTTTTCCATATCTCTTCTGGGATCTTCGTATCTATGGAAATAGAAGGTGTGCGGTTGATGAGAAATACTGCCATAGATATCGCTTCTGCCCAAAATCCCACTTCTAGACCAGCAGTCATTCTCAAGCTCGTAGCTCTCTCCCACAATATCCGACACATGCTCTCTGCCACTCCATAACAACAATGTGACTCAACAGAAATAGAAAAATCTCTAATTACATGCTCGGACTCGCAATAGCTAGTGAATTCTTGTGACATAAATTCACTACTATTTTCAACTTTGAGAACCTTCAAACGCTTCCTCGACTGCTTCTCTACCAAGGTCTTCCACTTACAAAATTGGGCAAATATTTCATGTTTGGCCTTTAAGAAATAGACCCAAACATTATGTGAGAAATCATCCATAAATAAGACGAAGTAACTGGCTCCACCAAAAGATGCAACTGGGGTGGGTCCCCGCACATAAGAATAAACATACTCTAGAAACTCTGTAGCTCTAGGTCTTCCAACATCAAACGTGACATGCTTTTTCTTTCCAAAAGAACAATCTCCACAAGAGCTAGGCTTTGACTGACAAACACCATCAATCAACCCACGCTTCTTCAATACTTCAAGACTCTCCTCATCAACATGACCTAAACGAAGATGCCATAACTGAGTAGAATCTGAAATTCTAGAATCAGTAGAAACTACCGACTCTTCTAAGACTGTATCTCCATGAAGCACATAAATATCATTAACTCGCACCCCTTTCATCACTACCAAGGAACCCTTCGCCACTCTCAAATTCTCTCCATCTATTATTATCCTCATACCAAGTCTACTCAGAGCTCCAACTGATAACAAACTTCTACGCAGCATCGGAACATGTCTAACATCCATGATAGTCCTAACAACACCATCATGCATCCTAAACCTCACACTTCCAACGCCCACAACATGACAAAATGTGTCATTCCCCATATGAACTGTTCCGCTATCAATTTTTTTGTAACTGACAAAACAGCTCCTATCTGGCGTCATATGACAAGAGGCTCCAAAATCAATCATCCAACTTGTATGCTCTAAAGGTGAAATACTGGCTGAAAGTAATGATGTATTACTATCACTTCTATCCGCATCTGATCTAACTGCTGGCAAAACTGAAGCTTTCTCCTTCTTCTCTCTCTTCTTTCTAAGAGCTGGACAATCCCGTATGAAATGTCCCTTCTTCTTACAGTAATAGCAAGCACCCCTTCTAGGACCCATGAAATGAGACCTACGCATATCTCTACCTTCAAGGTGCTTTTGGCTTTTATCTCTTCCTCTAGATGAACGAAGTTGTTGCTGAAGAACACCGTCATTAGTCTTCACCTTCCATGCCCCAAAAACTCCTTTTCTAACAAATTTGGTGATGCCATAATTTTTCATACTACTGTTGAAAGAATTTGTCATTGATAGCTAATCTAGAACAAGACAGCTAGCTCTGATACCAAACTGTTGTGCAGAAAATCAATTGATTCGCACAAACTCCAAAAACGCAGCAGAATGCTAATGCGCGGAAACAATCAAAAGAAGGATCTAGCTTGTCGATTAATTACCAACCACAAATTCAATGAAAAATAATCACCAAACAACAACAAAAATACAGAAGAAAGGAGAACACAGAGATTTAACGTGGTTCGACTAGATTGCCTACATCCACGGACCCAACAACTATTCTTTATTTCACTGAAGAAAGAGAGTACAAAAGAGAGAGATTACAAAATTATAGGTAGTAGTGGAGAGACTAACCTATAATTACAAATTGAATAATCAATTTATCCAAAGACTTGTTTGCGCTCAAAACCCCTAATTGATTGACTGCAGAAATTAGGGTATACTGAATAAGAGGATAATGGTGGATGCTCTCTCACACGCTCACACATATGAAGAAGAACTTCTTCATTTAAATAGGCATGAAAATGAAGGATGCTTGGAGATGAAGAAAATTAGCTTCCAGATTATGTGACAACCTTTCCAGATTACTTGATTTGATTCCAATGCACATAAATGACAAAAAATCTATGTTTCCATAAATTTCTATTGCTTAAATTAATCTCCATGTATAAACTTCTCTATCTTCATATAATAAATCTGACTAATTGATTGATTAGCAATCAATTAGTTTCCATTCTCTAAAAGATACCATGCATATCTTTCCTCTTTATCATTCCATATACAGCCTAATTAATTGATTGACTGAATCAATTAATTATTTTCTTATCTTCTTTGGAAATATTTAAATATTTGAATCACGTAAATTCAACAGTATATATGAAAGAAATCAAGAATAATATGATGTAATATCTTATTCGTATAAGTTCACTTTTAATGTACCAGTCAAAATCATTAAATATAACTATTATGCGAAAATAATTCTTACTGTTGAGTACACAGTATAATTTTTTCATGCTAAGACCAAAAATAATGTAGTATTATTATGGTACTGGTAATTTTGTGTATGTCAAGGTAGAAAGCCAAAGTTCGAGACAATGTTTAAATTTTTATATTCCTAACATTATATTTTCATACCAAAGGAGCGCTTTAAGAGCATTTCCAACGAGTAGGGGTAGGTCGCGTCAATTTGAGGGGTCGAATGAAACCCACCCCAGCGCGTACAGGTGGGTCACGTCAATTCGAGGGGGTCGAATGAAAACCCACCCCCAACAGTGGTTAGGAGAAGACATACGAATAGAAATATAGCAAATACGATTCTGGATCCTCACATCGATCAAAATTTTAGACCCGACAAGGATTTGATCAATTTCCGTATACTCCCAAACGATGAAATACCCGTCAGCACGTGCGTTGAAAATTCTTTAAGTTATGTACCTTAAAATTATGTTTTTAGTTAAAATTATAAAATAAAAATTTAATATGGAACCTGTTTTAAATTAAGCTCGTCGTGAGTGCATCTATGGCTCTTGGGTTAGTGTAATCCGCCTTTATAAAATGGTCCGATCTTATGATGCCTGCATTATTCATGCTTTTTTTCGAGATATATGATTTGGAGATTTTTTTTGAATATGTATTTACATAATTACTATTTATTTATTTAATGCTTTTTAGCGCTTTCAAGAATCGTAAATTGCTTTTAATAGGCATCGATAACTTTTAAATTCGGATGTTCGGTTATGTGATGCTTTAGCCGCTTGTTGGTGGAAGACCACTCATACATTCCACTTTAGTTTTGGAGAGTTGGGTTTTACTCCAATAGACTTTACTATGCTTACCTGTTTAGACATTGAAAGTGGGTGGACCTTACCATATGACAAGGAGTACCAACACTTTCACCGTTTATCCAGTGTACTTTCACATTTTGACTTACAAGATGGACTGTCATTCGGATTGTAGATTAGATACTCTTACATTAGACAAGCAATGTATGAATTGATACATGGCCGTAGCACAAACAACCACTTGGAGATTGCTCGACTGTTTATTTGTACATGATGGGGAACTTATTCTATACAAACGCATTGAACACGTTGCGGGCTGGATATGTTGCAGCTGTAGCGGAGTTGTCGTTTGATGGTCCAATCATATATGATTGGGGGACTCCTATATGTAACGACCTGTCTTTTTTGAGCAGTTTAAATCGACGATAAACCACACACGTCCGACTCAAAGCATATAAAAGGGCAGATTGTTATTTGAGTAAATAAGAAAAAAGAGAGAAAGTAAAAAAAACAAATACAGTATCTCGCAGCGGAATGACAAAATATAATAATCAAATAAGCAGTTCATAAAACTGTTTACAAATAACATTGATTAAACATTTATAATACATATCAGAGTTGCATAAAACGAGGAAAAACAAAGAAATAAATGCAACGGAACAACATGATGTAGTGGAGTAAATATAATACATAATAATCGTACAAAATCTTCGTCTTCATCTACTAGAAAGTAGTGTTCGATAAACTGAAAAGCTCAGAATGACCGAGCGAATTGAAAAGACAAAACACTCGAGTTAGAACTAAAAGATCTTATGTAAGTTAAATCCACAGTAAATAAATATGAGTACAACGACGTTGGAGATGTTTACGAGGTTTGACATCTCCTATCCAGTGTCAAGTAAGTGCAATAACTTAAGAGATATTCAAAATTCTCATCTCCTAAGGATCTGTTAAACTATCTACTTTGTAGTACAATACACTATTATAATAGTGTCTACATTAAAGTAAAGTATTAAAATAGCATTAAGCGTTACTAATACCCCCCTTAACATATTTTGTATAATGTCGTACTCTATACAGATAATGTAAACTCTACCCACATGTAGGCTATCAGGAAGCACTCCATAGGTACGACACAAAACAAACTTGTAGAAGGCGCGATAAGGCATGCGACAAGGCACTCGAGGAAATGCCAAGGTAGTTATACCAACTGCGGATCCAGACTGGTGGTAACGCATAGCAGCTACTACTGTCCACCTTGGAACACACTTCCAAATCAAAATCAAGAAGTGGCCACCCAATCAATCACAAAGCAATATAATGGTATCGAAGAAATGTGTCTGATAGAAGGAATGACCACACTTGGCCCGGCGTATCTCCTGTTTTAGCCACATCAAGCCGACTCATGAGAGTTAGGGTCACGTAAATACCTCATACAGAATCGTTTGCCAAACTATCCTACTTCATTTCTGCAATCTCCACCATGTACATAGTTGTTAAAGCGGTTTTCGGTATTGGCAGAGAGTATGATAATATCTGATCCGGCTATTTAACAATCAAACGTTATTTCACACCGGATGGTTCTTTTACATTTCAAAAGTCAATTCATACATAATATCAAAATATCATATTCGATTTTAAATCATATGACTTTCGAAATCATGTTCACTTTCAAAACCATGTTCACTTTCAAAATCGTCTTCACTTTCAAAATTATATTTTCTCAAATATGCCTTTTCATGAAAAGTTATCAATTTCAAATTCTAGCTTAAGTGTAACATCATCAATGATTTAAATATAAATAATTCAACATACACAGTCTGGATTTTAGAAAGTAATTTAGGTTATTACAAATAGTTCTAGTAGTTTTAAAAATAGTTTTAAATAAATTAAAATAGTTTGAATAGTGAGAATAGTTTAAATAGATTTAAATTTAATTGAATGAGATTTTATGATTTTAATAGATTAAATAGATTTCATTAGATTTTAAATGATTTAAATAGATTAAATATAGGTTAAATAGATTAAAATTATATTAAGTCGGTTTTAAATAGATTAAATAAATTTAATATACATGAAATAGATTTAAATTATATTAAAAAGATTTTAAATTAGATTAAATAAATTTAATTTGTTTAAAATAAGTGAAATAGATTAAATTAAATTAAATAGGTTATAATAGATTAAAATAAATTGAAATGGTTTAAATTGATTAAAATAGTATGTATTAAGCACATTAGTTTTAAATTAGTTTGGAATAGATTTTCAAATTAAATCCAAACATTTTCACTAACTCAATTTCGATAAATTCATTTATTTTTGCCACTTCAACTTTGAAATTCCAAATTTAAATCCTTTGAACAATTCATTAAATCAATTCCAATTTTAGCATTAACGTTTAGATTATCGAAAATACTGCAGTTTATATAGATACATCTCTATTTCGAATTGCCAGTTAACTGAATTCAAAATTTAAAGAATTAAAAATAATGTAATTTAACCAATTCAGTGTTCATATATAATTTTCTACCCTATGGTCAAGTGGTACAGATATTTATCGTTTCAATCCGCAATTTAAAAATTTACGGTTATATATCATTTAAAACCGCAATCTCGAATTAAAGAAAAATCTATAAAATCGCTTAAATCTATCATTTAAACCCATAACGATTTTTCTCTAATCTATAGATCGTTCGGATATGTATCATTTCAACCCATAGGGAATTTACAGTGTTATAACAATATAAAAATATAACATCCAGTCATCCAATACCCACAATCAAACATCCATCACGATCATCATCCAAATAACCCAACAAACATCAATAGATAACTGATTATCATTAATAGGTACTAAATTGAAAATTAAATTCAAATTAAATTAAACGATTGTTAAACGCAATAAAAGTAAAATTTAACTAGAATGACAACTTAAACTTATCAAACATCAATCAATAAATTTCTAATCACATAATAAAGTTAATTTAACTAACATAAGATAGTTTAGTAATTGTGAGTAGGTTAAAACACTCACCTTTGAATTTCAAATTGATTTGAAATCCAAATAAAGGCTCAAAATTCGACAATATCATAATTCATCCAAACCAGTGTTTAAATGTTTGAAACTTCAATACGATCCCAACGGAATAAACTCCGCGTAAATCCGAGTTCGTATGCAAAAGTTATGTAATTTGAGACATTTAAAAATCAAAAATTTAAAATTAAAATAAACAAAAAAACAATACTTACACAGAGGACACATCAGCAACCTCAAATCGTCTACTACACACAGAAGCATGCTCGAACACATGAAACCCTACCACAGCCGCCTCCTTTATGGCCATACCACGGCCGCGCCTAGGCCAATTGCAACCTGCCAGGGGCCATCCCTTCGAGCACCGACCACATCACCACCTCTACCACGCCTCGCGACCACCCTCGTCCAAGGATTTTGCAGCCGTCGCCGATAATAACGAAACCCTACTTGAATTATACGCCACATTCTACCATCAATCAACCAAATGAACGACACAGATGAACAACGCTCGACGATCTCTTCAACCCAGTACCCTCTGATTGACGATTGGCCAAAGTTCATCGTGACTTTTTGAACGGCCGAGAGTGATTTGATCATTACAGGACAAACAAAAACTTGGTTGCAAAAACGAACAACAAATTTGGGTTGCGCTCGTCGAGAGCTTCGAATCGGTATATAATTTGGTATAGTTTGGAGGAGTTTAAATTTTGAAATTGATTTGCATATTGGATTGAAGGTTTTGAAGTTGAATTGGCTTCTGCCATTGAAGAAAAACAGATAGAAGGAATTTTACATATAGCAATGAGGAAAGAAAGGATGCTAAGGTTTAGAACAAAACAATATATACTTATGAAGCCCGATAAGAAATATAAACAATACCCGAATTGATTTGAAATGACAAATACGACCCTAAAAGCCCGTTCCACCTTCGGAACGAAAATGGATAATCCCATACATCGAAATAGATGCTTTCGATAATTTTTAACTCGATGGAACGTGTGATCCTCTACGCATAGAGGAAAGCACTCATGTGAATATATATATATATATATATATATATATATATATATATATATATATATATATATAACACGAACATAAGGAGCTGCCAACATGCCTGGCAGGTAACAAGAGCAAAAATACATATATCTAATCTCACGTAATCCTAAGATGAGTTCCAGCAAGGCCACCACCCATCGCACCTCAATATCAAGCTCCGGCATGGCCACCGCCCGATATTATGGTGTTAGAAGTACCAAAAAGGCTAAAGAGAAAAAACAAAACACTGGGTGACGACTCAAACTAATAAGAAAGCTTCAAAAGTATGAATCAGAAGAAGGGAATAAACATCTGCTCTGAAGAGGATCTGCTGAACAGGGAGATCACTCTGAACGCTCTGAACAAGAAGAAGGAGTGCCAAACTGGAGAATAGAACATCCTGAAAAAGTACTCCATAATGAAAATCGCAGAATCCTATATCTGAGGAGAAAACTACAAGAAGTCCTGGATGAAGAAACTCTGCTCTGATGACCTCTCTACAATCTGATATCCAGCAATCTGGAGACAAGAGAAACCTGTAAAATGAACCTGAAATCCTATCTTTCAAACCTGCATCTGAAACATGACCAGGGAAGAATTTAGAATGATACATATATATGTATATTTATATAATAAATATACATATATATGTATATTTATATAATAAATATACATATATATGTATATTTAGGAATGGAATAAAAACCAAAAATTAGACTATCAGGACATAAACTAGAGGAACGAATAAACTAGAAACAAATACCAAACAGAGACATGAACAAAAATTGAGACGGATCTGACTTATTTATCTTTAATCCTAAATAAGCTATAATTAAAAGTGAGATCATCATATAAAATAAAATATCCCATCAGGTACCGAAACCCTACTTAAATTAAATTAACTAAGTCAAATTTTAAAACATCCCAAAAAGTTTTATAAAATAAAATAGGAAACCCATCAGGTACCGAAAATTTATCACTTGGCATATCGTAAATAGCTTTCCTAATTTCCTCTTCTGTAAAAGAATTATCTAACTCTGATAAATCAACAATAGAATCCAGTGGATACAAATCTGTCCATCTAACATTGATTCTATGTTTGATTTTAGAACCAAAATATCCTTATAATATTCTGTAAAAGCATTGTTAAGATCTCTTTGATTAACTAACTCTATATTATTAACAAATATAGAGTTAATTGTATTACTACATTTTCTACCATTAGCTATATTATGGAAAAATTTGGTATTACTATCACCTTCGTAGATCCATTGAATTCTGGATCGCTGTTTCCACATTACCTCCTCCTTTCCAAAAATAGAATTTAATTCATCTTTTAAATTAATAAGAACATTACGTTCACCTATATTTAGAGTTTTAGATTCTTCTATCTTATTAATTTTAAGCATTTCATTAAGAATATTATGTTTTTTAATTTTTAGATTTCCAAAAACATTTTTGTTTCAGTTTTTAAGAAAAATCCTGAGATCTCTAAGTTTAGAAACAAAAGCTTTTGCAGAATTTTCCTTATTTCTGATACTATGGAAACTTAAAGAAGCCCATTTACCTTTAACTAGATTCAAAAAGTTAGATTCCAAAAGCCACATCTTTTCTAATTTAAAATTGTTAAAAATAACACTATGGTATTCAAAAGTAAGTATAATTAGACAATGATTGGAGCATGTATAAGGTAACCATTGACTCTACAGATTGGGAATTTGTCTTTGATTTCATCGCTAACAAAACATCTATCGAGAAGAGCCATGGATGGAGACTCTCTAGCGTTATTGCAAATAAACTCTCTATTAGAAAGGGGAATTTCAATCAAATTAGAATTAATAATAAATTGATCGAATTCCTCCATAGCAGCGTAATCCCCTTCCCTAGGATAACGCTCACCAATGAAACGCGTAACATTAAAATCACCTCCCAAAATCCAAAAGCCCGGGGCAAGGATCTAAAATCTAGGCATTCATTCCATAAAATTCTCCTATTAATTTTAGAATTAGGACCATAAACATTAGAAATATTTAAAAAGAGTTATCAGAAAGATTAATAATTATAACACGAAGAGAATGCTGTTTAACAATACATTGAAGTAATTTAAAATAATTATCCCGCCACCCTATCATTAATCTCCCAGAAGTACCCACAGAAGGTAAAAAAATCCATTTTCTAAAATGATACCCACCTAGTCTTCTAAAAAACCTAATATCATGACAACAAATTTTAGTCTTTTGAAGCAATGCAATGTCAGTCGAATAATCTTTAAAAAACGCTCTAACCTTATCACACTTATTCAAGTCGTTCAGACCTCTAATGTTCCAACTAATGATCCTCAAAAACCAACAGTACTAGCCCTCTCTAGTTCCTTACGCCTAATATACTCTCTATCAATCTCAATACTGTAACGATCCTGACTCGACCTTCGAAAATTGGCACCGAATACGACACTCGTATTCAAATGCCGTAGATCCAAACGTCGAACCTAGTTCGCCGGAGATTATAACACATCAAGTATAACAACACAGCGGAAGAAAAAAAATGAATATCATATACAACTCCAATGAATACGATATCCAATGATATACAACAATGATATCAAAATGATACAAGAATAAGAGATTCAATAAACAACAACGGAAAACAGATAACAAAAGAGATAACTCTAATATCAAACTGCAATAGTATCCCTTCTCCAAATGCAAAGGCTCAAAACACCAAAGATCTCCAATCCAATAAGCGAGAACCAGCATCAAGTTGTACCAAGCTAAGCAAGGTCAGTCGTCCTAACCAAATACTTCAGTATTCAAAATCTCCAAAGAATACCAAAGAGAAAGATGAAAACTACTGAATCGATATCTACTATCTAAAAAACCCAACTCTAGACTGCCCGTGTGGAAAATTGTGGGCACCCAGAGTTTAGGAAAGGAACAATAAACTCCGGGTAAGTCATGGGACTGGCGTGAGCAAACGAAAATAGTTTTTAACTTTTAAAAACAAACAAATGAATTTAAAATTAAATCTGCAATGCTTTTTGGAAAATGAAACTACCATAAGGCCTCCCACCACACACACAATGAAAACGCAGACTTGTAGGATATTTCTCCTTATGATAGTCAAATTTTCTTGATACGCGAAAACCATTTGATAATATTATTAGTGTATACTGGAACACTTTTCGAAAGTATAATATTAATCTTAGCCAGCATACGTACCATTATAGTATGCCTATTATAGCTACCATGTTAGATGACAGGTTCTACAACTAAAACCGCACAAGGCACGTATTGGTGTTTGAATTTCCAACAAATGGTCAGGCAAAGGAACTTCCCAAATAAAATGGAACGCCTCTGCAGGGACGCCCCCGAGAACCTAACCGGATCTCTACTAGACAAGGTCGGGTTACCTCTGTAACTAGGTAACTACTGACACGAGCTTGCCATCTCCCGGTCGTTTGCGACCTTTATCCGAGGTTCCTTTCAACCTACAACCACAAAGAAATAAGTTTTCAGCAACACAAAGTAAGTATCTGGTCTCCATACCATGATACCACCTATAATCTAGAAGGAAATGGAAATACCCTCAGAGGGCGCTACCCTCGAATAACCTTGCTGCTACGATTCCTGTTTCGACCATAACCGGGTTGTGAGGTTCGACGAAGTCTCATCCACAAAGCTATGCTTTTCACAAAAGCCATGCTTCGTTCAACAAATGATCAGCAGCACTTCGTATGCCACATTACCAAATTGGGAATGTATCATTGGTAACCATCAATTACATAACCTCTGAGCTCGTACGTCTCAGAGAAGGGTGTTAAGCTAAGAGAATAAATCTCCGTCACCAAACAGAAATGTATTTGATACAAACCGGTTTTACATCTCAAAGTGTAATGTCAGACATACATCCATACAAGTCTGTTCCGGGTTCGAACAGAACCGAAGGCACTTCCAAAGAAGCCCTTGCAATCCGGGCATCCACAATCCCGATCGGACTTCCCATCACTTAGGGAATCTTTATACCGTAGCTACTCGGTGCAGAGACAATCGATAGGTCATCCTATCGTTCTCGCAAATATCCGGTCTTCACCACCGGTCTTCAAATGCTATCCATAACGTCGTATAATTATTCGGAATGGGTTATATGACACAAAGGTCCTCTCCCGGCTAAACCGAATAGTGAGCGCAATATTTAAAAACCATATGGATATGGTATTTCAGTTAAATCACAACTTTTAAAATCCAAAACTTTCCTTTCAAATGGTTAAAACCAATTACCATTCCCAATCTTTTAAACAAAAAGATTCATTTCAGAAACCTTCAATGGTTTAAACAATTTCCACATTTAAATCTTTTAAACAAAAGATTCACTTGTATGACCCATTTCAATTTAAAACAAGGTTCACCAATCTTTTAAACAAAGATTCATTCATAGCTTTTCAAAACAATTCCATTTTAAATTTGATTAACTCATCCGGTCTTTAAATTAAAGACTCATTTCATAGCTTTCAAAACAATCCCCGTTTCAATCTTTTATATATAAAAGATACACCATTTAAAATCCTCTTCAATTTCAAAATAGGGTTCAACTATCTTTCACAAAGATTCAATTATAGCTTTCAAAAGCATTCCATTTCAAATTTGAAATCTTTTCGTCATAATTTGGAAAATTCTTTCCTTATATAAAGCTATTATTATTTGAAACCACTTGTTTCCGTTTCGGAAAACCCGATTATAATTTGCACGAGTTAAGGCCTTTCAAATATAAAGTTGGGTTAAATTCAAATTCTCAAAACCATACTTTTAAAATGGTTTAAAAACCCATATAAACACATTTATAGCTTGTATAACCTTTTTACGTCATAAATACCAAATATAGAATTCAATTTCAGATATTGAATTCCAATTTAAATCAAATTATTCAAATTTCAAATCTTAATTAAGTTATTCAAAATAACTTTCATATTTAAAACACCTTTTCAAAAGTTTTTTTTTACTTTATACCCAATCCATTTCCAAAACCATTTGGATTAAAATTTCAAATTCAAAACTATTTTAAAAATCTATGACTTAACCAAATTCCACGTGCAATCCATATTTGTGTGTGTATAGTGTAGTCTAGGGGTTTTACACACAATAGTGTAGCGACATCAACCATTACAGATTCAAACACAGAAATATCGATAAGCGGTATAATCTATAATGCTTATCTTCATTTACAAATCATGGATGAATAGTATAAGTTCATCGCAGATAATAAATTATATCACAGATAAGTAAATTACATCAAACACAACTCAAATCAAAACAGAGCATCACAATCAGGGATATCAAACAATTAAATCATCCAATCCAGACATCCATAAGTAATATCAATTAATTACCTGATTTATTCAAACCAGATTAGTCACTAATCTTGGTTAATTAATGTTAATTAATTACAAACCATTTAATTAATTATTCTTAATTAATTACAATAATTAATTATCCCTTAATCAATAATCATCCCTTAATCACCTTCATTAATTAACCTTTAATTAATTTATCATATTAATTAATTACCCTTAATTAATTATAATAAGTGATCATTCTTAATCACTTAGTCATCATTAACCATAAATTAACTAGCAATTAATTTACCTTAATTAATTACCTTAATAAATTAGAAATTAATCCACCTTTAGTTATTAATTTATTAATTAGCCTTTAGTTAACTTCTTTAATTAATTACTTTACTTAATAAATCCTTAATTATTAATTAAATCTTAATTATAATTAACTTTCCTTAATTGATTATCCTTAATTTAATTACCTTAATTAATTAACCATATTAATTTATCATGCTTTAAAGTAATTAACCCTTAATATTTGATTAATCAATCTTTAATCTACTCTTAATTACTTACACTAAGTGATTATTACTTTTATTTAAGCATTCACTGATTACTTGATTAATTAACTTAATAATTTAATGAATCCAAATCATTAAATTCTATTTATCTTTAAAATAAAACATTTCTTACTTACTCAAAGCATTTAAAAACAATTTGCTCTCAAATTTACTTTAAATTTCATTTTAAATTTAAGTTTTAAAAAGAATACAAATTTAACTTAAACAAAGTTTTAAAAACACTTCAAAAACCTTTTTATCTCACAAGTTAAAGAAATATTCATTTTATAAAGAAGTTTAAAAGAATTTAAAACCAAATTCATTTTTAAATTCAAATCAATTTAAAAATACACTTTAACGACAAATTTGTTTAAATCATTTTAAATTTTAAAACTATCATTTATTTCAAAAAATGGAATACATATTAATTTTGATTCCAGATTACTTAAATTCAAAAACTTACTTATATTTAAACTTCATTTTAAATCCCAAATCATTTAATCATCTTTAAAGTAGTTAAACAATTTAAATTTAAAACTTTATTTTATTTTAAAAAAAACTGAGGTTCAAACTCACATTCCAGATTTTATAACTTATATTTAAACTTATTTAAACCTTTACTTTACAGTTCAAACTTTTCTGTTTTTAAATTCAAGCCAAATACACTTAAATACTTAAAGGTGTTAAAACAAATTTAAATTTTCAAAAACTTAAATCATTTCAAAACCTAGGGTTCAAACTTACTTGAATTCAGATTCAAACTTAGGTTTACACTTAGTTTAAAACTTTGATTTTTATTTTTAAACTTCGGTTAAAATTTTAAAACAAGACACTTCAGGTTTCTGTTAAAACCTGCATCAATATTTTTACCCGAGCCAACTTAATTCACTTCGAGCCAGAAGCAGACTTCGCCGAGAAAAACATCACAATACTCCGAGTCAAACATAAATTAACGCGAGCACAATCCAAAACCCAATTCATCTTTACTGGAACAACAATGCACAGAAACGCCACGTACACGTGCATGACGGAAAGAAGCCACTCCGACCATCCCTCCAGTCTTCATCCAACTCGGGATCACCTCGACAACCAACAACAAAACCCAGATCGAAAGATCTCGCTACCAGAACGATTCGAGCTGATGAATAGCATAGACCAAAATCCACCTCGATCAAAAAGGAGTTCGCCATGATGAACGAGATGACTGGAATCTACGCTTCCCCGACCGTAGCATCATCATTGACCCATGCCACTATCCCAATGCTCGAAATCATGAGCGATGCATCATCGGCGACCCAGGCGTCTCATCAATGTCGACGTCCCAAACTGCATTCTAGACCCTAGATCAACATTTTTCGATCGCCACAACGATTAATAAATTCACCCTTCATTTTTCCTCCGACCTCCCACACCCAAACCACCACTAGACCCAAGCACAACGATCATCTTCACGAAAAACCGAGATTTCGTTCAAACCCAAATCCCACCAAAAATCAACACTAAAAATTCTGGTTTTATTTTTAAAATTCGTTACTCCCGAGTACAATTCGTATCACATAATCAAATTGTAAGAATTTGATAATCAAATTTCCCAACTTGTTTTACTTTTGCTGTAATTCCTTGATTTTGAATTAGTTCCTTAACATAAACAAATGAAACCAAATTTACAAATAAACTAGCATCTATACAACCAATTTTCTTTTAGGAATCATAGCTTAAAGTAGTTTAGACAAAAAGTGATGAATTTTCTTTGATTATTCTTGGGTCTGGAAAACACAACAGGGTATATACACATATACACCCAGTCATGCATACAATATATATATATCCTGATTCAGTTACATTCAAGTGAATACATCCAGAAAAACATATATACAAAACATCACCACACAGATACATCACATGCATCAAAAGATTAGAGGTTGAAAATTTGTTCACCTTAAAAAAATTGAAGATAGAGGAAAGAACATGCTTTTGTGGTTTAGGTCTGGAAATTGTTTTCAAGTTTGAAAATCTGAAATTGAACTTGCTCTCAGGTTTGAATTATGTTGAAGGTGTTTGAGTTGCTGGAATTTTGCTACAGACTTTAAAACTTGAGTTTAGATCCCATGTTTGCTTGCCTTGATTTAACTCAGATTGAAGAAGAAATTCAAGCTTCAGTTTTGAAACAAAGATGAAATCTTTTTTTTAAAATCCAATTTATATACATATTCATTCCCAAATGTTCAAATTAATTCTCTGTTAATTCATAACTTAACCAAATTTATATAAATTTCCAAATTAATTTAGCTTAAAAATCAGGAATGTTACAAATATCAGAAAAAATAAAAGATGTAACATAGGCAAGCTGACTAAACTCGGAAGATGATAAGTTGCCTAATGCATAAGTGGAATATGTACTACCCATAAAAGAACTCATACCTGACCTGGAATCATAGCGCCACACGTGGCACTCGATCCAGATAACTCATCCATAGTCTGCGGTTGGAAGTTGTGTATCCTAGCACTTCTACGAAACGGTCCACTAGAAACTACTGGTTTTCCGCCCCTTCTTTTCTTCGACAGGATAGAGCTAGAAATTGAACTACTACCACTCTATAGCCAATTAGAGTTGACTTAAATAGACTCTATCTCCATACCAGAATTCAACAAAAAACCACCATCACCTGAAGAGATTCCAGAAGAAACAACCGCCTTTCTAAAATAATCATTACCAAAGTCCTCTACTGATTCACTACAGTGACATAGCGTATCACTGGTGCATGTATGCACGTCTACTGAAGACTCTGAAGTTACTATCCCCGAAACATTATTAACCACCAGCAAGTTATAAAAATCTACCAGAGCCTCATCAACATCCAAAATCTCAACAACTTCAGAACCCATAATCCAATCCAAAATATCAGTATAATTCGAATTAGATTCAAAAGAAGGTTTAGATTCGCTCAAACATATACTGTTATCATCAATGCTCAATGCTGCAGCATTATCAGTTAATAAGATATCACCGAAAAGATCTGGCATACTATCTAATTCAGTAGGAAGAAGCAAGCAAGAATTTGAGAGATCCAACATATTGTCTAAAAAGTTCTTCCCATCCAACTTTAAGTCAGAAATTTCAATTTCGAACCCCACTGGCTCCTGTTCTATTAAATCAAAATTCATCACTTGAATAGAATCAGACCAATCCAACCTAACAGAATTTGAAAAACAGCTAACTGCAAAGCTTACCCCTTCTCTATTATGAGCACTTGATATACTGTCATTCAACTCATTCGAGAAATTAGCAATATGATCCGAGTTATCAAACTGTCCACCATCTCCATCAAGATTATAATTAAAATCAGCAAGACAATCAAAAGAATTAGAAATATTAATCTTAAATTTATCCTAAGCACAGCACTAGGATTTGTGATTTTTGATACTAATAGAAGTGAAGACTTCTTCCCTTTCATAACAAAGAGAAACAGATGGAACCAAGAGAATAGGATCAAAAACTTGATTAACTTCTTTAGCAGCAAGATAACTAGGATAAATGAACTCCACAAATTCAAAAGAATCAGGCTTTTTAATCAGGGATTTATCGAAGAACTCCTCTGTATCAACGACTAAATTATTTCCGATATTTGGTTCATTAATAATATCAAAATTGTAGAATAAGTCGTCAAGGTAATTAATTCCTAAATCCTTCTTGAGCCAGATATGATCGATAAATAAGCCCCTCAACTTTCGATAATTCAAGGCGAATTCAAAACCATGATTAACCACTGTTAGATTTGATTTACCTTGGTTCTACCCCTTATTTACTCTAACTTCAGATTTTCCAAAGTAGTCTTCAGGGTTGCCAAATCTTTCGATGTATCCTCTACCTATATTCGGTTCATTGATGATGTTAAAATGATATAATAACTCATCAAGTAATTTAATAGCTTCATTTTTCTTGAACCAGAGATAGTCGATCAAAATTTCTTTTAGAGCTTATTTTAAATTGATTTCAGTTGAATTTAATTAAATTCATTTCTACGCGTTTCGAGTCCGTACGATCAAACAACAAGTCCAATCACTACGAAACTTGAAACCTTATAATAATTCATCATTACAGATATGACGAAACAAGTTTCGTCAAAATCCGAGACAGTTGCCAAAATGCCAATTTTTACGTTAATTAAATAAATTAATATTAAATTAATTAAATCACTTTTTCATTCAAATTTGATAATTAGCAAATTTCATCATTTTTGATCACTTAGACATTTACAATAATTTAATACAAGTTTACATATCAATTAAGTGTTAGTTATTACACTAATTACAGTGTTCAATTTCAACTGTAATTAAATCCGATTAATTATAATTTAATTCCAATAAACTGATTAAATTTGGTTTCAGTCTTTTTGTTTAATCAATTATTATTCTAGACATAGTTAGCATTGTTTTATATTTTATTACATTAATATTCTTCAATATCCACCATTTATTTGTGTGAGTTACTATATTTCCATTATATTGAATTTTTGCCAATTATATTATAATTTAGAATCTCAATAAATCAATTTATCTTTGTTTCACTCTTTTTATTACATCAATTATTGTCTTGTAAATATAATTAATATTTCCATATCTTTCATTGCATTCACTTTTTATAGCTATTCACTTAACTCATATTAAAGTAACATTTAATTACATTTAATTGCAATAGATTTTAAATTTAATTCAAAAGATTAAATAAATTAGTAACAAATAACAATTGTCATCATTTTTTCATTTAGTAACATTTGTAAGTTTATTATTTACAAACAAATGTTATAACCACTCATATTACACAAAGTTAATCCAATTCAATCTATTACACAATATTTCAATAATTAATCAACATTTACATTTTCAATTACTCTTTAAATCTAATTATCAATTAATACACACCTTATTATAATTAATTTACAATCTATAACCGGTTATGACTTTTAATCATTTTATTTAAATGGGATCACATTCAAAGCAATTATCAGTTACCTTAAATTAAAACTACTCCATTTTATTCCAGTATATTCTTATTATTAGATCACAAATTTTTATTCCTTCCAGCATTAAGTCACAAATCTCATTAAATTAACAATTCTCAATTATCGAAAATTACTGGTCATTACGCGATATTAGCGTATTTGTATCGTTCTTTGGATCATCAATGCATCGTTAATCCACGTCCATTACTAGTTTTTGGGAGATTTTACAGTACTGGTACTATGAGTACTTTCACAACATGACTTATCTGACGTTGGACTCCACATTAACCTTTTTCTTTCCCCGAGTTAGAGCATGTCCTTGAGATAGCCGCATAATGGTGCCAGGAGAGGAGGCACATCATATATTTGCTATGGTCCGAGATCAGATCGAGTTACAGACCACTTGATGGAGTGTTGTTTGACATCCTTATGATGGTTCGCCTTTTATGACTGACCCTATCATAGTGCATGCTGCATTCCTATCTGTTAGACGTTTCCCATTGGTATCATCCCTATCCAGTTTAGGATGCTATTATTTTCTCGGTGAGCGTAGTTGGTGATAGACGTTAGATGATGATTTTGTTCCTGATGATCCACATTCGGATACACCTTCTTCGAAGGTGTATGACATCGCTACTTTATAGGAGTATGCAGGGGATTAGTGGTCCGCTAATTACTTCATCATCATGAATTTAGATTATGCATCTTTTTGGTGTCGGTTTTACATTCCACCACATATGGCTTCTTTTGTTCATACTACATTCGTTGATTTGGTAGGGCCTTCAGGCATCCGGAGTGGTGTTGTCCCCCATATTTTATAGGGCCTTACACAAAGTACTCAAGTATATCATGCTCCACAACCATCCCAGATAGGAGATTATGGTTGGAAAGTCGGTATATTATTGAAAAGTAATAGATATATTAATATTACTCGGTTTGAGATTTCGCAGTATCCAGTTCCAGCTGCATTTTCATATGAGAATTTATTTCAGATGTAGATAGGACTCCACCAAGTCATGTATATCAAGTATCGACGTAGCATAGATGAGTTGACTTCTCGTATTAACGAGCTTACTATCGATGACGAGCAGCGATATCATCCTGCACACAGGGTAGACTGCGGTGGTGGCGGTGGTGGCAGTGATGCAGTTGGTCTTTTTGATGATGAGTACCAGTTTGATGAGTCATAGTGGTTGTATATACTATTAGTATTTGTATGTCATATCAGTGTATTTTCAGTGGTTTGTATGTATTAGCGATGTTTGTATCAGTGTATTATCATTGTTTTATATTTACTAGCATTTTTCATACCAGCGTATTATCTGTATGCGTACTTACTGGTAGTGTTTGCATACCTGTATCAGCTTTGAATTTCCTATTTTTTTGACTATGAGTATAACACTATGTGAAGGAACAAACACAGTTGTGTTTTTTTGTATTCACATTTGTGGATGGTTGCCACGTGGTTGATTAGAATGCACTTGATTCACAAGACACGGATCGTGAACTTTCTATTTAAATCAAAGTTTTGTATTGAAAATTTGCTACATCTTCAATTATTCTCAACATTATCAATAATATTCAGTGGCAACTGAAAGCCGGACTCCAAACGGTTATTTAGTACTAATCAAATCGTACATAGAAACCGACTGTAGATACATGGAAAAGGAGTTGAAGCAAGATTTTTGGGTCACTCTGAATGAGACTTTTAATAGTCATCCTGATTTTAGATTAATTCAAAGGATTTTGGAAACTTGAAGTACTTTTGTCGCTTTTACTAGAGCTTGTCGAAGATAAGATTCATTATAAATACAGTGAAGGAAGAAGATCTATTTCAGTTAATATGAGCTACGTTTGATTCCTGGTATTTGTGGGAGTATCACGTTGATTTTGTTGATCATGATGCATATAATCTCTAGGTTGGAAATATTAGACAATTTGAAGGACATTTTGGTTAGCTAAGTAAGTTTTTAAGTTAATTACCTTCAGCTAGTTCTTTGCACTATCAGTAAGTTTTATGTACCTTCAAATTCAAGTAAAGTCCATGTTTTCAAAATTTACCATGCACTTAATATAATAACAGCATTTAACCAATGGAAAACTTTAACAACCTACACTTAACTTGCGAAGACAACAAATAATATACACATACGACTTCTTAGGAATCAAACAAGACAAAAAACAGTAAAACACGACAACATCATGGAAAACGAACAAGACAACAAACAAGACAACCGATGATTACAAAAATTTCCTTCGCCCACTTGATAATTTAGTTAAACTCAGCGTCCTTTAAAGCATCTGTGTTTGATTTTCAAGTTCGTTAGCATAGACAACTGCTCGATGAGGAAGAAAACGTCAATCCATTGCCAAAGTCCACAACCATTAGGAGAATTACGACATCTATAGTGGCGCCGACCAATGTCGGTTCCGTTACTTAAAACGACATACAGAACAGAAACCCCACAGTTATAGTAGATTTCCGAGAATTAACCTCTTGATTTGTGCTAGGTACTTGGTGTCGTATTTCATTCCTTCGTTCTCTTATTCCATTAAGGCTATGCCAATCTTCTCTTTAACGTCTACCATTTTCTAGCTACAAGTGCTCTTGCACTTCCAACTCATGCTCTCTTACATCGGCATTGTGTCTTCCCTCCATTTCAATATACCACTCGGTTGGTGGTCGAGGGAAGGATGTATTCATTGGGCTATTGTGCTGTAATGGCCCTTTGTATAAGTGTAAGGAGGGTAAATAAATATGATTGTAATCGAACATTTTAATATACGACTGCCACGATAATAATAAAGAGAAGTATGGCAAGAAAAATGATATCTATAATGCAAATATATTGCCCGTGTAAAGCAGTGCAGCGTGGATACAGTAGCCGATTTGACCCGACACTGCTATCATTCTCAGTCCACAATGTCCACTCCATCAGCTTTAATACGTGTAAAGCAATGCATTGTGTCTACATTGTCCGATATAACCTGACATTGCATCATTCCGACTCCACAAGACAAAATTTTAATACGTGTACAACATCTTGACAAATCTTTAATGCATATAAACCAGTGCATCCATTAGTGTTAATTCTATATCAGATAAGATACGACCTCTAATTCTAGGTCAGACAGGACCTGACCTCTTGACATTTTGTAGCCACTTGACAAATATTTAATGCGTATGAAACGGTGCACCGTGGCTACAATGTTTGATGTGACCCAACATGCATAACCGTGAGGACTTTTAAATGAGCATGGAAGCACATAATCAAAAATCCAAGTAATTCACCCATGCATAACCGTGAGGACTTTTAAATGAGAGTGAATACTTTGGATATTTATTTTTATTGCCAAATATAATAAATTGAAGCACGTATAATTTCCTTTATAATAATAAATTGAAGAACGAATGATTTCCTTTGTAAACTACCACTTAATCCATATGATCGGATCCTGTGACTTTCGTATCTATTAAACATCAATAGATTATAAATAGAATTAACGATGTCGAATAAAATACTCATTCAAACTTGCAAACTAATCACCACCGTCCTTCTACATATATTAAATGAGTTCTCTAAAAAGTTTGTGGTGCTTCTCATCCTCGCCTTTATCATCTTCCGACGATTTTATTGAACACTGTATTACACAACAAAGAATGTTTGCTATTGAAATGAGGGATTTGATAGCCAATGAAATTGCTGAAAGCTCTACGTCATCCCAAGGAGGCAGCGTTGTTGGAAGAAAAGACTTGCGTTATTGACGTGACTGTGCTGGTGGTCATAATTAATTGATCAAGAATTATTTTACGGCAAACCCCGTGTATGGGGACATGGATTTAGACGAAGATTCTATATGTCGAAGAATATCTTTAATCGACTTCTCAATAAATTAATCGAAACAAACAATTTTTTCACCCACAGAAGAAATGGAATCAACGAACTTGGAACTTCTCCAATGCAAAAGGTTACGGCTGCACTTCACATGATATCATATTTAAATTTTGGTGATTCGCAAGATGACAAAGTGCAAACTAGGGACTCAACGACAATATTATGTATGAAAGTATTTTGCAAAACCGTTGTTTATATGTTTGGTGAAGAATATCTTCGGTCCCCTACCCCTTAAGACATTGACGAATTGTTTGCAATGGGAACTCAACGTGGATTTTCAAGTATGTTAGGTAGCTTAGATTGTATGCATTGGAGGTGGAAAAACTATTCAGTTGCATTATAGGGCCAATATGCAGGACATTGCAAAAAGGCAACTCCGGTCTTGGAAGCTGTTGCTTCGCGATTTGTGTGTGTATATATATATAGTATGCTTTTTTTAGAGCATCGGATTTACTAAATGATATTAATGTTCTACGACAATCATATTTATTTAGTGACTTATGTAATGATGTATCACCTCCATGCAATTACAAAATAAGAGACAAAGATCATTCCATGGGTTATTATTTGGTAGATGGAATCTACGAAAAATGGGAAACAGATGCGCAAGCATACAAAAGACCAAATAACGCAAAAGAAGCCAGGTTCACCAAAAAATAAGTGAGTTTGAGGAAAGATATCGAATGAGCATTTGGAGTGCTTCAAAGTAGGTATCATATATTAAGAAAAGAGGTATACTACCACAATCCGGGGTATTATCTGATATCACTTGCTATTGTATAATTTTACATAGTATGATTGTTGAAGAAAATCGTGGTGGGTACGAGCTTCAACTGAGAAACTATCCAGACATTGTTGTAGCATTTAAAAAAAAAGATTTTAGACCCAAATACTTTTTCCAAATACTTACAAAGAATACAAGACATTCAACATCCACAAGCTCATCTTGATCTAAGAGAAGAACTAGTGGAGCACTATTGGGAACATATAGGAAACCATTAGTAGAAGTGACGTTTAGATAGTGCTTGTGTTTCACTTATCTATTGTAATAAGTTACTGTTGATGTTTTGTACTAATGTTTGTGTTTGAATTTATTATATCTATTGTACTAAGTTGTTATTGACGTGTTAATAATAATAACAACAGCGAGAATGCCAAGTCAAGATGAGCTCGAAACTATAACAATAGCAAGAATTTTTTTTTTACAGCATCAACATTACCAATAACTCCAACTAATACAGCGACAATCACATTAACAACAACATTAACAATGACACTAGAACTAACACTTAAGAGATTAAATAATAGATGCAATGCTAAGATACACTGTACGAACCTAGTTTCCTACAAATCCTTTTGACGTCTATGGTACTCCTCAAGTTGCTCCTCCATAAATAGCCTTTGCACTGGATTGAGTTCGTTTAAGTTGCAAGTTAAAAGATCCATATCTCAGCTCTTTGTTGTCGAGCTAATTCCTATTTTCTTAGCTCTAGCTCATCATCTCTTAACTTTTGTTTTTCATCGTGACATCGTTGTTTTTCCTTTGCCCTTTCAAGTATCTTTGTTTCTTTTGTTTCCATGTACAATTTATTTGCATCTTCAACAACCGTCATTTGCTCACCGATATGTTCATAATGTGCGCTGTAATCGGAGGCGCTTTTTTTCTTTCCTTTGAACTTCCCCGAAGGCCTACCACTTATAATAGTTGTGAGAGGGGTGTCTTTATGTGGATCAGAATTACCAGGGTAGATTCATTACTCAACTTTCTAGGAAGAAAGCGTATTACTAAATGTTCTTGTCGCACTCGGCTCTATTTTTTCTCTTTTGCGAGTACATCATAGCAATTGTGCGTGTTGAATGGTTGATTATTATGTTTAGACATATATACTGCATTTGATTGATTGAGCTGTAGATGTTGAAGTGATATAAGAAGAATAAAACATAGAACTAGATATTTTGAGCTACAAAATTAAAATCATTACCGGGTCCATGTCGTTTGCCCCACTTTGTTGTCTTGAATGCAGGCCGACCTTATTTCTTTCCACCGTTGACAAGCAACATTTATTCTTTTTTGAGACTTTTTCAAAGAATCAACTGTTCTCGAAAGACTATTTGGACATCGAAGGTTGAACAAATTGCGTACAGAATTCCAAAAAGAAGTACCACTTTGGAGCATACCTTTCTTATTGTCTCTAGGACCTTCAACCCAATAGAATGCTAATTCAGCTTGCTCGCCTGGCGACCAATTAACCTTTTTTGCTGTTTTTGGTTCCGCATTTGTAGATTCAAGAATGTTGATTCTTGTTGTTTGATTTTCCAAGTTTGAGCAGAAGAAAAACTAGAATCCCTATAAACATCTTCTTTATCGGCTATTTCATTCCATCAAATTCGGTTTCTTGGTTTTCACATCTGTTGTCTCCAAATTGATTATTGAGATTTCTTGATAAATTTTATGAACGATAAGGCTATACAAACCGTTGTTAGATATTGAAAGATATGTAGTTTTGATCATAGTTATAGTTTTGTTGAAACGAACTATTCCACGAATAATATGAATTTCTAGAATTTCGGTAATGGTTTGAATCTTGTTGAGAATGAAAGAAATTTTGTTTTTTGTTGTGGCTAATACAAATTTGGAGCTTGTTGAGAATGATATTGATTTTGACCATGTTGAGAATTAAATGTAATTTGATTGAATTGATTCGGATTCTGATTATTTGATCTTAGTTGACATAGAAATCCAGGAGATGAATATTTTTGAGATTTTTCTTGTAGATTTTTTGACATTACTGAGATTGTTTGAAGAAAATTTGTTGATGAAAGTAAGAAATATAAAATAAGCGGTGTAAATAAAATTTTGAAATTGGTAAGTTATATAGATGTGGATGGAGAAGGATATGCAACGACTATCTACATGATCGTTGGGACTTAGCCGGCTATAATATAGTCGGTTAAGTGGCAACGGTCATGTAGATGGCCGTTGCCAAAATCATTGCTTAGCCGGCCATAATAAAGCCTGTTATGCTTAGCCGGCTTTATTATGGCCGGCTAAGAACCAACCCCATAGGTTGCTTTGGCAACCAACCCAGAAGAACTCAACCGACCCCTTATTGGGGTTCCATTGCTTCCCAACCGACATTCGATTGGGAATGCTCTAACAAGAGTCATGGTTTTTAATGCTAATGTTGGATTAAAAAATCCGTTTTCATTAGCCAACGTTGTTGGCTCAGTTGGTTGGTAGTTTAAACTAGACTAAAAGTCACAAGTTCAATTTCTAAAATAGACACTTGTTGGAATTAATAACCATGTTAAAAAAAATTATGTTTCCATTTTTTTTAAAACCTTTTGATCAAAGACTTATTACAGTTTTTGACTAATTCATATACAATACATGTTGAATAAGCATGAAGATGTCATTGAAGTAAATACCTCGAAGATCCTTAATCTCAAACATCAAAGTATTTCATTACATAAAAAATATATTATCCAATACAGTTTGGCTCTACTAGAAATGCTAAATTTTGATGTACTTTTAGTAATTTCAGTTTAAAATCCCGATGTTTAGTTCGTGAAATTTCCTTCTTTTGGATACAACCATCAATAATACTGAACATAATTTTGAAGAACAAAAGATAAAATTCCAGCAAGTGCACAATCTTGGTTAGTTACTTTATCTAATTTCTCCCCAAGATAAGGCAAGTGTTTAGCTTACTTATCGGATAATATACACTTTGAAATCGTAACTTTAACTTAATGTTCTAAAAGTCATAATATGCTCTATATACCCTCTATTTTCTACTTGGCTTCTTGTACGGAAAAATAAAATGAAACGATGAATGGTTTCAAACAAACAAAAATACAAAATCGAAATACAGAAGATCCATACAAAATCTAAAAGGAGAGGAAGATAAAAAAAACTCCATCACATCATTGTTCCATAAAACAACAATATGTGAAGCTTATAATGTTAATAGGAAAAACCCAAGTGGACAATAATGAAATTGCTGTATATACCCTTATTACATGAGAACGCAAAAGGTTAATAAACACATATTATATGAAATAGCGCAATGCTTGTGCTATGCGCTATTTTGCGCTATGCACTATAGTGAGCGTTATTATGTTCAAAATGTTAGATTTTACATTTTTTTCATATGCAACAAAACATATAAAAAAGGAACTTAATTGCTCACCGCTCAACAAAATTTGAGTGCTAATTCTATTATCAACTACTAATATGAGCATAAGAACCAATATTAAGTGCTCATCTAAAATCTGTTTAAACTACTGGACAACTTCACAAGTAACTAATTCGGAGTTTGATATTATATTCACTATTTTGTAATTGTATTCTATGTTCACTGAGTTTAATATTATATATTTTCATAGAGTTTGATATTCTATTTGCACTATTTAGAGTTTGATATTATATTTGCATAGAGTTTGATATTAAATTTTCACATGTAACTATTAGTCAGTTTCACAAGTAACTAAATCAAAACATATAAAAACAAATCGACGTATATAACAGTATTCTGTTTTCACTATTTTATAAACTATCCATGTAATTTTTTTTATGCACTCACTGTTAAACAAAAATCAAAATTAAGTTCAAAATTTTTGTTGTCAACAACTAAGTAGACCATAAAAAATTAATATGAAGAAATAAAAAAGCATAAAATTTCTACTTAGTGAGTAGTTTTAAACTACTGGACCTAAATATTGAAGCTCATAAGCAGATTAGAAAATAAAAGGAAATAAAACCAAAATAGTTCAAATTGAAGAAAAGAAGGAAAAATATAACTTTAGAATTGAAAATTTGTTTAGATAAAAGACGGATTCAAATTAAGAGAATAAACAACCCAAAAAATAAATTAGATTAAGCTACAACTTAACTTTTAACAGGATGTAGATTAGAGAAGAAACTAAGCAGTTTTTTGCCATAGACTGCAAAAGAAGGATAACTGGGGAAAAAAGAAAATAAATGACAAATCAAAGAAATAGAACGTAATACATTCCAATTTTAATCAACTGGAAGCAATTAAACTGGACTTGGGACTATAAGGAGAAAAAAACGCTTTTTTTTCCGCTATTGGAATCTGTAAACTTTATGAAAATCGAGTGCTTTTTCATGCTATTGTATGTTAGATAGCGCACAACTTACTCTATGGGATATTTTGCGCTTTAGCAACTTGATTGTACATAAGATCATATACTTTTATGAATATGAGTGATAGTAGCATTACAAAAATGTATATTATTACCACGAAGAATCAAATATTTAATTTAGCAATATCAAAAAATAAGAATTCAACCTACCATTTTGGCTTCCCTCCACCTAGAAAGAGACACAATTTTATATGCATAAATAACGCTTTTGTATGGAACGATTTTCAATATAGTTTATATCTCTTTGGACCTAAATATGAATGACTATCAAAGTTTTTAAGGTTAAAATACCCTTTTTAATAGTCATCAAGTTAAAGCAATCAATATTAGGCAAATAATGTTGCACAAACAAATAATTGCATTTCAAAAGCATAAGAAAGAACTAATTCACAATTTTTGGGTGGTGTTGTAAAAATGAAAAATTCAAAGAGCAAATGGATTCTCAAGAAACAAAGACTGCAACTAATTCACAATTTTTGTGTGTGGTGCCGTAAAAATGAAAAATTCAAAGAGCAAGGATTCTCAACAAACAAAGACTATGATAGATTCTCCACTATCATTTTTCTGTATTGTCCAATAGTCAATATTAAAAATAAAATTGATATCCATATGACATGAAACCTCCATTCAAATTTCCATTGAATTTCACATTAATTTTTAGGTTAAGTACGTTATAAAGATCTTATTCAATAAACATCACCAAATAATTACTTTATATAAATCAATGTGGATGAATAAAAAAAACTTAGATCAGCAAGCCAACAATCAAAGATTAAACTAGCATGAAAGGAAGTAAAAATGATTAAAACTTCATAAGTATTTTCTGATAACAATATCAATTTCAAGTTAAATATTTTAGAAAGATCATATTTGGTTAAATATTATCAAATAATTACTGTACGTAACAACACTGAACTGATGGCCCTGGTTTTGACAGGCAAAAACATGAAAAGCTCTAGATTCCCGCCAGGTTCATTGGAGGCAGCTGTAGGATCATCAGCAGTGGTGGATGATGATAGCAGGAAGGTGTCAGTGATGAAGTTGTAGTAGTCATGGCCTGAGGAGGGATATAGAAGGATGTATCAGCTGTGCATTTGTGTGCATGTTGTGCACGTGCACACTAATATAGGCCTTGTTTGAGTCTGTTGCTTTTATGTTCGGAGGTCATGTTTATTTATGATTTGTGTTGAGTATGTCGGGGTCGAGCCAGAGTGGGTTAGTGCTGGGTTGAGTCAAGAGAACTTGTGCATGAGTATGTCTATATCAAGGTTCGAGAACTCGGTTTCGATCCCGGTTTCGGTCATTTGAAATTTTGTTGGTTTCGGTCAGTTTCGGTCATTTCGCGCTTGTTTCGGTTTTTGTTTCAGTTTCGGTCTTGATATTGGATTTTTGCATTTTTAATGAAAACGTAACAATGAACGATTCAAATTCATATAAAAATATAGCATACAATAAAATAATAATGTTACATACAACACTACTACATCCAGAAACTATTTCTCGAAGCTACATATGGATTGTTTTCATAATTTTCTTCATCGTCTTGTGTTATATAATATGATGGATAACCATATTGCATTTATCCTGGGCCCATAAATGTCGCCATCATATTATCAAATGACGATGGTTCATCATTTTGTGTTGTATATGTAGCTTGACTATTCTGATCACTCGAGATATCACTATATGAGTTACCACTTGTATAGTCAGAAGTAGAATACTTATAGGTTGGTGGATCAGTTGAAGTATATGGATTGTGGTGCTCATAATCATGTTGATGTCTGGATTCAACATTTAAATTACTATCTCTTCGGTTAGGGTTGCCGCTCGCATCCCTTCTTCTTGAATATGTTTGAGTTGGTCTATATAATTCACCACCATCACTAGAACCAATACCATAATTACTTGTTAAACCAACGCCACTTCCACCTATGGCTGTCAACGGATGCTTTCGGATACGGATAGTGCCATATCCGTATCCGTATCCGAAATCACTTTCGAATATCGAATATCCGTATCCGTTTAATTTTTGGATATCGGATATCCGTATCCGCTTAATTTTCGGATATGGACGGATATCGGATATTTATCCGCTCCGCCAATAATTGATAAATTTAAAGTTATAAACGAAAAAGGTTAGATCAACATAAAACATTTTTTGTACTATTGTTTATAAAAAAACAAAGAAATAAAAAATATGGTGATAAAATATTGTTTGATACTAATATATGTATGTGTATCCAAAAATATTCAAAAGTTAAACACTCATAGCCCTATTTTCCTATTTTAAATTATATAAATATGCATCAGTTAATCGGACGGATATTTTTCGGATACGGATACCACTATAACCATATTCGTATCCGAAAAGCTTTTCGGATATCGGATATCCGTATCCACTTTTCGGATAACGGATATTTTTCATATTTTCGGATACGGATTCGGATGGATATCGGATTTTTCGGGTACCCATTGACAGCCCTACTTCCACCTGCTTTACCATGATCATCGTTTGACGAGCTGCTACTATTTTCATTGCTTTGGCACTTTGTTGCTCGTGCAGGTATACCATCAACAATAGCGACTGCATCATTCAACATATTGGTCATCCAAGGGTCATTGTCCAACATGGGTGGTTCAATTTCAGTAGTCCATTCTTCTAATGGATCCTCTTAATGGAATATATAGTCTAGATCGATCAACTGACTTTTAGTGTCGTGACATCTTGAATTTTGTGCTCTTAGTCTCATGTTGTAATGCATATATACCAATTTTTCAAGATTTTTCATTTTTATTCTATTTCGTAATTTTGTATAAATCATTGAAAATGTAGTCCAGTTTCTTTCACAGATTGAAGATGAAACTGTTTGGCTTAAAATATGCATTGCTAAACGTGTTAAATTTGAAGCATCCTCTCTTCCAATTATGGACCACCATTGAGTGGGAAAACATGTCTTTACGACTGCGTATGCTTTTGTAGAACCAAATGCACCAATTTTCATTCTATATCTTTCTACCTGTGATGTTTAATATGTCTTAAACGTTAAATGTTTAACATAACTATTATATATGTTAGGTTTACCTCTTTTCCAATTTCAATTTATTTTACAATGTCGGGCACCATTCTTTTAACGACGTTGTTAAATCCGTTTAATACTTCTCCATAGTTTGTTGCATCCCCATGTTGAATGATAGGATTAAGAAAATAACCTATATAGGAAAGATTTAAAATATTATTGAAATGTTATATATTTCATTATTTGTATGATTATAAGATAAAACTAATTACTTGCGACGTAAAGAGGTCGATGTAACTGTCTTTCCCATCTTTTGTCTATTATATCCCACCATTTTTAGCATTTCCTTCCACCAATATTTTTTCTAATCGATTCTTTTGCTCGATCCATTGCTTCATAAAGATATCCCATATCTGCTTTGTCATCACTATCTACCATTCGTAAAACTTTAACCAATGGCTCAAAAACAAGGATGACAGAGGGAGCACCAGTCCAAAAAGCATTGTTGTAAATCAGTGTAGAGACAATATTTAATGTTCTTTTGTCTTTAATATTGAGTCTAGGAACTCTTGATGTCCACTCTCTTTAAGCAATCATCCGTCTCATGTCATCTTTATGTTATGAATAGAGTCTAGTAAGATGAAATGGGTTGCAAATCGTGTCACTGCCGGTCTAATCAATTCTTTACTACTGGTCTCTTTTCTCATAATGGAAAGTAACCAACCATGATTGTATATAAATGTTGCTATTAACTGACAATTTGTGATAACGGTTGTTACCTCTGGTTCTTTGGAAATGTCTTCTAAAATTAAATCAATGTAGTGTGCCGCACATAGTGTCCAATATGAATGCCTTCTTTGCTGCATCAATAATTGACCGGCAGCTTTGTAGTTTGCTCCATTATCTGTAACAACTTGTACTATTCTATTTTCGCCGATTGTTTCAACGATATCATCCATTAATCCACAAATATATTCTCCATTTTGGAATTCATTCGTGGCATCCATATATTTAATAAATACCGTTCTATGGGTGGAGTACACGAGAAATTTTATTATTTTTCGACGATTCTGTGTACTCCAACCATCACACATTAACGTGCAACCATATTCATCCCATAAATTGTGCAATGTTTTAATATATTGTCCAATTCCTTCTATTTCCATTTCAAGGTATGAGTGTGATATTTCATATGTAGTTGGTGGATCAATTCCACGACCACATTCTGCAATCGCGTCAACCATTGTCGTATAATATGGACTATTAGCAACGTTATGCAGAGTATGGTTGAAAAAAAAAGAACTTAGAAATTGCTCGACCTATATGTTTTTTGGCATCTTTAATACCTTTCATTGCAGATTTAATAGAAGGTTGAGTTCTACCTCCTTGTTTTTGCATGAATGAGTCGATTCGTCCAGCAACATCATTGTTAAAATCGTCATCTACTTTGATGGATTTTCCAACAGTATTAGATCTGTGCAACGTTTGACTTGAACCACCACTGATCGTCGAACAGTATGAGATCTACGCAGCTCTTCATCTCTAAATGCATCTCTGCTTTGCCGCATGACTTGTTGAAGTTCTTCATCATCTTCATTTTCATTGTCTGATAGTTGGTGCGGTCTGCTCATTAACTCCTCTTGTAAGCGTTGTTTGTCTAGTTTTTCTTTACTTCGTTCATTTCTCTTTTGAATGAAATGTGATCGTACAACTTGTTTAACTTCTTTAGGGACGATCAGACATGCTAATACATCGCCGCCCACTCCTGCCAGATGTTCTTTCAAACGTGTCACACCACCGCCATTAATTAGTTTATTGCAAAAGTTACATTTTGTTTTTCGAAGATTGTCGTCGATCGCAGTACCATAATTCCAACCAATTTCATTTGGATTTGTCATAACGTACATGCGATTATAAATAAATGATATAATATTCTAAATCAAGTCAAAAATAAAATACAAATGCATAAATAACATTCATCGAAGTCGTCAGAATTTATTGTTCAAGTTCAACATTTCGAGTCCAATATTCTAGTCCAATTTTATAGTCCAATATTCTAGTCCAATTTTCTAGTCCATATTCCAGTCCAATGTATTCAAGTTCAACAGTCAAGTCTATATTCAAATCAGCATATTCAAGTCTAATATTCAGGTCAGTACAACATATTCAGGTCAGTCGACTTATTTAAGTCGGTTCAACATATTCAATGCCGTTTGCATATGCAATATCAAACAATGCCCATGTTCAACATATAGTAGGAAAAAGACAAGGCTTAAAAAAATAAACGATACAACATTCCAAAGTCAATGCTAAGAAATTTAATATCTCAAATCAAATAAAAAAAATACAAATGCATAAATAACATTCACCGAAGTCGTCAGAATTCATTGTTCAAGTTCAACATTTCGAGTCCAATATTCCAGTCCAATGTTCGAGTCCATATTGCAGTCCAACATATTCAAGTTCAACATTCAAGTCCATATTCAAATCAGCATATCCAAGTCTAATATTCAGGTCAGTCGATTGGAAAATGTTTTAGAAAATAAATGAAGTTTTAAAAAAATTGACTAAATATGAAATGACTCTTATGTGAATATGAATAGTCCCAGATTATGGGATTGTATTAAAGAATCAAGTATTTATACTTGATTATTAGAAACTAAGTTGGGCCCTTTGGGCACCCAATAATGCTCTTTTGTGAGGAGGGAGACCATGCTTGACCACCACACGCGCATGCACCGATCGACCGAATCGACCCGATCCGACCTGACCCAGGCCGAGTCGGGTTCAAGTTCGGGTTCGGGCTTGTAGTGGTGTAACACTTATATCTTTGGTACAAAATTCTTTAACCATTTTAGACCGGGCTGGAAGGGTCAAATCAGACCAGACCCGTATTGGAGAACATTCCATAACGTTCATTGTTTTTAACCCATTATTTTCACACATCCATTTTTCGAGACCACGTCTCCCAACAACCAGCAACGTTCTTTTGCTATTCCGTCTTCTTAACTGATAGGGAGACGAAATAGAAAGAACTACATCTCATTCGAACCCATTTTTAATCCACAAATTCGAGCTACATTTTTGAGTGCAAACAAAATCGTTTCATACGTGCAAACGAACCGATACTACATTACAAAGAGGTTGTTTTATCCTAGAGGCGACGATGATTGGTACGAACCGCTTGCACAACATAGCAGATCGCTGAAACGTCTTTAAGAGAGTGACGTTGTCCATGACTCAGCCTAAAATCATTGTTATCCAACACCAACAACTATGTATAATATAGAATTAAAATGGTTATCCACTCATTGACTCTGAACTGATAGTTTCACATTCTTATAGTACTACAATGGTGGTCAACGATGAAGAAAACTCCATAGTTAATACTACTATGGTGGTCAATGTTATCAGTGAACTCAATATGCACTAAAAAGAAGAAATGGAAAATATGAAATAATGTACTAAGACTAAACATCGCCTATTCCAAACTCCGTTGTTCCCTTCTAGTACCTAAGCACTCTTTTGGTAGCCTATAAATGAATATCAGTAGGATTCTCTGTATAGCTGCTAATACTCAATACAAATATCAAGTCTGGCCGAGTAGCTGTGAGATACACGAGACTACCCACAATCTATTTACAGTATGTCTTGTCTACTTTGTCTCCACCTTCATCCTTTGCAAGCTTAAAACTAATGGAATAGGATTACGGACAAAGTTATCAATATCCATTTCTAACCAATTTAGCACCTCTAAGATATTATTTTTTCTGATTGATAAAAACACCATTAGATTTTTGCAAAACTTCAAGATCTAAAAAATATCCCGTCTTACCAAGATCTGTCATGTCAAACTTATATTTCATGGACTCTTTAAACTTTGCAAACTTAATTATTTTCAATAAATATCAGATCATCAACATACAGACTTACAAGTAATATTTGATGTTCTTTTCTCATCTTGATGAAAAAGCATGCACATAGTCACACTTCTCCACCACAAGAGCAACAGTGATTTTCGACGGCTAAAAGCCATCGGCGGCCGTCGGTAGGCCGTCGGAAACAGTAGGTAAGGCCGTTGGAATACGAATCTTGTTTAGTTTCTCTTTTCTACATCGGCGACCTTTTCTCGACGGCAGCCAACGACATTTTAGATGGTTTTCGATGACCATGTTGGACACGTGGCAAATCAAAATGATCAAATTGTCGTCCGAAGCCGTCGAAAATGTTCGAAATCTTCCATAGAGAGCTGTCGGAAACCGTTGGAATATGATGACCAATACACCATCGGGAACCATTGGAAATCCGGATGTATTTTTTTGTTTTTAAGCCTGCTGCCTTCTAGCCACTGCACATCCGTCAATACACATAATAGCTCCATTTCTAGCATATATAAATCATTAATCATATAAATAACCAAATATAATATTCAAACCAAAAATTCATATCCAAAATCCAACATAATCCAAAAAATTCATATCCAAATCCAACGCAATCCAAAAAATAAACATCCAAATCCATATAAGACATTATAATCTATCAAAATGTGTCAAACAAACCTTCACCCACTCGAAGCGTATATATACAGACAAAAAAACATAATAAAACATACCTATAACCACTCATCATCCCCTACAGAACCACCCAAGGAAGGAAACCTCCCATGCTGCTCCGATACTCCGCCAAGCGCTGGTTCAGCTGCTCCATCTGCACAGAACGACGGTAATCATGCTCCTACAACTTGGTGATCTGGGCTCCTAGCTCTGTAATTTCTTCTTTGTCTTAAGCCATCTTATACGCCTTTTGAGATGTCCTAGCCTGCGAATAAAAATTGTTATAATGCCTCTAACATCATAAACGTAATTTATATAACTTTAATTGAAAAATATGCAATATTTGAATTTAGTTTTTTTTGAAAATTACTGCTTGGTTTCCAAATCCATAGCGTCTGCTACGGGATGGTGGATCCATGACACACTCGAAAATAGCATCCTCTTCATCAGCAGTCAACTCATCCCGTCTTGTCTCAGTCAGCAAGTGTGCCCGTGCTTCCTAAAACTTTTGCTGTAATGCAAAATACAATTGAGTATAAATTACAGTAACTAAAATAACACTAATCATTTTTAAGTAGACTAATCGCTATACTAAATAAAAAAAAGTTGGAATGATCTGTGGTATAAATAACACTTATAATTTAAAATATAAAAAGTTGGACTAATCGCTATACTAATTATAATATACTTACATAGGCAGCAGTCGCTTTATCATCATGCTCACATGAGTATACGACTGAGCCCGAATCATTGTTCTGCTTCAGGGCATGAGTATGAGAAAAAACATCCCAATACGACACAGCACCCGCGTGCGCTCTTTCCTAAAGTATGAACATATGTATATATATTATATATTGTTTTATTACTATCTATTAACAAATTATAACTTAGAATATTAAAATGTGAGTACAAAAATTACCAAATCCTAACGATGATGCTGGAATAACTTGGAACCACCTCGATGTGACGGGATTCTTGTTTCTGTCTGCGGAATTCCTATATGACTCCCTCTACAAATTTAAATTGAAACTAACATTTTACAGCTCTAAATTATGTATTAAATACATGCAACAATTTAAAGTAATTAATATGAGGTAAACTTACCTGGAACTCCTCATTGTTCCACCATACGAACCAGGCCTTCCGCATGCTAGTACTCATCCAGTTCGGTTTTTTCCTGCTCTTCTCATAGAGGACAGTGTATCCATATAATTTTTGAAAATTTTACTGTTCTAGTTGTGCTGCACCAGGGAAAGATTAGTCTCTTGTAAGTCCATCAAACTCTACACGTTGAGAAAATGAAAGTTACACTTTTTTATAAATAGTCTACAATATATAAAATGAAGTAGGATCAAATAGAAAGTACAAAATATAAATTTACACTTACCAGGAAGTCCTGCCAAATGCTCACTTTGAGATTATTGGGTATCTTGTTCCTCTTGGGCCGGCAGGCAGTCATCTTGTATTTATATGCCTGTTTGGACATGGAGAGCACTGTAGCTGATGGCTCGAGCTTGAAGCCACTTTGTCAAAGAGAAACAAACATTTAATATTGCAAGACTAATATATAATAGATCGTACAGAAAAATATTGTTAATACTGAAATAAATTTAATACTTATGATCCATCAGCTTTGGCTTGCAACCAGACCGCAGAAAGAGCTGCCTTCTGTGATGTCCCACTGCCATCACCAGTTGGAGATGCACCAGTCCCTCTCTGAGAAGAAGAGGGAGATCCTGTATAGGAAGAGCTACGTCTATGAAAAAAAGACATATGTATATAGTACATGTTACAGACATATCAAATATGAGAAATATATCATTTAATTATGTGAAATATACATTATGGCAAAACATAAAAGGATTATATGAAACAAATTATGACTAACATATCACTAGCAGAACACATCATTTTTAATGGGAAAATGTAACATAAATAAACGCAGAAAGTACCTTCTCTCGAACAGTAGATTATTAATCAGTCCTTGTCCTTTTCTGATTCAAACTCTATTTCGTACTCTATGTTTTGTTCCTCTATAGTCTCAAATGCTTCTAAAATGCATTTGACTCATCGTTTAGAGGTCCAAAATTGGTTTGATCGTCGGTTATTATTATTCTAGTATTTACCTCGATATCTACTTGATAAGCTTGTTCGTTTGGAAAATTCTATCCATCAAATGTATTGCCTTTGTTTTAAAAACAGCCGACCAACCTTCTTTATCTATTCGTAGAGATGGGTACGGATTATAATATACTTGAAGAGCTTGTTTGGCAAGTATAAAAGGATCGTCCTTATAATAACGTGAGGTATGCGTTATTTCTATAAGATTATACTTTGGGTGCACGTTGGTTTCAGAACCTGGAACGTTGCTGAACCAGTTACATTTAAACAAAAAACTTCTTTTGCAGGTCTTGTGAAATATGTCAATCGCAAAACCTGGGTCAACACACCATAAAAGTCATTTACATGATCACTTGGATCATCACTACCTTTAACAAATACACCGGCATTATTAGTTAATTTTTCAGCACCGTACTCTTTGGTGTTAAATTTATATCCATTAACGAAGAATATTGGTTAGGTCTTGACTTTTTTTGGTCCCGTAGCTAAATGTTTCAATCCTTCGTCGACCACACAATTTTTCATGTCCTAAACATAATTTGAAAAATAAGTATCGAAATCTTTGCCGATATCGCCATTTGGATGTTGTGATTTGTAAACACTGTAATTATAGAAGAAATATTGCATTATAATTAATACATACGTGTGCATATGTGTATATACGCATATGTAGTTGATATAATGGACTAATAAGAATATATGTATATTACCTAACAAATGGTGCAACTTCAGCATAACTGAGAAGAATATATGTGTATGCTACATGGTAATTTCTATCGTCCAACCATAATTCCATACATTTACTAGCAGGTTAGCCATATTTTTCAAAAATAGATAAAGCTGTTTGACAATCATCTTGATCAATGCCTTCATCATTACGCATAGAACTTTCAAATAATAAGTTCACATGATCACTAAAATAATGAGAGAGAAAAAACTAAGATTCTTCTTCGATATATGATTTGCAAATCAAATGTTCAACACGTGCTTTTTGTCTCATGTTTTTCTATAGATGATTTAAGTACCCATTAAGGATTATTCCAAATTAAAATTTATTTATACATGTAATTAAACTAATATTTAACGTACTAAACATTAATAACCCTCAAATAATTCTGGAGGAAATATTTTCTGCAGTTTGCAGAGTAGTACAGCGATTTCTTTCTCAAGTTTACATATGCGATCAACTTTTAACATAGTGGAACAAAGCTCCTTATAAAACAAACTAAGTTCTGTTACAACCGTCCAAAATTTTATGGGCAACAGTTCTTTAAAAGCAATGGGTAATTAACAAACTTTCTATCATAATATAACAATCATGGCTTTTTATCCCACTGAGTATGTTATTCTTATAGTCGACACATCTACGAATATCGAAAGAAATACCGTACTGACGCAAATGAACTCTATCCATTCTTGGTATCAAATGCTTCAATAATTTGCATCTACTACACGGACAACAAATTTTTTCGTCATTTCCATTATTACTTAAAGCGAAATCAATAAATACGTATACACCATTATTAAAATGTTCACTTATTGAGCCTCCAATTTTCATTCATGGTTGATACATACAGCTTCGATCAATAAAATAATTGATCATCTCTCATACTAATTAAAAAATACGAATTAAATTAAAACCAGATTGACAATTTATTTTTCAGTACAATTTTACAGTTTATTGTTTTATATTAATTAATCGTTGACACTTTGTTGCTGGGCCATCCTATTTCTCATTACAAACACAATAACGTAATTAAATCTCGTAAATCATTTTATTTTATACGATTCAACAAAATTTCCATAGAACTTCCCTTTTGTTCCCTAAGTCGTACACAATCGCGTGTACATAGGGAACATGGGTGCAGCTTCATGAAATAGGCTTATATGCAGCCATAACAAGCACATGGGTGCTTGCTTTAAACTTGAAGATACTTACATTTTGGATTTTGGCCTTCCTTTACAATGTTTGAAGTGGATCCTAGTGCGTTTTGTCTTAAATAAAAGAATAAATTGAAATGCTGCAATTACTAAATACTTTGTACAAAAATCTTTGGGATATATTTTAATTTTGATATCTGATTGCTACCAACTTTTGAGAATGTAAATCCAATCACAGGGGTTTTAGTACAGTTTGGGAAATATTGAAAATCGATTTTTAATTCGATCGCAAGGATGTGAAGAATAAACAAATTAATTCGTTATTTTTTTACTTTGAGGAGTGGATGATTATAATTGACATTCGAATACTTACATTTGTAATTTATATTCAGTAAGCTTGTAAGTTGCTAAAAATTCAATCTTCTTCTGTATACTATGGTAGAGAAAACTTACACGGTAAGAATTAGCTCGAGTTGGAGTAAGCATGGTTTTCATAATTCTTGGAGATTTCCACCTTAGCTTATGTGTGTGAAGCTAAAGATGTGTAATAGTTGTCTGTAAAAGATACAAATGACATAAATTCATTAATGTATAAGCTTTTGTCACAACCTCCACTGCATTCTATATTATTTATTCGATTATTTAGTGTAAAATGAATATGCAACGACATATAGCTATGTGGTACACCATTAAACACATTTACTACTATAAGCATACCATTAATTTTTATTTTACAATAAATTCGCAAAGAAGGTAATGATTAATAAATGATAAACAACAAACGAAGTTAAAGTCAATACCTTTTATTTCAAGTTTATATATACACTATTTATTACAAATATATCATTTATATTTTTGAAACTTAATAGTATAACAAATTTTCAAATTACACTTTTCAGAAATTAACTACCATTATATACGGTTTGTTTCTCATCGTTGTACAATTGTACTAGTGTGATTTCATAATGCGCGTGTACTTAATTTATCGGTGCATATTTTTGTATATTTTAATGATGCATTAACTATACATTATCAAATACTTTCTAAAAAAACACAGTACGTGAGACTTATAGTACAAATATATTCTGCCACTATTATAGTGGTTAGACACTTTGGATTTGGTCCGTGAGGCCATAGATTCAAAATCTCAGAGTTGACTTGTAATAGTATACATACTACCTAGTACTTTGTACTAACAATATTCAAGTCGCTGCCCAAATATAAATAAATTCCAAGAATATGTCCAAAGACCTGAACATATCTATAATTCAGGACTGTATTATGCTCATTTCCCCCCCTTTTGGTATGATTCTTATCAGCTAATGCAGAAAAATGGTTATACCAAACAAATGAATGCATACAGAGGTTGAGGATTAGTAACTGGTCAGGACAGTTATATTATATTTTTCTCCATGCATATAATTACTGGCTATATTTGCAGATTGTTGAGAATTTAATTTAGCCCTAATAAAATCAAGGGAAATCAAAACTATAAACAAATGGAGATTAGCGAAAGCGTACCGGAATCCATTGAATCAATTTGTATGAAGAATCTGATCTTTCAAGAATACAGTTTCTATTTTCTGTCTTAGTTTCTCTCTGACGGGGAAGAAGAGGAAAAAATGTACGTACTGTTTCTCGAGGACCAGAGCATTTTATAATGGACTAAAATCAGTTATGTAACATTTACAATTTGACCCCTCAACAAATTGTAAATACCACTTATTTATGCCCCAATTATAATAGCATTATACATTTTAACGTATGTGCCCACAACAAACTTTTAATCTAACAATCTCCCACTTGGGAAACATATGTTTCTTTATAAATGTATAACCTTATGAGCTCAAAATTTGCTATTAAATAAAGGTAATCTTTAACAATCTTGTCCATCAACCATATCTATATAGGATCATAGTGGTCTTTGCTATATTAATCATGACTAAACCCATCAATGGTCACATACATATATATATTCAAATGATATAGATCAATCATGAATACGTAGCATGAAAATTACATGTAATATGAACAAAACATGTCTATTTTCAACTGGTCCTCTTTAAACTTAAGTGAGGTCAGAATTAAAATAGTAGACAAAGTGAATGAACTGAATACTTTATTCTGATCAGAAAACTAAATACATAAATGTCTCAAGGCAAATATAAAGCATAAAAATACAAACTCCCGCTAAACCATAACATCCTCCAGTAATACAAAACCCGTATGAGCAGTGTGCTAATGAAAGACCTTGTGCGGTAAACCTTTTGTGAGCGGATCCACTATCATAAAGTTTGTTCCAATATGCTCTATAGATATATTTCCACTCAGCACTCTTTCTTTAACAACTAAGAATTTTATGTCAATATCCTTTGACTTAGTTGAGATTTTGTTATTATTAGAATATAACATTGCTGACTTATTATCACAATATAACTTCAACGGTCTTTCTACATTTTCCAAAATACGCAACTCAATGATAAAGTTGCGTAGCCATATTCCATGGCTTGATTCCTCATAACATGCTACAAATTCTGCTTCCATAGTGGAAGAAGTTGCAAGTGTTTTTTTAACACTTTTCCAAGATATAGCTCCTCCAGCCAACAAATAAATATAGCCTGATGTAGACTTTCTGCTATCTTGGCATCTAGCAAAATCAGAATCAGAATACCCTACGACCTCCAAATGATCTGATCTTCTATAAATGAGCATGTAATCTTTTGTTCTCTAAAGATACCTCATAACCCTCTTGGCTGCTTTCCAATGGTCTATACCAGGGTTGCTTAAGTATCTGCATAACGTCCCGACAATGTATGCAATATCTGGACGTGTACATACTTGAGCATACATTAGACTCCCAACAGCTGAAGCATAGGGAATGTTTTGCATTTCTTGAATTTCAAGATTGCTTTTAGAGCACTGACTAAGAATGAATTTATCTCCTTTAGCAACAAGGGTATCTCCTGGTCTACAATCTTGCACGCCAAACCTTTTAAGTACTTTATCAATATAGCTCTTTTGTGATAATCCAAGAATACCCCGAGATCGATCTCGAAGTATTTGAATACCTAATACAAAATAGGCATCCCCAAGATCTTTCATCTATAAATGTTTAGACAGAAATTTCTTGGTTTCGTGCAATAAGCCTATATCGTTAGTGGCAAGCAAGATGTCATCGACATATAGAACCAAGAATATATGTTTACTTCCACTGGAATTGTGATACACACAATCACCAACGTTATTCGTCTCAAAACAAAACGAGATGATTTCTGGATGGAATTTGTGGTACCATTGACGAGAAGCTTGCTTAAGTCCATAGATGGATTTTGTTAATTTGCAAACCATATTCTTTGGATCTCCCGACACAAAGTTTTCTGGTTGTACCATATAAATTGTCTCATCAATGTCTCCATTGAGAAACGCCGTCTTAACATCCATATGATCTAACTCAAGATCAAAATGAGCAACAAGTGCCATAATTGTTCGAAAAGAGTCTTTCGATGAAACTGGAGAGAAAGTCTCTATAAAATCGATACCTTCCTTTTGAGTATAGCCTTTTGCTACAAGACGTGCCTTATACCTCTCCACATTACCCTTTGCATCCCTCTTGGTTTTAAATATCCATTTACAACCAATTGGTTTTGCATTTTCTGGTAATGGGACAAGTTCCCAAACTCTATTGTCTTGCATGGACTTATACTCCTCATCTATCCACTTTTGAAAGTTAGAACTTTTCATGGCATGATAAAAGTTGATTGTGTCATCTTCCATCATTCCATTATTGTTCTCTTGTTCTTGGAGAAATACAATATAATCATCTGAAATAGCACTTCTCCTTTATCTCATGGACCTTCTTAATGGCACAGGTTCTTGAGTTTGTTGAGTTTTTTCTTCTGGAACAATAACTTCATTCTGAATAAGGGGTTGTATAACATTGTCTTGTTGAGATTCCAAAATCATTTCTTGATCAATGATAGGTGTAGGCAACTGTATAACATTGTCAAAAGTGATAATAGGAACTGGGTTTGAATCCAATTATTCCTCAAAAGAAATGTCTTTAACTTTATTTCTCCCCCCAAACTCAATATCCTCAAAGAATACTGCATTTCCCGTCTCAAAAATATTCTTGGCTATGGGATCATAAAACTTATAGCCCCTAGAACGCTCAGAATAACCAATAAAGTAGCTGCTCAATGTTTTTGAATCCAGCTTCTTTTCATGTGGCCTATAAGGCCTTGCCTCAGCTGGACAACCCCAAATGTCAAAGTGATTTAGACTAGGCTTTCGGCCTGTCTAAAGCCCATAAGGTGTTTTTGCAGTTGCTTTAGTTGGTACTCTATTGAGAATATAAGCTGCTGTCTTTAATGCTTCTCCCCAGAAAGAATCAGGTAAGGTGGAATGAGCAATCATACTCCTTACCATATCCTTAAGAGTTCGGTTTCGTCTTTCAGCAACACCATTCATGCTAGGTGATCCTGGCATGGTGTATTGTGGGACAATACCACATTCCTCTAGGAATCTAGCAATTGGTCCTGGACATTGTTCACCTGAACCATTATATCGACCGTAATAATCACCACCACGATTTGATCTGACACTTTTAATTCTTTTGTTGAGTTGATTTTCAACTTCAGCTTTATAAGCTTAAAACACATCCAGTGACAGTGATTTTTCATGAATTAGATATAGGTAGCCATAACGTGAGTAATCGTCTATGAATGATATGAAATATTATTGACCATTCCATGATGCTGTAGGAAAAAGTCCACAAATATCTGTATGAATTAATTCTAAGATGTCTGAAGATCTATTAGCACCCAATCTTTTAGTTTTAGTCTGTTTTCCCTTGATGCAATCTACACAAACATCAAAGTTTGTGAAGTCAAGAGATTCCAAAATACCATCAGATACTAAGCGCTCAACTCTACCTTTTGAGATACGACCTAAACGTTTATGCCATAAAGATGCTAAATTTTCTTTATTTAATTTACGTTTAGTACCACGTGATTCTACATGCAAGGTTTCATTATAGGATGCAACTGTTTCCAACAAATAAAGATTGTCATACGCATTTAAATAACCAGTTCCAACAACATTTGAATTCAAAGACAAAATAAACTGATTGTTTCCAAATGAACAACAATATCCAAATTTGTCCAACACAGAAACAGAAACCAAATTCCGTCTAAATGATGGTACAACAAAAGTGTCTTTTAAATCCAAGTAAAACCAATTCCTGATAACAATATAAAATGTCCAATCGCTTCCACTTCTACCGATTGTCCATCGCCCACAAAGATGTGTCTTTCACCATCACTTGGCTTTCGGTAGCTCAGGCAACCCTGCATAGAAACACTTATGTGAGCGGTAGCACCAGAATCTATCCACCAAGTGTTTATAGGTACTGAAGATAAATTAACTTCAGAACAGACCAAAGTAACAAACATACCTTTCTTTTCACGCCATGCATGATATTTGGTACATTCCTTCTTCATATGTCCAGGTTTGTGACAAAAGAAACAACCGTCTTTTTCCTTTTGTTGTTTCTTTTGATCTGGATCCTTAGCAGCTACATTTTCAAATTTTCTTTTCTTGCCCTTTGCTTTAGAGGTACTTGCCAAATGGGCACTCTCAGTCTTATCTTGCTTCAACCTTTCTTCCTCTTGTACACAATATGAAATAAGCTCATTGCGAGTCCACTTCTCCTTTTGACAGTTGTAACTAACCTTAAATTGACTGAATTATGGAGGAAGCGAGATAAGCACTAAATGCACAAGCAAGTCATCCGAAAGCTCAAGCTTTAGTGTCTTTAATTTTGAAGCAATGTGAGACATTTCCATAATGTATTCTCTTATGTTTTCCTTGCCTTTAAACCTCATGCAAATAAGTTTCTTCAAAAGAGTACTTGTTTCCGCCTTATCGCTTTTGGAAAAGCATTTCTCAATTTCAGTAAGGAAATCTATGGCATCGGTAATCTCTTCGGATACCGCACCCCTAAAAGCCTCAGGTATGCCCCGTTTAATGATCATAAGACTCATACGATTTGAACGGTCCAATTTCTCAAAAATTCTCCTTTCCTTGGAGGTACTAGCATCTGTAAGAGAAGCATGCCGATCCATCCTTAATGCAAGGTCCAGATCCATGCAACCAAGAACAATTAGTATGTTCTCTTTCGAGTCCTTAAAGTTATTACCATTAAGGACCGGCACTGAATTAAGGTTAGCAGATACAGTAGCAACGGCTGGAACAGAAAACAAATAAAATTATATAAATAACACGCTCCTATAAGAATTCATATAAAACAATAAATTCAAATAATGGTTAATCTCATCTCAAGATACCAAACACATCATTAATATCAAGTCTTTGGACTGTAATTTTAACTGTAAAAGGTACTCTTGTTGTAGCGATCAAATATTGACAATAAACTATATCAAACAATATGTAATATTTGGACTAACATATTGCTCATAAAAAAATACCTTATAATTGTCACACATTTATCACTAGAGGTATGCATGAAATTCGGCCAAATACTAACTCACTTTGGGCTCGTTAATAAAATGAATTACGTACACACAATTAGTTTGACATTTTAATTAGATTAATTTAAACAAAAGTGATCACTTTGGTGATATTTTGTTTTGATTAATCCATTTAAAATATTAGACAAACTTAAAGAAAATCTAAAACCAAACTTGAATTTATATTTTTTTTAAATTATCAGAGACAACTGTAGTAATACTTAAAAAAAATTACGCTCAAACATGTTTATTCACATTTCATCTCCTATGCGGGTTCATCCTTGTAGCTTTAGTTCGCATTCTTCAACTTGACTTTAAGTGTAAGAAGAAAATTGACTGCCTATTTATTTTACTATTGAACATCTGTAGATTGTTGTACACTTTTGTTCACACTTATCTAAGAAGTGTTAGCATAACTGTTGCAAAATTAGAAAACAAAAGTTGGGGAAACATCAATGTATAAATGCATTATGGTGTATATTAAAGATCTTGTCTACTGTCTAGTAATGCATAGAGAAAATTTTCAAAGCATATAATCTGGCAAAATATTTACTGGAATGTGACAAATTGACAGCGGGCTAAATTTTGAAAGGAAATGTTATTTATTGGAATGTGATAGGTTGACAGTTTTCTCTATGGAATATGTACCGACATGATGCATTGCCTCTTTTGCTGTTTATACGTGAGGCAATGTCTATCTCTGAAACAAGCATGCTTCTGTTTGCTATCATTCTCTAATTTCAAAGCATGTTTAAAAGTTGTGAATACCAACGTCAAATAGTACTGAAATGAATAGAGACATGTTACTATCTTCTATTTGTGTGTTCTTTGTATTGTTTTCCTTTTTTTTTTAAAATGCCGTTATAAAGATTGATATGAACTATATCACATTTCACAATTCCAGAAAAAAAATTCATTCGGCATGTCAAGAAATATCCAAAGATCCGAACGAAAAAATAATAATTGAAGATCATAACAGTACTATGTTAAATTCTCAAGAATCAATTTAGGGTTGCTCTGATACCAATTGTTGAGAATTTAATTTAGCCCTAATCAATTCAAGAGAAATCAAAACTATAAACAAACGGAGATTAGCGGAAGCGTACCGCAATTCATAGAATCAATTTGTATGAAGAATCTGATCTTTCAAGAATACAGTTTCTACTTCTGTCTGAGTTTCTCTCTGACGGGGAAGAAGAGAAAAAAAAAGTACGTACTGTTTCTCGGGGACCGGAGCGTTTTACAATGGACTAAAATCAGTTATGTAATATTTACAATTTGGCCTCTCAACAAATTGTAAATACCACTTATTTATACCCCAATTATAATAGTATTATACATTTCAACATATGTGCCCACAACATTTTTGGCTATTCAATAAAAATAACGGCTCTAATGGCAGCTTCTAACTAGCTCTTGCGATATTCCTCTTTCTACTGGTGCTTCTCTCGCCTTTTTTCATCTCTTCTCTCCGTATATTCCTCTGCGTCTCTATTGTTCTCTTGGAGCTTGATTGTTGGCTTTGATGCCGATCTCGTTTGAGGGAGAGTTTATACTCTCTGGCTCGTTTGTGCACAATTGCCCCTCTTTCGCCTCGATTGGCGCCGCCATCTTGGCTCTGACATCTGGGCCGCTATCGATAGTGATTAATGGTCCCTGTTCGATCGAAATTAGGGCTTACTGTTTGGCCTCTTTTAGAGATCTTTGCCGATCTCGTTTTATTGTGGTCGAGAACTATTTTCTGGAGGTTTTGCCTGTCTCGAATGAAGGTTTGCAGGCTCGATTGCCGCCCAGTCGTCGTCTTGATCTGGCTGGTGCTGTATCAGAGGATGCGAACTTTCATTATGGGGTAGATGATGGTTCGAAGTGGGATTTCATCACCCTATTCGAACCGATGCTTACTTTCTATGCCTCTTGCGAGTTGCTGCCATGTGGAGATGTTCCTCTGTTGGTGGGTTCGGTTTTATGTGGTGATGTTATTTTGGGTAATGTTGTGACTGAAGGGGATTTAATCGCCTCTTCCAGTCTTGTTGTTGCGGCTTGCGGGCATGAGCCTGATCTTTTGGGTTGCGATTCTCGAGCGGGGTGTCTCGATGTATTGTGTAGCAACGCCTTCCAAGCTTGGTTGTGGGGCGTCTCACTGCGTCGTCCTGCTCGTCTCAATGCCTCTGGTGTTTTTGTGGATGTTGCTTTGACTGAAGGGGAGTTCATCGCCTCTTCCGGTCATGGTGTTGTGGGTTGTTCGCCTGAGTCAGATCAGGTGGTTTGTTTATCTCGGGCTGAGTTTGTTGTTGTGGCTATGGGTTGCTATGCTTCTTTGTCTTGGTTTTGGATCGATGAACTGAGCGGTTTTGTTCGACTTTATCCCGATGCTTTGGTTTGTGAGCATTTTCTGGTTGATTGTCTGGGTTTTTCCATCGTTTCGGTGCAGCAGGTGAGTGGAGGCTTGTCCTGTCAAGTGAGTCTCTCTACTATTCCTTCATGCTTGGTCGTTGTTGGTGGTTTTTCAGTGGCTTGTTGGTTTGTGGCTGATGCTTTGTTTATCGTGTTTATGAGCCATGACACGCTATGGTGTGTGCTCCCTGACTATGCTGCCCTGATTTTGTTTGGTGGCGTGTCAGGTCCTTTTGGCATTGAACGCTCCGTTTGGAGCGGTCAGTGTGGGTATTTCTGTTGGTTTTTTGTTCTGAGCCATAGCGAGGCCTGGTCTGTGTCGTTTATGGCTTGTATTCGGTTTTTTGTACTGGTTGGCTTGCTATGGTATCTGCGGAGTTTTTTCCTTGACTGGATCGATTTGCTCGGGCGATATTCCAGCCCTGGTCGCATAGTGACCACTGATTCGGTCCACTATGTGGGCAGTCGGGAATATTGCCAGCTTTTATCGATCCGATCGAGTGATCTTTCTGCTAGGACCATATTGCGAACCTCACCCGACTCGCGGGACTGTCTCACTAGTGACAGCCCGGCTTGGGTTAGGTTCCTACAGCGACGAGGGATGCGTATTTTGTGTTCCCCTACATACTTTCGGCCGGCTCAGCTTGATCTGGCTTCTCCAGAACCTCCGTCAGTTTGTTGTTCTTCTCTTTGTTCGCTTCCTTCTTCTTCTTGTGTCTTATCGATCTCTATTCTGATGCTTAGTTTAGAGGAGATTGCGATCATTAATGATCGACTATCTCGTCTAACTAAGAATTAGGCTCCTTCTAGATCTCCAGCTAGGCAGACTGGCTCGTTGGAGGCGATCGGAGCTTCTGCGGAGTCCGAGCTTCGGCTCGAGGTTGCGCATCAGGCTCGGCCCTCTCGCCGCAGATCGAGAGGTGCACCGACCATTCTTCGCACTATCCGCACTCGCTCTATAGCGGCGACTGAGCAGATCGATCGATCGGCTCTTTCCTCATTGTATAGTTCCTGAGTTGCGTTTGTTCAGCTTCTCTTGTCTTGATTTCTTCCTGTCTGTTGTTTATGCTAACATGTCGAACCTTCTCTTCTGGAACATTCGTGGTATTGGCAATGAAGCTTCTTCTGCTAGGCTTAAGCGTATTGTCCATAAGCATTCTATTTGCTTGGTGGCTCTTTTTGAACCTTTCTTGGGCCCTGGAGCGGCCACCAATAAGGTTCTTTCGCTTGGGTTTGGTGGTGCTTTGGCTAATGTATCGGGTAAGATCTGGATCCTTTGGTCCAAAGACTGTGTTGTTCGTCCTATTTTCGACTCGTCCCAGCTTTTCTCTGTTTTGTGCTCCTCCCCCCTCTTCCCTCATCCGTTCCTTTTTTCGGCGGTGTACGCCAAGTGTGATCGGTTAGAGAGATTAGCTCTCTGGGATGACATTCTGTCACTTGCTGATATGGGATTCGCGTTCTCTGTGGTAGGTGGGGATTTCAATGTTGTCGCTAGTCAGGCCGAAAAATTAGGGGTGCTGGCCGTCAATCGGCAATCGGTTTCAGACTTCAATTCTTTCATTGTGAGTTCTGGTTTATCAGAAATCCCTTTCGTGGGTTCTGCTTATACTTGGTCTAACAATCAGGAAGGGCTGCTTCGGATTCTTTCCCGTCTTGATAGGATTTTTGGATCAGCTGATTGGTTTAATCTTCCTTTCTCCTTTTCTACTTCTCATCTTCATCGATCTTGCTCTGATCATGCGCCTCTTGTGTTGCGCTGTTCCTCTCGTTCTTCGTCGGGGCCTTCTTCTTTTCGATTCCTTAGTATGTGGAATTCTCACCATGATTTTCTCCGGGTAGTGGAGGAATCGTGGTTAGCTCCTATTGATGCTGCTCCCATGGGGGATTTCTTTCAAAAACTGAAACGTCTTAAGGCTTGCCTAAAGACGTGGAATATTCAAGTTTTCAGGAACATTTTCGACCGTGTTCGTGCGGCTGAAGAGTCTCTGATCGTTGCCGAATCTGAGTACGACGTGACTCCTTCGGCTGAAAACAGGGATAATTGGGCTAGTGCCCAAATGGCTTTCTCCTCGGAACTTCGTATTGAAAACTCATATCTGCGCCAACTGGCGAGAGTCAAATGGGTAGTTGAAGGTGATGCGAATTCCAAATTTTTCCATTCATCCATTCGCAAGAAAGCCAACTTGCTTTCTATTCGCGAGATTTTGAGATCGGATCTCTCTGTGGCTTCAACTCCTTCTGAAGTTAGAGAGGTCATTGTATCTCATTTCCAGTCCTACCTGGGTTCTTCCTCTGTGTCTGACCCGGATCTGGACCTCCTGTCCTTCATTCCTCGGCTGGTCCCTTCGGAGGAAAGTGCGGCTTTAGCTTATCTGCCTTCGTCGGATGAGATTCGTGAGTGCGTCTTTGCTCTTAGCAAGGATAGTGCCTGTGGGCCAGATGGTTTCAACGGTTCCTTCTATCGGAGTGCTTGGTCTATCATTCAATCAGACTTCTGTCTGGCTATTCAACTGTTCTTTTCTGGTTGCATTCTTCCCATTAGCTGGTCTTTCACTAACTTGGTTCTCATTCCCAAGAGTGATAATCCTCGGTCTTGCGTGGATTATCGCCCGATCAGCCTTTGTAATTTCTCTAACAAAGTGATTTCTAAGGTATTGGCCAAGCGTTTGGCCCCGTACATGGATCGCATTATCTCCTCCTCTCAGGCGGGTTTTGTAAAAGGACGTTTGATCACTGATAACGTCCTTTTAGCCCAGGAACTGATTTCCCAGATTGACAAGAAAGTCAGAGGTTCTAATGTTGTTTTTAAACTTGATATGGAAAAGGCCTACGATCGTATGTCGTGGTTTTTCGTCATCAAGGTTCTTCGTGCCTTCGGGTTTCCTGAAACCCTCATCGATTTGGTGTGGAGGCTCATCTCCAACTGTTGGTTCTCTGTTTTCATTAACGGATCGGCTAATGGTTTTTTCAAGGCGGGTAGAGGGCTTCATCAAGGTGATCCTCTATCCCCTTCTCTTTTTGTGATAGCGGCTAAGGCTTTCATTCGAGGGATCCACGTCTTAACGATGTATGGCCAAATTCATCGTTTCGGACTCCCCAGTGGGTGTCCACTCGTCTCTTCTCTTTCCTTTGCGGACGACATTGTCATCTTCTCCAATGGTAATCGAACTTCTGTTCGGCGGCTCATTCGGTTCATCCACCTTTACGAGAGGTGTTCGGGTCAACTGGTCAACTCTTCAAAGAGTTGTTTCGTCCATTCGAAGGACATAGAGCCTTCGAGGGTCTCCTGGATCGAATCGTTTACCGGCTTCAGGGAAGCGTCTCTTCCTCTTCCTTATTTGGGTATTGCCCTCTACAGAGGTAGGAAACTTAACGCCCTTTTCGACCCTCTGACCGACAAAGTTAGGGGTAAGATCATCTGTTGGAATGCGTCTCTTCTGTCTCTTGCTGGTAGATTGGTTCTCATCAAATCTGTTTTAGGCTCTTTGGGCACTCATGTTTTCGCCGCTATGTCCCCTACTTCTTCTTTTTTTCGATCGTTCCAATCTCTGGCCTCCTCCTTCTTCTGGGGATCGAAGGTCGACAATCACCGCCACCACTGGATTTCCTGAGATGTTATCTGTCGTCCTAAGGTTGAGGGTGGGCTTGGCCTGCGAAATCCAAAGGACATTTGTTCGGCTTTCGCTTGCAAGTTGTGGTTCAGGTTTGGTTCTAACGATTCGCTTTGGGCGTCGTTCCTTCACGCCAAATACCAGAGGTTGGCCTCTGTTGGCTTCTCCGGTTCTCCATCCTTCGCTAGTGAGACTTGGAAGCATATGCAATCGGTCAAGTTGTTCTCTGATTCTCATGGAGGCCAATCCGGATGGGACGGTGGCCCGTTTTCTATTCGTAAGGTCTGGCTCTCTACTCGTTCTCCCGCCCCCGCTATCCCCATTTTCTCTTTCATCTGGGACGCTAGAATCCCCCCTAAAGTGTCTCTCTTCATGTGGCGAACCCTTCATAATGGATTGCCAGTTGATGAGAACCTTCAGCGGATTGGCATTTGTTTTGTTTCGCGTTGCAGATGCTGCGGCTACGGTGAAACAGAATCGGTGGACCATATGCTTTTTTCTGGTTACACCGCCAGAGCCTGCTGGAACTACTTCGGAAATTTAATGGGTATCCGCGGTAGCGTTTCCTCGTCGAACGACCTTCTGGGTTCCTGGTGGATCGGTAGTAGCAGTAAATCTCTTCGTTCTATCACCAGTCGTTTGATTGCATGTCTGATTTGCTGGCACATCTGGTGTGCGAGAAATAAGGCAATTTTTGAGGAGTCGCCTATGGATCCTTTTTCCGTTATTCGGCGAGTTAGAAATGATGTTTTCTTGACGTTTCGAGGTAGACCTTTCAGGGGCTCAGTCAGCTCTCGTTCTGGTCTCCTTGCGGCCCCGCTTTCAATTACCTACTATCAGCCTTCCGTTAGAACGGGAATTGGTTGATCTCCGATTTCGAGACTTGTGTCTCTTGCTCGTTGGTCTTCTTGTTTCCTTTTTCTCTCCTCTCCCCCCCCTGTATTTCATCTTTTTTCTGAATTATGATTTCAGGTTTTGGTATGTTGGCTTGGTTGGAGCTCTTCTTTCCGCTTAAGGGTGTTGCTTGGCTGCAGGACATTTGGCTCTTTTTCTCGGCTTCCGCTTTTGCTGTTCTTTGGATGTTGGGCGCTTTGTTGGGTCTTTTTTTTCATGTGAGCTAGTCTTATTTCTAGCGGTTGTTGTACTCGGTTGTCTTCCGACATCGGCATCGGACGGTGACATTGCCGGAGCTCGATGACGATGTTTGATGGGCGGTGGTTTATTCAGAGCTCATCGTCTTTGTTCCATGCCAGCTTCCTTCTCTCGTCGCCGTTCTGACTCGCCGACTTCTGGGGGTTTTAGTCTTTTGTTCTTACTTTGTATGTCTTTGGATGTCATTTGATTGGTATAGTTGTTGCGCTTTGCTCTTGGGTTACCTGTCAGACATGTTGACAGCTTTTTGGCGATGGTTAATAAATTCTGTTTGATGGAGGAAAAAAAAAGAAAAAAAAAAAAAAAAAAAAAAACCATATGTGCCCACAACAAACTTTTAATCTACGATCAGAGTCAAAAAACTTTCTGGGTAATGCCATGAGGGGTCTACCAAATTTAAGATAATTTGACATAAAAAATGTTTAACACTTACACGCTTGGATTGTGTGATCACCGCAAAATGACCATGTCAGAATTAGCACACATCATGGTTTTCCATTACAGCAGTCCAATTCCTGTAAACATATTTACCGTAAATAAATAGTATTAATATGCAAGTCTGATTTATAAATGTATATTTCAAACCAGCTATTTTTTTTAACCGAAGCCAGGTGGAAGTATGATACGTTTCTGTACCCCTATTTGTATATTATATGCATATTCTAATTGACTCTCAAGTTTGTACGTGCGATGCTTGTAACTAAGCAAACTGTGCAGGAATCTACAAACAGAAAACCAGTTAATGCTTTTCCAAAGAACTAACATCACAATTAACAATCTTTAATTGTTGCATTATAAGATAAAAATTCTGTGTGCCATCAACAAAAGAATGACAAAAGCCTACAGAACTTCTTGCATGTAATATTCTATTTTACAACGAAATGATTCCTTAATCATTCATGTACCTATCATGAATTGCTTATAACATGTGTCAAAAAAATTGTTCTTCATGGAAGATTCTATGTTATCTAAGATTCTTGTGGCATACGTGCATGCAAAATCGCTATAAATTGAGTTATAACACCTTGGCCAAAACAACATAGAAGCGGAAAGAGAAAACCTATACTACATTCTTTCATCAGTGGTGGAAAAAAAATGGTGATTTCCTATATTCTTAACTTCTAACCCAACTTTAAATCTGTTTCTATATAGTAATCAATAGTCATGGAGTATTTTACCTCCGTTATATATATACCTATGCAGTATTTTTTGCTCAGTGTTTATAATTATACTTGGGGTGCAAGTCACATGACTTCTGCATTTTACATGTTAATATAGGCAGCAGCAGTTAGTCTATGATGCTATAATTTTGTACACACCTCATTTCACGATTATTATTCGATGAAAAAGAGTAGTACTCCTCTTTTTCACTCCTCCCTTTCTTGATTGCTCTTTAACTAAGATTACAAAACGTTGCCCCACTAGCGTACTAAATTAAAATTTTAACACAGACAAGGGTATTTGGATACAAAAGTTCTTACTATAGGTGCAAATCACATAACTCTTAAATATTGCAACACTGAATATTGATGGTGCTTCCAAAATAAATATCTGGAAAAGATTAAGAGACGCACTGCAGTAACAAGTCTCCACACATATATAAATAATGTTGGGTTGTCACCCAATACCCTGAAAATTCGAGAACTAATTCGCATCTATATTCAGTAGAATAAAGAAACAAGAAGAAAAATCTAGTGTATATTCTAGGCATAAATTTGTTTTCAAACAATATTCTTTGAAAAAGTAACCATATTAACACAATTTTTTCGTCGATGATCAGCAAGGTGGATACGACAATGGAGGAAGAAGAAGCATGCACCAAAGAGGAGGGGAGTATGGAGGTGGATGGGGCACCCCACCTCCAATGTACGACGATGTCCCACCATCAATGTGTTATATGTCTAGTGTACTAAAACAGATAGCACGCTACAATAAACTCGTCGCACAAGTTTATTAATTAGAATTCCGCTACGCTGGAATTCTGTATTAGATAAATGTAACAATAAGTTACGTTGTAAATAAATTACAACAACAACGTTATACTATTGTAAGAAATAGTATAACTTATAAACGGGAAAGATTACCGTGAATCTAACCAGTATATAAAGGAAATTCCGTCTGAGGCTTGTCGTAACAATTTCCTTAAGAATTTTATTTCAAAACTCTCCCAAGATACAACAGACGTAATCTGCACGAGATTGTAATGAGTATGTCAACTCTGTGATATATATATGGAATATAGAGCAGTAGAGCAAAGAAGCAGAAGAAATTAGATTGGAATAGGATAAGAATGTGATCAGTATTCTCTCCTATTTATAATTTCGTCCGTATCCCTTCGAACAGTCGCGTCTGCTTGACGGGTCGCACCCGTTGCCTTTTGGTCGCTGCTGTTCGTTAACGGGTCGCACCCGCCCGTCCAACGGTACTGTTTCGTACCTGCTCGCACTGTTTCGCCCGCGCCTGTTCAGTCGGGTCGCACCCGCTTGCGTCGGCGTCCGCTTCAATCGGCTCGCTCGCACCTGTTTGCTTCCAACGGGTCGCACCCGTTTACTGTTCGCGTCCGTTCATGAACAGTCGCATCTGCTCAGGCAAAAAACCCTGCGTCTGTTCACCCTCCCGCTTCTCTTTAAATTCCAGGCCCAGCCCAGTTTCAGACGAAGCCCAAAACCGTTAAACAATGGCCTAGTAAAAAGAATGGTCATTTTAGACCCGTACCCGTACCCGAGCCCGAGCCCGGCCCGGCCCGGTTCGGTCGGACGGACGGCGGCGGCGGCGCGCGCACGCGTGTGTGGTGGTGATGCATGATCTCCCTCCTCACAACGAAGCATACATTTGGGAGCCCCAGGCCCCCAACCTGCACTTGAGAAAACCATATATAAACCAATATAGCTCTCAAGAATTTGGCGATGTGGGACTTTGTATATTTCCATTCATTCTAGCTTTAGGAATTCCAACAATCCCCCACATGAATGATAATATACATATCCCCCACACAAAACGAAATATCACAGAGTACATATGGAATAATGCTTTATCGTGGATAAGTAGATATTTCACTTTGAACTTTCCCTAGTTAAAACTTATCGGATCTACTTGGCTAATCGGTGAATTATTTCATCTTGAACCGTCGGCCTTTATTGTATATCCAAACAATAAGCTTTACGAAGCATTGATTCCCTTCTCATCCAATCTCTTGGTTTTGTTCATTTTGGTCCTGAACATATTTTGGTTCTGCGAGTGTTATAGAGAATTTAAGCCTTTAATATTCTCATAAAGCCGACCCAGCTCACACTAACATAGGTGATCGCAACCATTAAGAGTATCCTACATATACCCCACTTGTTATTTTCAAGATATGGTCATCATTAAAAAACATAGTTTTAACCTTTAACTACTTCTGTAGGTATGCATTATATTTTGCACCATAGGAATGGAGTAGGACCAAGTCCAGACAAATGCATTACTTCTTGAGTTACTCATAACTGGTTTGCCTATTGATCCTAGTCCGTGGGATCTCCAGTCGCTAGGATAGGTTTCCGTATAAGGTAACTCTTGTTGGTTTAGGCTTTTTTAAACCCAATCCCCTCGATGCGCAGTCAATTTTCTCTCTTGATAAACCTTTAGTAAATGGATCCGCTAGGTTATCATTTGTTCTCACATAATCTATGGAAATAGTTCCATTTGAGAGTAACTGCCTAACTGTATTATGGCGTCGACGAATATGTCGTGACTTTCCATTATACACAAAGTTTTGCGCTCTGCTTAGCGCTGCTTGGTTATCACAGTGTATGCATATGGCCGGTACAGGTTTAGGCCAAAACGGAATATCTTCTAAAAAGTGACGAAGCCATTCTGCTTCTTTGCCTGCTTTATCTAATGCAATGAACTCTGATTCCATAGTGGATCGAGCTATGCATGTTTGTTTAGTAGATTTCCATGACACCGCTGCCCCTGCTAGGGTAAAGACATAACCACTCGTTGATTTTGATTCCTCTGAATCTGCAATCCAGTTTGCATCACTATATCCTTCTAAGACGGCAGGATATTTTCCATAATGTAAGGAATAATTAGTGGTATTCTTTAAATATCCAAGCACTCTCATTAGTGCTTTCCAGTGTTCCTTCCCTGGATTGCTTGTATACCTGCTCAATCGACTTACTGCATAAGCTATATCTGGTCTGGTGCAATTCATCAGATACATTAAGCATCCTATTACACGAGAGTATTCCAGTTGCATTACACTCTCATCAGTGTTTTTATGCAGTACTTCCGATGGATTAAAGGGTGTATTTACTCCTTTAATTCCAAAGTTTTGAAATCTTTCAATTACTTTTTCTACATAATGTGATTGAGATAACTCAATTCCATTCGATGTTCTTATTATTTTTATTCCCAAAATAATATCTGCAACACCCAAGTCTTTCATGTCGAAATTGTTGATCAACATTTTCTTTATGGTCTCAATTACCTGAGTATTTGGACCGAATATTAGCATATCGTCCACATATAGACAAATCATCACATATGATTGCCCAACCTGTTTGTAATAAACACATTTATCACATTCATTTATACGAAAACCATTTTTCATCATGACACTATCAAATTTTGCGTGCCATTGCTTTGGAGCTTGTTTTAGTCCGTATAATGATTTGACTAATCTACAGACTTTGTTTTCATTTCCTTTGGAAATAAATCCCTCAGGTTGCTCCATGTAAATCTCCTCATCGAGATTTCCATTTAAGAATGCTGTTTTTACATCCATTTGATGAATCTCTAGATTATAAATGGATGCAATTGCTATTAACATTCTTATAGAGGTTATTCGTGTAACCGGTGAATAGGTATCAAAGAAGTCTACTCCTTCTTTTTGACGATATCCTTTGGCTACTAATCTGGCTTTATACTTGTCGATAGAGCCATCTGCTTTCATTTTCTTCTTGAAAATCCATTTGCAGCCAATTGGTTTTATTCCTGGTGGAATATTAACAATTTCCCAAGTTTTATTACTTAGAATTGAATCAATCTCACTTTGGATTGCTTCTTTCCAACATGAAGATTCAGAAGATGACATTGCTTCCTTGTACGTTTGAGGTTCGTGTTCTAACATATAAGTTAAAAAATCCGAACCAAATGTTTTGGAAGTTCTTGCCCTTACGCTTCTTCTTGGTTCAACCTTCTCGTTGTCCTGATGAGTTTCATCTTCACATGTCTCATCTCTGTTATCTCTTGTCCTTTTTGGGACAGGATTTCCATCGTTTCTTTTATGTGGAAACACATCTTCAAAGAACGAGGCATCTCTTGATTCCATGATTGTATTTACATGAATATCATTTATATCAGACTTGAATACCAAAAATCTATAGGCACTACTATTTTGGGCTGGCCCAAGATAATAACAGTCCACTGTTTTTGGTCCAAGTTTGACTCTCTTGGGAGGCGGAACTGGAACTTTTGCCAAGCACCCCCACACTTTGAGGTATTTAAAGCTTGGTTTGTGTCCTTTCCATATCTCATATGGAATTGTTCCCGTTTTATTGTGAGGAACTTTGTTTAATATGTGATTAGACATATTTAAGGCTTCCCCCCACAAGTTCGTCGGCAGACCAGAAGTTAAAAGCATGGCAGTAATCATGTCTTTTAACGTTCTGTTCTTCCTCTCGGCTACACCATTTTGTTGTGGTGAATATGGAGCTGTTGTTTGATGAATTATACCATTTTCGGCACAGAACTGTTCAAATGGTGATTCATATTCTCCACCTCGATCAGATCTCAATATCTTGATCTTTTTATTTAACTGATTTTCTACCTCAGCCTTGTATTTTATAAACGCGGTTATTGCTTCATCCTTACTATTTAAAAGATATACATAACAATATCGCGTATAATCGTCAATAAAAGTAATAAAATACTTTTTCCCACCTCTTGTAGGTAGTGATTTAAAATCACATAAATCTGTATGTACCAAACCTAATGGTTCGGTGCTTCTGTCAACAGATTTAAATGGTTGTTTGACCATTTTTGCTTCTACACATGTCTCACATTTGTAGTTCTTATCTACTTGGAAATTTGGAATCAATCCCAAGTTTGATAATTTGTTCATTTTTCGGAAGTTTATGTGTCCTAATCTATCGTACCATAGTAAAATTTCGTGCTCAAGCAAGTAAGAGACTTCAATTTTATTATTAGCACAATCAGAATACATAGATTTATTGCCCGTAACGGCTACATTTGCCTTAAATAGGCCATCACATAGATATCCCCTTCCGATATACATTCCAGCTTTGGACAGAACCATCTTGTCTGACTCAAACACCATCTTGAATCCCTTCTTTGATAGGACTGCACCAGAGATGAGATTCTTGCGTATGTCTGGAACGTGAAGCACGTCATTCAATTTGACAGTTTTTCCAGAAGTGAACTTGAGGATAACTGTTCCACTTCCTTCTATCATGGAAACTGCGGAATTACCCATGTAGAGTCTTTCTTTCTGATCGAATTTCTGGTATGTTGAAAACATGGATTTTTCAGAGCAAACATGACGAGTAGCTCCTGTGTCAACCCACCATTGGTTAGGGTTCTGAATCAAATTGCATTCAGAAATAACCGCTGAAAAGTTGGACTTATCCATTTTCATGTTGTCAACTGTTAACATCTCTGTTTTAGTGTAAAACAGAAAAATTCTTAAGATGTTATATGTCTAGTGTACTAAAACAGATAGCACGCTACAATAAACTCGTCGCACAAGTTTATTAATTAGAATTCCGCTACGCTGGAATTCTGTATTAGATAAATGTAACAATAAGTTACGTTGTAAATAAATTACAACAACAACGTTATACTATTGTAAGAAATAGTATAACTTATAAACGGGAAAGATTACCGTGAATCTAACCAGTATATAAAGGAAATTCCGTCTGAGGCTTGTCGTAACAATTTCCTTAAGAATTTTATTTCAAAACTCTCCCAAGATACAACAGACGTAATCTGCACGAGATTGTAATGAGTATGTCAACTCTGTGATATATATATGGAATATAGAGCAGTAGAGCAAAGAAGCAGAAGAAATTAGATTGGAATAGGATAAGAATGTGATCAGTATTCTCTCCTATTTATAATTTCGTCCGTATCCCTTCGAACAGTCGCGTCTGCTTGACGGGTCGCACCCGTTGCCTTTTGGTCGCTGCTGTTCGTTAACGGGTCGCACCCGCCCGTCCAACGGTACTGTTTCGTACCTGCTCGCACTGTTTCGCCCGCGCCTGTTCAGTCGGGTCGCACCCGCTTGCGTCGGCGTCCGCTTCAATCGGCTCGCTCGCACCTGTTTGCTTCCAACGGGTCGCACCCGTTTACTGTTCGCGTCCGTTCATGAACAGTCGCATTTGCTCAGGCAAAAAACCCTGCGTCTGTTCACCCTCCCGCTTCTCTTTAAATTCCAGGCCCAGCCCAGTTTCAGACGAAGCCCAAAACCGTTAAACAATGGCCTAGTAAAAAGAATGGTCATTTTAGACCCGTACCCGAACCCGAACCCGAGCCCGGCCCGGTTCGGTCGGACGGACGGCGGCGGCGGCGCGCGCGCGCGTGTGTGGTGGTGATGCATGATCTCCCTCCTCACAACGAAGCATACATTTGGGAGCCCCAGGCCCCTAACCTGCACTTGAGAAAACCATATATAAACCAATATAGCTCTCAAGAATTTGGCGATGTGGGACTTTGTATATTTCCATTCATTCTAGCTTTAGGAATTCCAACAATCCCCCACATGAATGGTAATATACATATCCCCCACACAAAGCGAAATATCACAGAGTACATATGGAATAATGCTTTATCGTGGATAAGTAGATATTTCACTTTGAACGTTCCCTAGTTAAAACTTATCGGATCTACTTGGCTAATCGGTGAATTATTTCATCTTGAACCGTCGGCCTTTATTGTATATCCAAACAATAAGCTTTACGAAGCATTGATTCCCTTCTCATCCAATCTCTTGGTTTTGTTCATTTTGGTCCTGAACATATTTTGGTTCTGCGAGTGTTATAGAGAATTTAAGCCTTTAATATTCTCATAAAGCCGACCCAGCTCACACTAACATAGGTGATCGCAACCATTAAGAGTATCCTACATATACCCCACTTGTTATTTTCAAGATATGGTCATCATTAAAAAACATAGTTTTAACCTTTAACTACTTCTGTAGGTATGCATTATATTTTGCACCATAGGAATGGAGTAGGACCAAGTCCAGACAAATGCATTACTTCTTGAGTTACTCATAACTGGTTTGCCTATTGATCCTAGTCCGTGGGATCTCCAGTCGCTAGGATAGGTTTCCGTATAAGGTAACTCTTGTTGGTTTAGGCTTTTTTAAACCCATTCCCCTCGATGCGCAGCCAATTTTCTCTCTTGATAAACCTTTAGTAAATGGATCCGCTAGGTTATCATTTGTTCTCACATAATCTATGGAAATAGTTCCATTTGAGAGTAACTGCCTAACTGTATTATGGCGTCGACGAATATGTCGTGACTTTCCATTATACACAAAGTTTTGCGCTCTGCTTAGCGCTGCTTGGTTATCACAGTGTATGCATATGGCCGGTACAGGTTTAGGCCAAAACGGAATATCTTCTAAAAAGTGACGAAGCCATTCTGCTTCTTTGCCTGCTTTATCTAATGCAATGAACTCTGATTCCATAGTGGATCGAGCTATGCATGTTTGTTTAGTAGATTTCCATGACACCGCTGCCCCTGCTAGGGTAAAGACATAACCACTCGTTGATTTTGATTCCTCTGAATCTGCAATCCAGTTTGCATCACTATATCCTTCTAAGACGGCAGGATATTTTCCATAATGTAAGGAATAGTTAGTGGTATTCTTTAAATATCCAAGCACTCTCATTAGTGCTTTCCAGTGTTCCTTCCCTGGATTGCTTGTATACCTGCTCAATCGACTTACTGCATAAGCTATATCTGGTCTGGTGCAATTCATCAGATACATTAAGCATCCTATTACACGAGAGTATTCCAGTTGCATTACACTCTCATCAGTGTTTTTATGCAGTACTTCCGATGGATTAAAGGGTGTATTTACTCCTTTAATTCCAAAGTTTTGAAATCTTTCAATTACTTTTTCTACATAATGTGATTGAGATAACTCAATTCCATTCGATGTTCTTATTATTTTTATTCCCAAAATAATATCTGCAACACCCAAGTCTTTCATGTCGAAATTGTTGATCAACATTTTCTTTATGGTCTCAATTACCTGAGTATTTGGACCGAATATTAGCATATCGTCCACATATAGACAAATCATCACATATGATTGCCCAACCTGTTTGTAATAAACACATTTATCACATTCATTTATACGAAAACCATTTTTCATCATGACACTATCAAATTTTGCGTGCCATTGCTTTGGAGCTTGTTTTAGTCCGTATAATGATTTGACTAATCTACAGACTTTGTTTTCATTTCCTTTGGAAATAAATCCCTCAGGTTGCTCCATGTAAATCTCCTCATCGAGATTTCCATTTAAGAATGCTGTTTTTACATCCATTTGATGAATCTCTAGATTATAAATGGATGCAATTGCTATTAACATTCTTATAGAGGTTATTCGTGTAACTGGTGAATAGGTATCAAAGAAGTCTACTCCTTCTTTTTGACGATATCCTTTGGCTACTAATCTGGCTTTATACTTGTCGATAGAGCCATCTGCTTTCATTTTCTTCTTGAAAATCCATTTGCAGCCAATTGGTTTTATTCCTGGTGGAATATTAACAATTTCCCAAGTTTTATTACTTAGAATTGAATCAATCTCACTTTGGATTGCTTCTTTCCAACATGAAGATTCAGAAGATGACATTGCTTCCTTGTACGTTTGAGGTTCGTGTTCTAACATATAAGTTAAAAAATCCGAACCAAATGTTTTGGAAGTTCTTGCCCTTACGCTTCTTCTTGGTTCAACCTTCTCGTTGTCCTGATGAGTTTCATCTTCACATGTCTCATCTCTGTTATCTCTTGTCCTTTTTGGGACAGGATTTCCATCGTTTCTTTTATGTGGAAACACATCTTCAAAGAACGAGGCATCTCTTGATTCCATGATTGTATTTACATGAATATCATTTATATCAGACTTGAATACCAAAAATCTATGGGCACTACTATTTTGGGCTGGCCCAAGATAATAACAGTCCACTATTTTTGGTCCAAGTTTGACTCTCTTGGGAGGCGGAACTGGAACTTTTGCTAAGCACCCCCACACTTTGAGGTATTTAAAGCTTGGTTTGTGTCCTTTCCATATCTCATATGGAATTGTTCCCGTTTTATTGTGAGGAACTTTGTTTAATATGTGATTAGACATATTTAAGGCTTCCCCCCACAAGTTCGTCGGCAGACCAGAAGTTAAAAGCATGGCAGTAATCATGTCTTTTAACGTTCTGTTCTTCCTCTCGGCTACACCATTTTGTTGTGGTGAATATGGAGCTGTTGTTTGATGAATTATACCATTTTCGGCACAGAACTGTTCAAATGGTGATTCATATTCTCCACCTCGATCAGATCTCAATATCTTGATCTTTTTATTTAACTGATTTTCTACCTCAGCCTTGTATTTTATAAACGCGGTTATTGCTTCATCCTTACTATTTAAAAGATATACATAACAATATCGCGTATAATCGTCAATAAAAGTAATAAAATACTTTTTCCCACCTCTGGTAGGTAGTGATTTAAAATCACATAAATCTGTATGTACCAAACCTAATGGTTCGGTGCTTCTGTCAACAGATTTAAATGGTTGTTTGACCATTTTTGCTTCTACACATGTCTCACATTTGTAGTTCTTATCTACTTGGAAATTTGGAATCAATCCCAAGTTTGATAATTTGTTCATTTTTCGGAAGTTTATGTGTCCTAATCTATCGTGCCATAGTAAAATTTCGTGCTCAAGCAAGTAAGAGACTTCAATTTTATTATTAGCACAATCAGAATACATAGATTTATTGCCCGTAACGGCTACATTTGCCTTAAATAGGCCATCACATAGATATCCCCTTCCGATATACATTCCAGCTTTGGACAGAACCATCTTGTCTGACTCAAACACCATCTTGAATCCCTTCTTTGATAGGACTGCACCAGAGATGAGATTCTTGCGTATGTCTGGAACGTGAAGCACGTCATTCAATTTGACAGTTTTTCCAGAAGTGAACTTGAGGATAACTGTTCCACTTCCTTCGATCATGGAAACTGCGGAATTACCCATGTAGAGTCTTTCTTTCTGATCGAATTTCTGGTATGTTGAAAACATGGATTTTTCAGAGCAAACATGACGAGTAGCTCCTGTGTCAACCCACCATTGGTTAGGGTTCTGAATCAAATTGCATTCATAAATAACCGCTGAAAAGTTGGACTTATCCATTTTCATGTTGTCAACTGTTAACATCTCTGTTTTAGTGTAAAACAGAAAAATTCTTAAGATGTTATATGTCTAGTGTACTAAAACAGATAGCACGCTACAATAAACTAGTCGCACAAGTTTATTAATTAGAATTCCGCTACGCTGGAATTCTGTATTAGATAAATGTAACAATAAGTTACGTTGTAAATAAATTACAACAACAACGTTATACTATTGTAAGAAATAGTATAACTTATAAATGGGAAAGATTACCGTGAATCTAACCAGTATATAAAGGAAATTCCGTCTGAGGCTTGTCGTAACAATTTCCTTAAGAATTTTATTTCAAAACTCTCCCAAGATACAACAGACGTAATCTGCACGAGATTGTAATGAGTATGTCAACTCTGTGATATATATATGGAATATAGAGCAGTAGAGCAAAGAAGCAGAAGAAATTAGATTGGAATAGGATAAGAATGTGATCAGTATTCTCTCCTATTTATAATTTCGTCCGTATCCCTTCGAACAGTCGCGTCTGCTTGACGGGTCGCACCCGTTGCCTTTTGGTCGCTGCTGTTCGTTAACGGGTCGCACCCGCCCGTCCAACGGTACTGTTTCGTACCTGCTCACACTGTTTCGCCCGTGCCTGTTCAGTCGGGTCGCACCCGCTTGCGTCGGCGTCCGCTTCAATCGGCTCGCTCGCACCTGTTTGCTTCCAACGGGTCGCACCCGTTTACTGTTCGCGTCCGTTCATGAACAGTCGCATCTGCTCAGGCAAAAAACCCTGCGTCTGTTCACCCTCCCGCTTCTCTTTAAATTCCAGGCCCAGCCCAGTTTCAGACGAAGCCCAAAACCGTTAAACAATGGCCTAGTAAAAAGAATGGTCATTTTAGACCCGTACCCGAACCCGAACCCGAGCCCGGCCCGGTTCGGTCGGACGGACGGCGGCGGCGGCGCACGCGCGCGTGTGTGGTGGTGATGCATGATCTCCCTCCTCACAACGAAGCATACATTTGGGAGCCCCAGGCCCCCAACCTGCACTTGAGAAAACCATATATAAACCAATATAGCTCTCAAGAATTTGGCGATGTGGGACTTTGTATATTTCCATTCATTCTAGCTTTAGGAATTCCAACAATCCCCCACATGAATGATAATATACATATCCCCCACACAAAGCGAAATATCACAGAGTACATATGGAATAATGCTTTATCGTGGATAAGTAGATATTTCACTTTGAACTTTCCCTAGTTAAAACTTATCGGATCTACTTGGCTAATCGGTGAATTATTTCATCTTGAACCGTCGGCCTTTATTGTATATCCAAACAATAAGCTTTACGAAGCATTGATTCCCTTCTCATCCAATCTCTTGGTTTTGTTCATTTTGGTCCTGAACATATTTTGGTTCTGCGAGTGTTATAGAGAATTTAAGCCTTTAATATTCTCATAAAGCCGACCCAGCTCACACTAACATAGGTGATCGCAACCATTAAGAGTATCCTACATATACCCCACTTGTTATTTTCAAGATATGGTCATCATTAAAAAACATAGTTTTAACCTTTAACTACTTCTGTAGGTATGCATTATATTTTGCACCATAGGAATGGAGTAGGACCAAGTCCAGACAAATGCATTACTTCTTGAGTTACTCATAACTGGTTTGCCTATTGATCCTAGTCCGTGGGATCTCCAGTCGCTAGGATAGGTTTCCGTATAAGGTAACTCTTGTTGGTTTAGGCTTTTTTAAACCCATTCCCCTCGATGCGCAGTCAATTTTCTCTCTTGATAAACCTTTAGTAAATGGATCCGCTAGGTTATCATTTGTTCTCACGTAATCTATGGAAATAGTTCCATTTGAGAGTAACTGCCTAACTGTATTATGGCGTCGACGAATATGTCGTGACTTTCCATTATACACAAAGTTTTGCGCTCTGCTTAGCGCTGCTTGGTTATCACAGTGTATGCATATGGCCGGTACAGGTTTAGGCCAAAACGGAATATCTTCTAAAAAGTGACGAAGCCATTCTGCTTCTTTGCCTGCTTTATCTAATGCAATGAACTCTGATTCCATAGTGGATCGAGCTATGCATGTTTGTTTAGTAGATTTCCATGACACCGCTGCCCCTGCTAGGGTAAAGACATAACCACTCGTTGATTTTGATTCCTCTGAATCTGCAATCCAGTTTGCATCACTATATCCTTCTAAGACGGCAGGATATTTTCCATAATGTAAGGAATAGTTAGTGGTATTCTTTAAATATCCAAGCACTCTCATTAGTGCTTTCCAGTGTTCCTTCCCTGGATTGCTTGTATACCTGCTCAATCGACTTACTGCATAAGCTATATCTGGTCTGGTGCAATCCATCAGATACATTAAGCATCCTATTACACGAGAGTATTCCAGTTGCATTACACTCTCATCAGTGTTTTTATGCAGTACTTCCGATGGATTAAAGGGTGTATTTACTCCTTTAATTCCAAAGTTTTGAAATCTTTCAATTACTTTTTCTACATAATGTGATTGAGATAACTCAATTCCATTCGATGTTCTTATTATTTTTATTCCCAAAATAATATCTGCAACACCCAAGTCTTTCATGTCGAAATTGTTGATCAACATTTTCTTTATGGTCTCAATTACCTGAGTATTTGGACCGAATATTAGCATATCGTCCACATATAGACAAATCATCACATATGATTGCCCAACCTGTTTGTAATAAACACATTTATCACATTCATTTATACGAAAACCATTTTTCATCATGACACTATCAAATTTTGCGTGCCATTGCTTTGGAGCTTGTTTTAGTCCGTATAATGATTTGACTAATCTACAGACTTTGTTTTCATTTCCTTTGGAAATAAATCCCTCAGGTTGCTCCATGTAAATCTCCTCATCGAGATTTCCATTTAAGAATGCTGTTTTTACATCCATTTGATGAATCTCTAGATTATAAATGGATGCAATTGCTATTAACATTCTTATAGAGGTTATTCGTGTAACCGGTGAATAGGTATCAAAGAAGTCTACTCCTTCTTTTTGACGATATCCTTTGGCTACTAATCTGGCTTTATACTTGTCGATAGAGCCATCTGCTTTCATTTTCTTCTTGAAAATCCATTTGCAGCCAATTGGTTTTATTCCTGGTGGAATATTAACAATTTCCCAAGTTTTATTACTTAGAATTGAATCAATCTCACTTTGGATTGCTTCTTTCCAACATGAAGATTCAGAAGATGACATTGCTTCCTTGTACGTTTGAGGTTCGTGTTCTAACATATAAGTTAAAAAATCCGAACCAAATGTTTTGGAAGTTCTTGCCCTTACGCTTCTTCTTGGTTCAACCTTCTCGTTGTCCTGATGAGTTTCATCTTCACATGTCTCATCTCTGTTATCTCTTGTCCTTTTTGGGACAGGATTTCCATCGTTTCTTTTATGTAGAAACACATCTTCAAAGAACGAGGCATCTCTTGATTCCATGATTGTATTTACATGAATATCATTTATATCAGACTTGAATACCAAAAATCTATAGGCACTACTATTTTGGGCTGGCCCAAGATAATAACAGTCCACTGTTTTTGGTCCAGGTTTGACTCTCTTGGGAGGCGGAACTGGAACTTTTGCCAAGCACCCCCACACTTTGAGGTATTTAAAGCTTGGTTTGTGTCCTTTCCATATCTCATATGGAATTGTTCCCGTTTTATTGTGAGGAACTTTGTTTAATATGTGATTAGACATATTTAAGGCTTCCCCCCACAAGTTCGTCGGCAGACCAGAAGTTAAAAGCATGGCAGTAATCATGTCTTTTAACGTTCTGTTCTTCCTCTCGGCTACACCATTTTGTTGTGGTGAATATGGAGCTGTTGTTTGATGAATTATACCATTTTCGGCACAGAACTGTTCAAATGGTGATTCATATTCTCCACCTCGATCAGATCTCAATATCTTGATCTTTTTATTTAACTGATTTTCTACCTCAGCCTTGTATTTTATAAACGCGGTTATTGCTTCATCCTTACTATTTAAAAGATATACATAACAATATCGCGTATAATCGTCAATAAAAGTAATAAAATACTTTTTCCCACCTCTTGTAGGTAGTGATTTAAAATCACATAAATCTGTATGTACCAAACCTAATGGTTCGGTGCTTCTGTCAACAGATTTAAATGGTTGTTTGACCATTTTTGCTTCTACACATGTCTCACATTTGTAGTTCTTATCTACTTGGAAATTTGGAATCAATCCCAAGTTTGATAATTTGTTCATTTTTCGAAAGTTTATGTGTCCTAATCTATCGTGCCATAGTAAAATTTCGTGCTCAAGCAAGTAAGAGACTTCAATTTTATTATTAGCACAATCAGAATACATAGATTTATTGCCCGTAACGGCTACATTTGCCTTAAATAGGCCATCACATAGATATCCCCTTCCGATATACATTCCAGCTTTGGACAGAACCATCTTGTCTGACTCAAACACCATCTTGAATCCCTTCTTTGATAGGACTGCACCAGAGATGAGATTCTTGCGTATGTCTGGAACGTGAAGCACGTCATTCAATTTGACAGTTTTTCCAGAAGTGAACTTGAGGATAACTGTTCCACTTCCTTCTATCATGGAAACTGCGGAATTACCCATGTAGAGTCTTTCTTTCTGATCGAATTTCTGGTATGTTGAAAACATGGATTTTTCAGAGCAAACATGACGAGTAGCTCCTGTGTCAACCCACCATTGGTTAGGGTTCTGAATCAAATTGCATTCAGAAATAACCGCTGAAAAGTTGGACTTATCCATTTTCATGTTGTCAACTGTTAACATCTCTGTTTTAGTGTAAAACAGAAAAATTCTTAAGATGTTATATGTCTAGTGTACTAAAACAGATAGCACGCTACAATAAACTCGTCGCACAAGTTTATTAATTAGAATTCCGCTACGCTGGAATTCTGTATTAGATAAATGTAACAATAAGTTACGTTGTAAATAAATTACAACAACAACGTTATACTATTGTAAGAAATAGTATAACTTATAAACGGGAAAGATTACCGTGAATCTAACCAGTATATAAAGGAAATTCCGTCTGAGGCTTGTCGTAACAATTTCCTTAAGAATTTTATTTCAAAACTCTCCCAAGATACAACAGACGTAATCTGCACGAGATTGTAATGAGTATGTCAACTCTGTGATATATATATGGAATATAGAGCAGTAGAGCAAAGAAGCAGAAGAAATTAGATTGGAATAGGATAAGAATGTGATCAGTATTCTCTCCTATTTATAATTTCGTCCGTATCCCTTCGAACAGTCGCGTCTGCTTGACGGGTCGCACCCGTTGCCTTTTGGTCGCTGCTGTTCGTTAACGGGTCGCACCCGCCCGTCCAACGGTACTGTTTCGTACCTGCTCGCACTGTTTCGCCCGCGCCTGTTCAGTCGGGTCGCACCCGCTTGCGTCGGCGTCCGCTTCAATCGGCTCGCTCGCACCTGTTTGCTTCCAACGGGTCGCACCCGTTTACTGTTCGCGTCCGTTCATGAACAGTCGCATTTGCTCAGGCAAAAAACCCTGCGTCTGTTCACCCTCCCGCTTCTCTTTAAATTCCAGGCCCAGCCCAGTTTCAGACGAAGCCCAAAACCGTTAAACAATGGCCTAGTAAAAAGAATGGTCATTTTAGACCCGTACCCGAACCCGAACCCGAACCCGGCCCGGTTCGGTCGGACGGACGGCGGCGGCGGCGTGCGCGCGCGTGTGTGGTGGTGATGCATGATCTCCCTCCTCACAACGAAGCATACATTTGGGAGCCCCAGGCCCCCAACCTGCACTTGAGAAAACCATATATAAACCAATATAGCTCTCAAGAATTTGGCGATGTGGGACTTTGTATATTTCCATTCATTCTAGCTTTAGGAATTCCAAAAATCCCCCACATGAATGATAATATACATATCCCCCACACAAAGCGAAATATCACAGAGTACATATGGAATAATGCTTTATCGTGGATAAGTAGATATTTCACTTTGAACTTTCCCTAGTTAAAACTTATCGGATCTACTTGGCTAATCGGTGAATTATTTCATCTTGAACCGTCGGCCTTTATTGTATATCCAAACAATAAGCTTTACGAAGCATTGATTCCCTTCTCATCCAATCTCTTGGTTTTGTTCATTTTGGTCCTGAACATATTTTGGTTCTGCGAGTGTTATAGAGAATTTAAGCCTTTAATATTCTCATAAAGCCGACCCAGCTCACACTAACATAGGTGATCGCAACCATTAAGAGTATCCTACATATACCCCACTTGTTATTTTCAAGATATGGTCATCATTAAAAAACATAGTTTTAACCTTTAACTACTTCTGTAGGTATGCATTATATTTTGCACCATAGGAATGGAGTAGGACCAAGTCCAGACAAATGCATTACTTCTTGAGTTACTCATAACTGGTTTGCCTATTGATCCTAGTCCGTGGGATCTACAGTCGCTAGGATAGGTTTCCGTATAAGGTAACTCTTGTTGGTTTAGGCTTTTTTAAACCCATTCCCCTCGATGCGCAGTCAATTTTCTCTCTTGATAAACCTTTAGTAAATGGATCCGCTAGGTTATCATTTGTTCTCACATAATCTATGGAAATAGTTCCATTTGAGAGTAACTGCCTAACTGTATTATGGCGTCGACGAATATGTCGTGACTTTCCATTATACACAAAGTTTTGCGCTCTGCTTAGCGCTGCTTGGTTATCACAGTGTATGCATATGGCCGGTACAGGTTTAGGCCAAAACGGAATATCTTCTAAAAAGTGACGAAGCCATTCTGCTTCTTTGCCTGCTTTATCTAATGCAATGAACTCTGATTCCATAGTGGATCGAGCTATGCATGTTTGTTTAGTAGATTTCCATGACACCGCTGCCCCTGCTAGGGTAAAGACATAACCACTCGTTGATTTTGATTCCTCTGAATCTGCAATCCAGTTTGCATCACTATATCCTTCTAAGACGGCAGGATATTTTCCATAATGTAAGGAATAGTTAGTGGTATTCTTTAAATATCCAAGCACTCTCATTAGTGCTTTCCAGTGTTCCTTCCCTGGATTGCTTGTATACCTGCTCAATCGACTTACTGCATAAGCTATATCTGGTCTGGTGCAATTCATCAGATACATTAAGCATCCTATTACACGAGAGTATTCCAGTTGCATTACACTCTCATCAGTGTTTTTATGCAGTACTTCCGATGGATTAAAGGGTGTATTTACTCCTTTAATTCCAAAGTTTTGAAACCTTTCAATTACTTTTTCTACATAATGTGATTGAGATAACTCAATTCCATTCGATGTTCTTATTATTTTTATTCCCAAAATAATATCTGCAACACCCAAGTCTTTCATGTCGAAATTGTTGATCAACATTTTCTTTATGGTCTCAATTACCTGAGTATTTGGACCGAATATTAGCATATCGTCCACATATAGACAAATCATCACATATGATTGCCCAACCTGTTTGTAATAAACACATTTATCACATTCATTTATACGAAAACCATTTTTCATCATGACACTATCAAATTTTGCGTGCCATTGCTTTGGAGCTTGTTTTAGTCCGTATAATGATTTGACTAATCTACAGACTTTGTTTTCATTTCCTTTGGAAATAAATCCCTCAGGTTGCTCCATGTAAATCTCCTCATCGAGATTTCCATTTAAGAATGCTGTTTTTACATCCATTTGATGAATCTCTAGATTATAAATGGATGCAATTGCTATTAACATTCTTATAGAGGTTATTCGTGTAACCGGTGAATAGGTATCAAAGAAGTCTACTCCTTCTTTTTGACGATATCCTTTGGCTACTAATCTGGCTTTATACTTGTCGATAGAGCCATCTGCTTTCATTTTCTTCTTGAAAATCCATTTGCAGCCAATTGGTTTTATTCCTGGTGGAATATTAACAATTTCCCAAGTTTTATTACTTAGAATTGAATCAATCTCACTTTGGATTGCTTCTTTCCAACATGAAGATTCAGAAGATGACATTGCTTCCTTGTACGTTTGAGGTTCGTGTTCTAACATATAAGTTAAAAAATCCGAACCAAATGTTTTGGAAGTTCTTGCCCTTACGCTTCTTCTTGGTTCAAACTTCTCGTTGTCCTGATGAGTTTCATCTTCACATGTCTCATCTCTGTTATCTCTTGTCCTTTTTGGGACAGGATTTCCATCGTTTCTTTTATGTGGAAACACATCTTCAAAGAACGAGGCATCTCTTGATTCCATGATTGCATTTACATGAATATCATTTATATCAGACTTGAATACCAAAAATCTATAGGCACTACTATTTTGGGCTGGCCCAAGATAATAACAGTCCACTGTTTTTGGTCCAAGTTTGACTCTCTTGGGAGGCGGAACTGGAACTTTTGCCAAGCACCCCCACACTTTGAGGTATTTAAAGCTTGGTTTGTGTCCTTTCCATATCTCATATGGAATTGTTCCCGTTTTATTGTGAGGAACTTTGTTTAATATGTGATTAGACATATTTAAGGCTTCCCCCCACAAGTTCGTCGGCAGACCAGAAGTTAAAAGCATGGCAGTAATCATGTCTTTTAACGTTCTGTTCTTCCTCTCGGCTACACCATTTTGTTGTGGTGAATATGGAGCTGTTGTTTGATGAATTATACCATTTTCGGCACAGAACTGTTCAAATGGTGATTCATATTCTCCACCTCGATCAGATCTCAATATCTTGATCTTTTTATTTAACTGATTTTCTACCTCAGCCTTGTATTTTATAAACGCGGTTATTGCTTCATCCTTACTATTTAAAAGATATACATAACAATATCGCGTATAATCGTCAATAAACGTAATAAAATACTTTTTCCCACCTCTTGTAGGTAGTGATTTAAAATCACATAAATCTGTATGTACCAAACCTAATGGTTCGGTGCTTCTGTCAACAGATTTAAATGGTTGTTTGACCATTTTTCTTCTACACATGTCTCACATTTGTAGTTCTTATCTACTTGGAAATTTGGAATCAATCCCAAGTTTGATAATTTGTTCATTTTTCGGAAGTTTATGTGTCCTAATCCATCGTGCCATAGTAAAATTTCGTGCTCAAGCAAGTAAGAGACTTAATTTTATTATTAGCACAATCAGAATACATAGATTTATTGCCCGTAACGGCTACATTTGCCTTAAATAGGCCATCACATAGATATCCCCTTCCGATATACATTCCAGCTTTGGACAGATCCATCTTGTCTGACTCAAACACCATCTTGAATCCCTTCTTTGATAGGACTGCACCAGAGATGAGATTCTTGCGTATGTCTGGAACGTGAAGCACGTCATTCAATTTGACAGTTTTTCCAGAAGTGAACTTGAGGATAACTGTTCCACTTCCTTCGATCATGGAAACTGCGGAATTACCCATGTAGAGTCTTTCTTTCTGATCGAATTTCTGGTATGTTGAAAACATGGATTTTTCAGAGCAAACATGACGAGTAGCTCCTGTGTCAACCCACCATTGGTTAGGGTTCTGAATCAAATTGCATTCAGAAATAACCGCTGAAAAGTTGGACTTATCCATTTTCATGTTGTCAACTGTTAACATCTCTGTTTTAGTGTAAAACAGAAAAATTCTTAAGATGTTATATGTCTAGTGTACTAAAACAGATAGCACGCTACAATAAACTCGTCGCACAAGTTTATTAATTAGAATTCCGCTACGCTGGAATTCTGTATTAGATAAATGTAACAATAAGTTACGTTGTAAATAAATTACAACAACAACGTTATACTATTGTAAGAAATAGTATAACTTATAAACGGGAAAGATTACCGTGAATCTAACCAGTATATAAAGGAAATTCCGTCTGAGGCTTGTCGTAAAAATTTCCTTAAGAATTTTATTTCAAAACTCTCCCAAGATACAACAGACGTAATCTGCACGAGATTGTAATGAGTATGTCAACTCTGTGATATATATATATGGAATATAGAGCAGTAGAGCAAAGAAGCAGAAGAAATTAGATTGGAATAGGATAAGAATGTGATCAGTATTCTCTCCTATTTATAATTTCGTCCGTATCCCTTCGAACAGTCGCGTCTGCTTGACGGGTCGCACCCGTTGCCTTTTGGTCGCTGCTGTTCGTTAACGGGTCGCACCCGCCCGTCCAACGGTACTGTTTCGTACCTGCTCGCACTGTTTCGCCCGCGCCTGTTCAGTCGGGTCGCACCCGCTTGCGTCGGCGTCCGCTTCAATCGGCTCGCTCGCACCTGTTTGCTTCCAACGGGTCGCACCCGTTTACTGTTCGCGTCCGTTCATGAACAGTCGCATCTGCTCAGGCAAAAAACCCTGCGTCTGTTCACCCTCCCGCTTCTCTTTAAATTCCAGGCCCAGCCCAGTTTCAGACGAAGCCCAAAACCGTTAAACAATGGCCTAGTAAAAAGAATGGTCATTTTAGACCCGTACCCAGCCCGGCCCGGGTCGGTCGGACGGACAGACGGCGGCGGCGGCGCGCGCGCGTGTGGTGGTGATGCATGATCTCCCTCCTCACAACGAAGCATACATTTGGGAGCCCCAGGCCCCCAACCTGCACTTGAGAAAACCATATATAAACCAATATAGCTCTCAAGAATTTGGCGATGTGGGACTTTGTATATTTCCATTCATTCTAGCTTTAGGAATTCCAACACAATGTATGTTGCAGGGCACGTCAGAGGACCACCGACCTACCCACCCCCGCAATACAGAGGTGGTTGTCATCGAGGAATATATTGGGGTGGAAGATACGGAGGAGGAGGATATGGAGGAGGAGGATACGAGGATGAAGACTATGAAGATGAGTACGGAGGAGGGCAGGGTCAAATGGAACGCCCAACCCAAAACCCTAACTTCTCTGGGTTCGAGATCGGAAGCAATAACCGAACTGACAATGGAGACAACCACGTGCGACTGAGGTTTGACTTGAGCAAGCTCAAAGACATTCCTGAACGTGCAGGTGGTGTCAAAATTGGAAGTGGGCAGTACGCAAGGGAAAATGGTAACATGGTTGATTTTAGCGAGTATCAAGATCCAGCACCTGCTCCACCTCCGCCTCCACAGCCACAGCAGATGTCAGCTCCAGTCTTGGTTGGGAGGGTTTGGCCTGGATACAGGAGACGGTAACACTTGAATCTAGTTACAACATGCAGAAAAGCACATGTATACTTTGATTTCAATATGTCGTATCTCTGTATGGCTGGCTGGTATTGTTTATGTAAACCAGTGATCTTAGTATGAAAGCATGATCAAGTGTAATAGTGTGCTATATATCAATAAATACTTGTATTCAGTGTCAATTTTACTTGAATTATGTGTCGTACATGTATGTTAACTTTGTCTATGTGTGAATGCTAATGTTCAACTCACAAGATAGCTAGAATATACAATAAAGTAGTAAATAGCTTGAAGAAGAGCACACGTACAATACAAGAAAAAAGAATTTTTGTATGGAAACCAGAGTTCCTACCATTACCAAAGGTCTAAATCTAGCCAACAAAAGATAAAAACATTTTAGTCATTGCATAAATATACATTTAAAAAATATATGCAAGCGAATAAATTTGTTGCTTAATTTTATCTCTTAATTCCATAGTCAGTTGCATTAATGAATTGTTAGTACGTAACAATGACATAAGAAAAGATGAGAAAACCCCTTTGGGCTAATCAAAATTTCCATGGATGTTAAGTATATTTTTTCAGTAAAGCAATAAGAAAGCATAAATCTTAGCATAAATCTTTTCTTACTGTGGAGAACGACAATTTGTCTTCTCATATTTCTAATGTATGTAGTGATATAAGGATTAAAAATTGGACTGAAACTAGAATTAGTTAACTATGAAGGTAAGAATAAATACAATAATGATGAATGGAAAAAAGAGAAAATCCTTTAGCTAGATAAGGGGTGGATGTAGCCAAGTGGATCAAGACAGTGGATTGTGAATCCACCACGCGCGGGTTCAATTCCCGTCGTTCGCCCATCACATTATTTCAAATTCAAAAAATTCTATTTTCAATATTCCTATTTACGGCGACGAAGAATAAAACTATCACTATATTTTTTGCTTTTCCGACTTTTTCTTCCAAGCGCAGGATAACCTCAAAGAGTTGTGGGTTTTTTTCTACCAATTGGGGATTTCCCTTCCCCACCTCCTCGGGGATGGTCTACAGGGAGACCAAATCCCTCGTACCAAACTTTCTCTGTTTCTCTATCACCAACCAATCGGAAACACTGATTTTTAGACATTTTGCAATTAAACCCCTTTTCTCTCTCCTGCTATTGGGGGTTTAATTGCAAAACGCCTGAAATTTTTTGTCTCCGATTGGTTGGGGACAGAGAGAAGTTTGGTACATGGGATCCGCTCTCGTCTACAGGGTTCATAACTACTCCTCTTACTACATGACGCTTACCTATCCAACATTCGATCCGGCTCTACCCAAACTTTGGTAATTCACCCCAACATTACCCACTTGTCCGACTGTTGCTAAACAGTTTTTGGATATATACGTGTATATTTTAGGCAAATATTTTTATTCATTTGTGCATTGAAACCAATTATTTCTTGATCAGCGCTAATATTTTGGCACTGCATCTGAAGCAATTCTTACACCACATAAAGTTAATCTATTTAAATCTGAACATCTATCAGAAAAATCCGTAAATAGGCACCATAGCAGTATTAACCGTAGAGTTTTCTTCATCGTTGATGCCCTCTCTCATTCTTATTCTTCTCATGCGTTTAATATATATTTTTTGCTACCAGAAACGGATTTACACTCAAATTCCTATCCGGTCATTGTCGGAACAGGACCGAAATGGTCGAAATTCCGACATGCCGGGCAGAATGTCAAACCATGGTACAAAAACAATCCAACTTCCTACTTCAGTCCAAAACGTTTTTTCACAACTCCGTTTTGCGGTGGCGTGTTTGTTGCTATCAATTGTCTTCATATGCCATTTATGTAAACTCCCATCCCCGATCAGTACATATAAACCACTAGCGAACGAATTTGCTTCCTTCTCAACTTGAATCTTAAATCTTCTGAAAACTGAAAGTGCTTCTGACTTTCCTATTAAGAAGTATACCATGTTCTCCTACTAAAATCATCAGTAAAAGTGATCAAATACCTTTTTTGCTATTAGAGGTAGGTTTGATTGGTCCACAGATTTCAGCATGCACTAATTGAAGAATTTCTGAAACTATTCATGTACTTTTCTTCAGAAAGGTGCTTTTCTTTGGAAATGCATCCCGTTGTCGCTTTTCTACCAAGCAGTCCTTGCATAACTTTGTGGGGTAGGTTAATTGTGGTAAACCAACCACCATCTTTTTTTGTTGAAGTATCTTTAAGCCTTTAAAGCTCCATATCTACACTGTCAAAGTTGCTCCATATCTTCTGTAATTGTGTTGAAACAGGCTGATGCAATAGGTTGCGATATAGCATGCAAGATGAACATACGATTCAGAGACATCTTCGTCTCCATGATTAAGCCTCTTTAGGTTGAAACACATTGCACATTCCATGTTGAAGAAGAATGATAAGCCCTTTTTCTTGCAATTTCCAATACTCAACAAATTATTTTTAAATTCTGAAACATAACACACTCTTGTGATGATTTGCACAATGCCATACACCAACAGCCTTATGTAATTATGTTACCCTTCCATGTTACATCCATGATAGAGTATTGCCCAGCTTCACATGTTCCCTGAATTTTTCATCAAAATCTAAAAAATATTCTTTCTTTCCAGTCATATGATTGATACAATCTAAATCAAGATACCAAGTGTCTTCTCCATTGTTATTTATATTCAAGTATGCCATCAACAACATCTCTTCTTGAGTTTCCGCATAGTTGGCTTCCTTCTCCATGTTTGGGCATTCCCATTGAAAATTTCCTAACCTGTGACAATTATAGCACTCCAATGTGGATTTACCGAAATTTTGTCTGCCTCTGCCCCTTCCTCTTCCACTTTCTCTAAAGCTCCCATGACCTCTTCCTCCTTGTTGATCTCCATGAGTGATCTTCAAAGTTTGTTCTTCTTCAATATGAGAGCCCATACGTTGCTCATGCACAAGTAAGCTGCTTTGTAACTCGTCAATGGTCAATGTCTATGTATCCTTAGATTCCTCAATAGAACAAACAACATATCAAATTTTGAAGTCATGGATCTCAAAATCTTTTCAACAACATCAATATCACTCTTGTTCTTACCATTTACTTTCATCTTGTTGGCAATGGTAAGAGGTCGGGCAAAAAACTCATTTATAGATTCTCCTGTTTTCATACGGGGAATTTCAAACTCCTTTCATAGAGCTTGCGATTCTATAGGATTCACTCGAGTTGTACCTTGGTATTTCTGTTTCAATGAATCCCATACGCTCTTTGTCGTGCCCATGTTGAGAATCATCTCTAAGACCGAACAATTTAATGCTTGAAAGAGATAGTTTTTTGCTTTCATATCTTTCAACTTCTGATCTTAAATGTTTTTCCTCTGTGTATCCACGAGTACAACGCCCTCTGCTGCTGCAGGAATTCCCGTCTCTATCAAACCCCAGTACTCCTTCAATCACAAGAAATTTTCCATAAGCATTGCCCGGTGATCATAATGTCCATCAAAGTTGGGAATTTCTAGCTGCATAAATGAGCTTTCTGTTGACATAGATTTCAATACAAAAAGAAGGCTGCTGCTTCTATGCTTAACAGGCCCTTGTGATGGGGCTCTGATACAAAATGATAGCAATCGAAAGAAAACTTACTGAAAGAAAAGGAATCCTTATTATTCAGTTGAAGATCCTAAAGACGTGAAAAACTATGCCTTAAGAATAGGCATTTATTAACAAATTGATAACCAATTCAAATAATAAAATATCTAACAGTATCATCAATGTATGTCTACATCGTAAAAATAAATAATCATTTGCTACGTACTCACGATTTTATGCATTGTATATATGAAAGAAATCAAGAATAATATGATGTAATATCTTATTCGTATAAGTTCACTTTTAATGTACCAGTCAAAATCATTAAATATAACTATTATGCGAAAATAATTCTTACTGTTGAGTACACAGTATAATTTTGTCATGCTAAGACCAAAAATAATGTAGTATTATTATGGTACTGGTAATTTTGTGTATGTCAAGGTAGAAAGCCAAAGTTCGAGAATGTTTAAAATTTTATATTCCTAACATTATATTTTCATACCAAAGGAGCACTTTAAGAGCATTTCCAACGCGTAGGGGTGGGTCGCGTCAATTCGTGGGGGTCGAATGAAAACCCACCCCCAGCGCGTACGGGTGGGTCACGTCAATTCGAGGGGGTCGAATAAAAACCCACCCCCAACAGTGGTTAGGAGATGACATACGAGTAGATATATATCAAATACGATTCTGGATCCTCACATCGATCAAAATTTGGGACCCGACAAGGATTTGATCAATTTCCGTATACTCCCAAACGATGAAATACCAGTCAGCACGTGCGTTGAAAATTCTTTAAGTCATGTACCTTAAAATTATGTTTTTACTTAAAATTATAAAATAAAAATTTAATATGCAACCTGTTTTAAATTAAGCTCGTCGTGAGTGCACCTATGGCTCTTGGGTTAGTGTAATCCGCCTTTATAAAATGGTCCGATCTTATAATGCCCGCATTATTTATGCTTTTTTTCGAGATATAAGATTTGGAGATTTTTTTGAATACGTATTTACATAGTTACTATTTATTTATTTAATGCTTCTTAGCGCTTTCAATAATCGTAATTTGCTTTTAATAGGCATCGATAACTTTTAAATTCGGATGTTCGGTTATGTGATGCTTTAGCCGCTTGTTGGTGGAAGACCACTCATACATTCCACTTTAGTTTTGGAGAGTTGGGTTTTACTCCAATAGATTTTATTATGCTTACCTGTTTAGGCATTGAAAGTGGGTGGACCTTACCATATGACGAGGAGTACCAACACTTTCACCGTTTATCCAGTGTACTTTCACATTTTCACTTACAAGATGGACTGTCATTCGGATTGTAGATTAGATGCTCTTACATTAGACAAGCAATGTATGAATTGATACATGGCCGTAGCACAAACAACCACTTGGAGATTGCTCGACTGTTTATCTGTACATGATGGGGAACTTATTCTATACAAACGCATTGAACACGTTGCGGGCTGGATATGTTGTAGCTGTAGCGGAGTTGTCGTTTGATGGTCCAATCATATATGATTGGGGGACTCCTATATGTAACGACCTGTCTTTTTTGAGCAGTTTAAATCGACGATAAACCACACACGTCCGACTCAAAGCATACAAAAGGGCAGATTGTTATTTGGGTAAATAAGAAAAAGGAGAGAAAGAAAAAAACAAATACAGAATCTCGCAGCGGAATGACAAAGTATAATAATCAAATAAGCAGTTCATAAAACTGTTTACAAATAACATTGATTAAACATTTATAATACATATCAGAGTTGCATAAAAGGAGGAAAAACAAAGAAATAAATGCAACGGAACAACATGATGTAGTGGAGTAAATATAATACATAATAATCGTACAAAATCTTCGTCTTTATCTACTAGAAAGTAGTCTTCAATAAACTGAAAAGCTCAGAATGACCGAGTGAATTGAAAAGACAAGACACTCGAGTTAGAACTAAAAGATCTTATGTAAGTTAAATTGACAGTAAATAAATATGAGTGCAACGGCGTTGGAGATGTTTACGAGGTTTGACATCTTCTATCCAGTGTCAACGTAAGTGCAATAGCTTAAGAGATAGAAACAAAACAAACTGTAGAAGGCGCGATAAGGCATGCGACAAGGCACTCGAGAAAATGCCAAGGTAGGTATACCAATTGCGGATCCAGACTGGTGGTAACGCATAGCAGCTACTACTGTCCAACTTGGAACACACTTCCAAATCAAAATCAAGGAGTGGTCAATCACAAAGCAATAGAATGGTATCGAAGAAATGTGTCTGATAGAAGGAATGACCACACTTGGCCCGACGTATCTCTTGATTTAGCCACATCAAGCCGACTCATGAGAGTTAGGGTCACGTAAATACCTCATACAGAATCGTTTGCCAAACCGTCCTACTTCATTTCTGCAATCTCCACCACGTACATAGTTGTTAAAGTGGTTTTCGGTATTGACAGAGAGTATGATAATATCTGATCCGGCTATTTAACAATCAAACGTTATTTCACACCGGATGGTTCTTTTACATTTCAAAAGTCAATTCATACTTAATATCAAAATATCATATTCGATTTTAAATCATATGATTTTCGAAATCATATTCACTATCAAAACCATGTTCACTTTCAAAATCGTCTTCACTTTCAGAATTATATTTTCTCAAATATGTCTTTTCATGAAAAGGTATCAATTTCAAATTCTAACTTAAGTTGTACCATCATCAATGATTTAAATATAAATACTTCAACATGCACAGTCTCGATTTTCGAAAGTAGTTTTGGTAATTATAAATAGTTCTAGTAGTTTTAAAAATAGTTTTTAATAAATTAAAATAGTTTGAATAGTAAGAATAGTTTAAATAGATTTAAATTTAATTGAATGAGATTTTATGATTTTAATAGATTAAATAGATTTCATTAGATTTTAAATGATTTAAATAGTTTAAATATAGGTTAAATAGATTTAAATTATATTAAGTCGGTTTTAAATAGATTAAATAAATTTAATATACATGAAATAGATTTAAATTATATTAAACAGATTTAAAATAGATTAAATAAATATAATTTGTTTAAAATAGGTGAAATAGATTAAATTAAATTAAATAGGTTATAATAGATTAAAATAAACTGAAAAGGTTTAAATTGATTAAAATAGTTTATATTAAGCACACTAGTTTTAAATTAGTTTGAAATAGATTTTCAAGTTAAATCCAAACATTTTCAATAACTCAATTCCGATAAATTCATTTATTTTTGCCACTTCAACTTTGAAATTCCAAATTTAAATCCTTTGAACAATTCATTAAATCAATTTCAATTTCAGCATTAACGTTTGGATTATCGAAAATACCGCAGTTTATATAGATACATCTCTATTTCGAAATGCCAGTTAACTGAATTCAAAATTTAAAGAATTAAAAATAATTTAATTTAACCAATTCAGTGTTCATATATAATTTTCTACTCTATAGTCAAGTGGTACATATATTTATCGTTTCAATCCGCAATTTAAAAATTTACGGTTATATATCATTTAAAACCGCAATCTCGAATTAAAGAAAAATCTATAAAATCGCTTAAGTCTATCATTTCAACCCATAATGATTTTTCTATAATCTATAGATCGTTCGGATATGTATCATTTCAACCCATAGGGAATTTACAGTGTTATAACAATATAAAAATACAACATCCAATCATCCAATACCCACAATCAAACATCCATCACGATCATCATCCAAATAACCCAATAAACATCAATAGATAACCGATTATCGTTAATAGGTACTAAATTGATAATTAAATTCAAATTAAATTAAACGATTGTTAAACGCAATAAAAGTAAAATTTAACTAGAATGACAACTTAAACTTATCAAACATCAATCAATAAATTGCTAATCACATAATAAAGTTAATTTAACTAACATAAGATAGTTTAGTAATTGTGAGTAGATTAAAACACTCACCTTTGAATTTCAAATTGATTTGAAATCCAAATAAAGGCTCAAAATTCGACAATATCAGAATTCATCCAAACCAGTGTTTAAATGTTTAAAATTTCAATACGATCCCAACGGAACAAACCCCGCGTAAATCCGAGTTCGTATGCACAAGTTATGTAAGTTGAAACATTTAAAAATAAAAAATTTGAAATTAAAATAAACAAAAAAAGAATACTTACACAGAGGACACATCAGCAACCTCAACTCGTCAACTACACAAAGAAGCATGCTCGAACACATGAAACCCTACCACAGCAGCCTCCTTTATGGCCATACCACGACCCTAAAAGCCCGTTCCACCTTCGGAACGAAAATGGGTAATCCCATACATCGAAATAGACGTTTTCGATAATTTTAAACTCAATGGAACAGGGTTCAAGTCGTAATTCCATCGTATGAAGAAGATATCTTAAAATCGGCTTATTTTAAAAAAAAATTGAGAAAAATGTGTAATCCTCTACGCATAGAGGAAAGCACACATGTGAATATATATATATATATATATATATATATATATATATATATATATATATATATATAACACGAACATAAGAAGCTGCCAACATGCCTGCAGGTAACAAGAGCAAAAATACATATATCTAATCTCAGGTAATCCTAAGATGAGTTCCAGCAAGGCCACCACCCATCCACCTCAATATCAAGCTCCGGCATGGCCACCGCCCGATATTAAGGTGTTAGAAATACCAAAAAGGCTAAAGAGAAAAAACAAAACACCGAGTGACGACTTAACTAATAAGAAAGCTTCAAAAGTCTGAATCAGAAGAAGGGAATAAGCATCTGCTCTGAAGAGGATCTGCTGAATAGAGAGATCACTCTGAAGGCTCTGAACAAGAAGAAGGAGTGCCAAACTGGAGAATAGAACATCCTGAAAAAGTACTCCACAATGAAGATAGAAGAATCCTATATCTGAGGGGAAAACTGCAAGAAGTCCTGGATGAAGAAACTTTGCTCTGATGACCTCTCTACAATCTGATATCCAGCAATTTGGAGACAAGAGAAACCTGCAAAATGAACCTGAAATCCTATCTTTCAAACCTGCATCTGAAACACGACCAGGGAAAAAATTAGAATGATACATATATATGTATATTTATATAATAAATACACATATATATGTATATTTAGGAATGGAATAAAAACCAAAAATTAGACTATCAGGACATAAACTAAAGGAATGAATAAACTACAAACAAATAGCAAACAGAGACATGAACAAAAATTGAGACGGATCTGACTTATTTATCTTTAAACCTAAGTAAGCTATAATTAAAAGTGAGATCATCATATAACTTTGGAGAAATATTAATAATACTATTATTAGTGCTATAAAAGTTATTGTTATGTTAAATAAGTTAATATTACAACTAACCTTGTTAAGATACCGTTTAAAAATGATATTTTTAGCTAATTTATATTTGGGATTAGAAATCCAATTAAAATAAAATGTAGAAATTGAAAAAATCAATTTATTAAAATGACTATTATTATTATTAAAAATTCTTCAATTTCTCTCAAACCAAATAAACCAACTAATAATAAATAATAGAGTATGTAGTAAAAATCTAATATTCTTATTGAATTTGAATCTATATATTTTCCAATAGAATTCACAATCCGAAATTTTATTTATTATATTAAAGTTAAAATTTTTAAGGGTATTAATAAGGATGTAATTAGAGTCCAAACAATCATAATATAAATGATTTATGTCCTCAAGATGTAGATTGCAAAAATAAAATTTATTATCATTTTGAATGTTTTTTCTCTTTAAAAATTCTATTGTATTAAGTTTACCATGAAGTATTAACCACATGTGAATTTTGGATTTAGGAGTTGCATTAGATTTCCACATGTATTTAAAAGAGTTATTTAAAGTACTCGAAAAATTAATAAATCTATAAAAAGAATTTGGAGTATATTTCTTACTCTTATCCCATTACCAACTAATAAAATCATTATCATTATCAATGTTATAAAGATTTAATCTGGCATACAGCAAAGAAAGTTGCCTAAGGGTAGATCCTATTAAAATTCTGTTAAAACTGAAATTCCAAGGAGGATTATTTTCCAAAGAATAAACTTCATTAATTAAAGCATACTTAAATTTGCAAATATCATACAATTCCTTAAATTAAAACTTAAGAGGCAATATCGAAATCCAACAGTCATGCCAAAAAGAAGTACAATTTCCTGTATGTACTATGGTCTTAGTTCCTAAGTTAAAAATTTCATAACATTTTAAAATGTTTTTCCAAAAATTAAAAAATTTATGGGAAAGAGAAAAATCCGTTTGGTGTAAATTGATAGTACCGTTATAATAATATTTGGAAATGATATCTTTCCAAGTAGCGTTATCATTTATATCTTTAAACTTCCAAAGCCATTTACCTAAAAGAGACAAATTCATGTTGCGCAAATTTATAACTCCTAAACCAACCTCCTTTTTAGCTTTACAAACAGTTTCCCAGTTAACAAGACATTTTATACTGTTATTAATATTATCCCCACTCCATAAGAAAACTCTTCTAATTTTATCGATTTTATCAATAACCCAATCTCGAAACAGATGCATAGACTTCCAATAGATCGGTAAGGCTGGTAAAACCGAGTTTATTAAAACGAGCCTACCTGCTCTAGATAGAAATCTCCCATTCCAATTAGATGTCTTATTTTTAATTTTATCAATAACAATAAGCCAATCATCATGCTTGAGTTTTGTAGGTCTAATCACAAACCCTAGATATTTAAAAGGAAAATTCATACTTTTGCAATTTAGAGTATTAGCTACTAAGTTTTCTACTTTATCAAAATCGTTTAAAACTAAAACTGAACTTTTGTCAAAATTTATTTTTAAACTAGATAAAAGCTCAAAACTATAAAGAATAAACTTGAGAGTAATAATGTGTCTAGGAAGATGAGAAGAAAAATGTAAGGTATCATCTGCAAATTGCAGAACCGCTATACCATTACTCGATATGTCATTGCGAACACTACCTAGAGATCAATTATCCACTGCTCTCTTAATAATTTTAGCAAAAACATCAGCGGCTAAGTTAAACAACAAGGGTAATAAGGGATCCCCTTGCCTTAAACCTCTCTTTGACTGAATTTTATTACCTAGAATACCATTAACCATAATACTAGAGTTTCCAGTTTTAAGCAAAGTCAAACTCCAACTAATCCATTTATGTCCATATCCTCTAGCACGATAAATATCTACAAAAAAAATCACAATCTACTGAATCAAAATCTTTAGCAAAATCAAGTTTTAAAATCGCACAGGTTACGTTGTTCTTACAACAGTAATTAATATATTCTTGAACAACAGCAACTTCATCAATAATATTTCTTCCTTTAATAAAAGCCGATTGTGAACAATCAATTAAATCGTTCATTCTTATACAAAGTCTATTAGCTAGAACTTTAGTAATGATTTTTACTGAACAGTTTATCAAAGAAATAGGTCTAAAATCTTTTAAATTGTTAGCTCCTACTTTTTTATGAAGCAAAATAACATTAGCGAAATCAAATCTCCCTAGTTGCAAATTACCGTTATAAAAATCATTAAACAAATGAACTAAGTCAAATTTTAGAAGATCCCAAAAAGTTTTATAAAATAAAATAGGAAACCCATCAGGTACCGTAAATTTATCACTTGGCATATCATAAATAGCTTTCCTAATTTGCCCTTCTGTAAAAGAATTATCTAACTCTGATAAATCAACAATAGAATCCGATGGATACAAATCTGTTCATCTAACATTGATTCTATGTTTGATTTTAGAACCAAAAATATCCTTATAATATTCTGTAAAAGCGTTGTTCAGATCTCTTTGATTAACTAACTCTATATTATTAACAAATATAGAGTTAATTGTATTACTACATTTTCTACCATTATCTATATTATGGAAAAATTTGGTATTATTATCACCTTCGTAGATCCATTGAATTCTGGATCGCTGTTTCCACATTACCTCCTCCTTTCCAAAAATAGAATTTAATTCATCTTTTAAATTAACAAGAACATTACATTCACCTATATTTAGAGTTCTAGATTCTTCTATCTTATTAATTTTAAGCATTTCATTAAGAATATTATGTTTTTTAATTTTTATATTTCCAAAAACATTTTTGTTTCAGTTTTTAAGAAAAATCCTGAGATCTCTAAGTTTAGAAACAAAAGCTTTTGCAGAATTTTCCTTATTTCTGATATTATGGAAACTTAAAGAAACCCATTTACCTTTAACTAGATTCAAAAAGTTAGATTCCAAAAGCCACATTTTTCTAATTTAAAATTGTTAAAAATAACACTATAGTATTCACAAGTAAGTATAATTAGACAATGATCGAAGTATGTATAAGGTAACCATTGACTCTACAGATTGGGAATTTGTCTTCGATTTCATCGCTAACAAAAAATCTATCGAGAAGAGCCATGGATGGAGACTCTCTAGCGTTATTCCAAATAAACTCTCTATTAGAAAGGGGAATTTCAATCAAATTAGAATTAATAATAAATTGATCGAATGCCTCCATAGCAGCGTAATCCCCTTCCCTAGGATAACGCTCACCAATGAAACGCGTAACATTAAAATCACCTCCCAAAATCCAAGAACCCGGGGCAAGGATCTAAAATCTAGGCATTCATTCCATAAAATTCTTCGATTAATTTTAGAATTAGGACCGTAAACATTAGAAATATTTAAAAAGAGTTATCAGAAAGATTAATATCTATAACATGAAGAGAATGCTGTTTAACAATACATTGAAGTAATTTAAAATAATTATCCCGCCACCCTATCATTAATCCCCCAGAAGTACCCACAGAAGGTAAAAAAACCCATTTTTTAAAATGATACCAATCTAGTCTTCTAAAAAGCCTAATATCAGGACAGCAAATTTTAGTCTCTTGAAGCAATGCAATGTCAGTCGAATAATCTTTAAAAAACGCTCTAACCTTATCACACTTATTCAAGTCGTTCAGACCTCTAATGTTCCAACTAATGATCCTCATAAACCAACAGTACTAGCCCTCTCTAGTTCCTTACACCTAATATGCTCTCTATCAATCTCAATACTGTAACGATCCTGACTCGACCTTCGAAAATTGGCACCGAATACGACACTCGTATTCAAATGCCGCAGATCCAAACGTCGAACCTAGTTTGCCGGAGCTTATAACACATCAAGTATAACAACATTGCGCAAGAAAAAAATGAATATCATATACAACTCCAATGAATATGATATCCAATGATATACAACAATGATATCAAAATGATACAAGAATAACCGAGTCAATAAACAACAGCGGAAAACAGATAGCAAAAGAGATAACTCCAATATCAAACTGCAATAGTATCCCATCTCCAAATACAAAGGCTCAAAACTCCAAAGATCTCCAATGCAATAAGCGAGAACCAGCATCAAGTTGTACCAAGCTAAGCAAGGTCAGTCGTCCTAACCAAATACTTCAGTATTCAAAATCTCCAAAGAATACCAAAGAGAAATATGAAAACTACTGAATCGATATCTACTATCTAAAAAACCCAACTCTAGACTGCCCGTGTGGAAAATTGTGGGCACCCAGAGTTTAGGAAAGGAACAATAAACTCCGGGTCAGTCATGGGACTGGCGTGAGAAATCGAAAACAGTTTTTATCTTTTAAAAACAAACAAAAGAATTTAAAATTAAATCCGCAATGCGTTTTGGAAAATGAAACTACCATAAGGCCTCCCACTACACACACAATGCAAACGCAGACTTGGAGTAGATTTCTCCTTATGATAGTCAAATATGCTTGATACGCGAAAACCATTTGATATTATTATTAGTGCATAGTGGAACACATTTCGAAAGTATAATATTAATCTTAGCCAGCATACGTACCATTATAGTATGCCTGCTATAGCTACCATGTTAGATGGTAGGTTCTACAACTAAAACCGTACAAGGCACGTATTGGTGATTGAATTTCCAACAAATGGTCAGGCAAAGGAACTTCCCAAATAAAATGGAACGCCTCTGGAGGGACGCCCCCGAGAACCTAACCGGATCTCTGCTAGACAAGGTCGGGTTACCTCTGTAACTAAGTAACTACTGACACGAGCTTGCCATCCCCCGGACGTTTGCGACCTTTATCCGAGGTACCTCTCAACCAACAACCACAAAGCAATAAGTTTGCAGCAACCACAAAGTAAGTATCTGGTCTCTATACCATGATACCACCTATAATATAGAAGGAAATGGACATACCCTCAGAGGGCGCTACCCTCAAATAACCTTGCTGCTACGATTCCTGTTTCGACCATAACCGGGTTGTGAGGTTCGACGAAGTCTCATCCAAAAAGCTACGCTTTTCACAAAAGCCATGCTTCGATAAACAAATGATCAACAACACTTCGTATGCCACATTACCAAATTGGGAATGTATCACTGGTAACCATCAATTACATAACCTCTGAGCTCGTACGTCTTAGAGAAGGGTGTTAAGCTAAGAGAATAAATCTCCGCCACCAAACCGAAATGTATTTGATAGAAACCGGTTTTACATCTCAAAGTGTAATATCAGACACACATCCATACAAGTCTGTTCCGGGTTCGAACAGAACCGAAGGCACTTCCAAAGAAGCCCTTGCAATCCGAGCATCCACAATCCCGATCAGACTTTCCATCACTTAGAGAATCTCTATATCGTAGCTACTCGGTGCAGAGACAATCGATAGGTCATCCTATCATTCTCGCAAATACCCGGTCTTCACCACCGATCTTCAAATGCTATCCATAACGTCGTATAATTATTTGGAATGGGTTATATGACACAAAGGTCCTCTCCCGGCTAAACCGAATAGTGAGCGCAATATTTAAAAACCATATGGATATGGGATTTCAGTTAAGTCACAACTTTTAAAATTCAAAACTTTCCTTTCAAATGGTTAAAACCAATTACCATTCCCAATCTTTTAAACAAAAAGATTCATTTCAGAAACCTTCAATGGTTTAAACAATTTCCACATTTAAATCTTTTAAAAAAAGATTCACTTGTAAGACCCCTTTCAATTTAAAACAAGGTTCACCAATCTTTTAAACAAAGATTCATTCATAGCTTTTCAAAACAATTCCATTTCAAATTTGATTAAATCATCCGGTCTTTAAATTAAAGACTCATTTCATAGCTTTCAAAACAATTCCCGTTTCAATCTTTTATATATAAAAGATACACCATTTAAAATCCTCTTCAATTTCAAAATATGGTTCAACTATCTTTCACAAAGATTCAATTATAGCTTTCAAAATCATTCCATTTCAAATTTGAAATCTTTTCATCATAATTTGGAAAATTCTTTCCTTATATAAAAGCTATTATTATTTGAAACCACTTGTTTCCTTTTCGGAAAACCCGATTATAATTTGCACGAGTTAAGGCCTTTCAAATATAAAGTTGGGTTAAATTCAAATTCTCAAAACCATACTTTTAAAATGATTTAAAAACCCATATAAACACATTTATAGCTTGTATAACCTTTTTACGTCATAAATACCAAATATAGAATTCAATTTTAGATATTGAATTCCAATTTAAATCAAATTATTCAAATTTCAAATCTTAATTAAGTTATTCAAAATAACTTTCATATTTAAAACACCTTTTCAAAAGTTTTTTTACTTTATACCCAATCCATTTCCAAAACCATTTGGATTAAAAATTCAAATTCAAAACTACTTTAAAAATTTGTGACTTAACCAACTTCCACGTGCAATCCATATTTGTGTGTGTATAGTGTAGTCCAGGGGTTTTACAGACAATATTGTAGCAACATCAACCATTACAGTTTCAAACACATAAACAACGATAAGCGGTATAATTTATAACGCTTATCTTCATTTACAAATCATGGATGAACAATATAAGTTCATCGTTGATAATAAATTATATCACAGATAAATAAATTACATCAAACACAGCTCAAATCAAAACAGAGCATCACAATCAAGGATATCAAACAATTAAATCATCCAATCCAAACATCCATAAGTAATATCAATTAATTATCTGATTTATTCAAATCAGATTAGTCACTAATCTTGGTTAATTAATGTTAATTAATTACAAACCATTTAATTTATTATTCTTAATTAATTACAGTAATTAATTATCCCTTAATCAATAATCATCCCTTAATCACCTTCATTAATTAACCTTTAATTAATTTATCATATTAATTAATTACCCTTAATTAATTATAATAAGTGATCATTCTTAATCACTTAGTCATCATTAACCATAAATTAACTAGCAATTAATTTACCTTAATTAATTACCTTAATAAATTAGAAATTAATCCACCTTTAATTATTAATTTATTAATTATCCTTTAATTAACTTCTTTAATTAATTACTTTAATTAATAAATCCTTAATTATTAATTAAATCTTAATTATAATACACTTTCCTTAATTGATTATCCTTAATTTAATTACCCTAATTAATTAACCACATTAATTTATCATGCTTTAAAGCAATTAACCCTTAATATTTGATTAATCAATCTTTAATCTACTCTTAATTACTTTCACTGAGTGATTTTTATTTTTATTTAAGCATTCATTGATTACTTGATTAATTAACTTAATAATTTAATGAACCAAATCATTAAATTCTATTTATCTTTAAAATAAAACATTTCTTACTTACTCAAAGCATTTAAAAACAATTTTATCTCAAATTTACTTTAAATTTCATTTTAAATTTAAGATTTAAAACGAATACAAATTTAAATTAAACAAAGTTTTAAAAACATTTCAAAAACCTTTTTATCTCACAAGTTAAAGAAATATTCATTTTATAAAGAAGTTTAAAAGAATTTAAAACCAAATTCATTTTTAAATTCAAATCAATTTAAAAATACACTTTAACGACAAATTTGTTTAAATCATTTTAAATTTTAAAACTTTCATTTATTTTAAAAATTGGAATACATATTAATTTTGATTCCAGATTACTTAAATTCAAAAACTTGCTTATATTTAAACTTCATTTTAAATCCCAAATCATTTAATCATCTTTAAAGTAGTTAAACAATTTAAATTTAAAACTTTATTTTATTTTAAAAAAAACTGAGGTTCAAACTCACCTTCCAGATTTTATAACTTATATTTAAACTTATTTAAACCTTTACTTTACAGTTCAAACTTTTCTGTTTTTAAATTCAAGCCAAATACACTTAAATACTTAAAGGTGTTAAAACAAATTTAAATTTTCAAAAACTTAAATCATTTCAAAACCTAGGGTTCAAACTTACTTGAATTCAGATTCAAACATAGGTTTACACTTAGTTTAAAACTTTGATTTTTATTTTTAAACTTTAGTTAAAATTTTAAAACAAGACACTTCAGGTTTCTGTTAAAACCTGCATCAATATTTTTACCCGAGGCAACTTAATTCACTTCGAGCCAGAAGCAGACTTCGTCGAGAAAAACATCACAATACTCCGAGTCAAACATAAATTAACGCGAGCACAATCCAAAACCCAATTCATCTTTACTGAACAACAATGCACAGAAACGCCACGTACATGTGCACGACGGAAAGAAGCCACTCCGACCATCCCTCCAGTCTTCATCCAACTCCGGATCACCTCGACAACCAACAACACAACCCAGATCGAAAGATCTCGCCACCAGAACGATTCGAGCCGATGAACAACATAGACCAAAATCCACCTCGATCAAAAAGGGGTTCGCCATGACGAACGAGATGACTGGAATCTACGCTTCCCCGATCGTAGCATCATCAATGACCCATGCCACTATCCCAATGCTCGAAATCATGACCGATGCATCATCGGCAACCCAGGCGACTCATCAATGTCGACGTCCCAAACTGCATTCTAAACCCTAGATCAACGTTTTTCGATCGCCACAACGATTAATAAATTCACCCCTCATTTTTCCTCCGACCACCCACACCTGAACCACCACCAGAACCAAGCACAATGATCATCTTCACGTAAATCGTTGGAAATTGACGAAAAACCGAGATTTCGTTCAAACCCAAATCCAACCAAAAATCAACACTAAAAATTCTGGTTTTATTTTTAAAATTCGTTACTCCCGAGTACAATTCCTATCACATAATAAAATTGTAAGAATTTGATAATCAAATTTCCCAACTTGTTTTACTTTTGCTGTAATTCCTTGATTTTGAATTAGTTCCTTAACGTAAACACATGAAACCAAATTTAAAAATAAACTAGCATCTATACAAGCAATTTTCTTTTAGGAATCATAGCTTAAAGTAGTTTAGACAAAAAGATATGAATTTTCTTTGATTATTCTTGGGTCTAGAAAACACAACAGGGTATATACACATATACACCCAGTCATGCATAATATATATATATATATATATATATATCCTGATTCAGTTACATTCAAGTGAATACATCCAGACAAACATATATACACAACATCACCACACAGATACATCACATGCATCAAAAGATTAGAGGTTGAAAATTTGCTCACCTTAAAAGAATTGAAGAGAGAGGAAAGAACATGCTTTTGTGGTTTAGGTCTGGAAAATATTTTCAAGTTTGAAAATCTGAAATTGAACTTGCTCTCAGGATTGAATTATGTTGAAGGTGTTTGAGTTGCTGGAATTTTGCTACAGACTTTAAAACTTGAGTTTAGATCCCATGTTTGCTTGCCTTGATTTAACTCAGTTTGAAGAAGAAATTTAGGCTTCAGTTTTGAAACAAAGATGAAATCTTTTTTTAAAATCTAATTTATATACATATTCATTCCCAAATATTCAAATTAATTCTCTGTTAATTCATAACATAACCAAATTTATATAAATTTCCAAATTAATTTAGCTTAAAAATCAGGAATGTTACAAATATCAGAAAAAATAAAAGATGTTACATAGGCAAGTTGACTAAACTCGGGAGATGATAAGTTGCCTAATGCATAAGTGGAATATGTACTACCCATAAAAGAACTCATACCTGAGCCTGGAATCATAGCGCCACACGTGGCACTCGATCCACCCATAGTCTGCGGTTGGCAGTTGTGTATCCTAGCACTTCTACGAAACGGTCCACTAGAAACTACTGGTTTTCTGCCCCTTCTTTTCTTCGACAGAATAGAGCTAGAAATTGAACTACTACCACTCTATAGCCAATTAGAGTTGACTGAAATAGACTCTATCTCCATACCAGAATTCAACAAAAAACCACCATTACCTGAAGAGATTCCAGAAGCAACAACCGCCTTTCTAAAATAATCATTACCAAAGTCCTCTACTGATTCACTACAGTGACATAGCGTATCACTGGTGCATGTATGCACATCTACTGAAGACTCTGAAGTTACTATCCCCGAAACATTATTAACCACTAGCAAGTTATAAAAATCTACCAGACCCACATCAACATCCAAAAACTCAACAACTTCAGAACCCATAATCCAATCCAAAATATCAGTATAATTCGAATTAGATTCAAAAGAAGGTTTAGATTCGCTCAAACATATACTGTTATCATCAATGCTCAATACTGCAGCATTATCAGTTAATAAGATATCACTGAAAAGATCTGGCATACTATCTAATTCAGTAGGACGAAGCAAGCAAGAATTTGAGAGATCCAACATACTGTCTAAAAAGTTCTTCCCTTCCAACTTTAAGTCAGAAATTTCAATTTGGAACCCCACTGGCTCGTGTTCTATTAAATCAAAATTCATCACTTGAATAGAATCAGACCAATCCAACCTAACAGAATTCGAAAAGCAGCTAACTATAGAGCTTACCCCTTCTCTGTTATGAGAACTTGATATACTGTCATTCAACTCATTCGAGAAATTAGCAATATGATCCGAGTTATCAAACTGTCCACCATCTCCATCAAGATTATCATTAAAATCAGCACGACAATCAAAAGAATTAGAAATATTAATCTCAAATTTATCCTAAACACAACACTAGGATTTGTGATTTTTGATACTAATAGAAGTGAAGACTTCTTCCCTTTCATAACAAAGAGAAACAGATGGAACCAAGAGAATAGGATCAAAAACTTGATTAACTTCTTTAGCACAAGATAACTAGGACAAATGAACTCCACAAACTCAAAAGAACCAGGCTTTTAATCGGTGATTTATCGAAGAACTCCTCTGTATCAACGACTAAATTATTTCCGATATTTGGTTCATTAATAATATCAAAATGGTAGAATAAGTCGTCAAGATAATTAATTCCTAAATCCTTCTTGAACCAGAGATGATCGATCAATAAGCCCCTCAACTTTAGATATTTCAAGCCGAATTCAAAACCATGATTAACCACTGATGGATTTGATTTACCTTGGTTCTGCCTCATATTTACTCTAACTTCAGATTTGCCAAAGTAGTCTTCAGGGTTGCCAAATCTTTCGATGTATCCTCTACCTATGTTCGGTTCATTGATGATGTTAAAATGATATAATAACTCATCAAGAAATTTAATAGCTTCATTTTTCTTGAACCAAAGATAGTCGATCAAAATTCCTTTCAGAGCTTATTTTAAATTGATTTCAATTGAATTTAATTAAATTCATTTCTACGTGTTTCGAGTCCGTACGATCAAACAACAAGTTCAATCGCTATGAAACTTGAAACCTTGCAATAATTCATTGTTACAGATCCGATGAAACAAGTTTCGTCGAAATCCGAGACAGTTGCCAAAATGGCTATTTTTACGTTAATTAAATAAATTAATATTAAATTAATTAAATCACTTTTTCATTCAAATTTGATAATTAACAAATTTCATCATTTTTGATCACTTAGACATTTACAATAATTTAATACAAGTTTACATATCAATTAAGTGTTGGTTATTACACTAATTACAGCGTTCAATTTCAACTGTAATTAAATCTGATTAATTATAATTTAATTCCAATAAATTGATTAAATTTGGTTTCAATCTTTTTGTTTAATCAATTATTATTCTATAGACATAGTTAGCATTGTTTTATATTTTATTACAATAATATTCTTCAATATCCACCGTTTATTTGTGTGAGTTACTATGTTTCCATTATATTGAATTTTTGTCAATTATATTATAATTTAGAATATCAATAAATCAATTTATCTTTGTTTCACTCTTTTTATTACATCAATTATTGTCTTATAAATATAATTAATATTTCCATACCTTTCATTGCATTCACTTTTTATAGTTATTGACTTAACTCATATTAAAGTAACATTTAATTACATTTAATTGCAATTGATTTTAAATTTAATTCAAAAGATTAAATAAATTAGTAACAAATAACAATTGTCATCATTTTTTCTTTAAATCCAATTATCAATTAATACACACCTTATTATAATTAATTTACAATCTATAATCGGTTACGACTTTTAATCATTTTATTTAAATGGGATCACATTCAAAGCAATTATCGGTTACCTTAAATTAATACTATTCCATTTTATTCCAGCATATTCTTATTATTAGATCACAAATTTTTATTTCTTCCAACATTAAGTCACAAATCTCATTAAATTAACAATACTCAATTATCGAAAATTATGGGTCATTACACGATATTAGCGTATTTGTATCGTTCTTTGGATCATCAGTGCATCGTTAATCCACGTCCATCACTAGTTTTTGGGAGATTTTACAGTACTGGTACTATGAGTACTTTCGCAACATGACTTATCCGACGTTGGACTCCACATTAACCTTTTTCTTTCCCCGAGTTAGAGCATGTCCCTGAGATAGCCGCATAATGGTGCCATGAGAGGAGGCATGTCATATATTTTCTATGGTCCGAGATCAGATCGAGTTACAGACCACACGATGGAGTGTTGTTTGACATCCTTATGACTTTTATGACTGACCCTATCATAGTTCACGCTTCATTCCTATCTGTTAGACGTTGTCCATTGGTATCATTCCTATCCAGTTTAGAATGCTATTATTTTCTCGGTGAGCGTAGTTGGAGATAGACGTTAGATGGTGATTTTGTTCCTGATGATCCACATCTGGATACACCTTCTTCGAAGCTGTATGTCATCGCGGCTTTACAGGAGTATGCAGGGGATTGGTGGTCCGCTAATTACTTCATCATCATGAATTTAGATTATGCATCTTTTTGGTGTCGGTTTCCACCGCATATGGCTTCTTTTGTTCATACTACATTCATTGATTTGGTAGGGCCTTCAGGCATCCGGAGTGGTGTTGTCCCCCATATTTTATAGGATCTTACACAAAGTACTCAAGTATATCATGCTCCACAACCATCCCAAATAGGAGATTATGGTTGGAAAGTCGGTATATTATTGAAAATTAATAGATATATTAATATTCCTCGGTTTGAGATTTCACAGTATCCAGATCCAGCTGCATTTTCATACGAGAATTTATTTCAGATGTAGATAGGACTCCACCAAGTCATGTATATCAAGCATCGACGGAGCATAGATGAGTTGACTTCTCGTATTAACGAGCTTACTATCGATGACGAGCAGCGATATCATCCTACACGCAGGGTAGACTGCGGCGGCGGCGACGGTTGTGGTGGCGGTGATGCAGTTGGTCTTTTTGATGATATGTACCAGTTTGATGAGTCATAGTGGTTGTATATACTATTAGTATTTGTACGTCATATCAGTGTATTTTCAGTGGTTTGTATGTATTAGCGGTGTTTGTATCAGTGTATTATCATTGTTTTGTATTTACTAGCACTTTTCGTACCAGCGTATTATCTGTATGCGTACTTGCTGGTAGTGTTTGCATACCTGTATCGGCTTTGAATTTCCTATTTTGTTTGACTATGAGTATAACACTATGTGAAGGAACAAACACAGTTGTGTTTTTTGTATTCAAATTTGTGGATGGTTGCCACGTGGTTGATTAGAATGCACATGATTCACAAGACACGGATCGTGAACTTTCTATTTAAATCAAAGTTTTGTATTGAAAATTTGCAACATCTTCAATTATTCTCAACATTATCAATAATCTTCAGTGGCAACTGAAAGCTGGACTCCAAACGATTATTTAGTACTAATCAAATCGTATATAGAAACCGACTGTAGATACATGGAAAAGGAGTTGAAGCAAGATTTTTGGGTCACTCTGAATGAGACTTTTAACAGTCATCCTGATTGTAGATTAATTCAAAGGATTTGGAAACTTGAAGTACTTTTGTCGCATTTACTAGAGCTTGTCGAAGATAATATTCAATATAAATACAGTGAAGGAAGAAGATCTATTTCAGTTAATATGAGCTACGTTTGATTCCTGGTATTTGTGGGAGTATCACGTTGATTTTGTTGGTCATGATGCATATAATCTCTAGGTTGGAAATATTAGACAATTTGAAGGACATTTTGGTTAGTTAAGTAAGTTTTTAAGTTAATTACCTTCAGCTAGTTCTTTGCACCATCCGTAAGTTTTATGTACCTTCAAATTCAAGTAAAGTCTATGTTTTCAAAATTTACCACGCACTTAATATAATAACTGTAACGATCCCGAATATAATTAATGTTAAAATGATAATTAATTTAATTTTTGAATAAAAATTTGTGAAATTGATTTGGTAATTGATATTTAATATCAATTACGGGAGAAATGTATTTAAAAATTTAATTTGAATTGAGGTTTACAAATATTGTAAAGTAAAACAAAAGAAAGGATTAAATATACAAGTAAAATAAAATAATAATAAAGTAAGTAAATAAACCTTAACATCATAGATAAATATATTAACAAACAAATTAATCAAAGTAACATATAGCTATATACAAACAAATACAAATACAAGCTTGGCAATGCAAATAAAAGTATTCAAACAAATAAATAAGCAAAGTAAACAATACAAAATAATACAAATAAGACTATACATACCTATGTACATGAAGTATAAAGGAGTAGGCAAGAAAAATAATAATAAATACAAAACAAAGCAATGTCTGCAGCCACCAAGTATTACAAATAAACAAAGCATAAAGTACAACTACATTTTTATCTATAAACAAACAAAGAAAAGATATGCAGCCGAGACAAAGTAAGTACAAACAAAATATATTCAAGTATAATAAAGGCCAGCATCCATTACATCATATCTTCAGCCGAGACAATATGCAGGCAAGCATGAACAAGTGTACATAGAAAAATAACAGGTACTAAAGAAGAAAAATATAATACATTCAAGTAGGTAGGCTGTAAACAAAGGTGGGACAAAGGCATTTAATGCAAGCCTCAACATATCTTTGCAGCCAACATGTTGAAAATATAAAATCTCTGAGCATATAAAAATCTTGTACCTGATATTGAACAACATAACATCACCTTGTCACCTTCTTCTCTTTTATACATATCAGCCTTCCTATTTCATTTCATTCATTCCGGTTGTGTAAATATATAGTAATATTATTTCAAAACTTAAAACAAAACTTCACTTTAAGAAAAAAAAAACAAAAGAAGATCAAGAAAATCAAAGCCCTGTTTTCAAGTATAATCTGGAAATCAAAAGCATCTGCATTCTTTAAAACCTGAGTTATCTAAAGCAAGATTAAAAGCATCACAGCACTAAGTTTTCGAAGCCAAAGCAAATCCAGTTCAAAGTTTTAAAAGCATCCAAGCATGTTTTCAAAAGTTTCAAAAGACTTTTCAATATCAGGTGCTCTGCTCATCAGGTCTAACAGGTGAGTAACTTAGCATTTTAAAACCTAAATGCTAACTATCAGTTGCATGTGGATAACTAGAAGTAAGTATGCTTTAAATGCTTAGTTTGTGATGATTCCTCTGTGTGTATATGTGAATACATAAGGGCTGCTATGAATCTGTTTTGCCTGTGTTTGTCTTAAACTAAGATTTTGATAAAAAATCTTTACCATTTGATTTGATCTCAGTTAGGATTTGAGTTATAAACAAAAGTTGATTGTTTGATTATGAACTTAATTTTAAAAGTCAATTTAAATTAAAATAACTTGCACATGTCTTTGTAAACCAAAACAACAGTGCAAGTGTTCATATATAAATGAAAATTCAAACTTAGTAATTCATTTATTCAGTGATATAGATCAAATCAGTAAACTAAAATATGATTTTTAACGCCAAGATCAGGATTTTTAGAATCAAAATGAAGGTGTGGTTTGGGTTTGAATGGAAATGGGAATATTTTGGGTTTCTGGTGATCAAGTAGACCGGAGACGTCGGGGTTGCTAGGGGAGGAGGAGGAGCCTACGGCGGTCGAAGGAAAAATGGGCGAAGGTGGCATCATCGTCGGTGGCGACTACGGTGATCGTTTTTATTTCGTAGACCTAATTTTTGTTGTGCTCGAATTTTTGGCCGCCGCAACCTCCACCGTGAGTCGAGTGGCACGCGTTTGAAGGAGAATGGAGCTTGGGGGGTGGCAGAGGTGTGACCGGAGTTGTTGAGCGTCAGGTGGTCGGGAGTGGGTTTTCGAATCGTTTCTTTGTGCTTGATGATGGGTTCGAGTTTATCGAGCTGTGCTTGATTTTTAACGGTGATGTGATCGGCTCGTTCGTTGATGCGTGGTCGATGCCGAGGTCATTTGCGACTTGTAGGAGGCTTCACCAGTCGCCAATGGGTCGTCGCCGCTCCGTGCACGTGCACGTGGGCATTGGCATATCTGGTGGTCATCACGTTAGGGGGGATGAAGTGTTTCAGGGGATGACTCGAGTACGTATGAGTTTGACTCGAAGTAGGTTGGTGGTTTGCTCGAGGTTTTGACGTGTTGGACTCGAAGCAAAATGATAAAGGACCGGGTAAATTTTTAACACTTAAAAAAAAATTTGAAATTTATAAGGCTTGGGTAAGTTTGGGGAAAGACTCGAAGTCGTCTTCGGGTAGAACGAGGTTTGGCTCGAAGCAGGGTCCGGGTAGTATAAAAACAGTTTTCAAAATTTTAAAACAAAATTCAAGTTTTAAACAATTTTAACTTATTCTTTTAAATAATTGTTTTATTTAAGTATGGGATCGTTTTAAGGTTTAAAAGTAAATTATTTCAATTAAATTAAGTTTTAATTAAAGATTTAATTAAAAGGGTTAATTTGTTAAAGATTTAATTTATGTAATTGAATAAATTAATGTGATAAATTAAAAGATTCTTTAATAATTAAAGGTTAATTAAGTACTGATAAAAAAATTAATTAATTTGTTAAGAGATAATTTATTAATGATGAATAATTAAAGGATAATTATTTAATTAAATATTAATAAATGATAAAAATTGATTTAATCAAGTGATTAATCAATATTTAATACAAAGCATAATGTGATTAATTCAAAATGGTAATTAATTTGAGATTAATTAATTAAAGGTTAATTTAATTTAATGAAGTTGATTAAGGAATGATAATTAATCAAGGAAAAATTAATTAGAGTAATTAATTAAAGATAATTAATTAAATGGTGAATTAGATAATTAAAGATTAATTGTTTAATAATTAAAGGTTGATAATTAAAGGTTAATTAATTTATTATTAATGGATAATTAGTAAAAGATTAAAGAATAATTAATCAAAATGATTTGTAAATTATCAATGTTGATTAACCAGGATTTATAATTCATAAGAAATTAATTTGATTTAAATTAATCAGATAATTAACTGATCTTACTTATAAATATTTGGATTCTATTGGATGACTTGATTGTTGATATCCCTAATTTATGATGCTTTGTATATATCCTGATTTATGTTGTGATCTGAAATTTACTTATCTGTGATATATATCTATGAATCTGTGAATGGGCGATAAGCGTTATAGTCTATATCGCTTATCAACTATATTTCTGTGTTTTAATCTGTGATGATTGATGATGTGGCACTTTTATTGTGTTAAATCCTTGGACCACACTTATACACACACAAATATGGATTTCACGAGGAAATCGATTGAGTCACAGATTTTTTTGAAAATAGTTTTGATTTTGAATTTTAAATTCAAATGGTTTGAAAATAAGATTGCGTTTTAAGTGAAAAGCTTTTGAAATGGAATGTCAAAGATGAAGCTTATTTTGAATAACTTGATAAAGTTTGAAATTTAAATAATTTGATTCAAATTTAAATTCCAAATTGTAAAACTGAATTCTATAATTTGAAACTAGGGATTAAAAATGTTATACCGGTTATATATGGGTTAAACCATTTTAAAATGTATTAATTTGGGAATATGAATATAAATTAAGAACTTTAATTTGTACAAATATAAATGGATTTTTCTGAAACGAAAACTGTTTGTTTTCAATTAATTAAAGCTTTCACAGAAGTAATGAACTTCCAATTTGTGTTAAAATGATTTCTAGTTTAAAATGAAAATGATTTCCAAGTTATAGAAACGGTTTAAAAAGCTATAAGTTGAATCTTTAATTTAAAGATTTAACGAGTTAATCCTATCGAAATGAAATTATTTTGGAAATCTATGAATTGATCTTTGTGAAATAAATCTTTTTGTTTAAAGATTTGAAATGGTAATTTGTTTAAACCATTTGAAAGAAATGTTTGAATAATTAAGTTGTGACTTAATTGAAATCCCAATGTCCATATGTTTTTAAATATTGCGCTCACTATTCGGTTTAGCCGGGAGAGGACCTTTGTGTCATATATCCCATTCCGAATATGTGGTACGTCGATATGGATAGCATTTGAAGACCGATGATGAAGATCGGATATTTTCGAAAACGTAAGGACAACTCGTCGAATGTCTTTGCATCGACTGGTCCCCGGTATAGAGACTCCATATGTGATGGGAAGTCCGAACGAAATTAGGGAATATCCGGATTGCAAGGGCTTCTTTGGAAGTGCCTTCGGTTCTGTTCGAACCCGGAACAGACTTGTATGGATTGTGTGTCTGACATTACAATTTGAGATATAAAGCAAATTTCTTTCAAATACATTTCTGTTGGTGGCGGAGAATTTATTCTCTTAGCTTAACACCCTTCTCTGAGACGTACGAGCTCAGAGGTTATGTAGTTGAAGGTTATCAGCGATATATTCCCAATTTGGTAATGTGACATGCTAAGTGTTGCTGTAAAATGATCATTGATTGATCATTTGTGATAGGATCATTTGTTTGATCATTTATCTTTGTGATCATTACCTTGATCATTGGTTGACCCAAAGCATGGCTTTGTACCAAAGCGTGGCTTTGTGGACGAGACTTCGTCGAGCCTCACACCCCGGAATGGTCAAAACAGGAAAGATGCGGCAAGGTTATTAGGGGGTAGCGCCCCTTTAGGGTATGTACATCTCCTTCTGGATAGAAGTGGTATCATGGTATGGAGCCCAGATACTTACTTATGTGGACATCACAAACTTATATATATCTTGTTTTATGATTTGATGTTGGGGCCCCGGTTAAAGGTTGTTAAAACCGGGAGGTGGCATACTCGTGTCAGTAGTTACCCAGTTAGGGGTAACCCGGCCTTGTGTTGGCAGAGATCCGGTTAGGTTCTCGGGACGTCCATCCAGAGGCGTTTCCATGTGGCAATGGGAAGTTCCTTGGCCTGACCATTTGTTGGAAATCCAAAGAAACAATACGAGCCTTATACGGTTTTAGTTGTAGAACCTGCCATTCACTTATGGTGGCGCCCCACTGTTTGGATGGTAGCTATAGTAGGCATAGTTAGAAATGTCTATGCTGGCTAAGATTTATATTCTACTTTCGAAATGTTTTCTGCACCGTGCACTTATAATAATAATATCAAAGAAATTTTCTGCGTATTAAGCATGTTTGACTATCATAAGAAGAAATCTCCTCCAAGTCTGCGTTTGCATTGTGTGTGTGGTGGGAGGTCTTATGGTAGTTTCATTTTCAAAAATCATTGCGAATTTACTTTAAAATTCTCTTGTTGATTGTTTTTAAAGATAAACTGTTTTTGTTGCTCACACCAGTCCCATGACTGATCCGGAGTTTATTGTTCCTTTCCTAAACTCTGGATGCTCATTATTTTCTACACGAGCAGTCTAGAGTTGGGTTTTTCAGATAGTTAGGTTCAGTGAATTATCTGGAGTTAGTTCAGTCCTTGGTTCGCACCAGTCTTGCTTATCTTTGTGCATCGTTATGGGGAGTTCAAGCTATTGCTGGATTGGTTCTTGGAGATGGAGTTTCAGATTTGGAGTTCTTCGGTGAAGACTATCTTAGAGTTATTTGTTCCGCTGCTGGCATTATCTATATTTCTTTTCCGCTGCTATTTTATTGTATCTCTGATGTATATTGATATTCATTGTATCCTCTGTTGTACCAAATATTGTATCAGTGCTGTATATCAATGTATTATTGTTTTATTCCGCTGTGTTGTTTACTTAATGTTGTTATAAGCTCCGGCGAATCGGATTTGAACGGTTGAATCTACGGCATTCGAATACGATGTGAAGTATGGATGTCGATTTTCGAGCGGCCAAAATCCGACTCGTTACAATAACAACATTTAACCAATGGAAAACTTTAACAACCTACACTTAACTTAACCCAATAGGAGTTTTTCTATTTTGACTTACTCCCTGCAGCGATCGAACGAGAATGGATAAGAGGCTTGTGGGATTGACGTGATAGGGTAGGGATGGCTATATTGCTGGGAGCGAACACCAGGTTAATATGAAGCGCACAGATCCAAGTTATGCTTGGAGTGAAAGAAATTTCGAAGACAACAAATAATATACACATACGACTTCTTAGGAATCAAACAAGACAAAAAACAGTAAAACACGACAACATCATGGAAAACGAACAAGACAACTAACAAGACAACCGATGATTACAAAAATTTCCTTCGCCCACTTGATAATTTAGTTGAACTCAGCGTCCTTTGAAGCATCTGTGTTTGATTTTCAAGTTCGTTAGCATAGACAACAGCCCGATGAGGAAGAAAACGTCAATCCATTGCCAAAGTCCACAACCATTAGGAGAATTACGACATCTATAGTGGCGCCGACCAGTGTCGGTTCCGTTACTTAAAACGACATACAGAACAGAAACCCCACAGTTATAGTAGATTTCCGAGAATTAACCTCTTGATTTGTGCTAGGTACTTGGTGTCGTATTTCATTCCTTCGTTCTCTTATTCCATTAAGGCTATGTCAATCTTCTCTTTAACGTCTACCATTTTCTAGCTACAAGTGCTCTTGCACTTCCAACTCATGCTCTCTTACATCGGCATTGTGTCTTCCCTCCATTTCAATATACCACTCGGTTGGTGGTCGAGGGAAGGATGTATTCATTGGGCTATTGTGCTGTAATAGCCTTTTGTATAAGTGTAAGGAGGGTAAATAAATATGATTGTAATCGACCATTTTAATATACGACTGCCACGATAATAATAAAGAGAAGTATGGCAAGAAAAATGATATCTATAATGCAAATATATTGCCCGTGTAAAGCAGTGCAGCGTGGATACAGTAGCCGATTTGACCCGACACTGCTGCCATTCTCAGTCCGCAATGTCCACTCCATCAACTTTAATACGTGTAAAGTAATGCATTGTGTCTACATTGTCTGATATAACCTGACATTGTATCATTCTGACTCCACAAGACAAAGCTTCAATACATGTACAACATCTTGAAAAATATTTAATGCATATAAACCAGTGCATCCATTAGCGTTAATTCTATATCAGATAAGACACGACCTCTAATTCTAGGTCAGGCAGGACCAGACCTCTTGACATTTTGTAGCCACTTGACAAATATTTAATGCGTATGAAACGGTGCACCGTGGCTACAATGTTTGATGTGACCCAATGCATTACCATTCTTTAATCCATATGACCGGATCCTGTGACTTTCGTATCTATTAAATGTCAATAGATTATAAATAGAATTAAGGATGTCGAATAAAATACTCATTCAAACTTCCTAACTAATCACCACCGTCCTTCTACATATATTAAATGAGTTCTCTAAAAAGTTTGTGGTGCTTCTCATCCTCCCCTTTGTCATCTTCCGACGATTTTATTGAACATTGTATTACACAACAAAGAATGTTTGCTAATGAAACGAGGGATTTAATAGCCAATGAAATTGCTAAAAGCTCTACGTCATCCCAAGGAGGCAGCGTTGTTGGAAGAAAAGACTTGCGTTATTGACGTGGCTATGATGGTGGTCATAATTAATTGATCAAGAATTATTTTACGGCAAACCCCGTGTATGGGGACATGGATTTAGACGAAGATTCTAGATGTCGAAGAATATCTTTAATTGACTTCTCGATAAATTAATCGAAACAAACAATTTTTTTTCACCCACAGAAGAAATGGAATCAACGAACTTGGAACTTCTCCAATGCAAAAGGTTACGGCTGCACTTCACATGATATCATATTCAAATTTTGGTGATTCGCAAGATGACAAAGCGCAAACTGGGGACTTAATGACAATATTATGTATGAAAGTATTTTGCAAAACCATTGTTTATATGTTTGGTGAAGAATATCTTCGGTCCCCTACCCCTTAAGACATTGACGAATTGTTTGCAATGGGAACTCAACGTGGATTTTCAAGTATGTTAGGTAGCTTAGATTATATGCATTGGAGGTGGAGAAACTATTCGATTGCATTATAGGGCCAATATGCAAGACATTGCAAAAAGGCAACTCTGGTCTTGGAAGCAGTTGCTTTGCGATTTGTGTATATATATAAAGTATGCTTTTTTAGAGCATCAGATTTACTAAATGATATTAATGTTCTACGACAATCATATTTATTTAGTGACTTATGTAATGATGTATCACCTCCATGCAATTATAAAATAAGAGACAAAGATCATTCCATGGGTTATTATTTGGTAGATGGAATCTATGAAAAATGGGAAACAGTTGTGCAAGCATACAAAAGACCAAATAACGCAAAAGAAGCTAGGTTCACCAAAAAATAAGTGAGTTTGAGGAAAGATGTCGAATGAGCATTTGGAGTGCTTCAAGGTAGGTATCATATATTAAGAAAAGAGGTATACTACCACAATCCGGGGTATTATCCGATATCATTTGCTATTGTATAATTTTACATAGTATGATTGCCGAAGAAAATCGTGGTGGGTACGAGCTTCAACTGAGAAACTATCCAAACATTGTTGTAGCATTTAAAAAAAAGATTTTGGACCCAAATACTTTTTCCAAATACTTACAAAGAATACAAGACATTCAACATCCACAAGCTTATCTTGATCTAAGAGAAGAACTAGTGGGGCACTATTGGGAACATATAGGAAACCATTAGTAGAAGTGACGTTTAGATAGTGCTTGTGTTTCACTTATCTATTGTAATAAGTTACTGTTGATGTTTTGTGCTAATGTTTGTGTTTGAATTTATTATATCTATTGTACTAAGTTGTTATTAATGTGTTAATAATAATAACAACAGCGAGAATTCCAAGTGAAGATGATCTCGAAACTATAACAATAGCAAGAACAATTTTTTTTACAACAATAACTCCAACTAATACAGCGACAAAACATTAACAATGACACTAGAACTAACACTTAAGAGATTACATAATAGATGCAATGCTAAGATACACTGTACGAACCTAGTTTCCTACAAATCCTCTTGACGTCTATGGTACTCCTCAAGTTGCTCCTCCATAAATAGCCTTTGCACTGGATTGAGTTCGTTTAAGTTGCAAGTTAAAAGATCCATATCTCAGCTCTTTGTTGTCGAGCTAATTCCTGTTTTCTTAGCTCTAGCTCATCATCTCTTAACTTTTGTTTTTCATCGTGACATCGTTATTTTTCCTTTGCCCTTTCAAGTATCTTTGTTTCTTTTGTTTCCATGTACAATTTATTTGCATCTTCAACAACCGTCATTTGCTCACCGATATGTTCATAATGTGCGCTGTAATCGGAGGCGCTTTTTTCTTTCCTTTGAACTTCCCCGAAGGCCTACCACTTGTACTAGTTGTGAGAGGGGTGTCTTCATGTGGATCAGAATTACCAGGGTAAGATTCATCGCTAAACTTTCTAGGAAGAAAGCGTATTACTAAATGTTCTTGTCGCACTCGGCTCTATCTTTTCTCTTTTGCGCGTACGTCATAGCAATTGTGCATGCTAAATGGTTGATTATTATGTTCAGACATATATACTGCATTTGATTGATTGAGCTGTAGATGATGAAGTACTATAAGAAGAATAAAACATAGAACTAGATATTTTGAGCTACAAATTTAAAATCATTACCAGGTCCATGTCGTTTGCCCCACTTTGTTGTCTTGAATGCAGGCCGACCTTGTTTCTTTCCACTGTTAACAAGCGACATTTATTCTTTTTCAAGACTTTTTCAAAGAATCAACCGTTCTCGAAAGACTATTTGGACATCGAAGATTGAAAAAATTGCGTACAGAATTCCCAAAAGAAGTACCACTTTGGAGCATACCTTTCTTATTGTCTCTAGAACATTCAACCCAATAGAATGCTAATTCAGCTTGCTCGTCTGGCGACCAATTAACCTTTTTTGCTGTTTTTGGTTCCGCATTTGCAGATTCAAGAATGTTGATTCTTGTTGTTTGATTTTCCAAGTTTGAGCAGAAGAAAAATTAGAATTCCTATAAATATCTTCTTTATCGGCTATTTTATTCCATCAAATTCGGTTTCTTGGTTTTCACATCTATTTTCTCCAAATTGATTATTGAGATTTCTAGATAAATTTTATGAACGATAAGGCAATACAAACCGCTGTTAGATATTGAAAGATATGTAGTTTTGATCATAGTTATAGTTCTGTTGAAACGAACTATTCCATGAATAATTTGAATTTCTATAATTTCGGTAATGGTTTGAATCTTGTTGAGAATGAAAGAAATTTTGATTTTTGTTGTGGCTGATACGAATTTGGAGCTTGTTGAGAATGATATTGATTTTGACCATGTTGAGAATTAAATGTAATTTGATTGAATTGATTCGGATTCTGATTATCTGATCTTAGTTGAGATAGAAATCCAGGAGATGAATATTTTTGAGATTTTTCTTGTAGATTTTTCGACATTACTGAGATTGTTTGAAGAAAATTTGTTGATGAAAGAGAGATATATAAAATAAATGGTGTAAATAAAATTTTGAAATTGGTAAGTTATATAGATGTGGATGGAGAAGGATATGCAATGACTATCTACATGATCGTTGGGACTTAGCCGGCTATAATATAGTCAGTTAAGTGGCAACGGTCATGTAGATGGTCGTTGCCAAAATCATTGCTTAGCCGGCCATAATAAAGCCTGTTATGCTTAGCCGGCTTTATTATGGCCGGCTAAGAACCATTCCCCTAGGTTGCTTTGGCAACCAACCCAGAAGAACTCAACCGACCCCTTATTGGGGTTCCGTTGCTTCCCAACCGACATTCGATTGGGAATGCTCTAACAAGAGTCATGGTTTTTAATGCTAATGTTGGATTAAAAAAATCCATTTTTATTAGCCAACGTTGTTGGCTCAGTTGGTTGGTAGTTTAAACTAGACTAAAAGTCACAAGTTCAATTTCTAAAATAGACACTTGTTGGAATTAATAACCATGTTAAAAAAAAATTATGTTTCCATTTTTTTTTTAAAACCTTTTGATCAGAGACTTATTACCAGTTTTTGACTAACTCATATACAATACATGTTGAATAAACATGAAGATGTCATTGAAGTAAATACCTCGAAGATCCTTAATCTCGAACATCAAAGTATTTCATTACATAATAAATATATTATCCAATACAGTTTGGCTCAATTAGAAATGATAAATTTTGATGTACTTTTAGTAATTTCAGTTTAAAATCCCGATGTTTAGTTAGTGAAATTTCCTTTTTTTGGGATACAACCATCAATAATACTGAACATAATTTTGAAGAACAAAAGATAAAAATTCCAACAAGTGCACAATCTTAGTTAGTTACTTTATCTAATTTCTCCCCAAGATAAAGCAAGTGTTTAGCTTACTGATCGGATAATATACACTTTGAAATCGTAATTTAACTTAATGTTCTAAAAGTCATAATATGCTCTATATACCCTCTATTTTTTACTTGGCTTCTTGTACGGAAAAATAAAATGAAACGATGATAGGTTTTAAACAAACAAAAATACAAAATCGAAATACAGAAGATCCATACAAAATCTAAAAGGAGAGGAAGATAGAAAAAAAAATAAAACTCCATTACATCATTGTTCCATAAAACAACAATATGTGAAGCTTATAGTGTGAATAGGAAAAACCCAAGTGGACAATAATGAAATTGCTGTATATACCCTTATTACATAAGAACGCTAAAGGTTAATAAACACATATTATATGAAATAGCGCAATGCTTGTGCTATGCGCTATTTTGCACTATGCAATATAGTGAGCGTTGTTATGTTCAAAATGTTAGATTTTACATTTTTTTCATATGCAACAAAACATATAAAAAAGGAACTTAATTGCTCACCGCTTAACAAAATTTAAGTGCTAATTCTATTATCAACTACTAATATGAGCATAAGAATCAATATTAAGTGCTCATCTAAAATCTGTTTAAACTGCTGGACAACTTCACAAGTAACTATTTCGTAGTTTGATATTATATTCACTATTTTGTAATTGTATTCTATGTTCACTGAGTTTAATATTATATATTTTCATAGAGTTTGATATTCTATTTGCACTATTTAGAGTTTGATATTATATTTGCATAGAGTTTGATATTAAATTTTCACATGTAACTATTAGACAGTTTCACAAGTAACTAAATCAAAACATATAAAAACAAAGCGACATCTGTAACTATATTCTGTTTTCACTATTTTATAAACTATCCATGTAAATTTTTTTTATGCACTCACTGTTAAACAAAAATCAAAATTAAGTTCAAAATTTTTGTTGTCAACAACTAAGAAGACCATAAAAAATTAATTTGAAGAAATAAAAGAGCATAAAAATTCTACTTAGCGACTAGTTTTAAACAACTGGACCTAAATATTGAAGCTCATAAGAAGATTAGAAAAATAAAAGGAAATAAAACCAAAATAGTTCAAATTGAAGAAAAGAAGGAAAAATATAACTTTAGAATTGAAAATTTGTTTAGATAAAAGACGGATTCAAATTAAGAGAATAAACAACCCAAAAAATAAATTAGATTAAGCTACAACTTAACTTTTAACAAGATGTAGATTAGAGAAGAAACTAAGTAGTTTTTTGCCATAGACTGCAAAAGAAGGATAACTGGGGAAAAAAAGAAAATAAATGAGAAATCAAAGAAATAGAACGTAAAACATTCCAATTTTAATCAACTGGAAGCAATTAAACTGGACTTGGGACTGTAAAGGGAAAAAAAATAATGCTTTATTTTTCGCTATTGGAATCTGTAAACTTTATGAAAATCGAGTGCTTTTTCATGCTATTGTATTTTAGATAGCGCACAGCTTACGCTGTGGGATATTTTGCGCTATAGCGCACTAAAGCGTGCGCTTTAGCAACTTAATTGTACATAAGATCATATACTTTTATGAATATGAGTGATAGTAGCATTACAAAAATATATATTATTACCACAAAGAATCAAATATTTAATTTAGCAATATCAAAAAATAAGAATTCAACCTACCATTTTGGCTTTCCTTCACCTATAAAGAGACACAATTTTATATGCATAAACTAACGCTTTTGTATGGAACGATTTTCAATGTAGTATATATGTCTTTGGAACTAAATATAAATGACTATTAAAGTTTTTAAGGTTAAAACACCCTTTTTAATAGTCATCAAGTTAAAGCAATCAATATTAGGTCAATAATGTTGCACAAACAAATAATTGCATTTCAAAAGCATAAGAAAGGACTAATTCACAATTTTTGGGTGGTGTTGTAAAAACGAAAAATTCAAAGAGCAAATGGATTCTCAAGAAACAAAGACTAGAACTAATTCACAATTTTTGGGTGTTGCCGTAAAAATGAAAAATTCAAAGAGCAAGGATTCTCAACAAACAAAGACTATGATAAATTCTCCACTATCGTTTTTCTGTATTGTCCAACAGTCAATATCAAAAATAAAATTGATGTCCATATGACATGAACCTCCATTCAAATTTCCATTGAATTTCACATTAATTTTTAGGTTAAGTACGTTATAAAGATCTTATTCAATAAACATCACCAAATAATTACTTTATATAAATCAATGTGGATGAATAAATAAAACTTAGATCAGCAAGCCAACAATCAAAGATTAAACTAGCATGAAAGGAAGGAAAAATGATTAAAACTTCATAATTATTTTCAGATAACAATATCAATTTCAGGTTAAATATTTTAGAAAGATCATATTTGGTTAAATATTATCAAATAATTACTGTATGTAACAACAGGCAAAAACATGAAAAGCTCTAGATTCCTGCCAGGTTCATTGGAGGCAGCTGTAGGATCATCAGCAGTGGCGGATGATGATGGCAGGAAGGTGTCAGTGATGAAGTTGTAGTAGACATGGCCTGAGGAGGGATATAGAAGGATGTATCAGCTGTGCATTTGTGTGCATGTTGTGCACGTGCACACTAATATAGGCCTTGTCTTAGTCTGTTGCTTTTTATGTTTGGAGGTCATGTTTATTTATGATTTGTGTTGAGTATGTCGGGGTCGAACCAGAGTGGGTTAGTGCTGGGTTGAGTCAAGAGAGCTTGTGCATGAGTATGTCTATATCAAGGTTTGACAACTCGGTTTCGGTCTCGGTTTCGGTCATTTGAAATTTTGTTGGTTTCGGTCAGTTTCGGTCATTTCGCGCTTGTTTCGGTCTTGATATTGGATTTTTGCATTTTTAATGAAAACGTAACAATAAACGATTCAAATTCATATAGAAATATAGGATACAATAAAATAATAATGTTACATACAACACTACTACATCCAGAAACTATTTCTCGAAGCTACATATGGATTGTTTTCATAATTTTCTTCATCGTCTTGTGTTGTATAATATGATGGATACCTATATTGCATTTATCCTAGGTCCATAAATGTCGCCATCATATTATCAAAAGACGATGGTTCATCATTTTGTGTTGTATATGTATCTTGACTATTCTGATCACTCGAGATATCACTATATGAGTTACCACCTGTATAGTCAGAAGTAGAATACCTAGAGGATGGTGGATCAGTTGAAGTATATGGATTTTGGTGCTCATAATCATGTTGATGTCCAGATTCAACATTTAAATTACTATCTCTTCGGTTAGGATTGCCGCTCGCATCCCTTCTTCTTTAATATGTTTGAGTTGGTCTATATAATTCACCACCATCACTAGAACCAATACCATAATTACTTGTTAAACCAACGCCACTTCCACCTACATTACCATGATCATCGTTTGACGAGCTGCTACTATTTTCATTGCTTTGACTCTTTGTTGCTCGTGCAGGTATACCATCAACAACAGCGACTGCATCATTTAACGTATTAGTCATCCAGGGGTCACTATCCAACAAGGGTGGTTCAATTTTAGTAGTCCATTCTGCTAATGGATCCTCTAAATGAAATATATAGTCTAGATCGATCAACTGACTTTTAGTGTCACGACATCTTGAATTTTTTGCTCTTAGTCTCATGTTGTAATGCATATATACCAATTTTTCAAGATTTTTCATTTTTATTCTATTTCGTAATTTTGTATGAATCATTGAAAATGTAGTCCAGTTTCTTTCATAGTTTGAAGGTGAAACTGTTTGGCTTAAAATATGCATTGCTAAACGCGTTAAATTTGGAGCATCCTCTCTTTCAATTATGGACCACCATTGAGTGGGAAAACATGTCTTTACGGCTACGTATGCTTTTGTAGAACCAAATGCACCAATTTTAATTCTATATCTTTCTACCTGTGATGTTTAATATGTCTTAAACGTTAAATGTTTAACATAACTATTATATATGTTAGTTTTACCTCTTTTCCAATTTCAATTTATTTTACAATGTCTAGCACCATTCTTTTAACGACGTTGTTGAATCCGTTTAATACTTCTCCATAGTTTGTTGCATCCCCATATTGAATGATAGGATTAAAAAAATAACCTATATAGGAAAGATTTAAAGTATTATTGAAATGTTATATATTTCATTATTTGTACGATGATAAGATAAAACAAATTACCTACGATGTAAAGAGGTCAATGTAACTGTCTTTCCCATCTTTTGTCTATTATATCCCACCATTTTTAGCATTGCCTTCCACCAATATTTTTTCTAATCGATTCTTTTGCTCGATCCATTGCTTCATAAAGATATCCCATATCTGCTTTGTCATCACTATCTACCATTCGTAAAACTTTAACCACTGGCTCAAAAATAAGGATGACAGAGGGAGCACCAGTCCAAAAAGCATTGTTGTAAATCAGTGTAGAGACAGTATTTACTGTTCTTTTGTCTTTAGTATTGAGTCTAGGAACTCTTGATGTCCACTCTCTTTAAGCAATCATCCTTCTCAGGTCATCTTTATGTTTATGAATAGAGTCTAGTAAGATGAAATGGGTTGCAAATCATGTCACTGCCGGTCTAATCAATTCTTTACTATTTGTCTCTTTTCTCACAATGGAAAGTAACTAACCATGATTGTATATAAATGTTGTTATTAACTGACAATTTGTGATAACGGTTGTTACCTCTGGTTCTTTGGAAATGTCTTTTAAAATTAAATCAATGCAGTGTGCCACACATGGTGTCCAATATGAATGCGTTATTTTCTGCATCAATAATTGACCGACAGCTTTGTAGTTTGCTCCATTATCTGTAACAACTTGCACTATTCTATTTTCGTCGATTGTTTCAATGACATCATGCATTAATCCACAAATATATTCTCCACTTTGGACTTCATTCGTGGCATCCACAAATTTAATAAATACCGTTCTATGGGTAGAGTACACGAGAAAATTTATTATTTTTCGACGATTCTGTGTACTCCAACCATCACACATCAATATGCAACCATATTCATCCCATAAATTGTGCAATGTTTTAATATATTGTCCAATTCCTTCTATTTCCATTTCAAGGTACGAGTGTGATATTTCATATGCAGTTGGTGGATCAATTCCACGATCGCATTCTGCAATCGCGTCAACCATTGTTGTATAATATGGACTATTAGAAACGTTGTGCAGAATATGGTTGAAAAAAAGAACTTAGAAATTGCTCGACCTATTTGTTTTTTGGCATCTTTAATACCTTTCATTGCAGATTTAATAGAAGGTTGAGTTCTACCTCCACGTTTTTGCATGAATGAGTCGATTCGTCCAGCAACATCATTGTTAAAATCGTCATCTACTCTGATGGATTTTCCAACGGTATTAGATCTGTGCAACGTTTGACTTGAACCACCACTGATCGTCGAATAGTATGAGATCTGCGCAGCTCTTCATCTCTAAATGCATCTCTTCTTTGCCGCATGACATGTTGAAGTTCTTCATCATCTTCATTTTCATTATCTGATAGTTGGTGCGGTATGCTCATTAACTCCTCTTGTAAGCGTTGTTTGTCTAGTTTTTCTTTACTTCGTTCATTTCTCTTTTGAATGATATGTGATCGTACAAGTTGTTTAACTTCTTTAGGGACAATTAGACATGCTAATACATCGTCGCCCACTCCTGCCAGATGTTCTTTCAAACGTGTCACACCACCGCCATTAATTAGTTTATTGCAAAAGTTACATTTTGTTTCTCGAAGATTGTCGTCGATCGCAGTACCATAATTCCAACCAATTTCATTTGGATTTGCCATAACGTACCTGCGATTATAAATAAATGATACAATATTCTAAATCAAATCAAAAATAAAATACAAATTCATAAATAACATTCATTGAAGTCGTTAGAATTTATTGTTCAAGTTCAACATCTCGAGTCCAATATTCTAGTCCAATTTTCTAGTCCATATTCCAGTCCAACGTATTCAAGTTCAACAGTCAAGTCCATATTCAAATCAGCATATTCAAGTCCAATATTCAGGTCAGTCGACTTATTTAAGTCGGTTCAACATATTCAATGTCGTTTGCATATGCAATATCAAATAATGCCCATGTTCAACATATAGTAGAAAAAAGACAAGACTTAAAAAAATAAACGATACAACATTCCAAAGTCAATGCTAAGCAATTTAATATTTCAAATCAAATAAAAAAAATACAAATGCATAAATAACATTCAACGAAGTCGTCAGAATTCATTGTTCAAGTTCAACATTTCGAGTCCAATATTCCAGTCCAATGTTCGAGTTCATATTGCAGTCCAACATATTCAAGTTCAACATTTAAGTCCATATTCAAATCAGCATATCCAAGTCTAATATTCAGGTCAGTACAACATATTCAGGTCAGTCGATTGGAAAATGTTTTAGAAAATAAATGAAGTTTCAAAAAAATTGACTAAATATGAAATGAATCCTATATGAATATGAATAGTCCCAGATTATAGGATTGTATTAAAGAATCAAGTATTTATACTTGATTATTAGAAACTAAGTTGGGCCCTTTGGGCACCCAATGATGCTCTTTTGTGAGGAGGGAGACCATGCTTGACCACCACACGTGCATGCACCGACCGACCTACTCGACCCGATCAGACCTGCCTCAGGCCGAGTCGGGTTCAGGTTTGGGTTCAGGCTTGTAGTGGTGTAACACTTATATCTTTGGTATAAAATTCTTTAACCGTTTTAGACCGGGATGGAAGGGTCAAATTAGACCAGACCCGTATTGGAGAACATTCCATAACGTTCATTGTTTTTAACCCATTATTTTCACACATCCGTTTTTCGAGACCACGTCTCCCAACAACCAGCATTGTTCTTTTGCTATTCTGTCTTCTTAACTGATAAGGAGACGAAATATAAAGAACTACATCTCATTCGAACCCATTTTTAATCAACAAATTCGAGCTACATTTTTTAGTGCAAACAAAATCGTTTCATACGTGCAAACGAACCGATACTACATTACAAAGAGGCTGTTTTATCCTAGAGGCGACGATGATTGGTACGAACTGCTTGCACAACATAGCAAATTGCTGAAACGTTGTCCATGACTCAGCCTAAAATCATTGTTATCCAACACCAACAACTATGTATAATATAGAATTAAAATGGTTATCCACTCATTGACTCTGAACTGATAGTTTTACATTCTTATAGTACTACTAAGGTGGTCAATGATGAAGAAAACTCCATAGTTAATACTGCTATGGTGGTCAATGTTATCAGTAAACTCAATATGCACTAAAAAGATGAAATGGAAAATATGAACTAATGTACTAAGACTAAAAATCGCCTATTCCAAACTCCGTTGTTCCCTTCTAGTACCTAAGCACTCTTTTGGTAGCCTATAAATGAATATCAGTAGGATTCTCCGTATAGCTGCTAATACTCAATACAAATATCAAGTCTGGCCGAGTAGCTGTGAGATACATGAGACTACCCACAACCTGTTTACAGTATGTCTTGTCTACTTTGTCTCCACCTTCATCCTTTGCAAGCTTAAAACCAATGGTAATAGTATTATGGACAAAGTTATCAATATCCATTTCTAACCAATTTAGCACCTCTAAGATATTACCTTTTCTGATTGATAAAAACACCATTAGATTTTTGCAAAACTTCAAGATCTAAAAAATATCCCGTCTTACCAAGATCTGTCATGTCAAACTTATATTTCATGGAATCTTTAAACTTTGCAAACTTCATTATTTTCAATAAATATCAGATCATCAACATACAGACTTACAAGTAATATTTGGTGTTCTCTTCTCATCTTGATTAAAAAGCATGCACATAGTCACACTTCTCCACTACAAGAGCAACAGTGATTTCCGACGGCTAAAAGCCATCGCGGCCATCGGTAGGCCGTCGGAAACAGTAGGTAAGGCTGTTGGAATACGAATCTCGTTTAGTTTCGCTTTTCGACATCGGCGGCCTTTTCTCGACGGCAACCAACGACATTTTGGACGGTTTCCGATGACCATGTTGGACACGTGGCAAATCAAAATGATCAAATTGCCATCCGAAGCCATCGAAAATGTTTGAAATCTTCCATAGAGAGCCGTCGGAAACCGTTGGAATATGATGACCAATACGCCGTCGGGAACCATTGGAAATCTGGATGTATTTTTTCAATTTTTAAGCCTACTGCCTTCCAGCCACTGCACATCCGTCAATACACATAACAGTCCATTTCTAGCATATATAAATCATTAATCATATAAATAACCAAATATAATATTCAAACCAAAAATTCATATCCAAAATCCAACATAATCCAAAAAATTCATATCCAAATCCAACGCAATCCAAAAAATAAACATTCAAATCCACATAAGATAATTATAATCTATCAAAATGTATCAAACAAACCTTCACCCACTCGAAGCGTACATATACAGACAAAAAAACATAATAAAACATACCTATCATCACTCATCATCCCCTACAGAACCACCAGAGGAAGGAAACCTCCCATGCTGCTCCGATACTCCGCCAAGCGCTGGTTCAGCTGCTCCATCTGCATAGAACGACGGTGATCATGCTCCTACAACTTGGTGATCTGGGCTCCTAGCTCTGTAATTTCTTCTTTGTCTTGAGCCATCTTATACGCCTTTTGAGATGTCCTAGCCCACGAATAAAAAATTGTTATAATGCCTCTAACATCATAAACGTAATTTATATAACTTTAATTGAAAAATATGCAATATTTGAATTTAGTTTTTTTTGAAAATTACCGCTTAGTTTTCAAATCCATAGCGTCTGCTACGGGATGGTGGGTCCATGACACTCGAAAATAGCATCCTCATCATCAGCAGTCAACTCATCCCATCTTGTCTCATCTAGCAATTGTGCCCGTGCTTCCTAAAACTTTTGCTGTAATGCAAAATACAATTGAGTATAAATTACAGTAATTAAAATAACAGTAATCATTTTTAAGTAGACTAATCGCTATACTAAATAACAAAAAGTTGGAATGGTCAGTGGTATAAATAACACTTATAACTTAAAATATAAAAAGTTGGACTAATCGCTATACTAATTATAATACACTTACATAGGCAGCAGTCGCTTTATCTTCATGCTCACATGAGTATATGAATGAGCCCGAATTATCGTTCTGCTTCAGGGCATAAATATGAGAAAAAACATCCCAATACGACACAGCACCCCCGTGCGCTCTTTCCTAAAGTATGAACATATGTATATATGTATATATATTGTTTTGTTAAGTATCTATTAACAAATTATAACTTAGAATATTAAAATGTGAGTACAAAAATTACCAAATCCTAACGATGATGCTGGAATAACTTGGAACCACCTTGATGTGACGGGATTCTTGTTTCTGTCTACGGAATTCCTATATGACTCCCTCTACAAATTTAAATTGAAACTAACATTTTACATCTCTAAATTATGTATAAAATACATGCAACAATTTAAAGTAATTAATATGTGGTAAACTTACCTAGAACTCCTCATTGTTCCACCATACGAACCAGGCCTTCCGCACGCTAGTACTCATCTAGTTCGGTTTTTTCCTTCTCTTCTCATAGCAGACAGTGTATCCATATAATTTTTGAAAATTTTACTGTTCTAGTGGCACTGCACCAGGGAAAGATTAGTCTCTTGTAAGTCCATCGAACTCTACACGTTGAGAAAATGAAAGTTACACTTTTTTATAAATAGTCTACAATATATAAAATAAAGTAGGATCAAATAGAAAGTGCAAAATATAAATTTACACTTACCAGGAAGTCCTGCCAAATGCTCACTTTGAGATTATTGGGTATCTTGCTCCTCTTGGGCCTACAGGCAGTCATCTTGCATTTATATGCCTGTTTTGACATGGAGAGCACTGTAGCTGATGGCTCGAGCTTGAAGCCACTATGTCAAAGAGAAACAAACATTTAATATAGCAAGACTAATATATAATAGATCGTACAGAAAAATATTGTTAATACTGAAATAAATTTAATACTATGATCCATCAGCTTTGGCTTGCAACCAGACCGTAGAAAGAGCTGCCTTCTGTGATGGCCCCACTGCCATCACCAGTTGGAGATGCACCAGTCCCTCTCTGAGAAGAAGAGGGAGATCCTGTATAGGAAGAGCTACGTCTATGAAAAAAAGACATATGTATATAGTACATGTTACAGACATATCAAATATGAGAAATATGTCATTTAATTATGTGAAATATACATTATGGCAAAACATAAAAGGATTATATGAAACAAATTATGACTAACATATCACTAGCAGAACACATCATTTTTAATGAGAAAATGTAACATAAATAAACAAAAAAATTACCTTCTCTGGAACAGTAGATTATTAATCAGTCCTTGTCGTTTTCTGATTCAAACTCTGTTTCATACTCTATGTTTTGTTCCTCTATAGTCTCAAATGCTTCTAATAATGCATTTGACTCATCGTTTAGAGGTCCAAATTGGTTTGATCGTCGGTTATTATTATTCTAGTATTTACCTCGATATCTACTTGATAAGCTTGTTCGTTTGGAAAATTCTGTCCATCAAATGTAAATCTTGCCTTTGTTTTAGAAACAACCGACCAATCTTCTTTATCTCTTCGTAGAGATGGGTACGGATTATAATATACTTGAAGAGCTAGTTTGGCAAGTATAAAAGGTTCGTCCTTATAATAACGTGAGGTATGCTTTATTTTTATAAGATTATACTTTGGGTGCACGTTGATTCTAGAACCTGGAAAGTTGCTGAACCAGTTACATTTAAACAAAAAACTTCTTTTGCAGGTCTTGTGAAATATGTCAATCGCAAAACCTGGGTCAACACACCATAAAAGTCATTTACATGATCACTTGGATCATCACTACCTTTAACAAATACACTGACATTATTAATTAATTTTTCAGCACCGTACTCTTTGGTGTTAAATTTATATCCATTAACGAAGAATATTGGTTAGGTCTTGACTATTTTTTGGTCTCGTTGCTAAATGTTTCAATCCTTCGTCGACCACACAATTTGTCATGTCGTAAACGTAATTTTAAAACTAAGTATCGAAATCTTTGCCGATATCGCCATTTGGATGTTGTGATTCGTAAACACTGTAATTATAGAAGAAATATTGCATTATAATTAATACATACGTGTGCATATGTGTATATACGCATATGTAGATGATATAATGGATTAATAAGAATATATGTATATTACCTATAAAATGGTGCAACTTCAGCATAACTGAGAAGAATATATGTGTATGCTACATGGTAATTTCTATCGTCCAACCATAATTCCATACATTTACCAGCAGGTTGGCCATATTTTTCAAAAATAGAAAAAAGTTGTTTGAAAATCATCTTAATCAATGCCTTCATCATTACGCATAGCACTTTCAAATAATAAGTTCACATGATCACTAAAATAATGAGAGAGAGAAAACTAAGATTCTTCTTCGATATATGATTTGCAAATCAAATGTTCAACACGTGCTTTTTGTCTCATGTTTTTCTTTAGATGATTTAAGTACCCATTAAGGATTATTCCTAATTAAAATTTATTTATACTTGTAATTAAACTAATATATAACGTACTAAACATTAATACCCCTCAAATGGATACATCTATTCATATTGCACAGGCCCTCGAAGACGTGCTTTAGATGGAACATGAACAGGTAAATGCTTCATTGCATTGAATAATTCTGGAGGAAATACTTTCTACAGTTTCCAGAGCAATATAGCGATTTCTTCCTCAAGTTTACATATGGGATCAACTTTTAACATAGTGGAATAAAGCTTCTTATAAAACAAACTAAGTTCTGTTGCAACCGTCCAAAATTTTATGGGCAACAGTTCTTCAAAAGCAATGGGTAATTAACAAACTTTCTATCATAATATAACAATCATGGCTTTTTATCCCACTGAGTATGTTATTCTTATAGTCGACACATCTACGAATATCGAAAGAAATACCGTACTAACGCAAATGAACTCTATCCATTCTTGGTATCAAATGCTTCAATAATTTGCATCTACTACACGGGCAACAGATTTTTTCGTCGTTTCCATTATTATTTAAAGCGAAATCAATAAATACGTATACAGTATTATTAAAATGTTCACTTATTGAGCCTCCAATTTTCATTCTTTGTTGATACATACAGCTTCGATAAATAAAATAATTGATCATCTCTCATACTAATTAAAAAATACGAATTAAATTAAAACCAGATTGACAATTTATTTTTCAGTACAATTTTACAGTTTATTATTTTATATTAATTAATCGTTGACACTTTGTTGCCGGGCCATCCTATTTCTCATTACAAACACAATAACGTAATTAAATCTCGTAAATCGTTTCATTTTATACGATTCAAAAAAATTTCCATAGAACTTCCCTTTTGTTCCCTAAGTCGTACACAATCGCGTGTACATAGGGAACATGGGTGCAGCTTCATGAAATAGGCTTCTATGTAGCCATACCAAGCACATGAGTGCTTGCTTTAAACTTGAAGATACTTACATTTTGGATTTTGGCCTTCCTTTACAATGTTTGAAGTGGATCCTTGTGCGTTTTGTCTTAAATAAAAGAATAAATTGAAATGCTGCAATTACTAAATACTTTGTACAAAAATCTTTGGGATATATTTTAATTTTGATATCTGATTGCTACCAACTTTTGAGAATGTAAATACGATCACAGGGATTTCAGTACAGTTTGGGAAATATTGAAAATTGATTTTTAATTCGATTACAAGGATGTGAAGAATAAACAAATTAATTCGTTATTTTTTAACTTGAGGAGTGGACGATTATAATTGACATTCGAATACTTGCATTTGTAATTTATATTCAGTAAGCTTGTAAGTTGCTAAAAATTCAATCTTCTTCTGTATACTATGGTAGAGAAAACTTACACGGTAAGAACTAGCTCGAGTTGGAGTAAGTATGGTTTTCATAATTCTTGGAGATTTCTGCCTTAGCTTATGTGTGTGAAGCTAAAGATGTGTAATAGTTGTCTGTAAGAGATACAAATGATATAAATTCATTAATGTATAAGCTTTTGTCACAACCTCCACTGTATTCTATATTATTTATTCGATTATTTAATGTAAAATGAATATGCAACGACATATAGCTATGTGGTACACCATTAAACACATTTACTACTATAAGCATACCATTAATTTTTATTTTACAATAAATTCGCAAAGAAGGTAATGATCAATAAATGATAAACAGCAAACGAAGTTAAAGTCAATGCCTTTTATTTAAAGTTTATATATACACTATTTATTATAAATATATCATTAATATTTTTGAAACTTAACAGTATAATAAATTTTCAAGTTACACTTTTCAGAAATTAACTATCATTATATACGGTTTGTTTCTCATCGTTGTACAGTTGTACTAGTGTGATTTCATAATGCGTGTGTACTTAATTTATCGGTGCATATTTGTATATTTTAATAATGAATTAACTATACATTATCAAATATTTTCTAAAAAAACACAATACCTAATACTTATAGTACAACTATATACTGCCACTATTATAGTGGTTAGACACGTTGGATTTGGTCCGTGAGGCCATAGATTCGAAATCTTCAGAGTTGACTTGTAATAGTATACATACCACCTAGTACTTCGTACTAACAATATTCAAGTCACTGCCCAAATATAAATAAGTTCCAAGAATATATCCAAAGACCTGAACATATCTATAATTCAGGACTGTATGATGCTCATTTCCCCTCTTTTTGTATGATTCTTATCAGCTAATGCAGAAAAATGGTTATACCAAACAAATGAATGCATACAGAGGTTGAGGATTAGTAACTGGTCAGGACAGTTATATTATATTTTTCTCCATGCATATAATTACTGGCTATATTTGCAGATTGTTGAGAATCTAATTTAGCCCTAATCAATTCAAGAGAAATCAAAACTATAAACAAATGGAGATTAGCGGAAGCGTACCGGAATCCATTGAATCAATTTGTATGAAGAATATGATCTTCCAAGAATACAGTTTCTACTTTCTGTCTTAGTTTCTCTCTGACGGGGAAGAACAGGAAAAAAATGTACGTACTGTTTCTCGAGGACCAGAGCGTTTATAATGGACTAAAATAAGTTATGTAACATTTACAATTTGGCCCCTCAACAAATTGTAAATACCACTTATTTATACCCCAATTATAATAGCATTATACATTTTAACATATGTGCCTACAACAAACTTTTAATCTAACAATCTCCCACTTGGGCAACATATGTTTCTTTATAAATGTACAACCTTATAAGCTCAAAATTTGCTATTAAATAAAGGTAATCTTTAACAATCTTTTCCATCAACCATATCTATATATGATCATAGTGGTCTTTGCTATATTAATCATGACTAAACCCATCAATGGTCACATACATATATATAGTCAAATGACATAGATCAATCATGAATACATAGCATGAAAATTACATGTGATATGAACAAAACATGTCTATTTTCAACTGGTCCTCTTTAAACTTAAGTGAGGTCAGAATTAAAATAGTAGACAGAGTGAATGAACTGAATACTTTATTCTGACCAGAAAACCAAATACATAAATGTCTCAAGGCAAATATAAAGCATAAAAATACAAACTCCCGCTAAACCATAACATCCTCCAGTAATACAACACCCGTATGAGCAGTGTGCTAATGCAAGACCTTGTGCGGTAAACCTTTTGTGAGCGGATCCGCTATCATAAAGTTTGTTCCAATATGCTCTATAGATATATGTCCACTCTGCACTCTTTCTTTAACAACTAAGAATTTTATGTCAATATCCTTTGACTTAGTTGAGCTTTTGTTATTATTAGAATATAGCATTGCTGACTTATTATCACAATATAACTTCAGCGGTCTTTCTACATTTTCTAAAATACGCAGCTCAATGATAAAGTTGCGTAGCCATATTCCATGGTTTGATAACATGCTACAAATTCTGATTCCATAGTGGAAGAAGTTGCAAGTGTTTTTTAACACTTTTCCAAGATATAGCTCCTCCAGCCAACAGATAAATATAGCCCGATGTAGACTTTCTGCTATCTTGGCATCTAGCAAAATCAGAATCAGAATACCCTACGACCTCCAAATGATCTGATCTTCTATAAATGAGCATGTAATCTTTTGTTCTCTAAAGATACCTCATAACCCTCTTGGCCGCTTTCCAATGGTCTATACCAGGGTTGCTTAAGTATCTGCCTAACATCCCAACAATGTATGCAATATCTGGACGTGTACATACTTGAGAATACATTAGACTCCCAACAGCTGAAGCATAGGGAATCTTTTGCATTTCTTGAATTTCAAGATTGCTTTTAGAGCACCGACTAAGACTGAATTTATCTCCTTTAGCAACAGGGGTATCTCCTAGTCTACAATCTTGCATGCCAAACCTTTTGAGTACTTTATCAATATAGCTCTTTTGTGATAATCCAAGAATACCCCGAGATCGATCTCGAAGTATCTGAATACCTAATACAAAAGAGGCATCACCAAGATCTTTCATCTCAAAATGTTTAGACAGAAATTTCTTGGTTTCGTGCAATAAGCCTATATCGTTAGTGGCAAGCAAGATGTCATCGACATATAAAACCAAGAATATATGTTTAGTCCCACTAAACTTGTGATACACACAATCATCAACATTATTTGTCTCAAAACCAAATGATATGATTTCTTGATGGAATTTGTGGTACCATTGACGAGAAGCTTGCTTAAGTCCATAAATGGATTTTGTTAATTTGCAAACCATATTCTTTGGATCTCCCGACACAAAGTTTTCTGGTTGTACCATAAATTGTCTCATCAATGTCTCCATTGAGAAACGCTGTCTTAACATCCATCTGATGTAACTCAAGATCAAAATGAGCAACAAGTGCCATAATTGTTCTAAAAGAGTCTTTCGATGAAACTGGAGAGAAAGTCTCTATAAAATCGATACCTTCCTTTTGAGTATAGCCTTTTGCTATAAGACGTGCCTTAAACCTCTCCACATTACCCTTTGCATCCCTCTTGGTTTTAAATATCCATTTACAACCAATTGTTTTGCATTTTCTGGTAATGGGACAAGTTCCCAAACTCTATTGTCTTGCATGGACTTATACTCCTCGTTCATGGCATCTATCCACTTTTGAGAGTTAGAACTTTTCATGGCATGATAAAAGTTGATTGTGTCATCTTCCATCATTCCATTATCGTTCTCTTGTTCTTGAAGAAATACAATATAATCATCTGAAATAGCACTTCTCCTTTCTCTCATGGACCTTCTTAATGGCATAGGTTCTTGAGGTTGTTGAGTTTGTTCTTCTGGAACAATAGCTTCATTCTGAATAAGGGTTGTATAACATTGTCTTGTTGAGATTCCAAAATCACTTCTTGATCAATGATAGGTGTAGGCAACTGTATAACATTGTCAAAAGTGATAATAGGAACTGGGTTTGAATCCAATTATTCCTCAAAAGAAATGTCTTTAACTTTATTTCTCCCCCCAAACTCAATATCCTCAAAGAATACTGCATTTCCCATCTCACAAATATTCTTATCTATGGGATCATAAAACTTATAGCCCCTAGAACGCTCAGAATAACCAATAAAGTAGTTGCTCACTGTTTTTGAATCCAGCTTCTTTTCATGTGGCCTATAAGGACTTGCCTCAGCTGGACAACCCCAGATGTCAAAGTGATTTAGACTAGGCTTTCGGCCTGTCCAAAGCTCATAAGGTGTTTTTGCAGTTGTTTTAGTTGGTACTCTATTGAGAATATAAGCTGCTGTCTTTAATGCTTCTCCCCGGAAAGAATCAGGCAAGGTGGAATGAGCAATCATACTCCTTATCATATCCTTAAGAGTTCGGTTTCGTCTTTCAGCAACACCATTCATGCTAGGTGATCCTGGCATGGTGTATTGTGGGACAATACCACATTCCTCTAGGAATCTAGCAAATGGTCCTGGACGTTGTTCAGCTGAACCATCATATCTACCGTAATACTCACCACCATGATCTGATCTGACACTTTTAATTCTTTTGTTGAGTTGATTTTCAACTTCAACTTTATAAGCTTAAAACACATCCAGTGACTGTGATTTTTCATGAATTAGATATAGGTAGCCATAACGTGAGTAATCGTCTATGAATGATATGAAATATTGTTGACAATTCCATGATGCCGTAGGAAAAGGTCCACAAATATCTGTATGAATTAATTCTAAGATGTCTGAAGATCTATTAGCACCCAATTTTTTAGTTTTGGTCTGTTTTCCCTTGATGCAATCTACACAAACATCAAAGTTTGTGAAGTCAAGAGATTCCAAAATACCATCAGATACTAAGCGCTCAACTCTACCTTTTGAGATACGACCTAAACGTTTATGCCATAAAGATGCTAAATTTTCTTTATTTAATTTACGTTTAGTACCACGTGATTCTACATGCAAGGTTTCATTATAGGATGCAAGTGTTTACAACAAATAAAGATTGTCATACGCATTTAAATAACTAGTTCCAACAACATTTGAATTCAAAGACAAAATAAACTGATTGTTTCCAAATGAACAACAATATCCAAATTTGTCCAACACAGAAACAGAAACCAAATTCCGTCTAAATGACGATACAACAAAAGTGTCTTTTAAATCCAAGTAAAACAAGTTCCTAATAACAATCTAAAATGTCCAATCGCTTTCACTTCTACCGATTGTCCATCGCCCACAAAGATGTGTCTTTCACCATCACTTGGCTTTCGGTAGCTCAGGCAACCCTTCATAGAAACACTTATGTGAGCGGTAGCACCAGAATCTATCCAACAAGTGTTTATAGGTACTGAAGATAAATTAACTTCAGAACAGACCAAAGTAACAAACATACCTTTCTTTTAATGCCATGCATGATATTTGGTACATTCCTTCTTCATATGTCCAGGTTTGTGACAAAAGAAACAACCGTCTTTTTCCTTTTGTTGTTTCTTTTGATTTGGATCCTTAGCAGCTTCATTTTTGAATTTTCTTTTCTTGCCCTTTGCTTTAGAGGCACTTGCCAAATAGGCACTCTCAGTCTTATCTTGCTTCAGCCTTTCTTCCTCTTGTACACAATATGAAATAAGCTCACTGAGAGTCCACTTCTCCTTTTGACAGTTGTAACTGACCTTGAATTGACTGAATTATGGAGAAAGCGAGATAAGCACTAAATGCGCAAGCAAGTCATCCGAAAGCTCAAGCTTTAGTGTCTTTAATTTTGAATCATTGTGAGACATTTCCATAATGTATTCTCCTATGTTTTCCTTGCCTTTAAACCTCATGCAAATAAGGTTCTTCAAAAGAGTACTTGTTTCCGCTTTATCGCTTTTGGAAAAGCATTTCTTAATTTCTGTAAGGAAATCTATGACATCGGTAATCTCTTCGGATACCGCACCCCTAAAAGCCTCAGGTATGCCCCGTTTAATGATCATAAGACTCATGCGATTTGAACTATCCAATTTCTCAAAAATTCTCCTTTCCTCGGAGTTACTAGCATCTGTAAGAGAAGCAGGCCGATCCATCCTTAATGCATGGTCCAGATCCATGCAACCAAGAACAATTAGTATGTTCTCTTTCCAATCCTTAAAGTTATTACCATTAAGGACCGGTACTGAATCAATGTCAGCAGATACAGTAGCAACGGCTGAAACAGAAAACAAATAAAATTATATAAATAACACGCTCCTATAAGAATCCATATAAAACAATAAATTCAAATAATGGTTAATCTCATCTCAAGATACCAAACACATCAATAATATCAAGTCTTTGGACTGTAATATTAACTGTGAACGGTAATCTTGTTGTAGCGATCAAATATTGACAATAAATTATATCAAACAATATGTAATCTTTGGACTAACATATTGCTCACAAAAAAATACCTTATAATTGTCACATATTTATCACCAGAGGTATGCATGAAATTCGGCCAAATACTAATTCACCTTTGGGCTCGTTAATAAATGCATGAATTACGTACACACAATTAGTTTGACATTTTAATTAGATTAATTTACACAAAAGTGATCACTTTGGTGATATTTTGTTTTGATTAATCTATTTAAAATATTAGACAAACCTAAAGAAAATCTAAAACCAAACTTGAATTTAGATTTTTTTTTTTTAAATTATCAGAGACAACTGTAGTAATACTTAAAAAAGCATGCTTCTATTGCTATCATTCTATAATTTCAAAGCATGTTCAAAAGTTGTGAATACCATCATCAAATAGTACTGAAATGAATGGAGACATGTTACTGTCTTCTATTTGTGTGTTCTCTGTACTGTTTTCCTTTTTTTTAAATGTCGGAAACTCATTTATAAAGATTGATATGAACTATATCACATTTCACAATTCCAGGAAAAAAAATTCATTCGGCATGCCAAGAAATATCCAAAGATCCGAACGAAAAAATAATAATTGAAGATCATAACAGTACTATGTTAAATTCTCAAGAATCAATTTAGGGTTGCTCTGATACCAATTGTTGAGAATTTAATTTAGCCCTAATCAATTCAAGAGAAATCAAAACTATAAACAAACCGGAGATTAGCGGAAGCGTACCGGAATCCATAGAATCAATTTGTATGAAGAATCTGATCTTCCAAGAATACAGTTTCTACTTCTGTCTGAGTTTCTCTCTGACGGGGAAGAAGACAAAAAAAGTACGTACTGTTTCTCGGGGACCAGAGCATTTTATAACGGACTAAAATCAGTTATGTAATATTTACAATTTGGCCGCTCAACAAATTGTAAATACCACTTATTTATAACCCAATTATAATAGCATTATACATTTTAACATATGTGCCCACAACAAACTTTTAATCTAACAAAAATACGATCAGAGTCAAAAAACTTTCTGGTTAATGCCATAAGGGTCTACCAAATTTAAAGATAATTTGACATAAAAAATGTTTAACACTTACATGCTTGGATTGTGTGATCACCGCAAAATGACCATGTCAGAATTAGCACACATCATGGTTTTCCATTACAGCAGTCCAATTCCTGCAAACATATTTACCATAAATAAATAGTATTAATATGCAAGTCTGATTTATAAATGTATATTTCAAACCAGCTATTTTAATAACCGAAGCCAGGTGGAAGTATGATACGTTTCGGTACCCCTATTTGTATATTATATGCATATTCTAATTGACTCAAGTTTGTACGTGCGATGCTAGTAACTAAGCAAACTGTGCAGGAATCTACAAACAGAAAACCAGTTAATGCTTTTCCAATTTGGGGTCTTTCTTCCAAAAGCTGAAACGCCTTAAGACTCGCCTAAAGCATTGGAATTCCCATGTTTTCAAAAACATTTTCGATCGTGTTCGGGCAGCGGAGGAGTCCCTCATCCTCACTGAATCTTTGTTCGACGAGAGCCCTTATGCCGATAACAAGGAGAAATGGGCCTCTGCCCAATTGGTATTCTCTTCGGAACTCCGTATCGAAAACGCCTATCTTCGCCAGAAGACGAGGGTCAAATGGGTGGTCGAAGGGGACTTGAACTCTAAATATTTCCATTCGACTATTCGCAAGAAAGTCAACCTTCTTTCCATTCGTGAAATTTTGAGGCCTGATCTATCAGTGGCTTCGTCTCCGTCTGAAGTCAAGGAGATCATCTTGTCTCATTTTCAATCCTTTTTGGGAACTCCTTCTGTGTCCGATCCGGACCAGGATATCCTCTCCTTCATTCCCCGAATGGTCCCTTCAGAGGGGAGTGACGCCTTAGCTGCTCCGCCTTCTCCGGAAGAAATCCGTGCCTGCGTCTTTGCTATTAGTAAGGACAGTGCCAGTGGCCCAGATGGCTTCAACGGCTCATTCTATCGGAGTGTTTGGCCTATCATTCAACCGGACTTCTGCTTGGCTATCCAGCAATTCTTTGCTGGTAGCATTCTTCCCATTAGTTGGTCTTCCACCAACATGGTCCTAATTCCGAAGTGTGATAACCCTCGATCATGCGCGGAATTTCGACCGTTCAGCCTGTGTAATTTCTCCAACAAAGTGATTTCTAAGGTTTTGGCCATTCGCTTAGCTCCATTCCTTGATCGCATTATCTCCTCTTCTCAGGCGGGTTTTGTTAAAGGTCGTTTAATCACTGATAACGTCCTGTTAGCACAAGAACTGATTTTCCAGATTGACCGGAAGGTCAGAGGCTCTAATGTTGTTTTCAAGCTAGATATAGCTAAGGCCTATGATCGTATGTCTTGGTTTTTCGTCATTAGAGTTCTGCGTGCCTTTGGGTTTCCTGAAACCCTTATCGACTTGGTTTGGAGGCTTATCTCTAACTGTTGGCTCTCCGTTCTCATTAACGGATCGGCCTACGGTTTTTTTCGGGCGGGTAGAGGTCTTCGACAAGGTGATCCTCTATCTCCATCTCTTTTCGTCTTGCGGCAGAGGCTCTCACTCGAGGGATTCACACCTTAACGATTTACGGCCAGGTTCACCGTTTTGGTCTTCCGAGAGGGTGCCCACTCGTTTCTTCCTTATCCTTTGCGGACGATATTTTCATTTTCTCAAACAGCAATCGTTCATCTGTTCGTCGGCTGCTTTGCTTCATCCATCAGTACGTGCGATGTTCGGGTCAGCTCGTTAACTCTTCGAAGAGTTGCTTCGTTCATGCGAAAGGCATGGATCCTTCTCAGGTTTCCTGGGTCCATTCGTTCATCGGCTTCAGGGAGGCTTCCCTGCCTCTTCCTTACTTGGGTATTGTTCTCTACAGAGGTAAGAAACTAAACGCCCTATTCGATCCTCTGACGGACAAGGTTAGGGGAAAGATTATTCGTTGGAATACATCGCTGCTTTCTCAGACAGGGAGACTGGTGCTTATCAAGTCGGTATTAGGCTCGTTGGGTACTCATGTCTTCGCTGGGATGTCCCCTACCGCTTCGTTCTTCCGATCTTTCCAATCTTTGGCCTCGTCCTTCTTTTGGGGGTCGAAGATTGACAACCATCGTCATCACTGGGTATCATGGGACGTGGTGTGCCATCCCAAGAACGAGGGCAGTCTAGGTGTGCGAAACCCCAAAGACATTTGCTCGGCATTTGCTTGCAAGCTGTAGTACAGATTTGGGGCAAACGATTCCTTATGGGCTAAGTTCCTGCATGCCAAGTACCAAAGGCTGGCATTCGCAGGCTTTTGCGGATCTCCCTGTTTCGCTAGTGAGACTTGGAAGCACATGCAATCGATCAAATCTTTCTCTGACTCTCATGGAGGCCATTCCGGTTGGGATGTTAGTTTGTTTTCTATTTTCAAAGCTTGGAGCTCAGCTCGCACTCCGGCTCCAGTTCTTCCTCTTTTCTCTTTCATATGGGACGCTATAATTCCTCCTAAAGTGTCTCTGTTCATGTGGCGAACCCTTCATAAGGGGTTGCCAGTTGATGAGAACCTTCAGCGGATTGGCATTCCATATGTATCCCGGTGCAGGTGCTGCGGCAGCGGGGTGTCGGAATATTCGGATCATTTACTCTTCTCTGGTAACACTGCAAGAGCCTGTTGGAATTATTTCGGTAACCTTATTGGCGTCCGAGGAAGATAAGGCTCGCCTGGTGATTTACAAAGAACCTGGTGGAACGGAATCTCGAGTAAATCCTTACGCTCTGTCGTCTTTCGCTTGATTCCTTATCTGATCTGCTGGCACCTTTGGTGCGCGCGAAATAAGGCTATTTTTGAGGAATCTCCGATGGTTCCCTCTTCCATTATTCGTCGGGTTAGAAATGATGTTTTTTTGGCTTTTCGTGTTAGACATTTCAAGGGATCGGTTAGCTCCCATTCTGGCCCCCTTGTACCTCTGCTTTCCATTTCCTGTTCTCAGTCTTCCACTAGAGCGGGAATTGGATGAAGACCGGTTGCGAGCCAGGTGGTTCTGGCATTTCCTTTCCCGTTACCCCCCCTTTTTTCTCTTATTTCGTTGATTTTGGTTTCAGAACCTGGATCTATAGGTTTGGCCGGGGCTATCATTCCTACTCTTTTTCTGGATCTTGGACGAAGGATTGCTCGGATCGCTCTTCTTCCGATCTCTTTTTCGTTTGTCGTTCCTGGGGATCGACCGGTTTTTGCATTTCTCTCTGTATGACGTCTTTTGCTGTTCCCGCTGTTATTGTGGTTTCCTGTTTTTTATTTTCTTATACTGTTGTACGGATTTTTTGGTTTTTTTCTGTTGGTTACCTGTCAGGTATGTTGACGGCTTTTGGGATTACTAATAAAATTCTATTTTGTTCAAAAAAAAAAAAAAAGGTTAATGCTTTTCCAAAGAACTAACATCACAACTAACAATCTTTAATTGTTGCATTATAAGATAAAAATTCTGTGTGCCATCAACAAAAGAATGACAAAAGCCTACAGAACTTCTTGCATGTAATATTCTATTTTACAACGAAATGATTCCTTAATCATTCATGAACCTATCATGAATTGCTTATAACATGTGTCAAAAAAATTGTTCTTCATGGAAGATTCTATGTTATCTTAGATTCTTGTGGCATACATGCATGCAAAATCGCTATAAATTGAGTTATAGCACCTTGGCCAAAACAACATAGAAGCGGAAACAGAAAACCTACACTACATTCTTTCATCAGTGGTGGAAAAAAAATGGCGATTTCCTATATTCTTAACTTCTAACCCAACTTTAAATCTGTTTCTATATAGTAATCAATAGTCATGGAGTATTTTACCTCCTTTTATATATATACCTATGCAGTATTTTTTTGCTCAGTGTTTATAATTATACTTGGGGTGCAAGTCACATGACTTCTGCATTTTACATGTTAATATAGGCAGCAGCAGTTAGTCTATGATGCTATAATTTTGTACACACCTCTTTTCACGATTATTCTTCGATGAAAAAGAGTAGTGTTCCTCTTTTTCACTCCTTCTCCCTTTCTTGATTGCTCTTTAACTAAGATTACACAACGTTGCCCCACTAGCGTACTAAATTAAAATTTTAACACAGACAAGGGTATTTGGATACAAAAGTTCTTACTATAGGTGCAAATCACATAACTCTTAAATATTGCAACACTGAATATTGATGGTGCTTCCAAAATAAATATCTGGAAAAGATTAAGAGACGCACTGCAGTAACAAGTCTCCACACATATATAAATAATGTTGGGTTGTCACCCAATACCCTGAAAATTCGAGAACTAATTCACATCTATATTCAGAAGAAAAAAGAAATAAGAAGAAAAATCAAGTGTATATTCTAGGCATAAATTTGTTTTCAAACAATATTCTTTGAAAAAGTAACCACATTAACACAATTTTTTCATCGATGATCAGCAAGGTGGATACGGCAATGGAGGAAGAAGAAGCATGCACCAAAGAGGAGGGGAGTATGGAGGTGGATGGGGCAGCCCACCTCCAATGTACGACGATGTCCCACCATCAATGTACGTTGCAGGGTACGTCAGAGGACCACCGACCTACCCACCCCCGCAATACAGTGGTGGTTGTCATGGAGGAATATATGGGGGTGGAAGATACGGAGGAGGAGGATATGGAGGATACGATAATGAAGACTATGAAGATGAGTACGGAGGAGGGCAGGGTCAAATGGAACGCCCAACCCAAAACCCTAACTTCTCTGTGTTCGAGATCGGAAGCAATAACCGAACCGACAATGGAGACAACCACGTGCGACTGGGGTTTGACTTGAGCAAGCTCAAAGAAATTCCTGAACGTGCAGGTGGTGTCAAAATTGGAAGTGGGCAGTATGCAAGGGAAAATGGTAACATGGTTGATTTTAGCGAGTACCAAGATCCAGCACCTGCTCCACCTCCGCCTCCACAGCCACAGCAGTCAGCAGATGTCAGCTCCAGTCTTGGTTGGGAGGGTTGGGCCTGGATACAGGAGACGGTAACACTTGAATCTAGTTACAACATGCAGAAAAGCACATGTATACTTAAATAAATTTTGTCATGTATGATTTCAGTATGTCGTACCTGTGTATGGCTGGCTGGTATTGTTTATGTAAACCAGTGATCTTAGTATTAAAGCATGATCAAGTGTAATAGTGTGCTATATATATATATATATATATATATATGTATTCAGTGTCAATTTTACTTGAATTATGTGTCGTACATGTACCTTAACTTTGTCTATGTGTGAATGCTAATGATCAACTCACAAGATAGCGAGGATATACAGTAAAGTAGTAAATAGCTTGAAGAAGAGCACACGTACAATGCAAGAAAAAAGAATTTTTGTATGGAAACCAGAGTTCCTACCATTACCAAAGGTCTAAATCTAGCCAACAAAAGACAAAAAAATATTAGTCATTGCATAAATATACATTTTAAAAAAAATATGCAAGCGAATAAATTTGTTGCTTAATTTTATCTCTTAATTCCATAGTCAGTTGCATTAATGAATTGTTAGTTCGTTAACAATGACATAAGAAAAGATGAGTAAACCCCTTTGGGCTAATCAAAATTTCCATGGATGTTAAGTATATTTTTTCAATAAAGCAATAAGAAAGCATAAATCTTTAGCATAAATCTTTTCTTGCTGTGGAGAATGACAATTTGTCTTCTCATATTTCTAATGTATGTAGGGATATAAGGATTGAAAATTGGACTGAAACTAGAATTAGTTAACTATGAAGGTAAGAATAAATACAATTGTACAGTTGAGACTAGGATTTTCTCTTTGGCTTCATTTGGGGTTCTTTCCAGATCTCGTTATCTGTTGGTTGAGAACTGTTTTATGGAATTATTGCCGGTCTCTGATGATGGATTGTTGTGCCGTCCTCCCCTCTGTAGGCGAATTTCTCAGTTCGACGCAGATTGGGTGGCGACGCCTGCTACTGGTGAATTCGATGTTGCTTCGAAGAGGGATTTCATCACCCACTTCGAACCGCTGTTAACTTTTTCTGTATCTTGTGAGATTTTGCCTCGTGGGGAGGATCCTCTAGTGGTGGGTTCGGTGTTATGTGGTTCTAGCTTTGGTCTTGATGTTTTGGACGAAGGGGATTCAATCGCCCATTCCAGTCAGGTTGCGGTGCTTCCCTCCCCTGTACCTACTTCGGTGGTACGTGATTCATGGGTTGGTTTTAGCGATTTGGCAGTGGGTTTCAGTGCAAATGTTTTTGATTGGGATTTTCTTTTATGTCGCTCTATTCGAACTGCTCGACCTTGTGGGTCTGTGTCCCTCTGTATGTTGAATGGTATGATGTGCGAGCAGTTTTTGGTTGATTTTCTTGTTTTTCCCATTGTCTCGCAGCTGCAGGTAAGTGATCATCTGCCCGTTCAGGTGAGTATCTCACTATTGCATTCTTTATTGATCGTTGATGTTGGGTTTATGATGACTTGTTGGTTTGAGACTGATGGTTTGTTCTTTGTGTTTTTGAGCCTTGACACGCCTCGGCGTGTGCTCCCTGACAATGCTACCCAGATGTTGATTGGTGGCGTGTCAGGTCCTTTAGGCATTGTGTACTCCGTTTGGAGCGGACAGTGTGGGTCCTTATGTTGGTATTTTGCTCTGAGCCATAGCGAGGCCTGGTCAGTGTCGTTTTTGGCTTATTCTCGTCTTCCTCTCATAGTTGGTCTCCATTGGTCTCTACGGAGAAATTATCCTGTCTCGGTCGATTGGCTAGGGCGGTATTCCAGCCCTGATCGCATAGTGAACACTGATGCGGTCCACTATGCGGGCAGCCTGGAATATTACAGTCATTTGCGAACCGATCGGGTGATATCTCTACTAGGGCCACCTTGCGAACCTCACCTGTCTCGCGGGGCTGTCTCACTAGTGACAGTCTAGCATGGGTTAGGTTCCTACAGCATCGTGGGATGCGTATTATTAGCACCCCTACATACTTTCGTTATCCTCTATCTGCTTCAGTTTCTCCTGATTCTTCTCCTTATTGTTGCTATTCCCGTTACTCTCTTCCTTCTTCTTCTTGTGCCTTTTCGATTACCATTCCGATGCTTAGTGTAGAGGAGATTGCGATTATTAATGAGCGCCTTTCTCGTCTAACCGAGAACTCTGCTACCTCCAGATCCTCTTCTAGGCTGTCCGGTACGAAGGAGAGATTAGGTGCATCTTCGGAGTCCGAGCCACTGCGTCAGCCTCTGCGTCGGTCCTCTCGACGTAGATCGCATGGCTCATCCGTCATCGCCCGCACTATCCGTACCCGCTCTATAGCGGCGACTGAGCAGATCGATAAGTCTGCTCTTTCTTCCTTGTGTCGTATCTGATTTGCATCTGGGCTGTCTCTCTTGGCTTGTTCTCTTTCTCTCCGATTGTAGTTGCCTTCATGTCGAACTTTCTCTTCTGGAATATTCGTGGTATTGGCAATGAAGCTTCTTCCGCTAGGCTTAAGCGGATTGTCCGTAAGCATTCCATTGGCTTGGTGGCTCTTTTAGAACCTTTTGTGGGTCCTAGAGAGGTTACCAAGGCAGTACTGTCGCTTGGTTTTGGCGGTGCTTTGACAAATGTATCGGGTAAGATCTGGATTCGCTGGTCCAAAGACTGCGTTGTTTGCCCTGTTTTTGACTCGTCTCAACTTTTCTCTGTTTTGTGTTCCTCTTCCTTGTTCCCGCAACCGTTCCTTTTTTCGGCGGTGTACGCCAAGTGTGACCGGTTAGACATATTATCTCTATGGGATGACATTCTGTCACTTGTTGACTTCGGGTTCTCGTTTTCTGTGGTGGGTGGTGATTTCAATGTTGTCGCTAGTCAGGCTGAAAAATTAGGCGGGGTGGCCGTCAATCGGCACTCGGTTTCTGATTTCAATTCTTTCACTGTGAGCTCCGGGTTATCTGAAATTCCTTTCGTGGGCTCTGCTTATACTTGGTCTAACAACCAGGAAGGTCCGAATCGGATCCTCTCCAGGTTGGATAGGATTTTTGGGTCTGCTGAATGGTTTAACCTCCCATTTACCTTCTCTACTTCTCATCTTCATCGATCTTGTTCTGATCATGCGCCTCTAGTTTTACGGTGCGCTTCGCAGTCTTTGACGGGCCCTTCTTCTTTCCGCTTCCTTAGTATGTGGAGTTCTCACCATAGTTTTCTCCAGGTGGTGGAGGAATCGTGGACCTCTCCCATTATGGCTGCTCCCATGGGGGCTTTCTCTCGTAAACTGAAGCGTCTTAAGGCATGCCTAAAGACGTGGAATTCCCTTGTTTTCAGGAACATTTTCGACCGTGTTCGAGCGGCAGAAGAGTCCCTGATTCTTTCCGAATCTTTGTTCGACGTGAGTCCTTCAGCCGAAAACAAGGAGAATTGGGCTTCTGCTCAATTGGCATTCTCTTTGGAACTTCGTATTGAAAACTCCTACCTCCGCCAAAAGGCGAGGATCAAATGGGTGGTCGAAGGTGATACGAATTCCAAATTCTTTCATTCTTCTATTCGTAAGAAAGTTAATTTGCTTTCTATTCGTGAGATTTTGAGATCGGATCAATCTGTGGCTTCGATTCCGTCTGAAGTCATAGAGGTAATAGTGTCTCATTTCCAATCATATCTGGGTTCTCCCTGTGTTTGATCTGGTTTCGGACCTCCTGTCTTTCATTCCTTGGCTGATTCCTTCGGAGGGAAGTGACGCTTTAGCTTATCCGCCTTCGTCGGATGAGATTCGTGCCTGTGTCTTTGCTCTTAGCAAGGATAGTGCCAGTGGGCCGGATGGTTTCAATGGTTCCTTCTTTCGAAGTGCCTGGCATATCATCCAATCTGATTTCTGTCTGGCAATTCAACATTTCTTTTCTGGGAGCGCTCTTCCCATTAGTTGGTCATCCACTAACTTGGTCCTCATTCCCAAGTGTGATAATCCTCGGGCGTGCACGGATTTCCGTCCGATCAGCCTGTGTAATTTCGCCAACAAAGTGATTTCTAAGGTTCTGGCCACTCGTTTGGCTCCGTTCCTTGATCGTATTATCTCCTCCTCTCAGGCGGGTTTTGTAAAAGGTCGTTTGATCACTGATAACGTCCTTTTAGCCCAAGAACTTGTCTCAGATTGACCGTAAGGTCAGGGGTTCTAACATTATTTTCAAACTTGATATGGAAAAGGCCTACGACCGTATGCCGTGGTTTCTCATCATCAAGGTTCTTCGTGCCTTCGGGTTTCCAGAAACCCTTATCGATTTGGTGTGGAGACTCATATCCAAATGTTGGTTTTCTGTTCTCATTAACGGATCGGCCAAGGGTTTTTTCAAAGCAGGTAGAGGTATTCGTCAAGGTGATCCTCTATCTCCTTCTCTTTTCGTTATTGCGGCCGAGGCATTCATTCGTGGTATCCACACCTTAACGATATTTGGTCAAATCCACCGTTTTGGACTTCCAAGAGGGTGTCCACTTGTCTCTTTCCTTTCCTTCGCGGATGACATTGTCATTTTCTCCAACGGAAATCGGACCTCTGTTCGCCGCCTGATTCAGTTCATTCATCTGTACGAGAGGTGTTCGGGCCAACTGGTCAACTCTGCGAAGAGTTGCTTCGTCCACGCGAAGGACATGGACCCTTCGAGAGTTTCTTGGGTAGAACCTTTTACCGGGTTCAGGAAAGCTTCCCTTCCTCTCCTTATTTGGGTATTTTTCTCTACAGAGGAAGGAAACTAAACGCCCTTTTCGATCCTCTTACGGACAAAGTAAGGGGAAAGATTATCCGTTGGAATGCGTCTCTTCTGTCTCAGGCAGGAAGATTAGTGCTCATCCAATCTGTTTTAAGTTCCATGGGCACGTATATTTTCGCCGCTATAACCCCTACCTCCTCCTTCTTTCGATCGTTCCAATCTTTGGCATCCTCCTTCTTATGGGGACCGAAGGTTGACAATCACCGACATCACTGGGTGTCTTGGGACATTATCTTCCGTCCTAAGAGTGAGGGTGGGTTAGGTTTGCGTAATCCAAAGGACATCTGTTCGGCTTTCGCTTGCAAGTTGTGGTACAGGTTTGGGACCAACGACTCCTTATGGGCGAAATTCCTTCATGCTAAGTACCAGAGACTGGCGTCTTCTGGCTATTCCGGTTCTCCTTCATTCGCCAGTGAGACTTGGAAGCATATGCAATCGGTCAAATTGCTCGCTGATTCTCATGACGGCCACTCCGGATGGGATGGCGGTCCATTCTCTATTCTTAAGGCCTGGAACTCTTCTAGAAACCCCACTCCAGTCCTTCCAATCTTTTCCTTCATTTGGGACGTTTGAATCCCTCCTAAAGTTTCTCTTCTCACGTGGCGATCCCTTCATAATGGGTTACCGGTTGATGAGAACCTTCAGCACATTGGCATTCCTTTTGTTTCCCGTTGTAGACGCTGCGGCAACGGGAAAACAGAATCGGTGGATCATCTGCTTTTCTCTGGCTGTTATGCCAGATCCTGCTGGAATTACTTCGGTAATTTAGTGGGTGTCCGTGGTACCATCTCCTCGCCGAATGATTTACTGACCTCTTGGTGGATTGGTAGATCTAGTAAATCTCTTCGATCTATCATCTTTCGCTTGATTCCCTGTCTGATTTGCTGGCACATCTGGTGTGCGTGGAATAAGGCAATTTTTTAGGAGACTTCTATGGATCCCTTCTCCATTATTCGACGGGTTAGAAATGATATTTACTTGGCGTTTCGTGGCAGACCTTTCAGAGGAGCTGTCAATGCTCGTTCTGGACGCCTTGTGGATTTGTTTTCTATCTCCTGCTCTCAGTCTTCTTATAGAGCGGGAATTGGATGATTCCCGATCCGGAGACTGGTGGTTCTGGCTATCTCATCTCCTTCTTGACCGTATTCCCCCCCCCCGTTTTGTTTTCTTACTGTGTGGCTATTGCTTTCAGGATCTGGTATTTCTGGATTGGATTTTGTTTTTCATTCCTCCTTCTGTTTGGAGCTTGCCTAGAGGAATTTCGTTTCTCTTTATCGGCTGTCGGCCTTTCAGCTATTGGGATGTTGGCCGCTTTTTTCTTCTATTTTGGTGGTTCGTCTGATGGGATTGCTCTTACTTTGCACGGTTGTCACTCGACATCGTCATCGGGCGGTGGCCTTGCCGGAGCTCGATTACGATGTTGGATGGGCGGTGGATTTTCCGGAGCTCATCCAGATTGATCTGTGCCTGGTCCCAGAGGTCCTTTGCATCTCCTTCTCGCCAGAGTCTATTGCTTTTCCCATTTTGGTTGTACCATTGTATTACTTATGTGTTTCCTCGGTTTTGTATTCCACTTTTTGGTACTCTGGTTACCTGTCAGGCTTGTTGACAACTTTTGTTTTGGGTTTATATATACGTCTATTCTACCAAAAAAAAGTAAGAATAAATACAATAATGATGAATGGAAAAAAGAGAAAATCCTTTAGTTAGACAAGGGACGGATGTAGCCAAGTGGATCAAGATAGTGGATTGTGAGTCCACCATGCGTGGGTTCAATTCCCATCGTTCGCTCATCACATTATTTCAAATTCAAAAAATTCTATTTTCAATATTCCTACTTACGGTGACGAAGAATAAAACTATCACTATATTTATTGGGACTTTCCCTTCCCCACCTTCATGGGGATGGTCTACTCCTCTTACTACAGGACGCTTACCTATCCAACACTTCGATCCGGCTCTACCCAAACTTTGTTGATTCACTCCAACATTATCCACTTGTCCGAATGTTGCTAAGCAGTTTTTGGATATATACGTGTATATTTTAGGCAAATATTTCTATTCATTCGTCCCTTGAAACCAATTATTTCTTGATCAACGCTAATATTTTGGCACTGCATCTGAAGCAATTCTTACACCACATAAAGTTAATCTATTTAAATCTGAACATCTATCACAAAAACCCGTAAATAGGCACCATAGCAGTATTAACTGTAGAGTTTTCTTCATCGTTGATGCCCTCTCTCATTCTTACTCTTTTCATGTATTTAATATATATTTTTTGCTACCAGAAACGGATTTACACTCAAATTCCTATCCGGTCATCGTGGGAACAGGACTAAAATGGTCGGAATTCCGACATGCCGGGTGGAATGTCAAAACACGACACAAAAACAATCCAATTTCCTGCTTTAGTCCAAAACGTTTTTTCACAACTCCGTTTTGCGGTGGCGTGTATGTTGCTATCAATTGTCTTCATATGCCATTTATCACATTATTTGGTGAATTCTTGTAAACTCCCATCCCCGATCAGTACATATAAACCACTAGCAAACGAATTTGCTTCCTTCTCAACTTGAATCTTAAATCTTCTGAAAACTGCAAGTGCTTTTGGCTTTCCTATTAAGAAGTATACCCTTGTTCTTCTACTAAAATCGTCAGTAAAAGTGATCAAATACCTTTTTTGCTATTAGAGGTAGGTTTGATTGGTCCACAGATATCAACATGCACTAATTGAATAATTTCTGAAACTATTCAGGTACTTTTCTTCAGAAAGGGGCTTTTCTTTGGAAATGCATCCCGTTGTCCCTTTTCTACAAAGCAGTCCTTGCATAACTTTGTGGGGTAGGTTAATTGTGGTAAACCAACTACCATCTTTTTTTGTTGAAGTATCTTTAAGCCTTTAAAGCTCCATGTCTACACTGTCAAAGTTGCTCCATATCTTCTGTAATTGTGTTGAAACAGCCTGATGCAATAGGTTGGGATATAGCATGCAATATGAACATACGATTCAGAGACATCTTCGTCTCCATGATTAAGCCTCTTTAGGTTGAAACACATTGCACTTTCCATGTTGAAGAAGAATGGTAAGCCCTTTTTCTTGCAATTTCCAATACTCCACAAATTATTTTTAAATTCTGAAACATAACATACTCTTGTGATGATTTGCACTATGCCATACACCAATAGCCTTATGTAATTATTTTACCCGTCCATGTTACATTCGTGCTAGAGTATTGCCCAGCTTCACATATTCTCTGAATTTTTCATCAAAATCTAAAATATATTCTTTCTTTCCAATCATATGATTGATACAATCTAAATCAAGATACCAAGTGTCTTCTCCATTGTTATTTATATTCAAGTATGCCATCAACAACATCTCTTCTTGAGTTTCCGCATAGTTGGCTTCCTTCTCCATGTTTGGGTATTCCCATTGAAAACGTCCTAACCTGTGACAATTATAGCACTCCAATGTGGATTTACTGTAATTTTGTCTGCCTCTGCCCCTTCCTCTTCCACTTTCTCTAAAGCTCCCATGACCTCTTCCTCCTTGTTGATCTCCATGAGTGATCTTCAAAGTTAGTTCTTCTTCAATATGAGAGCCCATACTTTGCTCATGCACAAGTAAGCTGCTTTGTAACTCGTCAATGGTTAAGGTCTATGTATCCTTAGATTCCTCAATAGAACAAACAACATATCAAATTTTGAAGTCATGGATCTCAAAATCTTTTCAACAACATCAATATCACTCTTGTTCTCACCATTTACTTTCATCTTGTTGGCAATAGTAAGAGGTCGAGCAAAAAACTCATTTATAGATTCTCCTGTTTTCATACGGGGAATTTCAAACTCCTTTCATAGAGCTTGCGATTGTATAAGATTCATTCGAGTTGTACCTTGGTATTTCTGTTTCAATGAATCCCATACGCTCTTTGGCGTGCCCATGTTGAGAATCATCTCTAAGACCGAACAATTTAATGCTCGAAAGAGATAGTTTTTTTCTTTCATATCTTTCAACTTCTGATCTTAAATGTTTTTCCTATGTGTATCCACGAGAACAACGCCCTCTGCTGCTGCAGGAATTCCCGTCTCTATCATGTTGTGAAAAAAAATGGCAGTGCTTTGCGGAAGCTTATATCAACGGATCTTTGTCACCCAAATCACAAAGAGATAATTTGGATTAAAAATAAGACGTAATTGAAATTAAAAGCAATAAGACAAGATATTCCACCCAACCACCCACTTTATTGATTCACCAAAAAAATTTGTTTACAATTAATAGAACAAAGCTAAAATAAACAAAATGCCATTGAATCAATAACCAAATTGAGAAAGGGATCAAATATCTATATGGCTAAAATTGTTGGAGAAGAAGAAATAAAGATGGAGAACAGGGAATTAACAAATAGATTTTCCATCATACATTTAACCTCTCTTCTAGTCTCTATTTATATAATCAATTACTTAATGCCCAAGTTAACATTAGATGGCAAAAAATAATTTGATTAGCCAATTAGAGAAAGAAATAAACATACTCAATATGCCTATTAATTAGGGGAAACAAAATCTTCTCTTTCTTTCTTTTGCATATTTCTTTCCCTCTATTTGTGATTTTGTATCACCAAAATTTAACACTCCACCTTGATGCAAAATCACATATCTCCAACATATCAAACATGCCATATCTAGATCTATCACAACTCCCTATATCTCAATCATACCAAATTACAAACCTTTACCACCGACTGCAAGTGATGCATCTCCCACATGAGGTGCACCACACAAATTCAGTCTCCAAAATGTTTGTAATACCACAAAGATCTCCGTCTTGTCTTTGTGGATTTTGCAACTCGACACCCGTCTATCACTCAATCTGAGCTCATTACCTGATCACTATCGATCCCCCGGGCATCATCAACATGAAGACCCCTGTATAAAATATGATCCTCAATGCTAGAATCATAATTAGTGACCACATTAACTTCTCCACCTTGCTGTAGACTAGGTTCTTCAATCGTCACTCGCTTTCCATAGTCGACTACAGAACCAACCAAGCTATATAGGTTTCCTTCTTCCAATACTCCTCTCATCCTTACACGACCACCTTTCTTCACTCTCAAAACTCCACCTTGAGTCTCATAAGTGCAACCACGACGATCCAACTGACCGAGAGAAATAAGATTATGCGAACAAGTTGGTACATGTCTCACTCCAGAGACTTCTCTAACCACACCATCATGCATACGAAACTGGATAGATCCAATCCCACAAATCGGTAGCTCTTCTCCACTGGCCGTCCTAATCATGTCGACATTCTTCTCATAAGAAGAAAAACAATTCACATCTCTACAAATGTGAAAACTGGCTCCCGAATCCATTTTCCAAGTCTTATTTTCAATAAAGAGGACATCATAAGAAGTATCACTATCGGTACCTTCAGCAAAACCTGCATGTGCATAACTACCAGTATCACCGTGCGCAGTCTTTTTCCGATCTCTTTTATAAGCATAACACTTTCTGCGTATGTGACCTTTCTTATTACAATAATGACAAGTGATAACATCTTTACCATTAGCATCCTTCTTCTTCCAAATTCTATCTTTCTTCGAGTCCCTTGCCACCATAGCCTCACTTTGAATTGATTTCATACCTGATCCTCTTCTTCTAAGCTCCTCATTCAAAAGACTGCTTCGAACAGTTTCCAAAGAGATAGTTCCATTAGCATTGGAATTACTCAATGAAACAACCAAAGTTTCCCAGCTTTCTGAAAGCGAACTCATCAATAAAAGAGCCTGTAACTCATCATCAAAATTGACCTTCATATTTTCCAATTGATTTATTACATCCTGAAATTCATTCAAATGCTCTGCAACAGACTTCTCTTCATCTAATCTCAGTTGTACCAACTTTCGAACCAGAAAAGCCTTACTAGTAGCACTCTTTAACTCATATAAAGATACCAACTTATCCCACAAAGCCTTTGCGGATTCACAACTAGCCACGTGATGGAAAACTGAATCATCAAGATATTGGCGAATCAAAGCAATCGCCTTCTTATCCATCTTCTTCCATTTTCCCTCATCTACATTAGAGGGCTTCTTTCCATCTCCATCAATCGGATCATGAAGATCATTGAGGTACAGAACATCCTCCATCTTAGGCTTCCAAATACCCCAATTCTTGCCATCTAAAATAGCCATCTTCGAAAACGAAATCATATCCGACATCAATAATTTTTCAATCCAAAATTACTCTAAGCTTTACGATGATCTGTGCTCCAATACCAATCTGTTGTGAAAAAAAATGGCAGCGCTTTGCAGAAGCTTATATCAACGGATCTTTGTCACCCAAATCACAAAGAGATAATTTGGATTAAAAATAAGACGGAATTGAAATTAAAAGCAATAAGACAAGATATTCCACCCAACCACCCACTTTATTGATTCACCAAAAAATTTTGTTTACAATTAATAGAACAAAGCTAAAATAAACAAAATACCATTGAATCAATAACCAAATTGAGAAAGGGATCAAATATCTATATGGCTAAAATTGTTGGAGAAGAAGAACAAAGATGGAGAACAGGGAATTAGCTAATAGATTTTCCACCATACATTTACCCTCTCTTCTAGTCTCTATTTATATCATCAATTACTTAATGCCTAAGTTAACATTAGATGGCAAAAAATAATTTGATTAGCCAATTAGAGAAAGAAATAAACATACTCAATATGCCTATTAATTAGGGAAAACAAAATCTTCTCTTTCTTTCTTTTGCATATTTCTTTCCCTCTATTTGTGATTTTGTATCACCAAAATTTAACATATCAAACCCCAGTACTCCTTCAATCACAAGAAATTTTCCATAAGCATTGCCCGGTGATCATGTCCATCAAAGTTAGGAATTTCTAGCTGCATAAATAAGCTTTCTGTTGACATAGATTTCAATACAAAAAGAAGGCTGCTGCTTCTATGCTTAACAGGCCCTTGTGATGGGGCTCTGATACAAAATAATAGGAATCGAAAGAAAACTTACTGAAAGAAAAGGAATCCTTATTATTCAGTTGAAGAACAAAGCAACTAGACTTACATAGCCTTATAAAAAAGAACTAGTTACAATCAAATAACATTCAAAGATCCTAAAGACGTGAAAAACTATGCCTTAAGAATAGGCATTTATTAACAAATTGATAACCAATTCAAATAATAAAATATCTAACAGTTTCATCAATGTATGTGTACATCGTAAAATAAATAATCATTTGCTACGTACTAACGATTTTATGCATTGTATATATGAAAGAAATCAAGAATAATGTGATGTAATATCTTATTCGTATAAGTTCACTTTTAATGTACGAGTCAAAATCATTAAATATAACTATTACGCGAAAATAATTCTTACTATTGAGTACACAGTATAATTTTGTCATGCTAAGACCAAAAATAATGTAGTATTATTATGGTACTAGTAATTTTGTGAATGTCAAGGTAGAAAGCCAAAGTTCCAGACAATTTTAAAAATTTAATATTCCTAACATTATATTTTCATACCAAAGGAGCACTTTAGGAGCATTTCCAACGCGTAGGGGTGGGTCGCGTCAATGCGAGGGGGTCGAATGAAAACCCACCCCCGGCGCGTACGGGTGGGTCGCATCAATTCGAGGGGGTCGAATAAAAACCCACCCCCAACAGTGGTTAGGAGATGACATACGGGTAGAAATATAGCAAATACGATTCTGGATCCTCACATCGATCAAAATTTGGGACCCGACAAGGATTTGATCAATTTCCGTATACTCCCAAACGACGAAATACCCGTCAGCGCGTGCGTGGAAAATTCTTTATGTTATGTACCTTCAAATTATGTTTTTAGTTAAAATTATAAAATAAAATTTTAATATGCAACCTGTTTTAAATTAAGCTCGTCGTGTGTGCACCCATGGCTTTGGGTTACTGTAATCCGCCTTTATAAAATGGTCCGATATTATGATGCCCGCATTATTCATGCTTTTTTTTGAGATATAGGATTTGGAGATTTTTTTTAATACGTATTTACATAATTACTATTTATTTATTTAATGCTTTTTAGCGCTTTCAATAATCGTAAATTGCATTTAATAGGTATCGATATCTTTTAAATTCGGATGTTCGGTTATGTGATGCTTTAGCCGTTTGTTGGTGGAAGACCACTCATACATTCCACTTTAGTTTTGGAGAGTTGGGTTTTACTCCAATAGACTTTACTATGCTTACCTGTTTAGGCATTGAAAGTGGATGGACCTTACCTTATGACGAGGAGTACCAACACTTTCACCGCTTATCCAGTGTACTTTCATATTTTGACTTATAAGATGGACCGTCATTCAGATTGTAGATTAGATGCTCTTACGTTAGACAAGCAGTGTATGAATTGATACATCGTCGTAGCACAAACAACCACTTGGAGTTTGCTCGAGTGTTTATCTGTACATGATAGGGAACTTATTCTATACAAAAGCATCGAACACGTTGCGGGCTGGATATGTTGCAGCTGTAGCAGAGTTATCGTTTGATGGTCCAATCATATATGATTGGGAGACTCCGATATATAACGATCTGTCTTTTTTGAGTAGTTTAAATTAACGATAAACCACACACGTCCGACTCAAAGCATACAAAAGGGCAGATTGTTACTTGGGTGAATAAGAAAATGGAGAGAAAGAACAAAAAAACAAATACAGAATCTGGCAGCAGAATGATAAAATATAATAATCAAATAAGCAGTTCATAAAGCTGTTTACAAATAACATTGATTAAACATTTATAATACATATCAGAGTTGCATAAAACGAGGAAAAACAAAGAAATAAATGCAGCGGAACAACATGATGTAGTGGAGTAAATATAATACATAATAATCGTACAAAATCTTTGTCTTCATCTACCAGAAAGTAGTCTTAGATAAACTGAAAAGCTCAGAATGACCGAACAAATTGAAAAGACGAAATACTCGAGTTAGAACTAAAAGATCTTATGTAAGTTAAATCGACAGTAAATAAATATGAGTGCAACGGAGTTGGAGATGTTTACGAGGTTTGACATTCCTATCCAGTGTCAACGTAAGTGCAATAACTTAAGAGATGTTCAGAATTCCCATCTCCTAAGGATCCGTTAAACTATCTACTTTGTAGTACAATACGCTATTATAATAGTGTCTACATTAAAGTAAAGTTTTAAAATAGCATTAAGCGTTACTCATATCCCCCTTAACACATTTTGTATAATGTCGTAGTCTATACAGATAATGTAAACTCTACCCACAGGTAGGCTATTAGGAAGCACTTCATAGATACAACACAAAACAAACTTGTAGAAGGCGCGATAAGGCATGTGACAAGGCACTCAAGGAAATGCCAAGGTAGGTATACCAATTGCGGATCCAGACTGGTGGTAACGCATAGCAGCTACTACTGTCCACCTTGGAACACACTTCCAAATCAAAATCAAGGAGTGGCCACCAAATCAATCATAAAGCAATAGAATGATATCGAAGAAATGTGTCTGATAGAAGGAATGACCTCACTTGGCCCGGCGTATCTCCTGTTTTAGCCACATCAAGCCGACTCATGAGAGTTAGGGTTACGTAAATACCTTATACAGAATCGTTTGCCAAACCATCCTACTTCATTTCTGCAATCTCCACCACGTACACAGTTGTTAAAGCGGTTTTCGGTATTGGCAAAGAGTATGATAATATATGATCAGGCTATTTAACAATCAAAAGTTATTTCACACCGGATGGTTCTTTCACATTTCAAAATTCAGTTCATACTTAATATCAAAATATCATATTCGATTTTAAATCATATCACTTTCGAAATCATATTCACTTTCAAAACCATGTTCACTTTCAAAATCGTCTTCACTTTCAAAATTATATTTACTCAAATATGTCTTTTCATGAAAGGGTATCAATTTCAAATTCTAACTTAAGTTGTACCATCATCAATGATTTAAATATAAATACTTCAAAATACACAGTCTGGATTTTAGAAAGTAGTTTAGGTAATTATAAATAGTTCAAGTAGTTTTAAAAATAGTTTTAAATAAATTAAAATAGTCTGAATAGTAAGAATAGTTTAAATAGATTTAAATTTAATTGAATTAGATTTTATGATTTTAATAGATTAAATAGATTTTAAATGATTTAAATAGATTAAATATAGGTTAAATAGATTTAAATTATATTAAGTCGGTTTTAAATAGATTAAATAAATTTAATATAGATGAAATATATTTAAATTACATTAAACATATTTAAAATAGATTAAATAAATTTAATTTGTTTAAAATAGGTGAAATAGATTAAATTAGATTAAATAGGTTACAATAGATTAAAATAAATTGAAATGCTTTAAATTGATTAAAATAGTTTATATTAAGCACACTAGTTTTAAATTAGTTTGAAATAGATTTTCGAGTTATATCCAAACATTTTCAATAACTCATTTCCGATAAATTCATTTATTTTTGCCACTTCAACTTTGAAATTCCAAATTTAAATCCTCTGAACAATTCATTAAATCAATTTCAATTTCAGTATTAACGTTTGGATTATCGAAAATACTGCAGTTTATATAGATACATCTCTATTTCGAAATGCCAGTTAACTGAATTCAAAATTTAAAGAATTAAAAATAATATAATTTAACCAATTCAGTGTTCATATATAATTTTCTACCATATGGTCAAGTGGTACAGATATTTATCGTTTCAATCCGCAATTTAAAAATTTACGGTTCTATATCATTTAAAACCGCAATCCCAAATTAAAGAAAAATCTATAAAATCGATTAAGTCTATCATTTCAACCCATAATGATTTTTTCCTAATCTATAGATCGTTCGGATATGTATCATTTCAACCCATAGGGAACTTGCAGTGTTATAACAATATAAAAATACAACATCCAGTCATCCAATATCAACAATCAAACATGCATCACGATCATCATCCAAATAACCCAATATACATCAATATATAACTGATTTATAACTCCTAAACTACCCTCCTTTTTAGCTTTACAAACAGTTTCCCAATTAACAAGACATTTTATACTGTTATTAATATTATCCCCACTCCATAAGAAATCTATTCTAATTTTATCGATTTTATCAATAACCCAATCCGGAAACAGATGCATAGACATCCAATAGATCGATAAGGCTGGTAAAACCGAGTTTATTAAAACGAGCCTACCTGCTCTAGATAGAAATCTCCCATTCCAATTAGATATCTTATTTTTAATTTTATCAATAATAATAAGCCAATCGTCATGCTTGAGTTTTGTAGGTCTAATCACAAACCCTAGATATTCAAAAGGAAAATTCATACTTTTGCAATTTAGAGTATTAGCTACTAAGTTTTCTACTTTATCAAAATCTTTTAAAACTAATACTGAACTTTGGTCAAAATTTATTTTTAAACCAGATAAAAGCTCAAAACTATAAAGAATAAACTTGAGAGTAATAATGTGTCTAAGAAGATGAGAAGAAAAAGTAAGGTATCATCTGCAAATTGCAGAACCGCTATACCATTACTCGATATGTCATTGCCAACACTACCTAGAGATCAATTATCCACTACTCTCTTAATAATTTTAGCAAAAACATCAGCGGCTAAGTTAAACAACAAGGGTAATAAGGGATCCCCTTGCCTTAAACTTCTCTTTGACTGAATTTTATTACCTAGAATACCATTAACCATAATACTAGAGTTTCCAGTTTAAGCAAAGTCAAAATCCAACTAATCCATCTATGTCCAAATCCTCTAGCATGAAAAATATCTACAAGAAAATCACCAATCTATTGAATCAAAAGCTTTAGCAAAATCAAGTTTTAAAATCGCACAAGTTATGTTGTTTTTACAATAGTAATTAATATATTCTTAAACAACAGCTACTCCATCAATAATATTTCTCCCTTTGCTAAAAGCCGATTGTGAACAATCAATTAAATCGTTCATTTTTATACTAAGTCTATTAGCTAGAACTTTAGAAATGATTTTTACTGAACAGTTTATCAAAGAAATAGGTCTAAAATCTTTTAAATTGTTAGCTTCTACTTTTTTATGCAGCAAAATAACATTAGCGAAATTAAATCTCCCTAGTTGCAAATTACCGTTATAAAAATCATTAAACAAATTAACTAAGTCAAATTTTAAAACATCCCAAAATGTTTTATAAAATAAAATAGGAAACCCATCAAGTCCCAGAAATTTATCACTTGGCATATCATTAATAGCTTTCCTAATTTCCTCTTCTGTAAAAGAATTATCTAACTCTGATAAATCAACAATAGAATCCGATGGATACAAATCTGTCCATCTAACATTGATTCTATGTTTGATTTTAGAACCAAAAATATCCTTCTAATATTCTGTAAAAGCGTTGTTAAGACCTCTTTGATCAACTAACTCTATATTATTAACAAATATAGAGTTAATTGTATTACTACATTTTCTACCATTAGCTATATTATGGAAAAATTTGGTATTATTATCACTTTTGTTGATCCATTGAATTGTGGATCGCTGTTTCCACATTACCTCCTCCTTTCCTAAAACAGGATTTAATTCATCTTTTAAATTAACAAGAACATTACGTTCACCTATATTTAGAGTTCTAGATTCTTCTACCTTATTAATTTTAAGCATTTCATTAAGAATATTATGTTTTTTAATTTTTAGATTTCCAAAAACAATTTTGTTCCAGTTTTTAAGAAAAATCCTGAGATCTCAAAGTTTAGAAACAAAAGCTTTTGCAGAATTTTCCTTATTTTTGATATTATGGAAACTCAAAGAAACCCATTTACCTTTAACTAGATTCAAAAAGTTAGATTCCAAAAGCCACATCTTTTCAAATTTAAAATTGTTAAAAATAACACTATGGTATTCACAAGTAAGTATAATTAGACAATGATCGAAGTATGTATAAGGTAACCATTGACTCTACAGATTGGGAATTTGTCTTCGATTTCATCGCTAACAAAAAATCTATCGAGAAGATCCATGGATGGAGAGTCTCTAGCGTATTCCAAGTAAACTCTGTATTAGAAAGGGGAATTTCAATCAAATTAGAATTAATAATAAATTGATCGAGTTCCTCCATAACAGCGTAATCCCCTTCCCTAGGATAACGCTTACCAATGAAACGCGTAACATTAAAATCACCCCCCAAAATCCAAGAACCCGGGGCAAGGATCTAAAATCTAGGCATTCATTCCATAAAATTCTTCGATTAATTTTAGAATTAGGACCGTAAACATTAGAAATATTTAAAAAAGAGTTGTCAGAAAGATTAATAATTATAACATGAAGAGAATGCTGTTTAACAATACATTGAAGTAATTTAAAATAATTATCCCGCCACCCTATCATTAATCCCCCAGAAGTACCAACAGAAGGTAAAAAAACCCATTTTCTAAAATGATACCCACCTAGTCTTCTAAAAGACCTAATATCAGGATAGCAAATTTTAGTCTCTTGAAGCAATGCTATTAAGTCGAATAATCTTTAAAAAACGCTCTAACCTTATCACACTTATTCAAGTCATTCAGACCTCTAATGTTCCAACTAATGATCCTCATAAACCAACAGTACTAGCCCTCTCTAGTTCCTTACGCCTTATATACTCTCTATCAATCTCAATATCAGAAAAAATAAAAGATGTAACATAGGCAAGCTAACTAAACTCGAAAGATGATAAGTTGCCTAATGCATAAGTGGAGTATGTACTACCCATAAAAGAACTCATACCTGAGTCTGGAATCATAGCGCCACACGTGGCACTCGATCCAGGTAACTCATCCATAATCTGCGGTTGGCAGTTGCGTATTCTAGCACTTCTACGAAACGGTCCACTAGAAACTACTGGTTTTCAGCCCCTTCTTTTCTTCGACAGAATAGAGCTAGGAACTGAACTACTACCACTCTATAGCCAATTAGAGTTGACTGAAATAGACTCTGTCTCCACAACAGAATTCAACAAAAAACCACCATCACCTGAAGAGATTCCAAAAGCAACAACCGCCTTTCTAAAATAATCATTACCAAAGTCCTCTACTAATTCACTACAGCGACATAGCGTATCACTGGTGCATGTATGCACGTCTACCGAAGACTCTGAAGTTACTATCCCAGAAACATTATTAACCACCAGCAAGTTATCAAAATCTACCAGGGCCTCATCAACATCCAAAATCTCAACAACTTCAGAACCCATAATCTAATCCAAAATATCAGTATAATTCGAATTAAATTCAAAATAAGGTTTAGATTCGCTCAAACATATACTGTTATCATCAATGCTCAATACTGCAGCATTATCAGTTAATAAGATATCACCGAAAAGATCTGGCATACTATCTAATTCAATAGGACGAAGCAAGCAAGAATTTGAGAGATCCAACATATTGTCTAAAAAGTTCTTCCCATCCAACTTTAGTCAGAAATTTCAATTTCGAACCCCACTGGCTCCTGTTCTATTAAATCAAAATTCATCACTTGAATAGAATCAGACCAATCCAACCTAACAGAATTCGAAAAACAGCCAACAACAGAGCTTACCCCTTCTCTGTTATGAGAACTTGATATACTGTCATTCAACTCATTCGAGAAATTAGCAATATGATCCGACTTAGCAAACTGTCCACCATCTCCATCAAGGTTATCATTAAAATCAGGAAGACAATCAAAAGAATTAGAAATATTAATCTCAAATTTATCCTGAACACGGCACTTGGATTTGTGATTTTTGATACTAATAGAAGTGAAGACTTCTTCCCTTTCATAACAAAGAGAAACAGATAGGTCCAAGAGAATAGGATCAAAAACATGATTAACTTATTTAGCAGCAAGATAACTAGGATAAATGAACTCCCCAAACTCAAAAGAATCAGGATTTTTAACCGGTGATTTATCAATGAACTCCTCTGTATCAACGACTAAATTATTTCCGATAGTTGGTTCATCAATAATATCAAAATGGTAGAATAAGTCGTCAAGATAATTAATTCCTAAATCCTTCTTGAACCAGAGATGATCGATCAATAAGCCCCTCAACTTTAGATATTTCAAGCCGAATTCAAAACCATGATTAACCACTGATGGATTTGATTTACCTTGGTTCTGCCTCATATTTACTCTAACTTCAGATTTGCCAAAGTAGTCTTCAAGGTTGCCCAATCTTTCGATGTATCCTCTACCTATGTTCGGTTCATTGATGATGTTAAAATGATATAATAACTCATCAAGAAATTTAATAGCTTCATTTTTCTTGAACCAAAGATAGTCGATCAAAATTCCTTTCAGAGCTTATTTTAAATTGATTTCAATTGAATTTAATTAAATTCATTTCTATGTGTTTCGAGTCCGTACGATCAAACAATAAGTTCAATTGCTACGAAACTTGAAACCTTGCAATAATTCATTGTTACAGATCCGATGAAACAAGTTTCGTCGAAATCCGAGATAGTTGCCAAAATGGCTATTTTTACGTTAATTAAATAAATTAATATTAAATTAATTAAATCACTTTTTCATTCAAATTTGATAATCAACAAATTTCATCATTTTTGATCACTTAGACATTTACAATAATTTAATACAAGTTTACATATCAATTAAGTGTTGGTTATTACACTAATTACAGCGTTCAATTTCAACTGTAATTAAATCTGATTAATTATAATTTAATTCCAATAAATTGATTAAATTTGGTTTCAATCTTTTTGTTTAATCAATTATTATTCTATAGACATAATTAGCATTGTTTTATATTTTATTACAATAATATTCTTCAATATCCACCGTTTATTTGTGTGAGTTACTATGTTTCCATTATATTGAATTTTTGTCAATTATATTATAATTTAGAATATCAATAAATCAATTTATCTTTGTTTCACTCTTTTTATTACATCAATTATTGTCTTGTAAATATAATTAATATTTCCATACCTTTCATTGCATTCACTTTTTATAGTTATTGACTTAACTCATATTAAAGTAACATTTAATTACATTTAATTGCAATTGATTTTAAATTTAATTCAAAAGATTAAATAAATTAGTAACAAATAACAATTGTCATCATTTTTTCATTTAGTAACATTTGCAAGTTTATTATTTACAAACAAATGTTATAAACACTCATATTACACAAATTTTATCCAATTCAATCTATTACACAATATTTCAATAATTAATCAACATTTACATTTTCAATTACTCGTTAAATCCAATTATCAATTAATACACACCTTATTATAATTAATTTACAATCTATAACCAGTTATGACCTTTAATCATTTTATTTAATTGGGATCACATTCAAAGCAATTATCGGTTACTTTAAATTAATACTATTCCATTTTATTCCAGTATATTCTTATTATTAGATCACAAATTTTTATTCCTTCCAGCATTAAGTCACAAATCTCATTATATTAACAATTCTGAATTATCGAAAATTACGGGTCATTACACGATATTAGCGTATTTGTATCGTTCTTTGGATCATCAGTGCATCGTTAGGGGTAGATCCACGTCCATTACTATTTTTTGGGAGATTTTACTGTACTGCTACTATGAGTACTTTCGCAACATGACTTATCTGACGTTGGACTCCACATTACCCTTTTTCTTTCCCTGAGTTAGAGAATGTCCCTGAGATAACCGCATAATGGTGCCAGGAGAGGAGGCACGTCATATATTTGCTTTGGCCCGAAATCAGATCGAGTTACGGACCACACGATAGAGCGTTGTTTGACATCCTTATGATGGTTCGCCTTTTATCACCGACCCTATCATAGTGCATGCTGCATTCCTATCTGTTAGATGTTTTCCATTGGTATCATCCCTATCCAGTTTAGGATGCTATTATTTCCTCGGTGAGCATAGTTGGAGATAGACGTTAGATGGTGATTTTGTTCCTGATGATCCACATCCGGATACACCTTTTTCGAAGGTGTATGACATCGCTTCTTTACAAGAGTATGTAGGGGATTGGTGGTCCGCTAATTACTTCATCATCATGAATTTAGATTATGCATCTTTTTGGTGTCGGTTTTACACTCCACCACATATGGCTTCTTTCTTTCATACTACATTCGTTGATTTGGTAGGGCCTTCAGGCATCCAAAGTGGTGTTGTCCCCCCTATTTTATAGGACCTTACACAAAGTACTCAAGTATATCATGCTCAACGACCATCCCAGATAGGAGATTATGGTTGGACAGTCGGTATATTATCGAAAATTAATAGATATATTAATATTCCTAAGTTTGAGATTTCGCAGTATCCAGATCCAGCTGCATTTTCTTATGAGAATTTATTTTAGATGTAGATAGGACTCCACCAAGTCATGTACATCAAGCATCGAAGGAGCATAGATGAGTCGACTTCTCGTATTAACGAGCTTACTATAGATAATGAGCAGCGATATCATCCTACACGTAGGGTAGACTGCGGTGGTGGCGGTGGCTGTGGTGGCGGTGATGTAGTTGGTCTTTTTGATGATGAGTACCAGTTTGATGAGTCATAGTGGTTGTATGTACTATTAGTATTTGTACATCATATCAGTGTATTTTCAGTGATTTGTATGTATTAGCGGTGTTTGTATCAGTGTATTATCATTGTTTTGTATTTACTAGCATTTTTCGTACCAGCGTATTATCTGTATGCGTACTTACCGGTAGTGTTTTCATACCCGTATCAGCTTTGAATTTCCTATTTTGTTTGTCTATGACTATAACACTATGTGAAGGAACAAACACTGTTGTGTTTTTTTGTATTCACATTTGTGGATGGTTGCCACGTGGTTGATTAGAATGCACTTGATTCACAAGACGCCGATTGTGAACTTTCTATTTAAACCAAAGTTTTGTATTGAAAATTTGCAGCATCTTCAATTATTCTCAACATTATCAATAATCTTCAGTGGCAACTAAAAGATGGACTCCAAACGATTATGTAGTACTAATCAAATCGTACATAGAAACCGACTATAGATACATGGAAAATGAGTTGAAGCAAGATTTTTAGGTCACTCTGAATGAGACTTTTAATAGTCATCCTGATTATAGATTAATTCAAAGGATTTTGGAAACTTGAAGTACTTTTTTCGCATTCACTAGAGCTTGTCGAAGATAAGATTCATTATAAATACAGTGAAGGAAGAAGATCTATTTCAGTTAATATGAGCTACGTTTGATTTCTGGTATTTGTGGGAGTATCGCGTTGATTTTGTTGGTCATGATGCATAAAATCTCTAGGTTGGAAATATTAGACAATTTGAATGACATTTAGGTTAGTTAAGTAAGTTTTCTAAGTTAATTACCTTCAGCTAGTTCTTTGCACTATCGGTAAGTTTTATGTACCTTCAAATTCAAGTAAAGTCTACGTTTTCAAAATTTACCACGCACTTAATATAATAACAGCATTTAACCAATGGAAAATTTTAACAAGCTACACTTAACTTGCGAAGACAACATATAATATACACATACAACTTCTTAGGAATCAAATAAGACAAAAAACAGTAAAACACGACAACATCATGGAAAACGAATATGATAACAAACAAGACAACCGATGATTACAATAATTTCCTTCACCCACTTGATAATTTAGTTGAATCAGCGTCCTTTGAAGCATTTGTGTTTGATTTTCAAGTTCGTTAGCACAGACAACTGCTCGATGAGGAAGAAATCGTCAATCCATTGCCGAAGTCCACAACCATTAGGAGAATTACGACATCTATAGTGGCGCCGACCAATGTCGGTTCCGTTACTTAAAACGACATACATAACAGAAACCCCATAGTTATAGTAGATTTACGAGAATTAACCTCTTGATTTGTGCTAGGTACTTGGTGTCGTATTTCATTCCTTCGTTCTCTTATTCCGTTAAGGCTATGCCAATCTTCTCTTTAACGTCTTCCATTTTCCAGCTACAAGTGCTCTTGCACTTCCAACTCATCTCTCTTACATTGGCATTGTGTCTTTCCTCCATTTCAATATACCATACGGTTGGTGGTCGAGGGAAGGATGTATTCATTGGGCTATTGTCTGTAATGGCCCTTTGTATAAGTGTAAGGAGGGTAAATAAATATGATTGTAATCGACCATTTTAATATACGACTGCCACGATAATAACAAAGAGAAGTTTGGCAAGCAAAATGATATCTATAATGCAAATATATTGCCCGTGTAAAGCAGTGCAGCGTGGATACAGTAGCCGATTTGACCCGACACTGCTGTCATTCTCAGTCCACAATGTCCACTCCATCAGCTTTAATACGTGTAAAGCAATGCATTATGTCCACATTGTCCGATATAACCTGACATCGTGTCATTCTGACTCCACAGGACAAAGCTTTAATACATGTAAAACATCTTGACAAATTTTTAATGCATATAAACCAGTGCATCCATTAGCGTTAATTCTATATTAGATAAGACGCGACCTCTAATTCTAGGTCAGACAGGACCCGACCTCTTGACATTTCGTAGCCACTTGATAAACATTTAATGCGTGCGAAACGGTGCACCGTGGCTATAATGTTTGATGTGACCCAACACATTACCATTCTTTAATCCATATGACCGAATCCTGTGACTTTCATATCTATTTAAACATCAATAGATTATAAATAGAATTAAGGATGTCGAATAAAATACTCATTCAAACTTCCAAACTAATCACCACCGTCCATCTACATATATTAAATGAGTTCTCTAAAATGTTTGTGGTGCTTCTCATGCTCGCCTTTGTCATCTTCCGACGATTTTATTGAACATTGTATTACACAACAAAGAATGTTTGCTATTGAAACGAAGGATTTAATAGCCAATGAAATTGCTGAAAGCTCTACGTCATCCCAAGGAGGCAGCGTTGTTGGAAGAAAAGACTTACGTTATTGACGTGACTATGCTGGTAGTCATAATTAATTGATCAAGAATTATTTTATGGCAAACCCCGTGTATGGGGACATGGATTGTAGACGAAGATTCTGTATGTCGAAGAATATCTTTAATCAGCTTCTTGATAAATTAATCGAAACAAACATTTTTTTCACCCACAGAAGAAATGGAATCAATGAACTTGGAACTTCTCTAATGCAAAAGGTTACGCCTGCACTTCACATGATATTGAAATTTTGGTGATTTGCAAGATGACAAAGTGCAAACTGGGGACTCAACGGTAATATTATGTATGAAAGTATTTTGCAAAACCATTGTTTATATGCTTGGTGAAGAATATCTTCGGTCCCCTACCCCTTAAGACATTGACGGATTATTTGCAATGGGAACTCAATGTGGATTTTCAAGTATGTTAGGTAGCTTAGATTATATGCATTGGTGGTGGAAAAACTATTCAGTTGCATTATAGAGCCAATACGCAGGACATTGTAAAAAGGCAACTCTGGTCATGGAAGTTGTTGCTTCGCGATTTGTATACATAGTATGCTTTTTTTAGAGCCTCGGATTTACTGAATGATATTAACGTTCTACGACAATCATATTTATTTAGTGACTTATGTAATGATGTATCACCTCCATGCAATTACAAAATAAGAGACAAAGATCATTCCATGGGTTATTATTTGGTAGATGGAATCTACCAAAAATGGGAAACAGTTGTGCAAGCATACAAAAGACCAAATAACGCAAAAGAAGCTAGGTTCACCAAACAATAAGTGAGTTTGAGGAAAGATGTCGAATGAGTATTTGGAGCGATTCAAGGTAGGTTTCATATATTAAGAAAAGAGGTATACTACCACAATCCGGGTATTATCTGATATCATTTGCTATTGTATAATTTTACATAGTATGATTGTCGAAGAAAATCATTGTGGGTACAAGCTTCAACTGAGAAACTATCCAGACATTGTTGTAGCATTAAAAAAAAGCTTTTAAGGACCCAAATACCTTTTCCAAATACTTACAAAGAATACAAGACATTCGACATCCACAAGTTCATCTTGATCTAAGAGAAGAACCAGTGGAGCACTATTGGGAACATATAGGAAACCATTAGTAGAAGTGATGTTTAGATAGTGCTTGTGTTTCACTTATCTATTGTAATAAGTTACTGTTGATGTTTTGTACTAATGTTTATGTTTGAATTTATTATATCTATTGTACTAAGTTGTTATTGACGTGTTAATAATGATAACAACAGCGAGAATGCCAAGTCAAGATGAGCTTGAAACTATAACAATAGCAAGAACAATTTTTTTTAGAACAATAGCATTACCAATAACTCCAACTAATACAGCGACAATCACATTAACAACAACATTAACAATGACACTAGAACTAACACTTAAGAGATTAAATAATAGATGCATTGCTAAGATACACTGTACGAAACTAGTTTCCTACAAATCCTCTTGACGCCTATGGTACTCTTCAAGTTGCTCCTCAATAAATAGCCTTTACACTGGATTGAGTTCGTTTAAGTTGCAAGTTAAAAGATCCATATCTCAGCTCTTTGTTGTCGAGTTAATTCCTATTTTCTTAGCTCTAGCTCATCATCTCATAACTTTTGTTTTTCATCGTGACATCGTTGTTTTTCCTTTGCCCTTTCAAGTTTCTTTGTTTCTTTTGTTTCCATGTACAATTTATTTGCATCTTCAACAACCGTCATTTACTCACCGATATGTTCGTAATGTGTGCTGTAATCAGAGGCACTTTTTTTCTTTCCTTTGAACTTCCCCGAAGGCTTACCACTTGTACTAGTTGTGAGAGGGGTGTCTTCATGTGGATCAGAATTACTAGGGTTAGATTCATCGCTCATCTTTCTAGGAAGAAAGCGTATTACTAAATGTTCTTGTCGCACTCGGCTCTGTTTTTTCTCTTTTGTGAGTACGTCATAGCAATTGTGCATGTTGAATGGTTGACTATTATGTTTAGACATATATACTGCATTTTCTTGATTGAGCTATAGATGATGAAGTACTACAAGAAGAATAAAACATATAACTAGATATTTTGAGCTACAAATTTAAAATCATTACCAGGTCCGTGTCGTTCGCCCCACTTTGTTGTCTTGAATGCAGGCCGACCTTATTTCTTTCCACCGTTGACAAGCGACATTTATTCTTTTTCAAGACTTTTTCAAAGAATCAACCGTTCTTGAAAGACTATTTGGACATCGAAGGTTGAACAAATTGCGTACACAATTCCAAAAAGAAGTACCACTTTGGCGCATACCTTTCTTATTATCTCTAGAACATTCAACCTAATAGAATGCTAATTCAGCTTGCTTGTACTACGACCAATTAACCTTTTTTGCTGTTTTTGGTACCGCATTTGCAGATTCAAGAATATTGATTCTCGTTGTTTAATTATCCAAGTTTGAGCAGAAGAAAAATTAGAATTCCTATAAACATCTTCTTCATCGGCTATTTCATTCCATCAAATTCGGTTTCTTGGTTTTCACATCTGTTGTCTCCAAATTGATTATTGAGATTTCTTAATAAATTTTATGAACGATAAGGCAATACAAACCGTTGTTAGATATTGAAAGATATGTAGTTTTGATCATAGTTATAGTTTTGTTGAAACAAACTATTCCGCGAATAATTTGAATTTCTAGAATTTCGGTAATGGTTTGAATCTTGTTGAGAATGAAAGAAATTTTGATTTTTGTTGTGGCTGATACGAATTTGGAGCTTGTTGAGAATGATATTGATTTTGACCATGTTGATAATTAAATGTAGTTTGATTGAATTGATTCGAATTCTGATTATCTGATCTTAGCTGAGATAGAAATGTAGAAGATGAATATTTTTGAGATTTTTCTTGTAGATTTTTTGACATTACTGAGATTGTTTGAAGAAAATTTGTTAATGAAAGTAAGAAATATAAAATAAATGGTGTAAATAAAATTTTGAAATTGGTAAGTTATATAGATGTGGATGGAGAAGGATATGCAACGACTATCTACATGACCGTTGGGACTTAGCCGGCTATAATATAGTCGGTTAAGTGGCAACGGTCATGTAGATGGCCGTTGCCAAATTCATTGCTTAGCCGGCCATAATAAAGCCGGTTATGCTTAGCCGGCTTTATTATGGCCGGCTAAGAACCAACCCCTTAGGTTTCTTTGGCAACCAACCCAGAAGAACTCAACTGACCCCTTATTGGGGTTTCGTTGCTTCCCAACCGACACTCGATTGGGAATGCTCTAACAAGAGTCATGGTTTTTAATGCTAATGTTGGATATGAAAAATCCGTTATCATTATCCAACATTGTTGGATCAGTTGGTTGGTAGTTTAAACTAGACTAAAAGTCATGAGTTCAATTTCTAAAATAGACACTTGTTGGAATTAATAACCATGTTAAAAAAAAATATTTTTCCATTTTTTTAAAACCTTTTGATCAAAGACTTATTACCAGTTTTTGTCTAATTCATATACAATACATGTTGAATAAACATGAAGATGTCATTGTAGTAAATACCTCGAAGATCCTTAGTCTCAAACATCAAAGTATTTCATTACATAAAAAAATATTATCCAATACAGTTTGGCTCTACTAGAAATGCTAAATTTTGATGTACTTTTAGTAATTTTAGTTTAAAATCCCAATGTTTAGTTAGTGAAATTTCCTTCTTTTGGATACAACCATCAATAATATTGAACATAATTTTGAAGAACAAAAGATAAAAATTCCAACAAATGCACAATCTTAGTTAGTTACTTTATCTAATTTCTCCCCAAGATAAGGCAAGTGTTTAGCTTACTGATCGTATAATATACACTTTGAAATCGTAACTTTAACTTAATGTTCTAAAAGTCATAATATGCTCTATATACCCTCTATTTTTTACTTGGCTTCTTGTACGGAAAAATAAAATGAAACGATGATAGCTTCTAAAAAAATAAAAATACAAAATCGAAATACAGAAGATCCATACAAAATCTTAAAGGAGTGGAAGATAGAAAAAAATAAAACTCCATTACATCATTGTTCCATAAAACAACAATATGTGAAGCTTATAGTGTGAATAGGAAAAACCCAAGTGGACGATAATGAAATTGCTGTATATAACCTTATTACATAAGAATGCAAAAGGTTAGTAAACACATATTATATGAAGCAATGCTTGTGCTATGCGCTATTTTGCGCTATGCACTATAGTGAGCGTTATTCTGTTCAAAATGTTAGATTTTACATTTTTTCATATACAACAAAACATATAAAAAAGGAACTTAATTGCTCACCGCTCAACAAAATTTAAGTGCTAATTCTATTATCAACTACTAATATGAGCATAAGAATCAATATTAAGTGCTCATCTAAAATCTGTTTAAACTACTGGACAACTTCACAGGTAACTAATTCGGAGTTTGATATTATATTCACTATTTTGTAATTGTATTCTTTGTTCACTGAGTTTAATATTATATATTTTCATAGAGTTTGATATTCTATTTGCACTATTTAGAGTTTGATATTATATTTGCTTAGAGTTTGATATTAAATTTTAACATGTAACTATTAAACAATTTCACAAGTAACTAAATCAAAACATATAAAAACAAAGCGACATCTGTAACTGTATTCTGTTTTCACTATTTTATAAACTATCCATGTAAATTTTTTTTATGCACTCACTGTTAAACAAAAATCAAAATTAAGTTCAAAATTTTTGTTGTCAACAACTAAGTAGACCATAAAAAATTAATATGAAGAAATAAAAGAGCATAAAAATTCTGCATAGCGACTAGTTTTAAACAGCTGGACCTAAAATTGAAGCTTATAAGCAGATTAGAAAATAACAGGAAATAAAACCAAAATAGTTCAAATTGAAGAAAAGAAGGAAAAATACAACTTTAGAATTGAAAATTTGTTTAGATAAAAGACGGATTCAAATTAAGAGAATAAACAACCCAAAAAATAAATTAGATTAAGCTACAACTTAATTTTTAACAGTTGTAGATTAGAGAAGAAACTAAGCAGTTTCTTGCCATAGATTGGAAAAGAAGGATAACTGGGGAAAAAAAGAAAATAAATGACAAATCAAAGAAATAGAATGTAATACATTCCAATTTTAATCAACTGGAAGCAATTGAACTGGACTTGGGCCTGTAAAGGGAAAACAAACAACGCTTTATTTTCCACGATTGGAATCTGTAAACTTTATGAAAATAGGGTGCTTTTTCATGCTATTGTATGTTAGATAGCGCACAGCTTACGCTATGGGCTATTTTGCGCTATAGCGCACTAAAGCGTGCGCTTTAACAACTTGATTGTACATAAGATCATATACTTTTATGAATATGAGTGATAGTAGCATTACAAAAATATATATTATTACCACAAAGAATCAAATATTTAATTTACCAATATCAAAAAATAAGAATTCAACCTACCATTTTGGCTTTCCTCCACCTAGCAAGAGACACAATTTTATATGCATAAACTAACGCTTTTGTATGGAACGATTTTCAATATAGTTTATATCTCTTTGGAACTAAATATGAATGTCTATTAAAGTTTTTTAAGGTTAAAATACACTTTTTAATAGTCATCAAGTTAAAACAATCAATATTAGGTCAATAATGTTGCACAAAATAATAATTGCATTTCAAAAGCATAAGAAAGAACTAATTCACAAATTTTGGGTGGTGTTGTAAAAACTAAAAATTCAAAGAGCAAGTGGATTCTCAAAAAACAAAGACTAGAACTAATTCACAATTTTTAGGTGGTGTTGTAAAAATGAAAAATTCAAAGAGCAAGGATTCTCAACAAACAAAGACTATGATAGATTCTCCACTATCATTTTTCTGTATTGTCCAACAGTCAATATCAAAAATAAAATTGATGGCCATATGACGTGAAACCTCCATTCAAATTTCCATTGAATTTCACATTGATTTTCAGGTTAAGTACGTTATAAAGATCTTATTCAATAAACATCACCAAATAATTACTTTATATAAATCAATGTGGATGAATAAAAAAAACTTAGATCAGCAAGCCAACAATCAAAGATTAAACTAGCATAAAAGGAAGGAAAAATGATTAAAACTTCATAAGTATTTTCAGATAACAATATCAATTTTAGGTTAAATATTTTAGAAGGATCATATTTGGTTAAATATCATCAAATAATTACTGTATGTAACAATACTGAACTGATGGCCCAGGTTTTGATAGGCAAAAACATGAAAAGCTCTAGATTCCCGCCAGGTTCATTGGAGGCAGCCGTAGGATCATCAGCAGTGGTGGCTGTGATGGCAAGAAGTGTCAGTGATGAAGTTGTAGTAGTCATGGCCTATGAAGGGATATAGTATCAACCGTGCATTTGTGTGCATGTTGTGCATGTGCACACTAATATAGGCCTTGTTTGAGTATGTTGCTTTTATGTTTGGAGGTTATGTTTATTTATGATTTGTGTTGAGTATGTCGGGGTCGAACCAGAGTGGGTTAATGCTGGGTTGAGTCAAGAGAGCTTGTTCATGAGTATGTCTATATCAAGGTTCGAGAACTCGGTTTCAGTCTCGGTTTCGTTCATTTGAAATTTTGTTGGTTTCGGTCAGTTTCGGTCATTTTGCGCTTGTTTCGGTTTTTGTTTCGGTTTCGGTCTTGATATTGGATTTTTGCATTTTTAATGAAAACGTAACAATAAACGATTCAAATTCATATAGAAATATAGCATACAATAAAATAATAATGTTACATATAACACTACTACATCCAGAAACTATTTCTCGAAGCTACATATGGATTGTTTTCATAATTTTCTTCATCGTCTTGTGTTGTATAATATGATGGATAACCATATTGCATTTATCCTAGGCCCATAAATGTCGCCATCATATTATCAAAAGACGATGGTTCATCATTTTGTGTTGTATATGTAGCTTGACTATTCTGATCAATCGAGATATCATTATATGAGTTACCACATGTATAGTCAGAAGTAGAATGCCTATAGGTTGGTGGATCAGTTAAAGTATATGGATTATGGTGCTCATAATCATGTTGATGTCCGGATTCAACTTTTAAATTACTATCTCTTCGGTTAGGATTGCCGCTCGCACCCCTTCTTCTTGAATATGTTTGAGTTGGTCTATATAATTCACCACCATCACTAGACCCAATACCATAATTACTTGTTAAACCAACCCCACTTCCACCTGCACTACCATGATCATAGTTTGACGAGCTGTCACTATTTTCATTGCTTTGACTTTTTGTTGCTCGTGCAGGTATACCATCAACAGCAGCGACTGCATCATTCAATGTATTGGTCATCCAAGGGTCGTTGTCCAACAAGGGTGGTTCAATTTCAGTAGTCCATTCTGCTAATGGTTCCTTTTCATGGAATATATAATCTAGATCAATCAACTGACTTTCAGTGCCGCGGCATCTTCAATTTTTTGCTCTTAGTCTCATGTTGTAATGCACATATACCAATTTTTCAAGATTTTTCATTTTTATTCTATTTCGTAATTTTGTATGAATCATTAAAAATGTAGTCCAGTTTCTTTCACAGTTTGAAGATGAAACTGTTTGGCTTAAAATATGCATTGCTAAACGTGTTAAATTTGGAGCATCCTCTCTTCCAATTATGGACCACCATTAAGTGGGAAAACATATCTTTACGGATGCGTATGTTTTTGCAGAACCAAATGCACCAATTTTCATTCTATATCTTTCTATCTGTGATGTGAAGTTAAATATTTAATATGTCTTAAACGTTAAATGTTTAACATAACTATTATATATGTTAGTTTACTCTATTCCAATTTCAATTTATTTTACAATGTCGGCACCATTCTTTCGACGACGTTGTCAAATCCATTTAATACTTCTCCATCATTTGTTGCACCCCCATATTGAATAATAGGATTAAGAAAATAATATATATATGAAAGATTTAAAATATTATTGAAATGTTATATATTTCATTATTTGTATGACGATAAGATAAAACAAATTACCTGCAGCGTAAAGAGGTCGATGTAACCGTTTTTCCCATCTTTTGTCTATTATATCCCACCATTTTTGGCATTGCCTTCCACCAACATTTTTTCTAATCGATTCTTTGCTCGATCCATTGCTTTATAAAGATATCACATGTCTGCTTTGTCATCACTATCTACCATTCGTAAAACTTTCACCAATGGCTCAAAAACAAGGATGACAGAAGCAGCACCAGTCCAAAAAGCATTGTTGTAAATCAGTGTAGAGATAATATTTGCTGTTCTTTTGTCTTTAGTATTGAGTCTAGGAACTCTTGATTTCCACTCTCTTGAAGCAATCATCCATCTCCGGTCATCTTTATGTTTATGAATAGAGTCTAGTAAGATGAAATGGGTTGCAAATCGTGTCACTGCCGGTCTAATCAATTCTTTATTGTTGGTCTCTTTTCTCATAATGGAAAGTAACCAACCATGATTGTATATAAATGTTGTTATTAACTGACAATTTGTGATAACAGTTGCTACCTCTGGTTCTTTGGAAATGTCTTCTAAAATTAAATCAATGCAGTGTGTCGCACATGGTATCCAATATAAATGCCTTCTTTTCTGCATCAATAATTGACCGGCAACTTTGTAGTTTGCTCCATTATCTGTAACAACTTGAACTATTCTATTTTTGCCGATTGTTTCAACGACATCATCCATTAATCCACAAATATATTCTCCACTTTGGAATTCATTCGTGGCATCCACAGATTTAATAAATACCGTTCTATGGGTAGACTAGAAATTTATTATCTTTTGATGATTCTGTGTACTCCAACCATCACACATTAATGTGCAATCATATTCAACCCAGAAATTGTGCAATGTTTTAATATATTGTCCAATTTTTTCTATTTCCATTTCAAGGTACGAGTGTGATATTTCATATGCAGTTGGTGGATCAATTCCACGACCACATTCTGCAATCGCGTCAACCATTGTCGTATAATATGGACTATTAGCAACGTTATGCGGAATATGGTTGAAAAAAAGAACTTAAAAATTGCTCGACCTATATGGTTTTTGGCATCTTTAATACCTTTCATTGCAGATTTAATAGAATATTGAGTTCTACCTCCTAGTTTTTGCATGAATGAGTCGATTCGTCCAGCAGCATCATTGTCAAAATCGTCATCTACTCTGTTGGATTTTCCAACAGTATTAGATCTGTGCAACGTTTGAGTTGAAGCACCACCGATCGTCGAACGGTACGAGATCTATGTAGCTTTTCATCTCTAAATGCATCTCTACTTTGCCGCATGACATGTTGAAGTTCTTCATCATCTTCATTTTCATTGTCTGATAGTTGGTGCGGTCTGCTCATTAACTCCTCTTGTAAGCGTTGTTTGTCTAGTTTTTCTTTACTTCGTTCATTTCTCTTCTGAATGATATGTGGTCGTACAAGTTGTTTAACTTTTTTAGGGACAATTAGACATGCTAATACATCGCCGCCTACTCCTGCCAGATGTTCTTTCAAACGTGTCACACCACCGCCATTAATTAGTTTATTGCAAAAGTTACATTTTGTTTTTCGAAGATTGCAATCGATTGCAGTACTATAATTCCAACCAATTTCATTTGGATTTGCCATAACGTAACTGCGATTATAAATAAATGATACAATATTCCAAATCAAATAAAAAATAAAATACAAATGCATAAATAACATTCATCGAAGTCGTCGGAATTTATTGTTCAACTTCAACATTTCGAGTCCAATATTCCAGTCCAACGTATTCAAGTTCAACAGTCAAGTCCATACTCAAATCAGCATATTCAAGTCCAATATTCAGGCCAGTACAGCATATTCAGGTAAGTCGACTTATTTAAGTCGGTTCAACATATTCAAGGCCGTTTTATATGCAATATCAAACAATGCCCATGTTCAACATATATTAGGAAAAAGACGGCTTAAAAAAATAAACGATACAACATTCCAAAGTCAATGCTAAGCAATTTAATATTTCAAATCAAATAAAAAAAATACAAATGCATAAATAACATTCACCGAAGTCGTCAGAATTCATTGTTCAAGTTCAACATTTCGAGTCCAATATCCCAGTCCAATGTTCGAGTCCATATTCCAGTCCAACATATTCAAGTTCAACATTCAAGTCCATATTCAAATCAGCATATTCAAGTCTAATATTCTGGTCATTACAACATATTCAGGTCAGCCGACTTATTTAAGTCGGTTCAACATATTCAAGGCCATTTGCATATGCAATATCAAACAATGTTCAACATATAGTAGGAAAAAAACAAGTCTTAAAAAAATGAAAACAATGCATATATTTACCGTTTGTGTTTAAAAAAGAAGAAAAAAAAAACAGTGCTTTCGAACGAAGGCCCAAGAAATAAAACAAAGCCATTTATTTACTTCGAACGAAAGCAGACGCGTTAAAAAAAAAACAAATGCCAAGATCTTTCCACTTCTTCCACTTCACGACCAAACACAGATGAAATTTAAAAAAAAAAGGGCGAATGAAAGCTAGGGCAGAAAAATTGACCTTCGATCCGATCGAAAGCAAGCTAACTGGAAGAATTGAAGCCGAGCTCCTCCTGCTAACTCGAAGAACAGTGCCGCGAATTGAAGCCGAGCTCCTCTTACTAGCTTCAGTGCCGCGAATTGAAGCCGAATAGTGCGGCGAATTGGGCGAATCGATGGATTTTTTTTGCTCGAATTAAGAGGATTGCTGAAGCACAAGTGGTAATTTACATTCGCGGTCGTTTATTTATAAGCAATTTTTTTTTCTTTTAACTGTTGAAGCACGGGATGGTTCTTTTGCTTTTTCGATTTTGGATTTTACGCGCAATTCGTTTTCGGCTGTTGCTTTTTATCATTTTTGCAGTTGATTTTTTTTTATCGCAGTTTGGCCGAGACGAGATTTTGACCTAATCCCGTCTCGTCTCGGTGATGGCCGGAATCGATACGAGATGGTCGGAATCTCGTGGTTCCGGCCGAATCCTCAATCAATGGTCTAAATATATGTAAAAGCATTTGTAAAATAGGTGCGATCAAATGAAAATCAGTCTCTTCTTCAATTTTAGCTTACATTATCTTCTTTTCATATTTCAGTTACAGTTATAGTTTCAGTTTTACAATTTGGTTTGCAATTGCCTTCTTCACATTATGATTTTGTCATACATACATTTGTTCTTGTCACATAGTTCTGCAAATTTTATTTCCTTTTCTCTGTCTTTCTTCTTGTAATTACTTTCAATTCTTGATTCCTGCAAATTACAGTCCTTTGATATATCAAAACCCTAAGTTTGATCATTTTCCAGTCATCCATATTCCTATTTCTTAAATACTTTCTTTTAACTGCACATCAAAAACTTTTATAATTCTCATGATCAACCATCATTATATCACCATATAACCTCCTGCACATCCACCTTCCACCATTAATAAGGAAGCAGAACCACCGTGCTCTTCCACTGTATACAAATCAATATGGATGAATATTACCTTTGTGTACACATCACACAGACCCAACCAAACCAAATTGTGTACGCATCACATAAACCCGATCAAGCCAAACCTTTTATGAATACTGCTGCCGCACATGAAAAGCACCAACAATATACATTGAATCTCTAATAAACACGAAATCCACCAGAAATAACCCAATAAAAACCACTAACTTAAGTAAGTTAAGAACGAATCTAACAGAACTAAAATAAACAGCAATGGCATACCTGAAACACATGCAATTAAATATTTAGATCTTCAACTCAATCAGGACATCAGAATCGATAATGATCATTAAGAGAAAGTAAATCAATAAAGGGATTTACACAATTGAAAAATTAAAAAGGGTGTGGAATTAGGGACTAACATTTTCCTGAATTGGAATATGACGTATAAATTCACTGCCATCGTCATTAATCTTTAAAGTTAGGGTTTAGGGAAAATGAAAGTGGAGTTAATATAAAGTTGTATAGGATTTTGAGTAGGCCGCATTTAATTTAAGTAAATAAGGGGATAGAAGTTAATCCGTGTAAACAAACAAAACTAAACTAAGGCTCTATTTATTATTATAAGTGTAATGGCACGCGCTTCGCGCGTGAATTATTTTTGTTATAAATTGTTTATATTTAAATCAGTCAAAAAAATAATTTTTTATTTCAAGGGATACTAAGATTTGTGTATTTGTAGAGAAATATTTTGAATTTTAAAAAAAGTTTAATTTTATATCCTATTTTTAGAAACGTTTTGAATTTGTAAAGTATGTTTACTTATTGGATCCTACTTTTAGGGGCGTTTGAATTTTTATTTCTATTATTAATTACTAAAGATTGGATTTAATTTTATATTGGTTTAAATTTTTATTCATGTTATTAATGGGTAAAAAATGACTTTGAAAAAAAGTTTATTCGTAAGATCCTATTACTAAGTGATAATAAGATAAGTACGTTTTGAATTGTTAAAAAAAATTAACTGTTAGATTCTATTTTTAAGCAATAGTAATATTTAACAATATTTGTAGAGGGACGTTTTTGGTAGTTCGCGTTGATACCAAAAAAGTGTGACACCAAAGGTATTACAACTATTATTAAAAATTAATAGTGTTATAACTTATTACCCTACCTTTTCCAATTATACCCACAAAAATTACCCACATATAGCATAAAATTTGCTATATTTTCGATCATATTTTTTTTATCAAATAATAAGATAACGTCAAAAATAACTTTATTTTTGTTTTTATATCTATCTTCTTTTATATTTAGGTGAACTTTCTTTTGGTTTTTATTTATTTTAATTTCATACTTTATAGTTTCTAATCAATGGAAATAAACATACTAAAAAATAATGGAACTGAACTTTTTTTATGACAATGTACCATAATATTTGAACAAAATTTAAAGTTAGTATATGTTAATTTATAAATTGATTAATAACAATGATAAAGAAATAAATATTTTTTCGTGATATATTTTTTGATTCAAAAACAATTAAAATAATATATGCAATACAGATGTAAAAAATTATGAATAAATAGTTTCAAATACCAATTTAGTTTAAATTACAATGAAAACTAAAACAAAACAAGCAATATATATGAAAATAAAATCAGCATATTAAAATTACAAAAAGTTGGACAAAACCATGATATTTATGTAATAACTTATTTCGACACATTGAACATACACTAATAATGCTGAAAAGATTAATTAATAATACAAACAAATCCTAAGCTTCAACTATAATAATGAAATATTTTCTTCTTAACCAAATTTTTATAAAATATATTTAGGTCATTAATTTTTTTTTCCGTTGTGTTTTATACATCTGGGGAAAATACAATGGAAAAAAAATTTAATGACCTAAATATATTTTATAAAAATTTGGTTAAGAAGAAAATATTTCATTATTATAGTTGAAGCTTAGGATTTGTTTGTATTATTAATTAATCTTTTCAACATTATTAGTGTATGTTCAATGTGTCGAAATAAGTTATTATATAAATATCACGGTTTTGTCCAACTTTTTGTAATTTTAATATGCTGATTTTATTTTCATATATATTGCTTGTTTTGTTTTAGTTTTCATTGTAATTTAAACTAAATTGGTATTTGAAATTATTTGTTCATAAATTTTTACATCTGTATTACATATATTATTTTAATTGTTTTTGAATCAAAAAATATATCACGAAAAAATATTTATTTCTTTATCATTGTTATTAATCAATTTATAAATTAACATATATTAACTTTAAATTTTGTTCAAATATTTTGATACATTGTCATAAAAAAAGTTCGGTTCCATTATTTTTTAGTATGTTTATTTCCATGGATTAGAAACTATAAAGTATGAAATTAAAATAAATAAAAACCAAAAGAAAGTTCACCTAAATATAAAAGAAGATAGATATAAAAACAAAAATAAATTTATTTTTGACGCTGTCTTATTATTTGATAAAAAAATTATGATCGAAAATATAGCAAATTTTATGCTGTATGTGGGTAATTTTTGTGGGTATAATTGGAAAAAGTAGGGTAATAAGTTATAACACTATTAATAATAACAAGATGTAGGCACACAAGTGAGATTTTATGTTGAAACAAAACAAGTCACACACACTAATTTATAGAAGTATGTTATAGACATAGTCATACATAATTGATCTTAAAACAAAACCTAAAATGACTCAACAAAGCCCGGTCTTCCAAAAGAATGGGTCACCTGCTGCATTACTAGTAAACTGCACTAATTCTCAGCACCCTCTTTAGTGCATATTTCCTATCAGTGAGACCAAGGGATTTTTGAAACTCTTCAAGCTTTGGTCTTGGTAGAGCTTTAGTAAGTACATCTACAAATTGTGATGTGCAGCAATTTAATACTTTATTTTGTTAGAACCGTGCTAGCTTGTAGTGGAAGAATTTGGTAAATTTAATTTTTTTTTTACTTTTTAGGATCTTTACTGGGTCTATGTTGTCTAAATACATTTGGAACTTCTCTACATTTCTTTGAAATGAAATTGTTGTTTTATTTAATTTTACAAATAAAGTTTTACTTTATATTGTTTTGTATTATATTTAAATATATGTATCATATACACATAAGAGTGTCCTTGCACATGCAACATAATAAAGTATGCATGGTTTGATTTGTCCGTGTATTGATGGTGGGATTTATACTACAACGAACATGTTTGCCTCTCTAGTATTCTATATGTTGTCTAAATGAAGACATACACACATACATCAAATGTTATATATATATACATACATAAAATTAAATATTTATTCAACCATACATTATATATAAATATGTAGAAATAATAATTGTGATAATTCATATAAAATATTTAAGATGTATTTGTAGAAATGTCCATTTATATTAAATAAGAAATCATTTAATAATTAATATTAAATCATTTTTAATTTTTTAACTACTTTAGAAAAAAATAAATTTTATTTATTTTATTTAATAAATAATTATTAATATATAAACACATGCTATATAATTTATAGAATTGATGCTAGTTGATTTGAAGTTCATGGCATAAAAAAAGTTTTTGATTTATAAAATAAATTTTAAATAAATAATTAAAAAATAATATAAAAACCGATCAAATAAGTTATAGAAGTTAAAAAAACTATATTTGAAATTTAAAATATGCAATGTTATTGAATAAAATTTATAATTAATTTCAGATTATATTAATATATATATAAATAATTAATTTCTAGTCAAATAAATAGTTGTATTAATATTTAAATATATAATAAATACAAATATATATTAAAATAAGGGAGCGTTTAGCATACATCCTTGGTATGGTTTGAAAATACACAAAACATTTTCAATAAGTTTTCGGTCCCTGTTTTCATATTCATACGCGCACAAAGACCCAAATACCGTTTACGTTTTTAATATTTCAAGAGCATATAACTTTCTATAGAATCAACGGATCAACATACCGTTTTCACCAAAAAATCAAAAAAAATTATGATCTTTAAAATGAGATCCGTTGTTGATACAAAAAAAAAAATCATATTTGTAGTAAAGGTTCAACTATTTCATATATTTGCGGACAATTCTGCAAATTTTGAATGTTTTCGATTTTTTTTCAAATTTGCAACAATTGTATATATGACATAATTGTAGACATGTCTGCAATTATTGCATATAGTTGTAGAAATGTCTGCAACAATTGCATTTAATTGTAGACATTTCTACAATTATATGGTATAATTGCAGACATGTCTGTAATTATTTCATATAGTTACAGAAATGTCTACAATTATTGCATATAATTGCAGACATATTTGCAATTATATGATACACTTGCCGACATGTCTGCAATTATTTGGTATAGTTGTAGACAGTACTACAATTATTGCATATAATTGCTGAATTGTCCAAAATCATATCATATAATTGCAGAAATTTGAAAAAAAACCCAATTTGTGATTACATATGCAAAAGGCCATTCGTTGGAAAGGTAATAAAATTTTGATTTAATGGTGAAAACGTTTTGTTAATACGTCGTTTCTATAAAAATTTATTGCATTTTAACGATTGATAATTAATGGGATGAAAATTTTAATTATGGATGAGAGAATAACATCCATACATGAAGAATCAACATTGCCGCAATGGAAAAGAGGGGTATTGTAGGGAAGAAAATTGTAGTATTTGGAAATAGAGATGTAATTTATATCTTTCTTATTTGGAGAATGTTTTGTGTATTAAGTTTGATTTTAAGGACGTGTCCCTTATTTTCACTTAAAATAATGTAAAATGTGCTGTCAAATTATTATTGTGCAAAACCAAAGTTTTAGAAATTCTAAAACAATCATTATATGATTTTAATCTTTAGGATATAATTTATTAATTGATAAAATCGTATATAATATTATTTAATTAAAAAATGGTTTTTTTATTTTCTTTATTTTTAGGCCACGAGTTTAATACCAGCAAACATACAAATGATTGTTTTCATTATTTTTAATATCTAGATGCACCAATATATTCAACCATCCAATATGTGACAGAACATCGATATACTAGATTCATACTATAATCTAAGAACCTACAAAAATTACAGTAATATGTAATGATATTACATGAAATAGTAAAAAATTAAATACCTTTCACCAAAGCAGATCTCACTTTGAAATTATGAAATGACTTCTTGAATCAAATTTCTTGTTCTAGAGTTGTTTGCTTCCAAACTACTTTACCACCAACGATCGAAACAAAGAGTTTAGATGTGATTTGTGCTTGGATTTCTTTCGGGTTTAAATGGGGCTTTCTAGTTGAAAATTTTAGAGTAAGGAGAGCAAAAATCCAAATAAATGGTGTAGAGAGTGGCATATAAATAGTAAGTCAAATGGACAGAAAAGTGGATTACATCCTTATCTCTCTTACTAATTCCACTCTTTTAAACCATTCAAAAGTCTCCCTCTTTTGCCAACATTTGGCTGGCCTATCCAAGCTATTTTTTTCGAAACTTGCATGCTCCATCTTTGTTTAGAAACCAATTCCAGCCCAAACAATGTCCATTGTATTCAAATCTAAATTTAAACGTGTATCGAAATCGTATATCGATTAATATATTTATAGCTATTACAATACATTGTTTAACATTGTTCAGCACATCAAATACAAAATTTGTAATTAATATTTAATAAATATTAACTAATTTATAAAAATTACAAATTAATTATATCAGGTGATAAAAAGAGTATTCGTCGTTTCGGTTTTGTGACTCTTAAGTGTAAATTTGGCCAGCGATTAGTACCGAATGGTTCAAATATTAATGTTTATACGTCACTTAGTAGATGATGTGACATTATGACCAAATTTATCGCTTATTTAGTTTCGGTAAAATCTAATTTTACTTTATTAAGCATTACATAATCGTGATAATTATTTACACCAATTCTCTTTGTCAAAACTATATCACTTGGATTTATGGAATTTGGTAATGGTATAAATTCCAATATCATCCATATTCAACTCTATAGTTCAAACGAAAAATCCTTGGTTCAATAATAACTATTACTAGTGTGTAACCCGTGTGTTGCACACGATAATGTTAGTAAAAATGATATCTATATTTTAGTTATTGTTAAAAGCAGAATTTTATGCAATACATTATCAATTTATTGAGATAGATGAATTTCGAATTAAAATGACATAGAACGCTCAGATGTAAGGTTGAAAGTTCAATCTTTGCTAATTATATATCTATGCGAGAATTAATTTTCTAACTCAAATATGTAATATTATATATGCGCATTTTTAATATATGAATGAAAAAAACTTTACCACTTCTATTAATATGAATGTTGCATATATATTAGATTGATTTTTAGGATTTACAAATGAATTAATGAATATTGCATAATTGAATTTATTTAAATAATTTGTAAGGAATTGAATGTAAAAAAGTAGGAGAAAATTGAGAATAGTTCTGTACGTAATTGTAGATGAGAGGAGCATATTATGGCTAGCTTATTTATATGTGAATCATAATTTATTATTTGAGATTTTAATTATTAAACAATTTTAACTTTGCTACCAACCATAGATTTCATTTTGTTGTAAGGAAGTCATGTTTACAATTTTGATGATTGCAAAATAATTGTTATGTAGCATTACTTGAGTTATGAATTTGGTAAGGTTTAATATCATGTTAAAAGATAATTTTGTATAACTTAATTTTTACGGTGTAATACGTGCGTTCACATTGCAATTTTTTTAAAATATAAATTTATCCTTTAAAGGTTGTTAAAAACGAAATTTAGTTATGCAATATATGATAATTTTTTAAGATAAATGAATTATAAATAAAAAAATGTTATTATTTATGTATACATTTTATATTATGTGATTTCTGTGTCTTTATATCGAATAAAAAAATAACTATCATTTTTGCTCATATATACGAGTAATGTATATATATTTAAATTGTTTTTTAGGATTTGTTAGATGAATCAATGAATATTAGTTAAGTGAATTTATTTAAATACCTTGGATTTAAATTGGAAAATTAGTTAAATATACAGACTTTAGTATAAAATATTAGTAGAGAATTGAGAAGAGTTTGTAAGTAATTGTAGAAAATTTAAAATGTAAGTATTTGAAGTTAAAAATGGAAATATTTAGTGCAGTACATAACTATATTTAGACAAACGAATTATAAAATAAATTTATTATTATTTTTAATGTATATACTTTATGTTATAATTCATATGCTTTGTATCTAAATGAAAAATTAATTTTATCAATTTGTTAATTCGACTAAGGTATACACATTGAAATTGTCATCTTTTAGGATTTATTTGATGGATTAAATATTTGCTGAGTTTATCAAACGTTTTAAATATTGAATTATGTAGCTAATTTAAATTTATGGGTTTGAATGTAAAATATTAGAACAGAAGTGCGAATAGATTTGTAATAATTGTAAATTTTGGTTGAAAAATTGGTTTTGAATGTAAAATAGTGTAAGAAATTGAGTATAATAATTTTAAAATGATAAATTATAAAAATTTGAGAATAAAATATCTTGAGAGGATTAAGGAGAGTGGATAAAAATCCTAGAATTAATAAGAGAGTCTAAAATTCTTCCGCTTTACTATTATTTAATAGATTAACTAAACTTCTCCGTCCATAGTTTTTGACTTTGAGTTGATTTTATTTGGCTGTGATACTAACCTCATATAACCGAGGAGACGAATCTTCTTTTGAATAATGTTTCACCTCCAATGCTTCCACTCGATCCAACTATAGTCGTTCGATGGACCGTTCCACAATTGAACTATAATCAAACTGATTTCCACATTGAAGCTCGACAATTCTCAAGTTGAGGTAATTGTGTAATATTGTCACATCGATATTTTCTATTAGATATAATAACCAATAGAAAACTATTGAGTAAGTCGTTCCATGATTATCCAATAATATTAGTATGTAATCTCTTGATGCCCTCAATGGTCATGAGTAATACACTGCCCAATATTTAAAGAGCCTTCCATACTTTAGTCTTAATGGATGTGTTGATATCTAGTCTCAATACATCTTGACTAGGAATATGAAAAATTATATGTTTATTTTATTGTGATAAATCGTTAATATTACAACGCATTGTACCTACTATCACAAAAAATACAATTTTTGGATTTTGTATTAAATATACTTTTAAATTAATTAATTAATATTACAAATTATATAATAGAAAGAAAATATCTTTTATTTCAAATAAGATTGGTGATTGAGTTAGATATCTATATAACAAAATAGAGCAGATTTAACGGAGTAACTTAACGGAAGACAAAGAAAACATAGAGAATGGTTCTGATTTAAGCTTCAATAGACATTAGATGGTAGTACACTAATCCACGTATCAACTCACATACCTCCGTTAACCCATTTCACGTTAGTGATCGAGCCCATGTTTACAAGGTTGACACACGTCACTCCACTTCTCATGCAAATCTCTACCTGCCCACTTTCCTTCAGCCCTTCTCCATCTATATTTATACTGTAGTAGTTTCAGGTCATATTACTCATCATAGCTTCTCCTTTTCCTTCAGCGCAAATTCTCGGGTACTGATTCATCTTCCTTTTTTCCTTCTACCATCCTTCTTCCACCCTTAAATCTTTACAGTTGCAGCTTCTGTTTTACTAATTTTCATTTTCTGCACATGAATTAATTGAGTAAATACATATATAAAAGTAAACTGATTACTAACTATATTTTTTTTTATTTCTTCAGTTTCTTGATAGTTCAAACAAAAGTTTCACTATGAAACGGGTACTTTCATATTCCTTCAAATTTTTGCAGCACTTTTACTTACTTTCCTCACCATTTATTCTTCTAATATGGGAGGAAGCAGCTCCTGAAAAGAATGTTGACTCCACCATTGCAGTGAAAGTTGAAGCAGAGGGGATACCAATTTATTAGATGCTTTACAAAATGAACTTAGTCGAATTTGTGATGCTGCTTCTTAATCCACTTCCATTCAGGTTAGTCTCTATTCATTTTCAATCTGAGTATATATATGTATGCATGCATGTTACTATTTGAAACGTGCTTATATTTGTCTACATAGCAAAAGTTGTTTGATCTCACTTATTACTCTTCGTTATATTTTCTATTTGAGATTTGAATTTTTTTATCACAATCATTACTACAAACCGAGGTGAATACGTAGTTTAAAATTTGTCACATTCAGGTTAGATAACATTAACGAATATGGGTAATCATATTCTGATATTGGCTATATTGATGCATCATCCATACTTGATAATTTAGCACAAAACATAGTGTATTGTATTCCGTTTTGAGCTATTATTTTGCATTCGAGTCTAGATGCCTATGCATTTTAATCTATAGCCTTTATATTTTTATAAGTATAATATCATGTTTCAAAATATACTTGGCAATAATAAAAACTTGAAATGGTATATGTTAAAAATGTATAGTTGGTTCCTTTTTAGTTTTCATGTTGTATCCATTGCTTTTCTTTTAGTCAAAAGTATAGTTGGTATTCCTTTCCACTTTTCATGTTCCTAACTACCACCACCCATTAGTCTATTTTGCAACTTCTATTCATTTCTCATGTTCAAAATGATTTAACTATTTTGCTACGAAAATCGGGGAAAAAGACATATATCAAGTGAAGGCATATACAAATTGTCATGATGAATGTAAAGCCTATATCATCAATTGTTTGATTACATTTATTTCGGTGACTATTCTAATAAGTTATAATCAAAACATGTGTGAAATTTTGACAAATGATGGGATTCTCATAAAACTTTGTAAAATGGGACACCATGTTTAATGCATAGGTGTATTGCTTGTTGAACAAATATTGCAATGGGCCTGTTTAATACAAAGTTGCATTGATGACACAACCAACATTTGCAGTTTCAAGGGTCTATGATGATGCGATTTTCCTTCCATAATGGCAGCTGATTATTCTCACTGATCTCAATTGAAATTTTTTGATGGAATGAATAACGCGACGAAGACGATGCTCCAATTTTTGAAAAATTTAATTAGGTTTTTTATGTGACATGTATTGTTAACAGACTAGATTCAAGCTGAAGGTGTACAAACTACCTTATTTTACATAAAATGCAACTAGGTAAGAATTAATTCTACAAGTATCAATATTAATCATTTACTTCACATGCATTATAGTTTGTTAATGATTATTGACACAAAAGTTATATTAATGTACTTTCTTTTTGGTTTTTTGTAGGTCTTATTATAGTGCAGCAATTAAATGCAATGGGAAAGGAGCAACATAATCTCAACTAACATAATATATAAACAATCAAATTGAGGATACATCATTAATAAATGACGGCATGGAACTTTAATTTGTAGATGATAAAGTCTTCACTTCGGCCCAACGCTTCTGGAGATCAACTACTTGAAAATCGAATTATTCGGTAGGATTAAACAGCCTTGTTATGAGGGCATGCAAACGAACAATAAATTTGTCACTTTTGAATATTATATTCCTTTTGTTTTACTATTATTTGCTCTTTTTTTGTTTATTATACCCTAAGGAACAACTTAAGATTAATGCTGTAAGCATTATAATTTAATAGGCATTTTATACTATCATCACATTGTCATATTTAGTTTTTTTTCCAAAGACTTATAAATTAATCAAAATGTTTTTAGTTAGTGATTCATGTGTTAAGGATTAATTAATATGATTTCAGAAAGCAGAAAGCAGTATGTACGTTAACTTATAATCTTCGTACAATGTGTGCTTGACATAAGTTGACAGTTGGATCAAAAAGTAGTTGTTTAGAGGTATATAGGAAAAAATGTAATGAATACATAAATGTTATTTTATCTAATAGCTGTGAATGGTTAACTTTAGTAGCATGCTGATTGCTATACTTTTCAAATATCAATCCCATAACAAATTGTACTTCTTTTTATGTTTCTTTACACCAAATTTTACGTCGATCAGACCTCACATTAGTGCAACACATAAAAACATAAATTATTTACGGAGAAAATTTAACACCCATGCTATCGACACGGGCTTCATACTAGTATGTAACAAATTGTATAATTTCACCTAGGACATACCCTTAACTCGATCACATTTGACACTTTCTCTTCAAAAAAATGGTGGTGTATCTCAATATGCTTTAATCGAGCATGAAAAGTAGGAATCTTTGCAAGTCTTACTACACATTGATTATCATAATAGATTATAACAGGATAACCCATGAAATTAGCGATAGCTTTATGTAACCACTTGAAATAAATGCACTCTTGGGTAACCATGGTTGATGCCATATGTTCAGATCCAATACTTGAAAGAGTAACCGTTCTTTGCTTTTTACAACACAAAGATATGGTAGTCGAGCCTGTATTAAAGCAATAATCAGTAGTTGACGTATGTCATTCTCATCATCTGCCCAATTTGCATCAGCAAACCCACATAATCAAAAAAACTTTCTTCTTATACTTCAATACAAAATGAAATTTCATTTCACGCATCAAAGTATTAGCTTTGCTACAACCATATGACGAACACAAGATATATCTATGAATCGAGTAACCATACTTACTTTGTAAGCTATATATGGTCTTGTTATAGTTAAATAAATCAAACTACCAATAATTTGATGAAATGATGTATCATTTTCTCAATGTCTCCTTTAAACTTTGTGAACCTTAATGGGGCACTTTCTGTTTTCGTATCCTTCATTCCAAAGTGATTCTGTAAACTTGTAGCATGGCCCATTTGAGAAATAAAGTACCCATCAACCTTTTAAACTTCTAATTCAATAAAGCGATGTATTTCTCCTCGACTTTTCATATCAAATCAAATAGAAAAATCATCACAAAGATGACCGATTTCGTCATTTTCATCTTTAGTGATGATCATCTCACCTACATATAAAAAAGAAGCATATCATTATAGTCGAATTTTCCACAGTTTCTAAACTGACTCAAACGATCGAACTGGACTAACAAATGATGGAAAAGTTGATATAAATTGTTTGAAAAGAAACAAAACATGATAAATTAGAGAAATAAAAAAAATAGTTGAAATTGTGAAAATTTACTTCATGGATCGGGTGCTTTGGGTCCCAATCCAAGCCCCAAGCACTACCTAGGGAAATTAACAAAAATCCCGGAGTAACACAACCTCAAGCCAATCTGAAGTCAAGCTCGAAGCAAATCAACAAGTGGCTCGAAGTCAAGCTCGAAGTTAGATCGGTTCCGATATGAATCCCTTAGGTAGTCCCCGACTTGTGAATTCTTGGTTTGTGGTTCGTCGTGCAACTTTAATGGAAGGACATGCACGACGTGTAGAATGTGTTCTTGGTTTGGAGGTCTTTGCTTATAAATGTAGGTAGAGAGAATACTTTTCTTCTTCTTCAGTTATGAATTTCCAATAACCGAGTTATAAAATCATTACTCTAAAAATTATTGATCAAGATTCCTATTGAGTTGTGACTAGTGAGTTGTTAAAACAGCTTTGTACAAAATAAAAAATAATCAATAGAATATGTGGACATAGGCCGAAGTATTCGCTTGAACCACTATAAAATCCATGTGTTCTTTTCCTACCATTTTTTCCTTTTCTTTGATATCTTACATTTTTATCATTCAATTAGATGTTTATATGCGAATTTTGACATCAACGTTTCGGTGCTTTCATTGAGATAAGTTGGATTTAACAACTCGAAACATGAATTTAAAGAAGATGAAGTGGCCTAGCACCAGATCTATGATTGGAGGAAGTCAACAAGCACAAATGGGTAGCCAAGAAGTGGACTCAGGGTCAAATCCCACATCCATGTATGTAACTAGAGATAAGATGGCGAGAATGTTGAGAGAGATGCATGATAGGATGATTGCTCTCTAGGAGGAGATGTTCAATGGATCCTTCAAACAATGGAACAGTAGGAAAACAACCAAAATTATTGTGAACCAAAACAAGGGTCTAGTTAGTAGAATGAATGCATTCGAAAATAGAGTTGGACGAAGTGCAACATCCCCTAAAGTGGCACCTCAACACGATATCAATCCCCAAGCGTATGTCTATTCCCATCTAGAAGGACTAGGGAGCATGCTGAACTTGAACTTAGGCGAAGATGGAACATGCTTGAGGAATAATGTTGACCTGCCGAACATAAATCGAAAAGCAAACGTACAACAGAGGACCATGTGCTAGAATTTCCTCAAAGGAATGTGAGGGGGGAAGGGGCCAGAATTAAAAACATGGAACAAAGACTTCCATTAGATGATAGTGACAGAATTACTAAAAAATTTAGATGAGTGCATAGAGGTGAACCACCAGACCAGAGTTTGGAGGACATGAGTAGAAATTTATTCACCTTTAACATCCGGTACATGAGAAATACACCTGATTTCAAGCTACCAACATGAAAATGCATGATGGAACGACAGGTCCAACAATTCATCTGATGAGATATATTTGACATATGGAGGTGTTGTGTAACGGCCCTGAATTTTGAACAATTTAAATTGTCAATATTTAATTAATTTTAAATATTTGAATGATAATTTAAATTGAATTCCAATAAAACTATGAAATTTGGCGATTAAAATTTTGAATTTAATCTATTTTTAAAGTTGAATAGAAATTTGAATTTTTACTTTGAAGTTTGAAATTGAATGTTGAAATTGTATTTTAAATTCAAACAAATGACTTAGAAGAAAAATAAGTTTAGATACAAGAATTATTATTTATATTTATAAATCTGTGGTTAGTTTAATAACATTTTCTTAAATAAAAGAATCAAATTTTAATCAATATAAAATGAAATGAGAAACACGTTAATATAAATTTGTGTTGATAGTTGAACTTCAAAACGTTCTAAGTTTATTAAAGAAAACAATTTACAAAACAAAATTTAATTCAAAATAAAAATAAAAATATAAGTATATATATATATATATAATAAAATAAATAAAGAAGATACTAGTTAAAATTTTAACAAAATTAATCAAGCAAAATATACAAAACAATTGAATTTAAAATGAAAAATAAAATAAAATAAGAAAAGATAAAAAAAATAAAAAAATAAATAAAATGAATATAAAAATAAGTATACGTTACCTTACCTTCAACATGCCGTGACCCATGCTTAAAACACGTTCTCCTTTCTATTTTATACCCGACCAAACCCCTCCCTATCATTTCATTATCAAACAAAAAAAAAAAAAAAAAAGGGGCGAACGATAATGGCGGCCGCGTTCCTCTTCGTCTTCGTTTCAAGTTAGGGCTTTTCAAAATCGAAAGCGACAATTTCAATTTGCTCGACTTTCCCTTGCTTCAGCTTCAACTCGCTCGCGGCACCTTCAGGAAATTAGGGCTTCGGCTTCATTTTTGTCTCGACTCGCGTGCGCTCCATTTTGATTCGGTGAAAGGTGAGTCTTTTGGCTCACGATTTATTTTAATGCAAGTATTTAAATTTGTTTGAATTTGAATCTTGGTTGCATGCTATGATTTGGGGGTTATTTGTTATCATTGGTCCGGTTACTTGAATCTGAACTATTTGGGGCTAATTGCGGTCTCTTGCTCGATTTACTTGAATTTGAATTGATGAAAACAGATGCTTTGTGAATTTTCGTTTAAACTGTTAAGAACGGATGCTGTAAATATTGTTTTTTTTTTTTTAACTGATAAGAACAAATGCTAATTGGTTTTGTTTTTTTTAAAATTGATAAGAACAGATGCTTAAAGTAAAGTTTTGGGGTTCGTTTGAAAGTGTGTTGTTTTGGCTTGTGGGTTGATTGTTGTGCTTGAACCTCTGCATGTATGCCATGGCTTCGAATTTAATAGATAGTGTGCTTGTGTTCCTTTTGCCTGGGGATGTATTGCTTTTCCAGTTTCTCTGAGTTATGATTTACAGTGTTCATATACCAAACTCAAACCCCTCTCTATTTGTTATCGGATTTGGAAAAAAAAAAGGGGCTTCTTTGGGGTAGTAATTTAGTTGTGCAGTATTTGGAAATTTGAGAATATAAGTGTTATATGTAAATTGATATGTGTGTGCTCCTGTGCACTTATTTTTTTCCAAACTACCACACCATTGACGTGGGCCAGAAAGTATTTTCAGGAAAGTATAAGGCTTTGTTGGTTTGCGGTTTTCAGTTTTGGATTTTCGTAACAACCGCAATGCATTCAGTTAATTATTTCTGAAAGTTTTGAAAAAAAACCGATTTAGAAAATGATTTTTACATATAAAATTGAATATCACTTATTCTTATTTTCTGCATTTTGGGAAACATAAAGATCTCTCCCCTTTACTATTTTCCCTTTTTGTTGTAATGGCTATGATTTGTCCACTTTCTGCTCCTCTTCCATGCTTTTTAAAATACATACTGAAAATGCAAAAAAAAAACACAAAACTTGAAGTCCAAACCAAACAGGTCCCAAGGATTTAAAACACTATCCCCAAAAGGTCTGTGCTAGTATGCACTAAGTAATTTTATGTTTCTACAGGCAAATCATTATTGCCTCATTTTATAGACTTAACAAATAACTGAAAGAAGTAACACAATTTTAGTCAGAACCAACAGTTGCAGGAGCGCTGCTGCCTTGCCATATTAATTTTTTTATATGTTCATCCCCAATGATTTCAGTTTGGGATTTAAGTGGCACATTCCATCTGCTAATATTTGTTGTTTTCATGTAGCTTGTATCATTTGCTCCATGCACTTGTTTCACTGAAAATTGTACTTGCTTCACTGCCCTGTACACGGTCTGGATTTCATGCTTGCTCTATGCATTTTGTCACTTGAACTTTTGTGACACTTGACCATTTGTGGTTTCTGACCTATGCACATTTGTCATTGTTGATGTTCTTCTCTTATGTACATTTGTGATCTTCATTAGCATATGCTCTGCCTTTGAGCTACTGTGTCGGCTGCATTTGTTTCACTGTACTTGCTTCACTGCCTGTGCACGATCCGTGTTGCATTCTTGCTGCTGCTGCATGTTTGTTTGCTTACTGTTTTTGTTCAAGTTGGCACTAGTTTTGCCTTGAGCATTTTCTTTACAGTGATTTGTCCGATTTGCGCTTGCACGTGTGTTGGCGAGGCAGTGCACATGTGTGCAAAGTACACGTGTGTACTGCAGCCACACGGGATTGACAGATTTTAAAAAAAAAATTTAATTAAAAGTTGTTAATATGAAAATCCATAATAGATTTTGAATTGATTCATGTGATCCATTTTATTCAGTTCATTGCAAATTTATTTACTTGAGTTAAGATTAATCCTGACTCGAGTGTTTTTGTGTTTTGCAATTAACGCTCGGGTCAGACCGAGTATTTTTACAGCTTGAAGATTTTCTCGCAGCGAAGTTAGAGAGAGGGGGATTTCGGCATTCACTAAAGTTTTTCAGTAAAATTTTTCTTGTACTTAATAAATATAAATTGTTCCGCTGTATAAATTCAAATGTAATTTATTGTATAAACTCTGATACTTGTATATGTAAAAGAAAAATTCATTTATGAATAATATTATGATTATTCTATGATTCTGTGGCTGATTCTGTTTAAATGTTATAAACTAAATAACAATCCGTCATCTTGAACGTTTCTAGTTGGTTTAATTACCGACTAGAGGCGGTCAGGGCGGCGGGTCGTTACAAAGTGGTATCAGAGCTTTGGTTTACACAAAGCTTAGTTTATGGCGTTTAATATGAATAGTTACTAGAATCACTTTAAAGGAAGTGTTTTCAAATCTAAAGAAGTTTAAAATTGTTTTCTTTAGAATAAAAAGGTATTTTGAACATTAGAATTATTTTTGAAAATTCCCCTCTCTAAATTTAAGTGCGATAATTTATATTCGGTGAGGTCTCGTTAGACTTGAGTTTCGATCATTCGGAAACTCATTATCGAATTTTTGGGAGTTATGGAAAATGAAATATGAGTTAAGTGAATTAATGAATTGGTCTAAATTGGTTTAAATCAAATTAATAAAGGAGATTTATGAATCGAAAGTTTATAAATAGAAACGGAATTTGTAAAGAATGTTTATAAAATCCGCAAACGACTTATTTTGATAAGCAAATTGTTGTCACTTATTAAAGGGGGATATATCCACGATTTTGGATTGTGGGTAATCCTTTAAAAATAAATAATAAGTTGTAGAAATGATAAAATTGGTTGACAAAGCATATTCACGATTTTAGACAGTGAATATATTATTGAATAAAACAGATATGTTTTAGGGAGAATGATTGAATAATCCAACCTCTGCTAATAAAGATTGCAAATATTGATAGGAAACTTCGAAAACACCTTGTTAATTATAATGGCGAAAACCGAAGCGCAAAAGGCAGCACGCCGTGAACAAAGAGCAATTGCCCGTAGAGAAGCAGAAGTAGCACATGCAGAAATCGAAAGGAAAATCAATGAAAGGCAAGGACCTGGTCCCTATGATGATGTTATCTGTTATCGATGTCATAAGAAAGGACATTATGCCGTTACGTGCAGAGAGAAGCGAAAGAAAAGGAATGTGGATGACCGGTTCGCCCGTCCTGAGATTGTGTGTTTTAAGTGTAAAGGGAAAGGGCATTTTCTTAGTCATTGCCCTGAGGTGAAAAAGAAGAAGAGTGCACTCGGTTTACAAGTCGATAGATCGACAATCTGCTATCATTGTCACCAGACTGGACATATAGCTAGAAGCTGTACTGAAAGGCAGCATGGAAAGCAAGCTATAGCCCGATCAGCTAGAGCAAAAAGTGTAAGGATGATAGATAAGTATGGGAACATCTCATATTTTTGTGGAAACTGTAAGAATTGGGGACATGTTGACTTTGAATGTGTTAATACTCCTTCAATTCAAATCGAAATAGTGCAAACCGAAGAGGGAAGTTTAGCAAGGATGCGGACTACCAGACCGGAAATCGATAGCCTTAATAATTCTGAATCTTAAACCAATTAATGTATTTGAAGGAATCAATGTATTTTGTAATACTATCTTTTGTAATCCAAAATCTTCTATGTATGTAGTATAAAAGTATTAAGCTATGGATGGTTTTGTATGGAAAAGAAGTATTCTAGTAAAGTAGCATTTTGGGAAGGAAATCTATTTGTCAACTTAACTGTATGAATAAAACCAGTTTTGATGTAAAAGCTTATATTCCAAGTTTAAACTAATGCCTAAAATAGTTAATGTGGAAATATGAATCTAATGGAACCAAGTCGATGAGTGGTTTACTAAAGAATTAGTTGATTATTTTTGAAATAGAAAGAAAATGCAAAGATCAAATGAGATTTAGATTTCAAATCTGATGTTTGTCAACATGTAAATACATAATAGGTTTAATAGATTCAATAATGAATTTGAATTTGAACGGGCAGAGAATTAAGTTAAGTGGAAAATTTAATATTGGAAAGTTTGAAATCAGCTTAAAACTATGAGTTAAGTCGAAGTTGGAAAAGTTAAATGAGAATATTTTTGGGAAAATAATATTATGAAATGAAGTTAATCCATTTTTTTCAAGTTGTTTTGAAATGTATTTAAAAGAAGGATTTCTTTTAAGAATGAAATATATACTTGATTTTGGTTTAAGTATATCAAATATTTTCAAAGTGTTGGAAATAAATGGATTTGTAAATTACTTATTATTGAATAAGTATGGAAATATTTTCCAATATGAAATGAAAGGTTTGAAATTTTATCTTTTCAAGATAAAGTGAAAAGTAAATGTTTTGAGATTTTATCTTTTAAAGATAAATTGAAAAGTGAATATTTGAAATTTGTTTCAAATGGTTAAGTGTGAAAAATTTTATATCTTGTAAAGATATTATTTTGAGAAATTTGAACAGTTAGTTCAACTTGGAAAGATTTCAAAGTGATTGAATCTTGAGTTAAAATTGAGTTTAACTTTGACACCCAAAAACAATGTAAGTTGAACTTTGAATTTTAAATAGATGATTTGGATTGTATGTCTAACGTCGTGAATTGACGACATATCAATTGATCTCTATTAAATATATATCTGTTGGTGGCGGAGAATTTATTCTCTTAGCTTAACACCCTTCTCTGAGACGTACGAGCTCAGAGGTTATATATCGATAGACATCAATTATGTGTTGAGGATTGACGATGTAACGTGAAATCCAAATTGAGTGTGAAGTCGATAATAAATTGGATTATGAATGTGAATTTGGTTTGAGATAACCTTAAAAATTTCCAAATCGACTTAGAGGAAAATTTTAAATGGATAATGAAATGGAAAATTTGTGAACCCTCTATTTGTTATGGGTATGAAATGTTGTGGTTTTCATAACGTATATGTGTGAATACGATTAATTCGAAAACCAATTAGTTTGGAAAAGTAATTGTTATGGAAAACTTATGTAAGTACATGAGTATGATATGTACAAAAATGTGAAATGAAATATTATATATGTATGTATGATATTATGTTTTCCAAATTGAGGATATGGAAAAGTACCTTCCATTTAAACTTTGTGAAGGTTGTTGGAACTCGAGAAGAGTGTCCATTTGAAAATCGTAGCTACGTAGTATTTCCATTAGTTGGAATGTCCTTTTGGACTGGTATAGTGTGCTAGCGTAATTCGAGGGGCGAGATGCCTACGGTTACAAGCGATTCCACTGGGATAGTGGCGTAACCGCCGTGTATACCGCGATCTAGTTACACTCGGGTGGTAGCGTAATTTGAGGGGCGTGATGCCTACAGTTACAAGCGATTCCACTGCGATAGTGGCGTAACCGCTGTGTAAACTGCAATCTACAAACCAAAGCGTAATTCGACGGGCGAGATGCCTACGGTCACGAGCGATTCTACTGGGATAGTAGCGTAACCGCCGTGTGAACCGCGATCTTTGGCAACAACCATGGCGAAATTCAAGGGATGAGATATCCACAGTTACAAGCGACTCTACTGGGATAGTAGCGGAACCGCCGAGTAAACTGTGATCCATGGGGGAATGTGCTTTCCATATCCATTTTTAAAAGAATTTTTAAAAAAACTATTTTCACTGGGAATTGAAGCAAGTATATTTAGTACTTGGAGATTGTTAGACTTGCGCCTGGCCAGCGTATGCCTAATGTCTTTAAGAACGACAGTAGACTTGTTAAATTTCGAGTTAGCAAGTATTTTCAAACTTTAAATAGAAAATCAATTATCTGAAATTAAAGTGACATAAATTCTAACTTAATAAATTAAGGGAGAGAATTTTTGAAATGTTTTGAAAGTCCACAGCTTTGGAAAAGTTATACTATGTAAATTTCTTAAATGAAGAAGTTCAAATTTAAAATTTGGGTTTTTGTAAGTTGGAAATTTTAGTAAAGATCTTTGTGTCTTGATTGTAGAAAATAATAGACAAATGAGTTAATAAACAAAGCTAGTGAGATAAAACAAATGGAATGAATCCTATATTCATTTATTTCTAATAAGTTTCGAACTAGATAAAATTGTTAAAATATAAATATTAGTGAAATTTCAACAATCATTTCTCCTTACTTGTAATTTCGGGACGAAATTCTTTTAAGGAGGGGAGATTGTAACGGCCCTGAATTTTGAACAATTTAAATTGTGAATATTTAATTAATTTTAAATATTTGAATGATAATTTAAATTGAATTCCAATAAAACTATGAAATTTGGCGATTAAAATTTTGAATTTAATCTATTTTTAAAGTTGAATAGAAATTTGAATTTTTACTTTGAAGTTTGAAATTGAATATTGAAATTGTATTTTAAATTCAAACAAATGACTTAGAAGAAAAATAAGTTTAGATACAAGAATTATTATTTATATTTATAAATCTGTGGTTAGTTTAATAACATTTTCTTAAATAAAAGAATCAAATTTTAATCAATATAAAATGAAATGAGAAACACGTTAATATAAATTTGTGTTGATAGTTGAACTTCAAAACGTTCTAAGTTTATTAAAGAAAACAATTTACAAAACAAAATTTAATTCAAAATAAAAATAAAAATATAAGTATATATATATATATATATAATAAAATAAATAAAGAAGATACTAGTTAAAATTTTAACAAAATTAATCAAGCAAAATATACAAAACAATTGAATTTAAAATGAAAAATAAAATAAAATAAGAAAAGATAAAGAAAATAAAAAAATAAATAAAATGAATATAAAAATAAGTATACGTTACCTTACCTTCAACATGCCGTGACCCATGCTTAAAACACGTTCTCCTTTCTATTTTATACCTGACCAAACCCCTCCCTATCATTTCATTATCAAAAAAAAAAAAAAAAAAAAGGGGCGAACGATAATGGCGGCCGCGTTCCTCTTCGTCTTCGTTTCAAGTTAGGGCTTTTCAAAATCGAAAGCGACAATTTCAATTTGCTCGACTTTCCCTTGCTTCAGCTTCAACTTGCTCGCGGCACCTTCAGGAAATTAGGGCTTCGGCTTCATTTTTGTCTCGACTCGCGTGCGCTCCATTTTGATTCGGTGAAAGATGAGTCTTTTGGCTCACGATTTATTTTAATGCAAGTATTTAAATTTGTTTGAATTTGAATCTTGGTTGCATGCTATGATTTGGGGGTTATTTGTTATCATTGGTCCGGTTACTTGAATCTGAACTATTTGGGGCTAATTGCGGTCTCTTGCTCGATTTACTTGAATTTGAATTGATGAAAACAGATGCTTTGTGAATTTTCGTTTAAACTGTTAAGAACGGATGCTGTAAATATTGTTTTTTTTTTTTAACTGATAAGAACAAATGCTAATTGGTTTTGTTTTTTTTAAAATTGATAAGAACAGATGCTTAAAGTAAAGTTTTGGGGTTCGTTTGAAAGTGTGTTGTTTTGGCTTGTGGGTTGATTGTTGTGCTTGAACCTCTGCATGTATGCCATGGCTTCGAATTTAATAGATAGTGTGCTTGTGTTCCTTTTGCCTGGGGATGTATTGCTTTTCCAGTTTCTCTGAGTTATGATTTACAGTGTTCATATACCAAACTCAAACCCCTCTCTATTTGTTATCGGATTTGGAAAAAAAAAGGGGCTTCTTTGGGGTAGTAATTTAGTTGTGCAGTATTTGGAAATTTGAGAATATAAGTGTTATATGTAAATTGATATGTGTGTGCTCCTGTGCACTTATTTTTTTCCAAACTACCACACCATTGACGTGGGCCAGAAAGTATTTTCAGGAAAGTATAAGGCTTTGTTGGTTTGCGGTTTTCAGTTTTGGATTTTCGTAACAACCGCAATGCATTCAGTTAATTATTTCTGAAAGTTTTGAAAAAAAACCGATTTAGAAAATGATTTTTACATATAAAATTGAATATCACTTATTCTTATTTTCTGCATTTTGGGAAACATAAAGATCTCTCCCCTTTACTATTTTCCCTTTTTGTTGTAATGGCTATGATTTGTCCACTTTCTGCTCCTGTTCCATGCTTTTTAAAATACATACTGAAAATGCAAAAAAAAAAACACAAAACTTGAAGTCCAAACCAAACAGGTCCCAAGGATTTAAAACACTATCCCCAAAAGGTCTGTGCTAGTATGCACTAAGTAATTTTATGTTTCTACAGGCAAATCATTATTGCCTCATTTTATAGACTTAACAAATAACTGAAAGAAGTAACACAATTTTAGTCAGAACCAACAGTTGCAGGAGCGCTGCTGCCTTGCCATATTAATTTTTTTATATGTTCATCCCCAATGATTTCAGTTTGGGATTTAAGTGGCACATTCCATCTGCTAATATTTGTTGTTTTCATGTAGCTTGTATCATTTGCTCCATGCACTTGTTTCACTGAAAATTGTACTTGCTTCACTGCCCTGTACACGGTCTGGATTTCATGCTTGCTCTATGCATTTTGTCACTTGAACTTTTGTGACACTTGACCATTTGTGGTTTCTGACCTATGCACATTTGTCATTGTTGATGTTCTTCTCTTATGTACATTTGTGATCTTCATTAGCATATGCTCTGCCTTTGAGCTACTGTGTCGGCTGCATTTGTTTCACTGTACTTGCTTCACTGCCTGTGCACGATCCGTGTTGCATTCTTGCTGCTGCTGCATGTTTGTTTGCTTACTGTTTTTGTTCAAGTTGGCACTAGTTTTGCCTTGAGCATTTTCTTTACAGTGATTTGTCCGATTTGCGCTTGCACGTGTGTTGGCGAGGCAGTGCACATGTGTGCAAAGTACACGTGTGTACTGCAGCCACACGGGATTGACAGATTTTAAAAAAAAAAATTAATTAAAAGTTGTTAATATGAAAATCCATAATAGATTTTGAATTGATTCATGTGATCCATTTTATTCAGTTCATTGCAAATTTATTTACTTGAGTTAAGATTAATCCTGACTCGAGTGTTTTTGTGTTTTGCAATTAACGCTCGGGTCAGACCGAGTATTTTTACAGCTTGAAGATTTTCTCGCAGCGAAGTTAGAGAGAGGGGGATTTCGGCATTCACTAAAGTTTTTCAGTAAAATTTTTCTTGTACTTAATAAATATAAATTGTTCCGCTGTATAAATTCAAATGTAATTTATTGTATAAACTCTGATACTTGTATATGTAAAAGAAAAATTCATTTATGAATAATATTATGATTATTCTATGATTCTGTGGCTGATTCTGTTTAAATGTTATAAACTAAATAACAATCCGTCATCTTGAACGTTTCTAGTTGGTTTAATTACCGACTAGAGGCGGTCAGGGCGGCGGGTCGTTACATGTTGGGTGCTTTTTGAGAAGTAATGGGAAGTGTTTCCTCTTATATTTGACAGATTTAGCAACGATGTGGTTCAGACAGCTAGAGAATGGGTCCATCAGCACATAAACCGAATTAGTTGATAAATTCATGAGACGATTTAGAGTTCTGATTTCACAACCAAATAATATGAAGACACTTTCTAACATGAAACAGAGGGATAGAGAGACACTAAGAGGTTATTCCACTGGATTTAATGCAGTAGCCACTATAGTACATAAGTCGGACTCACTGATAGTTCTTATGCCTATAGTTTCAACAGTTTCTAGAAAAAAAAATTTAAAATTGTTTTGGAAAGGGTTCCACATATAGATCTTGTGGAGTTTTACCATAAGGTTGAAAGATACTTGCATCAGTAGGACGCTGAAGCTAAAAATGCTGAGGTTAATGCTGTGGATGACGAAGGGTCATCTGAGATGGTATATGGAAAGGGCAAAGGAAAGCGAAAGGCTGATGATAGCTTCAGAGGACCAAAGCAAGTGAAGCGGGAAACGAAGTTTTTTTGTATAAAGAACTGATTGAAACCCCGGAAAGGATTTACTTGGATACTAGATGACAAATTCCCTATCAACAACTAGCAAAATGAGAACCCACAGATTAGGAGAAGAGATCTGAATTTTTTTCCTATTCCATGAATTGGATGGGCATAAAACAAATGAATGTACGCACTTACAGAACCTGATATAGGAGTAGGTTCAGAAAAACCGGATGCAACAATATATAAGGAATCAAACTGCAGTGGTGCATCAGGAACAACCACCTTCTGCACCTTCTACAACAAATATGTCTGGAAATGGCCTTAGATCTACGTCAAGAGTGGTTATCCTATGATCAGGACAGAAGAGAGTTTGGTTCGATTCCCACACATTGCTTTTGTTTACAAATAAATGATGTAGTATCACAATCAGGCTACTTACATATGCATTGGACCTTGATAAGTCTCTAGACATGCTATAAGTCAGATGTCTGGTTATAGTGCTAGATAGGATGGATGTTATGATATTTGTTTGATGTTAGAATTTGAATTCTATGAATGAATGATTGATTTTAAAAATCACTGGAACGTGATAACTAATGTCAATTTTAAAACACCAACAAAGATTGATTGCCGCTTGATATTGATTTGTGAACTTATTGAACATGATTCTCCCGACTTGAGAAATGAGGCAATAAGGCTTAAACTGTAAGTCTCTTCACCAAAGAGTGAGCGGATATTCTTACTTGGTCATTGGTCCCCTTGTTGAAGAGCGAGTGGATTAGGCTTAAGATGAACTAATGATTTAGAGAGATTGAGGATTAAACTAGCGATCTGGAGAAATCAAATATTAGATTGGTCATCGGTCACACAATCCAGAGAGAGAAAGCTAACCTAGATACTAATGTTGCAATCTGAAGAAATCAAAAACTAGACTTTGGATATGAATGTCACTTGACTTTGAAATGATTTTATAGCAATTATCGAATTACGTCATTACCTTGATTTGTTTGGGCTCATTTATGAAGCGACGTTGAACTATTTCGGATGATTTTTGGATGATGTTGCGATCGGTGGCATTGCACTGCACTAATTGATATCAATGATAACTAGATGATTGATTAAAGCCATTGCTTTGGTTCAGTTGAGTGTTCTTATAATGGGATATTAGGCGATACTAGATGATTTAAAAATAATGTTCCAACTGGTGGCGATGAACTTATAATTATTGACCCTTCATAACCGAACACATGATTTGTACGTCGTGACTTAAATCTCAAACGAACACACGATAACGTTGACTTTGATTTATGGTTATTATCTCCGGAATGAATAAAGGATGATTCTTATTTATGGTATAATATATGATATGATAATTCTAAGAGATCACAAAATGATAATGATTTATGACTGATGTTTAAGCAATGACTCCAGTCCTTAGCAATAAAGGTTTGGAGTGACCATTGGTTTATAGGTAAATCCGAAGGAACCAGATGATTCACTGTAATTTGATTGGTCAATAGCCAGAAAGCTCAATTACTAATGATTTTCCGACTTAGGTGTTTGTTCTTGAGACCACCACACCTCCTATTCACAAGGCCTACTTTGGGGGCAAGTGTTATTGCCAAATTTTCTACAGTCTCCAAACGGACTCAAATGATCAAACTAAGCTGACTTATGATGGAAATATGGATATAAATCATTTGGAAAACAATAGAAAATGATAAAGTAAAGAAATAGAAAAAATAGTTGAAAAGGAGAAAATCAATTTCATGGATCATGTGCTTTGGGTCGGTACCAAACCAAGCTCCAATCATTGCCTAGCGAAATTGACAAAAAGCATGAAGAAATACAACCTCAAGCTAGCTTGAAGTCAATTCCAGAGCAACAAGTGGCCTGAAGTCAAGTTGGAAGTTTGATCAGTCTCGATCTGAAGCCACTCGGTCATTACCGACTTGTGAATTCTTAGTTTGGGGTTCGACCGTGACTTCTGGGATGGATGTGCACGATATGGAAAACGTCTGTAGCAATTTTTAGAGCCAAATGTGGATGTCTTTGCCTATAAATAGAGGTGGACACTGCATGGAGAAGGGACTTTTATTACACTTTAATTCTGAACTTTTAACAACGATGAGTTATAAAATCATTATTCTGAAAATTATTGACCTGGATTCCTACCGAGTTGTGACTATCGAGTTGCAAAAACAGCTTTGTAAAAACAGAAAATAATTATTGGAAATCTGCTAATTAAACATAGGTCAGATTATTTTCCAAACCACTATAAAAATTTTGTGTTCTTTTCTTATTATTTCTTTCTTTTCATTGACATTAACATTTTTGTCATTCCATTGGGTGTTTGTGCCAATTTTGGTGCAAATATTTTGGTGCTTTCATTGAGAGAACTCATATTTAATGACTTGAAATGTGAATTTGAAGAAGATGAAGACACCTAACACTAGATATATGATTGGAGGAAGTCAACAAGAATAAGAGGGCTACCAAGAGGTGTCCTTAGGATCAAACCCCCAATCCATCTATCTAATAGGAGATGAGATGGAGAGAATGTTGAGAGAGATGCAAGATAGGGTGATAGCTTGCCAAGAGGAGATGTTCAATGGATTTTTTAAAAGAACAGAGTAGTAGGGAATAACATAAGTTGTTGCATACCAGAACAGGGGCCATAAGGCAAAACAAATGCATTAGAAAACAAAGCAGGACGAAGTGGAGCCACCCCCAAAGTGGCACCTCAACTCGGTACCGATCCCTGAGCACAAGTTGGTACCATTCTAGGAGGACTAGAGGCATGCTAAACTTGAACTTAATCAATGATGGAACATGCTTGAGGAATGATTTTGAGTCACCGAACATGAATCGAAATGCAAATGTACAACTAGAGGAGTATGTGTCGGAATTTCCCTATATGAATGAGGGATATAATGAAAACATGGAACACAGTCTTGAAAACATGGAATGAAGACTTTTCTAAAAGATAGTGATAAAATTTCTTAAATAGTTAGAGAAGTGCTGAGAGGTGGAACACCAAACCCGAGTTTGGAGGACGTGAATAGAAATCCATTCTCCCCAAACATTTAGTACATGAGAAATCTACCTGATAGCAGTTGATGTTGGAAATGTACGATGGAAAGACAGGTCCAATAGTTCACCTAATGAGATACATCCAACAGATGGAGGTATTGGGTGCTTCCGAAGAGATAATCAAATGGTGTTTCTTGTTATATTTAATAGGTTTAGCAGCGATGTGGTTCAGATAGCTAGAGATCGAGTTGATCAACACATGAACCAAATTAGTGGATAAATTCATGAGACAGTTAGAGTTCACATTTCACGACCAAAGAATGTGAAGACACTTTCGAGCGTGAAATAGAGGGCGAAGAGACCCTAAGAAATTATTTGACTAGATTTAATGTAGTGGCTGCTGCATTAAATGCCGGACCCATTAGTAGTTTTGATGGCGGTGGTATTGGAAGTTGCTAGCACGAGATGATGTTCATAAGTCAGACATATGATTTGTACGTCATAACTTAAATCTTCGACGAACACGAGACTGCGTTGATTTTGACATATGTTTGCTAACTCCCGCACAAACATAGGTTGATTTTGATTTACATTTTGTTAAATGATAGATATTCTAGGAGAACACGGAATGATGATTATCTATAACTGAAATATAAGCAAGGACCCAAGTCCTTAGCTATACTTATCTGGAGCAACCTATGGTTTACAGATAAATCCTAAGGAACTGGCTATTTACTACAATTTAATCAATCAATAGCAAGAAAGCTCAATTACTAGTGATTTGCTGACTTCATGTTTTTTCTTGAGCAAAGCACACCTCATATTCTCAAGGCGTGCTTTGGGGAGCAAGTGTTGCGGTAGAATTTTCCAAAATCTTTGAACAGACTTAAATGATTGAACTGGGCTAATAAATGATGGAAAAATGGATATAAATCATCTGAAAAGCAACACAACGTGACAAAATAGAGAAATACCAAAAATAGTTAAAAAAAGTGAAAATTAACTTTATAGATTGGGTGCTTTGGGTTGGTTCTGATCCAAGCCCCAAGCGCTACCTAGGGAAATTGACAAAAAGCCAGAGCAATATAACCTCAAGCCAGCCGAAAGTCAAGCCTAAAGAAAATCAACAACTGGCCCGAAGTCAGATCGGTGCCAGTGTAAAGCCTGAAGTCGCACCTTGTGTCATCACTGAATTGTCAATTCTTGGTTTAGAGTTCGATGTGCGACATTGTGGAAAGATGTGCATGGCATGAAAAATGTATGTAGCGATTTTTGGAGCCAAATGCGGAGGTCTTTGCCTATAATTAGAGGCAGATAGTGCATGAAGTGGGGACTTTTCTTGTTCTCCAATTTTGAACTTCTGACAATGACGAGTTGTATAATCATTACTTTAAAAATTATTGAGCTGAATTCCTACCAAGTTATGAAAAAAGTTTTTTAAAATAGGGAATAATCAGTAGAAATCTATTAAGTGGACATAGGCTAGAGTATTTGCCAGACCAATATAAAAATATTGTGATCTTTTCTTACTACTTCTTTCTTTTCTATGATAATTTCCATTTTTTTCTTTCAGTTGGGTGTTTATGCCAATATTGGGCACGAACACATATACATTGACTATTTCTTCTTAATAAAAAAACTAGGGCCACTATATGAAGGAATCTAACCACAATATGTAAGATATTGAGAAATTTTACCATACCAAGCTTGTAGAGCTTGCTTGACACCGTATAATGCTTTTTTAGCCAACAAACATGATTTGGAAACCTTGGTGAAACAAATCCTTGAGGTTGTTCCATAAATATTTCATAATCCAACTGGCCATAAAGGAAAGCATTTTTTACACCGAGTTACCAAATGCTCCATGTTTTGAATGTAGACAATTAAACTATAGTATGCATAATGACCATCTTAGCTACTAGGCTAAAAGTATCCTCATAGTCTAAACAATATTGCCGAGACAATCCATATGCAACTAGGCATACTTTATACATTGCCATTGCACCATCAGCCTTCTTTTTTATCTTATAAATCCGCTTACTGCTCAGCAACTCAACACTTTTTGGCCTCGGAACAAGCTCCCAAGTATCTTTTTTTAAAGCTTTAATCTCCACACCCATTACTTGTGTCCATTCAGTGATATTCTTGGCTTCTTCATTACACTTTGTCTCATTTTTGTTAGCATATCCCATTGAAAATAAGCTACAACCGTGCATTGATTCATCTGGACCTAATAATAAGACAAATAAGAGAGTTGTTTTTCTAGTTGATCTTTATAATGTGACATTATGTTCATCTGTAACATGAGGTTTGGGAACAGTTTCTACATCAATGTATCCATCTTCACTTGAAAATCAGTTCAAGTGTGGTTGGATTCGAAATTATGAATTGTAAGTCCTCTCTTTTATTATCAGCAGGGTAATAAGTTGATAACTCATTAAAGACCACATCTCTTGAAACTATAAACTTCATCATTGTAGGATCCATGCACCTCCAACCTTTTCTCTGTGAATCATAGCCAACAAATACATATTTTCTAACATTTGGATCTAGTTTTGTTTTGCTACTTTTAGAAATATGAGCATAACACAATGAACCAAATATATGAAAACAACTTATGTTGGGCTTAGAATTATATAAAATTTCAATTAGTGATTTTGAGCTACTCGACCAAGGAATTAACAATTATGAAAGGACACGAACTATTGTATAGCTTCTGCCCATAATTCCCATGGGATATTTTTATTATGCAACCAAGACAAACTTATAGAAGTAAGGTGTGCTAACTTATGCTCAGCAACACCATTATGCTATGGTGTATTAGGGCATGTCATTTTTCTAATAATTCCATGATTATTTCAATATAAAAAGAACTATTCGGACATGTATTCTCTTCCATCATTGGTCCACAAACACTTCACCTTTAATTCATGCTCTTTATATACAAGCAGTAGATATTTCACAAAAGCTTGAAAATGCATCACATTTATGTTCAAGAAAATACACCCACGAATAGCGGAAAAAGTCGTCTATAAAGAACATTGGATAGCAAAATCCACCATAGCCATAAGTATTAGTTAGCTCCCATACATTTGAATGCACAAGTCGAAACCTTTATGAAGCTCCGTTCACTTATATTTGAAATGGTAATCTATGTGATTTTTTATATTTACATCCAGAACATACAATATATTAACATACCTCCTTGAAAAAGGAACATCATCAAGTAATTTTTCATCAAAATTTGCTGCAATAATTTATAGCAAATATGACCTAATTGAGCATGCCCAAGAGAGGCCCAGTCATTGCTTATTTTATCAACATAGGCTTTGCTAGAAGATAGTGCATATAAAGACTTTTTTTCTTTCCATGGAAAAGAACGTCACCATCATAATTTTTCAATTGATCTATAATAGAAACATCATTTGGACTAAATAAAACATACTTCCCTGAGCTAGTAATTATAGACATCGACAAATGATTTTTTGTAAGTCTTCGAACATGAAAAAGACTGCCTAAAGTAATGCCACTACAGTTTACACCGTTAGTATCAATTTTTAAACCTCTTTCCATAGTGATTGGGTAGCTAGTATTGTCTTATATAATGATAACTCATTTCTCCTTGTGTGGATAAACTTTATAAAGCCAAGACTCATTACCCGTAGCATGGTGTTAGCAACTAGAATTTACAATCCACTCTTGATTATAGTTTATTGATTAACTTTCATTGGACTACAAATTAGGTCCTGCATTATCGCCCTCCTTAACAACTTTTATTGAGTCGTAATATTTCCTCTTCACTTAATTTCCCTCTTTTATTTCATAAACAACATTCACCGATTCATTTGTAAGCTTTATGGGACATTTTTGTCTAATATGACTTGGTTTGAGCACCTGCTACAAAAGAGCTTGAGATGACAATATTTTCTAATATGTCCCGTTTTCCTTCACCTATGACGAGAAAATGATGAATGGACTTGCTCACCTCGACTCCTAGCTTACTTTATCTCTTGGAAAATATTTTAATTTATTTACATCTTTCCACTTATCTTTGATGAAAAGCGCATCACTTGATTCAACAACAGACATGTTCATCATATATTTAATCAATGCCTCTTGATTCGAAAGAAAATTCTCTAATACCACAGTTGTTGGTTGTGTTACCCACCCTTGGAATGAGGAAATAATAGACAAAAATTTCTTCATCAAGCCTCGAGTGAGATAACATTGCATTCTTTCTTTTTCAATCGGATCAATGTGATCTAATTTTGAAATCTCAGCACACAATTTTTTTATTCTCAAAAATAATCTAAAATGGAAAGTTTATCTTGGTTAATGGAGGCAAATTCATTTTTCGGGAATTGTAATCTTCTAGTATTTTTCCACTTGAACAACTTTTGTAGGGTGACCCATACCATTTTCATGGAGTTTAGCCAGCGAACATGATCAATGCAGCCTTTATCGATCAATATTCATACAGCAAATAACGCCTTGCCATAACTAATCTTCCACTTTCTTCGTGTATCAGCATTTTATGGACGATTGATTGAAATTTTAGTTTCATTGCCAAAAACAAGTCCATAAGGATCTTATCTTTGTAAGAAGGCTTCCATATATACATAACTTCCACTAGCTATAGTTGCTACTAGTTAAATTTTCAGTTGCAACTTGGTATAAACTCATGTTTTCATTCATTTTTTGACAAACGAATCGTAGTACTTCGCTAATTGCAGTTGAGTAGATGAGCACAAACTTTGGTATTCAACCTGAATGCTCCAATACCATTTAAACAAACAAAATGGATACTAACTATATTACTCAATTGAAACTGAAAGATACAAGATGTTGGCATATAAGTGGGATTTTATGTTAGAAGAAAACAAGACACGTACATGCAGTATGCAATAGACTTATCCATACATAATTGATCCTAAATCAAAGCCTAAAATGACCGAACAAAGCCCAGTCTTCCTAAAGACTGGGATACTTTGTGTTACTGGTAAAATGCACGAATTTTCAATAATACAGGGATATAAATTTGCAAATTAAATTTTTTATGATAGTTAAATAGCAATAGTACCCTTTAAATGGCTGAGAATAAAGGGTTAGAGATGAGAATCAATGAGAAAAATGTAAAAAGCTAGTCTCATATTATCTTTTTTATATAATAAGAGAATAGATAAAATAGATTTTAGATGACATGTCATAATATGTTTGTATATTATGATATGCTAACTGTGACGATCCGATTTTCCACTCCCAGAAAATCGCATCATCAATTAAGAAACAAAGGGATAGAAGAAGAAAAGAAAGAGAAGAAGAAGAATCAACACATCAGAATCTAAACGGCGGAACGAATAAATTACATTAATAACATAAAATATTACATAGTTTACAACCACTATCAGAGTACATAGATATACACACATACTGGACAGTTATAAACACCTGTCTAGTATTTACAACATAATACAAATCATAGACAATCATAGATCACACATCGGAATACTATATATCTAACGCAGAATCCTCCTGCTCCATTTGCTCCTCCATAATTCGTCAAAAGCTAACCTGAATTCCCTTGGCTACTCGTAAAAATTTGAGTACCTAAGAGTTTATGAAAAACAAAAATAAACTCCGGGTCAGACATGGATCTGGTGTGAGTAACAGGTTAAAGTTGCTTAATTTTGAAAAAACCTTTTGAAAGAAAAAGTATCACGTAAGACTTCCCACACATAAACATGGAAAAGTTTTTACCTTACGCTAACCAAAACATTTGATAGGAAATCCAGTGATATTATAATAGTGTCTAGGGTTTTCAAGTAAATAAGAAATAGCCGAAATTGTTACATGATTAAATTCCAGCTACTAGCCACAAAAGTGGGTAATACAATCAAAACCGTTGGCACTTATTGGATTGTGGATTCCATACAATGGCAGGGCTACTGGGGTACCGCCCGTCACAGTACGTGGCCTAGATCAACGTACCGAGGAGTACTCCCACTCCCCTGCAACACAAAGCCGGACCCATTCCTTACTGAACAGTTCCGAACAAGACAACCCCACAGTTGGTGTACATCCAACCGCCACACAGCCAAAATAAAAAGGGACCTCTAGACAGGGATCAATCTTGCTCTCCAGTGGGTGCGACCCACGAAGCCTTGCTGCACCTCCTCTATTTTAGCCATTCCCGGTTAATGAGGCTTGAGGCTACGATTACCTTTAGAGGACACATCTCTTAGAATGCTCATCGTCCACCTGACGATGTTCTGAAAGCATTCAATCCATACAAGTTCATTCCGGGTTCGAACGAAACCGAAGGCATTATCTCGTTACACTCATTTTGGAATCACCCTCAGAGTTAACGACGATAACCCTTGCACTCTAAATCACCATCTCGAATCTATAAGCACTATTCCGTCAACTCATTACGGAATCACCCACAGAGTTATGCTGACGTATAAACCTTAGACCTCGAGTCTTCACTTGCTCCACTTAGATTCACGAACTAACGTTAATTTGGATCGATGTGGTTTTCGGATATCCAAATATGGAAACCCGATCTCGGTCTCATCGAAATCCAAAGCGTGTCTTTTAAGTCCAAGTTGTTTTAAAGGTTTTAAAACAATTCAATTATCTATATATACAAATAGATAAATCATAGATCCACAACAGATAATCACATTATCATTATATCAGATAAACCATATTATCACTATCCAAAAGATAATCCATATCAACATCACAATGCAACCAATGCATCCAAATCACTCAACATAATCTATCTCATGTCTGAGATTCAAATCATCCAAAGCAAACAACACTATCCAACCATATAAGCAATGATTTATAATCACACCAAAATAATTAATTTAAAGTGAATTAAATTAACTATATCATTCAAATTAATTTAAAGTAAATTAAATTAATTACTTCATCAATATTAACTTGCTCATATTACTATTGATAATTTATCAATTAATTAATTAATCATCAATCAATTATTTATTTTAATTAATCATCCCTGATTAATTAACCCTTAATTACATTCAAGTAATTATACACTAATTAATTTCTCAAATTAATTATATTAACCAAATACAGTAATTAATCCTTAATTACTTCATTAATTTATTAACTATAATTAATTACATTAATCCTTAATAAATTACATTAATTAATTACCTTTAGTCACTTATTATTGATTAATTAATCTTAACTAATCAATCTTAATTACATCATTAATTATATTAATTAATGATCCCTAATTATATTTAATTAATTACCTTATTTAGATTAATTACATTAAGAAATTAATCATAATTTAAACCATATTTGTTAATCACCCTTGATTAACCCATTTAGTAATTAACTACCCTTAATTACTTTACCAAATAAATAAATTACTCATTAATTAATTATCTTCTAATTAATCCCTTGATTAATTCATAAAGTAATTATACTCAAATTACTTCAATCATCAAATCACCTTCAATTAATTACGTACAGTAATTACCCATTAATTACTTTCCTAAGTAATTTCTCTTTATTTAATTACATTAAGCAATTATCCTTCACAAATCATCAAATGGTTAATTTTAAATTAATTAAAATGAATTAATTAACTTAAACTAATCAAATTAACTCAATTAATTGCAATAAGTAATTAATTCCTTAATTACTTCCATAAGTAATTATACTTAATAATTTACACAATTGATTATTTTTAAATTAATTAATCTAATTAATAATTAAAATTAATCACGTTAATTAATTATTAAATAATCCTTAGTTAATGACCTTCATTAACTATTAACAACTCCTTAATTATTTTCTAAAATAATTAACTTATTTTAAATCATTATTAATTACAAATTAATTAATCATTAATTAACCCATTAATTAATCCCTAATTAATTAAATAATTAAGTGTTAATTAAAACTTAATTAAATCCATTATTACTTGATTAATTAATTATTAACCATTAATTAAAAACTAATTTTATTTAATTAATTATTCTTAAATTACAAGTTAATTACTCAAGAATAATTAATCCTAAACCTTTAAGATTAAACCTTAATTACTTTACGTAATTATTTATTTCACTAATCTATTAAATAAATTAATTATTCATTTAATTACTCTAATAATTAAATGAAATACAAAACATTAATTTATTACTAACTTTAACAAAATTAAAATCAATCTAAAATCCTTAATTGACAATAATACTTTTACTATAAAAGTAATTTTTACAAAAGTCAAACAAATTTCCTTTTTAAATTAAAACCATATAAATTTTACATTATCATTCAAATTTGGTTTAACATTTAAATTTATAAACTTAAATTCATTTTAAACCAAAGATTCAAAATTAGATTCGAATCAAATTTAAACTTTATTTAAACATTACTTCATATCTCAATTTCAAATTTAAATTCAAATTCATTAAAATATTTTAAACAATAAACTCTTCAAAGTTATTTTAAAACAAAATTTGAATTTAAATACTTCATCATTTCCTACTTGTGATTCAATTCAACTTGAATCCATAATTGAAGTTAGTTTTAAAACTTACTTTAAATTTTAGCTCCCACTTTTAAATTTAGTTTTAAATTTTGAAAACAAGTCAAGTTTCAAATCCCAACAAACTAACTTGAGCTAAAAACTAAAATAACTCAAGTAAACTCGAGAACATATCCCTTTGAATTCATTCATGTTTAAATACAGTCAGCTTCTTTTTTTCAAAAAAAACTGTAGTGACAGGTTTACTCAAAATCCCTGAAACAAGAGAATACCCGAGCCCTCATCTCCAAAGCTTCGAGCAAAACAACCCTAATCTTCGAGCAACCCACCAATTCACCCGTAGCAAACACGAGTAATCATCTTCCCAAACAACTGATACACCATTAATCCTCGTGCACCTGCACCTCCGCCGCCATCACTTTCAATCACTCGCGACCCCTTGAGCAAGTCGGCGACCATCATCACACTTCAATTCCACCTTCAATCCAACTACAGAAGCCTCACAGCAAAATCCAAGCATCGAGCTCGAAAAACAGTAACAATGTCAAATCTGGAAATTTGCCTCAACCACCAAGCTCCGACCATCTGAGAAACATCACTTCCGGCCACAAACTTCTCTATACCCCATGTAGCTTCAGCTCGAACTAGAGAGAACTCGATCACTTAATTTGATCACAGTGATCAAATTCTTGAACACAGAAAAACTAGGTTTCAAAATTTTTAAACCCAAATCAGGTTTGCCTAATTGCTTTAATTCATCATATATGATTTTTCCTAAAAGCTACACACATCATTCCAACAACAAAAGAAATTCAAGCAGCTCCATACCCCTAGATTGATAGAACTAAACCAATTTGTATTTCCTGGTTAAACCAGAAATACTTTATTGAAAGCAAACTAAAAAATTAGATTATAGTTTTAAAAATCAAGTTAAAGATCAAGTAATTTGTTTATAAGCTTAAATAAATAAATCTGAAACATTTACATAATGATTTCAGAAATTTACTCTGTTTCATTATTATTATTTTTTCCTGTGTCATCACAGTTTTATCATCATTCTCATTTTTATTTTAAAATTAAACTTTAGCTTGTTACAAATTTGTCTAAATCTTAAACTATAGAAATGTTTAAACATGAGATCTTAAACGTGATCAGGATTTTAAACTTACATTCTAGTCTCAGGTCCAAACACCTAAGACACAACAAGCATGCATTCATAAAAACATACATACATTCCAAGCTTTCACCAAATTCATTCATACATTTATTTCAGAGTAACAAACAACTACTTATACTTATGTTTATTAAATAAAAATTGTTACTCACCTGGGTTTTAGGGGCAGAGCACATGTATTTATGAAGAGCTTCAGATTTATTTTTAATTTTGCTTATGCATTGAACTTCACATTGCCCTTTTAAAAACTGCAAATGCTCTTAAAATTTCCATCCTGCTTACTGATATGCTCCCTGATCTACATGCATGTTTGTTTCCAGGTGATCACTTGCAGGCTTCCAGAGAGAAGATGCATACAAGTTTCCAGAAAAGAACATGCAAGTTTGTGAAGTTTTCAAAACAGAGAACTGCAGGCTTGGTTGAACTGCTGTTGCATGCAGTTTTGAATTCTTTTTTTTTTTTCAGAGTTGCAAATTGATTTAACTTGATGTAGTTGTAAATGAATCTCAGGCATATGAATTTGTAGAATTGAATTGAGTTTGAAGTTGCAGTTTTGGTTGATTTAAAACAGAAATTTAAGAGGAGATTATTGGTTTCATATTTTATTTGAGGGGAATTTGCAGATTGAACAGATTTCTGTTTTTTAAATGTAGATGGATTCATATTTTAGAAACTGAATTATTTTCTTAAGTTTGAAGAATAATAGGAAAAGGAAAAATAATGAGGCAAAGAAGAAATGTTTATATAAACAAAAATTCTTGATTTAATTAAAATAAAAAGAAAAAGAAATTTAAATGTGACACTTGTTTTAATTTTCAACATTTGTCACTATGCTTACTTTAATGGTTTACACATGTCAATTTAAGTATTAGGAGATTAACACATGTATTAAGAATATTTTAGTTTAAAATTGTTTATAAATACTTTAAAAAGAAAATAAAACAAAGCTTTGATGTTAAACAAATTTAACTTCAAATTTAAGTAAATTAAAATATAAATCTAAAAAAATAAGATTTTCCTTTAATATAAACCATATAATTATTTATTAAATTGTCTTGAAAAGTTAAATGTTAAGTTTTAAACCAAATTTCCAATTTACCAAATATAAATTAGAGTTAGAAAATTAATTCATTTACTAAATTCAAAAAAAATCAGAATTTATCAAATATAACATATAAAATTATGTATTATAAACAGAAAACAATTTATTTACTTTAAAAAGATAAAATCTTCTAATTTAGATATTTATTAAAACATGATTATTAAATCAAATTCCAAATTTATTATTAAAATTATCAAATCTAATTAAATTTATAACACAGATTATTAAATTTATATTGCCCAAATTTCCAGGATATCACATTCCTTCTCCCTTAAAAGAATTTCGTCCCCGAAATTTAAAAGCAAAGATAATTTAATAATCTATCTTAAGATTTTATTTTAAAATACAAGCATATATTATCAAACAAATGCTAACAACCATAGCAACCAATTCAAACAAAACAAATCTAATTATCCAGAAAAACATGGATAAAATTTTCACGAGTTTCCCCGATATAAATATCGGGATACTCGCTCTATAGAATCTAAACAATCAATACTTATTAAGCTATAGAGCTCCTATCCAACTTAATCTACAAAATTAAACAGGATATCAGACTACAGACGAGTCTGAATCAACAATCACATCCTCCTGAACTACTGGTTTCACAACCAGAGATAAACCATACACGTACTCCCTCAGAGATACATGAAACACATCAAATCCCAGTTATCCAAACCGGCAATTCAAACCTAGAAAATCAAACACCAATTCTCACAAGAACACAGAAAAGATCCAAACATCCCGAAGCTGTCTTACCCAGTCTTACTCAATCTTATAGCTCCTTAGATCAGAGAAAACTCCCTCAAAATCAAATCCCTGATTCAATAATCCAAATTCCTTCGTCTCTTATCCACCAAACACTTTTGACAATCCTGGGTTGCCTTCAACTCTCTTGATCAGCTCAACCTTTGCTGATGTCTCTAGAAACAATTGGACCAAAACAATCCAACAAAATGATCTTCTCAAGATCAATTCCAAACCAAGAACACCAACTCTACTACACAAATATCAGAAGACTAACCTACTTCTCCTACCCGGAAAAGATAAAACAAAAGCACTTCTAATCTGCTTCCGCTGCACAACTCTGATTTGAAGCAGAAGAAAAACTCGAGCACAAACTGGACAACACATCAAAGAAATATGGTTCAACAGATCCATAGAAGAAAACTCAGATGCCCCATCTGATCCAAAGCTGCTTCACTAAACCTCCGGTATCACTCCTAAAATCCAGTCGATAAGAAAACTCAACCTCTAGGTACGGACAAACTTCTCATAACTCAAGAGAACACTCAAACTATCGCAAGTCACTTTTGCGATCAACCAGTCCAATATCCAAAGAAAACTGTTCTCTCTTTACCAATCAGAACAGCATACACTTAACTAGCCAATCCATCGAAGAAATGGATCCACTCTGGTTCTTCTGAATTCTATCTTCAGAAAAACTGCTAACCAGAAAATCTTCTTGCTGGCACATAGAGTACTTCGAACTGCACTGCTGACACCGACGCCAAAGACTTCCTAATCCAAAGCTCTTTGGGAAACTCGGGCTTCAAACCGGACAGAAACATCCTGCTGAATCCAGCCATAACATCGAAGCAGACTCACCTCCTTAACTTGTTCCAAAGAAACATCTTCGAGAACATCCATAGTCACTGCATCTCATCACGCAGCTACTACTCCCTAAGGTTTCAAAATACCATTATACTCTTCTACCTAGCCGATAGATCCAAATTCTACTCATCCAACTTCAAAGATAGACTCCGAACCTTAACAGGTTACCTTCAGAGATCTATGAAATGCTATACTCCGCACAACTCCCTCGAGACGGTATTAGGTCTACAGTCTCGACAAATACACTACCAACCTCAACACTCAAACTCCAACCATTGGTAGTAGTCGTGTTACACACCCTACTACGTTATCTACCTTTATAACCTTTATTGGAAAACCTGAACAGGTAACCCAACAATTAGGTAGAAGTAATTATATAATATATATATAATAAAACTACAAATACGCTCTCTTAAGATAGACACCACTCCAGAGCCTAGGTATTCACTCAACCTATTGCTCTGATACCACCTGTGACGACCCGATTTTCCACTCCCAGAAAATCACATCATCAATTAAGAAAGAAAGGGATAGAAGAAGAAAAGAAAGAGAAGAAGAAGAATCAACACATCAGAATCTAAATAGCGGAACGAATAAATTATATTAATAACATAAAATATTACATAGTTTACAACCACTATCAAAGTACACAGATATACACACATACTAGACAGTTATAAACACCTGTCTAGTATTTACAACATAATACAACTCATAGACAATCACAGATCACACAACGGAATACTATATATCTAACGCAGAAGCCTCCTGCTCCATTTGCTCCTCCATAATTCGTCAAAAGCTAACCTGAATTCCCTTGGCTACTCGTAAAAATTTGAGTACCCAAGAGTTTATGAAAAACAAAAATAAACTCTGGGTCAGACATGGGTCTGGTGTGAGTAACATGTTAAAGTTGCTTAATTTTGAAAAAACTTTTGAAAGAAAAAGTATCACGTAAGACTTCCCACACATAAACATGGAAAAGTTTTTACCTTACGCTAACCAAAACATTTGATAGGAAATCCAGTGATATTATAATAGTGTCTAGGGTTTTCAAGTAAATAAGAAATAGCCAAAATTGTTACATGATTAAATTCCAGCTACTAGCCACAAAAGTGGGTAATACAATCAAAACCGTTGGCACTTATTGGATTGTGGATTCCATACAATGGCAGGGCTACTGGGGTACCGCCCGTCACAGTACGTGGCCTAGATCAACGTACCGAGGAGTACTCCCACTCCCCTGCAACACAAAGCCGGACCCATTCCTTACTGAATAGTTTCGAACAAGACAACCCCGCAGTTGGCGTACATCTAACTGCCACACAGCCAAATAAAAAGGGACCTCTAGACAGGGATCAATCTTGCTCTCCAGTGGGTGCGACCCACGAAGCCTTGCTGCACCTCCCTTGTTTTGGCCATTCCCGGTTGATGAGGCTTGAGGCTACGATTACCTTTAGAGGACACATCTCTTAGAATGCTCATCGTCCACCAGACAATGTTCTGAAAGCATTCAATCCATACAAGTTCGTTCCGGGTTTGAACGAAACCGAAGGCATTATCTCGTTACACTCATTTTGGAATCACCCTCAGATTTAACGACGATAACCCTGGCACTCTAAATCACCATCTCGAATCTATAAGCACTATTCCGTCAACTCAATACGGAATCACCCACAGAGTTATACTGACGTATAGCCCTTACACCTCGAGTCTTCACTTGCTCCACTTAGATTCACGACATAACGTTAATTTGGATCAATGTGGTTTTCGGATATCCAAATATGGAAACCCGATCCTGGTCTCATCGAAATCCAAAGCATGTCTTTTAAGTCCAAGTTGTTTTAAAGGTTTTAAAACAATTCAATTATCTATATATACAAATAGATAAATCATAGATCCACAACAGATAATCACATTATCATTATATCAGATAAACCATATTATCACTATCCAAAAGATAATCCATATCAACATCACAATGCAACCAATGCATCCAAATCACTCAACATAATCTATCTCATGTCTGAGATTCAAATCATCCAAAGCAAACAACGCTATCCAACCATATAAGCAATGATTTATAGTCACACCAAAATAATTAATTTAATGTGAATTAAATTAATTATATCATTCAGATTAATTTAAAGTAAATTAAATTAATTACTTCATCAATATTAACTTGCTCATATTACTATTGATAATTTATCAATTAATTAATTAATCATCAATCAATTATTTATTTTAATTAATCATCCCTGATTAATTAACCCTTAATTACATTCAAGTAATTATACACTAATTAATTTCTCAAATTAATTATATTAACCAAATACAGTAATTAATCCTTATTACTTCATTAATTAATTAACTATAATTAATTACATTAATACTTAATTAATTACCTTTAATCACTTATTATTGATTAATTAATCTTAATTAATCAATCTTAATTACATCATTAATTATATTAATTAATGATCCCTAATTATATTTAATTAATTACCTTATTTAAATTAATTACATTAAGAAATTAATCATAATTTAGACCATATTTGTTAATCACCCTTGATTAACCCATTTAGTAATTAACTACCCTTAATTACTTTACCAAATAAATTAATTACTCATTAATTAATTATCTTCTAATTAATCCCTTAATTAATTCATAAAGTAATTATACTCAAATTACTTCAATCATCAAATCACCTTCAATTAATTACATACAGTAATTACCCATTAATTACTTTCCTAAGGAATTTCTCTTTATTTAATTACATTAAGTAATTATCCTTCACAAATCATCAAATGGTTAATTTTAAATTAATTAAAATGAATTAATTAACTTAAACTAATCAAATTAACTCAATTAATTGCAATAATTAATTAATTCCTTAATTACTTCCATAAGTAATTATACTTAATAATTTACACAATTGATTATTTTTAAATTAATTAATCTAATTAATAATTAAAATTAATCACATTAATTAATTATTAAATAATCCTTAGTTAATGACCTTCATTAACTATTAACAACTCCTTAATTATTTTCTAAAATAATTAACTTATTTTAAATCATTATTAATTACAAATTAATTAATCATTAATTAACCCATTAATTAATCCCTAATTAATTAAATAATTAAGTGTTAATTAAAACTTAATTAAATCCATTATTACTTGATTAATTAATTATTAACCATTAATTAAAAACTAATTTTATTTAATTAATTATTCTTAAATTACAAGTTAATTATTCAAGAATAATTAATCCTAAACCCTTAAGATTAAACCTTAATTACTTTAAGCAATTATTTATTTCACTAATTTATTAAATAAATTAATTATTCATTTAATTACTCTAATAATTAAATGAAATACAAAACATTAATTTATTACTAACTTTAACAAGTTTAAAATCAATCTAGAATCCTTAATTGACAATAATACTTTTACTATAAAAGTAATTTTTACAAAAGTTAAACAAATTTCCTTTTTAAATTAAAACCATATAAATTTTACATTATCATTCAAATTTGGTTTAACATTTAAATTTATAAACTTAAATTCATTTTAAACCAAAGATTCAAAATTAGATTTGAATCAAATTTAAACTTTATTTAAACATTACTTCATATCTCAATTTCAAATTTAAATTCAAATTCTTTAAAATATTTTAAACAATAAACTCTTCATAGTTATTTTAAAACAAAATTTGAATTTAAATACTTCATCATTTCCTACTTGTGATTCAATTCAACTTGAATCCATAATTTAAGTTAGTTTTAAAACTTACTTTAAATTTTAGCTCCCACTTTTAAATTTAGTTTTAAATTTAGTTTTAAATTTTGAAAACAAGTCAAGTTTCAAATCCCAACAAACTAACTCGAGCTAAAAACTAAAATAACTCGAGTAAACTCGAGAACATATCCCTTTGAATTCATTCATGTTTAAATATAGTCAGCTTCTTTTTTTAAAAAAAAAAACTATACTGACAGGTTTACTCAAAATCCCTGAAACAAGAGAATACCCGAGCCCTCATCTCCAAAGCTTCGAGCAAAACAACCCTAATCTTCGAGAAACCCACCAATTCACCCGTAGCAAACACGAGTAATCATCTTCCCAAACAACTGATACACCATTAATCCTCGTGCACCTGCACCTCCGCCGCCATCACTTTCAATCACTCGCGACCCCTTGAGCAAGTCGGCGACCATCATCACACTTCAATTCCACCGTCAATCCAACTACAGAAGCCTCACAGCAAAATCCAAGCATCGAGCTCGAAAAACAGTAACAATGTCAAATCTGGAAATTTGCCTCAACCACCAAGCTCCGACCATCTGAGAAACATCACTTCCGGCCACAAACTTCTCCATACCCCATCTAGCTTCAGCTCGAACTAGAGAGAACTCGATCACTTAATTTGATCACAGTGATCAAATTCTTGAACGCAGAAAAACTAGGTTTCAAAATTTTTAAACCCAAATCAAGTTTGCCTAATTGCTTTAATCCATCATCTATGATTTTTCCTAAAAACTACACACATCATTCCAACAACAAAAGAAATTCAGGCAGCTCCATACCCCTAGATTGACAGAACTAAACCAATTTGTATTTCCTGGTTAAACCAGAAATACTTTATTGAAAGCGAACTAAAAATTTAGATTATATTTTTAAAAATCTAGTTAAAGATCAAGTAATTTGTTTATAAGCTTAAATAAATAAATCTGAAACATTTACATAAAGATTTCAGAAATTTACTCTGTTTCATTATTATTATTTTTTCCTGTGTCATCACAGTTTTATCATCATTCTCATTTTTATTTTAAAATTAAACTTTAGCTTGTTACAAATCTGTCTAAATCTTAAACTATAGAAATGTTTAAACATGAGATCTTAAAAGTGATCAGGATTTTAAACTTACATTCTGGTCTCAGGTCCAAACACCTAAGACACAACAAGCATGCATTCATAAAAACATACATACATTCCAAGCTTTCACCAAATTCAGTCATACATTTATTTCAGAGTAACAAACAACTACTTATACTTATGTTTATTAAATAAAAATTGTTACTCACCTGGGTTTTAGGGGCAGAGCACATGTATTTATGAAGAGCTTCAGATTTATTTTTAATTCTGCTTATGCATTGAATTTCAGATTACCCTTTTAAAAACTGCAAATGCTCTTAAAATTTCTATCCTGCTTACTGATATGCTCCCTGATCTACATGCATGTTTGTTTCCAGGTGATCACTTGCAGGCTACCAGAGGGAAGATGCATACAAGTTTCCAGAAAAGAACATGCAGTTTTGTGAAGTTTTCAAACCAGAGAACTGCAGGCTTGGTTGAACTGCTGTTGCATGCAGTTGTGAATTCTTTTTTTTTTCAGAGTTGCAAATTGATTTAACTTGATGTAGTTGTAAATGAATCTCAGGCATATAAATTTGTAGAATTGAATTGAGTTTGAAGTTGCAGTTTTGGTTGATTTAAAACAGAAATTTAAGAGGAGATTATTGGTTTCAGATTTTATTTGAGGGGAATTTGCAGATTGAACAGATTTTTGTTTTTTAAATGTAGATGGATTCAGATTTTAGAAACTGAATTATTTTCTTAATTTTTAAGAATAATAGGAAAAGGAAAAATAATGAGGCAAAGAAGAAATGTTTATATAAACAAAAATTCTTGATTTAATTAAAATAAAAAGAAAAAGAAATTTAAATGAGACACTTGTTTTAATTTTCAACATTTGTCACTATGCTTACTTTAATGGTTTACACATGTCAATTTAAGTATTAGGAGATTAACACATGTATTAAGAATATTTTAGTTTAAAATTGTTTATAAATACTTTAAAAAGAAAATAAAACAAAGCTTTGATGTTAAACAAATTTAACTTCAAATTTAAGTAAATTAAAATATAAATCTAAACAAATAAGATATTCCTTTAATATAAACCATATAATTATTTATTAAATTGTCTTGAAAAGTTAAATGTTAAGTTTTAAATCAAATTTCCAATTTACCAAATATAAATTAGAGTTAGAAAATTAATTCATTTACTAAATTCAAAAAAATCAAAATTTATCAAATAAAACATATAAAATTATGTATTATAAACAGAAAACAATTTATTTACTTTAAAAAGATAAAATCTTCTAATTTAGATATTTATTAAAACATGATTATTAAATCAAATTCCAAATTTGTTATTAAAATTATCGAATCAAATTAAATTTATAATATAGATTATTAAATTTATATTGCCCAAATTTCCGGGATATCACACTAACAACCTCAAAAGAATTGGAAAAGGAAAATAAGCAACAATACTCTAGTATACAAAGGATTGAAGATTAGTGAAGATAAAACTGAGTATACAACATGCAATTTAGTAAAACGAGAATAATACATTAAAATTTCGAGGTCAAATGATTAATCAAAATAATATATATCTACAAAACAAAAAGATATCATAAATAATACTTTTAAACACTTAAAGTCAATACTACAATAGAATGGATGTAAGGATCCACTTTTTCGACCGTCGAATGTTGACATAAAAACATTTATGCTATTCACGCGATGAGCACCCAAGTGCCAGAAAGGCGAACTGTTAAGGTAAAATAAAAAGAAAAGAAAATAGGACAAGAAAGAAAATAACACAATATCAGAATCTCACTTGTGGAATGATAATATATAATATCTCAAAAGGGCTTTACTAAAAAGAAAACCTTTATATACTTAAATCAATCATAATAAACTAGCCTATCATCAGCCTGTATAGTTATAACAACCTTTCCTCACAAATGCAAGTAGATACAAATCAAGTAATGCAGCGGAAAATAAGTACGGTAGGAAATCATCCAGCTCCTCTCGAAGAGCTTCAATAAACCACAACTAATCTGAAAACATACTCGAGGTTACCGTAGCATTATAAGAGAACAACGCCCAGATCAGTCTAGTAAACCAGCATAACCCTTCAAAGTAAGGGATATCATAAGACCAAGCCGCCAATAAACACAAACAGTTTTTTACCTTAAGATAACCAAACCATTTCTACTATAAAATCCAATGATAATATAATAATATCTAAAGTGTGAAATATAAATAATCACATAGCTGTGATGCAAGTGAGTGTACATAATAATAATATGTATATAATCACAACTGTTATGGCTCGTTCGCTAATTGTGTAGGATTTCCATGTAAATTTCTTCAGGGAAGCCGAATCTGAACTACTGCACAAGGATCATAGATATCCTTCCAAAGTGTCGTACATTCCCAGTGAATGTAACATAGGAAATACATAGCAAGCCAAACTAGCCAAATGCATTGCTCCAACATGCAAATCTATAAGTAACTCGATGATAGAGTCACATGCTCCCTCGTTGGTTGCTAACCCTATGGCCATGCATGATATATCTGTTTTTTGTCATATCCGCTGGTGAGGATACGTCCGACATTCCAGCACATAAGTCACCACTCAAATAGATCTTCCACATGAGCTCCAACTCGAACAGATCATGGAACCACACATGGATTCCAATATCTCAAACGATCTCAGAGCCACACAGGGATTCCTCAATGGATCTCAAAATAATATATGGATTCCCCCAACTCAATAGGTCTCGGAATCACATATGGATCCCCACATCCTGAATATATCACAAAAAACTACATGTGCTCGAGCATCTCAAAAAGATAGTAAATCTCCACATAGATTCCAGCATTATGAAGCAATCACGAATAAATCACGAACCTCTTCCAAAGCATACAACATGTATATGTTTTTGGAGTGGTTACGGTTTCATGTCATCTCGTATAAGTACACTTCCCCACTTATCGGGTGCTCCGAAACCAATCAATCGATTTCCCAGCAATCTCAACCTTAGTTATATAGGAAATAAACATACAATACATAAGATCAGAGATCACCTCCTAACCATTTAAGCGGACGGATTTCCTTATCATTTGTCCTAGAAGAGCAAAATGATTTTATACATATAATATAGTATCACTAAGGATAACTATACCATATAATTCCCTGTTTCTTCTAGATCTTTCCATAGTATATTTGGTCAAATCAATACAATCAAAATAATCATATACGGGAAACTAAGCCCCGTATACTGTCCATAAGTAAGTAACACACAAAGCACGATCGAACAAATAAGCATGATGAAGTTATATAGATGACTTCCAATCCCCTTTTTAATTAATCTTCCTTTATTAATTAAAAATTTCTATTTTATTAGTAAAACTCATTTTTAGTCATTAACTCCTTTATAAATGAAACTACATTTATTAATTAAACTTCACTATTTAATTAAAAACACCACTATTCATTTCAACACATTTCAACACTTCCTAAAGCATTCATATACTTATCTCAACCATATAAGTATATTCACGAGTCAATTTTAAAGGGCTTAAGTCAAATTTTACTAGAACACTATCACTACAAACCTAAAACCATTTCACCTATGATTATCTTTAAAACATTCTTTTCGAAGACCTATTTACATTCATAAGTATAATCAAAATGGGTTAAAGGCGAATGTACTAACACATTGCAATAATAAACCTAAAACCAATTTAGAATCATTATTCTCTTTAAATTTACACTATTAATGATCTAGGTATTTTCCAAACTCATTTAACAGTATTTTACCTCTTTAAAATGTTATCCAAGGGTTTAAAAACAAAATGTTGCTAAAACACTGTTTACGACAAACCTCAAAACACTTTACTATTCCGTTATGTTTAAAACTCAACTTTAAAGATCTAATCACTTTTCAAAAGTATAGTTAAATGGGATAAAACCGATGTTGCACAAACATCGATACTATAAAACCAAAATCACTTTTATACTTGCCATTTACATTACAAAAATCCATTTAAAATTCTAAGTACTTCTCCATTTTATTAAACAAGATTATATACCTTTTTAATCATTTTATAAAATAATCCATTATAACATAAGTGTTACAATCCAAAAATCCTTTTTAAATCTCATTACAAAAATATTAAACTTTTTAAAACTTCTAAATATACTAAAATAACTTTTAAAAGATAGATATTTACATATAATAATTTATTTATAAAACAAAGATATTTAATAAAATACTATAAACCATTTGCAAAATATTACATTATAAAATCCTTTTATTTTTTTAATAAAATCTTTAACACATTCTAAAACCATATACATACTAAAAATATACTTTTAAAAATACTTATACATGTGTTAAAACCTTCGTTTAAGACACAACTTTAAAACTAGTTTTATAATTTAAAACCATCACCTATAAATCCATAAATTATTTTCAAAATTATATTTAAACCTTGATAATTTTCCTGATAATAAGTATACTAACAGTGCTTATTAATAAATACGAAGAAGTCCTTGGATGTCTTCCAAAGTTAACTTTAAAATCGCAGGTCACAGTGACTTCAAAGTGCATCCATTGCGACCGTTCCACTTCTACCATTTACAATTTCCATAAAAGTCCAAACCAATTCCTTTATGCCAAACACACTCAAACGTGTGCAGAATAAACCAATACGCACACACATATCCACAATTTACCCAATTTAACGTATGTCAAAATACAAGGGACTTCAAAGCATGTTTATAATGACTCTATTGTTTCTAACATTCATAACATACTACCACTTTGCACAAAGCAATATCAAACATGTAAACAAGTTTTCTGGGCCACAATACATGTTATGGACGGTTAAACAGAGATTATACTCCAAAATACTGTTATCACTTGTTTTCCAAAACAATGCAGGGTCCATAAGTAATAACATGCATTGGTCATTATACAATTTATATTTTCTAACACAACAACAATTATATTTGTAATAATTATATAGTTAACTGATGAAAAAATCCTACCGAATCCAACTCCATTGCGTAGATAATCCCAATACGAATACAACGGTGAAAACGCACCTCAATCGAAATTCGTATGAACAAGACAGAATCTTTAGAACTCTAGAGATAAACTAAATATTAATTAACTAATCGATTAGGAAATTAAGCTAATTACCGTCTCTCCCAATCACGTAAATATCTTAGACTGCCTATTTTCAAACCCTAGTCACCATGATTTCTTGCACGCCGCTACCACCACAGACCTCCAGTTGCTTCCACATGCCCTTGGCCGATAGCCCTTACCAAGACGCACCAATAGCCACCAACGTTGCCTCCAACGCCACCTCCATCGTTTAGATCTATCTAAAAACCATTGCCATGTTCAACTTGGCCTAGCCACCGCCTCGAGCCACTACGACACCATCCACCACCACCGATGCACTCCTCTAGACACACCACTCCTCTTTCATGTTGTACACTTCCCCTAATTTCGCATCTAGTAGTCGGAGCAATCTAGGCCATTGGATTTGACAGTCAGGTTTAGGGTTTTGGAAAATAGAGAGAGGTGAGGTCTTATATAGAAGAATTGTTGACACTATTCACCCTCAAAAATCCTAAACTCCTAACGAGGCGTGCTCACTAGCGTTCCTAGCTGATGACTCTTATTTCGAACACAATGTGCAACGACCCACCTTTTTGGATGGTTCAAATCGACAATAAACCACACATGTCGAACTCAAACCATTCAAAATGGAGGATTTTTATGGGGTAAATAAGAAAAGAAGAGAAAAGAAAGGAAAATAAAATCTCATAGTGGAATGGAAAAATATAATAATCAAATAAACAGTTCATGAAGCTATTTTACAAATAACATTTGATTACACTTTTACAATATAGATCAGAGTTATACATACAACAGAAAATAAATAAATAAGGCAGTGGAGCAAAATGATGTAGTGGAATACATATATATAAATAGTACACAAATCTCCGTCTTCTTTCTCCTAAAATAAAGTGGTCTTCAATACACTGAAAAGCTCAGACTGACCCGAGTGTAATGAAAAGGCAAAACACTCGAGTCAAAACTGAAAGGTCTTATGTAAGTTAAATCAACAATAAATAAGTATGAGTGTAATGGCTTCAGAGACATTTATGGGATTTTACATCTCCAATCCAGTGTCTAACGTGCCTGAAATAACTTAAGCGATGTTCGGGATTCCGTCTCCTAAGAATCCGTTAAACTATTTGCATGCATAGTACAATACGCTATTATAATATGTCTATAGTAAAGTAAAGTATTAAAATAGTGTTAAGGCGTTACCCATATCCTCTTAACACATTTTTATATAAATACCGTAGTTTATAAAGATACTGTAAGCTCCACCAATGGGATACTCAGTGAGCATTCTATAGCTACGATACAAACCAAGTCGTGGTGGGCTCGATAAGGCATATAACAAGGCATGCGAGGCAATGTCAAAGTAGGATTCTACTGTTTGCAGAATCGGGCTGGTGGTAACACACAACAGCTACCACCGCCCACCTTAGAACACACTCCCATAATCAAATCGAGGGGTGGCTACCAAATCAATCACAAAGTAATAAATATGGTATCAAAGAAGCATGTCCGATTGGAGGTGCAACCTCACTTGGCCCAGATATAGCTCCTGTTTTAGTCATATCAAGCTGACCCAAGGGGGTCAGGTCCGCATTCATACCTCAAGCAATAGCATATGCCAAAACATCCTACTTCATTCTGGATTCTTCACCACATGCACAGTTGTTAAAGCGCTTTTCGGTATTGGCAGAGAGTATGACAATATCCAATCCCGGTCTCTTTAACAATCAAACGTTTATTTCACAACGGTTGGTTCTTTTACATTTCCAAAACCGATTCATAATTGATATCAAAATATCATATTCACTTTTGAAATCATTATTTACTTTAAATCATATTCACTTTCAAAATCATAATCATGATATAGGTTAAACCATCATGTCAAAATATTTGCATTTAAATCAATTAAATCTAAATCATGACAATTCCAACTTAACAATTCAAATATTTAAAAGTTGTATATATATTGGAATAGTTACACATTAAAATAGTTTATATTTTAAAAATAAGTTATAGATTAAAATGGTTTATATATTAGAAATAGTTTATATATTAAAATAGGTTATATATTAAAATAGTTAATGTACTAAAAATACTTTATAGTGTTACAATAGTTAAAGATAGTTTAAAATAGTTTTATTAGTTTAAAATAGTTTAATAGTTTAAATAGTTTAAGGATTTTAAAATAGTTAAAATAGCTTAGTATAAAATGGTTTGATTATCGGAATGGTTTGTACAGTAAATAGACTGAAAATCTAAATAATCTAAATTTTAAAATAATAGATTTTAAGCAGTTTGTACTAAAATAATTAATTTGAAAATAATATCAAGTTAATCTATTTCCTCCATTTCAACTAATCTGGACCATATCCCGATTTCAAATCAATAAAACTCAATTTTAATTTTTCAAATCAAATTCTTATTAAAACCATTTCAGTCTGTATCGATTTCAAATCCATGCTAAATTACAAATTTAAACCACTTCAAATTCAATAGATTTCAAAGTTAAATATTCAAACATTAACAATAACTCAATTTTGATAAATTTCATTTATATTTCAAAATTCAAATTTAAAATTTCAATTTGAATTCTTTAAATAATTCATTTAAACCAATTTCAATTTCAACATTTTTAAAAGCTTGGATTTTTGAAATTAATTAAATTCATATAAATCAAATTTTATTTGATAATGTCATTTAACGGGATTCAAAATTTAAGGATTCAAAAATCATTTAATTTAACCAATCCGGAGTCCGTATATAATTTTCTATCCTATGGTCAAGTGATACGGATATATATCATTTCAGTCCGCAATAAATTTAAATTTCGGTATATATCATTTCAACCCACAATCTCGAGTTAAAATTCAAAATTAATAAAATCACTCGAGTTTACCATGTCAACCCATAACGATTTTCCCTAATTTATAAGACCATTCAGGTATGTATCATTTCAACCTATAGTGATTTTCCTATCGATAACTTAGGGAAGTTGCAGTGTGATGACAACATATAAAATAAACGTACATCCAATCATCCAAATATCAACAATTAAACATCCATTACAATCATCATACAAGTCAATCAATAAATCCCAACAAATAACTGGTTATTATTACCAGGTATTTAACTAATAATTAAATTTCAATACTAATTTAATTGGCAGTTAAATTCAATATAAATTCAAGTTAAATGTGAATGACAATTTAAATATACCAAATAATCATCAATCTAATTACATCATAAATTTAAATTAACCAACATAAGATGGTTTAGTTGTTGTAGTGGATTAAAACACTCTCCTTTGATTTTTAGTCGATTTAAAATCCAATTTAGGCCCAAATCTAACCATCTCAAAATGTACCGAAACCAGTTCCATAATGTCTGGAGTTTCAATATGATCGTAATGGAGAAAACCGCACGTGAATCAGAGCTCGTATGAAAAAGTTGTGGATGTTAGAACATTTAAAATTCAAATTCAAATTAAAAAGAACAATACCACGTCATCTTTCTTCCATGCGAAACCCTGTAGACATGCGTTCGAACCCTCCTCATGCCATCATCGTTCACACAATTATCGCGTCGCCTATGCTTGCCTAACCATCGATCAGGCACTGCCACAGTTCCCCGCTCCCTGCGCCGCTCCTCCTAGGCCAGCGCGACCACCACGACGCCTAGAAACCACCTCAACCGCCGCCCCCTTCTAAGCCCTTTTCTGGCAAACTCTGATGCCATTACAACAAACGAACACCAGATGTGTGACCTGCTCGAGTCCCTCTACCAAATGCTTCTTCCTGATCGTCAAACGGTCGACGTTCCACCGTTGGATCGAAAACCCAAGAAATGACGGATGAGAAAGACCGTCGATTTCTGGCTAAACTATAACATCGCGTATCCTGAGGCCAAAAGCTAAGCGCTATGGAAGCTGCAGTCGTTAATAGTATTAACTTCTTGTGATGGAATACGACAATGTTAATGGTATCCATAATATCAGAAGCACTTGAATATGAACAAAATCACATATTTCCAAAAACAATAGTTTCAGTGATTATATTTCAAAAATATCATATCCAAGTTACAAAAATCCCAAACGTAATCCCAGGCATTGATCAAATATAATTTACAACAATACGCCAAGACCGACATATGAAGATGCCCCTTTGAATGATCAAAGTATTATAGACATAATTGTCTTAATACATAACAATTTTTTTTTTAAAAACATGATTTCCTAAATTAGCCATCCGTCAGCCACCTGCTCATCTTCGGATGCTTTATTCACCAACATCTCGTAAACCTAAAAACCTAAACCCTCAGCCTACTCAAATAAAATTTTGGGCACCCGAGAATTTAAGGGGAAACAAAAACTTCGAGTTAAACATAAAGCCTGGTGTGAGAAACTTTTATTACATCTCAGTTTTCTGATAAATAATGAGACCATCCAACTTAGCGGAACGGGTTTTCCCTCACTAATATCTTTTTTCAAAACTTATATTTTGCAAATCCTTTCCTACAACCAAACTTGTTAATCAACTGATTATAATAATAATATAGCAATATCCATTATGCTAAAACCGAAAATAAAAAAGACTATCTGCCTAAATCTGAACTATATGTTCTTTACTGGACTATCTATCTTAAATTTTGAGCTAACTGCTCTTTTTTGGACTATCTGTTCTAAAGCTGATTATACCAAAATAGTAGTATCTTTTATACTAGATAAAGGGCTATCTGCCCAAAACAGATAAAAAAGGGTGGACTAACTGTCCTTAAAAATTAGCATGGTCCGTTATGCTAAAAATGAACTATCTGTTCATATCAGAGCTGATTGCTCTATTTGGACTAACTGTCCTCTGGGCTAACTGCCTTCAAAAGGGACCGATTGTTCGAATTTAAAATGAGCTGACTGCCCAAATTTTCTTTTGGATTAACTACCCTTCAAAATATCTAAGCTAACTGCTCCACAATAACAGAGCTAACTGGTCCTTAAGTTTTCCTTAAAACCTTTTTAAAATGATTTAATCCATCAAATCATATATATACAAGGAAAATATATCTTTAGCTTTACTCTAAGCTAGTTTTGCCATGCTATATGTACTCTACTCAAAATAATGTTGATGATGTTCAATAAGGATTGTCTATCTTTCAAAATAACTCAAATTCCTTTATAACTTAAAATACTTAGGCTATCCGCTTAATTCTTATATTCTAAACCTTTATTTAAAACCCTTAAACAACCTTTTGAAAACATAAAAGGTAACTCCTTCAAAATCATTCATAAAACCCTTCGAAAGTATTGAAGGTAACTACTTCATATCCATTAATAAACCTTTTAAAATCAAATCCTTCTATTTTTAAAAGCTTTCTTTTCATAAGTTTTAAAACATTTGACACCCGCCTTTATATCCTTTAAACCTTAGGCTTTTCAAATCAAACCTTTCGAAATCAAAATATTTTGAAATCAAAACCTTTCAAAATCAAAACCTTTCATAACCAAACCTTTCGAGATCAAAATATTTTGAAGATAATGGATTCAATTTAAAATAGGTGGAAAACCATTCGAAACAAATCAAAGTTAACTACTTTGAAACCGTTAAAACGTTTCGAATTCAACATTTGGATTATGTAAAAGGATCAGAAAAACATTGGAGTCAAAAGCAACTGCTTTGAAACCTTCATAAAACCATTCAAAAATGTTCGAAAACAATGAAGTGTTGATGTTGGAACCAACCCTTCGATATCAGTGGAGAGAGGTGGCAAGTTTTACAAAACAAAAGATAAATTTGACTCCATCTGTGTCGAAAGGTTTGAAAGCGGAAAATATGCTTTCGGCTTGGCCGAAAGCTATACCTTTTGACTTCGCCGAAGGGTTTTAAAACAAGAAAGCAAACCAACTGAAACCTTTTTCTTTTAAACCTTTTTGAAAATCTTGTAAGCCCTTTGTCGAAAGCTAGCATGTGTATTTTTCTTTAAAACCAAACAAAATTTCATTTCCTTCGAAAGCTATGACCTTTCATCCCTAAACCTTTCGACTCCATCCAATCCACTATGTACCAGTTGCCTGATACCTTGTGCATTAATATTTGACCTTGCCGAAAGTTTTGAAACCTTTAGACCTTGTCGGAAGGTCTGGATTGAAGGCGGAAGCTCTGCGAAGGGTTGAAATAGAAGAAAAACTATCTTTGTACTTTAAAACAGTTCTTTTGCACCCCACCTGCCTTCTTTGTCTAAATATGATTTGTTGCTCAAATTTTTTATTCAATAATGCAGCCGACTTTCCTTATTTGGAAATTTGAATAATTTTGAAAAAACCCCTTTCTCCTTTATAATTATATAAAACATTTAAGTCTCATAACTTAAATAATTTTATATAACTATTAAAACACCTTCAAAAATTCTGGAAAAATTTCAGAAAATCAAATAATATGTTCTTTTCAGCATATAAAATTTTCCAATCCAAACTATGATTGTTTTTCCTGTAAATAATTTTATAATCCAAATTAACCTTTTCTTCCTTAGAAAATTCATAACAATTCCACGAAAATTCTAAAAATTGAAACACATCTCTACAATAACTTTTTAGATCATCATAAAAATTCGCAAGGCTAACAGATGTCATTTACTAGGGTTTTTATCTTAAAATATGTCATAAAATCTATATCAACATACATAAATCATCAACATGTATATATAATCTTTTATGATATAAAAACATGGCAAACATTTGCAAAATCATTTGGAATTAACCTTAAAACCGAAACTAAAATATTTTGAGATATAAAAGTTATTCACCTTTGCTTTGATGATTAAGGAGCTTGTGATTTGAATGAGTTTGATTTGAATTCTCTTTTCTTAAGCGTCTCTTTTGTTTCCTTTTCTTCTTCCTTCGTTAATGGTGGTCAGCCAAGCTTTTTAATTTTTGAGAATGAGAATGAACGTGTGCCGAAATACACGGCCTAAGGAAGATGATATAGGAATGGTCTCTTTTCCATAATACCCCTTCTCTAGTTCATTTTAAACCTTTTATTAAGTTTATTAATTTAGAAAGGCACAACTTCCTTAGTTAAAACAAATCTCAATATCCTAATCAACACATTATTTTATGTAGTTTATCTAACTAAATCTCCTAAATAATGTTATCAAAAATCTGAGGTGTTACAGACTCCCCTCCTTAAAGAATTTTTTCCTCAAAATTATCACAAGGCTCAAAACAAACAAGAAGGTAAAACATACCATCAAAACAAGTCAAGATAAGTATCTCTAATCCTTCTCTCAACCTCCCAAGGACACTCTCAGTCATCATCACTCCACTGGACTTTGACTAATATGACCATCTTGGTTCTAAGCCTCTTCTCATCTCTAGCAACAATGCAAACTGGCTTCCTCACTATGGTCAAGTCCGATTTTACCACTAAATAATCTAGCATTGTCGGTGCAATAGCAGTCTCCAGGTCTTTAACACACTTTCTGAGATGAGAAATATGAAAAACACAATGGACCCCTGCCAAACTGCTCGATAATTTAAGTCTATATGCGAGCTTCCCGATTCTTGCAAGAATAGGAAAAGGTCCTACGAACCTAGGAGATAACTTCCCCGACTTTCCAAATCTAAGCATAGCCTTCATCGATGAGGCTTTGATCAAAACTTGGTGCCCAACCGAAAACTCCAAATCTTTCTGTCTCTTATCTGCATAACTTTTCTACCTAGGATGAGCCTCCTACATCCTATCTCGAATGACCTCGATCTTTTTTGCAGCTTCTCTGACTAAATCTGAAACCAAAATCAACTTATGCCTGTCTCCAACCAAAAACCAAGATATTTGCATGGTGTCCATACGAAGCTTCAAATGGTTCCATCCGAATACTAGTCATATAACTGTTGTTATACGAAAACTCCACTAGATGCAGATGGTCCTCCCATGATCCCCCAAAGTCTAGAACATAAGCTCTCAACAGATCTTACAAGATCTTATCAACTCTTTCCGTTTGACCATCTATCTGCGGATGGTAAGCGGTACTCATCTTAAGCTTGGTTCCCAAAACTTCCTGTAGACTTTTCCAAAACTCGTTAGTGAACAAGAAATCTCTATCATTAACTATACTGCTAGGAACTCCATGCAGTCTAATCACATTCTTCATGAACAACCTTGCTAAAACAGGTGCCATCCCGGTTGACTTAACTGGAATGAAATGGGCACTCTTGGTCAATCTGTCCACTATAACCCATATATTTTCATTTCCTCTATTTGACCTAGGCAACCTCTCTATAAAGTCAATAGAAATAGAATTCCATTTCCACAATGGAATATCTAACGGCTGAAGCAGAGCACTTGGTTTCTAGTGTTCGGCCTTCGCTTATTGGCAATTCAAGCACTGCCTTACACACAAACCAATATCCCGCTTTATTCCTTCCCAAAAGAAACTCCTCTTCATATCTTGATACATCTTGGTACCTCCGGGATGTATAATGAAATTCGAACGATGACATTCATCTAAGACTTCCTTTCTTATGTTTCCTATACTCGGAACACATAATCTTCCTTTATTTCTCAACCACCCATTCCGGTCAAGACTGAAATCTTTTAAGTCATCACCCTTGGTTCCTTCCTTTGGCTTACTGATCCGTTCATCTAACACTAGATCGTCTATATGCTTAGAAGCAATCAGCTTGATCAAAACTGGTCGAACTTCTAAACAAGACAATACAACTATATCACCACTAGACCCTGCCTCGGATCTTCACTGCACTTTCCAATCTGCTAATGCTTTTAAATCTTTTCAGTCAGCCATCAATGCGAACACTGCATTCTGCTGCTTCCTGCTAAGTGCATCTACAACACAGTTGCCTTTCCCTGGTGTGTACTCAATCCCAAAATCAGAAGCGGCTATGAACTCTAACCATCTCTGCTATCTCATGTTCAGTTCCTTCCGAGAGAACAAATACTTCAACGACTTATGATCTGTAAACAACTCAAACCTTTCTCCCAAAAAGTAATGTCTTCACACCATCAAAGCAAAATCATAGTAGTTAACTCTAAATCCTGCATTGGATATCTGACCTCATGCGGTCTAAGCTGTCTAGACGCACAGGCAATCACTTTACTTCTCTGCATCAACACAGCTCCTAATCCAGTTCCACAAGCATCGGTGTAGACTACCAAATCCTGATTCCCCTCTGGAACAACCAACATAGGTGCATGTTTTAATAAGTGTTTAAAACTCCGGAATGCTTCCTCACACTTATCGGTCCATACAACTTCACATTTGGTCATCAGTGCTGCTATCCGCGAGAAATCGTTAATGATTCTCTGATAGTAACCAAACCAACCCAAGGAAACTCTTAATCTCGTTACTATCTCGGTTCTCTTCTATCTATTCACTACCTCGATCTTAGTCGGATCAACTGATAACCTTTCCTCTGAGAATACATGACCAAGAAGCTTCACTTCATTCTTTCAGAAGTGACACTTCGAAAACTTTGCTTTCAGCTGATGCTGCTTTAGTGTCTCAAGCACCACTCTAAGATGAAATTCATGCTCTCTTTCATCCTTAGAGTAAATCAAGATTTCATCTATGAAAACCAGCAAAACCTATCCAAGCGCTCTCGGAAAATATGGTTCAACAAATCCAAAAAGAAAGCTGGAGAATTTGTTAGTCTGAACGACATAACTAACCACTCGTACGATCCATATCTCGTCCTGAATGCTGTCAACGGTATACTACATCTTCTGCTACTCTGAGCCGATGGAAACCCATTGCCAAATCCAGTTGAGAAAATACCTATGCCCCACTTATCTGGTCGAACAAATCGTCAATCCTAGGCAATGGATATCGATTATTCTATGTCCTCTCATTCAACTTACAATAATCGATACATATCCTCAACGATCCGTCCGGCTTCTTAGCAAACACTATCGCTGCACCCCACGATTAACTGCTCGACCTGACAAAACTCTTGCCTTCCAAATCCATCAACTGCACATTCAACTACCTCATTTCTAAAAGGGTCATCCTACTTGGCGGTCTACTCACCGGTTCTGCTCTTGGAACTAAATCTATCTGAAATTCAATAACTCGTTTCGGTGGCAATCCAACTACAGGCTCAAACACATCTGCGAATTCTCTAACCATGAAAACTTAGCTCAACCCATCATCTGAATCAAAAGCACCAACAAAGCAAACACTGCACCGCTAGAACCTCCTACGGTGAAAATAATCTGATTGCTACAATCCGGGTGTCTATGAGATATCTTCCCACCTTGGAAAAATATCTTTGCATCGTACACACTTAAGCAATCCATTCCTATGATGATCCCAAACCCCATAAAATCAAACACATGCAAACTACACTCAAAGGTATGACTTAACAGGTCAAACTCAAACTGATCATTCCTCAACCCTAGAGTTGCATACCCTCCTATTGGATTCGCAACCCGTAAGGAAGTAACTAAATATGTTGGTTCAAGGTTAAGCTTATCTATCAAACATCTACATATAAAAGAATGCGATGCACCTATATCAAATAAAGCGCTAACAGACATACCATGAATCTAGAGCGTTCTCCAAGAACTATTTTCCTTTCTCCTGGGTTGTTGGCTTGGAAGCCGAAGGCTCCAATGCATACACCTTGCCCTTACCATCTCTAATGATATCCTTGCACTGGTTCTTATAATGGTCTATCTACTCATAGTTAAAACACCTGATATTCTTCCTCTTAGCCATATCCTTCGCTTTCACTGAGCGATACTTATTAGTAAAGTGCACTTTCTTGTTGTATTTGTAGAAAATAACTTCGGATTTCACTTTCTTGGCCACTGCACCCTTTTGAGCACCCTTCTTGGGAAAGAACTTTCTCTTCTGGCTCTTCCAACCCGGATCACTTTTGCCTTGATCTTCTCCAGACACTCAAGGACTTCTTCCTGCCTCAAAGCCATCTCTATAACAATATCAGAAGGATCTCTAAGATGAGACAAAGTAGCAATAGCCAATTCCAGCTTCAATCCTCTGATAAACTTCTCATTCCGTTACAACACGGTGTCCACGGAACATACCTATACCAGGCCAACTCTTCGAACTTCCTGCCATACTCAGCAACTGACATCTCTCCCTGCACTAGCTCAGCAAACTGCCTAATCAAAGCTGACTGTGCCATTACTGACATAAACCTCTCCTGAAACCTACCCTTGAAATCCTCCCAGGTTACTGTCTCCTCATCAACTATCGCTGTTACACTATTCCATCAGAACAATGCGGTCCCCTATAGCTACCTAGATGCCAACCTCCTCTTTTGCTCGTCATTGAGCTCTAAATCTACAAAATTCGAACAACCAATTCTCTACGTCAATGGCATCCTCCGTTTCCATAAACAGCTTCTCTCTTAGATTCGCAAAATCACCGCTCATCTTAGCGAAATGATTACCTACTGGAACTTCTTGAACCCCTGGTCCTGTGGCATTTCCTCCTACCACTCCGGTTGTAACTCCTGCCTGCATCATATTCCTAAAAAACTGATACATGGCTTCTATTCCGACTTGTGGAACTTCAACACCAACATTCTCTGCCTGACCTTGGCCTCTCCCTGCATTAGGTGTGGCGTTCCTTTCGGTGCTTTCCCTTACTTGGTTAACTCTTCTTCTTCTACCATCCATATCTATATTCAAACCTCATAAGATACAGAAAGATAACCTAATCAAAGATAGATGAATAGAGATAAAGCGCATACTTGTATATAACAAATACAAGTATTACTATAGCTTTAACCCAACCTCAAATCTTACTCCAATTTACTTGGATTTTTGTTTTCGAAACAAATTTTAGGTTAAATTTTTTCATAAACCTCTGCTCTGATACCATGCTGTAACATCCCGTATCGGGAGGCCAAAAGCTAAGCGCTATGGATGCTGTAGTCATTCACAGTATTAACTTCTGGTGACGAAATACAGCAATGTTAATGGTATCCACAAAATCAGAAGCACTTGAATACGAACAAAATCACAAATTTCCAAAAACAATAGTTTCAATCATTATATTTCAGAAATATCATATACAAGTTACAAAAATCCCAAACGTAATCCCACGCATTGATCAAATATAATTTATAACAATACGCCAAGAGCGACATATGAAGATACCCCCCTGGATGATCAAAGCAATATAGACATAATTGTCTTAATACACAGCAGAATAGTTTAAAACGGGATTTCCTAAATTAGCTATCCTTTCTTGCAACCAAACTGATTAATCAACTGATTATAATAACAATATTGCAATATCCATTATGCTAAAATAGAAAATAAAATAGACTATCTATCTAAATCTGAACTATTTGTTCTTTACTGGACTATCGTCCTAAATTCTGAGCTATCTGCTCTTTTTTGGACTATCTTTCCTAAAACTGGTTATACCAAAATGGCAGTATCTTTTATGCTAGACACTGAGCTATCTACCCAAAACAGATAAAAAAGGGTGGACTAACTATCCTTAAAAATTAACGTCGTTCGTTATGCTAAAAAGGAACTATCTGTTCATATTAAAGCTGACTGCTCTATCTGGACTAACTGTCCTCTGGGATGATTGCCCTTAAAATGGACCAACTGTCCAAATTTAAAATGAGCTGACTGTCCGAATTTTCTTTTGGGTTAACTACCCTTCAAAATATCTGAGCTAACCGCTCTACAATATCTGAGCTAACTACTCTTTAAATTTTCCTTGATACCTTTTCAAAATGATTTAATCCGTCAAATCATATATATAAACAAGGAAAATATATCTTTAGCTTTACTCTAAGCTATTTTTTTCATGTTACATATACTTTACTCAAAATAATGTTGATAATGTTCAATAAGGATTGTCTATCCTTTAAAATAAGTCAAAGTCCTTTATAACTGAAAAAACACTTAGGATATCTGCCTAATTTTTATATTCGAAACCTTTTTTGAAAACTCTTAAACAACCTTTCAAAAAACATGGAAGGTAACTCCTTCAAAATCACTCATAAAGCCCTTCGAAAGTATTGAAGGTAACTCCTTCATATTCTTTAATAAACCTTTTGAAATAGTTGAAGGTAACTCCTTATAAACCTTTTAAAAGCCTTCTTTTCATTAGCTTTAAAACACATGACGCCCTTCTTTAAATCCTTTAAACCTTAGCCTTTCGAAATCAAAACCTTTCGAAATCAAACCTTCTGAAACCAAAACCTTTCGAAATCAAAACCTTTCGAAATCAAACCTTTCAAAATCAAAACCTTTCGAAGTCATTGGGTTCAATTTAAAATGGGTGTAAAACCTTTCAAAACTAATCAAAGTTAACTACTATGAAACCTTTAAAACGTTTCAACTTAAACATTTTAATTATGCAAAAGGATCAGAAAAACATTGGAGTCAAAAGCAACTGCTTTGGAACCCTCATAAAACCTTTCGAAAACATTCAAAAACAATGAAGTTTGGTGTTGGAACCAATCCTTCGAAATCAGTGGAGAGAGACGATAAGTTTTAGAAAGTAAAAGATAACCTTTGACTCCATCTGTGTCGAAAGGTTTGGAAGTGGCAAATATGCTTTCGGTCTGGCCGAAAGTTATACCTTTCGACTTTGCCGAAAGGTTTTGAATTAAAAAAGAAATAAAACCAACCGAAACCTTTTTCTTTTAATTTTTTTTGACAATTTCGAACGCCTTTTGTCGAAAGCTAACAGGTGTATTTTCTTTAAAACCAAGCAAAGCTTCATCTCCTCCAAAAGCTATAACCTTTCGTCCTTAAATCTTTAGACTCTATCCAATCCACTACGTACCAGTTGCCTAATACCTTGTGCATTGGTATTTGACCTAGCCGAAAGGTTTGAAACCTTTCGACCTTGTCATAAGGTCTGAAATGAAGGCGGAAGCTCTGTCGAAGTGTTGAAATAGAAGAAAAACTATTTATTTGTAATTTAAAACAGTTCTTTTGTACCCCACTTGCATTGTTTGTCTAAATTTGATTGGTTGGTTGAATTTTATATTCAAAAATGCTGCCAACTTTCCTTATTTGGAAATTTGAATAATTTTGGAAAAGCCCCTTTCTTCTTTATAATCGTATAAAACATTTAAGTCTCATACCTTAAATATTTTTATATAACTATTAAAACACCTTCAAAAATTCTGGATTTTTTTTTAGAAAATCAAATAATACATTCTTTTCTACATATAAATTTTTTGAATCCAAACTATAATTATTTTTCTTGTAAATAATTTATAATCCAAATTAACCTAATCTTCCTTAGAAAATTCATAACAATTCCACAAAAATTCAGAAAATTCTAGAAATCGAAATCTATCTCTAAACTAATTTTTTAGATCATCATAAAAATTCATATGGCTAATGGATGTCATTTAATACTGTTTTTATCTTAAAATATATCAAAAAATATATATGAACAAACATAAATAATCAAGATGTATATATAATCTTTTATCATTCAAAAACATGGCAAACATTTGCAAAATCATTCGAAATTAACCTTAAAACCGAAACCAAAATATTTTGAGATGTAAACATCATTCACCTTTGCTTTAATGATTAAGGAGCTTGAGATGCGAATGAGTTTGATTTGAATTTGCTTTCCTCAAGCTTCTCTTTTGTTTCCTTTCCTTGTTCCCTCGTTAATGGTGCTTGGGAAAGCTTTTTAATTTTTGAGAATGATAATGAACGTGTGCCGAAATACAAGGCCTAAGGAAGATGATATAGAAATGGCCTCGTTCTCATAATACCCCTCCTCAAATTCATTTTAAATCTTCTATTAAGTTTACTAATTTAAAAATGTATGACTACCTTATTTAAAACAAATCTCAGTCTCTTAATCAACACATTATTTTATTTAGTTTATCTAACTAAATCTCCTAAATAATGTTATCAAAAGTCTAGGGTGTTACACAAACGATGGTTCAAATTGAAAAATGAATTGTTGTAGTAGATTGCGCTCGACAAGAGCTTTGCAACGATATATTATATGACATAGTTTGAGGAGTTTAGATTTTTCGATTTGAATTTGAAATTTGAGAATTAGGGTTTCGCCATTGGAAGGAAGGAAGGAGCAAATAGAGATAAGTAGTACGTACGAAAGACAAAAATGAGAAACAACTAGGATTTATAACAGCTTATTTATAGGCGGAGCTGAAATAGAAATGGATGGACCAAATCGATTTGGATCGAAATGATAACAACGACCCGAAATGCTCTTTCATTCTCGAAACGAAAATGGGTCATCCAATATATCGAAATATAGGTTTTCGATATTTTTAAACTCAATGAAACAAGTATCAAACCCGAATTCAAAAGTATATAGAAGTTAACTTTTAAAAATCCAAATTATTTTAATTGAATTCATTATATTGATTTCTACACGTTTTGAGCTTGCACGATCAAATGATAAGTCCGATCGCTACGAAACTCGAATCCTACAATAATTTATTGTTATAGATCCGATGAAACTGGTTTCGTCGGAATCCGAGATAGTGACAAAAAAGGCTATTTTCACGTTAATTATATATTTATTATTAAATTAAATTAATCACTTTCAAATTCAATTTTAAAAGTTAACAAATTCCATCATTCTTGATTACATATAAATTTATAATCTTTTAAAATAAATTTTCCATGTCAAATTTAATTTTAAATATTGTACTAATTACAACATTCAATTTTAAATTCCCGGTTAATTATATTTTGATTCCCTATAAATTCCTTTATTTCGATTTACACTCTTATTATTGTTACAACTATTTCCTATGAATATAATTAACATTAGTTTACATTTTATTTCGTTCATATTCTACAAATTCATCTTAACTCATATTAACTATAATATTTAATTACATTAGATTCACATTGATTTCCAAATAAATTCAACAAATTAAATAATAAAATAATAATTAAAATAATTGTCACTTTAAGTAATTCAACCACATTTATAAATTTATTGCTCGCAAAAAAAGATTATAACTACTTACCCCACCACTGATGTAGCGACACGCAGTTCCGCACCCTTTGAGTTGATAATAATTCGCTCCTTTTCAACCCAAATTGTACGAAAGAGCGAATAACTAGAGTAAAGAAGAAGAAAGAGGTAGAAGAAAATAGAAACTACAACACAGAATCTCGCAATGACAACGGAATAAAATATAATATATAATAACATATTTTTATACAAGAGAACCTATAACTATTTTATACTAACAATCATCAGAGTAAAAAAATAAATACATCAATCTGCACAGTTATAATAACTTGTCCTCATACAACGGAAATATAAATCAAGTAAGGGAATACGTCTCTATCATCCAGCCCGTCTCCTGAGCTCCATAACACCTTATCCTAAATTTGTAATACTCGGTCTGACCCAAGCAATATAATAAAATAACACTCGAGTCAGTCTGGAAAACCAATGTGAGAAAACACACTCAATTTGAATTATTAGAGTTATCAAAATCCTTTGAAAAACAAAGGTATCACGTAAGACCGCATCACACACAAACACGACGGGTTTTTTCCTTCCCTTACGAAAACAGAAAAATACTTTATAGAAAATCCAGTGATATTATAATAGTGTCTAAATACAAATACTTATTCAAATATCCGAAATTGTTACATTAATTAAATTCCAGCATACTAGGCTCAATAAACAAAATCGTAAGGCTCGTATTGGAGGATGGATTTCCATACAATGACTGGGCCTATAGAGAAATGTACCAAGGACCTCGCCGGGATCCCTTGCTACACAAGACCGGCCTACCCCTAACCTGGATAGACCGAATATGTTATCACCCTAGGTGTTCTCACCCTTACAATCGAGCGCACCTTCTTTCATGCACAACCATATCAATAATATATAAGTTTCCGATGATATCTAGAAAAGTGATAACATACCCTAATTAGGTGTGACCCACTTAGCCTTGCTGCATCCCGCTTGTTTTAGTCATTCCCGATTGATGAGGCTTGAGGCTAAGCGTTACCTTTCAAGAAACAATTCTACTTAGATTGCTCATCGTCCTCCAATGATGATCTTCTATTAGCATTTTTCCATACAAGTTGTTCTGCTTCTGGGCAAACCGAATCATCATCTACATCATCTTCACAGTATTCATTCGTAACGTTCAAACTGGATCGAAGTTGTTTTCGGATAATTAAATATGATTCCGTTCTCTTCGAAACGATTAAAGAAATTGGTCAATATTGATAGTCGGTTATTTAACTATCAATAAAACATCCATAAGTAGACACTAGGCCTAATTTTATAATTCTTCAAACATTTATTTCAAAATATCTTTAATAAGATATATGTTCAAATCCATTTCCCTATTCCAATATTTGAAAATAATTTCAAATACTTAAAACATACAGGATATTTTCAAAACATCTCAACACTCAGAAATATTCCCAAATTTCCATTTTTATACTTAGGAAAATATTATAAGTCTTATTTTGCAAAATTATTTCAAATTCCAATACTTAAGAGAATATTTCATGGCTTATCTCATAAATCTTCGGAATCACTAATAAATTCCCTTTCCAATTTCCAAAACCCAGTATACTTATTTCCAACCCCGTTCAACATTTTATAACTTTTTTTATAAATTCAAATTTCATTTTCAAAAATTCACATATTCAACATTTTGAATTTCCATCTCCTCCAAATTCCTTGTAAAATTCCTTCCCTCAAAATCATATCCATTTAAAAGCCCCATTTACGAATCTCGAGAGAATTTATAAATAAAATTTGTAATCACTTCAAAACTCAAAATATATATATATAAAATAAGTATTTAATTTTTCTTTTCTAAAACATGTTCAAGCAATTATTTAAAGTATCGAAAATACTTTTATAAACATCAATAACTCATTTTTAGATAAACAAATAAATTTTTGAAGCTGATTTTAAAAGTTAAAATTTACTAAATAAATCTTAATATTTGAAAATCTACTTACCGAAGTATTTCAATCCTAACTAGTTTGAAATTTTAATAGTTTTAAAATAATAAAATTTTCCTTTTAACAAAAAACTTAACTTCTTTGAATTAATTTTTTATAAACTCAATAACCAATTCAATTTATAAACTCTTCTCGAGTCACATCACATCACTTCCATTTCGATCTCCTTATCCATTTTTCACTTTTCAAGAACAGTACGCACTATTTTTCTCAACCTATTTTCATATTCTAATATAAATTCACTCTATGAATTTTATATTTCTATATTTTCATCTGTCATCGTTTATAAATATGAAAATTCTCCGAATTTCAATTTTTTTATTAAAATAATCTAATTTATAAATTCCATTTTATAAATTTAATTCCTTACAAATTTTATTCATTTGTGCCAACCTATCTTTAATGTCAATTTCAACTTCTTTTCATATTTTCTAGAAATGTCATTTTAAAAATCCATCGTTTAAAAATCCTTTATATAAATTATTTAAAAAAATCTCTATATAAAATATTTTTACGAATAGTTAAATGCAAACCTAAAATCCATTTTTTTTTTACTTAAATCAGTTTCTTTTAAAATAATCCAAACTTTCATATAAATATTTTTTTATTCAATGTCTCCTTTTAAATTCCTTCAAATTCCAAAAATAATATTATGGTATTTAAAGTATGAAAATTCAGGCTAGTGTTACTTTAGCATCCAATTTTTAAATCAAAACAATAATCTATAACAGATTATTCTAACACATCACATATCACTATATATGAAAAATAAACAATATATTTGAGGAATCCAGTAGAATCCCTCCAACCTATTTCCCTGCATCCACAGTTGTTAATACAACATAAAAATACCATTCTCACTTCGAGGATGAAATTGCGGAATATAGGGTCATCTGCTATTATGCGGGGCGCATAGGGTAAAATCCACTAAAATGTGCGGAAATAATACTCCAACTACTAATATATATACCACTATATATATATATATATAACATCCAACGGATAATTATAATTTATTCATTTAATCCAACATCCAAATAATTAAATTTATCTATTTAAATTAAAATTTTGGCAATCCAAATGAGTGAGAATCTCTCTCCTCGATTTTATAATTGCAATCCGCTCTTATTTTTACCTAATAACTGCCCTAGAAAATCTCTAATTAACTTCAAATTGTAATTCGCGATTTGTGTACCTCGTATAAATTTAAAATTTGCATTTATGAGATTTCAGGATAAATTAAATAATTAAGTTTTCTTAATTAAATTCCAAATTAAAAACTCAATTATCTAAACAGAACACCCCAGCCCAAGAGAGCAACTCAACCCAAGACCTCTGCCATCGAGCCTGACAGTGGACGGACCACCCAAAACATCACCATATGACGCTACCGCACCTCCTCGACCTCGCAATTTGTGATATCCCAGAATTTCAAGCAATTAAAAATACGATAATCTCTTTTATAAATTATTTAAAATTGGCAAAATTGTTATTTTCAAGTAATAATAATAATGTGATGTTTTTAAATATAGATATAAATAAATTTTAAAATAGAATTATTATTTACAAATTGAATTTGTGTTGTCTAAATGCGTGTGTGTGTGTATATATGAGTTGATTTTTAAATTGGATTTTTAATTTGAATTTGAATTTGAATTTGAAATTCAATAGATAGATATTTTAAAATATTTTGGATTTAAAAATATATGTATAAGATTTTTATTCGTAAAAGATTTGTTTTATATTATTTTCTTTAAAGGATTTTATTTATATAAATTTAGAGAAGTATTTATTAATTAAGAAATTTAATTATAAAAGCTTATAAACCATTTGAAAAATAAATAAAACATGCATAATAACACATGTAAGTTAAATAAATAAAATTTAACAAGTGTAATGGGATTAAATTATGTAATTGACAAATGTTAGTTGAATTAACAAGCGTCACAATTTTAATTTTTGTTTTCTTTAAGTTTTAATAAATCACAATTAACTCTATATAAATATATATCTCATCTCCTCCATTTCTCGTTTTACTATCTTCATTTCAAACAAGAGAACTAAAACTAGTAAACATTTCAAACCAGATCAAACTAAAACCTGTATAACATTTTTCGAAACCAAAAAAAATCGAAGCAAGAAAAAAGCCTGTAACACAAATTTTTCAAACTAGAAAAATTTCAAACAACAACCAGCAACCTCAATCTTCTCATTTTTAGAAAGCAAGATCATTTCAGCTAGCAAATTAAATCATCTCAATAACATAAGATTTCCAGTTTTAAACAATTTCATTTCAGTTTAAAAGCAAGATCACAACAATCAAGCTTTTCCAAAATTCAAAACTATTTCAAGCTTTATTTTACTGATTCCTAGTGAGTAAACCTCTTATTTAAAAAAAAATTAGGTAAATAAAAACCTGTTGCTTGTGAATTTATGAGATGGATGATGTTTTGCATATATATATATATATATATATATAAGTGAAATTCCAGGATATATTAATGTATTGATGTGTGCATGTCTGATATGTTTATCTTCATCTCTGTTTATAGTTGCAGAGTTTAAAATTGAAACAAAATTCAAAATCTCTTCATACAATCTCTTATAGGATAAAGAATTTAAATAAGATATCTTTGTTTAAGAATAATCAAAGTTTTAAAAATATATGTATGTGAAATAAGTTTGAAAATCTTTTAGAATCAAGAAAATACAGTAGAAATTTTAAAACATGTTAAAATCAAATATTACAATTTGCTGATTCAATTATATAACTTGAATCGACTTAGGAAGATATGAGTTTTAAAAAGAAAATCTTGATTTTTAGATTGGGATCGAGTATGTAACTCAGTGTTGACCAGAAAATGGGATTTGGGGTTTTTCTGGTGGCCAAAGGTTTCGGGGTGGTCGGGAACTTCGTTGAGGAAGGAGGAAGTCTGGGGTCTCGGCAAAAAAATCAGGTGATTTTCTTAGCCACCGTGGCGGCGGCGGTGGGTCGAAATAGGTTTTAAACCCTAGGTTGTGTCGAGGCTAGAAATTTGGTCGCCGCGATCTCTATGGATGATCGAAGTGTACCGGACTTGGGGAAAGGCAGCGTGGAAGGCTAGCGAAGGTGTGGCCGGAGATTCAGGTGTTTCAGTGGTCGACGTCGTGGGTTCATAGGGTTTTCAGACGAAGGATTTTGGTTCCAGGTTGCTCGAGTTTTCTCGTTTTTGATTTAGGCTTTGTGGTGATACGTAGGTGGTCGGAATTACTTGTAGAGGTGATCGACGATGGGTTGAGTGTGTCGGCGGTGGTTGATGTCATTGCGATCGACTGTGTAGGTGCATAGTGTCTGATATGTCAGTGGTTTGGGGTTATGGTGTGACTCAAAGGGAAGCTCGGGTATTTGGGTAAGGTATTCGAGTAGGCAATCGAGTAGATCTTGAGTGAAAAATATGTTTTCAGATTTAACTTAAACTTAAACAAAATTTTGAAAAAAAAGGGAAGTGGATTTTCTCGGGTCAAGGCTCGAGTAATCATCGTGTTGGACCCAAAGCAGGTTTAAAACCAGTTTTTAAAATTTTTTAAAAGCAAGGTTTTGAAAATTTAAAATAAATTTAGTTTAAACTTTACTTATATAAATTTCTTTTATATATAATAATTGTTTTCTTTAACATTTAATTAAGAAGTTTTGTAATTTGTTTAACTTAAATTTTGTTAAGTTAAATTTTGTATGTTATTATAAACCTTAAATTAGAAATAAAATTTAAAAGTCGATTTAAAAGTAATGATTAAAATGCATATGTTAATGATAATTAAGTCATTAATAAAGATAATGTTTATCTTAAAGTTAACTAAGGTTTTAATGATTTATGATTAATTAAATTAATAAAGTAATTAAAGAGTAATTGATTAATTTAATTAATTAATGATTAAGGATTAATAAATTAATAATTAAGGGCTATAAGTGAATTAATTAGAGGTTAATTAATTTGTAATTAAGGATTATTAATTAGATAATTAGAGATTATTAATTAACGGTTAGAGATTAATTTATTAAGTAATTAAGATGTAATTAAGCATTAATTAATTAAGTAATTAGAGATTAGTTAACTGGTAATTAAGAATTAATTAATTTGTAATTAAGTTTTAATTAATTAATGATTAAGGTTTATTAATTAATAATTAAAGGATAATTAATTTGTAATTAAAGATTAATTAATTGATCAATAAGGTAATTAGGGAATGATTAATTAATAAAATGGTTTGTAATTTATTAATGATTGAATAAGAAGGGTTAGGTGATTAATTCTTAAGTAATTAATTTAATTTAATTTAAGTTAATTAAATTAATTATAATATAGATTAATGAATCTTGTTTATAGATGATTGTTTGAGTAGAATGTCTGGATTGATTGATATCTATAATATGATAATATATGATATTTTGTAATGTGATGCTTTGGATAATAGCTGTGATCAATGTGTAATATTTTCTATGATGAATGCTATGCGAATTCAATGTTTTGAATTGAATTAAATTGTTTTAGCCTTCAAACAACTTGACCTTTAAGACGACGTTTGGATTACGATGAGACTGGGATCGGATATCAAGTTTGGTTATTCGGAAACCACATCGATCCAAGTTAAACGATAGGTCGTGAAACCTCAAAGTGAAGATCGAGATGGAGTTTCAGAGTGCAAGAGTTATTGTCGTTAACTCTGAGGATGATTCCAAAATGAGTGTAACAAGATAATGTCTTCAGTTTCGTTCGAACCCGAAACGAACTTGCATGGATGAATTCTATCGGACCATCGTCAATGGAGGACGGTGAGCATTCCAAGATGTGTACTTTAACGGTAACCGTAGCCTCAAGCCACGTCAACCGAGAATAAAATAGGGGAGGTGCACACAAGGTTAAGTGGGTAGCATCCAAGTAGGATAAGATTTTCCCTTGTCTAGAGGTCCCTTTTATTCGGCTGCGTGGACGGTTGTTTGGCCCCAACCACGGGGTCGTCGTATTCGGACTATCCAGTGTGGTGTAGCTTCGGCTTGTGTTGCAGGGGATCGGGAGGGATCCTCGGTATAGTGATTTAGGCCACGTACTGTGACGGGCGGTACCCCAGTAGCCCTGCCATTGTATGGAATCCAATCTCCAATAAGTGATCATGGACTTGATTGTATGACCCACTTTGTGGCTAATATGCTGGAATTTAACGAATGCAACAATTTCGGCTATGTGAATATTTATTTGAGAACCCTAGACCCTATTATAACATAACTGGATTTTCTATCAATTGTTTTGGTTATCATAAGATAAAAACTTGTCCGTATTTATTGTCGGAGAGTCTTACGAGATACCTTTTATTTTCAATGGTTTTCCAAGTTAAACAACTTAACCATTTACTCACACTAGACTCATGTCTAACCCACAGTTTATTCTGTTTTTCTTAAACTCTTGGGTACTCAAATTTTTATGAGTAGCCAAGTGATCAAGTTTGGCTAGACGAATTTTGGAAAGCTTGGAGCAGGAGTTTTGGCGTAGCAATATATATCTATTTCCGCTGTGTGGTGTCTTTGTCTATTGTATTTTGGAATGTGATGGATAGACAGGTCTTTATAACTGTCTAATGTGATGATGTTGTGTAATCTGTGTAACTCTGATGTAAAGACTATGTAATAGTTATGTGATATATCATATTTTGTTCCGTTTCCGCTGTGAGATTCTAATGTTTTTAGTTCTTTCTTCTATCTATTCTATTTCTACCTGTTTCTTTCTTATTGATGATACGTCTTTCTGTGGAATGAAAAGCGGGTTGTCATAGTTGGTATCAGAGCATAGGTTGAGATAATACCTAAGCTATGGAGTAGTGTCTATCTTGAGAGTGCATATTTGTAATTTTTACATAACAATATACCTATCTAAATTTGTAGGGTTACCTGTTCGGGTTACCAACATGAGCTCTAGAGAAGTTTCTTCTTTTCCTTGTTTGGTTGACCGTCCTATTTTTGTATCTAATCCTATAAGCAGGGTAACTAAATTAGATAAGATCTGTAGAAACCTAAGGCTTTCATATCTTTCTCATAGTTTTTCTTGCAACCCATTTGTATTAGATTTCAAAGGGTTTGATCTTATTCTGGGTATGGAATGGACTGGTTGGATAAGTATAAGGCAGTTTTGATGTGTGAAGAAAGGATTGTGTCTTTGGAGACTGAGTTGGGAAGAATCGCAAAAATGACTTGCGATAGTTCTGGAGTTCACTTGAGTAATCTTTTGCATGGAAGCGAGGCATCTCCAGAAGGTGTAGAGTCCATCGAAGTGGTCAGAGTTTTTCCGGATGTTTTCGAGGAAGTGAAAGATTTGCCCCCTCATCGGGAGATAGAGTTTTAGATCTACTTAGTTCCAGGAGCAAAACCTGTTATTCAGCCCACTAGAAGGATGGCTCTAAAGGAGAAAGAAGAGCCGGTGAAGCAAACCAAAGATTTCTTAGAGAAAGGTTTGATCCAGCCTAGTTTTTCCAGTTGGGGTTCTGCCGTTGTCTTTGTAACCAATTAACATGGGTCATTGAGATTCTATATGGATTACTGGGAGTTGAACAAGATTACTATTAGGAATAAGTATCCATTGCCCTGTATAGACGATCTTTTTGACCAATTCCATGGAGCTTCTATTTTCTCTCAGTTAGATTTAGCTTCGGGTTTCCATCAGTTAAGGGTAGCTGAGGACAGTATCCCTCTGATTGCGTTCAGGGGACCCAATTGTTTTTATGAGTGGTTGGTTATGTCTTTCGAACTAACCAACGCTCCTACTTATTTTGTGGATTTGATGAACCGAGTTTTTCATGATATGTTGAATAAGTTTGTACTCGTGTTTATTGATGATATTCTTGTCTACTCCAATTCTGAAGAGGAGCACAAGCGACATTTGGGGATAATGTTAGAGACTTTGAGGAGGCATGTTCTAAAGGCTAAGTTTTCAAAATGCCATTTATGGAAATCGGAGGTCATATTTTTGAGGCATATTATTTCTGGTGAGGGCATTTCTGTAGATCCATCCAAAGTAGCTACTATTCAGGAATGGAAGCAGCCGCAGACTTCGACTGAAGTCCGCAGTTTTCCTGGTTCGGCAGGGTACTACATGAAGTTTATCAGGGACTATTCTAAGATTTCTTCACACTTAACCAAGTTGACTCGAAAAGGAGCAAAGTTTAAGTGCACCCGAGTGGGAAGAGGCTTTCTTGGATTTGAAGACAAGGCTAACCAGTGCACCTATTCTAGCTATTCCCGATGGAAAGAGCAAGTTTGAGGTCTAAACGGATGCTTATGGAGTTGGGTTGGGTGCAGTGCTGATGCAGAATGGGAAGGTAATTGCGTATGCGAGAAGTTAATTGAAGCCACATGAAAAGAATTATGCTACACATGATTTGGAGTTGTCGGCCATCGTCTTCACTTTGAAGATCTAGAGGCACTATCTATTGGGAGATAAGTTCGAGGTTTTCTAGAATCACAAACCTTTGAAGTAACTTTTCTCCCAGAAGTATCTGAATTTGAGGCAGTAGAGGTGGGTAGATGTGACGCCCCACCTCTATACCCACGCTAGCCAAGGACACTACAGGGTAATGTCGTCAACTAACACGGAGAATGAGGCTGGTTAGGAGCGTATCTATAGCCTTGCTCTAACTATCTATTAAATACGTCGACAATAGACATACCAAGCAGGTCGACATACCCAATGAATACTTAAAACAAAACCATAGGTGGTTGGAGGATCTATCAGAACAGAATATAACAACTCAAATGTAAAATACATCACAGAACAGTAGATCATCATATACACATATACAGATACATAACAGAGTTTACAAAATAATACAAGTCAAGTGGTATAGCAAACCACAATATACAGATGAGCCAAAAGAATACATATATCAGAGTTACAAATAAAAGGACTACACAAAAAGCTTTAACAAAAAGGAACAAGCTGAATAGTCTATGCGGAAGAAAAATAGGCTAAGTCCAAAAGCACCTAACCTGAAACATCTCAGTCTGACCCGAGTATAAAATACATGGGTCAGTCTAGCTAAATAAATCAGTTAGATAAGCTGAACAACAATAAACCTGCAAGGTTACAAAGTATAACAAATATCTCTAAAAGAGATAACACAATCATCTAACAAAAGATGAATCATATAATAACAAGCCTCGTATCAGCGGCAACTCATAGAAACAAAGGATAAGAATATCCCAAAACAAGCCAAAAGGCAAATAACAAATACCAATGAAGGTATACAAGTTCCACAAGGTAAACGCTACGCATCATGCGGCTCAAAAAGACCAACACCGAAGGGCGATACCTAGGGAATATACATATGAATGAAACATCAAAAAATTTGCTCGAGCTCAGTACTGTACAAACAAGGATCCATGAGCCCGAAGACACCAAACCCAATATCACCCATGCGGCTCATAACGACCAACATCGGAAGCGATACTAAAGGGCACCCCAATGTCACCCATGCGGCTCATAACGACCAACATCGGAAGGGATACTATAGGGCAACAAACCCGAAGGCAACAAACCGTAGTGGTGAAGGTCGAAGACCCAGTACTGGACACCACTAACTGGCGGAATGTGTCATAACTCTCAAAAAGGAATCCAAAAAGTGGTAACGTGAGTCCCATAACCACTCGTTCGCACTAAACGGTTTACTATCCGTTAGTTAATTTCACACTCAAAGCAGTACAAAGTTCACCTCATATCATCGGTAAACCAAACCCGAAGGTCAAAACGATCAATCGAATAGTTCGGGGATTAATCGGAAGGATAAACGCACAGATTCATGGTCCGTGTTTTGGCCCAACCATTTAGTCGCCCTTCCACGTCGCTCGAAGTGCGAAATTGTGCGTGTGTTTTAAATAGAATTTATAAATTAGAGATGCAAACTTTTAATACAATTTAAGAGATTATTTCATAAAACCCGTGGATTGAAATTAAAAAGGAATCGTCAAAGTCAAAATAAATGATAACAACAAATAAGATCATCACGAATCGACTCAAATTGGAAATTCAATCTCAAAAGGCAAAGTGGGCTGAAATAGCAAATTCAGTTGACTAAACAGAGAATTCAGTTGACTAGACAGCAAATTCAGTTGACTGAACAGAGATTTTCAGTTGACTGAACCATGCCTGGGAACTTTCTGTTTCCAGGTTCAGTCGACTGAACATAGAATTCTGTCGACTAAACCATGCCTGGGAACTTTCTGTTTCCAGGTTTAGTCGACTGAATAGAGAATTCAGTCGACTAAACCATGCCTGGAAACTTTCGGGTCCCAGATTCAGTTGATTGAATAGAGAATTCAGTCGACTAAACCTTGCCCGGGCTGTTTTTCAGCCTATTCAAATGAAGAGCAAACTCTTCCAAAATGCAACCTGACGAACATTGGCTCTAAGGGTTTATGCCAATCGACAACCCGGCCCTATATGCTCCTCGATGCATCACCAAAAGCATGATCAAACATCAAAGTTAGGATCTTTAAAGAATTGAACCCAAAACACTAAAAATTTGGGTATTCACCAATTCAATCCAAACCAAAAGCAAGTGCATATGAACAAGTGCTAGGAATTCATACCTAACATCAATGAAATCAATAGAAGTAGATGTGAGTTCAAAACTCACCTTTTATCACAAAACAAAGAAGAAGAAGCTCAAACACAAGGAGGAGACTGACTACTCTTCACTTCAACTCTACAAGCTTAAATCTAAGAGTAAAACACATATTTCCTAAGTTAGGTTTAGGAAACTTTCTGAAATTGAAGAGGAGAAGAGTTGGAGAAGATGGAGAAGAGGCTTACCAATGTCTTCTCTTTGATTTTGGAGCAAGAATTCAAGTTTGCAAGAAGAACTGGGGCTTGGAATTTCTAATTCCCATTCTCTTCCCCCATTTTCAGTTTTTAGCTTAAGTTTTAAGAAATGGAATAAGTGAGTGAGAGGAGAGGGATGAGTTAGGGTTAATTAGATAGTTAGTGGGTTGAACCCAACCCAAACCCAACTAGAAAAAGTTGCAAAATTCAACTTACTCCAAACATATCAAAGCTTATACTCAAAAAGATCGCAAACGACGTTTTAAACTCAGTGGAAGTGGTTTCGAGTTCTAATTCGGCCGTTTGCAAAAAGTAACATTTCGGACCCGAAAATCTGACTAACGACGCTATATTTAAATAAAACATTCAAATATATAATCGTTAAATATGTGGGTTGTTACAGATCTCCCCTCCTTACAAAATTGCATCCCCGCAATTCCTAGAGACGATATTTGTAACAACTACATACTTACAACATTCAAAAGAAAAGGAAATAAGCTTGAGATGAAAAGATATTCTCACCATTGCCAAGCTAAGATAGAAAACCCGGATAAGATCGCTCGATATACTCTTTGGTTTCCCAAGTACAGTCATTGGGGTTAGCGGACCATTGAACTTTAACGAGCGGCACGTCCTTGTTCCGAAGGTGTCGCACCTCTGTGTCAAGTACGCGAATAGGCTGCTGTAAAATAGATAAGTCCGGTGAGACCTCAAGCTCTTGAAAATCAGGAGAAGTAACAATAGAATCCGACTCCCGAAGACACTTCCGAAGTCGCGAGACGTGAAACACGTCATGAATGCCAGATAAATGAGCAGGAAGTGAAACTCTATAAGCCACAGGGCCAATACGTTCAGTAATAGAAAATGGTCCCATAAAGCGAGGAGCCAATTTCCCAGTCGTACTGAAACGCATAACCCCTTTCAAAGGAGAAACACGAATAAAAACAAGATCACCAATCGAGAACTCGAGAGGCTTCCTACGGTTGTCAACGTAGGATTTCTGGCGACTCTGTGCCTCTTTCATTCTTAACCGGATAAGATCAATCTTCTCAGAAGAATCACGAACGAAATCTGGACCAAGAATAAGCTTCTCCCCAGATTCCAACCAACAAGAAGGTGATCGACATGGCCTTCCATATAAGGCTTCGAAAGGAGCCATACCGATACTAGACTGAAAACTATTATTGTAGGAGAACTCTACAAGAGGTAGGTGATCCTCCCAACAAGCACCGAAATCAAAAATACAAATACAGAGAAGATCTTCCAAGATACGATTCACCCGTTCAGTCTGTTCGTCAGACTGCGGATGATAAGGTGTACTAAAATTAAGCTTTGTTCCCAAAGCTTGCTGAAGACTCTGCCAAAAATGACTCGTGAATTAAGAATCACGGTCACTCACAATAGAACTAGGAACACCGTGAAGTCTCACGATTTCCTTAACATACAACTTAGCCAAATGCGAAGCAGTTCTATTAGACTTAATAGGGACAAAATGAGCAGACTTGGTGAGGTGATCAACAATAACCCAAATGCTAGAATGGCCCGATCTCGAACGAGGTAGGCCGTCAATGAAATCCATAAAAATCTGATCCCATTTCCACAATGGAATCTCCAGAGGCTGAAGAAGACCCGAAGGACGCTGATGTTTGGCCTTAATACGCTGACAAGTTATGCAATTACTCACATAACTCGCCACATCGCGTTTCATGCCTTTCCAATAATAAAGACGATGCATATCGGCATACATCTTACTACTACCAGGATGAATGGTATACTTAGAACGGTGACAGTCATCAAGAATGTCATGCCTAAGTGCAAAATCAGAAGGCACAAAAAGACGGTTCTTCTTACGAAGACACCTATGAGAATCAATGCTGAAATCCCGCAACGCCTCATCACAGGATCCCGACTCACAAAGCTGAATAAGATGCAACAAATCAGGATCACGCCGCTGACCATCGGCTATACGATCCAACAAAATGGGTCGAGCTCCCAAACTAAGTAATAGAATAGGAGAATCAGAAGATGAACCTCTATCACGAATTTCACAAAAAGATAGAGTCTCAAGAATATCCCATTCGGCAAGCATCATAGAAATAACAGCCGAATGTTTGCGACTAAGCGCATCAGCAACACGATTACCCTTACCAGGGGTATACTGGATATCAAAGTCATAGGAAGCAAGAAACTCGAGCCAACGCTGTTGTCTCATATTGAGTTCCTTCTGAGTAAACAAGTACTTCAAAGATTTATGATCGGTATAGAGAATGAAGCGCTCGCCCAATAAATAGTGTCGCCAAATCTTCAAGGCAAAGACAATGGCGGCTAACTCAAGATCATGAGTGGCATAGCGAACTTCATTCGGACGCAGTTGCCTAGAAGCATAAGCAACTACCCGATCCTTCTGCATAAGAACAGCACCGAGACCACTACCACAAGCGTCGGTGTAGACAATAAGATCATGATTCCCTTCGAGAACCACAAGAATAGGAGCATTAGTGAGAAGTTCATTTAATGATAGAAAGGAAGCTTCACACTTGTCGGACCAAATAAAACGAATGCCTTTCCGAGTAAGGCTGGTGAGAGGAAGCACAACATGGGAAAAATCCTTAATGAACCGACGGTAATAACCCGCCAATCCAAGGAAACTACGAATCTCATGCACATTCTCAGGCCTCTTCCAATTCTAGGTGGCTTCGATCTTTAAGAGATCGACAGAAATGCCATCGGAAGATACAACATGGCCTAAGAACTTAACCTTTTCTCCCAAAAATGGCACTTAGAGAAATTGGCTCTAAGCTGATGATGACGGAGAGTACACAAGACAATTCTTAAGTGATCAGCATGCTCAGCTTCAGACTTAGAATAAATAAGGATATCATCAATGAACACAAGGACGAACTTATCCAGATATTCCCGGAATACCCGATTCATGAGATCAACAAAGAAAGCAAGAGCGTTCGTCAACCCGAACGGCATAACGAGCCACTCAAAAGAACCATAACGAGTGCGGAAAGCGGTAAGAGGAATGCTATCCTCCGCGACTCGTAACTGATGAAAACCTGTGGCAAGGTCTAGCTGAGAAAAGACCATAGCACCACTCAATAGATCGAACATATCATCGATCCTAGGCAATGGATATCTTTCCTGATGGTTGACTCGTTAAGCTTGCGATAGTCAATGCAAAGCCTAAGAGTTCCATCGGACTTCTTCACGAAGACGACCGCGGATCCCCACGGAGAAAAACTGGACTGAATCAACTGCTTGGACTCAAGCTCTAAAAGCTGCTTCTTGAGTTCCTCATTTTCCTTTGTAGACATCCTCGTGGGAGGACGACTAACTGGCTGCGCGCTTGGAATGAGATCAATGCGGAACTCAATTGCCCGCTTAGGTGGCAAACCCGAGACAGGCTCAAAGACATCAGAAAAGTCACAAGCAATAGGAATACGAGATATATCATCATCATCCCGCGAATCAAAAGAATATAAAGCCATTTCGGAATTATCCACATCCTGAAGAACAAGAGATAGCTGAGTAGGCGAATCCGGATGTCGAAGATACAAAATTCTCTCCGAACAAATAATCCTGGCATCATATCTCACTAGCCAGTCCATTCCCAAAATCATATCAAATCCCAGACAAGAAATAACGTGCAAATTCGCACGAAAAGAAAAGCCACATAAAACAATCTCAACATCATCACAAAGCATACTAAGGGTCGTGGATCCCCCAATAGGATTCACAATCCTTAAAGAAGTAAACATACAAGAAACATCCAAAGATAAATCATCAACGAGCTTTTGCGATACGAAAGAATGTGATGCACCCGTATCGAAAAGAACTCGAATACTATGATCATGAAATAAAATAGAACCTTCCAAAATAGATGGAGATATACCTTTGGGTTGAGAAGGACCTTCAGAAGCCTTAGCAGCATAAAGCTTGCTAGACTTGGCACCACCAGGAACAGTTGGGCAGGTGGAAACATGATGACCTTCCTTCTTGCAATAGCGGCAAAAGAGAGGTTTAGGACAAGCTCGAATAATATGATCCGGAGAACCACAATTGAAACACTTCCGAACGAAAGGTGTTCCAGAAGACTGAGGCTGAGAACTAGAACACCAGTCTTCTTCTTCTTAGAAGGAAAAGGCCTGGACTTCTGAAATGGAAACTTCTTCTTGTTGGGGTTCTTGGAAACCTCAACATCCTCACCACTATCACACTCCTTCTCGACAGTTTCAAGATGAAGTGCAGAATCAACCAACTCCTCAAAAGAGAGCTTAAGCTGGTGCAACAAAGAATTCTTAAGATATTTCTTAAGACCAGAAACAAACTTCAAATTCTTCTTATAAGAAGTGCGAATGAATTCAAGACCATACTGAGATAAAGCCTCGAATGATGCAACATACTCAGAAACAGATGATTTCCCTTGCTTCAACTCAAGGAAGCGATGGGTCAATAAAACTTTTTCAGATTCAGGAACGAACTTGAGTTCGAATCGTCCCCGAAACTGAGTCCAAGAAAGAGTAGACTCATCAATTTCGGCTACAAGTAGCTCATACCAATCAAGAGCACGCTCTTGTAATAAGCTAGAAATTACAAGAACTCTATCATGGTCAGAAAGATCCATGCGAGAGAAGATACGCTCGCACGTGCGAAGCCAAGCTTGGACTTCAAGAACAGACTCGGAGCCCTTAAACGGCTTTCCTCCAAGATGAGCAAAATCAATGCACTGACATGCAAAGGTAGACTTGCGAGGTGGAGATACTCGAGGAGGAACTGGAGGCTGAGTGCTCCTAAACAATTCCAAAAACTGATCAGCAGACATATAAACGCCATCCGAATGTGAGCCACTGGATTGCCCAGCATCCGAACGTCGTCCTCTGCCTCTTCCAGCCATACGCTGAAAGTTAAGATAAGAACAAGATTATTCACAAGGTAGATGTCATTAAAATGCGGAATACTACGGAATGAAATGCATTCCTAGACGTATTTCCAATTTCTATCTAACCTTTTATGGTAGAAGGAATAGAGAGACACGATGATTCAAAGATTTGTATCACTTATTACACTCTGATGTATCGTAATATGTGCATCTATTCTGTGTTTATCATATTTTGTTCTGAACTCAGCTCTGATACCACGCTGTGACGCCCCACCTCCATACCCACGCTAGCCAAGGACACTACAAGGTAATGCCGTCAACTAACACGGAGAATGAGGCTGGTTAGGAGCGACCATCTATAGCCTTTCTCTAACTATCTATTGAATACGTTGACAATAGACATACTAAGCAGGTCGATATACCCAATGAATACTTAAAACAAAACCATAGGTGGTTGGAGGATCTATCAGAACAGAATATAACAACTCAAATGTAATATACATCAAAGTACAGTAGATCATCATATACACATATACCGATACATAACAGAGTTTACAAAATAATACACGTCAAGTGGTATAGCAAACCACAATATACAGACGAGCCAAAAGAATACATATATCAGAGTTACAAATAAAAGGACTACACAAAAAGCTTTAACAAAAAGGAACAAGCTGAATAGTCTATGCGGAAGCAAAATAGGCTAAGTCCAAAAGCACCTAACCTGAAATATCTCGGTCTGACCCGAGTATAAAATACACGGGTAAGTCTAGCTAAACAAATTAGTTAGATAAACTGAACAACAACAAACCTGCAAGGTTACAAAGTATAACAAATATCTCTAAAAGATATAACACAATCATCTAACAAAAGATGAATCATATAATAACAAGCCTCGTATCATCGGCAACTCATAGAAACAAAGGATAAGAATATCCCAAAACAAGCCAAAAGGAAAATAACAAATACCAATGAAGGTATACAAGTTCCACAAGGTAAACGCTACGCATCATGCGGCTCAAAAAGACCAACACCGAAGGGCGATACCTAGGGAATATACATATGAATGAAACATCAGAAAATTTGCTCGAGCTCAGTACTGTACAAACAAGGACCCATGAGCCCGAAGACTCCAAACCCAATATCACCCATGCGGCTCATAACGACCAACATCGGAAGCGATACTATAGGGCAAAAAACCCGAAGGCAACAAACCATAGTGGTGAAGGTCGAAGACCCAGTACTGGACACCACTAACTGGCGGAATGTGTCATAACTCTCAAAAAGGAATCCGAAAAGTGGCAACGTGAGTCCCATAACCACTCGTTCGCACAAAACGGTTTACTATCCGTTAGTTAATTTCACACTCAAAGCAGTACAAAGTTCACCTCATATCATCGGTAAACCAAACCCGAAGGTCAAAACGATCAATTGAATAGGTCGGGGATTAATCGGAAGGATAAACGCACAGATTCATGGTCCGTGTTTTGGCCCAACCATTTAATCACCCTTCCACTTCGCTCGAAGTGCGAAATTGTGCGTGTGTTTTAAATAGAATTTATAAATTAGAGATGCAAGATTTTAATACAATTTAAGAGATTATTTTATAAAACCCGTGGATTGAAATTAAAAAGGAATCATCAAAGTCAAAATAAATGATAACAACAAATAAGATCATCACGAATCGATTCAAATTGGAAATTCAATCTCAAAAGGCAAAGTGGGCTGAAATAGCAAATTCAGTTAACTAAACAGAGAATTCAGTTGACTAAACAGCAAATTCAGTTGAGTGAACAGAGATTTTCAGTTAACTGAATTCTGCCTGGAAACTTTCTGTTTCCAAGTTCAGTCGACTGAACAGAGAATTCAGTCGACTAAACCATGCCTGGGAACTTTCTGTTTCCAGGTTCAGTCGACTGAACAGAGAATTCAGTCGACTGAACAGAGAATTCAGTCACCTGAACAGAGAATTCAGTCGACTGAACAGAGAATTCAGTCGACTGAACAGAGAATTCAGTCGACTGAACAGAGAATTCAGTCGACTAAACCATGCATGGGAACTTCCTGTTTCCAAGTTCAGTCGACTGAACAGAGAATTCAGTCGACTAAACCATGCCTGGAAACTTTCGGGTCTCAGATTCAGTCGACTGAACAGAGAATTCAGTCGACTAAACCTTGCCTGGGCTGTTTTTCAGCCTATTCAAATGAAGAGTAAACTCTTCCAAAATGCAACCGGACGAACATTGGCTCTAAGGGTTTATGCCAATCGACAACCCGACCCTATATGCTTCTCGATGCATCACCATAAGCATGATCAAACATCAAAGTTAGGATCTTTAAAGAATTGAACCCAAGACACTAAAAATTTGGGTATTCACCAATTCAATCCAAACCAAAAGCAAGTGCATATGAACAAGTGCTAGGAATTCATACCCAACATCAATGAAATCAATAGAAGTAGATGTGAGTTCAAAACTCACCTTTTATCACAAAACAAAGAAGAAGAAGCTCAAACACAAGGAGGAGACTAACTACTCTTCACTTCAACTCTACAAGCTTAAATCTAAGAGTAAAACACATATTTCCTAAGTTAGGTTTAGGAAACTTTCTGAAATTGAAGAGGGGAAGAGTTGGAGAAGATGGAGAAGAGGCTTACCAATGTCTTCTCTTTGATTTTGGAGCAAGAATTCAAGTTTGCAAGAAGAACTAGGGCTTGGAATTTCTAATTCCCATTCTCTTCCCCCATTTTCAGTTTTTAGCTTAAGTTTTAAGAAATGGAATAAGTGAGTGAGAGGAGAGGGCTGAGTTAGGGTTAATTAGATAGTTAGTGGGCTGAACCCAACCCAAACCCAACTAGAAAAAGTTGCAAAATTCAACTTACTCCAAACATATCAAAGCTTATACTCAAAAAGATCGCAAATGACGTTTTAAACTCAGTGGAAGTGGTTTCGAGTTCTAATTCGGCCGTTTGCAAAAAGTAACATTTCGGACCCAAAAATCCAACTAACGACGCTGTATTTAAATAAAACATTTAAATATATAATCGTTAAATATGCGGGTTGTTACAGTAGAATTTTTGGCATCTTATGATTTGGATATCCTCTATACTCCAGGAAAAGCGAATGTTGTGGCGGATGCTCTGAGTAGGAACACAGTTCTGTCTTTATTAGAAGTTGTTCCATCTCTTCTAGAAAGGATTTCGAGTAAGCAAGGATCGGATAGGAGATTGAAAGGAATCATCAGGAGAGTCAAGAATGGTCAGTGTTCCAGTTTTGCGATTGATGACCAAGGAACTTTGAGGATCAACAGAAGAATTTGTGTTTCGAATTTCAAGGATTTGAAGCAAGAAGTTCTGTCAGAGAGTCATCGCTCCAGGCTAAGTATCCACCTAGGGATTTCAAGGATGTATAAGGATATGAAGATAGTCTTCTGGTGGAAGGGCATGAAGAAGGATGTAGCTGTTTTCATCAATGGATGTGCGATCTGTCAACAGGTGAAAGGAGATCAATAGAAGACCGCAGAATTGTTGCAACCTTTGGAAGTTCCTAAGTGGAAGTAGGAAATGATTTCAATGGATTTCATCTGCGGTTTGCCAAGGACAAAGAATGGAAATGAAGGAATATGGGTAATCGTAGATCGACTAACCAAAAGCGCCCATTTTATTCCAGTTAAGGCAACCCGTACTACAACATCTTTGGCAGAGATTTTCTTGAAGGGGATTGTTAGACTGCATGGTGTTCCGGTCAGTATTATAAGCGACCATGATCCTATCTTCACCAGCAAATTTGGGAGGCTTTGCAGACAACTTTGGGTATGAGATTGAGTTTGAGTACAGCCTATCATCACCAGACCGATGGACAAAAGATAAGGCTGAATCGAATTCTTGAGGATATGTTGAGGGCTTGTGTTCTGGATTTTGGTGGATCTTGGGTGTACCATCGACATTTGGTGGAATTCTCGTAAAATAACAGTTATCAGGCAAATATCAAGATGGCACCCTATGAAGCTCTGTATGGAAAACCTTGTAGATCCCCATCCTGTTGGGTAGAGTCAGGAGATCGTCTTGTTCTTGGTCTAGATTTGATCCGAGGGCATCTGCGAAAGTGGAGCTTATCAAGAAGAGAGTGAGAGCAACACAGGATCGCCAGAAGAAATATGCGGACAAGAGACGAAGACAAATGGAATTTGAGATCGGAAATTTAGTCTTTGTCAAAGTTTCCCCGATAAAAGGATTGATTAGATTTGGAAAGACAGGAAAACTTGCCCCAAGTTATATTGGTTCGTTCCGAGTGCTCGAAAGAATTGGTGTTGTGGCCTACAAGATTGAAATGCCAGTCCGGATGGCTGGAATTCAAAATGTTTTTCATGTGTATCATCTAAGGAAATACATGCACGATCCATCTCTTGTTGTGGAGCCAGAAGTGCAAGAAGATTTAGTGATCGAACCAGACTTATCCGTTGTCAGGCATCCAGTCTAGATCATTGATCAAGACGAGAGGCAACTCAGAAGCAAGGTGGTGATGCTAGTTAAGGTGTAGTGGAGCGAGGATCCCAGAGACTATACCTGGGAAACCATGGATAGTGTTAGGAAAGCGTATCCGGATCTTTGTTCGGATAGCTAGTGATGTTTGTTTGAATAAATTGGTTGTATGGTTGATAGTGTATGACTGATATGTATGCTTCAATTATTGAAATGAAATAAAAAGCTTTTGGATTATCTTTTGTTTTAAATTTCGGGGATGAAATTCTTTTAGGAGGGAGGAATGTGATATCCCGGAATTTCAAGCAATAAAAAATATGATAATCTCTTTTATAAATTATTTAAAATTGGCAAAATTGTTATTTTCAAACAATAATAATAATGTGATGTTTTTAAATATAGATATAAATAAATTTCAAAATAGAATTATTATTTACAAATTGAATTTGTGTTGTCTAAATGTGTATATATATGAGTTATTTTTAAATTGGATTTTTAGTTTCAATTTGAATTTGAATTTGAAATTCAAAAGATAGATATTTTAAAATATTTTGGATTTAAAAATATATGTATAAGATTTTTATTAGTATAAGATTTGTTTTATATTATTTTCTTTAAAGGATTTTATTTATATAAATTCATAAAAGTATTTATTAATTAAGAAATTTAATTATAAAAGCTTATGAACCATTTTAAAAATAAATAAAACATGCATAATAACACATGTAAGTTTAATAAATAAAATTTAACAAGTGTAATGTGATTAAATTATGTAATTGAAAAATGTTAGTTGAGTTAACAAGTGTCACAATTTTAATTTTAATTTTCTTTAATTTTTAATAAATCACAATTAACTCTATATAATCATATGTCTCATCTCCTCCATTTCTCTTTTTACTATCTTCAATTCAAACAAGAGAGCTAAAACCTGTAAACATTTCAAACTAGATCAAACTAAAACCTGTAAAACAATTTTCGAAACCAAGAAAAATCAAAGCAAGAAAACAAGCCTGTAACACAAAATTTTCAAACCAGAGAAATTTCAAACAGGAATCAGCAACCTCAATCTTCTCAGTTTTAAAAAGCAAGATCATTTCAGTTAGCAAATTAAATCAACTCAACAACAAAAGATCTCCAGTTTCAAAGCAACTTCATTTCAGATTAAAAGCAAGATCACATCAATTCAAGCTTTTCCTAAATTCAAAACTATTTTAAGCTCTGTTCTACCGATTCCTGGTGAGTAAACATTTTATTTAAAAAAAATTAGGTAAATAAAAACATTTTCTTGTGAATTTCTGAGATAGATGATGTTTTGCATGTATATATATAAGTGAAATTCATGAATATATGAATGCATTGATATGTGCATGTCTGATATGTTTATATTCATCTTTATTTATAGTTATAGAGTTTAAAATTGAAACAAAATTCAAAATCTCTTCATACAATCTCTTATAGGATGAAGAATTTAAACATGATATCTTTGTTTAAGCATAATCAAAGTTTTAAAAATATATGTACATGAAATAAGTTTGAAAATCTTATGGAATCAAGAAAATACTGTAGAAATTTTAAAACATGTTAAAATCAAATGTTACAATTTGCTGATTCAATTATATAACTTGAATCGACTCAAAAAGATATGATTTTTAAAAAGAAAATCATGATTTTTAGATTGGGATCGAGTAAGTAAACAGTGTTGACCAGAAAATGGGATTTTGGGTTTTTCTGGTGGCCGAAGGTCTCGGAGTGGTCGGGAACTTCGCTGGAGGAAGGAGGAAGTCTGGCGGTCTCAGCAAAAATTTCAGGTAATTTTCTAAGCCACCGTGGCGGCGGCGGCGGGTCGAAATAGGTTTTAAACCCTAGGTTGTGTCAAAGCTGGAAATTTGGTCACCTCGATGTCTCTAGATGAGCAGAGTGTACCAGACTTGGGGGAAAGCAGCGTGGAAGGCTCGCGAAGGTGGGGTCGGAGATTCAGGTGTCCCGATGGTCGGCGTCATGGGTTCGAGGGGTTTTCAGATGAAGGGTTTTGGTTCCAGGTTGCTCGAGTTTGCTCGTTTTCGATTTAGGCTTTGTGGTGATACTTGGTTTTCAGACTTGGGTGTTTGGGTAAGGAACTCGAGTAGATCGTGTGAAAAATAAATTTTCAGATCTAACTTAATCTTAAACAAAATTTTGAATAAAAGGGGAAGTGGATTTTCTCGGGTCAAGGCTCGAGTAATCATCGTGTTGGACCCGAAGCAGGTTTAAAACCAGTTTTTAATTTTTTTTAAAAGAAAGTTTCTTTAAAATTTAAAATAAATTTAGTTTAAACTTTTCTTATACAAATTTCTTTTATATATAATAAATGTTTTCTTTAACATTTGATTAAGAAGTTTTTTAGTTTGTTTAACTTAAATTTTGTTAAGTTAAATTTTGTAAGTTATTTTAAATCTTAAATTAGAAATAAAATTTTATAGTTAATTTTAAAGTAATGTTTAAAATGCATATGTTAATGATAATTAAGTCATTAATAAAGATAATGTTTATCTTAAAGTTAACTAAGGTTTTAATGATTTATGATTAATTAAATTAATAAAATAATTAAAGAGTAATTAATTAGTTTAATTAATTAATGATTAAGGACTAATAAATTAATAATTAAGGGTTATAAGTTAATTTATTAGAGGTTAATTAATTTGTAATTAAGGATTATTAATTAGATAATTAGAGATTATTAACTAATGATTAGAGATTAATTAATTAAGTAGTTAAGATGTAATTAAGCATTAATTAATTAAGTAATTAGAGATTAGATAACTGGTAATTAAGAATTAATTAATTTGTAATAAAGTTTTAATTAATTAATAATTAAGGTTTAGTAATCAATAATTAAAGGATAATTAATCTGTAATTAAAGATTAATTATTTGATTGATAAGGTAATTAAGTAATGATTAGTTAATTAAATGGTTTGTAATTAATTAATGATTGAATAAGCAGGGTTAGGTGATTAATTCTTAAGTAATTAATTTAATTTAAGTTAATTAAATTAGTTATAATATGGATTAATTAATCTTGTTTATGGATGATTATTTGAGTAGAATGTCTAGATTGATTGATATATATAGTATGATAGTCTGTGATATTCTGTGATGTGATGCTTTGGATAATAGCTGTGATAAATGTGTAATATTTATCTGTGATGAATGTTGTGTGAATTCAATGTTTTGAATTGAATTAATTGTTTTAACCTTAAAACAACTTGCCCTTTAAGACGGCCTTTGGATTTCGATGAGACCGGGATCAGATATCAAATTTGATTATCCGAAAACCACATCGATCCAAGTTAAACGATAGGTCGTGAAATCTCAAAGTGAAGATCGAGATGGAGTTTCAGAGTGCAAGGGTTATTGTCGTTAACTCTGAGGGTGTTTCCAATATGAGTGTAACGAGATAATGCCTTCAGTTTCATTTGAACCCGGAACGAACTTGTATGGATGAATGCTATCAGACCATCGTCAATGGAGGACGATGAGCATTCTAAGACGTGTTCTTTATAGGTAACCGTAGCCTCAAGCCTCATCAATCGGGAATGGCTAAAACATAGGAGGTGCACGCATGGTTAAGTGGGTAGCACCCAAGTAGGATAAGATTTTCCTCTTGTCTTGAGGTCCCTTTTATTTGGCTGTGTGCCCGGTTGTTTCGCCACAACCGCAGGGTTGTCTTATTCGGACTACTCAGTATGGAGTAGCTCCAGCTTTGTGTTGCAGGGGATCAGAAGGGTTCCTCGGTACGGTGATCTAGGCCACGTACTGTGACGGACGGTACCCTAATAGCCCTGCCATTGTATGGAATCCAATCTCCAATAAGTGATCACAGACTTGATTGTATAACCCACTTTGCGGCTATGCTGGAATTTAAGGAATGTAACAATTTCGGCTATATGAATTTTTATTTGAAAACTCTAGACCCTATTATAATATAGCTACTTTCCTATCAAATGTTTTGGTTATCATAAGAGAAAAACTTGTCCGTATTTATTGGCGGAGAGTCTTACGAGATACCTTTTATTTTCAAAGGTTTTTCCAAGTCAAACAACTTAACCGTTTACTCACACCAGACCCATGTCTGACCTGGTGTTTATTTTTGTGACGACCCGACTTTCTCACCACAGAAAATCGCATCATCTTGAAGAAAGAAAGGGATAGAAAAGAGAAAAGAAAGATGAGAAAGAAGAAACAACATCAAAATCTCAATAGCGGAATGAATAAGTTATATTAATAACATAAATATTACATAGTATACAACACTAATCAGAGTTACACAGCATATACATCACATATAAGACAGTTATAAACACCTATCTAGTTATACAACTCAATACAATACGAGGAAACTACTCAGAGAAACCAACACAGCGGAACACTATATATCTACACATTGAAGCCTCCGGCTCTATTACTTCTCCATAATTCATCAAAGCTAACCTGAATCCCTTGGCTACTCGAAAAAAATTTGAGTACCCAAGAGTTTAAGAAAACAAAAGATAAACTCCGGGTCAAACATGGGTCTGGTGTGAGTAACAGGTTAAGGTTGCTTAACTTTGAAAAACCTTTGAAAAGAAAAGTATCACGTAAGACTTCCCACACATAAACATGGAAAAGTTTTTACCTTACGCTAACCAAAACATTTGATAGGAAATTCAATGATATTATAATAGGTCTAGGGTTTTCAAGTAAATATGAAATGGCCGAAATTGTTACATTCATTAAATTCCAGCTACTAGCCACAAAAGTGGGTAATACAAATCAAAACCGTTGGCACTTATTGGATTTTGGATTCCATACAATGGTAGGGCTACCGGGGTACCGCCCGTCACAGTACGGGGCCTAGATCACCGCACCGAGGATCACTCCCAATCCCCTACAACACAAGGCCGGAACCATCTCTTACTGGGCAGTCCCGAACAAGACAACCCCGCAGTTGGCGTACGTTCCAACCGCCCACACAGCCGAATAAAAAGGGACTTCCAGACAAGGAAAAATCTCGTCCTACTTGGGCATGACCCACATAGCCTTGCTGCACCTCCCCTGTTTTAGCCATTCTCGGTTGATGAGGCTTGAGGCTACGATTACCTTTAGAGAACACATCTCTTAGAATGCTCATCGTCCACCTGACGATGTTCTGAAAGCATTCAATCCATACAAGTTCGTTCCGGGATCGAACGAAACCGAAGGCGTTATCTCGTTACACTCATTTTGGAATCACCCTTAGAGTTAACGACGATAACCCCTACACTTTGAATCTTCATCTCGAATCTGAAAGTACTACCCCATTAAACTCGTATTGGAATCACCCTTAGAGTTTTAACGACGAATAGTCCTTAGACCTCGAGTCTTCACTCTTCACTTGAGATTCACGATCTATCGTAAATTTGGATCGATGTGGTTTTCGGATATCCAAATCTGGAAACCCGATCCCGGTCTCATCGAAATCCAAAGTGTATCTTTTAAGGCCAAGTTGTTTAAAGGTTTAAAATAATTCAATTTTATTGTCTATATACACAGATAGATAATTCACATACCACAATAGATAATCATCATTATCATCACAAAAAGATAATCCATATTATCAATCATAAATACATAATTCATATTATCATCCCAATGCAACCAAAGCATTCATATCACACAACATTATTTATCTCCTATCGGAGATCTCAAACCATTCAAGGCAACCAATATCATCCATTCATATATAAGCAATGATTAATAATCACACCAAAAATATAATTAATCTAAAATGAATTAAATTAATTACATCATTTCTAATTAATTTAAAGTCAATTAAATTAATTACTTCATCATTATCAAACTTGCTTTTATCACTAATGATTAATTATCAATCAATTAATTAATCATCAACCTATTATTCATTTTAATTAATCATCCCTGATTAATTAACCTTTAATTACATTCAAGTAATTATCCATTAATTAATTTCACAAATTAATTACACTTAACCAAAAATAGTAATTAATCTTTAATTACTGCATAAATTAATTAACTATAATTAATTACATTAATCCTTAATTAATTACCTTAATTAATTCCTTCATTGATTAATTATTTCTAAATAAATCTATTCATAATGACTTCATTAATTATAATAATTAATGATCTCTAATTACATTTTCTATTTAAATTAATTACATTAAGTAATTAATCTTTATTTAAACCATAATTGTTATTCACCCTTGATTAACCCCATTCAGTAATTTACTACCCTTAATTACTTCACCAAATAAATTAATTACTTCTTAATTAATTATCTCTAATTAATCCCTTGATTAATTTTACAAAGTAATTATACTCAAATTACTTCGATCATCAAATCACCTTCAATTAATTACATCCAGTAATTACCCATTAATTACTTTCCTAAGCAATTTCTCTTCATTAAATTACATTAAGTAATTATACTTCACAAATATCAAATGATTATTCTAAATTAATTAAACTGAATTAATTAACTTAATGTAATCAAATTAAACTCAATTAATTACAATGAGTAATTAATTCCTTAATTACTTCCATAAGTAATTATACTTAACAATTTACAGAAATGATTATCTTTAAATTAATTAATCTAATTACTTATTAAAAATTAATCACATTAATTAATTAATAAATAATCCTTAGTTAATAACCTTCATTAACTATTAACAACTCATTAATTATTTTTCTAAAGTAATTAACTTATTTTAATCATTATTGATTACAAATTAATTAACCATTAGTAGCCTATTAATTAACCCCTAATTATTTAATGGATTAAGTGTTAACTGTAACTTAATTAATCCTTTATTACTTGTTTAATTAATTACTAATCATTAATTAAAAACTAATCTGATTTAATTAATGATTCTTAAATTACAAGTTAATTATTCTAAGAATAATCAATCTTAAACTTTTAAGTTTAAAACCCATAATTACTTTAAGTAATTATCCATTTCATTACTTTATTAAATAAATTAATTATCCATTTAATTACCCTAATAATTAAATGAATTACAAATCATTAAATTCTAATTTAACTTTAAGATAAAACCCTTTTCTTATCTACGGTTAAATTATCATTCACAAATATATTTGAAAACATTCATTTCCAAATTTAATTTCAAATTTCATTTTAAAATTCAAGTTTTAAAATGAAACCCAACTTATCTTCAACAAAATTTTAAAATCAATTAAAAACCTTTAAATTTACATGATAAAGAATACTTTCTCTTATAAAAGGAATTTTACAAGAGTTTAAAACAAATTCCTTTTTAAATTCAAAACATTTAAATTTTACTTTATCATTCAAATTTGTTAAAACACTTAAATTTATAAAACTTAAATTTATTTTAAAACAAAGATTCAAATTTAGATTTGAATCAGATTAAACTTTGTTTAAAACATACCTTTAAATTTCAAACTCCAATTTAAAATTCAAATTCCCTTAAAAACACTTTTAAACACTTAACCCCTTTTAGGTTATTTAAACAAATTTGAATTTAAAAACTTTATTCATTTCCCGCTAAGATTCAAATTAAACTTGAATTCATTATTTAAAACTAGATTTAAAACTTATTTTAAATCCTTGCTTAATACTTTAAATTTCAGTTTAAAATTTGAAAACAGAACAGGGTTTCTCACCTGTAACAAAACGAACCTGGGTTACACATAAATCACTCGATCCTAACCTAACCTAGCTCGAGCAAAACACTAAATAACTCGAGTAAAACTCGAGTAACATTTCCATTTGAAATCATTAAAACTTAAGTACTGTCAGGTTTTACAAAAACCTGTATCAACAACACACCTGAGTCCTCACAATAACTACTTCGAGACCATCACTCCCATGCTTCGAGCAAAACACGCAAGAACTCGGATAACACTCGAGTACCCATCTTCCCCAAATCTACAGCATATACACCATGTCCTCCGTGCTCCTGCACCAAACCTGCCGCCAACTCCGACCACTCGCGACGACTCACGCAAGTTGACGATCATCCCCCAACTCAAATCCGACCCTCAAAACATTTGCAGAAGCTAAAAATCAAAATCAAGCTTACGAGCTCAAAACTGGAAACAATGTCGAAAACTGGAATCACCTCAATCACAAGACTCCAACCACCAGTGTGCCTTCACCTCCGGCCTCGACTTCTTCCATACCCCATCAATCATTACCCTGAATCTGCGAAAGCTCGATCATTTATTGGAGTCGCGTCGATCAATTTTCTGATCAACAGAAAAACTAGGGTTAAAATCTTCATCCCCTAACCACCACCGCCACAGTACAACGATCAACTTCCAATTGTTTTTCCCTGATTCTTCTATCACCATCCATCACCAAAGAAGATGCTGACCACCCCGACTGTAACAACCCGCATATTTATCGATTTTATATTTAAATATTTTATTTAAATATTTTATCGATATTCGGAATTTAGTCCGAAAAGCTTCTTTTTGCATACGGTCGAATTAGGACTTGAGACCACTTCCATTGAGTTCAAAATGATATTTGCGATCTTTTTGAGTATAAACATTGATATGTTTAGTGCTAGCCAAAAATTTGACCATTTGCACTTTGGGTTTGGGTTCAGCCCAATGTCCTAACTTAATACCCCAAACTGAAACCCTCTTCATTCACTCCCTCTTCCTCTACTTTTCAGTTCTAAAGAAATTAATGGTGAGTGGAATGGGAAATTAAAACTCAAGCCCTAGTTTTCTATTTGCAAATCAACTTCTAGCTCCAAATTCAAGAGAATCCATTGGCAAGCCGTCTCTTCACCTTCTCCAACTCCTTCTCTCTTGAATTTCAGAAATTCCTAAACTTAACTTTGGGAATGTTCTTCTTTTGAGCATAGATTCAAGATCATTTGGGTTGTGTTGAAGAGTGGTTGATTCTCCCTTTGCTTTCAAGCCTCTTCCAGATTGATTTTGTGAAAAAGTGAGATTTTTATCTCACATCTTAGTCTATAACTATCTTTGAACGTTGGGTATGAATTCCTAACAATTATTCATGTGCATTTGGTTTTGGTTTGGATTAATTTGGTGAATATTCCAATTTTTAGTGTTTAGAGTTCAAATCTTTAAAAATCATAACTTTGATGTTGGAACATGTTTTTGGTGATGCATCAAGGAGCAAATAGGACCGGGTAGGCGACGGGCGTAATCCCCTAGCGTCCATGCTTGTCCGATTGCAAATTGAAGGAGTTTGCACCTCATTTTAAATAGGTTTCAATTTGCAGAACAATCAGGTTCGGCGGATCGAACCACTGGGCCGGTCGACCGACCTGCTACTAAAAGTGCATAACACTTCTCTCTCTCAAGTCTGGTCGACCAACTACAGAGCTCAGCCGACCAACCTGCTTCCCGAGAATTTTTCAGAACAGGGTCCGGCCGACCGAGCTCTGTAGCAGGCCGACCGACCTGTTGCTGTTTTGCCTATTTCTCCTATTTTGCGTGGTTTACAAATTTATTCGATTCTTGTTATTTCCTAATTTTTTGTTATCATTTGTTATTGACTTTGATGACTTCTTTTCTTCGGGAATTTTTGGAATATCCATTTTGATGGATTCGGTATTGATTTCTTTGGATTTCAATCACGTCTTCGAATGTGAATTTTAGTGATTGATTGTTCCTACAATCTTTTTTTGTGATTTGTCACTTCAAAATATAAAGGTTTTCAATACTAGTAGTAAATATCAAAATTCTTTCATCAGAACGATTTCAACACTATTTTATTACAAAGCTCGTTTCTTAAACCGTTTTCCAATCTATTAGTATATACAAGCCTTTACCTCACTCGTATGAGAAATCTAATCAAACGACCTAATAAAACGAGTGGTATGAAACGCTTGCGTTTCACTTCGTCGGTTAATTCTTGGACTTGTTAGATTGAATCTCTTGTGACAATTTTCGAGTGGAGATCTATAATTTGTTCGTAAATATTTAAGTTAAGCTAGTGGTTATGGGACATGAAGCTAAGCTCATCTATTTACTAGGCTAGTGTAATTGACACTTCTTGATGATCATGATGATCATTTTTGTGATTTAGACTAGCAATTGTGCGATGTCTCTTTGTCTGCGAGGGAGACTAGACCCCGTTTCAGTGTGATTTCGACTCACACATGTGGTAGCGCCCCATGGTCTTCGGGCCGTTCGTGTGTCAAAAATTTAATGGTTAGCTACCATGAGATAGCATATCGTTCGTGTGATACAGCTGTTGGAGAGTTTTCATGCTCCTGTTCGTGTGATAGGCCTCCCCCTTTTTGTGATTTATGGATTTCGTGTGTTGATCTCTGGAATTTATGCTTCACCAATTTTCATGATTTCTATTGATAAGTTTTATCAATTTTTGTGCATTGGTGAATTCGTGTGTCATTGACTTGTTGTGAATACAAGTTTTGGGTATGAAACCCTCTTTGGATCTTCGAGAAGATTCTTGTGATATTGATTAATCTTTTTGTTGATTATCATCTACATACTTATAGTAGTATGCCATTATGGATATTATATGTTTATGCCATATCTCTAATTCAGTATCATGTCATCTGATATATATAGCTACAATGATCCGTTTATTATTTTCTTATGAAATAATACTCGGGTCAGATCGAGATGTTATAGGTGCTTCTGCTTGACTTCTCACTTGGGATTGATTTCTATGACTTTTGGCTCTACTTAGATTAGTAGTTTATTTTGGTGTATACATTTGAGATATAGACTCTATGATGTATACTTATTCTTTTGTGTAGTTCTTGTAACTATTCTTTTGTGATAGTGTGGGTCTTGCTTGACCACTACTCTGATGAACACTTTTATGTGTTATATATATTCATATCTATTTCCGCCTTTGTGATATGAATTGTCTGTGACTGATTTATGTTATGCTTATTTCTATATTTGTTTCCGAAGATTATATATAGCCACCGTGTAGTAGCTTTGAGTTTGTGTCGGTATGTCGGATTTCCTCTCGATGTCAAATGCATGTTAGACTATCCGACATAGCGGTGCTCGCTCAAAGAAATTGCACGGATGGTCGCTCCTCAACAGCCATATTCTCCGTGCTAGTTGACAGCATTGCTCCGTAGTGTTCTTGGCTAGCGTGGGTATGGAGGTGGGGCGTCACACCGACCTTCTAGATCGATAGAAACTTCCCAAAACATCATTTCTGGTCAAACCAGAATTGCTCCATCATTTTCAAACTGAAAATTATGAATTTAGCTTTAAAAATCAAGTTTTTGTTTAAGAAATCGATTTATAATCTTGGATCAATGAATCTGGATAATTAAATTTCCACTTACATACAGTTTGTTCTGTTATTTTTGAATTTCCGCTGACAATACCAAATTATTTAACCTAAATAAAACTTAAGACTTTAATCTATGATACAAATAACATGTTTTGTTTGAAATTTGAACCTTAACATGGATTAGATTTTGAGTTCATGATTTTTGAACATAACTTAAGCCTAGAATCTAGAACAGGCAAAAACAATTTTACAACACAAGCATACATTCAGAAACCCATACATATATACAGAGAATTCCATCACATTCTTCCATACAAATCATGATTATCACAGGAATAAATCAGGCAACCATATTTACTTAAGGTATTTTAAATAAAAATGTTACTCACCTGAATATTGATGAGCAGAGCACCTTTGAAAACTTTTTTCTTCTTTCTGAACAGGGTGTTGAAACTGCTTCAGATTTAAATTTTGATTTGCTTCTTTGTTTTGTAAAATTTAAATCTTGTTTTGCTGTAATGCTTTAGCTCCCCAAAATACAACTACAAGCATGCTTCCAGAAAAAAGAAAATGCAGGCTTGGTTGAAACTGCAGTTGCATGCAGGCTTTTGAGTTGCAAATTGATGATCAGTTGTAGTTTGATTTGGTTAGAGGAAATATTAATTTTAGATTTGGTTTTTGAGGGGATTTGCATGATTTTGTTTTGAGCGAAATTTTCTGGTTTGAATGAAGATTGATCAAAGAATTTAAATTTTAGTTTGAATGTTGATTTCAGATTTTTAGCTGAAGATTTTCTTAGTTTTGAAGAAGAATAGAAAAAAAGAATAAAAGTGAGAAGTAATGTGTTTATATAAATAAAATTTTGATTTAATTAAAATAAAAGAAAAAGAAAATTTAATAGGACACTTGTTCTTAATCTTAACATTTGTCACATTGTTTAATTTACGACTTAACACATGTCATTTAGGCGTCTTAAGGAATTTACACATGTCTCTTAAATATTTTATTTTAATTTAAATTGTTTATAAAAGATTTAAATCTTAATTTATTAATTTTTTACGTATATATAAATAAATTCCTCTCTATTTTTTTTATTTTTAAAGAAAAACAAAACAAAACAAATTATAAATAAAAGCTTATCCAAATATTTTTAAGTATTTATTCTTTTGAATTTCAAAACATTAAATTCAAATTTAAATTAAATTATAAAACCTAATTTAAAAATCAAGTTATATATATCCATATATAACTATCATTAATTTTTGAAAATAACAAATCCTATTTCTAAAAATCTATTTATGTTTATAAAAACTAGGTATTATAATTATTATTTGAAAATAACAAATTTAACAAATTTTAAATGATCTATAAAAGAGATTATAAATCACTTCTACTACTCAATATATTAAGATCGTATGTAAATTGTATTTTAAACTCTTATATATATAATTTCAAGACAAAGCTTTTATGATAATGTAATTTAGATTCATATTTAAGCTAATTAAATGTAATTTAGAAAAAATAAGATTCACCTTGAGTATTTACAAACCATATGGTTATTTATTAAATTGCTTAAATGTTAAATTTAAATCAAATTTTCCAATTTACCAAATATAAATTAGAATTAGAAAATTTCTTTATTTACTAAATTCCAAACCAATGCTTGTCTATTTACAATATATACAATTATATATATTAATAGAAAACAATTTATTAGCTTTAAAAAGATAAAATTTACCAATTTAAATCTTTATTAAAGAAGATTATTAAATCAATTCAAATTTTATTATCAAAAATTATCAAATCAATTTATTTTTTAACATAGATTATTAAATTTATATTGCCAAAAATTCTGGGATATCACATTCCTTCCCCCTTAAAAGAATTTCGTCCCCGAAATTTAAAAGCAATGGTAATTTAATAATCTATCTTAAGACTTTATTTTAAAACACAAGCATATATTATCAATCATATGCTAACAACCATAGCAACCAATTTACTCAACAAACAAATCTAACTATCCAGACAAAATTCTGGATAGGATTTCCTAGAGTTTCCCAAGTAAAAATGTCGGGATACTCACTCTACAAAATCCAAACAATCAATACTACTAAGCTACAGAGCTCCTATCCAACTAGATCTACAAAACTAAATAGGATATCAGACTACAAACAAGTCTGATTCAACAATCACATCCTCCTGAATAGCTGGTTCCATAATCAGCGATAGATCATACACGTACTCCCTCAGAGAAACGTGAAACACATCGAGTCTCATTTATCCAAACTGGCAATTCAACCTTGAAAATCAAACACTAATCCTTACAAGAAAATAGAAAAGATCCAAAACACCTCGGAGTTGACTTACCCAGTCTTACCCAATCTTTATAGCTCCTAAGATCGGAGAAAACTTACCCAAAATCAAATCTCCGACTTCGGAATCCAAATTCCTTCGTCTCTTTATCCACAAAACATTCCCGACGATCCTGGCCTGCCTTTATCTCTCCCGACCAGCTCAACCTTCACTGATGTCTCTAGAAACAAACTGGACCAAAACAACCCAACAGAATGATCTCCTCAAGATCAATCCAAAATCAATAACACCAACTCTATTCCACAAACATCAGAAGACTAACTTACTTCTCCTATCCGGAAAAAAAAACAAGACAAAAGCACTCCCAAACCGCTTCCGCTGCACAACTCTTATATGGAATAGAAGAAAATGCTGATGAAGAACACGGGCACAAACTGGACAACACATCTCAGAAATATGGTTCAATAGATCCATAAAAGAAAACTCAGATGCCCCACCTGATCCTATGCTGCTTCACCGAACCCTTGCTCTAGAAGTCATCCTTCTACTAAACTGGACCACCGATAATACTCCTGGAATCTAGTCGATAATAAAACTCAATCTCCAGATGCGGACAAACCTCTGATAACCCAAGAGAACACTCAAACTATCGCAAGTCACTTTTGCGATCAACCAGTCCAATATCCAAAGAAATCTGTTCTCTCTTTACCAATCAGAACAGCTTACACTTATCTAGACAATCCATCAAAGAAATGGATCCACTCTACTGCTTTTGAACTATACCTCTAAAAAAAACTGCTCACCAGAAGACCTCCTTGTCAGCATACAGAACACTCCGAGCTGCACTGCTGACACCGACGCCAAAGACTTCCTAATCCAAAGCTCTTTGAGAAACTCGGACCTCATACCAGACAGAAACATCCTACTAAATCCAGCCACATCATCGAAGCAGTCATACTTCCTAAACTTGTTCCAAAGAAACATCTTTGGAGACATCCATAGTCACTGCGTCTCATCAGGCAACTACTAATTCCTGAGGCATCAAGATACCGTTATTTTCTTCTTCCAAACCGACAGATCCAAACTCACTACATCCAACTTGCACTATCAAGATGGACTCCAAACCTTTAAAAAGAATCCTTCAAAGATCGATGAAATCCTTATGCTACCGCAAAACTCACTGGAGACGGTATTAGGTCTACAGTCTCGATACACACACTTCCAACCTCAACATTAAAACTCCAACCATTGGTAGTAGTCGTGTTACATACCCCACTACCCCATCTACCTTTATAAGTTATATTGGAAAACCCGAACAGGTAGTCCAACAGATAGGTAGAAGTAAATATATATATATATATATATATATATATATATATATATATTCAAAATTACAATACGCTCCCTCAAGAAAGAAATCTCTTCAAGGCCTAGGTATTTCACTTAACCTAGCGCTCTGATACCAACTGTGACGACCCGACTTTCTCACCATAGAAAATCGCATCATCTTGAAGAAAGAAAGCGATAGAAAAGAGAAAAGAAAGAAGAGAAAGAAGAAACAACATCAGAATCTCAACAGCGGAACGAATAAGTTATATTAACAACATAAATATTACATAGTTTACAACACTAATCAGAGTTACACAGCATATACATCACATACCAGACAGTTATAAAAACCTGTCTAGTTATACAACTCAATACAATACAAGAAACTACTCAGAGAAACCAACACAGCGGAACACTATATATCTACACGCAGAAGCCTCCTGCTCCATTGCTCCTCCACAATTCGTCAAAGCTAACCTGAATCCCTTGGCTACTCGAAAATAAATTTGAGTACCCAAGAGTTTAAGAAAACAGAAGATAAACTCCGGGTCAGACATGGGTCTGGTGTGAGTAACAGGTTAAGGTTGCTTAACTTTGAAAACCTTTGAAAAGAAAAGTCACGTAAGACTTCCCACACATAAACATGGAAAAGTTTTTACCTTATGCTGACCAAAACATTTGATAGGAAATCCAATGATATTATAATAGGTCTAGGGTTTTCAAGTAAGTATGAAATAGCCGAAATTGTTACATTCATTAAATTCCAGCTACTACCCACAAAAGTGGGTAATACAATCAAAACAGTTGGCACTTATCGGATTTTGGATTCCATACAATGGCAGGGTTACCGGGGTACCGCCCGTCACAGCACGGGGCCTAGATCACCGTACCGAGGATCACTCCCAATCCCCTGCAAAACAAGGCCGAAACCATCCCTTACTGGACAGTCTCGAACAAGAGAACCCCGCAGTTGGCGTACGTTCCAACCGCCCACACAACCAAATAAAAAGGGACTTCCAGACAGGGGAAAATATCGTCCTACTTGGGCATGACCCACTTAGCCTTGCTGCACCTCCCCTGTTTTATCCATTCCCGATTGATGAGGCTTGAGATTACGATTACCTTAAGAGAACACATCTCTTAGAATTCTCATCATCCACCTGACGATGTTCTGAAAGCATTAAATCAATACAAGTTCGTTCCGGGTTCGAACGAAACCGAAGGCAATATCTCGTTACACTCATTTTGGAATCACCCTCAGAGTTAACGACGATAACCCTTTCACTTTGAATATTCATCTCGAATTTGAAAATACTACCCCGTTAAACTCGTATTGGAATCACCCTAGAGTTTTAACGACGAATAGTCCTTACACCTCGAGTCTTCACTCTTCACTTGAGATTCATGACCTATCGTAAATTTCGGTCGATGTGGTTTTCGGATATCCAAATCTGGAAACCCGATCCCGGTCTCATCGAAATCCAAAGTGTATCTTTTAAGGCCAAGTTGTTTAAAGGTTTAAAATAATTCAATTTTATTGTCTATATACACAGATAGATAATTCACATACCACAATAGATAATCATCATTATCATCACAAAAAGATAATCCATATTATCAATCATAAATACATAATTCATATTATCATCCCAATGCAACCAAAGCATTCATATCACACAACATTATTTATCTCCTATCGGAGATCTCAAACCATTCAAGGCAACCAATATCATCCATTCATATATAAGCAATGATTAATAATCACACCAAAAATATAATTAATCTAAAATGAATTAAATTAATTACATCATTTCTAATTAATTTAAAGTCAATTAAATTAATTACTTCATCATTATCAAACTTGCTTTTATCACTAATGATTAATTATCAATCAATTAATTAATCATCAACCTATTATTCATTTTAATTAATCATCCCTGATTAATTAACCTTTAATTACATTCAAGTAATTATCCATTAATTAATTTCACAAATTAATTACACTTAACCAAAAATAGTAATTAATCTTTAATTACTGCATAAATTAATTAACTATAATTAATTACATTAATCCTTAATTAATTACCTTAATTAATTCCTTCATTGATTAATTATTTCTAAATAAATCTATTCATAATGACTTCATTAATTATAATAATTAATGATCTCTAATTACATTTTCTATTTAAATTAATTACATTAAGTAATTAATCTTTATTTAAACCATAATTGTTATTCACCCTTGATTAACCCCATTCAGTAATTTACTACCCTTAATTACTTCACCAAATAAATTAATTACTTCTTAATTAATTATCTCTAATTAATCCCTTGATTAATTTTACAAAGTAATTATACTCAAATTACTTCGATCATCAAATCACCTTCAATTAATTACATCCGTAATTACCCATTAATTACTTTCCTAAGCAATTTCTCTTCATTAAATTACATTAAGTAATTATACTTCACAAATATCAAATGATTATTCTAAATTAATTAAACTGAATTAATTAACTTAATGTAATCAAATTAAACTCAATTAATTACAATGAGTAATTAATTCCTTAATTACTTCCATAAGTAATTATACTTAACAATTTACAGAAATGATTATCTTTAAATTAATTAATCTAATTACTTATTAAAAATTAATCACATTAATTAATTAATAAATAATCCTTAGTTAATAACCTTCATTAACTATTAACAACTCATTAATTATTTTTCTAAAGTAATTAACTTATTTTAATCATTATTGATTACAAATTAATTAACCATTAATAGCCCATTAATTAACCCCTAATTATTTAATTGATTAAGTGTTAACTGTAACTTAATTAATCCTTTATTACTTGATTAATTAATTACTAATCATTAATTAAAAACTAATCTTATTTAATTAATGATTCTTAAATTACAAGTTAATTATTCTAAGAATAATCAATCTTAAACTTTTAAGTTTAAAACCCTTAATTACTTTAAGTAATTATCCATTTCATTAATTTATTAAATAAATTAATTATCCATTTAATTACCCTAATAATTAAATGAATTACAAATCATTAAATTCTAATTTAACTTGAAGATAAAACCTTTTTCTTATCTATGGTTAAATTATCATTCACAAATATATTTGAAAACATTCATTTCCAAATTTAATTTCAAATTTCATTTTAAAATTCAAGTTTTAAAATGAAACCCAACTTATCTTCAACAAAATTTAAAATCAATTAAAAAACTTTAAATTTACATGATAAAGAATACTTTCTCTTATAAAAGGAATTTTACGGGAGTTTAAAACAAATTCCTTTTTAAATTCAAAACATTTAAATTTTACTTTATCATTCAAAATTGTTAAAATACTTAAATTTATAAAACTTAAATTTATTTTAAAACAAAGATTCAAATTTAGATTTGAATCAAATTAAACAGTGTTTAAAACATTCCTTTACGTTACAAACTCCAATTTAAAATTCATATTCCCTTAAAAACACTTTTAAACACTTAACCCCTTTAAGGTTATTCAAACAAATTTGAATTTAAAAAATTTATTCATTTCCAGCTAAGATTCAAATTAAACTTGAATTCATTATTTAAAATTAGATTTAAAACTTATTTTAAATCCTTGCTTAATACTTTAAATTTCAGTTCAAAATTTAAAAACAGAACAAGGTTTCTAACCTGTAACAAAACTAACCCGAGTTACACATAAATCACTCGAGCCTAACCAAACCTAGCCCGAGCAAAACACTAAATAACTCGAGTAAAACTCGAGTAACATTTCCATTTGAAATCATTAAAACTTAAGTACTATCAGGTTTTACAAAAACCTGTATCAACAACACACCCGAGTCCTCACAACGACTACTTCGGGACCAACACCCCCATGCTTCGAGCAAAACACGCAACAGCTCGAATAACACTTGAGTACCCATCTTCCCCAAATCAACAGCATGCACACCATGTCCTCCGTGCACCTGCACCAACCCTGCCGCCAACTCCGACCACTCGCGACGACTCACGGAAGTTGACGATCATCCCCGAACTCAAATCCGACCCTCAAAACATTTGCAGAAGCTAAAAATCAAAATCGAGCTTACGAGCTCAAAACTGGAAACAATGTCGAAAACTGGAATCACCTCAATCACAAGACTCCGACCACCAGTGTGCCTTCACCTCCGGCCACGACTTCTTCCACACCCCATCAATCATTACCATGAATCTGGAAAAACTCGATCATCTATCGAAGTCGCGTCAATCAATTTTCTGATCAACAGAAAAACTAGGGTTAAAATCTTCATCCCCTGACCACCATCGCCACAGTACAATGATCAACTTCCAACTATTTTTCCCTGATTCTCCTATCACCACTCCATCACCAAAGAAGATGCTGACCACCCCTATCATCTAGATCGACAGAAACTTCCCAAAACATCATTTCTGGTCAAACCAGAAATGCTCCATCATTTTCAAACTAAAAATTCTGGTTTTAGCTTTAAAAGTCAAGTTTTTGTTTAAGAAATCTATTTATAATCTTGGATCAATGAATCTGGATAATTAAAATTTCCACTTACATACAGTTTGTTCTATTACTTTTGAATTTACAGTGAAAATACCAAATTATTTAACCTAAATAAAACTTAATACTTTAATCTATGATACAACTAACATGTTTTGTTTGAAATTTGAACCTTAATATGGATTAGATTTTGAGTTCATGATTTTTGAACATAACTTAAGCCTGGAATCTAGAAAAGGCAAGAACAAGTTTACAACACAAGCATGCATTCAGAAACCCATACATATATACAGAGAATTCCATCACATTCTTCCACACAAATCATGATTATCACAGGAATAAATCAGGTAACCATATTTACTTAAGTTATTTTAAATAAAAATGTTACTCACTTGAAAATTGATGAGCAGAGCACCTTTGAAAACTTTTTTCTTCTTTCTGAACAGGGTGTTGAAACTGCTTCAGATTTAAATTTTGGTTTGCTTCTTTGTTTTGTAAACTTAAAATCTTGTTTTGCTGTAATGCTTTAGCTCCCTGAAATACAACTACATGCATGCTTCCAGAAAAAAGAAAATGCAGGCTTGGTTGAAACTGTAGTTGCATGCAGGCTTTTGAGTTGCAAATTGATGATCAGTTGTAATTTGATTTGGTTAGAGGAAATATTAATTTTATATTTGGTTTTTGAGGGGATTTGCCTGATTTTGTTTTGAGCAAAATTTTCTGGTTTGAATGAAGATTGATTAAAGAATTTAAATTTTAGTTTGAATGTTGATTTCAGATTTTTAGCTGAAGATTTTCTTAGTTTTGAAGAAGAATGGAAAAAAAGAATAAAATTGAGAAGTAATGTGTTTATATAAATAAACTTTTGATTTAATTAAAATAAAAGAAAAAGAAAATTTAATAGGACACTTGTTCTTAATCTTAACATTTGTCACATTGTTTAATTTATGACTTAACACATGTCATTTAGGTGTCTTAAGGAATTTACACATGTCTCTTAAATATTTTATTTTAATTTAAATTGTTTATAAAAGCTTTAAATCTTAATTTATTACTTTTTATGTATATATAAATAATTTTCTCCCTATTTTTTTATTTTTAAAGAAAAACAAAACAAAACAAATTATAAATAAAAGCTTATCCAAATATTTTTAAGTATTTATTCTTTTGAATTTCAAAACATTAAATTCAAATTTAAATTAAATTGTAAAACCTAATTTAAAAATCAAGTTATATATATGCATATATAACTATCATTAAATTTTGAAAATAATAAATCCTATTTCTAAAAATCTATTTATGTTTATAAAAACTAGGTATTATAATTATTATTTGAAAATAACAAATTTAACAAATTTTAAATGATTTATAAAAGAGATTATAAATCACTTCTATTACTCAATATATTAAGATCATATGTAAATTGTATTTTAAACTCTTATATATTTAAATTCAAGACAAAGCTTTTATGTTAATCTAATTTAGATTCATATTTAAGCTAATTAAATATAAATTAAACAAATAAGATTTAACTTGAGTATTTACAAACCATATGGTTATTTATTAAATTGCTTAAATGTTAAATTTAAATCAAATTTTCCAATTTACCAAATATAAATTAAAGTTAGAAAATTTCTTTATTTACTAAATTCCAAACCAAAGCTTGTCTATTTACAATATATACAATTATATATATATATATATATATATATATATATATATATATATAAATAGAAAACAATTTATTAGCTTTAAAAAGATAAAATTTACCAATTTAAATCTTTATTAAAGAAGATTATTAAATCAATTCAAATTTTATTATCAAAAATTATCAAATCAATTTAATTTTTAACACGGGTTATTAAATTTATATTGCCAAAAATTCCGGGAAATCACAAATTTATTTTTCTTATACTCTTAGTGCTCAAATTTTTATGAGTGGCCAAGTGATCATGTTTGGCTAGATGCATTTTGGGAAGCTTGGAGCAGGAGTCTTGGCATAGCTATATATATCTATTTCCGTTGTGTGGTGTCTTTGTCTATTGTATTTTGGAATGTAATGGATAGACAGGCTTTATAACTGTCTAATGTGATGATGTTGTGTAATCTGTGTAACTCTGATATAAAGACTATGTAATAGTTATGTGATATATTATATTTTGTTCCGTTTCCGCTGTGAGATTCGGATGTTGATTAGTTCTTTCTTCTATCTATTCTATTTCTACCTATTTCTTTCTTATTGATGATACATCTTTCTATGGAATGAAAGGCGGGTCGTCACATAATTAAAGACCATAAAGCAACTTCCCTTGTCGATCTCCACTTCCTCGTCAACATCAAGTTACACTCGGTCCATGATATCGGGAACTGTCTTGAAGGCCGACTGTGACTTGGTCAACGTCATCTTTCGCCAGGTGAAGCCGTGACCCCCCACTTTTCCACCACCAGACCTCCTCGACACCCTAAATCCAAAATTATTCTTCAGCCTACCCAACGACATCCATGGCCTAAGAAAATTGGAACCCTAGCTCCAACGCCCTAGTTCCACTACCTAACGTTGACTTCTCCCAACAGCTGCTCGATTCACGCACCTTCCCAACCCTTGCCACGCTTCACGATTTCACTATGCAGCCGCGATTCCCTTTGAAGCCTTCCTTCCTCGTCCGTCTTCACCCTCCTTCGACATCGATTTCGATTGCCTTATTATATTTTTTTTCTTCTGAAAACAGAGAGGAGAAAGGAGCAGCTCGATTCTTTTTTCAGCATTGTGCGAGGAATTTTATAAAAGCGAACTGATTTTTTGTGGATGTCATTTTCAAACTGGGCAAAGGAGTAGAGTGCGATTTGAATTAAAGGGGATGACATGATTTAAAAGGTGAAAAGGGATACCTCCGTGTTAGTCCTTGAGATGATGGTTTTGATGATAACAACCTTAGAATAAGATTATAAAATATAAATAATAACATTATAGTTTAGATATATATGTATATGCAGGATTTAACCATGCAGGTACCAAGAATGAAGACTGTACAATATAGAGATTCAAGATATCAAGATTGAAGACTCATTAGTATCAAGAATATCAAGAGTTCAAGATTTCAATTATAAGTAATTTAATTAGGAATTTTTTTGAAACTCCTAGAAAAGCACTGACATCTTAAAATCCAATTTATTCGTGGAATAGAATCCACCTCGAGCCTGTTAAAGGGATGGAACCCTAAGTAGGATGGAACCTACGAAAAATCTAGTGGAACATAGTTTTGTATCCGTTAACCTTTTATTCAAATGATTTTACAAAACTATATCTTGTTTTCAAAATGATTTCAAAACCTTCCTTTTAAAAGAATCAAAAACATCTATCCTGGTTTTAAGTACTTTTAGCCTCAAAATAATCTTTATTTTCAAAATCAAATTATCCTTAGTTTTAAACATCTTTTAATAATAATATATTTAACTTTTAATATTTATTCTTAAAGTTAAAAATAAAATTATAGTAAAATTTTATATACATACACACCAAAATATTATTCTTTATATTTACTTATGTATTTTAACTATAATTAAGTATATTTATAATGTTTAAAATAGTTTTAATACAAGATGAATGTTATTTTCAAAGAAAAACAAATTACCAAAATTTTCTTAGGTATGTCGACATCCTCAAGTACCCCATGTCGACATGGTAGACTTTTATTTCAAATATTTGATTTTCAAAGGAAGTGTCTATTCGTCATATCCTTTCACGAATGGATATGGGTGTTGTTCTACTATAAATAGGGACAGTTTTAAACGAATTTTCATTCATATTTTCTTTGATTTCACTCCTCTTCTTCTTCCATATTTCTTTATACACATTTTTACCATTACTCTGTAGAAATCAACATTGAATCTAACTAGATCATTTCTGGTTTGATCCTGTCACTATCTCAACAAGATCTCAGTGCTATTCAGAGTTATAGGCTTCTTTGTAATAAACTAAGCGAGAAAAGTTGTGATTATAGCCTTTGAAATCAATCAAGTGAGAAAAGGTGTGATTGTAGCCTTGGAAATCAATTGGATGAACTTGTTGCCCGTGAAATCAAGTATCTCTACCCATAGGATTGTGAATCTGGAGTGGTGTACCTCGTGGCCTTGAAATTGAGGGTGTAATTGTACAATTGCTTTTGAAAAGAAATCTGTACTTATGTGCGAGACTGGATGTAGGGTAACTCCGAACCAGTATAAAATTCGGTGTGTTGTTTCCTTTATTGCTTTTACTTTATTTCTGCATCTGTATTTGATTCTGTGATCATATCTGTGTTTGAATATTGCATACATTTGTGTTCAAATTAACAAAAACTCAAAAAGATTTAGTAATTCCTTTAAACACTATTCATCCCCCTCTAGTGTTAATCCTAGCCTTAAGATCTCTATTCTGCATTTTTCACATTTGGTATCAGAGCAAGGTTTTCAAAGTTTTCATAATCTGAATTTTGAAAATTTTTAAAATGGCAATTTTTTTATGAAATTATCAACACTATTTTCATATGAATATGTCACAGAATCATCATGATATTGTTGTTTAAAATTATATTTAGTTATTTTGAAAAGTCACTTGATTCTTTAAAAGGTTATGTTGTTTTACAGGAGAAGAATTATGTCTAATGACTATTGGTTAAAAGATAATAGATAACCATTCAACAATGATGAAGAACAAATGGATATATAATGGCAATCGACAATGAAATGGGTACCAGATCAATACAATGCTTTTGATTCTAACCTACAACTTGATATGATACTATACTTCTCTCCATCTACTTCTCAATGTCACTGATTTCGTGTGAATCCGTCAAGAAATGACCAAGTTATTATCAAATGCAGTTTTGGTGAACAAAGAGAGAAAGAAAGCAGAACTGCCAATGGTATTCTTCAAATTGCATCCAACAATTTGAGTATTTGGTTCCCATTCCTTTTCCATATTGTAGTTCTTGTTCTCACGGTCGTTTTGATGGACGGATCGTTAAATTCCGATCAAAATTGAGTGAGATATGACAGTTTGAAGTTGGCTATCCAAAACTGAAAAACCATGTACGGGATTTTCAACATTTCTCTTACTGTTCGACCTGTTGCACCACAATACCATCCAAATTCGTCACCAAACTATTACTAGATCGTAGACCTTGCCTTACACTTCGATTTGCCGTCGGTTTCATCCAATTCCTTTAAGAAATGAAGGGGATATGCCTTCTAGAAGTTTGATAGTATATAGAAAAACAGTAAGAAGAAGAAGAATAGGATTTTTTATGAAAAGTGGTGACTGTTGGGCCTATTTATAGTGGTTGAAGTGTGAATTCATTCAAAATTCAAATTCAAACTTTTGGCGCCAAGTTGGTCAATCTACTAAATCATATGTATCTTTCTCATACGGTCTTCAAATTCAACAAATGAACAAATTACGCTGATCAGAAAAACGAGTCCATCGCAATAGAACAGATCTCGTCGTCAAATTCTGAAAGATATAAATGTGTGGTTCATGACTGTAACGATCCTGGATGTTTGCCAAGTTTAAATTGCTAATTAATTTAATTTTGAATGAAAAATCGTGAAATAAATTGGTAAATTGATTTGAATTTTTCCAAATTCAAATAAAATATGTTATTAATAAAGAGATAGTTTCTTTTATAAATTATTTTAATTTAAAATGAGTTATTTTTACTTAATGTTAATAATGTAATGTCTTTACAAATGGATTTTAATATAAATAGAAATGGTTATTTCAAATTTATTTATATATATATGTGCATTTTGACAAAAATACCTATGGTTTGAAAATTTAAAATAAAGTCTTTCAAAATTATTTAAAATAAAATAAATCTTATAAATATTAACATAAGTAGAAATAAATAATAGTACACTAAGTATTTAATAGTTTAAGTTTAAAAAATAAAAGAGAAATAAAAATAAATAACATATTAAAGTAGGAATTTGTTTACATTGTAAAGTAATAAAGACATGCAAGAAAATAAAAGTAAGACAAAATAATTATCTACAAACAAAACAAACAAAAATTTATAAATATTTATGCATAAACAAATAAAGTATAAATATGAAACAAGAATTTATGAGTATCTATGAACAAAGAAAAGATAAGTAAGTAAACATGTATATGAGAAGCTTGCAAAAGAAGATAATGTAATATATTACAAGTATGTAGATTAAAATATCTATACACAAGACAAAGAAAATTAATGCTAGCACACAATATATCATCTCAACTACCAAAAAAATAGATTATCTCAGCCGAAATCTTGTTTGGCTAAAGTGAGCAAAAAGAAAAATCTATCAACATAAAAGTAAAATAAAAGATCTATCTACATACACAAATATGGGATAAGTATGAAACATAAAGTACTCATGCATTTAATGCTAGCACAAACAAGGTCATTCGAAATGTTATAAAAAATCTATTCAGCCTCCATATAAAAAAAATCACTGATCAAAGATGATAAAATTTGTACCAGCAATGCAAACCCAGATAACACCTACCTTTTACAAATCTTTTCTTTTTATATATATCAACTTCATCTCAGTTTCGTTCATCAATCTAAAGCCTGAGTATTAATAAAAAAAGCTACAACTTGAAACAATCAACAACAACTAAATCAATTCAAACAAGAAGATCAAAAAGAAGTTCCAGCTAACATTTCATAGCCTGTTTCAAAGATGAAAGCTCTGTTCATTTTTCTGGAATCAATGTGAGTAACACTTTTTAAACCTTAAATATAAATCTGTTGTTTGATCAATGTCTAAAATTTGTATGTTTATATGTATATATATACATATATATATCTATGCATTTCTGTGTATATATATGGATGATTGGTGTTTGTGTATGATTGTTTTCATCTGATAATTCTCTGTTTTCTTTTCCAGGTATCAGTTTTGTTTAAAATCCCAAATCTCTTGATATAGTTTTGGTTAGGATTTAAGTGACAAAAAAAACTGTTTATTTAATCCTAGATTTAGATTAAAAACTTTATTCAAGTTAAAATGCATTTAAAATTTATCTGGGAATTAAGATGAACAGGAAAGTAGGAATTTGTGAAAATTTGAAATATGTAAATTTAACAATCCAGTAACATAAACTGAAACCCTGAACTAATTCATGATTTTTTAAAAGGTAAATCATAATTTTTAGCTTAAAGATGAGGGAGCATTTCTGGCTTGACCAGAAATGATGTTTTTGGGAAATTCTGGTGATCCCTGTGGTCGGAGAGGCCATGGTTGTTTCAGGAGGTAGAGGAGTAAGCAGTGGGGCCAGGAATAATGGTAGAAGGATGGTTTGTGACTAGAGGTGACGGCGGTGGCTCGTTTTGGTTGTTAAACCTAGTTTCGAATCGGTCAGGTTGTTTCATTTGGCACGGCACCTATGGTGCATCGAGTTCGTTTGAACTCTGGATGATGGCGAATGTTTTGGCCGGAGGTGCTGAGTTATGGTGATCGGAGGAGTTGGTCGTGGTGATTTCCAAGTTTTGTTTTTTGGTACCTGTATCGAGATTGAATGCTCGATCTTGTTTTGATGATTTCATCATCGATCTGATGATCGGAATAGGACTGAGGGAAGATTACCGATGTGGGAGGGTGGTCAACGTTGGTCGGAGAAGGCTAGAGCCACGGTGTATGTGTACCATGCACATTCTGATTTCTGGTGAAATCTGGAAGCAGTGTAGAGGGAGACTCGAGTTTTTCTCGAGTATTCACCAGGTTTAGCTCGGTGTGGTTTAAGTTTGGACTCGAAGCAAGTTTGTTTGCCTCGGGTTATTTTTGTATGTTATAGGTTTTATAAAACCTATCTGCAAATTTAATTTAAAAGCAAATTTAAAATGGAATTTAAATTGTGAGATAGATTTAAAAATAAGTTTAAATATAGTATGAAGTTTAGATTCAAATGTCTTTGAATCTTAAAGTTTTAAATTATTTAAAAGTGGGTTTTTTCAGGTTTTTAAAACCTGACAATTTTCAGATTTTTAAATTTAATTTAAAATCAAAAAATAGAATTTAAACTGGGTTTAAATTCAAAGTTAAGTTCAGTTTTCAAATAAACTTTTAAATCTTGAAGTTTTAAAATAAATTTGGATTTTAAATAAAGAATTTAAAATCAAGGTTTTAAAAGCAAGTTTAAAATCAAAGTTTAAAATAAAAGTTAATTAATGGATTCAAGTTTTTCTTTGAATTCAAATCCGAGATTTAAATCAGTTTTTAAAATCTGAATGTTTTAAGCAAGTTTAAATCAAATAGCTTTTTAAAGTAATTTGTTTTGAAATAAATATTTGAATTGGATTTTGATAAAGTTCTTTTATAAAAAGGGTTTTGAATGAAAAGTTAAATAATTTGTTTTGACTTGAATTTGCAAGTTAAAATGTAATGTATTCTAATGCTTAAATTTTAAATAAAAATTTAAGTAATTTAGTAAGAACTTTTCTTATATAGGTTTATAAGTTGATATTTAAATTTGGTTAATGTTTAAATATATAACATTTTGAATCTTAAATTCAAAATGAAATTTGAATCTAAATTTAGAAGTGTAATGTTTTAAATACACTTTAATATTAATGAAGTCATTAATAAAGAAACGGATTACCTCAGAGGTAATTAAGGTAATAAGTGATCTAATTAATAAGATAATTAAGGATTAATGTAATTAAAGATTAATGTAATTAATGAAGTAATTAAAGGTTAATTAATGTGTTTTGTTAAGGATAATTAAATTGTGAAATTAATTAAAGGGGAGATTAATTAATTACTTAATAAAATTTATTGAGTATAATTTCCTAATGTAATTAAATTAAAGGATAATTATTTAATAATTAAAGGTTAGTTGATTCATTAATTAAGGATGATTAGTTAATAATTAAAAGTAAACTAATAAATGATTAAAGGGAAATTTATTTCGACTAATTTGTAATTAACTTATGTCAATTTACCAGGATTAATGATTTATTCATAAGTAATACATCTGATTTAAATTAATCAGTTGATTAATAAATTTTACTTGTGAATGTTTGGATTTTATTGAATTAGTTAATTGTTTGATATTCGCGATTTCTGATGCTTTATGATATGATTTATTCTGATCAGTGCTGTGAACTATGATGTAGTTAATTGTCCGTGATTTAATTTATTAATCTGTGATCTGTGTATGAAAGATAAGCGTTATAGTTTATACCGCTTATCAATTATATTTCTGCGTTTTGATCTATGATGATGATGTTGCACTATTGTGTTAAACCCCTGGACCACACCATACACACACAAATATGGATTTCATGAGGAAATCGATTAAGACAAAGATATTTTTGAAATGATTTTTAAATAGACAATTAGAATTCAAACAGTTTGAAAATGGAATCGGGTTATATATGAAAAGCTTTTGAAATGAAATTTCAAAGATAAAATTTATTATGAATAACTTGATTTAGTTTTGAAATTTAAATAATTTGATTTAAATTTAAATTCAAAATTTGAAACTGAATTCTATGATTTGAAACTATGGATTAAAGATGTCATATAATTTTATATGGGTTAAACAATTCCAAATGTATTGAATTAGGAAATTGAATTTAGATTCAAAGGCTTTAACTTGTGCAAATATAATTGGATTCCTCTGTAACGAAAACTCTTTGTTTTTAAATAATTAAAGTTTTCATATAAGAAATGAACGTCCAATTTGGGTTAAAAGGATTTCAAGTCTAAAATAAAAATGGTTTTCCAAGTTATGGAAACAGTTTGAAAGTTGTAATTTAAATCTTTGTAACTAAAGATTTAAATGAGTTAGTCCTAATCGAAATGGAAATTGTTTTGAAATCCGTAAGTGGATCTTTGTGGAAACTGTGTGAACTTTGTGAACTTTGTGAAATAAATCTTTTTATTTAAGAAGATTTGAAATGGTAATTTGTTTAACCATTCAAAAGAAAAGATTTGGATTTTTAAGTTGTGAATTAACTGAAATCCCATATCCATATGTTTTTAAATATTGCGCTCATTATTCGGTTTAGCCGGGAGAGGACCTTGTGCCGTATAACCCATTCCGAATAGTGATACGTCGTTATGGATTGCATTTGAAGATCGGCGGTGAAGACCGGGTATTTGTGAGAACGATAGGATAACCAATCGATTGGCTCTGCACTGAGTCGCTCCAGTATAGAGTTCTCCCTAAGTGATGGGAAGTCCGATCGGGATTGTGAATACCCGGAATTGCAAGGGCTTCTTCGGAAGTGCCTTCGGTTCTGTTCGAACCCGAGATAGACTTGTATGGTTGTATGTCTGACACTACACCTTGAGATATAAAGCATATTTCTTTCAAATACATATCTGTTGGTGGCGGAGAATTTATTCTCTTAGGTTAACACCCTTCTCTAAGATGTACGAGCTCAATGGTTATGTAGTTGAAGGTTATCAGTGATATATTCCTAATTTGGTAGTGTGGCATGCTAATTGCTGCTGTGTGTTGATGATCAATTGTTGATCATTTGTGATCAAAGCATGGCTTTTGTTTAAAGCGTAGCTTTGTGGACGAAACTGCATCAGGTCCTCACAACCCGAAAATGGTCGAAACAGGAAAGAAGCGGCAAGGTTATGAGGGTCGCGCCCCTTAGGGTGTGTCATTCCCTTCTGGTAAAGGGTGGTACCATGGTATGGAGCCCAGATATTTACCTATGTAGTGGGCTTCAATCTCATTTACTGTATGGTTGTTGCTTTATGGTTTAGAGGCGGCTTGGACAAAGGTCCCAAAGGACCAGGGGGTTGCATACTCGTGTAGTAGTTACCTAGTTAAAGAGGTAACCCGGCCTTGTGTTGGTAGAGAGCTGGTTATGTTCTCGGGACGTCCCGCTAGAGGCGTACCCATGGATAGTGGGAAGTTCCTTAGCCCGACCATTTGTTGGAAATCCATTCATCCAACATGTGCCCTGTACGACTTTAGTTGTAGAACCTGCCATTTACTTATGGTGGTCACCACTGTTTAGATGGTAGCTATAATAGGCATAGTTCGGAATGTCTATGCTGGCTAGGATTTATATTCTACTTTCGAAATGGTTTTTCTGCACTATGCACCTATAATAATAATATCAAAGAAATTTTCTCGTATCAAGCATGTTTGACTATCACAAGGAGAAATCTCCTCCAATTCTGCGTTTTCATTGTGTGTGTGGCAGGAGGCCTTATGGTAGTTTCATTTTCTAAAAAGCATTGCGGATTTATTTTAAATTATCTGGTTGTCTGTTTTTAAAAGACCAAACTATTTTTGTTACTCACACCAGTCCCATGACTGACTCGGAGTTTATTGTTCCTTTCCTAAACTCTGGGTGCCTACAATTTTTCCACACGGGCAGTCTAGAGTTGGGTTTTTCGGATAGTCGGGTTTTGTAGATTATTTGGAGTTAGTCTAGTATTTGGATCAGGACGGGACTTGCTTATCTAGGTGACACGTGATGTTGGTTCGAGCTAGCTAATTTGGATTGGAGATTGGATTGGGGATGCATTCTATTGAAGATATTGTTCAGCTGCTGGTGTTATCTATTTTTCTTTCTACTGTGTCTTGTATCTCTGATAGTATTGATTCTATTGTTCATTGTATCATTCTGTTGTATCATATGATATCAGATGTTGTATCTGTCATTACATAAATGTGATATATATTGATGTTCTTTTTCTTCCGCTGTGTTGTACTTAATGGTGTCATAAGCTCCGGCGAACCAGATTCGGCGTTTGGATTTGCAGCATTTGAATACGAGTATCGTATTCGGTGCAGATTTTCGAAGGTCGAGTCAGGACCGCTACATTTGGTATCAGAGCTAAGGTTGAACTTTAGCTCAAGAGTATAACACATTAGGTAGCTCATTAGAGATTGGGTGAAGTATACCCAGAATAGGTGTATCCCTAAGATACCCGTCCGTATGCCTCAGTAAATTCTCTTATTATCCACCGATAGTGAGTATGAATGCAAGAAGAGGATGAGATAGGAGACAGGGAAATACGACTATAAATGGTCAATACCCTGTAACAACAAGGAAACAATCTTTTCTCTATCAATCTCTTTTGTTCAGCATCTCTTTTTTCAATTCTTTGATAGTTCCTGGCAGCTCCAGGAAGTAAATTTTATATATTTGCATGGGACATAAATTCCAAATAGGACAGAATTGTTTGTTAGGATGAATTGTTTGCTTTGATTGCTATGGTTAATATGTATACTTCAGTTCTAAACTAAAAGTTTTGGAATTATATCCATATATCTGTCTATTTTTGGGTCCAGATATATTCTACGAATGGTTAGTTATTCCTTCGAACTAATCAATACCCCTACATATTCGTAGATTGGATGACCCAAGTATCCTATATAGTATTGAATGAGTTTGTTCTCATATTGTTGATATTATGATTTGGTGAGCCAAATACAGAATTGATATCCAGTTTGACCTGGAAGACTATTTCTCTGTCTTTGTGTATCTATCTTTGTTATTCTCGTGCCTACAAATTTCGGGGACGAAATTTCTTTAGGGGGGAATCTGTTACGATCCCGGATTTTTGCCGAGTTTAAATTGCTAATTAATTTAATTTTGAATGAAAATTTGTGAAATAAATTGGTAAATTGATTTGAGTTTTTCCAGATTCAAACAAAATATGTTATTAATAAGGAGATAGTTTCTTTTATAAATTATTTTAATTTAATAATGAGTTATTTTTACTCAATGTTAATAACGTAATGTCTTTACAAATGGATTTGAATATAACTAGAAATGGTTATTTAAAATTTATTTATATATATGTGTGTGCATTTTGAAAAAAGCTATGGTTTGAAAATTTAAAATAAAGTCTTTAAAAATTATTTAAAATAAAATAAATATTATAAATATTAACATAAGTAGATATAAATAATAGTAGACTAAGTATTTAATAGTTCTAGTTTAAAAAATAAAAGAGAAATAAAAATAAAACACATATTAAAGTAGGAATTAGTTTACATTATAAAGTAACAAAGACATGCAAGGAAATAAAAGTAAGAGAAAATAATTACCTGCAAACAAAATAAACAAAAATTTATAAATATTTATGCATAAACAAATAAAGTATAAATATGAAACAAGAATTTATGAGTATCTATGAACAAAGAAAAGATGAGTAAGTAAACATGTATACGAGAAGCTTGCAAAAGAAGACAATGTAATATATTACAAGTATGTAGATTAAAATATCTATGCACAAGACAAAGAAAATTAATCCTAGCACACAATATATCATCTCAGCCACCATAAATATAGATTATCTCAACCGAAATCTTGTTTGGCTAAAGTGAGCAAAAAGAAAAATCTATCAACATAAAAGTAAAATAAAAGATCTATCAACATACACAAATATGGGATAAGTATGAAACATAAAGTACTCATGCATTTAATGTTAGCACAAACAAGGTCATTCGAAATGTTATAAAAAATCAATTCGGCCTCCATAAAAAAAATCTCCGATCAAAGATGATAATATTTGTACCGGCAATGCAAACCCAGATAACACCTACCTTTTACAAATCTTTTCTTTTTATATATATCAACTTCATCTCAGTTTCATTTATCAATCTAAAGCCTGAGTATTAATAAAAAAGAAAAAGAAAAGAAAAGCTACAACTTGAAACAATCAACAGCAACTAAATCAATTCAAACAAGAAGATCAAAAAGAAGTTCCAGCTAACGTTTCACAACCTGTTTAAAGAAGAAGGCTCTATTCATTTTTCTGGAATCAATGTGAGCAACACTTTTTAAACCTTAAATATTAATCTGTTGTTTGATCAATGTCTGAAATTTGTATGATTATGTGTGTGTGTGTGTGTGTGTGTGTGTGTGTGTGTGTGCATTTCTGTGTATATATGTGGATGATTGGATGTTTGTGTATGATTGTTTTCATCTGAGATTTCTCTGTTTTCTTTTCCAGGCATCAGTTTTGTTTAAAATCCCAAATCTCTTGATATTGTTTTGGTTAGGATTTAAGTGATAAAAAAAACTATTTGTTTAATCCTAGATTTAGATTAAAAACTTTGTTCAAGTTAAAATGCATTTAAAATTTATCTGGGAATCAAAATGAACAGGAAAGTTGGAATTTGTGAAAATTTCAAATATGAAAATTTAACAATCCAGTAACATAAACTGAAACCCTAAACTAATTCATGATTTTTAAAAGCTAAATCATATTTTTAATTTAAAGATGAGGGAGCATTTCTGGCTTGACCAGAAATGATGTTTTTGGGAAATTCTGGTGATCCTTGTGGTCGGAGAGGCCATGGTTGTTTCAGGAGGTAGAGGAGCAAGCAGTGGGGCCAGGAAAAATGGTACAAGGATGTTCTGTGACCGGAGGTGACAGTGGTGGCTCGTTTTGGTTGCTAAACCTAGTTTCGACTTGGTCAGGTTGTTTCGTTTGGCACGACACCTATGGTGCATCGAGTTCGTCTGAACTCTAGGATATTGAAGTCTGGATGATGGCGAATGTTTTGGCCGGAGGTTCCGAGTTCTGGTGATCGGAGGAGTTGGTCATGGTGATTTCCAGGTTTTGTTTTTTTGGTACCTGTATCGAGCTTGAATGCTCGATCTTGTTTTGATGATTTCATCATCGTTCCGATGATCGGAATAGGACTGAGGGAAGATTGCTGATGTGGGAGGGTGGTCAACGTTGGTCGGAGAAGGCTAGAGCCACGGTGCATGTGCACCGTGCACATTTTGATTTCTGGTGAAATCTGGAAGCAGTGTAGAGGAAGACTCGAGGTTTTCTCGAGTATTCATCATGTTTAGCTCGGAGTGGTTTAAGTTTGGACTCGAAGCAAGTTTGTTTGCCTTGGGTTATTTTTGTATGTTACAGGTTTTATAAAACCTGTCTGCAAATTTAATTTAAAAGCAAATTTAAAATGGAATTTAAATTGTGAGATAGATCTAAAAATAAGTTTAAATCTAGTGTGAAGTTTAGATTCGAATGTCTTTGAATCTTAAAGTTTTAAATTATTTAAAAGTGGGGTTTTTAGGTTTTTAAAACCTGACAGTTTTCAGATTTTTAAATTTAATTTAAAATCAGAAAACAGAATTTAAACTGGGTTTAAATTCAAAGTTAAGTTCAGTTTTCAAATAAACTTTTAAATCTTGAAGTTTTAAAACAAATTTGGATTTTAAATAAAGAATTTAAAATCAGGGTTTTAAAAGCAAGTTTAAAATCAAAGTTAATTAATGGATTCAAGTTTTTCTTTGAATTCAAATCTGTGATTTAAATCAGTTTTTAAAATCTGAATGTTTTAAACAAGTTTAAATCGAATAGCTTTTTAAAGTAATTTGTTTTCAAATAAATATTTGAATTGGATTTTTGATAAAGTTCTTTTATAAAAAGGATTTTGAATGAAAAGTTAAATAATTTGTTTTGACTTGAATTTGCAAGTTAAAATGTAATGTATTCTAAAGCTTAAATTTTAAATTAAAATTTAAGTAATTTAGTTAGAACTTTTCTTATATAGGTTTATGAGTTGATATTTAAATTTGGTTAATGTTTAAATATATAAACATTTTGAATCTTAAATTCAAAATGAAATTTGAATCTAAATTTAGAAGTGTAATGTTTTAAATACACTTTAATATTAATGAAGTCATTAATAAAGAAATGGATTACCTTAGAGGTAATTAAGGTAATTAAGTGTTTTAATTAATAAGATAATTAAGGATTAATGTAATTAAAGATTAATGTAATTAATGGTTAATTAATGTGTTTTGTTAAGGATAATTAAATTGTGAAATTAATTAAAGGGGTGATTAATTAATTACTTAATAAAATTAATTGAGTATAATTGCCTAATGTAATTAAATTAAAGGATAATTATTTAATAATTAAAGGTTAGTTGATTCATTAATTAAGGATGATTAGTTAATAATTAAAGGTTAACTAATAAATGATTAAAGGAAAATTTATTTCAACTAATTTGTAATTAACTTATGTCAATTAACCAGGATTAATGATTTATTCATAAGTAATACATCGGATTTAAATTAATCAGTTGATTAATAAACTTTACTTGTGAATGTTCGAATTTTATTGAATAAGTGAATTGTTTGATATTCCTGATGTCTGATGCTTTGTGATATGAATTATTCTGATGTGCTATGAACTGTAATGTAGTTAATTATCTGTGATTTAATTTATTAATCTGTGATCTGTGTATGAAAGATAAGCGTTATAGTTTATACCGCTTATCAATTATATTTCTGTGTTTTGATCTGTGATGATGATGTTGCACTACTGTGTTAAACCCCTGGACCACACCATACACACACAAATATGGATTTCATGAGGAAATCGATTAAGTCACAGATTTTTTTGAAATGATTTTTAAATAGACAATTTGAATTCTAACGGCGTGGAAATGGAATCGGGTTATATATGAAAAGCTTTTGAAATGAAATTTCAAAGATAAATTTTATTTTGAATAACTTGATTGAGTTTTGAAATTTAAATAATTTGATTTAAATTCAAATTCAAATTTTGAAACTGAATTCTATGATTTGAAACTAGGGACTAACGATGTTATACAAGTTTATATGGGTTTATCCGTTCCAAATATATTGAATTGGGAAATCGAATTTAAATTCAAAGGCTTTAACTCGTGCAAATATAATTAGATTCTTCTGAAACGAAAACTCTTTGTTTTCAAATAATTAAAGCTTTCATATAAGAAATGAACGTCTAATTTGGGTTAAAAGGATTTCAAGTCTAAAATGAAAATGGTTTTCCAAGTAATGGAAACAGTTTGAAAGCTGTAACTTAAATCGTTGTAACTAAAGATTTAAATGAGTTAATCCTAATCGAAATGGAAATTGTTTTGAAATCCATAAATGGATCTTTGTGGAAACTGTGTGAACTTTGTGAAATAAATCTTTTTATTTAAGAAGATTTGAAATGGTAATTTGTTTAACCATTCAAAAGAAAAGCTTTGGATTTTTAAGTTGTGACTTGACTGAAATCCCATATCCATATGTTTTTAAATATTGCGCTTATTATTCAGTTCAGCCGGGAGAGGACATTGTGTCGTATAACCTATTCCAAATAGTGATACGTCGTTATGGATTGCACTTGAAGACCGGGGGTGAAGACCAGGTATTTGTGAGAACGATAGGATAACCTATCGATTGACTCTGCACTAAGTTGCTCCGGTATAGAGTTCTCCCTAAGTGATGGGAAGTCCGATCGGGATTGTGAATACCCGGAATTACAAGGGCTTCATCGGAAGTGCCTTCGGTTCTGTTCGAATCCGGGACAGAATTGTATGGTTGTATGTCTGACACTACACCTTGAGATATAAAGCATATTTCTTTCAAATACATATCTGTTGGTGGCGGAGAATTTATTCTCTTAGCTCAACACCCTTCTCTGGTACGTACGAGCTCAGAGGTTATGCAGTTGAAGGTTATCAGTGATATATTCCCAATTTGGTAGTGTGGCATGCTAAGTGCTGCCGTGTGTTGATGATCATTTGTTGATCATTTGTGATCAAAGCATGGCTTTTGTTGAAAGCATAGCTTTGTGGACGAAACTGCATCAAGACCTCACAACCCGGAAATGGTCGAAACATGAAAGATGCGGCAAGGTAATGAGGGTCGCGCCCTTTAGGGTGTGTCATTCCCTTTTGGTAAAGGGTCGTATCATGGTAAGGAGCCAAGATATTTATGGGCTTCAATCTCATTTACTGTGTTGTTGTTGCTTTGTGGTTCAGAGGCACCTCGGGTAAAGGTCCCAAAGGATCGGGGGATAGCATGCTCGTGTAGTAGTTACCTAGTTACAGAGGTAACCCGGCCTTGTGTTGTCACAGAGCTGGTTAAGTTCTCGGAACATCCGGCTAGAGGCGTACCCATGGACAGTGGGAAGTTCCTTAGCCCGACCATTTGTTGGAAATCCATTCATCCAATACGTGCCCTGTACGGCTTTAGTTGTAGAACCTTTCATTTACTTATGGTGGTCACCACTGTTTAGATGGTAGCTATAGTAGGCATAGTTCGGAATGTCTATGCTGGCTAGGATTTATATTCTACTTTCTAAATGGTTTTTCTACACTATGCACTATAATAATAATATCAAAGAAATTTTCTCGTATCAAGCATGTTTGACTATCATAAGGGGAAATCTCCTTCAATTTTGCGTTTGCATTGTGTGTGTGGCGGGAGGCCTTATGATAGTTTCATTTTTTAAAAAGCATTAAAGATTTCTTTTAAATTCTCTAGTTGTCTGTTTTTAAAAGACCAAACTGTTTTTGTTACTCACACCAGTCCCATGACTGATTCAGAGTTTATTGTTCCTTTCCTAAATTCTGGGTGCCCACAATTTTTCCACACGGGCAGTTTAGATTTGGTTTTTTCAGATAGTCAGGTTTGGTAGATTATCTGGAGTTAGTCCAGTCTTTGGATCAGGACGGGACTTGCTTATCTATGTGACACATGATGTTGGTTCGAGCTAGCTTTGGATTGGAGATTGGATTTGGGGATGCATTCTATTGAAGATATTGTTCCGCTGCTGGTGTTATCTATTTTTCTTTCCGCTGTGTCTTGTATCTCTGATAGTATTGATTCTATTATTCATTGTATCATTCTGTTGTATCATATGATATCAGATGTTGTATCTGTCATTATATCAATATGATATATATTGATATTCTTTTTCTTCCGCTGTGTTGTACTTAATGGGGTTATAAGCTCCGGCGAACCATATTCGGCGTTTGGATCTACGGCATTTGAAAACGAGTATCGTATTCGGTGCCGATTGTCGAAGGTCGAGTCAAGACGCTACAACGACAATGAAAGAACAACAAAGTTAGAAGGATGGAGGAGTGAAAATATTGGTATGCTTTACTATTATTTCATCTTTATTGTTACATTTAGGAATATATATTTATGCATTTAGTTAGGTATAGAAATTTATCTCTTTTATAAGTTTTGATATTTTGATCCATATATCGACACATCATAGTATGAATTTCGATATACCAGTCTAAATTTTTTTAAAAAAGTCTTTTTTTAAAATGTGCTTTCTTTAAAATAAAATCTTACTACTAATTTATTACAACTATACTAAGTAGAAAAGCATTTTTACATGCATAATGCCAAGTGTCTTTACACATGTTTTCTCATTATTTTTTATGTTAATTAAATACTATAAAAATTAGGTAAAAAAATCAATTATTTACATGTTAACATCTAGTCGTAAAATTAGTGAAAAATCATGTTAAAAACAAGCCCGAAATTTTAGATAGCATTTCTAAAATGCTTCTTTTCTTCTGTAATGTTTTGTAATTACTGCAAATTCGTTTTTATAGCATTTCTGTGCTTTGAAATACTATAGAGTTTCAGAAACTTTACACAACATTTGGTAAAAGTTATAGTTTTAGTTTTATAAAGTTTCGAATATATTTTGCTATAAAAACTTTTTATAGCATTCTTTGAATGCTGTTTTTCTGTATGAAACTTTAAATTATGTAAAAATGATATTTAAATTAAGTATTTTTCTCTATTCTTTTTAGAGTTAGTTTCTAACTTATATTAGGATATTTTAAGATTAATTTCATTTTTAAATGTTTTTTTGATAATTAATTAATTTTTTTAAAAGTAAGAGGCCTTAATCTAACACATGTTTATTTTAGTTTTTCAATCTTTATTATTTTATCTAATATTTCATTATGATATTTTTTAAATTTAGAAAGATGTTTAAACATGTTTCTAAATATTTTAATCAATAATAATTTAATATATAGGTTTTAATTAATAAGTTAAGTATTTTATAAACATGAGAGTCTGGATTTTTTTTAAAAAGACAATTAAGTTAAAAAAATATTTTTAAAAGAATTAAGTAAAGAGGGTATTAATTTTTATAAAAACCATATTTGATCACATATAGTTTAAGTCAAAATTTCTTAGCATTTGATTTTGATATTAAGTTTGATTACTACCTTTCATGAATATGGTATAGTTTTAATACCATTTATTCCTTTAAACTCTTGTCTTTACTATTCATTCAGTCCCATTCGTTAGTTTCCTTAACCTAAGTCTAGTAATTGGTGTGTATTACCTTTTTTTGGTTGAAGTGATTTATAATAAATAGTTTGACATATGTATACATACATATATATGTTTGTCAATTAGATATTTCTTATCACTCATGTTTATCTTATAATCTGAATATCTCGTACCATAGTATATATCATTATATCATTCTGCATATTATTATTTTACTTTGTTATCATTTTATTTCATAATACATATCATTCTGCATCCTATTTCATATCACATTTCATTGCATATTACATCATAAATTACAATGCATGAAATATCATAATCATTTGCATCACAAGTTGCACTTCATTCTGTGTATCATCTCATGTTACATTGCATATGTCATACATTTCATGCTGCATTACAAACTACATATTGCATACATGTATACATAACGAGTGTATTTTATTTAGGGGGAGTTTGTAGTATTGTCTTATAGTTTAGAATTATTAGTTTTTGATTTTTTTGGTATATTTAGATTGACTTAATTATCTTGTTTGACTTGTTTGACTTGATTGATTTGTTTGACCTTTGATTTGTTTGATTGTTTGACATGATTGGATTTGATGTGTGTGTTGATTAGATTGTTTGAAATATACTTATACATATTTATGTATTGAATAAATATAATATAATTATGTTAATGTCTTTCACATTCCATTTACTATACTTTGTTCTAGTATTATTTTAAAGGGGAGTTGTATAGTTTTATGGTTTTAGGATAGTTATTGTTGATGACAAAGCGGGAGAAATATAAAATAGGATAGTTAGGCATAGATTAAGGGGGAGTTATTAGTTTTAAGGAGAGTTATTAGGATAAAAGTAATATTTTACAAACAAAGGTTGTCATCATTGTTATCCCACTTTTTGGCAAAGCTGTGATACCAAAAGATCGGTCAAAAAGCAAAAGACAGGTCGTCTCAGAGATTGGTTGTACTTCACTTCGCTATGGATATCGATGAATTTTGTCCGAGCCCGGATCAGGTTACAACTGATAGGACACGGCAAGAAAAATCATGGGAGCCAGCATTCCAAATTTCTGGTTAATCGGAGGTCGTATGAACGAGATATGATCGATGCAAGTTAGCCAAGGAGTGTCGTTCGAACCCATCGAAGAGTTGGGGAGATGCTCACTTCGAATCCATGGGTTCGAATCCATCACTAATTGTCTTGTTTGAATCCGTTGGTTTACACATGCTTCGAATCGATCGAGTTCGAATCATTCGATAACGTGATGTTGATCACTTCGAATCAATCGGTTCGAATCCATCAGATGGGCATTCCCTGAGCACGTTCGTATCCATGCTGAAGCACTGTTTCGTATCCATCGAGTCCGGAGCACTTCGAATCCATCACCATATACCCTACTTTGAATCGATCGGTCTCGTGCCTAAGCACTACTTCGTATCGATCGCCCTCACATCCATCAAGAATGCCAGATCATTCCTTCGTATCCATAAATTTTGCCCTGTTCGAATCCACTCGGCTCATCTTGATCCCCTTCGTATCGATCCATTTCGAATCCATTGATGCGAACTGGGTCGTGGCACACGATACGAACGAGGCGAAATCCATGGGTGCAAAGCGGTCAACTCGGAGATAAAACGGGATCGATGCAAGGAGTACACGCCACGTCACCAGAGATCCACGTGACCGATCGAGTCGAAGGGAATGGATTCGAAGTGATGGGTTCGAACGCAACAGCCCTCACGAAAAACCAGAACTTGAGTCGATCATATCTCCTAAACCACTGATCCAAATGCAATGAAATTTTCACAGTAGCTTCCATACAAGGTAAAGATTGTCCCTGCAAAGTTTCAGCTCGATTGGATCATTTTTTGATGGTTTTGAAATCGCTTTGAATCGATCTCAGATCGAGTCGAAACTTGGTGGGGTCGGTCGCGTGGGCCCACTCACGTGCCAGAAAAAGTCTTCCGAAGTTTGAGCGAGATCTGGGCCTCCAACGCCTATAAATAGCACCCTGAAGCCTTAAGAAAAGTGGATCTTTGGCCACTCAACGTCGAGACTCTGCCGGATTCAATTCCATACTTCATCATCGCTGTTGTAATCAGATTTGAGAGCTATCATCAGTTGTAATCCGCTGTAATCAATCAAAATCATCAAGTGAATCAATAAAGACATAAACTTCAAAGTGGACGTAGGCAAGATCGCCGAACCACTATAAATCCTGTGTTTGTGATTGTTATTTCCAAATTACTGCGTTTGCTACTGTTTAGATCTGAGTTCTATATTGATTGTTGCTGATTTGTGTTCATAAACGGGTGCCTTCACGATATTGGGTGTTTGTGGTCAATTTTGACGCAAACATTTTGGTGCTTTCACTGAGAATTGAACTCAGGAGTTCTACCAATTAGAAGTTGATTCATAAAGTTTGAAAGTTCAGATTTGAGAAATTATGACGAGACAATCGAGCAGAAGGCCAAGGCCAGAGAGAAGTGAACACCAAGGAAGTCAAGAGGCTTCTTCAGGAGCGAATCAAGCATCGTTCTTCATCACTAGGAATGAGATGAAGACAATGATGAAGAAACAGGAGGAGCTGATCCAAAGTTGGTTTCAACAAATAGGATAACTTGGAGCGCAGAATCAAGGAGTAACCGGAGTTCAGAACAGAGCAGGACCATCCGGCGTAGCACGTGGATTAGGAGGCACACCCATGGAGAACGTTGACCCAATTTCAGAGAGAGAAAGAGGAACATCTGCACAACCCGGGAGTAGTAGAGGAGTGGACTCTCAGTTAAGGGGGAAGATCCCAGAATTCCCTCGTGGACTCGGGGGGCAGGTCGAAAGTGATGAGCGAAGGTTGCATCTCAGGGACAATGACAGATTGACAGAGATGGTTAGAAAAGCTATGAGAGGCGGTTTGGTAAATAAAGATTTGGAGGATGTTAATAGGAGTCCTTTTACTCCAGCAATCAGGAGAGCTAGGAACCCACCGGATTTCAAGTTACCATCGTTGGACATGTATGACGGGAGAACGGACCCCACAGTTCATCTAACGAAGTATATGAGGCATATGGAAGTGTTGGGGGCATCAGAAGAGGTTATGGCCCAGTGCTTTCCATTGTACTTAGGGGATATTGCAGCATTATGGTTTAGACAATTAGAGAGTGGATCCGTCAGAACATGGAATGATTTAATTGAGAGATTTATGAGGCAATTCAGGGTTCACATTACAAGACCTAAGAATGTGATGACTTGGAAACTTTAAATCAGAAAGACGGAGAGACTTTGAGGAGTTACCTAACGCGATTCAATGCGGCAGCAGCTTCGGTGGATCGACCAGATCCATCCATGGTTATGATGGCGACCGTGTCCGGGATAGCTGACGGAACAGAGTTCAAGAATTCATTAACTAAGGACCCACCCGTGGATCTAGGAGAATTCTATCATGAGGAAGAAAAGTTTTTACGATTAGAGGATGCGAGTGCAGAAAGAGAAGAAGGAGAGGAGATAGAAGCTTATGCACTTAAAGACAAAAAGCCTCTTGAAAAGGACTCAGACAAGGATAAAGGTAAAAGAAAGACTGAGTATGACGGGGACAGGTCAAAGCGGCAACGGAGGGAGCCGCGATTCACCACCTATTTAGAGCTAAATGAGAGTTTGGAGCGAATCTACAGAGATACGCAAGGGCAAGTTCCATACCATAGGCCAATACGAAGGGACCCCACTGTTGACAAGAGAAAATCAGACAGATATTGCTTATTCCACGAGCTGAACGGTCATAACACAAACGACCGTAGGCATCTAAAGGATGAGTTAGAAGGACACATCAGGAATGGTATGCTGCTTCAGTATGTGAGGAGACGAGCCTCAGCGGTAGAGCCACAGCGACCACCGTCTACGTCAGCTAGGGGTGACCCTGAACCAGGACATCGTTTGGTTATCAATTAATTAAAATAATGATGAACAAGTCGTAAGCTTCCACTAACGCAATTAAATCATTTACACATGTACAAGATCGCGAACGTTCTCCAGGCATGCTCTGAATGATCTTTGACTGTTTCGTAGTAGGAAGTTACACTTTGACATCTTTGCTTTGCTTTTGTTTCATGTTGATTTGGACATTTGAGCTTGGTTTGTTTGGACATTTCTGTTTTAAAATTCATCTGTTGAATAGATATTTGATCCTGAATAATTCTGAAATGGCTAAGCTACTTACGCATGTACGGGGTCGCGAACGGTCCTTAGGCATGCTCTGAGATGGCGATAAACCGCCCTGACAATCGATCCAGGGACCCACGCGAACGTGAGCCTGGTATCGATAATACCAAGCCCTCTCGGGCACACTTTCTCGCCTCGAATGGCACACGATCGTGAACGATCACAACTCGCCATGAACGGCACCCGACTTCGAACAGTCACAACTCGCCACGAATGGCACCCGACCTCGAACGGTCACAAAATCGCCTCAAACGGCACACGATCGCGAACGGTCACAATTCGCCTCGAACGGCATGACTAGCCCCGAACGGCACAACTCATCTCACCTCAAATGGCTCGATCGCGAACGGTCGTCATTTGAGGTCCATCACTTGACCACGCACGGTCGCACTTCACTTCAAATGGCTCGATCCCGAACGATCGTCATTTGAAGTCAGGCGCTTGACCATGAACGGTCGCACTTCATCTCAAATATCCCGATCCCAAACGGTCGTTATTTGAGGTCGCATACAACTGTAAATTCCTTTGCAGGACATCAACAGGATATGAACATCCAGATCATGGCATTACAAAACACGCCTTCCTACCGCAAGGCATATTTTGGGGGGCATATGTTATCCCGCTTTTTGGCAAAGACGTGATACCAAAAGATTGGTCAAAAAGAAAAAGACAGGTCGTCTCAGAGATTGGTTGTACTTCACTTCGCTATGGATATCGATGAATTTTTTCCGAGCCCGGATCAGGTTACAACTGATAGGACACGGCAAGCAAAGTCATGGGTCCCAGCATTCCAAATTTCAGGTTAATCGGAGGTCGTATGAACGAGATATGATCGATGCAAGTTAGCCAAGGAGTGTCGTTCGGACCCATCGAAGAGTTGGGAGATGCTCACTTCGAATCCATGGGTTCGAATCCATCACTAATTGTCTTGTTCGAATCCGTTGGTTTGCACATGCTTCGAATCGATCGAGTTCGAATCGATCGATAACGTGATGTTGATCACTTCGAATCGATCGGTTCGAATCCATCAGATGGGCATTCCCTGAGCATGTTCGTATCCATGCTGAAGCACTGTTTCGTATCCATCGAGTCCGGAGCACTTCTAATCCATCACCATATACCCTACTTCGAATCGATCGGTCTCGTGCCCAAGCACTACTTCGTATCGATCACCCTCACATCCATCAAGAATGCCAGATCATTCCTTCGTATCCATAAATTCTGCCCTATTCGAATCCACTCGGCTCGTCTTGATCCCCTTCGTATCGATCCATTTCGAATCTATTGATGCAAACTGGGTCGTGGCACACGATACGAACGAGGCGAAATCCATGGGTGCGAAGCGGTCAACTCGGAGATAAAACAGGATCGATGCAAGGAGTGTGCGCCACGTCACCAGAGATCCATGTGACCGATCGAGTCGAAGGGAATGGATTCGAAGTGATGGGTTCGAACGCAACAACCCTAACGAAAAACCACAACTTGAGTCCATCATATCTCCTAAACCACTGATCCAAATGCAATGAAATTTTCACAGTAGCTTCCATACAAGGTAAAGATTGTCCCTGCCAAGTTTCAGCTCGATTGGATCATTTTTGATGGTTTCGAAATCGCTTTGAATCGATCTCAGATCGAGTCGAAACTTGGTGGGGTCGGTCGCGTGGGCCCTGCGACGACCCGACTTTCCACTCTTGGAAAATCGCATCATTTTTAAGAAAGAAAGGGATAGAAAAGAGAAAAGAAAGAAGAGAAGAAAGAAACAACATCAGAATCTACACAGCGGAACGAATAAATTATATGAATAACATAAATATTACATAGTTTACAATCATGATCAAAGTACACAGATATACAACACATACTAGACAGTTATAAACACCTGTCTAGTTATACAACTCATTACAGTACAAAGACAACAACTCAGAGAACACACAGCGGAAAAATATAGATATATCTACACGCAGAAGCCTCCTGCTCCATTGCTCCTTCAGAATTCGTCAAGCCAACTTAAAATCCTAACCTGATTCCCTTGGCTACTCGTACAAATTTGAGTACCCAAGAGTTTAAGAAAAACAAAATAAACTCCGGGTCAGACATGAGTCTGGTGTGAGTAAACGGTTAAAGTTGCTTAACTTTTAAAAACCTTTGAAAAGAAAAGGTATCACATAAGACTTCCCACACATAAACATGGAAAAGTTTTTACCTTACGCTAACCAAAACATTTGATAGGAAATCCGACGATATTATAATAGTATCTAGGGTTTCCAAATAAATATAAAATAGCCGAAATTGTTACATGATTAAATTCCAGCTACTAGCCACAAAAGTGGATAATACAATCAAAACCGTTGGCACTTATTGGATTTTGGATTCCATACAATGGCAGGGCTACTGGGGTATCGCCCGCCACAGTACGTGGCCTAGATCACCGTACCGAGGAGCCACCCTAACTCCCCTGCTACACAAAGCCGGACCCGTTCCTTACTGAACAGTTCCGAAAAGACAACCCCGACGGTTGTAGCTATTCAACCGTCCACACAGCCGAAATAAAAGGGACCTCTAGACAGGGGTAAATCTTACTCTCCAGTGGGTGCGACCCACGAATCTTTGCTGCACCTCCCTTGTTTTAGCCATTCCCGGTTGATGAGGCTTGAGGTTGCGATTACCTTTAGTGAACACATCACTTAGAATGCTCATCGTCCACCTGACGATGTTCTTAAAGCATTCAATCCATACAAGTTCGTTCCGGGTTCGAACGAAACCGAAGGCATTATCTCGTTACACTCATTTTGGAATCACCCTCAGAGTTAACGACAATAACCCTTGCACTCTAAACCACCATCTCGAATCTATAAGTACTATTCCATCAACTCATTACGGAATCACCCACAAAGTTATACTGACGTATAGCCCTTACACCTCGAGTCTTCACAAAGCTCCACTTTGACTCACGACCTAACGTTATTTGGAATCGATATGGTTTTCGGATATCCAAATATGGAAACCCGATCCCGGTCTCACCGATGTCCAAAGCGTGTCTTTTAAGTTCAAGTTGTTTTAAAGGTTTTAAAACAATTCAATACAGTATCTATATACACACAGATAGATAACTCACATATCAATAATTGATAATCAACATTATCAAATAACAGGTAATCCATATTATCAATATCATAATAGATAATTCATATATCAACATCCCAATTGATAATCTATGTAATCATCACAATGCAACCAAACATTCATATCACACAAACATACTTATCTCATTTCTGAGGTCACACGACATTCAAGACAAACAATTTTATTCATTCATACATAAGCAATCATTCACTCATACCACAATATAATTAATTTAAAGTGAATTAAATTAACTATCTCTAATTAATTTAAAGTGAATTAAATTAATTACTTCATCTATAATTAATTTAAAATTAATTAAATTAATTACTTCATCCAAATATATTGCTTACTTATTCTTCAATTAAACAAATTAATTAATCATCATCCTAATTAATCAACCTTGATTAATTAACTCTTAATCAAATGATTAATCCTTAATTATTCTCATTAATTATATCAATTAATGAACCTTAATTAATTACTTCATTAATTAATTAATTATAACTAATTACATTATTCCTTAATTAATTACGTTAATTAATCATGCTTAAATTAATCAACTTTAATTAATCAACTTAAATAAACAGTAATTAATTATTCTTAATTACTTCTTAATTACTTATAAATCCTTTGATTTATTACACTAAGTAATAAACTCTTAATCACTTTAACAAGTAATTATCTTTTTTTTTTAAAATTACTTCCCAATCAGTAATTTACCTTAACTTAATTACCTCTGTAATTTATCAATTACTTATCTTAAGTAATTAGCCTTACCAAAATTTATTAAGTAATAATACTTAATCATTTATTATGTGACCATATTTAATTAATTGACAAACTAATTGATTTACTTGATTTCAATCATCTCATAAAACAAAATTGAGTAATTCATCCTTAATTACTCATTATCCCAAATTAATCTTCAATTATCAGATTAATTATTTCCAACTATTAATTAATAAACCTTAATTATTAATCAATCCTTTAATAAAAAGTAATTAATCACTAATTACTTTTATAATTAGTTAATCAAACTTAATTAACTAATTAATTAACTCTTAATCATTAATTAATAAACTTAATTATTAATTAACAATCTTAATTACAAATTAATTAATCGATAATTAAAATTAATTAATTCTTAATTACAATTAATTAATCTAAATAAAACAGTTAATTAATTCTTAATTAACTTTCATTATAAATTAATAATCCTTTAATTATTAATTAAGAAAACCCAATTAAAACTTAATAAAACCTTTATTAATTAATTACTATTTTAATTAACTCTTAATTACTTAGTTAATAAGTAATTACAATTTAATTAATCATTTGACGTTAATTAAATTATCATCTTAATTAATAGTTAATTAAATAATTAATTATACTTAATTATTACTTAATAAACCCCTTTTAAAATAATAATTAAATTAATTAATTAACTTAAAATTCTTTAATTAACTAACTAATTACAAATTATAAATACTTAATTAATTATTTTAAGATAAAACATTATCTTAAATAAATCTTGAAATCTTTAACTTAACTTAATTCATAAATTAAATTAAGATATAAAATAATCATTAATTACTTTCCCTCAATTATTAATTAACAAATACTAAATTCAAATAAATTGCTAAAACTTCAATTGTTAATTAATAAATCATTTATAAATTTCCTATTTTAATTTCCAAAGTAAGTTTTGAAAAATAACATTAAAAATTTAAAACATTCATACAAATTCTTTTATAAAAACAAATAAATTTAAAGGATAAATTTTAATTTAACTTAAACAATTTATGGTTTAAACTTACTTATTTTAAATTTCAAATTTTGTTAAGTATTTCCATTATGATTCAACCTATATACATGAATCTAAGGAAACAAGCACATCTTCTTTTCTTCTTATATATTTTTTTTAAAAGTTTAAGACTGTTTAAAATTTTAAACTTAAAACTGTTAAACTAACAGTTTAACACTACACATAAATGCCCAGATTAACACGGGTATAAACCCGAGCCACAATCAAAAATGTTCGAGTCTTCCCCCGAGTCTTCTCCCTTATTACCCTAGCTATGTCCAGTACCCAACCCAAAAGAAAACCCAATCTGCAGACACCACCACCTCGTGCACCTGCACCTACACCAGGGCCTCCTTCGGTCAACGGCAACAACCCCGACAAGTCCCTCTTCCATCCTACAACCAACTACGATCAACAGAAACCCATCCCTAGCCTCGATTCAAAATCAAGCATATCAGGTGAACTGAACCCAAAAACTAGCATCAGAGTTTTCCCAAAATCCACGCTGCCGATCATCTATAATCGCCACTATTTCGGTCAAAGCTTGCTAACACACCACACATCCTTCACTCAAACCCCCTTTATGCTCGATGCAGAAATAAAATCGCCATGGTTCATTTTTCAGCAAGTTTCCAAACTAGGTTTAAAAATCAAATCTGAGCAAATCAAATTCCTCGGTGATTTAAAAATCCATCAACTAAGTTTTCTATACTCTCTGATGCAAATACTAGCTCCAGGAAGAATCTTAAGCAATCGAGATATAGGGATCATCAGTTATAGATCAAATCCCAATTTGCAGTAAAAACCCAAATTCATACTCAATACAGGTTTAAAAATTTTGAATTTCCTTTCAAAATTCATAACTTCCAATGATACTTTAGTTTATATATTTGTTTTAACCAAATTAAATACTTGGTTTAACCATTTATGATAATTTTGTTCTGCATATTTAAATTCCTAAGTATATTTCAAAAACCAAAGACTTAGTTCTATATTTTCCTTTTATTTTAAAGCTTATTCTGGAACTAACTTATTTTAGTTTAAACTATGACTTAACAATTTTGAATGGAATTGTTTGAGGATTTAATCCATTTTCTCAGATCCTTCAGTAGATAACAGAGAAGAAATTGAACTACACTACACAGATCCATATAAAAACTCCACTGCATATCAATCTCAACACAGAACAACTTATATGTATATAACATAAACATCACCTCAAAATTATGCAACATAAAACCACTATTTAAATGTAGAAGAATGTTTACTCACCTTAAATTAGAAGTGCAAAGCAGGGTTTGATTAGCTGGGAACTACAAAAGACTTTATTTTGACCCAAATTTGTTTTAACTACATTGCTTCAGTTTTGCTTTTTGAAAAAAAACATGGAATCACTTGAGTTTGAAGCTTTAGAAACTGAAGCCTTAAGACTTGCATGCACTTGAAGTTTGAGGCAGATAATTGAGTTTGATGAATTTAAATGCAGATTTTGTTTTGAGGAAAACTGCAGGCATGTAGTTAAATTTGCACACAAAAATGCAGGTAAACAATTTCCCAGATTTTTTTTAGAGGATTTAGGTTGTTACAGGTTTGATTTTCTGAAAGTGTTTGGGTTTTTGAAGAGTGTATGCAAATGATTTAATCATTTTGCTTCAGATTTGCATACACAAAAAAAATGATGCAGATTTTTAATTGAAAATTTCTGGTTTTTGGGTGTTTGAATAAAGGTTGCATGAAGATTTTAGTTTTCTTTTTAAGCATGAGCAAAGATTTAAAGAAAAAGGAAAAAAAATGAAAAGAGTGTTTATATAGGATAAAATTTCAGATTTTAATAAAAATAAAAGAAAATACAAATATTATGGCACTTGTCTCTATTTACACAAATGGTTTACACTTGTTAATAAAGTGTTTTAAAAGTAAACACTTGTCAATATTAATTTCTATTCTAATTTTAAAGAAATTTAAAAGCATTTTAAAATTATTCTCCTAATTACTAATGTGTTTCTTAAATTTAAAAATACACTTATACATTTATAAATGTATGCTAGTTTATATAAAATATAATATTTTAAAAAGAAATGAAACCAAATAAAATTTAAATAAAATTATATACAACATTCCAAACTTATTTTAAATACTATTTCAAATGCCTTACATTCATTTTATTAAATAAACACAAATAATATTTTCATAAAAAGAATATACAAAATCTTATTTTTAATTAAAAACATTACCTATATATTTTAAACTCAAACTATATTAGTAATATGTATGTATACTCTTGAATTCAAATTTATATTCATTTCAAAGTCAAATTTAAAAATCAAATCTAAAATAAATTTAAATAGATATAAACAACTATTTTTAAATAAGCTTATTATTATTTATAAGCAATATATCCTATTTTGAAATCAATTTAAAATACACAAATCTAAATATACAGATATAAATGCATTTTAACACACATATAAATTTTGAAAACAATATACCAATTTATAACCATAATTAAAATATTACTTGGTTAATTATCTGTGAAAATAACAATTTATCAATTCAAGTAATTTTAAATTAAGAGATTATCAACATTTTAAACTCCTGGAAATTCCGGGATATTACAATCCTCCCCCCTTAACAGAATTTCGTCCTCGAAATTTAAAACAAAGATAATCCAAAGTTTTATTAATTTTTCAACCAATTCAAACATTCATAACATCCATACACTATCAATCAAACAAACAATTTCATCCAAACAACCAATTCAAGTAAATAACACCAGCTATCCGGACACAGATCCAGATAAACTTCCTAAAATATCTCGAGTTTCCCCAGTACAGACACAGGGATACTCGCTCTACTAAACCCAAACTAGCTATACTTATAAGCTACTGAGTTCCCACTCAGCTAGATCTATAATCTACCCAAGATACCAGACCATAGACAAGTCTGATCAACATCTAAAACCTCACAAAACTACTGGTCTCAAAAACCAGTGATGACCAAACACGTGCTCTCTCAGAGACACGTGGAATAATTTGAATTCCAGTCTTCCAAACTGGAAATTCAACTCTTCAAACCAAAACACTGATCTCTACAAAAACTCAGAAGAATCCAATATACCTCGGAGATCACCTCAAAATCACACCAAATCTTATTACTTCCTTTACCAGAGGAAACTCAACAGCATCTAAGTCTCCAACTTTGAATTCCAAGTTCTTCTGTTACTTAACCTCAAAACTTCCCGGATGATCCGGGCTGCCAACAGATCCTTCCTGATCAGCTCAACCTTCACTGATGCTTTTACAAACAAACTAGATCAACTCAACAAACTGATCTACAGAAGATCAATCCAAAAATCAAACCAAACTCTACTATCAACAGAAGAAAACAACTTCTCTTATCTGGAAAAGGCAGAACAAAATCACTCGCCAACTTGCCTCATATTCTGAAAAATAAATTCAGAAAAAATTCTCTAATCTAAAATACTGCAACATCCAGTTGCTTCTACTCAAGTCAACAGCCACCTTGCTTTCGCTGCATAACTCTGATTTAGAGCAGATGAAAATCCCATCGAATGAACACAAGCACCGACCAAACATCACATCTCGGAAATAAGGTTCAACAGAAGTTCCAAGAGATGCAGAGCTGCTACACCAAACAACCAACCTAGGAAACAACCTTCTGCCCAACTGAATCACTGGTATCACTCCTGGCATCAAGTCGATTCAGAACTTAAACTCCAATGCGGGCAAATCTCTAACTCTCCTGAAGATACATCCAGAAAAAAAAATCTTCAGCAACTCCATAACTTCTACATCCTCTTGAGATGCTACAAATCCAGGCAAAGACTATCTAAGATAATCACCAAACCGTCGCAAGTCACTTTTGCGATAAACCAAACCAAATCCAAGATACTGTCCTCACTGCACTAAACAGAACATTTTATCCTTGACCAACTAATCCATCGAAGGAACAGATCCTCACTGCTGGTTCTGAATTCCACTTCTAGGAAATACTAATGCCAAAAAGATCTTCCTGCTAAAACACAGAACATCCCAAGCTACACCGCTAGCACAGATGCCAAAGACTTCTTATCCAAAGTTCTTTGAGAAACTCGGACCTCCAACTAAACACAAACATCCTGCAAAACTCAACTACAACTCTGAAACAGACACACTTCCTTAACTTGTTCCAAAGAAAACATCTTCGGAGACTTCCATAGTCACTGCATCTCATCACGCAGCTACTACTCCCTGATGTATCAAAATACCATCACTTACTTCTGCCCAACCGACAGATCCAAATTCTCAAAAATCCGCTCACACGAGTGCAATCAAACTTACACTTCAAAGATGAACTCCGAACCTTAACAGGTTTCCTTTAGAGATCAATGAAGTTCTTACTCCAAACTACAAAGATTACTCGAGACAGTATTAGGTCTATAGTCTCGGCAAATACACTTCCAACCTCAAACATTCAAACTCCAACCAATGGTAGTCGTGTTACTCACACCACTACCTCATCTACCTTTATAACTTATATTGGAAAACCCGAACAGGTAACCCAACAGATAGGTAGAAATATATATATGTATATATAGTTATATATAAAAATTACAAGTACGCTCTCTCAAGAAGGACACCAATACAGAGCCTAGGTATTCACTCAACCTAATGCTCTGATACCAAATGCGACGACCCGACTTTCCACTCTCGGAAAATCGCATCATCTTTAAGAAAGAAAGGGATAGAAAAGAGAAAAGAAAGAAGAGAAGAAAGAAACAACATCAGAATCTACACAGCGGAATGAATAAATTATATTAATAACATAAATATTACATAGTTTACAACCATTATTAGAGTACATAGATATACCACACATACTAGACAGTTATAAACACCTGTCTACTTACACAACTCATTACAGTACAAAGACAACAACTCAGAGAACACACAGCGGAAAACTATAGATATATCTACACGCAGAAGCCTCCTACTCCATTGCTCCTTCAGAATTCGTCAAGCCAACTTAAAATCCTAACTTGAATACCTTGGCTACTCGTACAAATTTGAGTACCCAAGAGTTTAAGAAAAACAAAATAAACTCCGGGTCAGACATGGGTCTGGTGTGAGTAAACGGTTAAAGTTGCTTAACTTTTAAAAACCTTTGAAAAGAAAAGGTATCACGTAAGACTTCCCACACATAAACATGGAAAAGTTTTACCTTACGCTAACCAAAACATTTGATAGGAAATCCGACGATATTATAATAGTATCTAGGGTTTCCAAATAAATATGAAATAGCCGAAATTGTTACATGATTAAATTCCAGCTACTAGCCACAAAAGTGGGTAATACAATCAAAACCGTTGGCACTTATTGGATTTTGGATTCCATACAATGGCAGGGCTACTAGGGTACCGCCCGCCACAGTACGTGGCCTAGATCACCGTACCGAGGAGCCACCCTAACTCCCCTGCTACACAAAGCCGGACCCGTTCCTTACTGAACAGTTCCGAATAAGACAACCCCGACGGTTGTAGCTATTCAACCGTCCACACAGCCGAAATAAAAGGGACCTCTAGACAGGGGTAAATCTTACTCTCCAGTGGGTGCGACCCACGAAGCTTTGCTGCACCTCCCCTGTTTTAGCCATTCCCGGTTGATGAGGCTTGAGGTTACGATTACCTTTAGTGAACACATCACTTAGAATGCTCATCGTCCACCTGACGATGTTCTTAAAGCATTCAATCCATACAAGTTCGTTCCGGGTTCGAACGAAACCGAAGGCATTATCTCGTTACACTCATTTTGGAATCACCCTCAGAGTTAACGACAATAACCCTTGCACTCTAAACCACCATCTCGAATCTATAAGTACTATTCCATCAACTCATTACGGAATCACCCACAAAGTTATACTGACGTATAGCCCTTACACCTCGAGTCTTCACAAAGCTCCACTTTGACTCACGACCAAACGTTATTTGGAATCGATATGGTTTTCGGATATCCAAATATGGAAACCCGATCCCGGTCTCACCGATGTCCAAAGCGTGTCTTTTAAGTTCAAGTTGTTTTAAAGGTTTTAAAACAATTCAATACAGTATCTATATACACACAGATAGATAACTCACATATCAATAATTGATAATCAACATTATCAAATAACAGGTAATCCATATTATCAATATCATAATAGATAATTCATATATCAACATCCCAATTGATAATCTATGTAATCATCACAATGCAACCAAGCATTCATATCACACAAACATACTTATCTCATTTCCGAGGTCACACGACATTCAAGACAAACAATGTTATCCATTCATACATAAGCAATGATTCACTCATACCACAATATAATTAATTTAAAGTGAATTAAATTAACTATCTCTAATTAATTTAATGTGAATTAAATTAATTACTTCATCTATAATTAATTTAAAATTAATTAAATTAATTACTTCATCCAAGTATATTGCTTACTTATTCTTCAATTAAACAAATTAATTAATCATCATCCTAATTAATCAACCTTGATTAATTAACTCTTAATAAAATGATTAATCCTTAATTATTCTCATTAATTATATCAATTAATGAACCTTAATTAATTACTTGATTAATTAATTAATTATAACTAATTACATTATTCCTTAATTAATTACATTAATTAATCATGCTTAAATTAATCAACTTTAATTAATCAACTTAAATAAACAGTAATTAATTATTCTTAATTACTTCTTAATTACTTATAAATCCTTTGATTTATTACACTAAGTAATAAACTCTTAATCACTTTAACAAGTAATTATCTTTTTTTTTTAAATTACTTCCCAATCAGTAATTTACCTTAACTCAATTACCTCTGTAATTTATCAATTACTTATCTTAAGTAATTAGCCTTACCAAAATTTATTAAGTAATAATACTTAATCATTTATTATGTGACCATATTTAATTAATTGACAAATTAATTGATTTACTTGATTTCAATCATCTCATAAAACAAAATTGAGTAATTCATCCTTAATTACTCATTATCCCAAATTAATCTTCAATTATCAGATTAATTATTTACAACTATTAATTAATAAACCTTAATTATTAATCAATCCTTTAATAAAAAGTAATTAATCACTAATTACTTTTATAATTAGTTAATCAAACTTAATTAACTAATTAATTAACTCTTAATCATTAATTAATAAACTTAATTATTAATTAACAATCTTAATTACAAATTAATTAATCCATAATTAAAATTAATTAATTCTTAATTACAATTAATTAATCTAAATAAAACAGTTAATTAATTCTTAATTAACTTTCATTATAAATTAATAATCCTTTAATTATTAATTAAGAAAACCCAATTAAAACTTAATAAAACCTTTATTAATTAATTACTATTTTAATTAACTCTTAATGACTTAATTAATAAGTAATTACAATTTAATTAATCATTTGACGTTAATTAAATTATCATCTTAATTAATAGTTAATTAAATAATTAATTATACTTAATTAATTACTTAATAAACCCCTTTTAAAATAATAATTAAATTAATTAATTAACTTAAAATTCTTTAATTAACTAACTAATTACAAATTATAAATACTTAATTAATTATTTTAAGATAAAACATTATCTTAAATAAATCTTGAAATCTTTAACTTAACTTAATTCATAAATTAAATTAAGATATAAAATAATCATTAATTACTTTCCCTCAATTATTAATTAACAAATACTAAATTCAAATAAATTGCTAAAACTTCAATTGTTAATTAATAAATCATTTATAAATTTCCTATTTTAATTTCCAAAGTAAGTTTTGAAAAATAACATTAAAAATTTAAAACATTCATACAAATTCTTTTATAAAAAAAAAATTTAAAGGATAAATTTTAATTTAACTTAAACAATTTATGGTTTAAACTTACTTATTTTAAATTTCAAATTTTGTTAAGTATTTCCATTATGATTCAACCTATATACATGAATCTAAGGAAACAAGCACATCTTCTTTTCTTCTTATATTTTTTTTTTAAAAGTTTAAGACTGTTTAAAATTTTAAACTTAAAATTGTTAAACTAACAGTTTAACACTACACATAAATGCCCAGATTAACACGGGTATAAACTCGAGCCACAACCAAAAATGCTCGAGTCTTCTCCCTTATTACCCTAGCTATGCCCAGTTACCAACCCAAAACAAAACCCAATCTGCAGACACCACCACCTCGTGCACTTGCACCTACACCAGGACCTCCTCCGGTCAAAGACGACAACCCCGACAAGTCCCTCTTCCATCCTACAACCACCTACGATCAACAGAAACCCATCCCTAGCCTCGATTCAAAATCAAGCATATCAGGTAAACTGAACCCAAAAACTAGCATAAGAGTTTTCCCAAAATCCACGCCGCCGATCATCTATAATCGCCACTATTTCGGTCAAAGCTTGCTAACACACCACACATCCTTCACTTAAACGCCCTTCAAGCTTGATGTAGAAATAAAGTCGCCGTGGATCATTTTTCAGCAAGTTTCCAAACTAGGTTTTAAAATCAAATATGAGCAAATCAAATTCCTCGGTGATTTAAAAATACATCAAATAATTTTGCTATACTCTCTGATGCAAATACTAGCTCCAGGAAGAATCTTAAGCAATCCAGATATAGGGATCAGTTATAGATCAAATCCCAATTTGCAGTAAAAACCCAAATTCATACTCAATACAGGTTTAAAAATTTTGAATTTCCTTTCAAAATTCATAACTTCCAATGATACTTTAGTTTATATATTTGGTTTAACCAAATTAAATACTTGGTTTAACCATTTATGATAATTTTGTTTTGCACATTTAAATTCCTAAGTATATTTCAAAAACCAGAGACTTAGTTCTATATTTTCCTTTTATTTTAAAGCTTATACTGGAACTAACTTATTTTAGTTTAAACTATGACTTAACAATTTTGAATGGAATTGTTTGAGGATTTAATCCATTTTCTCAGATCCTTCAGTAGATAACAGAGAAGAAATTGAACTACACTACACAGATCCATATAAAAACTCCACTGCATATCAATCTCAATACAGAACAACTTATATGTATATAACATGAACATCAGCTCAAAATTATGCAACATAAAACCACTATTTAAATTTAGAAGAATGTTTACTCACCTCAAATTAGAAGTGCAGAGCAGGGTTTGATTAGCTGGGAACTACAAAAGATTTTATTTTGACCCAGATTTGTTTTAACTGCATTGCTTCAGTTTTGCTTTTTGAAAAAAAAACATGGAATCACTTGAGTTTGAAGCTTTAGAAACTGAAGCCTTGAGACTTGCATGCACTTGAAGTTTGAGGTAGATAATTGAGTTTGAAGAATTTAAATGCAGATTTTGTTTTAAGGAAAACTGCAGGCATGCCGTTAAATTTGCACACAAAATTTCAGGTAAACAATTTCCCAGATTTTTTTAGAGGATTTAGGTTGTTACAGGTTTGATTTTCTGAAAGTGTTTGGGTTTTTGAAGAGTGTATGCAAATGATTTAATCATTTTGCTTCAGATTTGCATACACAAAAAAACGATGCAGATTTTTAATTGAAAATTTCTGGTTTTTGGGTGTTTGAATAAAGGTTGCATGAAGATTTTAGTTTTCTTTTTAAGCATGAGCAAAGATTTAAAGAAAAAGGAAAAAAAATGAAAAGAGTGTTTATATAGGATAAAATTTCAGATTTTAATAAAAATAAAAGAAAATACAAATATTATGGCACTTGTCTCTATTTACACACATGGTTTACACTTGTTAATAAAGTGTTTTAAAAGTAAACACTTGTCAATATTAATTTCTATTCTAATTTTAAAGAAATTTAAAAGCATTTTAAAATTATTCTCCTAATTACTAATGTGTTTCTTAAATTTAAAAATACACTTATACATTTATAAATGTATGCTAGTTTATATAAAATATAATATTTTAAAAAGAAATGAAACCAAATAAAATTTAAATAAAATCATATACAACATTCCAAACTTATTTTAAATACTATTTCAAATGCCTTACATTCATTTTATTAAATAAACACAAATAATATTTTCATAAAAAGAATATACAAAATCTTATTTTTAATTAAAAACATTACCTATATATTTTAAACTCAAACTATATTAGTAATATGTATGTATACTCTTGAATTCAAATTTATATTCATTTCAAAGTCAAATTTAAAAATCAAATCTAAAATAAATTTAAATAAATATAAACAATTATTTTTAAATAAGCTCATTATTATTTACAAGCAATATATCCTATTTCGAAATCAATTTAAAATACACAGATCTAAATATACAGATATAAATGCATTTTAACACACATATAAATTTTGAAAACAATATACCAATTTATAAAATAATTAAAATATTACTTGGTTAATTATCTGTGAAAATAACAATTTATCAATTCAAGTAATTTTAAATTAAGAGATTATCAACATTTTAAACTCCTGAAAATTCCGGGATATTACAGGCCCACTCACGTGCCAGAAAAAGTCTCCTGAAGTTTGAGCGAGATATGGGCCTCCAACGCCTATAAATAGCACCCTGAAGCCTTCAGAAAAGGGGATCTTTGGCCATTCAACGTCGAGAACTCTGCCGGATTCAATTCCATACTTCATCATCGCTGTTGTAATCAGATTTGAAAGCTATCATCAGTTGTAATCCGCTGTAATCAATCAAAATCATCAAGTGAATCAATAAAGACATAAAATTCAAAGTGGACGTAGGCAAAATCGCCGAACCACAATAAATCCTGTGTTTGTGATTGTTATTTTCGAATTACTGCGTTTGCTACTGTTTAGATCTGAATTCTATATTGATTGTTGCTGATTTGTGTTCATAAACGGGTGCCTTCACGATATTGGGTGTTTGTGGTCAATTTTGACGCAAACAATCATCAAAAAGCGGGAGATTGTTAGTCCTTGAGATGATGGTTTTGATGACAATTACCTTTGAATAAGATTATAAAATATAAATACTAACATTATAGTTTAGACATATATGTATATACAGGATTTAACCATGCAGGTACCAAGAATGAAGACTGTACAGTATAGAGATTCAAGATATCAAGATTGAAGACTCATGAGTTTCAAGAATATCAAGAGTTCAAGATTTCAATAATTAGTAATTTAATTAGGAATTTTGTTAAAGCTCCTAGAAAAGCACTGGCATCTTAAAATCCAATTTATTCATGGAATGGAATCCACTTCGAGCCTGTTAAAGGGTTGTAACCCTAAGTAGGATGGAACCTACCAAAAATCAAGTGGAACATTGTTTTGTATCCGCTAACCTTTTATTCGAATGATTTTACAAAATTATATCTTGTTTTCAAAATAATTTCAAAACCTTCCTTTTAAAAGAATCAAAAACATCTATCCTGGTTTTAAATACTTTTAGCCTCAAAATAATCTTTATTTTCAAAATCAAATTATCCTTAGTTTTAAACTATAACAACCCGCATATTTATCGATTTTATATTTAAATATTTTATTTAAATATTTTACTGTTCATCGGATTTTGGTCCGAAAAGCTACTTTGTGCAAACAGTCGAATTGGGACTCGAGACCACCCCCATTGAGTTCAAAATGCCGTTTGCGACCTTTTTGAGTATAAGCTTCGACATATTTGGAGAAAGTTGAATTTTGCTACTTTTTGCTTTGGGCTTTAGTTTGGGCTGAACCCACTTACTAACTCAGTCCCAACCCACTCCAACTCTTCATTACTTCATTTCTAATTCCTAACTCTTCAAGCTTTCAACAATGGTGGAAGAGAAAAAGAATTAAAACTCCAAGCCCTAGCTTCCTTTGCAAATCCATCTCCTAGCTCCAAAGTTCAAGAGAACCCATTGGTAAGCTTCCTCTTCTTCTTCTCCAACTCATTCTCTCTTTGATTTCACAAATTTCCTAAACCTAATTTAGGAAATGTTTCTACTTTAAGCTTAGATTCAAGCTTGTTGAGATGGAATTGAAGAGTGCTTGTTCTTGCCATTGCTTCATAGCATCTTCTTCATTCGTTTGGGTTCAATGGTGAGAATTTTTATCTCACATCTAAGTCTATGAATTATCTTCGAATGTTAGGTATGAATTCCTAACACTTATTCATGTGCATTTGCTTTTGGTTTGGATTGAATTGGTGTATATTCCAATTTTTGGTGTTTTGAGTTCAATTCGTTAAAAATCCTAACTTCTATGTTTGAACATGTTTTTGGTGATGCATCGAGGAGCATATAGGGCCTGGTAGTCGATTTGCATAAACCCTTAGTGACCGTGCTCGCTCGATTGCATTTTGATGAAGATTGCATCTTCATTTCATAGGCTAAGGAAACAGCCTTGGTGCCAGTCAGTCGACTGGACCTTTGGATCAGTCGACTGGCTGTAGCACATAGGCATTCCGAAGGTTGCTAACAGAGGCTCGGGTCCTCTGTTTTCCTGCATTCAGTCGACTGAAATTTTAGGTCAGTCGACTGACTGCAGGAAATTATTTTTCCCTGCTTCTGGTTCAGTCGACTGGACCTTTGTGTCAGTCGACTGACCTGCACCAATTTGCCTTATTGTGCCTATTTGTGCATGTTTTTGCTTGGTTTCCAAATTCCATCGATTCGTGTTATTTCCCACTTGTTTCTGCTACAACTTTAATGACTTCTCTTCTTGGAATTTTTGGGAATACCCATTTTGATGGATTCAGATCGATTTCTTTGGATTTTTATGCACGTTTTCGAATGTGAATCTTAGTGATTGATTGTTTCTACAATCTTCTTTGTGTTTTGTCACTTTAAAAATATAAAGGTTTTCTATACTAGTAGTAAATATCAAAACTCTATCCTCAAACGATTTCAATACTATTTTAATACCAAATTCATTTATAAAATCGTTTTCCAATCTATTAGTATATATAAACCTTTACCTCACTCGTATGAGAAATCTAATTAAACGACTTAGTAAAACAAGTGGTATGAAACGCTTGCGTTTACTTCATCGGTTAATTCTTGGACTTGTTCGATTGAATTTCTTGTGACAATTTTCTAGTGGAGATCTACAATTTGTTCGTAAATATTTAAGTTAAGCTAGTGGTTATGCGACATGAAGCTAAGCTCATATATTTACTAGCTTACTGTAATCAACACTTCTCTTTGATCATGACGATCATTTTATGGTTTAGACTAGCATTGTGCGATGTCTCTTTGTCCATGTAGAGGACTGTACGTCGTTTTTATTGAGCTTCGGCTCAATGTCCGCAATGGGGGACTATACCCTGTCAGGAGGAGTTTCGACTCACCAGGAGGAGCTTCGGCTCAATGTCCGCAATGGGGGACTATACCCTGTCAGGAGGAGTTTCGACTCACCAGGAGGAGCTTCGGCTCAATGTCCGCAATGGGGGACTATACCCTGTCAGGAGGAGTTTCGACTCACCAGGAGGAGCTTCGACTCAATGTCCGCAATGGGGGACTATACCCTGTCACGAGAAGCTTCGGCTCACCAGGAGGAGCTTCGGCTCAATGTCCGCAATGGGGGACTATACCCTGTCAGGAGGAGTTTATTTTTATGGGATTGGCCATCCTTTTATTGTGATTTCTGGATTTCGTGTGTTGATTTCTGGAATTTATGTTTCACCAGCTTTTACGATTGGCATGGATATATATGTCATTTATTGTGGCTTGGTGAATGAAATTAGGAGTATGACATTCCTTTTTATCTTGAGTAGATTATTGTGATATTGATTAATCTCTTGTTGATTTTCAATTACTTATTTATCACAGCTTGGCATTGTGATTATTATATGTTTATGTCGTGTCTCTTATTATATATCACTTCATCTGATATTTATAGCTAGACTAATCCGTTTATTAATTTCTTCTTAAATAATACTCGGGTCAGACTGAGATATTACAGGTGCTTACTCATGGCTTCCTACCTGGAACCATCTTCTGACTTTTGGCTAACTACTCTAGATTAGTAGTTTATTTTGTTGTATACACTTGAGATATAGACTCATAGTTGTATTCTTTTGTATAGCACGTATTGCTATTCTTTTGTATTATCGTGGATCTTTTGACCACTACTCTGATGTACACTTTCATGTGCAATATTCATATCTATTTCCGCCTTTGTGATATGAATTGTCTGTGACTGATTTATGTTATGTTTATTTCTATATTTGTTTCCGAAGATATTATAGCCACTGTGTAGTAGCTTTGAGTTTGTGTCGGTATGTCGGATTTCCTCTTGAGATGAAAAGTTATATTTTTATCCGGTATATCGGTACTCGCACAAAGCAATTAGACAGATGGCCGCTCCTCAACAGCCTTATTCTCCGTGCTAGTTGACAGCATTCACAGTAGTGTTCTTGGCTAGCCTAGGTATAGAGGTGGGGCGTCACAGCTTGGTATCAGAGCCAAACTTCGGAACAATATAGAATAATTTAGCAAGGATCATGTCCTAAGTCTTTCTTAGTAGTTGTGCTTTAGGATTTTATTCGAGTCTTCGTACCGATTCATCCTATTTTCTTTATGATTCCTTGTTTTATCAATCAAGTTTGATTGAAATTTATTCTGAGAATAACTTTTTCCTCTTCCTTCTTTCTTTCTTAAGGAAGAGAAATGGTTAGACCAGGCCGTCCCAGTGCCGGTCAATCTAGTGCTACTCCTCAGGATGGAGTATTTATGTCTGCCCAGCAGCTTCTAGATCTTGTTAAGAATGCTCAAGCAGCCGGTCCCAATCCAGAGCCTACTCATCCTAGATCCGGTTTTGCACGCTTGTGCAGAGACTACACCGATTTGGGTGGAAGGCCATTCATGGGATCCGAGAGTGTTATAGAAATTCAAGCTTGGCTCAAATCATGCGATCGCATCTTTTCTCGCATGAACCTTATTGATCTACATCGAGTCCAGGTGGCTTCTAGCATGCTCCAAGAAAGAGCGTTAGATTGGTATGAGCTTTTAATTTCTGAAATCGTTGAGGCGGATCTTACTTGGGAGCAATTCCGGGGAAGATTCGAATTGAAATTTGTGCCGGAGGCTGAAAAAGTAACTTTAGCCCGGCGTTTCATAGACCTTGTTCAAGATGAATCTTCTGTGACAGACTATGTCGCATCTTTCGAATCTCTTTCCAAATACGGGGTTGAGTATATTAATACCCCGATGAAGAAAAATCAGAGATTTGTCTATGGCTTGAATAAGAATCTTAAGAAGCCATTACTTCTGAAACTTGAGGTTTCATTTGATCGGCTTATTGATATCGCTCTTCGTCTTAAAGAGGCCGATAGAGAAAGTGATGTCGAGGTTGGGAGTGCCAAACCGAGCACCAACAACAACAAGAAGAGGCATCCCTTTATTAGGTTTGAAAGTCCTAATCCTAACAAGAGGGCGAAGCAAGAGATTTCTATAGCAAATACTCCTATCCCTAATCGCGGAGAATGCTACAATTGTGGCTCTAGGGACCACTATATAAATAGGTGTCCAAGGCCTATTTCTTGCCGCTATTGCAAAAGCGCGGATCATTATATATCTTCGTGTCCCAAGCGTCAAAGCAAGAGAGAAGGAAAGCTGCAAGTCCCTAGCAACTCTTCTCGTGGTCAAGGTATTTCTTATTCAATCCTTGATGACATTTGCTTTGTGATTATCTTGTTCGTGTTCTTTTTGATATAGGTTCCATCTCACTATTTTATATCAAAAGAACTTGTTGACTTCTTTGAGGATTGTGAATCCGGATGGTAGATCCGCAACACTCAATTTGCTTTTTATTGATGTCGAAATTATTTTATGAAACTTTTCTTTCCGAGCCGATATTTTTACTTAGGCTTCGGAATTGATTTTTTTGAAAGGATCGGCTTAATCATTGCGAAGCCCATATCCTATTTTTCGAGTGGACTATTCATCTTCGACATTTTCAATCTGTTAAGCAGATTTCTATTTTTCCTTTATGATTTTGATTCCAATTTGATGACATCATTTTATTCCTTAAAGCCCACTTATAAGGAAAGTTTTATTTCTCTCATTTATGTAGTTTGAGAAATTTTTCGGTATTTTTGAGTTTGTCTTAGGATTATCACCTAAGAAATCTTTTGTGTGGTGTTAAGGTCTTTCTAGTTTGACCTTGCCACCGGTTTTCGTTTGCTACGAGTTGCGGAAATTAGCATTCCACTTACCGCATTCCTCATTCGTTATGATTATTGTGAATGACTTATTATGTCGTTCAGTTTGTCTTGCTTATTTCATCCATTTTATAGATCGAATATTCTATGAATATCTCGATGACTCCATTCTTGTACTTATTGATTTTGGATGAAAATAGCAATTTAAAATTTTTGCAAATCTTTTTCATAAGATTTATTTATAAGTAAAACTGGATTTTTGTTCTTGAAACGAACAAAGAATATTCTTAAAACTTTTTAATAGATTTATTTATCCTATAGAAGATGATTTTGTGATTGTATTGCCCGTTGAGTGCTTTAAGAATTCTGGTCGATGCGCTTGATCAATGTTATCGATAGGAATTTCCTAAACGCTTTGATGAGACAATCAGACACGATATATTGACTTGTAAAAATGTAAAATTTTTCTAGAAATATTTTTACATGAAGATAATTGTAATTTTGAAAGTTTTAGTTTTTGGGAAAGAAGATTATTTAAAAGAAATTCTTTCTTTTCGAAACTCTTATTCTTGTGATTCCTGAAGGGGAACCAAGACTTTGCTATTTGTACCGATACTAGTCGTATTGGTTTGGATGACGTTCTCTTGCAAAAGAGAACGTGCTATCACTTGTGCTTCTAAATCATTATAGCTTATCGAGACTAGATATGCCACTCATGATCTAGTGCTCTCGGCTGTTGTTTTTACTTTTGAAAATTTGGCATCATCATTTTTGGACGAGAAATTTGTTCTCTACCCCGATCATAAATCTTTGGAATAATTATTTTCTCATATGGAACTCCATGTTGACTCGAGTTCCAGACATCTTATGATCTTGATATTCTTTTTATTCCTGGAAGGGAAATCGTGTTGCCAATGCGCTTTGTCGTAAGCAACAAGTGGTTGATTCTTCGATGTTGTCTGAATGGAATTATCTTTTCATCAAGTTCATCGAACGTTTTGATGTACTTCGTTTTATTGAGTTTCATCTCATTTCTTTTACGAACTTGCGTCTGATGTTCTTTTATTGTGTTCGGTTCATTGGACGTACCGTTTTCGTACTACGTCGGTGTTCCGAAATCTTTCGGGCTTTGATTCATTGGATGCACCGTTTGTACTGCATCAATGTCTTTTCTTTTTGGGTTCATTGGATGTACCATTTGCACTACACCAATGATATGTTTTTAATACATTGGATGTACCGTTTGTACTACATCAGTGTCTTTGATTCATTGGATGTACAATTTGTACTACATCAATGTCTTTTCTTTTTGGATTCATTGGATGTACCGTTTGCACTACATCAATGATATGTTTTTGATACATTGGATGTACCGTTTGTACTACATCAGTGTCTTTGATTCATTGGATGTACCGTTTGTACTACATCAATGTCTTCTCTTTTTGATTCATTGGATGTACCGTTGTACTACATCAATGTCTTCGCTTTTTGATTCATTGGATGTACCGTTGTACTACATCAATGTCTGTTCTTTTTGGATTCATTGGATGTACCGTTGTACTACATCAATGTCTTCGCTTTTTGATTCATTGGATGTACCGTTGTACTACATCAATGTCTTTGCTTTTGATTCATCGGATGTACCGTTTGTACTACATCAATGATTTTTCTAATTGATACATTGGATGTACCATTTGCACTACATCAATGTCTTTGCTTTTGATTCATTGGGTGTACCGTTTGTACTACATCAATGTTTTTGCTTTTTGATTCATTGGATGTACCGTATGTACTACATCAATGTCTTTGCTTTGGTTCATTGGGCGTACCGTTTTTGTACTACGCTGATGTCCCAAATTATTTGAGTTTCTAGTTTCTCGAGCGTACCGTTTTTGTACTACGTCGTTGCACTGGCTCAATTTTCTGCTATTCTTGACGTCCCCACGTCTTTTATCTACGGAAATGCCCTAGGGATTCTGTTTTTTATTCTTGAGTCTGGTATTATTGAGGGATTGAAGTTTCACCAGATTTGATTTTTAAGCAACATTCCATTCGCATCATTGCTTCGGAGGTTGGGCGCCTTCGATATAAAGATATTCTTTTTGATAAAAGTTCAATGGTTCTCAAATCCTAGGGATTTCTCTTGAGAAATCTTGAGAATTCATCGAACGAAAACTTTCGGATTTACTCCTTCGTGCTCTTTATGGTGAACTTCTTGATTCAAATTTTCTTTTGTGTTAATATGCTTCCACGGTTGTTACTATATATTTCCTTCTTAATTATTGCGAGGACGCAATTTCTTTAAGGAGGGGAGTCTGTAACAACCCGCATATTTATCGATTTTATATTTAAATATTTTACCGTTCATCGGATTTTGGTCCGAAAAGCTACTTTGTGCAAACAGTCGAATTGGGACTCGGGACCACCCCCATTGAGTTCAAAATGCCATTGCGACCTTTTTGAGTATAAGCTTCGATATATTTGGAGAAAGTTGATTTTTGCTACTTTTTGCTTTGGGCTTTAGTTTGGGCTGAACCCACTTACTAACTCAGTCCCAACCCACTCCAACTCTTCATTACTTCATTTCTAATTCCTAACTCTTCAAGCTTTCAACAATGGTGGAAGAGAAAAAGAATTAAAACTCCAAGCCCTAGCTTCCTTTGCAAATCCATCTCCTAGCTCCAAAGTTCAAGAGAACCCATTGGTAAGCTTCCTCTTCTTCTTCTCCAACTCATTCTCTCTTTGATTTCAGAAATTTCCTAAACCTAATTTAGGAAATGTTTCTACTTTAAGCTTAGATTCAAGCTTGTTGAGTTGGAATTGAAGAGTGCTTGTTCTTGCCATTGCTTCATAGCATCTTCTTCATTCGTTTGGGTTCAATGGTGAGAATTTTTATCTCACATCTAAGTCTATGGATCATCTTCGAATGTTAGGTATGAATTCCTAACACTTATTCGTGTGCATTTACTTTTGGTTTGGATTGAATTGGTGTATATTCCAATTTTTGGTGTTTTGAGTTCAATTCGTTAAAAATCCTAACTTCTATGTTTGAACATGTTTTTGGTGATGCATCGAGGAGCATATAGGGCCGGGAAGTCGATTTGCATAAACCCCTAGTGACCGTGCTCGCTCGATTGCATTTTGATGAAGATTGCATCTTCATTTCGTAGGCTAAGAATACAGCCTTGGTGCCAGTCAATCGACTGGACCTTTGGGTCAGTCGACTAGCTGTAGCACATAGGGATTCCGAAGGAAGCTAACAGAGGTTCGGGTCCTCTGTTTTCCTGCATTCAGTCGACTGAAATTTAAGGTCAGTCGACTGACTGCAGGAAATTATTTTTCCCTGCTTCTGGTTCAATCGACTGGACCTTTGTGTCAGTCGACTGACCTGCACCAATTTGCCTTATTGTGCCTATTTGTGCATGTTTTTGCTTGGTTTCCAAATTCCATCGATTCGTGTTATTTCCCACTTGTTGCTGCTACAACCTTAATGACTTCTCTTCTTGGAATTTTGGGAATACCCATTTTGATGGATTCGGATCGATTTCTTTGGATTTTTATGCACGTTTTCGAATGTGAATCTTAGCGATTGATTGTTTCTACAATCTTCTTTGTGTTTTGTCACTTTAAAAATATAAAGGTTTTCTATACTAGTAGTAAATATGAAAACTCTTTCCGCAAACGATTTCAATACTATTTTAATACCAAATTCGTTTATAAAACCGTTTTCCAATCTATTAGTATATATAAACCTTTACCTCACTCGTATGAGAAATCTAATTAAACGACTTAGTAAAACAAGTGGTATGAAACGCTTGCGTTTACTTCGTCGGTTAATTCTTGGACTTGTTCGATTGAATTTCTTGTGACAATCTTCCAGTGGAGATCTACAATTTGTTCGTAAATATTTAAGTTAAGCTAGTGGTTATGGGACATGAAGCTAAGCTCATATATTTACTAGCTTACTGTAATCGACACTTCTCTTTGATCATGACGATCATTTTATGGTTTAGACTAGCATTGTGCGATGTATCTTTGTCCACGTAGAGGACTGTACGTCGTTTTTATTGAGCTTCGGCTCAATGTCCGCAATGGGGGCCTATACCCTGTCAGGAGAAGTTTCGACTCACCAAGAGGAGCTTCGGCTCAATGTCCGCAATGGGGGACTATACCCTGTCAGGAGGAGTTTCGACTCACCAGGAGGAACTTCGGCTCAATGTCCGCAATGGGGGACTATACCCTGTCAGGAGGAGTTTCGACTCACCAGGAGGAGCTTCGGCTCAATGTCCGCAATGGGGGACTATACCCTGTCACGAGGAGCTTCGGCTGAGCAGGAGGAGCTTCGGCTCAATGTCCGCAATGGGGGACTATACCCTATCAGGAGGAGTTTATTTTTATGGGATTGGCCATCCTTTTATTGTGATTTCTGGATTTCGTGTCATGATTTCTGGAATTTATGTTTCAACAACTTTTACGATTGGCATGGATATATATGTCATTTATTGTGGCTTGGTGAATGAAATTAGGAGTATGACATTCCTTTTTATCTTGAGTAGATTATTGTGATATTGATTAATCTCTTGTTGATTTTCAATTACTTATTTATCACAGCTTGGCATTGTGATTATTATATTTTTATGTCATATCTCTTATTATATATCACTTCATCTGATATTTATAGCTAGACTGATCCGTTTATTATTTTCTTCTTAAATAATACTCGGGTCAGACTGAGATATTACAGATGCTTACTCATGGCTTCCTACCTGGAACCATCTTCTGACTTTTGGCTAACTACTCTAGATTAGTAGTTTATTTTGTTGTATACACTTGAGATATAGACTCATAGTTGTATTCTTTTGTATAGCACATATTGCTATTCTTTTGTATTATCGTGGATCTTTTGACCACTACTCTGATGTACACTTTCATGTGTTATATTCATATCTATTAGCGCCTTTGTGATATGAATTGTCTGTGACTGATTTATGTTATGTTTATTTCTATATTTGTTTCCGAAGATATTATAGCCACTGTGTAGTAGCTTTGATTTTGTGTCGGTATGTCGGATTTCCTCTTGAGATGAAAAGTTATATTTTTATCCGGTATATCGGTACTCGCACAAAGCAATTAGACAGATGGTCGCTCCTCAATAGCCTTATTCTCCGTGCTAGTTGACAGCATTCACAGTAGTGTTCTTGGCTAGCGTGGGTATAGAGGTGGGGAGTCACATAAACTATCTTTTAATAATAATATATTTAACTTTTAATATTTATACTTAGATTTAAATATAAAATTATAGTAAAATTATATATATATATATTACCAAAATATTATTCTCTATATTTAGTTATGTATTTTAACTATAATTAGGTATATTTACATAGTTTAAAATAGTTTTAATACAAGATGAAAGTTATTTTCAAGAAAAACAAATTACCAAAATTTCCTTAGGCATGTCGACATCCTCAAGTACCCCATGTCGACATGGTAGCATTTTATTTCAAAATTTTGAATTTCAAAGGAAGTGTCTATTTGTTATATCCTTTCACGAATGGACATGGCTATTGTTCTACTATAAATAGGGGCAGTTTTAAACGAATTTTCATTCATATTTTATCTGATTTCACACCTCTTCTTCTTCCACATTTCTTTATACACATTTTTACCATTACTCTATCGAAATCAACATTGAATCTAACTAGATCATTTATGGTTTGATTCACTATCACTATCTCAACAAGATCTCAGTGCTATTCAGAGTTATAGGCTTCTTTGTAATAAACTAAGCGAGAAAAGGTGTGATTGTAGACTGTGAAATTAATCAAGCGAGAAAAGGTGTGATTGTAGCCTTGGAAATCAATTGGATGAGCTTGTTGCCCGTGAAATCAAGTATCTCTACCCAAAGGATTGTGAATCTGGAGTGGTGTACCTCGTGGCCTTGAAATCGAGGGTGTAATTGTACAACTGCTTTTGAAAGGAAATCCGTACTTGTGTGCGGGACTAGATGTAGGGTAACTCCGAACCAGTATAAAATTTTGTGTGCTCTTTCCTTTATTGCTTTTACTTTATTTCTGCATCTGTGTTTGACTCTTTGATCATATCTATGTTTGAGTATTGCATACATTTGTGTTAAAATTAAGAAAAACTCAAAATGATTTAGTAATCCCTTTAAACACTATTCACCCCCTCTCTAGTGTTAATCCTAGCCTAAAGATCCGTATTCCACATTTCTCACACTTCGTACGTGATAGGTGGCATGAATCAAAAGGCAAAGTGACTTTGATTTGATTTCATATAATTTTATTTAATTATAAAATATCTTGTTTTAGCAACTTAAAATTTCGATCTCCTATCGAGGCATGCCGCTAGGCATTTGTAATGTTATACCGCTGTTCCAAACCTAATGGAACGAGTTCTAAAGCTTAACTCGATCGTTTGTAGAAGATTGCATTTTAAATCGACTATTTTAATTTAATTTAATTTAATTTATTTCTAGGCATTTACAGATTGTACGAAAAGATAAACCCAAATGCTATGAGACTTGAAATCCGATACTAATACACTATTACGGATGCAATGGAACTGGTTTCGCGAATTCCGAGACTGTGCTCCGGATCGTTATTTTAATGCATTGATTGAACTGACAGTTTCAAAAATTAATGAAATTAGTTGAAATTTTCAGTTTTAAAAACTTATTAACTAAAATCTAATTCAAATAGAATTTATATCAACATTAGAAATCGTTTTGGTTCATATTCAACTCCAATTCAATTAATTATTAATTAATAACTCAATAATGAATTGTACTAATTAAATCAATATATTTGGAACTTAAGTTTTTATTACACTATTTTTTATCGATAAACTTCATATTAAACTTACATTCGCATTTCAAAAGTCAACATTTAAATACATTAAATGTTCAAAATCAACGACCAAAAATCCGAGTCGTTGCATTCCTCCCCCCTTAAAAGAATTTCGTCCCCGAAATTGCTAAGGTAGGAAAATTCTTCAAACCCAATAACTTATAAAACCTGCTTAGTTAAACCCGACATTCCACTTTCTAATCTTTTAATTCCAACCCAAAACAATTAGTTTTCAATTCTAATTCAATATGACAAGAGAGATAAATATACATACATCGACCCACATAGTCCGAAAATAAAGTAGATGTCAATATTTTATATTTCCACAAAATTTAATCCAAAACCATACCTTATTTAGCGTTTTAAAGCATTATTAAGTGAGCATTTACTTCAAAAGCAATTTCGCAACACTAGATCTAGCTAAATAATCTTCTAGTACCTGTATTTACTCAGTTTAAATAAGTAGGCACCAAAATATGAAATTCATCATCATTTCACTTATTTAAAAGCTAAAAGACCTAAACTTTGTAAATCAATCATACCAGACATATATTATAAGCAATTTAAGGTTCTACTACTAATTTAATTACTTCCAGTTGATCTATATACCATTTCATCCAATTCGAAATGGTTTACAACCAAGTTTGTTGCATTCAATTTATATTTATACTAAACAATTTCATATCCATTTCAAATTGATTCCAAAATTAATTTATTCACTTTTTTTATTTCATAGAATTTTATTTCCTTCCGTTTACGCCAAACGCCAATTTTTTTATATGCAATTTCGGTGATATTCATTTAACAGGATAATCACATAAGCTTACAACAATTTTAAATTAATCCAAATCAACCTACATTTAGTTTTATTCTATTTTCGATTTGTTCACAATCAATTCACTTACATTTCATTCATATTAACATTCATTATATTCAAATCTATTCTATTAAGCTTGGAATCATCCAACGCTTTTTATTAAATAACCATTTCACAATTTTATTCGAGCCAAACTTCCACCCAAAATATTTATTTAAGTTAATCCGTTATTTTTAAACTATTTCCACCTTATAACTTAAGTTTATTTTTTTCAACCAACTTCCAATTCATTTACTAATTAATTAATTAGTTCATCCAGTTAATCCTCTTCAATTTTAATTCTGAGCACAAATTCATTCTCGAATTTATCTAATTCGTATCCAAGGCCACATACAATTTATTTACAATTTAAACTGAATTTATTTGTAACTTAAATCATCACTATTTCAATCCATTTCTATTTTATTCGACGATATGTAACAACCCGATATTTTCAGCCATTCGTATCCACATATGTCGGACTTGAACCGCATTGTAAATAATTTTGGAGCAAACGAAATACAAATCACAGAATCACAGACATAGAAATATCAGAATAACTCGCAGCGGAAATTAAAATAATATAGTAGTTCATGAAGCTACTATAGCAAACTCTTAAAACATAATACACAATATCAGTCTGAAAAATATATACAATAGAAATATCAAATACATAGCAGTTTATAAATACCAGAGCTGAAATAGAATAACTGAAACTGAAAGGGAACAGACAACTAGACAAGCGGAATCTCTAGCGATTTCCAGCTCTAGAAAAGAAATCCAAAGCTAAGCTGTAAATACTCAGGCTGACCCGAGCGTAAAGTAAAACACAAAACACTCGAGTCAGGACATATATACTTATATAATGTAAACCAAATCATGTGAACTATCGTAGAAATGCACAATAACTTAAAGGATGCTTGGGATTGTCCACCTTTAAGGATCAGTTAACTATAAATTAAATACATCCCGTGGTTAAAATTTCAAAATGATATTTTATACTTCGAAATCAAATATCATTTCAAAAATTCAATATCATTCAAAACACATTTCAAAATATTAAAATATCGTATCTTCCATACCACATTCATTTATTTAAAATACCATTTCAAATAGTTTATTTTTCAAAACAAATTACTTCATTTTAAATCATAAATTTAAGTTATTATATTTAATCATTAAATTATTAAATTTCCAAAATTTTAATCTTCCAAAATTCATTTATTCGCTTAAATTTATTAAAACAATGAAAATTCAACTTTCGCAGCATTTAGAAAATGCTACAGAAAGTTACATTCAAAACAGTTCAATTTAACAAAAGACAGCATTTAAAATGTTGTAATAGGGTTAAATTAGTTTAAAATAAACTTAATTAAAGTCAACAATTATAGCACTTACAAAATTCTATAATAGCCTTTGGTTAAATTTAGCCATTTGGTTCATTATTATCAACTACAACATTTACAAATGCTGTAATATCATTTACATTAGAAATAATAGCATTTCAAAAAATGCAGTTAATTAAATTCAAATATTCAATATAATTTCACAAAAAATTATATTTTTATTTAAATCATTTTTAACATATCAAATCACATATTTTCACTTTTAAAACAATCATTCAAATACACTTAATTCCTGATTTTATAAAGTTAAATTTCCATTCAAAAATCAAGATTTAATAATAATTCACTTATTAAATTCCAACAATAAATTTAAATTCATTAAATTTAAATTTAACTTAACACTTAAGTTTAAATTTTAAAATATAACTTAATTTCATTTTTATTTACTTAACTTAAAATTCACTTTTAAGCCAAATTCACAAATTACCAATTTCAGTTATATTTCAAAATTTCAACTTAAATATTCATTCATTTCACACTTTAACTCTATTCAAAAATCATTAATATATTATAAACTCACTTTAAATTCACTTTAATCCAAATTATCATAATTTCATTTTTAATTTAAATTCCAATTATCACCAAATTAAACTTTCCAAAATAACTTTAATTTCAAAAATTCTAACTTTTCCATAACTTATTTCGCTTATAAATTTTCAGAAAATCCATAATATTTTACAAAAATCATTTTTAATTAATTTAATATCAAAATATCATAATATTTACATTTCTAAAATATTTGAAATTTTTTAGAAAAACATATTTTTAACTACGGGTCCGTATATAATTTTCTACACTAGGTAAAGTGATACGGGTAATATATCATTTCAACCCGTAATTTACAAAGAACACCCGAGTTTAATCATTTCAAACCCACAATCCCAAGTAAAATGAAATAAATAAAAATCATTCAGGCCTATCATTTCAGCCCATAACGATTTTTCCCTATTCTAAAGTCCGTTCGGGTATGTATCATTTCAAACCATAGTGATTCTAATCTACAGGGAACTTGCAGTGTGATAAACTGATATAAACAACAGAATAGCATAATATAACAGTGACAGATGATATAACAGGTGAATAAGCATGGGTGAACTTCATATGATCATAGCATAGAAAATATAACATGGTGATATGAATTTACAGATTCAAATGTGATCAGTTTACTAGTCATATAAGTATAAAACTGTTTGGCGAGAATAACTCACCTCTACAAGGTGGAGATAACAGATTCTGACACACAAACAAATTCCAGAAGGCACGATAACATGACTATAGACTTGAGTGGAGTGGAGAACTTGGGTGGGAAGAGAACCAAACTTTTACCTTGTACACAACCCATAAACAAGACAAGTATAAATATGATTTCAACCAAATATACATATTGAAACAATTTAAAATAATGCAACAATGAACAAATTGATCTTTGCTATTGCCTCAACCTTCACAAGCTCAACCTAGGGGTAATGTATGCTCAGCCAAATTGGTGTATTGGGTCAGGTATAAATCCAAATACGCTGGGCTAGCTAGTGATGTGGTGAAAGTTATGGCATAGGAATAAAAAGGGTTCAAGGCAAAGGAATGGGTTTTTGGTGCACTACGTAGGCTCGGCCTCACATGGATTTGGCTTGGCCATGCAAGATGAAGGTCAGGTGGGGTCTGGAGTGTTAGCCAGAGGTGGTGGAGGGACTGGTGGCAGTGGCTATGGAGGTGGTCCAGGTGAAAAATGAAAGTTATGTTGTCAATAGGCTTGGCTATGGCAATATTCAAGAGGATTTTGGAGTTTTGTGGTGCAAACAACTTAGGGGGTGTCATGGCCTGGACAAGATAGAGGGGAAGGAGGGTGAAGAAGCTGTGGATGGTGGCGGAGTTGGTCGGAGGAGGTGGTGGAGTGCTAAGGCCGAGCAAAAGCATAAAGAATCCAAGGCAAAATCAAGGAAAAATCAATAAAATGCAAAGAGAAAGTGGAAAAAGAAGAGACATTACCAAGAACTTTTCTTCAGATCTGAAGAACACATGATAAATGAGGTGAGAAAGTGATTTCTCACATGAATATCAGAAAGAAACACACGGACACATGGCCGAAAGATATGTGGTGAACGACCAAAGTATGAAGAGGTGGAAAATGAAAAGTCAAAAGTAAATGAAGAGTTTTTGTCCTTTGAAATTTCATTTTTCTTTATTCAAATAAACCAAAATAAAAACCAAGTAAATAAAAATAAAATGAATACCAGATAAATTAAAAATTAAATGAATAAATAAATTTTAGAAAAATATATAAAAATAAAAAATATAATTTAATATATGTAAACTAGTATTGAAAATTGAAAACAAAATATAACTAGTTTTGGAAAAATAACAACTACACTCTAAAAATGTTTTAAAAATAATATATATATATATATATATATATATATATATATATATATATAACATGACATATTACACACATATACACAAATTAGAACAAGATATGACAAAATATATATATTATTTATATAATTTAAAATAAACAATATTGTTAAATAAATCAATTTACATACAATATTGTAAAAAGCATAACTTTCGCAATATAAATCCGATTTCAACGAAACGAAAAGCAGTATTCTTAAAATTTAATATATTTTCATAATAAAAGATAAAATTCAAAAATTCAAATATTTAAATTTAAAAGTCAAAGTTTGACCAAATTGACCAAAATCCACATTTTCAGGAAATATTCTATTTATTCGTGTTTGAAATTATAATTCACATAAAAATAAAAATTTATATTTAAAATAACAAAATTAATTCATTTTAATAAATATAATAAAGTTTTTAAATCAGGAGTTTCAATGTTAAATAATTAAAATAAATTATAAAATTTAGGGTTGTTACACTCTCCCCCACTCAAATCTTTTCGTCCTCGACAAGAACGAACAAGGAAATAAGGAAAAGCAAGATAGACAAAACAAATAGTACCTGAAAAAATAATTCCTGATTCGAAGCACGAATGCTCTCCTCCGTTTCCTCAGATACAATCCCAATCATCGGTACTTCACAGTACTTTGACCGGACTAACAGATCTCCCTCTTAGCTGCTTCGTACCTCTTTCAATAATACAAAGTGGCTTCCTCTCAACAGTTAGATTAGGCTAAATATCCAACTATCAAGAGCAGAAGGCTGAACAAAAAGAGATGGGTCAAGAAGATACTAGAGAAGATGTGAGACATGGAATACATCGTGCACTCCAGACAGCTTCTCGGCAAATCCAGACGATAAGCTAAAGAACCAGCTCTTTTCACAATGTGGAAAGGACCCTCGAAGAGGAAGAAGGTAGAAATAGCTAGGAGGAAATAGATTGAAAGACAAGGATGAACCATTATTTTAAAACCATCTAAATTTCAATTTCAAATTTTATATTTAAGATTTTTAACATTTTATAATATGATGAATAGTCATTTGATTCAATTTTAATAGTTCGAAGTAAATAATATTTAAAACAATTTAAATCATGATTAAAATATCCTTTATATAATACTTTACCAAAATACTTTTATAACTCGATGTCTTAACAAGTTTACTTTCGTTCCTGCAGACTCTGGCCATGCGTTGTTCAGGCGCAAAGCTAGAATTCTCTAGGTACTTAGTAGACTTATTTCAACACCCAGTGAAAATACTGGAAAAACTTTTAGAAATAGATATGGAAAGTGCAATCCAAACAAAACAACCAAACCGAAATATGTCGATCATGGATCGCGGATACACAATGGTTACGCCTGGATCCCCCAGGAAACTTCCGTGCCCGTAGGCCGACTACCGCAGCCCTGCAATTACGCCATGAAGACTGGTAGTACCGCAGATACAAAATCGTTACGCTTGGATCCTCCAGGAAACATCCGTACCCTTAGGCTCGCGTAGCCCTTGCAAATTACGCTACCAAGCGACCCAATAGATCATAGATACACAATGGTTACGCCTGAATCCTCCAGGAAACATCCGTACCAGTAGGCTCTCGCAGCCCCTATGAATTACGCTATGCAGTCGCGCTCGTAAGACCACGGAGATCGCCGTGGAATTCGATGGACACTCGAGTATGATATCCAGAAAACTCAAATTAGAGAGAGAATAATAACGATAGAATGAATCCACAGTGTGGCCACAAAGCGGATATCAAGCAGAAGGCACTTTCCATATCTTTACTTCGAAAATAGGTATCATATAGTACCTTTCAAAATCACTTTCAAATATCATACTTATATAAAGTCCATTATATATAAGATTTCATTTCAAATCGAATACTTTTCAAAATCAATAGTATATCAAATCATACTTATATACACTTCGATTATATAAGCTTTCACTTTACAAATTGAGTACGCTTTTCCAATCAACAATTTTCGAATCAACTTCATACTTATACAAATCCATTTTATAAAAGTTCAATAACTCCCAAATCACAGTATTTAGTAAAACAAGGTTCTCAATTTCAATTCCTTTTCAATATCAATTCAGTTTCAAAAATCATATATGATTTTGCCAAATCATTTCTTCCTAATTACATACATTCAGTTTCAAAGTTTCTTAAATAATAGATTTAGAAAATAATACAAATTTCCAAATCAACAAAATTTATGTCAAACAAATTCATTTCCATTCCAAACATATACTCACTTTCAAAAATCGTAATACTTTCAAAGTTATAAATCTTTCGAAACCAAAATACTTGAAATCATTACACTTTGAAAATAATAACTTTTCGAAATCATACATTTGAAATCATAAAACATTCCTTTGATTCTTTATATTTCACAAATTTATTCAATTTAACGCAAATCTAAAATTTCCAATTTCAATTCAATTCAAACCATCAGTTTCAATTCAATTTATTTTTTCAACAAAACCATTTCAAATATTATCAAATTTCAAATAAAGATTTGATCCATAAAATAAACTATTCAATCTTTAATATATTTCAAAGTTTAATATACCATATTTCAAACTAAATTTTATGATTTCATATATATCAAATTTTACTTCATTATTACTTAGTTTTGAAATACTCATTTCACAAATCCATCATTTTTAAAATAAACTCAAATTACAAGTAAACCAAATATCCTTTCATACAAATATAAACTTCAAATATTCATTTATCAAAATCAATTATCATTTCAAATTCACATTCTATATCAAAATAAAGATTGTATCATTTCCAAACCATTTAAATCATCAAAATATCTAAAATGGTTACAAAGTTTAAAACCATCTTTTTTTAAAACCTTCAAACTATTTACTTCCATATAAAAATCCAATTTACCATTGAAAAGATTATTATTCTATATATATACTTTATTCAAAACATTTCAAATCTATATTTCATACCAGTATAAATCAAAGTAGTCTTATTTATTTCACTCAACAAACAGTTCCAACTAGTATATTACTTTATACTTAAATCATACCAAACTAAACTTATATTCTTTATCAAATACTTTATGCCTTTCAAAATTTCTTAGCTTTGAAAAGTAAACCTTGATTTGGAAGTGCTTGAACCTTCAAAATAGTCGAAAAAAATCATATTTTCAAATCCAAGAGTTAGAAATCATCAGCAAATCAGTAAATCAATTCCAATAGATAAGGTTATACAAAAACAAATCTGAATCTCGAGGACTGAACACCGACTTACTTTAAATCATTTCAAATATATATATATACACATATATCTTTCGAATATCAAACCATATTTAAAAATCTAAAATCAAAATCGGTTTAACAAAATCACTCACATATCAAAGCTACTAGAGTAGCCTCTTCCCCACTCGGAAACTCGAAAATCAATGTCGATGATGCATGCATTCATCATCGAAATTATTTTCCAGCGATATAAGTGGGTTCTGGACTTTTATTTTCTTGAAACTTTATTGAAATCTCTTTTGAAATCATTGGAATTCATTCGAATACATTTGAAACATTCTTATTCAGAAAATATCTTTAAATCATATTATTATTATATATTTCCAAAATCTTAAAACTGATTTCAAAACACTGGAGTTCGATTCCTCGGAATTCATATTCAAAAACTCTTCAGTTATAAATCTTTTTATATGAGTCAAATTCTTATAAATTTTCAAAATTTCAAATACTTTCGAAATTTCAAATTTACATTTTTTTTAAAAGGCATATAATCCTTATCGAAAACATTTCACTTTTATATATAAAATATGGTCATCCTTATCAAAATAATAATTCAATGTATGCACAAATTTCAAAATACAACTAAACACAAGTTTCCAAGGGATGATTCAAGGATGGATTTCAAAGCAAACAAAAATTCGAATTTAGAGGAACTCTAATCAATAGAATCCTGATTCGAAGATAAGTTCAAACGAAGATAGGATAATTTTATTACCAAATAGAAGTTGGATAAACCTATATAAATCGCGGGCGACCTTAACCGGTCAACCGTGACTTTAGGAATATAATCAATTTGAAAATCTAAGGCAAATCGACATTCGATCGCCAGATATAATCCAGGTAGAGCAAGAGATAGATAGCATCGTAAACCGAGGATACAGAAATATCTAGTTAATCAATGCCAATTGTAAAGAAGTTTCACCCCTTTACAAAATCATTCAAAGATTTACGGAATCACCGATCTTTATAGAGGTCATTCCAAAGTGGAGTTATGGAATGTCTCAAAATCAAAAGGATAAAATAGGTAAGACAAGACTGAATTTCAGAACAAGTGGGAGTGTTCCAAAGCTCAAGGAATCCTAATCGATAGGAATCCTAACCAAGAGATTTCTAACAAGGTGGATACAGAAGGAATGAAGTTTAGAAAATCTTGGTTTCAAAATACGAAAATCTGTATACCATAATAATCTTTGAAAATCCTTTAAAACCATTTGAAAATTATTTTATACTTCGAAAATACGTTCTCTCACAAAGAAAGGATTCTGAGATTGATTTCACTCATTCTAGGGTATTTCCACCCCACTCTAATGAGTTTTTGCTCTACAGGCTACGTTTTGCCTAAAACCAAAGCTCTGATACCAACTGTAACGACTCGATATTTTCAGCCATTTGTATCCACACATGTCGGACTTGAATTGCTCACAATACCGCATTGTAAATAAATATGGAGCAGATGAAATACAAATCACAGAATCACAGACACAGAAATATCAGAATAACACGCAGAAGAAATTAAAATAACATAGTAGTTCATGAAGCTACTATAACAAACTCTCAAAACATAATACACAATATCAGTCTGAACAACATATACAATAGAAATCTCAAATACATAGCAGTTTATAAATACCAGAGCTGAAATAGAATAACTGAAATTGAAAGGGAACAGATAACTAGACTAGCAGAATCTCTAGCGATTCCTAGCTCCAGAAAAGAATTCCAAAGCTAAGCTGTAAATACTCAGGCTGACCCGAGCGTAAAGTAAACCACAAAACACTCGAGTCAGGACATATATACTTATATAATGTAGACCAACTCAAGGGAACTGTAGTAGAAATGCACAATAACTTAAAGGATGCTTGGGATCGCCCATCCTTTAAGGATCAGTTAACTATAAATTAAATACATCCCGTGGTTAAAATTTCAAAATGATATTTTATACTTCGAAATCAAATATCATTTCAAAAATTCAATATCATTCAAAACCCATTTCGAAATATCAAAATATCGTATCTTCCAAACCACATTCATTTATTTAAAATACCATTTCAACACACATTTCAAATAGTTTATTTTTCAAAACAAATTACTTCATTTTAAATCATAAATTTAAGTTATTATATTTAATAATTAAATTATTAAATTTACAAAATTTTAATCTTTCAAAATTCATTTATTCACTTAAATTTATTAAAACAATGAAAATTCAACTTTCGCGGCATTTAGAAAATGCTACAGAAAGTTACATTCAAAATAGTTCAAAATAATTATAGCACTTACAAAATTCTATAATAGCCTTTAATTAAATTTAGCCATTTGGTTCATTATTATCAATTACAACATTTACAAATGCTGTAATATCATTTACATTAGAAATAATAGCATTTCAAAAAAGGCAGCTAATTAACTTCAAATATTCAATATAATTTCACAAACAATTATATTTTTATTTAAATCACTTTTAACTTATCAAATCATATATTTTCACTTTTAAAACACTCATTCAAATACCCTTATATTCATGATTTTATAAAGTTCAATTTCCATTCAAAAATCAAGATTTAATAATAATCCACTTATTAAATTCCAACACTAAATTTAACTTAACATTTAAGTTTAAATTTTCAAATATAACTTAATTTCATTTTTATTTACTTAACTTAATATTCACTTTTAAGCCAAATTCACAAATTAACAATTTTAGTTATATTTCAAAATTTCAACTTAAATATTCATTCATTTCACATTTTAACTCTATTCAAAAATCATTAATATATTATAAAATCACTTTAAATTCACTTTAATCCAAATTATCATAAATTTATCATAATTTCATTTTTAATTTAAATTCCAATTATCACCAAATTAAACTTTCCAAAATAACTTACATTTCAAAAATTCTAACTTTTCCATAATTTATTTCACCTATAAATTTTAAGAAAATCCATAATATTTTACAAAAATCATTTTTAATTAAGTTTAAATCACAATATCATAATATTTACATTTCTAAAATATTTTAAATTTTTTAGAAAAACATATGTTTAACTACGGGTCTGTATATAATTTTCTACACTAGGTAAAGTGATACGGGTAATATATCATTTCAACCCGTAATTTACAGAGAAAACCCGTGTTTAATCATTTCAAACCCGCAATCCCAAGTAAAATGAAATAAATAAATATCATTCAGGCCTATCATTTCAGCCCATAACGATTTTTCCCTATTCTAAATTATGTTCGGGTATGTATCATTTCAACCCATAGTGATTCTAATCTACAGGGAACTTGCAGTGTGATAAATTGATATAAATAACAGAATAGCATAATATAACAGTGACAGATGATATAACAGGTGAATAAGCATGGGTGAACATCATATGATCATAGCATAGCAAATATAACATGGTGATATGAATTTACAGATTCAAATGTGATCAGTTTACTGGTCATATAAGTATAAAACTGTTTGGTAAGAATAACTCACCTCTACAAGCTGGAGATAACATATTTTGACACAAACAAATTCCAGAAGGCACGATAACATGACTATAGACTTGAGTGGAGTAGAGAACTTGGGTGGAAAGAGAACCAAACTTTTATCTTGTACACAACCCATAAACAAGACAAGTATAAATATGATTTCAAGCAAATATACATATTGAAACAATTTAAAATAATGCAACAATGAACAAAATGATCTTTTCCATTGCCTCAACCTTCACAAGCTCGGCCTAGGGGTCATGTATGCTCAGCCAAAGTGGTGTATTGGGTTAGGTATAAATCCAAATAGGCTCGGCTAGCTAGTGAAGTGGTGGAAGTTATGGCATGGGAATAAAAAAGGTTCAAGGCAAAAGAATGGGTTTTTGGTGCACCACATAGGCTCGGCCTGACATGGATTTGGCTTGGCCATGCAAGGTGAAGGTCTGGTGGGGACTGGAGTGTTGGCCAGAGTTTGTGGAGGGACTTGTGGCGGTGGCTATGGAGGTGGTCTAGGTGAAAAATGAAAGCTATGTTGTCAATAAGCTTGGCCATGGCAATATTCAAGAGGATTTTGCAGTTTTGTAGTGCAAACAACTTAGGGGGTGTCACGGCCTGGAAAAGACAGAGGGAAAGGAGGGTGAAGAGGCTGTGGATGGTGGTGGAGTTGGTCAGAGGAGGTGGTGGAGTGCTAAGGCCGAGCAAAAGCATGAAGAATCCAAGGCAAATTCATGGAAAAATCAATAAAATGCAAAGAGAAAGTGGAAAAAGAAGAGACATTACCAAGAACTTTTCTTCAGATTTGAAGAACACATGAAAAATGAGGTGAGAAAATGTTTTCTCACGTGAATATCAGAAAGAAACACACGGCCAAAATATATGTGGTGAACGGCCAAAGTATGAAGAGGTGGAAAATGAAAAGTCAAAATTAAATGAAGAGTTTTTGTCCTTTGAAATTTCCTTTTTCTTTATTCAAATAAACCAAAATAAAAACCAAGTAAATAAAAATAAAATGAATACCAGACAAAGTAAAATTAAATGAATAAATAAATTTTATAAAAATATATAAAAATAAAAAATATAATTTAATATATGTAAACTAGTATTGAAATTTGAAAACAAAATATAAATAGTTTTTGGAAAAATAACAACTGCACTCTAAAAATGTTTTAAAAATAAAAAAAATATATAACATGACATATTACACACATATACACAAATTAGAACAAGATATGACCAAATATATATATTATTTATATAATGTAAAATAAACAATATTGTTAAATAAATCAATTTACATACAATATTGTAAAAAGCATAACTTTCACAATATAAATCCGATTTCAACGAAACGAAAATCAATATTCTTAAAATTTAATCTATTTTCATAATAAAATATAAAATTAAAAAAATTCAAATATTTAAATTTTAAATTTAAAAGTCAAAGTTTGACCAAATTGACCAAAATCCACATTTTCAGGAAATATTCTATTTATTCATGTTTGAAATTATAATTCACATAAAAATCAAAATTTTATTTAAAATAACAAAATTTATTCATTTTAACAAATATAATACTGTTTTTAAATCAGGATGTTATCCCGCCTTTTGGCAAGGCCGTGACACCAAGAACTTGACTAGAAACCAAGGATGGTTCGTCCTAGAGATCAGTTATACATAGGTCTACTATGGATGTCGGTAAATTTTTTTCGAATCCGGATCAAGCTACAATTTATAGGACATGAAAAACAAAGCTGAGAAAGCCAATGTTCCAAATTTCAAGTCAATCGGAGTTCGTATGCTCAAGATATTGATGGATCACGGTTGAGAAATCCAAAATTGCATCGATCATATCTCGAGATTTATAAGTCCAAATGCCACCAAATTTGGACAGGAGCCGACTGGCAACCTAAAGAATGTTCACGCCAAATTTTGGCTCCATCGGATGAATTCTTGATCGATTCGAAGTTGCATCGTATCGATCACGAACCAACTTGCATCGATCATATCTCGAGATTTATAAGTCCAAATGCCACCAAATTTGGACAGGAGCCGACTGGCAACCTAAAGAATGTTCGCGCCAAATTTCAGCTCCATCGGATGAATTCTTGATCGATTCGAAGTTGCATCGTATCGATCACGGACCAACTTTCATCGATCATATCTCGAGATCTATAAGTCCAAATGCTATGAAATTTCATAGTAGCTTACTGCCAACATGAGGAATGTTCATGCCAAATTTCAGCTCCATCGGATGAATTCTTGATCGATTCGAAGTCGCGTCATATCGATCACGGACCAACTTGAATCGATCATATCTCGAGATCTACAAGTCCAAATGATACAAAATTTTCACAGTAGCTTACTGCCAACATGAGGAATGTTCATGCCAAATTTCAGCTCAATCGGATGAATTCTAGATTGATTCGAAGTTGAGTTCGAATCGATCCCGGACAGAAAAACTCCAACTTGCATCCATCATAACTCGAGATCTACAAGTCCAAATGATACAAAATTTTCACAGTAGCTTACTGCCAACATGAGGAATGTTCATGCCAAATTTCAGCTCAATCGGGTGAATTCTTGATCGATTCGAACCAAGGGTCGAATCGATCCCAAAGTGGGCCCGGACCTCCAGTATCCAGGCGTGTGGGCCCCCTCACGTGCCAGAAGCGGTCTCCCCAAATTTTAGGCGAAATATTAGCCTCCAGCACCTATAAATAGAGCCTCTGGTCATTCGAAAAGGGGGTCGGAGAATTTTGAGAGTAAAAGAGCGCCCGGACTCTGCCACGTTCACTCCAGAACGCCATTACTGCCATTGATCTCGAATTTAAGCTTATTATCTACTGTACTTCGTTATCAAAAACTTGTAATCTTCAAGTATCAAGCAATAAAGTGATAAAACTTCATAGTGGATGTAGGCAACACGCCGAACCACTCTAAAACTCGTGTTTCTGTGAATTTCTTATATGTTTATTGGTGTGTTTGTTAGTTCTGCTTCATTTTACACTTATTCTCTTCATTTTATCTCTTCAAACACATCCGAAGAGTGTTGTGCCCAATTTTGGTGCAAACACAGGAGTTTCAATTTAAATAATTAAAATAAATAATTAAAATAAATTATAAAATTCAGGGTTGTTACACGATATTACCAATTATCTATAATTCGCTCCAGTTCCATATTTAATTTCAATTCTAATCCACAATCCAGTTTATTCACCCAAGTTAAACTCCATTTTTGTATCCACCACTAGATTTTATTCAAAAATTACTGCATTAAATTGCTTGAGTTCAAATTTATTTTATAATTCAAGTTTGGATTTATTTCCTTCACCAATATATCAAACCATTTTTTTATTTTTTATTTTGGGTTTCTATTTCACTTTTCAGTTTTATAAGTCACACAATTTGTTTTTCACGTTTCCATCAATTCTATACTCGAATATGTTCATATTTTAGTTTTAACTCGAGATTATACATTTATTTATAGCCCAAGTATATTTTTATTGCATTAATTTCAATTTTTATAAGTTATTCCAAATTATTTATTCACAATTCCAGATTTTTACTCAAATTTTATTTCACTCAAAATTTATCACTTATGGTTATATACTTACTTTATCACTCCAAATTTATATTTACTTCAATTCGACATTACTTCTAATCCAATCCAAATTTTATAACTTATAGTTATATAATCACTTTATAATTCATATTTACATATTTAAATAAATTCCATGTGATTTAAATCCAATTCACCTTATTTATTTAATTTTAATTCCTTTTAACTAACATTTCAAAACCATATTCGTGTTATTCATACATAAGTTAAATTTCACTCCCAACAATTTTATTTTTAATCCATTCAATTTAAATCATGTAAGAATTCAATTCCAACTTCAAATTTTTCCGCTTCCTTATGTTTATATAGCAATTTCACCGTTCGAAATTATTATTGTCTCAATTCCCAATAAATTTATTTAACTTTCCTTAAGTTAAATTCAATTCACACAATCTATTTTAACTTACTTAAGTTAAAAAATTATTTCCCTAGACTCAAATTCCATACTTTTCGTTCTTATTAAAATCATCCTCACTTTATAAGTTCATAACTTCTTCCCGAGGTTTTTCCTAACATTTATATTAAAATTCCAGAATTCAAACACCCGGTATACACTCCAAATCACTTTGAAATCAAATATATACGTATATCCTCCTTTTGGTTTAACAAACCACTTCCTTCGAATCTCAAGATCGACCTGATTTTATCCAAAACAATTGCCTCGGAATATTCAAAACAACACTTGTTTTCACCGAAAAATCTCTATATTAATTAACTACGGTAGCAATCTGTCACTTAGAAACTCGAAAATGAATACTGATGATGCTACACAGTCATCACCAAGATTATTTCCCAGCGACGGAAATGAGTTCAGTGCTATATCACTAACAAAATCTATTTAAAACCCTTTTTCTATTCAAAAATATCTCCAAAATAATATTACTATTATTTATTTCAAAATTCTTTGGAAAAAATTTCCATAAATCTCCGAGATCCAATTTCTGGTTTGAATCCATTTTTAGCATTTTTTATTTCCATGTATAATTCATTCTTATACAATCCAATTTGATTTTTATAAACTATTTCAATTTTTAAAATCTTATTTTGGTTATACAATAACAACCAAACACACCACTATAATAATTTTTAGAAATTATTATCTTTTATATCAAAATATAGTTTGGGTTAAAGTATTTCATTTACCCGCTTCAAAACCATACTGTGCCGGTTTACCGTGTTTAAGTGTTTAGAAACTCATATCGATTTAGTGGCATCCCACTATTCAACTAGAATTTATATGCCACTCTACCCATAAGTCGACACAATATAAAACAATTTATATTCACCAATAAATACACGCTTATATCTAGTAATACACTCAGACTCATTCTAGGGTATTACTAACCCTATCTCTAATGAGTAATCCCCACCAGAGCCAAGGTTCTCGCTTAACCTTCAGCTTTGATGCCAAGTGTAGCAACCTGCAGTTCCGTACCCTTTGAGTTGATAATAATTCACTCATGTTCAACCCAAGTTATATGAAAGAGCAAATAACTAGGGTAGAAGAAAATAGAAACAACAACACATAATCTCACAATTGCAACGGAATAAAATATAATATATGTAACGCCCCACCCCGAGACCTACCTTAGTAAAGAGAATTAACGAGTAATTCCACCCACTAAAGCGGAGAATAGGGCTGGTTAAGGGCGACAATCTGTAATTTTGTCTTAAACATCTGCTAAATACGTCGATAAATGTAATATGAACTTTTTTTGTTTACTATCTCAAGTGGATCGACATGAAAGGGACAACGGATTGAGGATCTTAAAGCTAATTTAACAGTAGAGGGGGTGAATAGTGTTTAATGGATTCTATGATTTAAATGAACTAACTTATAATTATGACACAAACAAATGCAAAACTTAATCATCGAACAATTACAGAATCAAACATAGATGTAGAAAGTAAATAAAAAGCAGTAAGGGGAAAAAACACATAGAATTTTATACTGGTTCGGAGTTACCCTACATCCAGTCCTGTACTAAGGCAAATCACCTCATACAGATTTTTATTATACCAATGTTGAGATTACATTCCTCAATTTCTAAAGGCCTTGAGGCACCCTCCTGTCTCATGAGTCCGGGGCAAACTCTCCTGATTTACGAGCCATAGGATTACCCAATTGATTTCCAGGCACAATCACACCTCATAGAGAGACTCTTTAAACTTTTGATTACAAATTGATCCTATAACTCTGAATAGCACTTTGATCTTCGAGAGAGGGTACATAATCAAACAAGAATGAGATTATAATTTGATTCACTTAAGAATTCGACAGAATTTCGACATGATCTTAAAAACACGAAAATTATAAAATATGGATTTGTGGAGAAGAGAAGTGAAGAAAATATGAAAATAAATGATTAAAAAATTCGTTTGTGAAGCCTATTTATAAAACACCAACGGTCATAACCATTCATGTAGAAATTTAAACAAATAGACACTTCTTTTGAAAATTGAAACTTTTGAATTCAACGGCCACCATGTCGACATCCCTATGTAAAAAACAATGTAAAATTTGTTTTTGAAAATGAATTTTAAAATGAGAGTTTATTTTAAAACAAAAACAAATAATATTTTAAGGCTAAAACATCTTTTTGAAAAATCTTTTGAAAAGATAATTTTAAGGCTAAAATATTTTGAAAAGCATTTTTGAAAATCATTTTTGAAAAAACATTTTGATGTAGTTTTGCAAGCTTCTTCCTGTAGAATATCTCATCACATCAGGACTCGAGAACTTGTACAAAATTAGGGTGTTCATGGGTTTGTAAGCCACTTGTCATAGGTTTTTAAGCTACTTGTCGTGGGCTTGCAAGCCACTAAAAAGGTAGAAATGGGTTCCATCCCAAATGAAATTCGGATTGAAGATTTCCTTGCTATTATGAAGTTTTAACAAAAAATAGACACATATCTTGAAATCTTGATCTCCTTACTCTAGAGTCTTCAATCTTGAGTCTTGAGTCTTTATACTGATCAGTCTACAGTAACCAATACCTGCATATATATATATATATATATATATATATATATATATATATATATATATATATATATATCCTGCATATACATATCTATCTAGACAATAGTGTTCCTAACAATCTCCCTTTTTTGTTGATGAAAACCTGTACTTATAAAATATACTTATCATACCATAACTCCCATCATAACTCCCCCTTACTCCATAACTCCCTCTTACTCTAAGCCAACTATTATTTTATAACTTCTCCGCCTTTTTCATCAACAAAAATTTCTTAAAAATCCTTAAACTTGTTATAAGATAATCAGCCATAATAAAATAGGGTAAACCATATATATGTGTAATAAGTGCTAAGTGTGATATAAGTGTAATACAAAAAGTAAATCAATCATCAACCAATCATATTTATAGTAATGATTCAATCCAAACATATAAACCATACCACATAAGTTAAGTCAATCAAGTTTAAAACACACCAATAAAATCAAACAAATAACATACAGAATGACTATACATTCCTTGGTACTTCCACCCATCCATCTTCTCCAAAGATAGGGTCTGCCTTGATGGCATCCCATTCTTCTTTATCTTTGTCGAGATTGACTGGTGGATTTCCTTCGAGATCGTCCTTGTTAAGGGTTGAGATCATCCAATGAAGGGCATTGAAATGTCTCTCTTGCTCCTTGATCATCTGTATTTGACTCAATTCTAAGTGACGTTGATTACGAAGTATGAATGTAAGAATATTCTTGAAGGAAGTGAGAGTTTCTTCAAGATTAAAACTTAGATTCTTAATGGGAGAAGCCATAATTCAAGAAATAGAAAGAACTATGAAAGAGGTTGATTAGAGATGAAGTTTCACAATTTATTCTAGAAGAAACAGATATAAATAGGGGTAGAAAGTCGTTTGAAGTGAATGGACACAAGTTAGTTACATGAAAATGAAATTTGAAAGTGTAACTATTTTCTGCCTATTGAATGTCGACATGGAGGGATGTTTCATGTCGACATGTCTCTGCTTAAATGACATTTTTCTTCGTTTTGAATATTATTTACAAATTATTAAACTAAAATTTGTATAATATATAAACAAAGCAATTACAGAGAAAAGTGAAGTTGAATAACAGGAAATGAAAGATTCCATTAATAATTCTAGTCATTACTACATAAGACAATATAATATTAACTAAAATAAATGAAATACAAAGATAGAACTTAAGATAACATGAACTAAAACTAGTTAGATGAGGACGAAGAAGATGATAGTCCAAGATTTCTACTAATTTTCCCGAAGAACTTGTCGATTTTAGTGGAAATCTTATCCATTTTCTTACTCATTGATCTTTAAGTGCCTTTTGATTTTCCACTATAATTCTTTGATTATTGAGAATGGTGTTATTGGATGGATTAGCGGTATTAGTAGGATATTAATACTTTCTAAGGAGGTTTCTCGATTTTCCTCTTCCTCCTCTTCAATTTCCAATTCCTACCTCTTCCTCCTCTTCTTCTTCTTCCTCCATTTCTTCCATTTCTTCATGAGCAAGTCTTTCTTCCTTTTCCGTAAGTGTTTCATAGGTTGTAACACTAATGGAATTCGCATAAGGGAAATGTTTCCACGGTTGAACACTTTTATAGTTATAAATTCTTCCCTTTTGAAATCAACTCCAAATAAATTAAAAATCCGGGTGAGATAAATTCCATGATATAATGTGTTTTCACCCATAGTTAAATTCTTGGGCCTTAGCTCATCCAAAATAACTTAAGCCAAATTAATATCATAATTTCCAAAAATCGGAAAAAGAGCTTTGCAAACTTTTAAAGTTGGGTTGTTATAGTTCCCGATCTTTGTATAAGAGTGTGTTGGATAAGAAGAATAACAATTCTTGCTTTTAGACGAAAATAACAATTTTTGAATTCGAAATTGTTATCCCTATCAAAGATGTGATGAAATGTCTCTCGATCATTTTCATTGATCTGAAATTTGGAGAGATTCATTTCGGTATACTTACATCCCAAATATTTCCCAAAATTTCACAATCCAAAACAATTTGTGTTCCTTTAACACTACTCCAAATTTGTCCTTCTTCCCCATCATAAAAACCACGATTCAAATTCTCGTAAAACATCTTAGCAAGATTTGGATAACATGCAAAATCATTTTGTTTGTTATCAACTAAACTAATAATAGAACATTGTTGAAAAGTTTTTCAATTTCATAAGAAGGAAAATCTTCAGAAATAGCAAATTTTCCCGTATGAATTTTACCAAAGTTTACATAGTTGATGTAAGCTTTGATAGCTTCTGGGTCACTTAAAAGAAAGTTTTTCACAGATTTTGGAAGCCTAATGGTGTTAGGAGTGCTTGAAGAGGCTATTGAAGAAGTTTGAGAGGAGTTGAAGATAATGAAGGTAAGTTTGAAATTTGAAATAAAAGTGAAAGTGATGATAAAGAGAGTGAGATAAATATAGATTCTATAGACAAGTTCCCTGGTCAAGAAACATCTTTCTAGAGCATTGAAGTTGGTGAAAAGATGGAGGGAAATTCAAAAGTTTGAATTCAAATTTTGAAATCAAACTCTTAGGGACATGTCGACATGAGGTATCTGGGTATGTCGACATGTGCCTATTGAATCAAAGGACAAGTTTCTATTCCTAATTCCTAATAAATATATATAATATCCTATATTCTAATTATATAATTCCTATGCTAACATTAAATATAATAATACTTTAATATTAATAATTTAATATTTAAAATATTATTAAAATAATATTATTTTTGAAATTAAAATTAAAATTTCAAGGGATAAATTTGAATTTAAAAATTCTAGGAATTTTAAAACAATCAAGCAAACAAACAAGCATCCATTCAAATAAGAAAAACAAAAAAATAATGTAAATGCGCACCTATTTTTAGATCCATACTTCTATCGTCATCTGATTCATGAATAACAGTGAAACACATATTTGAATTATCCATCTTCTTTTCGTCATTACTGGATGATGAGTCTAAGTCATCAAGAGTTGCTGTGAATGCTTTCTTTCTTTTTCTTGACGAGTCATTGTTTGGAGGGAACAACTGTTTATCTGGATACGGACAATCTTTTCTATACTGCCTGACCTTATTGCAATTGTAGCATCTATCATTGTTGACGTTCTCCATATTATTTCTAGAATTCCTTTGATTATTTCTTTTGTAATTATTCATTTTTCTATATTTTAGGAATTTCTGGAGGTTTTTTGTCATGAAGGCAATCTCCTCATCACTGTCTAGTTTCGAATCTTCAGTTGTTGCATTGAATGCTAATGACTTCTTTTTCTGTAGCCTTGTTTTCTCTTCTTCCTTGCAGTTGAACTTCATAAGACATCAGATTCCCAATCAATTCTTATATTTTCATAAGACTGATGTCATTTGCTTCTTCGATTACAAGTGTCTTTTGATCCCATTCTGTAGTGAGTGAATTTAGAATTTTTCTAACTTGGTCTTCCTCCGAAAAGCATTTTTCCAGTGCAATTAGTGAATGAACAATATCTTGAAATTAATAATACATGTCGGAAATGGACTCATTTGCATGCATTTTAAACAATTGAAACTGATTAGTTAATATCGAAATTTTATTCTATTTAACTTTGCTTGTTCCTTCATGAGTAACTTGCAAAATTTTCTAGATTTCTAATGCAGACTTACAAATAGTCACTCTATTAAACTCATTCCTATCAAGTAAACAAAATAATATATTCATGGCCTTTTAGTTATCTGTGCAACACCCTTTTGCTCAACAGTCAACTGGACAAAATTGGTAGTTGGTTCAATATACTCGATTTGTGCGATATTCCAAGTGTCTAATCCTATAGATTGTGAATAAATGTTCATTCTACAAGCCAAATATGCATAATTACTACCATTGAAAAATGGTGGTCTGACAGTAGACTAACATTCTACAAATGAACTAGTGTTGGTGATAACAAAACTAGTGCCAGAGTTGGCATTACCAGTGTTGGTAGCCATTAAAACAATTTTCAAGTTTCGGATTGTGATAACCCAGATTTTTGGCATATTGTAATTAGATAATTTACTGATTTATTTGGATAAATAAATGAAATTCTGATAATTAGAATATATCTGGACATGTATATAAATGGATTTGGACTATAATAAATTCTGACTTATAAATGTGTATTTGGAAAAATTTTATCTTTTCAAAACTAATAAGAATAATTTTCTAATATAATATATAGGTATGTATATTTTGGTGAAAGCTATGTTTTATAAAAAAATAATATATAGAATTCAACTTTAAATTAATCTTTGAAATTTTACACATGTATATATATAAGGTGAGATTTAATTAAAGATTTAAAAATACTTTTCCTTTTATATACTTAAAAATAGATATAGTTAGTGTATATGTAAAATACAAAGTACATATTAAACATATGTAGACATAAATTTAAATAATTAGTATAAAAATTTCTATAAACATTTTACAAGAATAATTACAAGTGTTAAGACATTTACTTATTTATTTACAAGTGTATTAGAAATAGATAAGTGGCAAAACATGTTGTTTTTTTAAAAATCAATTAATTACATGTATTAGAAGAAAAGAACCAGACTTCATTTTTCTTGGATACATCTAAAACCTGAAAACAAATCAAAAAGCAAAGAGAAACATATGTAAAACATTATACAGACCACAAGAAGATCTAAACAAAAGCCTATAAAAAATTATAACTAAAACCCAAAGTATCAAACAATCCACTTCGATATAAAAGAAAAATCTCAGACCTAAAGCATATCAAAATCAAAACAAGATTCAACTAGAATCAAGCAACAAAACCTTTTCAACAACCTGTAACAAAGATCATCAAGTATCTTCCAGTTTAAAAGCAATCAAAGCTTCATCGCCTTCAGTTTTCAAAAGTAGGTTCATGATCTCTGTTTGCATAATTTCAGGTGAGAAACATTTATCTTTTAATCCTGGAAATGAAATTGATCTGTTATTCTGTTGTCTGTGAATTTTATTATTCATCCTGGTATTCAAGAATCTAGATCACATCACCTAGTTCATATTGCATGTTGATGCTACTAAGAAAATGTTTATTTCTTAATATAGTTTTAGTTAAAAATTGATTTTTGTGGAAATCATGCTGTATAGTTCATTTATGTCAAGATTTACAGTAAATATCATATTTTGGTGAAATTTCAGTATAATTGAATCAAAGTTTTAAGCATGCAAGTTGATTTCCTTAGTAGAAATAGGATTTTTAAAGGTTAAATTGTGATTTTTAACAACTTAGATTGTAAGGAATCTGGGAATGAACGAATTCCTTCAAAAAATTATTTCTGGTTATCGGCTTGATTAGGGGTGTTGCGATTTAGTCATAAAGGAGCCTATCGTCTTGTGCTCGGGCTTCACCGAAGCCAATTCTCGAATTTGGATTCGATTTGTGGTGTGGTGTTGTTTTTAGGGTTTAAGAGAGGACATGGCTATGGTAAACTCGCGATGTTATTGGCAGGAGAGGAGGCGATCGGAAGTCGCGAGGCTTGGCACGGTGATAATTGAATGAGTAGGCATGTGATTGAGGTAGGTGGTGTGTGATGAAGTGGATGATCGACGCTGAGGCGGGTCGATTTGAATAGGTAGGTCGAGTTTCATGGTTTTTGGAGGATTGATCAATGATCGATTTTTCGATCGGGGAGCCGTGGGGCATCGTCCATGTGGCATTTTGGGTCGAGTGTTGATGAGTGATTTTGTGGCGGTGTCGTAATAGTGTGATGATCGGAGATGGAGGCGTGCAGGTGCACAGCGTGCACGAAGGATGCCTTCTCTGGAACCAGAATTTGGTCGAGAATCGAGTTTCGATCGGAGATGTGTTATTTCATGGCATTGCAGTGTTTGTTTGAGAATTTTGTGTGAGTTGATCAAAGATGGTCTTCCGGCGAGGCTTCAGTATATTGGTATTTTGGAGGGATTGTGTTGTTTGGAACCATGATTATTGATGAAAGGAGAAGGAAGGAGTTTGAGATGTTGGGTTTCGCCCCAAACTGGTTTGCACCGTTGTTAATTTAGGCATCGGGCTTGGGTTTTGAGAAAATGATAGTTTGGGCTCGGCCTTTAACAAATGTATATGCTTAGTTGATAAGTAAATCAAGTTTAAAGGTTGATCAAAAAAAGTTTCAAAAGGAAAATAATAACCAAGTTCTAAAAAAGGCATTGACAAGTTTTAAACAAGTTTTACAAAGTTAAATGTTAAAGCTGTTTGTTAAAATAATTTTATAATAGGTAAATTCCTATATGTTTTCAAGGTGATTTTAAATAATGAAATTAAATCAAGGATTAATTATTTAAGGATGGGTAATTAGCTAATGAAATCAATTAAGGAGTAATTTATTTATTTATTTCTTTATTAAGAAAATTAATTAAAGAGTAATTAATTTGAGTAATCAGATTAAAGGATTTATTTATTAATTCATTAAGGTAATTAATTAAAAAGGTGATTAATCTATTAAAGGTTAATTACTTAATGCAATTAATTGAACATAATTACTTAATAAAAGTAAAATAAAGAATAATTACTTTATGTCATTAATTAGGGTAGGTAATTTATAGAAAATTACTAAATATGATTTATTAAATGATAATTTCCTAATGAAAGTAATTAAAGGAAATTACTTGATGGAAAGTAATTAAAGAATAATTATTTAATGGAAATAATTAGAGTTAACTACTTAGTGTAATTAATTAAAGGAATGATTAATCAGGGAGATAAATAAAGAGTGTGATTAATTAAAGGACGGTTAATCAATGTACGTAATTATAGAAAAATTAATTCAAGTAATTAATTAAGGATCAATATAATCAATGTGAATGGGTAAGGTTAGTTAATTTGTGTAATTAATTAAAGGTTAATTACTTGATGATTAATTAAGATGTTAACTAAAGGATAATTAATGATTTGGGTTGTCATTAATTAATGATTCAGTAAGCAGGATTTAAAGGTAATTGAGGAAACTAATTTAATTAATTTAAATTGATTAGGAATTGAGTGACTAATTTAAGCTTGCATATGAATGATATTGAATGCTTTGGATTATTGTTATACTTGATATGTGATTGTGATGCTATATGATAGGGTGTTGGATATGGATTATCTATCTGAAATAGAGTTGCTATGTGAATCTGTTACTATGAGTATAAATAGAATAGTTTAAAACTTAATCAGCTTTGTTTCAAGATGATATTGTGTTCCAAGAGACCAGGGCTGGGTATCGGTAATACCCGAAACCACTTCGATTTGTAATCTACATGATTCTATTTGGATTTAATGTGTGAAATCAATAAACTGATATGGAATAGCATGAACCTTTGAACTAAGTAAGAATACATAGAGTTTGATTTATGAAATAAGTTTTGAGCATAATAAGTATGAACTTGTAGTGAAATTACAAGTTACCCCGGATTGTAAATAAGATCTATGTATTGGAATTTCTTGTTAGATGAGTTTACTCACGCTAGTTTCCAGCCTGACCCGGGTGTTACTTTGATGTAATGCTCGGGTCAGATCAAGTATTACAGATTTTCAGGTAAGGACGTTCTGAAGCTCAGGAGGTGAGCTGGATGGCAGGAACGTATGGAGTGTTTCCGCTGTGAGATATTGTTGTATATGTGAGACATGTTGATTGTATCTGTCTAGTTTGTGTATATGTTGTAACTCTGATATATATTAAGGTGTAATTTGACAAATACAGTTTTCCTTTGTGTAATTATTTGTTATTATATTTTATCCGCTGCGAATGTGAGATGTTGGTGTATCTGTTCTTCTTTTCTTCTATCTCTTTCTTCTTTTCCCTAACTATCTGGAATTTTCGAGATCGAAAATTCCTGGTCGTTACATTCGGTATCAGAGCGAAGGTTAAGCGAGAACCTTGACTCTGGTGGGTTTACTCATTAAGAATAGGGTCAATGGTACCCTAGAATAAGTTGAGTGTATAAATATATGAGAGCGTACTTGTTATTTTCTTATATAAAGATTTTAAATGATTTTATATAAGAATATATTTTGATATATAAAGCAATATTTCTTTTTAATAAATATTAAGATAATTGGTTGTTAAATTATTGGAATTAAATTAAGTAGCAACAGAAAAACAACCAAATTGAGATTAAACAAAGATAAATTTGAAATGGATTCAATCTGAAATTAAAATCTTGAATTTGGGAAAGAGTTTCAGAATAAGATAATAATGAGTTGGTTTCCAGATATGATAATCTTAGTTATTATCATAAATGATTGTTGTGTTTAATAATAAAAATGTGTATTAATGAGTAAGAAAAATGAAATATTTTAGGGAAGTAAAATATTTAGGTAAGTATAACTTATAAATTGGAATTGAAGATGATCTAAATTGTGAAGTTTTAAATCTAGGTCCAGAAAATTGAATTTTTTTTCAAACTGATAAAGAAATAATAAATATATTATTTAATGTATTTGAATGAAAGGGTCCTATTTCAAACAAGAGCTGTTTGAAAATTTAAAGAAATTTATTTTGAATTAAAAACCAAAGGCGGTCTAAAATTTAAGCATAACTTGGTGTGTAAAGGAAATAATATGTATGAGGAATATACATAATATCAAAGATGGTTTGTAATAAACTCTAAATGCTGAGTTTTACATTTGGAATGGGATGTGATACCCAAGGTGAAAAGTTTTTGAACTTAATAAGTGGGAAGATTATTAATGTGAAATTTAAAATTTGAAATAGGAATTCAAATTGGGTAAGGTTGGCTGGATTAAGTAAATTGAAATTAACTATGGAAAGTCAAATAAGTTAACAAGCAACCTGAATTGGAAATCTAAGATGGAATTGGGATTTAACTTGGGAAGTTATAATGTTGATTTGAATGGGAAGTATGTGTGATCTTAACATGGGTTTGAGATCTGGAAATTGAAAATGGATGGATGTTCAAATAATTTGGACAATATCATCCTATTGTTATTAATAATCTTTAAATCATGAATTGGATTTGTTTAAATGAATGAAGAAACGGGGTGTGGTAATATATCCACTATTAAGATAAAATGGAATCATTTTGGACTTAAGATTTGATTGTTTAAGATAAAACTTTAAAGGTTTGGTTTCAAAATTGAAATCTAGCGATAAATTGAATTTCAAAGATTTAGTTGTTTAAAAAGGATTTGAATTATTATTTGAACTTTGAAATAGGTTAAAAATGGAATTTGGATTCAGAATTAAATGGTTTAAAGATATAAGTTGATTTGATTTAAAGGATTAAATCAACATTTAAAATTTTGACTCGAATTTATATAATTCGGGATGGTTTAAATTTGAAATTTGAATTGAATTAATTAAAATTGAAATTTATTTGAATTAATTGGAATTGTGATTGAAGATGGATAAGTTTAAAAATTCAAATGGAAAATTTGAATTGGATTAATTTGAAATGAAATTGAAGTTGAATGAGTTCACATTCAAATAGGGAATTGAAGATTAATTCAACTTGAATTGTAGTTATATCAATTTCAATGGAAATTGAAGTTATTTAAGTTGGATTGAGTCAATTTAAATGGTAGTGAAAATTTAAATTGAGTTGATGAAAATGGCGATTGGAAGTTGAACAGTTTGGCTCTGGATTATTTTCAAAGTAAATTGTTTTAATATAAATCTATTTTTCCAAGCTATTTACTATATACTATCTCTCTATTAAAAGCCCAAACTATTTTATACTTATTTTATAATTATTTGGAACTATTTGACTATTTTACAGCTATTTTATAACTAATTACTATTTTAACAACTATTTTGCAATTATTAAAATATTCTATAACTATTTGACTATTTTTCGACTATCTTACAACTACCGAACTACTTTACAGCTATTTTACAAACTAATAATCATTTTTCAACTACTTATCTATTTTTAAACTTGTCATGCTATTTTCTAAATTTAAGCTGGCAGAGTTCAAACTGTTTATGAGTAAATTACCAATTGAGATAATGATTAAAGTGGTAATCCAAATGAGGATTTAAGCAACTGTGAGTAAGTGAATGAAATCAAAGTGAAGGTGAATAGAAAGAGAATTGATTTGGCTAATAACCAATAAAGATAAATACGCAGGACGTACGTATATTATTCTATTTTCATAGTGATTAGATCCAGATTCGAGCATAGAATTTCGAGATAGTTATATCGATCCGAGATGGGATTTTTCACTCGATTTTTGATGGCGAATCTGGATATGGATTGTTGATTGGTTTTGGATATTCTCTATCATAGTTATGGATATGCAAGGAGAATGACGGTTTCTTGATCAAGAAACCAGATCTGAGTCCGCACTAGGAAGTCGGGTGGACGATACTAGTTCGGAAGTGAAATTTTGTGATCGAGTGAGCGATCAGGTTGATATAGTGTACGGATGATATGTCTACATCGTACTGGTTTGAATGAAATTGATACTGAGAATTTGTGAATAAGAAATGTGAAATGGTTTTTGAAATGAAAGGTATATTTTATGAAATATATGATGAAGTAAAGTGGAAATTGGATATTTCTATGGTAGAAATTTACTTTATGGAAGTAATTTGGTAAGTGACTTTATAGAGTAATCAAATTTGAATATTTGATTTGAAATAAAAAAAAGTTATATATCTTTGTTATATAAGATAAATCTCCCCTTGTTGAATCTATAGCCAGAAGAAAAGGGTTTTTGAAAGTATTTGATGTATAAAAAGGGAAATTTATACAAGTTTGAAGTGATCCAAAGATTTTTTAAAGTTATATATATATATATATATATATATATGTAAAGGATCTTATGAGAATGATTTTGAGAAAAGGTTTTTGGAACCTATGAATTATGGAAAGGCTTTTGATTTTGGGTAAAATCAATATTGGAATTTTGAAAGCCTAATTTGAGAATTATCGATTTTTGGAAATCGATTTTGTATGAAAATCATAAAGGGTATGATTTGAAAGATACTATAAGAGTATAGTATAAAGTGTTTTGAAATTGGCTCTGGGGAAAAAGGCACTCCCTTGAAATGAACTTCTCAGGAGTGCCACAGGGTGGTACTACCTTGAACCCTAAGGGGGGTTCTAAAGTTGATCCTGTGAGGAGTCTGGACAAAACTAGTTCCTGAGAATTTTCTATAGTGTGTAGAGAAAGTCGACGGCGCTGATGCCTACAAAGGCATTTGAGTTATGTTGTGACGACAGTGTTACTCGATGTTATTGCGATCTATTGCATACCATAGCGAAAGTCGTGTGTGCTGCTGAGAGCCAACAGTCTACGTTCGATTTAACATCGGTAGACTGCGACCTATGTGGGAGCGGAGAAGTTTCATTTTTGGCAGCGAAAATCGAAGGCGCTGATGCCTACAATTACTTGGACTTTTGATGTGATGGCAACGTAACGCTGGAATGTAACTGCGATCTACCGCGGGTTCCACGGCGTAATCGAGGGGTGCGGAGTGCCTACAGTTACATGGACTTTTGCAGTGATGGCAACGTAACCCAGGATTTAACGGCAACTGTGGATGAGTGTGATGACTTCCAGAGCATTCTCACCAAGATGTTCCCTCTATTTTCAAAAATGTTTTCTATATTTTCAATAAAATTATTTTTCAAGCAATTTCATTGGTTGTTGAAAATGGGTCTGCTAAGTACTTATAGATTTTCAGTCTTACGCCTGATCAACGTATGACCGAATTTCTGTGAGAACAAGGATGGACTGGATGAGACATTGAGTCATAAAAACTATTTTTATAAAAACTATTTTATAATATTATGTAGATTTTAAAATTGTTTTAAAAGTGATCAAAGAATAATTTTTCTGATATGAAGCATTTTAATAATTTTGGATTCGCTCCTTTTCGAGGACGAAAAGATTCAAAGGGGGAGGAAAGTGATGACCCAGATTTTTGGCATATTGTAATTGGATAATTTACCGATTTATTTTGATAAATAAATGAAATTATGATAATTATAATATATCTGGACATGTTTATAAATGAATTTGGACTATAATAAATTCTGACTTATAAATATTTATTTGGCAAAAATTTATCTTTTCAAAGCTAACAAGAATAATTTTCTAATATAATATATAGGTATGTATATTTTAGTGAAAGCAATGTTTTATAAAAAACAATATATAGAATTCAACTTTAAATTAATCTTTGAAATTTTACACATGTATATATATAGGGTGAGATTTAATTAAAGATTTAAAAATACTTTTCCTTTTATATACTTAAAAATAGATATAGTTAGTGTATATGTAAAATACAAAGTACATATGCAAACAAATGCAGACATAATTCCAAATAATTAGTATACAAATTTCTGTAAACATTTTACAAGAAGAATTACAAATGTTAAGACATTTACTTATTTATTTACAAGTGTATTTGAAATAAACAAGTGGCAAAACATGTTTTTTTAAAAAAAATCAATTAATTACATGTATTAGAAGAAAAGAACCAGACTTCATTTTTCTTGGATACATCTAAAACCTGAAAAAAACTCAAAAAGCAAAGAGAAACATCTGTAAACATTATACAGACCATAAGAAGATCTAAACAAAAGCCTAAAAAACATTATAACAAAAACTAGAATTATCAAACAATCCTCTCCTATTTAAAAGAAAAATCTCAGACCTGAAGCATATCAAAATCAAAACAAGATTCAACTGGAATCAAGCAACCAAACCTTTTCAACAACCTATAACAAAGATCATCAAGTATCTTCCATTTTAAAAGCAATTAGAGCATCATCACCTTCAGTTTTTAAAAGCAAGTTTGGGATCTCTGTTTGCATAATTTAATGTGAGAAACATTTATCTTTTAATCCTGGAAATGAAATTGATCTTTTATTCTATTATATGTGAATTTTTTTGTTCATCCTGGTATTCAAAAATCTAGATCACATCACCTAGTTCTTATTGCATGTTGATGCTAACTAAGAAAATGTTTATTTCTTAATATAGTTTTAGTTAAAAATTGATTTTTATGGAAATCATACTGTATAGTTCATTTATGTCAAGATTTAGAGTAAATATCCTGTCTGTTTCATGATTTATGTCAAGATTTTTGTGGAAATTCATTTATGTAAAGTTCATATTTTGAATCAAAGTTTTAAGCATGCAAGTTGATTTCCTTTGTAGAAATACGATTTTTAAAGGTTAAATTATGATTTTTAACAACCTAGATTGTAAGGAATTTGGGAATGAACGAATTCCGTTATAAAAATTATTTCTGGTGATCGGCTTGATTAGGGGTGTTGCGATTTGGTCGTAAAGGAGCCTAGCTTCATGTGCAAGGGCTTCACCGAAGCCAATTCTCGAATTTGGATTCGATTTGTGGTGTGGTGCTGTTTTTAGGGTTTAAGAGAGGCTATGGTAAACTCGCGATGTTATTTGGCTGGCGAGGAGGCGATCGAAAGTCGCGAGGCTTGGCATAGTGATAATTGTATGAGTGGGCTTGTGATTGAGGTAGGTGGTGTGGGATGAAGTGGACGATCGACGCTGAGGCGGGTCGATTTGAATAGGTAGGTCGAGTTTCCTGGGTTCTGGAGGATTGATCAATGATCGATTTTTCGATCGGGGAGCCGTGGGGCATCGTCGATGTGGCATTTTGGGTCGAGTGTTGATGAGTGATTTGGGGGCGGTGTCGTAATAGTGTGATGGTCGAAGATAGAGGCGTGCATGTGCACGGCGTGCACGAAGGATGCCTGCTCTGAAACCAGAATTTGTTCGAGAATCGAGTTTCGATTGGAGGTGTGTTATTTCGTGGGATTGTAGTGTTTGTTTGAGAATTTTGTGTGAGTTGATCAAAGATGGTCTTTCGGCGAGGCTACAGTATTTTGGTATTTTGGAGGGATTGTGTTGTCTGAAACAGTGATTATTGATGAAAGGAGAAGGAAGGAGTTTGAGATGTTGGGCTTCCGCCCAAACTGGTTTGCACTATTGTTAATTTAGGTATCGGGCTTGGGTTTTGAGAAAATGATAGTTTGGGCTCGGCCTGTTACAAATGTATATGCTTAGTTGATAAGTAAATCAAGTTTAAAGTTTGATTAAAAAATAAAAAATAAAAAGTAAGTTTCAAAAGGAAAATAATAACCAAGTTCTAAATAAAGTATTGATAAGTTTTAAACAAGTTTTACAAAGTTAAATGTTAAAATTGTTTGTTAAAGTTATTTATAATAGGTAAATTCCTATATGTTTTCAAGGTGATTTTAAATAATGAAATTAAATCAAGGATTAATTATTTAAAGACGGGTAATTAGCTAATGAGATCATTTAAGGAGTAATTTATTTATTTATTTCTTTATTAAGAAAATTAATTAAAGAGTAATTAATTTGAGTAACCAGTTTAAATGATTTATTTATTAATTAATTAAGGTAATTAATTAAAAGGGTGATTAATATATTAAAGGTTAATTACTTAATGTAATTAATTGAAGATAATTAGTTAATAAAAGTAAATAAAGAATTATGACTTTTTATCATTAATTAGGGTAGGTAATTAATAGACAAATTACTAAATAAGATTTATTAAATGATAATTTCCTGATGAAAGTAATTAAAGGAAATTACTTGATGGAAAGTAATTAAAGAATAATTAATTAATGGAAATACTTAGAGTTAATTACTTAGTGTAATTAATTAAAGGATCAATTAATCAGGGAGATAAATAAAGAGTGTGATCAATTAAAGGACAATTAATCAATTTAAGTAATTATAGAAAAGTTAATTCATGTAATTAATTAAGGATCAATGTAATCAATGTGAATGGGTAAGGTTGGTTAATTTGTGTAATTAATTAAAGGTTAATTACTTGATGACTAATTAATATGTTTACTAAAGGATAATTAATGATTTGGGTTGTCATTAATTAATGATTCAGTAAGAAGGATTTAAAGGTAATTGAAGAAATTAATTTAATTTATTTAAACTGATTAGGAATGGAGTGACTAATTTAAGCTTGCATATGAATGATATTGAATGCTTTGGATTATTGTTATACTTGATATGTGATTATAATGCTATATGATAGGGTGTTGGATATGGATTATCTATCTGAAATAGAGTTGCTACGTGAATCTGTTACTATGAGTATAAATAGAATAGTTTAAAACTTAATCAGCTTTGTTTTAAGATGATATTGTGTTCGAAAAGACCGAGGCCGGGTATCAGTAATACCCGAAACCACTTTGATTTGTAATATACATGATTCTATATGGATTTAATGTGTGAAATCAATAAACTGAGATGGAATAATATGGACCTTTGAACTATGTAAGAATACATAGAATTTGATTTGTGAAATAAGTTTTGAGCATAACAAGTATGAACTTGTAGTGAAATTGCTAGTTACCCTGGGTTGTAAATAAGATCTATGTATTGGAATTTCTTGTTAGATGAGTTTACTCACGCTGGTTTCCAGCCTGACCCGGGTGTTACTTTAATGTAATGCTCGGGTCAGACCGAGTATTACAGATTTTCAGGTAAGGACGTTATGGAGCTCAGGAGGCGAGCTGGATGGCGGTAACGTATGGAGTGTTTCTGCTGTGAGATATTATTGTATATCTGAGACATGTTGATTGTATCTGTCTAGTGTTTGTGTATATGTTGTAACTCTGATATATGTTAAGGTGTAATTTGACAAATACGGTTTTCCTTCATATTACTGTTATTATTTGTTATTATATTTTATCCGCTGCGAATGTGAGATTTTGCTGTTTCTGTTCTTCTTTTCTTCCATCTCTTTCTTCTTTTCCCTAACTATCTGGAATTTTCGGGATCGAAAATTCCGGATTGTTACACAGATTATGAAAACTATGAAAACCTATGATCTGATACCAATTGAAAGGGACTGCGGATTAAGGATCTTAAGGCTAATTTAACACTAGAGGGGGGTGAATAGTGTTTAATGGATTCTAAGACTTATATGAACTAACTTAAATTTATGACACGACAAATGCAAAACGTAATCACAGAACAATTACAGAATCAAACACAGATGCAGAAAGTAAATTAAATACTGTAAAGGGAAAGAACACACCGGATTTTATATTGGTTTGGAGTTACCCTACATCCAGTCCTGTACCAAGGAAAACCACCTCATACATATTTTTATTATACCATTGTTGAGATTACATTCCTCAATTTCTAAAGGCCTTGAGGTACCCTCCTGCCTCATGAGTCCGAGGCAAATTGTAACGACCCGTAATTTTTCGATAATTAAAATAGTTAATTTAATAAGATTTCATGGTTTAATGTGGGAAGAATTAAAAATTTGTAATTTATTTATGATAATAATAACTAGAACGAATTGCAACAAATTTTATCTAAGTTAATTATTTATGAATTGAATGAAATCACAAATCAATTGAAATAATATATAGTCAATGGTAATGGAATGAAGTTGTATTATATAGGAAATCGTGACACTTGTTTGTAAATAATAAACTTATAAGCATGATTTAAAAGTTAAAGTTACCTATTCATTTAGTTAATCGAATTGAATTTGGGAACCAATTGCAATTGAAATGAAATTTTATATATTAGTTGAGTGCATTATCTCTAACTGAAGTTAAATAATAGCGTGGAATTCATTTGATGTAATAAAGTAATTGACTGATAACGAAAATTTATTTATAATCCAATATTGAAATCCGTCAAATATTGAACAATTAAATTGTTTAAATTTAATATTTGGAATTTATTGAATAATTGAATACCGGGAATCGAATAACTGTTTAATGGAAATGGTTGTTCTATAATTTGAATTTGTTTCAAAAGTTAATTTGATAAGTTCGTTTTTGAATATTTCAAAGGATAGTGATTTAAGAATAGTCAAATTTGTTTAAATTTAATATTACAACTGTCGAATAATTAAATTCCGAATTTGATATTGAAATTTTAATGTATGAAGATAGAGTGAATAACTGAAATTTGATTTAATATGATCCAAATTGGTTTCCAAAGTGAATATAAGTTATATTTGGATTATAATAGAGTTAATAAGATTTTAAAATTGGAATTTTAAGCAATTCTGTAAATTTTGAAAAGTCGTCGACTTAACCGACAAGTTAAAAATAGCCTGCCGGGGCACAATCTCGGAATTCGACGAAACCAGTCCCATTAAATCGGCAATAGTTTATTATTATCGGGTTTCAATTTCCATAGCAATCGGAGTTGCCGTTTGACCGTGGCAGCTCAAAACGCTTAGAAATTTATTTAATCCATTTCATTTAAAATTGATCGTTTATGTGCGTAACTCGCACATATGATCGAATTAGGACTTGAAACCTTTTCCATTGCGTCCGAAATAGGGGTAGAACATTGTAAACGCCTAGCAGCACACCTCGATAGGGGTTCAAGATTTTGAGTTGAAAAATTGGGATATTTTGAAATTTAAATTAATATGTTGTCTAGTCAACTTTTCACATCAGCTTCTTTTATTTCATTTCAAATCACTGTGGCATGCCTTCTTCACGCAAGACATCATGTCTTACCCTCCTTCATGATGCGCGCGGATGGCAGTGAAGAAAAAAAGAAACTAAAGGAAAATGGCAACTTAGAAAAATAATTGCTCACAATATACACAGCGTAAAATCGCGAAACTAGTCTTAAAAATCCTAACTTTTCGTTTGCTTCGATCTGGTGGTGGTTTTGTGATGCGCGGCTATGGGTCACGGTCGAGCTTTGGGCAAGGGTTTTGGTTTTTGAGGGATTCGTGCATCGATTCGTATTTTGGTTATCGTTTTTGGATTCGTGGAGAAAGATTTCATCTCCGACGAGAGTTTGGTGGGGTGCGGCTCTTGTTTGGTGCGTGCAACGTGAACGTGGTTGAGGGGAAATGGGTCGAGTCGCGTTTTGTAAGGTGGTCTGGGCGTTGATTTTTGGGGATGGTCGGGTCGAGCACGCGGAGAGAAGAAGTTGGGCGACGACGGCATGTCGAACGGAGTATCGAAGCTCCGTATCACTGGAGATTGGTTCACGGCTTGGAGGGTTCATCATCGTGCAGGCTGAAGCTTTGGGGAAGAAAGCTTTTATTTTGGACCGGGCCTGGAATGTTAGGTATAGGGTTGTTCTAATAATTAAATCGTTTTACAAATTTAAATATCGGCGAACTTATATAATGTATATCTCATTCATACGATGTCAGAATTGAACGAAACTTTTTGCCTTCCGATCGTGATGACGAGAGCTTCAAAATGAAACCGGTATGGAAGAATTTGGAGACAGTTGAATTTGGCCTAAAATCGGGAGTCGTCCGATTTAGTTCCAAACCGAAACGTCTCGGTGACAACAGAAAATCAAGGTGAGTGTTTTCTAACGCACATAACGTACTAGAATATCTTTATGCTAGTTAAATTTGACAGTATGAAGTGATACGATTTTACTTGTTGTTGTTTGATAAACTAAAATCGTCATCTAGATTTGTCATCGAATTTAATGCTAGAAAATTAAAATTGACAGTCAAATTGAAATTAAAAATTTAATTGCGATTAAATTACCTGATATCGATAACTACGAAATTGCCGTGAATTGTATTGTCTATTGGATGATGTATTTTGATGGATGCTATTGGTTGATATTTAATTGTTTGGATGTTTATTTGCTTATATATATATCCTATTATGCATACATATGACACTGTGATTTGATTTAAATGATATTCATCCCTGACATTTAATTGGAATAACTAATCACTTGGCCATAGGATAGAAAATTATATACGGACACCGGTTTTGTTAAATTAATAATTTTTAAAATCGTTGATTTGAAATTTATTTAAATGTTTTGATTTAAAGGTTATAAATAAAATCAATTTATAGAAATTGAATTTATCGTAAAAAAATTGAGTTTCGAATGTTGAAATAAATTTTGGTTAAAAGAAATTGTTAAATAATTTAAGTTGAGACTTTGAAATTAAAATCGGGATATGATTGAATTTCAAAAATTAATTGTTTTAAAGATTGAACTGTATTTCAAGCTTTGAATATTACTAAGTAAAAGTGACATAAAAATGATATTTAGAAATTGAGCTTGGAATTTAATCATATTTGAAATTTGGATTTAAATTTGATTATTTAAGGATAATTTTGTTAAGTGCTATAAATTGATATTTTGAAAAATCAAGCTCCAAATCGATATAAATTGAAATTGACTTAATTGAAGGTGAATGTAGAATTGAATTAATTTGAAGTCAAAGTTGACATTGATTTGAATTGAAATCGAAATTGAATAGGTATGATGGAAATTGAAATTGATTTGAATTGGGAAGTTATAATTGAAATGGTTTGGTTTGGAAGCTGTTTCATTTTTTTTTCCAAATTACTCTGTTATATAAACCATTTTTAAATACTTAAACTATTTTAACCTACATTAACTATATTAAATTATTTTAACCTATCTTAAACCATGTTAACTTATTTTAATCTATTTTAAATCTACTTAACCCAATTTAATTTATTTTAAACTAATTAACCTATTTTAATTTATTTTAATCATATTTAATATGGTTTAAAGCTATTTACCTGTTTAATTATATTTAATCTATCTTGAATCCTTTTAACTATATTAAATTAATTTATCTATTTGAAATCCATTTAAATATTTTAACTATTTTAACTATTTAATTATTTAAACTACTTTTAAACTACTTAGAACTATTTTCTAAAATTTCAAGCTGGTTAATAGGGTGAAATGTTTATATTTAAATCTTGAATTTAAATACGAATTGGTTTAAATGAAGTTGCAACCTAAATTGAAATTCGAAATGATTTTGAAATCGAAATGAGATATTGAGGCGAAAGAAAAATGATTTTCGAAACGGAACCTTATATTTTGAATAATATGATGATATTTGAAATGGATTTCATTTTTTTGAAGCGAATATGATATTTTGATATCAATTACGAATCGATTTGAAATGTAAAAGAGCCATCGGAGTAATAATACGTAGTTGTTAAAGAGACCGGGATCAGATATGGACATACTCTCTGTCGATACCAAAACCCACTTTAATAACTACGCGGAGTGTTCATCCAGAATGAAGTGGATGGTTTGGTGAACGCGTTGACTGAAGAAAGAGAACGATATTGGATGACCCCTGACATGACAAAAACAGGAGCCGTGCCGGGCCATTGAGGTTCGCCATCTCTAGCGGACACACTTCTTCGATACCATATCTATTACTTTTGTGATTCGATTTGGGTGCACCCCTTGATTTGGGAGTGTTGTTTCGCGGTGTTGAGGTAGCTACTGGCTCAACATCAGTCCGGATCACGCAACTACTAGTATCCTAGTTGGTATCGCCTTATGTACCTTGTCATACTGATTATCCTATTCGCGACCACTACATTTTGTTTTGTGTTATACCTATGGGGTACCCTCTGATAACCACTAGTTTACGGTGGGGTTTACGGTGCTGTATAGACTATGGCATTATAAAATGTGTTAAGGGGAATTAGGTAATGCCTTAACGCTATTTTAATACTTTTACTTTACTGTAGACATATTATAATAGCGTATTGTACTACATAGTAGATAGTTTAACAGATCCTTGAGAGATGGAAAATCCCGTAACATCTCTTAAGTTATTATACTCACGTTGACACTGGATAGGAGATGTCAAACCCCGTAAACATCTCTAACGTCGTTACACTCATATTTATTTACGATTGATTTAACTTACATGAGGATATTTTAGTCCTGACTCGAGTATTTTGTCCTTTCATTACGCTCGGGTCGGACTTAAGTTTTTCAGCTTATTGAACATCTATTCTGGAGGACGAAGTCGAAGATTTGGTATACTATTACTATTATTATCTTTGCATCATGCTGTCTACTGCATTATTTTATTTGTTCAGGTGTATATGTATAACTCTGATAAATGTTATATAAATAATGATCAAAGTATAGTAAAAAGCTTCATGTACTGTTTATTTGACTATTATATTTTATCGTTCCGCTGCAAGATTCTGTGTCGTTTCATTTTCTTTATTTCCCTTTCTTTTCTTTTCTTATTTACCCCAATAACCATCTGCCCTTTTGAATGGTTTGGAATCGGCATGTGTATTTGATCGTCGGTTTAAACTGTCCAAAAAGGTGGGTTGTTACAGTTGGTATCAGAGCTTTAGTTTAGCGATAACCTTAGCTTTGTGGGGTCTGACTCTTTATAAATAGGGTAGTAATACCCTATGTTGAGTCGCTGAGTGTATACATGTGAGAGAGCATATTTGTTAGTGATATAAAATGTTTTATATTGTGTCGGTTGATTTGTTGAGTGGCTTATGGATTCTGGTCAATACGAGTAATTAACGTCATTGATAGGGATCTCTAAACACTTTAATAGATCAATTCGACATAGTATTATTTTGAGATTGGGTAAATGGAATAATTTTGCTCTAATTATATTTTGTATATAAAGAAAATTTTCAGAAATTATAGTGACTTATCTAGCTTACCTAGTTGTTAGGAATGATAATATTGGTTATTATCATTAATTGGACATTGTAATTTAATAAATAAAGGTGAATTAAAAAATGATCAATGATAAAACACTTGTGGAATGTTTTAAGAAAGAAAATCCTATAAGAACATTTTATAAAGGTGGCTTATAAATTAAAATAGATTTAAATTGGAAAATATTGAATTTAGGACCCGGAGGTTTTGACAATGGTTCTCAAAGCTTTGAAGAAAATATATTGTGATATTAGTTGGAAAATATTTATGGGACATATTTTGAAAGGAATTTTAAGAAGGAATGAATTCAGTACTCCTCTCTTCTGTCGCTGGAAAATAATTTCGGTGATGACTGCGCAGCATCATCGACGTTCATTTTCGAGTCTCAAAGTGGGGGAGACTTCTAAGAAGCTTTGCTTTTCTTCGAAATTATTTTGGGTAAATGGGTTTTGGTTTAAACTCCAAAGGTATGATTTGATATATTAAAGATATAAGTGTATATGTTTATTTCAAATGATTTGAAAAGAACCGGACATTTAAATTTCTAAGTTATATTAATTAGTAATTTTCAAATTATTTGAATGAAATGTGAATAACCATAATTTATAAAATAAGAGGATTAAGATATCCGATCTTATGTTTATGGAAAACTTTAGAGTTGTAGTGTACCTTTAAAGTTAAAAGGTAAAGAGGATTTAAATAAATTAAATTTGTGAACATTCTAATTAAGTAAAATGAAATTCTATAAATTTGTATAATACCAAATTTGCATTCCAATAACATATAATATGACTTACCAAATATTAAGAAGTTGAAATGATGTTTGGGATATGTAATGAGATGTTGTACAAATAAACAGAACCTGAAAATAATTGAAGTATACAAGTAAGGAAAATTTAAGAGGAATTAAAATGTATATAAATGGAAAATTTGGTTGTGATAAAAATTATAAATACTTAAATATAACATGAAATGATGAATGGATAAATGGAACAAGTAAGTGAAATTAAGAAAGAAGATAAATGAATCGTATTATGCCTTTGTAAATTGGTTATAGAAAATAAATATAAATTGCAAAGGGATTGAAGAAAAAATTGAATTTGTAACCTTTAAGATAACTGTAAATTAAGAAAAGTTATTTATGAGAGGTTAGACTTTTATAGGATGATTAATAGACTAAAGTGCGGGTTAATAAAATGTTCCATAAATAAATTTGTTATTAACTAAAATTATGAAATTGAAGTAAATGTAAACAAAAGAATTTGGTATAGCTAAGAATCAATTGGAAAATGAAATTGAATTTAATTAAATTATATAGAATGTTTAAAATGAACTTGAGTAAGCAAATTCTATGATATGATGTTTAAGAAAAGATAATGTTAAAGAATATGCTATGTAAAGAAATGAATATACTAGCTAAATAATGGATTGTGAATAAAAATAAAAGTCAATAAAATAATTTAGTATAGATAAATTGGATGGAAATCCATTGGAAGGTAATACGTGAGTTATACGTATATTATTTTGTTCGCATAACGATTTGATCCAAATTCGAGCACAAAATTTCGAGATGATTTTTATCGATCCAAGTTAGGATTTTTCACTCGATTCTCGACGCTGAACTCTAGATATGGATTTTTGGTTTGATTATGGAATTCTCTATCATAGTATATGGCTATGCAAGGAGAGTAACAGTTTCCAATCAAGGAACCAAATCTGAGTCCGCACTAGAGAGTCTTGTGAACGATACTAGTTGGAAGTGAAATTGTGTGATCGAATAAGCGATTAGATTTGATATTGCTCACGGATGATATATGTACGGATTGCGGACTTAATTAAAGCTGATATAGGAAATTGAAGATGCCAAATATAAAATGATTCTTTTAAATTGTATAATTGGATATCATTGGTAAATGAGATGCAGGTATTTAAAATCAAGAAAATGTGGATTGCCCGACAAAAGGTCATGTTTATTTTGTCACTGGATTTGGTGATTTTTGATGAGCCACTTGGCTTTTGATTTTCTTTTGTTGGTTTAGGCCCCGTAGTGGCATTTTCGTAGCTGTACCGATCAAGCCGCGCAAAGGAGACTCTGCCGAAATTTTTCTTAAATCCGGGTGTTAGAATTTTTTTTCAAGTTTTAAAATTTTATAACTTGTTTTGATAACTAACACATAAACTTCATAGGCTAATCAGAGTAGCGCAGTGGAAGTGTAGTAATGACTTTATAAATGGAATTTCATTGTTTGATAAGTTGGTAACTTTGAATAAAATATATCTAATGTTGAATTCTATACTTAGTTCCTTTTCCCTTTTTTCCTTTTCGGGGACGAAAAGTTTTGAGTGGGGGAGAGTGTAACGAACCGTAAATTTTCGATAATTAAAATAGTTAATTTAATAAGATTTCATGGTTTAATGTGGGAAGAATTAAAAATTTGTAATTTATTTTTGATAATAATAACTAGAATGAATTGCAACAAATTTTATCTAAGTCAATTATTTATGAATTGAATGAAATCCCAAATCAATTGAAATAATATATAGTCAATGGTAATGGAATGAAGTTGTATTATATAGGAAATTGTGACACTTGTTTGTAAATAATAAACTTATAAGTGTGACTTAAAAGTTAATGGTGATAATTATTTAAGTTACCTATTCATTTAGTTAGTCGAATTGAATTTGGGAACCAACTGCAATTGAAACGAAATTTTATATATTAGTTGAGTGCATTATCTCTAACTGAAGTTAAATAACAGCGTGGAATTCATTTGATGTAATAAAGTAATCGACTGATAACGAAAATTTATTTAAAATCCAATATTGAAATCCGTCAAATATTGAACAATTAAATTGTTTAAATTTAATATTTGGAATCTATTGAATAATTGAATACCGGGAATTGAATAACTGTTTAACAAAAATGGTTGTTCTATAATTTGAATTTGTTTCAAAAGTTAATTTGATATGTTCGTTTTTGAATATTTCAAAGGATAGTGATTTAAGAATAATCAAATTTGTTTAAATTTAATATTACAACTGTCGAATAATTAAATTCCGAATTTGATATGATTAATTTGATATTGAAATTTTAATGTATGAAGATAGAGTGAATAACTGAAATTTGATTTTATATGATTCAAATTGGTTTCCAAAGTGAATATAAGTTATATTTGGATTATAATAGAGTTAATAAGATTTTAAAATTGGAATTTTATGCAATTCTGTAAATTTTGAAAAGTCGTCGATTTAACCGACGAGTTAAAAATAGCCTTCCGGGGCACGGTCTCGGAATTCGACGAAACCAGTCCCATTAGATCAGTAAGAGTTTATTATTATCGCGTTTCAATTTCCATAGCAATCGGAGTTGCCGTTTGACAGTGGCAGCTCAAAACGCTTAGAAATTTATTTAATCGATTTCATTTAAAATTGATCGTTTATTTCCGTAACTTGCACATACGATCGAATTAGGACTTGAAACCTTTTCCATTGCGTCCGGAATAGGGGTATAACATTGTAAACGCCTAGCGGCACACCTCGATAGGGGTTCGAGATTTTGAGTTGCAAAATTGGGATATTTTGAAATTTAAATTAATATATTGTCTAGTCAACTTTTCACATCAGCTTCTTTTATTTCATTTCAAATCACTGTAGCATGCCTCCTGCACGCAAGGCATCACGTCTTCCCCTCCTTTATGATGCGCACGGATGGCAGTGAAGAAAAAAAGAAACTAAAGGAAAATGGCAACTTAGAAAAATAATTGCTCACAATATACACATCGTAAAATCGCGAAACTAGTTTTAAAAATCCTAACTTTTTGAGACGACCCAACTTTTTCTCCACAGAAAAGTCGTATCATCATGAAGAAAGAAAGGGATAGAAAAGAGAAAAGAAAGAGAAGAAAGAAGAACAACATCAGAATCTCAACAGCGGAACGAATAAACTATATTAATAACATAAATATTACATAGTATACAACACTAATCAAAGTTATACAGAGTTTACATCACATACTAGGCAGTTATAATCATCTGTCTAGTTATACAACTTAATACAACTCAAAACAAGAGATAACAATACAGAGAACACAGCGGAACTATATATCTACATGCAGAAGCCCCCTGCTCAATTTCTCCTCCAATATTTGTCAAAGCTAACCTGAATCCCTTGGCTACTCATAAAAATTTGAGTACCCAAGAGTTTAAGAAAACAAAGAATAAACTCCGTGTCAGACATGGGTCTGGTGTGAGTAACAGGTTAAAATTGCTTAACTTTGAAAAAAAAAACTTTTGAAAAGAAAAGGTATCACGTAAGACTTCCCACACATAAACATGGAAAAGTTTTTACCTTACGCTAACCAAAACATTTGATAGGAAATCCAGTGATATTATAATAGGTCTAGGGTTTTCAAGTAAATAAGAAATAGCCGAAATTGTTACATGATTAAATTCCAGCTACTAGCCACAAAAGTGGATAATACAATCAAAACCGTTGGCACTTATTGGATTTTGGATTCCATACAATGGCAGGGCTACTGGGGTACCGCCCGTCACAGTACGTGGCCTATGTCAACGTACCGAGGAGCCACCTTAATTCCCCTGCAACACAAGACCGAAACCATCCCTTACTGGACAGTCCCGAACAAGACAACCCCGCAGTTGGTGTACATCCAACTTCCCACACAGCCAAAATAAAAAGGGACCTCTAGACGGGGGTAAATCTTGCTCTCCAGTGGGAGCTACCCACGAAGCCTTGCTGCACCTCCCCTGTTTTAGCTATCCCCGGTTGATGAAGCTTGAGGCTACAATTACCTTTAGAGAACACATCTCTTAGAATGCTCATCGTCCACCTGACGATGTTCTGAAAGCATTCAATCCTTACAAGTTCGTTCCGGGTTCGAACGAAACCGAAGGCATTATCTTGTTACACTCATTTTGGAATCACCTTCAGAGTTAACGACGATAACCCTTGCACTCTAAATCACCATCTCGAACCTATAAGAACTAGTTCCGTCAAACTCATCACGGAATCACCCCTAGAGTTATACTGACGCATAGTCCTTACACCTCGAGTCTTCAATCTTCACAAGAGATTCACGACCTATCGTTAATTTGGATCGATGTGGTTTTCGGATATCCAAATATGGAAACCCGATCCCGGTCTCATCGAATTCCAAAGCGTATCTTTTAAGGCCAAGTTGTTTTAAAGGTTTAAAACAATTCAATTATCTATATATACAAATAGATAAATCACAGATTCACAACAGATAATCAACATTATCATCATACCAAATAAAACCGTATGATCATTATCCAAAAAGATAATCTTTATAATATCTGATGCAGCTCAGGGGATAAGTCGTATGCGACCTAAAGAGGAAGATCGTTCTCGAGTTAAGGAAGCTTCATTTTTAGGTCTTAAGTCGTTCACGAGTCAAGCAACTATGAGTCGTGAACGACCTAACTGGTCGAGTGAAGGGGAGGTACGACCTAACGTAGAAGAGGCACGAGATAACAAACACTTGAGTCGTATACGGGTTAATGAAACAGGGCTACGACTCAACGGGAACTTGGGATGTTCGAGTCTGATGAGTCGTACACGACTCAACGACCCATACATAAGTCGTTTACGACTTAACACGAAGAAGGGGAAGGTTTCAGCAATTAAGGGCCTTGAGTCGGAAGCGGAACATGACCCAGCTAAGTCGTTCGAAGAGGCATGCCGCAAAGAACTTGGAAGCTTGAGTCGTGTGGGTCTTGAGTCGGTCCTTAGTTGAGTCGTGAGTCGTTCACGACCTATGTTGAGTCGTATATGTTGTATTCCGAGCTGGTATGTAAACACTGGTGTTGAGTCGGTCAATTGATGAGTCGGTTGAGTCATGTTGTACTGTAGTTGTTCTTGAGTCGTTCGCTCTTGAGTCGTGTAACCTGTAATGTTTGATGAGTCGTATCGGGGTGAGTCGTCTGCGTTGTAATCTGCTTGTTGTCTTTTATTTGATGAGTCGTATGTCATTTGTATCTGATGAGTCGTGTTGTATGGTAAGTCGTGTGATGTACATTGGTATGTTGTGTTGCTAAGTCGTTAACGACTTATGATGAGTCGTAGGTCATGAGTCGTCAACGACTTATGGAGACAGTTGTAAAACGCTATAAATAGCCGTGTTGCGTCATTTGTAAGTGGTTGATTTTGGAAATAAAATTTCTTGTTGATTGCTTTGTGCTTTCTTCTCCAATTGGTAGTTGAGTGTAATCTCCTATCTCCACTTACGTCATTCGAGTGCGCTCGAATCCACGTTTGTTGAAGCCGATTCACGGAATCTAGTGCGCTAGATCAACGTACGAAGAATCGTAGATCTTTGAACACGGTATAGTGCGCTATCAACGTGTTTGAGATAGCTAGAATTCGGTATCTTCGGATCAACGAATTTGGGCATTTCGGTATCTTCATTCCATCGATCGCTACTTTCACCGATTGAAGTTAGTTTTGATTAATCCGCTGCGTCATTATTGGTATCGGAGCCATACTTAGCCAATCATAGCTAAGTTGATTCTTGGAGCCAATTTTTGAAGTTGTGTTCATCGTGTTCATATTGAAGTTGCAACAAGAGGGAGAACTTTCGATCCATTCCATTTCGGATCAAAGTATTGAAGGTGTTTGAAATTGAAGGCCGTGTATACTTGTGGGAAGTAGCCGAGCCTTGTAAAGGGTTTGAGCCGTACCTTGTGCTTGAGTAGGAGCCGACCTTACTTTGAGTCGTTCCTTATTGCCGAGCTAGAGCAAGCCGAGTCAAGGGAAGCTGTGACTTGTTGTTTTGTTAAAACTTTGAAGTCTTGTGTTCAAATTGTTGAAGTTTTGTGAAGAGTTTCAATCATGCCACCAAGGAGAGCTAATCGTCATCAAAACGTTGAAGCTTTGTATCGAAGAGAAGAAGCCGAGCTTATGGAACAACGTATTAATGAGAAGTTTGATGAAGGCATTGGAAAATTGGAGAAATTGATGAATGATTTGAATCAAAGGAGGAGATCACCAAACTCGAACCATGGAGGAAACCGAGTTTCGCCATCAGTTACGGAAGCGAGGAGGGTATCACCACATTCTTGTAGAGATAGAAGGGAAACATCAATTTCATCACGAAGAGATCATCATGACTATGCACATGAAGAGAGAAGAAGTCAACGTGAATTTGACAATGAAGCATATAGGGATGAAGAGAGACATAGTCAAAGAAGCATGCATGAACGAAGGGATGATAATGGTCGAGATCGATGTAGGCGTACGTTTGACTTTGTTGAAGAGGGTGATAGAGCTAGTATTCATTATCGAGATCGAGACCAGGTTCGAAATTCATTTCGGGATGTTGAAGAGGATCGTCGATGGGAATCAGGTATGAAGATGGAAATTCCAGAATTTAAAGGAGGGATGGTAGCTGAAGAATTTCTTGATTGGTTATCTAATGTTGAAGAGATCTTTGATTTCAAGGAGGTTCCTGAGCATAGAAGGGTGAAGTTGGTTGCTACTAGGTTGAGGGGGAGAGCTTTGGCGTGGTGGCAGCAAACTAAACTTACCAGGGAGAGAATGGGGAAGTCAAAGATAGAATCTTGGGAGAAGATGAAGAAATTGATGCGAGCTACATTCTTACCATACAACTATCAATCACTTATGTACCATAGGTTGCAGAATCTGAGACAAGGGACGAAGTCTGTTAGTGATTATGCTGACGAATTTTACCAACTCATTGCCAGGAATGATATTATGGAAACGGAAGAACAGCTAACTGCTAGATTCATTGGGGGATTGAGAATGCAGATCCAGGATATGGTTAATATGTTTGATCCTAGATCAGTTGCAGAGGCACATCAGAAATCATTGGCTTGGGAGAAACAAGGAAGGCGTGGAGGTGGTGTGTTTACTAATTCCAATAATCAAGCGAGGGGTGTTGGTGGAAGTCCTAATGTTCCTAAACCTGTTATAAAGCCAGTAGTAAAGGAGGCTGAGAAGGCGAAGGTTAGCAGTGGTTTCAAATGTTATAATTGTCAAGAGTTAGGTCATAAAAGCAACGAATGTCCGAAGCCGAAGAAGAGAGCGATGGTTGCAGAAGTTGAAGAGGATGATGGTGAGGAGGCAGAGTGTTCAAATGTACTCTATGTTGAGGAGGAAGAAGAATTGTTTGGAGATGAAGGTTGTAATCTTATGATGAGGAGGTCATGTCTTACACCAAAGCAAGAAGAGGACTGTAGTTGGTTGAGAAGCAATATTTTTCAGTCGACATGCACTATTCTGGGAAAAGTTTGCAAGTTCGTTATTGATGCTGGAAGCTGTGACAACATTATTTCTACAGAAGCAGTAAGGAAGTTGAACTTGAAAACTGAGAAGCATCCAAAACCGTACAAGTTAGCATGGTTAAGGAAAGGTGGTGAAGTGAAGGTGTGTCGAAGAGCTTGTGTTAAATTTTCTATTGGGAAGAAGTACAAAGATGAAATTTGGTGTGACGTTGTAGACATGGACGTGTGTCATCTGTTGTTGGGCAGACCGTGGCAGTTTGATAGAGCAGTGCAACATGATGGTCGTGCTAATAGCTATAGTTTCATGTTCGAGGGTACTAAAATCACTTTGGTTCCCAAGAAGCAACAGCAGAAGGAGAGCAAGCTGGAGGAGATTGAGGAATTGAAAACTCTGTTGACCTTGAAAGAGTTTGTTAAGGAGGTTGAAGAGGAACCTGAAGTGTTTTTGTTGATTGGGAGAGAGAGCAGTGAACAGGTTGAAATTCCTGAAGAAGCAAAGCCAGTTTTGAAATAATTTGAAGACGTATTTCCAGAGGAGTTGCCTAAGGAGTTACCGCCACTTAGAGACATTCAACATCAAATTGATCTTGTTCCGGGAGTAGTGTTACCACATAGACCACATTACCGAATGAGTCCGAAGGAACGCGAAGAGTTACGAAGGCAGGTGGAAGAGTTGTTAGAGCAGGGACGTGTTCAGGAAAGCTTGAGTCCTTGTGCAGTGCCAGCATTGTTGGTGCCAAAGAAGGATGGAACATGGAGAATGTGCACAGACAGTAGAGCATTGAATAAGATCACTGTTCGTTATAGATTTCCTATGCCAAGGCTGGATGATTTGCTAGACCAGTTGAGTGGGGCAACTATATTTTTGAAGATTGACTTGAAGAGTGGTTATCATCAAATCCGGATTAGACCTGGAGACGAATGGAAGACAGCTTTCAAGACGAGAGAGGGGTTATACGAATGGTTGGTTATGCCATTTGGTTTGTCAAATGCACCTAGTACATTCATGCGGGTGATGAATCAAATCTTTAGACCATTCATTGGGAAGTTCGTGGTGGTTTATTTCGATGATATTCCGATTTATAGCAGGAGTACAGAGGAGCATGTTCAACATTTGCGGGAAGTATTGATTATTCTTCGTGAGGAACAATTTTATGCTGCTACGAAGAAATGTGTGTTTATGACGCACAGTGTTTTATTTCTGGGTTATGTTGTTTCAGGAGAAGGTATTCGAGTTGATCAGAGTAAAGTTGAGGCAGTCAGGAATTGGCCACAACCAAAGACAATTACGGAAGTGAGAAGTTTCCATGGGCTAGCGTCATTCTACCGAAGATTCATTCCACACTTCAGTAGCGTGATGGCTCCAGTTACTGATTGCATGAAAGGAAAACAGTTTGTATGGTCAGAGGAAGCGGGAGTTGCTTTTGAGAAGATCAAGGAACTATTGACGACAGCACCGATTCTTGTTTTACCAGATTTTCAGTTGTTGTTTGAGCTACATACTGATGCATCAAAGGTGGGGATTGGAGGAGTGTTGAGTCAGTGTGGAAGGCCTATTGCATATTTTAGTGAGAAGTTGTCAGGGGCCAAGATGAGATATAATACATACGATGTTGAGTTTTATGCTGTTGTGCAAGCTGTTAAACATTGGAGGCATTATCTATTTCAGAAAGAGTTTGTTCTTTACACTGATCATGAAGCGTTGAAGCATTTGCAGAGGCAGGATAAAATTTCAGCGAGACATGCATCATGGATCGCTTATTTACAACAGTTTACTTTTGTTGTCAAACATAAGTCTGGGGTGACGAATCGTGTGGCTGATGCTTTAAGTCGAAGGAGTCATTTGTTGACAACAATGAAGGTGGAAGTGACAGGTTTTGAGCTATTGCCAGAGCTGATTGAAGAAGATCCTTATTTTGTGAAATATGTTGAAAAGGTAAAGGAAGGAAGTGATGACGAGTTTTTATTGGTGGATGGTTTCCTGTTTAAAGGGAATCGTTTACGCATACCAGATTGTAGTTTGAGATTGAAAATTATCAAGGAGTTGCACGAAGAAGGACATGTTGGCCGTGATCGTACTTTGCAAATGATTTCACAATCTTATTTTTGGCCATCGATGAGAAAAGAAGTTGAAAGATTTGTGGAGAGATGCCATATTTGCCAGGTTTCAAAGGGAACAGCGACGAATGCAGGATTGTATATGCCATTACCTGTACCATCTAAGCCATGGGTTGATATTAGCATGGATTTTGTTTTGGGTTTTCCTAGAACTCAACGGGGAAATGATTCTATATTTGTTGTGGTGGACAGATTTTCTAAAATGGCACATTTTATTGCTTGTAAGAAGACGGCAGATGCTGTTCGTGTTGCTCAGTTATTTTTCAAAGAGATCTATCGAATTCATGGACTGCCAGAATCTATTGTGTCAGATAGGGATATTCGTTTTCTGAGTCACTTTTGGTTAAGTTTGTGGAAGATGGTGGGAACAAAGCTGAAGTTTAGTAGCGCGTATCATCCGCAAACTGATGGACAGACAGAAGTTGTAAACAGGTCATTGGGAAATTTGTTGCGATGTCTTGTACAGGATAATCTGAAGAGTTGGGACATGAAGTTATGCCAAGCAGAATTTGCTCATAATCATGCAGTGAATCGTAGTACGGGATTCAGTCCATTTCAGATTGTATACTCCAATTTACCCAGGGGACCGTTGGATTTGGCAGTCGTATCACAACCAAAGGGGACAGTTAAACGAGCTGTAGACTTTGTTGACGGGTTGACGGAATGTCATAAGATCGTTCAAGAACGATTAGAAAAGTCAAATGAGAAGTATAAGCGGGCTGCTGATTTGAAACGACGGAGTGTTGAGTTTAAGGAAGGTGATTTGGTTTATGCTGTATTGACGAAGGATCGTTTTCCGGTGGGTGCTTATAACAAGTTGAAAGCCAGGAAAATTGGTCCTGTAGAAGTTGTAAAACGGATTAATGAAAATGCTTATAAATTGAAGCTACCGGAGGATGTTTACACTTCTGACGTGTTCAATGTTAAGCATCTCGTACCATATTATAGAGACGAACAATCTGAGGCAGAAGAATTTACAAATTCGAGGACGAATTTTTCTCAACCAGGGGAGGATGATGCAGCTCAGGGGATAAGTCGTATGCGACCTAAAGAGGAAGATCGTTCTCGAGTTAAGGAAGCTTCGTTTTTAGGTCTTAAGTCGTTCACGAGTCAAGCAACTATGAGTCGTGAACGACCTAACTGGTCGAGTGAAGGGGAGGTACGACCTAACGTAGAAGAGGCACGAGATAACAAACACTTGAGTCGTATACGGGTTAATGAAACAGGGCTACGACTCAATGGGAACTTGGGATGTTCGAGTCTGATGAGTTGTACATGACTCAACGACCCATACATAAGTCGTTTACGACTTAACACGAAGAAGGGGAAGGTTTCAGCAATTAAGGGCCTTGAGTCGGAAGCGGAACATGACCCAGCTAAGTCGTTCGAAGAGGCATGCCGCAAAGAACTTGGAAGCTTGAGTCGTGTGGGTCTTGAGTCGGTCCTTAGTTGAGTCGTGAGTCGTTCACGACCTATGTTGAGTCGTATATGTTGTATTCCGAGCTGGTATGTAAACACTGGTGTTGAGTCGGTCAATTGATGAGTCGGTTGAGTCATGTTGTACTGTAGTTGTTCTTGAGTCGTGTAACCTGTAATGTTTGATGAGTCGTATCGGGGTGAGTCGTCTGCGTTGTAATCTGCTTGTTGTCTTTTATTTGATGAGTCGTATGTCGTTTGTATCTGATGAGTCGTGTTGTATGGTAAGTCGTGTGATGTACATTGGTATGTTGTGTTGCTAAGTCGTTAACGACTTATGATGAGTCGTAGGTCATGAGTCGTCAACGACTTATGGAGACAGTTGTAAAACGCTATAAATAGCCGTGTTGCGTCATTTGTAAGTGGTTGATTTTGGAAATAAAATTTCTTGTTGATTGCTTTGTGCTTTCTTCTCCAATTGGTAGTTGAGTGTAATCTCCTATCTCCACTTACGTCATTCGAGTGCGCTCGAATCCACGTTTGTTGAAGCCGATTCACGGAATCTAGTGCGCTAGATCAACGTACGAAGAATCGTAGATCTTTGAACACGGTATAGTGCGCTATCAACGTGTTTGAGATAGCTAGAATTCGGTATCTTCGGATCAACGAATTTGGGCATTTCGGTATCTTCATTCCATCGATCGCTACTTTCACCGATTGAAGTTAGTTTTGATTAATCCGCTGCGTCAATATCACAATGTAACCAATGCATTCCAATCACTCAACATTATCTATCTCATATCTGAGATTCAAACCATACAAGGTAAACAACATCATCCATCTATATAAGAAATGATTAACCACACCAAATATAATTAATTTAAAATGAATTAAATTAATTACACCATTCAAATTAATTTAATGTAAATTAAATTAATTACTTCACCAATATCAACTTGCTTATTACTATTGATTAATTATCAATCAATTAATTAATCATCAACCAATTATTCATTTCAATTAGTCATCCCTGATTAATTAACCTTTAATTACATTCAAGTAATTATTCATTAATTTATTTCTCAAATTAATTATACTTAACCAAATACAATAATTAATCTTTAATTAATTAACTATAATTAATTACATTAATCCTTAATTAATTACATTAATTCTTAATTAATTACATTAATTAATCCCTTACATTTATTAATTATTTCCAATTAAATCCATTCTTAATTACATCATTAATTATGATAATTAATGATCTTCTAATTATATTTTCAAATTAAATTACTTACATTAAGTAATTAATCTTTATTTAAATCATAACTGTTAATCACCCTTGATTAACTCCATTCAGTAATCAACTACCCTTAATTACTTCACCAAATAAATTAATTACTCGTTAATTAATTATCTCTAATTAATCCTTTGATTAATTCACGAAGTAATTATACTCAAATAGCTCGATATCAAATTACTTCCAATCAATTACATACAGTAATTACCATTAATTACTTCTCTAAGTAATTCCTCTTCATTAAATTACATTAAGTAATTATCCTTCACAAATTATCAAATGATTAATTTTAAATTAATTAAACTGAATTAATTAACTTAAACTAATCAAATTAATATCAATTAATAAGTAATTAGTTCCTTAGTTACTTCCATAAGTAATTATACTTAACAACTTACATAAATGTTTATCTTTAAATTAACTAATCTAATTAATAATTAAAATTAATCGCATTAATTAATTATTAAATAATCCTTAGTTAATGACCTTCATTAACTATTAACAATTCATTAATATTTTTCTAAAATAATTAACTTATTTTAATCATTATTAATTACAAATTAATTAATCATTAATTAGTCCTAAATTAATTAAATAATTAAGTGTTGATTAAAACTTAATTAATCTATTATTACTTGATTAATTTATTATTAATCATTAATTAAAAATCAAATCTTATTTAATTAATTATTCTTAATTACATGTTAATTATTCTAAGAATAATTAATCTTAAACCTTTAAGATTAAACCCTTAATTACCATTTTATTAATTTATTAAATAAATTAATTATTCATTTAATTACCCTAATAATTAAATGAAATACAAACATTAAATTATTATTTAACTTTAATAAGTTTTTTAAAAATCAATCTAAAACCTTTAATTGCTAAATAATACTTTTTATTACAAAAGAAATTTTACAAAAGTTAAAACAAATTTATTTTTAAAATTAAACCATTAAAATTTTACATTATTATTCAAATTTGTTTTAAACACTTAGATATATAAAACTTAAATTTATTTTGAAACAAAGATTCAAATCTAAATTTGAATCAAATTTTACATTTTGTTTAAACATTACTTCATATTCCAATTTCAAATTTAAATTCAAATTCTTTAAAATATTTTTAAACAATAAACTCCTTTAAAATTATTTCAAAGCAAATTTGAATTTAAATACTTCATCATTTCCAACTTGTGATTCAATTCAACTTGAATCCATAATTTAAGTTAGATTTAAAACTTACTTTAATTTCTTGTTTCCATTTTTAATTTTAGTTTTAAATTTAGTTTTAAATTTTTGAAAACAAGACAAATTTTCAAACTCCAACAACCCAACCCGAGCTAAAACTAAAATAACTCAAGTAACTCGAGTAACAATTTTCTTATAAATTCATCTTAAAATCAGTTTAAATCTCAAATAAAAATTCAGGTTTATACAAAACCCTGTGCTGACAGGTTTACCCAAACCCTGTAACAAAATTTAAACACCCGAGATCTCACCTCAATTACTTCGAGTCCCCAAACCCATTGCTTCGAGCAAAGATATGAGACAACCCGAGCAAACACAAACCCCTTCTTCCCAAAAAAAAACAACTGACACGCCATTAAAAATCGTGCACCTGCACCACCGGAGCCTCCATCTCCGACCCCTCAGGACTCCTTACGCAAGTCATCGATCCTCTCCAAACACCAACTCAACCTTCAATTCAACTATAGAAACCCTAAATCCAAATCAAGCATTCGAGTATCAAAACTGGGAAATGTCGAAAATGAAGATCATCAGAATTCTCTCGCCACCGACCACTAAAAAGGTACCACCACCGGCCATAGACTCCTCCACACCCCAGCAACCATCATCACCAAGCAGGAAGAACTCGATTTCTTAACTAAGTTATGGTGATCAGTTTTTCAGACGAATCAAAAAATAGGATTAAAAATTTTGATTCAAAATTATTGCTGCCCCAAAACTGTAATCTCTTATCCAATATTTTTCTCAACAACTTAGTTTCCCAATCTATTCCCAGAATCAATATTAGCCACTTCAACCATCAAAACTGACAGAATTACTCAAGAATATGATTTCTGGTTAAACCGGAAATGCACAGTCAATTTTAAACTAAAATTTTTAATTTTAGTTTTAAAATTCAAGTCTTTGTTAATGTAATTGGTTAATAAACTTGAATCAATGAATTTGGCAAATTTAATTGCCATTTTCAAATAATTGGTGCTATTGTATCCTGTTTCCTGAGACAGTACAGTTGTTATTATTATTATTATTATTATTTTTATATTAAAATTTTAACTTAACTTTCATTTCTCAACCAAATTTTGTTTAGATCATACATCTTTACTAGGATTAATTTCAATGAAAAGAAATTCTCAAGCAGTTCCTTGAACCTGCAAATATATGCACAGGAATAAAATAATTTCCCAATAGCTTACTAAATCTACATATATTCATATATCTTTCAAAGATGAACCTATAAGTTTTCATGCAAACACACTAAACTCTAGAAATAAACAAGCAACAAATATATTTCTTAAGTTTATTTAGTAAAAATTGTTACTCACCTGATATAGGAGAAGAGCACATGTTTGACAAGCTTCAGATTACATTTGTTTTGCTTATGAATTTTTGAACTTCAGATTGCTTCGGTACTTTAAAAACTTTTTAGTCTTGATTTTACTACATTGCTTAAGCTCTCTGATTTTCAGCTACGTGCATGCTTGTTTCCAGGTGAACACATGCAGGCTTGATGAAGTTTCAAAACAGAGAGGTAGTGATTTCCACATGCATGCAAGTTTTATATTCGTAGAATGATTTTCTGGTTAAAGAGGCTACAGATTTATACTTGATTTGCAAGTTTTGATATTTCAGGTTAATGAATATGATTCAAATATTTTTTTTGTTTATTTTGATTAGAGGAAACATGGGTTTTTAGATTTGTTTGAGAGGGAAATTTGCAGATTTTGCTTGAACAGAGTTTTCTGTTTTGAAGAGGAAATTTGCAGATTTCATAGTTGAAGACTACTTAAACTTTTTGGAGAAGAATAGGAAAAAGAGAATAAGGTTAAGAAGAAATGTTTACGTGAGCAAATATTTGATTCAATTAAAAATAAAAGAAAAAGAAATTTAATGAGACACTTGTATTTAATCTTAACATTTGTCACTTGGTTTAATTAATGGCTTTCACATGTCATTTAAGTGTGTTAAGAGACTAACACATGTACTAAGTGTATTTTAATTTAAATTGTTTATAAAAGCTTTTAAATCTATTTTATTTCTCAAGTAATATATAAATGAATTTATCTCTTTTTAAATTAAAAAGAAATAAAAACAACTAATTAAAAATATAGCATATTCAAAAATATTGAAGTATTTATGCTATTAATTTCAAAACATTAAATCCAAATTTTAAATTAATTTATCAAATAAAATTTTAATAATCAAGTTATGTATGTATAAATGCATATATAATCTGTTGTAAAAATTAAAAATAACAAATCCTATTTCTAAAAATCTATTTATGTTTTATGAAAAACTAAGTATTATAATTTTTATCTAAAAATACAAATTAAACCATATTAAATAATTTATAAAAGAGATTATAAACAAATTAAGATCATTTTGAGTTTTGTATTTTAACTCTTATATATAAATTTCAAGTAATATAAAATAAAACTTAGCTTCTATATTTATCTATTTTAAATTCATATTTTTTTAAGCTAAATAAAATTTCAAAACAAATAAGATTTATCCTAGTATAAAACATAACATTATTTATTGAATTGTGTTGAAAAGTTAAATGACAAATTTAAATCAAATTTCCAATTTATCAAATATAAATTAGAGCTAGAAAATTAATTCATTTACTAAATTCAAAATCAAAGTTTATCAACTTACAATATATACAAATATATATATATTATAAACAGAAAACAATTTATTTATTTTAAAAAAATAAAATCTTCTAATTTAAATATTTATTAAAACATGATTATTAAATCAAATTCCAAATTTGTTATTAAAATGACCAAATCAAATTAAATTTATAACACGGATTATTAAATTTATATTGCCCAATTTTCGAGATATCACACTTTTCATTTGCTTTGATCTGGCGGTGGTTTTGTAAGGCACGGCTATGGGTCGCGGTCGAGCTTTGGGCTAGGGTTTTGATTTTTGAGGGATTCGTGCATCGATTCGTATTTTGGTTATCGTTTTTGGATTCGTAGAGGAAGATTTCATCTCCGAAGAGAGTTTGGTGGGGTGCGGCTCTTGTTTGGTGCGTGCGACGTGAACGTGGTCGAGGGGAAATGGGTCGAGTCGCGTTTTGTAGGGTGATCTAGGCGTTGATTTTTGGGGATGGTCAGGTCGAGCACGCGGAGAGAAGAAGTTGGGCGACGACGGCATATCGAACGGAGTATCGAAGCTCCGTATCACTGGAGATTGGTGCATGGCTTGTTGGGTTCATCCTCATGCAGGCTGAAGCTTTGGGGAAGAAAGCTTTTATTTTGGACCGGGACTGGAATGTTAGGAATTGGGTTGTTTTAATAATTAAATCGTTTTACAAATTTAAATATCAGCGAACTTATATAATGTATATCTCATTCATACGATGTCAGAATTGAATGAAACTTTTTGCGTTGCGATCGTGATGACGAGAGCTTAGAAATGAAACTGGTTTGGAAGAATTTGGAGACAGTTGAAATTTGGGCTAAAATCGGGAGACGTCAGGCTTAGTTCCAAACCGGAACGTCTCGGTGACAACGGAAAATCAACGTGAGTGTTTTCTAACGCTCACAACGTACTAGAATATCATTATGCTAGTTAAATTTGATAGTATGAAGTGATACAATTTTACTTGTTGTTGTTTGATAAACTAAAATCGTCATCTAGATTTGTCATCGAATTTAATGCTAGAAAATTAAAATTGACAGTCAAATTGAAATTAAAAATTTAATTGTGATTAAATTACCTGATATCGATAACTATGAAATTGTTGTGAATTGTATTGTCTATTGGATGTTGTATTTCGATGGATGCTATTGGTTGATATTTAAATGTTTGGATGTTTATTTGCTTATATATATCATGTTATGCATACATATGACACCGTGATTTGATTTAAATGATATTCGTCCCTGACATTTAATTGAAATAACTAATTACTTGTAACGACCCGCTATTTTGGATTATTCGCATCCGCACATGTCGGATTTGAATAATTCAAAATACCGAATTGTTAATTTAAATTTGGCAAAACTCAGATATACAGTAAATAAATAATCACAGAATCACAGACACAGAGTAATAATATGCAGCGGAAGTAAAAGAGATAGTAGTGTTCATGAAGCTACTATATAAATATATAAGATACATCAGAGTTTACAACAGAAGAGAAATACGATACATCAAGTACAAATCAGAACACATCACTAGAATCATCGAATACCGAAAGCAGAATAGATGGCTGGATCTTCAAGCAAAGCTCCAACTCCAAAGGCGAGTCTCAAAAGCTGAACCACTCAGTCTGACCCGAGCGTAAAGCAAAACACAAAACACTCGAGTCAGGATTAATATTCTCATATCAATAAATCCAACTCAAGTGAAATAGCAATCGAAATACAAGTAACTCAAAGGATGTTGGAATCACCATCCTCTAAGGATCCGTTAAACTATCTACTATGTAGTAGTGTACGCTAAATAGATAATGTCTATCAGTAATATAAAATATCAAAATAGTGTTAAGGCGTTACCATTATCCCCCTTAACACGTTTTTATATAAATGTCATAGTCTATACAGCACTGTAAACTCCACCGTAAACTGGTGGGATATCAGGGAGTACTCCATAGGTATAACACAAACCAAATTCGTAGTGGTCGCGTATAATAGGGATACAAGTATGACAAGGCACATGAGGCAATACCCAAGGTAGTGAAACTACCGTTCGCCTGATCCGGACTGGTGAGAACGCATCGCCGCAGCGAGCGCAACACCGCGAAAAAAAACACTCCTGAAATTCCGAGGGTGCACCAATCAATGACAAATAATGAGTAGTAGTTACGAAGAAGGGTGTTCGCTCGAGGTGGCTAACCCTATTTGGCCCGGCTCCTGTTTTAGTCATTTCCAATTTGACACAAGTGTCAAGGCTATCCAATATCGTTCTCTTTCTTCAGTCACCACGTACATCATTCCAACCACTTCATTCTGGATCATCACTCCGCGTATAGTTATTAAAGTTGTTTTCAGTTTAGACAGAGAGTATGTCCATAACCGATTCCGGTTTCTTTAATAACTTTCGTAATTATTACACCGATTGGTCGTTTCATAAATTTCAAAACAAATCAAATTCAATTTCAATTTAGAATTCGCAAATCTACATTTCATTTGTCTTTCAAAATCAATTCCAAAATTTACATTTCAAAACTTCCAAATTACCATTTCAAAGTCTTACAATTCAATTTCAACTTTTATTTAAAACCATTCAAATATTGATTCAAGTTCGTATATAAATTTCATTCCGAAATTATTTAAATTAAATAAATTTAACATTCAAATCAATTTAAATTCATTTATCGATTTCATTCAATATTCGTTAAGTTACTTATCATTCAAACAGTTTCCATTTAATTTCCAATTTATTAAATCAATTACTTACGTTCAACTTCATTTTATCAAAATTTCAATTTGAAATAAATTAAATTCGTCAAATCAATTCTTTAAATTACAAGTCTTACGTTAATTTCAATAAATCCCATTCATTTCAATAAATCACATTTTATTTCTTGTTAAAGAAATTCAATTTTCACTTATTTATTGACTTCGTCACAAATTTCAAATTCAATTAATAAAGAACCAAATTTCACATAATCGAGAAGTTTCGATTTCACTTATTAACTTACTTAAATATTTTTCCCAAAACATTAATAAATAAATAAACTCAATTTCATTTAATAACGAAGTTCAAATCCACTTATTCAAAAGTTCAATTTCTCCTATCAAAGAATTCAATTTTTATTCAATTATCCAATAATTCAATCTTATTAATTATTAAATAATTTCGGTCTTAATTATTAATAATTTCAAAAATTAATAATTCAAACTTGATTATCAATTCAAACTTAATTATTGAATCATTTCCACTTAATTATGAATTCAAACTTAATCATCAAATCATTTCAACTTAATTATAAATTCAACTGAATAATTTCAACTTAATTATAATTTCAAACTTAATTATAATTTCAATTTATATTATTAATTGATTTCAAACTTAATAATTTCAAAACTAAATTATTATTAATTCCAAATTATTTATTAATAATTCCAAATTTAATTATTAAATAATTAAATTTCAAACAACGTTCTTTCATCAATTATGACGTTAATATTTGTTTCAGATTTCAATCTTTACATTTTCCTTTTTATCAAAATTTACGTCCCAATTTTATTTCAAAATCTTATTTTTCAAATAAAATCTTTATTTTATTTCAAATCAAGTTTTGACCAATCGGTTTATTTAATTCTCTATCCTAAGACAAGTTCATTTTGGGTATTTATCATTTCAACCCGATTCCAATTCAATTCACAAATCAAAGCATAGCAAAGGGAACTTGCAATGTGATAACAGGGATGGTGTCAAAGTAAATAAACAAGCAACAACACAATCAATAACAATCCAATAATTTATTCAAATAATCCCGAAATAATCGTATTAATTCGCATTGTTATTTGTGCGAATTAATATAATTATCTCTAGAATCTACACTATCATTTCATGTAGATTAAAGATTATTATATTACAGTTTTCCCACTTGTCGTTCAATTTCAATTTCAAATTTTATTCTACAACAATTAATCCAATATACGTTCAAAGGTTCAAAATATAATTTATCATATTCTACGTGTCAGTTAACTTAACAATTTCAAGGGGTCATGTTATTCAAATTAACTAATCAAATTCAACACATATGTCGATTCAAAATTTATAACTATCCTACGTCAAATTTAATTGCATACTATTCATCACTTTTTACATTTCAATTTAACATCCAATATAAACAACAAAATCAATCAATTTCAACCAAACTGTATTATCATCGCATAATAATTAACAGATAATGGTGTCAGATGTCATAGGTGAACAGATACAGGTAACAACAGCGTACATAACTAACAACAGGTATATTTCAATTGTTGTTTCAATTGAAATCAAATTTAATAAATAAAAGAATATTAATCGTGAGTGATTGCTCACCTTCCGAGGCTAGAGATATAGACAATGAAGTTGAGTTATGAAATCCAGGCATGAACTACGAAGCAGAGCACGATGGAAACAAGTTCAACGAATATAGCTGATACGGGAATCAATGTAAACGAATCGAATCAGTTTCGATGTAAACTGAAGACATACATATTACTATTATTATTTCCTTGAAATATAAATTTAATTTTAAGCAAATATAAAATAATATGTATAAAATAAATTCATTGTTTTAAATTGAACTCGTGTATTGGGCAACAAAACAAGTAGCTACAAGAATTTAAAATCAATAAACCAATAGTTAGATATAAAGTTTATATTTATTTTTAAATTTTAACAGTACATGCCAAAATAAATCGGTATAGCCTGTTTCTTAAAAAAAATCATAAACAGACCCATATTATTATAAAACTAGTATAGCTTATACTCAAAATAAAGGCAAATATATGCAGACTAACCGACAGTAAGGTATAAACGCACAAAACATTTTTTTTTTGAAAACTTTGTATTTATGGATTATAAAATATACTATGTAAGAAGTAATGTATATATTAACTATGTAACTATATTAACACCTAACAAGCTTAGTTCTGCCGTGCCTATATGTAAATAAGCCTTGTATTAGAAAAGCTGATGAACAACTACACTATTTTCTTTACACAAACTACTTTAAACGCACTAATTTAAAACTGGAAAATGTGTGTGTATATATATATATATATATATATTTATAACGTGACAAAATATAGCTTGAAACAAACCGTGCTTGGAGTATACATATAAACCATATGTAATAGTCTTAGAAATAATATGATGCATATTGAATAGACCATATTAGAAATTTTACTTCAATTCTGTTATAAAACATATATGCATACTGTACTTTATATATAGGTAGACCATCAAATATAGCCATAAACAAAAATCTAGATCTACAAACTTTGAAATACAACCATTGTATGTGCACAAAATATACTTTAAATGTATATGCATATATATATGTTTAAATCTACATATTTATAATATAAACAGAAAGCAACTGATATAAATATACACAAACCAACCCACTATATATGCACTGTTTTAAATTTCACGTAGGTATTTCTCACAATAAATATTTTAATAAACAAATACATATGACAAAATGTGTAGAAAACCGGACTGTAAACATTCATATTATAACTAAAATATAAAACAAAACTTGTTAAATAGGTATTTATACTAAACTTAAAACAAATTAACCTATATAAAGAAGAAGGAGACTGAGACTTGGCTAGAGATCACAGATACAGCGGGAGTGCGACACACAATCGACAAAGGAAGGAGCAAGGCCACCATGCTCGGTCGAAATGCAGTCGGCTGAACCGAGGAGACGAACTAGGTTCGGCAACGTTGGAGGTGTCGAGCTGAGGCGATGAGGTCGGAGCAAGAAGTGGCGGCAGCAGGGCATGGACAAGGGAAGGGTTGTATTGGCATTAGGTAGGAGGCGGAGCACGACAGGATGGGAAGGCGACGATGCGGATGTTATGGTGACGTGTGAAGAGGAGCTCGGCGAAGCTGTTCGGCCTGCTGTGCTTGGTCCGGGCTGGGTGGCGTGAGGTGCCGAAGAGGGTGTGTGGGCCGTGGAGGCTGCGAGGCGGTGGTGAGACAAGGTGGCGGTCGATGTTGTGGGTCTGTGCCACGTGGTGGTTGCTGACGGGGGGAAGAGGTCGGAGGGATGTAGGCTTAGGCGTAGGTTGCACGGGCCGAGTGACTATGTCAAGGGAGAGGGAAGGCGGGTTTATGCGTTGATGGTGCGGCTGCCATGGTGGGTTGAGGTGAGAACGGCCGAAGGTTGTTGGCTGAGGTGATGACGTGGGTAGATGTGGCGGAGGGGAAGTGGGTGGAAGGCCATGCGTGATGAAGGGAAAAGAATGTGGGGGAAAGGCCGAGAGTACAATGAAGTACTGATGCTTAAGTGAGAGAGTGAGAGGAACGGGCCTGGAAGTGGAAAGAACAAATGAATGGGCAGGTTATAAATTTTCAAAGGGAAGTTGCACTAAAAATGAAATGCGTATCTCTGTAAGGAGAATAGGAACAGGTGAAAGCAGAGAAAAAGAATATCAACGAACCAGAGAATATATTGGAACTAGTGAATAATAAATTGAAATAGGAAAACGCAAGAGTCTTGGGTTATCACTGGAAATATAAAAAGGGTTAGAGGTTGTTGATTTACACGGTGGTCAATAAAAAGGCAGAAACCAAAAGACTTAAAACCCGTATCGATACGGTTATCCGTTTCACGAATTTCGTCAGATACCAAAATTCAAAACACAGAATCGGATGTACCGCAGAGGTCAACACCACGAGGCGATCACAACGGTACACAGATATCGGCGATACGATCGAATTATAAAAATTCGAATTTTCTACTAGCGGAAAATGCATGAAAAACGTAGAAAATTAAGATCGACGGAGCCAAAAATGTCCGAATTTGGGAAAGCGACAAAGTGAAAACTTGCTCAAAAGATGTTTTAGAATTTTTCGATGTAAAAATATTTTGGTTTTGAAAACGTTTTATTTTCATCGCTTTTTAACTGATTAGACTGAAGTAATTTTACGCACGAAATAAACTTTCATATTTTCGGACGAAAATTTACCGGTTGCTATGATTAACTAGATGCATTCCAAATATAAATTTTATATTTTAAAATTTTATCGTTTAAAATTCCAAAATTTCAGTTAGTAACGTTATTGAAACCGGTTAAATTTACGGGTCGTTACATTCTCCCCCACTCAAAACTTTTCGTCCCCGAAAAGGAAGGAAGTAGGAGAATAGAAACAACAAAAGAAAATAGACTTGAATTACATTATAAAAACTTAATTTAAACCATATGAATTTCAATTTAAATAAATTTATATTCAACAATTTGTTTTTAAATTCACGATTTCCATTAAATTGATTAGATTTCACATTTACTACTGTTAGGTACAAAAGGTTTCTTTCAAACGAAATTCAATTTAAATTCAATTGATTCAAGATACTCCCTTAAGTTGATGTAATTAAATTTATTATCTTTCAAAATAAATTTTCTTCTTTTAATCTCGCCTATTATTATTTAACATATTATTCTATTTATCTCCATAACCGTTTTATAATTGAAATTTAAGTCAATGGCATTTATTATACGCACTCGCATTTCATTTATAAAGACAATTTATATTATATATTATCCAATTTTCTTAAATTAACAATTTCAAAGATCATAAATTTGAATAGTCTTTTATCATAATCATACTTTATTCGACAAATTTTAATTCTTCTTTATTCCAAATTATAGTTAAATTTATTCTGCTTAATTTATCTTATCACATATATTAAGTAGATTTTCTCTTATTATACTTACTCAACTTTATTTAAAATTTCTTTTAACATCATTTCATTTATACAGTATGATATCCTATTACTTAGTTAACCCCTGGATAATTTTGGTAGGTTATATCGTAATGCAACCGGGTATTATACAAGTAAATTTCAAATTCAATACTCTCAAGTTTAAATGTTAATTCAAAATTTTGATTTCATTTGTAATTGAAGTCATCCTTAAATCAAAATTTTAAGAATTAATTTTCGGTTAACTTCAAACCATTTTATAGATGAAATATATACACACACACACACACACACACACACATATAATATATATCAAATCAAATTTAAAAATCTTCAATATATATTATAAATCAAGTCATGTTTAGAATTTCAAATCAATTTATTTTTCAAAACAAACTGTAGCAAAGCTATAGAATAGTCTCTCCACTTCGAAACTCGAAAATGAATGCCGATGATGCGGCTGTTATCCCGCTTTTTGGCAAAGCCGCGATACCAAAAGATCGATCGAGAACGAAAGACAGTTCGTCTCAGAGGTTGGTCATACTTCGTTTCGCCATAGATATCATTGAATTTTGTCCGAGTCCAGATTGAGCTACAATTGATAGGACACGGCAAGAAAGATCATAGGAGTCAGCATCTCAAGTTTCAAGTCAATCCGAGTTCATACGCTAAAGTTATGATCGGTTCAACTTGAAGGAAACACCCTGGTTTCGAACCCATCATGATGGGTGTCTTCAACCCATCATCATGCACCATTCGAAACCATCACCCTCGAACCGAAGGACATCGAACCCATCGGTTTCGAAACCATCAAAGCGCCTCACCTTCGGCTCCATCCACTTCGAATCCATCTGCTTGTTCGAACCCATCACGGAGTCCTTGTTCGAACCCAACTGTGCAGCTTCATTCGAAACCACTGGGTCAACCAACCATAATGACGTGTCTTCCATCGGTTCGAATACGCCGAGTTCTTTGGAGTCGAAGCGGTCAACTCGAAGTGAAGACCGGATCGATTCGAAGTTTGCGCTCCACGTCACCACGAAGATGCGTGCCATGATGGATTCGAGACCATCGATTCGAAACCTTAGTTTCGAACCAAATAGCCGAGCAATAAACCCAATTTCGAACCCATCATATCTCCTAACCTATTGATCCAAATGCCATGAAATTTTCACAGAAGCTTGCATACATGTTGAAGAATGTCCATGCCAAATTTCACCTCGATTGGATGAATTCTAGATCGGTTCGAATGGAGTTCGAACCGATGCCAAAGTGGGCCCAAACTTCCTAAGACCGTGCGTGTGGACCCCCTCACGTGCCAGAAGTGGTCTCCCGAGTTTTCAGCGAAATATCAGCAGCCCGCGCCTATAAATAGAGCCCCAGGGCCAACAGAAAAGGGATCTTCTGACTCTGAAGCGCCCAGACTCTGCCGGATCGAGATCTCCTTCATCCTACATCATAATTTTACTGTTGATTCCGAATTTACAATTGTAATTTGTTGTTGATTGCTGCAACAACTTGTATTCATCGAAAGAAAAGCAATAAAATATCAAAACACTTCACAGTGGACGTAGGCAACACGCCGAACCACTATATATCGATTGTCTACACGTTTTCTTTACTGTTGATTGGAGTTTTTGTTAGATAATATCGGTTTTGAATTTGCATTCTTGACTATTATCTCTTCAACGACTCCCAAAGAGTGTTGCGCCCAATTTTGACGCAAACACTTTGGTACTTTCACTGAGAAAACCCAGATTTTCTCCTGCTCGTTGGATCTGTCATCGATACCGGATCGAATAAATCTAAAAGAGAGATCCAGATCGTTAAATCCAACTTCCTTCCCTTCTATTCAGATTTGCATAAAGTCTAGGAAAGGAACTCAACTCTAAAGATGGTTAGCACAAGAACCACCTCAAACGCCGTCAATCAAGAGGAACAGGATAGACAGAATCCTGTCCGTCTACCTCCATCTAATCAAGATGCCGTTGGGCACTCAGAGCCGTCGGGTCCGGTTACCCGACAAGAGTTGCAGCTGTTTCTCCAAGAGCTGACCGAGAGTCGGCGACAACTAGAAGAACAGCTACGCGCTAAACTGAGCTAGTCAACAAGCTGGATCGTCAGAAACGAAAGAGATCCACGAAAGATCGTGCTTCTCACTCTTCCAGCGAAAGTTCTTCATCTTCTGATTATCATAACCGGCCTCCACGACCCCGGTTAGATGGGAGTCGTTTGCCACCCGTTGGAAACCAACCGACATTGACCGTTGGACAAATAAGAGTTGGTCCGTCAGCCAGTTTCCAAACCGGACCCTCCTCCCGAGGAGGTGTCGTTCCTCATCACGCCGCAGAATACCGCACCACTAGCGTTGCGGCTGAACCAGGGGTCGACGCTCAAGATCGGTCGGACCTGGACCGTCGTCATAGCGGTCGTGCTCCTGAACCGTACGTCCCAGAGGACTATAAGCCAAGAAGGCGAGACTTGTACCGTCGACGATATCCGGTTCAAGCCCGAAGTACGGAACGTGATCGTACTCCGGCGCAAATGCCGGATCTTTCAACTATGATACGTCAGATGATACGTGAGAGTCAGGGGTTCACAAACGACGATTGGGGAGTTTTTCGAAGTCACACTCCCTTTATGGCGATATTCTTAATGCTGAACCCCCACGACGATTCCGAATGCCCATTCTACCCATGTATGAGGGAAACTCCGACCCCAACCAACATATTCTAAAATATGAATGGTCGATGACTGCTGCCAGAGCCGACGACGCTGTGAAGCATCGTAGTTTGCCCATATCCTTGGGGGGCATCGCCACCATGTGGTTCACCCGATTGCCTCTTCGATCCATCTCCTCATTCGACCAGCTGGCCACAAAATTCGTTGAGCAATTCCGCATGCACGTCGCAAGGCCGAAAGATGTCAACACTCTATCTAGTGTCACACAAGCTCCCGGGGAGACACTCAGACACTACTTAGAAAGATTCCATACTGCATGTACAGAGATTAGTAATCCAAACGATAACTCCATCCTTATGGCATTAACTAAGGGGATCGACCCTGATTCTGAATTTGGCAATTGGCTAGCTGGGAAACCACTTGCGTCATTGGACCGTTTCCATGCCAAAGCAGCTCAATTCCTGAGACGGGAAGACGCGAAACAGTCTAGGAAGCAAACTGACGCAGGGCCAAATGCGGAAGGAACCCAAAACAATGTTGCAATAAAACAGTCCGGTGAGAGCTCCAGAAAAGTTCAGTTGAACATTAAAAATAAACAAGCTCGGCGAAGAGAGAGCGTGAATCAACTTAAAAAACAAGATCAAAATCGTGGCCCGCAACGCAAAAATCCGATGTTCGACGGTTATACTGCTTTGAATACTTCACTGGAAGACTTGTATTCACAGACCCGTAATAAAATTCAGTATGAAAAACCTGCTCCAAGACCGTCGTCGGAGAGACAAATCCAGACGGAAAAATTTTGCAGGTTCCATGAAGGCTACGGGCACAATACGAACGAGTGTCGTCACTTACAAGATCTTGTTGAAAAACTGGTCAGAGAAAGGAAGCTGGAACAGTTTGTGCGGACACCGCAGCCGAGAGAAGCAGGCCCATCCAATCCAATCAATGAACCCAATCGACCGAGGCAGGAGGACTCGACTCGTCCCCGTGGGAGATTGGTGATAAACGCCATCAGTGGCGGGCCTATTTGCTCAGGAGCCTGGAACGACGAAGAACCTCATCACTGTCACACATGACAGGATCCTTCAGTCTATGAATGCTTTGTAGCTTCCTTTACATTCTGAATTTTGAATTTGTAATAAGGCACTGACTTTGCCACATTTTCTCATTTCAGCAAATAAAATGCTATCTCTTCAGGCTAAAGCTGTGATTCACCGAATACAACGTTCAACAATCACGACACACGAAGAGTTAAGTTCCATCAAACAATGGAATTTATTCAAATAGCGAGTGACTGCGTTACAACCGGTCACTCACTAAGTGACACCCCAGCTCGGGGACAAGCCAACACATCGAAAGCTGAACTGGACCAACACACGACAGTCCATTCAACAATTCGCTCCCAGAGCGCGAGCGGACTCCAACTTCCCACAGTGTGAATTGGAGTATAAACATTCCATAATTCGTTCCCACTGCGCGAACGGACTCCAACTTCCCACATCGTGAATTGGAGTATAAACATTCCATAATTCGCTCCCAGAGCGCGAGCGGACTCCAACTTCCCACAGCGTGAATTGGAGTATAAACATTCCATAATTCGTTCCCTCCGCGCGAACGGACTCCAACTTCCCACAGCGTGAATTGGAGTATAAACATTCCATAATTCGTTCCCACTGCGCGAACGGACTCCAACTTCCCACAACGTGAATTGGAGTATAAACATTCCATAATTAGTTCCCACTGCGCGAACGGACTCCAACTTCCCACAGCGTGAATTGGAGTATAAGCATTCCATAACTCGTTCCCTCCGCGCGAACGGACTCCAACTCCCCAGAGTGTGAATTGGAGTATAAACATCAAATCCATCGTTCCCAGAGTGCGAACGAATTCCCAAAAAGCTCAAATAGGTGTGACTGACCATCTATCGGCTAACTCCAACTTTCCAGAGTGTGAATTGGAGTGTAAACATCAATTCAAAGTTCCCGGAGTGCGAACCTAAGCATCCGTGCAAACTCCAGATTCCCGAAGCGCGAGTTGGAGTATAAACATCAATTCCGAGTTCCTGAAGTGCGAACCCAAACATACATGTTTTATCCAAGTCCCCGGCGTGTGAATCGGAGCACAAACACCAAGTTAAAGTTCCCGTAGTGCGAACTGAAATGTTAATACTAACTCCGAGTTCGTAGAGTGCGAGTTGGAATGTGAACATCATTTCCAAGTTCCCGGAGCGCGAACCATGTTACAAGCATCGATGACTCTCGAGTTCCCGGAGTGCGAACCAGATTATCGATCTCAAGTTATCTTAAGTCCCCAGAATGTGGACATGTGTTCAAAGTTTGCAATAAACGCACTCAACCACCAAAACGCAAATGTTATTCCCCGAGACTAGGGGGCAAAAAAAGCTAAGTGTTAATCGCCAACCAAAGTGATACAATGTCCGAAGTTCGGTTATTCATCGATCACAACTTGCGACCAAGATTCTCAGACTTAACGAATAAGAACGAACTCCGCTTAACGGTAAAAACACCACAAGTGCATCGGACCGAAAACAAGACACTGCAAGTACTTAAGCACAAATAGAACAAGATTTGAAACAAAGAGACTAAATTTTATTTCAACTAACTTAAAACAAGAACTTACACGCAAACGAGTTCTTCCCAAAAAAGAATGCCTATTAGCAGGGGCCGAACCTGCATCTATACACGACCTACTGATAAAAAACGAAGACAAGTACCTATCTACCAAAACATCTACTCGAGAAGCCGATTTATTTCTTCTTTTTCGTCCTTCTTACCAGTGGTACATCATCAGTGTCACTAGGGACATAAATTCTTCGCTTTGAATGTCTCCTCTCCGGCGGTGGCTCTTCGGCTGGAGGCATGATGTCAATATCCTCCTAGGAGCTTGAGTCTGCATGGAGGCTTCCCACCGGAGGAGTAGGGGGGACTGGATCCATGACGGAAGACGGGATAGTGCCACCCGATGACACTACCCTAGCAGGTGCTGGACTCTGCGCCGCCGTACTACCACTAACATTACCACTATGCCCCGCAACCTCTATTTCGGTGCTGATTTCGGCCAAAATTTCCTCATCACGAGTCGCATGGGCTTGGCTGGGGGCATCCACTGTCTGCATCGAAGAACTTGAGGTCGGCGGGAGGCTGCTAACGATGATAAATCGCAATTCAAAGAAAGAACCACCCTGCTCACCGAGCAGCTCGCTCACCATTTGTTCGTCAACAAATAAGGATCTCCCCTGCGCCGCCTCAGTTGATACCGCAGTTACAACAGTAGTCTCGGTGGCGATGGCCTTATCTCCTTTTCTTGATTCTTGAGCCGCGACAGTCGGTGCAACTCCAGTCACTAGGCAAAAAATAAGAAGTTATTAGTAACTGCTGCAAAACAAACACTCTATTTAGAAAACGCTTGAGATAACTTCGGAATACCTTCCCCAGTTTGGCTCGCAGACGGCCGAATAGCCTCGGAAGTATGCTCATGAATAGGAGAAAAGCGCGGCTGTTCCGGGTCGTAAGCAGGAACAGGTGGCAAACCGACCATAGATACAGGCACTGACGAAGATGGTGTGGTGACTTCAGTGACAGCAGAATGGTGCTCAACACCTGATCCCTCTCCGACTTCCAGGGAACGACCACCGATCATCTCCTTCTCATGAGCAATGATAGCGTCATGAAGGACCTTCTTCTCATCGTCTGTGAGCAGCCGGTTTTCAAGTTCGAATCGACCGACCGCTTCACCTAGATGCACTTCCTCTTCCTCCTCAACCAATCGGTCCCGAGCGCTACAAAGGTGAACCGAATAATCTTGAAGCCAGGACAAGTTTCTGTGTTTTAACACATTGGCGTTGTAAGTTATGAGCAAATCTTCGATATCGGCCTCTAGCCTGGCCTCTGCCTGTTGAACCTTCTCCTCCACCTCTGCTTCGACCGCCTGAACTTTGGCCACGACCACATCTCTTTCAGTGCGAAGCACTACGGCTTGCTCGTAGGCTTCTTGCGCCGTGTTAAGCGCGTCATCTCTATCTTTAATAATTTCGGCAAATTTAGCCTTGAGCTCATTAAGTTCTTTTAACGTCGCATTCCGCTCAGCAGTGACGACAGTGTTCCGGTGGCCCATGTCTTCCACCGTAACATAGTGCTCCTTTTTCATTCTATCCATGGCTGCTTGAGCTTCATCGGCCTTTGTAAGAGCCTCCATCTCTGATTTTCGAGACGATTCAGCCTCGGTATTCAGCACTTGTATGATGCGATCTTTTTGAGCCAGCTCGGTTTGAAGCTTTTCAATGGTAGCTGCTCGTTCGAAGGCCAACGCCGATGCCTTGTCGGCCGTCCTATACCACGCCTTGTATTGGGTGTAAAAGTCATGCACATAGTCGAGCGCCAACCGCTCGGCCTCCGGCGGGATTCTTTTCAGGTTCGGGGGAAAGACATAGTTATCGAAGCAAATATTCGGGAACTCCCTCTTTAATTGCGCAAGTCTAATTGCCCCTTCCCCCGAATTTTCAATAGGAGGCTGCTCCACGACTATCGGGGTCATCGCCTCAGATCGGGAAGATTGAGAAACCGATGTATATCGAGAAGACTCGGAAGGATGAGGGACATGAGCAGGAGGTTGTACGGGATCTCTGGAAGGAGGAGGGTACGCAATCGCGATCGACGCTTATAACCTCTGTCCGTGTCATATCTCTCGTGACTAGAATACCCAGAGCGTCCCTGGTCATAATGCCCAGAGCGCCCCTGGTCATAACCTCTATCCCCTTCTCGTCTGTGCGAATCGTAATATGAAGGCTTGCGGGAATGTCGAAGACTCCCAAGCATTGAACCTCGCTTAGACATAATACCTGCGAAGCAAAATAAAATAGAATTAATCACCTTTCAAAACAGTAGTTTAGAGTCAAAGGTTATGTAGTGTCGTGAAATGTGTATGAATATGCATTCCCCCCGACCAACCAGAAGTGTCGACCTCGCTAGTAGTAAGAGGCTCGTTCAATTATAGAGTACGATGGAATTCCTCCAACCCGGCATCATGTTGAAAAGACACATCGTCCGGGATTGGAAGATCGGCAAGCCCTTCAAAAAGATTTTCAGTTCTCGGAGGAGACGTCTCCGAGATTCTAACTCCGGGAGCGGAACGGGCCGTGACAACCGATTTCCATCTCCCCTTCTTACTTGACCTAACCATGGCAGCCTTGCCTTTTCTCTGCTCCGCGACATCCGGAACTGCGTTCGTAGGCCCGGTCAGCGGCTCATCACCGGTGTGGGTTCTTTCAGAGTCAGCTTCCTCAGCTGTAGTAACTTTGGGCTTCTTGTGCTTGACTCGTTTTTTCGAGACGACCCTTAGTGCCACCTCAAAGCTTATGCTCTGCCCTTGTTCGATTAAACCGCAGGCCCGGAGATTCCTATCCGTCAATAACACGTCGATATCCCTATCTCCACTCGGGACTTCTCGAAGCACTCGCACCATCTCCCTGAAGTGCTCGCCCTCAGGTCCCTGAATCGCCGCTGTAAAAAAGGATAAAGTATAAGTTCCACTTCGGCTGCAATTGCCGTAATAATTATTTACGGACTCAGCTATACTCACGTCTGAATAGCCATCGTCGGGCAAATCCAGGAGGACATCTGACATAATACCATTTTTTCCTATAATAGCTCAACCTGGTCCAAGACCCAGTAACCACTTGGCAATTCCGTACTGCCTCCAAGAATGTGAAGGAGGGATAATCACCCCGAGTTTTGAAATTGAACAAGTATCTGATCTCGATCGAGAGTGGCGGTCGATGGAGATATTCCATAAATGCAATGAACAAGCTATTGATCGACGCATACCCGTTCAGGTGCAGCTGAGATGTAGCGATCCTCAAAAACGACAATACTTCCCTTATATACTCGTTGAACGGAGGAAGTGTTCCGGCCGCACACGCGTGGCGGTTAAATGCAGTATACCCTTTCGGTGGGTTGTGCGGTCTATCATTCGGCCCCGGTAGTAACACATCGTCCAGTGACAGGCCGTGCCTCAAGCATATCCTTCCCAACATGTCTTCAGAGATATTTGATGGAACGGAATCCGATGAATTTGCGATGAACGACGCATTAGGCAATTCATCCGGGGCTGGACCAACGATCTCAGGATCGATGTCCGGAACCTCTAGTCTCGGAGAGGCTGTACCTTGAATCTCCTGCTGTGTGAACTTGACGGTTCCATAACTAGCTAACTCATGAGAAACCATCATTAGACGACAAAGGACCCATGCGTTCCCCCGTGTGAAGTGTATGAATTTGTGTGGTGCAGTGCCCTACATTACTTGAGTAAATGTCGCAGAGTTAAAGTAAATATGCAAATGACAAAGCTACGGAGTCCGGCTATAATGACCGTCATCGCTGACCGTCATCACTAATCCGTCTCTATGATGGAAATTGATTCGGATAGAAGTTGTTATAGTTCCATCGACAAGCTTCGAAAGGCGGTCAAGTATGCAGTTTGATATTCGAGTCTGAATATGCAAGAATGAAGCTCGTCGGAGTAATGCTTAGAAAAATTTCAAACTTTGGTATCCATCATAGAGGGTTCGAAACCATCACAAAGACTTCATTCGAACCCAACCGAACATCTCTTCGTTCGAACCCATCCTGACGTCGCTTCGAACCCATGCAGTTAGACGCGCTACGAATCGATAACCAGATGCCAAGTTCGAAACGATCGGTAAGGGATGACTTCGAATCGATCATTACTTGACAAGTTCGAACCGACAAGGGAACCCTCAACTTAATGTCATCCACGTTCGAATCGATACCCTCCGTATCGATGCGAAGTTGTGGACTTCGAAACCATAGCCGATGGGTTCGAATCCATCAATTCGAATGAACCCATCGAATCCATCAATCGGTGCGAACTGCGTCACCCCTATAGGGTCATCCAAGAAACCGATTCGAAATCAAGGAAAAAGCGATGCCGTCGTCATCGATTCGAACACGAGTCCCCTTATGGTTTCGAAGCCCTCAACCAGACCAGATCTGACTTTACCAATCGATAAAAAAGACGCGGGTTCGAAGTAACTTTGCCGTTTGCCGTTTGAATTCAAGGCTAATTACCTAGTTTGAATGATGGATTCAAGGAATTAGAGATTTGAATCTTGAATGGTTCACGCAACACAGTGTTTTTTCTCCTTTGGAGCTCCGAAACGATGCGCTGCACAGTAAAAGCAAGCAATAGTAAAAGTAAAAATGAAAACAGTGAAACCACTGCTATTTATATGGAGCCTAGGATGTGATCGGGCCGTCTCGTATCCCAGTCAACCCAACCGGTCACAACCGGTCAAGTACCAGATCGTTTCGAAGTTGGCTTTTGAACCCATCTGCCTAAAGCCCTAACGATTCGAAGTTCACCTCATGCTTCAACGGTACGAAACGCACTACAGAGTGACAGGCTGCATCGATGCGAAACGAACTGTGGGCACATCGATTCGAAGACCTTGTTCACATCAACCACTTCGAATCCATTCATGGCCTATCGATACGACAGATGACTTCGTATCCATCTGCTTCCAATTCGAATCGACTCGAACAATTATTTCGTGTCCCTCCCCTCAAACCGGTTCGAATGTTAACTTTGAACCCATCATAGCACAAGCATACTGCGTCCATACAAACGTGAATTTCGAACCCATCGATGCTCGAATGCATCGGTTCGAAATATTACACTCACGCAATACATAATTCAATTCCTTCAACCTTCAATATCGATTCAGGAGAGGATCGATACGAAGGGACTTTTCTAAACAACCATCAAGCGTTGTCTCAACTCAGATTTCCTAATCGATTCAGGAGAGAATCGATACGAAATTCAATAGCCAACCAAGCTGGCAACGACTCGTGAACGCACGACGTTAACAAGGGTCAAATTAACATATGTGCATATATGTCGAACTAACATTCGATTTTAAACATTTACAGGGATCAAACACTCTTCCTGTTACAAATGCAATAGCCAACGGCTAAGTGCTAATATAAAGCAATGCAGCATACGAGTTTAAACAAAAAAGAGAGTAGTGATTGTTCAGAGAGAAATTGCAGTTATTCAAAGCACGTCATGTTCCCACAAGACGTACTTTGGGGGGCAAAATGTTATCCCGCTTTTTGGCAAAGCCACGATACCAAAAGATTGATCGAGAACGAAGGACTGTTCGTCTCAGAGGTTGGTCATACTTCGTTTCGCCATGGATATCATTGAATTTTGTCCGAGTCCAGATTGAGCTACAATTGATAGGACACGGCAAGAAAGACCATAGGAGTCAGCATCTCAAGTTTCAAGTCAATCCGAGTTCATACGCTAAAGTTATGATCGGTTCAACTTGAAGGAAACACCATGGTTTCGAACCCATCATGATGGGTGTCTTCGAACCCATCATCATGCACCATTCGAAACCATCACCCTCGAACCGAAGTACATCGAACCCATCGGTTTCGAAACCATCAAAGCGCCTCACCTTCGGCTCCATCCACTTCGAATCCATCTGCTTGTTCGAACCCATCACGGAGTCCTTGTTCGAACCCATTACGGAGTCCTTGTTCGAACCCAACTGTGCAGCTTCATTCGAAACCACTGGGTCAACCAACCATGATGACGTGTCTTTCATCGGTTCGAATACGCCGAGATCTATGGAGTCGAAGCGGTCAACTCGGAGTGATGACCGGATCGATTCGAAGTTTGCGCTCCACGTCACCACGAAGACGCGTGCCATGATGGATTCGAGACCATCGATTCAAAACCTTGGTTTCGAACCAAACAGCCGAGCAATAAACCCAATTTCGAACCCATCATCTCTCCTAACCTATTGATCCAAATGCCATGAAATTTTCACAGAAGCTTGCATACATGTTGAAGAATGTCCACGCCAAATTTCACCTCGATTGGATGAATTCTAGATCGGTTCGAATGGAGTTCGAACCGATGCCAAAGTGGGACCAAACTTCCTGAGACCGTGCATGTGGGCCCCATCACGTGCCAGAAGTGGTCTCCCGAGTTTTAAGCGAAATATCAGCAGCCCGCGCCTATAAATCGAGCCCCAGGGCCAACAGAAAAGGGATCTTCTGACTCTGAAGCCCCCAGACTCTGCCGGATCGAGATCTCCTTCATCCTACATCATAATTTTACTGTTGATTCCAAATTTACAATTGTAATTTGCTGTTGATTGCTGCAACAACTTGTAATCATCGAAAGAAAAGCAATAAAATATCAAAACACTTCACAGTGGACGTAGGCAACACGCCGAACCACTATAAATCGATTGTCTACGCGTTTTCTTTACTGTTGTTTGGAGTTTTTGTTAGATAATATCTGTTTTGAATTTGCATTCTTGACTATTATCTCTTCAACGACTCCCGAAGAGTGTTGCGCCCAATTTTGAAGCAAACAGCGGACGTCATCATCGGAATTATTTTCCAGCGACAAAAGAGAAGAGCTCTAATTTAATCATTCAAATTCTTTGAAAACCTTTTCTATTCGAAAATGTTCTAAATAATATACATTTTAAACTTTTAAAGCGTAGTTCTAAATTATCGGAAATTATATTCTCAAATTTCAATTTAAATACAGTTAAACTCTAAATCAATTTATAAACCATTTTTTTTTTATAACTTGCCTCTTCTTATATGTTGGTAAAATCAGTAGTTTTCAAAGCAACAAATGAAAATTAAATATTATGATTTAACAACCAATCCAATTAACAGTTTAATTTCAAAAATTATACTCATATATATAATATAATCATACACAAATTTATTTTGTTTACCAAATTTGAAAACGTTAGTGTCGGTTTGCTCTATTAAAGTGTTTTGGAAATCCTATCGATAGCGTTGATCAGACGAATCGATCGAAAACCCAAATCAACATCAACAACTCAAACAACACAATATATAACATTTTTATATATTAATTTACAAATTCACTTCCTCGCTTGATAATACAAGAATGGATTTCAAACAAGTATAGAGATTCAAATTTTATGGAAATCAAATTAAAGAGAATTTTGATTCGATAATATGTTCGAAACAGAAGATAAGATAATTCAATTAACAAATTTGAGAGATGGATAAGCTAATTTAATTCACGGGCAACCTTAACCGTTGTCGACCGTAACTTCAAGGATAAGATCGACGCAGAACTCCGAGGCAAATCTTCCATCGATCTCAATAAATAGAATTCTGGTATAACACGAGATGGATAACATCTTAAACCGAGGATACAGAAATCTCCGGTAAATCGATGTCTATTGTAAAGGAGTTTCACCCTTTTACAAATTATTCGAAAGTTGGCGAGACCGCCGATTCATTATAAAGGTCATTCGAAGTGGAGATATGGATACTCCGGAATCCAGACGAATACGAATAGTGAGGGACAAAAATGAATTTCGGAACTGTAGGGATCGTTCCAAAATTCAAAGGAATTAAGATAAAGGAAGAGACTGAAACTCGAATGAGAGTGATTCTGTAAATACATTTACCATATACACTAAGTTCTGCCTAGAGCTACCAAAAGCTCTGATACCAACTGTAACGACCCGCTATTTTGGACTATTCGCATCCGCACATGTCGGATATGAATAATTCAAAATACCGAATTGTTAATTTAAATTTGGCAAAACTCAGATATACAGTAAATAAATAATCACAGAATCACAGACACAGAGTAATAATATGCAGCGGAAGTAAAAGAGATAGTAGTTCATGAAGCTACTATATAAATATATAAGATACATCAGAGTTTACAACAGAAGAGAAATACGATACATCAAGTACAAATCAGAATACATCACTAGAATCATCGAATACCGAAAGCAGAATAGATGGCTGGATCTTCAAGCAAAGCTCCAACTCCAAAGGCGAGTCTCAAAAGCTGAACCACTCAGTCTGACCCGAGCGTAAAGTAAAACACAAAACACTCGAGTCAGGATTAATATTCTCATATCAATAAATCCAACTCAAGTGAAATAGCAATCGAAATACAAGTAACTCAAAGGATGTTGGAATCACCATCCTCTAAGGATCCGTTAAACTATCTACTATGTAGTAGTGTACGCTAAATAGATAATGTCTATCAGTAATATAAAATATCAAAATAGTGTTAAGGCGTTACCATTATCCCCCTTAACACGTTTTTATATAAATGTCATAGTCTATACAGCACTGTAAACTCCACCATAAACTGGTGGGATATCAGGGAGTACTCCATAGGTATAACACAAACCAAATTCGTAGTGGTCGCGTATAATAGGGATACAAGTATGACAAGGCACATGAGGCAATACCCAAGGTAGTGAAACTACCGTTCGCCTGATCCGGACTGGTGAGAACGCATCGCCGCAGCGATCGCAACACAGCGAAAAAAAACACTCCTGAAATTCCGAGGGTGCACCAATCAATCACAAATAATGAGTAGTAGTTACGAAGAAGTGTGTTCGCTCGAGGTGGCTAACCCCATTTGGCCCGGCACGGCTCCTGTTTTAGTCATTTCCAATTTGACACAAGTGTCAAGGCTATCCAATATCGTTCTCTTTCTTCAGTTATCACGTACATCATTCCAACCACTTCATTCTGGATCATCACTCCGCGTATAGTTATTAAAGTGGTTTTCGGTTTAGACAGAGAGTATGTCCATAACCGATTCCGGTTTCTTTAATAACTTTCGTAATTATTACACCGATTGGTCGTTTAGAAAATTTCAAAACAAATCAAATTCAATTTCAATTTAGAATTCGCAAATCTACATTTCATTTGTCTTTCAAAATCAATTCCAAAATTTACGTTTCAAAACTTCCAAATTACCATTTCAAAGCCTTACAATTCAGTTTCAACTTTTATTTAAAACCATTCAAATATTGATTCAAGTTCGTATATAAATTTCATTCCGAAATTATTTAAATTAAATAAATTTAACATTCAAATCAATTTAAATTCATTTATCGATTTCATTCAATATTCGTTAAGTTACTTATCATTCAAACAGTTTCCATTTAATTTCCAATTTATTAAATCAATTACTTACGTTCAACTTCACTTTATCAAAATTTCAATTTGAAATAAATTAAATTCGTCAAATCAATTCTTTAAATTACAAGTCTTACGTTAATTTCAATAAATCCCATTCATTTCAATAAATCACATTTTATTTCTTGTTGAAGAAATTCATTTTTCACTTATTTATTGACTTCGTCACAAATTTCAAATTCAATTAATAAAGAACTAAATTTCACATAATCGAGAAGTTTCGATTTCACTTATTAACTTACTTAAATATTTTTCCCAAAACATTAATAAATAAAGAAACTCAATTTCATTTAATAACGAAGTTCAAATCCACTTATTCAAAAGTTCAATTTCTCCTATCAAAGAATTCAATTTTTATTCAATTATCCAATAATTCAATCTTATTCAATTATTAAATAATTTCGGTCTTAATTATTAATAATTTCAAAAATTAATAATTCAAACTTGATTATCAATTCAAACTTAATTATTGAATCATTTCCACTTAATTATGAATTCAAACTTAATCATCAAATCATTTCAACTTAATTATAAATTCAACTGAATAATTTCAACTTAATTATAATTTCAAACTTAATTATAATTTCAATTTATATTATTAATTGATTTCAAACTTAATAATTTCAAAACTAAATTATTATTAATTCCAAATTATTTATTAATAATTCCAAATTTAATTATTAAATAATTAAATTTCAAACAACGTTCTTTCATCAATTATGACGTTAATATTTGTTTCAGATTTCAATCTTTACATTTTCCTTTTTATCAAAATTTACGTCCCAATTTTATTTCAAAACCTTATTTTTCAAATAAAATCCTTATTTTATTTCAAATCAAAATTTGACCAATCGGTTTATTTAATTCTCTATCCTAAGACAAGTTCATTTTGGGTATTTATCATTTCAACCCGATTCCAATTCAATTCACAAATCAAAGCATAGCAAAGGGAACTTGCAGTGTGATAACAGGGATGGTGTCAAAGTAAATAAACAAGCAACAACACAATCAATAACAATCTAATAATTTATTCAAATAATCCCGAAATAATCGTATTAATTCGCATTGTTATTTGTGCGAATTAATATAATTGTCTCTAGAATCTACACTATCATTTCATGTAGATTAAAGATTATTATATTACAGTTTTCCCACTTGTCGTTCAATTTCAATTTCAAATTTTATTCTACAACAATTAATCCAATATACGTTCAAAGGTTCAAAATATAATTTATCATATTCTACGTGTCAATTAACTTAACAATTTCAAGGGGTCATATTATTCAAATTAACTAAACAAATTCAACACATACGTCGATTCAAAATTTATAACTATCCTACGTCAAATTCAATTGCATACTATTCATCACATTTTACATTTCAATTTAACATCCAATATAAACAACAAAATCAATCAATTTCAACCAAACTGTATTATCATCGCATAATAATTAACAGATAATGGTGTCAGATGTCATAGGTGAACAGATACAGGTAACAACAGCGTACATAACTAACAACAGGTATATTTCAATTGTTGTTTCAATTGAAATCAAACTTAATAAATAAAAGAATATTAATCGTGAGTGATTGCTCACCTTACGAGGCTAGAGATATAGACAATGAAGTTGAGTTATGAAATCCAGGCATGAACTACGAAGCAGAGCACGATGGAAACGAGTTCAACGAACATAGCTGATACGGGAATCAATGTAAACGAATCGAATCAGTTTCGATGTAAACTGAAGACATACATATTACTATTATTATTTCCTTGAAATATAAATTTAATTTTAAGCAAATATAAAATAATATGTATAAAATAAATTCATTGTTTTAAATTGAACTCGTGTATTGGGCAACAAAACAAGTAGCTACAAGAATTTAAAATCAATAAACCAATACTTAGATATAAAGTTTATATTTATTTTTAAATTTTAACAGTACATGCCAAAATAAATCGGTATAGCCTGTTTCTTAAAAAAAATCATAAACAGACCCATATTATTATAAAACTAGTATAGCCTATAGTCAAAATAAAGGCAAATATATGCAGACTAACCAACAGTAAGGTATAAACGCACAAAACATTTTTTTTTTTTGAAAACTTTGTATTTATGGATTATAAAATATACTATGTAAGCAGTAATGTATATATTAACTATGTAACTATATTAACACCTAACAAGCTTAGTTCTGCCGTGCCTATATGTAAATAAGCCTTGTATTAGAAAAGCTGATGAACGACTACACTATTTTCTTTACACAAACTACTTTAAACGCACTAATTTAAAACTGGAAAATGTATATATATAAATATTTATTTATTTATTTATTTATTTATTTATAATGTGACAAAATATAGCTTGAAACAAACCGTGCTTGGAGTATACATATAAACCATGTGTAATAGTCTTAGAAATAATATGATGCATATTGAATAGACCATATTAGAAATTTTACTTCAATTCTGTTATAAAACATATATGCATACTGTACTTTATATATAGGTAGACCATCAAATATAGCTATAAACAAAAATCTAGATCTACAAACTTTGAAATACAACCATTGTATGTGCACAAAATATACTTTAAATGTATATGCATATATATGTTTAAATCTACATATTTATAATATAAACAGAAAGCAACTGATATAAATATACACAAACCAACCCACTATATATGCACTGTTTTAAATTTCACGTAGGTATTTCTCACAATAAATATTTTAATAAACAAATACATATGACAAAATGTGTAGAAAACCGGACTGTAAACATTCATATTATAACTAAAATATAAAACAAAACTTGTTAAATAGGTATTTATACTAAACTTATAACAAACTAACCTATATAAAGAAGAAGGAGACTGAGACTTGGCTAGAGATCACAGATACAGCGGGAGTGCGACACACAGTCGACAAAGGAAGGAGCAAGGCCACCATGCTCGGTCGAAATGCAGTCGGCTGAACCGAGGAGACGAACAAGGTTCGGCAACGTTGGAGGTGTCGAGCTGAGGCGATGAGGTCGGAGCAGGAAGTGGCGGCAGCAGGGCATGGACAAGGGAAGGGTTGTATTGGCATTAGGTAGGAGGCGGAGCACGACAGGATGGGAGGCGACGATGCAGATGTTATGGTGACGTGTGAAGAGGAGCTCGACGAAGCTGTTCGGCCTACTGTGCTTGGTCCGGGCTGGGTGGCGTGAGGTGCCGAAGAGGGTGTGTGGGCCGTGGAGGCTGCGAGGCGGTGGTGAGACAAGGTGGCGGTCGATGTTGTGGGTCTGTGCCATGTGGTGGTTGCTGACGGGTGGAAGAGGTCGGAGGGGTGTAGGCTTAGGCGTAGGTTGCTCGGGCCGAGTGACTATGTCAAGGGAGAGGGAAGGCGGGTTTATGCGTTGATGGTTGCGGCTGCCATGGTGGGTTGAGGTGAGAACGGCCGAAGGTTGTTAGCCGAGGTGATGACGTGGGTAGATGCGGCGGAGGGGAAGTGGGTGGAAGGCCATGCATGATGTAGGGAAAAGAATGAGGGGGAAAGGCCGAGAGTACAATGAAGTACTGAAGCTTAAGTGAGAGAGTGAGAGGAACGGGCCTGGAAGTGGAAAGAACAAATGAATGGGCAGGTTATAATTTTTCAAAGGGAAGTTGCACTAAAAATGAAATGTGTATCTCTGTAAGTAGAATAGGAACAGGTGAAAGCAGGGAAAAAGAATATCAACGAACCAGAGAATATATTGGAACTAGTGAATAATAAATTGAAATAGGAAAACGCAAGAGTCTTGGGTTATCACCGGAAATATAAAAAGGGTTAGAGGTTGTTGATTTACACGGTGGTCAATAAAAAGGCAGAAACCAAAAGACTTAAAACCCGTATCGATACGGTTATCCGTTTCACGAATTTCGTCAGATACCAAAATTCAAAACACAGAATCGGATGTACCGCAGAGGTCAACACGATGATACGATCACAACGGTACACAGATATCGACGATACGATCGAATTATAAAAATTCGAATTTTCTACTAGCGGAAAATGCATGAAAAACGTAGAAAATTAAGATCGACGGAGCCAAAAATGTCCGAATTTGGGAAAGCGACAAACTGAAAACTTGCTTAAAAGATGGTTTAGAATTTTTGTATGTAAAAATATTTTGGTTTAGAAAATGTTTTATTTTCATCGCTTTTTAACTGATTAGATTGAAGTAATTTTACGCACGAAATAAACTTTCATATTTTCGGACGAAAATTTACCGGTTGCTATGATTAACTAGATGCATTCCAAATATAAATTTTATATTTCAAAATTTTATCGTTTAAAATTCCAAAATTTCAGTTAGTAACGTTATTAAAACCGGTTAAATTTACGGGTCGTTACATTCTCCCCCACTCAAAACTTTTCGTCCCCGAAAAGGAAGGAAGTAGGAGAATACAAACAACAAAAGAAAATAGACTTGAGTTACATTATAAAAATTTAATTTAAACCATATGAATTTCAATTTAAATAAATTTATATTCAACAATTTGTTTTAAATTCACGATTTCCATTAAATAGATTAGATTTCACATTTACTACTGTTAGGTACAAAAGGTTTCTTTCAAACGAAATTCAATTTAAATTCAATTGATTCAAGATACTCCCTTAAGTTGATTTAATTAAATTTATTATCTTTCAAAATAAATTTTCTTCTATTAATCTCGCCTATTATTATTTAACATGTTATTCTATTTATCTCCATAACCGTTTTATAATTAAAATTTAAGTCAATGGCATTTATTATACGCACTCACATTTCATTTATAAAGACAATTTATATTATATATTATCCAATTTTCTTAAATTAACAATTTCAAAGATCATAAATTTGAATAGTCTTTTATTATAATCATACTTTATTCGACAAATTTTAATTCTTCTTTATTCCAAATTATAATTAAATTTATTCTGCTTAGTATATCTTATCACGTATATTAAGTAGATTTTCTCTTATTATACTTACTCAACTTTATTTAAAATTTCTTTTAACATCATTTAATTTATACAGTATGATATCCTATTACTTAGTTAACCCCTGGATAATTTTGGTAGGTTATATCGTAATGCAACCGGGTATTATACAAGTAAATTTCAAATTCAATACTCTCAAGTTTAAATGTTAATTCAAAATTTTGGTTTCATTTGTAATTGAAATCATCCTTGAATCAAAATTTTAACAATTAATTTTCGGTTAACTTCAAACCATTTTATAGATGAAATAAATATATATATATATATATATACACATATAATATATATCAAATCAAATTTAAAAATCTTCAATATATATTATAAATCAAGTCATGTTTAGAATTTCAAATCAATTTATTTTTCAAAACAAACTGTAGCAAAGCTACAGAATAGTCTCTCCACTTCGAAACTCCAAAATGAATGTCGATGATGCGGTCGTCATCATCGGAATTATTTTCCAGCGACAAAAGAGAAGAGCTCTAATTTAATCATTCAAATTCTTTGAAAACCTTTTCTATTCGAAAATGTTCTAAATAATATACATTTTAAACTTTTAAAGCGTAGTTCTAAATTATCGGAAATTATATTCTCAAATTTCAATTTAAATACAGTTAAACTCTAAATCAATTTATAAACCATTTTTTTTTTATAACTTGCCTCTTCTTATATGTTGGTAAAATCAGTAGTTTTCAAAGCAACAAATGAAAATTAAATATTATGATTTAACAACCAATCCAATTAACAGTTTAATTTCAAAAATTATACTCATATATATAATATAATCATACACAAATTTATTTTGTTTACCAAATTTGGAAACGATAGTGTCGGTTTGCTCTATAAAGTGTTTTGGAAATCCTATCGATATCGTTGATCAGACGAATCGATCGAAAACCCAAATCAACATCAACAACTCAAACAACACAATATATAACATTTTTATATATTAATTTACAAATTCACTTCCTCGCTTGATGATACAAGAATGGATTTCAAACTAGTATAGAGATTCAAATTTTATGGAAATCAAATTAAAGAGAATTTTGATTCGATAATATGTTCGAAACAGAAGATACGATAATTCAATTAACAAATTTGAGAGATGGATAAGCTTATTTAATTCACGGGCAACCTTAACCGTTGTCGACCGTAACTTCAAGGATAAGATCGACGCAGAACTCCGAGGCAAATCTTCCTTCGATCTCAATAAATAGAATTCTGGTATAGCACGAGATGGATAACATCTTAAACCGAGGATACAGAAATCTCCGGTAAATCGATGTCTATTGTAAAGGAGTTTCACCCTTTTACAAATTATTCGAAAGTTGGCGAGACCGCCGATTTATTATAAAGGTCATTCGAAGTGGAGATATGGATACTCCGGAATCCAGACGAATACGAATAGTGAGGGACAAAAATGAATTTCGGAACTGTAGGGATCGTTCCAAAATTCAAAGGAATTAAGATAAAGGAAGAGACTGAAACTCGAATGAGAGTGATTCTGTAAATACATTTACCATATACACTAAGTTCTGCCTAGAGCTACCACAAGCTCTGATACCAACTGTAACGACCCGCTATTTTGGACTATTCGCATCCGCACATGTCGGATATGAATAATTCAAAATACCGAATTGTTAATTTAAATTTGGCAAAACTCAGATATACAGTAAATAAATAATCACAGAATCACAGACACAGAGTAATAATATGCAGCGGAAGTAAAAGAGATAGTAGTTCATGAAGCTACTATATAAATATATAAGATACATCAGAGTTTACAACAGAAGAGAAATACGATACATCAAGTACAAATCAGAATACATCACTAGAATCATCGAATACCGAAAGCAGAATAGATGGCTGGATCTTCAAGCAAAGCTCCAACTCCAAAGGCGAGTCTCAAAAGCTGAACCACTCAGTCTGACCCGAGCGTAAAGTAAAACACAAAACACTCGAGTCAGGATTAATATTCTCATATCAATAAATCCAACTCAAGTGAAATAGCAATCGAAATACAAGTAACTCAAAGGATGTTGGAATCACCATCCTCTAAGGATCCGTTAAACTATCTACTATGTAGTAGTGTACGCTAAATAGATAATGTCTATCAGTAATATAAAATATCAAAATAGTGTTAAGGCATTACCATTATCCCCCTTAACACGTTTTTATATAAATGTCATAGTCTATACAGCACTGTAAACTCCACCATAAACTGGTGGGATATCAGGGAGTACTCCATAGGTATAACACAAACCAAATTCGTAGTGGTCGCGTATAATAGGGATACAAGTATGACAAGGCACATGAGGCAATACCCAAGGTAGTGAAACTACCGTTCGCCTGATCCGGACTGGTGAGAACGCATCGCCGCAGCGATCGCAACACCGTGAAAAAAACACTCCTGAAATTCCGAGGGTGCACCAATCAATCACAAATAATGAGTAGTAGTTACGAAGAAGTGTGTTCGCTCGAGGTGGCTAACCCTATTTGGCCCGGCACGGCTCCTGTTTTAGTCATTTCCAATTTGACACAAGTGTCAAGGCTATCCAATATCGTGCTCTTTCTTCAGTCATCACGTACATCATTCCAACCACTTCATTCTGGATCATCACTCCGCGTATAGTTATTAAAGTGGTTTTCGGTTTAGACAGAGAGTATGTCCATAACCGATTCCGATTTCTTTAACAACTTTCGTAATTATTACACCGATTGGTCGTTTAATAAATTTCAAAACAAATCAAATTCAATTTCAATTTAGAATTCACAAATCTACATTTCATTTGTCTTTCAAAATCAATTCCAAAATTTACGTTTCAAAACTTCCAAATTACCATTTCAAAGTCTTACAATTCAATTTCAACTTTTATTTAAAACCATTCAAATATTGATTCAAGTTCGTATATAAATTTCACTCCGAAATTATTTAAATTAAATAAATTTAACATTCAAATCAATTTAACTTCATTTATCGATTTCATTCAATATTCGTTAAGTTACTTATCATTCAAACAGTTTCCATTTAATTTCCAATTTATTAAATCAATTACTTACGTTCAACTTCATTTTATCAAAATTTCAATTTGAAATAAATTAAATTCGTCAAATCAATTCTTTAAATTACAAGTCTTACGTTAATTTCAATAAATCCCATTCATTTCAATAAATCACATTTTATTTCTTGTTAAAGAAATTCATTTTTCACTTATTTATTGACTTCGTCACAAATTTCAAATTCAATTAATAAAGAACTAAATTTCACATAATCGAGAAGTTTCGATTTCACTAATTAACTTACTTAAATATTTTTCCCAAAACATTAATAAATAAAGAAACTTAATTTCATTTAATAACGAAGTTCAAATCCACTTATTCAAAAGTTCAATTTCTCATATCAAAGAATTCAATTTTTATTCAATTTTCCAATAATTCAATCTTATTCAATTATTAAATAATTTCGGTCTTAATTATTAATAATTTCAAAAATTAATAATTCAAACTTGATTATCAATTCAAACTTAATTATTGAATCATTTCCACTTAATTATGAATTCAAACTTAATCATCAAATCATTTCAACTTAATTATAAATTCAACTGAATAATTTCAACTTAATTATAATTTCAAACTTAATTATAATTTCATTTTATATTATTAATTGATTTCAAACTTAATAATTTCAAAACTAAATTATTATTAATTCCAAATTATTTATTAATAATTCCAAATTTAATTATTAAATAATTAAATTTCAAACAACGTTCTTTCATCAATTATGACGTTAATATTTGTTTCAGATTTCAATCTTTACATTTTCCTTTTTATCAAAATTTACGTCCCAATTTTATTTCAAAACCTTATTTTTCAAATAAAATCTTTATTTTATTTCAAATCAAATTTTGACCAATCGGTTTATTTAATTCTCTATCCTAAGACAAGTTCATTTTGGGTATTTATCATTTCAACCCGATTCCAATTCAATTCACAAATCAACGCATAGCAAAGGGAACTTGCAGTGTGATAACAGGGATGGCGTCAAAGTAAATAAACAAGCAACAACACAATCAATTATAATCCAATAATTTATTCAAATAATCCCGAAATAATCGCATTAATTCGCATTGTTATTTGTGCGAATTAATATAATTATCTCTAGAATCTACACTATCATTTCATGTAGATTAAAGATTATTATATTACAGTTTTCCCACTTGTCGTTCAATTTCAATTTCAAATTTTATTCTACAACAATTAATCCAATATACGTTCAAAGGTTCAAAATATAATTTATCATATTCTACGTGTCAATTAACTTAACAATTTCAAGGGGTCATATTATTCAAATTATTTAATCAAATTCAACACATATGTCGATTCAAAATTTATAACTATCCTACGTCAAATTCAATTGCATACTATTCATCACTTTTTAAATTTCAATTTAACATCCAATATAAACAACAAAATCAATCAATTTCAACCAAACTGTATTATCATCGTGTGAAGACCCGCAAATCCGTACTCCTTGAATATACACTAATCTCCGTAGATTAATTCAAGATGAACAGAAATACGAATTATCAATATTTAAGAAAAATAAAAAGAAGAAGAAGAGAGGAGAATATAGAAAGTAGAGAAGAAAATGGAAAATAGAACGGAACAGAAAGCAACAGAACAATAACAGAATCTCACAATTCGCAGCGGAACAACATATAATAATAAATGAATAATCTTTAAACAAGAACTATATCAGTTATTACATTACATCACATTTCATTACATCATATCATCAGAGTATACAACAATATACAACATCAAACAATGCAGCGGAAAAAGAAATACTATATACTAGTAATACGTCATGCCATCCAACTTGCCTCCAGCAACTCCTGAATATCCAGAATATCCTGATAAACCTTAACTCTTAACTGCCCGTGTGGAAATTGGTGGGCACCCAGAGTTTCGGAAGGAAAACAATAAACTCTGAGTCAGTCATGTGACTGGTGTGAGAACTCAAAACAGTTTATTTGTCTTTGAAAACAAAATAGAGGAATATTTTTAAAGTCAATTCACAATGCTTTTAAAAATGAGACAACCATAAGGCCTCTCGCACACACACACAATGCAAACGCAGAATTGGAGGAGATTTCTCTTTATGATAGTCAAAGATGCTTGATACGCATTTAAAAGAACAATTTTATATTATTACTAGTGCATAGTGTAGGAAAAATTCATTTCGAAAGTAGAATATAAATCTTAGCCAACATAGACATTTCGAACTATGCCTACTATAGCTAACTATGTTCAATAGCAGGTTACCGCCACATTCCATAGCAGGTTATACAACTAAAACCGTACAAGTCTCGTATTGTTTCTTTGGATTTCCAACGAATGATCAGGCCAAGGAACTTCCCATTGCCACATGAGAATGCCTCTGGATGGACATCCCCGAGAACCAACCCGGATCTCTACCAACACAAGGCCGGGTTACCCCTAATTGGGTAACAACTGACCGAATATGCCATCCCCCGGTCCTTTGGGACCTTTCAACCGAGCGCTCGTAATCAATTCACACAATCATAAAGTGTTTTCAACATGAGTAAGTATCTGGGCTCCATACCATGATACCACGCTTTTCCAGAAGGAAATGCACATATCCTAAAGGGCGCTACCCCTCATAACCTTGCTGTTTCTTTCCTGTTTTGACCATTCACGGGGTGTGAGGCTCGACGAAGTCACGTCCACAAAAACATACTTTATACAAAAGCCATGCTTTGGGTCAACAAATGATCATAGAAATGATCACCAAGATAGACGATCAAATAAACGATCATATCACAAATAATCAACACAATGATCATTTACAGCAACACTCAGCATGTCACATTACCAAATTGGGAATATATCGCTGATAACATTCAACTACATAACCTCTGAGCTCGTACGTCTCAGAGAAGGGTGTTAAGCTAAAAGAATAAATTCTCCGCCACCAACAGAAATATATTTGAATGAAATCGGCTTTATATCTCAATTTGTAATGTCAGACATACAATCCATACAAGTCTGTTCCGGGCTCGAACAAAACCGAAGGCACTTCTCACGAAGCCCTTGCAATCCGGGTATTCACAATCCCGATCGAATTTCCCATCACTTAGGGAATCTCTATACCAGGAGCTACCCAGTGCAGAGACAATCGATAGGTCATCCTATCGCTTTCGCAAATACCCGGTCTTCAACACCGGTCATCAAATGCAATTCATAACGACGTATCACATATTCGGAATGGGTTATACGACCCCATGGTCCTTTCCCGGTTAACCCGAATAGTGAGCGCTTACTCAAAAATAAGTGTGGCATTCAAATTCAAACAAATCACATCAAATACCCATTCAAAGGGAAATATTGATAGTCGGTTGTTGAACTATCAATGGATATGCACACATCACCAGATTCCAAATAATTTTCCAAATTATTTATTTTCCAAAAAATATCTTTACAAGATATATAATTTTCACACTTCAAAATAAATCAATATTTATTTTTTTTAGACAAATTCCCCTTTCCTTTATAAATTCCTTAGTGAATTTATAATCCAAAATATCTATGAATATTCGACTTCAATTATTCATTTCAATTTATCTTCAAAAAGATAAATTCTCTAATATTCACTTTATATTGGAAAACATTTCCATACTTATTAAATAAGTAATTCATGAACCTATTTATTTTCAACACTTGGAAAATATTCAAATATACTTAAATCGAGAGTAAGTATATATTTCATTCTTTAAGGAAATCATTCTCTTAAACATATTTATTTGGGCCAAAACGAATGTTGCGTAAAACATCGTTACGACAACCCAAAATCACTAGTATAGGGATTCGAAATTAAAATAGATATATAAATCCCAATACTATACAAAACATTTCCTTTCGGAAATTATTTACTATAACAATAGTGCTATAGTCCACCATTTTCTTTTATTTCTCGAAAACATCTATTTCAACAATAAATGTTGAAATATATGATTTCGAATCTCAACGCATTTTAAAAACATCGTTAAATCGTTTTAATTCTATTTAAAACATCACATCTAAACATTTTCCTTAACATATTTTTTACTATTCAAAAACGTGAATATACTACGTTAACAAATATCATCATTTCCATTCATTTTATTTTAAAGGATTATTCACTGTCTACAACGTGAATATAACTCCATAAATAAATTATAACAATTTATTTATCAAAATAAGTCATTTGCGAATTGATTGAGTGAGAAGTTCTCACCTTGATTTTATTTCCGTTTTAGCGATTTATTTCGAATAAAATTAAACGGACGTTTAATTTTACCCAAAATTCTCACTAACTCCAAACGACTCCAATCCAATTCCATCGCGTAGTGCTCGTCAATACGATTCCAACGCAACTGGTTTCGCGCGTTTTCGACCTCGTATGAAAAAGTTATGAAATTTTGAAGTTTGTACACGATTTAAACTAAAATTTACAACATAAATTAACTAATTTTAAACCTATTCAATTTAGAGCCACTGGATCCTAGCCCCTTGCATCACGACCGTTCCTATCATCTTCCTCATCTCCACACTCGGCTACAGGCACAAGGCCGAACCCAACTCAACACCTAGGGTTTGATATTGCAACCAATTCGAGCGACATGAACTCGATCGAGATACTCCATCGCGTAGCCCCTAGCCTCCTCTACGTTCGGCCTCGACAAGAGCAAGCTCGGCCACTCCCTGACACGTGCGCACGCAAGTGAACGGCCCACGCACGCGACCACTTTCCCCCCTCCACGCGACGCCAAATTCGATCATAGCCGTACAGAATCGTAGAGCTCTCCTTCCTCTTCAATGTTGTAGTTAACAACTTTGGCTAAAACTTCACGGATTGGAAGTAATTGAGGAAAGAAAATCGAAAAATTCTGGCCATTGATTGTTATGAACGGCGGCTAGGGTTAGGATTTGGATTTTATTTATTTATTTATTTATGAAGGAAGGGGGCTATTTATAGGGAATTCTCAAACACTATTCAATCCGGAAATTCCGAACTTCGATTCACGAGTCGTAACCAGCGTTTTTAGGGTTTACCCCGCGTTCCGGACATAATGGAACAGGTTTCGAAAGCTAATTCGGATATCTGTGCGAGTTATGGCAATAAACGTTCAATTTAAATTAAACCGATTTAAACGATTTTCTAGGCGTTTTAATTTGTACCGGACAAACGGTAAATCCAATTGACACGAAATTTGAAACCTTACAATAATATCACATTACGGATCCGATGAAACTGGTTTCGTCGAAATCCGAGACTGTTTGAAAAATGGCTATTTTAACTCGCCAAATTAATATTAAAACAATTTCGATGCGTTTCGAGCTGCCACGCTCAAACGATAACTCCGATTGACACGAAAATTGAAATCCGGTAATAACTAACTATTGCGGATCCAATGGAACTAGTTTCGTTCAATTCTGAGACTGTTCAAAAATTGACTATTTTCACTAGTCGATTTAATTATTAAAATATTCAATTTTCACAAATTAACTTTTAATTCGATTTTAAAAGTTCTAAAATATCGTTCTAACTTCAACATGATAAAATAAAATTTTACAAATCATTCTAAATCATATTTAACTCAATTTTCAATTATTTCCATAATTTAACATATTAAATTATCGATTTAATTATCCAATTAAATCCAATTATTCAAATTAAAATTTATTCGACTTATAAATTCTCTTATTAATATTTAAAATTAATTAAATATTCAAATTTTAAATAATTAAAATTCTGGGTCGTTACAATCTTCCCCCCTTAAAAGAATTTCGTCCTCGAAATTATTAAGTAAGAAAAATTACAGAATCTATTAGTTTTCCAAAATCCATAGTTTAACTTCTTACAAATCTTTACTAAGTTTTCAAATCATACTTAGTTATCTTTTCAAAAACAACTACTATTGTTTAACTTTCAATTCCAAATCAAAGTTATAGTTTTCAAAAATTTCCAATTTTCTCAAATTTTTTCTAACGCCTTAAATTTTCGAAAATATTCGTCAGTCTCCTTTGCGCGGCTCGATCCGAAAAAAAAAATGACAGTATATATATCACAAATATACATCTCATCAAGTAATGAGGCATCCCGAAGGGAAAAAAATGTAAAAGTACGGTATGTAATCCGAGATATGTACCTTATATTTTATTAGCGAGCATATACGGCTAATATAGAGCGAAAGCGAGCCCCAAATGCGAAGCAAACGCGATCCGCACCTACTAAACACTCAACAAACAACATGAGAACATGCATGTAGACAATAGTATCAATATACATCATATAGCAACATAATAACTGTATATGCCAACATAGCAAATGCAGTAAAAGCAATATATTCAACCATCAACCAACTATCATCCAACAAATTCATAACCAATATATATTCATTCATATTCTCATTAATATTCAATGAAATAGGTTTTCAATTTAAATCACATTTGATTTATTAACAGTGGATGTTTGCTAACATTCATTTTCAATTAGTTTATATTTACTAATTCATATTCAAGTTGGTTCACTTCCAATTCAAATTCAATTCTATTTAAAATTCACTTAACTTCCAATTGAATTTTAATTACTTTAGCTTCCAATTTCATTAATTCAGTTTCATTAACACTTAATGAATTATATACAATCAATCAACTAACAACCAATGTATATCAATTGCAACCAAATTCCTTTGCTTACAATTGGTTTAATTAAATTGATTTTCATTCAACTATTCAACTTCCAATAACATTATATTTTAATAAATTAACACTTATATTCATTATTTCATATCAACTTTATTCAACATTTCTTAAGTTATACTCCATTTTACAAACATTACTTGGTTTTACATAACTTAAATTCCCACTTATAAATAAATTCAGATTCCAATTCTAAAGTAAATTTCCATTTAGCTTTAAATTCAATTTTTATTTCAACTCATATTTATAAGTATATTCATATAGTTTCACTTCTTATATATATAAGTTTATTTCACAATTGTAAATTACTTTAATTATAGTTCCATTCTTATAATTCTTTTTGCTTATACAATTTTTCTTTTATTTAGATTATTCAAATATCTTAACAGTCAACTTATATACTTTAATAATTCTGAAAAATTATTCCTTTATATATAAAAATATAATCAAGGTAAAATTATTTCATTTCCCCAACATAAAACAATATTGTGTCGAATTGTTCTATACAAGTGTTTAGAGATCCCTATCAACAACGTTAATTACTCGTATTAACCAGAATCTATATACCACTCAACAAACCAATCATCACAATATAAAACAATTTTATATTCACTAACAAATACGCTCTCATAGCTATTATTACTCTCAAACTCATTCTAGAGTACTACTGACTCTATCTCTAATGAGTAATACCCAACAGAACCATGGTTGTCGCTTAACCATAAGCTCTGATACCACCTGTGAAGACCCGCAAATCCGTACTCCTTGAATATACACTAATCTCCGTAGATTAATTCAAGAAGAACAGAAATACGAATTATCAATGTTCAAGAAAAAGAAAAAGAAGAAGAAGAGAGGAGAAGATAGAAAGTAGAGAAGAAAATGGAAAATAGAACGGAACAGAAAACAACAGAACAATAACAGAATCTCACAATTCGCAGCGGAACAACATATAATAATAAATGAATAATCTTTAAACAAGAACTATATCAGTTATTACATTACATCACATTTCATTACATCATATCATCAGAGTATACAACAATATACAACATCAAACAATGCAGCGGAAAAAGAAATACTATATACTAGTAATACGTCATGCCATCCAGCTTGCCACCGGCAACTCCTGAATATCCAGAATATCCTGATAAACCTTAACTCTTAACTGCCCGTGTGGAAATTGGTGGGCACCCAGAGTTTAGGAAGGAAAACAATAAACTCCGAGTCAGTCATGTGACTGGTGTGAGAACTCAAAACAGTTTATTTATCTTTGAAAACAAAATAGAGGAATATTTTTAAAGTCAATTCGCAATGCTTTTAAAAATGAGACTACCATAAGGCCTCCCGCACACACACACAATGCAAACGCAGAATCGGAGGAGATTTCTCCTTATGATAGTCAAAGATGCTTGATACGCATTTAAAAGAACATTTTTATATTATTACTAGTGCATAGTGTAGGAAAAATTCATTTCGAAAGTAGAATATAAATCTTAGCCAACATAGACATTTCGAACTATGCCTACTGTAGCTAACTATGTTCAATAGCAGGTTACCGCCACATTCCATAGCAGGTTATACAACTAAAACCGTACAAGTCTCGTATTGTTTCTTTGGATTTCCAACGAATGATCAGGCCAAGGAACTTCCCATTGCCACATGAGAATGCCTCTGGATGGACATCCCCGAGAACCAAACCGGATCTCTACCAACACAAGGCCGGGTTACCCCTAACTGAGTAACAACTGACCGAATATGCCATCCCCTGGTCCTTTGGGACCTTTCAACCGAGCGCTCGTAATCAATTCACACAATCATAAAGTGTTTTCAACATGAGTAAGTATCTGGGCTCCATACCATGATACCACCCTTTTCCAGAAGGAAATGCACATATCCTAAAGGGCGCTACCCCTCATAACCTTGCTGTTTCTTTCCTGTTTTGACCATTCACGGGGTGTGAGGCTCGACGAAGTCACGTCCACAAAAACATACTTTATACAAAAGCCATGCTTTGGGTCAACAAATGATCATAGAAATGATCACCAAGATAGACGATCAAATAAACGATCCTATCACAAATAATCAATACAATGATCATTTACAGCAACACTCAGCATGTCACATTACCAAATTAGGAATATATCGCTCATAACATTCAACTACATAACCTCTGAGCTCGTACGTCTTAGAGAAGGGTGTTAAGCTAAAAGAATAAATTCTCCGCCACCAACAGAAATATATTTGAATGAAATCGGCTTTATATCTCAATTTGTAATGTCGGACATACAATCCATACAAGTCTGTTCCGGGCTCGAACAAAACCGAAGGCACTTCTCACGAAGCCCTTGCAATCCGGGTATTCACAATCCCGATCGAATTTCCCATCACTTAGGGAATCTCTATACCAGGAGCTACCCAGTGCAGAGACAATCGATAGGTCATCCTATCGCTTTCGCAAATACCCGGTCTTCAACACCGGTCATCAAATGCAATTCATAACGACGTATCACATATTCGGAATGGGTTATACGACCCCATGGTCCTTTCCCGGTTAACCCGAATAGTGAGCGCTTATTCAAAAATAAGTGTGGCATTCAAATTCAAACAAATCACATCAAATACCCATTCAAAGGGAAATATTGATAGTCGGTTATTGAACTATCAATGGATATGCACACATCACCAGATTCCAAATAATTTTCCAAATTATTTATTTTCCAAAAAATATCTTTACAAGATATATAATTTTCACACTTCAAAATAAATCAATATTTATTTTTTTTAGACAAATTCCCCTTTCCTTTATAAATTCCTTAGTGAATTTATAATCCAAAATATCTATGAATATTCGACTTCAATTATTCATTTCAATTTATCTTCAAAAATATAAATTCTCTAATATTCACTTTATATTGGAAAACATTTCCATACTTATTAAATAAGTAATTCACGAACCTATTTATTTTCAACACTTGGAAAATATTCAAATATACTTAAATCGAGATTAAGTATATATTTCATTCTTTAAGGAAATCATTCTCTTAAACGTATTTATTTGGGCCAAAACGAATGTTGCGTAAAACATCGTTACGACAACCCAAAATCACTAGTATAGGGATTCGAAATTAAAATAGATATATAAATCCCAATACTATACAAAACATTTCCTTTCGGAAATTATTTACTATAACAATAGTGCTATAGTCCACCATTTTCTTTTATTTCTCGAAAACATCTATTTCAACAATACATGTTGAAATCTATGATTTCGAATCTCAACGCATTTTAAAAACATCGTTAAATCGTTTTAATTCTATTTAAAACATCACATCTAAACATTTTCCTTAACATATTATTCACTATTCAAAAACGTGAATATACTACGTTAACAAATATCATCATTTCCATTCATTTTATTTTAAAGGATTATTCACTGTCTACAACGTGAATATAACTCCATAAATAAATTATAACAATTTATTTATCAAAATAAATCATTTGCGAATTTATAAAACAATGTTTATAAATTCCATTTCTATTTATTTTATTACTCCTTTTTATAAATCTCCTTTATTAATCTATTCGATTTATAACTCAATTATAAACCAAAAGTTCACATTATAAGTTAAACACTTATAATTTATTTGTTTACAAGAATCGTTCTTTTAAACATCCTAATTCATAAATCTTATAACTTATAAGATTCATTTAATCAAAAATCCATTCTTTAATTAACTTTTCAAATTTTATAAACCTACTTCTTATAAAATTCCATTTATAACTTCACCGTTTATAATTCTATGAATTTCATTCATTTATGAAATTCATTCACAATCCATTCTAACACTTATAAAAACTCGTTTTATAATTCCAACATTTTAATTTATAAATATCAATTTATAAATCTTTTAATATAAATCAATTTATATTACTATTTTAAAAATGCCTTTAAACTCCTTTATAATTTCCTCATTTTGATTTATAAAATAATCAAACTTCATAAATCCTATTTTTAAACTTTTTATAATAAATTCAAAAATCATAATTTTATAAAACCATTAACCCCATATTTTCAAAAATCAACCTTTATCTATATTTCTCAAAAATTCATAATTTTTATAACATTAAAAATTATATCGTTTATTTATTTAAAATGAATCAATTTCCAAACATGTAGTATATTTTCAAAAATCACTTTAAAAATCATTTTAAAATCCCAAAATTTGGTTCGATGATGCTACACACCAAATAGTCAATCACGACAACAACGATATCATATATCGATATGATAATCCATCAAATATCAAAATATCTGAAATCAAATAAAAACTGTTGAGGAATCCAGTTGGATCACTCCAACCTGTTTTCCTGCATCCACAAACATTAGCACAATACCAATTTCGCTCCAGTACGAAATTATCGCGGTATATGTTTTTTAATAAATATTATCCGCTTAATAACGGCGCAATAGGGTCTCATCCGCTATACAAATGCGGGAAATCAATAACTCCAATATATACATATGCCAATATATATATTGCTATTATATATAATACCAATTTCACTGTTTATGAAATATTCGCGGTATATGTTTTTAATAAATAACATCCGCTTACTAACGGCGCATAATGTCTATTTTAACAATCAATAGATAACAATCATCATTCAAACATGCATTCAAATATTTTAAATCTAACTATTTAAAATAAAATCGAAACCGATTCGATTGAGTGAGAAGTTCTCACCTTGATTTTATTTCCGTTTTAGCGATTTATTTCGAATAAAATTAAACGGACGTTTAATTTTACCCAAAATTCTCACTAACTCCAAACGACTCCAATCCAATTGCATCACGTAGTGCTCGTCAATACGATTCCAACGCAACTGGTTTCGCGCGTTTTCGACCTCGTATGAAAAAGTTATGAAATTTTGAAGTTTGTACACGATTTAAACTAAAATTTACAACATAAATTAACTAATTTTAAACCTATTCAATTTAGAGCCACTGGATCCTAGCCCCTTGCATCACGACCGTTCCTATCATCTTCCTCATCTCCACACTCGGCTACAGGCACAAGGCCGAACCCAACTCAACACCTAGGGTTTGATATTGCAACCAATTCGAGCGACATGAACTCGATCGAGATACTCCATCGCGTAGCCCCTAGCCTCCTCTACGTTCGGCCTCGACAAGAGCAAGCTCGGCCACTCCCTGACACGCGCGCACGCAAGTGAACGGCCCACGCACGCGACCACTTTCCCCCCTCCACGCGACGCCAAATTCGATCATAGCCGTATAGAATCGTAGAGCTCTCCTTCCTCTTCAATGTTGTAGTTAACAACTTTGGCTAAAACTTCACGGATTGAAAGTAATTGAGGAAAGAAAATCGAAAAATTCTGGCCATTGATAGTTATGAACGGCGGCTAGGGTTAGGGTTTAGATTTTTTTTTCTTTTTATGAAGGAAGGGGGCTATTTATAGGGAATTCTCAAACACTATTCAATCCGGAAATTCCGAACTCCGATTCACGCGCCGTAACCAGCGTTTCTAGGGTTTACCCCGCGTTCCGGACACAATGGAACATGTTTCGAAAGCTAATTCGGACATCTGTGCGAGTTATGGCAATAAACGTTCAATTTAAATTAAACCGATTTAAACGATTTTCTAGGCGTTTTAATTTGTACCGGACAAATGGTAAATCCAATTGACACGAAATTTGAAACCTTACAATAATATCACATTACGGATTCGATGAAACTGGTTTCGTCGAAATCCGAGACTGTTTGAAAAATGGCTATTTTAACTCGCCAAATTATTATTAAAACAATTTCGATGCGTTTCGAGCTGCCACGCTCAAACGATAACTCCGATTGACATGAAAATTGAAATCCGGTAAAACTAACTATTACGGATCCCATGGAACTGGTTTCGTTCAATTCTGAGACTGTTCAAAAATTGACTATTTTCACTAGTCGATTTAATTATTAAAATATTCAATTTTCACAAATTAACTTTTAATTCGATTTTAAAAGTTCTAAAATATCGTTCTAACTTCAACATGATAAAATAAAATTTTACAAATCATTTTAAATCATATTTAACTCAATTTTCAATTATTTCCATAATTTAACATATTAAATTATCGATTTAATTATCCAATTAAATCCAATTATTCAAATTAAAATTTATTCGACTTATAAATTCTATTATTAATATTTAAAATTAATTAAATATTCAAATTTTAAATAATTAAAATTCTTGGTCGTTACACATCGCATAATAATTAACAGATAATGGTGTCAGATGTCATAGGTGAACAGATACAGGTAACAACAGCGTACATAACTAACAACAGGTATATTTCTATTGTTGTTTCAATTGAAATCAAATTTAATAACTAAAAGAATATTAATCGTGAGTGATTGTTCACCTTCCGAGGCTAGAGATATAGACAATGAAGTTGAGTTATGAAATCCAGGCACGAACTACGAAGCAGAGCACGATGGAAACGAGTTCAACGAACATAGCTGATACGGGAATCAATGTAAACGAATCAAATCAGTTTCGATGTAAACTGAAGACATACATATTAATATTATTATTTCCTTGAAATATAAATTTAATTTTAAGCAAATATAAAATAATATGTATAAAATAAATTCATTATTTTAAATTGAACTCGTGTATTGGGCAACAAAACAAGTATCTACAAGAATTTAAAATCAATAAACAATTACTTAGATATAAAGTTTATATTTATTTTTAAATTTTAACAGTACATGCCAAAATAAATCGGTATAGCCTGTTTCTTAAAAAAAAATCATAAACAGACCCATATTATTATAAAACTAGTATAGCTTATACTCAAAATAAAGGCAAATATATGCAGACTAACCGACAGTAAGGTATAAACGCACAAAACATTTTTTTTTTTTTTTTGAAAACTTTGTATTTACGGATTATAAAATATACTATGTAAGCAGTAATGTATATATTAACTATGTAACTATATTAACACCTAAGAAGCTTAGTTCTGCCGTGCCTATATGTAAATAAGCCTTGTATTAGAAAAGCTGATGAACAACTACACTATTTTCTTTACACAAACTACTTTAAACGCACTAATTTAAAACTGGAAAATGTATATATATAAATATTTATAATGTGACAAAATATAGCTTGAAACAAACCGTGCTTGGAGTATACATATAAACCATGTGTAATAGTCTTAGAAATAATATGATGCATATTGAATAGACCATATTAGAAATTTTACTTCAATTCTGTTATAAAACATATATGCATACTGTACTTTATATATAGGTAGACCATCAAATATAGCTATAAACAAAAATCTAGATCTACAAACTTTGAAATACAACCATTGTATGTGCACAAAATATACTTTAAATGTATATGCATATATATGTTTAAATCTACATATTTATAATATAAACAGAAATCAACTGATATAAATATACAAAAACCAACCCACTATATATGCACTGTTTTAAATTTCACGTAGGTATTTCTCACAATAAATATTTTAATAAACAAATACATATGACAAAATGTGTAGAAACCGGAATGTAAACATTCATATTATAACTAAATTATAAAACAAAACTTGTTAAATAGGTATTTATACTAAACTTATAACAAACTAACCTATATAAAGAAGAAGGAGACTGAGACTTGGCTAGAGATCACAGATACAGCGGGAGTGCGACACACAGTCGACAAAGGAAGGAGCAAGGCCACCATGCTCGGTCGAAATGCAGTCGGCTGAACCGAGGAGACGAACAAGGTTCGGCAACGTTGGAGGTGTCGAGCTGAGGCGATGAGATCGGAGAAGGAAGTGGCGGCAGCAGGGCATGGACAAGGGAAGGGTTGTATTGGCATTAGGTAGGAGGCGGAGCACGACAGGATGGGAAGGCGACGATGCGGATGTTATGGTGACGTGTGAAGAGGAGCTCGGCGAAGCTGTTCGGCCTGCTATGCTTGGTCCGAGCTGGGTGGCGTGAGGTGCCGAAGAGGGTGTGTGGGCCGTGGAGGCTGCGAGGCGGTGGTGAGACAAGGTGGCGGTCGATGTTTTGGGTCTGTTCCACGTGGTGGTTGCTGACGGGTGGAAGAGGTCGGAGGGGTGTAGGCTTAGGCGTAGGTTGCTCGGGCCGAGTGACTATGTCAAGGGAGAGGGAAGGCGGGTTTATGCATTGAGGGTTGCGGCTGCCATGGTGGGTTGAGGTGAGAACAGCCGAAGGTTGTTGGCCGAGGTGATGACGTGGGTAGATGCAGCGGAGGGGAAGTGGGTGGAAGGCCATGCGTGATGAAGGGAAAAGAATGAGGGGGAAAGGCCGAGAGTACAATGAAGTACTGAAGCTTAAGTGAGAGAGTGAGAGGAACGGGCCTGGAAGTGGAAAGAACAAATGAATGGGCAAGTTATAATTTTTCAAAGGGAAGTTGCACTAAAAATGAAATGTGTGTCTCTGTAAGTAGAATAGGAACAGGTGAAAGCAGGGAAAAAGAATATCAACGAACCAGAGAATATATTGGAACTAGTGAATAATAAATTGAAATAGGAAAACGCAAGAGTCTTGGGTTATCACTGGAAATATAAAAAGGGTTAGTGGTTGTTGATTTACACGATGGTCAATAAAAAGGCAGAAACCAAAAGACTTAAAACCCGTATCGATACGGTTATCCGTTTCACGAATTTCGTCAGATACCAAAATTCAAAACACAGAATCAGATGTACCACAGAGGTCAACACGACGAGACGATCATAACGGTACACAGATATCGGCGATACGATCGAATTATAAAAAATCGAATTTTCTACTTGCGGAAAATGCATGAAAAACGTAGAAAATTAAGATCAACAGAGCCAAAAATGTCCGAATTTGGGAAAGCGACAAACTGAAAACTTTCTCAAAAGATGGTTTAGAATTTTTCTATGTAAAAATATTTTGGTTTTGAAAACGTTTTATTTTCATCGCTTTTTAACTGATTAGATTGAAGTAATTTTACGCACGAAATAAACTTTCATATTTTCGGACGAAAATTTACCGGTTGCTATGATTAACTAGATGCATTCCAAATATAAATTTTATATTTCAAAATTTTATCGTTTAAAATTCCAAAATTTCAGTTAGTAACGTTATTAAAACCGGTTAAATTTACGGGTCGTTACATTACTTGGCCATTGGATAGAAAATTATATACGGACACCGGTTTTGTTAAATTAATAATTTTTAAATCGTTGATTTGAAATTTATTTAAATGTTTTGATTTAAAGGTTATAAATAAAATCAATTTATAAAAATCGAATTTATCGCAAAATAAATTTGAGTTTCGAATGTTGAAATAAATTTTGGTTAAAAGAAATTATTAAATAATTTAAGTTGAGACTTTGAAATTAAAATCGGGATATGATTGAATTTCAAAAATTTATTGTTTTAAAGATTGAACAGTATTTCGAGCTTTGAATATTATTAAGTAAAAGTGACATAAAAATGATATTTTGAAATTGAGCTTGGAATTGAATCATATTTGAAATTTGGATTTAAATTTGAATATTTAAGGATAACTGTTAAGTGTTGTAAATTGATATTTTGAAAAATCAAGCTCGAAATCGATATAAATTGAAATTGAATTAATTGAAGGTGAATGCAGAATTGAATTAATTTGAAGTCAAAGTTGACATTGATTTGAATTGATATCGAAATTGAATCGGTAGGATGGAAATTGAAATTGATTTGAATTGGGAAGTTATAATTGAAATGGTTTGGTTTTGAAGCAGTTTCATTTTGTTTTCCAAATTACTCTGTTATGTAAACCATTTTTAAATACTTAAACTATTTTAACCTACATTAACTATATTAAATTATTTTAACCTATCTTAAACCATATTAACTTATTTTAATCTATTTTAAATCTACTTAACCCAATTTAATTTATTTTAAACTAATTAACCTATTTTAATTTATTTTAATTTATTTTAATTATATTTAATCTGATTTAAAGCTATTTACCTGTTTAATTATATTTAATCTATCTTAAATCCTTTTAACTATATTAAATTAATTTATCTATTTGAAATCCATTTAAATATTTTAAGTATTTTAACTATTTTAATTATTTAAACTACTTTTAAACTACTTAGAACTATTTTCTAAAATTTCAAGCTGGTCAATAGGGTGAAATGTTTATATTTAAATCTTGAATTTAAATACGAATTGGGTTAAATGAAGTTGCAACCTAAATTGAAATTCGAAATGATTTTGAAATCGAAATGAGATATTGAGGCGAAAGAAAAATGATTTTCAAAAAGGAACCTTATATTTTGAATAGATATGATGATATTTGAAATGGATTTTATTTTTTTAAAGCGAATTTGATATTTTGATATCAAGTATGAATCGATTTGTAAGGTAAAAGAGCCATCGGTGTAATAATACGTAATTATTAAAGAGACCGGGATCGGATATGGATATACTCTCTGTCGATACCGAAAACCACTTTAATAACTATTATACGCGGAGTGTTGATCCAGAATGAAGTGGATGGTTTGGTGAACGCGTTGACTGAAGAAAGAGAACGATATTGGATGACCCCTGACATGACAAAAACAGAGCCGTGCCGGGCCATTGAGGTTCGCCATCTCTAGCGGACACACTTCTTCGATACCATATCTATTACTTTTGTGATTCGATTTGGGTGCACCCCTTGATTTGGGAGTGTTGTTTCGCGGTGTTGAGGTAGCTGCTGGCTATGCTCAACATCAGTTCGGATCACGCAACTACTAGTATCCTAGTTGGTTCGCCTCATGTACCTTGTCATACTGATTATCCTATTCGCGACCACTATATTTTGTTTTGTGTTATACCTATGGGGTACCCTCTGATAACCACTAGTTTACGGTGGGGTTTACGGTGTTGTATAGACTATGGCATTATAAAACGTGTTAAGGGGAATTAGGGTAACGCCTTAACGCTATTTTAATACTATTACTTTACTGTAGACATATTATAATAGCGCATTGTACTACATAGTAGATAGTTTAACGGATCCTTGGGAGATTGAAAATCCCATAACATCTCTTAAGTTATCACACTCACGTTGACACTGGATAGGAGATGTCAAACCTCGTAAACATCTCTGACGCCGTTACACTCATATTTATTTACGATTGATTTAACTTACATGAGGATATTTTATTCCTGACTCGAGTGTTTTGTCTTTTCATTACGCTCGGGTCAGACCTGAGTTTTTCAGCTTATTGAAGATCTATTCTGGAGGACGAAGTCGAAGATTTGTTATACTATTACTATTATTATCTTTGCATCATGTTGTCTATTGCATTATTTTATTTGTTTAGGTGTATATGTATAACTCTGATAAATGTTATATAAATAATGATCAAAGTATAGTAAACAACTTCATGAACTGTTTATTTGACTATTATATTTTATCGTTCCGCTGCAAGATTCTGTGTTGTTTCATTTCCTTTATTTCCCTTTCTTTTCTTTTCTTATTACCCCAATAACCATCTGCCCTTTTGAATGGTTTGGAATCGGCATGTGTATTTGATCGTTGGTTTAAACTGTCCAAAAAGGTGGGTCGTTACACAAATTCTCTTGTTTTACGAGCCACAAGATTACCCAATTGATTTCCAGGCACAACCACACCTAATAGAGAGACTTGATAAACTTTTGATTACAAAATTAATCCTATAACTCTGAATAGCACTTTGATCTTCGAAAGAGGGCAGAGAATCAAACAAGAATAAGATTCTAATTTGATTCACTAATGAATTCGACAGAATTTCGGCGCGATCTTAAAAAAATGAAAATTATAGAATATGGATTTGTAGAGAAGAAGAAGTGAAGAAAATATGAAAATAGATGATTGAAAAATTCGTTTGTGAAGCCTAATTATAAAGCACCAACGGTCATAACCATTCGTGAAGAGATCTAAACGAATAGACACTTCTTTTGAAAATTGAAACTTTTGAATTCAACGGCCACCATGTCGACATAGGGTATCCCATGATGTTGACATCCCTATGTAAAAAACAATGTAAAATTTGTTTTTGAAATGAAGTTTAAAACGAGAGTCTATTTTAAAACAAAAACAATTAATATTTTAAGGCTAAAACATCTTTTTGAAAAGACAATTTTAAGGCTAAAAAATATTTTAAAAAGCAGTTTTGAAAATCATTTTTGAAAAAACCATTTTGAAGTAGTTTTGCAAATTTCTTCCTGTAGATTATCTCATCACATCAGGACTCGAGAACTTGTACAATACCAGGATGTTCGTGGGTTTGTAAGCCACTTGTCGTAGGTTTGTATGCTATTTGTCGTGGGTTTGTAAGCCACTAAGAAAGTAGAAATGGATTCCATCCCAAATGAAATTCGAAATGAAGATTTTCATGCTATTATGAAGTTTTAAAAAAACTAGACACATACCTTGAAATCTTGATCTCGATATTCTAGAGTCTTCAACCTTGAGTCTTGAGTCTTTATACTGATCAGTCTTCAGTAATCAATACATGCATATACATATCTATATATCCTGCATATACATATCTATCTAGACAACAGTGTTAGTATATATTTTATAATAAGATAAGTTAAAAAGGTTGTTGTCATCAAAACCAGCATCTCAGTTCCTAACACGACATACCCAGTAAATGCTTAATCAAATACTTACATCAGAGTATGCAGAGGAACATAAATTACACAAGAGAAAGAAGAGCTGATATCCAACATCAACTTTAAGCTAAGTCTAATAGATGATACCTGAAACAACTCGGTCTGACCCGAATATAAATACACGGGTTAGTCTAGCTACAAAATCAGTCAATATCGATAATATGAAGCAGAGTAGTCATGAAGATACTTCTTCTCAAAAGAGAGAAATGAATCGATAAACTCATAAGCTCAACACTTAAGTAACAAATGCTATTTAAGTAACCAAATACCTCGAAAGAGGTAACTCAAACACAATACTTAAATCAAACACAAGTGCCTCATATCATTGGCATTCATAAAATATCAAATACAATTTAGGGAAAAACCTAAACGTGCCATCTTGGCAAACTCAAAACATGCATAAATAGATCTCATCTCAAAAACACCATAAGGCAAATATATCTCCAAAGAGAAGAATAAAATCTCAAGTAAATGCCAAAAGGAAAATCTCATAACACCAGTATAGGCAATTAAAATCTCAAAAATAGAACTTCCAAGAGTCCAAATTCCCAAAAGGTAATTGCCACAAATATATATCGAATGGTTCAAAGGACCAATTCCAAAAAGGGGCGATGCATTAGGGAAAATAGTCAAAGAAACCATCTCAAAAGTGTTTGCATGTGCATGTGGCCGAAGCCTTGCCAAGTACTGTTATCTCGAATAGGTACCTCGCCCGAAGGAAAATGTCACAATGACAAATACACCGCAATGGAAAATATGCCGCAATGGAAAATACGCCGCAATGCCAAACATCTCGCAGACAAATACGCCGCAATGGCAATGACCCGAAGGTCCAGTGCTGGCACGTCGCAATGGCAAATGTATCACAAACTCTCGAATAGGAGCCCGAATAGTGTTAACATGCATCCCATACCACACATTCGCACGAAACAGTTTACTATCCGCTAGTAAATTTCACACTCAAAGCAGTAAAAAGTTTACCTCATCTCATCGGTAAACTCGAGCCAAAGATCAAAACGATCAAATGGACAAGTCAGGAATTAACAGATAAGATAAACGCATATGTCCCATGCCACAAATTTTACCAAACCGTTTAATTCTCCTTCTCATTCACTCGAATAGTGCAAAAATATGTATTTTATATATAAAATAATTTATTTGAGAAAACAAGCCTTTAAAACCATTTTTCGAACTCTATTTTGAAGACTATATTTGAAAATTCCCTTATTATAGAGAATAAATAGATTTTGTAGCTTAAAATAATTTAAAAATATTACATAATAATTATTTTAAATGTCAATTTATTTTAAATATTATTTCGAAATCGTTTGGAAAAATCTGTGCTTGAAATTAAAGAAATCACTCAAAACTGTCATTCAAGTTCAATTCAAATTCAACTCAAATTTGAATTTCAAGTTCGTCAAAACTTGGCTAGCCTATTGATAGGCATCATTCCTGTCAAAATATCTCAAAACATCATCAAAACAGAAAGAGAATAAGAGTAAAAACAAGCGAATACAATTCTAAGTTCAATGATTGTTTGTTGCTGTCATCTTGCTCTTAGGAAAGCAAAATACAACCATAATTTCGACCAAGCAAACTTTAAAATTCTAGAAAAGATAAAGAATGAGACATGTAGAACATGATCTAAGCTTTCCGGTGTTGAATATGCGCTTATATGATTTTTGTTTGATGATAATAAACATATATACATTCATTTAAATGTATTTGTTAATATACTATTTTATTTTTCACAGTTTAAATAAATATTTGCTGAATAAAATAAATAACACGGAATTTGAATTCAAATGAATATTTTATTCAAACAAATATTTATTACAATTTTGAATAGTACAAATTCAAGCTCTCACTATACGTATGCAAGTTTGATTACAAATACATCACAGATTCATATTTACATTTAACCTCACTACACATCACTCATTCACTCAACTCGTATTTTTATCTTTATCTTCATTCCGGTTTGAATCCAGCATCTGAGCAATCTGCAAAAATATTCACTAACACTGTAAAATTGAAAATAAAATATTTTTGCAATATAAAATAAAAGATGAATTTTGAAAATAATATTTGCCTCAGTTATTTGGGTTGTTCTTCATCATTTAAATTTGAATTCATCATACATGAACAACTTGTGACATACACAGTGTATCACTGTATATGCCCCAAGGCCGTGCACACCGATATATACACTTGATAATGCTACAGGGACAGGTGAGCATAGGTCAAACCCAAATGAAAAGCCGGGTTCAACTCACGTGCAATATATTCAAAATCACGACTCAAGCACAAGGTCAAACCCGAGTTTTTGAAACTGGATTCAACTCAAGTGAAATTTCAAAAATCAACATGAAGTGAACCAAGTTCAGGTCAGACCAATCAGCAGCATTCTAATGAATCAACTGCAATGCAACACATGAACCAAGCTACATACACCAAAGCTAACAGCAATGTCAAGAGATTCAAGTGCAACTGGAAACAACAACGAGTGCATGCTACAACAACAAGACCACGGCTACTGCACAACAACATGAATACTGAAACAATCAAGGACCGAGCAACTGTATATATGCACATATATGTAAATCACAAGACTCAAGTGAATGAAAACATGTATGAGCAACATGGTGAGCAACACAAACTGCAGTGGACAACAAACATGACAGCAGACCAAAGTGCAACAGGATGAACCGTAAAGCCAAGAATGATACAGGTGAACAGAAGTAACAAGTGCAGGTGAACAAATGTGCAAATGCTGAAACTCAGGTGGACAACTCAAAAGAAACACAATTGTACATGACAATGTACGACATCAAAGACACCATACAACATACGCAATATGAAGACCACTAGTGCACAGACTCAAGGCAACAACAATGGCCAGAAATTATACAACATGGTCAGAAGCAAGGCAACAAAGACTCAAGCAACAACATGGACTGCAACAAACATCAGCAGAGTTTCAGTAATGCACATAGCAAGCTACATGAAGACCAGCAAATAAATGAAACAACATATATACATATGTGCAGCTTGAATATGAATACATCAAGTCATGGTCCAAACCAGTAAACAACACTTTGAATGAAATCACGCATGTGGACAGTTCGAACAATATCCATAAGGTTCCAAATTACCAAAGTCATAGTGAACAAAGCAAGGTGTAACCAAAGTCACAGGGAAATATACATCATCAAAATTGATCAACACCGTGTGTTACTACCAAAAGCCAGCAGAAAAATGAATACACAGATCGAAATCAAAGTTGAACTGGTCAGAGACGTGGTAGTCAAAAAGTGGCCGAAGACAAAATTAATCAACACCATGATGAAAATATACACGCATATGAACAAGTCAAAATCAAAGCCGATGACTTTAAACCGTGTCAACCAAGTAACACAAGTTTATACGATTATGAAAAAGTCAGAATAAATCTCAAACATTCAAGTATCATCAAGTGGCCGAGATGACGAAATTGACAAATTCAAATAACATCAGACGAACGCAATTATAGGATTTCGAAGCCTATATAAACCCACTCATCATCGGCTTTCACAATCATCGAGTTCAAGCAAGCATAAAACCAACAAAAACAAAAGCATAAAATTACATACCGAAGCAAGCGACGAACTCGATCAATTCGAAGCAGTCGTAGTGCACAAAGGAAACCAGCGATTGACAAAAGAACGCCGGGTCAATAATTCCATCACAGTCGCAAGCTTCGAATTTCAAAAACCCTAAATTGGATTGAAGGGACGAAGCCCTAATTTAGCTTCAAAAAAAAAAAGGGAACGGCCGCCATCTCAAAATTAACGAACGAGGAAAATAAAAGGAACAGAGATTAAAAGAGAACGGGCCAAAATAGAAAGGTGTCGGCCTTTATATTAAAGGGCTTTTAATTTTATATTAGGGTTTTTGTTTTTATTTTTAAATTGTTGTTTAAACCTTTTTTTTAACTTTAAACCATTGTATTTACTAGTCGTGTGACTAGGGGACAAGCTACGTGGCGTAGCTTGAGAATTCGCAACTCGGTGGTTGAGTTGTGGCAAGGTTTTGAGCGTAGAGTAAGATTAGTCAATAGTGGGTATAGCGAGTTTACGTGTGTAAGCGAGGGACTATCTAATTTCTAGTAGAAACCTTGGGGGCAGCACGTAGGCAGGGTTTTGCCGAAGCAGGGTAAATTCTATGTTGTTCTGTTTTTTTCTGTTATTTATATTCTGCGATATCTGTGCTGCTATTCTGTGATCTGAATTGAATATTTTATAAGCTTCCGCGATTAATTTTTATAATTCTCACTATCACCCTATTCACCCCCCCTCTAGGGTGAAATCGATCCTACAAGTGGTTTCAGAGTGGGTTCAAAAGCCGTTTTTATTTTAAAAATTTGATTTTACAAAAACCAATTTTTGTTTTAAAAATTCGTGTTTCAAAAATCAATTTTTTTTAAAAAAAGTCGGTATTTGTTTTTTAAAAATTTGAATTTTTAAAATGGCTTCTTTTAATAATAATTTTGAGGGTCGTTCCAATATTATTCCTTCTATTTTCGATGGAACAGATTTTTTGAATTGAAAATTGAAAATGGAATTTTATTTAAAATCTGTTAATATTAAATGTTGGGATATTATTGAAAATGGATGTGACATAACAGATAAGAAAATTATCTCGATTAATGCTCTTGCTATGCATATATTATATTCTCATATTAATCAAGATAATTTTAATTTCATTTCTCATTGTGAAAATGCACAGGAAATCTGGAATACTTTCGATGCAATATATGGTGCAAAAGTCAACAGCAATGAGAAGTCCTCCACAACTAAATCAGTTAAAGAAATGTGCTTAACAGGATTGGTAAAAAGCAGTTGTGATGAGGATGATGATGATGGAGCAGCCGAGCTGGCATTAATAATGAAGAAATTCAAAAGGTGGAATCACAAATACGGAAATCCAGCTCTAAATAAAAAATTAAAAAGCAGAATAATCAAAGCACTGGACAACTCGGAAGAACACAGGATCATTTGCAACAAACCCGGTGATATCAAGCCCAATTATCCCCGATTTCAACTCGACAAAGAAAAGAAATCAAAACGAAGATGTTTTACAGCCACGTGGAATAAAAGCATTAGCAGTGAAAGTGAGAAAGCAGATATGTGCCTTCATGGGAATATAACCGATAGCGACGATGACGAGCCAAGCGAGGTATCGAAACTTACTCACTCTGAATTACTTATTTATTTCCACGAAGTAAATGGCTGTTTTGAACGACTTAGGGAAAAATACGCTAAACTTGAATCACAAAAAGATACTTTGATAGATTTAAATAAACAACTTGACCAATTAGTTAAAACCATCAAAGTAGGATCCCTAAGTGTGATAAGTGTCCAACATTCGAAGAAGAAATTAGAAAATCAGAAATCAGAATAAAATCACTTGAAAATGAAATTCTGATTTTAAAAGAGAATGAAAATACTAGGAGAGAGAATTGTATTAAAAAGTGCACACAATTGTTAAACGAAAATGAATCTCTCAAAACACAAGTCCAACATTTATCAATGACTTTAGATAAATGTTCAAAAAGTGAAAAATCGTTGAATATGCTATTAGGAAAGCAAACTGGTAATACGGTTAGACAAGGACTTGGATATAATAATTCAAAAACTGTTGAAAGCAATATTAAGCAAGTTAATTCTATGTGCACAATTTGTAGAAAATATGGACACAATCACAATAATTGTTGATATAGACCCAAACATGTGAAAACTATACCGATTTGGGTTCCAAAAGGCACAAATATAAAATCTCTCAAAGTTAAACAAATTTGGGTGCCGAAGGGAACAATTATAAATAGTTTTGGGTCTCCAAAAAATTATTTTTCTGCCACTAACAATGTGACGCCCCACCTCTATACCCATGCTAGCCAAGACACTACGGAGTAATGCTGTCGACTAGCACGGAGAATAAGGCTGTTGAGGAGCGACCATCTGTATAATTGCTTTGTGCGAGTACCGGTATGCCAGATAAAAATATAACTTTTCATCTCTGGAGGAAATCCGACATACAGATACAAACTCAAAGCTATCACATAGTGGCTATATAAAATCTTCGGAAACAAATATAGAAATAAACATAACATAAATCAGTCACAGATAATTCATATCACAAAGGCGGAAGAAGATATGAATATATAATTAACACATGGCAGTGTATATCAGAGTAGTGGTCTAAAAAGATCCACAATACCACAAAAGAATAGTTACACGAACTACACAAAAGAATAAATATACATTAAGGAGTATATATCTCAAATGTATACAACAAAAACTACTAATCTAAGTAGTCAACCAAAAGTCAGAGAAATCAATCCCAAGAGAGAAGTCAAGATGAAGCACCTGTAACATCTCGGTCTGACCCGAGTATTATTTAATAAAAAAATAATAAACGGATCAGTCTAACTATAAATATCAGATGAAACGATATAGAATAAGAGATATGACTAAACATATAATAATCACAATGCCAAGCTGTGATATATAAGCAGTTGAAAATCATCAAGGGATTATTCAATGTCTCAAAATCTACACAAGAATCAAAGGAAATGTCATACTCCTTATTTCGTTCATCCAACCACAAATATTGACGATTATATCAAAGTCAATCACAAAAGTCAATGACACACAAATTCACCAATGCACGAGAATTGATAAATCATATCAATAGAAATCAAAAAGTTGGTGAAACATAAATTCCAGAAATCAACACAAGAAATCCAGTCAATGACACATGAATTCACCTATGCACAAGAATTGATAAATCATATCAATAGAAATCACAAAAATAGGTGAAGAAGAAAATTCCAGAATTCGACACACGAAATCCATAAATCACAAAAAATAAGGGGGGGAGGCCTATCACATGAACGGGAGCATGAAAACTCACCAACAGCTGTAACACACGAACGAGAAGCTATCTCATGGTAGCTAGCCATTAATTTGACACACGAATGGTCCGAAGACCTGACACACGAATGGTCCGAAGACCGTGGGTTGCTACCCCACCAGTTTGAGTCGAAACTCCACAAAACGGGGTTTAGTCTCCCTTACAGACAAAGAGACATCGCACATTGCTAGTCTAAATCACAAAAATGATCGTCATGATCATCGAAAAGTGTCAATTACACTAAGCTAGTAAGTATAAAAGTTTAGCTTCATGTCCCATAACCACTTGCTTAACTTAAATATTTACGAACAAACTGTAGATCTCCACTATAAAATTGTCACAAGAGATTCAATCGAACAAGTCCAAGAATTAACCAACAAAGTGAACGCAAGCGTTTCATACCACTTGTTTTACTAAGTCGTTTAATTAGATTTCTCATACGAGTGAGGTAAAGGTTTGTATATACTAATAGATTGGAAAACGGTTTTATAAACGAATTTGGTATTAAAATAATATTGAAATCGTTTGAGAAAAGAGTTTTGATATTTACTACTAGTATAGAAAACCTTTATATTTTTAAAGTGACAAAACACAAAGAAGATTGTAGGAACAATCTTTCACTAAAATTCACACACGAAGATGTGAATAAATATCCAACGAAACCGATAAAGAATCCATTGAAATGGATATTCAAAAATCCCTAAAAAGGAATCATCAAAGTCATAATAATTGATAACAATCAATAGGAAACAACACGAATCGATTTAAGTCGGAAATTCAAGCAATAAGGCCAAGTAGGCAAAAATCATCAGGTCGGTCGGCCGACATATAGTGCTCGGTCGACCGAGCCTTGTATTGAAAAACTCCTCGGCATCAGGTCGATCGACCGAACCCCTGTAGTCGGTCGACCGGACCCTAAAACAGAAAGTGCTTATGCACTTGGCATCAGGTCGGTCGACCGGACCAGGGGGTCGGTCGGCCGAACCTGATGCTCTGCCTATTTATGCCCATGTATTGATATGAAACCTCCATCAATTCGCAACCGAACGAGCACGGACGCAACGGAATTATGCCTAACGGCTACCTGGCCCTATTGGCTCCTCGATGCATCACCAAAAACACATTTGATCCTCAAAGCTATGATTTTTAAGGAATTGAACCCAAAACACCCAAAGTTAGGATTTTCACCAAATCAATCCAAACCAAGAGCTAATACACACGAATAAGTGTTAGGAATTCATACCTAACATCCGAAGATAAGTATAAGCATAGATGTGAGATAAAAATCTCACCTTTTCACAATCGAACAAGAAGAAGCTTGAAAGCAAATGGAGAATCAACCTCTCTTCAACACAACCCAATTGGGCTTGAATCTAAGCTCAAAACAAGAACATTCCCGAAATTAGGTTTAGGAATTTCTGAAATTGGTAAGAGAATAAGTTGGAGAAGAAGGAGAGAAGCTTACCAATGGGTTCTTCTTGAGTTTGGAGCTAGGAATTTGATTTGCAAGAGGAACTAGGGTTTTGGAGTTTTAATTTCCAATCTCTCCCACCATTAATGCTAAGAAAACTGAAAAGAGAAGAGAATGAGGGAGAATGAGGAGAGTGGTTCAGTTTTGGAGTATAAGTTAACATAGGGCTGAGCCCAAAAACCAAACCCAAAGTAAAAAGTAGCAAAATCAACTTTCTCCAAACATATCGAAGCTTATACTCAAAAAGGTCGCAAACAGCATTTTAAACTCAATGGGAGTGGTCCCGAGTTCTAATTCGACCGTATGCAAAAAGTAGCTTTTCGGACTAAAATCTGACTAACGATAAAACATTTAAATAAAATATTTAAATATAAAATCGATAAATATGCGGGTTGTTACAGACTCCCCTCCTTAAAGAAATTGCGTCCTCGCAATATTTAAGAAGAAGATATATATATAGTAACAACCATAAAAGCATATTCAACACAAAAGAAGTTTGAAATAAGAAGTTCACCTCAAAGAGCACGAGAAAGTAAGTCCGGATGTGTATGCTCGATGTACTCTCTAGATTCCCAAGAACAATCCTTAGGATTTGAAGACCATTGAACTTTAACAAGCGGAACATCTTTATTTCGAAGTCGTTTGACTTCTGAAGCAATGATACGAGTAGGATGTTGCTCATAAGTTAAATTAGGCGAAACTTCAATCTCTTCCACAACACCGGGATCAAGAATAGAATCGGAATCTCGAAGACATTTCCGAAGTTGAGAAACGTGAAACACGTCATGCATAGCAGAAAACTGAGCTGGTAATAAAAGGCGATAAGCCATGGAACCAATACGTTCGGTGATAGGAAATGGCCCAATATATCGAGGCGCTAGTTTTCCCGATCGACTGAAACATACAACACCCTTCATAGGTGAAACACGAATGAACACAAGATCTCTCACAGAAAATTCTAACTTCCTTCTCCGGTTATCGGCATAGGATTTTTGTCTACTCTGGGCTTCTTTCATCCTATGTCGAATAAGTTCAATTTTCTCTGTGGAATCACGAATAAAATCTGGACCTAAAACCAGCTTCTCACCGGCCTCAAGCCAACAAGAAGGAGATCGGCATGGCCTTCCGTAGAGTGCCTCAAAAGGTGTCATACCAATACTAGATTGGAAGCTATTATTATAAGAAAATTCAACAAGAGAAATATGATCTTCCCAACTTCCACCAAAATCAAGAACACAAGCACGAAGAAGATCTTCAAGAGTTTGATTCACACGCTCCGTTTGTCCATCGGACTGGGGGTGATAAGCGGTGCTAAAATTAAGCTTCGTTCCCAAAGCTTTTTGAAGACTCTTCCAAAATCCACTAGTAAACAATGGATCACGATCACTAACTATAGAAGTAGGAACTCCATGCAATTTAACAATCTCTTTGATAAAGAGTTTGGCCAAAAGAGGAACGGTTCGGTTAGACCGAACGGGAATAAAGTGGGCAGATTTAGTAAGTCTATCAACAATCACCCATAAGCCATCATGACCCGAACGAGAACGGGGAAGGCCATCTATAAAATCCATGGAAATTTGGTCCCACTTCCAAATTGGAATTTCTAAAGGTTGTAATAACCCACCGGGCCTTTGATGTTCGGCCTTAACAAGTTGGCAAGTCATGCAACGCTTAACGAAGTTAGCGATGTCAAGTTTCATTCCTTCCCAATAATAAAGTCGCTTCATATCCGCGTACATTTTACTACTTCCGGGATGAATGGTAAATTTAGAATGATGAGAATCTTCTAAAATATCTCTACCAAGATCACCAATTTTGGCACGACAAGTCTACCAAATTTCCGAATGCCGCCACGAGAATCGATATCAAAGTCTTTCAAACCTTCAATATCAATTTTATCCTTAATATTTTGGCCAAGAAGAGCCAATTCAGGATCTAGCCTTTAAGCTTCAAGAATGCGGTCTAAAAGAGAAGGATGAGCCTCAAGGCTACATAAAACAAATGATGAGCATAAATCGGAAACACGGTCTCGAATTTCGCAAGTGGATAAAATCTCGAGATCGTTCCATTCGGATATCATCATAGAAACAACAGCTTGTTGTTTACGGCTAAGAGCATAGGCGACACGATTATCCTTTCAGGGAGTATAAAGAATATCAAGATCATAAGGAGCAAGAAACTCGAGCCAACGTTGTTGACGCAAATTAAGTTCCTTTTGAGAAAATAAATACTTCAAGGACTTATGATCGGTATATAGAACAAATTTCTCTCCTAAAAGATAATGACGCCAAATACGAAGGGCGAAAACAATAGCCGCGAGCTCTAAATCATGAGTGGCATATCTAGTCTCAGCAGGCTTTAATTGCCTAGAAGCATAAGCAATAACACGTTCTCTTTGCATAAGAACGACACCCAAACCAACGCGACTAGCATCGGTATAAACAACGAAATCTTGATTCCCCTCGGGAATAACAAGAATAGGAGCATTTGATAGGAGTTCTTTTAATTTCTGAAAAGAAGCTTCACATTTGTCCGACCAAATGTATTTAACACCTTTCTTCGTTAAGCTAGTGAGAGCCACGACAATCTTAGAAAAGTCTTTGATAAAACGACGGTAATAGCCCGCCAAGCCGAGAAAACTACGAATCTCTGTCACACTCTCCGGTCTCTTCCAATCTTGAATCGCTTCAATCTTTGAAGGATTCACGGAAATTCCGGATTCGGAAATAATATGACTGAGAAACTTCACACGAGATTGCCAAAAGTGGCACTTAGAAAATTTTGCCTTTAATTGATTACTCCTAAGAGTTTCCAACACAATCCGAAGATGTTTTTCATGCTCCTCCTCGGTTTTAGAATACACAAGAATATCATCGATAAAGATGAGAACAAACCGATCGAGAAAGTCTTTAAAAACTCGATTCATTAAGTCAACGAAATAAGCCGGGGCATTCGTTAACCCAAATGGCATAACAAGCCATTCATAAGATCCGTACCGAGTACGGAACGATGTCAAAGGAATGCTATCCTCTGCAATACGAAGCTGATGGAATCCAGTAGCTAAGTCTAATTGTGAAAAGACTCTAGCACCACTAAGTTGATCGAATAGATCATCAATCCGAGGTAAAGGATATTTATTTTTGATAGTAAGATCATTAAGCTTGCGGTAGTCAACGCAAAGCCAAAGTGTACCATCGGATTTCTTCACGAAAATAGCCGAAGCTCCCCAAGGCGAGGAACTAGAGCGAATAAATTGCTTCGTCTCCAATTTGGATAATTGTTTGCGCATCTCCTCGTTTTCTTTATTGGACATTCGATACGGAGGACGAGTGATAGGTTGAGCTTCAGGAATAAGATTAATTCTGAACTCAATTGCTCGCTTAGGTGGTAATCCTAAAACGGGCTCGAATACGTCGGAAAATTCACGAACGACGTGAATAAGAGAAATAATATCACCCTCATCGTCATCATCGTCATCACGAGGGTTTAAACAATATAAAGACGCAACCAAAGCAGAATCCGAATCTTTAAGAATAACAGAAACCTGATTAACAGATTGAGGATGTCGAAGATGAATAGTCCGCTCAGGACATAGGATATGAGCTCCATAATGGTTGAGCCAATCCATTCCCAAAATCATTCCAAAGCCTAAATAACGCATGACATGCAAATCGGCTCGGAAAGAAAAATCACACAAAATAATCTCGACATCTTTACACAATAAACTGATTGTTGCGGATCCACAAACCGGATTCGCAATTCTCAAAGAAGTCATTAAACACAAAACATCCAAAGAAAAGGTATCAACAAGTTCTTTTGATATAAAAGAATGGGACGCACCCGTATCAAAAAGAACTCGAATAGGAGAATAGAATGAGAAATACCTCGGCCACGAGATGTGTTGCCAGGGGCTTGAGCAACATTAAGCTTTCCCTCCTTCCTATTTTGAAGTTTGGGACATACATGCATAAAATGATCCGGGCTTTTGCAATAGCGACAAGTATGAGGCTTTGAACACTTGTTCGCAAAATGGTCTCTGGATCCACAGTTATAGCATTTCCCTTCAGTAGAGGAAAAGGTCTTTGCAGCAGGAGTTGCTTGCCTCCCTTTCTTATTGGGATAAGGACCTTTGAATTTGTTTGGTCTCTTCTTGCTGTTGAAGTTTGGTTTATCTCCCACCACTTCAACATCACCCTCCTTATCCGCCTCTTCAAGACGAAGAGCGATATCAACGAGTTGATCAAAAGAAACTTCTAACTTTAGAAGTAATGGCTTCTTGAGACTTTTGTTTAAGCCATAAACAAATCTCTGATTCTTGTTCAGAGGGGTGTTGATGTATTCAACCCCATATTTGGAAAGCGACTCGAAGGAGGCGACGTAATCAGTCACGGAGGACTCACCTTGAACAAGGTCTATAAATCGTCTAGCATTGTCACTTTCTCTGCTTCCGGTACAAATTTCAACTCGAAGCGTTCCCGGAATTGCTCCCAGGTGAGATCCGCTTCATTAATCTCAGAAATAAGAAGCTCGTACCAGTCCGATGCTCTTTCTCGGAGCATACTAGAGGCCACCTGAACTCGGTGAAGGTCAATAAGATTCATGCGAGAAAAGATTCGATCGCATGACCTTAGCCAAGACTGTACTTCAATAACAGTTTCGGAACCTCTGAATGGATCCCCACCCAAATTAGTGTAATCGCTACACAAGCGTGCAAATCCCAACTTTGGGTGAGTAGGTTCCGGGCTAGCTCCAGCTACTTGAGCATTTGTCACTAAATCAAGAAGCTGTTGAGCAGTCATAAAAACTCCATCCTGGGGCGGAGTGCTAGATGGCACGGCTCTGAGGCGGCCTGGTCTAGACATTTCTCTTCCTTTTCAAAGAAAGAAGAAGAAGAAAAAGGTTATTCACCAAATTGAATATCAAGCAATCTTGATAGACAAAACAAGGAATCATAAAAGAAAATAGGATAGAACGGTACGTAGACCCGAATAAAATCCTAAAGCACGACTTCTAAGAAAGACTTAGGATGATGATCCTTGTTATAATATTCCATATTGTTCCGAAGTTTGGCTGCGATACCAAGCTGTGACGCCCCACCTCTATACCCACGCTAGCCAAGAACACTACAGAATAATGCTGTCGACTAGCACGGAGAATAAGGCTGTTAAGGAGCGACCATCTGCATAACTGCTTTGTGCGAGTACCGGTATGCCAGATAAAAATATAACTTTTCATCTCTAGAGGAAATCCGACATACAGATACAAACTCAAAGCTATCACACAGTGGCTATATAAAATCTTCGGAAACAAATATAGAAATAAACACTACATAAATCAGTCACAGATAATTCATATCACAAAGGCAGAAGAAGATATGAATATATAATTAACACATGGCAGTGTATATCAGAGTAATGGTCTAAAAAGATCCACAATACCACAAAAGAATAAGTATACATTAAGGAGTCTATATCTCAAATGTATACAACAAAAACTACTAATCTAAGTAGTCAACCAAAAGTCAGAGAAATCAATCCCAAGAGAGAAGTCAAGCTGAAGCACCTGTAACATCTCGGTCTGACCCGAGTATTATTTAATAAGAAAATAATAAACGGATCAGTCTAACTATAAATATCAGATAAAACGATATAGAATAAGAGATATGACTAAACACATAATAATCACAATGCCAAGCTGTGATATATAAGCAGTTGAAAATCATCAAGGGATTATTCAATGTCTCAAAATCTACACAAGAATCAAAGGAAATGTCATACTCCTTATTTCGTTCATCCAACCACAAATATTGACGATTATATCAAAGTCAATCACAAAAGTCAATGACACACAAATTCACCAATGCACGAGAATTGATAAATCATATCAATAGAAATCACAAAGTTGGTGAAACATAAATTCCAGAAATCAACACAAGAAATCCAGTCAATGACACACGAATTCACCTATGCACAAGAATTGATAAATCATATCAATAGAAATCACAAAAATAGGTGAAGAAGAAAATTCCAGAATTCGACACACGAAATCCAGAAATCACACAAAATAAGGGGGGGGTGGCCTATCACATGAACGGGAGCATGAAAACTCACCAACAGCTGTAACACATGAACAAGAAGCTATCTCATGGTAGCTAGCCATTAATTTGACACACGAATGGTCCGAAGACCTGACACACGAATGGTCCGAAGACCGTGGGTTGCTACCCCACCAATTTGAGTCGAAACTCCACAAAACGGGGTTTAGTCTCCCTTACAGACAAAGAGACATCGCACATTTCTAGTCTAAATCACAAAAATGATCGTCATGATCATCGAAAAGTGTCAATTACAGTAAGCTAGTAAGTATAAAAGTTTAGCTTAATGTCCCATAACCACTTGCTTAACTTAAATATTTACGAACAAACTGTAGATCTCCACTATAAAATTGTCACAAGAGATTCAATCGAACAAGTCCAATAATTAACCAACAAAGTGAACGCAAGCGTTTCATACCACTTGTTTTACTAAGTCGTTTAATTAGATTTCTCATACGAGTGAGGTAAAGGTTTGTATATACTAATAGATTGGAAAATGGTTTTATAAACGAATTTGGTATTAAAATAGTATTGAAATCGTTTGAGGAAAGAGTTTTGATATTTACTACTAATATAGAAAACCTTTATATTTTTAAAGTGACAAAACACAAAGAAGATTGTAGGAACAATCAATCACTAAAATTCACACACGAAGATGTGAATAAATATCCAACGAAACCGATAAAGAATCCATCGAAATGGATATTCAAAAATCCCTAAAAAGGAGTCATCAAAGTCATAATAATTGATAACAATCAATAGGAAACAACACGAATCGATTTAAGTCGGAAATTCAAGCAATAAGGCCAAGTAGGCAAAAATCATCAGGTCGGTCGGCCGATATGCAGTGCTCGGTCGACCGAACCTTGTATTGAAAAACTCCTCGGCATCAGGTCGGTCGACCGAACCCCTGTAGTTGGTCGACCGGACCCTAAAACAGAAAGTGCCTATGCACTTGGCATCAGGTCGGTCGACCAGACCAGGGGGTCGGTCGGCCGAACCTGATGCTCTGCCTATTTATGCCCATGTATTGATATGAAACCTCCATCATTTCGCAACCGAACGATCACGGACGCAAGGGAATTATGCCTAACGGCTACCCGGCCCTATTGGCTCCTCGATGCATCACCAAAAACACATTTGATCCTCAAAGCTATGATTTTTAATGAATTGAACCCAAAACAGCAAAAGTTAGGATTTTCACCAAATCAATCAAACCAAGAGCTAATACACACGAATAAGTGTTAGGAATTCATACCTAACATCCGAAGATAAGTATAAGCATAGATGTGAGATAAAAATCTCACCTTTTCACAATCGAACAAGAAGAAGCTTGAAAGCAAATGGAGAATCAACCTCTCTTCAACACAACCCAATTGGGCTTGAATCTAAGCTCAAAACAAGAACATTTCCGAAATCAGGTTTAGGAATTTCTGAAATTGGTAGGAGAATAAGTTGCAGAAGAAGGAGAGAAGCATACCAATGGGTTCTTCTTGAGTTTGGAGCTAGGAATTTGATTTGCAAGAGGAACTAGGGTTTTGGAGTTTTAATTTCCAATCTCTCCCACCATTAATGCTAAGAAAACTGTAAAGAGAAGAGAATGAGGGAGAATGGGGAGAGTGGTTCAATTTTGGAGTATAAGTTAACATAGGGCTAAGCCCAAAAACCAAACCCAAAGTAAAAAGTAGCAAAAATCAACTTTCTCCAAACATATCGAAGCTTATACTCAAAAAGGTCGCAAACGGCATTTTAAACTCAATGGGAGTGGTCCCGAGTCCTAATTCGACCGTATGCAAAAAGTAGTTTTTCGGACTAAAATCCGACTAACGATAAAATATTTAAATAAAATATTTAAATATAAAATCGATAAATATGCGGGTTGTTACAAACAACCATGGACCTATAAAAACAAATAGGTCACATAAATCTTTTCCCATGTAGGTGTGGTGGAAGGCTAAGGAACAACAACGGTGTTCTCTGGATTTTGGCTGTTCCAGAAACACAACGGGCGACAAAGCAAAGTTCCTTAGCCTAGTATAAAGTTGACAGAATCACAATGGACAGCGACGAAAAATACCGTAAAGGTAAAATAGGTAATGGTGTACTTATTTGAACGATATATTAAATATGATAATTTGCACCGTATTCTGAATTAAAATCAGCCAATATTGAGATGATGAAAAGATGATGATTTTGACTCTGACTTTTTCAAATTGTCGGCCAATTATATTTTATATGGCAAAAACACTACAAATTCTTGAAATACTTCATATAGATTAAATTGGAAAAATGATGGTGTTTTAGTATTAGGAAATTCATTGATTGTTGATAATACATTTGGCTAATTCTATATTCACGGTTTCTTTTATTTACATGGCTTTAACTTAAAATCCTAATGAATTCTATTTAAAAAATTTTTATAAAAAGGATTTTAAGAAATTATTGAAACTTCAAGAAACTGTTTTGAAATGATAATGATTTCTCATGAATATAGTTGTTTAGTCTACGACTTCTAAGATTGAAACTATGATATGTGTTTAATAATTAACACGGCTTCATTTCAAATTCAAGAGAATGTCGTTTAAATTGCTGCTAAAATTGAGTTTGAAATTTTTGGTGCACACTTCATGGTTTGGTCAATCAAATTCAATTAATGATGATTTTGAGTGAAAGAGAAATTCAGATGCAGATTACACTAGTAATCTAGTTGATAGAAAAATTACTAGTTGAACGTGATTTTTGAGACATTTAGTAACTGCATCGTGTTTCAAAGAAAATATCTACATATTCTTCACTTCAAATAATTTTCAAATAGCAGAAAATTTTCTTTTAAAACCCCCTGGAGAAAATCATTTTTGACCATAGTTTCAGATTAGTCATTTTTGAAAAATTAATTTCATAATTATTTTTGAATTTGATTTTAAATGACTATTTTGACTAATCTGACTCCCTAATGTTTATCGAAAAGAAAAATAGTGATTGAAAAAGTGATGAATGTTAATATTGATCAAATATTATGACTCGAGACGGTATAATTAGAAAATTTCTTTAGAAATTTAAACAAGAGTTATAAAACTTTTTGTTGGTAAAAATTCCATGACCATCTCTATTTCTATCATACTTCTAACAACCATCACTCATCAAAATTCTATATAGTTTGTCAATATGTGGTACTTTAAACAGGAATCGTTCGTTTTTCATTTTCACATTTTTTTAATAAAAAAAGGAGGTTTATATAAAAATAATAATAAATAAATACCAAAGTATTCACTCTCATTTAAAAGCCCTCATGGTTATGCATGGGTGTATTACTTGGAATTTGTTATGTGCTTCCATGCTCATTTAAAAGTCCTCACGGTTATGCATGTACGGAACGCATATCAAAAGTTGATTTTTTTAAAATAAACAAGTTGATTCTAATCCCATTTAAAAGTCCTCACGGTTATGCGATACTTGAATTCATTTTTTTTTTAAATAAAATTGGAATACTACTAATCTCATTTAAAAGTCCTAACGGTTATGCATGGTTAGTAGATATTCAAATTCCTGATATAAATATACCACAAATAGACATAACTATATGGTTTTATATGATGACATCATTTCCATCATTCTAAAAGTGGAATATGAGCCTAACAAAATATTTATGATTTTTGTTTGACTTTTTATCGAAATTTAATATTTATATTCAATTGAGTTTTAATGTTGGATTAATATCGATTACTTTATCTCTATTTTCTCTAACACTATTACTCTTTTGCTGATAACAAAAGGGGGAGAGAAAAGTTAAGATTTTGTCAAATAAAATCAAGTAATGGTCAAATAATTTTCTATTTTCATCTAGGCTCATTTGCATATTATTTAATTCTATGCATATTTGTAGGGGGAGTATTGTGTAGAGAGGAAGCATTTAAATAGGGGGAGCAAATTAGAGCATATCAATGATCAAATACATTTAACATATTCAAAATCTTAAATATATGTTTGTTATCATCAAAAGGGGAGATTGTTGAATATGCACGTATATGATTTTTGTTTGATGATAATAAACATATATACATTCATTTAAATGTATTTGTTAATATACTATTTTATTTTTCACAGTTTAAATAAATATTTGCTGAATAAAATAAATAAAACGGAATTTGAATTCAAATGAATATTTTATTCAAATAAATATTTATTACAATTTTGAATAGTACAAATTCAAGCTCTCACTATACATATGCAAGTTTGATTACAAATACATCACAGATTCATATTTACATTTAACCCCACTACACATCACTCATTCACTCAACTCGTATTTTTATCTTTAACTTCATTCCGGTTTGAATCCAGCATCTGAGCAATCTGCAAAAATATTCACTAACGCAGTAAAATTGAAAATAAAATATTTTTGCAACATAAAATAAAAGATGAATTTTGAAAATAATATTTGCCTTAGTTATTTGGCTTGTTCGTCATCATTTAAATTTGAATTCATCATACACGAACAACTTGTAACATACACAGTGTATCACTGTATATGCCACAAGGCCGTGCACACCGATATATACACTTGATAATGCTACAGGGACAGGTGAGCACAGGTCAAACCCAAATGAAAAGCCGGGTTCAACTCACGTGCAATATATTCAAAATCACGACTCAAGCACAAGGTCAAACCCGAGTTTTTGAAACTGGATTCAACTCAAGTGAAATTTCAAAAATCAACATGAAGTGAACCAAGTTCAGGTCAGACCAATCAGTAGCATGCTAATGAATCAACTGCAATGCAACACATGAACCAAGCCACATACACCAAAGCTAACAGCAATGTCTAGAGATTCAAGTGCAACTGGAAACAACAACGAGTGCATGCTACAACAACAAGACCACGGCTACTGCACAACAACATGAATACTGAAACAATCAAGGACCGAGCAACTGTATATATGCACATATATGTAAATCACAAGACTCAAGTGAATGAAAACATGTATGAGCAACATGGTGAGCAACGCAACTTGCAGTGGACAGCAAACATGACAGCAGACCAAAGTGCAACAGGATGAACCGTAAAGCCAAGCATGATATAGGTGAACAGAAGTAACAAGTGCAGGTGAACAAATGTGCAAATGCTCAAACTCAGGTGGACAACTCAAATGAAACACAATTGTACATGACAGTGTACGACATCAAAGACACCATACAACATACGCAATATGAAGACCACCAGTGCACAGACTCAAGGCAACAAGAATGGCCAGAAATTGTACAACATGGTCAGAAGCAAGGCAACAAAGACTCAAGCAACAACATGGACTACAACAAACATCAGCAGAGTATCAGTAATGCACATAGCAAGCTGCATGAAGACCAACAAATAAATGAAACAGCATATATACATATGTGCAGCTTGAATACGAATACATCAAGTCACGGTCCAAACCAGTAAACAACACTTTGAATGAAATCAAGCATGTGGACAGTTCGAACAATATCCATAAGGTTCCAAAATACCAAAGTCATAGTGAACAAAGAAAGGTGTAACCAAAGTCACAGGGAAATCAACATCATCAAAATTGATCAACACCGTGTGTTACTACCAAAAGCCAGCAGAAAAATGAATACACAGATCGAAATCAAAGTTGAACAGGTCAGAGACGTGGTAGTCAAAAAGTGGCCGAAGATAAAATTAATCAACACCATGATGAAAATATACACGCATATGAACAAGTCAAAATCAAAGCCGATGACTTTAAACCGTGTCAACCAAGTAACACAAGTTTATACGATTATGAAAAAGTCAGAATAAATCTCAAACATTCAAGCATCATCAAGTGGCCGAGATGACGAAATTGACAAATTCAAATAACATCAGACGAACGCGATTATAGGATTTCGAAACCTATATAAACCCACTCATCCTCGGCTTTCACAATCATCGAGTTCAAGCAAGCATAAAACTAGCAAAAACAAAAGCATAAAACTACATACCGAAGCAAGGGACGAACTCGATCAATTCGAAGCAGTCGTAGTGCACAAAGGAAACCAGCGATTGACAAAAGAACGTCGAGTCAATAATTCCATCACAGTCGCAAGCTTCGAATTTCAAAAACCCTAAATTGGATTGAAGGGACGAAGCCCTAATTTAGCTTCAAAAAAAAAAAGGGAACGGCCGCCATCTGAAAATTAACGAACGAAGAAAATAAAAGGAACAGAGATTAAAATAGAACGGGCCAAAATAGAAGGGGGCCGGCCTTTATATTAAAGGGCTTTTAATTTTATATTAGGGTTTTTGTTTTTATTTTTAAATTGTTGTTTAAACATTTTTTTTAACTTTAAACCGTTGTATTTACTAGTCGTGTGACTAGGGGACAAGCTACGTGGCGTAGCTTGAGAATTCACAACTCGGTGGTTGAGTTGTGGCAAGATTTTGAGCGTAGAGTTAGATTAGTCAATAGCGGGTATAGCGAGTTTACGTGTGTAAGCGAGGGACTATCTAATTTCTAGTAGAAATCTTGGGGGCAGCACGTAAGCAGGGTTTTGCCGAGCTGGGTAAATTCTGTGTTGTTCTGTTTTTATCTGTTATTTATATTCTGCGATATCTGTGCTGCTTTTCTGTGATCTGAATTGAATATATTATAAGCTTCCGCGATTAATTTTTATAATTATCACTATCACCCTATTCACCCCCCTCTAGGGTGAAATCGATCCTACATCCGGGACATCCAAAATTGTCAAACTCGGTTAAGAACGAAGAAGTTATGACCGATTTCGTTTCAGTTCCAAATACAGAGAAAATATTGGTTGTGCCACGGGATAACAGTTAAAACATTCGATTTAGATATAGCTAAGCTCAAAATTACAGAAAACTTAATACATAAGTTGACGTACATGATTTGAGCTTTTCGAAACATCCAAAATTATCACATTCGGCAAAGAAACGAAGAGGTTATGGCTAATTTCGTTTCATCTTCAAACATAGAGAAAATATAGGTTTTGCTCTCGGGATAGCAGAAAGTAAATTCGATTTTGCCATAGTTAACCACAAAATTATAGAAAACTCAATGCCTAAAAGTTGTAGTACATGATTTTTACTTTCTGTAACATCCAAAATTATCAAATTCGGTAAAGAAACGAAGAAGTTATGGCTAATTTCGTTTCACCTTCAAACACAGAGCAAATATAGGTTTTGCTCTTGGGATAGAAGAAAGAAAATTCAATTTTGACATAGCTAACCTCAGAATTACACAAAAATCAATACATGAAAGTTGTAGTACATGATTTATGCTTTTCATAACATCTAAAATTATCAATTTTGGTTAAGAAACGAAGAAGTTATGGCTAATTTCGTTTCTGCTTCAAAGATGGACAAAATTCAGTTTTTACAGAAAGAAAAACATCAACCAGAAATAAATATTTTCAAGCTATTTGCATATATTTTTGCATTTGAAGCTTTGCTTCAGCTAGAGATTGTGAGTTTATTAACTCAACTTGCTGCCATAGATGATTACACAATAATTTGGAGCCAAAGATTGCAACAATCTCTCAAGAACAGACTAAAGCAACCTGTAGAAACTAATAACAGATGCATGCCAAAAAAGAGAGAGGCAAATCAATAACTTTTCACTGTAAAAATAGATTATATAGGAAGATTGGTTTTATATTAAAGATTACCCGAATTTAGCTTTATAATTAACTTTTTACATCACCAATTTTCATTCTATTTGACCAATTTAAGCATATATTGAAAGGGGAAGAAAGGGTTGCTGCCATTAACAAGCTTCTAGAATTTTGAGGAACACTACTAGAAACGGTTCGTAAAGCGACATAACCTAGCGACGGTTAAAAAAAGTGGCTGTCGCTAGCCGTCGCTTGTCGCGAATATACAGATCTGCAGCTGAGAGAAACATTTCATTTCCAGCCCCCAAATTCTCTCAGCTCCTTCTCCTCCCTCCTGCAACCAGCCGCCGCCATCCGCCACCAGAAGCCATCGCAACCTTCCGTCGCTAATTTGAACCTCTCCAAACTTGTCGGTATCTCCTATTTTCCATTATCTTTGTTTAATTTAGGTTTAAATTAAATTAGTTGGTGATTTAGGGATTTGGAATTGGATGATTTAGGGGTTTGGAATTGATGAATATATGTTATTAGTTTATGATATATATAGTTTATTATTTGAATTGGATATATAATGGTAAACCTAATTTAGAAAATTAGTTGATTATGTGTTTGAAAATGGTGATTATTGTGTATTAGGTGATGATAATTAGTGTTGATTTGGTGGTATTAATTAGTGAATTTATTGTTCACTATGTTGTTAAAAATTATGGCTAATTTAAAATCCAAAAAATAGACCATGATTATTGAATAATATGTTTATTGATAAGTTTACAAGAATGTTTGTTATACTGTTGTAAGTGCTAACTACTTATTTAGTTCACAAAATCGTTAATTAAAATTTATGTAGTTAAACAAATGTTAAAATACATTTTAAAATTTTAGATTTAATTAATAAATGTTTAAATAGTTAAATGAAATATAAAATAGTTTTTGTAGTTGTTAAAATGGTAACTCATAGTTCCCATTTGTGAGATAAGCAATATTTTCCGAGTTACTGATAGTTCCCATGGATTTCGATTTATAATTAAACGAATTCTGTTTTGCTATATTACTAAAAAAAAATTAAGATCATTATTTCACTACAGACCATTAACACTTCAATATTAATATTTTTTAATTTGTGCTTTATTTATGTGAACCCCTTAGAGAAGTTTTGGCCCCATCTGACAAGTGTTATATATGATCGTTATATGGATATTCGTTTTTCCATAGAACGGATATCTATATTCATCTGATACAACATTTGTTGGATTTGTCCTAGTATTTGGACAAGTTACAAACATAATAAAGTAATCATATTTTATCAATCATTTCAGTTTAAACGGTTCAGAAAATTTCGATGGCACTTCCTTTTTTCCCTATGTACATGCATTTGTGTACGATACAGGAAATAAAGGGAAGTAGGATAAACGGCCGTCAAAGTAAAAAAACAATAAACTTAAGAATTGAAAATTTGAATGCAGTATTTATTTGAATTTGTTAAAATAGTAAAGGATTATATATGAACTTTTACAAGACTTTAATATGAAGTGTGTTATTCAATCTTTTAACCTACAATTTACAAATCACGAAATATGTTCGATTATTTTCTCGATCTTAGTTGGATGTATGAACCTTAAAAAGTATGAAAGGATCAATGAAAGAATGTTTCTATAACGGTATACACATATTTATTAGATTTGCTCTATCTAATAATTGAAATAATGTAGACATTCGTTGTCTGTGTAGTAAGTGCAAACATCTGAAGCATTAAAAACCAGATGTAGTAGAAGTACATTTGTACAAATTTGGTTTTGTGCCGAATTATTACTTATAGGATCTTCATGGAGAACTTTTTCTACCTACACCTAATCCTGTAATGTTAGAGGACGATAATACTATGACCAATCCTACAGAAAGCATGGTGCAAGATGTTGCACGATCAATGTTTCCTACCTTTGACCAAGGTGATGATGGGAACGAAAATGTTGACGAAGAGCCGACCGCAGAAGCTTAATTTTTTATGATTTATTGGATTCTGCTAAGAGGCCATTGTGGGATGGACGTACAACCGGAACCGAATTATCTGTAACCGCCGAATACATCACTATGAAATCGAAATTTAATCTTACAGAAGCTGCATTACAGTAGTTGTACAAACTGCAAAACGACACATGCCGCCTAATAATTTGATGTGTGATAGTCATTATAAAGTAAAAAAAAACTTATGTTTGCTTTTGGATTGCCATACCAGAAGATAGATGTAACGACCCGTAATTTTCGCTAGTTCAATTTAGTCATTTTAATAGGATTTAAATAATTTAAGTTAGAAAGAAATTAAGATCTGTGATTTTTTTGAAGCAAATGACTAAATGAAATGAAACCATGGGAATTTAAGTCTAAGAATTTCCAGTTGGAACAAAATGACGAGAAATTTAAGTACTGTAAATTGTTATTTATAGGCTAAGAAATTAATATAAGAAAAAAAATGGGAAGATTTCATTTATTTCATGGTTTTAATTCGTTTTTCTTTAATAAGTTGTAATTGAATTTAGTAGAAAATAATATGTATTAAACCTACTTATAGAATTCGAAGCTAATTCAAATGAATTTAAGTAGTGAAAAGGCTTTACCTGTATATATATTTAATATGAGAAATAAATAGGAATATTAAATTTATTTAATGCAGTAAAGGAATGAAAACGGAAATTAGAATAAATTAAGGAATTCTGTAACGCAAGTAATAAATCTGTACCTTGAATGAACGTTTCACTTTGATAAATTATTTAAATGAGATGACTTAATAAATAAATAATTAGGTCAATTGGTATGTGGTGAAATTTGATGTTGAAATATTTTGTAGATAAGGGTTTAGGTGGAATGAGTTAATTTATGAAGTAAAGGATAGAAATCATATAAAACGTTAAGCAAGTTGATTAATGTTGTAACGTAAGGTGTAAATGTAAATTCCAGTGGAAACGTATCCTTATTTTAGGTAGAAATTTCAGGTATATTGATAAAGTGGAGTATATACACTTAGTAATAAATTTAGTACAGGAAAAAAAACGAAATGGAAATATTGAATTTATTTAATTCGTATATATATTACCTATTTATATGGCCTATTAAATTTAATCGGATATCAATGGCAATTAATTCCTTAAATTAGTGCAATCAATGTATGATTAATTGATAACGATGAAAAGGTTGATTATATTCAGTGTGAACAACGTAAAATATTATCATAGCATGATACTTGGTTTGAATAGAAGGGTGAAATGGGGAATCAAATTTTATTTAATGATAATAACGTTAGTATTGGTTAATAAATAGATTTCAATGCAGTAACCAAATAAATGGAATAAGATGAGTATATATTGCATAGAAATGAAATGTAAATTGTCACATTTGGTAGGAGCTAATTTTTAGAAACATATAAATGTTGAATCAGTAAATATTAAATTCCATTTAATATAAGAATTCAAAGGTGGAAGATTTACATTTGGATTGGGAATTTGATAGTTATTAATTAAAAGTGACCATTGAATAAATTTATGCAAACGTGATATAATGTAAATAGATGGGGATCAACTTTTATTTATGTGGTTAAGGGAATTTAATTTCTATAGTATGATAATCGAAATTAATGGAAGTTGGAATAGCTAATTTATATGTTAGTTAAAATTAGCTAGAATGTGTAGATATTGAATGATAGTAAAAAAAAAAAAAAAAAAAAAAAAATTTAAGGGATATAAAAGTTTCAATTATACATGGAAATTCATACTCGCCATAAAAGGTTAATTGAGACCAAAGAAGTAGTATAGGAATCTAACCTTCTTTATAAATTTGGATTTATTGCAATAGTTAATTTCATAAAATAAAGGGTAAAGCTATTTCAAATTTAACTGGACCATTGTTGGTATAACTTTAGAAGCAAGATTTATTTATGATTTGAGTATTTAATTCAACAAGTGGTATTTACGACAAATGAAATAGAATTGAACGTAAAATATTACGTTATTAAATGGAAATGGAATTTGTAAACATTGAGTGAAATCTTAAACTAATGTTAGTATTCGTCGTATTTACAACAATAACTTTAAATAATAGAAAGGAAGTGAATATAATAAATTAATCAAATTTATAGTGTTGAATTCAATTGGATTGGAATTAATAAATAGTTGAGAAAAATAAGGGTTATTAATAATTTGGAATTTAATTATGGTAAAAAGGCTAATTGCAATCAAGATAATGAGTTGAAATGGAAATCCAATTATTTATTTAGTTAGATTTTTGTTGAGAGTATAAGGGTATAAGTTTTAATAATTGGGTTTTAGAATAAAATTTTAAATTTCCTAATAATAAGAAAGTGCGGATATTAACGCTGCAAATTAATATACTTATACATTTTAATTCAAATTCAAGCGTGTTAAAACAATTGGAACTGATTGAATTATCTTAGTAATGAAATTTGGCTAATAATAGAAGTTGAAAAATAAAATTTGTTTTTATGATTTATTTAATTTATTTAATAAATATTAAAAATAACCATTTTTGTCACGGACTCGGATTTCGACGAAACCAGTTTCATCGGATCCGTAACGGTGAATTATAATAATGTTTCAAGTTTCGTTGCGATCGGACTTGTCGTTTGATCGTACGGACTCGAAACGCCTTGAAATTTACGCATTTTGAAATCAATTTGAAATTTTGTTTTTTTTAGCATAACTTCTTCATACGATCGAATTTGGTCGCGAAACTTTTTCCATCGCGTTCAGAATATTTTAAAACACCTATTTGGATATATAGTTTTAACAAATCCGACTCCGGAGGCATAGCGGGCTTTTTGGACCATGGTTTGTCACGCACGTTCGCGTATCCAGTCTAGCTACCCTACCTCTAGCCTATCTATAAATATACATCTATAAACCCTAGCTCCTTTCTTTTTCATTTGCTGTACGTTCATTTCTTCACTCTTTTCTCTTCCCCAAATGTATACATCTCAGATCCAATTCCAGATCCATCCACAGTTCAAAATCAAAAGTCAAAACTCAAAAATTTCAGAAAATTCCAGAAAAAATATATGTTGAAGTATTCGATACGCGTAATATACTGGTGAAATTCGTTTTTCAATTGGAGCTGTCGTTCATCCAGAATAAATTCAAACAGCCGCAAAACCGTTCATCATCGTCGCGCAAAACTTCGTCGGATCGGAAAACGGTTTCTGGGTTTTGGAGAGGGAACCGAGGGGATCGCATCTATGTAGTTTGTTTCGAGTTTCAACGGTTGGATTGGCGGGAATTTTCGATTAGGGTTGATAAAGTATGGGTGGCGGCTGTTGCGTGTTGCCTTCGTGCGCGTGAAGATAGTCTGCAGAGCATGCGTGACGTGTAAAGCAATTATGAATGAATGGTGAAAATATGTGTCATTTTGTTTATATTAAATTTTGAATTCAATCACCATTTTTCGCCATAACTTTCTCATACGAAGTCGGATTCACACGAATTTTTTTTTGTTAGGATCGTAATTTAATTCCGGACTCGATGACGCTGGTTTGGACGAATTCTAAGACGGGCGAATTTTTGGGTTTAAATCGGGTTTGAATTCGATTTAAATTCAAAAGGTGAGTGTTTTAACCCACTCACAACCACTAGAAGCTTTTATGTTTGTTAAATAAATTTTAGAAATGAATAGAAATTTATTTATGAGCTTTTGGCATGTTATTTCATTCATATCTGTAGAATTGCATTTTTTTGAATTTAACTGTTAATTTAATTGATTTATTGCGTGTTAATTGGCTGTTAGAAATTATTGTTTACATATGAACTGCTAGTTAACAGTTATGTCAATTATCACTGAATATAAATTGTTAGATTAATAGTTGATAAATATAATTTGAAATAAAACTGCCAATTATTACCTGTTGTATATTACCAAACATATATTGTTATTGATTGATATTGCTTGATGGTTGTGATTGGATGATGGATGTGTTATTGAATGGATGTTTTATTTGATATCATTAAACTGCAAGTTAGTATGCATTTTTCATTTCATTCGGGATTGCGGTTTGAAATGATATACAACCGCAGTTTTATTTTTTTAAATTGCGGATTGAAATGATAAATATCCGTATCACTTGACCATAGGATAGAAAACTATATACAGGCACCGTGGTCTATATATAACTATTTTTAATGTGATTTCTATGGTTTGGATGGAATACGGTTTATAAAAATCTTAAATTTTATACTGAATAAATGTTTTCTTCCATAGTTATACGCATATGAAGTTGAAATTTTGAAATTAAAAGGTGAATAAATTTCTTTATTAAAAATGGAAGAAAATTAAGAAAATGGAGTTTGATGATTTATATCCTATGTTTAAATATTAAGTTGGAAATTTTAAAGCTATGATGTTTATAATTGGATTTTTTCCAAAATATTTTGAAATGAATATTCTAGTAAAAATTGAATTTGGAAATATATATATATATATATTTTACTAGAAATTGAAGTCTTATTAATTATGGATTTTATGTGAATGGTCAAGATTAATTAATAGAATATTGATTTTGAAAAGATAAAAATCCAACTTTAGTTGAAATATTAATGCTCCAAAATGGATATAAATATATATAAAATTGAAATGGTTTTGGGACTTGAAGTAATATTTTGGATTTTGGTTTAACTTTAAAAGAAGAAATATTTGGAAAGCCATGTAATTTATTTCGTTATAAAGCAACAGTAAAGTTAAACCTTTTTAATTCGCATACCGTTGAATATCCAAACCATTTAGTTTTGAAAATAATGGTTTTAAAATACTATGGATTTTCGAAGAATTATGTTGAAAGTTACAAACAGAATATTGGTTACATGGGATATTAAATAATAAAAAGTGACATAATTTTTGGAAAGGAATATTTTATTTGGGAAATGATATCATTGTTTTGGGTTTAAAAAAAATAATATCAAAATGAATCCTTTTGGGTTTTAAAGAAGAAATGATATCGTAATATTATGGTTTTGAAATGGATTATATTCTGGTTTTAAAGTATAAACTATTTTTAAATGACCGCGGTGTTATAATAACAATGGGTTGGCAAAGAGACCGGGATCGGATATGGACATACTTTCTGTCGATACCGAAAACCACTTTGACTAACCGTGTACGCGGTGGAGATTCCAGAATGAAGTAGGTGGTGGCGACGTTTCCTGTAAGGTAAATACGTGGACCCAACTCCCGTGAGTTGGTATAAGGTGGCTAAAACAGGAGCGATTCTCAGGCCAATGAGGTCATTCCTCTGATCGGACGCTCCTTTTCGATATTATAATTTGACTTGGATTTGATTCAGTGGCCACTTCTATATTTTGATTTTGGGGAGTTAGTCCGAGGTGGGCGGTAACTGCGGCTACGCGTTTCCACCAGCCTGGATAGCAATTGGTATATCTACCCTGGCATTGCCTAGTTGTGCCGTGTCACCTACCATATCGCGCCTTGTACGAGTTTGGTTTTCTCCCGTAGCCCGTGTGGTATCCTCTAGTGGCTTCCCGATCAGGAGGGGCTATGATATTGGACGGACTACTGGGACTATTACGTGTTAAGGTGGAAAATGTAAAGCCTTAACGCTATTTAAAAGTAAGTTTATTTTATAAATAGACACTATTATAATAGCGCAATATACTACATAGTAAATAGTTTAACGGATCCTTAGGAGATGTAAATCTCGAACATCTCTTGAGTTGCTGTACTCATATTTATATTCTGTTTATTTAACTCACATAAGATATTCTAGTCTGACTCGGGTGTTTTTGTCTATTCAAATTCGCTCGGGTCAGTCCGAGCATTTCAGGATAGCAGATTTTAGCTTTGGAGGACGAAGACGAAGAATAAGTATTATGTTATATATAGTATTACACCACACTCTTTCTATTCCGCTGCATTGCTTGTATTGGTATGTGTAACTCTGATATTTATTGTAAAAGAAGAATCAAGCTTTTGTAAACTATTTATGAACTGTATATTTGTTATTATATTTTATCCTTCCGCTGTGAGATTCTGTTTTTGTTTTTATTTCTTCTCTGTTTTTCTTATTTACCCCATAACAATCCGCCCTTGCGTATGCTTTGAATTGGCACGTGTGTCGGTTTAAAGTGTGCAAAAAGGCGGGATGTTACAGCTGGTATCAGAGCTTTGGTTTAGCGATAAACCTTGGCTTTGTGGGGTTTGACTCTTTGTTAATAGGGTAGAAATATCCTATGGGAGTCGCTGAGTGTATATATATGAGAGAGCGTATTTGTTAGTATTAATAAAAGATTTTGATATTGTGTTAATCTGTTCCGCTTTGTATTTATAAATTCTGGTTGATGCATGGGACGCTATGTCATCAATAGGGGTTTCTAAACACTTAAAAGGACAGACCGACATAATATTTGTTTTAATATAGGTGAATGAAAGAATTTTGCCTATTATATTTTCTATATATAAAAATATTTTTATAAAGATATACATTTTGGTTGCTATAGATTGGGTGTTAGAAAATAAAAATATCTATAATAACTGAAGCTAAGTTGAAATTATGATAAATAAAATTTGGAGATTTTAGAACTTAAGTCCGGGATTTTTCCAAATATGTTTTCAAAGAATTTATGAAAAATAATGGTTCGGTTTATAAGTGTTTTCTTATATAAATATTTCGTATAAATTGGAAGAATTGTTTTAAAGAAGATTTTGGAAAAGAATTAAATTCTGTACTTTACTCTCTGTCGCTGGAAAATAAATTCGGTGATGACGGCCGCATCATCGACTTTCATTTTCGAGTTTCGAAGGGAAAAGGCCACTGTAGTAAATTCTACTGCAGATTTATTTTGAAATTTTCTAAAAATTTTCTTTTATTGTTCTAAATATAATTAGAGATATAAAAGTTGCAAGAAATTAATTATCTATTATTTTGAAATAAATTGAAATTTAACCCGGTATTTAATTCTAAGTTTTTCCGTTAATTAATTGTTTAAAATTTGTTAGTGAAATAAAAGTTAAGTAATAAATGAATTGAAACCTCTAATTGAAATAAGAGAATAATTGCAAAGCTATAAAGAGGAATTTGCATACATATGAGACAAAGAGTAATATGGATAAACATTAAATTTAATTAAAAGAATGGAGATTAAACTTGTATAAGTTCAATTGCAATTTCCTTAACATAAATAACTTACCCAAATATAAAAGTTGAAGTGTTAAATGAGAAACTGGAATTGAATATTTTACAAGTAGGAATTTAGGAAAAATGAAGTATTCAATAAATTACTGTTATAATAAGAATTTATTGGTATAAACTTAAGTGATAATTGAAATTTTACCCAAATTAAAGGTGAGTATTATTAATAGGTGATTTTTAACTTAAGTAAATAAAATGAAATTCTTTAATAAATAAAGATTGATGTGTAGGGTTATAAACTTAAGTATGTCTTAAAATGCTACTAGTAATATAATAAAATGTAGGTAATATAAATAAATGTCTGTAAACCCTAGATAATGAATTAATAAGATCCTTTATTTATAAAAATGGAGGTTTTAAGGTTAATAATTTAAGTGTAAGTAGAGGGTTACGGTAATTAAATATAATAAAACGTAAACATTAAATAAAGGAATGAAATTAAGGGTAAGTTGAAATTGTAATTAATAAAACGAATATATATTTATTGAACCATTATAAATAAAAAGGAATTGAGAAGAAACTTGTAAATTTTCACTTGCATTCTTAAACATACATAACTTACCATATAATAAAAGCTGCAATGTTAGTAAGAAAATGTAAGGGGAAATCTTACAAGTGAAGCTTGAGGTAATTAAGGTATTCAATAAATTTGCTGTTATAAATGAGAATTAATTGTATAAACTTAAGTTAAATTGGAAATTTTACTATATAAGAAAGGGTAAGTAGTATAAATAGATGATATAAACCTTAGTCAATAAATTGGAATACAATATAATGAATTTTGTAACAAATGGAAAATGAAAATTGTAAGAAACAAAGAAATCCCTCCATAAATGAAAGAAAGAAAATAAACCACTGAAGCATGAAATAAATGTATAATAAGCTATTGTGGTGTTGATTTGAATTGTTTGGTTGATGTATGGTTGTTGGGTAAGGAATTTTGAAGTTGTGGGATGGAGAAATAATCTATCTTTGTTCCATCTAAGACTGTTGAGTAAAGGATGCACTTGATAGTTATTTTACATTTCGTATAATTTCGGAATTTGAACCTAACAACTAATTGTTTGTTTGATTGAATGATTGTCTGTTGGTGGCATGTGCTGTTTGTTAAAATTTATGGTTGTTGCATTTGATTGGATATAAATGATTGAATCTACCCAAACATTTCACTGTAAAATAAATATTTAACCTTTTAGATTATATAAGTGAATACAGGGGTTGGAAGCAACTGCTACTGCTTTTGGTTCCAAAATAATAAGCGTTTTGCCCGACAAATAGGTACGTTTTCGGATTACGATTAAAGCGCTATTTATATATTTTCCCGTGTGGGATATTTTATTTTGGATATATATGTAATATATTTGTATATTTGGATATTATATTTTCTCCAGAGTCCCTCCGTACAAAGGAGACTCTGCCAAAATTTTTCGTAAATTTTGGACTTAGAATTTTGTTGAAATTGTTTTCCAACTTTAATAATTCAAGTATTAAAAGACATAATGATTATAAAACAAGTGTAATTCATTAAAGGAAATTAATTTAGTAAATTATTGTTATAAGTTAATATTTGAAATTAGATATACTGGTTATTCTTCCTTCTCCCTTCCTTTTCCTTTTCGGGGACGAAAAGTTTTGAGTGGGGGAGAGTGTAACGACCCGTAATTTTCGCTAGTTCAATTTAGTCATTTTAATAGGATTTAAATAATTTAAGTTAGAAAGAAATTAAGATCTGTGATTTTTTTTGAAGCAAATGACTAAATGAAATGAAACCATGGGAATTTAAGTCTAAGAATTTCCAGTTGGAACAAAATGACGAGAAATTTAAGTACTGTAAATTGTTATTTATAGGCTAAGAAATTAATATAAGAAAACAAATGGGAAGATTTCATTTATTTCATGGTTTTAATTCGTTTTTCTTTAATAAGTTGTAATTGAATTTAGTAGAAAATAATATGTATTAAACCTACTTATAGAATTCGAAGCTAATTCAAATGAATTTAAGTAGTGAAAAGGCTTTACCTGTATATATATTTAATATGAGAAATAAATGGGAATATTAAATTTATTTAATGCAGTAAAGGAATGAAAACGGAAATTAGAATAAATTAAGGAATTCTGTAACGCAAGTAATAAATCTGTACCTTGAATGAACGTTTCACTTTGATAAATTATTTAAATGAGATGACTTAATAAATAAATAATTAGGTCAATTGGTATGTGGTGAAATTTGATGTTGAAATATTTTGTAGATAAGGGTTTAGGTGGAATGAGTTAATTTATGAAGTAAAGGATAGAAATCATATAAAACGTTAAGCAAGTTGATTAATGTTGTAACGTAAGGTGTAAATGTAAATTCCAGTGGAAACGTATCCTTATTTTAGGTAGAAATTTCAGGTATATTGATAAAGTGGAGTATATACACTTAGTAATAAATTTAGTACAGGAAAAAAAACGAAATGGAAATATTGAATTTATTTAATTCGTATATATATTACCTATTTATATGGCCTATTAAATTTAATCGGATATCAATGGCAATTAATTCCTTAAATTAGTGCAATCAATGTATGATTAATTGATAACGATGAAAAGGTTGATTATATTCAGTGTGAACAACGTAAAATATTATCATAGCATGATACTTGGTTTGAATAGAAGGGTGAAATGGGGAATCAAATTTTATTTAATGATAATAACGTTAGTATTGGTTAATAAATAGATTTCAATGCAGTAACCAAATAAATGGAATAAGATGAGTATATATTGCATAGAAATGAAATGTAAATTGTCACATTTGGTAGGAGCTAATTTTTAGAAACATATAAATGTTGAATCAGTAAATATTAAATTCCATTTAATATAAGAATTCAAAGGTGGAAGATTTACATTTGGATTGGGAATTTGATAGTTATTAATTAAAAGTGACCATTGAATAAATTTATGCAAACGTGATATAATGTAAATAGATGGGGATCAACTTTTATTTATGTGGTTAAGGGAATTTAATTTCTATAGTATGATAATCGAAATTAATGGAAGTTGGAATAGCTAATTTATATGTTAGTTAAAATTAGCTAGAATGTGTAGATATTGAATGATAGTAAAAAAAAAAAAAAAAAAAAAAAAAAAAAAATTTAAGGGATATAAAAGTTTCAATTATACATGGAAATTCATACTCGCCATAAAAGGTTAATTGAGACCAAAGAAGTAGTATAGGAATCTAACCTTCTTTATAAATTTGGATTTATTGCAATAGTTAATTTCATAAAATAAAGGGTAAAGCTATTTCAAATTTAACTGGACCATTGTTGGTATAACTTTAGAAGCAAGATTTATTTATGATTTGAGTATTTAATTCAACAAGTGGTATTTACGACAAATGAAATAGAATTGAACGTAAAATATTACGTTATTAAATGGAAATGGAATTTGTAAACATTGAGTGAAATCTTAAACTAATGTTAGTATTCGTCGTATTTACAACAATAACTTTGAATAATAGAAAGGAAGTGAATATAATAAATTAATCAAATTTATAGTGTTGAATTCAATTGGATTGGAATTAATAAATAGTTGAGAAAAATAAGGGTTATTAATAATTTGGAATTTAATTATGGTAAAAAGGCTAATTGCAATCAAGATAATGAGTTGAAATGGAAATCCAATTATTTATTTAGTTAGATTTTTGTTGAGAGTATAAGGGTATAAGTTTTAATAATTGGGTTTTAGAATAAAATTTTAAATTTCCTAATAATAAGAAAGTGCGGATATTAACGCTGCAAATTAATATACTTATACATTTTAATTCAAATTCAAGCGTGTTAAAACAATTGGAACTGATTGAATTATCTTAGTAATGAAATTTGGCTAATAATAGAAGTTGAAAAATAAAATTTGTTTTTATGATTTATTTAATTTATTTAATAAATATTAAAAATAACCATTTTTGTCACGGACTCGGATTTCGACGAAACCAGTTTCATCGGATCCGTAACGGTGAATTATAATAATGTTTCAAGTTTCGTTGCGATCGGACTTGTCGTTTGATCGTACGGACTCGAAACGCCTTGAAATTTACGCATTTTGAAATCAATTTGAAATTTTGTTTTTTTTAGCATAACTTCTTCATACGATCGAATTTGGTCGCGAAACTTTTTCCATCGCGTTCAGAATATTTTAAAACACCTATTTGGATATATAGTTTTAACAAATCCGACTCCGGAGGCATAGCGGGCTTTTTGGACCATGGTTTGTCACGCACGTTCGCGTATCCAGTCTAGCTACCCTACCTCTAGCCTATCTATAAATATACATCTATAAACCCTAGCTCCTTTCTTTTTCATTTGCTGTACGTTCATTTCTTCACTCTTTTCTCTTCCCCAAATGTATACATCTCAGATCCAATTCCAGATCCATCCACAGTTCAAAATCAAAAGTCAAAACTCAAAAATTTCAGAAAATTCCAGAAAAAATATATGTTGAAGTATTCGATACGCGTAATATACTGGTGAAATTCGTTTTTCAATTGGAGCTGTCGTTCATCCAGAATAAATTCAAACAGCCGCAAAACCGTTCATCATCGTCGCGCAAAACTTCGTCGGATCGGAAAACGGTTTCTGGGTTTTGGAGAGGGAACCGAGGGGATCGCATCTATGTAGTTTGTTTCGAGTTTCAACGGTTGGATTGGCGGGAATTTTCGATTAGGGTTGATAAAGTATGGGTGGCGGCTGTTGCGTGTTGCCTTCGTGCGCGTGAAGATAGTCTACAGAGCATGCGTGACGTGTAAAGCAATTATGAATGAATGGTGAAAATATGTGTCATTTTGTTTATATTAAATTTTGAATTCAATCACCATTTTTCGCCATAACTTTCTCATACGAAGTCGGATTCACACGAAATTTTTTTTGTTAGGATCGTAATTTAATTCCGGACTCGATGACGCTGGTTTGGACGAATTCTGAGACGGGCGAATTTTTGGGTTTAAATCGGGTTTGAATTCGATTTAAATTCAAAAGGTGAGTGTTTTAACCCACTCACAACCACTAGAAGCTTTTATGTTTGTTAAATAAATTTTAGAAATGAATAGAAATTTATTTATGAGCTTTTGGCATGTTATTTCATTCATATCTGTAGAATTGCATTTTTTTGAATTTAACTGTTAATTTAATTGATTTATTGCGTGTTAATTGGCTGTTAGAAATTATTGTTTGCATATGAACTGCTAGTTAACAGTTATGTCAATTATCACTGAATATAAATTGTTAGATTAATAGTTGATAAATATAATTTGAAATTAAACTGCCAATTATTACCTGTTGTATATTACCAAACATATATTGTTATTGATTGATATTGCTTGATGGTTGTGATTGGATGATGGATGTGTTATTGAATGGATGTTTTATTTGATATCATTAAACTGCAAGTTAGTATGCATTTTTCATTTCATTCGGGATTGCGGTTTGAAATGATATACAACCGCAGTTTTATTTTTTTAAATTGCGGATTGAAATGATAAATATCCGTATCACTTGACCATAGGATAGAAAACTATATACAGGCACCGTGGTCTATATATAACTATTTTTAATGTGATTTCTATGGTTTGGATGGAATACGGTTTATAAAAATCTTAAATTTTATACTGAATAAATGTTTTCTTCCATAGTTATACGCATATGAAGTTGAAATTTTGAAATTAAAAGGTGAATAAATTTCTTTATTAAAAATGGAAGAAAATTAAGAAAATGGAGTTTGATGATTTATATCCTATGTTTAAATATTAAGTTGGAAATTTTAAAGCTATGATGTTTATAATTGGATTTTTCCCAAAATATTTTGAAATGAATATTCTAGTAAAAATTGAATTTGGAAATATATATATATATATATTTTACTAGAAATTGAAGTCTTATTAATTATGGATTTTATGTGAATGGTCAAGATTAATTAATAGAATATTGATTTTGAAAAGATAAAAATCCAACTTTAGTTGAAATATTAATGCTCCAAAATGGATATAAATATATATAAAATTGAAATGGTTTTGGGACTTGAAGTAATATTTTGGATTTTGGTTTAACTTTAAAAGAAGAAATATTTGGAAAGCCATGTAATTTATTTCGTTATAAAGCAACAGTAAAGTTAAACCTTTTTAATTCGCATACCGTTGAATATCCAAACCATTTAGTTTTGAAAATAATGGTTTTAAAATACTATGGATTTTCGAAGAATTATGTTGAAAGTTACAAACAGAATATTGGTTACATGGGATATTAAATAATAAAAAGTGACATAATTTTTGGAAAGGAATATTTTATTTGGGAAATGATATCATTGTTTTGGGTTTAAAAAAAATAATATCAAAATGAATCCTTTTGGGTTTTAAAGAAGAAATGATATCGTAATATTATGGTTTTGAAATGGATTATATTCTGGTTTTAAAGTATAAACTATTTTTAAATGACCGCGGTGTTATAATAACGATGGGTTGGCAAAGAGACCGGGATCGGATATGGACATACTTTCTGTCGATACCGAAAACCACTTTGACTAACCGTGTACGCGGTGGAGATTCCAGAATGAAGTAGGTGGTGGCGACGTTTCCCGTAAGGTAAATACGTGGACCCAACTCGCGTGAGTTGGCATAAGGTGGCTAAAACAGGAGCGATTCTCAGGCCAATGAGGTCATTCCTCTGATCGGACGCTCCTCTTCGATATTATAATTTGACTTGGATTTGATTCAGTGGCCACTTCTATATTTTGATTTTGGGGAGTTAGTCCGAGGTGGGCGGTAACTGCGGCTACGCGTTTCCACCAGCCTGGATAGCAATTGGTATATCTACCCTGGCATTGCCTAGTTGTGCCGTGTCACCTACCATATCGCGCCTTGTACGAGTTTGGTTTTCTCCCGTAGCCCGTGTGGTATCCTCTAGTGGCTTCCCGATCAGGAGGGGCTATGATATTGGACGGACTACTGGGACTATTACGTGTTAAGGTGGAAAATGTAAAGCCTTAACGCTATTTAAAAGTAAGTTTATTTTATAAATAGACACTATTATAATAGCGCAATATACTACATAGTAAATAGTTTAACGGATCCTTAGGAGATGTAAATCCCGAACATCTCTTGAGTTACTGTACTCATATTTATATTCTGTTTATTTAACTCACATAAGATATTCTAGTCTGACTCGGGTGTTTTTGTCTATTCAAATTCGCTCGGGTCAGTCCGAGCATTTCAGGATAGCAGATTTTAGCTTTGGAGGACGAAGACGAAGAATAAGTATTATGTTATATATAGTATTACACCACACTCTTTCTATTCCGCTGCATTGCTTGTATTGGTATGTGTAACTCTGATATTTATTGTAAAAGAAGAATCAAGCTTTTGTAAACTGTTTATGAACTGTATATTTGTTATTATATTTTATCCTTCCGCTGTGAGATTCTGTTTTTGTTTTTATTTCTTCTCTGTTTTTCTTATTTACCCCATAACAATCCGCCCTTGCGTATGCTTTGAATTGGCACGTGTGTCGGTTTAAAGTGTGCAAAAAGGCGGGATGTTACAATAGATACATGAGTAAAAGGTTGCATGCTGTATTGGAAAGAAGACGCTCATCTTACTAAATGCAGAATATGTAAGGAGGAAAGATACAAACCAAGAAAAATGAAATGAAAAGAAGTTCCATATAAGAGGATGCATTACTTACGCATCACTCTCCGACTACAACGGTTATATGCATCTTCTGCTACAGCATGTCATATGTTGTCAGGACCCGATTCTTTGACTTCCTAAAGTCGACATCAATACTTCCACTATATCAACTGCCGAGCAATCGAATGCCGGAAAACTGAACCATGAGGGTTAAAAAGAAGAAGTAGAAGAAAAAGTTAGAAGAAGTAAGAAAAAAGAATAGAATCAATATCAGAATCTCACAATCGCAGCGATACAACATATAATAGATAAATGAATAATCTTTAAATCAAAGAACTATATCATATATTACATTACATTATCATCAGAGTGTAAAACAACAATATACAACACAACAAAACAATGGACAGTTATACAAACATGTCCTTACAAGTGAATTTACAGCGGAAAGATAATATCATATACAAGTAATACGTCTCGCCATCCAGCTTGCCACTTGAGCTCCAAAGCACTCCTGAATCCAGAATGACCTGATAACCTAACGCTAGACTGCCCGTGTGGAAATTCGTGGGCACCCAGAGTTTAGGAAGAGAACAATAAACTCCAGGTCAGTCATGGGACTGGTGTGAGAACTCAAAATAGTTATTTATCTTTTAAAACAACAACAACAACAAGGGAAGTTAAAAATATCCACAATGCTTTTGAAAAATGAAACTACCATAAGGCCTCCCCGCACACACACAATGCAAACGCAGAATTGGAGAAGATTTCTCCTTATGATAGTCAAAGATGCTTACTACGCAAAACAAATCATTTTTGATATTATTATTAGTGCATAGTGATGAAAGCATTTCATAGATAGAATATTAATCTTAGCCAACATAGACATTCCAAACTATGCCTACTATAGCTACAATTTAAACAGTGGGGCGCCACCATAAGTAAATGACAGGTTATACAACTAAAACCGTACTGGGTTCGTATTGTTTCTTTGGATTTCCAACAAATGGTCAGGCTAAGGAACTTCCTACCGCTACATGGGATCGCCTCTGGTAGGACATCCCGAGAACTTAACCAACTCTCTGCAAACACAAGGCCGGGTTACCTTTGTAACTAGGTAGCTACAACACGAATATGCCACCCCCCGGTCCATTAGGACCTTTATCCGAGGGCCCTCGATCACAAAGCAACAACCGCACAGAAAATGAGATTGGAGCGACCACATATGTTAAGCATCAGGGCTCCATACCTGATACCACCCTTTTCCAAAAGGAAATGACATACCCTAAAGGGCGCGACCCTCATAACCTTGCCGCATATTCCTGTGTCGACCATTTCCGGGGTGTGAGGTCTGACGAAGTCTCGTCCATAAAGTTATGCTTTTTCACAAAGCCACGCTTTGATCAACAAATGATCAATAAAAAATCATCACACATCAACACATAGCATGCCACAATACCAAATTAGGAGTATATCGCTGATAACCTTCAACTACAAAACCTCTGAGCTCGTACGTCTCAGAGAAGGGTGCTAAGCTAAGACAATAGATTCTCCGCCACCAACAAAAATGTATTAGAAGGATCTCTGCTTTATATCTCAAAATGTAATGTCAGACACGTAACCATACAAGTCTATTCCGGGTTTGAACAAAACCGAAGGCACTTCAAAAGAAGCCCTTGCAATCCAGGTATTCACAATCCCGATCGAACTTCCCATCACAAAGGAAATCTCCATACCGCAGCTAACGGTGCAGAGACAATCTCATAGGTCATCCTATCTTTTCACAAATACCCAGTCTTCACCAACGGTCTTCAATGCTATCCATTACGTCGTATCACTTATTCGAAATGGGTTATATGACACAAAGGTCCTCTCCCGGCTAATCCGAATAGTGAACGCAATATTTTTGAAACATATGGATATTGGGATTTCAATTAAGTCACAACTTATTACCCAAAACCCTTTCTTTCAAATGGTTTAAACAAATTACCATTTTAAATCTTTAAACAAAAAGATTTACTTCACAAAGTTTACCCTGTTTCACAAAGATTTATTCCCAAATTCCCAAATAAATTTCCATTTCAATTGGATTAACTCATTAAATCTTAAATCAAGATTTGACTTATAGCTTTCAAAACTATTCACAATTCAAGTCTTTTATAATATAAAAGATACACCATTTGAAATACTCATTTATTTCAAGTCAAGTTCAACAACCTTTCACAAAGGTTAAATCATAGCCTTCAAAACAGTTTAATTCCAAATTTACATTCTTTTAACACAAGTGGGAATTTCTTTCCTTATGTGAAAGCTATTATTATTTGAAAACAGATAGTTTTCGTTTTGGGAACAACTGATTAAAATAATTCATGAGTTAAAGCCACTCAAGTATAAACTTGGATTTAAAATTTAAAATTTTCAAAACTATATTTTAAATGGTCAAAAACCCATATAAACACCTTTTCTAACTTGTACAATCTTTTAGACCATAGTTCTCAAATCATTGAATTCAATTTCAAACATTGAATTCAAAATTTGAATCAAATGATTTAAATTCCAATTTTTATTAAGTCATTTAAAATAACTCTTATTTTTGAAATTCATTTCAAAAACTTTCAATTCCAATTCCAAAACTAATTTGGATTCAAAAATTCAATCTTTAGAATTGTCAAAAATCCGTGACTTAATTGATTTCCACGTGAAATCCACATTTTGTGTGTTTATTGTGTAGTCCAAGGGTTTAACACAATAGTGTAACAACATTCAACCATCACAGATCAAAATATAGCAATATATTTGATTAGCGGTATAAACTATAACGCTTACCTTTCATTCACAGATCACAGATAAACCAATTACAGATTACAACACACATCAGGATATATCACAAAGCATCACATATCAAAGATATCAAACAATTCAACATCCAATATAATTCAAACATCCATAAGTAGGATAAATTTAATCATCTGATTAGTTTAAATCAAATAAATTTCTATGAATAAAATTTTGCTAGTTATGGTAAATTAATAGCCAATTTATTATTAAAACATTTAATAAATTATCCTTTCATTGATCATTAGTTACCTCTTAATTAATAGTTAATGCTTGATTAATTATTCTTAATTAATTATCAAAACCAATTAATTTCTTTTTAATAAATTTCCAATGAATTTACTAAATCATTTCTTTTTAAAATAAATTTCTTCAACTTATAATAATATAAATCGAAACCCATTTACTTAGCTCTTTTTTTCCGTAATTTGGAATTTTATTCAATATGGTTTCAAAAATAACTTTGTCTTTTTAAAACTCCTTTTTAACTTATCCAATTCTCAAAAATAATTTTTTACTATATACTTTCAACTTGAAATTTCAAAAATCCAATTTTTATCTATTTTCTGTATCCAACAATACCAAAAATATATTCGGCTAAGCTATAGCCTTCAACAATCTCAATCACAAAGATAATCACACGGATTATAAATCAACCAACACCCAACACATGAAATAAATTCAAATGTTTGAGGAATCCAGTTGGATCCCTCCAACATGTTTCTCTGCATCCAAAGATGTTAGCACAATACTAATTCCACTTCGAGGTGAAATATAGTGGTATATGAGATCTATGAAATATTATCCGTTATTATGTGGCGCAATAGGGTCTCATCCGCTATATAATGTGGGAAATCAACTCCAAGTAAATACATAATACCAATTCCATATCAAGTTGGAATTATCGCGGTATATGTGTTTAATAAATAACATCCGCTTAATATACGGCGCATAGGGTTTATTTCAATACAACAGATAACAACTACCATCCAATCACACAATCAAGCAATTTTAAATCTAACTATTTAAAATTAAAATCGAAACAATTCGATTGAGTGAGAAGTTCTCACCTTGAGTTCCCGATAACAGTTGTAGCGTTTTGTTTCGAATAAAATTAAACGTGCGTTTAATTTTAACCGAAATTATCACTAGCTCCAAACGACTCCAAACCAGCTCCATTGCGTAGTGCTCATCCATACGGTTCCAACGCAACTTGTTTTGTACATTTTCGACCTCGTATGAACAAGTTATAGCCTTTTAAACCTTATACAAATTTTAATATAATAAATTTACAAATTTATTTTAGTTTTAAACCCACAACTAATCAGGACCGTACAATTCAAGCCAAGCAAAATCCAGGCCACTCCTTCTTTGTCTTCTCTCACGCGTAAAGCATCCCAGGTATTTGAACAAAACCGAACCCATTTGCATGTGACCTAGGGTTCGATGTCGCCTCCTCCACGCTTGACTAGAAATCGATCAAGCACCCACGTTACGAAGCTTGTCACGAATGCCACCTCCAGCCGAAGACCGGCCCCACTCGGTCATCACCTCGCCTCAGAAAACGTGCATAAAATGCATGCAAACGCGGGCCCATTTCTCCTTCATCGTCGCGCCATATCCCATCATCTCCATATAGATTCGAAGAGCTCGTCACCCTCTACAATGTTGTAGTTGAGAGATTCAGCTAATTGTTTGTGGATAGGAAGGAATCAAAGGAAGAACGAGAACAATTTTCGGCCATTGTTTCCAAAACTGGTGGCTACTGAAAATTAGGGTTTTGGTTTTCTTGTTTGCAAATGTGAAGGTGGATGGGTCCTTTTATAGAAATTTTCACAAAACACTATTCATCCGACTTTTCCGAACTCCAAATCTCGCGTGGTTGCCGGCATTTCTAGGGTTTATCCCGCGTTCCGGAAACAATGGAATAGGTATCGAGAGATAATTCATTAATCTGTTCGAGTTACGGAAATAAACGATCCATTTTAAATTAAATCGATTAAACCAATTTCCATGCGTTTTGGCTTGCCCCGGACAAACCGTAAATCCGATTGACACGAAATTTGAAATCTTACAATAATATAACATTATAGATCCGATGAAATTGGTTTCGTCGAAATCCGAGATAGTTTGAAAAATGACTATTTTCACTAGTCGATTAAATATTAAAATATTCAATTTCTGCAACTTAACTTTTAATTCAATTTTAAAAGTTCACAAACATTGTTCTTACTCCAATATGATTTAATATAACTTTATAAATCATTTATATTCACATTAAACCCAATTCCCAATTATTTACGCAATTTCAAATATTAAATTATCGATTTAATTATCCAATTAAATCTAAATATTCGAAATACAATTCATCGACTTACAAATTTTACTTATTGATATTTAAAATCAATTAAATATCTGAATTTCAAATGACATAAATTCTGGATCGTTACAATCTTCCCCCTTAAAAGAATTTCGTCCATGAAATTACCAAGTAAGAAAAATGCCCCAAATTCATTAATCTTTCAAAACAATTCATCCAAATTAAGTTTCAAATTCATTTAAATGATTAACTTTTCCAAAATCCATAGTTAAACCTCTTACAAAACATCACTAATATTTTCAAATCCATATATAGTTGTCTTTTCAAAACCAACTATATCGTTTAACCCTTAACTTCAAATCAAAACTTAGTTTTCACAAAAAAAAAATCTTCAAAATGTCCCGAAAATTTTCTAACGCCTTAAATTTTCAGAAAATTTCGCCATAACCTCCTTTGTACAGAGGAGCTTTTACAATATCACAATACATATAAATATATATACATCGACCCACACGGTCAGAAAACAGGAAAACGGTTCATATTTCCTATTTTTATTGCGTAGACATACCTTTTTAGCATTTTTAAGCAAAGCAGTTATTTATTTAGCATTTTGCGCAACCAAATCCCGCTAACGGTAGCCTCGGTACTTGTACTTACTTAATTTAAATATGTAAGTGACATATATAAGAAGTTATTGACATTTTACTCTTTTAAACAAACACAACACATGCATATTAAAAGAAATGCATACTAAACAAGGTTTATTAGCAACTTATATGATTTCGACATTACTTGTAATTGTATATAACCAATTTATATACAACGACATTCAATTATTCATTTTCAATTAGTTTACATTCACTAATTTACATTCAAGTTGGTTCACTTTCAATTCAAATCAATTTCCATTCAATTTAAATTTACTTAACTTCCAATTTGAATTTAATTGCTTTATCTTTCAATTTTATTCATTCAATTGCATATGAATTTCTATTCAATCAATTAACAATAATCTAACGACCAATGTATATCCAATACAACCGAATTTAATCTCTTTACATTCAACATTTATATTCACTTTGTTTACCTTCAATTTGGTTCAACATTCAATTAGCCTTAAATGAATTTACACTTATATCCATTATTCTATATCAATTCATTACATTTGATTGATTAATATTCAATTCATTAGTTCAATTACCAATTTATTTTACAAATAAAGTTGAATCTCCTTTATATAACTCAAGTTCACATCCATTTAATTCACTTCATTATTTTACTTCGATACCAAAATCAACTTCATTCAACATCACTTAAGTTATATTCCTCTTAAACATCATTTGTTTAACTTAACTTAAATTTCCATTTCAACAACATATCTAATCCAGTTAAAATCCAATTCAAATTCCAACTCCAAAGTAAATTCTATTTAACTTTTACCAAAGTCAATTTTATCACTTATTCAGATTCATACCTCGTTTTGCTTAACAAAGTTGTTTAACCATTTTAATAATTGGTTATACTTACATCTTCACATTTAATAAGTTATACAACTTATTACTCAACTTCCAAATCTGAGTTAATTTATTTAACTTCCTTTGGTTAAATTTCACATCATATATTTTATCATACTAATTCAAATTTATTTCAACTTTACTAAAGGTAAATCTTTATTATCTCATATTATAAGTTCAAAACTCATTTCACTTTTATTTATCAATTTCAACTTGGATTTTAATTTCAAATTTGTTTATCACAACAAAATTCAATTTTAATTTACTATGGTAGCAAATCCATCACACAGAAACTCGAAAATGATACTGATGATGCTGCGGTCATCACCCTTATTATTCCCCAGCAACAGTAGTGAATTCAGTGCTTTAAATTCTTTTAAAATTTTCTTTTATTTATAAATCACATTTATAAATCTTGCGTATATAATTTCACTATTTCCCTTTACTTATACAAGATTATTTCACAATTGTAAATCATTTCAATTATAATTCTATACTTATACAATTGTTGTTTTATATAATTTATTCTTTCACAATTGTTTTTTTTCTTAGATTATTCAAACAACTTTGATTCACTTATATATTTTCTTACATTTTCAACAATCAAACAATTCAATTTTACATATATCTTGATAATTCTGAAAAATTATTCCTTTATATATAAAATATAATCGAGGTAAAATTTTTTCATTTACCCAATTTAAAACCATACTATGTCGGTTTATCTCGTTTAAGAGTTTAGAAAACCCTATCGATACAGTTAGCTAGACTGCACAGACCAGAATCTATAAACAATCAACTGATAAGTCAACACAATACAAAACAATTTTATATTCACTAACAAATACGCTCTCATATCTATTATTACACTCAACTCATTCTAGAGTACTGCTGACTCTATCTCTAATGAGTAATCCCCAACAGCGCCAAGGTTGTCACTTAACCTTATGCTTTGATACCACGTTGTCAGGACCCGATTCTTCGACTTCCGAAAATCGACATCAATACGTCCACTATATCAACTGCCGAGCAATCGAATGCCGGAAAACCGAACCATGAGGGTTAAAAAGAAGAGGTAGAAGAAAAAGATAGAAGAAGTAAGAAAACAGAACAGAAACAATATCAGAATCTATCAATCGCAGCGGTACAACATATAATAGATAAATGAATAATCTTTAAATCAAAGAACTATATCAGTTATTACATTACATTATCATCAGATGTACAACAACAATATACAACACAACAAACAATGGACAGTTATACAAACATGTCCTTACAAGTGAATTTATAGCGGAAAGATAATATCATATACAAGTAATTTGTCTCGCCATCCAACTCGCCACTTGAGCTCCAAAGCACTCCTGAATCCAGAATGACCTGATAACCTGACTCCAGACTTCCCATGTGGAAATTGGTAGGCACCCAGAGTTTAGGAATAGAACAATAAACTCCAGGTCAGTCATGAGACTTGTGTGAGAACTCAAAACAGTTATTTATCTTGTAAAACAACAATAACAACAAGGGAAGTGAAAAATATCCACAATGCTTTTGGAAAATGAAACTACCATAAGGCCTCCCCGCACGCACACAATGCAAACACAGAATTGGAGGAGATTTCTCCTATGATAGTCAAAGATGCTTACTACGCAAAAGGAATCATTTTTGATATTATTATTAGTGCATAGTGATGAAAGCATTTCGGAGATAGAATATTAATCTTAGCCAACATAGACATTCCGAACTATGCTTACTATAGCTACCATTTAAACCGTGGGACGCCACCATAAGTAAATGGCAGGTTACACAACTAAAACCGTACTGGGTTTGTATTGTTTCTTTGGATTTCCGACAAATGGTCAGGCTAAGGAACTTCCTACTGCCACATGGGATCGCCTCTGGCGGGACGTCCCGAGAACTTAACCAGCTCTCTACCAACACAAGGTCGGGTTACCTTTGTAACTAGGTAACTACTACACGAATATGCCACCCCTCGATTCTTTGGGACCTTTATCCGAGGGCCCTCGATCACAAAGTAACAACCACACAGAAAATGAGATTGGAGCGACCACATAGGTTAAGCATCAGGGCTCCACACCTGGCACCACCCTTTTCCAGAAGGAAATGACATACCCTAAAGGGCGCGACCCTCATAACCTTGCCATATATTCCTGTTTCGACCATTTCCGGGGTGTGAGGTCTGATGAAGTCTCGTCCACAAAGCTACGCTTTTTCACAAAGCCACGCTTTGATCAACAAATGATCAATAAAAAATCATCACACAGCAACACTCAGCATGCCACATTACCAAATTGGGAGTATATCGCTGATAACCTTCAACTACAAAACCTCTGAGCTCGTACGTCTCAGAGAAGGGTGTTAAGCTAAGAGAATAGATTCTCCGCCACCAACAGAAATGTATTTTGAAAGAAATCTGCTTTATATCTCAAAATGTAATGTCAGACACGTAACCATACAAGTTTGTTCCAGGTTCGAACAGAACCGAAGGCACTTCAAAAGAAGCCCTTGCAATCCGGGTATTCACATTCCCGATCGAACTTCCCATCACAAAGTAAATCTCCATACCGTAGCTAACTGTGCAGAGACAATCGATAGGTCATCCTATCATTTTCAAAAATACCCGGTCTTCACCACCGGTCTTCAATGTTATCCATTACGTCGTATCACTTATTCAGAATGGGTTATATGACACAAAGGCCCTCTCCCGGCTAATCCGAATAGTGAATGCAATATTTTTAAAACATATGGATATTGGGATTTCATTTAAGTCACAACTTATTACCCAAATCCCATTCTTACAAATGGTTTAAACAAATTACCATTTTAAATCTTTAAACAAAAAGATTTACTTCACAAAATTTACCCAGTTTCACAAAGATTTATTCCCAGATTCCTAGATAAATTTCCCTTTCAATTGGATTAACTCATTAAATCTTAAATCAATATTTAACTTATAGCTTTCAAAACTATTCACAATTCAAGTCTTTTATAATATAAAAGATACACCATTTGAAATACTCCTTTATTTCAAGTCAAGTTCAACAACCTTTCACAAAGATTAATTCATAGCCTTCAAAATAGTTTAATTCCCAATTTACATTCTTTTAACACAAATGGGAATTTCTTTCCTTATGTGAAATCCATTATTATTTGAAAACATATAGTTTTCATTTTGGGAAAAACTGATTAAAAATTTTCAAGAGTTAAAGCCACTCAAGTATAAACTTGGATTTAAAATTTAAAATTTTCAAAACTATATTTTAAATGGTTAAAAACCCATGTAAACACCTTTTATAACTTGTACAATCTTTTAGACCATAGTTCCCAAATCATTGAATTCAATTTCAAACATTGAATTCAAAATTTAAATCAAATGATTTAAATTCCAATTTTTATTAAGTCATTTCAAATAACTTATTTTTGAAATTCATTTCAAAAACTTTCAATTCCAATTCCAAAACTAATTTGGATTCGAAAATTCAATCTTTAGAATTATCAAAAAATCTGTGACTTAACTGATTTCCACGTGAAATCCACATTTTGTGTGTGTATTGTGTAGTCCAAGGGTTTAACACAATAGTGCTACAACATTCATCCATCACAGATCAAAATATAACAATATATTTGATAAGCGGTATAAACTATAACGCTTACCTTTCATTCACAGATCACAGATGTATATATCACAGATAAACAAATTACAGATCACAACACACATTAGGATATATCACAAAGCATCACATTCAAAGATATCAGACAATTCAACATCCAATATAATTCAAACATCCATAAGTATGATAAATTTAATCATCTTATTAATTTAAATCAAATAAATTTCTATGAATAAAATTTTGCTAGTTATGGTAAATTAATAGCCAATTTATTATAAAAACATTTAATAAATTATCCTTTCATTGATCATTAGTTAACTCTTAATTAATAGTTAATACATGATTAATTATTCCTAATTAATTATCAAAACCAATTAATTTCTTCATAATAAATTTCCAATGAATTTAAAAAATCATTTCTTTTTAAAATAACTTTCTTCAACTTATAATAATATAAATCGTAGTCCATTTACTTAGCTCTTTTTTTCCGTAATTTGGAATTTTATTCAAAATGGTTTCAAAAATAACTATGCCTTTTTAAAACTCCTTTTTAACTTATCCAATTCTCAAAAATAATTTTTTACTATAAACTTTCGACTTCAAATTTCAAAAATCCAATTTTTATCTATTTTCGGTATCCAACTATACCAAAAATATATTCGGCTAACCTATAGCCATCAACAATCTAAATCACAAAGATAATCACACGGATTATAAATCAACCAACACACAACATATGAAATAAATTCAAATGTTTGAGGAATCCAGTTGGATCCCTCCAACCTGTTTCCCTGCATCCAAAGATGTTAGCACAATACCAATTCCACTTCGAGGTGAAATATTGCGGTATATGGGATTTATAAAATATTATCCGCTATTATGTGGCGCAATAGGGTCTCATCCGCTATATAATGCGGGAAATCAACTCCAAGTACATATATAATACCGATTCCATATCAAGTTGTAATTATCGCGGTATATGTGTTTAATAAATAACATCCGCTTAATATACGACGTATAGGGTCTACTTCAATACAACAGATAATAACTATCATCCAATCATGCAATCAAGCAATTTTAAATCTAACTATTTAAAATTTAAATCGAAACAATTCGATTGAGTGAGAAGTTCTCACCTTGAGTTCCCGATAACAGTTGTAGCGTTTTGTTTCGAATAAAAATAAACGTGCGTTTAATTTTACCCGAAATTATCACTAGCTCCAAACGACTCCAAACCAGCTCCATTGCGTAGTGCCCGTCCATACGGTTCCAACACAACTTGTTTCGTACATTTTCGACCTCGTATGAACAAGTTATAGCCTTTTAAACATTATAAAAATTTTAATATAATAAATTTACAAATTTATTTTAGTTTTAAATCCATAACGATCAGGGCCGTACAATTCAAGCCAAGCAAAATCCAGGCCGCTCCTTCATTGCCTTCTCCCATGCGTAAAGCTTCCCAGGTATTTGAACGAAACCGTACACATTTGCACGCGATCTAGGGTTCGATATTGCCTCCTCCACGCTTGACTTGAAATCGATCAAGCACCTACGTTACGAAGCTCGTCACGAACGCCACCTCCAGCCGAAGACCGGCCCCACTCGGTCATCACCTTGCCTCAGAAAATGTGCATTAAACGCATGCGAACGCGGGCCTATATCTCCTTCATCGTCGCGCCATATCCCATCATCACCGTATAGATTCGAAGAGTTCGTCACCCTCTACAATGTTGTAGCTGAGAGATTCAACTAATTATTTGTGGATTGGAAGGAATCAAAGGAAGAAGAGAACAATTTTCGGCCATTGTTTCCAAAACTGGCGGCTACTGAAAATTAGGGTTTTGGTTTTCTTGTTTGCAAATGTGAAGGTGGATGGGTCCTTTTATAGAAATTTTCACAAAACACTATTCATCCGACTTTTCCGAACTACAAATCTCGCGCGGTGACCGGCGATTCTAGGGTTTATCCCGCATTCCGGACACAATGGAATAGGTATCGAGAGCCAATTCGATCATCTATGCGAGTTACGGAAATAAACGATGCATTTTAAATTAAATCGATTAAACCAATTTCTATGCGTTTTGGCTTTCCGCGGACAAACCGTAAATCCGATTGATATAAAATTTGAAACCTTACAATAATATAACATTACAGATCAGATGAAACTGTTTGGAAAATGACTATTTTCACTAGTCGATTAAATATTAAAATATTCAATTTCTGCAATTTAACTTTTAATTCAATTTTAAAAGTTCACAAACATCGTACTAACTCCAATATGATTTTATATAACTTTATAAATCATTTTTATTCACATTAAACCCAATTCTCAATTATTTACGCAATTTCAAATATTAAATTATCGATTTAATTATCCAATTAAATCTAAATATTCAAAATACAATTCATTCGACTTACAAATTTTACTTTTTGATATTTAAAATCAATTAAATATCTAAATTTCAAATGACAAAAATTCTAGTTCGTTACATATGTGATGGCACTGTATGAGAACACCAGAAGAAGGAACTTTAATACATCCATCTGATGGGGAGGCGTGGAAACATTTCGATAAGACTTATCGTAAATTTGAGGCAGAGAGCCGTAATGTTAGGCTTGGCTTATGTACAGATGGATTTTCGCCATTTTCTCAGTTTGGTAGTAAATATTCATCATGGCCTATTATTATTACTCCTTATAATTTACCTCCATGGATGTGTATAAAAACTCCATATATGTTTCTAACGATTGTCGTTCCCGGTCCCGATGATCCGACACAAAGAATTGATGTTTATCTACAACCACTAATCGATGAGTTGAAAACATTGTTGCATGAAGGAGTTGAAACGTGCGACATTTCGAGAAAAAGGAATTTTCGTATGTTTGCTTCTTTATTATGGACTATTAGTGATTTTTCCGCGTATGGCATGCTTTCAGGTTGGAGCACATCTGGACGTCTAGCTTGTCCTTATTGTATGGATGAAACGCGAGCATTTTCGTTAAAGTATGGAAAGAAAATTTCTTGGTTTGACTGTCATCGGTGTTTTCTACATATCAATCATAAATTTAGAACGGATAAAAAGAACTTTAAAGCTAACAGAGTAGAGAGTATGCTACCACCTAAGGTTTGGACAAGTGAAGAGGTATACGAAATTGTAAAAGACTATCCAAAGATACATGAAACTTGGGTACAGGTTGAAATTTCAGGTAAATCGGACATTCATAACTGGTGCAAGCAAAGTATATTCTGGGAGTTACCGTACTGCAAAAATCTCCTACTCCGACATAACAATGACGTCATGCACAACGAAAAAAACGTGTTTGGCAACGTGTTTAATACAATTTTGAATGTGAAGTGGAAAACCAAGCACGATGTGAATTCAAGACGTGATATATTACACTTTTGCAAGCAGCCCGAACTTCAATTATACGACGATAATAAGAAACCCAAAGCATGCTATGAGCTAGACAATAAGCAAGTAAAACTCGTTCTATAGTGGGTGGAAGGACTTAGATGTCCTGATGGGATTTCTTCTAACCTCCGTAGATGTGTTGACTTTAAAAACAGCAAATTGAGTGGGATGAAAAGTCATGATTGCCACATTATGAAGGAGTATTTTTTTCTGTGATTTTCAAAGAACTGCTGCCTGGAAAAATATGGAGTGCTATAACAGAATTAAGTATGTTTTATAAACAGCTTTGTTCTACAACGTTAAAGGTAGATCATATGCATAAACATGAAGTAGAAATCCCTGTACTTCTATGCAAACTGGAGAAAATATTTCCGCCTGGTTTTTTAATGTAATGAAGCATTTAGCTGTTCATCTTCCATCTGAAGCACTCCTTCGTGGTCCTGTGCAATATGGATGGATGTATCCACTTGAGAGGTAATTTAATTAATTTTGGTTTTTGTACCACCATATAAATTTAATTAATTTTGTTTTAAGTACCTGAATCATTCGAAGAGAAAAATTAGACAAAAAGCACGAGTAGAAGGTTCGATTTGCAAATCGTACCTTGAAGAAGAAGCTTCATTTTTTTCTCACATTACTTTAGTAACGATGTGAACTTATCGTTCGTAAGTGTTCCCCATAATGAAGAAACTATTGAGCAGGATTCTTCTCTAACAATGTTATCTATTTTTTGACACATGGAAGACCTGCTGGAAAATGTGTGGAAATATGGTTATATGATAGAGATTACAATATGGCACACACATATGTTCTTCTAAATTGCGCTGAAGTTGCACCATTTGTTACATAATTTTGAATTCATATATAATTCAATTATACATGTATATATTAATTATAAAGGAATATAATACATATTTGCAGCATATACGAATCACAACATCCATCTGGCGATCTCAGTAAACAATTTGCTGGATGGTTTTCAAACTACGTTCATGATACAGAAAACTATGTTGTTGACAAAGGACTACGACATCTTGCTATCGGACCAAAACGAAATGTCAAGACTTATCCAATATTCTTCGTCAATGGATTTAAATTCAACACCAAAGATTACGGGGCTGAAAAATTAACATTAACAGTGGTATATTTGTCAAAGGAAGTGATGATCCATAGGAACATAAAAAAGATTTTTACGGCGTCTTAACACAAGTTTTAGAGTTGACATATTATATACAACCTGCAGAGAAAGTTTTTTTATTCAAATGCAACTGGTTTAGCAATGTTCCTGGCTCTGGAATTAACGTGCACAAAGATTATAAGCTAATTGAAATAGGGCATACGTCGCATTACTATAAGTATGATCCTTTTGCATTAGCTAAGCAAGCTTTACAAGTTTATTTTGCTCCATATCCGTCCTTAAAAAAAGATAAAGCAGACTGGAAAAAGCAGACTGGTAGGCTGTTCGAGGTGGAGCCGTCCGATTTCATTTTACAAGTATCGAAGGAGGCATACAAGAGTAGGATGTCCAAGTGTTGGCCTCAATGGGATAACATCCCAACGCATATAAAAAACGCAATAGGGCTGATCTTATGGTAAATACAATTTTGTAATATATAATTATGCCTTATATGAAACCAAAAACAATATGACATCATGCCTTATGATATTAGTTTTACGTATTCTATTGTACTAATTGTTTTTTAATTATATAATCTCTTTTACATAACACATATGATAATTCAATATGCAGGCAGCTGTACGTGTGGATCCGCAGGATATGGATATTTTTGTAAATCATTGGAATAAAAAGATGCGGAAAAACTACAGAGAGACTCTGCCAAGGGCTAAGAGTTCAGGGAAAAAGCCAAGTTGGATGGGGGATGATATTTGGGCTGGATTCCAACAATATTGGAAATCTGAAGCATTCAAAGTAAGTTATATTGTCACTATATTTTTAAATTTAAATGTGTTGAATTATTTTACTTAATAGTGTGCATAAATTAATAGGAATTGTCGGCAATAAACAAGGCTAATAGGAACAAAAATCCCGCTTTACATCGTGGTGGCTCGAAATCCTTCCAACAACATAGGAGAGAATTGGTAAATAAATTAACCAATATTTATGTTATGGATGTACATATTTACTAGTGTCTCTTTACCATATATTATTCTTGTATATAATCTATTCTTGTATATACTCATGCAAATTATCAATATAATCTATTCTTGTATATATTCAGTGGGCAAAGTTTGATAAGGAGCCTACATCGGCTGAGGTTTTCAAAGTCACACATGCAGTGGAGCATACAGATGAGGATGAGAATGTTTCATATGATTGGTCGGACGACAAGGCTGCTTCTGTAATGGTAAATATGTTTATTTCTGTAATGAAAATATTTCATATTCGTTTATTTCACAGTAAATAAGTAAATTGTATAGCAATTGTGTCAAATATCTGTTCGTAATTGTAGGAGAGAAATAATCCAGAGTATGCACGAGCGATACAAGCGAGTGGACGAGAGTCGCTTACGGTTGATGAGTCTAATCGGATATGGGATTCAATCATTGAACCGGCAAGTCGAAACAGGCGTTACAATTTCGGCAATATGGTATGTACTCAACGTTTACTCAGTAGAAACTTGTATGCCATGTACTTCTTATTCTCTTGAGTTTATTACCAATAACTTGAGTTTTCTTATTGTTATTGTATGCCATGAACTTCATATTCACTTGAATTATTTCACAGGCTCTTAATTTCCAAAGGGCATATAGGAGATCCATAGATGACGAAGAGATTGCTCGGATGCAAACACAATTTGGATGAGCTCAATGATTGGCGGAAGAGTCAGTTGGCGACGTAGATAGATAAGCGTATTGCTGTGTTCTATCAGGAGCATGGGTCAATGCCCGAGGAAGGAGGTGCAGATGATGATGATGCTTAGCTGGTTTTCTTTGATGGGCATGCTTTATATATATATATGAGTACATATTATGATGGGTTTGACATTTGGTACTTTGGATGTTGTGATTGATACTTAGTGTTTTGGTGGGTTTGATATTTTGGTTGTTGTGATTGATACTTGGGAACTTGATATGTATTGGTTGTTTAATTTAGTTATGTGGTTTGGTTCGGTGGATTTTCATATTTGGTTATGTTGATTTTCTTATATGATTTTGTAAATATATGTTAGAATATGCAACATTTGATGATTTGGTTGTGTTGATATTGATTATATGGTATGATGGAATGGTATTATATGTGTGGAATGATGGAATTATATTATTTGGATTGATTGAGATCGAGGGTTGAAGGTGGTGTAAATTGGCTAAAAAAATATTACAGGTTTGCAATGGCTAGCAACGGCCATTTGGTCAAATTAAGCGACGGCTCGTGACGGCTAGCAACGGCCATTTTGCAACGATTTGCAACGGTTTGCATCAACAACCCGGGAAACCAACAACCCCAACGGTTGCTTTCCCGTGGACACTTAGCCATTACAAGCCGTTGCAAAATGAACAACGGAGCCGTCGCTAAGGCCGTCGCTTTCTTTAGTTGCAATGAGGTATTTTGCAACGGCTCGCGGCGACGGCTCGCGACGGCTGCCAACAGCTTTTTGCCATTGCCAAACAGTGCGTCTTTTGTAGTGGAAGAAAACAGAAAAATGGTACGTACTATTATTTTTCTTTCTCATTACTTATTTCTAGTAAGAGGCTAATGATAGTGGTAATGGGCTTTAGCCCAAATTAATAAAAGAAGTTAACCTAAGTTAATTACTTAATCTCTTACTTCATGTTACAATGTATACTAACAAATGAAATTAACACTACTTCAAGTTTTACTTCGTTAAAACTTTTGAAACTCAATACTCATGATAATAAAAATATTTTACACTCAAAATAAAATATTATTTATATATTAAAATATTTTATTATCATATTTCTTTATTTTAAATAAAATAGAAAATTTACATCTTTAGTTACAAAACTCATTGTGATTAACATTATAAATTACACAAAATCACGTTTTTGTATAATAAAATTCTATAATCATTTCAAATATAATATGACACTAAAATTATATTTTTAAAATCAATTTCATCATTATTTTAAATATATCTCATCTTAAAATTAATTATTTCTTATAAAAATCATTAAAAAAAGTAAATAGCAATAATTTACGAAATTATTGCATTAACTCTAAATAAAACACATTTCACTCATTTTATTATCTCAAACCATCTTCATAAAGTTTTTGAACTATATTTTTCTTATTTTATTCTCATTTATATTGTTTATTCCCAATAAACAATAAAAATCCTCTATTTATTATTAATTAACACTATTAAATTATAACCTCCGTTATAATTTAATATTCTTAGGTAATCGCTAAAACCAGGATTGTTACAATATATAATAAAATATTTTTATATAAAAGAACATGTAACTATTTTATACTTACAATCATCAGAGTACAAAAATATATACATCAATCTGGACAGTTTGAATAACTTGTCCTCATACAGCGGAATATAAATTAAGTACGCGAATACGTCTCTATAATGCAGCTCATCTCCTGAGCTTCATAACATCTTATCTTGAATCTGTAATACTCGGTCTGACCCAAGCATTATAATAAAATAACAGCCGAGTCAATCCGGAAAACCAGCGTGAGAAAATACACTCAATTTGAATTATTAGAGCTATCAAAATCCTTTGAAAAACAAAGGTATTTCGTAAGACCGCATCGCACATAAACACGACGGGTTATTTTTCCTTCCTCTATGAAAAAAAACACTTTATAGAAAATTCAGTGATATTATAATAGTGTCTAAATACAAATACTTATTCAAATAGCGAAAATTGTTACATTGATAAAATTCCAACATATTAGACTCTACAAACAAAATCGTAAGGCTCATACTGGAGGATGGATTTCCATACGACGATTGGGCCACTAGGGTACCGCCTATCATAGTACACCTCTCCAACAATGTAACGAGGACCTCACCGGGATCCCTTGCTACAGAAGACTGGCCTACCCCTAACTTAGATAGACCGAATATGTTATCACTCTGGGTGTTCTCACCCTTACAATCAAGCGCACCTTCTTTCATGCACAACCATATCCATAATATATAGGTTTTCGATGATATCTAGAAAAGTGATAACATACCCTAATTGGGTGCGACCAATTTAGCCTTGCAGCATCTCCCCTATTTTAGTCATTCCCGATTGATGATGCTTGAGGCAAAGCGTTAACTTTCAGGAAACAATTCTACTTAGAATGCTCATCGTCCTCCAATGACGATGTTGTGTTAGCATTCTTCCATACAAGTTGTCCTGGGTCTGGACAAACCGAATCATAGTCTTCATCATCTTCACAGTATTCATTTGTAACGTTCAAACCGGATCGAAGTTGTTTTCGGATAATTAAATCTGATTTCGGTCTCTTCGAAACAATTAACGAAATTAGTCAATACTGATAGTCGGTTATTTAACTATCAATAAAACATCCATAAGCAGACACTTGGCCTTATTTTATAATTCTTCAAACATTTATTTCAAAATATCTTTTCTAAGATATATGTTCAAATCCCTTTCCCTATTCCAATATTTGAAAACAATTTCATATACTTAAATCCATATAGGATATTTTCAAAACATCTCAACACTCAGAAATATTCCCAAATTTTCATTTTTATACTTAGGAAAATATTATAAGTCTTATTTTCCAAAAAAATTCCGAATTCCAACAGTTAAGAGAATATTTCGTGGCTTATCTCATAAGTCTTTGGAATCATTAATAAATTCACTTTTCAATTTCCAAAAACTAGTATACTTTTTGCAACCCCGTTCAACAATTTATAACTTTTTTATAAATTAAGATATCATTTTCGAAAATTCACATATTCAACATTTTGAATTTCCACCTCCTCCAAATTCCTTGTAAAATTCCTTCCTTCAAAATCATATCCATTTAAAAGTCCCATTTATGAATCTCGAGAGAATTTACAAATAAAATTTTCAATCACTTCAAAAATCTAAATATATGTATAATAAGTATTTAAAAGAATAATAATTTATTTCTAAAACATGTTCAAGTAATTATTTAAATTATCCAAAACACTTTTATAAACATCAATAACTCATTTTTAGATAAACAAATAAATTTTCAAAGCTGATTTTAAAAGTTAAAATTTACTAAATAAATACTTTATATTTGAAAATCAACTTACCGAAGTATTTCAATCCTAACTAGTTTAAAAATTTAATAGTTTTAAAATAATAAAATTTTCCTTTTGACAACAAACATAACTTCTTTGGATTAATTTTTTTATAAACTCAATAACAAATTCAATTTATAAATTACTCTTGAATCACATCATATTACTTCCATTTCGATCTCCTTATCCGTTTTTCACTTTTCAAGATCAGCACCCGCTATTTTTCTCTACCTATTTTCATATTCTAATATATATCCACTTTATGAATTTTATATTCCCAAACTTTCATCTGTTATTGATTTCCTTTATTTATAACATTGTTTATAAATCTATAACTTCCCTGAATTTCACCTTTTTATTAAAATAATCTAATTTATAAATTCCATTTTATAAATTTGATTCCTTACAAATTCTATTCATTTGTGCCAGTCTATCTTTAATATTGACTTCAACTTCTTTTCATATTTTCATGAAATGTCGTTTTAATAATCCATCATTTAAAAATCCTTTACATAAATTATTTAAAAAAATCTCTATATAAAATAATTTTACGGTTAGTTAAATACAACCCAATAATGAATTTATTTTTTTATCCAAATCAATTTCTTTTAAAATAATCCGAATTTCGATATAAATATTTTTATATTCAAAGTCTCCTTTTAAATTCCTTAAAATTCCAAAAATAATATTATGGTATTTAAAGTACGAAAATTCAGGCCAGTGTTACTTTAGCATCCCATTTTTAAATCACAACAATAATCTATAACAAATTATTCTAACACATCACATATCACTATATATGAAAAATAAACAATATATTTGAGGAATCCAGTTGAATCCCTCCAACCTGTTTTCCAGCATCCACGGCTATTAATATAATATAATAATATCAATCTCACTTCGAGGGGGTTATTGCGGTATATAAGGTCATTCACTATTGTGCTGGCACATAGGGTCTCATCCGCTATAATGTGCAGGAATAACACTCCAACTACTAATATATATACTATATATGTATAACATCCAACCAATAATTATAATGTATCCATTTAATCCATCATCCAAATAATTAAATTTAACTATTTAAATTTAAATTTTGGCAATCCAAATGAGTGAAAATCTCTCACCTCAATTTTATAATTGCAATTCGCTCCTATTTTTAATTAATAACTATCCCAGAAAATCTCCAATTAACTCCACATTATAATTCGCGATTTGTGTACCTCGTGTAAATTTAAAATTTACATTTATTAGAATTCAAGATATATTAAATAATTAAGTTTTCTTAATTTAATCCCAAATTAAAAACTCAATTACCTAAACAGAACACCCCAACCCAAAGGAGCAACTCGACCCGAGACCTCTACCATCGAGCCTGACAGTGGACGGATCACCAAAAACATCACTACACGACGCTACTGTACTTCCTCGACCTCGTAATTAAAAACCACCAAGCCACTTCCCTTGTCGATCTCCACTTCCTTGTCAACCTCACGTTACACTTGGTCCATGATATCGAGAACTGTCTTAAAGGTCAAACGCGACCTTGTCAACTTCAGCCTTCACCAAGTGAAGTCGCGACCCCCCACTCTTCCACCACCGGACCTCCTCGACTTCTTAAACCCAAAATTATTATTCAACCTACCCAACTATTACCATGGCATGAGAAAATTGGAACCCTAGCTCGAACGCCCTATTTCCTCTACCTAACATTGACTTCTCCCAATAGCTGCTTGATTCACGCACCTTCCCTACTCTTGCCACGTTTTGAGATTTCATAACGCAGGCGCGATTCCCCTTGAAACCGTAAAACTAATCGATGCCATGCCTTCCTTCCCTCACGCATCTTCGCCCTCCTTCGGCATCGACTTCGATCTCCTTATAATATTTTTTCTTCTTGTGAAAATTAAGAGGAGAAAGGAGAAGCTCGTTTCTTGTTTCAGCATTTGCGCGAGGAATTTTAAAGTAGCGAACTGATTTTTTTTATTTCGTTTTCAAACCAGGCAAAGGAGTTGAGTGTGATTAGAAATTAAAGGGGACGACACGATTTAAAAGGTGAAAAGGAGGTATCTTTGTACATGATAGGTGGTGTGAATCAGAAGGCAAAGTGTCTTTGATTTGATTTCATATAATTTTATTTAATTATAAAATATCTCATTTTAGCAACTGAAAATTTCGATCTCTTAACGAGGCATGCCACTAGGGCATTTGTAATGTTATACTGCTATTCCAAACCCAATGGAACGAGTTTCGAAGCCTAGTTCAATCATATGTAGAAGATAGATTTTTAAATCGACTATTTAAACTAAAATTAAATTAAATTTATTTCTAGGCATCTACATATCGTACGACCAAATGGTAAATCCAAATGCCACAAGATTTCAAATCCGGCAATAATACACTATTATGAGTCCAATAGAACTGGTTCCGTCGAAATCGGAGACAGTGCCCCGGATCGCTATTTTAACGCATCGATTGAATTAACGATTTCAAAATTAATGAAATTCGTTTAACTTTTCTGTTTTAAAAACTTATTAACTAAATTCTAATTCAAATAGAATTTATATCAACATTATAAAAATTTTTGGTTTCATATTCAACTCCAATTCAATTATTTAACAATTTAATTGTTAACTCAACAATAAATTTTATTAATTAAATCGCTATATTTGGAATTAAGTTTTTATTACACTATTTTTGATCGGTAAACTTCATAATAATTTTTCATTCACATTTCAAAACACAACATTTAACTAAATTAAATGTTCAAAATCAACGATCAAAAATCCGGGTCGTCACATTCCTTCCCCCTTAAAAGAATTTCCCTGAAATTGCTAAGGCAGGAAAATGCTTCAAACCCATTAACTTATGAAACCTATTTAGTCAAACCCGACATTCCACTTTCTAATCTTTTAGTTCCAACCGAAAAAATTAGTTTTTAATTCTAATCCCAAAACCCTTTATTCCAATTTCAATTTGAAATCAAATTGGTGTTTTGGAAACTTTTTGAAAATTTTCAAAAATTTTCTAAAACCCTAAATTCTAATTTTTTTGGTAGAGTCTCCTTTGTACAGAGGACCTTATACAATTGAACTAGCATCGATACTTAATTCTATCATATACAAAAGTTAGCTTTTAAAATCAAATTATATTATATTTAATTCCTGAAATCAACTGTTATGCATTTCGAGCTCGCACGACCACACAGTAGGTTCAATCGCGACGAATCATGATGGCGTATAACAATTCATTATTCCGGATCCAATGGTACTAGTTTCATTAAAATCCAAGATAGTGCCCTGGAATGATAATTTCACTCATTAATTAAAATGAATTATTATTAAAATAATTTTAATCACTTTTAATTCTAAATTAAAAGCTTTCCATACCATTTTTATTTAAACAGAATTTAGATAAGCTTTCGAAATCGTTTTTATTCACTTTAAATCCTAGATTTAAATATTAAATAATTCTTATACCTTATTATAAATTGTTCAAAAATTTGGATCGTTACATTTTTGCCTCCTTGAAAGATTTTTGCCCCTGAAATTCCAACACAAGCAACACAACAACAATCACACATCAATACCTAATGGTATTGCAATCACTGGCAACCATAGAAATATAATAATAATAATAATAATAATAATAATAATAATAATAATAATAATAATAATAATAATAATAATAATAATAATAATAATAATAATATAGCACTGCAATCACTAGCAACCAAAACTCATGGTTCACCCAGGTTCAGAAACCATCTCCTCACATAAGGATGGCAAATGATCTACTAAGCGATACCTCGCCCTCAACAGCCTAAGGTACTACTCAGTTGACCACTCATGCTACCCTAAACAATTCAAAGAGTTATCCCCCAAAATCTCCACCAGCCAAAAAATATAGTATATAATTATACTGAACCGCCTGCGATGTACATATACCATCCGTACGCAATATCAACTCTGATCACTAACTCGTTTACATAGACTTCACTTCTGAACTAGTATATCTCGCTCCACATCTCTAGTGCGGACTCTGATCTAGTTCCTTGATTAGAAACATATATTTTCCTTACAAAGCCAAATACTATAATAGAAAACTCTAGGATCATACCAAGAATCTTTATCAAGTGTTCGCTTTCAAGAATCGAGTGAAAAATACTAAACCGGACCGGTGTAAATTACCTCGAAATCCATGTTCTCAAATCCTAGATCAAGAACTGCCAAGCGAATAAAATAATCTACGTACAACTTATGTACTCTATTCAATTGGTTTCTTAACTACACTAATTTCTTCTATAACATCCCTACTTGGAGGCCTAAAACTAATGGCTACGGATGCGACAGTCCTCTATAGTTATTAATCCTCGGCGACTAAATATAGTAATGTTAGATACATTTATATAGCAGAAACACATGGATCTGGAAAAAATTTGAAATTATTAAAGAACTTTCTCATTCTATTTCAAATCATTTCAAATTCATTACATAATTCCAGTACGAGAACCACGCTCAAAGAAAATATAATTATTACAACATAAACCAAAAGTGACATATAAAGATGCCCCCTTGGATGATCAGAGTGTATATAACTAAGCAATTAAACAACTTTGCCTTTACAACAAAAAACAACGGAATCAAAATAGAAAAGAACTGCTACTAGCTAGCTTGCCGAATGCACGTCTCCAGAAACTTATCCGTCTAAAGAGGTACCTGAAAACCTCAACTCTCAAACTACTCAAAATCAATTGAGCACCCAAGAGTTACATAAATTTCGAGTCAGACATAAAGCTTGGTATGAATAATAACCTACCATCTCAAATAATTTAGATACCTAGTGAGACCATGCCACTTAGTAGAATGGGTTCTCCCCTCACTAGTATCTTATCCAAAATTTTATAAAAACCATATACTATACTCCTGCATTTACAATGGTTAAAACATAACAATTCAAATTATTATAATGATATGCAAACAAGTATATCAATTTTTGATTTCCCATCCCAATTCATTTTGACCATCTATCTCAGTTATAGTTACTAAGGTCACTATTAACCTATTAATTTTTACGGGCTTACTAATAACTTGTCTAAAACTTATGGACTCCCTATTCGGTTGCATAGTTTTCATGGGATCGCTAAGAACCTATTAGCCCCTGCCAATAACTTTATTGTTTCATGGGTTCTCCCTGAACCCATTGGTATCTCCAATAACTTTCCTCATATCCTAGTTTTCATGGGTTGACTAGGAACCTATTGACTTCTGTCAATAACTTAATCCAGATATAGTTTTCATGGGTTCACTATAAACCTGTTGGCCCCTGCCAATACTGTTTCTAATTATAGTACCATGGGCTTACTATGAACCTATTGGCCCCTGGCAATAACTCTTACTAAACATAATTTTCATGAGTTTACTACGAACTTGTCTATTAGAAAACTTCTTTGATTAGTATTTAGGCATCTTATGTTCTGGTCTACCTGACCTCCTACATGCAATTCTACTCATACAAGAGTCAGCTCAATTTTTATATTCACTACTGGGTCAACCTAGCTGGTTATTCCGCCCTTTCTCCCCAAAATGTAGTTATGGGTCCAGTTAATGTGAATATACATATTAGAAGAAGCAAACATAATAACATATTAACACCAATGCCTGTGGTTTAATATCCTTGAAATCATTTTCATATGAAACATGGTTAATCCCTTTAACCTATTATTTTATCTAGGAAAGATTCTTCAAAAACTACATACTTAAAATCCAATTTAAAGCTCCTTAATTTATGCCATGGTTCTTCCTTTAGAAATGAGATCGGGTTCTTTGTTTTGAAAACTAAGGCTTTCAAAACTTTAATCTTTTACTTTTGAAACCATTGGATAACCTCCTTCGAAAGCATTCAAATCTTCTTTTCAAAACAACAAGCATTGCCTTTCGAAACACTTTAAAAAATCTCTTTCAAAACCCCTAAAACAAACCTTTTGAAAGTATTAAAGAATTACTAATTAACTCTTAGAAGCATAGCTTCGAAACCATTGGAAGTACCCCTTTTGAAACCATTTGAAAGTATCCCTTTTGAAACCATTTGAAAGAACCATTTTCGAAAGTATTGGGTTTATCTTTTGAAAAATATCTTTTCGGTCAAAGTGAATATGAACGAAAGTATCCCTTTCGAAATCGTTAACCTTATATAAAAGATTTAGGGAAAAATGATGGTTTCAGAACCATCCTTTAGAAAGCTTAAATCATTTAAGTAAAACATTTGAAGGTTTGCTTCGAAACCCATTTTGAAGCCATTGCCTTCGAAACAAACCTTTTGAAAGAATTGATAACTTCAACACATTCAAAAGGTATAAGATTGGCAGCAGGGTTTCAACTGGGTTGAAACTACCCCATTTGAAAGCATTGAATTAAAACAAAACAACTATTTCTAAAGCTTTCTTTTTGAAACAAAAAGGCGGCAACATTTTCAAAAGCTATTTATATGGGTTTCGACCTTTACGAAAGCATCCTTTTGAAAACAAGGAAAGTGAATATCTTTGGAGAGTCAAACAAAGGCTTCGACCCCTTCGAAAGCTACATTTCAACACCATACCTTCTGCCTTTCTCCAATCCACTATGTACCAATTTATTGATACCTTATGTATTGGTTTCGAATAGGGTAAGCGGATGTATATAGTCGAAAGGTACTACTACATGAGGCGAACATACTTTCTGGGTAAAGACTATTTAAATGCCTTTTTAAGTAATTGCTTTTTAACAAGCCTGTCTATTTGTAAACATTTAATTGGTTTGCATAAACTTTTCAAATTCTTTCTTAAAAAATGCCTCAATTATTTTAGATCTAAACAAAAATTAATCTAGCAAATAAGCTCTTCCATTAAGCAAAACAATCAAATCATTTAAATCCTCCATTTAAAATAATTTAATTTCCATAGTAAATTACTTAGGAAAAATCCCCAAAAATTATAGAAATTCACTTTTAATATGTTATTTATCATATATAAATTTTAGACCCGAAATCTTCATAATATAACCAAAATTAATTTCTAAACCCAATTATTCAAATTTTCCTTTAAAAATTCGTAATAAATTTTTCATAGCTTGGAAAATTACGAAAATTAAAACCCATCTCCAAATTAATGTTTTTCATAACATATAAATACCTCATGCCATTCGAAATCCAAAATAAACAATTCAAATCTTAGAACCGTATAAAACGATTATCAAACTAACTTGTTTGAACATATCATATCATGAAATCCAAGCATATCATCATCAAAAATCATCATAATGGATTTAAACTTAAACCCAAAATCAAATGATTATAAAAATAAAAACAGAAATGGTTTTGATTATTATTCACCTTGATTAGGATAAAGAATTTAAGATTTGATCCTTGATTAATTCCCTTAGCTTGATTCCTTAGATTTAGTTTGATTTTTTTTCCCCTTTTCTTCCCTAGGTAACGGTCAGCGTGCTTTCTATGGTTTACGTTATTGAATACTTGAGAAAATGAACGTGAGTAGAAAGTGGAAACTAGATTATAAGGGTAATGGTGCGGCAATTACATTATAATACCCTCGCGTTAATTAATTTACATATATAAAAACATTCGTAAGCCTATTTATTTAATTAAGCTTGGCCTCTAAATAAATTTTCAAATCTCAATCCCCTTATCACTCTAATATTTATATTATTCTATTTAATTTATCTAATTAAATCTCTTAAATGATGTTAACAAAAACTAGAGGTGTTACATGCTCCCCTCTTTAAAGAATTTCATCCTCGAAATTCAGTAAGGCCTAAAAACTAAACGTAGTAATCATCTGTAATAGCTCCTAACAACCATACTAGCCTACCTGACTAGCAATTATCTACATAAAGCTAATATAGACATACCCTCAAAGCAGATCCGAATAAGCATCTCTAATTATGTCTTCCATCTCCCAAGTATAGTCCCTCTTATTGTTGCTCGGTTGAACTTTCACCAACTTGACTGTCCTATTCCTTAACCTTTTCTCATCTCTTGCTACAACCCGAACTAGTTATCTCAGAAAAGTCAAATTCGGCTCTGCTACCAACTCTTCCAACCTTATCGGAGGAATAGTAGTCTGTAGATCATGCACATATTTATGAAGATGAGACACATGAAACACATTATGGAGACTAGCCATACTGCTTGGTAACTCTACTTTGTAGACGAGCTTTTCAATCCTCACTGTTACTAGTAATGGACCAACATATCTCAGTGCCAGTTTCCCAAACTTTCCAAATTGCACCACACCCTTCATCGGTGATAGCTTGATAAAAACCCTATCTCAAACTGAGAATTTTAGGTCTTTATGCCTCTTATCTGCTTAAATCTTATGTCTGCACTGAGCTTCCTTCATCCTTTTTCGGATCAGCTCAATCTTCTGTGTCGCCTCACTAACCAGATCTGGACCTAAGACAAATTTGTCTCCAGTCTCCAACCAATATGCTGGTGATTTGCATGGCCTTCCATACAAAGCTACAAAAGGCCCGATTCCTATATTAGTATGATGAATATTATTATAGGATAACTCCATTAAGTGTACATGATTTCCCAAGATCCACCAAAGTCCAATACCCAAGCTCTCAATATATCCTCAAGTACCTTATTGACTCTTTCTGTCTGCCCTCCTCGTCTGAGGATACACGCAGTACTCGTCTTAAGCTTGACACCTAACACATCTTGTAGACTCTTCCACAATTCACTTGTAAACAAAGTATCTCTATCACTGACTATATTACTAGGAATTCCATGTAGTCTAACTCTATTCTTCATGAACAATTTTAATAAAACAGGTGTCGTCCTGGTTGACTTAACTGGAATAAAATAGGCACTCTTGGTCAACCTGTCCACTTTGACCCATATACTTTCATTTCCTCTATTTGACCTTGGCAGCCTGTTTATAAAATCCATGGATATTGAATCACATTTCCAAACTGGTACCACTAAAGGTTAGAGCAACCCACTTGGTTTTGATGTTCGGCCTTCACTTGTTGACAGTTTGCACACTGCCTAACCCACAAGCCAACATCCCTCTTCATCACTTCCCAATAGAAGCTCCTCTTCATATTTTGATACATCTTTTTCCCTCCAGGATGAATCATAAACTTGGATCAATGACATTCTCCAAGAATCTCTTTCCTTAAGTCCTCAACATTCAGAACACACAACCGTCCCTTCTTTCTCAACCATCTCTCTGGTCAAGACTAAAATCTCTTTGATTATCGATCTCAGTTCCAACCTCAATCCTTCTAATCCTCTCGGCTAATACTGGATCCTCTCTCTGCCTAAAAGCAATCCTTTCTATCAATACTAGTCGAACTTCCAAACAAGTCAACATGGTAGTGCTGTGACTAGAACTAGCAGTCGATCTAAACTACACACTACAAGTAGTCAAAGCTTCTTAATCTTTTCATTTTGCTAACATAGGTAACACCATATTCTGATGTCTTCTGCTAAAAGCATTCACCACTTTATTTCCTTTTCTAGGAGTATACTCTATACCAAAATCATAAGCAGCTAAAAAATCCAACCACCTCTACTGTCTCATACTCAACTCCTTCTGGGAGAATAAGTACCTTAAAGACTTATGATTTGTGTATAGATCTCCCCTAAGAGATAATGTCTTTGTACCTTCAATGCAAAGATCACTACAACCAACTCTAAATCATGAGTAGGATATCTCACTTCATGTGATCTAAGATGTCGTGAAGCGTAGGGAATGACTTTACCCTTCTACATCAACATAACTTCCAAACTACTAACATAGGTGCGTTGGTCAACAAATTTTTTAACTTAAGGAATGCTTCCTCACATTTATCAGACCAGACAAACTTCACATCCTTCTTGGTTAACTTAGTCAAAGGTGCTGCTATTCGCGTGAAATCCTTGATGAATCTCCAGTAATAACCAGCAAGTCCAAGAAAACTTCTAATCTAAGTCGTCGTCTCTGGTCTCTTCCACTTATTTATAGCTTCGATCTTAACTGGATCGATTGACAAGCCTTTCTTTGAAACCACGTGACCAAGAAACTTAACCTCCTTCTTTCAAAAATGGAACTTGAAAAACTTTGCTTTTAACTGATTGTGCCTCAGAGTTTTTAAGCACTACTCTAAGATGACTTTCATGCTCTCTTTCATCCTTAGAGTATACTAAAATTTCATCTATAAACACCATCACAACCTATCCAAGTACTTTCAAAAAACTCGGTTCTTCAAACCCACAAAGAAAGAAGGTGCATTCGTTAACCCAAACGGCATTACTAACCAATCATATGAACCATAACTATTTCGAAATGTTGTCAATGGAATACTGTCCTTCGCCACTCTTAATTGATGGAAACCTGTCGCCAAATCCAACTGGGAAAACACTCTGGCCCCACACAACTAATCAAACAGATCTTCAATTCTCGGCATAGGATGCTTACTCTTAATCATCCTCTCATTCAACTTACGATAGTCGATACACATCCTTAACGACCCATCTGGTTTCTTCACGAACACCACGACTGCTCTCCAAGGCGTACTGGATGGTCAAATAAAATTTCTTCCTTCTAGATCCACTAGCTGCACCTTTAATTCCTTCATCTTGGTCGTTGTCATCCTGCTAGGTGGTCTACTTATAGATTCAGCTCCTGGCACAAGATCTATTCAAATCTCAATAACTCGTTTCGATTATAGTCCTATAACCAGCTCAAAAACATCTGCAAAATCTCTTGTTACTCAAACTTGACTTAACTCTTCTCCCTCTTCCATGGCACTTAACAAAGCACAAACACTCCAGTCAGAATTCTCCACTAAGAATATGATTCGGTTATGACTATATGGTGTCTTAGCGACATTTCCCTATCCTAGCAAAATATCCTCGCCTCATACTTACCCAACCAATCCATACCAAAAATGATCCTGAAATTTACGGAATCAAAAACATACAGAATGCATGCAAACTTATTATCTAACAATTCTAGTTCTCACTGGTCACATCTCATCCCCAGAGTTACATACCCTGCTATCGGATTTGCAACCCTTAAGGAAGTAACAAGGCATATGAGTTCTAAGCATAATCTATCAACTAAACATTAGGATATAAATGAGTGTGATGCACCGGTATCAAATGGTACCCTAACTGGTATACTCTGAATCAAAAGCCTACCTTCCATCATGCTCTTCCTTTTTTCAACTGTAGTTGGCCTAGCAGCTGATGGTCCAACAGCAAAGACCTTTCTCCTATACGCCCTGATTGGTTCTGGACATTGATTATTATAATGCCCAATTTAGTCATAGTCTTCACAGTCTTCTTTTCTACAGCCTTGTTCTCCTTGCCTGACCAGCACTCACGAGCATAACGACCTTCCTTGTCACACTTAAAGTGAACGAAATCATCCTTTTCCTTGTTGGCAACCTTTCCTTTCTGGGCTCCCTTCTTCTTAAAGAACTTTCTTTTCTTTCCCTGAGAACCCTAGTTTTCAATTTGCTTTTCCTTTCCACAAATATCAAGCATAAAACTACATTATAAGGATCTCGGAGATGTGGTAGGGTCGCCCTAGAAATCTTGAATCTCAATCTCCGAATGAACATTTTATTCCTTCTTATGACGATGTCTGTGGTAGCATACCCATATCGGGACAACTCATCAAACTTAGTATCATACTAAATTACCGACATCTCTCCCTAAACTTTCTAAGTAATGCCGACTTCGAAACTTCAAACAAAAACCTCTGCTTGAATCACCTTCGAAACTCTACCTAAGTCAACTCTTCGTTAGGAACTCCAGTAGTAACACTATTCCACCAACGAAGTGTTGCCCCTTGCAACTGCGTTAAGGCCTGCCTCCTCTTCTCCGCATCATTCAAACCCAAGTTAGCGAATATCCTCTCGCAATGTAATAGCCAATTCTCAACTTCTATGGCATCCTCCATTCTCATAAATGGCTTTGCACCAAGATTGGTGTAATCTCTGCTCAGCTTAGCATAATTATTCCTAACTGGAGCTGCAGAATTAGCTCCTCCAATATTCCCAACAACTCCAACAGCTACTCATGCTTGCATCAGATTGAAAAATAACTGATACATCATCCTCATATCCTCTAGTGGATTTCTAGCACCCACATTGGCACCTACATTTTGGTTAGCATTAGCTCGTCGACCCGGGTTCCTCCTAGTGGGTCGAACATTTTCGTTTGTTGTGGTGCTTCCTCCATCGAGATTTCCTCTTCCGTTTCCTGCCTCCATATTTTCTTTCTTGTATATCTGCAAATGAGCCTTAGAAAAATACAGAAGAATGGCCTAAAAGAAAGAGGAATACGTACTTATATATATACACACATATATCAAATACAGTGTGTTACTATAACGTTAACCCAAACCCCGAACTTATTTTCTGATTCATTGAATTATGCTTGAAAAATATTTTAGATTTGAATTTCTTTTAAGTTTTCATATTCCTACGCTCTGATACAACTTGTAACATCCCCACTTGGAGGCCTAAAACTAATGGCTATGGATGCCACAACCATCCATGGTTATTAATCCTCGACGACCAAATACGTTAATGTTAGATACATTTATATAACAGAAACACATGGATATGGAAAAAATTTAAAATCATTAAAAAACTTTCTCATTCCATTTAAAATCATTTCAAATTCCTTACATAATACCAATATGAAAACCAAGTTCAGAGAAAATATAATTATCATAACATACGCCAAGAGCGACATATGAACATGCCTCCTTGGATGATTAGAGTATATATAACTATGCAATTAAACAACTTTTCCTTTGCAACAAAACATAATAGAATTAAAATAGAAAAAGAACTCCTACCAGCTATCTTTACTCCAACACGTTTCTAAAACCTTTTCGCATAAATTGTGACGCCCCACCTCTATACCCATGCTAGCCAAGGACACTACAGGGAAATGCCGTCAACTAACGCGGAGAATAAGGCAGGTTAGGAGCGAACATCTATAGCCTCGCTTTAACTATCTATTGAATACATCGACAATTTGTCATACCAAGCAGATCGACATATCCAATGAATAATTAAAACAAAACCATAGGTGGTTGGAGGATCTATCAGAACAGAATATAACAACTCACATGTAATATACATCACAGAACAGTAGATCATCATATACACATGTGTAGATACATAACAGAGTATACAAACTGATACATGTCAAGTGGTGTAGCAAACCACAATATACAGACGAATCCAAAAGAATACATATCATAGTTACAACAAAAAGGGAATACACAAAAGCTATAACTAAAAGGAGCAAGCTGAATAGTCCATGCGGAAGCAAAATAGGCTAAGTCCAAAAGTACCTAAACTGAAACATCTCGGTCTGACCCGAGTATAAATACACGGGTCAGTCTAGCTAAACAAATTAGTTAGGTAAACTAAACAAAAATAAACCCGCAAGGTCACAAAGTATAACAAATATCTCTAAAAGAGATAACACAATCATCTAACAAAAGATGAATCATAACAGAACAAGCCTCGTATCATCGGCAACTCAAAGAAACAAAGGATAAGAATATCCCAAAACAAGCCAAAAAGGCAAATAACAAATACCAATGAAGGTAACACAAGTTCCACAAGGTTAATCGCTACATATCGTGCAGCTCAAAAAGACCAACACCGAACGGGCGATACCTAGGGAATATACATATCAATGAAACATCAGAAAATTTGCAAGTGCTCAGTACTGTATAAATAAGGATCCATGAGCCCGAAGACTCCAAACCCAATATCACTCGAGCGGTGACGAATGACCAACTCCAAAAGCGATACAATAGGGCAACAAACCCGAAGGCACAAACCCGAAGCTACAAACCCGAAGGCAACATACCCGAAGGCAACATACCCGAAGGCAACAAATATGAAGGAGACAGTCTGAAGACACTATCCCAAAGGCAACAAACCGTAGTGGTGAAGGTCTGGAGGCCCAGTACTGGACACTACTAACTGGAAGAATATGTCACAACTCTCGAAAAGTAATCCGAAAAGTGGTAACATGAGTCACATAACCATTAGTTTGCACTAAACGGTTTATTATCCGTTAGTCAATTTCACACTCAAAGTAGTACAAAGTTTACCTCATCTCATCGGTAAACCAGCCCAAAAGGTCAAAACAATCAATCGAATAGGTCGGGGATTAATCGGAAAGATAAACACATGGATTCATGGTCCGTGTTTTACTTAACCATTTAATCTCCTTTCCACTCCGCTCGAAGTGCGAAATTGTGTGTGTGCGTTTTAAATAGAATTTATAAATTAGAGAAGTAAACTTTTAATATGATTTGAAGAGATCATTTATAAAACCTGTGAATGAAACTAAAGAGAAATAAAAAAGGAATCATCAAAGTCAAATATGCAATAAAAAACTAATTGGAATCAACATGAATCGATAAAAATTGGAATCATAAACAAATAGGCATACTTGGCAAAATTGAAGCAGGTCAGTTGACTGGTCCTCTGTAGTCAGTCGACTGAACCATAACCCGAGAGTTTTCAAACCCTGCAGTCAGTCGACTGACTGCAGTGGGCCAATCGACTGGCTGTAGCTGAAACTGTTTTCCAGCCTATCAAATGAAGGAGCAAACTCACCCCATTTGCAACCGGTTGAGCAATGGACTTAAGGGGCTTTTGCCAATCGATAACCCAGCACCATTGACTCTCTGATTCACCACCAAAAACATGTTCAACATCAAAGTTATGATTTTCAAAGATTTGACTCCAAAACACCAAAAATTGGAATATTCACCAATTCAATCTAAATCAAAAGCAGTTGCGCAAGAATAATTGTTAGGAATTCATACCTAACAATCAAAGATAGTTAGAACATAGATGTGAGATAAAAATCTCACCTTTAACCCCAAACAAAGAAGAAGAAGCTCAATTGCAAGGAGAAGACCAACCACTCTCCACTTCAACTCTACTAGCTTCAATCTAAGATCAAAACAAGTATTTTCGTAAGTTAGGTTTTGGAAACTTTCTGAAATTAAAGGAGAAAGAGTTGGAGAAGTTGAAGAGGAGGCTTACCTATAGCTTCTCTTTGACTTTGGAGCAAGAATTCAAGTTTGCAAGAAGAAACTAGGGCTTGGAATTTCTAATTCCCCTTGCTTCCACCCATTTTCAGTTTTAGCTTGAGTTTTAGAAGTGAAAATGAGTGAATGGAAGGAGAGGGTATTGAGTTAGGTTATTTAGTTAGCTAGTGGGCTGAACCCAAACCCAAAACCCAATTAGAAAAGGTAGCAAAACTCGACTTACTCCAAACATATCAAAGCTTATACTCAAAAAGATTGCAAACGCCATTTCGAACTCAACGGAAGTGGTTTCGAGTCCTAATTCGGCCGTTTGCAAAAAGTAACATTTCGGACCTAAATCCGACTAACGACGCTATATTTAAATAAAACATTTAAATATATAATCGTTAAATATACGAGTTGTTACAGATCTCCCCTCCTTACAAAATTGCGTCCACGCAATTCCTAGAGACGATACTTGTAACAACTACATACATACATCATCCGAAAAGAAAAGGAAATTAGCTTGAGACGAAAAGATATTCTCACCATTCCCAAGCAAAGATAGAAAACACAGATAAGATCGCTTGATAAACTCTCTGGTTTCCCAAGTACAGTCATTGGGATTAGCGGACCTTGAACTTTAATGAGCGGCATGTCCTTGTTTCGAAGGTGTCGCACCTCCATGGAAAGCACGCGAATAGGTTGTTGTACAATAGATAAGTCTGGTGAGATCTCAAGCTCTAGCAAATCAGGAGAATCGATAACAGAATCCGACTCTCGAAGACACTTTCGAAGTTGAGAGACGTCAAACACGTCATGAATGCCAAATAAATGAGCAGTAAGTGAAACTCTATAAGCCATAGGGCGAATACGTTCAGTAATCGAAAACGGTCCTATAAAGCGAGGAGCCAATTTCCCAGTCGTACTGAAGCGCATCACCCGATTCAAAGGAGAAACACGAATAAAAACAAGATCACCAATCAAGAACTCGAGAGGCTTCCTACGGTTGTCAGCGTAGGAATTCTGGCGGCTCTGTGCCTCTTTCATTCTCAACCGAATAAGATCAATCTTCTCGGAAGAATCACGAACAAAATCTGGGCCAAGAATAAGCTTTTCCCCAGATTCCAACCAATAAGAAGGTGATCGACATGGCCTTCCGTATAAGGCTTCGAAAGGAGCCATACCGATACTAGACTGAAAACTATTATTGTAGGAGAACTCTACAAGAGGTAGGTGATCCTCCCAACTACCACCGAAATCAAGAATAAAATACGGAGGAGATCTTCTAAGATACGATTCACCCGTTCAGTCTGTCCGTCAGACTGCGGATGATAAGTTGTGCTAAAATTAAGCATTGTTCCCCAAGCTTGCTGAAGACTCTGCCAAAAATGACTCATGAATAAAGGATCACGGTCACTCACAATAGAACTAGGAACACCGTGAAGTCTCACGATTTCCTTGACATACAACCTAGCCAAATGCGAAGCAGTCCAATTAGACATTATAGGAATAAAATGAGCAGACTTAGTGAGACGATCAACAATAACCCAGATGCTAGAATGGCCCGATCTCGAACGAGGTAGGCCGTCAATGAAATCCATAGAAATATGAACCCATTTCCACGATGGAATCTTTAGAGGCTGAAGAAGACACGAAGGACGCTGATGTTCGGCCTTAACACGCTGACAAGTTATGCAATTACTCACATAACTCGCCACATCGCGCTTCATGCCTTCTCAATAATAAAGACGATATCGGCATACATCTTACTACTACCAGGATGAATGGTATACTAAGATTGGTGACAGTCATCAAGAATGTCATGCCTAAGTGCAAAATCAGAAGGCACAAAAAGACGGTTCTTCTTGCGAAGACACCCATGAGAATAAATGCTGAAATCCTACAACGCCTCATCACAGGATCCAGACTCACAAAGCTGAATAAGATGCAACAAAACATGATCATGCCGTTGAGCATCGGCAATACGATCCAATAAAATGGGTCGAGCTCCCAAACTAAGTAATAGAATTGGAGAATCAGAAGATGAATCTCGATCACGAATTTCACAAAAAGATAGAGTGTCAATAATATCCCATTCGGCAAGCATCAAAGAAACTACAGCCAAATGTTTGCGACTAAGCGCATCAGCAACACGATTACCCTTTCCAGGGGTATACTGGATATCAAAGTCATAAGAGGCAAGAAACTCGAGCCAACGCTGTTGTCTCATACTGAGTTCCTTCTGAGTGAACAAATACTTCAAGGATTTGTGATCGGTATAGAGAATGAAGCGCTCGCTCAATAAATATTGTCGCCAAATCTTCAAGGCAAAGACAATGGCGGCTAACTCAAGATCATGAGTGGCATAGCGAACTTCATTCGGACGTAGTTGCCTAAAAGCATAAGCAACTACCTGATCCTTCTGCATAAGAACAACACCGAGACCACTACCACAAGCTTCAGTGTAGACAACAAGATCATGATTCCCTTCGGGAACCACAAGAATAGGAGCATTAGTGAGAAGTTCCTTTAATGTCTGAAAGGAAGCTTCACACTTGTCGGACCAAATAAAACGAATGCCTTTCCGAGTAAGGCTGGTGAGAGGAAGCACAACACTGGAAAAATCTTAATGAATCGACGGTAATAGCCCGCCAATCCAAATAGACTATGAATCTCATGAAGATTCTCAGGCCTCTTCCAACTCTGGATGGCTTCGATCTTTGAGGGATCGACCGAAATGCCCTCGGATGATACAACTTGGCCTAAGAACTTACCTTATTCTCCCAAAAATGGCACTTGGAGAATTTGGCTCTAAGCTGATGATGACGGAGAGTACTCAAGACAATTCTCAAGGGATTAGCATGCTCAGTTTCAGACTTAGAATAAACGAGGATATCATCAATTAACACAAGGACGAACTTATCGAGATATACCCGGACTACTCGATTCATGAGATCGACAAAGAAAGCAAGAGCGTTCGTCAAACCGAAAGGCACAATAAGCCACTCAAAAGAACCATAACGAGTGCGGAAAACGGTAAGAGGTATGCTATCCTCTGTGACTCGTAACTGATGAAAACCTGTGGCAAGGTCGAGCTGAGAAAAGACCTTAGCACCACTCAATAGATCGAACATATCATTGATCCTACGCAATGGATACCTATTGTTGATGGTTAACTCGTTAAGCTTGCGATAGTCAATGCAAAGCCTAAGAGTTCCATCGGACTTCTTTACGAAGACGACCGCGGATCCCCGTGGAGAAAAACTGGACTGAATCAACTGCTTGGACTCAAGCTCTAAAAGCTGCTTCTTGAGTTCCTCATTTTCCTTTGTAGATATCCTCGTGGGAGGACGACTAACTAGCTGCGCGCCTGAAATGAGATCAATGCGGAACTCAATTGCCCGCTTGGGTGGCAAACCCGAAACAGACTCGAAAACATCAGAAAAGTCACAAGCAATAGGAATACGAGATATATCATCATCATCTCGAGAATCAAGAGAATATAAAGCCATTTCGGAATTATCCACATTTCTAAGAACAAGTGATAGCTGAGTAGGCGAATCCGGATATCGAAGATACAAAATTCTCTCCGAACAAATAATCATGGCATCATATCTCTCTAGCCAGTCCATATACAAAATCATATCAAATCCAGACAAGAAATAACGTGTAGATTCACACGAAAAGAAAAGCCACATAAAACGATCCCAATATCATCACAAAGCAAGCTAAGGGTCGCGGATCCACCAATAGGATTCGCAATCCTTAAAGAAATAACCATAATAGAAACACCCAAAGATAAATCATCAACGAGCTTTTTCGATACGAAAGAATGTGAAGCACCCGTATCGAAAAGAACTCGAATACTATGGTCATGAAATAAAATAGAACCTTCCAAAATAGATGGAGATATACCTTTGGGTTGAGAAGGACCTTCAGAAGCCTTAGCAGCATAAAGCTTGCTAGACTTAGCACCAGCAGGAACAGTATGGCAAGTGGAACATGATGACCTTCCTTCTTGCAATAACGGCAGAAGAGAGGCTTAGAACAAGCTCGAATCATATGATCAGGAGAACCACAATTGATAAACTTCCGAATGAAAGGTGTTCCAATAGGCTGAGTCTGAGAATTAGAACCACCGGTCTTCTTCTTCTTGGAAGGAAAAGACCTGGACTTCTGAAATGGAAACTGCTTCTTGTTGGGATTCTTAGAAACCTCAACATCATCACCACTATCACACTCCTTCTCGACAGTTTCGAGATGAAGTGCCGAATCAACCAACTCCTCAGAAGAAAGCTTAAGCTGGAGCAACAAAGACTTCTTAAGATACTTCTTAAGACCAGAGACAAACTTCAAATTCTTCTTATAAGAAGTGCTAATGAATTCAAGACCATACTTAGATAAAACCTCGAATGATGCAACATACTCAGAAATAGAAGACTTCCCTTGCTTCAACTCAAGGAAGTGACGGGTCAATAAAACTTTTTCAGATTCAAGAACGAACTTGAGTTCAAATCGTCCCCGAAATTGAGTCCAAGAAAGAGTAGACTCATCAATTTCGGCTACAAGAAGCTTGTACCAATCAAGGGCACACTTTTCAATAAACTAGAAGTTACAAGAACTCTATCATGATCGGAAAGATCCATGCGAGAGAAGATACGCTCGCACGTGCGAATCCAAGCTTGGACCTCAAGAACAGACTCAGAGCCTTTAAACGGCTTTCCCCCAAGATGTGAAAAATCGCTGCACATATGTGCAAAGGCAGACTTACGAGGTGGAGATACTCGAGGAGGAACTGGAGGTTGAGTGCTCCTATACAATTCCAAAAACTGATCGGCAGACATATAAACGCCATCCGAATGTGAGCCACTGGATTGCCCAGCATCCGAACGTCGTCCCCTGCCTCTTCCAGCCATACGCTGAAAGTAAGATAAGAACCAGATTATTCACAAGTTAGATGTCATTAATTCAAATGTGGAATACTACGGAACAAAATGCATTCCTAGACGTATTCCCACATTCTATCTACCACCAAGGCACATAAGGAATAGATACACGATGGTTCAAAGATTTGTAGCACTTATACACTTTGATGTACCGGAATATGTGCTTATATTCTGTGTTTATCATATTTTGTCTTGAACTCAGCTCTGATACCAAGCTATGACGCCCCACCTCTATACCTACGCTAGCCAAGGACACTACAGGGTAATGCTGTCAACTAACGTGGAGAATAAGGCTGGTTAGGAGCGACCATCTATAGCCTTGATTTAACTATCTATTGAATACATCGAAAATTTTTCATACCAAGCGGATCGACATATCCAATGAATACTTAAAACAAAACCATAGGTGGTTGGAGGATCTATCAGAATGAAATATAACAACTCACATGTAATATACATCACAGAACAGTAGATCATCATATACACATGTATAGATACATAACAGAGTATACAAACTGATACATGTCAAGTGGTGTAGCAAACCACAATATAAAGACGAATCCAAAAGAATACATATTAGAGTTACAACAAAAAGGGACTACACAAAAGCTATAACAAAAAGGAGCAAGCTGAATAGTCCATGCGGAAGCAAAACAGGCCGAGTCCAAAAGTACCTAACCTGAAACATCTCGGTCTGAACCGAGTATAAATACACGGATCAGTCTAGCTAAACAAATCAGTTAGATAAACTGAACAACAATAAACCCGCAAGGTCACAAAGTATAACAAATATCTCTAAAAGAGATAACACCATCATCTAACAAAAGATGAATCATAACAGAACAAGCCTCGTATCATCGGCAGCTCAAAGAAACAAAGGATAGGAATATCCCAAAACAAGCCAAAAAGGCAAATAACAAATACCAATGAAGATAGCACAAGTTCCACAAGGTTAATCGCTACATATCATGCGGCTCAAAAAGACCAACACCGAAGGGGCGATACCTAGGGAATATACATATCAACGAAACATCAGAAAAATTGCACGTGCTCAGTACTATATAAACAAGGATCCATGAGCCCGAAGACTCCAAACCCAATATCACTCTAGCGGTGACGAATGACCAACTCCAAAAGCGATACAATAGGGCAACAAACCCAAAGGCACAAACCCGAAGGCACAAACCAGAAGGTACAAACCCGAAGGCAACATACCTGAAGGCAACATACCCGTAGGCAACAAACTTGAAGGAGACAGTCCGAAGACACTATCCCAAAGGCAACAAACCGTAGTGGTGAAGGTCCGGAGGCCCAGTACTAGCCACCACTAACTTGCAAATGTGTCACAACTCTCGGAAAGGAATCCGAAAAGTGGTAACGTGAGTCCCATAACCACTCATTCGCACTAAACAGTTTACTATCCGTTAGTTAATTTCACACTCAAACCAGTACAAAGTTTACCTCATCTCATTGGTAAACCAGACCAAAAGGTCAAAACAATCAATCGAATAGGTCGGGGAATAATCCGAAAGATAAATGCATGGATTCATGGTCCGTGTTTTACTTAACCATTTAATCTCCTTTCCAATCATCTCGAAGTGCGAAATTGTGTGTGTGCGTTTTAAATAGAATTTATAAATTAGAGAAGTAAACTTTTAATACGATTTGAAGAGATCATTTATAAAACCCGTGAATGAAACTAAAGAGAAATCAAAAGGGAATCATCAAAGTCAAATATGCAATAAACAACTAATTGGAATCAACATGAATCGATAAAAATTGGAATCACAAACAAATAGGCATACTAGGCAAAATTGAAGCAGGTCAGTCGGCTGGTCCTCTACAGTCAGTCGACTGAACCATAACCAGAGAGTTTTCAGACCCTGCAGTCAGTCGACTAACTGCAGTGGGCCAGTCGACTGGCTGTAGATGGAACTGTTTTCTAGCCTATCAAATGGAGGAGCAAACTCACCCCATTTGCAACCGGTCGAGCAATGGACTTAAGGGGCTTTTGCCAATCGATAACCCAGCACCATTGACTCTCTGATTCACCACCAAAAACATATTCAACATCATAGTTATGATTTTCAAAGATTTGACTCCAAAACACCAAAAATTGGAATATTCGCGAATTCAATCTAAATCAAAAGCAATAGCACAAGAATAAGTGTTAGGAATTCATACCTAACAATCAAAGATAGTTAGAACATAGATGTGAGATAAAAATCTCACCTTAACCGAATACAAAGAAGAACAAGCTCAATTGCAAGGAGAAGACCAACCACTCTCCACTTCAACTCTACTAGCTTCAGTCTAAGATCAAAACAAGTATTTTCCTAAGTTAGGTTTTGAAAACTTTCTGAAATTGAAGGAGAAAGAGTTGGAGAAGATGAAGAGGAGGCTTACCTATAGCTTCTCTTTGACTTTGGAGCAAGAATTAAAGTTTGCAAGAAGAAACTAGGGCTTGGAATTTCAAATTCCTCTTCCTTTCCCCCATTTTCAGTTTTAGCTTGAGTTTTTGAAGTGAAAATGAGTGAATGGAAGGAGAGGGGACTGAGTTAGGTTATTTAGTCAGCTAGTGGGCTGAACCCAAAACCCAATTAGAAAAGGTAGCAAAACTCGACTTACTCCAAACATATCAAAGCTTGTACTCAAAAAGATCGCAAACGCCATTTCGAACTCAACGGAAGTGGTTTCGAGTCCTAATTCGGCCGTTTTCAAAAAGTAACATTTCGGACCTAAATCCGACTAACGACGCTATATTTAAATAAAACATTTAAATATATAATCGTTAAATATGCGGGTTGTTACAAAAGTGGTACCTCAAAACCTCAACTCTCAAACTACTTAGAATCAAATGATCACCTGGAAGTTTAAAAGGAAAACATAAACTTCGAGTCAGACATAAAGCCCGGTAGTAGTAATAATCGACCATCTCAAACCATTTAGACATCTAGTGAGACCACACCGCTTAGCGGAATGGGTTTTCCCCTTACTAGTATCTATTTAAATATTTATAAAAACCATATACTGTGGTTCTTCATCCATAATGTTTGAAACATAACAACTCATAATATTATAATGATATGCAAAAAAGTAAATCAATTCTGGATTACTTATCCTCATTCATTTTGGCTATCTGTCTCAGTTATAGTTTCTAGGGTCACTATTAAACTATTAGTTTTCATGGGCTTACTAATAACCTTTTAAAAAATAATGGACACCCTATCCGGTTTCATAGTTTTCATGGGATCACTAAGAACCTATTGGCCCCTGCCCATAAATTTATTGTTTTATAGGTTCTCCCTGAACCTATTGGTATCCCCAATAACTTTCCTCATATCCTAGTTTTCATATGTTGACTAGGAACCTATTGATTTCTATCAATAACTTAATCCGAATATAGTTTTCAAGGGTTCACTACAAAGCTATTGGCCCCTGCCAATAATTCTTTCTAATTATAGTTTTCACGGGTTAGCTATGAACCTATTCGTCCCTACCAATAACTCTTGCTAAACATAGTTTTCATGGGTTTACTATGAACCAGTCTATCTAACAAAATCTTTACTTAATGTTTAGGCATCCTATGTTCTGGTCTACCAAACCTCTTAGATGCAATTCTACTCATACAGGAGTTAACTCAATTTTTATATTCACTACTGGGTCAACCTAGCTGGTTATACTGCCATTTCTCCCCAAAACGCAGTTATTGGTCCATTTAAAGTGAATATATGTATTAGAAGAAATAAACCTAATAATATATTAACACCAACACCCATGGCTGAATATCTTTGAAATCATTTTCATATGAAACATGGTTAATCTGTAACAACCCGCTATTTCGGACTATTTGCATCCGCACATGTCGGACTTGAATAATTCAAAATACCGAATTGTTAATTTAAATTTGGAAAAACTCAGATATACAGTAAATAAATACTCACAGAATCACAGACACAGAGTAAGAATATGCAGCGGAAGTAAAAGAGATAGTAGTTCATGAAGCTACTATATAAATATATATGATACATAAGAGTTTACAACAGAAGAGTAACACGATACATCAGGTACAAATCAGAATACATCACTGGGATCATCGAATACTGAAAGCAGAATAGATGGCTGAATCTTCAAGCAAAGCTCCAACTTCAAAGGTGAGTCTCGAATACTGGTACACTCAGTCTGACCCGAGCGTAAAGCAAAACACAAAACACTCGAGTCAGGATTAACATTCTTATATCAATAAGTCCAACTCAAGTGAAATAACAATTTAATTACAAGTAACTCAAAGGACGTTGGAATAACCATCCTCTAAGGATCCGTTAAACTATCTACTATGTAGTAATATACGCTAAATAGATGATGTCTATCAGTAATATAAATATCAAAATAGTGTTAAGGCGTTACCATTATCCCCCTTAACACATTTTATATAAATGTCATAGTCTATACAGCACTGTAAACTCTACCGTAAACTGGTGGGATATCAGGGAGTACTCCGTAGGTATAACACAAAACAAATTCGTAGTGGTCGCGTATATAGGGATACAAGTATGACAAGGTACATGAGGCAATACCCAAGGTAGTGAAACTACCGTTTGCCTGATCCAGACTGGTGAAAACGCATCGCCGCAACGATCGCACCACCGTGAAACAACACTCCCAAAAGTACGAGGGTGCACCAATCAGTAAAAAATAATGGGTAGTAGTTACGAAGAAGTGTGTTCGCTTGAGGTGGCTAACCCCATTTGGCCCGGCACGGCTCCTATTTTAGTCATTTCCAATTTGACACAAGTGTCAAGGCTATCCATTATCGTCTTCTTTCTTCAGTCATCACATACATCATTCCAACCACTTCATTCTGGATCATCACTCCGCGTATAGTTACTAAAGTGGTTTTCGGTTTAGATAGAGAGTATGTCCATAACCGATTCCGGTTTCTTTAATAACTTTCGTAATTATTACACCGATTGGTCGTTTAATAAATTCCAATTCAATTTCAATTTCAATCCGTAAACCAACATTTTGTTTGTCTTTCTAAATCAATTTCCAAAATTTATGTTTCAAAACTTCCAAATTGCCATTTCAAAATATTATAATTCGATTTCAACTTTTATTCGAACAATTCAAATATTGATTCAAATTCATATATAAATTTCATTCCATAATCATTTAAATAAATTCATTTAACACTCAAATCAATTTCAAATTCATTTATCGATTTCATTAAATATTCGTTAAGTAAAGTTGTCATTTAAAACAATTTCTATTAAATTTCCAATTCATTAAATTAATTACTTAAGTTCAACTCCAATTATCGTCTCACAAATTTAATTAAATTAAATTCTTCAAAACACGTTCTTTAAATTACATGTCTTACATTAATTTCAATAAATCTTATTTTTATTTCTTGTTAAAGAAATTCAAATTCACTTATCCATTTACTTGGTTACGAATTTCAACTCAATTAATAAAGAAACTTAATTCGCTTATTCAAGAAGTTAAATTTCACTTATTAACTTACTTAAATTTTCCAAAACTTAATTAATAAGGAAACCCAATTTCATTTATTAACGAAGTTCAAATTCACTTATTCAAGAGTTCAATTTCTCTTATTAAAGAATTCAAATTTTTATTTAATTATCAAATAACTCAATTTTATTTAATTATTAAAATAATTCAATCTTATTTAATTAATACATAACTTCAAAATTTAATTAAAATTTCAATATTTGATTAATAATTGATTGAAAATCTAATTATCAAATAATTCCAATTTTAATTATTTAATAATTCCGAACTTAAATATTAATTAATTAAATTTAAAACAACGTTCTTTCATCAACTACTATATTAATATTCTATTTCATATTAACATTTCCTTTTTCTAAAATCTAAAATTCCAACTTCATTTCGAAACTATATTCTTTATTCAAATAAAATCTTTATTTTATTTAAATCAAATTATTGAACAATCGGGTTTAATTTAAATTTCTATCCTAGGTCAAGTTTATTTGGGTATTTATCATTTCAACCCTATTCCATTTCAATTCAAAAATCAAAACATAACAAAGGAAACTTGCGGTGTGATAGCTGGGATGGTGTCAAAGTAAATAAACAAGCAATAACAACAATCAATAATAATTCAATAATTAATTTAAATAATCCTAAAATAATCCTATTAATTCACATAGTTGTTTGTGCGAATTAATATAATTATTTCTAGAATCTACACTATCATTTCATGTAGATTAAAGATTATTACATTACGGTTCTTCACTTGTCATCTATTTACAATTCCATACATCATCAATTTAGACAACATACATTCAATGGTTTAAGGTGCAATTAACCAAATTCTACGTGTCAATTAATTTAACATTTAAAGGGGTCATATTATACAAATGTCATTGAATCAGATTTACACATATGTCGTTTCAAATTTTAACTATCCTATGTCAAATTAAATTGCATAATATTTATCACTTATACATTTCAATTTACATGCAATATAACAACAAACAATAAATCAATCATCAACCAAACTGTATTATCATCGTATAATTAACAGAAAATGGTGTCAGATGTCACAGGTGAACCGATACAAGTAATAACATATATTTAACAGTGTAAATAACAAAAGACAGCATATTTCAATTTGTCGTTTCAATTGAAATCGAATTTAATAAATAAAAGAACATTAATCGTGAGTGATTTCTCACCTTTCGAGGCTGGAGATATTTGACGATGAAATGGGTCATGGATCTAGACACTAATTTCAAAGTGAAGCAAGATTTGATCTCGAATTGACAACGAAGCTGATAAAGAGAAATTGATGGAGATGAATTAGAATCATCTGGATAGAGACAGAATATATATTATTATTTCCTGTGAAACCAATATTAAATTTAAGATTAATATTAAAATAATATATATACTTAATTAGAGATTATTGTTTATATTTAAAATACAAATATCAAAAATTATAAAACCTAGCATTGTACATACATAGACTAATATATGTAAACCTTATATTTTATAACATATTGAAATTACACTGTAGCATATATCTCTTTTCACATAAACATACACTGTATACAACGGATTATATATTTTTACACATTACTTATAAATAAACTAATATGTAAATAACTCGCAACATATAAAGACAAAGTATATATATCTTATGACATAACAATACCCAGTACACGCTATATATATAAACGTCGTTCATGTTATATCAGGCTATATACTATCATTCAATAATACATGTACTTACTGTCTTTAAATGTTAGCATGAATTAACACATCAGCACATATATTCCTTTGAATATCACTCACATCAAGTTATACTTTCAGTAATAGAATGTATAAGTTATATATATATATATATATATATATATATATGTGATTCACATATTATAAACAACACTTGAAACTTTTATATTAAAAATACTAAAATGTTTTAACCCATAAATCGACACTATATAAGACAAACATACCTTTTAAAATTATACCTTTAAAAGTGTATATATTTATAATATCTACAAATCTATATTAAAATGCTAACATAAGTTTAAATAATAACCACAGTAAACTATCACTATACCCGTATACATGCTATATATCGAAACACATGCATGCACAACAACTTTCATAATATAATATAGTTTATATATACAACCGAAAATAAACAATCTTATATAAATCCTTTCGCAGACAGAGCATATGCAAAATCAAACTAGCTGTTCTACTACGCACATATGAAAACCGCACCAAAATGTATAACATATGCATTGATGACAACTTAATATATATACACACATTAAAATATATATATTTCTTAAAATACTTACAACGTAAATCATTGTATAAATATTTATATACACACGCGACAAAAAGTGACATGCAAACATACCTAGGTGAGACGGACGCTTGCATGGGTTTCGGCACTAGGAACAGCGGGTTTCGGCAAGGGGAACGTGGATGTGATGTTGGCTGAATAGGCGGGTCATGCTGTGGGAAGTGTGGCATGCAGTCGGTGGATAGAAGAGCAAAGTCAAAATGGTGGAGAGGTGAACATGTTGCTCGGCCAATTCTTTAAACATATTATGTATATTTGTTTGTTTTTTAGTAACAAGAGAAGGCAGAGACAAGAAGACAAGCTCTGCGGGATTTTCAAGCTGTTGCTTGGTTGATGGCACGGTGGGTAGATGCGTGGGTGAGGGCTCAGCTACTGCTATGGCTGAGGGACAGAGCAGGCGACTTGCGTTTGCGGCGTGTAGCGGAGGTTGTGGGGCTAGAGGGTGGTGGCGGCAGCTGGACGTGGTGATGGGCGGCTGTCGGCGCTTGAATGGAGGTTTAGCCGTACGGGTCGGAGAAGAGGGGGAGGAAAAGATGTGATGGGTGGAGATATTGAACCGACCGAGAGAGAGGGGGAAGAATGCGGAAGGATGTGCCGTGTGTAAAAGAAGAGTAAGAAGGCATGCATCGAAATAGAGAAGATGGGAGAGACTTCAGAGAACTGTAAATAAATGTTGCTTCAAAAGCAATGGCAGAGCCAAAAGGACGTGCCATCATGCACATGCACATGCACATTGAAACCGACGAAATTAATGGAAACAATTTGGATTTCAAGAATTATAAATGAAATGGGTCCTTGGTTACTCGGTAAATAAAACGACAGAAGGAAAACATTTTTTTAAGTGAAAGGCCGAAAGAAACAGATGTAGAACAAGTAACAGAGAGCATGTGAGCAAATGAGAAAAAAAATGCAAGCATGAGTTGGAAGTAAATGATGTACATGCTCCAACACTTAAATGCTGATCGTTTGATTATATACAAAATAAAGATGAGGTGGAAGATGAAAAGGTAGAGGTTGATTCACACGTTCATCAATTTAAAGGAATGTGATCATTTATTATAAAACTTTATTTATATAATATTTTCCTTGGTTTAACATTTCAAAGAGGAAACGACTAATAGAGGAAACGCTAACAAAAATGAATATAGTGGGAATGGGAAAATCAAAAGGTCGAATTCAGCAAAAATAATTGCTAATGACTATGGGGTAAATACGTGGTGGAAATGGAATGTACACGGAACCAAAAGGCACGAAACCAATACCGATACAGTTACCGGTTTCATGGATTCCGCTGTGCACCGGACTTCAAAACACAGAATTGAATATACTGCAGAGATCAGCACAACAAGAGGATCAAAACGATATATAGATGTCAGTGGTATGATTGAATTATAAAATTCGAATTTTATATACTAGAGGAAAATACATGAAAAACGTAGAAAAATAAGACCGACGGAGCTAAAGAAGTCCGAATTTTGAAAAACAAAAAATGGCGTTTTCTCAGAAGATGTTTTAGAATTTTTCTATGTAAAAATATTTAGGTTCCGAAAACATTTTATTTTCATCGCTTTTTAACTGATTAAATTGAAGTAAATTTACGCAAGAAATAAACTTTCATATTTTCGGACGAAAATTTACCAGTTGCTATATTTAACTAGACGCATTCCGAATATCAAATTTATATTAAAAAAATTTATCGTTTTAATTCCCAAATTTCAATTAATACGTTATTAAAATCGGTTAAATCTACGGGTTGTTACACTCCCCCCCACTCAAAACTTTTCGTCCATGAAAAGGAAATAGGTAGGAAAATGAAAACAACCAGAAAGAAAAATAGATTGGAAAAAACAAATAAAACAATTAATTTAAACCAAAAAATTTCAAATTTAAATTAATTTATATTTAGCAATTGATTTAATCCATTTAATTTTCTTAAGTTAAATCAAGCTTTAACTATTTCTAGATTTGATTATCTTATTATCCAATCATCTTTAATTAACAGTTTCAACATCATAAATTTGAATAATCATTTATTAAAATTATAATTTATTCAATAAGTTTTATTCTTCTTTATTCCAAATTATTAATATATCTATTCCACTTAATATATCCTATTACATATTTTATGTATATTTACAGTTATTATAACTACTCAATTTAAATTTTCTTTAACGTCATTTCACATTGTAAATTATTCAATTACATATTCAACTTCTGAATGGTTTAGGTAATTTTTATTAGGATGTAATTGGATCTTATTCAAGTATATTTTCTAATCCAATTAGTTAAGTTTAAATATTCATTCGAAATTTTGGCTACATTTTAAATTTGAAAACATTCTTACCATAAATTTTAAGAATTAAATTTCCGATTAACTTCAAACAATTTATAGATAAAATAAATAAATATATATATAATATAAAATCAATTTTAAAATCTTCAATATATATTATAAATCAAGTCAGGTTTAGAAATTCAAAACAATTTAGTTTCCAAAGCAAAACTGTAGCAAAGCTATAGAATGGTCTCTCCGCTTCGAAACTCGAAATGAATGTCGATGATGCGGCCGCCATCACCGAAATTATTTTCCAGCGACAAAAGAGAAGAGCTCTAATTTAATCATTTAAAATTCTTTAAAAACCATTTCTATTTGAATATATATTTGAAACTTTAAAACCATAGTTCGAAATTATCGAAAATTAAATTCTCAATTTCTAATTTAAATTCACTTCAAATTCCAAATCAATTATAAAAAAGTTTTATAAATTCATTTATTTATGTTATAAAAATAGTCAATGGTTTACAAAACAATAAATGAAAATCAAAAATTATCATTTCTGACAACAAATTCGTTAACAAATTTAATTTCAGAGAAATTTATACTTATATATAATAATCATTCAATATTATTTTATTTACTAATTTTGAAAACAATATTGTATCAGTTTGCTCTACTTCAGTGTTTTAGAAATTCTATCGATAGCGTTTATCAGACGAATCGATCGAAAACCCAAATCACATCAACAACTCAAACAACACAATATATATAAAATATTTTTAATATTAGTTTACACATACACTTCCTCGCTCGATGATACAATAATGAATTTCAAAACAAGAATAGAGATTCAAATTTGATGGACTCAAATTAAAGAGAATTCTGCTTTGAATGCAAGTTCGAAGGAAAAGATAAGATGATTCAATTAACTGAATCGGGAGATGGACAAACTTATTTAATTCACGGAAAACCTTAACCGGGTCGACCATAACTTCAAGAATAAGATCGATGCAGAATTCCGAGGTAAATCTACATTTGATCTCAAGAAATAGAATTCAGGTACAGCAGGAGATAGATAGCATCGTAAACCGAGGATACAGAAATCGTCGGTAAATCGATTCCTATTATAAAGGAGTTTTACCTCTTTGCAAATAATTCGAAGATTGGCGAGACCGCCTACTCATTATGAGATCATTCGAAGTGGAGTTATGGGATGCTCCAGAATCTAGACGAATACGAATAGTGTGGGACAAGAATGAATTTCGAAACCGTGTGAACGTTCCAAAATTCAAAGGAATTGAGTCAAGAGGATGAGATTGAAACTCGAGTGGGGTGACTCTGTAAATACCTTTACCATATGTGCTAAATTCTGCCTAGAGCTACCAAATCTCTGATACCAAGTGTAACGGGCTGCGCCAGTGGGGTAACGCCCACCGTAGCATACATTGGTACCTGTGTTCTACCTTTACGGCCAGCCTCTCGACTGCACCACCAAACCCTTCGGGGACATGTAGGAGTAAGAGTCAATCGTTCTCTACGAAACCAGGAAGCGAGAACCCCCTATCATGCTGCACCCTCCAAGTGCAATGGCAGACACACATGTTGGACTTGAATAATTCAAAATACCGAATTGTTAGTTTAAATTTGGTAAAACTCGGATATACAGTAAATAAATAATCACAGAATTACAGACACAGAGTAATAATATGCAGCGGAAGTAAAAGAGATAGTAATTCATGAAGCTACTATATAAATATATGATACATCAGAGTTTACAACAGAAGAGTAACACGATACATCAGGTACAAATCAGAATACATCACTGGGATCATCAAATACTGTAAGCAGAATAGATGGCTGAATCTTCAAGTAAAGCTCCAACTTCAAAGGTGAGTCTCGAATACTGGTACACTCAGTCTGACCCGAGCGTAAAGCAAAACACAAAACACTCGAGTCGGGATTAACATTCTTATATCAATAGGTCCAACTCAAGTGAAATAACAATTGAAATACAAGTAACTCAAAGGACGTTGGAATAACCATCCTCTAAGGATCCGTTAAACTATCTACTATGTAATATACGCTAAATAGATAATGTCTATCAGTAATATAAATATCGAAATAGTGTTAAGGCGTTACCATTTTCCCCCTTAACACATTTTATATAAATGTCACAGTCTATATAGGACTGTAAACTCCACCGTAAACTGGTGGGATATCAGGGAGTACTCCATAGGTATAACATAAAACAAATTCGTAGTGGTCGCGTATATAGGGATACAAGTATGACAAGGCACATGAGGCAATACCCAAGGTAGTGAAACTACCATTTGCCTGATCCGGACTGGTGAAAACGCATCGCCGCAACGATCACAACACCGCGAAACAACACTCCCAAAAGTACGAGGGTGCACCAATCAATAACAAGTAATGAGTAGTAGTTACGGAGAAGTGTGTTCGCTCGAGGTAGCTAACCCCATTTGGCCTAGCACAGCTCCTGTTTTAGTCATTTCCAATTTGACACAAGTGTCAAGGCTATCCATTATCGTTCTCTTTCTTCAGTTATCACGTACATCATTCCAACCACTTCATTCTGGATCATCACTCCGTGTATAGTTATTAAAGTGGTTTTCGGTTTAGACAGAGAGTATGTCCATAACCGATTCCGGTTTCTTTAATAACTTTCGTAATTATTACACCGATTGGTCGTTTAATAAATTTAAAACCAAATCAAGTTCAATTTCAATTTCAATTCGTAAACCAACATTTCGTTTGTCTTCCTAAATCAATTTCAAAAATTTACGTTTCAAAACTTCTAAATTACCATTTCAAAATCTTATAATTCGATTTCAACTTTTATCTGAACAATTCAAATATTGATTCAAATTCATATATAAATTTCATTCCGTAATCATTTAAATAAATTCATTTAACACTCAAATCAATTTCAAATTCATTTATCGATTTCATTAAATATTCGTTAAGTAAAGTTGTCATTCAAAACAATTTCTATTAAATTTCCAATTCATTAAATCAATTACTTAAGTTCAACTCTAATTATCATCTCACAAATTTAATTAAATTAAATTCTTCAAAACACGTTCTTTAAATTACAAGTCTTACATTAATTTCAATAAATCTTATTTTTATTTCTTGTTAAAGAAATTCAAATTTACTTATCCATTTACTTGGTTACAAATTTCAACTCAATTAATAAAGAAACTTAATTCGCTTATTCAAGAAGTTAAATTTCACTTATTAACTTACTTAAATTTTCCAAAACTTAATTAATAAAGAAACCCAATTTCATTTATTAACGAAGTTCAAATTCACTTATTCAAGAGTTTAATTGCACTTACTAAAGAATTCAAATTTTTATTTAATTATCAAATAACTCAATTTTATTTAATTATTAAAATAATTCGATCTTATTTAACTAATACATAACTTCAAAACTTAATTAAAATTTCAATATTTGATTAATAATTGATCCAAAATCTAATTATGAAATAATTCCAACTTTAATTATTAATAATTCCGAACTTAATTATTAATTAATTAAATTTAAAACAACGTTCTTTCATCAACTACTATATTAATATTCTATTTCATATTAACATTTCCTTTTTATAAAATCTCAAATTCCAACTTCATTTCGAAACTTTATTCTTTATTCAAATAAAATATTTATTTTATTTAAATCAAATTATTGAACAATCAGGTTTAATTTAATTTTCTATCCTTGGTCAAGTTTATTTGGGTATTTATAATTTCAACCCTATTCCATTTCAATTCAAAAATCAAAGCATAACAAAGGAAACTTGCAGTGTGATGGCTGAGATGGTGTCAAAGTAAATAAATAAGCAATAACAACAATCAATAACAATTCAATAATTAATTTAAATAATCCCAAAATAATCGTATTAATTCACATAGTTGTTTGTGTGGATTGATATAATTATTTCTAGAATCTACACTATCATTTCATGTAGATTAAAGATTATTACATTACGGTTCTTCACTTGTCATCTATTTACAATTCCAAACATCATCAATTTAAACAACATACATTCAATGGTTTAAGCTGCAATTAACCAAATTCTACGTGTCAATTAATTTAACATTTGAAGAGGTCATATTATACAAATGTCATTGAATTAGATTTACACATATGTCGTTTCAAATATTAACTATCCTACGTCAAATTAAATTGCATAATATTTATCACTTATACATTTCAATTTACATCAAATATAACAACAAACAATAAATCAATCATCAACCAAACTGGATTATCATCGTATAATTAAAAGAAAATGGTGTCAGATGTCACAGGTGAACTGATACAAGTAATAACATATATTTAACAGTATAAATAACAAACGACGGCATATTTCAATTTGTCATTTCAATTGAAATCGAATTTAATAAGTAAAAGAACATTAATCATGAATGATTTCTCACCTTTCGAGGCTAGAGATATTTGATGATGAAATGGATCACCGATCCAGACACTAATTTCAAAGTGAAGCAAGATTTAATCTCGAATTGACAACAAAGCGGATAAAGAGAAATTGGTGGAGATGAATTAGAATCATCTGGATAGAGACAGAATATATATTATTATTTCCTGTGAAATCAATATTAAATTTAAGACGAATATTAAAATAATATATATATATATATATACACTTAATTAAAGATTATTGTTTATATTTAAAATACAAATATCAAAAATTATAAAACCTAGCATAGTACATACATAGACTAATATATGTAAACCTTTTATTTTATAACATATTGAAATTACACTGTAGCATATATCTCTTTTCACATAAACATACACTGCATACAACAGATTATATATTTTTACACATTACTTAAAAATAAACTAATATGTAAATAACTCGCAACATATAAAGACAAAATATATATATATATATATATATCTTATGATATAACAATACACAGTACACGCTATATATATAAACGCCATTCATGTTATAACAGGCTATATACTATCATTCAATAATACATGTACTTACTATCTTTAAATGTTAGCATGAATTAACACATCAGCACATATATTCCTTTGAATATCACTCACATCAAGTTACACTTTCAGTAATAGAACGTATAAGTTATATATATATATATATATATATATATATATATATATATATGAATCACATATTACAAACAACACTTGAAACTTTTATATTAAAAATACTAAAATGTTTTAACCCATAACTCGACACTATAAAGACAAACATACCTTTTAAAATTATACATTTAAAAGTGTATATACTTATAATATCTACAAATCTACATTAAAATGCTAACATAAGTTTAAATAATAACCACAGCAAACTATCACTATACCCGTATACATGTTATATATCGAAACACATACATGCACAACAACTTACATAATATAATATAGTTTATATATACAACCGAAAATAGACAATCTTATATAAATCCTTTCATAAACAGAGCATACGCAAAATCAAACTAGCTGTTCAACTACACACATATGAAAGCCGCACCAAAATGTATAACATATGTACTAATGACAACTTAATATATATATATATATATATATATATTTCTTAAAATATTTACAACGTAAATCATTGTAAAAATATTTATATACACACGCGACAAAAAGTGACATGCAAACATACCTAGGTGAGACGGCCGCTTGCATGGGTTTCGACAAGGGGAACGTGGATGTGACGTTGGCTGAATAGGCGGGTCATGCTGTGGGAAGTGTGGCATGCAGTCTGTGGATAGAAGAGCAAAGCCAAGATGGTGGAGAGGTGAACATGTTGCTCGGCCAATTCTTTAAACATATTATGTATATTTGTAGGTTTTTTTAGTAACAAGAGAAAGCAGAGGCAAGAAGACAAGTTCTGCAGGAGTTTCATGTTGTTGCTTGGTTGATGGTATGGTGGGTAAATGCGTGGGTGAGGGCTCACCTACTGCTATGGCTGAGGGACAGAGGAGGCGGCAGTTGGACGTGGTGATGGGCGGCTGCCGGCGCTTGGATGGAGGTTTAGGCGGACGGGTCGGAGAAGAGGGAGTGGAAAAGATGTGATGGGCGGAGATATTGAACATGCTGAGAGAGAGAGGGAAGAATGCAGAAGGATGTGCTGTGTGTAAAAGAAGTGTAAGAAGGCATGCATCGAAATAGAGAAGAAGGGATAGACTTTAGAGAACTGTAAATAAATGTTGCTTTAAAAGCAATGCCAGAGCCAAAAGGACGTGCCATCATGCACATGCACATTGAAACCGACGAAATTAATGGAAATTTTTTGGATTTCAAGAATTATAAATGAAATGGGTCCTTGGTTACTCGGTAGACAAAACGACAGAAGGAAAACTGTAATATCCCAGAATTTTGGACAATATAAATTTAATAATCCGTGTTTAAATTTAAATTGAATTGATAATTATTGTTGATAAATTTGAATTGATACTATAATCTTCTTTATTTAAATATTTAATTTGTAAATTTATTTTTAATAAACTAATAAATCTATTTTCTATTTAATAATGTATATATACTTATATATATTTTAAATAGATAAGTTGTTTTTAATTAAATTAGTATAGCATAATTTTAATATTTTGAAATTAGGAATTGTGATTTATTTTTGGATTTAAGTTTTTCAAAAATATTTAATAAAATACTATATGATTTTAAATATATGAGATAAATGTTTTATTTGTTTAAAATTCATTTTAACTTAAGTTTGTATATTAAAATACGTTACAAAAATGTTTGTGTTATTCTTTTTAAAATATTGATTTATAAAATGTGATTTGTTAATTTAATATGAAATTTAAAATATGAAACATGTATTCATTTAAGTTACAACATCTTATATAAATTTATTTTAATTGTTTAAAAGTATCTTTGACAAATGATTCATTTGTATATTGTTTTTTTATAAGAACACTATGCTTTATTCTTTAGAAAATAATTATATACATAACTAGGTGTTCATGGAACTAATTAATTAAGCTTAATTTTCTTTAACACTTAAAATGACATGTGTAAATAATTTAAGACATGAGATAACATGTGTTAAGTGTTTAAGCAAGATATTTACAAGTGTTAATAGCTTAAGCCATGTGTCAAATTTTAGTTTTAATTTTTCATTAATTTTAATTTAAATCAAAATATTGTTATTTAAACTTGCATGTTTTCTTTTCCCTTTCTTTTCTCATTTTTCCATTTCATAAACTAAGAGAAATTTCCAACTAAAAACCTAATCAAAACTCTTCATTCCTCAAATCTGAAAATTTGCATTTCCCTCTTCCAAAAACATATATGCATTCCATTTTCAAGCAAGCTCTGCATTTACAAATTAAAGCAAATCTGAACACCACCCTTTAGTTCATCTTCAATTGCATAGCATAAATCCTGAAATGGTTCCTGCATTCAATTCTTTGAATCTGGAAATTTTGCAAACCAAACCTGAATGCAACCATGAAAGCAAGCTACCTGAAGCAATTTGCAAAACAAACCTTCATTTTTGTTTCTTCAATCTAGAAACAAAAGGCCTGCATGTTCTTGTTTACTGAAGCATGCCTGCATGGTTGTGGATTAAGGAGCAAAGTCTGCATTCATGAATTTTCAAATCTGGAAGCATTTTTAAAACAAGTTTAAAAGCATCAAATTTGAAGCAAGTTTCAAAGGGCATTCAAAACATTTGCAAAGGATATTCTACATGCATACTTAAAGGGGATGTGCTCTGTCTGCATAATTACAGGTGAGTAACTCATTTTAAAATTTATTTAATAGGTAAAATTGTACATGCTTTTTAAATTAGAAATGAATTTATATGAAATTGCTGTGAATATTATACCTGTAAATATATGCCTGTATACATGATGATGACTGTTGCATGTCTGTTCTTCAAAATTCCAAACTCATGTTTGATTCTTGAATTCTTTTCTTTGACTTGTTTGCTGTTATGACTTAAACTTTTGAATAAAACCTGTTTGTTTTAGAACAGAGTAAGTTTAAATTTTATATAAATTAAATAGAATTGTCTGTAACCTGGAAAATTAAGTTACACAGAGCAACAATAAGCATAGAGTGAAATTCAAACTTTATAATTTAAGGTTTCAGGTTTATAAATAGAAACATCAAGTAAATTCATGAATTTTAAATCAAATATTACAATTTATAGTGTTTTAAACAAAGAACGGTTTTAAATTTACATTATTATACATAATTGATAAGCATTGTTGATGCTTGCAATTGATTTGGTTGAATTTGTTTCTGGAGATAGTGTAGCTATCATAGATTATGGGAAAAATTACTGAATTGAATTACCATTCATTTTTGAGGGTGAAATCTTGTTTTGAAAATTTAAACCCTAGTTTTACTAGGTTAGTGAAAATGGATCTTTTCGGCAATTATACTTGATAGAGTGTTATGGGGTTTTAGATATAGGAGGATGATGGGTTGATGAAGTCGTTGACGGACATTCAGAGGCGATGGTGGTCGGAGATGGGAGAAATCGCCGTTGACAGGATTAGATGGGTTTGTTGTCTGACTGTTTCCAGGTTTGAATGTTGGTCTCGATTTTGAATTCGCGCAAGTAATGACAGAATGGATGTTTGTTTGGCCCGAGTCACTGATTGTTGGAAGTGGGGTGGTTGTATGGATGGCCAGTGATGGCCGAAGACGGTGTGCAGGTGCACAGGAGCAAGGTGGTTATGGTGATGTTGGTGGTGTTATAGGATCAGGTTTTGGTCTCGGGTGAATTAAGTTTTGACTCGAAGCAATGTTGCTTCTGACTCGAAGTAATTAAGGAATTGCTCGAGTTACCTGTGTTTCAGGTTTTGGTAAATAAAACAGGAAATCCGTTTACAGTTTTTTTTAAGTAGAAGTAAAAGTTTTTTAAATGTAAACTTGAATCTGAACCAAGTTTAAGATTTAAACTGGTTTTAAATATAAATTCCATTAGTTTAAATCTTAGGTTTTGAAATAATTTAAAATTTGAAACTTTAGTTGGTCTTAGCATAATCTGGAATTCTGTTTGCTGTTTTTAAATTTTAAAAGTTAAAATGTAAACTTAATTTGAACTTGGGTTTTAAAACCTGAATCTAAAATAAAAATTCAAATAAGTTTGAATTTTGGTTTTTAGAAATAATTTAAATTCAGAAAAATTTAAGTTTGGAAACTGTGTTCTGTTTTTAAAATTTAAAAGTAAAATTGAAATTGTAAGTTAAAGTTCAAACTGAGATTTTTAAACCTGAAATTTAAAATGTGAAATCAATAGTTTAGATCTTGGATTTTGAAACATTTTTGAATTCAAAATTTAAGGTGTTAAACCAAAACAGGAAACTGTTTTTTTGTTTAATTTTAAAAGTAAATTTTTAAGATGTAACTGAAAATTTAAACAAAATTTAAATCTGGATAACTGAAATATGAAATTCAAGTAGATCTGAGTTTGAATTTAATTTAAAACTGGGAATTTAAATTTAGATTTTAAACTTTTTAAAGTATAAAAGAACATTGGTTTTGAATTTAAACTATGAGTTTTAATTTATGAAATAAAATTTATAATAAGTTTTAATTCAGTTTTAAAACCGGGATTTGATTTAATGACAGTTTTAAAATAAAATAAGTTTTTAAATTTAAATTGTTGTAACTATTTTGGAATAATTTGAATTTAAAAATGAAGATGGAAGTGTAAGTAAAGTTTTAAATTTTTAAGTTTGAATCTGGAATGAAAATTTAAATTATGTTTCAGTTTGAAATTTAAAAAGAAATTTTTAAATTGAATTTGTTTGAAACAAATTGTTTAAAATACTTTATATAAGAAGAATGTTTCTTAATTTAGGACTTAAGAAATTGGTTTCATTTAAATTATTAAATTAGTTTAAATGGAATATTAATTATTTAATTAATGAATAATGTAGATATTTAATTAAGTAATTAATAATTTTGAAGCTAATTAATCAAGACTTAAGATTTATTAATTAAGGTTAATTAATCTATAATTAGAGATGATTAATTAAATTTTAATTAATGATTAAGATTTATTTAATCAAGTGATTAAATACACTTAGTTAATAATTAGAGATTAATTAAATTGAAATTAAATATTAATTAAATAATAATTAACAATGATTTGTATAAGTTAACTCTTAATTAAGTAATTAAGAAATGTTAATGAAGGTCATTAACTTAGGAATATTTAACAATTAGTTAATGTGATTAATTTTTGATAATTAATTAAATTAATTAATTAATAACAATCAATTGTTATGTTTAATTACTTTTGAAAGTAATTAATGAATTAATTACTTGGTGTAATTAATTTGATTAATGTGATTAGTTTAGATTAATTAAGTTAATTAATTTAAATATTTGTGGGTTGATTGATAATTACTTTATGTAATTAATGGATTTGTAATTACTTAAGGAAGTAATTAATTAATAATTACTGAATGTAATTAATGATATTAATTATAGAGGTAATTTAAATTACTTTGAAATTAATTAAGGGATAAATGGAAATAATTAATTAAGAGTAATTAATTTATGGGATGAGTAATTAAAGTAGTTAATTACTTGGTGTTATTAATCAAGGGTGATTAACATATATGTGTGGATTAATTTCAGATTAATTACTTATGTAATTAATTTATATTGAGAGACTGATTAAATGTAATCAGAAATCATTAATTAATTAATTAATGATGTAATTTGGAATTGATTAATTAAGGTATAATTAATAATGAATAAATGATTAATGTAATTAATTTTAGTTAATTAATTAATTAATTAATTAAGCAATTACAAGTTAATTAATTGCAAAAGGTTTAATAAATTGACTTGTGTAATTAATATTAAAGGCTAATTATTTATTGTAATTAGAGATGGTTAATCAATGAAGATTAATTGAAATGAATATTGAGATGGTGTTTTATCTTATTGATTTGTAATCAATTAATGGTTAAGATAAGTAGGATTTTAATGATGAAGTAATTAATTCAATTTATTTTAAATTAATTAGAGATGAATTAATTTAATTCATTTTAAATTAATTA